>OY728140.1:117701915-122501915 GCA_963277665.1 Viscum album | reverse complement strand
TACCGTCTCCACGAACGTGATGAGATTCATTCTCCATTTTAACTATTCAAGAATGAATATGAAGTATAAATAATGAATAATAATGAAATATATGACATGATAAAGCTACTAGATTAATGTATGTCATCTACTTACTTCTATTCATTTCTATACGGAGAGGAATACAACGTTCATACATACATACGGCCTCCCGTCTTCATGAATGGTGTATTTTATTTCATTTATCTATCTATTATATATATATATATACTGAATATATATGATATATAAATAATGAATTAAATTTTTTAAGTAAGTAAATCATGATATAAGTTATAATAATATCAAGAACAACAAGTCCAAACTTGTAAGATAAATAAAATGATTTTACCCAAAACGCTACTTTAACATGGAATTTATAAAAGAACGGGAAATATAACGTCATAAGTGAACCATATATGATATCATAACAATGAATATGATTCTTAAATAAGTCAATGACATTATTTAAATCATTATACAGTAGGTTCGGATATGTACGAAGCATATCAGACCTAAGGTAAGGGATAATTTTGCAATCTCATTTTTATCCCAGATTGCTTATACGTAAGTATTTAGTAGGGTTATATTTTTAATACATGTCAACAAAAATGTTTTTCATAAAGTGTTTATTATTATTCCATGTATGGTAAAAGTCATTATAACCCCTATTTGAATTTTAAATTTTTTTATGGAAGAAATCATTCTTTTGTTTACCGTATGATGAATTTTTTGACGTTTCCGGAAGAAGTACGAGGAAAATGTTTTTTCAACATATATGGCATGAACGGATTTTTACAGTTTCATAAGGCCTTATTTTCAGGAATCTTACTCTACAAGATTTCATGACTATTTTCAAAAAAAAACATTTTCTTTTAAAATTGAAGGGAATTTTGTGAAAAGAAAATGAATTTCAAGAAGAAAGGATATTTTCCTCAAGAATTCATTTCATGTTCTTTATCAAAACCTTTTTCTGTCTAAGATGACATTATTACATATTTGTATGTTTCAAATATAATGTCACTATGATTTATATGGTTTAAATTTTCTTATGTTGAAATGATATCCATTTGTTTTATATGGACTATTTTATGAATGAATTATGCTTATGAAACCCAATATATTCTTTTGGTTATGATGAATGATTTATGATTGTTTTGCAGAACATGTAAGAATTATTTCAATATGAGATGGGTGGGACCTATATCTCCCTCCAATTCATTGGGTAAATATCTATATCACATGAGATATAAATGGCTGAAACAACAAGTAAATATGGGTCAGTAAGACAGGGCTGGAACGACATGTAAAACCGGTTCAGTAAAGGGAATTTGTCCACTAAGATGGTCTTGGAAGCAATGTCGTGGCTACTATGGAAATAATATCATGTAATTAATGTTTTTCCTCAACTACATGATTTATTCCCATGCTAATTTATCATTATTGATGATCATTATGATCTATGCCTTTCATACTACCATGTTTTATGTCATTGCTCAAGATTTTGATGTTTAAATATTTTGTTCATGTTTTGAAGTTCAAATATGTATGCGTTGTTTTATGTTCTCTAGGAAGACCCTTACTGAGAATTTGAGCTCACCCTTTATGTTTTTTCTTTTCCCCAGGATATAAAGAAAGGTTTTAGATAAGAAAAAAAGGAAGATCGTTATGGGAGATGTTGAATATCTTTCACTGTGATTAAAAGATTATTTTTTTGAGTTTCCAAAGACACTAAACTATTAAGGTCCTTGTGTGTATGTTCTTGTTATGTATTAGATATTCAGAAAAAGTAATGTAATGTCTATGTACATCAACCTTTGGGTCTCTACAGTTGGGATCAGTGGAAAGGTTTAGTTAACATTTTGAAACTAGGATGCGAAAACATTAGTATATCCCTAGAGATATTTCTAAGCTATGTCTAGGGATGTCCCTAAGGTTTAGAAATGTCCCTAAAGTTTATTATACACATAGGTAATAGTCTTAGAGTTACAGTAATGATATTAGATTTAAATCTATGATGTTAGATATTGAAGGTACTCCCCCTTTATTGTGTTGTTTTCCTATCATGATTTTCCCTCTCATACTATTATTTTTTTGTTTTAGACGATTGATGGAACCCGAAGGAACCGTGTCGATCAATGAAATGGACTATGCAATGATTGTCCTCCTTAACAAACTAATGTTATGGGAGATGGAGTGAAAAATATTATTGCTATACTTACACAAGATATGATTCATCATGGACATCCGAATGAGCAGAGAAGGGAACAATATTCTATTGAGTCCTTCATGAGGCAATGTCCACCTTCTTTCTGTAGGTCTTCTGATCCAGTTGTTGCTGAAAAATTGATCAGTACCATTGAAAATATATTTTCCATACTTTGATGTTCAGAACATGAGAAATTCATTCTGGCTATTTACCGTTATAAAGGTAAAGCAGACCAGTGGTGTACTCTAATTAAGAATACAAGGCCCCAAAAGAAAATTGAATCAATAGAATGGGATGAGTTCAAGAACTTGTTTTTAATAAGTACTTACCTCATATTCATCGAACGAAGATGGAAAAGGAGTTTATTGAGATTAAGAAAAAGGATGATGAATTTGTTGGTATATATGAGGCGAATTTTACAAGACATGAAAGGTATGCATCTGGCTTTATCTTCCAACCTGAAAGTAAAGTTGATAGATTATTCAGTGGCTTAAAACCAAGTCTTCAAAGGGCATTGGCTATAAGAGACTTCAGTAGCTATGAGTAAATTGTGCATTGTGCTATCAAGGTAGAACTAGAAGTTGGTGTTACATATCCATTTCATGGTCTTGACAAGAAACAAAAGGTGGAGTTCAAGGAGAAATCTCAGAACAATGGTCAAAAGAATATGAATGTTTCTTTATGCTCAATCTGTGGAAAGAAGCATGGTGGAGATTGTCTAAAAAGTACTAAAAAATGTTTCAAGTGTGGAAACGAAGGTCATCGATTAGTTGAGTACTGATGTAATCGGAAAACGGTTTCTAATGACATGAATAGAGAAAAGACTATCGAGAACGCTCCACCAACACTTTAATGCTTCAAGTGCAAGGAAATGGGGCATTATGCTAATCAATTCCCTAATCAATGGGTTAATGATGATCAACGTGAGAAACCTCTTAAGGCAACGGATAAAGGTACGTCACATGCGATCACTATTGGCGATGTTGAGTGTGCCAATGATGTGGTGGAATGATAAAGTGTTTATGTAACAATATTCTAAAATAATGTTGTAGTATCGTGGAATATTGGAATATTTATATAATGGTATATTGTGGTTTTTAACAATTTTAAGGTACCAGTCAGCATGAAAAGTGATTGAAATATTTTTGGAATTAAGCTGATATATGCATAATGAAGGGATAATGAGAAAATAATATTTTTTATAGTATTAAAGAGCTCATGATTGATATATAGACTCTGTGATATCATGGTTTGAGTATATACAATATTTTCTATTTTGGTATGTGGAAAGGGTTAACTTCTGACAACATTCATGATTTCACTAAGGTTCTATGGTAACTCATGTTTCAATAGAATACATGATTAAGGTATTCATATGTTTGGAACATGACAATCAAGAACTACCTTATGAGATATGGGAGACAAATTTTAATTGGATTTAGTTCTCCTCCTAAATTTTTATTTTTGGAAGGATTTTAATGTTATCCATTTATGGATAGTATAAGTTATTTTCCGTTTTAAGATTAATTTATTACCACACTATAGGAGGACTTATACTGACATGTTCTAACCTTTTTCTCAAGAACAGATGGAATGACCTATCATTCAATCACATGATCTGCTAACACTACACGAATGTCAAATTCAACTTTATTTCTTTAAGAGGTGAAGTGGAAATTGCTTAATGCACAACCAATGTTTATATTGTACCACAATAAAGTAAGTATTTATTCTAATTCAAATTCTTCAAATTTAGGGAAATGATCATGAAAACAAAAAATGTTGTCCTAGTGTCCTTATATCTGGTGAATCAGATGGTATCATAGAACATCACAAATTTATGGATTTGTGATTTTTACCTTTTCCATAGTCATGTTCTCTACCACTCTCCATGATAACTTGATGGTTATATTTCTCTTCTATATCCATATTTTCACCTGTGTTCTCCTATGTGGAAACCTAGTGATGAGTTAATTTTGGTAACCATAACGTTTCGTACATTAGTTTTTAAAATTAATTTTTGGTATTCATTTTCATGATGTGGGTTTCTGTGAAAGAAACATTCATGTAGAAAACCATTTATAACTCCGATGAATTTCGAGGGAGAAATTCATTTTAAGGGGGGTAGAATGTTACACCCAGAGATTTTATGAGAAATATTATTTTAATTACTTTGATGTCTTTTTTTGTATTCTACGCCATGATTATTTGGCGCTATAAGCAACACCGTATTTTATTTCAGTATATGAAACACTATTCTTGGATCTTGTTATACAAAATTTCAGGTTCATTTGATATTAGTTATTATATGCAACATTGAATATATATATATATATATATTCAATTTATAAATTAAATATGGTTTGATTCTGTAATATGCAACAACAAAGGAGTCTTTCACTACACACAACCCAGACTTGGCTTGCATTACACACAATCACGACCTTCCTCGATAGCTTCTGTTGTACACAATACCAGGATTCCTAAACAATGATATATAGTTATAATGAACTAGTCTTTATGAATATTATTAACTAAATTTTTAAATTTATAACATTATTATTCATCTTACTCATTTTCTAGAATGTGGTGTGAGAATAAAATAAAATTTTCGGGTAAAATAAGTATTTTAAAAAAAATGCAGTTTTACGCCTTTTGATGGCACACCCACGTTAAATCTAGTTTTTGACATGTTTATAAGTTCAATTTTTCAAAATAAAATTCTTCTTTGGAATAAGGATATAAAAATTTACTTGGGATAAGTTTTTCATTTTATTTTGATAACTTTCATATTTTAATGAATAGTAAAAACACGCTATATTTAAATTAAGAACATCTTTTTTCATCATAATAATATATATGGTCAAATTATAATATTGAATGGTTTAAAAGTATAATTAGAATATATTTTTACCATCTAATATAATGTATGTCATTATCATTTATTTTACATTGAATTGATAGGGAAAATCATTTCATTCTTTTACAATGATTTAACTTTTAAAACTCGTTTTCTTAACAACGGGATTAATTTTAAATTAATTTCTGAAAATTCTGTGATTTGAATTTAGAAAAATGGATTCTATATTTGGAATCAGTAGATCCAAATTAATTTAATAGGATACATTTTTTGGGGCACTATGAATAGTAACAACGGTAAATTTTATTTACCATAGTTAAATGTAAATTGGGTAATTAACGGTAAATATAATATTATAAAATTACACTAACACTTATATTAATATAATTGGATGATTATATTTCGTCCTATTACATATTTGGGTCGAAATGGAATCTAATAAAACCCACTTTTATTTGATTAAGAACTTTTATTTAGTTTATTTAAAGGAAAGTGAAATGTCTCACTCAAACTTTAATAATTGGAATATTTTTAATATACAGTTATATAAAATATAAATTTGATTAGAAATACTAATTTGAAAGATAAAATGATTCGTTTTATCATGGGAATTTATTTGTAATTTTTAATAAATATTTTATTACCGTAAAATCTTATACATTAATGATGTTGAAATTATTTATTTAGTGAAAAATCAATAATATAGTTTTTATTATTAAAATAATACTTATCAAAATAACCCGAAACTGGAAAAACCATTATCGGTCGAGTATATATATTCCATAATCATCAAATTTTCGATTCTTGGACCATTTGGATCCTTATAAAACCGATTAGGACATTTAAATTATTTTATTTTAAATGATGTCAAAGATGTCACCTTCATAATTTAATAAATATAACAATTTAAATGTTGTGATTTTAAGATGATAAATTAGAGTAAAAATATTATTATGAAATGTATTATATTTATATTAATATTTGGATTTTATTATTAATTTTTATGCAACAAATAAGTATATTAAATGATTATACAAAAATGATGTAGTAATTACTTTATTAATGAAATATTAACATAATTAATGTTATAAATACCCATATAAATGTAATTTGAGACATTTTATGAACTAAAAAAATTTTATAGATAAATATGACATGATATAAATCTATCAAATCTTTTATTTCAAACATATCTTCTTTGTATATTTTATTTAAATTCAAATACATGAGTAATGTCAAAATTGACACTATTGTTATTTTATAAAACTAACATATTATAAAATTCATTCAAAAACACGAAAAATATTTAAAAATTATAAATTAAAATTTTTATGATATGAAATTACATAATGTATCAAACTATGGACAATTAACAACACAAAAGTAATTATTTATAATGATTTAAAAGTTAGAATATTATTACCGGAAATAAAATTAAATAGATTATATAAGGATAAATCATGTTGATAATATTTAAAATAAATTCCCAACTTGTCTAAATTTTATTTTCTGATGATATTAAAACTATATTTCTTCTAACCTTAGGATTTGATTCATTTTTGGAGGTTTTTATGTGGGGTTAGAATTATTATAAATCAATATTTTTTTAGATTTCCAAAGGTGCCCCTCTCCTCCCTTATAAAAGGGCACATCCCCCCTCTCCTCTTTACCCAACATTGAGCCTTTATGATCAGACAAACCCTGCCAATTTCTCTTATCCAATTCCCTGGAAACATTCTAGGGGTCCTGGTCTTCTTCAAAGACCAATCTTAGTGCCCTAAGAGGAGGTTTCAAAGAGGAATGTCGACGAAGAGGTTATATCCGTTACCGATTCTTTCAAGTTTCTTTCTTCTTCAACATCACCTTCTTTAGTTGTTTAATTATAAAGTAATATCATAAGTATCAATAATATATTGATATGTTATTATAAATATGAAACAACCCTATTTCACCTTCTATCCATCCTATGGAAAACGAAATCACAGCACGTGCGTACAGACGAAATACGGTCTCTTCGCCATGGTGTAATCTATTTTTCCACGACCACCTTACATGGATGGGTATAATGGTGTAAAAAATGCTTATATATGGTTATTATAACATCATACTGATTATGAGATATTATATCATCCACTCCAATTCTATTAATTAATTATGGGAACGATATCATCGCTCGTGCATACGTATGGACTAAAGTCTCCAGGAACGTGATGAGATTCATTCTCCATTTTAACTATTCAAGAATTACTATAAAGTATATATAATAAATAATAATGAAATATTTGACAAGATAAAGCTACTGGATTTATGTAGGTCATCAACTTACTTCCATTCAATTCTATAAGTAAAGGAATACAGCATTCATACGTACGTATGACCTACCACCTCCATGAACGGTGTATTTCATTTCATTTATCTATCTATTATATATATATATATATTTAATATATATGATATATAAATCATGAATTTAATTCTGGAAGTATGTAAATCATGATATAAGTAATAATAATATCATGAACGACAAGTCCAAACACGTATGATAAAAAACACTTTTACCCAAAACACTTCTTTAACATGGAAGATACAAAAGAACGAGAAATATAATGTCATTAGTGAACCATATATGATATCAGAACAATGAATATGATTCTGAAAAAGCCAATGAAATTATTTAAATCATTATACAGGAGGTTCAGATAGGTACGAAGCATATCAGACCTATGGTAAGGGATAATTTTACAATCTGATTTTTATCCGAGATTTCTTGTACGTATGTATTTGCTGGGGTTATATTTTTCATCCATGTCATTAAAAATGTTTTTCATTAAATGTTTAATATTCTTACAGGTATATTTAAAGTCATGATTACCCCTCTTTGGCTTTTACATTGTGTTATGGAAGGAATCGTTCTTTTGTTTACCGAAGGATGAACTTTTTGAATTTTTCGGAAAAAGTACGAGGAGAATGTTTTTTTAATTTATACGGCATGAACAAATTTTTACGGTTTTATAAAAACTTATTTTCATGAATATTACTCTACAAGATTTAATGACTATTTTCAAAAAAAATCATTTTCTTTAAAAATTTAATGGCATTTTGTGAAAAGAAAATTATTTTCAAAAAGAAAGGATAATTTCCTCAAGAATTCATTTCAAGTGATTTATCAAACCCATTTTCCATCTAAGATGAAATTAGTACATATGTGTATGTTTCAAATATAAGGTCTCTATGATTTATATTGTTTCACTATTCTTATGATGAAATTTTATCCATTTCTTATATATGGATTATGTTATGATAGAATGATGTTTATGAAACCCAATTTATTCATTGGGTTATGATGAATGATTTATGATTGTTTAGTGGCACAAGTAAGAATGATTTAAATATGAGATGGGTGGGACCTATATCTCCCTCCAATTCATTGTTTAATGATTTATATCTCATGAGATATACATGGCTAAAACGGCAAGTAAATCTGGTTCAGTAATACAAGGCTGGAACGACAAGTAAACCCAGTTCAGTAAAGGGACTTTTTCCACTAAGATGGTCTTGGAAGCAATTCCTTGGCTACTATGGAAATCATATCATGTGCATAATGTTTTGCCACAATTACATTCTTTATTCCCATTCTACTTTATCATGATTGATGATCTATTATGATCTATTCCTTACGTACTACTATGTTTTATGTCATTGCTCAAGATTTTAATGTTTAAATATTATGTTAATGTTTTGAAGTTAAAATGTATTTGGTTTGTTTTATTTTCTCCATACTTACCCTTACTGAGAGTTTTATCTCACCATTTATATGTTTTCTTTTCCCTGGAATATAAAGAAATGTATTAGGTAAGAATAAAATGGAAGATCATTATGGGAGATGTTAAAGATCTTTCACTGTGAATAGATGATTATATTTCCATGTTTCCAAAGACACTAACCTATTACGGTCCTTATGTGTTTGTTCCTGTTATGTATTACATATTCCACCAAATTAATGTAATGTATATGTACGTCTAGCTTCGGGTCTCTACAGTCCTCTAGAAAAGAGAAATGTACCATTCCTAATATCCTGCACAATAGTAGTGGAATCACATTACAACCCTAAATTATTCCATCCATTAATTTTTGTAAATGAAATGGAATTAATCAATCCATTCATATCTGAAACAAGTGAGTGTTCCATTCAAGATGTTCTATAGAATAATCCCAAGATTTAATTATTGTGGTCACAAAAGACTGTGTCAAATCCTCTGAGTACGGGTTTCCCCTTCGATGAACCATATTAGTTGATTACAATACAATTTTTGAGAGTTTAATACAAAAAATATTTATTGTTCCCACTATCATCTTGTAATATCTAGATATTCCCAATCTTCTCAAGACCATGAAATAATGGACACTATTATCACAAAAATCATTTTATACCACATTAAATTCCATGATTTTAATAAAAATCATCATTAATTCTTGTCAAATATAGTAGGATATTCTATCATGGAATAAAGAATTTTCAGGTGAAATAATGTGTGGGAAATTGTTTGGAAGCTTCCATATAATATATGTTTCATAATTGGGTAGAGAGATCGATATTAGTGATGTGCTAAAAAAGTGATCACAGATAACTTACTTTCAGTCCCTAAATGTAATTTTTTTAAATATCTCCTTCTATAGTGGTTAAGAAGTTTCACAACTAAGGAATTGATGATCCAAATCTTACCAGTATTTATTTTAGATATAAATCCTAGAACAAAGAGAAATAAAAAATGATTATAAAAAACTATCAGTGGGTATTCTATTAAGAGTTTGGTCCCAAATAAGATTAAGGTGAGAGGGTCGGATATATGCGTTACTGAATTTTTTAATCTAGTTGATTTTATCAATAGAGGCCCTAGGTAAATAATGATTTTTTTATTTACTAATAATAATACAATTTTTTCTTAGATCCCAAACTAGAACATCAGATATTGATGATAAATTTTAACCATAAATAATGGTTTCGAACTAATCATGTAGATGTGGTTGAGTGATTTCAATGAAATATATTATGAAAATATCAGAGTCAATGGATGTGGCTTGTGGCTGAATGTTTTCAATAAGAGGATATCCAGTCTATTTATACAAATAGAAATTGAGTGAAGATCTCTTATTAAAATTCAATCTTGAACAAGACATGTTAATTAATAAGATCTGGTGTGATTTCATGTGATTTGGTTAAAGAATATTTATTATGTACTTTATTCCAAAAGACTTATTTGAAGTGAAATTGAAAGACTATAGAGAGAGGAAATGATTGTTCTTTGGGACATAAAGAACATTTTCTCTCTATTAATATTTACATGTTTATAAAATATGATTGTGAATCATCAAATATTTGTTATTATTAGTTGTTTTATTTTTATTCACTATATAAATCAATCATGATAATGATTTATACATTAACAATTTATATGAGAAATAAATTTTATCATATAAGAGCTATTGTGAATGGCTATTTTGCACAGGAATATATATATTTTTATCATCGCACTTGGATAACATCTCTATGATATTAAATTTAATAATTATAATTGTAATTGGGAAATATACTCTCATTTATCATGAATATAATTTTTTCCATATATAGAAGGAAAATATGTTCCATACTCATTGTTATCCTTGGGTATGTAAAAGAGGGAAATGAAACATCAATCAAAATTATTCATATGTGGTGTTTTTGTTAATCACAATAATTATGTATTCTAAAAATATTCACTAATTTTATTATGTTATTATTTATATTCCTTAATAATTTTTAATGATGTTATATTTGAGGAAAACATTAAGAAATTATAAAAAGGAGATATATTTATTTAATTATTAGTATGAATGAACAATTTCCTAAAAAATAATTTTCTCACTATTAAATATAAATGTAATATATTTTTTTACATAATATATTCATAGGTTTATATTTATTATTAGATATTGGTATGTTTATGGATTTATTTTTATCAATTATTGGTGTGTTAGATAAAATAATGGTTTTATCATGTGGTCGAGTTGATGTTTTAGGTTATTATAGATAAACGGTGTTCAATGGATTTAAATTCAATTTAAATAGTTGTGAAACAAACATGGAATGAAAAAATGATGGGGTCATAATAATCTATAAAAATTAATGTTTTGTGAGTACATTATACAAGAAACATTGATAAGAAAAAATATAATGTTGTGGGGTTCTTGAGAGGATAAATTGTTTATATTATAACACGCATGGTTGAGGTGAGATAGTGAAATATAAGTGGTTTGAATGAATGAAACATCAAGGAATTCATATAGATTACTAAGAATTTTGTGTGACTAATATGAAATGTTATATTAATACTAATTAAACTATATTATTTCACCACATGATAGAAAATTCTTTTATGTTATTGAACCATTAAACAAAAAATTGGGTGTCATTTTTAACGTTAATCGATGACATATTTTTTATAAATATATGGTTGATAGTGATATTATTGATGAAACTGGATGAATTTATTAAAATGTTTCACATGATAACATAAATGATTCAATTTTTAGAATAGATTTTAACCAATAAATTTTAACAGAGCACACCTAACATGGGTATAAAATGGTATTGAAGAAACAAAAAAGATATTATGGTTCAATAAAATGGTAATTATTGAAAAATAGTTTATGGTTACAAATAATAAACACAATAATATTATTCTAGTTCAATAGATATGTCAGAGTTAAGATTGAGGAATAATAATGGAAAATGTGTTAGAATATATTTAGATATTCATTTTTAATAAAAAATTAATATATTAATTTGTAATATTTTGTTAATGAATAATTTTTCCAATGCCACAATCATATAAATTTACCAATGGAAAAACATTCGTGGATTCATGGTTAATGGAGTTGGGTGAAATGTGGAGAGTATACAAGTATGACTTGCATTCCCATTAGAAAGAGAGAGATGATACTAATATTGAATAAATATTGATCATTACTTTATTATCAATATCATATTATAGAGTGATGACCATGTATTGCAAGAATTTTGAGATTATGGTAATTTGTAAATTTATATATAATCATTTATTTACTTAAAAATGATTTTTAAAATATAAATCACTTATTTTATGGTATTAATGAAATTATATAAAATTTTATTGGAAAAATATGAAATAAAAAAATCAAGAAATATTTATGAAATATAATCACACTCTTGGATAAAGTTATCTCAATGATCATGAGTAAGAATAGGTTATTTAACATTAAAAATATTTAACTTTATTTTTTGGAAACATATAATTCTCAACTGTAATGTTTTTTGGTTAGTCAAACTGGATTATTTTTCTAAAAGTTTTATTTTTTTGAAAAAAAATAAAATTCTCCTTATAATTACTTTATTGTCATTTTTATTTCTACAGATATATTATATATTTATATAAATACAATAATAATAGAGCCTTCAAAATGTTCTCCAAATATGTATTTAGAAGTTATTATACAACATATTGAAGTTGTATCACTACAAAAGAAAATTATTTTAGGCAATCATAGATGGTGTGAATGAGTTTAAATTGAATTTATGTATTTTAATAAATATATAATATATGGAGATAAATTGGCTTGTTAATTTATCATTATAACCCTCATACCATAGATATCTTTTAAAATTCTAGTGATGTATTTATGTTATAATGAAAAAAACCCTTTTATGGATTGAGATGGTAGTCCCTGAGATCTAGGTTTATAGTATTAATCCACTTCATTTTATAATTCCTATATTAATGTTTACCAAGGCTGGTGGAAGAATTTGGTATAATCTTAAAGAGCCTGAATGAGAATATTTTTGGGTATTTTCAGAATAGGATTTCCAAAAAATTAGTTTAGTTATATCATTAACATATGATACCATTCTTCTTTTCTTTTACCTATTAGGAATAAATAATAAATTTTATGTATGTGATTATAATCAAAAAGGAAATAAAAAACACGTGAGAAGTTAATGTGGGATACTAACAGCTATTATATTATCTATTCTAGTTCTCCATTGGCATTATTAGTGAATAGAAACCCATAAATTATTTCATAGTGAATAGAAAAAATGAATAAATATAAGTCCTAAAAAGAAAAAACCTAAACTTAATGAGAATTCAAAAAAGGTTTACATTTATGAGTTTAATTCACATATTGATTTTTTGGGCTTATAAATAACTAACAACCATCATATATGTAGAATAATCATCATTTAGAGTCTTTTAAAAATTAGTTTGAAATGGTTGAAAAATATTTGATCGATGAGACACTATGACACATGTGAGATTATATGGGAGGTCCATTATTCCAGTGGTCATATTACTAATGTATTAGTAGTGTAAAGACAATGAAATATGAAAACTAAATAGAAAGATATTAATCAAGAATCATCATCTGGGGTTGTGGAATTTTCAGTATGGGTGAATCCTTCAATATGGTAAAAACGATTCAAAGAAAAACAAATAACACCCCTAGAATTGTAATGATTATAACCATAGAAATAATTAACACCATTACAAATAATTAAAATCATATAACTAATGAAGAATGAAAAAAACTATCAAAATTGAGTGTGTCGGGTGACTGATGATGAGACCAATAAGCATGTAGGTCTATAAGAACAATAACTTTTGTTGTCCCTGTTATAGGTAGTTTAATGATGGATGGAAAGGGAAAGGTTACAAAACAATAGTAAACTAATAAAGAAAAAAACATATAAGGATACAATAGAAATGATGATCTTCAATAAACAAATTATGGAATCATCGTTTGTAATAAGACCTGAGTGTACATAAACATGAAAAATAATTGGGATCCATGCTAAAAATAGTGAAATAATATTTCAGCACTGCTACAATTACAAAATATATTAGGGTTTCATTAATACATGGATCACTATCTTGAATGAATCAATTATCTAAAGATAAATCCCATGAAAAAATACATGAGATGAAAAGAATGTGTTTCATATTTTTCATGAAATATGCATGCAATGAGATTATAGAAACTGTGAATTTATTTATTGATATGGCATGCTTTATATTTTTTATCCTAATAAGGAATATTAAATATGGGTAGAGAATTGAAGATATAATAAATCATACAAAATATTACCCTCTTAAATGAACTATAGTTAATAACGAGCATGAAAAGTACACGATCTTTAAAAAAAATAAAGTATCAAATACAATAATGAGTATATTAGATGATAACTATGGTATTGAATATGAAATATAATAAATAAAATATCATTGTTTAATAAAAGATAATTTGGAAGGTAAAAAATTTACTTGATTTATAGTATGTAAAAATAAATGGATAATATACCTATGTAATAAATAAATATTAATAAAACCATTTCATTATATATATATATTCAATTTCCCTGCTTATTATTATTAATTCAGGATATGTCCATGGTTTTATCCCTATAAAATAATCACATTTAATAGAAATAAATACAATGATCTATATCATGATCGAAATATATATGTTTCAATGTGAAAATACATAGATCTATAACATCAAAATTAATAGGCCCATACCCATGGTATTATCTTCTCCAGGGTCATCAACATAATTCCCTTTAATTAATAATTCTTTGATAATAGGTGATTGAAAAATTAATGAGAATAAAAAATTTACTATTTATTTTATTAGAGTATTCACTAAAATGGTTATTCAAAGAATGCACTAAAAATATGGAATATATTTTATGGTTTTAAATTAAGGGATATTGTATTATAAATTTTCTCATATCTTATTCAATGAGGGATTAAACCTGTAAAACTTTTAGGTTACATTTATTCTAGACTCCATTAGTCTATTTAACTAGTAATTTTTTCTAAAAACTAATAAAAATTATTGATCAATGAATCTAAATGGGATTCAAGAGAATTAAAACACCATGTGATTTTAGGTTGTATATATTATTGTCTCAAAATTCTGAAAAAATTATATATGTTAGTCATATGGTAGATTTGAGCTGTCATTTGATGAGTTTCAATTGGCATGTTATTAATATAAGTGGAATCAGAAGTGAAATTTGAATTGATCAGATAATTATTGGTTCCCAAAATATTCCAAAATACTATTATTATAATTAATAACCTCATTTTATATCTATATTTAAATTGTTTGATCAAATTATGAAATGTTTTTTTGAAAATCACTATATATTTAGTGATATGTTCTTAAAATAATAACATAGTATGTTTTCCTTAATTAAATGCTTTATTATTGAAATTAAAATTTTAAATTTTGGATTAATTCAATTTATTCATTATTATTTTTTATCGAGTCAGTGGTTGAAAATAAATTGTTTCATTCCTCAATATACCATGTCTTGCACAAGATCGAAAAAGTGATATAGTATAGATGTAAATGATGACACTTGAGAAGCGATTATAATTATATTTAGATTTCTTTTATTTTGACTAAATTTTAGTCCCTACATTATTTTATCATTTTAATTTAAATTATATATCACTAAAGAGATCTCATTAGAGTAATTAATAGAAAATTATCCATAAAAGTTTTCCTCAAAGGATCATCTCTATCAAGATTTAGGTGATAAACAATGTTTAAGGGTGAACTATCGACCAAGGAGGAAGATTATACAATCTATATACTTGTCACTTGATAGTTTTTCTCTTTCTAATGAATCTAATATACTAAAAAATTAATATTGAATATATAGATATTGGACCTTCAAATAGAAATTAATCTATTTCTATGATAACTACCCACAGATTTATAACATAAAGTGGTGGCCATTCTTTCTTCTTATAGCTATGGTGGAGGCCCATGGTTGTATGCCTATTACTATGGGACTAACTATGGATATATTAGTATATCTTAGTTAAACCCATGGATATAGGTATAGAGTCATTGGTCTCACCCTAGTACAAATATTTGGTCTTATTTCCATGATAATAGGATCTACAACAAGCTGGACCATGGTAACTACCAATATCCATAGTGTTTCATTTTTGGGAATAATTTTTCATTGGATATATGTGTGTTTTATAATAGTGGTTGGGAATAGACATAAAGAGATTATTTAGGCCTAGGACCCATCAACTATAATTAAATAATTCTGACAATAATATTAAATTATTTATTATCTATCAATTGATTATACACATTTGTAGATAGTTTTCATTTCTAGTTTATTAGATCATTATTTTGTGTCATAATGGAAATGAAAAAAATGAAAAGGGGAGATTAATTGTATCAATTTAAAAAATTGATAAAATTAAAACAACCCTCTTGGAATGAATCAATCATTACGTTACTCTCAAAGACGAATAATCAAAGAAATATAAATAAATGAATGTACATTATTTGACAATGTACAGTGGGACAATGTATAGAAATCTCATAGTCTAATCCACCAACTACCTCTCCTTGAGATTAGCGATTTTCATAGGTAGGTCCTTATTATAGTGGCCTCTAAACTATGTGTAGGTATTTGAAACCTTACAATAAGTATTTTCAATGGTTATATGGTTCTTTTATAGGGAAATAAAATGTTCATTTATTAGTTTTAGAAACTAGTCATCCACCATGACTAAGTACGAGTAGTCAAAACATTGACATAAAATAGATTGAAGAACATTTATATGTCTAATATTGATTTATATAACATTTGTACCAACAAATGATAGATGAAATGTTCTTCAATAACAAAAATAATCTAAAAAATAATCTTCAACATTGAACTAGTTTCCTTTTTCATTTTTAAAAATCAATAGGGAAAAATCTGAGAAGATGATAAACAAGTATTTATGTAAATTGTATATATAAAATATTATTTTTCATGGTACTATAAAATATTAATTATGAGATAAAATAGTAGAATCATAATAAAAAGTATTTATATCTCTTGGAAGGTTAAATTGTGTATCTTCATACTCAATACTTTAAACTGTTATACCCACAACCTCTAGAACATCTTATAGTTGTTCAATTCATCTTTTTATATTTTCACATCTTTATTCTCATGAAGAATAATAAAATTTATTGATGAATAACAATTTTAGGTCATGAAGATATAATTTAGAAGTAGCTTCATTTTCTTATCTACTACATTTTACTTTATATCTCCACTTTAACACATCAAAAGATTCACATGAAAATGAACACTACTGCTATCTTTGAGGCATTAAATTAAAAGATTAATTTTTTTGGATTCAAATGAGTTTTATAACTCTTAAAAATATTCCTATGATATTTTAATATATTCATATAGACTAACTAGTTATCATTTTAAATGATTAAAAATAGATACCACTTATTAATCACCTAGTAGAAAATGATTTTTACATAATGATTAATTACCATCATATAGATTTTTAGCATTTTTTAGAGAGAGCACCACCTTTATCCATTTTAATTTATTGAAAATTAGGTTAATAACTACAAATAAATTTTATAAACTTACAATAATATTTATCCAATGATTATTTTAAAAATTATACCAACAATTATCTAGGAATATCAGTTAATTCACCATACTGAGAACTATCATTCTTACATATTTATTTTATAAAATATTTATCATCACATTATGATGTATTGTGTTAAAATATATGTTCCCAACAATGAATTATTAAAATTTAAGGCAAAATATTTTCTAAATTAGATATATTTAGTCTCTTCATTCATCTTGGATTGGATTCATTATAGGTCTTTGAGTTTTTGAATTTGAAGGAAGTTTTACAAATGGTTTGAGAGGGTTTAAGAAATAGTATGTATTAGGGTTAAAATTAAAAAGAATGAATGATATTATTATAAGTGATTTCATGTGACATTTCTGATTCTCAAACTAAAATTTCAATGGAATAATTTTTTATTTGAAAATTGAAAAGAAATTGTCTATAATAAAATATTGAAAAAAATGTGTTTAAATAATTTAATAACACTTATGTGAAAAATAACCTTTAAATAGGATGATTTTAAAAAAATATTAACTAATAAAATAAAATTATTTTATATTCAAATTTCATAAACCTAAATTTCTGTATATGATATTTTGTTCAAGAAATAATATAAATTTGACATTAATTAAACTTCTTATAGAAATATATTCATAAGAATATAAAAAATATTATTCAATGAAATAATAGGGTATTTTAACAGGATAAAATGATTTTAAAAATGTTTCACAAATTAATATATTTTATCAATTTTAACACATATTATAATATATCATTTTAGAAAATGAAATTAAAATAAACAGTTTCTAGAAAAATAGATAATAAAATATTTATAAGTATACATGATGTTGTCAAAATAATTTAACAAATTAATTCATCACATAATAAATAGGTTGATAAAATTTTTAACTATTAAATTATATTTATAATTCAATGTAAATTGGGAAAAAAATTTCAAAAATTTTTCCCCTATATAAAATAGTTAGTGAATTTAAAAACATAATATAAATACTTCCAAGCCTTTTAAAATTTTATCTTTTAATACTTTTGTATAATGAAATAATTCAGAGTTTATCAAAAATAATGTTGATTTTAATTAACCAAAAATTATCACTTATTATTTTACAAGTTGCTAAAAAATATAATAATGGGGTGTGATTTCATATATCTGAAAAATATCAAACATAGGTTTATTTGGATTACCATATTCATTTGGGTTTCAAAGTGTTAGAGACTAAATATTTAGGTAACCAAATCTATTCTTAGAAAACTATTTAAGAATAGATTAGGAATTTTTAATTATAAAGAATATTATTAATAACACAAAATTGGGGCTTTTTAAAATAAAAATAGTGAGAATAATGGTAGTAATTTCAACAATAAAAACATTTATCATTAGATATGAACGAGTTTTTTTTGAACCATGAATAAAATAATTCATATATAATTTGGGATTTCAACATCACTACTAATACCAAGATTAAATTTATTATTAGATTTTTTTACTAATATTTTCATCCAAAAATTTTTCCGCCTTGATGAAAATTCTAGATGAATCTATTAAAATATTAACTTTATCTAATAGTTCTTTAATTTTATTTTCAAAAACTGTATAATAATTTTTGGAATGATTAAACCTTAAATTTTATATATTTTTAGTTGAATTTTATTTTTCAATAAATATATTATAATGTTATTTTAGATGTTTTATTTGATCTATTTTTAAATATTCAAAATTATCTAGAATCACCATAAAATATTTCTTTATTTTATCATTTCAATGATTTTCAAAATTATAACTTTTAGAAACAAGATATTCTACCCCATAATTATGATCCACAATATGTATATTTACCATTTTATTTTCACAAGAAGCTTCAGTGATTGTATTATATTCATCAAATTTATAATCAAAATTTGTACATGTATATTTTCTTAACTTTACTTTTATAATAATCTTAATTTTGAGCTTTATGATAAAGAAAAGAATGTTTCGTAATACCATTATTCTTTATTTCGTTGAATCTAGATTATTTAATATTTTTTAACTTTTCCTTTCTCTTGCTACACAAATTATTGAATTTTTTACCAAGATCATAAAGCCTATTATTTAGACATAATTATTTATAATTTTAATATTCATTATATGCAAAATTTATTGAATCATATCATTTTTACTAAAAATATGATTTTTGTGTTATAAATTCTTATCATTTTTATACATCATTAATGTTAAATAAATTAATTCATCATAAATTTTTCCATAGTGTGGATTGATGAATAGAAGTAGATATTACATTACACTTATGAAGGAAATACTCATAATACCTTTGATGCTAGATCTAGTCCTATAATATGTTCTCCCAAGGAAGAAACACCATTGACTATTATAGTAAATCACATTTTCATATGAATGACACATTACCGATCATATATCCAAGAGGTATAAAACATAAAATTAGTAGTATCACTAAATCTATGACATTTTAGTATGTCTATAAGAAATTGTGATTGGTTTCCATATTTAATATGATGTTTCATACTGAGAAATTTGATTTAATTTATTAGTTATTAATGCACAGAAAATTGAATTCATATCTCTAAAAGTAAGATCATAATATGTATATGGATCAATATTTCATTTATTCAAATCATATCTATTTATTTTATATCCATTGACTATTTTAAAATAAACTATTATTCCATTATTATTTTAAAAAATAAAAATTAATTTTTCAAAAAACTCATAATTATCACCATTAAAGTAAAGATCACAAATTATTGACATACTTTCCTTAAGATCATCCATTGATATATCATCTTCATCTTGATATTTAAATCAAACTTGCTAGATAAAAAAATTATTTCTACTAGATTATGATTTTTTATACAACATGATTTTTTTGTGTTTAAACATCAAGATTCCCAATTTACTCCAAGATCTAATAAAAAGTTACTGATAATTGACCGAATAAATAATAATCATTAATGATTTTTAAAAAGTAAATATATCCAATGGATCCCTTCCTTTGATTTCAATTTTTCTATTAGAATGGAAATATTGAAAACCCAAGATTGTGGGGGTGAATTTTATCCTTTTAAAAATAATGGAAAATTTAAAACATCACTCTTGAAATAATGTGATACATTATTTTACTCTCAATGAAGATTAAGAGATAAAAAATAAATAAAGGAATGAACAACAAAAAATCATTAATAGTGGTTTGGGGTATAGAAATCCCCTAGTCCATTACAAAAGAACATTTTCCATAAACCTAGTGATTTTTACAAGTAGTTTCTTTCCAGAGGACCTATAAAACTATGTTTAGATAGTTGAATCCTAAAATTTAGACTATTATAGGGGCTTATTGATATTTTATAGGGAACCAAAATATTTAAAGCTTAATAAAAGAATATGGAACTCCTCAATTAATGAGTATGTGTAGTCAAAACATCAATAAAATATTGATTTCTAAATATTTAGATGATTAATATAGGTTTATTTCATATTTTCATCAACAACTCACATATGAAATATTCATCAATAAAATAAAAAAAATAAATATAATCATAATGTTGCATAAGAATCCTTTTTATTTTTACACAACATTAGAGAAAAAAATTATCTGATGAAAATCATGTATTCCTCTAATGGTTGGCTATGAGGGAAACTTTTTCAATATATAGAAAAAAATTAACAAAGTGATATAGTGGTAAAACTATAATTTCGATCAAACAAAAAAGGGTTAAAAATTGTATATCTCCAAAGTGTAGATCTTTATAAAACTAGAGATCATGTCATAGTATTATCATAGAATGGTAAACAATATTTTGAGAAGAAGAAGCTCCTGATATTTAATAAGAATATTTAATTCCATCAGTTTATACATATCCATAAAATTATCTTTATAAATCAGGATCATTTGAATTCACATTCTTAGAGAAAATCATCACATCTCCATGAAATAGATATGAATTACTCTATTGACCATGATATTATGAAACATTCATTAAATTTATTTATATAGATACTTAATTCTAAAAATGTTATTCAACAATTTTTGGAAATAAAAATAAGTTTAAAAAAAAATTTCATCTAATAAAACAACAGGCTTCACTGTGTACCGATAAACATCAATAGTCTGATCGACAGTGTATTATTGTTTAGAAAATAAGGTTTAATGAACTATAAGTTAGTTCAAAAAATTTTGGGTTTATTACAACTGTATGGTCGATAAAATATACATTAATTTCAAATGTGGGGTTCTCAACCTATGGTTCCATACTATATGTAGGGTTCCTGATGCATATATGAACTTTAAACATAAGGTTATGAATAGTGACTAAAACCCCTTTAAAACTACAATAATACTTTTGAAAAATAAAATTTCTGTAATATTTTAAAATTTAATACCTCCCATAATAAAATAATTATTACAATATATATAATAAAAAATACACTTAAATTAACTTTACCAGTAACACAAATACGGGCGTTTGTGAGAATCCAAATTAATTTGTCATTCATAAAATTTTTAGATCAATACATTCCCAATGAATTAATTTGTAACTAGTTAATAAAAATTATATCATTAGTTAATGATATCATTTATTCTTATTCAATATCAAAAAAATTATGAATGGTTTAATAATTATTGAATATTCCATTGGGAGGTGTAAAAAGTTCCATCCGAAATACATGGATACTAATTATGCATTTGAAATATACAAGTTATTTACTATGTATCACGATATATGGAAATGGTGAGGTGTACACAAAATACTGAGTGATAAAAGGTGTATAGGTAATTAAATGAACTATTAGTTTATTGGGACAATCAGGTACATGGTATACTCGATTACATAGTGCATAGTTGTTGTACACATCGTATAGTCTCTATGGATTCACTATAGAAGTTGTGAAACTAATGTGGTTTATGAAAAATCAAGTAATTATACATAATTTGAGTAAATAATTCAAGAAATATATAGGATATAATATGTTTCTTTGGTATAAATTCTTTGTACCTCATTAATTATATGTCTAGAATGCATTTTGTCCCAAAGCATTTAACATTGAATTCACTACATGGTGTATATGAATTTGTTGTTATACACACAAAAATTAATTATGTTGACTATACAATTAATTATAACATACGATTTGACACCAAGAATGTAGTGTTGTGCACATCATATAACGTGGTTTTTAGAATATTAAATGTCTAAATTATTTCTATGAAAAATTAATTCAAAAATACACATCATGTGAATATTTTAATTTATTTTTTTCTATCAATTTCATTTAAACAGTTACCCACCATGTATTTTTATATGGTTTTATGTGCACTTAATACAATGAATTAATACCCATCATAATGGTGTCATTACGACCTAAGAGTTTCTTTCGGCAGCCAAAATATAATATTTAGAACATCCCAATGAGTATGTTTTATGTATGGTATTGATATAAAAAAAGTTATATGGTGTTTGATCACTTGATTTCAAGGTTAATTAATTTATTATTGAGAAAATCTATAACAATTTTCTGATAGATTTAATAACCGTTCGAGATCATTGTTCAGTTGACTTCCTAAACTCTTTTGATGTTTTCAGTATATAAAACGAGTCACAAAAAACCTATTTTATAACCTAATAAGGGAAATTAATTATGGATGTAGATTTTTATGAAGATCATTGAGAATAATTACTTTTATAATGTTCTGTTGTTCATAAAAAATCCCATCTCTGAGATTCAATTGAATAAAAAATTCCATGTTCTGATATGTTCCTCTTAGAATTACAAAAATCAATTTCATATTATGATAATTTATTCATAAAAACTATTCTAAAGAATCCATTAGATATTATGAATGCACTCAATGGTTTGGGGTTCCTTAATCATAAATACCTTGTAGATCCCTAGAGACACCATACATGATCTGATATGGAGTGACCAGTATGAAAAATTAAGAAATCTCAAGGGTGTTATGAAATATTAATGATAAATAAAAAAAATATGTTATATCAATTAAATGGGGTTCATTATTATAAAAATCCCCCAAAAATTGAATATATTGTAGAAAAATTGTATACTTGATTTTAAACTAACTCTTATTACCGCTGAAATTCATTATAACCATTAAAGAATGATAATATCCAGCCACACCAAGACAGATCTCCCAAATAATGCCATATAATGAGTTCCAAGCTCTCCTCCCGCCAGAATAAATGCATCCCAGATGAGTCTGACATTCAAAAATGGGACGAGGATCCTTAATTTTTTTACCCCTAGATTTTATGAGTGGTTAGTTTTCATAATATAGAGTTAAACATTAGTAAAGTAAGTATGCGAAATGTAAGAGGCCACTTATTGAATGGTGCAAAATTGTGTTGCAAAGTCAGTTTACCCATAATCTTACCATTCTATTCCATGTGTATATTTTGAATTGAGTTGGATGTTCTTCTTCCAAGGTTGCATGGTTTAGTTAACTATAAACACGAAATGTTTATGGTTTTGTCTCCACTGGTTCAATCTCTCCTGACCCGAGGGCTGGGCCGCACACATGGTTTAACTATGTTGAAAGTGTGCAATTCGTCACTACCTCCTCAATAGATCAACCTTAATGGTTTGGTTGTTGATTCACTTGGTTTTTTTAACTATACAGAGGGTTTTAAATTGATTCTTTCTTTATTCACTAAGATTTGAATGATTTCCTAGGCAGTGGTCCATAGTTTTGGTGACATAATAGTAAATGTGCTCCCTAAAAAAGTTTCCAAATGCCTCTAATTTCTCTCAAAAATTCCAAACTAATTCAATATGGTCTTAAAGAATTATTGGATTGCTAATTTCTACTAATAAAGACATGTTAAGGATGTAAAAAAATACTATTGGTCTCAATAACCGATTTCAATGTACTTTTAGTTTTGAGAATTCCACATGTTCATACATGCATCAAACTCCCCCACATATGAATGGTTTATTTGTCAAAAAAAAAACAAAGAAAATTATATAAATGGATTATATAAGAAATATGAATAAATTTCAAATATAATACCAAATAGATTAATGTGAATTTTTGATGAATAATTATTGAAATCTCTAATTAAATTCGTTGTGAATCAATAATTCTTCATGTTGTCCAATAATGTAGGCTCAATTCAGAACATCCAAATATTTATTCTTATATCATTGTATGTTTAAAACCGTAATTTTTCTTATTAATTTTAAAAAAATTTCATCCTCCACTTCCATATCATCACACTCTTATATAGGTTAGGAAAAAAATTTATTGAGACTAATTTGGGATCTATAACTTTTATAGGTCATACAGTCTCATTTACATTCACATTTGAGGACTTTTTAAGGTCTATCATCATCGTGGGAATGATTATATATCTTAATTTATTTTCACTAGAGTGAGATACTAGATTTGATATTTTTGTTCCTATATTTTCCATGACTCATCTTAGTGAATTGTGAAAGCTAGCCGAGATCAAATAAAATTAAGATTGTATAATATCCACTTGCGCATTATAAAAAAATTTAATTTTTCACATCCCAATATGCATAAATTAACATAAATTTTAATGGGTTCTTTAATTTAAACTAATCACTTACAAATTAATTATTTAAACATATTATTTTAATAATTAATAATTAATATAATTTATTTGACTATTCCAAAGCTTATTCATATCCAAAATAGACTTATCAATCCAGAAATATTATGGATTTAACAAATAGTTCAAAAATCACTTTTTATTTACTTTATATAAATGCATGAAACCAATACCATCCCTTTAAAGGGATTCAGTGAAAAACATTTCTTCTTTGTAGATGTCAAAGAAATGAAAAAATGGGGTTCCAATAGAAAGTTCCCACCCCTAAAATAAAACCAAGCAAGATTTCCAGTGAACATGGTTAGGTGGAGAAGGTTGGGTAGGAAAATTCTTACAAGGGGTGGTATAAGGAAAACTATGAAATGAATGTGAAAAGTATAATATATAAATCTCCCATATATTATGGTTGGGGAATGATCGGAAGATAGTGTGCAAGAAATCATCGAGAGGAAGACTGTCTGTATGTTAAATTAGTCATCCACCCACTATCTTAGATAAAGAAAGTAGATAATGTGTAGTAACTAAAGCATATTATTAGTAGGGCGAATAAATATGATCTCACAATCAAACCATATATAAAAAGTGAAAAAAATTCCATAGAAATAGTCATGATCAAGAATAGTCACGAAGAAGGTAAATTTTTAATATCATAGAGTTAAAAGGTTTGTTTCTATCCAACAGAAGGACCGATGCCAATTGGGTCTTATAATTGAGTGTGATATGCCTCATGTCAAGTTAGATCTTCTATTAAATTCTCATAGTCTATTCCATTTGATGGTGGAGGGGCAGGTTGATTACACCTTATAAGAGTTACAACTTGGCAGTCTTATCTTCGATAAGAGGCCCAAGATGGATCCATATGGGAATAAGAACCCCTATAAATGATGTTGAAAGGGGGATGGATTGTAAGGGGTCATTAAATATCAATGGTAGGGAGATTATATAAGTTAATTCACACCATCTAATATCTGGAGGCCTCAACCTTCAAGAAAAACATTTCATAAAAGTCTTGGTCTCGGTTCCATTGTAAATATGAGTCATAGAAAGTGGATCCCCAAATATTTCAGTAAGAGGAGTATGCAGAGTAACATGGTGGACGAATGGATTTGGTTAGACTGGGGGGGTGGTACTCCTCTAAGGGTGGAGGGGAATGTTGTGATGTAGTGGGAGGGGGTGGATATATAGTTGGCATCATCCTAGAAATATTGTTGGGGCCCTCTAAACTAGTATCATTAGTGATTAATTTCTATCATGTTCAAATATCTTACCATGGTAATGTTTAATGGGAGTGGGAATTCAAGCTTAATGAAGGGAAATTTATCTAACTGAATTCCAATACGCTAACCCAAGAGGGTGATATAGGGGCTTTTGAATATGAATCTATTTGTATTAGCAAAATTGTGTTGGATGTACAAGGGAAATACATAAGAAACATTGATGGCTTCCACTTTAATCGCGTAATAGAGAAAAAATCATAGAAGATGAAAGTTCATGTGATATCAACCCAAGGGTGAACCATGTTGTAAGGATTTTGTTATTCAAATTTTGGGTGAGATTAATGAACATAGAGGTATTAGAAGTTTGATATTCTTATGATTTTCCAAGCTAGGTAATAGTTTCTCAAAATTATCTAGTGGTGTTATGATCCCATGCTTGGGTTGTCTCAACAAAATCCTGGTTGCTTAAAAAAATTTCATCTTATATTCCATTGAATGTGGATAAATCTCCCAACTACATACTATATTGGCACCTCAGAAGCTAGAATGTGAAGTTTTCTATAGCCTCGAATAAATATACATTCTCATTGGTGTTATACCTACCTGAACAACAAAAGTTGGTAGAATACTTAATAATAAGTTCTTTAAAGGTTTTGTTATGCCCAATGATTTCCCTGGTGATGTGGTCGTTCTTAATAAGTCTTTGAAACTCTATGAAAATGATGGGTTCCTCATAGTGGTTAGGTGTAAAAAATAGTGCGAGAAGACTTCCAGAGTGACTACAACTAAATATCTATTAACCTCATCCCGCTAGTAAAATTTGAGGGTAGTACATAAGATGTTGTCTAAAATTGATATACTAGTGCATTTGTAAGAGTCCATAGAGTGGTTCTGTCACGACCTGTCCTCAGGGCCCGTGCTGTGACTTACCCAAGCCCACCTTCCATAGGCCATGGGCTGGTGACTAGTACCAAAGGCATAAATATCAATAAAAAGGGAATCCATTGCCTTTATAAAAGTAAACTAACACAACAGAGTACGCAACAGAAGAAATTACTAAGTAAAATTGAGTACCAAAGTAAGCGTTGAAAGTAAAGGGACTAGAAATACAAGCCCAACTGTAAAGTATAATACAATTGAAAAGCTAGTACAACTTCATTAAAGTAAAACAGTAACCACCGAATCGTCCTCCGGGAACCCCGCCTGTAGGGTTGGTAAAGATAGTCTCCTCAGTGCTCTATGATTTTCCGTCTCATCCAGGTATCGTCTCTTCGTGAGGTCCACCTCCAGGTACCGTCCAGTCCTCGTACACTCAGCCTCAGTCAGCACTGTCCGTCGTCTGCATTCAACACAACGAGGTGTGGGCATAGCCCGTGCAGGGGTGAGTATAACGATACTTAGTAGGGACCCCAAGACCCTCAAGGTCTCACAAAATCCAACAAGGATAAACCAAAAAAGTAAGATTTCAATGTATAACCATTACTTAGGTATATGCCCATACATATACCTAAGTTATCATGTAACCCATATCAATCAAGTGGAAAACACAATGGTCACTGACTCAACTCAAACCAGGATTTTTATTCATGAAGTCAAAACCATGGCTCCTGGAGAACTCCCCCTCTGTCGAGTACAGTGGGCCTGCCACTACAACCAAGCACTTACGAATAACCTTGGATTGCTGAAGTACTCCACCTGTCGAGTACTGTGGTCACGCTGCTAAAACCAAGAGCTTCCCACTATGGGTCTGCAACTACAACCAAGAACTCCACCTCATAGCCTACATTGGTACTCCTTTTGTCGAGTACCATGGTTCTGCAGCTACAACCAGACACTCCTCTACCGTGGGTCTGCTGGCACAACTAAGCACTCCCAACTGAGCCATATGAAACACTCCGAGTCGATCAATCAGAAGTCGTCAAGTCTCAGCCAGCCAATAGGTCTCTGCAATCTGCTCGCTCATCACCAGGAGGGACCACTCTACGTTCCATAAGCTGATACTCCTAGTTTCACGAAGTCTCACATAGATGTCCTTTAAAAAACTACCATGTCATAAAGGTATCAACGCAATAGACGACGCATCAATAAGACACCCGGTCTGTGAGTTATTTGCATTTCCGTTTCAGGGGCCCGGTTTGGTTTTAGGCTCAAACCAACCCACCCATACTCCAAAAACGTTTGAAACTCAAGTGGATTATGCCAAAAGAACTGTCTCATCAAAAGGGAACCAACGTAGTTGACATCACATCAATCGGGCATCTGGTCCTTCATTTATTAGTCTTTCTGCTCCGAGGGCCCGGTTGGTTTCAGTTTCGAACCAACCCGGCCATTTTTTTAAATGTCATCCAAAACTCAATAAGAGTAACGCAAAAGGACCGTCTAATCAAAATAATCCCAGTTCCGTAGATGACACGTCGATCAGATTCACGGTCTTGAAGTTATTCCCATTTATGTGAAACGGGCCTGACCCATGTAGCCCAGTGGGCTTGTGGGTCGGCCCGACCAGATTCGGCAGGTCCAACCCGGCAGAGGGTCGGACCATCTTGGTGAAGCATGGCCTGACCTGGCCTGGTGGGGGGCAGCCTGACCTGGCCCGGCGCGGCCCGACTAGGAGCATGGCAGCGAGGCCCGGCTTGCCAAGCAGCTCGGCCCGGCTTGCCGAGCGCTTCGGGGGGGGGGGGGGGCACGACCCCTGGGTTTCATATAATGGCAGTGCCGAGCAGGGCCACCCTTCTATTCGGCCGGCTGAAGCTGGCTGGTCTTCCTGGCGCGATCGGCTCGTGCGGGCTACTCTCCTCTTGTGCAGCACCTGCGGGTGCCACAACCTTCTCCAACCCAGCCAGCTGACGAGCCGACCGGTTCGCCCGCCGAAGCGGTCTGCGGAGCACGGGCCGCAGTTGTCCGTAGTGCGGCGCCATGGTTTGCCATGGTTCCACCAGCCCAGCTGGCTACGGCCTGTCAGTTCATCTTCATCTGAGCAGCCTGCAGATACCAGCCATGGTTTCTCTCCACGCGGCCGGCATATGGCCACTGCTTTCTCTGATCACCACCACTCCTTCCGTCACTATTGCCATCGAAACAGAACAAGGATCAGTTGAGAGTCGTCAGGCCATGTTCTTTCTTCCTTCACCCTCCACGTTAGGTGGTATCTTATGGTCGAAGATAAAACTTGGTTACAACGAAGAATGAAGAACAAGATAATTTACTCACATTGAATTATACAAAAACCCTACCTCGTAATTGACGTCGCACGACGACAAGCCGCAGAAGACGAGCGTCGCGGTAGTCAGGCATCGTAGAAGATGACGTCGCAGAGAATGGTGACGTTCCATCAATATTTGGAGAATATTCATTGACGTAGGTGACGCTTCTTGCGAGCGGTGTATTCTCCCTTGACGCGGAGGAAGAAGAAGGTAGGAGAAGTCATGGATCATTCTTCGCAGAGAGAGGATGATATCCTTCGTGGAAGAATGAAGCTCTTCTAATTCTCCAATGTTCCACCCCCAAAATATTTTCCAAGGAAAATATTATATTACGCCTCTCAATTTTTAAAATAATTGCCAGGCAATTCAAATTGTTTCAAAAGAGAGATGTGATAATTAATTAGTGATTTAATTAATTTGTTGGGGTGTCATAATCAATGTTTGGGAGGTGCAGAGGCTCCACCATAATGAGGGGATAAGTTAATTAATTAAAATCGGGGTTTAATGGAGTTAAGGAATGACGAAAGGATTAGTGCTTTTCAAGACCCCACCACACTAAATCCTCTCCTGGGAGGTTATGTGGGTCTGGGCCCCACCCTTAACTCATCTTGGGAGGAAATAACAACCACTAAATAATAAAATTGTGTTCCAACAATTTTATTAATTTAGTATGAATTCTTCAAAATATAACATTCAACCCACATAAAATGCAACTGTGGTGAAGGTCCCCTTAAGCGAATACTGGCACTGTGAGTTCATCGGTGCCCTCAGATTTCAATTTCGAGCACCAGTTCAAAAGATAGAAAAACCTTCATATACGTTTACTGAACGTACCCGAACAAAACATCAGAAATTGATTCCGGGCACACCGAGCCTCAGAATCAGGTGCCGTAAGAAACTGTAGACTCGTAAAATTACAAAGTATTTAAGAAAAAAAATTCCTTGAAATTTCATGGTCTTTACATTACCCTCACCTCATGGATTTACTTCTTCGTAACCCCACAACACACACTAGGCAAAAAAAAGTGGGTACTATGCACACATTTGAGCCTCCCACTCCCATGTGATCTCTTTGAGGTTCTGGTACTGCCAGCGAACGTGCACCAGAGGAATCGACCATCCACGTAGGACCCACTCCTATTGTTCCTCGATCTCCACCGGGACCTCCATGATTGTCACCCTTTCATTGATGTCTAGTTCCCCATGATCGATGATGTGGGTTGGGTCATGCCCGTATCTCCTCAGCTAAGATACGTGGAAGACGTCATGCACCAGGTGCAACTGAGGTGGAAGGGCCAGGTGGTAAGCCACCTCACCTACTCTGCTGAGGACTTGGGAAGGTCTAATTAATCATGGAGATAACTTTCCAGCCCAACCGAATCCCAGTAAACCTTATCGAGGTGAGACCCATTGGATAGTGTGGTCTCCATCCTCATACAATAGTGGTCTCCATCTCTTATCAGCATAGGACTTCTGTCTACTCTTTGCAGTCTTCATCCACCCCTTGATGATCTGCTCCTTCTCTGTCATAGCATGTACTATCTTTGACTTTCTGAGGTAGTGGAGGAGTGACTGTGAGGGACTGTAGAAAGGCTGCTCCATCCCTATCCACAATGGATTTTGGCAACTTTCCCAGTTGCTCTGCCTCATCTCCTAGTAGTTGAATGGGTGATCTCCTACTGAGGGCATCTACTACAACATTCCCCTTCCCAAATTTATAGGCAATCTCAATGTCATAGTCCCGGAGGAACTCAAGCCAACATCACCATCTCAGGACCAAGTCCATATACGAGAAGACACACCTGAGACTTTTGATATTAGAGTAAACCATAAACCGTTCTCTCAACGAACTATGGGTGTGACTAGCCATTTGTAAAGAAATCGAATACACCCATATTCCCTTACGTCCTACAAGAGCTTCCAAGATTTCTCTATTTCCGAAGCGATAAATCAGGTCTCATCCCCTGGATGAACCACGTTCTTTGCCAAATACTGTCAATCCTGACATGAATGAAACTAATTCATGTTATGGACAACATCGTAAGGCCTCGACTCTACTACCAAGACAACCAACCATTACTCTCGCCTCCAAAGGTTGAGTCGCACTGTTGATATCAGTGTGTGGTTATTGGGTCTCCTCTAGTATAAATCTCAAAATTTAGGGTGAAGTCAACAGTTTAAACCAGAACCTCTTAGTATTAACCACACAAAATGGAAGGAAATAAAACATCACAAGGAGATGTGTCTTTTATTACCATAAATCAAGGTACAAAGACACAAAGCAACTACAAACAAAAACATTAACAAAGCTAGAAGCATCATAGACAAAGGCCTCCATGTCTATATCTTTTCCCACTCCTATCCACTTGCTGCTCGACCAGCTCCTATTCCACGCCCGCTTGCTCCTAGTGGACCTCCACGATCGAACCTATGCCTCTTCCTAGAAGGTAACTCTACTGCATGCTGCTCATCTGTAGGATGGGTCGGGTAGTCTCAAGCCATGTGACCTTGTCTGTCGCATGAGTAACACTGCCTGACAGGTCTAGCTCTGTCTTCACCCTGGGTCCCCGCACTACTGACCCTGAGTCGTGCAGTCGACCACCTGTAGGCATAGTCCTCTTGGACTTCTATGTCACCTATCTACTTCCGGCTGTAGAAGACTCTGTTATAGTCAGAAAGACCTACAGAAAGAGCAGTAGCTCCTGCACCTGCACAGAGCTTAGAGTTGCTAGTACAAAATTTTCCCTAAAAAGACCCTCAAAGTCTCCCCAGGTGAGGGTTGCCTCATCGTAACACCAGAGCATCAAGCTCCACCACCTCTCAGCTGGTCCCTGAAAGAGACTAACAGCTAGGTACAACATTAAGTCAGCGGGTGTCCCAACTGTGTGGAAAACTCGTGTTACAACCTCCAGCTAGCATCTGACCATCTAAAAATTTATCTCGCCTAGAAACCTCGGAGGCCTCCGTCGTAGGAACCCCTGCAATGCGCTCATGTGGCGCGCACCCTCGGCTACTATAGTTGGTGGCAATGGTAGCCCAGCGGTTAGTGGTACTGCTGGTGTCTCCACTGTGATGGGGCCCTACACCGTGGCCTTGCTGCTCGGTAGGCTACCATCACGATCTCCAATGATAAAACACACTGACTGACTAGGTGAAGTCATCCTGAATAAGAAACAGGTTCTCCACGATCAAAATATTATACCTTTTGATATGGCCTGGTTTGAGTTGAATTAAAGGGAAACTTTTGATACACACACGCTATCAGTGTTTTCATGCACTAATTCAGAAATCAGTAGTAATGGTCCTGTTGTAGGGATAAGTCAGCCACTACACCAACAGTGGACTCCCTGAACTGAAAACCACACTCGGTAATATTAACACTATTGCTTCATAGAAAGAAAGATCAGAGTCCTAAGTTCTTTGGTAGAACCAACTCCTCTGATACCAATTTGTCACGACCCATCATCAGGGCCCGTGTCGTGACTACCCCAAGCCCACCTTTTATAGGCCAAGTGCTGGTAACTAGCACCAAAGGCATAAATTCAGATAAAAGGTAAAGGAATTTCCTTTATAAAAGTAAACTAACACTACATAGTATGCATCAAAATAAAGCACTATGTAAAAATGAGTACGAAAGTAAGTGATGAAAGTAATGGGGCCAGAAATACAAGCCCAATAGTAAAGTACAGTACTACTGAAAAGCTAGTAAAACAGCTGTAAAGTAAAACAACAATCACTGAGTCGTCCTCTGGGAACCCCAACTAAGGGGTGGGTATAGATGGTCTCCTCAGTTCTCCACGCCCGTTCGTCTCTTCTGGGTGTAGTCTCATCGTGACTTCCACCTCTGCATACCATCTAGTCCTCGTACACTCAGCCTCAGTTAGCGCTTTCCATCGTCTGCATCCAACACAACGTGGTACAGGCATATGTCGCGCATGGGTGAGTATAACGATACTCAGTAGGGACCCCGAGACCACAATGTCTCACAAAATCCAACAAGGATAAACAAAAAAAGTATGATTTCAATGGATAAACATTACTTAGGTATATTCCCATATATATACTTAAGTTATCAAGTAACTCATCTCAATCCTGAGGAAAACACAAAGGTCACTGACTCACCTCAAACAAGGATTTTTATTCACGAAGTCGAAACCACGGCTGCTGGAAAACTCCTCCTCTATCAAGTATTGTGGTCCTGTTGATACAACCAAACACTTCCCACTAACCTTGTACTGTTGAAGTAATCCACCATTCGAGTATTGTGGGCATGCTGCTACAACCAAGTTCTTTCCAGCATGGGTCTGCCGCTACAACCAAGTGCTCCCCCTCATAGCCTACAGAGGTACTCCTTATGTCGAGTACCCTGGGTCTCCCACTACAAACAATCACTCCTCCACCATGGGTCTACTGATACAACCATGCGCTCCTCACTGAGCCATCTGAAACACTCCAAGTCGATCGATCAATAGTAGTCAAGTCTCAGCCAGCTAATAGGTCTCTACAATATGCTACCTCGTCACTCGGTGTGTTCTCTCCAAATGCCAAAATATGATAATGTAAGTGTCATAAAGTCTCATGTAGAAGAATCTCAAATGAAAGCCACGTCATATGGGTCTCAACGCAACAGACGGCCCGTCAATCGGACACCCGGTCTGTGAGTTATTATGATTTTCGTTCTAGGGGCCTGGTTGGTTCTTAGGATCAAACCAACCCAACCGTACTCCAACAACATCTGAACCTCAAGTGGAGCTTTCCAATAGAATAGAATCATCAAAAGGAAACCAATGTAGTTGACGACACGTCAATCGAACGTCTGGTCCTTAAGTTATAAGTTTTTCCGCTCCGAGGGCCCGGTTGGTTTCGATTTCGAACCAACCCATCCATTTTTCAAAAGTCGTCCAAAACATAATAAGAGTATCACCAAAGGACTTACAGATTGTGAGAATTCTAGAGCCACAGACGGTGCGTCGATCGGACGTGTGGTCTTCAAGTTATTCACTTTTAAGTGAAATGGGCCCTGCCTATCATGCCGAGTGGGATGGCGGGTCGGCCCGAATTAATTCGGTCGGTAAGACCTGGCAGAGGGTCGGACCGGCCCAGTGAAGCGCCACTCATCCCGGTGGGGCGCGGCCTGGCCGGAGGGGGCACGGAACAGCTCGAGGGGGTGTGGCCCTGCCAGGGTGGGCGCAGCCCGACCTGAGGGGGTGCGGCCCGGCGCGTCCCTACTCGGCCGGTCGCGCGACTCGGCCTAGCCTGCCGAGCACTGCGGGGGGGGGGGGGGGGGGGGGGGCATTTTTCCCGATCCAGCGGTGCCGTGCGACACCGCCCTCCTGTCAGGTCGGCCAAAGCTGGCCGATCTTCCCGGTTCGAGCGATCCGTGCAGGCATCTCTCCTATTGCGCATCACATGCGGGTGTCGTGGCCTTCTCCAACCCGGCCGGCTGACGAGCCGGCCAGTTCGCCCGCCAAGTGGCCCGTAGAATGCGGGATGCAGATCTTCGCTTCGCGGCGCCATAGGGAACACCGGTTCCACCAGCCCGTCCAGTTATGGTCGGGCGGTTCTTCTTCGGCTGAGCAGCCTGCGGATACGGGCCGCAGTTCTTCTCCACGCGGTCGGGATATGGCCGTTGCATTCTCCAGTCTATGCCACTCCTTCCATCACTGTTTCCATTGAAATCGAACAAGTATCAATAGAGGGTCATCGGTCCATGTTCGTTTGGCGCATCCTTCGCGTTAGGCAGTATCATATGGTCGAAGATGAAACATGGTTCCAACGAAGAATGAAGAACATGATAATGTATTCACATAGAATTATACAAAACCCCTACCTTGAAATTGCCATCCCACATCGACAAGCTGCAGAAGATGAGCATCTCAGAGAATGGTGTTGTCCCTTCAACGTTGGGGGAAGAGTCGTTGACGTAGGCAACACTTCTCACGAGTGGTGTCTTCTCCCTTGATGGGTAGGAAGAAGAAGGTAGGAGATGTCATGGAGCATTCTTCTCCGAGAAAGTATGATGTTCTTCGTGGAAGAATGAAGCATGTCTAATTCTCCAATGTTTTCCCCCCAAAATATTTTCCAAGGAAAATATTATATTAATCCTCTCAATTTTTTATATAATTTCCATGCAATTCAAATTGTTTCAAAAGAGAGATATGACAATTAATTAATGAAGTAATTAATTGTTTGGGGTGGCATAATCAATGTTTGGGAGGTGGAGAGGCTCCACCATAATGAGGGGAGGAGTTTATTAATTAAAGGGGGGGGGGGTTTTAGGGATTTAATAGAAGATGAAAGGATTAGTTCTCGTGTGGTTACCAAAAAACTAAATCCTCTCATGGGAGGTTATGTGGGTGTGGGCCCCACATCTAACTCCTCTTGGGAGGAAATAACCGCCACTAAATAAAAAAATTGTCTACCAACAATTGTTTTTAATTTGGTATGTATTCCTCAAAATAAAACTTTCAACCCGCATAAAACACAATTGTGGTGAAGGTCCCCTTAAGCGAATACCGGCACTGCGAGTTTATAGGGGCCTTCATATTTTAATTCCGAGCACCAGTTCAAAAGATAGAAAAACCCGCACATACGTTTACTGAACGTACCCAAAAAAAACTTCATAAATTGATTTCGGCCACACTGAGCATCGAAATCTGGCACCGTTAGAAACCGCGAACTCATAAAATTCCAAAGTATTTAAGAAAAAAAATTCCATTGAAATTTACAGGTCTTTACTAGTTCGATTTGGTTCTTAATGGCAGTATAAAAATACAGAAATAACGTAGAAAAATTACAAAGTGAAAGCTAAAATATTTAATTTACATTGTGTTATACATAAATTCACCTTATGGAAGCCTAGAAATATTAGTAAAGGGATTATAATAATTGGAGTTATGTTAAAACAATTGTGTAAAGGGGTGTGATTTGATAGCAATTCATTGTTTTTTTTGATGAAGTGAAGAATACCTAAAATTAAAATAATAACAAAAAATGATAGGGGTGGTGGAAAGAATGAGAATTACCTATAATAAGGGAAAGAGAATAAAGAAAATGGAAATGAGGAGGAAGAAAGGATGATAAGAAGAAACATACCTAAGATCATGATCTGGAAGAAGAATGGGAAGTAAGGTATATTAAAGATGAATGAAAGGGAAGAGAGGAGGGGTTTGTATGGGCTAAGATGAGTGGTCTCACATGATATGGGGTCCAAAAAGGAGGATATAGTTTTTTTATTTTTGAAAATTTGGGGAATTTTAAGCAGTCGCAAGATTAATACAAATTATTTGTTTATCCATGTGATAACCATACACATTCTATTATAAATAAGTCCCTTTTTCATGGTTAATGATCATGAGTTGGTGAACTATGTGATGCCCATGGACCTAACTCTATAATGGGTTCCTACCATGCACGTTCAATGGGCCTGTTTTTTTAACCATTATTAAATCATACAAGATGTATTTTTTTAGAAAAATATAATTTTTATCTTTTTGAAATTAAGATTTCCCAAAAAAATTCAATCCCATGGTCCCAAATTATTTAAAAAACGATATGAGGGTTCCGGATTATTTATAATGATTTCATAACAAAAATTAAATCATACACCTATCAAATTTTATTAATCACATAACTAAAATACACAAAATAAAAAACACACTAATCATGATACCCTAATAAGCACACAAAATAAATACTAGTTTTATAATTTTTTTGAAATCTCATGTTACATCCCACTGAAGGCTACATTTAATGTCTTGATCTCGACATTCCTAATATTCTTTGTCACCCAAATCTCATGGTTGATACCATTGCCAACATTTCTTCCATTTAAATATATGGTTTGTGATGGTTTATGCTGTAATTGAAAGTTTATTCATATTATCTAGACACATCCACCACACCATCGTTGAATAAATTTTAAACATTGAATGAAACTGACCGTCATGACTTCAATATATCTGGGAAAAATCACAACTGTGAGTTGAACAATAACACCTGATCACCAGCATGGAATGATTTTTTAAATATCAGGAAGTCATGAATTGCATTTTTATTATCATTTTAGATCTTAATGTTTTCATACTCTTCCCACTTGGTATCTTTAGGCATAGATAATTGGAGTTTTCTATTTATCGTCAATGTATTTAAGATCTCAGTTCAGTTCATTGACATTCCAATATGAATATTTTATACTCCATGGGTATGTGAAATGAATTTTAATAAACAATATAAAATGGATACATGACAAAAAAAAATTTATGTTGTCTAATATTCCCATAATTAATCATAATTATATTTCAATCAATCTTTTCGGGATGCACCAAAAGTTTTCATCATAGTTTTGTTGAGATCATGGTTTGATACATCCCCTTTTTCAATGGATTTGGGATGGTATATTGCCCTAATATTATATTTCTTCAGAATGTTTATTATATAATTCCTCATTAGTGATTTATCATTGTGAATTACCCTATCACTAATGAGGACCTAGAGTACCCCAAACCTGCAAAATATATTCTTTTTATGAAAGGGGATGATAACCTATGATGTGTGTTGAGTTGCGGTAGTAGCTTCTACCTATACATAATTGTAATTTAAACATACTATAATTAATGTGTTTTCATAAGAGAGTGGAAATAAACCCATGAATCTAATTCCTGACAAGTTTAATAATTCCATTGTATGTATTTGGTGTCCTAGAATTTCATCTATGCATCCAATATTACATTTTTATTGGAATCTATAAAACCATTCCCCAAAGTTCTGAACATCCTTATGAACACTTGGCTATAAAAATATTGATATCATGATATTAGAAAATTTTTTTTCTTTCCCATGATGTTCTATAGTGGGGGAGGAGTGAAAATGCTACAAAATTCCATTTCATTCAACATCATGTTTGCAGCAGCGGGTTATACCATATATGTATGGCTGGAATAGAAGCGGGTCCTCCCAGAAATATTTCTTCAACTCAGATTGAAATAACTTCTTCTGTTCATAAGAGGTATCACTCATTATTACCTTGGTGTCCATGTAATTAGCAATATCTACGAACCATGGTCGAGCTACCACCATCACTGATATTTTTTTGATCATCTTGGAAGCATTCCTTTATCTATATATATATTCTTGTTTCAATATATAAGGTAACTTTAAGCTAGAGATATTACCATAAATTAAATATTCACTCCCTTTCGATTCATGAATCTCAAAATTAAATACTTCAAGTATATGTACCCAGCGAATCAACCAAGGGTTAACAACTTTCTTCTTCAATAGGTAACTGAGTGCTCTGTGATCTCTATAAAAATGACTTTAGATGTCACCGAATATGATTGAAATATATCAAATGAAAAAAAAATAATTTCCAACATATCCTTTTACATTATTTATTGATAATTTGAGCCTGGTTGGCCCGAAGGCCTTCTTTATTTATTTTATTATGGATAATCCCCCTTTTAAGGGTTTAAAGGGAACCCTTACATGACCCGTAAGTCCTAGGAACAAGGCACAACACAACCCGAAGGCCAATTACATGAATCAAAGTCTCGTAGGCATACATGCCCATAACACGACCCATAGGCCCAACCCACCCGAACTAACCATCCCCAACTTCTGCATCATTGATTTCATAGCTCCACACCTCACATTTCAGATCGGCTAGCATTGCCCTATGAAAAGCTTCACAGTTCAAAGTCCCGATGGCGGTTTCCATACCCTCTCATTCTTCTAATCCATTTAGCTCTACTCTAGTGACTGTTACTCCTGCTCTGAACCTTTTGGGGATCTTCTCTATGTGAACTAGGCTACTCTATAGTCTGAATGTCTCAAATTATCTAAGGCTCGAAGGCCTTTCATGACCATATGGACCTAAGACCCGTAGGCCCAAACCGGTGTCCCGAAGTCCCAAATCAGGTGAATAGTTTCGGATGCTACAGTATCAAACAATGCCCACTAATGTGTTGATACAATAACTCTGAAATTATCCTCCACCTTGTTTTCAACTCGGGTCTCTTGGATGCCAAGAAGGATCCCTTACCACTAGGGTATGGTTTCATTGGGTATATATAATTTGATCCTCATTCAATGTGTGGCTGTTATTATAAATAAGATTTAAAAATTGGTCAACACATTCTCACAAATCTGCTTCCACTATATAATCACTCACATTACTCATGATTTCAAATTAATGATTATTTTTTATACTAAGCATTGTTGGGTCCTCTATATCATTTTTTCAAAAAAATAAATTCCCTTAGGCATGTCTAATCAACCTAAATAAAATTCTCCTTTTTACAAATATAGATCAGCGGCTATGTAATTTTTGAAAAATACCTGAAAAATCAGATATTGAAGGCCACATGTCCATGGAAGATAACGATTTCATGGACAGATGTTTGTATTGGATGGTTGGCTATGCCTTAAAATTTAAAAGGAATAACCACTATCCCATTTTTATAAATTATTTGGCCCAAAATAGTCAATGATGAACCATTAAGTGAAATTTTTCTAGTTTAAAAGAAGGTTTATCTTCTCAAAACTCTATAGAATTGGATTAAAATTTCTTAAACATTTATCAAAATATTTATCATATTGCAAAGCATCATCCATGAATACTTTCATAATAAGTTCCAACATGTTGTCGAAAACAAGATACCTAAATTGTTGGATGGTTGCTGGAGTCTTACACATCCCAAAAGACATGTGATGGTAAATGAATTTTCTATATGGTCATGATAAAGTGATATTTTACTAATCATCAGGGCCTATTGAAATCTATTTAAATCAATAAAAACTCTATAGAAATAAATATAACTAAAGCCCCACCAGAAATTCCAAAATTTCACCCATGATCAGAAGTATAAATTGGCCTTTCCATATAGAATCATTTAACTTTAGGTAACACACTATCTCCAACATATAACTATTTGAGTTTGAAGAAGATCATTCTTCTTATTGGATATCACATTAATACCATCCTTTGGGGAACCACATGAAATGGGTTGTCCCATGTACTATTGAAAATAGGATATATGATTCCAATATTTAGTAATTTAACCACATCCTTTTTCATGACCACTATAACTGGAGGTTTGATCCATAATTATGGATATATGGATAATATTACCCCTTCTTATAAATGTTACTTGTGGGTACAAATGGCCAAACTGATTCCATTATAGTTTCCCACAGTCTAACCAATAGATTTCTTTCTTCTATTGAGAACCTAAATGATTATAATTATTGATCTTTAGTGAGGGATGAGTTAATATTGCTGGGAAGTGTTTCTTTCTCTCAAAAATTTTCATATTTTAATTATAATAGAGGAGGATTCAATTCATGTTGAAGTTCTTTCATGATTGAGGGAACTAATGAGTATATATTTTCACTATCTTAAATATCTAAAACAACCCTTAACTACCAATATTTCGATTCTTACTAGTAATATATTAAATCTATTCATGTTCATATTTATGATAGATTTATATGGTGTCCTGATCATCTATCAATTCAGAATAAATCATTTCAGTTACTTTTTACTCAACATATTTTTCTAATGTGAACAAAGTGTAGAGGTCTTCATACCCCACAAGTATGTCTTTCTTGATGTTCTTGAAGATATTGTAAGAAAACATTTCATCCCCTACTAGAAAGATCAATTCCCATTGATGAATGTTAACCAAAACCATTCTTATAGATAATAATTGTCTTCTTAAAAATATTTTCACATCATATCCTCTTCCATATCTTGTATAATGAAGTCATCTGGAAGAATTAGATTTCCATCCTTCACCAGTACATATTCTTATATCCCCTGGGTTTATTTAATGGGAAATTCATGTAGTTTAGTGAAACCTGGGTAGAAATTTACTATTTATGCCTAATATTTTTGAATACTCTAAAATGAATCAAATTGGAACTAGCTTCCAAGTCACAATTGGTATTACTATTCCACGAAGGTTGAATTAATCATGGGACATAAAATATTCCAGGATCATAAATATTTGATTGTCTTGATTGTTGGACCATCATTGATCACTCATTGGTAATATAAATTGTTTCATAATCCTCTATCTTCCTTTTGTTAAAAATTTCTATAAGTGGGAATTTGGGTTAATTCCTCATCAAAGGGGATGTTGATGTGGTGTTTTGGAAACATCTCAATGAATTTCCCAAACTATTGATCCATCTACCTTTTCTTCATTAACTTTGTAAATTGAAACGATAATACATAGGGGTTGATATATTATTTTCCATGTCATTAATAATATCCTTCATTTTTTATGAGACATTCTATGATAGAGACACCCCTACATAAACTTATATTTCCGCATATTGGGTTGGTCCCCCATGTTCATTAGATTCGTCCATATACTACATTGTTGGTAGTGATTAATGTATATACATTCCACTCCATAAAGTTACTTATTTTGATTCAACTCGAGGATTCTATTTAGTATTACCTAGAAGTGTTTAATTTCTTACTTGTATAGATTTCATCAACTATCTTTCCCAATCTATTGTTTTAGGTTTCCTTCTTTAAATTCCTCATTTTTCTCTGGATTTTTATATTATGTTGTTCATCATTTTTGTGTTTTAGGTTTCCTTCATAGAGTTAAATATTGCTACTATTATTGGAGAGGAGGTGATACTAGATTTGGCTTTTTATACATTTTTTGTTGTTATGAAACATTACAATACCGATTTCATTTCCACTTCCTGGGGTCCGAATTTTGACATTATGTCTGTCAATACCTAGGAAGAAATTTATGTCATAGTTAAAGGTTTTATTACTTCTTTCCCCAATCAAAATTGATATCCTATTTTAGTGTAGGGTTCTGATATTGAGAACATATTTTTGGTACTCGATTTAGAGTACGTATCTCACTTCACTTATAGAGGTTCCAACACTTCTCCTCAAACATTCAACCATGATGTTGTTGTCACCACACTAGCTTCAGGTTGGATGGTTATCTGATTGGATATTAAAATTTTCATTAAAATTCAGTGTTTCAAACTTCTATGACACTACATCTAGTTGGGAAACTAGAATTGTGGTGTAATCAACATTATGTGTCCCTGTTTTTTTTAGTCCCATGCTCATAATTCCACAAGAAGAAATTCTAAAGTATATATTTTAAAATATCAAATAATTATTCAGGTATTTTCTTCATGACATTTACTCCACAATTTCATCCACCAAATTCATAGTATTTATTGTGAGACCCCCATAAATTTTTTAACATTCATCCAAAAAGGTGTCCATAGTGATACATTTTCATAGAATTTACATGAATTGTTTCTTTGATTTGCACAAGGACTAGAATTTCATGTTTTTTGGATGTTGTGACTTTCATTACACAATGTCATTGTTTTAGAGGAGGGAAATTATTTTTATTGAAAATATTGTTCTAGTTCACCCCTGGCATGGATAGAATGTTTGGGTAGTCTCTTTATCCACTATTAATATTTATCACATAGTGAAAAGGGGATGATATAGAGCTTAGTATAATCCTCTATCACATCAGGGTAACAGTGCATGCCCAAAATTTCGACAATAATCGATAGTTGAGAGTTGATATCTTCACATGGAAACCCAAAAAACTTGAATATATTTTGAATGAGTTTTATGATGGAAACATTGACATCCAAGTGTTGTTATTGGACCAGTGGATGAGAAATTCCCATATCATCTCCATGAATTGAATGAAATATATACTCCCTTAGAGTGTATCTTAGTAAAAGCTATTATTAAAAATTTTGGGGCATGTATTATTACACCATTGGAAAATAGGTTTATTTATTTAGATATATGCACAATTTCCTCTCTTGTGAAATATATTTTTGTATCTATTGTTTTCGATATACAAAAATAAATTAATTTTATGGTCATTGATGATTATGTAACATGTACCTCATAAAATTGGATGATGGATGCTCGATTTATTAACCATCCATTGCATGTCATTGGGTTTGATTCAATTCATGAAAAAAATGTTATCCTACTTTATAGAAATATTAATTTTTTCATATTCCACATTTTACATGGGACAATTTTGGATGTTTTTTCCCAAAATTACTCAAAATATCTTCAATATAATTTTTTAGATTTTACGGAAAAGATGATGTATTTCTGTTGACTCAATGCTCTTGGATCCAATGATTCAGTCACTGATATACATATGGTTCTACACAACACCAAACAACACCCAAAGAATATTAAGGAAAGAAAATAATAATAAAAAATAAGAATGTGGATAAGATATTAATTTTAAAAAAATTATGATTTTTATTTCCAATTAATCAATCCAAACTCAAATGGAGTAACACCATTTAAAATTTCCCCATAAATGTTGTTATAAATTGGTGTTTGTTTTTATCGAAGAGTTTGTTTTGGTGGTCCAAATTGAAAGTTTCCAAACATCACAATTAGTATAGTGTAAGTATGAGGTTGATGCCCATTGATATTTTGGGTTTCTGTTAACATAAGTTTGAGGTTAATAAATTTAATATTTAATGAATCTAGAATAATTGATTGATGGTTGTAAGAATAAATTTATATCTATAAGAAGTTTAATTTCTAAACTCTTTTAAATTTTATTCTACTTAAAACAAGACACTGAGAAACTATTTTTTAAAAACCGATAACCCAAATGCATTAGTAAAATTTATTTTATGATGTTTTTTAGAAACATATTTTTTTATTTGGTTGTGTTGTTCATAATAAATTCAAAAATCAAGATTCAATTATATCAAAACATCCTAGGTTCAGTATGTTCTTTTAATGATTACAAAAATCAATTTCTTATTTTGATAATTATTTCATAAACAGTTTTCTAAAAAAATAACTTTTAAAGATAGAGAATGCAGCCAATGGTCATGGGTTTTTTTATAACTCCCCTAGATATCCCTAGAGTCACTTTTCAAGATCTAATATAGAGTGACCAATAAAAAATGAGATGAAACACTATGGAATTATGAAAAATAAATGAGACATCAAAAATAATACTAGGATAAATAAATTATCATTGGTTCTTCATTATCCACATCTCCAACACATTGAATAAATTATAAAATAATTGAATAAATGAAAATAACAAGCTCCATTTACCTATGGTTTTTGTTATATCTAATAATGGATTCAAAATATCACCCACCATGAGAGAGGTCTCCCATGAAATATTATATCATGAGTTTTATGATCTCTTATTGCTAGAATGAATACCTCTCGGCTGAGTTTCATCCTACAAAAAGGTCATTATATCATTAATTGACTGAACTATTATGTGTTGGAGTGGTTAGGGGGGGATAATATAGAGTCACATAGGGGTTAAAATGTAGATGGTATGTTGGTGGATGCCTCCAGAATGGTGCATAATTAAAGTGAACATTTAGTTTAATAGTTTTAAAATTGTGATCTTCAAATTTTCCATCTATATTTGAGGTGCATAGACTTCTGGAAGGGTCACTTGATTCCATTAACCATCATAAGACTGCACGCATGGTTCAATCTCCACTGGTTCCATATCACATGGCCAAAATATTTGGCCTTATAGTTTGTTTAACTATGCAGAAACAATGAAAATAATTACCGCCTCCCCATTAGAACACCTGACATGGTTTAGAAATTGAACCACATAGTTTCTTTTACCATGGGGTATTATGATATCATTTTTTCTTGAGGCTCCATGATGTTTACGGTTTTCTTGTCTTTGGTGCACGGTTCAAGTGACTTACAAGTAATCATGAAGATTTGAAAAAAGGTCCAAACACCACTGATTTCCTTCCAAAATATATGGTTCATGCCAAATATTATTGAACCTTCATTGGATGAATAATTCCCATCTATCAGAACATTTTAATTTTATAAAACATGACAATTGGGATAAAAAACTATTTTAATGTACATTTACGTAGTAAAATGCCACATGCACATAAGTACATCACTAGATACACTAGAAATCATGTAATATATGACTAGTCATGTACATTATTATGTCATGTGAATATGTAGTGCGTGAATGGATGAGATATATGGGATTTCATACATGAACACATTGTGTTTCCTCATTGTACACACCATATACTTATGTAATTTTGAACAAAATAAATTTATTACATTTTTTAAAATAATAAATGGAGGTTTATGAGGAATGTTTTGATGTAATTTTAAGATAAAAAATGAATTAATTTCGTTAATATGATAAATATTCATTCTAGGTTTTATCTAAATAATACAGAATCAATTTAATTGTAGACTATACAATTTACAATGTATACTTTTTTCATGTGTGAGATGATTTTGAGAATGAGTGGCCTATGTATGGGTTGGGTTTATTTTAATTTAGAATAATTTCATATAATTTTTTGATAATTAATAATTAAATTTGAAAGATGGCTTATATTTCATACCCACCTCATTATTACGTATGTTTTTTCATGCATGATGCTTATTTTATATACCCCCGTCAAATACATTTGATCCCATCACTTGCATGTGAGTAAATGCATATATAAGGATATATCTCCCAGACAAGAGGATGTTGTTTCATAGAGAAGGTGAAACCATCCTTGGGGATATATAAGTGGATATGTGGAATTTGGGATATTGAACCAATTAATGGTTAATGGTGTTTTCCTTCTAGTTTATAGGATCAATCTATCATCTAGTCAAGAAACCAACCAATAAGAGAACATGATCATTCCACTTTTTTATTTTACTTCTATAATTTACAATATTATTTTTATAGATTCTTATCATGATTAAATAAATCAAATTATTTAATAAACAATCAAGATGGAATAAAAAAAATATTCTAATGTGTGAATATTTTTTTAGATGTTTTTATTGTAATATGTAATATTATCTTAATATTAACATCCATGTCCTATGATAAAAATAAGTGAATTTAAATAAAATGATAATACTGCTCAAAGAAAATATTACGTCAGTTTAGCCTTCTCTTACATAACATAGAATGGAACCAATATATTTATGTTCTGGTCTGGACCTTATCAAGACACTTCCATTTAATTTGGATTTTAAAAAAAGGTGTCAGGTTGACTTGAAAAAATTTACATCAAGGGTAGTATCCTTTTATAGTGTGAATTTGTAGGAATGTATAGATAAAATAAATTTATAGGATTTCAAATTTATGGAGGTCACTAAATTGATAGAGGATCTATGAGTTAAAACTATTTGCCTGACCCACAATGTAAATACTATCATGTAATTGACTGATCTATCATTTCTATTTTGATAAGGGAAATATATATCATTGCCAGTAGATAAACATGTGAAATTGTATTATAAATAAAATGGTGAGATATAATTGGGTGTGATAAAATAATGGGAGAATAATAATAAAATTTATTATTTCGTATTTAGTAATCAAGAAAAATTACTAATGATGTGATATTATTTATTTTAGGAAGAAAATTGAATGTCACGCATAATTGACATTATCCTTATGACTCATTATTGAGAAGCATAACCTTATCACCAGCTTAAAATTATTATACTTCTATAGACATTTACATATTATACTATGCTAAGAGAGGAAATATTTTTAGCAGGAGTCCCCAATTATAATAGATCATGATAATATGGTGAAGAGGAGGAAGTACATCAAGATTAAAAACACATAGATGATGCACTCTACATCTAGTGATTAATGTTTTCATCGTTGTATAGTGAGATTTAGAAGCATAATGGATAAATGGAAACATATAACATGAAGGAACATATTTTCTATTTATGTTAGCAGAATTAATGAAATGATAATACGAAATCTATAACACAATATTCATGATAATGTATGGATAATGGGTTCTATATATGTCTCTTATGGTCAAGATTAATGGCTATATAGGGAACTTGGAAATTTTGGGATATACACCCCTAGATAAGTTATTCAATGACATAGAGTTTTCATTACTCCCACCCATATTATATAGTTTCATCATTAATTATAAAATGAATATGTAGAGAAGTCACCACAAGATATTCTCACATTCTTTCTCCATGTATTCAAGAAAATGTTCTATATAAAACAATTAGTATTTATTGTGATTAAAATGAGGAACAAGGAAAAGGGATAAAAGAATCTCACCAAGTCTAATGTACCTGATTACTTACATTACAAGAAGAAAAAACCCCAAAGAAAGTATAGGAATATGATGTGGAATATTTTTCATGTGGTAAGAAGTGCTACTAGAAGAGGAACTCCTCCGAGAAGAACGGGGAGGTTTGGGTGTGTTCATTATTGAGTGTAATCATTACATTTCAACAAGATGAGTATTAATAAATTTATGTGGTCCCCACATATATATAAATACAATAACCGAGTAGATTCAAGAAGGTTTCCAGAGGTGATATGAATTTATGAGCTACCAATAGAGCGTGTTTAGATACTTTATACATTACATACCACCAACACAATTTTCCAGTGAGGATGTTCTTGTTGATAAATAAATATTATTATGTTCCTAGTATTAAAAAATCATATGTTTCACCTTAGATTTATATATAGATATATGTGTAAACAATTTGTGTAACAAAATGGACACTTTTGTAGAGATAGTTTGTGTTATGATATAGAGTATCTTAAGAAGAGTCTTCATAGATTAGATTTTGAAAATGATGTTTTTTAAAATAAATAAAGATTTTAGTTCATATAATCATATAAAACCCTATTATAGAATCAATCACTTGGTTATATAAATTGGATTTTCGTGATATAGTTCAATCATGATATCTAGAAAGATTTATTTTATCTCAAACCACATGGAAAATGTAACAAATGTTTACAAGGGAATATGAATAAATTTCTAATTGGTGCATAAGATTAAAAGTACACATAGCTTTTAAAATTTATATACATTGATCTGTGTATACCATTTCAAGTTAAATCTATAGGTGGACACTCATACTTCCTTAATTTTACCAAATACAGAATTTGGAACTATTATGTTTATACAATGTCATACAAGAAAAAATATTTTCAGAAATTCTATGAGTATAAGAATAAATTTTTGAATCAACTTGGTTAGAAGATAATGTTTATTCAATTAGACCAAGGTAGAGAATGTATTAACCAATAGTTTATTGAACTTCTATAGGAGAGTGAGATTGTATCTAACCTCACACTTCATACACAATAGTGGAATCATTTCATTGAAAGGATAAACCACACCTTATTAGATATTGTTAGGTTAATGGTGATTTATTCTGATATTAAATTATTATTTTATGGATACCCACTACACACTATGGTATACATACTTAACTAAGTGATAACTAAAGTTGAATACTAAATTTATTATGAGTTAATGTATGGAAATTATTTTTTTCATCAATCATACATGTATAGTATTATATGGAATTGTTTAAGGAACACACAAGAAATAAACTAGAAAACCATGGTAATAGATGTTTCTTTAAAGGATAACCCATTGATATAGACCCTTAGAACATAATGTATTAGTCATAATATATGCCATATTTTGGGATAGAGGTAAAATCATCATGAAAGATAGTGGGAATAAGATTGAATTCAATAAATTTGATTCCTATTAAAAACAATGTTTTTCACATGATAGTGATTCAAAAACCCTAACTGAATAAGAGATTATTCCAATGATTATAATTTTGCAAAAGTTCACCTGAGATGATATGGAACAAGTGAGATATGGTAATATGGTCACATTATATGGTGTCTCATTGTTATTTGAAAATACAAAACAACCCAACCCACAGAGGGTCCCACCCAGGATATCGATAAGACAATAGTTCCCCCATACTACATCCAATAGTCTAATTGATAAACACATGATTTTATATACATAAACCAAGAAATTTTATATATATTTCCATACATGAAACCCATAGTTATATGAACATCCACGTAGTAAACTATTATAACCTAGTTAATAAATACAAACACATGAATATAATTAAAAACATTTTGAAAAATATGTATTATGGTTTTAATAATAAAAATTTATTGATTAATTCATAATAAATAAGAACATAATTTTTAGTAAAGTCATTTTACACATCAAAAATATGTTTTTTAAAAAATTAGAATTATTATAGTTTTAAATGTGAAAAATATAATTAATTTAAATCATTTTGAAAAAATATAATTTATAAATTTAATACCATTTTTAAATCATCATTTAAATATTATATTACTCTGATTTATTTTGGTTTTATTAAAAATATTTATTTTTTGGTCATTACTGAAAAATATCAACATTTTAAAAAATTAAATTTCATTTCAAGTAAAAGGGTGATTACGTTATGAATTTGAAATTGAAGTATTAAAAATACACATTAATTATAAATAATCAAATTATTACCATATTATTCGTCGTTATACATGATTTTTGTATAAGTTCTTTTTTTGAATTAATTTGTTTTTCTAAAAACAATTTTCCAGAAAAAAATTTATTATTATCTTAGAATATTAAATTATTATCTATTTATTAATGGGTTTCATTATATTTAAATACAATCTATTCAATAATAAAATTTATTTTTTATTTCATTATTTTTATAAGGAATCTAATGTAAGTAAATTTTGTTTTATGCTTAAAGAATGATTTTTCTAAAATAGGTTTCCATTTCTAGTTGTCTACTTATGTAAAATTATATAATAAAAATAATAAAAATTAAATATGATTAAATAGATTCCATATTTTTAATATTAATTATTAATATAATATAATTTGGAAATGTAATTTTTTTCATAGTGAATTGTTGAAATAATATAATTTTGTAACCACAGTTAAGTTTAAAATGGGGGTACCGAGGGGGTTAAAAAAGATTTAGTTTTTATTATATCCAAAAAAAAATATTTATTATTGGTTTAAGATATTTAAAACTAATAATACCATATCTTTAAATCCATATCCATTTGGATGGACTTTAATTAGACTTTGGCCTTATATCATTGAAATATTTTAATAAATTCTATGTGTGCCCCACCCCTCTCTTATAAAACTGAACCTCATATCCTCCCTTCACTATTGAATATTTCTATCATATAAAATACCTACTCCATAAAATTCTCAAAATAATTTTCCTCAACCTATATATTCTTTTATTGCCTAAATACTAATTTTTCCTAAATTAAGGTGTAAGTGAAAGGTGGTCCCTCAAAGAAGAGATATTGATCTTAAACGAGTTATTTTCATTTTATTTATTTTTATAATTAATAGAAATATGGTGTATACATAAAAAAATTATCTATAAATTATAAAAAAATATAATTAAATGTTATTGTGTTGATGACATAACCTTTTATTATTCCTTATAAATCAATTTGGAGGTAAAAGTATTTCTCATCGTAAGTGTGGACTGCTACCTCCATGTAACGATGCAATTCATTTCCCATAATGATTTATCAAGTGTGGCTATAATGATGGATTTAATATTAATATTTGATATTTATAACATATTTATTTTTATATAATTTTAATATCACATCTACCATCTTATCTTTTGATGCATTAGTAGATGATAATATATCTTGTGTGTACTTGTGGACAAGCACCTCCATAACGAAATTTGATTTGTTTTTCATTTATTTGTTACATGACTTTTAGAAATGATAATTTCAATAATAATATGTGATATATGTAAAATAATATATATTCTAGTATGTTTAATTATAATTTACCTTTCTTTTGGTCCATCCATCGAAAAGATGAAATTCACTCGGGTGTAAATACAAATTACAGTCTTCATGAAGTGATGTAATTAATTTATTATCACCACTTAATATGAATGTTAATAAATATTTATACAACGAAAATATATTATTTGTAAATTATTAGTAAAATTATGGATATGGAGGAACCATGAACAAAGTGAAATGACTGCGATTTCTGAGAAAACATACACGAAAAATTAAGCAGTTAACACATGAAATTATGACATTAATAGAGAATTATTAATAAATGTTATTAAAATTATATAATCTGATCGTGTATGGTATTGTAGGTATGATATTTATTATTTTAAATAATTATAATACATTATAATATATTTTAAAATATTATATAGTTCTTAAAAAATAAGACAAACTTGAGCTAAGGTATTTATGGTACAAACTCATGTTTTCAAGATTGCATATCCTTAAATTTTATAATGTTGAAATTGTATGATATATATATAAAAAATAGTAATTATTTTCCTAACATATGTTTATTGAAAGAGATTTGTTTTTCATTGTCTTCTCATTGTTTACTCAATAAGTTAAAATAATTTTTATGGAAAATAAAACATGTAAATCTTTTCCATAAAAAATCTTTTCTTCCATGTCCACTTTTTTATAGTATTTTTAATAATTTATTTAATTTTCATAAAATATTATTTATAACAATTTTTACTGTATTTTTTTCCATTAAAATTGTTGAATATGAAAATTATTTTATTTTTCAAAACATGGATCATTTTACATTTTATAAAAAATGTGAAGGGATTATTTGTCTTTAAATACACTATATAAACCAATTTTACAACCATCATCAGTAAACATATATTTTATGAAAAATTTAAAATTTTTATTACTTCTTTTTCAAAGAGATTTTTTTACTAATTTTTTTGTAAAATTTTATATTATATATAAGTGACTTCAAAGGAAAAATGTGTTCTCCTTGAGAAATGTTCCACTAATCATTGGAACTTATTTTACTCTATAATAAAATCCTTTAATGTATTATATGATTTATTGAATATATTATCCAATGATACCATCTTCATTTATTTTTTAGAATGGGTTATGATTATGATGATTAATTATTTAATAATCATATATCTTTTTTAGGGTTTAGGATTTTATGATAAGATGTATGTTTTACGATCTTGTGGAACACATAGGTATTATTTTCATTGTTAGATAAGTGATCCCAACATTATATAGGAATATAAATATTATGGAAAATAATGAAATATCTATTGGTTATGTAATGTCTCAATAATATTCTATAAATTTTATTGATTTTGATTCTCAGAAATACCCTTGTTTGTTTTAATAAAGAATGTATTTTTAGTATATTTCATGAAATTTATATTCATTATTAATTATTATCTTAAAATAATATTCAACTATCTATTTTCTAGAAATATTCTTTAATTTGTTAATAATTCTCTTAAGTGTATTCTGGAAACAGTGTTCACTATTTTTCATTTACTGGACATATTATTCATTCAATGCATCGAAAATTGTAACATATGGAAAAATACCATAAATTTATGTTGAATTATTAGCACATATGATTAATCACCATTACATTTAATGAAATTTATGGTTAAGGTGCATTACATTTTGATAATAACCTTACTTTTTTTAGAAAGAAGATGTATGGTTAAAGAACCCTATATAAGTATGGAATGTTACAAACATATGGATCATCAACCTTACTTTTATGATAAATCTTATGTTGTCAAACATACATTTTTAAAAGTGGATGAATGGATAATAAATGTTATGTTCAGAGACCTATGCTTACATGAAAAAACATATGGATAATCAACACTACATTATGAAGTCGAACCCTACATTTGTTATTTTTTTAGTTTTGTAAAGGAACCTTATGTTTTAATTTTCAACATTATAAATTTGAATTTAAGTCTTTATCAGAGAATTTTGAAACAGTCATTGAGGAATGTCATGGTGATTTAAAACTCAATTTTGATTGATTTAAATCATGTTATAAAATTTTTATATAGTGATTTACAAAAGATATTTCCTCTCTTATCCTTAAAGAATATTACGATTACTTGGATCTGTATTATTTGAATTTGAAATTACTCGATTTATCAGGTTACAATTGATGATCTCAAATATCTCTACGAGATATATTTTTATATATATCTTTCTTTGTCAGCATTTTTGATATGATGATCTAATAATTTTTTGGTTGTATATATAATTCTTATTCTTTAAGATTTCATGTATTATATTAATTCACTACTCAATGATCAAACATATCATATTAAAGGACTGTATTTTAGAGATAAACATGTTCAAATATGGAATCATGATCCTATATTCTTGTAATTGTTCTTAAAATCAAAAGATCTATTGTGCAACCTGATATCTTCAGATATATTTCAAGATTATTATTCTTATGAAGAAAAGTATCATCTTTTATCAATTATGTTCTTCTGCAACAGTGAGCTACATCTATTTTTTACCAGACTACAACTTATCTATCCTAGTTTATACTACCCGTATTCTGTCATTGTTGAGGGTTAACTTCTTACACTCAGCTGTGATTTTATTAGTTCCCTATAAAATAATCCGAAGTATCTATTTTATAAGACTTTGTTTGTGAGGGTAACAAATTCCTGCAAAAAGTTGTTGACCAGTCATATGACACGAGGAACATACTAGTGAAATCAAATAAGCCCGAGAGATAGGGTTATTAGTGGAGTAGGCTAGGGGACCTTCATGATCTAAACCACTATAAATTTTTGGGCCTTGTTCTCTGTTTTATTATCTGTTGCATTTATATTATCATATAGAAATGTAACCTTCTTTATATAGTATTTATGTGAATCAACAGAATTGTGAAATTCTTAAAAGAAGTCATTTATCCCCCTATTGTGTTATCACTATAGCCATTCCAACCACACATTTTTCATCCGAGGATGTGTTTTTCAACAGAGCAATACCTATCCAAAGTAATAAGTTCTGTATTAGTGATTGAAATGGGGATTCTCAAGGAATTAATGTCAATGGTTCATGCTCCGCTATTCAATTTTGATAATTATGGATGATGGAAGTGACGAATGAAAATATACTTTGAAAATCATGGATTTAAAGTTTACTCAGATATTGTTACTCCTTACACAATTTATTAAAATCCTAAAACGTGGTATTCTACTATAGAGGCTGAGTATGACATGAATTTAAAGCAATAAATGCCCTTATTTTTTGTCATGGACCAGATGAATTCAATCGTGCATCATAATGCCCAACAACCTGTGAAATGAGGAAGAAAATTATAGTAGCCTATAAATGTACTGATAATGTTAGAAAAATAAGATATCCTATAGTGAAATTAATGTTTTATACTTTCATAATGATGGATAGATAGAGAATCACATAGATGAATTTAATTATGATATAAATGTTTAATAATATAACATCATTAGGTGAGCCTATCAGTCAACCTGATCATGCTTTGAATATTCTAAGAGTTATATAAGAAAAGTTGAATTGTATTTCTACTACAATCTGACAATCTTCACCTTCAAGAATCTGGCAATGAGAGAATTTATCAAATCCCTAATGATGCATTAGGATGAATTGGAAGATTATTATGAAGTCCAAAAAGTCCTAGTAAAAAGGGATAACGCTACTTTAAAATTGTTGTCCCAAAAAAAGAACAAAAAATTGAAACAAGGGAAACGAAATTTATACTCATCTAACTCAGAAGTTGAGATGGATCAAATAACTAGAAAATTAATTAAATTTTATAGGAATAATAAATTAATCAAAATAACCTTAAAAAGGGATGAGAAAGAATCAAGGGAAGTAAGATGTTATGACTAAAAAACAATTGGTCCATATAAAACCTGATAGTCCTCAACTGGAAGGATTGAAGAGAAAGACAAAAAATAAATATCAAAAGAATGATGATTGTGAGAAAAAGGATAAAGAGGTATGAAATCCATTTAGAGTGTTTTTGAATACTCCATTATATCAATAATATCTTAATCAGAGAAGGAAGACTCGAATATGAAAGCCAATATGTGGTTTATGGCTAACGAAGAGAAGGGAGAATCTTACTATTCATATGATTCTGAATCTAATTATTCAAATGATAAAATGAAGGAATACTATACTATGATAAAAGAAAGATATGAATATTTATTAGAGAAAAAATAATAATTATAAAAAAACATTATTCAATTTTAGAAAAAACAGATACTTTACTTAAACAACATCAAGAAATAATTTTCAAAATTAATTCATCTACTAAAACTATACTAATCTTGATGATATGATTAAAAAAATATAGGATGATGTAGAAACATTTAAAAGTAATTCTCTTATATTTACAAAAAGAGATTATTTTATAAAGGAAATTCATTGTAAACATATAACTAAAAAGGAATTATTTTGTATAGGTAGTAAGGGTGAAAATTCTAAACATTAAAAAAACTATTTTGTTCCTTGTTCTAACAGAAAAATCATGCCTACTATTCAATGTATTTTTATGGTACTAATGTATATTTTAATTATGAATTATATTTATGAAAACCTCAATTATGTTGTTTCAAACATGATCATTATTGAAATTAATTATCTATTTTTAATTATAACATTGTTGGTCAAAATAGATCTATTTGGATTCATAAATCATTGATTGCTAACACTACTGGACACAAGAAGATATGGGTACCAAAACAAATATTTGTTTAATTTGACTTTGTATGTAACCATAAAATAAAGATGAAAAGATATATGGTACCTGGATAGTAGTTTTTCAAGACATATTAGTGGATATTTAAACAATTTTTGTACTCTGACCAAAATATATGGAGGCCTAGTCACCTTCATTGACAATGCCAAAGGAAAGGTTATTGGACTTAGAATAGTTGGAGATTCAGATACTATATCAATTAATAAATTAATCTATGTACACGAATTGATGAACAATATGATAAGTATCTCTCAAATATATGAAGAAGGATTATTTGTTGATTTTTCTAAAAACTATTGGTCTGTTTTTAAAAATAATTTACAAAAATTTAGAGATCCCAAAACTGTTATTGTCTAAAAATTGGTTTTAAATTCATTGTTTAAAGAGAAAGTGAACTGTTTAACTACTAATATAAATGAGTCTTAGATTTTTTATAGAAGACTTTGTCATTTTAATATTTTTTTCATTACATATGTTATCGATGAAACAATTAGTTTTTGATTTACCTAGACTCAAATTTTATGGTGATATATTCTGTGATGCCTGTCAAATAGGAAAGAAACACAAATCCCCATTCAAACCTGTTAACAAAATTACTAATTCAAATCCCCTAAAACGTATTAATATGGATTTTTTAGAACATCTATAATATAATTATTGGATGTTAAATTATCTATATAAGTTTGAGTTGGTGACTACTCTATATTTACATGGGTATATTTTCTAAATATCAAAAAATAAGCTTTTTCTATTATGTATTTTTTTGTAAAAGTGTTTAAAATAGAAAGGTATTTAAGATAATTTCATTAAGAAGTGATCATGGTGGAGAATTAGAGAATCAATAATTTAATTCTTTTTTCTAATATATGGGTATTAAACACACCTTCTCTGCACCAAGAACTCCTCAATAAAATTGAATTGCTGAGTGATGGAAAAATACTATTCCAGAGATGGCTAGAACAATGCTGAGTGAATACAGTCTTCCAACCAACTTTTGGGCATAAGCTGTAAGTACAACATGTTATATTATAAATAGAGTATTAATTAGAACTATTTCCAAATAGACTCTTTATGTAGTTGGGAATAATAGAAATCATAAGGAAAAGTACTTTATGTTTTTTGATGCATCATATATATCCTGAATAACATGGGTAATCAGGGAATTTTTGATCCAAATGCTAATAAAGAAATATTCTTAGGATATTTTGTGACTTCTAAATTTTATAGAGTATTTAATTAAAATTAAAAGATTTCTGAAGAATCCGTTCATATGAAGTTTTATGAAACTGATCCTTTTAATAAATGAAAAGGTCAAAGATGTGAAGTTTTCAATTCTTCTAAAAACATGAGACTTTATAAGATGAAAAATTAAATTGAAAATATAAATAAATTCCATTCCAGTTCAAAAAAATGTGATACTAATGAAATTAAAAGTACTCTGCCTTGAAAGCCTAGAATCCTGAAGAATCACCCTTTAGAGACTATTATAAGAGATCTAGAGATAGGAATACAAACTAAGAGAAGTGTAGAAAGCATAGTATAATTTTTTTTCTTTTGTGTCTCAGCTAGAGCCTAAGTCTTTTTGAGAGGCCTCAGAAGATTAATGGTGGTTTTTAGTAATGCAATAAGAGATAAATCAATTTAAAAGAAAAAAGTATTGATTTTAGATGAAAGTACATTGAGTTATCCTATTATCGTAACTAAATGGGTATTTTGGAATAGAGAAGACGATAGAGGTATTATAACTAGAAACAAATCTATATTCGTAGCTAAAGGATACAATCAAGAATAAGGTATAGATTATGATGAAACCTTTTCTCCTTTAGTTAGACTAGAAGAAATTATAATTATTTTAGCCTATATATATTATAGGAGATTTATATTATATCATATGGATGTAAAATCTTCATTTTCAAATGGATATTTAATAGAGGTAGTTTATGTTGAGAAACTCTTATTTTTGAAAATTCTCAAAAACAATATTTTTTTATACATACTAAAGATCTCAGTGGACTTAAATAAGCACCTATATCATGGTATGAATGATTAAGTACATTTCTTTTGAAAAATGGTTTTACTGTTGGTTTTGAAGAACCGACCCTTTTTAAGAAAACAATATGTTCTAATTTATTATTAATTAAAATCTATATTGATAATTTTATTTTTTTATCAACAAATAATTTACATTACAATGATTTTTCATAACTAATGAAAAAATAATTTGAAATGAACATGATGGGAAAATTAAATTTATTTTTATGACTTAATTTTTTTCAAAATTTTGTTAGAAATGTATTAAATCGATGTAAATGCATTCATGAATTATTGAAAATGTATGTTCTTGAGAACAACAAGACTTATTCAACTCCCATGTGTACTAATATGAATCTTGACTTTGATGAAACTGGAAAAATAGTAAGAAAAAATGTATATACAGGTATTATTGGAAGTTTACTATATTTTACTACTAGCAGACCTACTATTTTTTTTAGTATTCCTTTGTTCTAGATTTTAATGAAATTCAAAAGAATCTAATCTTACTGCTAAAAATGATTTTCAGTTATTTAAAAGAAACAGTTAATCAATCACCTCTTTATCCAAAAACGTTTTATTTTAATTTATTATTATATTCAGATGAAAATTTTGGAGGATGAATAGTATATAAAAAAATTACTTCATGATCCTATTACTTTAAAAAAAATCATTAGTGTCATTGTCAAGTATGAAGCAGCACTCGGTTTCACGATCAATAGCTATAGCAAAGTATGTATCTGCAGGCAGTTGTTGTGCTAACATGGAGTGCATGAAAAACACTCTAATGGACTTTGGAAATTTTTTTAACAATGAACCTATTTGATATGATAATACAAGTGCTCTAAACATTTCAAAAAATCCTTCTAGTCATTCTGAAAATAAACATATTGATATTAGACCTCATTTTTAAAGAGATAATGTTCTTTAAAATGATATATCTTTTGAGTTTTTTTAATAATAAATACCAATTAGCTGATATTTTTACTAAAACTCTTCCACTGTTTGTTTGATTTTAATAAGGGGGAGGTAGATTTATTTAATTATTAATTTAATATTGTTTTTAATTTTCTATTTATTTTTTTTAATTTATTCCTAATTTATTACTATAAATTTTATTTACGTTTATTATATTTATCTATTGTATTTTGGTTAATACATGTTATCTTAAATTTATTTACACAGTGTAATTATTAATTTATTGTTATAATTACTCTACGAAGAGAGAAATGAGGAAAAATGTCATTTTTCTGAAACCGTTCATTTCTATAACCCCTCATCTCTTGAATCCTGTTTACCCAAAACAAGAAAAAACCCTCTTTGAAAAACCCTCAATCTTCATTCATCATTCCAAATCGTATAAGTTGAAAACCTCAGATTTTTAGATCATCAAGAATGACAAAATCCGAAATAATCAAAGGAGAGGACAATGAACCGAAACATTAATGAATTTAATTCAGGAAAATCCTTCCGGAAAATGTGATTGATTTAGAATGGTTATGTCAGAAGAACTTACTTTTGAATCAAGTTCTATATTTTCAATGTATGAATATAGCATTCAATGACATATACTAAAAATTTATTTATGAGGTATAATTGAATTCCTTTTATAAGAGTTTTTAGTTTATTTTCAGAGATACAGAGGAAATTATTTTTGATACTATCAAAGATAGGGATTTATCTATTTATTCTACTCAGATTACGAATATTTTGAACTATCCACACGAAGGAGATTGTCATTTTCATCTTAAGTATAATGAAGATACGAAAAATTATTCCAAAGACATCATGTCTTTTCTGTTCATCTCAAAACACATAAGAAATATGATTGTTAAGGATTTAGAACCTGATCAGAAGGTTTTGGTAAAATTTATTGAGACTAGAATAACACAATGGATGGTTGAGATGGAGAAAATCATTTACCCATACATGTATATCCTTTTTCTTTTACTGAATGATATCAAATTAAATTTCCCAGGGTATTTATTTTGATATCTACATTATATTTGTTCACCAGATGTGAGAATGATTTTTATCCATATAGATTGATAATTTCAACAATTTTGTTTAAGAACGATATGACCAGACTGGTTGAGGCAAGAGTAAAATGTCTTCATAGTAATGTGTTGAATGTTGGATCATTAAGAAAATTTGGATTTTTTGGAGCATTATGAAAGGAAATATTTTACCAGTAGGTGTTCAGAAAGAACAAATCTCAAGAGCTTTTTGTCGGGGGGAGCAAGCGGGTGTTTCAATGAAGGGAGTAACAAAAGTGTGAACAGATGTAGTTTCAAACCCATCCAAGAGAAGTCTTAGATTTAACATCGAAGGATAATAAGAAGAAGAACAAATTCCATAAGGTGTTTTAATGAAACCTAGAAAAAGAGATAGTCCTAATGTTTAAGAGATAATGTTGGATTCTAGAGAAGAAACATCCTCAGTTCATTTGGAAGAAACTATTGTTGAAGAAGTATTTTAGGGTTAGATTCAAGCTCGAGAGCTTCTGATTGTACCATTGGTGAGTTAAAAAAACATGAAATAATTATGGTGGAAATAGTTCAAGAACAAATTATTCAATATGAAAATGATCCAACAATTTTTTTTAGTGAATACGGTTCTGAACAAGGATATGTTCTGGAAGGGAATATTTTATAAGAATTAGTTATATAAATTCAAACATTATTGGTAGACTATACTATGAGACAATCAGATCATATTTTTCATGGGAAGGCTGATGTTTTGGATAATCAGACATTTTCACATGGAGAATCTCTAATTAAAATATTTTTAGATCACATTATTATTGAAAATGAAAATCAGGACATGAACGCAGATGGGGGGCCATATGAATCATTATCAAATCATGTTGAAGAAGTTGTGATGAATTTAAACAAGTTTCAAAAGGAGAATTCCAATCTATGATATGAACTAGAAATTTCAATGAAAAAACAACAAGAGATTAATGAGAATACTGTTTTTATAATGAATATTGATTCCTTCAAAAGAGACATGTTAAATGAGATTGGGAAGATCATATATGAAGCTGTGTCAAAAATAGATTTTTCAGAATTAAAATGGTACTTGAAAAGTCACTTTCAATCTAAGAAAGGTTCTGTGAATCAGGACAGTGTACCTGTTTCTAGCCCTACAACAAGCCCATATTTAATCATAAGATTTCATGCCATTACATCTATTATAGATGATATGAATATTCTACTTCATGATGTTCAATGCAATAGTGATCCCCATTCATTATTATTATACACTCAAAAATATCTTGGGGATCAGTTAACTCAAGGTGAACCATGAATTAGATTGTTGTTGATGAAGTATTTAGAGAAGTTGGAGATGTTCATAAAGCAAGAGGAATATATTTATGTGATTCTGAATGTCAACATTTTGGAGAATTTGTATGTTAATTATGAGGTTAGGGAGTTGTTTATTCATCTAGGAGATAGTTTGAAGAAGAATCCGAGACTGCAGATGGGTGATCTTAAAGACACGTTTGAATCCATAATGGATTCTCATCTATCCAATCCATATCCTTCCTTTTCTTTCCTACATTTACCCATGGAAATGACAGTTTTTTTCTCACTTACAAACATTATTTTATTAATGTATTTCTTGATCAATGAATTTGTCTATTATATATACATATATATATGTTATTTCATTATTTTACCTTTTTTTTTAATTTTCACTACTCAATATCCATTTATCATTATTCATTATAGTCACTTATAACCTTAAATTCTCATTCCTTCCAATATTTAATGTGATTTATTATGTTGTTATAAAATCTTTTTGATATCACTAAAAGGGAGAGAAATTTAGATAAACACATGATTTGTTTTTTTTGTTTTATTTGAGACATTAAAATATTTATTATTTATAGAAATAATTCATAAATAATTCCTAATTTTTATTTGGGAGAAATTAGACGACATAACATTTTATTAATATAAATTACAACATTTCTTTGAAATTTATCATTGGGGGAGAAATTAAAATATTTCTTCTTTATCGAAATAATTCTATCAAATCAAAAATATTATCTTTGAATGTTTAAAAAATTATAAATTATTGTTTCTAGGATTATAATTATTATTTTTGGGTTTTGTGATTTTAAAAATGGGGGAGATTATTGGTCATGTGTTGTCTCAACAATACTATATAAATATTAATGAGTTTTATGCTCACAAATACAATTTTTTGTTTTACTAATGATTTTATTTTGAGTGTATTTCATGAAAATTATATTTTTATTGATTCTTATACAGAATTAATATTCAAATATTTATTTGCAAGAAATATTTGTTAAAATGTTCGGAATGCTCTTAAGGGTATTCTGGAAACACTATTCACTATTTGTCATTTACTAGAAATACTATTTATTCAACACATAGAAGAAAGTAACATATGGAACAAACCTTACATTTATGTTAAATGATCATTGTGTATGGTTAATCAACATTAAGAATAATGAAATGTATGGTTAAAAAAAATGTTTGTATAAGAAACACACATTTTCCAGAAAAACAATTATGGTTAAAGAACCATGTGTAATTATGGAACTAAACAAAAGTATGGATCATCAAAAATACTTATATGATCAACCATATTTTGTCAACCATACATTTGGAAAAGTTGATGAATGGATATTCAATGTTACATTCATAGATCTATGCTAACATGGAAATGTTTATGGATCATCAACCCTACATTATGGAGTTGAACCCTACGTCTGTTATTTAGTCATTTTGTGAAGGAACCATACATTTTACTTTTCAATGAGAAAAATTTTAATTTACGCCTTTATTGGATAAATTTGAAATAGTCTTTTAGTATTGTTAGGGGGATTTAAAACATGATTTAGACTGATTCAATGCTTGTTTTAAAATTTTTAACAATACTTTTACAGCAGAGATGTATTTTTTTCATTAAGAGAAGTATTGATAACTCTGAGCTATATTCATTGAATTTGAAATAACATGATTTATCAAGAATCTTTTGTGGATATAAAATATTTTATGAGATATATTGTTGCATATATCATTTTGTGTCGGATATTTTATACAACGATTTGGTGATTTCGTGTTTGTATAAATAATTCTTATTCTTCAAGACTTCTTATAAAAAACTAATTCACTACCCAACGATCAGACTACCCAGATTCATGGACTACATTTTAGAGATATACAGGCTCAAATCTGGAATCATGATGCTCTATTTTTGTTGTTGTTCTTAAAATCCAATGTTCTCTTGGGAAACCGGGTCCCTTAAAGGTATATTTCAAGATTATTATTCTTCTGGAGACAAGATTAATCTTATATCAGTTGTGTGCTGCTGAAACTACAAGATACATCTATTTGTTGCCAAACTACATCTTATCGATCATGAGTTATGACTAATCGTATTCAATCATGGTAGAATTTCAGCTTCTCACACTATGTTGTGGTTTCATTGGTTCCCTGTAAAATAACTATAATGCTCTATTTTGTAATCCTTTTATTTTATGGGTGAGAACTACCTCCACTCATTTGTGGACCAGTTTAATGATATAAGGACCTTATTAGTGAAGTTCAAGAATCCCGCAGAGAGGATGATTGGTGGAGTGGACTAGGGGAACTTCATGCCTTGAACCAGTATAAATTTGTGTGCCTTGTTCTTTTTTTATTATCCACTACATATATATTTTCATACCGAAAAGTCGCTAGCTCTATCTATTATTTATGTGAATCCACAGAATTGTGAAATTTTTATGAAAACACAATTCACCCCCATATTGTGTTACCACTATAGCTATTTCGACCTAACAATATCTTGATACAATAATGAATAGAGTGGGAAGTGAACCTAGTATATTATTTACCTTTTCTAAAATTATATTATTATGAGCCAACCTTATCTAAGAAAATGAGGTAATTAAGAGTGAACCAAATACACTACGATAGTCTGGGATTAATCCTTGATAAAAGAAACAATTTTTGTTTCTTATATTCATTATACAAACATATGTCTTATAATTTTTATATGTTTACATGGATCATGGGTTTTTATCGATGATTCCACATAGTTATTTATTATTCATATTCATTGATACATTATGTCTCCTTTCATGATTAGGATCTATAAAATGATTTTTTATTTTCAATCTCATGTTATCATATCATTATGCATATATTATAATAACATATGATTATTTATTAATATCTCTTATATTTTCCCTTAATAATCATCAGGCCATATCCTTTTATATGATTCAATTTCCCAAGATTTGGAGAACCGTTTCAAGTATGTTATTTGTAAGAAGGGTTCAAAATGGGATGAATGTATTGTAGAATGTTGTAGTAATTTATGTACTAGTTGTATATGTATCGAATTTTACAAATACATTATGTCTTTGTAGTTATATCATTGATCATATTAGTATGTATTGAATATTTTATTAATAATTTATAGTATAAATATATTTAAATATTATGGTTTCCATTGTTGGTATCAATATTAAGGTTCAGTAATTTATAGATAATATTATGAGGAAACATTAGAGGGAAAACTAATTATAAGGTAAGGTATATGATAAAATACTTATGTATTTGTATGATATTGATTATGTGGTATTCCAAGAAATAAATATTTTTAAAGATACTATAAGTGGACATGGTTCATGAATAGAGTCATGTTGGGGTAACAACCTTGAGAATAGTTATTTTGGTACATCTTGAACATCATTGTAGTGCATGGTTAAGGGACTCTTATAATATACCAAGCATGTACCTACTCAGAAATAAGATTAGGTAAATTTATATTTTCTTTAAGATACATATTGAAGTATTTGAATAGATAATGTATATGGAATACCGTGGATATTGAAAAGGTTTCATAGATTGAAAATAAGGTGTCATTATTTACACATCCAATAAATGATTTTCATGATTATTTTATTTCCCATTAGGATTATTATTACTTATACTATCATTTTTTGTTTCAATAAATGGATGAATCTAGAAGGAATCATGTTAATGATGAATGTGATAGAAAATTCAATAATTTTACCCCTTAGTAACTGAATATTATATGATCTAGAATGAAAAATCATGTTTCTATGCATAAAAACATTTCTAAATCCATGAATCATGTTTATAATCCAAATGGGAAAATGAATGAACCAATTATTTTGATCACATCATAAGGAAATTTCCACATTATTTTAGTGGGTCTATAGATCCACTACATACTATGTAACTGATTATTATAGTTAAAATATTTTTTATATTCTATAGTTTCAAAATATGAAAATGATATCTTATATATTTATATATTTTATAGTGATGTATATTAATAGTGTACTATTATCAAGAATACAAGGAAACAAGAATAAATTGACCATATAGTGTGGGATGAGTCTAATAGAATATTTTTCAATAGGTACTATCCCAATATTCTTTATATTATGTTGGAGAATGAATTACCTAAGTACACATAAGAGGATCTTAAATCTATTGGTACCTATGATAAAAAATTTAGAGGACCTATAAGGTATGGTTATTGATATTATTTAACTAGAAAGTATTATTGATGAATTATTTAGTGTCTTAAAACCATTTATCTAATGGGTTTTACCTATATGTGACTTATGTTGACATGATGAAGTTGAATAATGTTATATCTACTTGGAAATAGAGATTGTATTCAGACATTAATATCAATGTTTGGGAAAGAAAATAATAATGGAATTCAAAGGAAATTATATTTACAAAAAACATTGAGGAATGAATATGAGTTTTTTTATTCTAGAAGTGTGGATAGAAGCATGGATAATGTTTTAATATGGGTACTTGTAAAGGTTATAAGTTTGGAAAAGAATTCCACTAGGAAATGAAATATCAATGAAATGGGAAGAAGTTATCATATGATTAAAATAGAGAGAAACCTAAAAAAAATAAACCACCCACACTCTAATGATATAATTAAAAGGATTATTTACATTATGATAAACTATGATAAACAATTTGGGATAATGACTATTATAATCTTAATTAACCTCTTATTGTTATAGAAAAATTTAAATCTCAGTAGATCAGTTTTTTCAGTGATTGGTGCGAATAAAAATTGTTAAAAGATATAATTATCACCCACTCTAGATCAAATATTGTATTGTTTGATTATGGTTCTACCCAATCATTTATATTTTGAAGAATTTTATATGGGTATCACATTACCACATCAATGACTAGATTTTGAAATAGAAGTAACACTTTATAATGGTAAAATGACCACATCTCAAGTCTTTCAATCTTCTCGAACTGAAAATTTTGGTGATGTTCCCCAATCAAATTTTTTAGTTCATCAACTAGTTTAAATTTATGTGTTTTTAAGAAAATATTGGATTCAATTATAAAAAGGCTAGACAAATTGGTTGGGTTGGGAATTAAAAATTACTATTCCAAGAAAACCTATAATTATATTTCATTTTGGGGATAAATATGACCTTAAAATGGAAATTATATTTCATTCAATGGCCTTGATACCTATTAAATGGGGATATTTATCCCAGACATATGAATAGAAACTCATTATTAAAGATATTCCTATTTTATGGGATTTTGTAAATTTATTTTCAGAAGGGTTATGGAACAACACAAACACCCAAAGGGTATCACCCCTAGGATGGCAATGATATAAGGAGTATAGTGACCACCAAAGTCCCACCTCAAGTAGGCCCAAGATATCAACTAGTAATGAGTTTATATCTTAAGTAAAAATGGGATACATTGACCAATAAAAGAAACATAGGGAAAAGAGGGATAAAAAAGACGCACAAATAAAATCAAAACAAAAAGATAAATGAATCCAAAGTGAATATGGGTAATATGAAACATGTATAAAAAAACTATGAAGGAAAATAAAAGTATCAAAAAAGGTAAACCCAATAGAAACCACGAAGCCCAATATACTACTCAAAACCATGAACTAGTAATATACAGAACAATTGAAAAATTTCTTAACCTGACCAGAAAATAGTTTGTGTAAAAATGGGGTGTTAATAAAAATATATTTAGTAGGATCCTCTTCCAATCAGTTAATAAAAAAGATAATTCATGTTAAAGATCGGTGAATAACAATGATACTAGCTCCTCCCATAATCATGTATACTATGTCCCTAGATACACCATGGATATATTTTAACAAGTATCACATAAAAGTGATCATATATTATAATAAATAAACAACAATGTTACCCCACTATCTATTCCCTACTTTTTTCCACTATGTCCAAACATCGTATGTCCGGGGAAATCTCACTCCAAAAGTAATCTGGTAAAAAATACACAGGCTATGTATCACAACAAAAAACTCATGAAATAAATCATCACATAAACCGTTATCGAATATCCACATTGTAAATTTGTAGTTATTGGGATATACTATAGCTCATATAATGTTTATCATACATTGGGTAATATACCCGAAGCCATCACAACCCATAAAATGTGTAAGGTAACTCAATCCATCATAGCCTATAAGAATCATACCTATAACAATAATTTTGATGGTATATTCATATAATCATGTGAATTAAATACCGAAAAATCATTAGATCCATCTATAATCATATATGGGGAACTAACCACCAAATATACATTTCTAGAAGAAGGGTTATACCAATGGTTTTTGCAAGAAAATCATTTATATAGGCTATACAAACTGTTTTGAAAACCATTAAGTATATGAATGTGAGTAATGTCATATACAAATGGTTTCCTATAAATCAGTTTTATGTGAAACCTGGATTTAAATTATGCCAATGGTTTTATTAAACCATTGATATTGATCTATAATAATGGATTACAAACCTTTGGTATAACGTTCTCATACATTGATACCCACCAACCCCATACTTTCTTAAAAATGTTTGTATAGGTATAAAACAATGTGTTTTTTGAACTATTGGTATATCCTTATGTTATATATGCATCTACTGGCACCATGGTTTCATTAAACCATTAGTATAGGTATATAAGAATGGAATTTCAAAACTATTGGTGTAGCCTACCCTTGCCTTAGCTACTAGCAGCAACCCACATTGGCCCAAAACCAATAAAATACAAAATAGTTGGACCTAAGAAAGTGAAACCACTACCATCCAATGTAAAAAAATTAAATAAAAACACCTTCACTAGTAGTATGCCAAAAAATACACCCAAAACACTTCTACCAAATATAAAAAATTCAAGAAATTAATTAATGAATTCAACAAATAATAACACATATTTAAAACATAAATTATATGAATTAACACTTAGTCACTAAACATAACAGATCAAAAAAATATATCAAAAAATGTAAATTATGGATATCATTTTCATCAGTATCCTCACCACTATCACTATAATCATATTCATCTCCCTTACTATCATCCACACCATTATCCTCAACATCATCCACAAAATCACCATCACCATCCATATCACCATCTCCATCACCATCACAAGGAAATTCATCATCCTAAATGACACTAACACCATCATTAACATCGCCCAGTGCATAAAATAAGTAATGAGTTATCAATCAGTATTTATCAAAATCTATAGTAGTAACTGGTGTAAGTGATGGACATAATGCTTCCATAACATTCATAAATTCTTGGTTCGCCTTTTGACTCTCTTCATTCTCCTTTAAAGCTATCTTTTTGGCCTATACTACCACTGTATAAACCTATTCTACCATTTTCTAAGATACTTCCAAATCAGTTATACCCTAACTTCAACTTAATGTGTGAAACTATCTATTGGGGGAAATATCATTCTCTATACAATGTCCTTTCCTTTGTTTCACAACTTCATATACATAGTAAAAATGATTATTTGGACTAAAGTTTTTAGATTCATGCTCATCAATGCCTCCAAAGAACTGTAATTAAAATATAAACAAACTATTTAGTTATAAAATAGATCTAAAAATTGAAATCAAATAAGTAAAAATTACTATATAATTTTATGTCTATTCATTTATCATTCTTCCATATTTTTTTATTCTTCTATAGTAAAATTTTTTTTCTCATGGTGAATATCCTTTAATATTCAATAATAAACTATGAATTGAAATTTCAGGTAGAAAAACATTATTCAATAATACATTATGTATGAAAAAAATTAATTCATTGTAACATATATTTAATTGAAAATTAATAACCAATATAAATTGAATAAAATTTCACTGAAATTTATTCTATTATCCCCAACTATGTGAAACTATATTAAGGAAACATAAATGAAGGGGTAGATATAAGATTATTTACCACTAATTAATTCTATTTTAAATGATATATAATGAAATAATGTTTATGTACAAGAATAATATTTCATTATATTTACACATCATGACTATATAGAATTCACTATATGTCCACAGATTTCTTTTAAAAATTTGTGTTAGATTAGGGAATAATAATTATATTATTATTATAAAAATAATCTGGGATGGTGGAATATTATAAAATAGATTTTATGTGTCATATTTGATGTAAAAAAAATTATATTTTTTTTCAAGGACATATAAATGGATATAAGAAGACATAGTGAATCTAAAGGTGAATAAGACAGTTACCAGACACATGGGATCCACATTTAGATCATTAACGTTGTAAAAAAATGAGGAATTTTAGTTTTCCTATATCTTTGGAGCTTTATATATAATAAATATTATTTTATGTTAATATGTTTATTATTTATATGTTTTATAATATTCCATGTAAAAAATTATTTTTTAAGGAGAGTTAAACCATATAAATGGGTTCAGAAAGGTTTCATCCTTGATATATATGATTTTGGAGAATTTTAAAATTACTCCAACAAGGATTATTTAGTGGGATATGATCATGTTGTATTATTATTTATAGATCCAATAAATATTTAATGGGTTCAAAATGTAAACAATAACTTATTGAAGGTAGTATGAATCCACCATTAGGGGGGCCATGAGATCATAGAATTTAATGATATTTTTATTCATATATTGTTATAGATCTTATTTAATTTGTTATATTGATAGGGAAACTTATATTGGCACCATATACTGTCAAATTAGTGGTTTGTATAATTTATATCTGCATATGGTATGTGTGATAAAAAATAAATTAGTGAGTGTGATAGAGGGGATAAAAAGAGCTATTAAAATGGTATTGAGGAATGGTTATTGGAGATAAATATTTCATCTCTTTATTTTTTTCCATTTGTTATATTGTTTTATTAGTCAACAGATATGTTTTCTTTCCATTAATATTATACTATATGATTTACGTGACAACAATTTTCTTCTAACATAGTATATAGTTTTATTCAAGGATTCCATTTGTATAAAATTCATTTATTATTTAACTTTATTGAAATTTATAATATAATATATAGATATTTATTTTATATTATTTTTTATATTACTAAGTAAATAATATCCCTAAATGGAATTGTTAGTCCACGATCACTATTCAGAATCCTCTGGCATATATGGTGGCCTACTATAGGTTTATGTCTCTCTACCTCAGAATGAATTGGAAGGTTCTAAAAAGTTAATATTAAAAAAATTAATTAGATTTTTTTTTTGTATTTATATTACTTTTTCTGACATGGTAGATGAACTTTATATTAGTTTTCACATGGGTTTGATATAATTATTACCCCAATAAATAACTTGCATAATATTAAATACATGTTTCCTTTGGATTATGAATCTTTTTCAAGTATTTTATTTCTTAAAATGTGTTGATTATAGTGACATATAATATCTATGGTTTTGGTTTATTAATTATCTCTTATAATGTGGATGGAAAGAAGTTTATATACATGCATCATACTTTTCACAATAAACCACATGATATACGTATGTTTTTTTATAACGAATAATATTGATTTAATAAATTAAATGAACATTCATATATTAAAAACATTTGAAAATGATTTTTATTGATTTTTTAAATAAATAATGAATAAACCTATATTAAATAATTTTATATTGAGGATAAAATCTTTTAGATAGATATTTTGTTAGAATGTTCAAAGATTTGTAACTAGACGTGACACTGAAAATTTAGTGATCTAATTATCTATAAGTATATCGGATTTTGTGGAGAAAAATTATATTGGTTGGATGCTACTTATTCCCTGTAAAATCAATGAGATATATTCATAGAAATATATTTTCAAGTTTTTAATTGAGGATTTTATGGTCCATGTACTTTGGTGTCAAACTATTTTAGAATTATATTTCATAAAAAGTGGATTCTTTGGGCTGTATTGTCAGTGGATTTTTGGGTACTCTATATTCTTTATACTATATTTATGTTATATAGAGTTATAATGAAAAACATTAAATGAGTAAAAATGAACATAGTTATTACAGTATTTATTACCATGAGAGAATGTGAGGAGGGTGGATTTAAGAATTATGACAAATATCAATGATTTACATATGTTTTGACTCTAGGTTTCTTCATTTTTGTAGTGAAATTATTGTGTAAATACAATGAATTTATGTTATAATAAGTGAATGGTATAATATGATTGTGAAAATGAGTGATAATTAATTTTATAACATTCAACGTGATTAGGTAGGTATCCTCTTGAATATATATTAATTTTGATTAAAATATAGATATTCTATTTAGAATGTTCTATTATTGATCAACTAGTGAGAACCAGTGGATTGTGCTATGATTGGTGTCATTGATGAATTATCTAATGTTTATTATTATACATTCTCATCATTCATGAGAATCATAGTTATAGAAATTTAATTAGATTATATTAGTTATATGTGTATCCTTTATATAAATTTAAATGGATTTTTTATTATTTATGTATTTAATAAATCATTTAGAAGTCAAATATTTTAAATAAAATATGAAGAAATAAAGAGAGTCCCTAAACTTTTATAGGGTGGGAAAAGAAGAAATTTATATGATGGTAATTAAAGGATATAGATTCAATTTTATGAAGTAATATAGAGGTAACATAGTAGAAATTGAGGTTGTTGTTCTTTGATAAAACCATAAAGAAAACCGTGCAGATGAAAATTTTTATATGAAAATAAAATATGTTATCAAAAATAACCATTATGAAAATTAGTACGATATTGAGTCATAAGGAATTCAGTTATATAAACATGTAGATAAGTTTTCTAATATGAATTAAATACATGAGTATTTGTTACAAATTATGATGATCAAGTCTCAAAAAATGAATTGGTTACTAAAAGGATGAGAGGCTTGAGAAACTATATTGAGTGATAACTATATTAGAGTCTTCCATTACTTATCGGAATCTATGATGAAATATGGAACAAATAATGAGTTCATGAGATAGTTTGAGTCCCTATATAGGGATTGCGAAATTCAATGTTATGGAAAAATAAATAATTCAAGTAGAAATAAATTTTATGACTATCTCACCTATATTATTTATATTTATCATTGTATTGAGATGTTAATGAATTTATAAAATGATAATGTTACATGGATTGGATAATCTTCATTTAGTTAGTGAATAATATAAGAAGTTAATTTATTTCAATATGTTTTTTGATTTATAAATTTAATTCGAAAAAGATTTAATTTCTTTCTTTAAGTAAATAAAATGTCCACAAGATAATAAATAATATGATTATTTTCATGATGTGGAGCTTGGGAAGATGAGTTGAATGTAGTATAATACATAATAAAATATGATTTTTTAAATATGTTATGAGGATATTATTAAGAAGATAATGTATGTTACAATGAAAATACATATCCTATTTTATAATATGGTTATATTAATAATAAATTAATTGTAGAAAGATCCTTAATATGTTGACAAGAATAGTACTAGTGCTTTAATTGGCTAAAAGGTGTTGATAATGTTATGTAGAAAAAATAAATATGTTATGTTATAGTAAATACTAAAATGCATCAATGTTTTTATATGGAGAGTTGTTTGTTTTCCAAGAACTATACACAATTTGAAAGGAAACATAGTATGATATAAGGAATAGTCTGTTGACCAATGAAATTATACACCACAATTGGTCAAAACTATCCAAAACATGAAGAGAATCATATTTTGGTTCTGTCATGGTTTTCATGAAAACATAATAATGTAATATATATAAACTAAGTGGGGTAAATATATCTAGTAGATAGTTCAATGTAAAATATATTGTGATTTTCTTGATATTATGAGTTAAATAGTTATTAATTTTTTATGATGCATTGACTAAGATTAAAAAATCAATATCTAGATTTCATATGTCATGTTATGTCGGGTGTGGACTTCTTGGTAGTGGGATCTTTTTGAGTGGTTGGGCTGTGCTTCCAGGTGTTCACTACATTATAGTCAGATTCCTAGGATTGGTTTGGGTTGCAATGTGATGTCAAGAATGGGAAGTCTGAATAAGTAATGTCTTTGTGAATTGATATTTGTTCTCTTTTACATTTTGATACATTATTATCAAAATGTGTGGAGTTTTAATCCCAAAACTAATCAACAATGAGAGACCCATTGTTAAACGTGGGATTTCAACACACTATATTGTTCTTCTGAACAATATTGAAGAAGGACACAATGAATGGAGTAGAGAATTTGTTTTTATTAAGGATGATTACATGCCCATAGAGTGTGCCCTGGCCATCACATCACAGAATGGTAGGTATTGTAAGAAGATCAACCCACATGGAAACAATTATGATTTTTTCATAGAGGAAAAACAAAATATAAATTCAAATTTAAAGGAAACTACCATCTAATTAGGCTTTGTTGAAGGAACCCCAATTGAATCAATTTTTGGGGTATTCATTAAGGAATAAACTCTAGAAATTATATAATGAAAAGGAAATTTAATTTGAGAAAATAATGTGGATGGCTCCACTAAAATCTAATATTTTGTGTAATATAAAAACCAAGAATAAAGGATTTATATTGAGACTATGAATTCAATCTATAAAAAATTTAAATAGAAATTTATAGAGAATTAACTGGTCAAAAAATCGGAAAAGAGTCTTAGAGGGTGTGGATTTATTTATGATTGATTCGGAATAATTAGGAAATATTAATCTAAAACCTAAAAGAGGCATATAAGATAATCAATATGCTATATTTAGAAAATGAATCATTATTCCACCTTTATGGGATGTTAAAATATTTATAAATAATTGGTTGTTGATTTCCTAAAAGTGGGATGTCAAGAGGGAATAACACCCCTTAAAAGTGAAAAAATTACTGTTGAATGGAAACTATTTAAAGGGAGAAAAAAAATATTTGGGTTATGATTTATGTAATTCACATATGTTCTACCATTTTCTATTATTGGAAATAAATATGGGATGAATAAAAATCTGCGATTTATACTTAAAGTGGATTTTCCTAAAGATCGATTTAAGAAATATATGGATGTCTTGGAAGAATTTATCATTAAATAAAAAATATTTATATTTTCATATATGGATAATTATTATAAATTATCTAAATAACTGAATTATAAGATCATAAAAACATATATTTTAATAATTTATACAAAATTAAATGCAACTGTTAAAGAAAAATATATGATTCCTCTCATGTTTTGGTAATTTAGTCCACACCTATGTGTATAGGTATTTCTTAGTATCATTGTTTTTAATTTATTTATGATAAGTCTCAAAAAAATTCAATAATTCAAAATATACTATTAATGTAAATCATCATTATTTTATTTTGAAACCCTCTAATTTGATTAATATTGTAAACTCATTACTCTTCCAAAGAGAATTTATTTTATGATATTATGTTTTTTACACTAATTCATGATAGTTGTGTCTTATAAATATTTTCCATCTCTATAAATGAATCCATTGTATAACTCATGCTTATATTGTCTCTATATCACACATAATTCCATGAGTCATGCAATCCATACAACCTTATCATCATGAAACTTATAATAAATCTACAAAAAAACATTAATTTATATAAATAAAATAGTAATATAACATTAAATATTATGAATTTTCTTTAACATATTTTCAACCATGAATTATCCATTAATTCATTTTTAAGTTGTCTCTAATAGACTATGCTGAAAAGAATGATATTAGAGTTTCTGGAAAGAATCATTATAAAAATATTACATTACCACGTTGTTTTATTAATCGTTTGATTATCCTAATTGTACACAACCATCATCTATGTGTGGTGGTTACAAAATTCAGACATGCATGTACTCCCACTCAACCTAGTGGTGGATCTAGATGTTAAAGAAAAAAAAATTCAACATACTAATAATTAAAATAAGTTATGGAAATAAATTACCAGGGTCATATATAATACATAATACGAGTGGATCAGTTGGTACTACTGGATCTCTAGGATCAGAAAGTTCATCAACCTATACATTATCTTTGTGGTCAATTATCTTCTTGTAAGGATCATAATGTTCCAGAGTTGATGTTAAAGGATAATGAAAATAAAATTTAGTATAGAACTAATTAGAGGTAAAATAAACTAGAATAAACTTCTATAGAAAATTATAATATTCATGGGTAGTGGGTGTCATCATCAGATAAGGAAAATAAATTTGGGGATCAGATGTAAATGGATGAAAAAGTATTTGTGGTCTAAATATTAATGGTGATTTTAACAATAATATTGGATAAGAAAGTGTGTTATGTGATGTATCTGATGAAGGTAAAGGGTGTTATCGAGTATGAAAAGAGTTGAGAGTAACTCTACTATCACTCTTATAACGAACTAGTATATTCATACATTGATATTCCACAATTGTGTATTCATATTCATTATATTACATAAATACATTCCTATAGATTATAATAGTTTAGTTCCTTAGGAAACATGGGAACATAAACATTATTTCATAAAAGAGTTATATGATCTCCCACTACATTCTTCACATACATATCATGCATAATATATATCTTCATAAACCAGGGAAAGGAAATATTAAAATGGTTGAGCTCAGATGCATAGTAGAGGTAAAAAAGGGAGATACATAATCATAAAAAGATAATAATGGATTGAGAACATGAGAATAACATTTAAAAACCACACCCTTCTAAATCCAGATCATAATATTGAGTTATGGAATAAATATTGGATGTTCATAATACATGAATCATAATGGAATCAATGAAAAGGTGTTGTGACAGCATAAAATTGGAATATGTCATGTAATTTATGGCATATACATTATCATATAAAATTATTTTCATATTTTTTGAGGCTCATTAACAAGGATACCATATTGGAATGGGTTCACTCCCCCAAACATCGTAATATAGAAGGTTCAGTCCCAAAACCGTCATAGTGTAAAAATTATTTCATTGAACCGGGTTCACTCCCCATTCCAGCCATGCCTTTCTGAACTACGTTGACTCCCCATTCTAGTCTTCTCTATCTCATGAGTTATAAATAATTACCAAATTAATTGGTGTGAGATATAGGTACCACCCAACACTGGTTAATAAATAACCACCATACTTGGTTATAAGATAACGACTATCACATAATGAAAATCATATATACGTGTTACACAATATCATATTACATTCATCATAACATAAACAATAAAATGAAAAAGTTTTCATAGAAATTTAATCATGTCACAATCTTTGGAAAATCAGTAGGTTTCATAATCATTTTATCATTTCATCAGAGCATAACCCTTGAAATGAAGCGGTATTCATATGATATCTATCATGGTATAACCTGTGGAAGAGAAACATCTTTCATAAATATAATTTCATCTTAATCATAAACAATTTAGTAAAATACTATGAATGATATCCTTGTTATATATACCCCATTAAAGAAAAACTTATTCCAAAGGATTCCATCTTAAATAAGGAATCATTTTTAATGATCACTAGGAACATTTCATAAGAAAAATAACCTTTCTTTAAAATTAACTTTTTATGACATAAAACATCTTCAAATTAATTTTCATTGAAAATAACATATAAAACATCTAAAAAACATTGAAATATAATTTAAATAATTTCTTGAGGATAATATCTTTTATTCTTTGAAAAAAGATTTGTAAAACATAATACATTTTAAAAATCCTTATATTGGATGGTAACATTTAAACCATATAAATGATACTTCAAATAAGATAATTTTCATGAATACAGGAAGTTTCACTCATGTTGTACATGTTAAAATAAGATTCCTTTCATATTTTAATTAAAAAATTCAGAATTGTTTTTATAAAATACAAGAATATTTCATTTAAAAAGATATGGTAAATAGTAAATCATGCCTAAAAACATAATGAGTAAATAAATAAATAAATTTTAAAAATATTTTATAAAACATTTTTTTAAAAATGATTTTGGGTGAAAATATATTTTCGTCCAAAAAGGAGAATATTCATAGAAACGTTCTTTTTTGAATTCATGAGTACATAAATAGGAGAAAATAAATGAAAAAATGCATCCCCCTGACATAAATATAGTATAAAAAAATTCATTAACTCTATTAGAGATATATTGTTGGATTTCATCATTAGAATCATAATCATAAAAAATCATGATAAATGTTGAGATTATAATATAAAACTCTTACCACTTAGGTAACATTCAAGCATAAGACCCATAAAGTCTGAAAATTTAAAAAACATAATATATCATTATAATAAATTAATTATTTATATTACATTTCAAATAATATTTTTATATACCTAATAAAATATATAGGTGTATAATGAAACATATGACTCAAAGATGCCAATTTGAGAAAAAATCCCTTATCGATATGTTATCATGTAAACAATAAACCCCACGAAATAGAGATCCTTAAAATGATATATAAAACCAAATATTTTTAATCATATTAATCATAAGAAATTTTATTTTTTAGTATATAAACCATATGAAAAGAATAGGTCGAGAATATGACATGTGTCACGTAGAAGTGAAATGTGAGAAAAAAGTCCCTTACCTTATGTCTTGATCTACTTCATATATTTTCAAATATCCAGTATAATAAATATACATTTTTATAAATACATTAACTATCCATAATAATATATATAATAACATATATTTTTTACTTATTCCCCTTTATTCCCCGTTTATTAACAATAAGAAGTTAATGTCACATTTCAGGCATTTAATACTTTTTTGTTTTTGTTATGACTTATTATTTTTGGCCATATTACATAGATCGTGTTTCCATAATATCAAATGTTCAAACCACTATATATATATCACATATATTAACTAGAAATATATTTATATAAATCCATTAAATTTATTGATAGGAAGTGAAATACATAGTTTGTGGAGAGGGTAGGTTATACGTACGCATGAACATTGTTTTCAATTTATTATCATTATAAAAGAAATAAAATTAAATAATAGTTATATATTATAATTATTGGATAATTTTTATGTAATATATTTTACATATGTTTATTAAACTCATCATAAATACCTTCCATGTAATGCATAAACAAATCACATTGATTCAGGAAGACGTAGTCTTCCGTACACACGAGCAATGTTATCATATTCCCCCAAAATGGAGAGTATGAATGTATGCATGATATAATAATTATAGAATCATAATAACATCATTAATATTATATAAATAATATATAAATAATAAATACATCATTATTTATATCCTCTATAGGTGGTAATGGGGAAACTAATGACATCAGTACACTAGGCGATAGTTTGTTGTACATGAGAATGATGATTTCATAACCCATTTCATGGAAGTGTAAATGTTTGTAGGTAAGGAACTTGGCATAAAAAAATAATATTATATATAAGATATTATGTTTATGATATAATATTTATATAAATATTATTTAATGAGGTGGATGAATAAATAAAAGACAAATGCTCACTGATGAATGATACATTTTCTTAAGGCATCCTCCTTAGTTTTTCACTAATATCCTTCATTGGATGGATTTTATATAAAAATAATGATTAGAAGATTAGTGGATAGAACATGGAAAGTGAATCAATTTCTTCTTCAAAAAAAAGTTGTGAAGGTGTGAATAATAGAGTAAAGGGGGTGGCATTTTATAAATGGGGGAGAGGACACAATTCGTATTTTTTAAAAGAATTGAGTGCTCCCACATTCTTTATATATCAAAAGGGTCCAAAATAGTCCATTAATGAACCTTATATTTCTATTGGATGAAAAAAGTTCTATAAATAGTTTTTATCTACGTGTATAGGTGATATTTACCATTGTCTATTTATTTTATCCCCTAGTAAACCAATTTTTACCTTAACCACTATAATTAATTTTAAATGAATTCACTATTCATTTTTGTCAAACAATAACATATCCTGATTAGATAAAATAAATTATGAATATTAAAAATGAGGAATCCATTTTTCCAAATTAAATTCACACAAGTGGAAAATTTTAATATAAAATTAATCCTAAAAACCTAACAAGAAAGAAGGTTTTTTAAGAGAAAATGTTTTAGGGTTTACAAAGATTTTATATATAAATTACGTGTTAAAATGATTCCAATGAACTAAATTGAATAAATTTATATAAAATTAAACAAATTTTTCTTTTGAAACCAAATAATAATATTATTTATCATTATAAATTAGTTAAATGAAAAGGCGATTTTAAATTATAATTTATTATTTTTCACTATTCATAATAAAATGATACTTTTTAGAAAAATTAAAAAAAATCACCAAAAGATAATTTTTATATAATAATTATAAAATTGATTTTTATTTTTTCATATAAATTTTATTCTGTTTTATGAAATTAAATATAAAATAAGTACACCATATATAGGCAAGTATTTTTTTCGAAAAATAGTGTTTTAATCATAATAATAGATTTATTCTTGTATCCCAATTATAAAACACATAAGATAAAAGTTAAATAGTTAATTTCATATTTAATATATACATTTAATTATAATCACACCAAAAGAGGTTTTTATTTTATTTTATTGAGCTAGACCACATAAGATATCTTACAAATTATTTTTTTAAAAAAATTCCTTTTATTTTTAAATAGTATTTATTTTCATATATAATTAATTGGTTTCAAAATAATTAATTATATATTCCTATGTAAAATATATTTTAATAATTTATTCAATACTATTCATAACTTAGACTCTATTAGATATGTAATTATTATCATATTAAATAATACTATTATTATTTTATGTCACATTTTGAATACAATCTATGTTGCATGTAATACAAATAAACTCATAAATAGATGTAACATGATCAAATCATATTATTTCATATAATTAATGATAAAATAATGGTTGTGTGTACTAAAAAAATGTTATATAGATTAAATATATCTCAAAAAATATATTTTAAAAAATCTCAGGGTGTTATATTCAACCCCCATTAAAGTTAATTTCACCCTTGAAATTCATCACTTTGGTATAAAAAACTAATGATTGTTATGCCTTATTACATCCCAATGTTTGAAAATAGAGTTCTCATATATGTGGTTTCACTACAAAACTTTCAGATTTTGAGTGGTCTTATTTCATAAATCCTTCTCAATTCGATCCAAAACATTACCGGTCATTCCTCATAAGAAATTTCAGGCTCCAACGATTCGACCACTAAGATTAGTAAATGTGATAGATCAGGTGTATACATCCTCAAGAGTGATACATTGAGCACATCATGAACCTAATAGAGGTTATATGGATTAACTAAAAAATATTCCATTGTCCTGATATGATCCATTATTTTAATGGGATTGATAACTATAGGGCATAGATTTCCTTCATTTATACCAGAGAGAGATTCATAAAAAGACATTCCGATCAATATACAATTCTATATTTCAATTTTCATTATCATCATTAAATTTTTATAATATTTATATTTTGCATACATGTTCTTGAATGTATATACTATTATTTTTTATCTCAACAGCAAGCTCAGGTCCTAATAGCTTTCTTTCTACTACATCATTCAAATATGTTGTTTTTACACCCTTTATTTCATAATGTTAATTCTAAGGATCCATCATAATTCTCAAGATAAAGCTATTTTTTATGAAAACTAAACATAATTAAGGTTTTGACCGAAATCACCTTTAAAATACATAGAAAAACATCTTAACATATCAACTAGGGTTTTAATTATTCTCTCAAAATGACTATATGTATGAGGAAGATATGAAATGTTGAATCTCAACTATATATAAAGATATTGATGATGAATTTTCAAAAAAAATAGTTAAACCACCTATTATTGAAATATATAGTTGAATGTGATATTACATTAAACTTTACCACATCTGTAATATTTATTTTGTAAATTTTACCTAATGAGAAATCATTACTGATGGAAATTATGAGTTATAAATTTGTAAGGTGATCAATTATTAACCATAATTATCTCCACATAAAATATTATATAAACCCTACATGCTTACGGTACCTTTATTCATATGTACACAATGAATTAATGAATTCCTCTTAATAAATGTTTCCACTATATTCAAATCCAAAAGGTTTAATTTCAGGAAATGATTCTTAAAATTTCAATTATCACGATAAACTGTACGATGTAAAACAAATGGATGGGTATCTAATATGCATAATAAATGATTAAACTCAAACTTATAAACCTTTTATGGAATCCATAAATCATTTTTAATCTTTCATGTAGTCATATATCCTTAAAAACCGACATAACCCTTAGATGTTTCATTATTCTTACAACTCAAATTCTATTGGAAAAATAATTCAATAACATAATCCTTGAATCCCAATAATTAAATATTTCAATCCTACTAATTAAATGATTAACATATATTATTTTCTTACATGTTCTATATGTCATTTCTTGTGTGAGGGCATTGAGTTGGACAATTCCCATGTTCCTCCAATATAAAACACTAAAATCCCAGACAACATTTTACCATATGCCCTTATTTTCACCTATATAACATATTCCTCTCCATTTCAGATATTTCCCTAGTATCTTCATCCCACCTTTTTATCATTTGTGAAGCCGAATATTATTTCTTAGGTGTTTATTACCACATAAAAATTCATAAAATATTATCTTTCTCATATTTAATTCTTTAAGAATATCATAGAAGTTACCATTCTTAGTCATATATCACGATTTCAGATTGGTAATAGTAAATATATATATATATATATATATATATATATATATATATATATATCTTCAGACATTATCCATTTTTGAATCTAATTGTCACTGAATTTTCCAACAAATTGTGTGCTAAAATTATACCTTTTAATTCTATATATTGAATAAAAATATTATAGTGTGAGAAACACTATTCATATTTTAAAACATCATATTTATAAAAAATTAGGAGATTTAAATCAATACAACTTACTTTTAAATATATGTCACATTAGTTTTTTCCTAGGTCATTCATAGTAATTTTACATTTAAATTCTTTTTGATGGTTCATAAATAGTTTGTCATTTTCCCAAAAATATCCTTTGGGAGTTTCAACCCCAGTGTGTATGATGACCTTTTTTTGTACACTAGGTGAGCATCGAATCTAGCTCAATGGACTCGTTTTAGAGATATTAAACCTTGGTACATATCCTCCTAAGTCACATAAACTTTTATTATCTTTATAGGGATGTAATTTCATAGAAACTACTGGCTCTATCCTTTACCTAAATTATAGGGGATTTTCATAAACAGTGACTCTTACTTTGAATTATCCTTATAGACCTCCCAAGACATGTCCTTAAAAATATCCCTATAGATTTCTCTTAATTTTCCACATCCTGGTCTACAATGGTTAAATAATGATTCCCTTTTATACATAAAATAACAACCCATTTTTTCATGCATAGATATTATATCATTTTTTAAAATTATTAATTATTATACACAAACACACACCTGAGAATCATAACAGTTTTGAGCCTCTGGAAACATTAAAATATAAAAATTGATCCTTATGCGAGCTATATAATCTCTAACTATGTTATTCATAACTAGAAATATTTTAGAAATATCATACATAATATATTTCTTCTTAACCTGGGGACAGAAAACAACATAAAGGGTTATATTAGATAATCAATAAGGGTAAACAAGGGAGGTATGTAAGCGTAACATGATCTTAAGGGGACGCGAACATGATTGTTACATTTGAAAAACATACACTTCATTTAAAATATCATAATCTTGAGTCATGGATTTAATATTGGTAGTCAATAAGTCATAAATCATAGTGGAATTAATGAACATATTTCTTGAGGAAAAAACAATGGCATAAGACAATGAATTTGAGGCATACACAAATGTATGGAAAATCATTTCTATATCAGTCAAGGTATATTTCTAAGGATATCATATTGGAATGGGTTCACACCCCAAACCATCATAGTAGTCATGGATCACTCTCTTGACCATAATGATAGACACAGTCACCTAATAAACCAATTTTACTCCCCATTCCATCTCTATCATACTGAACATGATTCACTCCTCCTTCCAGGCTTGACTATCCCGTAAGATATAATTATTTACCCAATGTATTTAAGAGACATATAGGTCCCATTCATATTTGGTTATAACATAACCAAAATCCTTGGTTAAAACATAACCACCGTCACATATGAAAAAGCATACATATTTGGGCCACAAGATCATAAACCAAGAATCATATCATATCCCATGAAATGAAAAGCTCTTCTTAAAAATTTCATCCTATAATAACATGTGTTAATGATAAATGATTCATAATCATTCAATCATTTCATCATATATTAACCTGAGAAAATAAGAGGGTTTCATAAGAGATATATCATTATACAACCCATGTAAGAGAAATAGGTTCCATAAATATTGTTCCATCCTAAACAAAAACCATTCTGAGAATGAATTAGAATGGTATCCTTGGTTCATATCCCTACTAAAGCATAAACTATATCAAAGGATGTCATAAGAGATGGATAATAATTTTTTAATAATACTTTGACATGATAGTAAGTAAAATAACATTTCTTTGAAAATAACTTTTTAAAATTTTAACATTTTTTAAATCATTTTCTTTGAAAATAACATTAAAAATATAAAAATGAAGCTTTGGAAAATAATTTAAAACATTTCTTATCAGAAATAATCTGTCCATTTTAAAAATAAACTTTTTAAAACAGAAACCATTTTAAAATTACTTTATTTTAAAATAACCATGAAACCATATAAAGGATTATTTGATGAAAATAATGGTTCTGAAAATATAATTCTTGGTTAATTCTATATACATTAAAACAACAAATCCATTCACATTTTTAGTAAATTAAAAAAAATATTTTTGAAAATACCTTTTATATTTATTTTAAAACATTTGGTAAGATGTAAAACACGAGTAAATATATATTTAATAAATCCTTAAATAAATTTTGAAAACATTTTTTAATTTTTTTATAAAATAATGTTTCAGATTAAAAATGGGTTTTTGGCCAAAAAGAATATTTTTCCTAAAAAAAACTTTTTTTAAACTAATGAGTATTTTAGGAGAGGTAAATGAAGGAAAAAAATGTATCCATTGGATAAAACTATATTATAATAATATTTATGAGTTTATTTAGAGATATATCAATGATTTCATCATTTTATGGATAATTTCATATAATCTAGCCAAAGAATGAGATTGTAACATAAAACTCTTACCACATTGGTAACTTTGAAACATAATCCCCATGAAGTAGTAACATTTATTAAAACATAAAATATCATAATTATAAATAAATTCAAGATATAAAATGTAAAATGGGATGTTATTACACATCATAAATGAGTATAGGTCCATTACATAACAAATGTGTCAATGAAAGAATATTGAGACAAAACTCCCTTACTAATTTGTTAAATTTTTGACCCTAACCACCATAAAAGAGATATCCTCAAATGGATATGTAAAAAAATATATTTAAGGATAGTAATATTTGTATATATTCATGGGATTTATATAAACCAAATAAATTAAATATGTGTTGAATGTGACATGTGTCTCACATAAGTAAAAAAAGTGAGATGAACGTCCCTTATATTAAGTATTGACTTTTTTAGAACATGTTTAATAATATAGTATAATAAATATAAGATTACTAAAAATATATTATAGAAAAACAATCATATATATCATACCATGTATTATTTAATTATTTCTTTTTTATTTTTTATTTATTAATAATTCCGTGTTAAAGTCATGTTTTGGGAGATAACTACTTTGTTTTTTCGGTATGTTTTGACTTTTTATTTTGGGGTTATTACATAGATCATGGTTTCATAATATACAGAATTAAAAATGTGATATAATATTATTTTTTTTAAATGTTTATTTTTATAATCCAAAAAAATAGTGATACGAAATGAAAAACAATGTTTATAGAGACGGTAGGTTATATGTACGCATGAATGTTGTTTCCGTTTTCTTATTAGATAGAAATAAATAAATACAATTATATATATTTTTATTAATGTATAATTTTTATTTAATGCATATAAAATATGTTTATTAAATTCATCTTTATTACCTACCATGTAAAGTGAGAACGAATCACATCCCTTCATGTTGAGGTAGTCTATTGTACACACGATTGATGTTATTGTTTTCCAACATGAGAGAGAGAATATAGGTATGTGTGATATAATAATTTAAGAATCAAAATTACATCATAAATAACATAAATATCATATGTACATACTAAATCTATCATTATGTATGACTTCGGGAGTTGGTAATGGGGAAATTAATGACATCGGTTCGTGAGGCGTCAGTCCATCATACACACAAACAATGATTTTGTAACACAATTGGTAGAATTAGAAATGGTTGTAGACCATTCCATTAAAATAAAAATATTCATTATAAGTAATATATTGAGGTTATTTTATCATAATTTTATTATAATAATTGATGTTTATGGAGAAAGTAATAAAAGAAAATATGATCGTTGAATAATGTTACTTCTTCTTTGGGTATCCTCCTTCGGTTTTCACTAAACTTCTTACTAGGATAGATTTCAAAAAAGAAAAAGGATTCTAGGATTATATTATAGAATTTTTAAAGTTTTTTGGATAGGTATTGTCCAATATAATGGTTTTTATGGTGTGAATAATAAAGGATAGCGGTAGGCTATATATTTAGGGTAGAGGACATACTTGGTATTTTTTCAATGAATTGAGTGCTCCCACATTTTTCATATTTATAAAGTGTAGAAAAAGGTTCATTATAGATTATTATAGTTATAATGGTGTAATTATTTCTATATAATAGTTTTGAGACAAATATATATGTCATTTTTATGCATATCTTTATAGTTGACCCCTTGAGAATCCGATTGTCACCATAATCGTGATAATTAATTTTTTCAGAATACATTATTAATTTTGTTCAAAACATCAGTTGATATTACTAAATAAAATTAATTATTTCTATTAAAAATATGTAATCCATTTTTCAATACTCCATTCACTATAGTGTAAGAATATAATTTAAAATTCATTATGTATATGATATGAGAAATCATGTTTTTAAAGATAACATTTTTAAATATTTAAAAAGAGTTTATATCTTGATTCAATTTTAAAATAGATAAATTAAAAAAAATTGGATTCATTTATAAAATGTTGAAAATGAACTTATTTAAAAATAATAAAAATTTAATTTATCTTTTTAAAATGAAAAGTTTGATTTCAATTAAATGTCATTATTTTTTACTATTCATCAAAAAATGAAACATCATAGAAAAATACAAGAAAAATCACACTAAAATAATATTGATATTATGATTTAATAATTGATGTTTATTTTTTCAAATAAAATTTATTAAATTTCGAACAATTATTTTTAAAATAAGTGCCCTAGATAGCGTTGAAAAATCATCATTTTAGAAAAATAATGTTTTAAAGTGTAAAATTAGATTTATTATTTTCCATTTTGTAGATAATGAATAATATGAATTTTAAATAGTTGATTGGATATATAATATATAAATTTCATTAATCCCATTCAAAAAAATGGTTTCGTTTCTTTTATTAATATATAATACAACTGTTTTTCAAAAAACATCAGAGAAAGATTTCCTTTATTTTCAAATTGTATATATTTAAGTTTATGATTAATTGGTCACCAATAAAATAATTAATACCACCAGTGTAAAACATAATTTTATAATTCATTTAATAATATCATATTAAATAGTTATATTTAAATTATATCTCATGATTTGTTTAAACATTGTCTTGTGTGTAACGTAAGATAAAATTTAGATTGTATGTAACATGGGCCAAAATTAGTGTTTCATTTGATTCAATATAAAATAAATTTTATCTGTAACATAAAATATCAACATTATTAAATATATTTGAAAAAAAGTAACGAAATATTATGGGGTTATGACTCCATCTTTCATCATCTGGTTGGGAGCTAGTTCTAATAAGATGGATTGAGAATAATTATCTCCACGGCGGTGGTTCATTATTAAAATTTATAAACAAAATTAATGATGTAGAATTATATATTATTAATATATATATATATATCTGTGTGTGTGTGTTAAATACACTTTTTACAATAATAATCGGAGGAGGAATTTACATATCTATGATGTGGATATTATTTTCAAACATCCTCTTCCTCCATACCTCTTCCATGATATCCATTTCCCACAATTTAAGAAAATATAAAATTAATAAATAAATCCATAACAAATGTGTAAGATAAATATGAATGAATTTGTAAAATTAATTAGTTATGTAATACAAATTTTCAAGCTAAATAAAGAATAGGTGGTGACATAACATTATAACAGTTTCTTTATTATCAGGATATCAAAATATAAAATGTTTGTAATAAAAAATATTTTATAATTATCTTATCTATCATGTGTATGATATGGATTTATTATTGTATTTTCAATTTGAATCTATTTCATATTAGTCCATTTAATTTATTTTAGAAAATTTGCAGCATCATTTTTAATTTTTTTTGAGGTTCGGAAAATTGCATCTTATTTTGGTTTACATTAATTAATGATTTTTTGTTAAGTCATTTGTGCAATTGGTTTGTAATTTCATTCAAATTAGTTTACCATCACTCTATTCAATTCATATTTGATTTTTTTTTCTAGCTATAATACTTATGTTTTTTAGGTTCTAATACAATTCAATTGAATATTAGAAAATGAAAATCAATGAAAATTATAACTAGTTTTTATTGGAAATCAACAAGAAGGTCAGGTTAGATTAATAATATTTGTAATCAACATTAATGAAAATGGAATAGTACCAACCCTAATAACCCATTTTGAGATAAACATAGTAACTGAGTACACAAATGGATGATTCAATATATTTCCCACTTGAAGTTTAGGTTCACAATCAAATCTGGCAATTGATCTATTGGTGTAATCATATTTAACAAATTGATTGGGGCTAATGGGGGAAGTGATGGAATCAATTTCATCCACAACATCATCAAAATTATTTCTTGGGTTTAATTATATTGGGAATCCAAATTAAGATATCATATGTTATTTCATAAAAAAATCACCAAAGATACTACTATATATGGATCATCAGTAACAATAATGTGAGTCATATTAACAACTCGAAATCCACTGTCATCAATAAACGTTCTATTATTCATCATAAAATCCCACCACTTTCATGTCATTATAGAAACTCGACCATAATAGTAATAATCAACTATTAGTATATCTGTAATAAATATATAATAATATACATTATTATTGTGTTCTAATATTCATTTTTCATTTCGTGATAATAAATTTTTTCCCAATTATCACATTTAATTTTTATTCACAAACCACTGAATTCGTACAAAAATAAAAAGCTCAAATTTCATTAGAGACTATGTAAACTGGTAAATTCAATACATGAAATACAAGAATATATTAAAATCATCATAATAATAATTTTTTAATTTTATTTCAATAATACATCTAATATCAATAAAAAACATGTAAAAAACTATTTGCTATAAAAAGTCTCTCTCTTTATAAAAGATAAAGAATGATGATTTCTATTTATAATTTTTTACATTCAAACACTAAAATATATAAATTTTTTAATGAATATGTTCAATTACATGGGATAAGTTAACATATACATGTTGAATTTACTTACATGATTTAGAAATAAAAGAAATCATAATTAAAAAAACTATGTAATGTGTTATCTTCCACCCTTCATAGATTAATGTAGTCAGTTTATAAGATTGAGGAATTCCCCATGTTATGGGAAGTGATGGAAAACTAGGTTCACTTTTCTCATATATCTCTTCTTCATTTCTAATTTGATTATTTTTTCTCATAGTAACCTCATGCAAATACATTCAACATAAATACATCAATATTAATCCATGAAACATTTCACAATTTAATCTTCATGATGATTTCTATTATGGATATAATAATTCAACGTGTACAAATTTAATTTAGTTGGATACATAAAAGTATAAAAAATAGGTCCTCCATGAAGTATTTCATTTTGAATATGTACATTTAGATACAAAAGATATATGAAAAGTAATATAGGAAGTAGTTTCCCTAACTCACAAAACAATTACTCATGCCTCTCCATGATTTTTTTATAAGAAAGACTTAATTTTTTTTAAATATATCTCTATAAAAATGGCACAATAAAATAATTCCCAAACATACATTATTTTATAGTAGAAGATATATTTCTGTTGGAGTCAACTTTTGAATAAGGATGTCATAATGATGAGTCTTCAAGGATGTCATCATCAACTATCTTCTATTTACCTTATTTTATATATTTCTTGAATATGCATCAACAACCATCATAGACCCTATTATTTTACAAAATATTATTTATTTAGGCTTTATTAAATAATAAGTACATGGAACATTCCATTTATTTTCACTAATATATGTGGGAATAAATTCTCATATGATACCCCAATCCATAGAGTCACACCAAGAGTATACGTCATCTTTTATTAATCCATTTTAATTTTAATGAATTTAATGAAACATTTCACATATATTTATATCAATGTACATTATGTCTAAATAAGGAAAAAAACGGGTTTTCCACTAAGGGAACTCAAATATGATACATTTCAAATTGTAATTGTTATTTTATTTAGTCAAAAAAATATTCGTATTTATAGATTTCATTTGACCTATCCCAAATTTAAAATTGAAATATTTTAATTCATTAATAACATCACTTTAAGACATACAAAATAGAGTAGTTTTTTTATTTATTATAATGTCAAACCTTCAATGATAATTCCTCTGTAGATGATCCATTGGAAAAGATCATAGATGTTCTATAAAACTGAAACTACGATAATATTAAATTTTTATAGCTTATGCATTGTTTAAAAAAACCTTATAGGAATATTTTCAATTCATGATCTATCTCTACATCCTTTTATAAGAAGTAAAATAATTTATTTTCCACATAATCAAAACACTAATATGAAATATCTCTTTCAAGTAGGCATCATATATGTGTACACCCACATTCTAAAGATGATTAAACTAGTTTATTAAAGGTTTAATGTATACATATATATAATTTCTAGGATCCAATGGCCAAAATATTAGTATATATATGAAAGTGAAGGATTTTTTCATACACATCTATGGATGATGATTATAAATGGGTAAAAAGCATATATCTGCTTTGTGAATTATGTGTCTTAAAAAATGGATTAAAACCATCAAATGATAGACCAAACCTCAAATTACACACCTCAAATACAAAATCAAGGTATCTAGCATCAAATATTTATCATGATAATCCACCAATAGGAAGAATAAACTCATTAATATCCCTTTTTCTCCGAGTATCATGCCATAAAATATTTATTAATATTTCATCACAGATGAAAATATTTTTGATTTTGTAAAATAATGGAAAGTAACACAATATTTCTTATGTGGAAAATGATAATGTGTTCCATCTACATTTGTGTTACAACTATATGTGACACATTTTATAAATTCATTTCATCCAGTGGTTTCCTCCCATAATAAGCTGCAATATTTTCAGAAAAACTGAATTTTGTTTTTAAAAAATCCATTTATATCATATAACTTTTATGCAATATAATGGGTCAAGAGAACATCTACATCATCTGAAACTAATTCCTCTATAATGGAAATTATGTAATTAATGTCAATATTATAAATACAACACATTATTTTCCCTTTAAACCCTTATATTAAGAAATCTATCTTTTTTATTTGACCACATTTCTGATATAAAATAGTTGTGGAAGGATTATTCGATTTTTTAACCATTTAAACATAATAATTTTCAATAAATTCATCATGTGTAATAATAGATTTTTCCCATATATGAATCCTTTATTTCTCATTATGAGGAATAAATTATAAATCTTCATCTAATAAATTATACAATATATTTCTCTCATTCTGATTATGAACATTTTGATATATCTTTTCCCCCCCATTATGGTACTCGACCTAATAGTTTCATTTAAACCCATATTGTGATATTTGGTAGATAAATTATCCATTAGTTATCTAAGTTATTAAATCAAAATTATGATATGGGATGTGCATAAGACCGATATCTGAATCATTGTAAAATGAAATATCTAAAAATATCTCCAACATATTTAGAAAATTACTTGAGATGTAATCTATTTCATACAACCAATATCAATCCATTTGATGAGAAATGTTTTTTAATTCATTTCATAAAACAAATTATATAAGATCGTAGTTAGATCCAAAATATATTTAATGAAATAATAATTTTTCACTTTTGGTAAAACCCTAACTAATAAACCAGTCTACATGAGAATTATAATATAAAAAAACAAAAAAAAATATATATATATAAATATACTATATATATAAAACCAAGATATTGAATTCTATTATATAAATGGTAAATAAATATACACAATAGTACAAAAAAATTCATTATGATTTTTAATATCTTATTTCTTTTAATTCTATTAATTTATAAACTTCTTGTTAGACTGTTTCTATAAATTCCTGTATAAAATATTACAATTTCTAGGTAAGAATCTTTTGAAACATAGATAAATAACGAATTGATGTTAAATACATCAATAAATAGTGGTTCCTCATTGATGTGACATAAACTGATTCCTTCTTTGAATTATTAATAATCCCCCACGATTGCATATTTGGTTACCTAGAATTTGTTATAAACCCCCTTTATATTGAATTAAGTATCATTTTTCATGATTTCAATTGGTTCTATAGTATTTTTTACAAAACATTATTTATAATTGTTTTTCCCTGCGTACTATTTTTTTTGTTTAATAACACTAATATGTAGCTTGAATATGATGTTTAAAATTGCTGGATTATTTATAAAACATAGTTAGTGGGATTTATAATTTTAGTTGGGAAAATCTAATACTTTTCTATGACTTTCTACAATAATGTTATACATTCTTCTTTATAACATGAGTTAAAAATTTTAAAGTGGATGTGTGATTCATGGTAATTATGGTAACTCAAAATGTCAGTGGAAGTGTTCACAGTGATCATGGAATATGCGATGGAGTTGAAAAAATAGATGATAAGTAAAAAAAATGTGAAAACTAAATTAAAAGTGTTTGTGATACTAGGTGTGTGATTCAATTGGAATTTATGAATTTTTTTTGTAAGAGGTAAAATAGTGAGAATGAGAATGTACTAATGAAGTAAATCATTGAAATCATTGAAATTATTTTAAGAGGGATACATTTGATCTGTGTTTAATGAAATGATTTTTTAGACATAAGTATTTATTATAGTATATCTAAGACTCTACAAAAGTGTTAGTGAATTAAAGTCAACTAATAAATAACTATCAAATATCCTTTACAAAATATCATCTATAATAAGAATATGTTTTATTTGAAAAGGAGTACATAATTTTATATTGTCATATCAAATTAGTGTACTAAGTCTCACTAGTGAAATATGGATCAACTTGTAAATTTATTACACAACAAGAAAAAAATTATTCTTTAAAATATTGAATTTTTCACACTATACATGTTAGTAAAAAAGATAAAAATAAAAAAATTATAAAAACAACCCATGATAGTCAAATTAGGTTCCATATATCCAAAATTCAACTCCAGTTATTAGAGTGAGAAATCCATCACTAAATAAGTCCCCAAAGTGGATTTAGATAAGGAAATAATCCATAAATAAAAAAAATAAATTGACCAAAGTTGTTCATGTATAAAACAATATAAATAAAGGGACTGGACATGTACAAAATTAAGAAATTCTCCTCAAATTAATGTATAGACTGACCTAGTTTCAAAAACATGTGCTAATAAAAACATCTCCAAAATTCTAGTAGATGTCACAAAAAGATTAAACCCCTCCCATTAACATATACCACCCCACAGAGTGAGAGATCCTTATAAAATTAAAGAAATATACATACCCCCACATCATTCATACATTAACCATGCTAATCCACTACCACTACAACAAACACATCATGATTCATCTTCTAAAAATAGTAACATATATCAAGAAAATTCTATTAATAGTATGGTTAAAAAAATATAATTGAACAAAATATTTATTACAATAATCCAAGAGTTCAATTACTAATCTTCTATAATGAATCTGAACGTAATATAAAAAAAACTATGATAGTGCTTTACACCAAGAAAAAAATGAAATGATTCTCAAAAGAAAATATAAAGGATTTTGAACTAACCAATATAATGATCATGATATACTGAATGAAAACACAAACTAATGATATATCAGCTTGGATAGAGTATAAAATTTAATGAAATCATATTATTTCATATCTATGGGAGTTAGATATTAGGAGGGGGAGGTTGTGCAACATATATTAATGTGGAATGTTATACTAATGGTTAAAAAACATTATTTATATACATTTTATACAAATGGATCGTGGGAAACCATTGTTAGGGATTTAATGTGTTCATTTTATATCAATAGTTTTAAATAACCATTCGTATAGAATTGCAATAAATATAATTTATAACAATGGTTTTCTAAATCTTATGATACATTCCTTATATAAATGTTCTATAACAATGGTTACTCAGAATCATTGGTATATAAAAACCATTATTAATGGTTTTTTAAAACCATTAGTATAATTCCATTAGTATAAGTCACTTTTTTACAACTAATACCAACATATAGTACTAGCATGAGAAGATAGTAGGGATATATGGGTTTTACATGCATCAATCTTTGCTAACGAAGATGCTAGGGAACACATGCTTCCAGATACCTCTAGGTTTCGGTCTCCCTAAAAAACTCGAGTGGGGTAGAATATGAAATCACAATACATATAAGATATTTATAGATGAAAACCACATTCGGGGAATGAAATATTACTAGTCCCACCCAATTATCACTACTAGGGGCTACATATTCTATAACCACATGAATGTGTGACATTATGTTTATTATTTTCTATTAATATTTCACTTTCTATTATATAATTCATTATAAATTAATAAAAATTATTTTTGTTTTGTTACATTATCTATCCATATGATGTCCATTCTCTGTAAAATTAATCCAATAGAGTACAAAACTTCTCAATGTTATCAATATCATTTTCATTCCAATAACACCAACCCCAAGGGTTATTTAATTTTTTAAAAATTATTACTATTCCATAATTCTATTTACTCTAGGAAAACATTTTATGATACCAAAAGAGAGATGAAACTATGAACTAATATCTTACTTGATAATTGAGGAAAGGAATGAATATAAAACGAACAGATCATCCATTAGAAAATTAAATATATTCATCAAGAAAGAATCCTAAAACTCACCATCATAACAATGGTGAGTCCCTTATTCAACCCATTACATCAATCCTATGTCATCTTTGATACAATTTTGCATATCCCTAGGAACATCTCCCTCACATGTGTCTAATGCTACCACAAACATGATCCTCCCTTACCATATCTCATCATCCATCCTAGGATAACATAAAATCACAAGTCTCGTATCTAGAGCATACAGAGGTAAAAATAAACAAGAAAATTAAATAGGAAAATAAGGCCCTAAAATAAGTCATTCATCCTTCGGATGCAATAGAAATCTCATGCTCCCCAAAATAAAGCATCCAGTATTTATAAACAATAATCACTCATGGAACATAACATTTATCTCTATGGAAAACTAGTTTATCTCATCTTGAATTAACCATTTAATTATTTAGAGGTTCCCACAGTGGTAAACCAATGAAATAAACTATATAATGTTATTAAATCTGTTAACCATGATTCCAAATTTTTTTAACATTAACATGGTTTAAACAAAACAATCCCCTTTATCATGAATTTAATCAATAATCTAATCAATATTATTTTGATCATCATGTCCTATATCAAATTTGAACAACAAATGAATTAATATAATAAAGTATACATTCATACTATTATCAATTTTATTATCATCAAATTATAAGGATCACATGATTTATTAAACAAGCCTCATTTGTTATTTACCCGACCAATTAATTCTATATTTATGCTATTTACCAATCCCAACAATTCCAACTTCATAAATAATCATATCAATATATAATACAAATCATAGTATATATATCACAATATCTAGCAATAGAATAGGAAAACCATTATCATAATGGAAAGAAACAACATGTGATCACTAAACATAAACATATACTTTAATCTGATTTAGTAGTTATTAGGTTAACTTCACATCCATTCAATGGTCTAAACCATGTTAAATATACAATTTCACAAAAATAAATAGAGAATAAATGAATCCCCTTCCACAAAGGCATGAAGATTCTTTACATGATAATGGACCAACATCATGGATCTTTAATCACGTCACCCATGAAGAAACTGTGATCTCTAAAGTACATCATTCCAAATAAACAATGTAAAATTTAAAAAGTTATATTAGAGTGACAGATATAAAATTCCACTTCTTGTAAAGTTGAAATAAGAGAAAAAAAGATCAAATAATGAGATACAATGAGAAAAGGGTCGTAAAATTCACCTCATATCACAATGGATCAATGATGGGAAGTCGGAGATTTTCCCCTATAGAAAGGGCCTTAAAGGCCTTTAAAGAACACTCATCAACACCTATTTTTATAGTGTTTAATTGGTATAAAATCTATGTTTTGGGGTCTTTAGGTATTTATATACATACTAATGAACACATCTCTATAACGAAACCCTATATACTATTCTACAGAACCTATTAACATGGGGAATTATATGGCGCAATGTTGGAGACCACACTGCAGCCACACTTAGTCAAATATAGGACCAATTTCAATGGTATGATTTTATAAAAGAGGATATATGGTATATGATATATCCCTATGGACCATGTCTATGAACCCCCATATATAACTAAGAGGATATTATACAACCCAACCACCATGGGGAGACAACATATAATTTAGAAGTAGCTAAAAATCATCCCAAATCTCATCCTCCTTGGTTAAAACTACACCAATGAATAAGGGCATATGGAAAAACCTACCTACATGTTGTATCCATCACAAAAATAAAGTTTTACCTATTTTTCTCCATGATCTCCCTAACACCGTGGCTTGGATGTACTATGGATTATCCACTGACCTTATGGTGCATCATACCCTACCACGCCACAAACAATTAATTTTCACCAATGGAACCCCTTTTTTCCTTGAACATCCTCTGAGTTTTTACTACACCCAACACTCGCAAAGATAAGGAATACTAGTAAATGGTTTCTTACATTTGATACTACTCAAACCATTATTTTCCATAAGAATTACTAACTAACCTCATAATGAAAAGAAAGAAACCTAGTCATCCCAAAAACCACCCAAAGAGATGCCTCTCAATGATCGTTACATTATACGAGATTAACCAGACTACTTAGAGAAACACAGTGAAGACACACAAAATAGAAACAACCAATTCCAAAACAATTCCATGAGTGATACCAATTCAAAGGAGTACAAGGTTAAAATAAGCAGTAATAAAAAATCCATATCATAAACTAAATAGTGTAAAGAACCCAAAAACATGTATTAGAACAAGATATGACTTAAACAATTTCTGGTACAAAGCATGTGTCAAAAAATAACATTCCATGGAAATATAATCCATTCCATGGTACCACCACAAGACACAACCCATGTTAATATCACTGATTCAGAACACCATATTCTAGAGGTCATAGATCTCTATAGGCAATTCCACAAAGATCATATCATGATAAATATTGATATCCCCCAAATCTGGAATCGTTATCATCTTTGGGTGCACTGTTATCTGATACTCCATGACTGCAGTATAATCTACACCTCAAAATTCCCAACAAAAAAGGGATAAAGCCTTCTACCAAGACTAATCATTAGTTCCCTAATTTGAGGAGTCACCTTCTAGAAAAAATTATCTACAATATTAAAATCTATAGGTCTCCTATGATGATTGACATAGGACTCTAGATGATCTGATTCTTATTTCATCCACTAAAATTACCTGAACCAACTCTTTCATGTTTTTCACTACCTAATTCCTTAGAATTTCTATCTTTGTAACCCTAATATAGAATAATTGAGAACTATAATTCCATCCATACAAATATTGAATTTATTTCATACCATTGGGGTAGTGATGACTATTATTGTATGAACACAAAAATAATTTCATGTTACTCATCCAAAAACACAAAAAATCTAGGACATAATAACACAGTAAACATGAAATGTTTGGATGGTCCCCCATGTCTAAACATATATATATTGATAAAAATTAGTTCTAAGAAATAAGTATGATCCAAATGAATGTTGAACACCTATTACACTTAGGAAGTAAAATGAGGATCATAATAGAAAATGATCATCCTCAGCACTAGATAGAGTCTCACCAACTCTGGCTGATATTTTCTTGATAAAACCACTAATAAATGAAATATTATGATCAACATGAAGTGGGTTGATTTCATAAAATGATCCATTATTGCCCATATAACTTGAAAAACACCATGATCTTAATGTAATCATGTAATTATTTCCATTATGATGTCCTCCAACTTACAATGAGGAACATCTAACATCTTGAGAAATCCATAAAGAATATATTGCTTGGCCTTTACCTTATAGATGACCAAACATCCAGAAGAAAACTCTAAAACTACACACTTCAACCCAATACACCATAACTGGCCTCTCAAATCAGGATATATCATTTTCAAAAATGGATATACCACCATGTTGGGATACAGAACTCATAGAGGAAAATCTCATTCATTTCCAAAAGTATGAAAAATCTACCTTGGAAGAACATGTGGTGTTGTTTATCCTTAGACAAAAAATTAGGGGAATCACCAAAAAGAAATCAATATCTTTAGATCTCCACCTCAGAATACCATTAATAGGACTCCTAAACATACTACACAAAATATGATAGAATTTCCATCTAGAAAAGCTAATATGTACCTCCAACATAGCCCATATCTAGATTCATTTGTGAGAGATCCTCCATCACTCTCGAAGAATATCGAGATTCAGACATGGCTTCACTATATGACTCTTTCTTATCATATAAACGACAACATTACCCTTTTATTTTTTATGTGATCTGTTAAAGTTATAATATTACAAGGATTCCATCCACCATCTCTATTAAAAGTTCTTTTCATGATGGTAGAAAACATACATCATTCTCTTATAATTACTAAAAAAATCAGATCAATGAGTAAATGTCACCACATTGTGATGTTAAACACAAATTCCTCCAACCCATGATCATGGGTGGCATTATTAATCTTATGATTAAGTAAGTACCAATACCTAAAATAAAAAACTTATCTATGATACATTAACACATAGACCAATCCATGATGTTATGCATCCTCAAAAACATCAAACTAAACTACCTCTTCTGGAAGATAAAAGACCATAGCACTAACAAATTTTTTCATCAGGTAAAAAAAAGTTACCTCACACAGGTCAGTCCATAAGAACAAAATATCCTTTCTACTAAACAATTTAAAGGGAATCCACAACTAAGAAGGAAACTCTACACATATACAACATTATTTACGATTGTCCAAGAAACAAATGATTATATCTTAAAAGGGTTTATAAATAATCCTTGATGGGATACCACATGACACAATAAACACACTTCATGATCCCTAAAATCAATCATCGACAAAACCCTGAAAAACTGATGACAATGAAGAACTTATAAAATGAAACACATATATTCTTCTATATCCTCCACTAATAAAAAGTATGTTAGTGTTTCATTAGTGAAAACCACATTGATCTAATCTAGAAACTCTCTGAACACTGCATTTATTAAATGAACAAACATGTATGGAGAAATAATCACACTGAATGGAGTCATAATGAACTCATAATTCCCATGTCAACAAAAAAATTCAGTTTTTAGAATATCCTCATCCTTTAATGGATTCTGATGATATCTTAACTTCATATTTATCATCAAAAACCATCTATATCCTTTCATGTGATAAAAAAATCATTAAACCATTTAATATGATATAGGTTATTCACTATCACCATGAAATGATAATTGATACAGATATGAAATATTTGATCAACGTTCTTCCCCAACATAAATGGTTCAGCCCATGGTTTGAAACATAGTTGAACAAAAACCCACCTCAAAATATCATCTACTTTTACATAGAAAATAAAATACATCAACCTATATGGATACATTGTGATATGATAAATTTATATCTATAAATAAATCCCATACTATCTCTCACATTAAAATTGTAAAACCATAGCCTCCTCATGAAAAAATTCGAGATTCTTTTAAAACATCATTGGAAGCACCGATGGTTGTACCTCTAATGAACTCAAAATACTCTTGTCCATTAAAGTTAGCAAGGAAATAACATTACAATAACTCATATTAGAGTCTCCCTCACCAATGAAAATAAGTGTATCACAAATAGAATCATAGAACAAAACTTTCCTCCTAATAAAATCCACAAAGACCTTAAATAAATATATCAATTACTTACCAAAGGTGATGTCTTAGGGAGGTATTTGTGAACATAGGAAATCTCTCAAAGAGTGGTTCTATCTTAACATAATATTAAAAAAGGGTACTTAGTATGAGTTTTGGCTCACCTGATGCTAAAAATGCATGATCATGATGCGAACCATGTCCTTCTCTATGACCTCTCTAAAACTGGTGATGAATACCTCCATGACTAATCTCTTATTTTTGATGATGATGACTATATAAAGGTTATATTATTCTTACCCAATATCCTCTATATTGAACTCAAACTGGAACATCTTACTAAGATTCCTTAGCAGAAACTTCCTCAGTGGAGGAACCTGAAGTGGACCACAAAGCATATTCAAGCTATTCAAAAAGGATAATCACTCTCATTTCTAACGACATGATCCTCCATATAAAAAAATCATATAATACCTATTAATTTGTATGAGATACTCCATCCTAATATAAATGAGGTGATGATGGAAGAGACCTACCCCTACTTAACCAAATTCTCTTCTTTCTAAAAAACTAGGTTATCTAGACCACATCTCTACGTCGCGAGTAATCCTGATGAATCCATTATTATGATGTTCCAATTCTAGATATCATCCACTTAGAAAACTATTTTTTCATACTATCTCAATATAAATTGAAAATATGCATGGGGGGACCTACAACTAGATTTATGGACCCAAATTATCCTTAAAATTCATCTCCCAAGCCTCCTCATATTGAAATAGTTATGAAAAATATTGGGAATATTTCTAAAATGGATTCTAAAATTCCATACACTATAAATACCCTATGAAAGGGTTAATAAATCACTGTGACTAGATTCCTTGACCATAAGAAAAGGAATAATTCTTGGAACTTGTCTCGAAACAACTCACATGATTCCTCCATCTCTTCACGATCCTTGAGGTACAACATCCTCTACTACATCATTAAATTTGAAAACATTGTCACATCCAATGAAAAATAATTACCATTTTTAATATAGATTAAACTAAATGTCATATCCACCTATTCTAACTAGTCTTCTGTGACTGTGTCTGAAACTGATCCCTAAAACATCTAAAGTATCTTATACTAAAACAGTTGGAGTATTCTTCCCTAAGCGTCGTCAATGTCAAACTATACTCTCTGGTGATATAATGGATCATAATTTGTAAATATTTAGAATGACCTAGATGATGTAATTAACCTACATATGTACCTATATAAGAACAAGGGGATGGAATCATAATCCTAAAATATGGAATATTTAACATTAATTAATTTATTTATTCATTTTATGCATTTAAGGCTTAACTTATCCGAAGGTCTACCAATTTCAAGAATTGGAGAAAATAATAATGATTTTTGATCATTTCATATGTCTCTACCCCTTAAACACGAACCCTTTTTTTAGGATTAGTAAAAAACATTTCAGTGAAAAAGATCACAGGGAGCCTAAATAATAGTTTCTTAACTAGCCTCCAATGTTTATAACTCTTAGTAAAATTATCTAACACAATTTCCCTACAAAACCATGGAATCCTCACCCATTTCTCACTCTAAACACTATCATATACATCATCATAAACCTATGATACCACTATATCATGACCCCCCCCCAATATTTCCCTTCCAGAGAAGATAATGATTGAAGTAGAAAACTGACTACCGAATCCACACATCTAGTAGGCCCCATGTTTGTGACTAGAACCATGGGTATATCTTACGTTAAATTTAGAGTCATTAAACTCTAATATAAACATGTGTAAGGGAGAGATATGATAGATATTCCAATGACAACATTCTCATAAAGATAAAATAATACGAAGTGCATACATGTAAATTTATACAATACTAAGACAATTACAAAGAAAACTACATGTATAAAAAAGGTAAACCTATAAGTGACCATGAATTAAAAATGTCTAATTAAAAACCATAAATGAGTCCAAATGACCTAAAAATGGTTTCTATAAGTGTGTGGTGAGGAAGAAATTATACTCAATAGGATCCTCCCCATATCCTCTTTTGAAAAATATATATAAGGCATGATGAATCCCAGTGAAAAATAGTGAAACTAACTCATAGCCTAAAAAGTATACTAAGTTACCCTAATAAACATGTCTATCTATCATAAATTATCTCACAGAAGTGACCATAACTTAAAGTAATAAAAACAAAATGGTACCTTGATACTCCTTCACCACTATTTTCCACTATTCATCAATATGATATATACTGATCCATCTCTCTCTAAATGCAATAAATCCTAAAAAACCTAGGATAAGTGTCACAACATGAGCCTCATGAGTCACATCATCGAAACATGCCATATCACATCTTCATATAATAATCAATTATTTTTTTAGTGTCCACCTCAACCTATTCGACGTATATCAGACATCATGTAATATACATTAATCTATCACCACCCATACATCAAGTAAGGTCCCTTGAGACATAACAACCTATACACGTCATACATATAATAATACTTTAGAGAATATATCTCGAGATATATGTGTGTGAAATAAAAAAAGTTATTGTCGACTTATACACACATATTTATGGGTAACTAACAACCAATCATACTGACATATAATATTATCAAGAAAAATATGTAGGGCTAGAGGTGGTAGTAATCCAACCCATCCTTGAAAACCTAAATGCTGGGGAACAAACCCTTCAACATTCCACTTGGTGTTAGTCAGACTGAATGAAATGGGTGGAGTTGCTTATGAAATCAAAAAACATTCAGGATATAATATACCTAACCACCACGCTATTGGAATAACCTATTCATAGGCTCAACTACGTATTTATTTTCTTGGATACTCAGTTTCCACTGTTAGAGACTAGATATAATATAATAATATAATAATTTAAGAAGATATTTTATTTTAAAAAATAAATTCATTAGAAATGAAAATTCCACTTCATATAAATAAATTCATTGTCCATTAATTAATATTATTCTTATTACATTTCATATTCTATTTAAGTGAAGTCCATTCCCTCCAAGAATAATCCAACTGAGCACAAGGTTTCTCAAGATAATAACTATAATTTAAATTTTTGAAACACCAACAGCATGGGTTATAAAAAATTATTACCATTATATAATTCTAGGTACTATAGTAAAACATCCTAAACTACCATTAGAGACTTGTAACCAACCAAATCAAGCTACCTCAAGAAGTGAGGAATGGAATGAAGCTAAAATATGAAACCCAACCATATGACCATTGAATTTATTCTTCAATAAGTCATCCACGATATCAACATCAATTTTTTTAATCCTATCATCAAATAATTATATCACCCTAGTACCATCCTTGACACCATTAGGCATATCCCCTTCCACCACACTATCATGGGCATAATTTTCTTTTAATACCTTCTTCCTGATAACAAATATAAAATCATCCACTTTAGGATCATCCATCCCATGATTTCATCACATAATGATGATCATAACTAGTTCAAAAAATTTAAATAAGCAAATAATAAAAACTAAAATGGAATCTAGTCCCTAAAAACATGGCATTTTATCTTCTTATGTAAACATGATCTGACTTCTTCCCACATAATGGATTATGTATTTAAAAAAAGTGTGCACTCATGGCCCTAGGAATTGACCTATATAATTTTTTTAATCTTGACGAAACCAATTAATTATTCAAAGGTTCAAACATTGTGAAAACTAATATATCGACTAAATCATGATATTAAATTAATTAAACATGATTCCTTTCATTTTTAGACTTAATAATATTTAAAGAAGAAAATCCTCATTTTCTTCATTTTAACCATTAATATCATCAATAATAATAATATCTTCATGTTTATTATACAATTCCACCAACACATGTTATAAAATCATCAGTTACATATAAATACATACATCCATTTGATTATCATGAAGTTATATTGATCATCATATTTTCTAAACAAGCCTCTTTAGTTCATTAGAAAACTGATTAATTTTAGTTCCACATTATTTAAAATTATCAACAATATAAAGATGATTAATGAATATAAAAAAATCCCATACAAATTATAATATATATATAAATCTGTCTATAAAAACAAGAGGTAAACGTTATCATTTTGGAATGAAACAACATGTGATCCCTAAAAAAAGAAATTATTTAATCCAATTTAATATTTATTAGGTCAATTTCATATACATAACAATGGATAATAATTGTTGAATTTAATATTGAATTTAAAAAAAATTATAAATAATAAATACACTATCTCAAATACGTCAATTTTCTTCACATGATGAAGAACAAATAGTCCAAATCTCTGATCACTAATCCCACTAGGAAACTGCAATCTCTCAATGATTTTCTGAAACAATCAATGAAAAATAAAAAAAAATTTGATTAATGGATATCAAATTACACCACATTACAAGAACAAATGTGATGAAACAATACATATGCAGAAGATACTTCATGAAAAGGGATGTATAACTCACCTCAAATCACAACAGATTGATCACAACATGTTCTATATTGATCCCTCTATAAAGGGGCTTAAAATCATTAAAATAAATATATAGAGAAATTGTGGGTTGAGTGGAATAATTAGGGAAAACCATGGGTTTTGGGGCCTTAGTTCATTTATAGTCCCACTAAAAAATAGAGCTCTACGGCCCAAACCTATAGACCATGCACTGGAATTAGTAGACTTGTGGAATTCATCAACACAAAGAATGAGACCACGATCCATCCACCCATGGTGAAATATAGGTTATATATCAATTGTATGATCCTATAATAGTAGATCTAGGGGCAATTACATAGCTTGAAGAACCATTCCACATAACCCCCTTCGCCAACAGGGAGACTACACCACATCCCAACAACCATGGTGTAGTTACCTTTGATTTGAATGTATTACCAAACCCTATATGTAATAGCCTCATAGCTACATTACATAGTGTTAAACATAATATAAGGTCCTATTCCACATCCTACCTCTATGAAATAACCAACCTAGAGAAATTAGTACCCCTTTTACATCCACGATGTCTCCTACACCACATTCAAGATCTACCAGGTCGTAACTACCTCCCATATAATCGAGTTCCCCACTCCAAAATACAACCATTTCATTTTTTGGATCAGGACCACCCCCTAAATTTTCTCTAACTCTATCTAGGATCCTCCAAAACCCAACACTCACCATGGGATGGTCTACTTAGATTCGGGCCCATATGATTTATTTTTCTTTCTGTAAGTTTATAAGTTATGTTTTCAATAGAACTCATTTCGAGTGCTACACCTATTTCAAGTAGTCCATATATATTAACACCAATGTTGTTTTCGTAATTTTAGAAGTAAATAAAAAATAATCTACATAATGGGTTCATTAAAATATGTGAATCACGATGGGGATAATTTATTAATTTTTATAAGAAAAAATATATATCAAGATGACATTATATTGATTATCTGGAACACAAAATGATAAAGATAAGAATAACTATCATCTTCCCCATATTGATGACTTTTTAAAGAAATATGGAGGATATAATCATTTATATAAGAATTATACTTGACATAAATTCTATCAACTGAGGGTCTAAAGTTAATACATTCCCAAGTTAACCTTCCATTCAAGGTTTGGACACTATGAATTTATAGTGATGACATTTGGACTTACTAATGCACCATATATCATCCTATATTTAATGAAAAATGTTTTCAGATATTATCTTGATCATTTTTTGTTTGTTTTTATATATTATATTATTATATATTCCATGTAGAAGGAAGAGAATGATGATCACCTATGCATAGTACTCAATACCCTAATGAAGGATAATTTTATAAAACAATTATTGAGTGTGAATTTTATCTATAGAAAAAAATGCATTAAATAATCTTTAGTGAGGGTATATAAATGGATCCATCAATGATAAATGTTATTGAATATTATTCTATAGAAACCACTATGATTGGGATATATATATTTTTTATATTGGATGTATTTTAATTGTTCTTTGTAAAGGATTTATCATGGATATAAAATCAACTAAACATGTTAAACCATAAGGGAGGAAAGATCCATTTGATTAATGTATATAAAGATAACTTTATTGAACTAAAGATATGTTTGGTCAGTGCACCTATTCTAACACTACCATACATTAAAGAAGGATTTTTGATTTATAGAGACATATCAACAAAATATTTGGAGGTTTCTTCTTATTGAGAATGATATGATTATAGATTACACCTCATTCCAATTCATGTTTCATGTTAAACATTATCTAACTCGTGATTTAGAGGTAGAAATGTTAATATATTTAGTAATTATCATCAGAAATTATATTGATGGAGAAATATGAGATATATAAACTGATCATAAATAGATAACATATATATTCACAATGAAATTTTTTTATAAGTTATATAAAATAGGGATAAATTTGATTAATTATTATGACTAATCAATACATTACCACCTTGGGAATGTGACAATGTGGTTGATGCTTTGAGTCAAAGGGATCATGTCATTGCTCTATGATGTAGATAAAAAATAGACCAGTATTTATTTATTTATAGTAGAAGGGCCATGAAATATGAATGGATGTGGAGAAATATTATCACAATAAAATGTTTGATCAAACATCTATGCATTAGAAGACTATAGATCTGTGAATGTTGTCTGTGGAGCTACAAAAGCGGGTAATAAATTTCCCTAAGACCAATATTCATTGTGATGGAGTGATAAATTGTAATAACCTTGTATGTTTCCGATCAATACTATATATGAAGAGAGAAATATTTAATGAATCTAATATCACATCATTTTCTACACGTCTTACATGTACGATGTTGTATAAAGATATAAAAGAGTATTTGTAGTGGTAGAACATGAAGAGAGATGTTATGGAGTAAGTGACTTGGTGATTGGTATGACATCAACCTAAGGATAAGAGATATAAGTCTAATTATATTTAATAACCATTATCCATACATGAATGGAAATGGGAAAACATCGCCATTGATTTTATTTACAGACTACCCACAACATCTATAGGATATAATACAATTTAGGGATATAGTTGATCTACCTATGAAATCAGTGAATATAATTTTGATCATATATGATTTCCCTCTAGGAAATCAATCTAGGATATACATTAAGAAAAATTTAAGGTCACATGGGGTTCAATTTTATTTTTTATAATATTAGGATCCATGTTTTACTTCAATGTTATAGAAAAGACTTAGCAAAGTTATGGATATAGTGATGTGTCTCAAAATATCTTACCATCCTCATATATATGGTCAATCTGAGAGGACTATTAGAACATTGGATGTTATGTTGAGAACTTATTATATTTATTTCAATTATATTTGGAATTAACAACATACTCTAATTATTTTTTCTTACAACAATATCATTCACTTTAGTATTGGGATGGATTATCATGAATCTATCTATGTAAAAAGTGTATAACTATGATATTATTTAAATGAAGTTAGATAAAAGAAGATATTTGTGCCTAATCTATTTGAGAAAAATTGGGATAAGGTTATATCCATTCTGCAGCACATCATGGTATATTAGATTCAATAAATGAGTTATGTTGAAAATTTTCTATCGGATCAAGATTTCTATATTTGTGATAAGGGTTTCTAGTGAATATCTAAATATACTAAGGATATGATATTCACAAAGAATGAAACTTTGAGCCCTAGGTATATTTTTCACTTCTATCTTCTTGATCAAGTAGGTATTGTACCATATCTATTGGAACTTCATCCTCACATCTAACAAATTCATGATGTGTACCTTGTATATCTATTGGGTATGTACATACCCAATTATTCACATTAAATAAAAATAAATTGTTAAAAAAATATATAATTACCTTTATTATGAAAATAAATCAGTTGAAATCATTTATCAAAGACATAATGGTCTATAGAATAAGACTACAAGGCAGGTTAATGTTCGTTGGAGGAATCATAAATTTTAGGAAGATAAAAGGGTACAATTGGATGTTTTTAAGTATAAATATTCTCATTTTACTAACATGGAGATGAAATGTTGATGAACAAATTAATTTTTAAGGGGTCATAATTAAACACATAGTGATTTTATATGTAGAAAACCAGATGTATTCCATAGTTTCCCTTATACGCAACCACGAGTATATACAGATTTTGATATTGTAGATAGATATGACCTATACATTAAATTATAATATATGGATAGTAATAAAATATTTATCTTATGTATATATAAATTATTTAATAATAAAAAGGTATTTATTTAGGTATAATAAATATGTACTCAATTTTTATGTAACGTCAAATTATGCTTCAAAAAATTATTTAATTTAAAAATTGTTATGTTTAAAAAATATTTCATGAAATTATAATATGTTTTTTAAATTTAGAGAATATATATTTTAGGAAATCAATATCATTTTTTGAAAAGAACTTATCAATATTATATTATGGTGAATTATTCATATTTTTCAAAAAAAAGTATTAGGTATTGAAAAATACCAATTTTTATAAATATAGACATTTATTTTATAGTAAAAGGCCCATTATTTTTTTATTTTGAGTTTAAATTAATATTATCCTCCATTAATTATAAATAATCAGATTAATTAAATATAATTCATCTCTATATATCATTTTTCTCTATGTTTATTTTTGAGCTCAAAATTATTTTTCCAGAAATTTATTTATATTTGAAGTGGGTTTTAATCTTTATAAATAAAATTAATAACTATTTATCAATGGTTAAAATTATTGATATACATTATATATTAAACCATATATTCTGAAATTCATTTTATGGTGTTTATAAGAAATGGGTTGTAAGAAAAAAAATTTATGCATAATGATTCAATTTTCTAAAATGTGTTTTCATTTCAATTGAAATTTTATTTTGAAATTATATTATGCTACATATATAAATTAAATCTGTTAAAATAGATTAAATATTTTGAACCATAAGAATTAATATATTCTAATAATATCAACATAATGTTTTTCATATTTAATAGTAAATATAAATAAGTTTTGTTACAATGATGCGAAAAAGGAAATATTTTCTCCATTACTCATAAAAATTTTATTGTTTGAATATATTTAAACATTATATTATCCTACCTTTGAATTCCTTGACATTTCAATCCACATTACCATGGAAGTGAACATATATCATTGAAATATTTGAATAAATTCCATGTGTGTCCCTCCCCTCACTTATAAAGGGGAATGTATTGTCCTCCATTAATCACACCATTGGATCATAATAGGTAAGAAAATACCTTCTCCAAAACCATTTTATAATTATTATATTCATCATATATATTATTTTATTCTTCTAATACCAATCCTTAATAGATTAAGGTGTAATCCAATGGATGTCTCTCAAAATAGAGGTATAGATCTTAACCAAGCCCATTCCATTTTATTTATTCTTCATCATTTTATAACATTGTTGTGTTAGTAAAAATATGTAATATATATATATATATATATATATATATATTATGAAGATGTAAAAATGATTTTCCACCTATTCTCCACTAACTATAAGATAAAATTATCAATTGTGCGTACATATGGACTACCACCTCCACAAGGGGATACGATTAATTTCCTATCACAATATATGATGGGTTATTATAATGATGTATTTAATGATTATAGAATATATTTATTACATAATTATTATTTCCAAAATATATTATCTTTTCTAAATTCTTAGCTTTTAATCTACTCATAAACTATAACCTCACTCATTTATACATATTGACTACCACCTGAAAAAACGATGTGATTTCTTACAATTTATACATTATGTGGGAAGTAAAAAAATGATATATTTAATGATAATGTGAAATATTTATGTTATAATAATGATACGAGAGTAGTGAATTATCATTTAGCTATTTTTTCCATCAATGAAAATGTTGAAACATAACTGGTGTGTATGTATATATTACCATCTCTTTGAATTGATGTAAATAATTTATCATCACCACTTGATATGAATGGTTAAAAATATTTAGACAATGAATATATATGATATTTATATATATATCATGAATAAAATTATTGAGATAGAGGAAAAATTATCAAAGTGCACCAACCATAACTTCCATGCTAAAACAAACAGGATAAACAAAGTAGTAAACACCTAAAATGACTATTTTAATAGAGAATTAATAATAAAATAGTGATGAAAATATATAAGTAGAAACAATATGATACAATATCTATTATTATATTTTTAATAGTATTATAATAAATTTAAATATATGTTTTGGGAAGTTAGACTACTTTTGATTCACTAGAGACTTGATTTAAGGGTTTTATGTTACAATCTCATTTTTATCAAAATTGTTTATGCTTAAGTTTTCTTATTCTGAAATTATTTGATCTATATCTCGAAAATATATATTGTTTCATATTATATTATACATATTTCATGTTTTAATTTCATTTTCATCTCTTTAAGTACACAATATACTGAAATAAGTTTTTAATGAAAACCGAACCTTATTTTTCCCTTTGGTTGGGAATGTTTTCTTTTATATCTATATTTTAATTTCAATGATTTCATGAAATTTGTTACTATAATAAAATATTAATTAATTTAATATTGAATATATTTTATTTTACATTACATGTTTTGAAATTATCCTTAATATCCTATTCAAAATGTTGTATTTTTTAATTTTTTCTCAAAATGTGAAAGGAATTTTTTTTAACATACACTGCATGAAAAAAATTCCCCAACATCATGAAAAATATTTTAATTAAATATACCTTTAAAATTTTTAATTATGAATATTAAATGAAATTATTTTTCTTAATAATTTTGAAAATTTAAATTCTAAATAATTGATTTCAAATAAAAAGAATATTTTCCTCATAAAATGTTCTATTGATATTTGGATGGTATTTTTTTGTATAAAAATAACCTTTGATGTTTTCAATAATTAGTTGGAGATATAATCCAATTATGCAATATTTATTTTTTTCTATATATTTTTTATTATGATGATGATTTTTTTGGATACCATATTTTTTTTCATGGTTTATGATATGATAATATGATTAGTGTTTTATGATCTTATGGAACACAGTTGTATTATTTTCTTTATTTGATAATTGGGCCTAGGGTAATATATGATTCCATGAATTGGGTAGATAAGGATTTATCATTAGATAATATGGACTATAATGTGAAGTTGAAACATCTTTTTAAGGGTTTGTTTCTAATACAATAGTATTCGGAGTGAACAAGAACTAATAAAATGATGCCATGACAAGTGAAATCAATATAACTTGACAGTATTGGAATTGAGGCATAAGAAAGGAAAGTATTTTCAATAATTATGGGAATGGAGCAAACTTAATACTTATGTTTCATCAAATACACAATTTACTTATATGTAACCGAACCAGATTGTCTACATGGAATCAAGTGTGCATCCCTACAAACTAAAGGCTTCTGAATAACAGCGAGGGTCTATGATGATATGGTGGAGAGACAATACACTCATAACCTTAGTGTAGAAGATAAATATTAAATAATAGTGAGAATAATAAATAGTATAACAAAAGGCTTATATAATTATATGTTATCCTGATATAAAAAATTATAGAATAGAATCAAAATCATATTAAAAAATGATGTCTGAGCTACAGACTATACAGAATGGTAATACATGGTTTTAGTGCCTAAGCTATATAAAACATTCTAAAAAAATAAAAAAAATATAAATCAACTAACATAACGAGCATAATCTCAGTCCTCTACTCCTATACTCCATCCTATTATAGAGAACTCAATCATACAAGGAAGTGTGCTTCACTTTTTCCGAACCATTGTCCATATGTTCTCATTGGGTACCAAACAGTGGCTCAAATAGGGTGTGATATATATTTGGTTGGAAAAAACCAATGGTGTCTAAAATTATCCATATAGTGTATATAAAATGTTAGTGTTCTAATATAAAAGTTGGAAGAAAAAAATGAACTATAAATGATTAGGTTGTATTTCAAAAGGACATCAGGCTGACAGTAATTACATCAGCCTATGTTGGGTTAAATCTAAGCATGTGTCACTATATATATATAAGAATATTTATATAGATATGTATGTATATATATTCACTATATATGTAGTAAAAATAGATCCATATATATTGATATGTAGTGGTAACCTTGACTTGATGAATAACATACTCCTCTATGAATATTCAAAAGAGTCTCATTGGATAGTAAGGGACATCATGCCCAAGTATTATAAATTATAAGGGAATTCATTCCAAGGTATCTTAAAAAATATGGGATTCAATTTTAGTGTATCAAATTTAATATAGGATTCCATTCATGGGAATGAAATTTAATAAGTGATGTTATTCTTGATTATCATTAACAGTGATGATTTCCATGTCTTGGTATCATAGGTTATAAGGGTTCCCATGCCAATGTTTTTTACATAATAAAAAGTGACAATGATTTTTGAATATAATTTTAGAGGTGGTTTCTAAACCATCAATTTTTCTTTTAATGAATTGTATATTCCACTATTTGAATAATAATCACATGACGTACTCATACAACTCATTTATGAAATAATTAAATCAGGACATTAAATTTGATAAAGATCAAAACCCCTTAGTTGGTGGTTTGCGAACATTTTTAGTCAATAGTTTAATATAATTTAAAAAGAAAACCCAAAAGGGGTGTCCATTTTTGTGGTTTAGAAACTCCAAAAATTATGAACGGTCTCCAGGAGTTCCTTTAACAAGGTGAGGAGTTTAAATATAGAAAAATTCGTATTATTAAGGTTTTAATCATATTTTCTATAGTTGATCACTCTGAAACATCATATAAAACAACTATAATTTTGGGAAACCTTACAAGAGCACCGACCTTATGGTGCTGGATGACTTCTCAACCAATATTTCCACACTAATTTGGGAGAGAATGAAATAAATTGATGAAATAAAATATCCAGTAAAATAAGAAATGTTATCTAGCATGGATTTAGAATTACATATAGAAATAAAAATTAATAATTTAATGAATAGGATCAAAGATAATATAGTTAGCTATCAAACTCAATTGAAAATGAAGGAATTAGTATCCTAATAAAGGTGGAGTCCCAATGCCTATCTTTAATATTTGTGGGAAATATATAAATATATTATGATGTTTTTCATTTTTGGGAGAGTAAAAATGAAGGAGAAAAAAATAAACAATTGAAAAAAATTGAAATTCCTCTAATTTTTAAAGGGTTCATGTTTTTGCTGCATTGTTTATCCAAACAATGTGCTAACCATGCACATCCACTACATAAACAGAACGAAGTGTGCATTAAAGAAAGATTGTTTGGTAACAACATGAACAAAAAATGAACCCCAATATATAACTCTATAGAATCCCACTTTGGTTTTTTATACCATTCCTCATTAGGTGCATATTTTTATCATATCGTGTGTCTGGTCTGTTTTCTCCAAAATGTGGATAATCAGACTAAGAACATGCCCTAGAATCTCATGGAAACTCCATTAATCTATTAGAAACAAAAAAAAGATAATATAAAGGTTTTAAAAGATATATTAAAGTGTCTATTCATCATAATAAAAAATTATTCCTTACAATACCTTCTATGAAAAACTCATCCTAAAGTTTCCCTTCTAAAGGGGGTTTAGTGTCTCCTAGGAATAGAACTCACCCATGATAATTTATGTCATCCAATCACTACCATGTTTAATCCTATATTTTTTTCTACCATTCCCACTGTACTAGATTAACTTCTATGGCTTAGAGATCCATTGTGCTCTGGTCAACAATACAAATTGGGTTCTCTTCAAAATAAGCATCAACATCTTACTCAACCAATTTTGAATGAAGAGTATGAGATAAGTCTAGATTATTAGGATGAATTTGTGAGACACTGATCATTTCGTGCATGCTTTGGTACCTTTGAGTTAATTGCAACAGATAGGATATTGTATTGACTGTCTCTAGTATATTTAATGGCCTATGAAATCTTGGCAGCAACTTCCCTTATTTTCGAATTTCTCTATGATAGAGTCAAATGGAAACATGTAAGAATACTTTATCCATGAACTTATAATATAGAGGTTGTCAATGGGTATTAGTAAATGAATTTTTATTATACTGATCTATATCCATATGCATCCTAAAAAGTAGTACCTTCTCTGATGTCTATATGACTAGAGGTCTCAGTAGTGCTTTCTCGCCTACCTATATCTAAAACAATGTTAAATGGATTGACATACCATATAAAAACATATATAAATCCATTTTTACAGTCTCTTAGAATATTTTATTGTAAATGAACATGGAGAGATGATATTGTTTCTCCTAGCAACCCCAAACATATATGAAATGTTATTATAGAATGTCCTCTAGCACTTGTATCGTATGCTCAGACTGCCCATCCGTCTATGGGTGATAGGTTGTACTAAAGAGTACCAATGAAAAAAAAATAAACAATAAAACATTCCTTAACCATGATATAAAATGAAAATATCTATATGATAAGATAGTACACATGGATTAGTGGTGGCATAGTTTATCTATGATATGTATCCTTTCTTTCTAATCCACGGAAAAATCTTCTCTAATAGGTTAAAAGTGAGAGACCATGGTCAAATTTTCGATGATCAGACATACTGAATTACAACATAGAGACAACTGAGGAAACCATAACATTAATTCTATAGTGATGTTATTCCATTTCCACTTTACAATGGGAAACAACATTAGAAGACCTACCAAATTCTGGTGTTCTTCTTTTACCAACTGATAGGTGGAACACTGAGTAATGGAACTATATATCTAGTTTTTAATCATCACCCACCAATATTGGTAGTTAAATTCATGATATGTCTAGGTAATGCTGATATCAACTCACTAAGTGGAGGTATGATAATCTCACATCACATCCTCTTGAACATATTTAGGAAAACAGATGTGTTTATGTGTATGTAAGACATCATTCTCTTTAATAATACAACCAGGTGTTGGGTCCTCACCTGATACACTATCTCATAGTACCATATCCCTAGGATCAAAAATCTGACTCATCATTATTATATCTATAAGTGAAAATTTAAATCATAAGGATGTAAGGGTTGTTAGTATGTGATTCTCCTAGACCTATATGTGCATCTTCCAAAAGAGTACCATTATCTATCCCTCAATATTGGCATCTTGAACTACATGTTTCTGAATCTTCTATCTTAGAGCACCATTAATGAAAATTCCCTCTCAAGATATATTGGTAATCTAAAAAAATAACTGTAGGTGTTAACCCACTATAACTATTTGAGATTTATGAAATATAATATGAATATGTACATGAGGCTATTTTGGTCTATATACACCAAAAACCACTCTCCCAGCAAATAGTGCCTCCAAAAATGTAATGCGTGGACCACAACTATTAGTTTAAGACCATTTGTTTGGTAATTCAACTCATGAGGCATAAAATTATGAGATATGGAACCCATGACATTGTATATTGGTATCATATTGTCTCCTAAACTAATACCTGATACAAAAAAATAAATCATATGAAATTTTCGTAGATCTGGTGGAATTAGAATTAGTGTTGAAGTCAATCTTCCTTTCAATGCCAGAAAGGCTACATCATAGGATTTATACCACATGATCCCAACACCCTTTTTATTCATGGCCATAATAGGTTCTTCTAAGAAATATAAATTTAGAATAAAACTTGTGTAATTTCCATACAATCTCAAGAAACTCTATTTTTCAATGACATTCCTCGGATGTCCCGATGAAACTATAGCTCTCACTTAGAGGTACCAATGTGGGAAGCAAAAGGTGGTTGACTGGGGATATAAAATACTCATAACTAGGGTGAAAAAAAATTATATATTCTTATGATTCAATACTTGGTAGTGGTATGTGTATCATGCATTGAATTTATTAAGCTCCAAAATAAAACTAAAAAATTAACTTGTTCAATTCGGCAACACATTTGTCTTCTCCATGTTGGTAGAGATTCTGTCTCAAATGATATAAATAAAACATGTCCAGATCATCCAAAAACAATTGATTATTCTACATTTCATTGTTCCTCAATTTTTAGGTTCTATCACAGAGCTCCAACAAGTCCGTTAAAATCATGTGGATCACCTTCATCATGTACCTCCGATCTGTTGAAGTCATTCTTGAAGCAGTCGCTTAGAGAGAGTCATTATATCTCTAAAATGTGGGAGGAGAGAGAGAGACACCCATTCCAAATTAATTAAAAATTAATTTATCCATTTCCTCTCTCCAAATTATATATTGTGAGAGTAACATACCCGGAAAGGGTTCCCCAACCACTGAAAATAAAACAACCACAAATTAAAAAATAAAAAATTATGATGAACTAAATTTTATCATAGATATTATTTATATTTTATTACATACATGTAATATAAATTAATTATAGTAAATGATAAAACAATTTCATTTAACTCGACTCGTAGATCCCGCTAATATTAAAAAAAAGAATATAAAAATAATATTCCATCATATAATATTTTTCATGTATTTATTAAATACATTAGAAAATAATTTTAATAAATAAATTCATCCCTATTATTATTTTCATTGATAATTATGAATATATTTTTTCATCGGTGATTGTCAATATATCGACAACTTTCAGAACTCTTGGTGGGTCCCACCATTTCCTTTTTAGCTATTCCCCAAAATAGGGAAGATGTGTGATCCTCTATGGAAATATCTTGATAAAATAGAATAGTATTCATAGATCTAGATAAGAGTCTAGTAACCAAACACGACACCTAAAAATATAAGTAATGGTCATAATATGATAGAAAACCTAGAAATAATACACTTTAATATAATATATTAATCTTTAGATATCTCATAAAAGAGGATTCACAGTTATTTCATTGACCATTCTTAATTTATTGTTTGTGGATCTAACTAGATGGACTAACCATTGACTACCTTTGTGAAGGATTTATGAAGGTACTACCATTCTGATTAACTAGGCCTGAGATATTACTTCCTCAGTATAGAAGCGAAAAATTATATCGTGACCATTCAATGAATTTCATACCGCTAATGAAGTACCCAACATAAGTTCCCTTATAATGTTTTCATTATAATTTTTTTTCATTGAATCAAATTACTCATTTAAATGGAACACCCTGATAATGATCTCAAGTCAGGAGACCAATACAAATGTATATGGATATGAAGAAAAAATTACACTTCAATCATGTTGTGTTTTTATTGGAGAGTGTATCCATGTGATCTCACCTACTGGAGATCACCATGTGTGAACTTTATAAGATTATATCTCAATTATTATGAACACTTAGAACCTAATAGTCAAACTTCTATTGTGACCCATCATTATTATATATCTAAACCATTGAACATAAATTTAATATTAACGCTACAGAATCTATAGGTTCTAATTATTGTATGGGATATAATATAACCTTTTGATATGAATATTTATATATGTAAATTAGTACTCTAATAGTGGCAGCACAAATATCCATACTATAATAGTAAGTGTGCATCATTCATATCTCACTATAATCATGGTATTTCAATCAAAAGAACTATTCAGGTTGGGTCTAGAGAACCATATATTTCAATAATCCCACATTAAATATAGATGACATTCTAACTATCTACATTAGCTTTAAAATTATTAAGATCATGTTTCTTATGATTCATGTCTTTAGTTTCTTGGTCTGATGGGTTGAGGCTACTTGGATATTATTCTATGTGTGACGTCATCTTCTTGAGTAAAATTATGACAAGATAATATCCTTGATTATATATCCTTTTTTCCAATGTCAAAACTTGATATTTTCTATAGTACATTTAAAAATTTATCATAATGATAAAACGTTACATACTAGGTGAGATTCTATGAAAACAAAAAAATCAGTTCATTTAATACATTAGATGCCTGAAAAGAAATAATGTATTCCATATTTTTTTACATGTCTACCACTTATATGGAATGATATTTCCATTATCACTACCATTAACCTGACTATGATATTAGATCACACTATTCCATATGATGACTAGTTTATATCCCATAAAAACAATAATCCCTTCCTCTCCACATTCTAGGTACTTGTACCTCTATACTTTCTCCTGTAATGTTGGATATTTTTAAATTTTTCCCTTAATGTTCTCTTAGACATAATTGAAATTTTCCTAACATTGATAAGATGTTATAAATATCATATCATTCAGATGTCATGCAATATGTGATTGATCCATCACATAAGTGTTTAGAATTTCAACTCATCACTTTAATCTCAACCTATTCCCATGAATGCCTTCTTATAGAGATTTATGTCATGTGACATTGGTAACAATTTTATCTGAAATTGTTACAACTTTTAATTTTTAATACATTGTTTTTATATTTACAATTGACTTCGTCTAAGAAACTATTATATCTACCATAATATATCTTTTTCCCTAAAATATAAGTAGCTATATTAAGTTAATAACTAGAGATAAATATTTATTCCTCTCTTAACTAACTGTAAGACCCAAAGTTTTTTCCTATATGTTACTAAACATATTTTACTTCTAAAACAATAATGATCCCACTAATATCTAGTATACACATGGAAATTATTCATTCAAAATTAATATTCAATGATCTTGTTACACAATTTAATCTTGAATTGGATTTGGGTAACTTTCAACCCTTATTGGAAATATATGGTGTCACCATCCCTTTTTGGATGTATTGTATAGACACCTTCCATGATTGGTTGTCTTGATATCCAATTATCAAGAAAATTATCATTGAAATTAGCTATGAAAAGTAAAATTCTATTGGATTTAGGAATAACTCTTTGTATTATCAATCAATCCTTATTAATACCCTTCTTTTACAACCCATGTATCATCTTACTTGAATACCCAACATAGTATTCAAAATAATATTTCCCTTTTTTACATTGATACTTGTAATAATTTTTTTTACTTTTAATTGATCATTCCAATCACAGAATATGTATATATACTTATTGTATGATTTATCATTCTCAATGAATAATGTATTATTAATCAGGGTGAATATATTACCATCACTATGGTTTTAACATTCTAATGTAGTATGTGTTTCTGGAACATTCCTCTCACACACCTCTTATGTAACTCATTCATATACAAACCATTTGTGCATATCTACTACTAACTAAACTCAAGTCAATATTTCTCCCACTATCTCAAATATTGATCTGAACCCTTTTATAGAAATTTGTTCTATAACTTTACCATAACTTTTTTATCTTAGGTTTTTATAAAATATCCTTAAATGATTTTGGTTAATTATTATAGATTCACATTGGAGTTTTTATGCATGTTTTTTTATATCCTAAAAATATTTGAATATAAACACATGTTACGACATAACATAATTCCATCATAAAATAAATCATTTGACATTAAATAGTCATGATGGTTAGGGTTTATTTATCGGATGATGCCATTATTTTCAATGAATGTCTTGAAAAATGGAAGTATATTAAATGCATGGGTTTTAATATTAATTCCCCTTCAACATAAACCATGACTCTAATGTACATATGGAAATATTCATTTATTAATTACTCATCGCTACATTTTTTTCATTTTATAATTTAATACGCATCATTGGTCGAACTTATTATAATTACATCTCTGATGTGGATAAGGTTACATGCATTTAGGAATTACTCCACTCTATATTTTTATGATCGATGAATGGTTGGTAAAGATATTCTTTAGAACACTAGTCTGAAGCAACTCATACCTTTGACAATTCATATAACATAAATCAAATTCAAATTCCGTAAAAATATTAAAGAAATCATATAAAGTATATTAATATACCTCTATCTTCTTCTAGGAATATTTCATGCTCTCTACCTGAACTAATTCTGAATAATTTATAACTAACATTTATTTTATAGAGGTGTCTTTGTCCAAACTAAAAAAGTATATATGTCAAAAATACCTATGGTGTTTAAATACCAATATTTATATATCCATGATATACACATTTATTTCATGAAACATAATTATATTTCCACAATTAGATTTATTATTCTTAAATTTTAAATTCATCTCATACTGCCAACGATTTAGGCATTACTGCACTACTGGATGATTAATAAACACCACAAACAACATTCGTTCCAAAATTTGAATAATGTATCCATATGTAAAATATATTATTTAGATTAATGTTTTTATAATTATTAATAAAATATCAACTAGAATCATTTACTTGAGAATTAGAAGGTGTGTGCTTCTCACCACTGACTAGGGAACCACCCTTTCTCATCTACATGGAGAACACACCTTCCTTTTAGTAATATTTCTATAGATGTTTACAATATTTAAATACACATATATATCAGGAATATTGTATTTAATACCCAAAATATTAACATAAACATAACTTATAATTTATGAATATACCTAAAGAAAAGGCGATTACTATATTCATTAATATAGTTCAGTGCATTTAAACTTCCATAGATTTATTTCATAAAATGAAAAGAAAATAATGTCCTTTTTAATATATTTTTATTTGAAGGACCGTGCTAAGGTGTGTTTGATTCATGATTACCATTTCCATTATATCATTTTCTTTCAACTTGTTCTCTATAATAACTAAAGATTAATATTTTTTAATGTTATTATTTACTTGGAGAACATCAACTAAAAGGTAATGAACCATTTACTCCATCCTATTCATTTTGGGTTCTTAATAGAACTAGATTAGATGGGTAAAAGTGATATATGAATGGTATGTATTGAAATATCATTATCCATATTTTATATTTACAAATATCCATTATAATAAGCACTTATTCCTATTTTCCTTCACTTTCTCCTATCTAGCTTCTCAGATATGAGACAACATGTGAAATCATCCATGTCCCAGTGTAGTATCCAAAACTAACATTGGATGTTGATGATAGAATTATGAAATAACCATTATATGTGTCATTAAAGAGTATCCTATAATAATTTTCACACCCTCACATCCTAAGGAGTATTAATATGTATTGGGGACTCTAACATCATGAATTGTTTATGTAGTTTTACATTTCCCAAGCACATGTTCAACGTATTAGAAACCTGTTCCAGTTTGGAAATTATCTTTGACCCATATTAACATAGTGTTTTTGAGGTATTTATTTTAATATTGTATAAAACAAAGTTTAGTAAACTATAATTTTTATCTTCATTTCGGATTTAGAAATTATTTATTAACTAATTAAATAATTAAATTCCTCCCACTATTTCATCTAACTATATCAAAAATTTGTAATATAATTAGAATAATATATCACATGAGTTTTCTAGTGGAAATTATCCTTTAACCTCCCCTCATAGTCTATAACATATTTCTGTACAACTACTCAGAGAGTTGAGGGTAGGTATTTGACTAGCCAACCACATTTACATGTGGCTCCTGGATCTATTTAGTAAAGTCATAGATTCTAAAATTGTAAATATGAGTTAAACAATGCTTGCCTCTAAATATGTGATAAGAATGACATGGAAACTCATTTACTGTCGATTTTTCTAAGTCAAACCATCTCTCTCATTCGAAATATATGGTAGCAGGGCCACCCTCAACTATTCCTAATCGAGTAGCTCGTACATTTGATTTTGTTTGAATTTAAATGATAAATAGTGTTTTCATCTATAATTTTTTTGATGGTTTTTTTAAAATATCGATGAATGTAATATATTTATATGAATATATTACTTAGATGTATTCATTCCCATAACTGAAAATTATTATGAAAATATTCATTTCATATTTATACTTTTTATGTTTTATTTTTTTTTCCCACATTCATACAAATGCATAAAATAATAAACAAATTCATAATGAAAATAAAATGGCCAAAATATCTTGAGAGCCTTTTGTTGGATATCAATTAAAACTAAATGGATTTACTGTGACCAAGGGGTATCATACTTGAGTTATATCATGACTCGTGATGCATCTCATTCATAGTCTAGTGTATCCACTAATCATTTGGATTTAACAACAACTTTTCAAGGTCCACGACTTATTGTGTCCACATCATATTAAAAAAAATACCCGCACACAGGATAGGGGGTCTTAGGTGTACAAAATGTAGATTAAAAACATTTATCTAGAAACTCTAACCCTTATATATACTAAAAGATGAAAAAATATAATGTCAGACCATCTTATTTAATTACATCCATCACACACAACTACATAATTAGTGACATAAATAAAATGAAATAAAAATATATGGTCAATTACTCTTTACAAGTCAGTTTGATAAAATTAATTGCAATAAATATATGATAAGGCAACTTTAAATAAATTATATAAATTCAAATAATTTACATTCATTCAGTCGCGATAATAATTTAATTATAATTAAAAATATAAAATAATTTATTAATTTAATTTAATACCTAAATGAAATAATTTTTCGGAGTATTAAGATATTATATTTTTAAATCAAAAATATAAATTATATTTAATTTAATTTAGTAATAAAATTTATTTAATTAATTTAAAAAAAATTGACTATATAAAAATAATTGAAGCTCTAAATCCAGACCAAGGCCCAATGCATATTTGACCGTCAACGGGAAAGTTTGTTTCGGGTCATGCAATGCCCATGTAGGGTGGTCCCAAGTTAGGAAAGTCTACCTAGAATCATTCCAGGTTGGCCAGACCTACGCCGACCCACTACATGGCAGGTTGGGTCCAACATGACCTTAGGAATTGTGATTATTATCCAATAGTGTATATAGTACCACAAAAGTTCCTAAACAGTTCTAATTTGGTGTGATTTTGTGACGTAAGATATCAGTTATAAGAATCCATACAGATGTGGATGGCCATGAATGAAGGTGGTAGCCAATAAGAGGTCATTAGTCTAGATCATCCTGGAGGCTTGGGAGGTGGAATAGATCTGACCACTGGTTCCTTTGGGTAATGTGGCATGGTGGTGAGGGTTCTAAAAAAATTGTGAATGAGGCTATGAGTATTGAAGCCAACATCCTCTTCCAAAATAGAATCTAGTGCTCCAATAGTGGCCAGATATCTAGAAGGAGTGTTGGAGGAGGAAGATATGGTTTGGGTGGCTTGATATGGAGGCGCTTGAGGTGTCTTTCTCTCCTAGTGTAAGAGGCAGGACATCAAGGGGAAGTATTCATCGATCCCTCTATCTTTCATTGGTATATGCCTTCATTCCAATGAGCTTGGGAGGGGAGGGGATATCTAGTGGCTGGCTAGTCTGGATGATGGTGGGGGAGATAGGGGCTGACCCGCCTCACCTTTTTAATTATTATTTAAAGTACTGTTTTCTAATGTAGTTCAATCCGATATGTCTCCATCATTCAATCAGTTCAAGATAGAATTTTTTAAGATGAATGGGATGTTTTATTTATTTAAAATTTCCTCCCACCACCCTTTTTTCCTATTTTATTTAATTTTTTTTATTATCCATGTCAAGCCACCACTGCTCCATACTTATATCGTTTCACCAAATTTTTATAAATTCCATTAAAATGGGATCTTAATTTTAAATAAAATAATAATAATTTTAATTAAAAATGAATTTTATTGGTAGATCATTCCCTAGAAAAAAAATTCTAGTGTTATGTATCTGTGTATTCTACCTGTATGGAATAAATGATCCTAAATTGTAACCTGAAAGCAATTTCACACATTTTAAATATTTTCTCAAAATTTTAATACCCAAAATAATATAAAAATAAGATATAATATTTTTTCAAATTAACATTACTCATTCATCCGATATTGGATCAATGTGTTCATTGATCCATTGAGAACAATTTAATACTCTCCACTTATTTTTAATGAAACATAATTTTTTCTTGGATCCAAAAAATTATGTGATCACACATATACATATTGAAGGTACCAAAGTGTGAAATAGAAGATGGTGGTCTAGGAATTGACAATTTTGATCACCAAATAGATTAATGTATCAAATCTAGAAATAAGATCCCTATTAGTGGTCTATGGATCTTTCTTTTAATTTAATATGCACAAAAATTAAATCGCATAATTACCTTGTTCAATTTGGCGGCGCTTTCATCTAAAAAAATTCATCGGTGATCATTTCTAAAAGGATCAAAATCTAAACCCTTCTAGAACATCCACACATAATTCATGAATCATTATCATAACCATTTTTTGAATTCTGTGTGCTAGTGCAGAGCGCTGGTTAATTCTTCCATGTCACGATGATCACCATGATCACAGGCCTTCGATCCATCGATGGTGTTCTTAGACAGGTTGTTTTGAGAGAGAATTTATATGTCTAGAAATAAGTAAGAGAGATAATCTATTATTACATATTAATGAACAACTTTTGGATTCAGTTTCTCAATTCCACTTATATAGTGGGAGAGTCATATACCGAGAACAGGTTCCTCGACCATTGAAAAAAATACCCACTATATATGTAAACAATAATTATGATGATTTAAACTATGTTATAAATATTTTACATATTTTTCACATATCTATAATATATATTAATTAATTTAACTAATGAAAACAATTCATTTTAATTTAATTACAATTCCCCCAAATTTTATACAAACCTAGAAAATTAAAATTACATTTTTTTGTTTAATATTTTTCTTATATTTAATAAATATCTCATGGATACAATTAATAAATAAACTCAACCCAATTGTTTTTTAATAGAATAAAAATGAATTTATTTTTTTCATTAGAAATTTTCAATACTCTTACAACCCTTGGACTATGTGGTGGGTCCCATTATATCTAATTTACATATTCACTAGAATAGGGAAAATTCTTGAATATGCTTTTGTTTATGACCCCCATGGACCTTATCTCAAAATCCTTAAATAGAATTAATAGACTACAAGATGAGCCTATCAAGCCCTGAAGGTCCCTAAAAAGATAAGGAATTGTCATAACAAAGACAACTATCATACAAATACATATTTTGTAATATAATCTCTTTGTAATTAAATATCTCATAAATAAGGACACACCCTTATTTATTCATCCTTTATTGATTTTTTTATTCATCTAGCTGGATGGTCCAACCTTCAACTACCTTCGCCCATTATTTATGAAGGCACTACCATTCTAATCAACCAAGATTGATATATTACATCCCTTACTTGGAAGTGAGAAATTCTTTCATGACCATTCAACTAATGACATCCTACCAATGATGCACCCAACATAAGACACATCACCATGATAACTATATGATGGTTTTTATCTTACATCAAATTATGTGATCAAATAAAGCCCACATATAATGATCTCAAGTTAATAGAAAAATACATATTTCAATAGATATGAACAACCAATGACACCTAAACATGTGGTATTCCTATTGCTGGGTTTTCTCCATGATCTCACCTAGTACAGATCACCTAGTTCAACCTACCGGAGACCACTACGTTCAAACATCTTGATAAGAAGTCTAAATTCTTCTGAGCCCCCATCACTTGATATTCAGACATCAACTATATCTAGTTATTATGATGTATCTAGATCATATGAAATATATTTTTTATTAATTTAATAGTATCTTGATTTTATCATTATATCATCGAATCTCCTATTACCTTTTTACATGAAAAATAGTCTATGGAAATCACAATTTAAATAGTGGAAGAAGAAATATACACACTATAATGGTAAGTGTACATCATCCATACCTCATTTTACACATTGTATAATAATAAAAATTAATATGCATATTAGCACTAGGGAACCCACTATTACATCCACACCTTCTATGGGTCAACAAACACACCTTCTTGTGAGATTATATGACCCGATATGTGAACGTTGTTGATCCAAAAGTGAAATTTAGTGAGCTTAGCATATTACTATTTCTCTATTTGTTAATTTAGTATGAGCTCAAGATGATTTATTATCATATCACATATGAGAATACACTGTGATATATTACATGAAGACTACCAATAAGGAATCCTTATACATGTTGAAAACCTAATTCATCCAAGAAAAGAATACTATAAGAGTGTTTATGAGACCGAACAACATGAAAATATAATAATACAAACCATATAAACTATGGAATTTTGTACATGGTATTTAATATGGTATCACATGAACCTGGTGATATCCTAGCATCAAATAAATCTTCAAGAGATCTCGATATCCTTAGAGATTGTCAAATATTCCACCTATATGAGTTAAAGCATACTGGTTTGTCACCATATGTTGATATAACATACGATAATCCATGAGAATCTGAATAGTTCTTCGTTCTTTCCTAGAAAAGATGATAAGTGAACCCCATTGTAAATTACTGGTTCATAAAAAACCATTTTCATTCAAATCCTAAAACCATTTCTTCTATTTCTAAGGCATAATAGGTTTATCTTGAATGTAGGAATGCATATTAGTGTTACTCCATGCACTTTATTAATAGAAAACTATACCACACTCATAGATGGTTTCCTAGAAAAGTCATCTGGGAATAAATCCCTTAATTGAACCCCAACAAGAGATAAATATATACCTCACATTTTATGATTAATCATAAAGAAACTCAAAATATGTCTTGTCACTCAACCTAGACCACGATGATTCACTCCAATCTGACTATCCTGGATATCACATTCACCCTTCGGAATATAATTACCACCCTTGGGTGGTATGAGGGATACCCTCATATGATAAAAATAAATTTGATTACAAAAGGCTATTAACCAGTACATCCCGATTATAATTTTGAATCCAATCCTCATGAGTGAAAAGAGATTCCATACAAAAATATATCCACTCATCTCAATGGAAAATTCCTCTAACCAGTGTATGCTCTTATATTGAATCATTGATGGTGTGTCAAGAGTCATTATGTCACAAAATTTATCTACCTCTAGAACCATACATTCTATAGTTTATTTAGATATAAATAAACTTATACTAATAGTATTGAATAAGGATGAAACTAAAGTTTAGGCTACTAAAATATTACCTTTAACTATAGAAGGTTTGGAACATTGTTCACGTAGCATAGTCTACACATCATATAGATAGCTCGATCCTCATCCTAGAGATTCAATCTATCTACTTAGAGTAGGCCCTCCCTTCCGGTGCTATATGTATGAATATTTTCTACCTAATCAATGAATACGTCTTAATTATAACCATCATGTAGTACTCCAGATACCTTATTGGATATGAGATACATATCATTCACTTAAAGAAGGATCTAGTATAAATCATCCTCCATTAAGAACAGATTAAAAGGTCCAATAAATTATGATATATGACCCAACTTTTCACAGAATTGTAATTTAATTAGTTTTCGGGACACTAGGGATTCATATTCCATTCACTACCACACTGGTGACACACCACATTACTATTATTTGGTGTCCTATCACTATAGATTCCAGCATGAAAAAAACTCAAAGTGAAGTTTCCATAAACATGATGAATAACTTCCATTTCCCAGTTTTGAGCCTCCCTAGACCACACTATTGGATTCCCTCATGATCCACGTGAGAATTACTTCTCGGTTTACATTATCATAAATGGTTTTCCCCAAAAATGAATTCCCCCATTATTAGATGGAATATACAATCCCATTCTCAAACTATCCCGTTTTCATCAACTCTTCACCAGTATGTGTCTGTGTGATGTGCTATGTATTGGTGAAATAATATGAATAATCAATCATGAACATAGTTTCCTAGTGTATGTTCGTAAGCTCTCTAGTGTTGTCCTCTCTCATTGTCATAGGGAAGATGATGTCAAAAAAGGATTACTGAAAGTTCGCTCATACCATACCCAGTTAATAATCATCCTAGTTTATAAAATCCAAACAACTCTTATAATAGTCACAAATCATATTCTTTTTGATATTGATCATACTACTTGTAGGAATATCTATATGCTCAAAAATTAATGGCATGGCCTCTATGCATGACTCATTATCCTGGGAGCCACTATCCTCTGAGAAAGTGGGTTGACACTACTGCTATAATTCTCTTGTTAACTCCACCATAGTAGGTTCAAGTCATGGAGCTCCCAAAAATACTATATAAATCATAGGAATCTATCCAGGAATAGATCATCACTCCTATATTAGGAATATTATGAGGTACCATAGGTGGAACTACATGAGTTAATACTCATTTCTCAAGGACCACCATCTACGAAGCATCATCATTACCACCCTCCTGGTGAATGACTTGAGGAAATCATGGTGGAATAAATCTAAAATTTCCACACAGATTCCTCATAAAAGACTTGATAATAGATTGGATATTATATTACATAATATTATTGGTATATGCCTTCTTATATAAAAGTCATACATCTATGCCTACACCTAAAGCTAGGTCTAGGTGATATGGAACATCATAATGATCACAATAGATGTTTTCGACAGCCCTCAACTAAGGTCATGTTAGGGTCAAGGTCTCATATAAATGTTAGAGTTCCGATATATAGTGTTTAAATTGAACGATATGGAGGAAAACACCATTTCAGTTGTAATTGGAATCCCCTTTTAATGGTAACCATTTTATTTCATAAATTAAATTAAATTAATTTCTTACTCAGTTTTATGTATATTTTTATATATGTATCATTGTGTAGTTATATTAGTCACCACTCATTTTTTATAAAGGCATATGTTTCATAAATTGCATCTAAAATTCATACAATCAAAATAAGCTAACACTTAAGCCAATGAGATAAGTGGTCTATGTCTCAAACATATAGTAATTGGATAACTAATGTTCCAAAATCAATCTATATTGGAAAATTCCATTTAGGTTGATGAAAGCACATTAATTAATCCAATTATTCTATGCCTTTAAGAATTTTTTTAAAATTTCTTAATATAATAGTCATGGTACGAGTAATATGAAGTAGGAAATTCATGTTGTAATATAAATATGGTATGGTATATTCAGGAAATGTAAAACCTAATGTTCCTATTATGATGAATGAAAAGATATATCTGTTCTATTTTAGTACAAGTAAAAAAGAAAAATCTGTCTTTATAATAATAATTATAATAATACCATCAATCTTGTGTGTCACCGAATGGTGGAATTAATTCAAATGTAATAGAAAAAACCAAAACAAAAATACCACATTCCCAGTTAATTTGGATTTTCTCTTTACATGTGTTGGATAATACTAGGAATAGGATCATTACCAAATTAAGAAACATTCCATGACACTAGTCTAACAACCTGAAATAGTAATATAAAAAAATACTCTAATACAACATTGTGATGTCTTGCACCCAGTTCACTCACAAGTAACAAAACCAAGTTGGCCACATGGCCACAAGCCTGCCTCCCCAAACATAAAATTATGGTCACTAGTAGTGTGGGTCTGTGATGGTATGGTGGGGGGACTATACCCTTGTTATCATAGTGTAGAAAAATATTGTACAGTAATAGAAAAAGGATGAATCAATATAATAAATGAACTATAGAAAAATAATTTCTCTAGATATTATATATTAAAAGAAGAAAAACAATATTATATAAAAAATAATGTCATGTTTATAGACTATATAAAATGGGAATACATGGGAGCAGAGAAGAAAGAATATAAAACATGATATACACTATAAAAAGACCAAAATCTATATACACTATCATCATGATCATAATCTAAGTCCTCTGCTCTCGTACTCCACCATAATATAGAAACCCCTGGAAAAAAATATTGATGATACCCTTTGTCACTACCTTCATACATTTATTCTATTCAGGTACCAATTGGTGGCCCATATTGGGACTGAGATATTCTCATTAGGCCACCAAAAATAATGTCTAGAATTATCAGACAATTTAAAATAAAATGATAGTGTGCAGATATAACAATGTGAAGTATATAGGTAAACTGTAAGTGAGTCATCTCTCGATCCCATTGAAACCATGCTTACATTAACTACTATAGCCTATGCTGGGAAACCATTGAACATGTTTCACCATATGTATATATATATATAAGTATATTTATATAAAAAATATGTATAAATAAGTCTTCAAAATGGGTTACATATATTTCAACATATATAGATAAGAATCTCTACCCAGTAACTAAGTCAAAACAGAGATGTCCATGAATAGTCATAAGATTAACATAGAAAAGTATTGGATTCCATTCCAAAGAATCATAAATCACATTTGATTTCATACACCAGTATTATTAATCAACAAGGACACCATTCCTATGTATCTCATTTAATATGGGACACCATGCGTGAGTATCACATTTAATAAGGGATTCCATCCGTGAGATTCATGAATGATAATTTATTCAATATCTGAGTGTCACGAGTTATAAGGAACACCATGATTGAGTTTCATGTATAATAATAAGTGTCATTCATACATTAATATCACACAAAAAATTGTTTCAACCATTCTTAATTTCATATAATTAAGGTAATAAAACTCTATTTTCATAAGAATCATGTTAGCTAATCCTGAAAATCAATTTGAAATTAATTAAAAAAATTATTTAATTTTGGTGTTAAACCAGTACACCTTAGAATGTGGATTGAGAACTTAACCAGTCACAAAGTCGATGGAATTTAATATGAACACTCACAATAGGTGGAAGTTGTTGGGGTGGGTGACCTCCAACAACTGACGTGGATGTTTGAGAATCCCACTAACAATGTGAACAATTTAAATAAGATAAAATTAATTTTATTAAGGGAATTTATGTAATTTATAGAATGAGACCACACACTAAATGATATAAATAAACTCAACATTAGGGAAAATTTTAAAGACTACATACTTTATTATGTTAAATAGATCCTCATATAGTGTTCTCCTCTAATCCAGTATAGAACAAAATAAATATATGAAATAGAGAAATTACATAAAAATAGGTTATATTAGCTTGCACAGAATGATATTATCATACAGTGAAATAAACTATGAATTTAAGAAATACGATTGAAGATATTACCATTGGATATCTAAAACAGTCAATGGTGAAGTAAAAAAAGTCTGGATAATGGTGGAGGCTCAAAGGAAATCGTGAAGGGCCATGGAATATTTCTCAAGTGGTAAGAAGAATATGTGATATAGTAAATATTTACAATATATTTACATTGAATATAAATTTTTTAAATCCCACCAATTTTTTAATGTATGATAATTTTCCACTTTTTATGATATTGGTGTTATTTTGAGCTTAATATCAAAATGACACATTTCAGATTTTTAACTATTGTAAATTATTTATATATTTTGTCTATATAAATTTCTACATTAATATTAATTGAAATATTATTCCTTTTTATAATTTTACAAATTCATATTTAAAATTTATCCTCCATTATTGAAAGTTGAGTCAACCATATGGAATATCAAAATAAGCTCAAAAGTTGGACGATGAAAACTCCTTACAAATTTGTCGTTTTTTGGTGCGGGGTCTTTATCTCATTCATGGTAGGCCCAATTGCTGTGAAATTATATTCTTGGACACTAATATGTTTATTGAAAAACATTAATTAATGCACAGATGTGTGAATTTTCCTTTGTTATGATAATTATGTTATTCTAATTTTGAGGTTTTCGGTTTTGAGAGTCTGACTTGAGAGAATAAATTATTAGAGTAAAAGCGGGTATAACTCTCGGAATACATATCCAAATACACTAAATTTTTAAAAGAGGTGACAAATATATTTATGAAATTTTTTTAAGAAGGGTTAAATGTGTGAAAAGATAATTTATTGGGATTAAAATACATCAACCTTTGGGGATAAATTCTTCCTATAAAAGGGTGGGAGATCCTCCCCATCAATGAAGCTCATTTCATCCCATTCCTTATAGGACTACCAGAAGGAGAACTTTTCAGGTATATCTTTTTTATTTATTTATTTCATTGATTTTTAATTCATTCTTCTTCCCCATTAATCACAATTACCCTTACCATGGTGAGGTAAATATTTTGAGTGATTTGGGAAGGGTTGGTTTTCTATTTTGTAATGCTTGAGTTATTGGACATAATTAAATGAAATTTTTTTCATCTTCAAATTTGTTTTCAATTCCTTATAATGGATTTTATAATGAACTGTGATAATTCAGGAATATTAATTAAATTATTGATTTTTTTCCTTGGCAAATAATCATTATCTCCCTCCACTGATTTTTGTCTTATACACGATGGAATAGAACACAGATTAGTGATGAAGTACTCAAAGATCGTCAGTACGTCTAAAACTGTAGTGGATGTTCTTGATTTTTTGGGATAAGCAATACTTGATGCGGTGTTTCCTAATTCAATTGAGGATATTCAATATAAATCTTATGGAAATGGAAGGAGTGTTGAAAAAACTGAGATCTTGGTAAGGTTTTCTCCCACCATCACAATTTCACTTAGAAAGTGCGAGGAAAAGATTCTAGAAACTCACTTTATTCAACTCAGAGGAAGATGTTTGATGTAAATTGAACAAGGATTGAATCATAACCAAGAATAATTCCTAGGACTAATCCCCCTTTTTATATAATAGTTTTCAATAATTTAAATTTCAAATTTCATTTTAATAATTTTCTTATTGATTTATTTGAAAAACACTGAATTTTTACCATCGTTTAAAAGTGACAAATTATTTTTTGTGCACTCCTATCCGGGAAACATCATAGGGTTTATCAGTAGAATACACATTGGGAATACAAAAATTATTTTTCACACCCCATGATAGGCATGTCTAAAACTCAGAACTATTTCTGGGGAGGCAATTCCACAATCGAATTAAAAATATTTGACAGATAAAAAAACACATCTTACATGATGTTTAAAAATGATTATTTCATTATTTAATGGAAGACATATGCACAAGTGAAATAAAATATTATTGAATCAACTTGGTTTATAGAGTGTAGTGTTGGTTTCTTGGATAAATAGATTGAGGGAGCTTCAACCCAAATTATCAAAGAATATGAATTTAAGGATCTCATTCAAAATCATAAAGAGAACCTTAAATACCCAGTGTTTGTGGGTTTGTCCAGAAAAATAATTGAACTCTAGGATACATTTACATTATTTTATCAAAAAATGGTTGAGGAACAAAATGATATTTCACAGGTTCAACAAAGTGAATAAGAAGTTCAAATGGATCTTGAAGTCCAAATTTAAAAAATTAGCCAAACAGTGCAAAACAGAGGGAGAAAAAAAGAGTGGTTAGAGGAATATGTACATGCATCCCAAGATCAAAAATGTAAACCATAAATAGATAAAAAAACATATACATTGTTGGATGTATTATCCCCACATATATTTCATGTTGAAGAACCCATGGATTCCATGATGATTCCATTGAGACCTGATTAACCAATGTTGGAGGAGATTAATGAAGACGATTTTCCTACTAAAATAAAAATGGGAGATGAAAAAGATCTGGATAACTTCTATAATGATTGTGAAGAACTAATTGATCAAACTATTCCTTAAGATGTATATTATCTATAACCATTGAAGGATGAAATCAAAAAAGTGGTGGAATTTGAAGAGAAGATGGAGGAATTTGATTACCTACCTATATCTAATGAAATTCACTTACAAGTGGCACCTCCCACAAAAGAAGAAATTGAAGTCAAACAAACTCAAAGAGATAATATTTTTATGAACACATTATTTTTCGATGTCATTGAATCTGAATTTACTCTTACCTCAACATGTTTTATTTATTTTTATTCATCCTACACATGTATTTCCTTGGAGGAAGATAATGAAAAAGAATATTGATCTGAAGAGGATCAACTAGAACTCCCCAAAATTTTATAATATTTATTTGAGGGTGTTCAATAGGAGATCAAAGTTTATTTACTAGAGAAAATAGAAATAAAATATGTAGATATTGAAAGGGAAGAATTATATATTGACACTTCATGATTTCATTTCTTTAAAATATAATTACACTATGACTTTCCTATTTATTTTTTCAGTGATGCAACATACCTATAGCAACCACGGAAGAATAACGAAGATGTTGTGCATGTTGATACCAATAAAGAGATGGACTCATTATTATTCCTACACATACCATTCACGTTTGATCTCATTCCCATGAGGGTGGATTTAGAATACTACATCCATAGATACCACAATAAAAAGGGATAATTTCATCCAGGAAAGAATAATTTTTGTTGGTTGATAAGAAAAAAACATCGCCCACCATCAGATTGGGGATAACCTATTTGAACAACCAATAAAAAGGCATAAATAACCCATGACCCACTAGTTGTATTAAGAAATATTTATCCATATTTTATAATTCTATTTCAATTTTATTATCTCCCAATAAATTATTTATGTTTTCATTTATACCATTGTTTGTAGGTGTGTAGTGTCCATCTCTTTTGAGCATAACTCATTAATACACTACTAACAATACATCAGTTTGTACCTATCATTACATTTTCTTTCTTGGTGTGATCCATTTTCAAATCTTCTTACATGTTGAATAAATTTGAATGAATTTAGTAAAGTACATCATTTAATTGTGGGGGAGTTAACCTTTTTATTTTAGGATATTATTTTTTTAATGTTTAATATATGTGATTTTAAGATATTTTTTCCTGTGTGTTTAATTTTTTTTGTTTTTAAAAAAAATTGAGCAAAAAAGATTATAGTTTCCATGTTTGAAACTCATTTCAATGAGTAATCCAATCTATTTCATGAAACTTAGATTAAATGAATACTGAAATGACATTGTTTCAACTTCAAATATTTAAGAATTTCATAAAAATTACTCTGATTTTTAAATATCTTGCCACATCTCAGTATCATTATTTTTTATAGAACATTCTATTAGGACATATTAAAAATTGTAGTCATATTCATTAAATTCACCTCATTTTATGACATAACCAGACCATACTTTATTTTAAATAGAATTTGATTTATTCTTATCAAAACATGAGGGTTTTAGGTACTTGTTTTCCAAATGACTAAGTCATTTATTTCGTTTTAGGCCCCCTTTAAAATGTAATACTTCTTATTATGGACTATTGTGTCTATTAATCCTTGTATCCCTTAGAATCTATGAATATCTTGTTAGTTTAGCCACATTACAAGCCAATTTTACCTATCCGACCTCCTCTAGAAATGAAATTTCATGATCAAGTTGAACATAAGTGTGGGAGAGGATTTCTTGTGGTGTACTGACTCCTTTGGTGATACATTGGATGGAAACATAAATGTTGAAGAGGTTATTTTTATACTAAAAAGTGAATTTTGTTAAAATTTGTTCCTTTTGGGAGCTTTCATGATAAAATAGGTTTTGCCTTTCCGGAGCTTCCAAAGTGGAAATAAAGTTGTTCCTAACTTAAGCTTTCAAGAAAACTATTTTGTTTAAGAATAATTTTTTTCTAGTGAAATACTAAATAGAGTGAAATTTCTGTGATTATTCATGATGATGGAGCTTATTTTCTACAATGGGGAAGATAAGGAGACCATACTTGAATTAAAGTTAGAATCATGCAATTTTGCTTTAAAAAGAGCCAATCCCACCTTTTTCAGCCTCATAATTTTTAAAATATAAATCATATCAAATGGAAACCACATGAAAACCAGGAAAATTTCTCATGAAAAACACATGTCTTTGACTCACATTGGGTAGTGATGTTGGAATTTATCAAGCATATGGTGGATATTTCTTGATTTTGGATAAAAAAAGTCTTGTTGAAAATTTACAATTGTGATTTGAGAGAAAATTCATGTGAGGTTTGTGTTTTTTGTGAATGGGATAATAAATTATGTGTAAATATATTAAATAATATAAATGGAGAAAATGAAATAATTTTTTATGAGGAATTATATCTACTTATTCTTTTATTGTGGATTTGGTAGATCTCATGGGTATGTCTATTAGATTTGATATGAATTAATATTTATGTTTACTTGTTGAGGAGTCCATGCACTAAGTGTGGGAAAATTTTTAGGAAAAATATTTTTAATAAATTTACATTGTATTTCATTGTATTAAGTCACACTTAAGTGTTAATTTAAGATAAATTTCCACATTTTATGTTATTGGTGGTATTTCAAGCATAATAGTTAAAAGGGTATATTTAGAATTTATAATTGTTTTAAATTATTTATATATTTTGAGTATACCATTTTCTAAATTAATTCTAATTTAAAAATTATTTCTTTTTTCGATGTCACACATCTAGGTCTTCATTTCATCCTTCAGGACATGAAGAATAATTGACAATATGGAAGATAAAAACAAGCTCATAATTTGGACCATGAAATTTATTTACAGATCTAATGATTTTTTGTGTGGGTTCCTTAAATCATTCATGGTGGGCCCAATTTCAATGACATTTGGTGGTTGGGCATGAAACACATTTTGAAACACTATCACGAAGGCTCAAATGGGTAAATTTTCCTTTTTAATGTCCATTAAGGCATTATAATATGAATGTTTATAATATGGATATTCTAAGAGGACAGAATGAATTGTCATAGAAAAAGGCACTTAACTCTTGGAATACATTTCAAAATATGCTAAATTTTTTTAGAGTGACGGAAAAGACATTTAAGAACAACATTCACTAAGGATGAAACATATTAATATTCCATTATTTGGGATACAACTTATCATCTTTTGGGGGAAAAATTCTGCATATAAAAGGGAGGGAGCTTTTCCCTCTCAAAGTATCTCAATTCATCCCATTCCTTCTGGGACACCCAAATAGAGACCATTTCAATTTTATCTCGTATATTTATTTTTTTAAAATAATATTAATTAATTCTTCCCCATTCATCATGATTACACTTACCATGGCGGGGTAAAAATTTTGAGTGATTGGGGAATGGTTGGTTTTCTATTTTGTAATTCGTGAGTTCTTGGACATAATTTAATGAAATTTATTTCTTCATAAAAGTTGTTTTTAATTTCCAATAGTATATTATATTATTAAGTGAGATAATTCTTGAATTTAAATTCTGTTATTGATTTTTTCCATAGTAAATTATCATTATCTCCCTCCAATGATTTATGGTTTATATACCATAGAATAGACTAGAAATTAGTTGTGAAGTACTCGATCATTGTCAAAACGTGTAAAATGGGTAGTGCATGTTCTTGATTTTTTTGGATAAATAAGACCCGATTAGGTATTACCCAATTCAATTGATGTTATTCAATACAGTAATTTTAAACATTGAAGTATAGTTGACCAAAATGAGTACTTGGTAAGGTTTTCCCTCACCATCACTATTTCACCAAGGATCTGAGAGGAAACGATTATGGAAACTCACTTTAATCAACTAAGAATAAGAGGGTTGAATTAAATTGAGAAACGATAGAATTATAATTTGGAATCATACCCTGACCTAATTAAACTTTTAATATCATATTTCTCAATCATTTGAATTTCAAATTTCATTTCATTCCTTTTATTATTGATTTATTATAAAAACACTACATTTTTACCATTTTTTTAAAGTGAAAAACTATTTTGTGTGAAATCCTATTTTGGAGACATTATAGGATTAATCACTAGGCTAAACTTATGTAATATTAATTTTTTTACACCACACAATAGATGTGTGTCAATCGTAGTGTCATTGTTGGGGGAGGCAGAGCCATAATATAATTAAAAATATTTTTTTTCAAATTAAAAAAAAAATATTTTTCCATAATGTTTTCAAATGATTATTTCTTTAGTTCATGGAACACTTATCCTCAAGTGTAAGAACCAATTATTGAATCAACTCAGTCTATAGAGTATATTGTTTCTTTCAAGGCTAATCATATTCAGGGACCTCGAATCCAAATCATCAAAGAGGATGAATTTAAGGATCTAATTCAAAACCTTAAAGAGAAAATTTAATACCAAGTGTTGGAGGGTTTGTCCAGAGAATCAATTAAACTCTAGTAGTACTTTCTATAATTTTATCAAAAAATGGTTGAGGAAAAAAACATTATTTCATAGGTTCAACACAAAGAAGAAGAATTTCACATGGATCTTAATGCCCAATTTGAATGAATTAGTCAAATATTGAAAGACTGAGAGATCATAATAGAGTCATTAGTATAATATGTACATGTATCCCAGGATCAACAATGTGATCCAAAAAAAGGCCCAGAACAAGAAAATGTAGAAGAATATGTATCCCCACTTATCTTCAAGTTGAAGAACCCATTGAGGCTTTGATGAAATTCATAGAAACTCCATTGAACCCTACTCAATTAATGTTGGAGGAGATTTATTAAGATGATTTTCTTTCTGAAATAAAAATGAGAGATTAGAATGATCTAGATAATTTATTAATGGGTGTAAGGAACTAATTGGTCAAACTATTCCTCATACAATAGAAGATATAGCACCATTGAAGGAAGAAACCTCCCAAGTTCTAGAATTTGATGAGAATATAGATGAGTCTGACTACCTACCCCAATCTAGTGAAATTAAACTGTAAGTGTTACCTCCCACCAAAAAAGATATTGAAGTTGAAAAATCACAGGGAGTTTATATTTTAATGAACACATTATCTTTTGATTTCTTTGAAACTGAATTGATTATTACCTCCCCTTGGTTTATTTTTTAGATTCATCCAACACTTTGTTTCCTCAGACGATGATGATGAAAAATAATGTCAATATGAAGAGGAACAACTATAACACCCCGAACATGTTGAAAATTTATAGAAGGGTGTTCAAGAGGAGATCAATGTGTCTTTTCCCAAGGAAACAGAATAAAATGATTTAGAAATTTCATGGGAAGAATTTGATATTGACACTTCATGCTTTTATATTATTCAAATAGAATTACACTATGACTTTCCCTTTTATTTTTTCCTTGATTCTGAATACCTTTAGCAACCACAAGAGAATAAAAAAATGTTATACAAGTTGACACTATGAAAAAGATGGGATCATTATTTTTATTAATCAGAAAATGAAATTTTTATCTCATTTACATGGGAGTGGATTTGGAATACTCTATACATGGTTTCATAAATATAAACGAGTAACTTCATCCTAGAAATAATAATTTTCCTAGTTCATGAGCAAGAAAAATCACCCACCATCAGATTAATGATAACTGATTAGAGCTACCAATCTGAATGCAGTGAACACCCAAGGCCCACATTTGGGATTAAATAATGATTTATCCATATTTTTTCATTCTATTTCAGCTTTATATTATCTGAAAATATTTTCATGTATTCTTTTTTATCGTTTTTTGGTTTTTAGTGTTCATCTCTTAGGAACATAACTCATTGATGTACAACTAATAAGCCATCAGGTCGTACCACCTTTATACTTTTTCTTTCTTGTTGTGATTTATTTTGGAATCTTCATACAAGTTAAATACATTTAAATTCATTGAAGACATTTAATCATTTATTTTTTGGTGAGGGAACCTTTGTATTTCAGGATTTTCATTTGCTATTACTGTTTAGAAAATGTGTTTTTAAAAAGAAATCAATTGTTTTTGTTTTTTTGTTTTTATGTTTCTAAAATAGTTTGAGATATAAATATTCTCATTTCCATTTTGAAACTCCTATTAATGAGTGAACCAATCAGGTTCCATGAAATATATATTAAATGACTACTGAATTGACTTTGTTTCAAGTTCAAATATTTTGGAATTTCATGAAATGTACTCAGATTTTTGAATATCGTGCCACATATCACTGTCTTTATTTTTGAAATCATGTTCCTTTGAGACTTATTTAAAATTGTTTTCATATTCTATATATTCACCTCATTTATTGAGAGAACTATAATAGGCTTGATTTTAAATATAAGTTTATTTATTCTGAAACAACATGAGGTTTTGAGGTGCTTGTTTTTTAAATGATTGAGGTATTTATTTGGTTTTAAGCCCCCTTTTCAAATTAAAACCTTTTATTATGGCATGCATTTAACATTAATACTTATATCCCTAAGAATACAATGGTTATACTATTATGTTAGCACATTACAATCCCATTCTCCCTATCCAACCGGCTCTTGAAGTGAAATTGCATGATCTAGTGGAACTTAAGAGTATAAGATGATTTACTGTGGTGTACTACCACATGTGGTGATACATTGGGTGGAAAATAAAATGATGAAGAGATGATGTTTATATTGAAGAGTTAATTTTGTTTAAAGTTGTTCCTTTATGGATCATTCATGATAAAATAATTTATGCCTTTAGGAGCTTCCAAAGTAGAAGATATTTGTGCATATCTGGATGTTTCTAAAAAACTGTGTTTGATAAGAATTTTTTGCTAGTTAAATGCTAAATGGCAGGAACATTCCATGAGTTTTCATGATAATGGAGCTAAGTTTCTGTAAATGGGGAGATAATGAGACCATACATGAGTGAAAAAATAAAATATTTAAATTTTTCATCAAAAATAGCCAAGCCCTCCTTTTTCAACCTCATAAATTTTAGCTTTTAAATCTTACCAACCAGAATCCGAAGGACAACCCAGAAAAGTAATCATGAGAAAAATATGTCCTTGACTCACATATAGGGGAGAAGTTGAAATTTATCAATCCTATGGTGACTCTTGCATGAGTTTGGATGAGAAAAGCCTTGTTGAACATTTACATTTATTAGGTGAGAAAAAATTAATGTGAGGTAGGTGTTTTGTGTGCATGAGATAAGAAATGAAGTTGAAATATAATAAAAAATCTAAATATAGAATTTGAAATAATTTTTTATGAGGAATCATATTTTTTTGTGTGTGGATTTGGTAGATCTCATGGGTATGTGTTTTAGATTTGATTTGATTTAGTTTTGATATTTACTTGTACTAGAGTCCAAGTGCTAAGTGTGGAGGAATTTATAGAGAAAATATTTTCAATATATTTCTATTGAATGTATTTTTTTTAAATCCCACAAAGGTATAAATTTAATATTAATTGACACATTTTATGATATTGGTTGTATTTTGATCTTAAAATTAAAAATTGCCCATTTTGGATTATTAATTGTTTGAAATTAATTCTAGATTTTAGACATAACATATTGTACATTAATCTAAATTGAAATATTTTTCTTTATAAGAACTTTGACATCAAGGGATTCATTTGAACCTTCTTGAACAAAAGGTTAATGGACTATATGGATGAACAAAATAATCTCACAAGTTGGACTATAAAAACTATTTACAGATCAATAGTTTTTGGTGTGGGGTTATTAAATTCATTCATAGTGGTCCCAATTTATGTGAAATTCAGTGGGTGGATGTAAAAGAAGTTTTGTAACATCTTTAATGAAGGTTAATACGTGTGAATTGGCCTTTTAATGGTCATTAAGGTATTTTAATCTAGATGTTTTCAATATATATTCTAACTTTGCAGAATAAATTGTCTTAGTAAAACAGGCTCATCTATCGGAATACATATCCAAATATGCTCTGATTTTGAGGAGAGACATCCAAGATATTTATGAACAACATTAATGAATATTGAAACACATGAAGAGGGCATTTATTTGGGGAAAATGTGTCTAACTTCAGGGAAAAATTCTTCCTATAAAAGGGCAGGAGATCCTCCCTTTAAAATCATCTCATTTCATCCCATTCCTTTTTGGACAAAGAAAAGGACTTTTCGAGTTTATCTGCTTTATTTATTTTCTTTTCCATATATTTTTAATTAATTCTTATTCCCTATTCATCTAGATTACCCTTACCATGGTGGGGTAAACATTTTGTGTTCTTAGAGAAGTTTTGGTTTTCTATTTTGTAACACTTAAGTTCTTGGACATAATTGAATGAAATATCTTTATTCTTAAAATTTGTTTTCAATTTCATATAGAAGATATTATTATTGTGTGTGATCATTGTTTGACTATAATTCTATTATTAATGTTTTTAATCATAAATAATCATTATCTCCCTCCACTGATTTTATGATAATATATGATTGAATCGACTAGGGATTTGTGGCGAAGTATTTGAAAATCATCGGTATGTGTAAAAAGGGGAAGTGGATGTTCTTGATTTTTAGGATAAATAAGACTTGATATAGTATTTCCCAATTCAGTTGAGGACATTCAAAACAGCTCTTTTTCACCTAGAAGGATAGTTGAGAAAACTAAGATCTTGCTAAGGATCTCTCTCACCATTGAAATTTCACCAAGGAATTAAGAGGAAAAGATTATGGAAACTCACTTTAATCAAATCAGGAGAATTTGTTTGAAATAAATTTAACAAGTATAGAATTATAATTATTAAACTGACCCTGAACCAGTCGCCCTTTCAATATCATAGTCTTCCATCATTTGAATTTTAAATTTTATTTCAACAAATTTTTTATTGATTTATTCTAAAAACACTAAATTTTTACCATTTTGTAAAAGTGAGAAAATGGTTTCTGTGAACTCCTCTTCGAGAGACATCCTAGGGTTAATAACTAGTATACACATAGGGAATATAAATTTATTTCCACACCCCATGATAGGTGTGCATTAGAATGAATTATTTAGAATAGAAAAAATAGTGTATAAACATAAAATAATGATGTGGAAAAAAGGAATTTCACTTATTTTTAAATGGTTCGTGGTTAGAACACAAAGTTTGGCCAAATTAGGACCCAAACCCATTACATAAATTGAAATATGCATGTTGGATAGTTTCATATTTTTGGAAAAACATGTGTACCCAATACAAACCTCTACAAACCTATGAAATACCCCTCACAGATTATCTAAATGATGTTTCTTTAGGTGCATAGTTTAAATAATTAGTGTTCCTACATTTTTTTTAAAAACATAGATATTTGGGCTCCAAAAATCTCCAAACACTCCTTAAAACACAATTATTCTATTTGGCTCATCCATGACAAGAATATAAAGGTTTTACACTAAAAATTAAAGGATCCATTCCTCATTAGAAAAACAAGGATCATATATCATATGCTAATGATATGTTTTGTGGGTTCAGTATTGGTTATTGAAGAATCAGTAATCATTTGATTTTTTAAACGTTGGACCTATGGAATCAGTTATTATCTTAAAGAAAATAACTGTTTAAAACTAGGTATAGGGAGACCCATTACATAGCCCGATGTCCCAAGACTAAGTGGTCTGAATAGAAGGCCTGAAAGCCCATTTTTTGGCCAAAAGGGCCCTCCGGTGAATAGTACTTCGACAATGCCCAAGATGTTATGGTATCACGTCTGCTACAACTCCTACTATAGTGCCTCCGCCACTACTACAGTGACCTGCTATGGTGATTCTACAATAACCAAAAAATTTGTCCCTTTCCGGAATAGATTCTAGGTATTTTTGATGCCATGTAGGATCCATTACCACTTGGGTACATGCTCGTTGGTATTCAACAATCTTATGTCTTATGTATTTCGATTGATAGAACATTATTTAATGTTTTATAATTTTGATTTATTAATTGATGGGTATAATTTTATATTGTTAATCTCATGTTTTCTTACCTATATTCTTTTCATAGATCACTTATGATCATTTAATGATATCTAGTATGTTTTCCCTTACTGGGAATATAAGATCAACCCTTATTGTTTTTCCCACACCAAGGTTAGAGTGAATGGGATTTAGAATATTTTGTCTATGAAGGTTGTTAGCTGTGAATAACACTATGTTAAATGATGTAAATCATTTATTCAACAGTTTTTTATATCCATGTTTCTTAAAACACTAAACCTTTGTAAATATTTCATGGATAATAATGAAATGTAATTAATATTCCACTAATGTGATGTATTATTTATTTATGAAATGATTGGGGTCTCTATAGTAAAGGATGGTGATTGGAACTAACAATACATAACACATAACATGGGAGGCCTTAGCCTATAATAACCTAAAATCAATACATATCTTCGATACATAAAATAACTAGAAACACCAGCGTGATACATAAATGATAAACTAAAATATATACAATGAATGATAAATCAAGTACATATACATCACCTTATAGAAAAAAAGGTGAAATATATAAGTGGCAGAACTCTATTTCAAGTGGGAAGAGTTTACTAAAAAGGTACTACTCCCTATGAAAATCTATGATCAAGATCCAACCATAATGGGACCACAACAATAAGTGATAAAAACTATCACATTTTTTCACCAAGAATAAACTATAAAAAAGATATGTTATTTCCAAATCCAACAAGTCTATCTTCAACATCAGATTCAATTAAAAATAGAAAACACAAATGATCAAAAATCCCATTTATGGGTGAGTATAAACATACTCGTTAGGACACCTTGAATCATTAAATAATATAACATAAAATAAGTATACTCATGTTAATAGTACATGAGTGAGAGTAACATTAGATAGAAAGAAAGGGTCATATATTCTCAATAAGTTATTAATGTAATACAAGGAGCCCTAACCATCTCAAACACTTATTTCATGAATTCAATACATCGCCTCACAAATGGACTAAAATGGAAAAAATATTCCCCCATTATAATCTATAAGAAAAAATACTATGGAAATTTACATGAAAAAATAGAAATAAAATGAAATATATAAATACAATGAAATATATACTTTTTTATAATATCCCAGACAAGTAAATATATGTGAATTAGGGACAAAACAATGAGTCGGAATTAGTTTTCACATATAGGTCTTCCATATTACATCTCAAATTCTCAGTTATGATGTTGTAGATGGATTTTTAGTCTTATGTCCAACAAAATAGTTACAATTTAATAAATGTTAATAATAATAATTACACTACTACCAAATTGTGAATATTTAGTGGCTACATTTTTTCGTACTAAAAAAAATGATGACAAATGGATCATTTTATCAAGGATTGTAAAATGTTTTGATAAACTATATCGTTATTATTGTTAACAAACACTTCAAAAGTACCACCTTTATAAGTGACTTCTCATAACACAAATAATGATTATATTTATCCGTATATTTTCGACCACCAATAATATTGGCATTTATCAGTGAGTGTTTTAAAACTGATAAATGGTAATATTATTATAACAATATTATATTATTAAAAATAATATATATATATATAATGTTCTTAAAATAAATTAAAATAATACTCATTATGTATTTACAGTTAATATATATGTCCTATATTTTGTAATAAGTCAATTAATAAATATAATAAATTAATAATATTGAAAAATTAATATTAATATACATTTATAAATATTTTTCTTTTAATGATTTCAATTTTACTTATACATCAAATAATAAATATATCAATTAATTAATAATATTTATTAAATATGTATACATACCCTTAATATATCATATTCTAATTTCAAAAGTACATAATTAATTCAATTCTAATATATATTATGTTTTTAATTATAAATAATTACTAATGTTCTATATTTTTATTTAGTATTTTGTAATGGGCAATTAATGTGCATATTATATAAATTTCATTTGAATTTCAATTTTACATATATCAGTGTTATATTTATATGTAAATTAATTTTGAACACACATATATGTAATTAATTAAATTTTACATAAAAACACACACACAACATATTTTTGAAATTTATTCAATTTTTTAAATAAATATTTGAATTATATCTATTAAAATAAAAAGTTTAATATATTATGGTTTTAATCATGAAATTTTATTTATTTTTAATATATTTATTTTTTATATAATATTTATTACTTTTAACTATGTTTTATAATGTAATAAAATTTAATATTTTATTCCTTTTAATAACACTAATAATTTAAATAATTTATTCATTTTTTTTTTTAATTTTTTTTCATTTGAATATTTATTTATACATATTTATTCATTAATGTGTTTTTGTATAAAAAAATTTAGTTTATATAATTAATACGTATTCATTTCCATTTTAACATATATTAAATTTTAATTTTTTATTAATATTCAAAAATAATAACACATATTCATTTTTTTGATATTTTTGAAATTAATTTATTTTTAACTATTAAATTTCATCTTTTTTTAGGATACATTCATTTAACATTATTTGATATTATTTAAAATTAGTTATTCCATAAAAATGTTATTTTTTATTTAATTTTTTAATTTTTTTAAATATTTGCATGTAATGGTCCAGAGGCCTTAGATTTTTAATATTTATATATCATTTTAACTAGGTTGAGATGGATCCATTGTATCAAATTAAATCGAAGTAGTATCAGGTCATAAATTTCATATAGCCCTAGAAGAACAAGGCACAATATATGATCATGGGGGATAGAAATTTTACTACATTAGAACTACCCCTCTTTTCATATGTTTAATTTTTACTGACTAGCACCCCACCTCACATGGCTTTCCAGCTAGAATTTATATATAATGAGTTGTATAGTTCTTGGTCTTAATAACATGGTTTTCTAATGTCCCTCAATTCATTCTAAATATAGATAGCGCCACTAGGGTGGCCTTGAATTTCTCTAATACCACATCCAGGTAATACACTTGTATGGTTTAATATGACTACTTCAAGACCCAGATGTCATGTGGAAGGAAAGACCATTGGTGTCACGAACCTTCCCTCAGGGCCCGTGTCGTGACTACCACAAGCCTTCCTTCGATAGGCGAGGGGCTAACGACAAGCACCGGAAAGGCATATCCCTAAAAAAGGGAAGGCATTGCCTTTATAACCTATAATCACACACAACTAAGCACACAAAAAGATATGAGAAAAATGTAAATTGTATAGTAAAAAGAGTGTGTACAGTATGAAAATGGGCTAAAATACATGCCAACTGTAAAGTACAAGTGAAACTGAAAACATCTCCTTTGAACACCCGCCAAGGATCCTACCTGAAGGGTAGGTACAGATCTCGAATAGTTGTATCTGCAGATCATCTTGTCTAATTCCCACCTCTGAGCAGCCTCCACTCCCAGTACCCTCGATCTCGATCAGTTTTATTAGTTATCTGCACAAGACACAACTTGGTGCAGGCGTAGCATGTGCAGGGGTGAGTATAACGATACTCAGTAGGTACCCCGAGACCCCCTAAGGTCTCTCAAAATCCAAAAAGGATAAACCAAAAAGCATGAAAACAACAGTCAACCCTAATCAGGTATATTCCCATAAATATACCTAGGATTTCAAGTATACCCATCAAGTTCATGAGGAAAACAAGGCCCAATTATTAAACCAAACACCCAACTGTTCCATGAAAGATTGAATACTAAGAAGGTAACACCACAAAGGTAAATACCAAAATGGTAACACCACACAGAATAATAACACATAGGTATCACCACGAAGGTAAGTACCACAAAGGTAACGCCACATAGAATATTACAACAATGGTATTTCCAAAAAAACGTGTACCACAAGGGAAACGACTTAGCTCACACTAGGTATAACTTAAGTACGATAGTATTGATGACTTTATGTTTTTCTATCTCATATTAATTCATCGAGAAGCTCTTCTATTGACCCACATAGGATTTAAGATGACACACACCAGATCTGATGATAACCCACACATGATCTGGAGCTGACCCACACAGGATTGGTATGCACTGACCCACACGGGATCATTGAGTGATGACCCACACATTATCAGAAAGCACTGACCCACACAGGATCACTGAGCATTGACCCACACAAGATCTAAAGATTACACACATTGGATATGAAGATGACCCACATATAACCTGATGTTGACCGACAGAGGATCTGAATATTCTTCATGTATAGCCAGTCACAGGGTTCCCGCACAAAGCATGCTTGATTCTAGGAGGTTACGATCATCACACCATTAGTCAATACTTCAACAGACATAAATCCCCACAATGAAGAAACAAAATGGTCTATCTTGTCAAAAGGGACCCAACAAGACTTACGGCGCATAAATTGGATGCCCGACCTGTAAGTTATTAGTGTTTCTGTTCTGAGGGATCGATTGGATTCAAGATTGATCCAACCCAGCCATACGCCACCTTTATCCAAATCTCATTTTATGTATACCAAAAAAAACCATCTCAATAAAACGATCATGTAACCGTAGACAGTTCATCAAACGGACACCCGGTTCTCAACATATGAACAAAAAGGCGAAATTGGGTCCGGATGGGCCCGGGTTCTGTCCGACCCGGTCGGAACGACCCAACCCAGTGCAGACCAACCCGAACAGGATTGGGTCGACCCAAAGAGGTCTGGGTCAAACCTAGATGAGCTGGGCCATGGAGGGCCAGACCCACAGGGCCGCGGGGAGGATTGACCAGTGAAGTGGGCGGCCCGACCCACTCAGCTAGGTGCGGTCTACTGTGGTGGGACCCGTCCATGTTGCAACCCAGAGGGAGCCCCCGGTATTCCAAATGGTCGAAGGGACATTTGGTCACCCTGCTAGCACAAAAGACTTCTGGAGCGATCCCGCTTGGTGTGACACGGCGGGCCGGTTCCCGGCCGGTCCTCCTCCCAAAGGCATGGATGCATGCCGCTGCTCCACTGCAGCCAGTCGGATGTCGGCCACCTTCCAACCTCCATCGCGTCCTAGCATCCACGGTCTATATCTTTGGTGGCATATACACACAACACTTCTTCTCCATGCGGTAATCCGGATTCTTGCCGCCACCCTGCTCTGCCGCGACCGACGGGCCACAACCTCCTACTCAATCGGTGGTGTGAATGCACGACATCTTGCATCCACACTACCGACTAGAGTATCCAACGCCACCTTGTTCCATTCCCTTTTGGGTCTCCGTCCTCCTCCACTGTGAAGAATGCATCAAAATTAAAGATACGGCGGGATCAGGTCATGTTCATTTGGCCTGTACCCTCCGTGTTAGACCAGTAGCATGGAACTCGATGAGTAAAATTCAACGTAAAGAAAATTAACTAAGAATAATCATAAACACACCCCTACCACGATCTTCTATTGGATGTGTTGTGAGTAGGAATATGATGATGGTGATGTTGGCATTCATTGCTCCTGCAAGATGCTACCGATCCGGACTCGAGCATCATCCATGTCGGAGGTTTGTTCTTCTTTGGAGGATATCCTTCAGAGTTCTCCAAACCTATCCTCTTATCCATCGATTCCATTCAAAAGGGTGAGGAGCCATATTTAATTGAGTTAAGATTTTAATTTCAATTAATGTTTTCATATTAATTAAAATAATGTTTGGCACATTAATTGGGTGAATTATAAGGGTTAACTCACATTAAAGCAGACTTCGGGTGGTCCCCACCAACAATTATTTAAAAAGGAGGGTTCAAGAAAATAAAATAAAATATGTTTAATTTTATTTTCATTTTTTAACTCCCACATGAAAATACAGAAAACTAACATCCACCCTCGACCTACTATGGTTGAGGTGAAGGTCTCACTGGGTGAATATCGGCGTTGCGAGTTCCACGATGTCCTCTAATTTCAATTCCATGCACCGGTTCAAATGTTACAAAATGGCACTTGGGCATTTACTGAACGTTCCAAAAAAATGTTCAGAAATTAATTCTGGGCACACCAGGCCTCAGAATCATACACCGTCAACTTTAGTAGACTCGTAACATTTCCATATATTTAAAAAAAATGAAACGAAAAATTCTAGGTCTTTAAAATTGGGGTCTTGAAATCCCTTATCTTGAATTCATATGGCGCCAGGAGGCCATGTGTCTTAAATATTATAGAATCCCTAAGTCTCTATTTCCCAAAGGCCACAAACTCAAGCTCAAATGAAAAAATTGGGTCAATACATTAGCTTTTATAGTAACTACTAGAGTATTGTTTCTAGCCCCCTAAAAATCGATCACTGAACATATTTTAACCTCATACTTCAATTCCTTTAATATATTTTTAACTGATTCAATTTTAATATGTATTTATTTAAATTTATTATTTAGATTTCAATGTTATTTATAATATTTTAATGTTCATATTTAATATGTATTCATCTTCATTTACATATTTATTCATTGTTAATTTTTTAATAATTTTATAAATTTAAAAAAATATCCACATTTATTTTAAATTGATTTTATCAGTTCCTAAAAAATTATTATAATGACATTTATTATCAGTGCTTTGCATTTTATCACTAATAAAACCTATCGTTGTCAGTTATTTTGAGAATTAAATGATATAAACCTTTGCTATCTTTTATAAGGAACAATGACAGAACCCCCAAAAACTCAGGTCATTCAAGCTCTCATGGAACTCTACCTCTACTGTTTCTCCCACTCAATCTTCTCGGATAAATTGATCCTTTAAAAACTAAAATAATTTGATTTTTACACTAATTTTTAACCGATCATGCATTGTTTTCACAATTTTTTCTTCATTTCTCATGTACCACACCACCCCCATTCCCCTAGTCATAACTATATTGCAGTGGATTGAACCAATTGACATGATAGATATCATCTAGTTTATGATTACAAATTTTTGATTCAGATAATTTCTTTATAGTTTCTTTTTTATCAATGATTACAAGTGTTTTGGATACATAAGTATGGGTTTTTTAATTTATAATTTTGGCAGTGACTGTTTAAGGTTTTTCATTAAAACAATTATCCTTGAAAGTCTCCTCTAAAATACTAGAATCGATTGTTTACATGTTTTTTTTATATTTTTATGTATATTCCTATTATTTTTAGTTTCAAACCAATCTAAATAAATGTGTGTGTGTCATAAAGTGTTCTTTTAGATATAAATCAATAAAATAAATAAAATATTAATAGACTAAGATAGATTTTCAGAAAAATTTGTATCTAAATATGGAAACAGTTAACATCTTGGTACCCGCCAAACATATACAATTTTCATAGTGTAAATCTGATCCCTACATACCAATAAAAATATTTTTAATTTTTAAATAAATTGATCTACGAAATTTGGTCTACCATTGAGGTTTCTAATTTAGTTCTTTATCAATTAAAATACTAATTTATTCAAGATGAATATAATTGGATTTATTGAAAATGATTTTTTACTATATCTCATAATAATGATTTTTATTTGAAAATGAGTATGAAAATAATGGGTTTTGATGAATAAACAACAAGTTAAATAGTGGAATAGATTTGTTAAGGTAATAATTCATCTTTTGAGAAATGTAATAACTGTATTAAGATTAAAGACCTTAAACATGTTCATCGTATGAGGTTCTTCTTCTGAAATGTAAAAAATATTTATTTCATAAATTGATTTTTAGTATTCAATCCCTATTTATGAATAAATCACAAATAGTTTTACAATAAAATATATTATTTATCATAATCCTAATAAAACATATGACTATTTTAATTGGATTGATTCGGTAATCAACGATCAATGAATAGAAAAATTCATTGGAATTATTTCTATGCTCATAACATCAAATGAGTCTTGTTAAATTTAAATAGTTTTAAAATAATTTAAATTATTATTATTCTAGTTGTATTTCTCATAATAGATTTCAAAATTAAATTAGTATTTTATTTAAACACGTTCAAATAAATTAATGGAAGAGATCAATTACATTGTTTGGGAAGAATGATAAAATAAAATACAATCGTTCAACTAAATATAATCATTATGATACTAAATAATGATAGTATATAAAAGGTAGTTGAATATTTAACTTGATTTCTACCATGTCTAGGACAACATAGGTTTTGATAGACATAGACACAGATCATCTTCTATCCTTTTTATCATTACAAATATTTTATTTTATTTCTTTTTTTAATATTAAATGTGAGTAAGAATTGTTTATTAGGAATATAATATAATTTATTAAAAGTATCAATAACTTTTTCCAATGATTATGGAGATTATATAATTCTTTAAAACATAAGATTTATATATTTACAAAAAAAAATATTGAGACACATGAATAAAAATAGATATATATATATTAAAAAATCCTGTTACACTATAAACATATCAATGTGTAGATACATTTTATGTATAACATATGTGTAATTTTTTTATCTTAAAAAAAGGATATTTTTGAACGTAATAAGATGGATATGAATAATATAGATGGATGTTAATTGTATGAAAAAGGTTTATGAGGTTGGAGTTTCATGTTTTCAATAGATAATGCATATGAAACATCCTAAATCTATTTCATTGTTTGTGTTGTTTTTATCCAAGAATAATGTCTCTATAATAGTTGGAATAACATTATAATATTCACATAATTGATCAAATCTACAATTGATAGACTAGAAATGAGGAAAATGAGATGTACATACTTACTAATATGATAATTTGACTTCAGGATCATTTTATAAAAATAACAGTTTAAATAATGTTGGAGATCAAATATAAAAATTAATATGGAAATTTAATATTACCTTCATGATTGTATAAATATATTTGAGAAGTTAAATAGTGGTTAAATTGACCATTGTATATATGTGATAAAAAATATACAACATTGTCATCTATATTCAAGTTTTATAATTTGAAATCTAGTAGTATATGGAGAAAAAATATCTTTATATGACTACATGGTATCCTAAATGATATGATACCAGAATAAAATTAGAGTACATATCAACAATATAATAGTAAATTAATTCTATATTCATTTTTCTTGATCTGTAAAAAATACAGGCATGTCAAAATAATTGTATGTTGTTTTTTCAAGGATAGTGACTACACATTAAATTCACTATGTGTAGAACAGATCTGTATAAAAATATTTAATTGGGTCCTTTGTATGTTATATGATACAATAATCTCATTCTAAGGTTTATAAGACTATAAGGATTTGTGGTGTCCCGACCCAGGTTCCACTAAACAGTGCCTCGACCAGGTTGGTCACATTCCCTCAAGCATGCATCCATGTATGCCAGAGGATGTCGACTAGTAGCGAGGGTCTAGTAAGTCCGTCATGGGGAGACTATACCCACAATTATTAGAATAAAACATCAATTGAAGAAAAATACAATAAATTTGTGTAGAATCATATAAGTATCCAGAATATTTCCAAGACACGCGATAGTTAAAACAGGAAATACAATACTCCACTAAAATTTGAAACATGATAAGACAATGCAAGTGTCAGATGTCTACAATAGAACTGAAAATAAATATAGAACAACTCCCAATTTGGCCCAAAACCACATATGGTTCCCTCAACCATTCCCCATTCCCAAATAGTGACATATCCTAGGGCCTTGTCGTTATCATGTCATGCGACAACAATGTTTGCTCTGTTAACAATCAGGGGGGCCCAAATAGGGTTTAGAAAACAACTCTGTAGGCCACCAGCATTGGTGTCTAAAACAAGTCCTATCAAAAGACAATTCATGCAATTATATCAAGTAATAACTATAATGAATAAATATCCAGTTATCACAGTTTCGACCATTCATTAATCATGACATTTGACCCATATTCAATTCATGTCTACGAATTAAATCATAATTCATTAAGAACATTCATTTGGTGTTGAAATCCATATCAAGCACCCCAAATATCATTCGGTGTATTTTTCCTTGTATATCTCCCCAAATATCATTTGGTTTGGATCATCATGTCTAGCATCCCACATCACAAGTGCATGGATAACTGTTGGGTAGGAATTCCATGTCGAATTCACAACATCCTAATCAGTCTAGAATTCCATGTAAAACACCCACATTCTCAATCATTTAAATCATTCATTAATTCACAAGTATTAACCACATCATTCCCATACTAATCCAATGATTAGTTGAACATACCAAAGTCCATTAGTTAACCAAACAATTAACTAAGCACATAACACATTAATTAATTCATCAATTAATTAATCAATCAACAGAAATTTTATTCCATAATTAATTCCTCACAATTAATTATCCATCACGAAATCTCAAAATATCCTAATTGATTATCAAAAATAATTATGTTTAATAAACATCATGGAAGATTATTAATTCAAAATTTATTATCTCACATAGGCAAGAATCATCTCATAATTAATTCCCCTTTATTAATTATGTCAATCCCATCCACATTCCACATCTCAAATACGATATCCCAAATCATATAAAAAATTCCCCAAATCAATCATCTATTTAAATAGCCCCTTAACCCCATGATTAAATAATCAATTAATTATATAAGAAATTAAAATTTTAATTCCACATTAGTAATTACTCCAATTTAGGAAAACAATTATCAAGGGATGATAGAAAATCAATAATCTTACATAAACATATCAAATCCATGACTATGAGAGTTCTAATTATACAAACTACCTTGGATTATTGATGGATGTTATCCCAAAAATAATCCCCAAAATATGAGCCACATAATGATGTCAATCATGACCAGGATCTAAATACCTAACCCCAATATTATGATCAAAAGCATTCAGATATTGATGATCTAGATCTAGATACACAATCCTAGATCTAGATCTCATCACATAAGCTTAGATCCATGGAAATAGTTAATATCTTCCATGAAAATATCAATAATGATTGAGGAAAGAACTAAATAAGGAAATGAAAGAAATCCACTTTCTGGGAAAATAGAAGATCTTTAATATGAGCTTTATATCTCAAAGAATGATGTTCAAATAACCTTAGAATACCTCCATAAAGATCGGGGATCTCCTTGAATTCATCAAACCCGATCCAAGAGTAGTTTTGGGGGTTCATGTAATTTATATACTAATTTTATAAAAAATAAAACTCATGCACAGAGTTTCCTGGGCAGAGGTACATGGTTAGGGTAAACCGTGCACCAACCATGTGGGCCTCTCAATCAATGTTTGCATGGTTCACATGTTACTTGGGTTTAGGCACACGATTTTTCAAACATTGTGCAAACTGTAAGCAACCCTCTATCTATTAAATTTTCATATAAACTCACCTAAATCCTCCTCAAACCATAAATCCAAACCAAAGATACATAAAAAATGAAAAAGTACCTTAAAAAGACATGAGATGACTTCGTAAAAATGTAGAGATCTTACAATATCTCCACCTTAGTACAGCTCATCCATGAGCTGCACTCCAGATCTTCACATTGATTCTGAGCCAAAGATATTGGGCCACTAGGACCTCATATCTGCTTCCCATTTTCATGTTTCCTCCTACAAACATCCATGTTACCATAACATAGGAACTATCAGAACTATATTTTCCTCCAACACATTCTCATTGTGTTGAAACACATGTATTGGGTGCTCCTAAATGGAAGCATCAATATTGAGGTTAGCCTCATCCACACTGATTACATGATAAGGTTTTGGGTGATACCTCCATAGTTGGGATACATGGAAAACATCATGAATAATATTATATTTCTGTGGAAGATCCAATTAGTATTCCATAGTCCTTATTCTCCCCACTACATTAATTGGTCATACAATGTTGTGCACCAAATTGAATTACCTTTGTATCCTGTGGTGACCAACCTTGGGGACACTTGGAGGAATACATGATCTCCCTCAATAAACTCAAGGGGTCATCTCGGTTTTTTAGAATACAACATTTGTATACTATGAGACACAACAATATATTTTCGAAATAAATACATTAGATTCGATGTCTCATGCACAAGACTCAGTCCCCACATCTATGACTCACCTACCACTTCCTATCATAGTTGTGATCTAAAATGTCTACCACAAATTGGTGCATATGGTGCCATCTGTATAGTTTCATGATAAGTAATGTTATAGGATGACTCCACTAAATCCAAATTATTATCCCTAGAACCACTAAAATCAAGAACACATGACCGAAAACATATCCTCTAGAAACATTATGGTATTCTCATTCTTCCCATATATATGTGAGTAGAAATCCATACTTAACAAAGACATTATACCATGCACCTTTTTTATGCCCTACCAGAAGTGTGATGCAAAGCGCGAATCATGATCTAAAACTATAGTTGGAGAAACCCAATGCAAATAAACTATATCATGTACATACATCTCTCCCAACGATTCTACTATGAATGTTTCCTTGATAGGAAAGAAATGTTTTAACTTCGTCAATCGATCCAAAATGACCTAACTAACATCATTATTATAAAGTGTCTATGGTTTTCCTACCACAAAATCCGTAGTTACACCATACAAATTCTATTACAGAATATGCAATAGCTGTAATAAACCCTCAGGTCGTTGATTCTCTAACTTCAATTACTGACAGGTGAAACACCTTTCCACAAAACCCTCTATCTCATTTTTCATGCCTAGACACGAAAACTGTCATTGAAGGTCATGGTTCATTTTTTTCACCCCAGGATATACCACCCACATTGAGGAATGAAATTCTTACATGAGTTCATCTCGCATGTTCGTAGGAACAACAAAATGATTCTTCACATAGATTACCTCATCCTCATATATCAACAAGTCTGATGGTGACTCTCTACCTTCATGGATTTCCAATAAGTCTAAACACACTGCATCCTCATACTGCATGTCCCTGATCTGTCTCAAGTGTGTAGAATCCACTGCTCCAAAAACTAGAACCATCTTTTCCTGACTCTGTTGAACCATCACATGCATTTTAGTAAAAAAATTCATCATATACCTTTATCAATTTGACTCATGTACCAATTGAGATTGAGTTGTATAGATTATGAAATCAGCCACACTATTCCCATTTCTGGGTGTATATGCTATTTAAAAATCAAATAACTATATATACTCTACCCATCTTCCCTACCTAAGATTCAATTCACATTTTCAAAAGATGTACTTCTAGATTTTATGATCTGTAAATATTGTAAACATTTCACCCAAAATATAGTTTCACTAATACATAAGAGCATTAACATAAGCTTCAAACATGAGTTCTTGTGTTGGGTAATTTCATTCATGTCACATCAACTGTTGATACCCATAAGCTACAACTCGATCCCCATGCATCAACACAGCTCTGAGTCTGATCCCATAAGCTTCACAGTACACCATGTACTCCTCACCGGACTCAGGTATGATAAATATTTGTGCCAATATCAATCATTTATTCATCTACTAGAAATAATTCTCACATGCTTCTATCCATTCAAACATTACCACATTCTTTGTTTAAACTGAAAGCATCACTGCCAATCAAAAATGGTCCTAGATGAACCTCTTGTAATATCTAGATAATCAAAAAAATACTTGGATGTCAAAAAAACTATTAGGATACTCCCAAGAAACCACTACCTAGAGTTTCTCTTGGTTTATCACCACACCATTTTCTGAGATGATGTGTCCCCAAATGTTCACATTGTTAATCCAAAAACATTCACATAGATATCTTGGTGTATATGTGACGATCTCTCAGTGTACTGAGGATGATGTCAAGATGTTGGGAATGCTCATCATGAGACATAGAGTATAACAAGGTTTCATCCACAAACACCACAACAAACTAATCCAGGTACGAATGAAATATCATATTCATCAAGACCATAAACATTATTGCATTGTTTAACAACCCAAATAAAATTATGGAAAACTCATAAAGTCCAAACCTGCTTCTAAAAGTAGTTTTCGGTATATCAGATGTCTGAACTCTCACATGATGATACCCAGATCTCAAATTGGTCTTTGAGAACAATAAAGTCCCCTTCATCTAATCAAAAAATCATTAATTTTCAGAATAGGATAACAGTTTTTCACAGTCATTTTATTCAAATTCTGGTAATTTACACACAAGCGTAAACCCCAATCAACCTTCTTTGAAAAAAAGATATGTGGTCCCAAAGGTGAAATTCATGGATGGATAAACCATTTATCCTACAACCTCTCCAATTCTATCTTGGGATCTTGAGCTCAGTCAGTTCCATTCTGTAAGGGGGAATAGATACTGGATCATCCCTTGCCATGAGCTAAATAGTTAATTCCACATTTCTCTTAGGTGGAAGCCTTGAAAAGTCATCTTGAAATATATTATTTAAATGTTCCACAAATGGTGGAAGTATGTCTTGCCTACCACCCCCATCATCTAGAAAATACTAGAAACATGGGCTGTGAGATATCCCATTTTCTGAGTAATTGGCCCAACATAGCTTTCTTGGATATCCCATGCTCTCTGATGAACATAACGTTCACTATTATGAGACCCAAATGTCACTATCCTATGGTAACTATCAATGTGGTATCTGTACACCACTAACCAGTGCATACCCATAATCAGACCGAAGCCCAGCATATCAAGTACATAGTTATCCCTAAGAAAACATTACTCTACAAACTCCAGTGAACAACCCATTTAGAAATCGATAACTCTAGATTTTGTTCCTAACAGTGTGTCAATATTCATTACACTGTTTAAAGATTCCACCACTTTGACCAAAAAACTAACAATATTTTCCTATATAAATGAATGAGGGCCACCAATATAAAACCAAGAACTAGATATTGTACAAGCTACTAGAATAGTATTTCTCACAATCTATGGACCAGTCTCGCTTTCCATTAGTATATTCTTCACATCATGTAATTACCCTTCCCATAATCCTTGTGGATTAGTTTGACTCCCCTTAGTAGTTACACTCTGCGGATAAAGGCACTCAATCCCCGATGAACCATGTCCACTACCTCTACCGCCTATACTAGTAAATCCTCAACTCCAATACCTTTAATATGTAGAAAACCCTATTCTCACACTCTAACTTTGTACAACTTCACCCTCAGCACCATCCTATTGATTATTCTAATAAAACATCTGTAGCTTGCCCATATTGCAGCAAAATTTTAACTACACTGGTGGTCGAGTACAATGTATGTGATAGTGTCCCGAACTTCTGCATTAGTGGTAAAGTACATGAGTAAGGTCTAGTGCAATTGTTCATCCTAACTATCCAAAATGATTTTAAATTTCCTAAATACTTTTCTCACAACAGTGATTCCTTCCATTGGAAATCATACTCCCTGGTCGTCCAGAGACAACTACCTATCAAGTATCGGAAGCCACTATTAGGTTCCCCTCCTAAATGAGAGCCTGATTCACCACTTATAAGAACTTTTTGTGGCTTAATATACTCACTTTGGACTTAATCTCACACTTCATTCTCACCTAAAAACATTTTTTGGAAGAAGCTTCATCTCGTTCCAATGTTGGATAAAAACACTGTAGAAATCTGGAATGTTCGGCATAATCAATTTAGGGAATTCTTACTTGGGTCATATGAATAAACTCAGAAGCCTTCTTTTATATTAGTGTATCTGGATAGAAGTGATTTAAGAACATATCCATAATATACTTCCATAACTTATAATCAGTTCATCTAGATCATGCCTGAACATCCCACCAGCGCTTCGCTGACCCCCGTAGCATATAAGCATCCAACATAACCCTACTCTCATCCAGAGTCTCTGAATGTTCTGGTATCGTCTCTTTGTATTGTAGCCAAAATTTATCTCCCTCGGGTCCACCCTTTATAGTAACAGTCGAAGGGTGCTACAACTGAAACTTCCTTGTCAACTAAGACATGCTTTTCAGAACCCACCCTGGGTCTCTCTCCATGAATTGCATGAAATGATCAATGTTTTCATGGAAAGGCCCCCCTACCTCTAATTCTTTCACCAATGGTGCCTCAAGTTCCCTATCATGATGTTCATTCTGGTCTATACCCTCTTATCAACAAGAATCATGGGGGCTTAACTCTACAAATTCAAACACATGTCTTATGTCTCATAACACAAACTAATAACATTTACATAAAACGACAAGGAAACATAACAAGTTTCAACATGTCCTTTCACCATTTATTTCTATACAATCAACACTGAGTCACTATCAATAACCATAAACATCCCACTCCTTGGTCTTCTTTAACAAGTGTATGCATATTCTCATTAATTAATTCCCAGAATTAATTAATTACATCATTTCAAATTAACTAATTCATCAATTAATTAATCAAACCCATCTCATTATTTATGTTTTTCTTTAGACACACATTTATTCATAATATTAATCATTATTTAAATCTCACAGCAAGAAAAATAGTTCATTTTCAAAAACATATTGATAACCAATTTTCTTGTGAGTACCTAAAATGATGCATGTCAAAATACCCCTAAGTTCCTATAATGATGCATGCATACTAGAATCTCATGGCACTAAAGGACACGAATAAAATTTTAAAAAAAATTGAAAAAAATATAATTCCACACCATAAGTGTGTCACCCAAGGTGAAATAATATCCAAATGTAACATCAAACAACAATTAGAACAATCAGACCATGATTAACTGGATTTTTCCCCCATATATAGACTTTCCACTCCCATGCAAGAGCTCATTACCAAGACCCGAATCTTCCTATTCTATTGTCTACCATTACCAAAATAGTAAGAAAATATAAGAAGAAAGAAAATAAAACCCATTTGATAACTCTTTTTGACATCCTGACACGGGTTCCACTAAACGATGCCCCGAGCCGGTTGGTCAAATGCCCTCAAGCATTCCTACCTGTATGCTAGAGGGTGAAGACTAGCAATGAGGGTCTGGTATGTTAGTCAGGGAGATATAATACCCTCTTTTATCAGAATAAAACACCAAAAGAAGAAAAAAACAATATACCAAGGTGGAATCATATAAATAACAAAAACAATACCATGTCACATGATAGTCAAAATATGAAATACAATACTAATCTAAAATGGAAAACATTCTATGATAATGCAAGTGTCAAGTATCTACAATGAAACTGAAAATAAAGAAACAAATACTCACAATTGGGTCCCAAACAATGTTTGGTTCCCTCACCCATGCTTTATTACCAATCAATAATATATCATAGGGCCTTACCCTTATCACGTCCTGCAACAACAAAGTCTGCTCAGGTGCTGATCATTCTGCCCGAATAGTGTGTGTGTAAAAATCAGTAGGACACCAAAAAATGTGTCTAACCCATTTCTACAAAAATGAAATTGTATGAAATTATATTAAGAAATAATCACAATGCATAATTAAACAGTAATTATGTTGTCATTCCTTCCTTAATCATTAATGTAGACCATGTTTCATTTCATGTATCCCATTTAAATCAAAATTCATTAATGTCATTAATTTGATGTCGTATTCCCTGTCATGTGCCAAAAAATCTCATTCGGTGTAGATAAAAAAGTCTAACACCCCAAATCTTATTCTATGTAGAACTCCATGTTTATCCTCCCACATCACAAGCACTGGGATAACTATTGGGGAGGAAGACCATTTTCATGCCCCAACATCTAAATCGGTCTAGTATGCCATGTCTAGAATCCACATTCTCAATCATTAAATCATTTATTAATTAAAAACAATTAACCACATAATTCCTTTAATAATCCCATGATTATTTAAACATATCAAATTTTATTAGTTAACCCTAAAATTAACAAAGCTCATAACCCATTAATTAATTCATCTAATAATAATTCAATCAATAAAATCATAGCACATAATTAATTCATCAAAATTAATTATCTATCCCAAAATATCTAATTATCATAATTAATTCTCAAAATTAATTAGACTTAATCAATATAATGGAACATAAATAATTTAGCATTAATTATCCTAAATATCCAACCATCATCTAATAATTGATTCACCCAGATTAATTATCTCAAATACAACCATATTCCACATCGTAAAAAATATATCTCAAATCCTATAAAAAAATTCTCCAAATCAATCATCTATTTGGACATCCCATTAACCCCATTATTAAATCATCAACTAATCATCTATTCAATTCTAAAGTCAATTCCACATTGCTAATTACTCTAATTTTGGAAAACAATTATCTAGGGAAGTTAGAAAATCTATAATCTCACATATACATATCAAATCCATGACTATGGGAGTAAAAAATAGACCACATACCTCAGTTTCTTTATGGATGTTATCCCAACAGAAATCCAAAACATCCAAGTGGCACAATGATTTCGACAAAGGTTTGGATATAAATCCCTAATCCCAAAATTAAGATCAAAAGCATCTAGATCTTTCATATCAAGATCTAGATCCAAAATCCAACACATAAATCTCAACACATAAGTTTTGATCCATGAAAACAGTGGATATATTCCATGAAAATATAAATTAATTATATAGGAAATAGTAGAAGAATCAAAGCAATGAAATCCACTTACTGGGAAGAGAGCAGTTCTTCAATCCGAGCCTTATATCTTGAATAATGGTGTTAAAATCCCCTTGTAATCCCAACAGAAGGCTCTGGAATAACCTAGAATTCGTCATTCCCAATCCTTGGTTGACATATAAGAGTTTCACGGGTTTGGGTGATTTACAAAATAGATTTCGTATAATTAAAACTCACACACATAGTTTCCTAGGCAGCATCGGAAGAATAGGGCAAACCTTGCACCAATCATGCTGACGTCTCTGTCTAGGCTTGCACGGTTCACATGACTACCTGGGTTCAGTCGCACGGTTTTTCAAACCATGTGAAAATTGTGCATAACCCTCTATACATTAACATTTCTTAAAGACTCACCCAAATGCACCACAATCCATATCTCCAAAACAAAGGTACTTAAAAACTACAAAAGTACCATAAAACGGACCTAAGATGACTTCGAAAAAATGTCAAGATATTATAAGATGTCATGAAACCACTAGACATTTGACATACCATTAATATTGAATAATTTAATATAGGAAACCATGTCACACAAAATACAATCCTTAGAGGAATAAAACAGATTATGTGTACACTAAATTTGGAATCTAGGTAGGAAACCTAAATGTTGTATTATCTATATATTGAATAAATTTTTTTGTTGTATAACTTAGTTCTCATAGTACATGGTTAGTTATGTTGGTAAATTATATCATTCCACTATGATTATATTTAATTTGAAAAAATATTATGTTGTCTCTGAATGTATCTAGACCAAAACAACATTATAATGATATTGATTTTTATTTGTATCCAATGATTATAAAATGAAATTGATTTAGGATATAGGTTTTACATTTTTTGATTCTCATTGAATTGAATAGTTCATACAAAGATATATGTTTCATTGGATAATAAATGACATTCTTCCTTATGAAAATATTTTTAGTCTATAAAATTAATATAATTTTGGGTTGTATCATTTATGAGGAAGGTGTACACTTATTTTGTTTTAAATAATCCTCAAAGAATGTGTTTTCAGAACATCTCAAATTTTTACCCCAGTAACATAAATAAATATCCTAAATAATAGCATTTTAAGGAAATATAGAACAAGGTACAACATAGTTTCTACTAATAGGTGATCAACTGTTTGAGAATGTAAAAGATAATGACAATTTTTCAGAAAACATATGAAATAATGTTGGAAAACGTGATTATATTTATATGAATTACTATAATAGTATTGTCTATACATCAAAATGTTTTCTTATGTCATATAAGTATAAAATGTTATAATATATTTTTTTGTTGGGATGGTATTAAATTTAATAAAAAGAACAAAAAAAATAATCAAGGAAAATAGAGAAATGAATGACATAAGGTTAAGGGAAGTGATGGCATCAATGAAGAATGAAATATGAAATTTTCTTCCTCAATTATCTTACACTCTATCTATAAAAAATATTAATTTGTAAAAATCCTTAATGGTTTAAATGTAGTACCATAATATTTTATATGTATATATATATATATATATTATGTTCCTGGGGGTAAAATTACATTAAACACACACACACACACACACCACACACATAGTTCAGAAAGGAAGACCGCAACCTCCCTAATGGGATAACCCACCCATAGAACTTTATTTATTCTGTACCTGGATTTTTGGCCTAGTGGAAATAAATCCCATTACATGGATCATAGGTCCAGTGGGCATGAAATGCCATTACATGGCCCTGAAGGCCAATTTTTTTAGACCAATGTCCTTTTAGTGAATAGTTCTAAAACTATAGAGACCCCACCATTTCTTACATTACTATTGAAAAATTTTAAAGATAAAAAACATAATATTATTACAGAGAGTATCCAAAGTGTTAGGGTTTTAGGAAAACTAGGACCATACATAATGATTACAACATCATGCATGAGCATTTATTTAATTCCTTCTTCTCTAGCTTCTCATTGGCATTTCACCTCTCCTTAGAACATGTTACCACCTGAGGATATACATAAAAAACGGTGAGGTAAAAGGCCAATATGAGAAAATATAATATCAATATAACAATTGTGAGTATAACCATAACATAGGAAAAATATCACGAACATGATAGGAAGCATTAATAAGAGAATTGAAATTTGGGAATGCCTAAAAATGAAAGATCATGTCTTAGTGGATAATTACATCACATACTTATGAAAATATATATCATCATGTACACACATCATTTAACATAACTCATGAGATTCATCACTTTCCCAAATGTATTTAACCACTGTATAATTCCGAGCACACCCATCACATTGAAACATTCATATTTCGGTCTATAATTCCGGGCACACCTATCATATCATAATATTATCATTTATAATGCCTGACAAAAAGAAAATATATCATAAATAATCATAACTTACTCATGAAAAGTAATTGGTTTCATATCTTAAGAAAATATTCATAAACATTGGGTTCCCAAAATTTAGTGGGAATATCATACTTGATACGATTTCCATTAACCCTAAGTGAGAAGTAAAAGGTGTGTTTTTAAAAAATTGTTCTTTTGGAAAAGTTTTGTTAGATAGAAACATAATTAGAAAACTTTTATATCATAGAAAAGGTAATATAATTATGAAAACATGATTTTTAATTTGTGACCATACCAAATATGGAGTGAACGAGGGAGAACCTGAAGAAGGAAAATTGTTGTCATGATTTTCCCCTTGCCTTATTTCTGAACACTTCCTTCAATCTAATGTCAAGTATAACCTCATTAGATTAATTAATTAACAATTATAAAACCATTTGTACATTAACATGGATTATTATGGTTTCATTATGTTATTTTATGTTCATTTGGATGAGTTATATTGTTAAAAAACACTGTTCGAGAATGTTTGTTTTTATGGTTTTTCTCGGGCGGTTCACTTGTATTCATAAATTGATGTTCGAGTAGAACATAGGTAAACATACAGAACTAATATTACATATTATTAATTATCTTCAATGATTTTAAATGATCTTATAATTTATTATATTATATACCATGTGGATGAATCATTAGACAAGAATTAAATGATGATTGTTTGAGTAAATTGGAGCGGTTTTTCAACCAAAACAAACTTGTTTTGATTAATAATTTTATAATATGTGCATAAGTTAGTTACATAAAATAAAATAGGATATAATAAATATAAAATATTCTTGTTCTACCATAAAAATGGTTTCATGACCACATCTGACTATAGAAATGGAAAAAATAAAACAAGTCATTCTTGGTGTTGATAGATTAACACCTCACAAACAACCTTTCTTTTATAAAATATAAGGATTCAGGGAAGGGATTTGGATGGTATAATATATCATTAGTATCATAAAATTCCATTTTATGTATTATAATAGAGTTACCATAACATGTTAATGATGATAGGTGGTTTGAGAAAAAGAACGGACTTGAAACTGATAGGAAATTAAAGGAAGGATGAATGAAAATTACATCTTGAATCCTCATCTTTAGATCCTCCTTAGGGGACGTAGGCTTGGTATTTTGATGAGAATAGAAGAACTTGGACATGGGGAAGGTGATAGAGAAGATTATTTGTCAGATTTTAGTTAAGCATTGAATCTTGAAAGGTGTGAGGAAATGAGGGTGTGAAGGGTGGTTTTTATAGTGGAGGGGAGAGGGGTTTTATCCATATAAAATTAATTAGATTATTATTTCTCCAAAAGGTAAGGAATAGTGAGTCTTCCATGACCATTAATATTAATTTTATCATTTGATTCCGAAAATTTTTTCTTACATTAGTATAACATCATTCATGACTCTATAATTATCTTATTTAGCTTTTTTTGTAAATTATGGCATTTCACTATTCATAAAAATTCAAGTATTTCAGAAAAATCCAAAAAATTCACCCCAATTATTTTTGGACGTGTATAATCATAAACTGATGTAAATTCACCAAAAATAAATTTTCAGGTATTATTATTTTAATATATAATTAAACTCATAATTTATTATAAAAAACTATTTTTAAAACATTCATTTAAAGATTCTATAATATAGGGACACCATACTTTAACATGAATATTATTTATATATTATCATTGGTAAGGTTACTATTAATTATGCTATATCACTATTCATAATGATATGTTACTATTCACCAAAAATTATGTTTTTCTTATTGGACTCATAACAACTTACTGATTACAACCGTGTATGCATGATTTCTGAAATTCTAAAAACAAAAGTGGGAAAAAAATGTTTAAAGGTCACTTAGAACTTATTAGTTCACTATGTTTTGTTTTCATGTGATTTTATGACATATTTATAATTATAGAATTTACATTGGAAAACATTGGGTCGTTACATTCTTTCCCCATTATGAAATTTGTTCCTTGAAATTTTGTTTTACATAAACAAGTGAGGTTACTTCTCCTTCATCGCATCTTCTAGTTCCCAAGTAGCTTCTTCAAACTTATGGTTCCTCCACCACACATTTTCATGGTGGGTTGTTTTTTTAGTAGAACCACATATCTCTAGTCTATAATCTCTACAAGATGCTCCTCATAGGAGAGATCATCTTCCAGTTGTACCACCTCTGAGTTTAGTACATGTGAGGGGTCTGGTATATACTTTCTCAAGAGTGACACGTGAAACACATCATGAACTTCACCCATATTCGGTGGAAGTTCATTTCTATAGGCCACAACTCCTATACGGTCATGGATCTCAAAAGGGCGAACGTAACATGGGCTTAACTTCCTATTAATTCCAAACCGCATGAATCTTTTCCATGGTGATATTCGACGGAAGACTTTATCCCCAACGTCGAACTCCACGTCTCTTCAACAATTGTTAGCATAGCTCTTTTGATGACTCTGGTTAGCATTGATGTGTTTTGAGATGACTTGAACCTTCTATGCCATCTCTTTCACAAGATCGGGTCCTAGTAGCTTTTTTTCTCCAACTTCATCAAAACAGGTTTGAGTTATACATTGATTTCCATACAGAGCTTCATATTGATCCATTTGAATACTTGAGTGGAAGTTATTTTTGTATGAGAAAAAAACTTATGGGAGATATTGATCCCATCCATCTTTGAATTTTAGAGACCAGGCTCTTAGCATATCTTTAAGCGTCTGAACCTTCCTTTCAGATTGGCCATCAGTTTGGAGGTGATAGGTCGTTTTAAAATTCCACTCTATACTCAAATCATGTTGAAGGGTCCCCTAGAATTTATATGTGAGCCTTGGATCATGATCAGAGACAATAGAGAGTGGAATGCCATGCAATCTCACCACTTCCTTCACAAATATCTTTGCAAGTTGTTCAAGCGAGAGGTCTTCTTAGATATTGATAAAATGGGTATTCTTGGTGAGTTGGTCAACCACAACCCATATCTCATTATTTTGCTTCGATTTCTTTAGGAGAACTGTGACAATGTCCATAGTAACATTCTCCTATTTCCACATGTGTATAGGAAATGGATGCATCAACCCTTTGGTCTTTTGTCGCTCTGATTTAACTTGATGACATACCAAGCATCTTGATATATATTCCAAGATCTTCTTTTTCATGCTATCCCCATAGAAGTGTTCTCGGAGATCACAGTACATCATGGTACTCCCAGAATGGACATAGAATTTTGTGCCATGTGCATTTTCCAATAGATCTTTCTTTATCCTGGGTGATGAAGGCACACAAAGCCGCATTCCCAACCGAATCAAACCATAATCGTTGATATGGAACTCTTGAAGCTTCACTTCCTTTACATCATTCAACCTCTTTTGTATGTCCACATCATCCATTTTTGCTTCCTTAATCCTCTATTTGATGGATTTTTGGGCAATCATTTGGTAAAGGTAGGATATATCATCTTCCATTATGTTTTCCAAATCAATCCTTTGCACAACGAAGAAGATTGGGTCATTTTCAATCCGTAACATGGATAGAGTAGTTAAATCTTTTCTGTTCAGAGAATCAGCTACATTATTCGACTTTCTATGATGATAGTGAATAGAGAAATCATAATCCATGATTAGCTCAAACCATTTCTTTTGAAGCATGTTGAGATACTTTTATGTGAATATATTATTTAGGCTCTTGTGTTCATTGTATATGTCTAACTTCCCACCATAAAGCTAGTGCCTCCATATTTTCAAGGCATAAATCATGACTAATAGCTCTAGATCATTCGGCGTGTAGTGTTTCTCATGTATCTTCAACTACCATGAGGCAGAGGCTATCACATTGTCATTTTTCATGAGTAAACAAACCATGCCTTTCATCGAAGCATCACTGTATATAAAGAAAATTATCCACATTTAGGTAGTGTGAGTACAGGTGCAGTGATCAACCATATCTTTTTCTCATTGAATCCTCTCATTCTTCCATATAGACACACTTTACCCCTTTCCTCATTAACTAAGTTAGAAGGATTTCCAATCATGAGAAATGTCTCCCAAAACATTGGTAGTACCCATTTAATCCAAAAAAACTACCGATTTCTGTGACACTAGATGGCATTGTCCATTCTTCAATAGCCTTAGTTTTTGAAGGGTCCACAAAACTTCCCTCACTTGTGATCCCATGTCCCAAGAAAGTGACTTTCTTCATCCAAAAGACACACTTTCTGAATATGGCGTCAATGGTTTACTTTCTCAATGTCACCAACACATGTCTTATATATTCTACATGTTCATCCTTTCTCTTGGCATAGATAGAAATATCATCAATAAACACGACCATAAATTTCTCTAGGTAATGTATAAAGACTCTATTAATCAAATCCATGAAGATTGAAGGGGCTTTAGTATGTCTGATGGGCATCAACAGAAACTCATTGTGACCACACATTATACAGGAGGCAATATTGTAAATATCTTCCTTCATAACATTTAACTAATGATATCCAGAATGATGGTCCACCTTTGAGATGTATTGAGATCCTCTTAATCGGTCAAACAAGCCATCTACCATTGGAATATGATACTCATTTTTTATTGTGATCTTGTTGAGTTCTTGATAATCGATACATAACCCCATTGTTCCATCCATCTTCTTCACAAAGAGCACCAGCACACCCCATATTGATGCACTAGGGTGTATGAATCCATTGTCCAGATTCTCTTGCATCAACTTCCTTATCTCTTCTACTTTGATAGGATCCATCCTACAGGGACACTTTGAGATAGGAGTAGCTCCGGGTATGAGTTCGTTTGTGAACTCTACCACATGATCCTAGAGAAGTTAGGGTAACTCTTCAGGAAATACATCACCATATTCCCTCACAATGGTCATTTCAACAAGGTTGGAACTTTCCTTAGACCCTACAATTTTAGGGATTTATGTTTCTTTTTAGGGAATCAGCACCCACACAATTGATGGATTTTTTGAAGGATACTAATGATCTTCCATGAATTTTTAGAGGAGCATGGATGGTTTAGAATATGAAATGATATTTATTTTTCTTGATAGTTGATACATTCTCTATATAATGAGAGACAATCCATTCCCATTAAAGAGTCGAAGACCCCAAAGGTATGTATTACATGATTCGCTGGAATAATGTCCCCACATACACCAACATGAGAAGATTAAAATACTTGGGTTGCAATGATTGAACCCCTTGGTGTTTTTATAGATATCTCTACTTCAAGGTTTCAGGGCTTCGAATCTATAGTTATAGAAAACATACATGATATAATGTCTTTCATAGTACCAAAATAAAATAAGCCTCTTTCCATTCTTGAGTGAAAAGGAAGTAGAAATTGTACGACTTCATTACCTTGATCTACTTCCGTAGTAGTGATTACAAAATACATCCCTTCTTCCTTTGGATGTGTTGGCTAATAACACTTATTACCCTAAAAAACTCAATGTTTAATGCATTGTCATGCGTAGTGCATTAGCTCCATACATTTGTAGCATTGAACCATGGGTGGTTCTCTCCTTTCTTTGGTTACATTCTCCTTCCTTTTCATGTAATTTTGACACTCTTGAGTATTGTGTCCTTCTTTCCCACACATGAAGCACTTCCAAAGCCTTTTGAGGAAGTTCCCATGCTGCAACTTCCCACATTTTTGGCATATGGGACGTTGAGTTTTATTCACAACTTTGTCATTATATCTTCCAGCTTGAAACTCCATCATTGATTACTTATCACTATATTCATTAGACCATTCTCCAAACTCTATCTCCGCTTTGAGAGCACATCGAACAAATTCTTCATAACTCCTAATGTCTATAATTTCAAGAGACTTTTGAATGTGTGGTTTTAATCCAATAAGGAATCTATCAATTTTGTTATCATTATTGGCAATAAAACTCTAATCATTCCTTAGAAGCCTTGTGAAATTAACTTCATAGGTTGTGAAATATTTTCCTTATTTTTTTTTGAGCTCTATGCATTCTCTCTCCATCTGTGTGTGAAGATTTATTTGGAAATAGTTGTTATTAAACATTATTTTATAGTCTTCCAATTCCGTCTCTTCAATTTACTCCCTAGGAATTGTGTTCTTAATCAAATCCCACCGCTGATCAGCCTCTCCATCTAGATGATAAATGGATAGAGTCACCTTCTTTGTCTAAGAATAGTGAAGCACAGAAAAGATCTTCTCCATGGAGTTGACACACTGCTCTGAAACTAAAGGATTAGAAGATCAAGTAAACATCAGTGGTCATTTCCTCATAAAACAATTGATAGACAGTTTATCCCTCTTTGGTAAAGGAATATGTTACCCATTACTATGGTTATTTTTCATAACATGATATAGTTGGGTACACATTTACATGAATTTATGAACTCCAACTCCCATATCATTGGGGATGTCGTTCGGGAAATTATTTCATTGGCCCTTGCAAGAGTTATTGGCCTGTATTATCCAGGTTCCCACCATTTTCTAAAATAGAAATGGTTAGAAATAACATTAGTCAACAGGTCATGAATAAATAAATTATTCATTTGAATGATTTATACTAAAATCATAACATATGGGATCCCTATTTAAAGATTCTTGTGTGAATATTTGTACTCAGTCTCATACTAGTGGTTTTCTCTTGGGTTCACTAATCCTAATTACAAAATTATATAAACCTTGCCTCTTATACCCAATATAGCGAACCAATCATATCTCACATTACTGTTACATCATTTTAAAGATAAACCACATATTATTATTGCAAATAGAGAAACCAATATATTTGTGTCTTAGGAAAACAAGGACCATACTTAAAAAGTATAACATCAAGCATAAAAAGTTATTAAATTCCTTTTTCTCTAGCTTCTCATTGGAAATTGATCTCTCCTTAGTACATGTAACCATATGAGTATGTACATCAAAAGGGGTAAGATAAAAGTCTAGTAAGAGGATATATAATAATAATATAAAAATGGTGTGCATAACTATAACATAGGTAAAGAATCATGAACATGGGAGGATTCATTAATAAATGACATGAAATGTGAGAATGCATAAAAATGAAATCTCATGTATTAGTGGTTAACTACAACACATACTTGTGAGCAAAGATAAAATCTTGTTCATACATCATTTAATAGACCTCATGATATTCATCACTTTACCCAATGCATTAGAGTGAAGTATAATTCTAGGAACACCAGTCTAATTGAAATATTCATATTGGGCTATATAATTCTGGGTGCACTTATGACTTCAAAACATTATCATTTATCATTCATGCCAAAATGAAAATATATAAAAAATGATCATAACTAAGCCATGAAAAGGAATGGATTTCATATCATATGAACATATTCATATAAATTGGGTTCCCAAAATATATTGCGAATAACAAACATGATACGATAGCCATCAACCCAGAGTTATATGTAAAAGGTGTGTTTCTGAAAGATGAGTTCTTTTGGAGAACTTTTGTTTGACATAAACTTTAGTGGAAAACATGTATATTCCAAAAAAGGTAATATAATTATGAAAAAATAATTTTTAATGAGTTAACATACGAAATATAGAGTGAAAGAGGGAGAACCCAAAGAATGAAAATTGGGCTCGAGATTTTCCCCTTATCTTATATCTGAAAGTTTTCTTCAATTTAATGTCCTGTAAAACCACATTATATTAATTAATTAACAATTGGAGAACATTTTTCACATTAATACGGTTTTTTATGGGTTAATTAAGTAATTTTATGTTCCTTTGTATGAGTTATAGAGTTTAAAAACATGGTTCGAGAATGATTTTTTTTTTGGTTTTCCTGAGCGGTTCACTTGTATTCATAAATTGATGTTCGGGTAGAACATGGGTAAAAATGCAGAACATAAATTAAATATTATTAATTATATTACAGGATTTTAAATTATATTATAATTTATTATATTACATACCATGTTGATGGATCATTAGATAAGAAATAAATTGTGATTGTTTGAGTTAATTTTGGCGGTTTTTCGACCTCATTGAACTTGTTTTGTTTAATCATTTAGTAATATGTACATAAGTTAGTTCTAGAACATTAAATAGGAAAAATACATATACCATATTCCTTTTCAACAATAAAAATGGTTTTATGACCAGATTTTAATGTATAAATGGAAAAAATAAAACATGTTGTTCTTGAAGGTGATAGATGAACACCACACGAACAACATTTTATTTTATAAAATTAAATGATTTGAGGAAGGGGTTTGGATAGCTTAATATAACATTAGTATCATAAAATTATATTATATGTATTATACTAGAGTTTCCATAACATCTGGATGAAGATAGGTTGGGAGAGAATAAGAAAAGAACTTGAAATTGAAGGAAAATTAATGGATAGAGGAAGGGAAATTACCTTTTGAATCCTCCTCTTCAGATAATAGTTAGGGGACCTAGGCATGGTCTTTTGATGAGACCAGAAGCTCTTGTATGTGGGTAAGGGTATAAGGAAGATGCATGGGAATATTTTAGACAAGGAATCAGTCTTTAGAGGTGTGAGGAAATGAGGGTGTGAATGGTGGTTTTTGTAGTGGAGGGGAGAGGTGGTTTCTCAATATAAAATTCATTAGTTTATTATTTCCCCACAAGTCAAGGAATATTGAGTCTTACATGACCAATAATAGTAATTTTATCATGTGATCCCGATCCAATTGGAATTACATTAGTATAACATCATGCATGACTCTATAATTAGTTTATTTAGCTTATTTTGTAAATTATAGTATTTGACTATTCATAAAAAATTCATGTATTTCAGAAAAATCTCAAAAGATCACCCGTACCATTTATTGATGTGTAGAATCCAAAAATGAAGTCCATTTTTCAAAAGAAATTTTCAAAATATTATTATTTTAATATTTAATTAAAATCATCATAGATTATCAAAAACCAGTTTTAAAACATTCGTTAACTTATTTTAAAATATAGTAACATCATAAATTCAATTGAATATTATTTGTATATTATCATAGGTGAGGTTATTATTCAATAGGGTATATCACTATTCATTAGGGTATGTGACCACTCATATGGGTATGTTACTATTCACCAATAATTATGTTTTTCTTAATTGGACTCCAAACAACTTATTAATCACAACCATGCATGTTAGATTTTTGATATTCTAAACACAAAAGTGGAAAAAATATCTTTAAAGGCCACTTAGAACTTATTAGTTCATTATTTTATGTTTTTATGTGATTTTATGACATATTTATTAGGAGGAAAGTTATATTGAAAAACATTGGGTCGTTACAACAACAGTACCTAGACTACTACAGTACTTGTTACAGTGTTTCCACTGCTACAATGTCAACCACTGTTATAGTGTCATAAGTTCAATAGTTCCTCTACTGCTACAACCCCCTATAGTGTTGTTATAGTACTTATTCACAAGGGGTTTTGAACTCAATTATGCCATTATATTGTTGTCTTCGCTACAATAATCCTTTACAACCTAGCCGTAAGAATATAAGGTATGATTAGAAATAAACACATTTTAAAAAATGTTCACTAAGGTTTTAAATAATGAAAATGTTTTTATTATTTCATAATAAATAATTTCTCAATTTTTAATAAAGTTATTGTACGTTTCAAAAATATGTTTTCTTCACAAATGGGTTTTATCATATTTTATGAAACAATATAAAAATAACATACTAACATTTTAGAAATTTTATTTGAATAAAACAATATTATTTTGTAAATAATTCTTTCAATTTTATCAATTATTTAATTTTTAGTATATGTCTAAAAAGATTTTTTTCAATGAATAGTGAAAATACAAATTCTTATTAAAACTATCATTTCTATTCAAGTAAAATTATCATTATGATTTGAATTTTATCTTATTGTAACATAATATTTATTTAATTATAAATAATATAATTTATAAAATATTAATCTTTATTATAATTGATTTTATTATAAGTTTATTTTTGGGATTAAAAACACACTTTCCTAAAAACCATTTTTATGCTCAAAATGTGTTTTTATCTTAATAACTAATTTATAACATATTGTAAATTATTTTAATGAAATTTATATATTATTTATTCAATAATATATTTAAAAATTCATTTTATGGATTTCAAAATGCATTTAATGGAAGTAAATTAACTTTGATGCCTAAATAACATTTTTCTGAAACCGGGTTTCATTGTGATTTGCATAATTATTTAAAAAAATCCACATAATGAAATAGAATCTAGTAAAATATATTGATTATATATAATAATTTTAATTTCTATAATTTAATTCTGTATACTGATATTTTGGTCATAGTGAATAATAAAAGTTATTAAATATTGTTACCCTAGATACGGTTAAACGGTTTAATGAGGGGTTGTTAGACCAAGATATAAGCACATGATTTTCAACCAAACCATCCGAATTTTACATATATAATATATTTCTACATTATATTATTATACATTCAAACAAATGTACATTATGTGACACTTCCCCATGAAAGAAACCCTATATCATTGAAATATTTTATGAAATTCTATTTGTGTCCTTCCCTTCACTTATTAAAAGGAACCTATTATCCCCCCTCATTCATACCATTTGATAATTATATATTAGTAATTACAACACAAAAGAAATACTATATTCCATTCTATAATCATATATTTTATGGTATTAATCAATGAAAAATCCTTCAGTGGTTAATGTGTGAGCCCAAATAGGTCTCACAAAAAAGAACTAATAATCATAACCAAGATCATTTAATATTATTTCTTATTTGGAAACCTATTAAAAATATCCTTAATTAAATAATGAATCATGTATTATATATTTAATAAATTATTATTCTGATGGTGGAACAACTATTTACCACCTCTTCTCCTTTATATGGGTGATGAAATTATTACCTCTGTATACCTGTGGACTATCGCCTCCACGTAATAATTTGATTCATTTTCCATAACAGTATATATGAAATTTTATTATGATATATTATATGTATATTTGTGTTATATTTATTTAATAATAATTTTTATAAAATTATTAATTATAATTTACATTTCTATCATTCCGTCCATTGAAATATTGAAATATCACTTTTGTAAAAACAAACTACAATCTCCACATAGTGGCGTAATTAATTTATAATATCATATTTATTTAAATGGTTCTAAATATTAATATAATGATCATTGAAAAAATTTATATCATGAATAAACTTTTGGATATAGAGAAACCATGATTAATTTGAAAAAACCATAACTACTGATTCAAAACATAAATGAAAAATGAAGTAGTTAACACTAGAAATGACAACGATAATGAAAATTGTCAAAAAAATGGTGATATGATTTTATAAGTAAACCATTTACTATATTATAGTAATAAATATTTTTTTATAGATGTATAAAAGATTTAGATTTATTATAATTGAGATTAGAGTGCTTACAATGAAAAACTAGATTGAGGTAAGGATTTATCATCTCACGTTTATTATCCAGATAATTACACATGATTCACCACGTTTCTCCTTCATGTGGTTTATATTCAACCCCTTTAATATTATATAACATTAATATATTTATATTCCTTGCATTCAAGGTATGATTTTATGTAATTACTTTCATCGATGTTATGGTTAAAAGTTTCTAATTCGGTAAGGGTTTTTTGTTACAATCTTATTTTTAATTGTATTGTTCATAAAAATTTATAATTATTTTGTTATATTATCTATATATACAAAATATGGTTTATTATATTTTAATATGGTTACTTAGATAGATAAATCATTTTATATTTTTCATCTTTTAGTAGTCAAAAGGTAGAAAGGAAATTTTTTTATCGAAATCCAACTTTATTTCACTCTTGGGTCTGGAATATTTTCATCTATATCTAAATATTATTTAATGTGTTTGAATAACGTATTAAATATACTAAAAATATTTATTAAATAACTTTTTCCCATCCTTTAATTTATATAATTTTTTCAAATGAATCTTTGTTTCACTTTCCCAAATATGTACTTTGGACCTCTTTACAAAAAATGTGAAAGGAATCATTATTTTTACATACATTGGATGAAAAAAATTCCACACCATCATGAAATCTATTTTTTATTATTTCAGGACATTTTTTCTTTTATATTTTTAATGAAAATATTTTTCTTATTATTTTGTAAATTTTTACTATTTAATTAATTTATTTCAAAATGACTATTTTACTTTCATTAAGAGATATTATAGTGTTATTTCAATGATATTTTCAACTATCACAACAAATTATGATGGTTCATATGATTTACTAGGGATATGATTGAATTATACTATACCTATTCTTTCTATGGATGTTTTATGATTATTATTATGATATTTTTGGGAAACACATATCCTTTCAATGGGTTAATATATGATGATATGATTAATGTTTTTTGATATTATTCACACATTAGTATGGTGTAAATTATGTGATGCATGGTAAAATAATTTCATATCCCTCTAATGAATTGGGTAATTATGGATAACATTGGAGATAATAAGGACAAGATTTTATTTTGATCCTTGTTCATCAAGGTACATTTTCTAATAATATAGTATTGGGAGTGAACTATAACTAATTTTTGATCGAATGGGGACTAAACCCAATCAACTATGATTTTCCTAGCAGTAATCATTGACTATAAAAATTATATTCTATTTTTATATGTATTCCAAAATCTTGTAACTTTTTCTTATGTTTTGTTTTCATAGAACATGATTAATTAATGGTAATTTCACACTCTTATAACTTGTGCCTTTTGATATGATAAATTTTTATGCCATGATACCTTATTAATGATAAATGTCCATTTTGATATGAAATTTATATATTATGATCATGTTATCAAACCCATAGGATATTATTATTCTCATTTATTATCATAAATTAATATCTTTTTTGATTACCTTTACAGGGAGACTGATTTCTCAATTTCTTATGTTTCCATTACCCATGTTATGAAGAACATTTTAAGTGAAATATTTTTAATAAGGGTGTTATTTTTAAATAACTAAGTGGGAGATAATGTATATATAATTATTTAGAAGTTTTTAGAATATCCATGTTTCCAAATACAATAAATCTATGTTGACCCAAGCCTTTTACATGTATTATTACATGATTTTTATCATTAATATTTTGTTAAATACAACTGATTGATTATGAGGCATAGTGTCTTTAACATACAAGGTACGTAAAACATAAACCTAATAATAAAAATAAAACAAGTTTCCTATAATATATATAATGGGATTATAAATCCTTTTTTCATACTAAAACTATACATGATATCCTGGGGAACACATAAAAAATTGGTGATCAGTAAATCCATGAAATGAAAGAAACATGTAAATGAGCCATATTATATGAGTCAAAAGGTCTGAAATGATTTCATAAAATAAAAAGATCATGAATAAAATTATATATACATAAAATAATGAAAATTGTGACAATGGAATATATAAGAGATATAAAACAAGGCATAAGCATAATTCATGTTTAACCATGAAGAAAATACCACTTTTTGGGAAAAGTACCATCATATATTAGGTTTACTCCCTAATCACATACATAACAACCCATGGGAAAAAACATTACCCAATGAATTAGAGTAATATCATAGTGAACCAATCATAAAATTTAATTTTTAATCACAACCACAATGAAAATCCTCCATGAGCCCAAAAAATATGGATTAACCATTGAAAGACATGATTTTCATAATCATGCCTTATATCATAGTCAAAGGAAATGTTGTTAAGATGGAATTTGAGAAATTATCATATGAGATGTACAACCCCATTAAAGGAAGGGAAATTAATATAGTTATTTATTATATATATATATATATATTCAATTTAAAATCATAAGATAAAAAATTATATAGAAGAATAGAGAGTTAAATTGATAGAGGTTATAACCCAAATTAAAAGGGTGGTTCATAGAGATGTCTTAACTTTTATTCCAAAATCAATCTTCACATTCCATCTAAATTATGAATAATTAATATAAATCCATTCATTAATTAAATAATAACCATTTATACCTATATTTTTTTATTATATGGTAATTCTATTAATTTCTGATCATTTCAATGAGATATAATGTTTAATCTTACTTTTCTTAGTGCACTCGTTCCATGGTTCCATGGTCGGATTACAAGGAGATAATTATTGGGGATCTTTTCAATGTGGGATAAAACCCCTGAATTAGAATGAAATGGTATTCACGTGATTTCAAATATTTTAATATTCCGATATACAAATATGTATTTAATTTTTGGGATGATTCACTTAGTAAAAATGATATCGTTATATGGTTACCTCATTTTGTATGTTTTGTTGACCATCCTAAACAAGATTCATTTTACATAATTAAATAATTATTAAAACATTAAAAATATAGAAATATTTTATATTCTAATTATTATCATAATATGTAATAATAACAATATTTTTATAACCATCCTTAAATGTGGTGTTGAAAAATGAAGTGTGTTGTTCATGGTGGTGGTGAACCAACCAAACTATGAAACGACATTCCTTTATGAATATAATGAAGGAATATAGAAGAGGAATATTCAATTATAATATTACCATGTTATTATATTTTTTATATTTTTGTTAACATGTTTGGGTGGATTGGGGTCATATGTGCATGGTAGAAGTATAGAAAAATTGAAAATGATTTGTCAACAATCATACCTATTCCTTTGGTTTTCTGCTATTAGGATGCCCCATAAGGGTTTTGGAAATATAATTTCGATGTAAATAGTATAAAAAATACATTGGGGAGAGTATTTGGAATATTTTTGGGTAGAATGTTTTCATTATTAAAGGCTTATAATTTCCGATGATAAGGAGTCACGAGGGGTGGTATTTATAAGGGGCAGAGATGGGTATTTTTTAAAATTATTTTAATTAGTTTATTACCTTAGATCAATACTACCAATATTATTGATTCATGTGAGTATATAAAGTAAATGGTTCATGTGTGTTCTATATAAGGTGTTCTTGCATCATCTATGACAAAAATATTCTTGTATTTAACTTGTTTGTTTCAATATCTTATTTTACAGTATTTCACATTCCATAAGAAATAAACTATTTTATAAAATTATAAATACTCAACCCCAACCAATTTTTTACATTTATATTCCAAAAATAATTTCAATTTAATGATTATTGTTTTTTAAATATGTGAAATTTATTTTTATATCAAATCATATTTTGTTAGAAAATACCAATATTAATATTATGATTAATTTTTGGCCATTGAAAAAATTACATTATGTATCAAAAAATTATAATATTGTTATAATAAAAAATACTAATTATATATAAATCAAATTTATGAAATTTAACATTCTATTTAATGATTATATTTTATAGAAAATTTCATTTAATATTGTTATTTTTTAAAAAAAATAATAACACTTAATCTATCATTTTTAAAATATTTTTTTACATGTAAAATTGTATAAATATATCATATTTTTATATTCTATTAAGAATAGTTATTATTTTATATTAAAATATGTGATGTTACAATTATTATCTATCATATTACTATTTCATTGTTCATATTACTATTCCAATGTTTTAATTAATATTCCAATGGTTAGATAACTATTTAAACCACATGATTTAGAAAAGTCACATGGGTTCCATATAGTATATAAATTCTAAACATGTCATTAATTCATTATATATTTTAATTTTCACAAATAGTTATATATATTTACATTTTATCAATTCATATTTCATTACTAATAATTTTCCTCATTTATATTTTATTATTCTGGACTGTGATTATTTTGGGGGATTGAGAAACAAAATTTATTATTATTATATGGGTTTTCTCTATTAATTTTACTAATTAATTACATTAAATTCTTGTAGACTTTTTTATTTTATAAATTTAATCTTAAAATTATAATAAAATGAATTTCGTTTTATCATGATGTGAGTGTCCCTTAAATAATATTATATTACCTAATATGACACAAATATATAATGAGTGGACATTTTATAATGATAAAATTATGTTTTGTTACATTCTCCATATTTATAATATTTCATCCTTGAAAATTTTATTATGTTCTAGGGTTAAAATATTTCAGGATACTTCTATTTCATGGATTCTTTTTGTTCCAATGTCACATCCTCATACATTGGGTCTCTTCATAGTACATTGACTATGTGATTTATCCTCTTGTCCAGAAATATATTAATATGGTTAAAGATATTCACCACCTACTCCTCATATGATACTTAATATTATTTCTATTCTATCCATGAATTAATTACAATTTATGTTTCTTGTTTTTCTTATTCAATAGTGATTTGTGTAATATGTCATATTATTTAGAATCTTATTGTGGGATTTATATTTAACAATCCACAACTCAGATATTATAGAGAATATCAAAGGCTTCGATATTCCTGGTACTCAGCTTATCCTTCTTCAAAAATATCATGAATTTATTCCATATAAATATGCGAATAAATAATTTATTTTCATCCTCAAACACCAAGATTCTTTGATGATTGTTGGCATAACTCTTCTATCCACTTTGAGAAACAATGACGTGTTGTTGAATAGTTATGACCTTATTAACAATTTCATTAACCATTTAATGTCCCATCATCTTCTGTTTATAAAATTTATATATATATATATATATGCATTTTTTCTTTATATCTTCCCATAATGGGATTCATATGAATCCATTTGTATTCCTCTGTAAAAACTATTATTTTTTGAGAACTCATCCATAAGAAGATGTTGATCACATCCTCCATTTAAATTCATCAATCATGCCTGCAATATTACTTCTAGTGTCTAGATAAACCATTTATATTGGCCGTCATTATGTTGATAATAAGACGTGAAAAATAAAAACATATTCTTTAGAGAAATACAAATACTTTTCTTGAACATAAATGTAAATCTCAATTATTGATTGGATATATCTGATAATGGTGTTTCATATAGCCTCACAATTTCTCCAACTTATATAATTGTAAGAGGACTGATTTACAATTCCTTGAGAATTATAATTATGTAATTAGTCTTTTGAAGATGATCCACCACAATCCATAAAGAATTATTTCCTATTGATTTCAATAGAAGAGCAGTGACAAACCCCATAGTTATTTTTCCTCTTTTAGATGTGGTTATGAGTAATGGATAAATCATCTAATTTGACTTTTTCCATTAAATATTCACTTTTTTACATACATTTAACTTTAATTTATACTCCAAAATATGTGTATTATCCCACTAATAGATCTGTCAATGATGTTGATACATCTTCATTCTCTCTAGATAGAGAATTTCAAGCTGCGTGAATCATTAAAAAATCCTTATTTTTTTTGTATTTAATGGTGCATATAGTCATGAACAGCATTTTACAACTCCTTATTAATCAATCATGAAATTTTAGTATTTACCTTTTCTTATAGCTTCCTCCTTCTTCTATATTTTGACATCTTACCATGAAGTAACCTATTTCTTCTATAGAAGGTATGTTTAAGAAATTAGTTGAGAATGGACTGATGATGTTTCTTCCTTTATAATCCCCATGCCCATTAATTTCATGTATAAGAATATTGGATCCCTCTAAATTCTCCTGATTGACACATTTGTTGAATCCTTTCAACTTTAATCATTTTAAACTTTATTTACAATCATAGGATGGAAGCATACAAGAAAAATCATATTACATGATTAGATCTAACCATATTCACTATTAAATTTTATTCTCCTTCAATGTGAATATATATTTTAGTATATTAGGATTAGTAAATATCTGACACGTCTCCCCATAGTGAAAATACTACTAGAATTTCAATGTGAAGATTCCTACAATCAACACTAGATCAATTGTTAGATAGTTATAATTCTGAAATTTCTACTTCCTTGATGCATAAGGTATAACTTTATCATTTTCCATTATTTTATATCCCAAATCTTTTTTAAAATCATTATATATACACAAACATATCCCCACATAAGGGCTATATGTGGACTGGGGTAGTGATAAGGATCCTTTTCAATTTCTTCATGATCTCTTCACATTAACTGGTCTATGAAAACATTAATCCCATCAATTTCATATTTTTTATTGGGTTTAGAAATTATGTTATTTTTCTCACAAATAATCAATAATATCCAACTAGTCGAATTATACTATGGATTTGCATTACATATGTTAGTATTTATCACTATTTCATCTCCTTTATCTTAGAAGGATCCATATATACCCCCTTACTAATGATAAAATTACACCAATAAGATATAAATTTCATTCAAAAATCACATTTATTTTAAATTTCCTATATATACTCCTTTCACAATGTTTTTATCATAATATTAAAATAGAACTCATAATCCTTTTCACTATTATAGTATATTGGAATATTACATATAAATACAGGTAGTTTTTTTGATTTATTCCCTTAAATTTCTATTATATATTTCCATATATATTGTTAGATAATTTGTGAGAGTTAAGGGAATCATAATGTCCACACCTTATTTTAAAAAAAGTCATGAGAATATGTTCCTTATTCACAATTAATTGAGTCCATATGGACCAAATATCCTATATAGAGATGTACATAGCCCCATCTAGTTGATCGAACAAGTAATATATTCATGAAAGCATGTACATTAACTTTATCATTATTTTATTGAGTTTATGATAATCAGTAGAGAGGTTCATTGAACCATTCTTACTTTGGATGTATTATAATAGTTAACCCCATGGTGAAATAGTAGGGTATATAATATTTTTTTCATTTTATCTTGAAACTACATATTTTGTTATTCTAATGTAATCTGGGTCATTAATTAGATATTTTTGTATATGTTCATAGATCCAATAATAATTTCAATTTAGAAATCAACCACTTAGCTAGGATAAAGGCCATAGAACTATTCAAGGAATACATCATTACCTTCCTTCATATTGGGCATGTAATCAATCATGATTTTCTCCTTTAAAATATTCATTTTAACTATATATGATTTATCAATAATCAATAATAAATATTCATGGTAATAATATACCCAAGTAGATTCATCCTCCTCCTTACACATGTATATAATAAAAGGATGACTTGGGATGTGAAGAGTGATATCCTTCTCCCAGAAGATGATGTTTGGATTATATAAGGATAGACAATCAATGCCCAATATAGATTGAAACTGAACTAAAATAATTAATATAATATTTTCCTACAGTTTTAGTCCATATATATTGATTAGGGAGGAGTTATATACTTTGGATGAAATAATTTCCCCATTAATTCTCCTAGAAAACATGGAATATATGTATTGAGGTGGTGGTTGAATAGGTATAATAAATTTGTATGATATTAAATGATGCATATAATTATAATCTTATTAGAAATTTGAAGCTCATTAATAGATAATGAACACCACTATCACTATTTTATTATGGGTTTATTCATTTATGATATACAAAATAAAGTTAAGGATGAGAATACATTAACTATAAAAACATTAAAATGAATAAAATTAATTATAAATAATAATTTGTATATTTAAAGTATATATGAAATTATAATTCTCTAGTTATATATATTGGTTATCCATTTTAATTTTACATTCATGTTTTCTAAGAAAAAAATATATTCCCATTCTTCATAGTGGTTAATAAATAGTTTCTGAATTTTACTAAGAATATTTCATAGGACTGTCAAACTAGGTTCATAGTAAGGGCCCATTCACCATTATTTAGGATCGTGATGAAGCTATACCGAACCAACTCTTATTAGGGTTAATACCATTTGATGCATTTGATCAAAAACAATATCCACCTTTAATATCCATACATGGATGTATTTTAAGGGAAGGAACATACTCTATAATTTCGGAAAATTTAAGTATGTTATACCTATACATAAACATATCCATAAGGTTCTAACTATAGAACTATAGACTTAATGACCAAAAATAATTATAACATCCTATAATTACAAATATATATACCCAATACATATAGACATATTATAAGAAGATTTTTATCCCTAATATTCAATTAAATACAAAAATATTATCTACAGGCCTAGTGAATTTGTAATACAAGGTAAAAAAACATCTCCAGAAAAGTAAAATAAAAAATATATTTTACTCTCTACAAGGAGATCCTAAATCCCTTTAATCTATTAACACTACTTATTATTTACAATTTAATACATAAAATAAAGGGATGAGATAGACATACTCGCAAGGGAATAAACATGATAATGAAGAATATCGTTTCAGTCAGAAGACACAAAATGATATTATAAAATACAAGGGTCATAAACATTCATATAGAGGTATAATATAAAGAATGTGAAAATATAGAAATATTTATGTAAAGTAATACAAGAAATAACCATTAATCAAGAACAAATTCTATGAAACCTTCACATGGTGGACAATGTCCTAAAATTAATCGGATTACTACTAAATCCCATACATAATGTCTCATTAGACAAACACATTACCAATGTGTTGAAGGGTTTTTATGGGTTCAACCATCATTAAATATACATTCATATGTGTTCCAAAATTTAAATAAATTATAATTCATAAATATAATAATTACACATGGAAAAAATGGGTTGTATAATATTTTCACATATTATTATAAAGGGATATTTTATACAGAAGGAATTTAGGAAATGTACATAAGGAATTTATTTTCCAATTAATGTAAGTAAGATTACTTTAGGTATTTATATTATAGGAATATATAGATAAATTTAAATCATTCAATAATATTTAATATAGGTAGAGTTAGGTATAGATAAAATGGTAATAACCTCAAGAAAAAGGGTAGTTCTGAGAAATCCCTTGTCTTATTTTAAATAATCAGTCCACATATTCCCTTAACATCCCATATAATAAAATTAAACTCATTATTTACATAATTAAGAACCTTTTACCACTATATTTTATTTTATTTTATTTTATTTATGTTCATTTATAAACAATTCAATGTTATATAATGTTTAATTTCCATTTTCCAAGAGTGTTTGTTTCGTGGGTCCATGATTGGATCACTAGTGGATAATTATTGGAGTTCTTATGAAATGGGAATAAAAATCCATATGTAAAATGAAATGGTATTCATATACTTCAAAAAATTTATTTTCCTAAATAACCACAAGTTTTAAATCATAGTGTTTATTCACATAATGAAAATGAAAATGTTATATGGTTAGTTCATTTTGGTCGTTTTACTATCCGTTTTGAACTATATTAATATTATTTAACTAAATAATTAATAAAAAATAAAAAAAATAATTAAGTTATATTATAATTATTATAATCATATTTATTCATAATATTATTTTCATAACCACCTTTGGTGTTAGTGGTGAAAAATGATGTCTGTTGTTCATGGTGGTAGTGAACTGACCATATTATAAAAAACGATTTTGTAACACCCTGAGATTTTATGAGAAATATATTTTTGTTGTACGCAACACCAAACTAATCTTTCACTACACACAACACTTTCTTGGATTGTGTTACACACAATCGTGACCTTCCTCGATAGCGTGTGTAGTACGCAATACCAGATTTCACTAAACAATGATATATTGTTATAATATTATTATAGACTATCCGTTATGAATAGTATTAACTACATTTTGAACATTATTATTCATCATACAAAATTTCTATTACATTGTATGTGAACAAAATAATTTTTTCGGGTAAAATTAGTATTTTAAAAAAAATGCAGTTTTGTCACCTTTTGATGGGGCACCCACATTAAATATAGTTTTTGACAGGTTTATAAGTTAAATTTGGTAAAATAAAATTCTTCTTTCGAATCATGATATACAAATTTACTTTGGATAAATTTTTCATATTATTCTGATAACTTTCATATTTTAATGAATAGTAAAAACACATTATATTTTAATTAAAAACATCTTTTTTCATCACAATAATTTATATGGTTAAATTATAATATTTAGTGGATTTAAATTATAAATAGAATATATTTTTAACATTCAATATAATTTATGTCATTACTAATAATTTCACATTGGATTTATAGCTAAAAACATTTCAATCTTTGGCAATGTTTTAATTTTTAAAACCTGTTTTCTTAACATTGGTATTAATTTTAAATTAAATAACGAAACTTCTGTGTTTTGAAATTTTAAAAACAGATTCAATATTTGAATTCAGTGAATGTAAATTATTTTAATAGGTGGCATTTTTTTATATTATGAATAGTAACTACGGTAATTTTAATTTACTGTAGTTAAAGGTAAATCTAGTAATTAAGGGTAAAAATAAGATTATAAAATTACCCTAACACCTTCCAAAATTCTACTGGATTACTAAAAGTCAAACAGTCTCACCTAAGGGTCAAAATAAGTTAATTATATGGACTTTTGACCATGAAAATAATTCTATTATTATTAAAACCAAAGAAAGTGACAACATTTCACTCTCTTAAATCTTATAAGTATAATAATATTAATTAAGTGAAATACGTCATGAAACTTCTAAAATAAATAGTCTCGATAAATGTAAAAAAATTATCTACATCATGGGAATGGATTTATAATTTTTAGGGATAAAATCAGTATAATTAATGGTGATACAATAACGATGCGTAAATTATTTTATTGATTGAAATATCAAATAAATGGTTTTAAAAATATTAAACTAAATAATATATGAACTATTTAATGTGCTCTAATAATTTTCTAGTTAAATATGACATTTTATGAATCTATTAATTCTATTGGTTCAAAAATATCTTCTCTGTGGATTTTATATTAATTCAAAAAAAATGAATAGTGTCAAAATGGACACTATTGTTATTTTATAAAAATAACATAATATAAAATTGTTTAAAAATCACAAAAATATTTCAATATTATAAATTTAAATTTATATGGTTTAAAATTTCATAAATTATAGAATTATGGAAAATTCACAACACATAAGTATTTGTTTATAACAATTTAAAATTTAGAATCTTATTACCACAAATTAAATTAAATAGATTAAATAACGATAAATCAAGTTGATAATGTTTGAAATAAATTCCCAACATGTCTAAATTTTATTGGTTGATTATATTACAACCCTATATCATCTATGAATCGTATTTTAGTAATTTTGGAAGTCTTCATGTGGGGTTTTAATTTATTATAAATTAATATTTTTGAGGTTTCAAAAGGTGCCCCTCTCCTCCCTTATAAAAGGGCACCTCTTCCCTCTCATATCTACACAACATTGAGCCTTCAAGATAGGCCAACCCCTTACCGTTACTCTTATAAACTTCCCTAGTAATATTCTAGTGGTTTGGGTCTTCTCAAAAGACCAACTCTAATCCCTTAAGAGGAAGTTTAAAGGAGGCACGTCGAGGAAGAGTTAATCTCTTCTACCAATTTTTTCAATTTTCATCCTTCTTTTACTTTCTCTTATTTAGTTGTATCATTATAAAGTAATAACATTAGTATCACTCATATACTTATATGTTATTATAAATATGAAACACCCTATTTCGCCTTCTATCCATCCTACGTAAAATGAAATCACCGCGGGTACTTACGTATGGAATATTGTCTCCACGCCGTTGTGTAATATTTTTTCTACCACCGCCTTACATGGATGGGTATAACGGTCTAAAGAATAAATATATATGATTATTATAAAATGATAATAATTCTTAGATATTATTTCATCAAATCCAATTCCATTCATATAATTATGGGAATGATATCATCGCTCGTGCGTACGAACAACCTACCATCTCCACGGTGTGATGCGACTCATTATACATGATCTTCATTAAATAATGATTATATAAATGAATTGAATGAATATATATGATATATATCACACTAATACCATTTATAAAATGAGGTATTAATAACCTAAAAATAGTAATAAGAATTTATTCGACAAAACACGCATAAGAACATAACGCAATGAACACCTGAATAACAAGTAGAATTGAAATATTATTAATAAGAAGATAAGAATATGACCATATATGATATCATAATAATTACTATGATTCTGTATTAAGTCAATGAAATTGTTTATATCATTATACAAGAGATTTGGATACGTACAAAGCTTATCGGACCAAAGGTAAGGGAAAATCTCCCAATATCATTTTTATACGAGATTGTTTATACTTCCTATTTTTGTTGGGGCATATTTATCATCTACATCCATGAATACTCAATTTGTAATATTATTTCTATCCTCATACAATTTTTTAAATCCAATTTTACCCATTTATGAGTTTTTAGTAAAAGAAATTAAAGGAATCTTTTGTCATTTTTAGTATGAGGTACTTTTTTGACTTTTCTGGCCAAAGTACGAGAAGAATATTTTTTAACTTATACAGCTTGAATGGATTTTTGTGATTCCATATAAAATTCTTTCCTTGATGCATCCTTTACAAGTTTTCAAGTTTATTTGTAATTAACTACTTTTAGTTTAAAATGTTATGACATGTTAAGAAAGGAAAAATGTTTTTGAAGTTGAAAGGATATGTTTCTCAAGAATGGAGTTCAAGTGTTTTATCCAAATTATTTTTCATCTAATATAATAGAGGGTTTTGTTTCTATCCCTATTTTTACACTGATTTGATTATGATAGAATTAGGATAACACATGTCAAGATTATAAGATCATCCCCTTACCATTGATTACATCGTGATGGCAAGCCTTCAACGTCGCATGACCACTCGGCTAGTTGTCCCGTGAAAGGTTGCACATGCCCGGTACCGCTGGTAGAGAAATACCATCTCAAAATTCCAAATCTAAATGGTATGATAAGGTAAAAGCTTCCCGATCTAGACCTTATCTGATGTAGACCCATGTAGTGTGATGTTTTCAAACACACCCAAATTCAAGTAGAATTTTCATTATTAAGTCCTTTTTTCTTATGTGATTTATGTTATGATGGCATGATGTTTAAGAATCCCATTTTTATTACATGGGTTATGCTATGATATATGATTTATGTTTTTTTTGGCACACATAATAATGGTATCATTTTGAGATGGGTGGGACCTATATCTCCCTCAAATTCATTGGGTAATGATTTATATCTCATGAGATAGACATGGCTGGAATGACAAGTTAATCTGGTTCAGTGATACAGGACTTAAATGAGGAGTGAACTCAGTTTAGAAATGGACTTTTTCCACTAAGATAGTCTTGAAAATTAGTCTTGACTAATAGGAAATGATCTTCTATGATTATGTCTGTATGCCAAAATGTTTCATATTATATGTTATGATCATTGGGATTACATTTAACTACTATGATTTATCCCATGTTATGATATTATGATCTCTTTTGCAGGTTATGATTTTCAAAATTTTATGTTATTATGAATATGATATGATTGATATTTCCTTTTTTTACCCTTACCGAGCATTTGAGATCACCCTTTTTGTATGTTTTATTTTCTCCAGGTCAAGAAAAAGGTTATTAAGTTGGATATTCCAAAAGGGACTCTAGATATGATGAAATAAACAAGAGATAATGTAGATTCTTTATGAACCAGTTGTTTATGATTCCCAGTTTCTAAAGACAATATACTTATACGGTCCTATCAAGGTTTGGTTATATGTTGTAACAAGTATGGTTCAATCCTGAAGTAATAAAAATGTATGTAAAGTTTGGGTCGTTATAATTGGTATCATAAGAAATGTATAGTCACCCTTTGGAAACTATGATGTGAAACCCTTAGTAAGAACTCTAAGGATATGTCTAAGCATAGAAAAAAAAATTAGTGTTTTAGAAATGTCCATGAGTAACCTATGATAAGACCTAACAAGTGAAATTTTATTACTAATTATGTTTTTTTCCTGTTATAATTAGTGTTTCTCACATTAGTCTTCTTGGTTATAGTGAATTGCTAGAACCCAAAGGAACTGTGTTAATGCAGAATGCAGTGGGAAATGCAATGATTGTCCCCTTGAGCAACCAAATGTTATGGGAGATGGAATGAAAAATCTTGTAGCCATGATCACACAAATTTCTCAAGCTATAAATCATACAGGACTTTCAAACGAGAAAAGGAAGTAGCAACATTCAATTGAATCCTTTATGAGGCATCGTCCACCCTCATTTAGTGGGTCTATAGATCTATTAGTGGTTGAAAAATGGATCAGTACCACTAAAAAGAAATTTTCAGTTCTACAATGTTCTGAACATGATAAAGTCCTCTTAGCAGTATATCATTTGGAAGGTGATGCTGATCAGTGGTGTAATCTTATCAAGAATACAAGGCCCCTAGATAAAATTGAATCCATGGAATGGGATGAGTTCAATAACTTTTTTTTCAATTATTAATTCCCTCGTATTCTTTGAATAAAGATGGAGAATGAGTTTCTTGAAATAAAGTAAAAGGATGATGAATCTGTTGGTACCTATGAAGAAAATTTTACAATACTTGCAAGGTATGCTTCCAGAATTATTATCCAACCTGAGAGTAAGATCGATAGATTCTTTAGTGGCTTCAAACCATGTCTTTGAAGGGAGTTTTCAATAAGGTACTTCAATATCTATGAGGAAATTGTACGATGTGCACTCAAGGTTGAGATGGAGATTAAAGTAACCCATAAGTCATATGGGTTTGATTAGAAGACCAAAATGGAATTAAAATGGAAATCAAAAGACCACGCTGAAAAGAAGATGAGTTTTCCCTTATGCTCAAAGTGTGGAAAGAAACATGGCGGTAATTTTCCTAAAGGGACAAGTAAATGTTTCAAATGTGGAAAATATGGTCATTGGGCATTTGAATACCGTAATGATGATAAAACGATGTCTACTGATGCGAACAAAGAAAAGGACACACAGAACACACCTCCTACACTTCAATGTTATAAGTGCAAGGAAATGGGGCATTATGATAATCAATGACCTAATCCAAGGGTTGTTTGATTATGATCTATGTCAACAAACTCTTAAGGCCAAAGACAAAGGAAAGTCAGATGAAATTTTTATCGGCGAAGTGGAGTACAATAATGAAGTGGTAAAAGGTACACTTTCCATCCACTCTAAATTAGAAAATGTTTTATATCATTCTAGATCCACCCACTATTTTATTTATGAATAATTTTATAATAATTTTTCCATATTACCTCAACATTTAGATGTTGAGTTAGCTGTGACAACCCCTAATGGAACAACAATCACGTCAAAAGTTTAAAATTCTTCTCCGATTAATGTTTGTGGGAAAGTGATTCCTGCAAATCTTGTGATCCTTCCTATATTGTAATTTGATGTGATTCATGGAATGGATTGTCTTTCTTTATATGGAGATCATGTTAATTTCCAAAGAAGAGAAGCCACATTTCATATTCCAGATCAATCTATGATCGTCTATCGATGCAAGGATTAACATAACCTTCTAGTGGAAAGTTCTTCCATCTTATGGGTCTTGATTCCACTAAATTAAGTTAATTTATCTCTAATGGTTTTGGAGAAACTCAAGATTAATAATAAACCCATTGTATGAGTGATTGATGATGTCTTTTCAGAGGAATTTATAGGTCTTTCACCAAATCTTGAAGTTGAGTTTCCAATAGAACTCATACTGGGTGCTATGCCCATTTGAAAGACACCTTATAGAATGGCTCCAATTGAGTAGCAGGAATTGAAGAAGAAACTCCATGAGAATAATGATAAGGGATTCATATGCCCTAGTGAATCACCTTGGGGATCATGTGTTCTATTTTTTAAGAAGAATAATGGATCAATGAGACTCTGCATTGATTATCTAAAACATAACAAGATCACTATCAAGAAAAAATATCCTCTCCCACACATTTATTACTTATTTGACCAACTACGTGGAGATCAATACTTTTCCAAGATTGATCTTCATTCAGGTTATCATAAATTAAGGGTAAAAAAAAGAGGATATACCAAAGACGACATTTTGTACTATGTATGGACACGACAAATTTATAGTGATTCCATTTGGTCTTACTAATGACCTTGCTATTTTCATGGATCTAATTAATAGAGTCTTTAGAGACTATCATGACCAGTTTGTGGTAGTTTTTATAGTCGATATTCCTGTCTATTCAAAGAGCTAGGAATAACATCAAGATCACATAAGAATTGTATTGAAGACTCTGATAAAGGATATGCTTTATTCCAAATTTACAAAGTGTGAATTTTGGCTTCAAAAAGATTCATTTTTTGCTCAAATAATCTCAAAAGAGAGGATATCTATGGATCCGGCAAAAACAGAGGTTATTAAAAGATGGTCGACACCAAAAAAAGTAACTGAGATCTGAATTTTTCTTGGTTTGGATGGATATTATCGACGTTTTGTGAATGATTTTTTACGATTAACTAATCCACTCACCAGGTTGACTAGAAAAGTAGTTAAGTTCGTTTAGATGGAGGAGAGTGAAGAGAATTTCAAGGAGTTGAAATGATGGTTATCCAGTGCTCTTGTGCTCACATTGCCATGTAGTAAAGAAAGGTTTGTGACCTACAGTGATGCATATAAGAAGGTATTGGGGTGTGTTCTCATTAAAAATGATATGGTGATAGCTTCTGCCTAATGAAAAATGAAAATACATTAGAAAAATTATGCAACTCATGATTTGGAGTTAGCTGTGGTAATATTTGAATTAAAGATTTGGAGGCATTATCTTTATGGTGAAAGGTGTAATATTTATATAGATCAGAAAAGTTTAATGTATATTTTCACACAAAAGGAGCTTAATATGCTCCAAAGAATATGGTTGGAGATGATTAAGGATTACGACTACACAATTCATTACATCCATGGCAAAGAAAACAAGGAAGTTGATGCATTACGTCGACAATGCCATGCTAGATTATTCATGATGAGGATCACAAATGATCCAATATTTATGGATTTAAAAATGATGGATCTTAGAATTATAATGGAAGGTGAAAAATCTTATCTTTCTCAAATTAATGTTAAACCATCTATACAAATGAATATTAAAGAGGAACAGAAAGAAGATGAAGAGTTACAAAATAAGGTGAGAAATGTTCCTGAATTTCACATTGATTGTGATGAAATAATAAGGTTCAGGAATCAGGTTTGTGTTCCTCCCATCCCAGAATTAGGGAAGGAAATATTGGATGATGCTCATAGTTCTTCATTCTCTATTCACCCTGTAAGCACGAAGATGTACAGGGACCTGAAGGAGTAATTATGGTTGGACGACATGAAAAGAGATGTTGCGGAATATGTCTCTCGATGCTTGGATTGTCAGCAATATAAAGCTGAGAGACAGAAGTCTAAGGGGTTGTTACAACCATTATCCATACCATAACGGAAATGGGAACACATCACTGTGGACTTTTTCACTGGACTTCTTAAAAAATCCAAAGGAAATAATGTTATCTGGGTTATAGTTGATCGTCTTACGAAGTCAACACACTTCATTGTTATTAGAAAAGATTTATCTCTTGATCAACTTTCTAGGATATATGTGAATGTAGTGGTAAGATTTCATGGAGTACCACTTTCCATTATATCTAATCGGGATTCGAGGTTTACCTTGATGTTTTGGAGAATTCTTCAGCATACTCTAGATACAAAGTTGAGTTTCATTACTGCTTATCATCCTCAGACAGATGGTCAGTCTGAGAGGACAATTAAAACTCTAGAAGACATGGTGAGAGCATTCTTTATGGATGTCAATGGTGTTTGGGATCAACACCTATCTTTGGTGTAATTTTCTTATAATAATATCTTTCACTCCAGTATTCAGATGGCTCCTTATGAAGCTCTCTATAGAAAGAAATGACGAACTCCAACATGATGAGATTAAGTTGGGGAATGAAAGGTATTAGGTCCTCATCTTATTGATGAGATGGAAGAAAATTTCCGATCGATTCAACAACACATAAGATTAGCTCAGAGTCGATGAAAAAGTTATGTCGATAATTGAAGAAAAGACCTAGAGTTTGAGGTGGGTGATAAAGTGTTCTTACGAATAACTCCTTGGAAGAGAGTAATGAGATTTGGAGAGAAGGAGAAGCTGAGCCCAAGGTATATTAGTCCTTTTGAGATACTAGATTGTGTTGGGAAGGTAGTATACAGATTGGTGCTTCCACCAAATCTCTCTCAAGTTCATGATGGATTCCATGTATCTCTCCTGAGAAGTACATACCTAATCCATCACATATACTAAGATCAGAAGTTGTACCGCTGGAGAAAGATCTTTCTTATAAAGAACAGCTTATAAAGATTCTGGATCGTAGCAAAAAATTTCTATGAAACAAGTCCACTATTTTGTTTAATGTTTTATGAAGGAACCACCAACTAGAAGAAGCTACATGGGAACTTGAGGATATGATGAGGGAGAGGAATCCTCATCCGTTTGTTACGAATTGATGAATTTCAAGGGTGAAATTATTTTTAAGGGGGTAGAATGTAAAAACCTTAGATTTTATGATAAATATATATTTTTTATACGCAACACCAAAATAATGTTTCAATACACACAACACTGGCTTGGCTTGCGTTACACGCAATCACGACCTTCCTCGATAGCGTTTGTAGTACGCAATACCATATTTCACTAAACAACAATATATTATTATAATATTATTATATGATATCCGTTATGAGTAGTATTAACTACATTTTGAACATTATTATTCATCTTACACATTTTATAAAACATGTTATGTGAACAAAATAAATTTTTCTGGTAAAATAATTATTTTTTAAAAAATGCAGTTTTGCCGCCTTTTGATGGTGAACCAACATTAAATCTAGTTTTTGACAGGTTTATAAGTTTAATTTGATAAAATAAATATCTTCTTTGGAATAAATATATAAAAATTTAGTTTGGATAAATTTTTCATATTATTCTGATAACTTTTATATTTTAATGAATAGTAAAAACACGCTATATTTTAATTAAAAACAAATTTTTTCATCGCAATAATTTATATGGTTAAATTATTATATTGAATGGTTTTAATGTATAAATAGAATTTTGTTTTACCATTTAATATTATTTATGTCATTACCAATAATTTTACATTTAATTCAAAGGTAAAAACATTTCAATCTTCGACATTGTTTTAACATTTAAAACTCGTTTTCTTAACAACAGGATTACATTAAAATTAATTACTGTAACATCTGTGTTTTTAATTTTGAAAAATTGATTCCATATTTTAATTTAGTGGGTCCAAATTATGTTAATATGTTACTTTTAGTTTTTTTGATATTATGAATAGTAACTACGGTAATTTATATTTACTCCAGTTAAAGGTAAATCAGGTAATTAAAAGTAAAAATAAGATTATAAAATTAACCTAACAGCTACAAAAATTATATTGGATGACTAAAGGTAGACCCATATCACCTAAGGGTTGGTATAGATTAATTTTATGGGATTTTGACCTTGAAAATAATTAAATTATTATTGAAACCAAAGAAAGTGACAACATGTCACACTCTTAAATCTTATAAGTATAATAATTATAATTTAGTGATAAAATCCATGAAAAATCAAAAATAAATAGTCCCCAAAAATTTAATAAAATTATCGATATCATGTGAATTTATATAGAATTTTTAGGGATTAAATAATTATCATTAAAAGTGACACAATAGAGATGTTGAAATTATTTTATTGATTGAAATATCAAATAAATGGTTTTAAAAATATTAAAAGAAATATTACATGAACTATTTAATATGATCCACTAATTTTATATATAAATATGACATGTTATTAATCTATTAAAGATTTTGGTTTGATCATATCTTATGTGCGGATTTTATTTAAATTCAAATAAATGAATAGTGTTAAAATTGACACTATAGTTATTTTATATAAATAACATAATATAAAATTGTTTAAAAATCACAAAAATATTTGAAAATTATAAATTAAATTTATATGGAAAAAAATGTCATAAATTATCAAATTATGGACAATTCACACAACATAAGCAATTATTTATAACAATTTATAATATAGAATCTTATAACCATAAATAAAATTAAAATTATTTAATAAGGATAAATCAAGTTGATAATATTTTAAATAAATTACCAACATCTATAGATATTATTGGTTTATGAGATTAAAACCATATATCATCTAATCTTCATATTTGAGTCATTTGGGATGTTTTTATGTTGGGTTTGAAATTATTATAAATTAATATTTTTGAGGTTTCCAAAGATTCCCCTCTCCTCCCTTATAAAAGGGAACCTCCTCCATCTCCTCTTTACACAAATTTGAGCCTTAAAGCTCGGAAAACCCCAAATCATTACTCTTATCGACTTCCCAAGTAATATTCTGGAGGTTCGGGTCTTCTCAAAAGACCAACTCTAGTCCCTTAAGAGAGTGTTTAAAGGAGGCACATTGAGTAAGAGGTAATCTCTTCTACCGATTCATTCAAGTTTCACCCTTCTTCTAATTCCACTTATTTAGTTGTTTCATAATAAAGTAATAACATCAGTATCACTCGTATACTGATATGTTATTATAAATATGAAACAACCATATTTCACCTTCTATACATCCTACGAAAAATGAAATCACTGCGCGTGCGTAGGTACGGAATACCATCTCCATGCTATGGTGTAATCTGTTTTCCACCACCACCTTACATGGATGGGTATATTGGTGTAAAGAATAAATATATATGATTATTATAACATTATATGGATTCTGAGATATTATATCATCAACTCTAAATCCATTCATATAATTATGGGAATGATATCATTGCTCGTGCGTACGTATGGCCTACCGTCTCCATGATGTGATGTGACTCATTCTACATGATCTTCATTGAATAATGATTATATAAATGAATTGAATGGATATATATGATATATATTACACTAATATCATTCTTTAAATGATGTATCTATAACCTAAAAATAGTAATAATAGTCTATGCGACAAAACACGCATAAAAACATAAAGCAATGAACACCCGAATAACAAGTAGCAAAGAAATATTATTAATAAGTAGATAAGAATATGAACATATATGATATCATAATAATTAATATTATTCTCGAATAAGTCAATGACATTATTTAAATCATTATACAGGAGATTTCGATACGTATAAAGCTTATCAGACCTAAGGTAAGGGAAAATATCACAATCTCATTTTTATACGAAATTGTTTATACCTCAGAATTTACTAGGGCATATTTATCATCCACATCCATGCTTCCTCAGTATGTAATATTATTTCTATCCTCAAAAAAAAATTTAAATCCAATTTTACTCATATTTGTGTTTTTAGTTATAGATATGAAAGGAATCTTTTGTCGTTTTTAGTACGTGGTACTTTTTGACTTTTCCGGCCAAAGTACGTGAAGAATGTTTTTTTAACTTATACGGCATGAATGGATTTTTATGATTCCATAGAACATTATTTCCATGAAGCTTAGTTTACAAGTTTTCAAATTTATATTTAATTAACTCATTTTAGTTTAAAATTTTATGACATAACAAGAAGGGAAAAATGTTTTTGAAGTAGAAAGGATATTTTCCTCAAGAATGGAGTTCAAGTGATTTATCAAAATTATTTTCCATCAAAGATAATATAGGGTTCTGTTTCGATACCTATTTTTACATTGATTTCATAATGATCTAATTATTTTAATGAAGTCCTTTTATCTTATAAGATTTATGTTATGATGAAATGATGTTTAAGAATCCCATTATTATTACATGGGTTATGCTATGATGTATGATTTATGATTTTGTGGCACACATAAGAATGCTATCATTATGAGAGGGGTGGTACCTATAACTCCCTCCAATGAATTGGGTAAAGATTTATATCTCATGAGATAGACATGGTTGGAATGAAAATTTAATCCGGTTCAGTGATAGATGATTGATACTAGGAGTGAACTCAGTTCAGAAATGGACTTTGTCCACAAGGTAGTCATGGAAATGAGTCGTAACTAATAAGAAATGATCTTCTATGATTATGTGTGTATGCCACAAAGTATCATGTTATGTGTTATGATCATTGGGATTACATTTCAATACAATGATTTATCCCATGTTATGATATTATGATCTCTTTTTCAGGTTAATATTTTCATAATGTTATGTTCTTATGAATATGATATGATTGATATTTTCTTTGTTTACCCTTACTGAACATTTGAGCTCACACTTTTTGTATGTTTTCTTTTCCCCAGGTTAGGAAGATGGTTATTAGTTAGGATCTTCCAAAAGGGATTCTAAATATGATGAAATAAATAAGAGACAATGTAGATGCTTTATGAACTAGTTGTTTATGTTTCCCTGTTTCTAATGACACTATACCTATACGGTCCTATTGGGGTTTTGTAATATGTTGTAATAATTATGCTTCAATTATGAAGTAATAACAATGTTTGTAATGTATGGGTCATTAATGTTTTCATTTATGAATCAAATAAGGGAGGGTTTCATGTGAATATTTGAACATAATAATAATATATTATAATATTAAAAATAAATATAATACCATTTTAGGTGGATGAGGATTAATGTGGATATAGATTAAGAATAAATATCAAATGGATTTTTTAAGAATCTTACTTCTTCCTTTGATTTTCTCCTCTTAAGATACAACCTAAGGATCCATTATAGTCTTTTTACGAGACCATCAGAACAAGGTTAAGTGGGTGAGGATTGGAAAGATATATGGGCAGATATTTGGCATGCTACAGGGATAATAAGATATAAGGGGTAGAGGTAGTGTTCAAAAGGGGGGAGAAGGGTATTTTTGAATATTTTATTCATTAGTATATTATTTGTTTTCACGAATTCCAATAGAATTGATTATTTTATATATATATATATATAGTAAATGGTGTAGGTTTTTTTTTGAATTTAAGTGATCATTAATTAGAAAAATATCAATTTTAATATTATGATTAATTTTTTAAACCATTGAAAAATTACTTAAGGTCTCATAAAATAATCATATAATTATTATAATATATAATAATAATATATACATCTATTTTATTAAAATAATAAATCATTAAAATTGATAAATTTATGATAACATTTTAATAAAATTAAATATGTTTTATAAAGAATACAAAAACATAACTTTCAATTTCTAAAACATTATTTACTAGTACCATGTTATAAATATATAATATTATTAATTTATAAGATATCTAATAATTTATTTACTTTTCCATAGGTGAGGTTTATATTCGTAAAAATAAAATTACTATTTCAATGGTTCGATTACAATTATATCAGTCATATCACTTTTCCAATGGTCTGATTATTATGAAAACAGTTAGATTTATAACAGACATATGGGTTCCATAAATTATATAAAGACCTCCCATTTCATTCATTATTCATTAAAATATATCTTATCTCAAGGTTATTATATATGAATTTACAAAATTGAAATTGAATTACTAATATTCTTCTTCATTTCTATAATATTTTTTGTGATCGAGATTATTCACAGAGATTATGAAGATCGAACTTTTCCTATTATAATTGTTTTATTATACTATTTTTTCACATTGTAAAACATTTAATTATTATATAAATCTTTATTCAATAAATATAATATCAAAATATAATAAAATGTAGATTTTTGATTCATGTGGTGATGCACATTATATAATATTATAATACATAAAATGAACCAAATATATAATTAGAGGGGTAATTATATTTATAAACATACGGGTTTTGAAAAAACTTTTACAATTTTGTCCTGGATCATGTGGATATGTAATGATTATTCATATAATAAAATATAATATATATATATATATGTAATTTTTGGTTCAATATAGTTGGTATCATATAATGTTTTAGATTTTTTTATAATATTGGATGAGGAAAATTTAGTGAGATCCCTTAGGATAATCCTATGTATATGATAATATCATAAGGTTTTGGTAAGGTATATATTTTGTGGTTTACATTGATATACATTCTTCTATGGATACTACAAGTAGAAATGGATTTTTCACATATTCAAATTTTTTAAATAACCCAAATAATAGTTTTCTGAGTATATATCAACCATCATTATAGTGCATGGTGAATGGGACCTTAAGGTGCACATGGTTTAAAACTTCATGGGGATATGCATAAGATAATTCACATTTTATTTACAGTCCATTATGAAGGATTTGATTAGATGTTGACTATAAATGAACTCTATTAGACTTAATATGAAATATATTTAAAAGAATTTGTGAATATTTAGACATCTAATAAATTTTCTCCCCAAATATATGATTTCCTACAATGAATTTAATTTTTCAAACTATGATTTTTAGATTTAGTATATTGAATGAAATAATAGAAATTGTGATATTGATGAATTTTGTGGACAAAAAAATGATTTTCCTCTTGAAAAAACAAATGAATTTGGAGGTCAAACAGATTTCATTATGATTATAACTGAATAACTATATCTATATATAATTAATAACTTCAATATGGGTGAGTTACCTTATAAACATAATGAGATAAGAATGAGTTTTCATTGGAGTTAGTTTTATGATGACCATGGTTGAATGAAATTCATAATCCTACATGTTGATAATGTGGGAGAAAACACATAATAATATATCTCAATTGAATGAGAATGTGTTTTATGTGTGTAAATAAGGGTATGGAGAAAATGATTGTATAAGAAATATAAAGAGTTTGATAGAGAGAGATAATGTAAATATTAAAGTTCCATTTATAGTGAAATGCCTTATATTTAGGGAACATGGGAGTTATAACAAATATTCCTTAATATAAGGGATAAATCATAGAACAAGGAAGGGAATATATTATTCCTATCACTGAAGTGAATCGGGATAATTAAGAAAAACTCTATAATTTGGGAATTTATTTTAATGTTTTTAAGAATCTTCCAAATGAACAAATTTTACGTTTATCTTTAAGTGGACATTGATGTACTTTTTAGAATTCATTATCTCCCTCTACATAAATCTAATGTAAATTTTTAGAGTAAGAAAAACCAATTTGATATTATGAACTCACCTTTTTTTGTCTATTTTTGTGGGGGTAAATATGAACTTTCAATCAAAATATCATTTTTTTCATGGGTCTACATTCTAATTAAAAGTATGTGTTTATTAAAGATAGATTGTGAAAAAATAATATCAAATATATTCATATTTTATGGGATTTGTTATAATTTTTTAGAAGAGTTTCCTAGTCTCCCTCCAAATCATGAAGATGATTTTCCATAGATCTTATAACTAATGCTACACCAATATCAAAGACTATATATATAATTTAACCAAATTGGTATAAGTAATTAAAGTAGAAACTAAAGGACAGTATTTATAACGAATTCACTTAGATATATGAATCATCTTTGGGTTAAACTATTTTTTTAATAAAATAAACATTTATTAATGTGACTCTACATTGATTGTGTAGAATATTACAATATCACAATCAATAATATGTATCATATGAAAAATAATGGTTTTTTTTAAATTACATAGAGGTAAAAGAAATTAGAAGATTTATTCTCTATTGTGAAACATTGAATTGAGGGACAAAAGTGGACACCTACCCATGACCACCATTTGTTTGAGGTATGAACACTCTGAATTTATAGTGGTTTCATTCGGTCTTACTAATTCTCCCACTATATTCATGGATTTGATGGATAGATTCATTAGATATTTCCTTGATCAGTTTGTGGTAGTATTTATAGAATATATCATTATATATTCCATGAGTTATAAATGGTAAACTTATCACATTATGATGGTAGTGATGATCCTAATAAAGGGGAATATATATGAAAAATTTACTACATGTGATTTTTCAATAAAAACATTTTAATTTTTAGGTTAAATAATTTAATATAAGGATATATCGATGGATCCATCAAAGATAAAAAAAATTTAACATTTTTTAATCCATAAAATTCTAAAAATATCCATAAATTTTGGGACTAGTTGGAAATTATAGGTTATTATTAAAGGATTTCTCACATATAACTAATCAATTCAAAAAGGTAACTCGAAAGTGATTTAAATTTATTTGGATGGATGAATGAGTAAAAATAAATAAAAGAACTTAATAAATGGTTGGTTAGTTCACCTATGCTCACACTACCCTGTATAAAAGATTGGTTTGTTAATTATAGTGATCCAAAAAATAATGGGATAGTTTTCATTCTTATATATGATGATACAGTGAAATCATATTCCTAAAAAAATTATAGATCATGAAGAAGATTACCTGAATAATGATTTGAATTTAATAGTGGTAATATTTTAATTTTATATATATATGTGTTACCTTTATAGTGAACGGTGTGACATTTATACTGATGATAAAAGTTTAAAGTATACATTCACCCAAAAATATTTGAATATGTGCCTAAGAATATAGTAGTTAGTTATTAATGATTAAGAATTTTTAAGACATTACCACCCTATGAAATTTAAAATGGTGGTTGATTCATTGAGTTGAAAGGATATTTATAGTTTATCTATGATGAGGATCATAAAATATCCAATATTTATATATTTTCAGAGGATATATGTTGAAATATAATGGAATTTGGATAAATAGTATCTTTAATAAATGATTGTTCATCCATATATCTATGCTAATATTTAATTGGACCAAAGGGGGATGTGGCTCTTCAAAAGAAGGTGAAAATTTTTCATGAGTTTAAATGTGATTGTTAAAGAATGATATGTTTTGAGAACCAATTATACATCCCTACAACAATATAAATTAAGAAATATGTATTGTAAAAATATTATAGATCTTAAATTTTTCCCCTAGATGTAATAAAATTAATAGATGTCTAAATGAGTATTTTTGGTGAGACAACACATAGATAGATATTCAAGAGTTTATACCATGGTGTTTCATATACCCAAAATTTAATATAGAGTGATTGAAGTCTAATAGAATGTTGCAACCATTATATATAACATAATGGAAATGGGAAAACGTAATTATGTATTCTATCATTAGACATCCCAAATAATATAAAGGATATAATGTAATTTTGGGTGTAGATAATCAACTTCTGAAGTCAACACACTTAATTTCATCTAGAGAGAAATTCTATTTTTATCATATTTCCAAGATATTAATTAATTATGTTGTAAGGTTTCATGGATCACTATATTCTATTATTTTACTTGATATACGAGGTTTACCTCAATTCTTTATTTAATTATACAACAATCTCTAGATATAGGGTTTTGTTTTTGCAGTTCGTATGATCATAAGATAGATGGTCAGTTGGTGATAACCATTAAAATTTTAGAGGGTATCTATGCATCATGTTCGTTGGATTTTAAAGGTGGTTGGGATCAATACACCCCTCTAGTTTATTTCTCTTATAAAAATATTTTCCACATCATAATTTTTATGGATCCTTATTAATTATAATATCAAAATAAGAATAGAAATTTGAAATGTCAGGATGATTTTAGAGGAAGATATATATTGGGACCTGATATAGACAAGGAAATTAGAAATAATTTCAAATCAAATTTGAAACACAACAAGGAATCACATTGATGATAGATGTTTTGTGTTGACAATCATAAATGATATTTTGAGTTTGATGTTACTGAGAAGATATTGTTATGAATTTCTCTTTTGAAGAAGGTTATGTGATTTATCAAGAAGAAGAAACTCATCCCTAGGTATATTATTATTTTTGAGTATAATGATTGGATTGGTATGGTTGTTTATCTCTTGGAACTCCAATATATCCACTCTCAATTTCATGATGTGTTCCAGGTTTCTCATTTTTTGATGTACGCTCCTAATATTTCATATGTACTAAACTCAGAGGATGAACCTATAGATCATGATCTTTCCTATGAATAACACCACATATATATATATATATATCTTATTTTAGAGATAAAGTATTATGGAACTAGACTACACATGTGGTTAAATTTATTTGGAGGAATCCTAAATTAGAGGATGTTAAATGGGAATGCAAGGATAAGATGAAATATATATGTCCATACTTTTTTTTCATAATATTGATCGAATTTCATGGATAAAATTGATTTTAAGGGGGTATAATATAACAATAAAATAAATTTGATTAATTTCTTTAAATATTCTAGTAGAATTCATTAGACTTCATTACACATAACCCCAAGTATAAATGAATTCTTATATAGTAATATTTTATAACATAGGTGTTAAATTGGAATTTATGAATAATAGTAAAGATATTATGAAAAATATATATAATGGTTTTAAGTATCCCAAAATTTATGATTAATTCATAATAAAAAAGAACTCAATTTTTAGTTATGTAGCTTCATCCTTCGAAATTGTTTTTGTTTTGATAAAATGGTTTCTATTACATTTCTAGGATAAACATTATGATTAATTAATACATTTTTTGTAAAAAACTGAATAAGATATTATCATATTTTACGTCGTCATTTCAATATTATCTTAGAATTAATTTTTATTTTTCTAAAAAACTATTTAAATAATGAAAAATATCGATTATCCTAAAAATTACCATTTTAGATCAATTAAAAGTAACATTATCTTTTTCGGTTTTTATTAAAATAATGTAATCCTTTTATATAAAAAAGTATAAAAAGTTTATTTGAATAATAATTATACATTATTGTAGTATATGTTCAATTTTGATTTTCTAAAAACACATTTTCTAACAATTATTTTTATGTCTGAAATATTTTTTTATAATGATTAACAAATTAAATTTCTATTTAATAATTATTTCATTAAAATTTATATATTATATATTAAATAACATATTTAAAAATTATTTTTATGGTCTTTTGAAGGAAATTATTTGGTGTAAATTATGTTTTATTCATAAAAATGAATTTTTCTAGAATATATATTCAATATAGTATGTACACTTGTTCAAAATTAAAATTATCCACATAAAAACATTTAATTCATTGAAATGGATTGCATATTTTTTTTATCAAAATAAATAATATAATTAAATATTTCTAAAATAATTTTTTTCATATATACTAATAACAATAATAAAATTTTGTTACCATGGCTTGGGATAAAATGGGTCTATGAGGGACTAAACAAAGAGATACGAAGAGGATTTGTACCCAGTCCTATTGAATTAGTATTTATTAATAAAATTTCATCCCTATATTATTAAAAACTATAATACTTGGTTATTTGGATCTTCCCTCTCACAAAAGTGACTTATGTCATTGAAATCTTTTAAGAGATTCTATGTTTGTCCCTCTCGTAACTTTTAAAAGGGGATCTATTCTTATTAATTATTAATATCATTTAAAGATTATATCATTGAAAATACTTAATTTAAAACCTTCCATGATTCATTCACTTCATCCATGATATTTTTATTTTATTCCAAGACCAACCCTTCACGGATTAAGGTGTGAGCCAAATGAGTTCTCTAAAAGAAGAGGTATAAATATTATCCAACCTCATTGAATTTTATTTATTCATATACATAATTTAAACAAGGTGTATCAAACCTATAATTATTAATTTATTATATTGAATATAATTAATTCTTATAATAATGATGGATCAAATATTTAAAACCTAATCTCTATAAAATGTGAGATAAAAGTATTGCATGTGCGTACCTGTGGATTATCACCTTCATATAACGATAGGATGCATTTTCCATACCCATCATTAATGGTTGGTTATATTGATAGAAAAAATGTTTGTGTATATATTTAATAATTATGTTATAATAATGATTATTTAATTTTAAAATAATATTTACCTTTATTTCATTTTATCCATCGAAAAATGGAAAGCAAATATGTTTGTACATACAGATTATCATCTCTACATAGTGATGTAAGTCATTTTTCATCACTGTATTATATGAATGATCATTAATATTTATATAATGAATATATATATATATATATATATATATATTATTAATATTTTAGAAATGGAGAAATAGTGATCAATGTGAAAGGACAATAAATGTCAAAGTAAAACATATATTAAAAAAGAATCACTTAACACTATGAGTGATGATGATAATGAAATCTTGTTAATGGAAAAGTAGTAAGATTTTATAATTAAAAAATGGAAATTATAATAGGTATTAATATAATAATTTTATATTAGTATTATAAATATAAAGTTTTTATATATGATGTTATAATTCTTATGACGAAATTTAAAAATTGTGTAACGGTTTCTCGCCTCACTTGTATTGTTGTGAGACATACATAATATTCCCCAATTGTTTATTTCATTTGGTATATATACTACTATTTTGATAGGATATTTGATGAATCTATTTATATTCATATTACTTACATTTTATTTTATTTTATTTATTTAATGGGGGTTATTTTTCAAATGTTTCCATTGTGGTAAGAGTTCTATGTTATAATCTCATTTTACTAGGATTGATTATGCTTCATGTTTCCAATGCCATTTTTTCAATAAAATTTTATCATGATTTTTTCAATTATAAAATATATATTATAATAATTTACACCCATTATATCCTTTCAATGATTATATTTTAATGGAATCTTATTATCATTTTTTCAATGGGGACATTTTATCTTATTACAGAAAATAAAAAAGGATTTTTGTTTCAACCTACAATGAATGAATGGATTACCCCACTATCTTGAATAATGTTTTTAATGATTTATTTATATTTTCCCAATTTTAATTTCAATGAAACTTATTTTATTTATATTTTTAAAATTTTTATATTTTGATATGTGATTATAAAATTAAAAGTGTCTTTTCCTCAAAATATGTTCATTTTATATTTTAGTGGTATATTTATTTATAACAACATCCTTTGATGATTCCTATAATTTATTGGGTATATGATCCAATTTTAATATATTTAATCTTTATATTTATGGTTTGTTATTGTGATGTTGATATTTATTTGAAATACATATCATTTCCTTAGGATATGAAATGATGATAAGATTAAGGTTTTGTAATCTTATGGTTCAAATATTTAGTATTTTCATTATGTAATGGGTGGGCCTAAAAATATATAGCTCTCCAATGTATTGAGTAATTATAGATATCTAACAAGATAATAATGACTAGAATTGTTGTGAACCTAGTTCGGTAAGGTAATTTCTCTAATATGATAGTCTGGGTGTGGACCCTGACCAAGGAATTAAGGAATTGATAGTGAAATAAGTACACTATGATAGTCTTGGTAGTTATCATTGACTAATGAAATTGTATTCTACTATTTTTTATATGATAAAAACCTATGCCTTATTATTATGTTATGTGCTCATGTTACGAGATTGAAAATATTAAATTATTCACTCTTATGACTTGTTTATTTTTTTTGACAAAGCCTTATTCCATGATTCATGATTATAGATCATTGATCATTTGGGTATAATTTATTATTTTGTTATCATCTTATTATAAACATTTTATTTTCTTATGCCCATTTATGAGTAGGAATTGATATCCATTATCTTAATCCTTATTATGAATATATGCTCACCATTTCTTATGTTTCATTTCCCCAGGTTATGAAGAATGGTTTTTAGTAGGGTTTTTCAAAAGAAGGGTTCTAGTTATGATAAACTAAGTAGCAGATTGTAAAAACCCATACTTTTATCAATGGAATTTAACTTATTATGTAATAAAATTCATAAATGACATAGATAAAAAATAAAAAGATTATTCTCATAAATGGAGAATGATACCTTAGTTAGAAAATTGACCAATATGACTTCCAAATATTATATCGGGATAATAAATATAATATAAGATAATAAGAATAAAAAAATTTGGATTTTATGGATTAAATAGAACAACCATACTAATGAACAAATCCATAGAGATAAAACAAAATTTTAATAATATAATATTAATTTATAAGATGAAAATATATAACCTTTAGATAAAGTATATGTTAACAAGGAATGAGTAATACAAGTTGCATTTATAGAAATTAGGGAACCTATATGATCATTGTAAATCTAATCATTGGAATAGTAATATAACTGTATGGAATTGTAATATAGAAATTAAAATAGTAGCCACACCTATTAAAGTATAATTAAAAAAATAATATATTTTATAAATGAAGATAATATATTTATATATCATAGAATAAGTAAATAAATGTTTTAAAAATGTTAAATTATGTGTTGGTAATTTTGGTAAAATAAAAATGTCTTTTTACAACCCTAATATTAAAACAATTATTTAAACAAAATTTTTATTCATAAAAATATTAATAAGTTAATAATATGTTTTATAATAATTATAATATATTTTAATTAGACATTAATTAATTTTTCAAAGTGTTATAAAGTTGTTTCTAATATTAAAATCAGTATTTTTTTAGAAGATGATGATTTTATTTATAAATTAAATTTATCATATTTAGAAATTTTTTTCCTATAATGATTTAATTTTTTTCAATATAATCATTGATTAATATTTAGGTCTATTTTGTTTGTATATTTCACAAAATAGTTTAATTTTTTATGAAAAGTGAAATAAGATAATTTACTACATTTAAAATAGAAATCCAAGATACAAAAATTTTTAAGTCATGGAAGATTTAAGAACCCACTATCTAGAAATATTATTCTCCATTTACTATATTTAGTAATATGTATCAACATTATTGATTTTCTTTAGAAAAAATAACACAGTAATTAATATAATAATAAAAAACACCTCTAGCCCCCTATAAATACCACCATGCACCGCCCTTATCCTCAAACCATATATGAAATGTAACATCCCAGGTAAATAAAGAATAATACATTTTCATCTTTATTAATACTTTTCGAATTAAAAATTAATTTTAATTTAATGGGGGTTTCTATATTCGATAACGTACCTGATGTGCAACAAAGAGTTTCTTTGAAATCTTACGTTGCACAATAGTAATATAATAATATTATTTTAAATGGTAGTTAACACGTAGCCGTTGTATTGGAGGAAATGAATAGAAATAACTAAAATATGGCTATATATGTTTTTTAAATGTTTTTACATTTATCTAATAAAATATAAAGTCTGAAAATAAGAAAAGAATTCAATTTTAAGCATAAATACTCTAATATTCAGTAAAAGGTTGACTTATCACCTTTTGATGGTGAACCCTCTTTAAATATAGTTTTGTTCAATCTTAAACATTCTATCAGACCAAATAACATTCTTCTTTAGAATCGGCACATCAAAATTTACTTTGTGTAATTTTTTGGTATTTTTCCAATAAAGTTCATTTTTAATGAATAGTGAAAAATGATGACTTTTAATTAAAAAAATATTTCTAATATAATTTATTTATATGATTTGATTATATTTTTAATTGCTTTTAAAGTTAAATTAGAATATATTTTTACCATTTAATCCAATGTTGGTCATTGGAATTAATTTCACTTTGAAATTGGACTTAAACTAGTGTCAATCTTTTGATATATATTGTTTCATAAAAACATGCTATTTGTTTTAACAACGGGGATTAATTAATAAATTAATAAATGAAAATTATATGTTTTGAATTTTTTTAAATATAAATCATTTTTGAATTCGGAATATCAAATATATCTTAGGATGAATTTTCGGTATTTTTCTGAAAAACTTCAATTTTTGATGAATAGTGAAACCACTAAGTGGTAGTTAAAAACTGATTTTTCATTTAAAAGAAACATTACAAATTCTGTGATTTGAATTTCAAAAATCTTACATACATGGTTGTCATTAAGAAGTAAAATGTGGTTCAGTGGGATTAAAATAATTTTTTTTGTGAATAGTAACTTTTAAGTTTTATTAATCGCCATTAAAGGTAATTAGTGTAATTTAAGGTGATGATAATGTTATAATAACATGAAATGACCTTGACACATGTAATAACCTTATTGGATGAGTCACGTACAACCATGAAAATCCATGGGTCAACATGGGGACCCCATGGAGCCACTTTGGTAGGAAAATGACATTAATAACTTTTTATTTAATGTTAAAATAAAAGTGTCACAAACATGTATTGTTTTAATAAAACAATTTTTACTTGGGGTTATAAAAGTTATATGTTTGACTAAAAATATTAATTATAAATCTAAAATGATTTCCTACATCATGATATTTTGTTTATAATTTTTAGAATTTAAATAGATTAAATTATTTGTGACAACATGATGATGCAGCGATTACCTCATTATTTAATGATTTAAATAATATGAAAATATAATGTAAAATATAAGACCTACACTTGCCAAAAACCTATTTTATGGGCTCATTTCGAACTCTTATAACCTTATATTCGAAATATATTATTTTTTGATCTTTAAAAACCGAAAATCATTATATAATAAAGTAACATTTTAAAACTTTCCAAGAGTGCCCCTGCTTTCCTATTATAAAGGGCCCCACCTATACCACCTTACACACACCTCTCATGCCATTGGCTCGGCCAAGATCTTCTCCTTTTATCTCTCCACATCCCTCTACTCATCCTAGAAGCCTTATCATAGGCAGGAATCTCTTCATGAAACCCTTTTGGTTCAAACCAAAGGGAGTGACCCGATTTAAAGGTATTGTCTTCTCTTCTGTTCTTATGTTTTATTTTTATTCTCCAACCCCCTAAAATCTTTTTATTGATTTCTTTTGTAATAAAACCAGTATCTTCAATATTTTAGTATGTTTTTTTTTTGAGAATTATTTTAGCTACACTTACACACACATCCATCTAATGGTTAAAGAACATATTGTTTCTGTGGTTGGTTAATTCTTGCCTCACGAAATGATGATTGTTCAATATTGTTTTAACACCTTTCATGGTGTCCATTAAGATGTCAATATATTTATATATGATATATATTATGTTTATGATTTCCTTATTCTTTTTTATTTTTAATTTGTTGCATACCTTTATGGTTTCCATTATGGGTAAACACGATAATTTCATTTTAGGAAGTGCGGACTACCGCCCCCTCAAAGTGATTTGATTCGTTAATGCCATATGTGGAATATATAAAGGATGGAGTTAATGATATTATATATGAAATTATACTAGAATTATAATATACCTTTATATCATTATGATTTAACTCCATTAAATATGAAATAGAAATGAAAGTAGCGTTCATGCGTATGTACGTCTTACCGTCTCCATGAATGATGCATTTCATTACATACCTCTAAATGTTATGTTCTATTATAAATACATGTATATTCTGTAAATATATGATATATTTTATATCCAAATCATGAATATCATTTTGGATATAATGAACCATTGACCACATAAACATCATGTAATTGTAAGTCGCCCATTTTTTACTTAAGTTACAAATATCGACAAAACGAACATTATTAACGTAAATGATTATATATTGTTTACAATATGGAAATAAGTTCTATAAAATGAATCATAAACCTGAAAATGGTTCTTAATCATGTAGAAATTAACTTTAGTTTATTATTTAGGAGAATAAAGAGCAATCGAGTCACGTCAGACATGAGGTATGGGACTTTATCTCAATCTCTTTTCATTGAGGTATATTATGTTCTAATACAAGAATTTCTTCTATACACTGTATAAAACACCTTATACTTTTCATTTCATTCAATCGAAATATGTTTCTATGAGGAATTTTACTAAACGAAAAAAAGGAATGTTTATTTTAACGTACACGGTGATAACGACCTTTTCCGTCGTCACGAGTATTATTTGGTCTTTGTCTTCCTCAACAAGCCATAATGTTTTTTAAAATGAAATAAATACCATATACTCTTTTATGTATTTTGGTATTGAAAATGGTTTTTATAATGTATTTGTTATGTCAATATATTTAAGTGATATATTGTGATCGAAATGTGGAAATGTTTTCTTTCGATTATATTTGTTTTATGTCTTATGAATTTATAATGATATTTGGACATTTGATGGGTGGTTACGTGATAAACCATATGAAGGGTGGTTCCGTGAATACCGGGATGGGTGGTTACGATATATCCTCTAATGCATTGGGTATGGAAGTCGATCGTATGGCTATTCCATTAAGTGACATGTGTGGAAGTCGACCTTATGGTTATTCCATTTATGTATGTTTATGTCCCCAGTTACCTTTATATGTTATGTGTTCTTTATATGGGTTTTATGGTAATCTTTATGTTATAAAAGGGTAATTAATGATCTTTTATTCAGTGAAGAGTTTTTACTACTTCATAAAGGTGAAAGCTATTACTTTGATAAAGTATTCATGGTTTTCTAGTTGTTTAGAAAAACTAACAGTGTTCTTTCTTTGTGTATCCCATACTAAGCTTTTTATGCTCATCCCAAGTTTTTTTTAAATGTTTTTCAGAGGACATAATGTATAATAGGGTCAAATATGGGATCAATGAAATACATGCTATCTAAAACATGGGACTAGACATGTTTCTTTTTAAGAGTTTTTATTTTATGGAAACATAGTAGAAGTGTATAATTTGTAATCTTTTGAGATGTAATAGTTATGTCCTAATTCTCTAAAACTCTAAACCTGAAAATTTCATCAACGTGTATTATCGAAATAACTCAAGATTAAGTAATGTTTAAGGTTGGGGCCTTATAGATGGTATCAGAGGTCGGTTTAGATAATATTAGGAGTTAGAATTATATTAAATGATTATCTAAAAATATTTTTTTCTGAAATGATATAGCATTTGAAGATTACCATGTTGCTTCATCTAAGACATGTTTTTTCATTATGGTTTTCTATAGAGGAAACATGGAAGCTGTGCTAGGAAGGCAAACAAAAGTAAATGACCTTCAAAATCAGCATCCTGAGATAGTCAGAATTGGAACTGAACAGTTTGTTGTAGTAATGGCGTAGTTGAATTAAGCGATAAATGGTGGTGGTATCCATACATGAGATTAGCCAAATCAACCGCAGAGGAACATGTCAGTGGTGGAAAATTTCATGAGGCAAATCCCCCATCATTCAGAGGATCATCTGACCCTGTGATTGCTGAATAATAGATTAAAGCATTGAAGAAGATTTTAAATGTCATGGGGTGTTCATACAATCAAAAGGTTAGTCTTGATTTCTACCATTTGGAGGGTGAAGTAGATCAGTGGTGGTCGATGGTTAAAAATATCAGGGACGCTGATGAGATTGATGCTCCCGACTGGGATGAATTCAAAGGTATGATTCATGAGAAGTATTTTCCTAAGGCTGTTCAAATTAGGATGGAAAAACAATTCTTGGAATTGAGGCAAGAGGACGACTCAGTGGCTGCTTATGAAGAGTGGTTCACTCGATTGGCAATGTATGCTCCAAATTTTATACGAGTCATTGATAGTAAAATCAATCGTTTTTACTAAAGATTAAAGACAAAATATCGATGGGATTTAGCATCTCGCGAGTTCAAGAGTTATGAAAATATTGTTCGGTGTGCTGAGAAGGTAGAAATGGTGTTTTCCAATGATCATGTGTCCTATAACAACTAATAGAAGAAGAGACCAAGGTGACAGGAGAAAGGGAAGAATTCTTCAAAAAGGTCTGATGGTAAGAAAACTAAGTTTCCAGTTTGTGATAAATGTGGTAAAAGGCATGCTGGGGAATGTCTTCTGAATTATGGAAAGTGATACCAATTTGGTAAGATGGGACATAAGGCTCGTGATTGAACTGAAAAGGATCAAGGTGATGGTAAGACCAAATTTGATTTACAGTTAGTGAAATGTTTTAAGTGTAATGAGATGGGTCACTATGCAAATGAGTGTCTGACAAAGAGCTTGAGTGATGGGAAGTAGTTATACTACAAGCAGAAATGGGTGGTGAAATCCTTTGCAACTACTTCAGCAGATGTTGGGCCATCAAATGAAGTGGTATCAGGTACTTTGTTGGTTTTTTCAGATTATGCTAGTGTGTTGTTTGATTCAGGGTCTACACATTCTTTCATCTCTAAAAACATTTCTAGTAAAATGGGAATACCATCATAAAAAATGACTCCTAAACTTGTGGTAAAAACACATGGGGGAAATATTGAGGAAAAATGAATTTATAAGAATATTCCTATCCCTATCTATGGAAGGAACCTACTTGAAAACCTTATTGTTTTACCTCTAGTAGAGTTTGATGTTATCCTTGGTATGGATTGACTCTCGGTTTACCATGCTAAGATTGATTGTAGAGCTAATGAAGTTTCTTTTCAGAAAGACATTCAGTTTGTGTACAAGAATGAACCCTTACTGTTGATAACATATCTAGCAGTTGAGAAACTTTTAAAAGATGGAAATTAATGTTACCTTGCACATATTGTTGAAATCAAAGGAACTGTTCAGATTAATGATGTGCTATTGGTAAATGAGTATCCTGATTTTCTTCTTGATGAGTTGCCTGGAATAATACCATATTGAGATGTTGAATTTACGGATGAATTAGTTCCTGATGCTAATCCAATTTAAAAACCCCCTCATCGAATGGCTCAAATTGAACTTTTTGAGTTGAAGGAGAAATTGCATGATTTAATAGAGAAAGGTTTCATTCTAACTAGCACATCTCCATGGATTTGATGAACATTGGAATAAAAGTTGTTGGTTAAGGATGTTCTTCTGTATTGTTTCAGGTGTCCGAGAGATCATCTCTATCATATAGAATTAATAAAGAGTAGAGGAAAGAAAGTGGGTGGCAGAAAATGGTAGATCTAGTTCAGAAGGGTATGTTGCATGAATTTAACATTAATAATGATTGTGTTTTGGGGTTTGGGAAGAGATTATGTGTGACTTGTGATTCATAGTTAAAGAATGTGTTGTTATGTGAGGCTCATAGTTCCCTGTTTTCAGTTAATCCTGGCAGTACTATGATGTACAATGATCTGCGGGAGTATTTCTGGTGGGATGGAATGAAAAGAGATATTGCTGATTTTACTATGAAGTGTTTGACTTGTCAGCTTGTTAAGGCAGAGCGGCAGTTACCGAAAGGGATGCTTCAGTCATTACCGGTGCCATATTGGAAATGGGAAAATATATCCATGGTCTTTGTTGTGGGATTACCCTAGACATATCGAGGTAATAATCCAATATGGGATATAATTGATCAATTGAGTAAATCTGCTCATTCCCTTCCTATTCGAGATACTTTGTCTCTAGATCAGCTTGCCTGGTTTTATGTTAAATCGATAATCAGGTTGCATGGAGTTCCCCTCTCCATTGAATCTAATTGTGATCCCAGGTTTACTTCTAACTTTTGGAAAGGCCTTCAGAAGTCATTGTGTACTGAATTAAATTTTAGTATAGCTTTTAATCCTCAGTCTGATTGGTAGTCAGAACGAATAATTGAGACATTATAGGATATGCTGTATGCTTGTTCGATAGATTATTAGGAAAGATGGTACCAACATATTTCTTTGGTTGACTTTTCATATAATAACAGTTTTCATTCTAGTATACAGATGGCTCCGTTTTTAGCATTATATGGAAAACGATGTTGAACTCCAGCCTTTTGGGATGAAGTAGGGGAAAGGAAGCTTATGGGACCAGAATTGGTAGAAGAGATTGCAGAAAAAGTTCAGTTGATTCAGAAACACATGAGAACAGCTCAGAGCAGACAAAAATGTTATGCGGATAACCGAAGGACAGATCTATCTTTTGAGGTAGATAATCATATTTTTCTCAAAGTTTCACCATGGAAAAGTGTGATGCGATTTGGTATGAAAGGAAAGTTGAGTCCAAGGTTCATTGGACCATATAAAATTCTGGAGAGAGTTGGAACAGTTGTTTACTGAGTGGATTTAACTCTGAGTTTATCTTAGGTGCACCATATTTTTCATGTTTCGATGTTGAGAAATTATATGCCAGATCCATCTCATGTTTTGAGCCCCGAGGTAGTTCAGTTTGAAGAGAATCTCTCTTATGAAGAATAACCAGTCCATATTATTGACCATTGAGGGAAAGTGTAGTGGAATAAGGTAATTCACCAATTAATGGTTTTGTAGAAAACCCATATGGTTGAAGAGGCAACATGGAAATCTGAAAATTCTATGAGGGATAAATACCGCCACTTATTTTGATAAGTGTATAAAATTGTGAGGATGTAATTCCCAAAAGGGGGAAGGATGTAACATCCCAGGTAAATAAAGAATAATACATTTTCATATTTATTAATATTTTTGAATTAAATATTAATTTTCCTTTAATGGGGTTGCTTTGTTTGATAGCGTACCTGATGCGCAACAAAGAGTTTCTTTGAAATCTTATGTTGCACACTAGTAATATAATAATATTATTTTAAATGTTAGCTAACATGTAGTCGTTGTATTGGAATGGATGAATAGAAATAACTAAAATATGACTATATATGTTTGTTAAATGTTATTACATTTATCCAATAAAAGATAATGTCTTAAAATAAGAAAAGAATTCCATTTTAAGCATAAATACTCTAATATTCACTAAAAGGTCGACTTATCTCTTTTTGATGGTGAACCCTATTTATATATAGTTTTGGTCACTCTTATACATTCTATTGGACCAAATAAAATTCTTCTTTAGAATCGGGACATAAAAATTTACTTTGTGTAAATTTTTGGTATTTTTCCGATAAAGATCAATTTTTAATGAATAGTGAAAAATGATGAATTTTAATTCAAACCCTCTTTTTAATTTAATATATTTATATTATTTGATTATCTTTTGAATTTGTATTAAATTAAAATTCGAATATATTTTTACAATTTAATCCAATGGTGGTCATTGGAATTAATTTCACATTGAAATTGGACTTAAACTAGTGTCAATCTTTTGATATATATTGTTTCATAAAAATACGAGCATTGTTTTAACAACAGGAATTAATTTTTAAGTTAATTAATGAAACTTATGAGTTTTAATTTTTTAAAAATAGGCATAATTTTTGAATTTGTAATATCAAATATAGCTTAGGGTGAATATTTTGTATTTTTCTGAAAAACATCAATTTTTGATGAATAGTGAAACCACTAAGTGGTAGTTAAAAAACTGATTTTTCCTTTAAATGAAACTTTACCACTTCTGTGATTTGAATTTAAAAAACCCGACATACATGGTTTTCATTAGGAAGTAAAATGTGGTTCAATGGGATTAAAGTAATTTTTGGTGAATAGTAACTTTTAAGTTTTATTAATCGCGATTAAAGGTAATTACTATAATTTAAGGTAAAGATAATGTTATAATAATATGAAATGACTTTGACACATATCCAACCCTTATTGGATTAGTCATGGCCGACCAAGATAGTCCATGGGTCAACATGGGGACCCCATGGAGCCACTTCAGATGGAAGATGATATTAATAACTTTTTATTTAATGTTAAAATAAAAGTGTCACAAACATGTATTGTTCTATTAAATAAATTTTTTACATTGGGTTATACAAGTCATATTTATTACTATAAATATTAATTAGAAATATAAAAATATTTCCTACATCATGATAATTTTTTTATAATTTTTAGACATTAAATAAACTAAATTATATATGACACCATGATGATGCATCGATTACCTCATTATTTAATGATTAAAATAAAATGAAAAGATAATGTAAAATAGAAGACATAAACTTATCAAAAACATACTATATGGGTGGATTTCGAGCTCTTATCACCTTATCCTCGAAATATATAATTTTGGGACCTTTAAAAACCGAAACTCATTATATAATAAAGTAACATTTTATAACATTCCAAGAGTGCCCCTGCTATCCTATTATAAAAGGCCCCACCTCTTCCAGCTTACACACACCTCTCAAGCCATTTTCTCGGCCAAGCCCTGCTCATTTTCTCTCTCCACATCCCTTTCGTCATCCTAGAATCCTTACCTTAGGCATTAATCTCTTCAAAAAACCCTTTTGGTTCAAACCAAAGGGAGTTACCCGATTTAAAGATAATGTCTTCTATTGTGTTCTTATATTTTATTTTGCTTATGCAACCCCATAACTCTTTTTATTCATTTTTTTGTAACAAAAACAGTATATTAAATATACTAGGATGTTGTTATGAGAAGTATTATAGCTACACTCACACACATCTCCATCAAATGGTTAAAGAACATACTATTTCTATGGTTGGCGAATTTCTGCCTCACAAAACGATGATTGTTCAATATTATTTTAACACCTTTCATGGTGGCCATTACTATGTCACTATATTTATATATGATATATTTTATGTTTATGTTTTCCTTATGCCTCTGTATTTTTCAATTTGTGGCATACCGTTATGGTTTCCATTATGGGTAAACATGTTAATTTCATTTAAGGAAGTGCGGACTACTGCACCCTCAAAGTAATTTGATTCGTTAATGCCATATATGGGATATATAAAGGATGGAGTTAATGATGTTATATATGATATTATACTGTAATTATAATATACCTTTATATCATTATGATTTAACTCCATTATATATTAAATATACATGAAAGTAGAGTTCATGTGTACGTACTTCTTACCATCTCCATGAACGGTGCATTTCATTACTTACCTCTAAATGTTATGTTCTTTTATAAATACATGTATATGCTGGATATATATGATATATATGATATAAAAATCATTAATATCATTCTGGATATAATGAACCTTTGGCCACATGAACAACATGTAACTGTAAGAAGTCTATTTTTGACTTAAGTACCAAATATCGACAAAATGAACTTTATTAACATAAATAATTACATATTGTTTATAACATGGAAATAAGTTATATAAAAGGAATAATAAAATTGAAAAAGGTTCTTAAGAAAATAGACATTAACTTTAGTTTATTATTCAGGAGATTAAAGAGAAATCGAGTCACGTCGGACATGAGGTAAGGGACTTTGTCTCAATCTCCTTTCATTGAGGCATATTATGTTCTAATACAAGACTTTCTTTTATACATAGTATAAAACACCATTTAATTTTCATTTCATTCAAAGAGAATATTTTTCTTCGAAGAATTTTACTAAATGAAAAAATTATTGTTTATTTTAACGTATGTGGTGACAACGACCTTTTCCACCGCCTTGAGTATTATTTGGTCTTTGGCTTCCTCAACAAGCCATAATGTTTTTTAAAATGAAATAAATACCATATAATATTTTATGTATTTTGGTATTGAAAATGTTTTTTATAATGGATTTGTTATATCAATATATTTAAGTGATATATTGTGATCGAAATGTGGAAATGTTTTTTTCCATTATATTTCTTTTATGTTTTATGATTTTATAATGGTACTTGGACATTTGATGGGTGGTTACGTGATAAACCATATGACTGGTGGTTCTGTGAATACCAGAACATGTGGTTACATTATAACCTCCAATTCATTGGGTATGGAAGTCAGCCATATGGAAATTCCATTAACTGATATGTGTGGAATTCGACCGTATGGTTATTCTATTTAGCTTTGTTTATGTCCCAAGTTACCTTCATATGTTATGTGTTCTTTAAATTCATTTTATGGTAATAATTTGGTTACAAAAGGTTAATTAATGATCTTTTATTCAGTGAAGGGTTTTTACTACTTCATAAAGGTGAAAAGTATTCATTTTATAAAGTATTCATGGTTTACTTGTTTAGAAAAACTAACAGTTTTCTTTCTTTTTGTATCCCTTACTAAGCTTTTTATACTCATCCCAAGTTTTTTTTGAAATGTTTTCATAGGACATAATGTGGAATATGGTCAAAGATGGGTTCAAGGAAATACATGATATCTAAAACATGTGACTAGACATGTTTATTTTTAAGAGTTTTTATTTTATGAAAACTTAGTAGAAGTGTCTACTTTGTAAACTTTTGAGATGTAATAGTTATGTCCTAATTCTCTAAAACTCTAAAACTGAAATGATCCTCAATGTGTATTCTTGAAATAACTCATAATTAAGTAATTTTTAAGGATGGGAACATATATGAAATGTGGTTTTTTATTATTATACCCAATTTCATTCCCAATATTATTTCAAATTTACAAGATATTTTGGTCTAAAAAAGGACCAATTCCAAGTTCCCTAAGGGTTCTTTCAAAGAGGTGATATTGAAGAAGTAAATTTCTCAAGACATCTCTTTTAATTTCTTTTCTTATTTTACCTTCTACTCACATATGTAATCTATAAAATAATAATAACTCCTATATAATTTACATATTATAATTTTATATTACTAAAGGAATATATTCTATCCACTATTTATCTCATCTCCACTTTTTAAGAAAAACAAAACTGTTGTCCAAATTATGGTAGTTTACATTCAATGTGGATAATGAGTTTTAGTTTTCCATGACCCCTCTTCAAGGATGGTCATATTAAAATAATTTTTTTATACTAGAGTTTAATATGTATATTATAACTTTTTTAATGTTATAAAACCAATATATAAACATTATAAAGAAAATTATACTTGTTTGAGATGGCTGTGGAAACCGCAAAAATAATCTAAACTTTTGTCATTAACATTTTATCAGATGAATCATACTCATACTAGAAAAAAATGATATATGGGAACATTTAAACTTATAGAATTTCATTAATAGCATATAATTTTGAATCAAAGGAATTATTCCAATTTTACAATAACTTTCATAATTATACACAAGTAAATTGTCCATGAAACAATGAAACAAATTCTCACGGTACTAAACAGTTAAACATTATAACTAATTAAAATGGACACAAATAAAAATAATAAAATTAAAATAATTAAAATATATTTTTAATATTGTTTGAATTAAATTATTAATGAATCTAATTTTATTACCGTTAAAATTAAGTGCATGTTCCGAAAACATTTGGACATAAGGTAAGGAATTATTACAATCATCCATATTTCCTTTAAGTTACATTATCTCTCTATCTTCCCCAATTTATCACTAATTTATTATTATATTTTCTTATTTATTCTGAAAAAATATCTTTCACATATATTCCATGTCTATAAAATAATTATTTTTTTGTGTATATACATTTATTGAAAGCATCATTCTTAATACTTTTAAATAATCCAATTTAAAGAAATTTCTATATTTTCATTGAATCCAATAATGTATAACTCAATAAAATGTTTTAAAACATAAATAATCTATTAAAATAATCCTTCTTATATTTAAATTAATTTTAGTATAGTTCTGGTTTTATGTATTTTATTATTCTACATCGCTTTAAAATAATCATTACCTCTTCTCTTAAAACCATGCTTAAGCTGCACATTTCCATGGTTAATGAACATCTAATTTGTACATGTTTTCACATTATATGGACATTATTTATCATGATCTACTATTATTTTTTCCTTTATAAATTTCAAAGTAATAATTTAATCTTTAATTTTATGTATACCATTATGATACACCCTTTGGTTATACCTTATGACATGATATCAATTACCACTTCATTCTATGGGGAACTCTTGTGTCTATTTGTCATGTTTGATTAGTTATTATAGAACAAATATTCATGAAAATTTTATGATTTATTTTCTCAGATATTACTCCAATGCATTAGGTAATGTTTAGTCCCATGATACATAAGGTACGGGATTAGGGAGTAAACCTAATCCATTATTGAACTTTTTCCATAATATGATATAGTTTGGAAGTAATATTTTATTCATATTTATGACATGATATATGTTACTTAAACATTCCAATATTAACATGATCATATGATTCTATGTTCTATATGTAATTCTTCTATATTTTTTTCATGAGCCACAACTTTTATTTCATCATGTTATACCGTACTTACTCATGTACTATGTTTCATTCCAATGTTTATTAGCTTACTTGAATTTTTAGTTAATACCTTTTATTTATATATTCCCCAAGTTCTCCTAGGAAGTTATAGGAGATCAATGAGAGTCATGATCTCATTATAAATATTAAATAAAACATTTTTTAGTTTCATGTATTCTAATCATATACCTAGTCTTCCAAAGACAGAATACTATTAGATCCTTTGTTTTTATGACGCATAAAATAATGTAATATTGTGTGTAAAAGGATAGGGTCTCTATAAAGGTTATGTATATTTTATTTATGTACTTGTTTTTTATATATCCATGTTTCCAAAGATAATAATCCATTAAGGTTCTGGCATGGATCACGATTATATGTAATGAATATTCTTCTAAAAAGATGTAATATTTATGTATGTAATGTTTGGGTTTATATAGTAAATTTTTTGGGGGGGAATTCAATAAATAACAATATTTTCATATGAATGACTAATTTAATGTTATAGGGTATAAAATAATAAACTTTTTATGTTTTTATCATAGATTTAATGGCAGTATTTTTACATTGAATTATAACTATAAATTTTTGACATATATCAAGTTGAATTTTTCTCAATGCCAGATGAAGTGATGTTATATACCTGAAGAAGGTTGTAATCATGAATATTAAAGTTATAATTACATTATTATAAATAGAGACATTATTACTACCATTATTATTTTATATAATTGTTCACCTCATAGTTCACCATGTTTGAGAGATTCATTTATGTGGTCCTATAAATTACAAGTATATGTACCCCATCGATTGATATATGATGATTTCAAATATGTGTGTCAAAAATTAATTTTATCTAGATGGTTTTATTGAAATGAAATATATTTTTGAATAATATACTGAATTTTGTACCAATTAACTATCAAATGGTGATATATTCGGTTTCTAGAAATACTTTTTGAGATAAAACCATATGGGGGAAGGTAAAACTTATAAAGTGTTATATATAAATCATAATACAATTTCATAATAACTATGATGGATAGCTAGAGAATAAATTTTGAATATATTATCTTAAAATTGTAATGTAATTAATGGTTATAAATTACATATCAATGAAAAAATATGAATATAGTATGCGGTAAAATATCAAGTTATAGTTATGTTGAAAGAGATGCATGTATCTAATTCAGATGATTCTAAATCCAATTACTGAAAATATTTCATAATTTAGCATCATGTAAGAAATTTTATGTGGTGTACTAAATGATATTTCATGTGTATATTTTCAATTAATAGAGGGTTGATAAAATTAGTGTAGTTAATCTCTTTGTATTGGGCTTTGTGACGGTGAATTTAATTATGTGGGAGAATATGGAAGAATAGTTTATAATGGAATTGTAATAAATACATGTATTATATATCTTAAAAACAATAAACATGAATTGGTAAATTTTTTTATTTTCAAAAATCATAACTATATGGTTAAATGAATATTCTATTAAGGGTGACCCTTTCATTAAGAGACAACAAGTATTCCACTATGGTACAAATGTATATATTTTCTTGTATGTTTAATGGGGCCACGACAAGGAAATTTGGATAATCTATAGAGGATTAAAATCCCTTTAACATTTAAGGAGATAATATATAGTTAAATGAAAATAATATTGTTTTTTTAATGTACCATGTTTTCCATATAAATTTATGTATTATCTACTACAATTATAAATTATAGATTAAATTTATAACTAATCAAAAAAATAATGACTTATCCAAAAACTAATGTTCCCTGTCTCAAGTAAGAAAAATATATCAATGAAAAAACATCAAAATTATTAGGAGATCAACATCCATTAGATGAAAAACAAACTATAGTTGTCCATAATGACTATTTTAAAAAAGAAAAAGGGAAACATGAAAGGTTATAAAATTTTAGGTTTGTTGGAATCAACATTTTGATCCTTTTAATGCCAAAAATCAAATTTTAATTAGTCACATTGAGGTAAAAAACTGAATACATGTTCTAATAGATATAAATACATGTAAAAACACAATGTTTCATTGAAGACAATGATTTAGAAAGATATTATTGTAATGTGAAGATATATTTTCTCATTTTCTAAAAAATAATTATATAATGAAATTTTGATTTAATTTTTAATACCACATAAAATGTTTATTTATTTTGTATTTTTTATGGAAAATTGTATTAATGGTTACTATAAAAGAATATTGACCCTTCCGGAGACTTCTGACAAAGCTGTATCTTGGGGATGCTAAGGGGAAACTAAACACCAACCCACCACCTATATATTCACACATTATAAACAATAAAACATTGATATATTTTATTAGTCACCATCATGATGAATTATTTTAGGTGCATTATAATTGATAATATTTCAATATTTTATATCTATTTTATACATTCTGGTTAAAAATTATTAATTTATGGAATAGTAAATGAGTGATGAAAATATTTATTCTATTTCCAGACCACTATACCTCTACCATAAATCAACGGTAGTGTAAGAATTAGTTGAAATGAAAAATATTATGAATTTTAAATCAATAATAATTGGATTATGTAAAATGTATATATATATATGATTATTTTTAAATATGAATATTGATGAATCAAGATCCAAGTACACTTCCATGTCACATCATGTTCTATTGAAGGAGGCTTATATAAATAAAGGGGAAATACAAGTTGATGAGAATACATAAGAAGTATATTAATCATGTCTAGTTATGACATAATATTAATTTTTCATACATTATAATAGTATTATAAAAAAAATTACTTATGTTATTATGTTTTTTATATGGTTTACATATAAGAATCTATATCAATAGTCCCTAATGAATAACTACTGTCCGTAGAAATGGAGATTATAGAACAATATGGTCAAGTTTGAGGAGATGGATTTGGAGTTTTTCCTCAAGAATATTTTTTCACGAAAACATTTCAAGGATATACATATTCTATGATGGAGGGTATGAAATGAAAAAAATGATACTTTAAAATATATTATTTTACAGTCAGGTTTGAAATTCTAATATATGAAAAATGATAAAAGAAAATCACTAGTATAACAATTGTCATTATATTAAGAGTCACATAATTCAACTATCTTTGAGTCTAGTCATTCCCTTCAACTACCTTTTTTATCCATGTAAATAATTATTTTCACAATTCTTTATAATAAATGTGATTCAAAATACAACTGAACATATAATATTAATAAAATTACATATTCTGATATTCTATATGATTTATAAATATGAGTAACCTACCTTAACATTATTGTAAGGGAAAAAAGTACAATATCCAAGGAGACATGATACTCAATAAAAAAGTCCCAAATTATCATATGAGATTGAGTAATGAAGAATCTCACTATTCGATAGTCGAGTATCATGTTTGTGTTGAGGATATGTATATCACCATAGTCAATAATTCTATTGAATGCTTTATATATGTTATTGTTTATTTCAAATGAAATACCATTAATAATATATGAAAAAGTTATGAAATAATTGATGTTATTATAGATTGAAAAAACATAGAGGAAACAAAAGTTAAAATCATGACAATCCAGTGGCTCAACCATGGATTCTAATGTACCATTCAAGAGTACACTAAGAAAACTAATTAAACTAGTACATTTATTAACATTATAAGTTCATGTGGGTTCAAAATTAAAATATTGAAATGATTCCTATATTGGAAATGAAGAGCAAATTGTTTTAGAGTCCATTATTAATGTTATTTTCTAAATAGTTTAAATAAAATAATCATGGTTGAATGGCTGAGAGTCTCAGTTGTGAATTTATATAAGAGGTACATTTTCATAGTCTATTTTTTAAAAATTTCACTTAATATTTTCATTATAGTTATCAACTATTAATATTTTATATTTTCATATATTTATATTACTAGAAAATAAAGGGCAACCCATGTGAGGGATATTTTGGACTCATTAGTCTCTTATAATTTAGAGACTCGAAATTAATTTTAATTTGGAAATAATCATATAAAAATATGAAATAAGAGTACTAATTGAAAAAAATAAAACAAAATACTTGAATATTTTAATTCTTGGCTAAAAATCCACAACATAATAATATAAAATAATTTTTTTCTGATACATATATAATTTTATTTTACATAAATAACTATATGCTCATCTCTCTCAATTTGGATTCATTGGATGTTTGTTTTTTTATCCAAAGAATAAATTTGTAATAAATCTACAACACATTATGTGCATTTTGAGTGAGATGAGCATATTATAGATACAAATAAAATTATATATTTTAGTTCATTTTTAAGGGGAATTTTTCTATGTTATATCGATCTATAAATGTAAAATAAATCATAGTATGAAGTTAGTGACTGAACAAATGTTGCCTATGAAATTCTTAAAATAGAGACAAATTATGGTATTTATAGTAATATTTGCCTATCAATGAATATTTCATAAAAATTTCTTTATTTTGGTAATAATTTATGCTATTTTAAAAAAATAATGAAATTATTGTGCATATTAAATATATAAATTCATGAAATATATTATATACAATTAACAAACAATAGTATATGATCAAATATTTCAAAATGTAGTTACAATTTTATTTATATTATTTATTAAAATTTTGTTTGTCTATGTTTTCATTGTACTGCCATGACTACTAGCAATACTGTAACTAAAAAAAATAAATAGATTTTTTTGCAATGATTGGTTGGAGTATGTGACTTTAAAATATTATCGAACATCATGTTATTGTTTTAAACTATTTTTTTGTTATATTGTAAAGAATATGAGCTTTTAGGTAAAACTAGGATAAAAATTATTATTATTTTGATGCTTATATATTATTTTACATAAAATATATTCATATAGTATTGGAAACATATTGGTTATATTTTTAATTTAGTAAAAATATAAATTTCCATCGATATCATTTTCTTTTTTTATCCTTCTATCATTCCAAAGGATTTTGATCCCCAAAAAAATGTCTACCCCTATTGAGCTATGATATAGAGTTTATGATCCTCCCCCACCTGAAGTTCCTCTACCTGATGAAAATATAATGATTATTTTGATTGAGGATATTGAAATTTTATTTTCTCATTATAGTAAGCTATTTTATGCTTCTATAAGGGAAAAACCATTCAAATCCTTAATTTTTTTTCTTAGAAAATAAATATTTCTATTATTATTATTATGTGAGAAAGTTTTTAGAGTAATAGAAAAATAATCTTGATAAAAAGGCTCGTATTGAAGGGAAATCATTTTAGATTATGATGAACATTCAAATGCATCATATATTATAATATATATTGTGAATCATAAAATTAAGATTTCATAAACATTTATTAAACATGCATCTCATGTGAGTAATTCAATATCCTTATTTTTATAAAAAAAAATATTTTCTTCTAAATGGTATATGCTCATTCCCCAATTGATCACTAATTTCTTCAAATGTTCACTAATTCCATTCCTTTGGGTGTTATGTCCAATTTTTAAAAACACTAAAACCATTTTCTGATAACCCTGAGTATAATGAATTATTTGATTTGTTTCTTAAGGAAATGTATCGTTGAGTTTGAATCAAAGATAATGGTGTGATAGAAATGGGTCAAGGATCCACATCCCCACATACCAAAATTCTCTTTATAAATAAATAAGATATAGTTTACCAATTTGTTTGAAGTGATGTGTACCTCATAGATTTCTATTTTATATAATAAATGTTTCTTCTAATTTTGTGGTTTTTTTTAGTACTGTATTCAGACTATTGTTCCCTTGTAGCCGTGAACTGCAGGCATGATATGGATACAAATTTAGAAATAAAGGAAAATTTTCCTAGACAATAGATGTTTTAATAAAATTCTTCTCCTATATGATGAAATATCTTTGATAATAGTTACCATTTTCTATGGAATGTACAACCACTCACATAAACTCATCATTTTTACTTTTTTATTGTTTTATGTTGATGAGTTTGTATAAATGTTCTAATGAATTCATGATAATAAATTTGAGTAAATAAGATTGGATTTTACATAATCATTAGCATGATGATAAATAATTAATTTATGGAATTCATGACTTAGTTGAATCCAAATATGACACAATATATTCCTTATCAGATTCTGCATTACTATTAATAACAAAAATTTCATTTTAGACTCAAACATGACACATGCAGTGAAATTTGTAAATATAGTTTTAATTTTTTAATAAATTTATCCAATAATACATAATTTATTTTTTTTAAATGCAGGAATTGACCACATATCAATTGGTCACACTATATATGGAAATTATGATGCAAAGTTTATTTTTTCACAGTATAAGTTAAATTTTATTAAAAAACATGGTTAATATATCCAACAAAAAAATGATATCATATTTAATTGGAATATTTTTACAATGATCCATAATTCAGTTTTGAGGTCTAGGAATTGAGCGCTCATAAAATCAATGAACGATGTAGCTCGTATAACGCATAGTGGGAGTTATCAATATAAAAGTGTAATTTTAGTCACAAACATGTATATCATAGTAAAAACAGAATGAAAAAAATCTCATAATTTTTTGATACCATAAGGCAATGATCCATAATTTATTTATGATATTTAGGAATCATAAAAACATTAATATGACAAAATATGTTGTTGGTATAACTGAAATTATGTATTATCAAATTAAAACTGTCATTTTACTCTAAAACATGTGTCATGTATACAAACCTAACAAATTAACATTACTTGTTCATGATATATTTAGAAATGTATCCAAAATTTAGTTTTTATTTTTGTAAATTGGTCGCTTGGCAATCTAACTGATGATATGGTCTGTATGAATCAATGTCAATCATATCATATTAAATGTGTAATTTTACTCATTAACACACATCACATAGCCAAAATATATTAACTAATATTGGATTTTAGAGAATATAATGAAAAGTTTACATAATTAATTATTGTTATGTAGGAATTGTCTAAACATCAATCAGACACACAATATGTCTAGTATGACTAAAATTCATTGTTTTCAATATACAAGTGTAAGTTTTGTTTACAAAACACATCAAAATATACAAATCGAGAAAAAAATAGCATGAATTGTTCGAAGACATTTTAAAAAATGATCTATAATACATTTTTACATATAGTAATGGACAAAAAATTAATCGGATACCCAATACGGCTAGTAGGACTCAATGTGTGTCATTTTATATAAAAAATGAGTCCTTTTATGCTAAACCAAAAGTCACATAGTTTCAATAGTGTAAAAAACTAAAAATTTATAATCTATAATTTATTTTTGAAGGGTAGGAATCAACCACACATAAATTTTACATATAATGTGTTATGAATCATTCACAGTGTGGGTTTTGATATTAAAAGTATCATTTCACCAAAAAACAAGAATCTCATAGCCAAAACTGAGAAAAATATTCATTATTGTCATGATACTTTATTAAAATTATACATAATTTAATTATTTATATTTATGAAATGATCAAACATCAATCTGACACATGATGTGTCTGGAATGACTCAAATAATGTGTTTTCAATATAAAATTTTTATTTTAATATAGAACACATGTCATGGAGATAAAACTAAGAAAATTATCACATATCATCTTGATGCTTTTAGAAAATGATTTTAATTTGTTTTTGGTGTATATGAATCGAATTAACATCAAACTAACACATGATGTTGCCTATATTACTCAAATTACGTGTTTTCACATTAAAAGAGACATTTCACTCTAAAGCATGTATCACATATCCACAACTAAAAAAATTCATGGATTTTCATGAAACTTTAGGAAAGTTATTCTTAATTATTTTTTCATGTGTATAATATATAAATAGGTCCATCTAGGGCATGATGTTGTATGTATGTATCAAAGTGCAGCTTTTCACATTAAAAGAGGAATTTTAGTCTAAAATACAGACCACAAATCCGAAACTATTTAAATATGCTCAAATTCCACTAAATCCTTAGTATAATGCAACATAATTCATTTTTTCTTTGTATAAATTGATCCCATTCCATTCTCGCACACTATGTGGCTGGTATGAATCAAAGTGAGTGTTCAAAATATTATTTTAATTTTTTTAAATGTGCATTGCATTTTAAAAACTAATAAAATGAGATTAGATTGTTTTTCAAATTTTCAAAAATTATCCATAATTAATTTTCAACATGTATAATTTACCTCATTTTAATGTGATCTACAATGTGGATATTATGATTTAAATTGTGTGTTTTTACATTAAAAATGTTTCATTATACTCTAAAACATGTGTCACATAGCTATAAAAGAATGAATGATATTTTATTATGTTGATTATATATAAAAAATATCTATATTTAAATTTATATGGGTATTAATCAACTCAACCTCAATCAAACACATGATGTGGATGATTTGACTCAAATTTGGTGTTCACAACAAACTGTCATTCTAATCAAAAAAAGAGATTCACATTGAAAAAACCAAGAAAATGAGAACATATTTAAATAATAAGTTACGAAAATGATCTACAATTCATTTTTAATTTTTATAAATTGACCACAAATCAATTAGACACAATGTGGACAATTTTAATCAAAGTGAATGTTTTTACATTAGTAGATTCATTTTATTCTATATCATTAATTAAATATCCAAAATAGAGAAACAAAAATTTACTTATCTTAATACTTTTGTAAAATGATCTGTAATTCATTTTTACTTTGTAGGAATTTAACACACATCAATATGATCCATGATGTTTTTGGTATGACTCATAGTTCGTGGTTTTACAATTATAGTGTTATTTTACATATGAACACGTGTGGCATAGCCAAAACCAAGTAAATTATTTTTAATTATCTTGATACATTTTGAAGATAATCCATATTTAATTGTTTTATTTTGGAATATAATACACTTCAATTGGACATGGGATGTGGGAGTTATGACTCCAAGTGAATTTCTTTACTATAAAAGTGTCATTGTATTCTAAAACACATGTCACATAGATTAGACCAAGAAATCAAGTTCTTGTTGTCTTGAATTTCAATGAAAATGAAATATATTTCATTTCTAATTTATAACAATGGGACTAACATTAATCTTTCACATGATGTGGCTGCTATGATTTGAACTGCATGTTTTCAATATAAGTGTGACAGAGACACCTACTAGAAGTCGTGAACCATGTCTACATTAGGTGGGAATGTTGTGATACCTAATAATATTGGAAACGTAAGTAATTGTATCAATAATAAAAAATAAAAAATAATTATTTAATATAATTAATAAAAAATAACACAATTAATAATATAATAAATAATTGATAATGTAATTAAGATATTTCCAGTTAATGATATATTTATTAACATGTATTTATGTAATGAACATAATTAATATTGATGATATCATTAATATATTCCTTTATTAGGAATATAATTTATTATATATTTTTTATAGTAACATTAAAATTATAAATTGTTTATTTTTTATCTATTGTAACTAATATTAAAATTTGTTTTATATTAGGTATATGATTTTTCACAGAGCTTGATTATTGGAAAACCCATCTACAAGTGTTTTGTTTTTTCATATTTAGAGTGCGTACTTTTTAAAAATAAATCATAAGTTGACATCAATGGAAATATTTGTAATGAATAATTTTAATTTTAATCCTAAATTTAAATGATGGTCCAATGTAATACTTGTATTTGAATCATATTTTTTTTTAATAATTGAATTCCAATTTGGTAAGGATTTATAATTCTGTTTTTAATTAGGTGCTTCTATAGGGATATAGATTTATAGCAGCCTCTATTACCTTTTTATCACTATAAAATGTTCTAATAAATACACATTTAACATCATAAATAATCACCACATTTTTCAGTGCTAAAATAAATCACTAATAATGTCATCTTTTGTCAGTGTGAGAATAAAGCACTAAAAATAGGGAACTTTATCAATGCTTTTTTTAGTGTGAATAAAGGTTGAGTTATTTTATGATCACATAGCATGTCAATTATTTTTAGGACTGAGACATCCCTTTTCTATCACTGATAAATGTGGTTTCTGTAGATTTCTTATAAACAGTCGGGGAGGGGGATTGAAAATCCAAGAAAAAACAACCAAAACACACTTGCAGGGATCTAGGGAGACTCAAACTCAAGACCTCCATGACACCCCATATGGCCACTACCACAGAGTCATGCCTTGGTGGAATAATAATAATAAAAATAAAAATAATATTATTATTACATTAATTATTATATTATTTGTTATTATTATTATAAAATATAACCATACTAATAATTATATATATTATATTGTTATCAAAATGTTTGCCTCCATGTTTGGGACATGGTGCCCTAGAAAGATCTGAAATTTGATGTAACAGTAGAAAGATTCAAATCAAACCAGATTAAATTATTATATATATATATATATCTATGTATGTGTATGTATATATATTAGGTGATTATTGGTAAAATTTCATTCAATCATACGCACACAGGCAAACAATAATGGTCATAGACACCCCCCTAAGAGACATGACACTCAACAACTACTTTATTACATTGATATTTTTTCCCAATGTCGTAGTGGGTATGAAGCATATTTCATGGACTAAAGGACTATTTAATCGCCCAAAATCCCAGTGAAGCATCACGAATGCATTGTCCTTCTCATGTCACTTGGCCTACAGCATGACTATATCACTACCAACATGAATCATGAATTATGCCTTGTATCTCCTCCTGCCTACATCATTATCACGGTCACTACCTGCAAGGTACTATAATAGTACCTTCACCATCTTGATGCGGAATCTCAAGGTGTTTGAGAAATTCCCAATTTATTGATAATATTATTATCTTATATACATATATACGATCTCACTCTCGCGTAGGGGGATTAATATCCCCTTGGTTTATCTCTCAACCCAGCCTTAAGATTACCCATTTAAAAACATCCATGTACGCTAGTTGAATCAGGACCATTATAAAAATGATGAATATAACATAATTTATTTGTTCAAAATAAAATAAGTGTGGGCTATATTTTCTTTCACAAAAAAGAACTGTGAAATTTTTCTCCATTTGGTATGAGCTATGTGATACATGTGTGATGATCATGGTCAATCATGGAGAACATGAAATTGGTACTGACATAATTATTTGTTGATAATTCTTTCCTAGGGTAAAAAACAAAGGATAGATAAGTTGATGGTGGATTTTTCTATTCTTTTTGTCCCCTATCCTTTTCATCTGAATATTATAGATTTCATTGAAAAATTATTGATTTTAAAATATTTTTAGTTGGAAATTGTAGGGGTTTTTTCTCCAAAATTGGTTTAACTATGATTTTGTTTCTAATATAAACATAAATAAAAAAATTTCACTAATTTTTTTATAGCGTTATTATATAAATTCCATTTGTATTATCCTTTTTTTATTTTTAGTGTGAATTTACACTAGTAATTTTCAATTATTTCATAGTTATAATTTATTCATGGTATTTTCCCCTGTTTTTGTTGGAAAATATGAAGTGTGAATATAAACTCATAACTTATAATGGGAATTTCCACTAGAAATTTGAAATTGAAAAAACGTTTTGGTGATTGTAAAAATTATTAAATGAAATCTATAAATAAATCGAAGTGGAAATTTTCAATTTATTAGAAATAAAGACATATAGTATTATCCACTAATAATTTCCACTCAAAATTTCCATAGGTAATTTTCACTATGAAAGAACATAGTGAATTTCCTTGTGGAAATTCCATATATTGTATCATTTTGGTAGTGTTCAATTGTTTCAAAATAATTTATTTGTGATTTTTAATTGATTTAATATTGAAATTCCTTTTGGTATTTCTTATTTAGTTTTAAAACACAATAAAATCGAAATTTACACTCAGATATTACATTGAGTGTTTCAATTATAAATTTCAAATGGGAATTCCTTGGGAGAATTTATATGCACCGGAAATTTACAGTTGATTCTATGATAGACACATTGGAATTTACACTATTAATTCTCAATGATAATTTCTACATTGAATTCCATGATATACTCCATTAAGAGTTTTCACTATGAATTAAAAATTTGGAATTCCCACTTAAATTTTAAATTTTATTTGGAAGAGTTTATTTTTAATGGATAAGTAATTTATAGTTGAAATTACATCTAGTATTTTTATATTAGAATTTAAAATTAAATGTATGTGGAAATTTTGACTTGGATTGTCCATTGGGTGTTTCCCCTAGATATTCCCAATTGTAATTCTAATTCATAATTTCTATCCATTCGAAATATAATATTTATTCAAAAAGGACCTACATAAATCCCCACTGGTAATTTACATTTTCAATTTCTATAATAATTCATAGATGAAATTTATACTAGAAATTTTCTATATGAAATAACATTTCGAATTACCACATAAAATTTGTGATTAATTTAGAAGAGGTTTTTTGTGATTTATTATTCATTGAAAGGGGAAATTACATCTATTTTTTACTATTCAAATTTAATATTAAATTGAAATTAAAATTTTAAATCAAAGATTCCTTTAGGAGATTCCATTATACATTTAAAAAGTGGATTTCCAATTCATTAAAATTTATTTATCTTTCATCAAGTATTTATATATTGGAATTTAAATATAATTTTAAAAAAATTCAAAATAATTGTAATGCATGGAGTTTGTGGGATCGAGAACAATTATCATTGAATATAGAATTTAGAACCCAAAAATTCATTATATTTGAATATTGTTTGGTATTTTTTTTTGATTTTTACATGAATAAACATGATACAGATGCCTTTAAAAATCAAAATTAAATGATAATGTATTCATCAATAGGGTTGGAGTTGAATATTCATAATAAATAAGCCCATAAAATTTCATTTATAAATATAGCACAAAATAGAGACCATTAATTGTGAGGTTTTCCAAATATGAGTCTAGAGACTATAAATTTTTGCATGCTAAGAGATGAATTTTTTTATTTAGTGTTTAGAATTTTTATATTAATATAATTTGAAATGATAAAATCTTTCTGATGTCATCATTTTATACATATAGAAAATATGGATACTTAATATTAGACAAACATTTAGTTAATCTCAATAACTCTCATTCTTGAAAATGACTAATTATTTATCACGATTGTGAGTTGTTTACATAAACAATAAGCAATATGACTAAATAATATTATTTTAGGGTCATATGAATATTTAAATTATATTAATACCATACATTTTATGAGGTCCTAATGGCACTTCAACAATGTAGAAGGTTCTGAGTTGATTTTAAATGATAAATTTTTTCTAAATTCCATTGATTCATTTTTAATTGTAATAGGCGCTTATGGAAGTCTTGAGAGATTTGGAGATACATGATTTGAATAGTATATTTTTGTGGTCGAAAAGCTATAAGGATATACTTCTATATGATGTTGATGGTATGTAACAATACCCAAATAAGGAATCAGGGGATAAAAAAGTATTCATGAACTTAGTGAAACATGGAATGTGTGTTAAAATTATAATTTCTTTTTTGGTTTCCTCAAAATGAATGTTGATTAGTAGAATTTTAAATTTATTTTCATATTTCACACAACATTCTATATATACATGGATATTAAGCCTTTTCGAATGTTTGTAGGAACAAAACATCATATAAATTATTTAATTTTTAAAGTAGCATTATATTATGATTTGAAAACCATCTCATTTAGTTGGTTCTTAGTAGACTTCATGGTTTTCATAGTGGGTTGATTCCTAAGTAATTTTTCACAGATCATAATTCATTTATGTATTAACACACTACATAACCCAACCGTAAACCAGAAAATACCAATATACATGTCACATAGTGAAAAATATAATTAAAAACATAGGACCTATAGTGATATATGAGTCATTATTTTTGGATAAATTCAAAAAATACATGTATGGTATATCAGAGTTCAACATTTGAGGCATTATGGGAAAAATAAAAACACAATATGGTAATACAAATTACGCACTGGTAGAATATATATATATGTTTTGGGGCAATAAATATCATTATATGGTGAAGAAAACATTATCATTTGTAATTTTAAGAACATAATTGAGTTATAGTATTCATGTTGTGTTAAAAATTACATGAATCATAATCTTAATGCCCTGAAATAATTTCAATAGTTTGAGCATGTATTAAAAAATAATCCATATCAAGATGAAGGATGAATTTTAGGGTTGGGAAAATCTCTGACATAGTAATTTACCATATTATCCAATCATGGTTAAGGAAGGTGAGTTTTAAATTCAAACAAAATTTTATCATTTTCGTCATGAACACCAACAATATGGTCCATGTTTTCTATAGTCGTATAATGAAACTATTTCCCAAAAAATGATTCTTATTAGAATGAACTGTAACACCCCGATCCCAGTTACCTAGAGTGGGTGCATTATTACATAACATTGTCACGATCACAAGGAATAAAATCCAAATAGACTGATCAGTTTAGTAGCCTTGGAAAGAATAGATACATACATATGTTTTAAATTACATCATGAAATAAAAGAAATTTTTTTATCCCCTTTGAACACACTTATATACATTATCCTATCCCTGTAGGTCAACCATAAAATACTTATTAATTTCCAAGGAAAAATAAAACATAGAAAGGGGTGAGCTCAGATGTACAGTAATGAAAACAATATAGTAGATACTTTCATAAATAATAATAAACATTTAAAAACAAAATACAAGACTAAAAAATCCTTTTAAAACTAAACTCCATCATAATATGGAAAATATAAATCAAATAATTTAATTTACTTATTCACTTGGATAACTCTACTAGTTGAATAATCAATGAAATATCAATAGCCAATTTCATAATGATGGAATGCATAATTCAAAACATCATAACCACATAGTCATAGCCACATTCCAAGACTGAAAATATGATTTTGTCTAGTCCTTGTTCCAAGATACTAGTTTGTCTCATGGGACCTATTAATGCATCGAGGAGCCATAGTGTGCTCCACCCATCACAGACTACATCTAATGCATTCTACATATTAAATTATTGAAACATAACATAAGCATTTATATTAAAACTAGCATAGAAAATGTTAATACATTATCCATAAACCATGATTTGTATAAAAATAACACATCCCTAGTCAAAAATATCAGAAAACCATCAATAAAATATGTAATATTGTATTATAATAAATCTACTTCAAACAAGTGTAAAATCCATCAAAGGATGCTGAAATAGATGAAATCAAAACTAAACACCTCAATCTATCTTGAAATCATTTAAAAGTTTCATAATTATAAAATAAAACATGTATTTTGAAAATACCCTTATACGATTTTAAGGGATTCTTCGAAGGTGTTATAACTGTGGAAAATAGCTGCACCTATCGTGTTAGCTTAAAAACATTCTTACCTTAAGTCGTCGAAAGACTCATAAAGTACATTGTTTGAAAAACGAAAAGAAATATTACATCCCAAAACATTTTATAAAATGTCAAACAGGGGTATAAATGAAATTAACCAATATTTTTGGAGATAGTAAAAATGGTTTGAAATACATTTTTAATAAACTGGGATGTGGATGATAAAAAGGTCTTAGTAGATATTTACGTATAAACAACCTCAGATAATGAAGATAATGTAGAATTAACGCTTACCTTGTAATTTTCCTTGATAGATGGTACATTAACATCTTTAATGATAGTTAAATAATTATTTTTAATTATACAATAACCTCACACTTAAATATGATATCATATATGATCTTCACATATTTCTTTGTTAATAATATTTCAGTAGTATCATCATTTCAGGTGTTAACTAATTCGTTTTCCATTATTTGTTTTGTTATGTATGTCATGTTATTTATGGATAAGATGTATTTAATTATTATAAATAATGATATTATGTTATAAAAATTTATTTTTAATTATAAAATGAAAATTAGTTTTGAATGGTTATGATGGGGAATGGATTTCATCGCGTTCATGGAGACTGGAATCCGTACGTACACACGAGTGAAAAAAATATCATTTTATTGATGGTGAAATCATATGTAATTTGTTGATATATTATATATAACGAATAATTAACATGTTATATTTATTATTTTGATCATTAATACTCATTATTATACCCATCAAAATAATGAAGTGTTTGAATAACAAACTACCCCACGACCTGGAGACGGCAAGCCGTATGTTCCAACGTATGGTGACTTTTCATTAATAGGATGGATAAAATAATGAATAAAGTTGTAACATAATTATAATAACATAAGAGTATGTATGAGGTACTTGATTTATTGTCTTGGTTTTGAAAATACAATGCAATAGGAAGTGGAAGAAGAAAAGAACTTTGAAAGAGGAGGTGAAATTATTCACTCTTCTTCGGGTGTTTCCTTTTGAGTTGATCAAAAGGGATCCTTAGTTTGGCATTTTGATAAACTTAAGGCATCTAGGTAGAATTGAGGGTAGCTGGGAGGATGTTTTAGTTGGGTATAGGTGAGACAAATTGTTTGGGAGGTGTGAAATTAATGGAAGTGGAAGTACCCTTTTATTAGAGAGGTGAGGGTTACTTAAGGAAAACTTTGAAATATTATTTCATTATAAAATAATATTAAGTTCAAAAGGTCTCAAAAATGATTTATTTCATTGAAAAGGTGGGGATGGGTCAAAAAAATCTCCACCAATAGGTTATAGATAGGTTTATATCACCATATTAACCTTATCATTTAGATATAACTCTTGGCTAAATAGTTTATCATTTACAATGTCTTCTTTTTTTTGTATATAATATGTTTAATTACCATACTATAAAATTCTTAAAGAACACCAAGTGGTTAATTGTAGACATATCTAATATTATATAAGTCCATTTACTGATCCATATATTTTTATGACTATTAAATCATTTAATAATATAATATTTTACAAAAAACTCATTTATGTCAATTTTGTCAAAAATTTTAATCCGATGTTTCATAAAGTCTTAAAAACATTTTTACTTCAAAAAAAATTTTAATTATCCACAACATGTCATATTAACCTATAAAATTTTTGTAATTCATCAAAAGTCCTAATTAACATTTATTTGGATATTTATAATAACAATTATTTTAATATTTAATTAATAAGGTAAATACTACATCATCATTGTGTAATAAATAAATTTAAATTTTTAATGTCTAAAAATTATAAATAAAATACCATTATGTAGGAGGTTTTTATATTTATAATTAATATTTATAGTCAATTTTTTCTTATGTGTATCGCTATATTAAAAATTTTTCATTTATGAAACATTGAATTTATCACTAATAACTCTTCCTCATATAAAATAATAATAAATGTTCTAATCTAATATATGTGGACCAAAAGGATCATATTTTATTCCTACGGGTTTTTAGGTCGAAATACACTTATCCAAGAGAATTAGGACAAGAGTTAGGGTAATATTATTATTATTTTTACCATTAATTACCCTTTTTTGTTTTAACCATTGTAAATAAAAGTCAAAATTTACTATTCCACAAAAATTACTCTCATCTTATTAAGGCACATTTTACATACTGATATCAACCGTATCTCTAGAATTTTTTAAATCCAATTCACATAACCGGTAAAATTATGTTTTATGAATTTTATTTAACATGCCTGGATGTAAGATCATATGTTTTGAACCGGGTTAAAATTACAAATGTTTCTAAAAATCATTTTCGGTTTATCAATGGGACATTTGTCGTAAACCAAGATCTGGAATTTTATTCCAAGTGTTGGAACACCTAAAGATTTTGTTTTTATAACATTGATTGAATTTTTGAGGCACAAGGGAAGTTGCACGGGTGGCACACAGTTTTTCTAACCGTGCAGCAAAACTGTGTGTAGTTGATGTTTTGAGGTATTATCTCTCGCATGGTTGTCCATGGTTATGAGAGACCGTGTAATAAGGCCATGCAATAGGGGTGGTCGTGGTAGTATCTAACTCATGGTTAGCGCACGATTTGTCTAAACATGTGAGGAAACCGTGCAAAAACTTATGAGAGATCCTAAAATAGTGGATCTCACACGTTTAAGCCTCTAGATCACTCGTTCTTCCTCATAAGAAGCCATAAATCAAGATTACTCACCCTTGATGATTAGAAAAACATATCCCATGATTTGTTTAAGTGATCCAAAGGCTTCTTTTGGTGAATCGAAGCTTAATTCTTGAGGTAGGTAGATGTTCTTCATTATTCTTGTTTAGTTTCTTAGATCTACTTAGATCTATATCTATTCTTCTCACAATTTCTTAGGTGTACAATTGATATGGGTAAATCTAATTGTGTGTATGACATGTATGTTTATTTTTTGTCTTGTTCTTACTAGGACAAGTGATCTAAGGTGGGTTCTTGAATAATCAACCCGTTTCTATTGAGGGTTCTTCATTCATTGTGGTTTTCATCAAAACCCTGAGGTAGGGCCCCAAATCTTTAATAATTTATTCAAGAATTATATGTTCTTTAAATAAATTGAGAATGTGAGTTTCCTTGATTTTTATTTTTCAAGGAATGACAATTTTTGTGTTATTAAATAATTCCACCCACAAGAGATAAATGAGGACCTGAACATCCATTGATTTTAAGCATGGGTTGCTATTTTAGTTAAAGTGATATGATTAATAAGTTAAATTATTTTAATATGAAGAATGAGAAATAGGGTAATTAATGTTAGGATTAATAATCAATTCATGAGTTGGAATAAAATTGTGGATTTTACAGATTATTGGGAATATTGAATGTTTGACATGTTCGAAAGATTATTGGAAACTGGTAATAATTAATGGAGGGATTAATTATTTCATGTTAAATTGTAAATGGTTAACTAATTTATGATTGGTTGAATATGTAAGGTTATACTAATTAATTTTTGAATTAATTAATTTTAATTCTTTAAATTAAGATTGGGATTTAATTGTTCATTACAATTGTTAGCCAGGAGTACATTTGATATGTATTATTTTTCCAGGCCTTAAGTTGTCTGGGATGGTGTTGTTTGAAAATATGATATGTTTTGTGAGATGGTTTCTAAATATCATGGATTTTTCAGCATGTTTTTTGATGATTATGGGGTTCTTGTAGATTGTTAATGTCCTGGACGAATCACTATTTGAGTGGACAGGTTTAGGATTGTTATGGAATTTTGGTTAATTAATTGTTGACTTATCTGAATAATGTTTTTTGTTGCTAATTTGTTGTTGAATTAATTAATGGTTTGGTTTTGTGGTGTTAGACATGGTATTATGAACCAATGATATATATATATATATATATATATGTATGATTGATGAATGGGTTGTGAGATAGGGAATGATGCTCAAAATAATCATGGGGTTCTTGACATAGCGTTCTACACCCACCTTGCAAGAAAATTTTCTTTTATGGGACATGGACTGATGCTCTAAATACCCATGGGTTTCGAGACATGTATTGATTCTCTGAATACACCCAAGGGTGCTAAAAATGATGTTATAAACCCATTAATTAACATTTGACGATGTGTCCAATTGTTCGTGCATGAAATAATGTGATGTGAAAAAAAAGTGTTTGTGACATGATGATTTGTGATTTGATTACGAGAAAGGGTTCAGACTTATTAATGAATTGGGTGAACCACTTTTAGTGGATGAACCCAGGAGAGAATCTCTTTTTTAGTGGACGGGCATATACATAATATATAAAACATTAAATTGTATAACTTATGATGTGTTATCCAAGACAAAGCACAATCTTGGATTCAGTCTTTTCTTTGATTACTTAGATGGACATTAGAGACATCTGTGATGAGTGACTTATATGGGGGATGTCAGGTGTAGGATGAATCTTATGACTTTCATAATAAAATTTGAGTAATTGAAAAATGAAAAATGATTATGTAATGATTTCTGATTATGCATGAAAAATAAATAGTGCAGGATCAGACAACAACTGAGGGATGATGCGGGTACATGAGCATATAGTTCCTTTCTACTGCTTACTTTATTTTATGCATGGCTTCACGTGTTTTAAAATATTTATTAAATGTCTTGATTTGAGGTAGAACCCGGTGGTCCCGGCCTACTGAGATTTATAACTCACACCCTACTCGGATCGCCATTGCACTAGGTACCCAAGTAGACTCTATTTGGTTGCAGGACTATGCTGTTTGCATTTACTTGGGAGTTAGGAGTAGAGGTCCGAGCGGAGGCTCGGGATACTCGAATAGATCCCCCTTGGGGCTTGGAGTCATTATTTATTTGTTTCTGCATTGTAATGTAATGCATGTAGTTTTGGTCACTATTTTCTACTTTTGTATCATTAGCACGTCATGCATGCATCTGATGTATATTTTTGCTTTGGTTATTTTTTTGTACAAGATTTATAAAATCTGTTTTCCGCTGCTTTATCATTATTATACTTTTTCTACTAATTATTGCATTGTATGTTTTTTAACACAAAAATGAGGCTATAGTCTCCCACTCACTATCCTTAGACCCTCACTTCTAGTCGGCAGCCGCTGGCATATGGGGAGATGTGCTTGAAGTAACGTGGTGGCCAGTCCGGCCACGGTTTAGTAGTGAGTCAGGTTGGGATGTTACAAAGTTGTATAAGAGGTTTAGGTTTTGTTTCTTTTCCTTTTTCTTGTTGTTTTGGGGGTTGGTAGATTGGAGAGTTGGAATGTGTCGGTGGCTGGGTTATGATCCATGATTGGGACCGATCACCTCATGTATGGGAAATGACCATGTTTCCAAGGATGGGAATTGATTATTATTCTATTAGAGGGTACAGTCGATATGATTTCACCCTGAGTGACTGGTGTATTTTTCTGTTTTTTATTAATTTTTAGAATTTTAAAAGAATAATTTTCTTGGCCTGATATGGCAAGGAATTTTCACATATTCATAATCTTAGACACATAAAGATTCACATTTCATGCATATAACATTCCATGTACTTGCATTAGTAGGATGCCTGCTAATTTAGATTTTGTTCCTTGGGAGAAATTCCATGTTCGATTTTCTTTAGCATGCCTCTCTAGATAGCAGGTTTCAGTGATAGATTTAACATTCTTGAATGATTATATGCCATACTACGTTAGTTATTATAATGTTTTGTTGTTTTACCATGCTTTTGTGTTGTATCATGGTATTTTGTTACTGATTATGCTATCACTATAGATATTTTTTGATATGTGAAAGGGGTGATAAATATAAAATGATAAATAACCGTTGATTCTGTTAAATGTGAGACAAAATCTATCGATATGGTTTATGGGTGCCTTGTTGATTGGTAGTTGGCTAGCCATATAATTTGGACCTTTAGGTTGATCATGTTAATATCTTAATTGGAATTGGTATCGATTAATAAGAGCCAATTTTCAATCCATGGAGTGTATGGGAACTTCATAAATTGGGAAATGATGAATCATGTTAAATGTGATTACTTGATGTCATGTGAAATGCTTATAAATATGAAAGATGTTTAATGTTGATCTGAAATCAAATGTCTAGATTCATAAATGAAACTGGACCCAAGTAGGTCAGTTGGGGAGCGTTTTTATGAGATAACCCATTTTGGTGTTTAAAATTTTAATACAAGTGAGTATGCTATTGTGTTTCCTTATAGAGAACCCAAGTTGGATAAAATGGAATCCTCGTAGGTCGACTTATCCTCTTAAAAGAAATTTATTTTGATAAATTTTCTTAAAATAATGTGATGTCAACTAACGTCAATGTTTTAAAAAAGGAGTTTTATGAAACTTTCCTATTTTACCCTTGGGGTGTTTTGAAAATGGTACTTTGAGGTTTTGATTAAATTTTTTATGATTAATTATTGAATGTTATTAAATATAAGAGTCTTGGAAATGGGACCTATTGAGGTGTTCACTGTATAAAACCATCATGAAAAGGGTAGTTCAGACTTCTCTTGAGTTGTCTTGGAACGGATGCGTGAGTACTTTCTATTGGTGTTGTTCTACTAAGCAATGAACTTATGTTCAGATTTTGATCCTAGTGACTTGTTTGAAGTGACCCGGTTTAGGGACGACACTTTTTATTTGTAATGGGTATCCTGTAGTCGGTAGTTCCGTCAGAAATTAAATTCATTTCAAGCGCTATGGATTTTCTCACTCTTTTGGAGTTGTTGGGTGCTGTTGTCCCTGGTAGGACTACCAGCTTCCTATGAAACCCCTGGTCGAACCAGTGGTGATGTGTTTTTTGACCTTTTTGTGGGCTTGAGCATCGAGTAATGATCTCTGTCAGCTGGTTAGACGTGCCTCGATCATGGTCGGCATCATTATTGGTCGTTTGACACTTTCTTCTTAGTAATTGGTGACTAGTTATGGCATCATCCATGAAAATGGTTGTATGAGGAAAAACGACTCTGTAACATATCATTTATTACTGTTTAGTATGGTCTTGGGTCAACTCCATGTAGAGTGACATGAGAGTTAAAGAATCAGTTTCATTTCAATACATGGAATAGTTTTCGAAAGACCCGGGTGTTTTGACACGACAATCTTTTTGTTAATCTAGTGCGCTGGCGAGCGACTGATCGTTTCTTGAGACATCATGGAAAATCTTATTGTGGGTATTTCCACTTTGTTCAGGATGAATGTAATTCCTTTTGATGCCAATATTTTTTAACATAGTTTCCCATTAATGTTTTGACTGATCTTCTTCAAGACCTGGGTTTTCCCTTGGTGTTCTCTTCTAGACATGACGAGCATGTCCCCTATCTTGACCTCGTTATGGTGACACTATTATAGCATCGGTCTTGTGCCACACTACAGTTTAAATGTTGTTGGGATTTATGAGTGGATTCGATCTGGGTGTTACACGAGATGCGTTGATTCTTTGGGCTACTTCCTTTTCCATGTTTGGGCACGATTGTTTTTCAAATAGCCTTGTGATGGATTGATTTGGGAAATTCTCTTGATGTTGGGTAAGGACTTCATTATACTGGAGGAGAGTTTTTCAATAGTTTTAAAGTCTTGTCTCTGATAAAGGGTGAATGTGGATTTTGGTTCTGTGGCGTCTTTCGAGGGATGTATATGAAACATGTTCTCTTGATTGATTGAGGTTCAACCCTTTACATTAACAAGGTCATTTTAATGACCTACGATATATGATCTATTTCGATGTTTTATCTTTAGGGTAATTTTGGATCTAGTTAAAAAGGCTTATACATCAGTTTTGAGAAGGGCTAAAGGTGTTTTTGGAATTGGGAACGCAACACGTCACTTCTAACAAGATTAAATGACCTTGGTATGTATGTTGCTTTAGTAGTGGTTCCCAATGGCTTCTCGGGGAGAAGATGTTTTTATGGTGGGTATAATATATGATCCAGTGTTTTGAACCAGGTTAAAATTAGATATATTTCTGAAATTCTTTTTCAGTTTATCAATAGTTAGTTCTTTTTAAACCGAGATCCTGAATTTTATTCTAAGTGTTGGAACACCTAAAGATGTCATTTTTTGAACATTTATTAAAGTATTTAGGCACAGGGGAAGTCTCACAGGTAGCGTATTTTTTTTAACCATGCGGCCAAACTATGCATAGTTGAAGTTTTGAGGCATTAGCTCCCGCATGGTTGGCGCACAGTTAGGAGAGACCATGCAATGAGGTCATGCGAGAGGGGTGGTCGAGGAAGTAGCTAATGCACAGTTAGTGCACGAGTTGTCTAACCATGCAAGATAACCATGATGGCACTTAAGTGAGATCCGAAAAAAGTGTATCTCACGCGTTTAAGCCTCTAGATGACTCGTTTTTTCTTCTAAGCAGCTATAACTCGGGTCTTAATGTCTATAAGGCCTTCTTTTTTTATTTATTTTTTAATAAACCCCCTTCAAGGGATGAGGGGGAACCATTAAAGGGCTCTTAGGCTTAGGAATAACATTTCCCATAGTATTGGATACATTACATGACCCGTAGGTCTCAAGGAAATCATACGGACTATGACTTCTTGAAACATCTGCTCCCTAGCATGTCCATGTGTACGGGTGCACATGCACAATACCTATGGAAAATGTCATACCCTCTCATTCATAAAAATTCCATTTAACCCTTCTCTGGTGGATGTACCCTGCTCTTTTCCTCCTCTGGAGCGGTTCCTTGTTGAATCTGTCTATGAATCTGCACATCAGCTGGCCTTGAGGGCCTTTAGGTGGCCCGAAATCCTTACTGACTCGAAGTCCTTGGGTGGCCCAAAGGCCTTAACGACTCCAAGTACAAACCAGTGTCCCAAGGTGAATAGTTTTGGCTACTACAGTAAGGAACATTAACTTCTACAGTACCAAACAGTAACTACTATAATGCCTGCTATAGTACTTGCTACAGTAATGCTATAGTACCCCCTGAAATTATGCCTCCACCTGGTTTTGAACCTGGTTTTTGTGGATTCACTTAGAGAGATCTCCCCAATTGGGCTGAGGCTCATGTGCCATAACTCGGATTACTCTCCCTTAAAGGTTGTAAAACATCTACAAAGCATTTTATAGGTGATCGGAAGGCTTCTCTTAGAGAATCGAAGCTGAATTCATGAGGTAGGTAGATGTTCTTCTTTGTTCTTGTTTAGATTCATAGATCTACTTAGATCTACATCTCCTCTTCTGACGGTTTCATAGATCTATACCAATTATTAGTAAATCAATGTGTTTGGATGACAAGTATGTTGATTTTTGATCTCAGTCTTGCTAGGAGAAGTGAACTAAGGCGGGTTCTTGAATAATCAACCTGTTTCCCTTGAGGGTTCATCATTTGTTGTGGTTTTTATCAAAACCAAGAGATAGGGTCCCAAATCATTAACACTTTATTCAAGAATTATAAATTCTATAAATAAATTTATAATGTGAGTTTCCTTGAATATTATTTTTCGATGCATGATACTTTTAATGTTATTAAATAATTCCTCCCACATGAGATAAATTAGGACTTAAACATGTGTTCATTTTAAGAATGGGTTTTTATTTTAGTTAAAGTGATATTATTAATTAGTTAAATTATTTAAATGGGAGGAATGAGTTATAGGGTAATTAATGGTAGGATTAATTATCAATCCATGAGTTGGAAAAAGATTTTGGCGTTTACAGGTTATATAGGAATATCAAATATTTGACTTGTTCGAAAGATAATTGGAAACTGGTAATAATTAATTGAGGGATTAATTATTTCATGTTTAAGGGTAATTATTTTACTAATTTATGACTGGTTAAAGAGATAATGATTGATTAATTAATTGTATAATTAATTAATTTTCATTTATTAAATTATGATTGTGAATTGATTGTTTGTTACGATTGTTATCCAGGAGTAATTTTAATGCGTATTAGTTTTACGTGCCTTAAGTTATCTTGAATGTATTTTATTTAAAATATGATATATTGTGTGAGATCGTTTCTAAATATCATGGCTTTGTTTATCATGTTTTGGGATGATTATGGGGTCCTTGTAGATTGATAGAATCCTATACGAGTCACAGTTTGAGTGGATGGGTTCAGGCTTGTTAAGGAATTTGTTTAATTAATTGTTGACTTATCTGAAGAGTGTTTTTTGTTGTTAATTAGTTGTTGAATTAATTAATGATTTGGTTTTGTGGGGTTAGACATGGTATTCTACACTAATGATAAATATATATGTATGATTTATGAATGGGTTGTGAGATAGGTACTGATGCTCCAAATACTCACGGGGTGCTAGACATGGAGTTCTACACCCAGCTTGCATACAAATATTGTTCTATGGGAAAGTGGCTGATACTATAAATACCTATGGGTTGTGAGACATGGAATCATTCTATGAATACTTTCAAGGGTGATAGACATGATGTTTCCCACCCATTAATTAACATTGGACTTTGGGTCCAATTGTTCATGCATGAAATGAAGAAATGAGATATATTAGTGTTTGTGACTTGATGATTTGTGATTTTATTATGATGAAGGGTTTAGACTTATTAATGAATTGGGCGAACCACTTTTATCGGAAGGACCCAGGAGCATATCACTTTTTTTAGTAGAGAGGCATAGACATAATATATGAAAGATTAAATTGAATAACATATGGCAAATTTTCCAAGACAAAGCACAAGCCTGGATTCAGTCTTTACATTGATTACGTAGATGGTCTTTAGAGACATCTGTGGTGAGTGACTTATATGGATGATGTCGGGTGTAGGCTTAATCTCAAGACTTTATTAATAAGATTTTAGTGATTGTTATATGAAAAATGATTATGTAATGATTGTTGAGTATGCATGAAAAATGAATAGTGCAGGTTCAGACACCGGCTAAGGGATGAAGCATGTTCTTGAGTATATAGTTACTTTTTACTGCTTACATTATTTTATGCATGCCTTCATGTGCTTTAAATTATTTATTAAATGTCTAGATTTGGGGTAGACACCAGTTGTACTGACATACTGAGATTTATATCTCACACCCCACTTGGGTCGCCATTGCACTGGGTACTCGAGTAGACTCTATTTGGTTACAGGACTATGTTGTTTGCATTTACATGGGAGTTAAAAGCAGATGACCAAGAGGAGGATCCGGATGCTCGATGAGATCGCCCTTGGGGATTTGAGTCTTTATTTATTTATTTCTGTATTGGAATGTAAATAATTCCGTTTGGTTCACTGTTTTCTACTTTTGTATCATCAGCATGTCATGCATGCATCAGATATATATTTTGGAATTGTCCATATGTTTTTTACAATATTTATAAAATCTTTTTTCCACTTCTTTATCATTAGTATACCATTTCTTATAATAATTTCCTTGTCTATTTTTGAACACTAAAATGAGGGTATAGTCTACCCACTGACTGTTCATAGACCCTCGCTGCCAGTTGGCAGCCTCTAGCATATGGGGAGACGCACATGAGGTCATGTAGCGACTGGTCTGGCCACCAGTTTAGTGATGAGTCGGCTCAGGACGTTACACTAGAAGGTGGGTAAAAGACGTTAAAATATTCAATAGAATTTTGTACATCTAATTTTATTATAAAATGACCCAATAAATTAAATTGAACTAATATAGGTAATATGTATCTATTTGGACTTAAAATAAATTTAAATAAAATAAATAATTATTTAAATTAAATTTCTGTTTTTAAACAATAACACATTGTTTTTCAAAATTCATTAAAATTTTAAAGTCTTCATAAAAATACCAAAAATTAACACTGAAAATTTTGATATTCTGAATCAAAAAATGAAGTCCATTTTTAAAAATAAAATTTATATAATTTCAAAAAGTGGGTATTAATATTCATAACAGATATTTTGATTGGTCGTGGTGTGATAAAACTCAAATTTGCGTACAACGCAAGCTATTGAATTATTCAAATGGAAATGTTCATTGGATGATTGGGGTGTAATATTCTCCCCTCTTTCACATAATTTCTTCCTTGAAATTTCTAAAATATTAAGACATAAAAAGATTAGGGTGGTTCTTGATCAAAAGTTCCTCCGATTCCCGTATTTCCTACTACATCTTAAGGTTATTAAATATAAATTTTAACAAACTAGTTGTCCGGGTTTTCAGAAATTTTTCTCTAGTATCATGAATCATGACATGATCTTCACAATAAGAGAGATCAGGTTCCAGTTCGATTTCATTGTAGGTGAGTTCTTGTGTTCGGTCAGGCATGTATTCTCTCAATAGTTATATATGGAACACATCATGAACTTTAGAGAGACTTGAGGAAATTCTCAAATAATAAGCTATAATTCCAATTCATTATAGAATTTCAAAAGGTCCGAATTACATGGGACTTAATTTACCCTTCTTACTGAATTGTATAACACCCTTCCCTGGAAATACCTTCAAGAAATCTTGATCACCTATTTGAAATTCCAAATCCTTTATTCGGTTATCGACATAGCTACTTTTCCTACATTATTCCACTTTGATGTGGGTTTGAATAACTTTCACATTTTTCATTGATTCCCAAAAAATTTCTGTGCCTACAAGTTTTCTTTCACTAGCATCATCCCTACAAGTTGGTGTGTGGCATCTCATTCCATATAACGCTTCATATGGTGCCATATGAATACCCGAATGGAAGATACTGTTATTGGAAAATTTTACCATATGTAAATATTGATCCCATATACCTTGAATGTCATGTGAGAAAGATATCAATAGGTCTTATAGGGTTTGAATGGTCTGTTCTGATTGTCCATCAGTTTGAGGGTGGTAGGCAGTTCTCAAATGTTGCTTAGTATCTTGCCCGGTCAGAATACTTTTCCATAATCATGATGTAAAATGGGGATGACTATTAGAAACAATTTATAGGGGTACTCCATGAAGTCTTAAAGATTCATTAATATATAGTCTTACTAAAAGTTCAAGTGGTAAATATTCTTCTTATATCAAGAAAATGTACAGACTTGGTAAGACGATCAATGATGACCCATATTGCATCATTCCATCTAGGAGTCTTTGGTAGTCCTATGATAAATTCCATTGTAATATCATCTCATTTAAAACTAGGTATGGGAAGAGGATTCATGACTCTTCTAGGTTGTTGTCTTCTAGACATAACCTGTTGAAAAACCATACATCTTGACACATAATCAGCAGTCTCCCTCATCATGTTGTCCCACCAAAAATGTTACTTCAAATCTCTATAAATATGAGTGCTACCAAGGTGTATAGTTAAATTGGAGCTATGATCATCATCCAATAGTTCCCCTTTTAGATTAATTATGTCAGGAACACAAATCCTCTTCCCAAATTTCAAAATGCCATCTTTATATACGAAGTCGATCAATTTCCCATCATTCACAACATTTATTTGTATTGAATCACCTCGTCATTAGTCTGAGAAATATTTATCCTTTCTATTAAAGATGGCTTAGAAACCATTTGAAAAAGTGTTGATGTTTTACCATCCATGATTATTCCTTAATCAATATTTTCTATATCCATCAACATAAGATCCCTTTCAAATCTCATTTGTTCAAAACTCAATGATCTTTTCTGCTCAATGAATATTCCACCTTATTTTCCTTCCCCATGTGGTAGTATATTATGTAATCATAATCCTTAATTAGGTCGAGCCATCACATTTGCCTCATGCTGAGTTAGTTTTGTGAGAGAACATACATCAAGATCTTATGATCAATATATATCAAACAATTTTGAACATAGAGATAGTTTCTCCAAATATTCCAAGAAAATTTTACAACATATAATTCAAGATCATGAGTGGTATAGTTTTGTTCATGAATTTATTGCTACCTTTATGCATACAAAAAAACTCTATCATTATTCATAAGCGCACAGCCAAGTCCTTTCTTTGAAGCATCACTAAAAATAACAAACCCATCATTCTCCAATGGTAGAGTCAATAAAAAAGCATTGACTAATAATCTCTTCAGTTTTTCAAAATATTCTTCACTCTCTTTTTTCAAAACAAATTTAACCACGTTACTTGTGAGAATGGTTAATTTGATAGACAATGGGGAAATATTATAGATGAAGCATTGATAATAACATGATAAACCAATAAAACTGCATGCCTCAATTATACATGTCGGTGCTGGCCATTCATGGATTACCTTGGACTTTGAAAGATCAACAGAGATTCCATCCTTAGAGGCAATATATCCAAGAAAAAGAAATATCATGAATCTAGAATTCACACATTCTAAACATCCCATATTATTCATTTCTTATGAGGGTTTTGAGAATAGTGTGAAAGTGATTTTCATGATCTTCGTTGATTTTTGAATAAACTAGGATATCATCAATAAATACCACTAAAATTTCCTTAAGATATTCCTTGAAAACTCTATTCATTAGTTCCATGAAAATAGATGGTGAACTAGTCAGTCCAAAAGGCTTTATTGTAAACTCATAATGCCCATAACTAGTTTGAAATACAGTTTTCAGAATGTCTTCCTTCTCCACACACAACAGATGATATCCAAATCGAAGGTAAATCTTTGAAAAATTTTGAGCTCCATGAAGATGGTCTAATAAATAATCAATACAAGGTAGGGGGTTCTTGTTTTCTATTCTTATAGAATTGATCTCTCTATAGTCAATGGACAACCTCTTAGATCCATATTTCTTCTTAACAAAAATCACAGGGGGTCCCCATAGGGAAACACTTGGTGAATAAATCCAATATTAATCATTTTATCTAGTTATTTAGTTAGTTCCAAAAAATCTATAGAGGCCATCTAAAAGGGGTCATCGATATGGGCCTCTAACCCGGAATTAAATCAATGGAAAACTGAATTTATTATTCTGTAGGATGTCTAGGTAAATCCTCAAGAAACACATCATCATTTTCAAGAAGAATAGGTGCATCCTCTATTTGAACATTCCTTTCCTAAACCATAGTTTTTTAATTATCTACCTCCCCAAAAATTGAATTTAGTTGAGCTACTGGGGGTGATATAGATAAGAATTTGTTGGTGACATTTCGGCTCTAAAGATAATGTACTATTTATCATCCTCGAAAATTGTAACCTCCTTCTTCTTACTGTAAATTTTCACATCATAGTCTGAAATCTAATCAATAATGAGTATTATATCAAATTCAATCATGAGTATGATGATGAGATCAGCCGAAAAAGAACATCTATATTCCATAATGGGAACTGATTCACAAAAATTTATTGCAATGATACTCCCCTTAAGATCTTTGACTGACAAATTCCTTGTAAAATAAAATTAGAAATATATAATTTTATTAGAAAAATGTAATGATATGAAATAATGTAATGATCTAGAATCAACTAAATCACTAGCTAAACCTGAGGAAACAATTAAATTACGTTCCACCACATCTTTCGGAGCTTCAACCTCCGCATTAGTGATTGCATTGGCTTGTCATTGCTCCCTTTTCCTTTTCCGAGGTATGTTTCCTTGGCTCTTAGGCCATTCATTTTCATAATGCCCCATTTCTATACAACTGTATCATTCAACATTGCAAACCTCTTTCATTCCCTTACAATCACAGGGTTGATATTGTTTTTCACCACACTTGTAACATACTCCCATTCCTTTTAGGAATGTACCGGAGTGTTTATTTCCACATTTACCATATGATGTATTTTATACTTTTCCCTTCATCACCTTATTTTAATTTATAGATTGTTCAATATATCTATTCTTCTCTCTCTTTTCTTTAATGCATTAAGACATAGATAATTCATTTTTTGTGTTGATTTAACAAGAGACAATATCTTCGTACAATGAGAAGTATTGTGAGGATACTTCTCGATGGAGAAATGGTTTTAACTCACCAAATAATCAATCAACCTTACTCCTTGAGTTATGTATATAATTCGTTGCATGCCTTGTTAACATTGAAATGTTAGGTTCATACTTTGTAACATTCTCATCATCATTTTTTCTCAAACATAGAAATTGTTCTTCCATATCCGCTTGATGGTCACAAGGAGAGTATTTTTCTATGAAAATATCTTTAAACTCCCTCTATTCTATATTTGATACTTTTTAACCCTTTTTTGTATTGAATTAGTGGCCACCATTGATCTATATATCTCTTGAAGCGATAAAATACCATGAAATGGTTTCCCCTTTGATACTCCCCAAAGAATGTAATATTTTTTCTATGGAACTTATCCATTTCCCGCCAACAAATCGATATGTAGTCCCATTGAACATTGGTGGTTTTTTCCTCAAGAATTAGTCTAACATTGATCCTCCATGTTTTGGATCAGGTTTCTCCGTACGGGAAATGTTATTATTCATAACATCATAAAGTTGTCCCAATATGGTGATAACTAATCAACATAAGTAGCATCACCATCTCCACTATAACAATCATCAGTAGGAGGGAAATACTGAAATCGATTATGTGCGTTGATATGGTTTTCATTCCTTCCACTAAGCGCCATTTCAAAATAATGGAATACACTAGATTAGTTTATAAATCACAATACATAATTCCAAACATTTAAAACATGTAACATAAATTGAACAGTGTATGGATTTGATCTAAAATAATAAAATTGTTTTCATTGGAGAGGTATATACTCATAAATCTATCATAATGGTTTGTAAAGAAAATGTGAGTTATCCAAAGCATATCCCCCAGGAGTGTCATAACCAATAGTGTAACAAGGCCCATTGTCGTGTAGCAGGATACCCCAGCTCAATTCCGAATCTCATTGTCGATGTTTTCACTCCTAGGTACATATGATATAGAGAATACTCTACCTTCTCATATCCAAAAAGTGATGTTTCACATGGAAAACTCAAAACATATTAACATAACCAATATTCTATGATGTTCTTCTATACTAATTCTCAAAGTCTATCTTAGGGTAATATTCTCTAATCTGAGTTTTTCTAAATATATCTTCCATGGTTTGTACTAAAATTTCTTTAAAACTAACTATAGCAACCCGATCGTAGTTACCCAAAGTCGGTGAATTACTACATAACATGGTCATGATCAGAAGGGTTCAAATCCTTAAATAAATATCTATTTAGTAGTCTTGGATGTACTAGATACATACATAAGTTTTAAATTACAACATGAATTAAAAAAAACATTTTATCCCCATTGAACACACTTATATCCCTTATCATATCCCTACATGTCAAACATAAAATACATCTTCACATACTAGAAAAAATAAATCATAGAAAGGGGTGAGCTCAGATGCTCAATAAGGATAAATATATAGAGGAAACATTCATAAATAAGAATAAACAATTAATGAAATGTTTAAGACTAAAATAAAATCATTTTTAACTTAAAATTAAGCATAATATATAAAATATAAATCAAATAATACCATTTACTTTTCACATATACATTCTACTAGTCGAATAATCACCTGCAACATCAATAGACAATTTCATATTGATGGAATGCATAATGCGGGAAATCATAACAACATAGTCAAGGCCTCCTGCTAGAACTACAAATAAGATTTTCTCATGTTCTTATTCTAAGACACTAGTTTGTCTCATGAGACCCACCAAGGCATTAAGGATCTATATCAAGCTCTACCCATAACTTAATAAATCAAATTCATTCCACATATGAAAAGCATTAAACATAACATAAACATTCATATTAAAACTAGATTACGAAATGTTTATACTTTAAACATAAACCATAAATGTTATAAAAATTACACATCCATATTAAAAAATGTCAAAAAACCTTCAATACAATATGGAATATTTTATAATAATAAATCAACTTCAAAATTGAGTAAAATCTATCAAAGGATGTTGAAATAGATGAAATCAAAACTATTTGAGAGATATATTGTTGTACCTCTCGTATCCCCTCGTTGTTTGATTTTCATGATCACAATCACCTTATTATTTGTCTAATATTGTTTGAAGTGTTTTTGAATGATAGGCACAAGGTTGCCAAGAAGTTGGCCCAAGAAAGAATCTCAAAGTGGACTGAATTGCAGTCCACCGGCCAACCGGTGTGATAGCACCGGCCAGCCGGTGGACCTGGCAGAGGCATTGCCCACTGCCAGGTTCCACCAGTCAGCCGGTGGCTCTGTCACCGGCCAGCCGGTGGCACCCAGACCAATGGGCCAGCTTCTGTCTCCCCACCGGCCAGCCGGTGGCTCCTCCACCGGTCAGCCGGTGGAGCCTGGACCAAAATTCTTCTCCTCTGCCAAGGCACCGGCCAGCCGGTGGACCTGTACCGGCCAGCCGGTAGCCCAGTCAAACTAGCCGTTGGCTTTGACCAGTCAACCCTCTTTTGGCCTCCAACAGCTCCGAAGACCTCTCCAACGGCTCCAAAGGTCCCCAATGGGTTCCATGCCTATAAATAAAGGCTGACGAAGCCCCGGACACTAACCGAAACAAAAACCAAGCCCAAGGACACTTTGTTGATCATTCGGCAATCCTCCGGCGAGCCACCTCAAGGAACCCCAAGTGCTCCATCCAATTCCACATCCAAGATCACCACCAAAGAAGCTTGGAAGCGGCCTTCAAACTCTCTTATCAATCAAAGGCGCCCAAGGCTTCTCCAATTACGGGTTTTATTGTATTTATCTTTTTTGAGCTTTCAAATTGGGTTTGTGCCTACAAACCCCAAACTATTTCTCATCCCCTCTTTCTTTTGGGTTTCACATCACCATTAAGGTGTGAAAAGGTTGTCAAGCTTTCCTTTAAATAGCTTGAGACATAGGTGAGCTATCCTTCAACTGTAAGAAGGATAGATGGTTCTTGCTAAACCATTAAAAGCAAGTGGGTTCTTGCTCAACCATCAAAAGCAAGCTGTAATAGGTTCTAGTGCTACCTCAAAGCCTAGTGGGTTTCTTGCTAAAACCATTGAAAAGCAAGCGGTAGAATCTCTCAACGGTTTAGTTGGGAGCGGTGACGTAGGCCGGGTTTTGGCCGAACTCCGTTATCAATTCTTGTGTCTTGCCTCTTTATTTCTGCTGCATTTCAACTTTGATTTTTATTTGTTAATCATTTTTTTAAAAGGCAATTCACCCCCCCCTCTTGCCATCACTCCCTTTTTCTCCGCCTAACAATTGGTATCATAGGGAAAATCCTTGCATAACAATTTTATTTCGGTTTCAAAAACCTCTCCCTGGTGATTTATTGTTTTTATTTAGGGGGAGTTAGGATCTTTTAAGCTTTTTTGTGTATTCAAAATTTTTCATTTCAAACTCAACACTTGGTATCAAAATTTTCGATTCAAATTTTTCATTTTAAACTCTTGGTTTCAATTTTTTTCAATTTCAAATTTTCAATTCAATTGTCATTTCAAAACTTTCAATTCAAACTGTTATTGAATTCTTGATTCAAAACATTCAATTCAAATTTCAACAATTTCATTTGGTTTAATATCTCTATCTTGTTTTTCAAACGTTTCCCTCAATCAAGTTTTATGCCCCGTGCTATTTTGATAATCACAAAGGGGGAGAAATTTCTTGATTGATTGGGGGAGAAACCTTTTTGATCATGCTTTTCTTTACATTTCATTTTATTAAAGCATGCCTTTAATTTAAGTTTTTACATTTATTGTTTTGGTGATTGTGATCATCAAAATAGGGGGAGATTGTTGTACCTCTCGTATCCCCTCGTTGTTTGATTTTCATGATCACAATCACCTTATTATTTGTCTAATATTGTTTGAAGTGTTTTTGAATGATAGGCACAAGGTTGCCAAGAAGTTGGCCCAAGAAAGAATCTCAAAGTGGACTGAATTGCAGTCCACCGGCCAACCGGTGTGATAGCACCGGCTAGCCGGTGGACCTGGCAGAGGCATTGCCCACTGCCAGGTTCCACCGGTCAGCCGGTGGCTCTGTCACCGGCCAGCTGGTGGCACCCAGACCAATGGGCCAGCTTCTGTCTCCCCACCGGCCAGCCGGTGGCTCCTCCACCGGTCAGCCGGTGGAGCCTGGACCAAAATTCTTCTCCTCTGCCAAGGCACCGGCCAGCCGGTGGACCTGTACCGGCCAGCCGGTAGCCCAGTCAAACTAGCCGTTGGCATTGACCAGTCAACCCTCTTTGGGCCTCCAACGGCTCCGAAGACCTCTCCAACGGCTCCGAAGGTCCCCAATGGGTTCCATGCCTATAAATAAAGGCTGAGGAAGCCCCAGACACTAACCAGAATAAAAACCAAGCCCAAGGACACTTTGTTGATCATTCGGCAATCCTCCGGCGAGCCACCTCAAGGAACCCCAAGTGCTCCATCCAATTCCACATCCAAGAGCACCACCAAAGAAGCTTGGAAGCGGCCTTCAAACTCTCCTATCAATCAAAGGCGCCCAAGGCTTCTCCAATTACGGGTTTTATTGTATTTATCTTTTTTGAGCTTTCAAATTGGGTTTGTGCCTACAAACCCCTAACTCTTTCTCATCCCCTCTTTCTTTTGGGTTTCACATCACCATTAAGGTGTGAAAAGGTTGTCAAGCTTTCCTTTAAATAGCTTGAGACATAGGTGAGCTATCCTTCACCTGTAAGAAGGATAGTGGGTTCTTGCTAAACCATTAAAAGCAAGTGGGTTCTTGCTCAACCATCAAAAGCAAGCTGTAATAGGTTCTAGTGCTACCTCAAAGCCTAGTGGGTTTCTTGCTAAAACCATTGAAAAGAAAGCGGTAGAATCTCTCAAAGGTTTAGTTGGGAGCAGAGACGTAGGCCGGGTTTTGGCCGAACTCCGTTATCAATTCTTGTGTCTTGCCTCTTTATTTCCGCTGCATTTCAATTTTGATTTTTATTTGTTAATCATTTTTTTAAAAGGCAATTCACCCCCCTCTTGCCATCACTCCCTTTTTCTCTGCCTAACATATATCTCTATCTATTTTGAAATCTTCTAATAGTCACAAAATTCTAAATGAAAAAATTTATTTTGAAAATAATTTTATAATATTTTAAGGGAATCATTGAAGGTGTCATAATGGTGGAAATTAGCCGCACTCATCATATGAGTTAAAAAAACATTCTTACCTTAATTCGTCGAAATGGTAATAAAGTACCTTGTTTGGAAAACGACAGAATGATTCCTTTCAAAACATTATATAAAAATTCAAACAAGGGTATAAATTAATTTAACCCATATTATAGAAAATAGTAAATATACTTTGAGATACATTTTTAAGAAACACAGATGTGGATGATAATATGTTCCTAGTAGATACTCATGTATAAACAACCTCAGATAATAAAGAGATTGTTGAATAAACCCTTACCTTGTACTTTTATTTGATAGAGGGTATATTACACTCTTATATTAATGTTAAATCTTTTTTATTAAATTATACAAGAACCACATATATAATATGATATCATATATGATCTTATAATATTTCTTTGTTAATAATATTTCAGTAGTATCATCGTTTCAGGTGTTAACTAATTCATTTTTCATTATATGTTTTGAAATGTAATTCATTTTTGTCCAGGATAAGATTTATTTGATTCATATATTGAATTATATTAAGCTCTTAAACATTATTTTTATTCATAAAATGAAAATTAATTATGAATTATTATGATGGGGAATGAATTTCATCAAGTTCGTGGAGAAAGTAATCTGTAAGTAAACAAGAGAGACAATATAATTCTATTGATGATGAATTAATATTTAATTGGATATTATATCATATAAATAAAATCATTAACATTTTATATTTTTAGTTTTCATCAGTAATATTCATTATTTTTCCCATCCAAATAGCGAAGTGTTTGAAAAACAAACTCCACCACGACAAAGATAAAGTAATCTGTACGTACACACGTATGGTGACTTGTCATTTATAGGATAGATAGAATAATGAATATGGTGGTACCATATTTATAATAATATCAATGTATTTATAGGTACCTTGTGCTATTTGTTTGGTATGGAAACAACAATGAAAGATGAAGTGGAAGAAGAAATGATCTTTAAAAGAGGTGTTGAAATTATTACATCTTCTTGATGTGTTTCCTTTTGAGTTGATTAAAATGGCTCCCTTGGCTGGATTTCTGATCAATGTAAGGCCTCTAGGTAGATGAGAGGGTATATGAGAAGATATTTGAGTAGGGTTTGGATAAGCCAAGTGGCTTTGGAGGTGTGAAATAAAGATAAGGGGAAGTGCCCTTTTATAAGTGAGGTGAGGGTCACTTTAAGAAAACCGTGAAATATTATTTTATTATACAATCATATTCGGTTTATAATGGATACCAAAAAATTTATTTAAAGCCTATTGAGGGTATGGGTTGAGAATCATCCAAAAAATATGTTTTAGATAGGTTTAGGTCACCATATTTACCTTATCTTTTAAATTTAACTATTGGTTAAATAGTTTAACATTTACCATGTCTCTTTATATTCATATATTATATGATTAATAAACATACTATAAAATTCCTAGAGAACCCCAAGTGATTCACTAATGAAATATATATTATTATATAACTTTTTTGTATGAAACCAATATTTTTAGTACTATTATAGCATTTAATAAAATAATGTTTTTTAAAAAAATGCATTTATGTCAATTTTGACACTATTTAGTATCTTATTTTTTAAAATTACTAAAAACTTGATTACTTCAGAAAAAATTCATTTAATCAACCCTAACATGTCATATTAACCTATAAAATTCTTTGAATTCATCAAAATTCTCAATTTACATTTATTTGGATCTTTAAAATATCAATTATTTTAATCATTCATCAATAATGTAATTTCTACATCATGATCATGTTATAAATAAATTTTACCTTTTAATGTATAAAAATTATAAATAAAATACAATTATGTATGAAATATATTAATATTTCTATTTATATTTATAGTAGAATTTATCTTATGTGTAAGCCTATATTTAAATTGTTTTAGTTATAAAACATTGAATTTAACAATTTTAACTCTTATTTAAATAAAATAATAATATATGTCCTAATAAAACACAAGTGGATAAAAGGATCATATTGTTTTATGAAGAATGTTCATTTTTCTCAATACATTTATTTAATAGAATTAATACATGTGTTATGGTAATCAATATATAATTTTTACCTTTAATTGCTCTATTTACATTTAACCTTGTTAAATTAAAGTCAAAAGTTACTCTTCACCAAAACTTATTTTATCATATTGAACCACATTTTACTTACAGATATCAAATGTGTCTCTAAGATTTTTGAAATTCAATTCATAGATGTGGTAAAATTATGTTTTATGAAAATTTTCTAACATGTCTAGAAGGTAGGTAAAAGTTGTTAAAATATTCAATAAAATATTATACATTTAATTTTATTATAAAATGACTCCAATGAATTACATTTAAATAATATTGGTATTATGTATCAATTTTGACTTAAAATAAATTTAAATAAAATAATAATTTTTTAAAAAAAGTCAGTTTTTAAACAATGACATATTGTTTTCACTACTCAGTAAAAATTGAATGTTTTCTGAAAAATTCAAAATATTCACCCTAAAACAATTTTGATATTCCGAAACCCAAAACGTATTCCATTTTGAAAATTTAAATTTATAAAATTTTAAAAAGTTGGTATTACTATTCATAACGGCTATTTTGATTTGTTGTGGTGTGCTAGAACTTGAAGTTGCATACAACACAAGGTATATAATTATTTAATGGGAAACCTACCATTGAAGCTTGGGCTGTTACATAAATGGTTTCTAATATTATGTTTTAATAGTAGTGTAACTAGATTAACTTTTTATAATTTATAGTATTTTAATGAAATATGAGTGTTACATGTTTTTTTGTTTTCACTCACTCGAAATATTAGAGTGGATGGATGTACAATGATTTCTAGAGTCATATATCCTAAAGAGATGGGAATAAATCCCCCTGGAATCGACATGGTACACATGATGGTTAGTAGTGTTGAATAATATTTTGTTTCAAAAAGATAAAAATTTGAAAAATTATTGGAACAATTGTAAATAAATCATGTAATTTAATCTTATGAGTTTGAATAATGATATTTTATTGTGATATCAAATCTAAACTATTATACTATGGAATTACAAGAAGGTATAAATTAATTACCCTATAAATTAATTCAAGGTGAATCAAACATGGAATTTTGGAGAAAATATATAAAATCCTTCAAGAAGAATGATAAAATTAAAAGTGGTGATATGATCAATACTTTACAAGAGATGGAAATAAAATCCATAAAGATAAATCATAAATTCATATATCAATAGGCCATAAACCATTATTTAGTTGTTAAATTATTGTTAGGCTATGTAACTACTAAATTTTTTTATATCATTTATAAATAATATTTTAATGATTTTCTATGCTCTAGATACATATCAAATGTCCTCTACCTTGGAGATCCTATCATAGATATAAATATAATAATTTAAATATTACATCTCAAGTTGAAAACATTATATTTAAGCACATATTAAAGGATATCATATACTTTTATATTTGAATTTTGTATGAGCTTATAATTATTTGAAACACTTTTATTATTCCACTATTTAGTTATTAACATTCAAATATTACTGTAAAAATGAGACAGTGAAGATAAATTTTAATCTTGTATAAGTAGAAAGTCAATAAACTAATAAATCCTTTCTTATATTTAACAAAACTGACACCAATTTTATTAAAAATACGTTTTTAATTAAAAAAACATATTCTCTAATAATTAATGTCATGTGTTTGAATAAAATTTAATGGGAAATTAATTTTAGTAGTTACTTCAACAAGAATATTTTAAAAGCATGAAGCAAAAATTATATTTAATGTAGAAGTATGAGAAGTGTAATGTATATGGAATCTTTCTTTAATTCAGATGAGTTATGGATTTATATGTATATTTCATTACAATATCCCTCTATTCATTAAAAAATATTACTATAAATATTGATGTGGGAGATATACTAGATGTTTTCTATAGTTTCTTCATTTATGATTATGTTTATAATGTAATCCTAAATTATATGTTTGGATGGTACCCATGATTTATAGTAATTGAAAGTATGGTAATTTTACTTATGAATTTATTGAGTATTTCTTTATAAATTATCACTATAATTTCAAACCAAAAAATAAATGTAAAATTATAATATATTTCCTATAATTTTTAATAGTAATTTTCAGTGTCACCTAATGAATAGAACGTCACCATAGTTATTTTCATTGGGATTTCCCATAAGTAATTTACAAATGTTTTCAAATTTCAATTTCATCTACCATGTTTTTGTGATAATATTCAATCTTGAAAACTTCTTTTAGAAATTTTCATTGAATAAAAGTGGAAATTTATACCAAGATATTATACTTAGAGTTTCCACTTTAAATTTCCAATAGTAATTCCCAGTGGTAATTTATTTGAACTGAAAGATTCTAATTGATTCTGATAATAAAGAGTGGTGAAATCAATAAATAAAATTGATGTTAAATAGCTATCATAAAATGAAAAATTACAAAAAATTCCAAGATTATCAGTGTGATGATCCAAATGAAAAAAGAACCATTTCCACCACTAAATATCTTCCCCACCAAAATTGTCACAAAAATCATACAATATCAATTCATTAATCGACATCAAATTTTTTTATTTGGTGAAATAAATAATTAACTATATTAAAAAAATTTATAGTTATGAAATACTTATTAAACTCAATATTAATCTCAAATATTATATTTATATAATTATTTATAAATTAATGAAATATCGATAATCCCTCGTAACTAAATTCCTTTTCACTCAAATTATTTTACACTTCTACTCTAATTTCCAAACATTCCACTATAAAAATAATGATGACACCACCATCCAAAATAGCATTTCCCTACTATGATTTATTCTCAATCATTACATTTTTTTTATATTTATGTAAATTTCCTACAATATGGTGTCATATCTCATTTTCCAAATAGAAATAATGATAAAAAATGAATAGGTAGTCCATATTTCATTGTATTTAAATTTGTTTGAATAATATAAAATATATTACCAAACTAACTATATATTTAATATACATATCATTAAATAATGTTCCTATAATAGGTTGAATCAAGTTAAAATATCTAGACAACATTTTTATACCAATGAATAACAAAATCCAATGGAAGCTATCTAATTTTATTACGAAAACTAATAATCTGGATCTCTTAATAAAATTTATCACTTCTCGATTCGGTAGGGTTTCATTTATTTTTTATTTTTTGAATATAGAAATTCATATAAACTAAAAAAGAAGATAATTCAATTTCGTCATTATTAGATATAATCAATAATTTTAGTATCATATTTTATTGAAAAATATTTCCATTCATTATCTCATAAATGAACTTCAATATAATTGAAAATGTTTTCAGCATAAAGAAACATATGTTGATTTTAAAAATTCTAGCCATACTATGTATCTAAATAGTTTTTAAATTAATACTTTATATAAATCTATGACCTGCTTAAAAAAATAATTCTTATTGAAATATTAAAAATTACGGTTTTTATGGAAACAGAGAGTATGAAATATACATTTTTGGGAGTTTATCTCTTTTTGAAAATATCCATAATGTTTTGTAAGTTGATACAATATGATTTCATAGTATATTTCTAGACTACTATATTGTTTTCATTAAGTTATTTTTTATTTTTAGTAATGTTTAAAATATATAAGAAGAAAATCTAGCTTTATAAATATAGAAACATTACTTCTCTATGTTTTCATCATAAAACATTTCTTGAAACCTTTTGTGTCATATTTAGTTACTATTATATGATGTTTCACCCACCTGAGTAGTTACTGGGACATAATATTGGTTAGATAATGTCAATTATTTATATTCACCCATGGATATATATATATGGATATTTTTGTCCCATTTCCCAACACATCACACATTTAATCAGTTGTTTTAGTTTTTTGGATGTAGAAGAAATTATACTGGACCCCTTAGGTTATTTTTCATCACACACTCTTACTTATTCAATAAAATATTCTTCCCTTTATAATACCAATGTAATAATAGTTTCCCTCGTAATGGTGTCATATATTTTAATTTCTTTTGTTCTTTACTCGGTAGAAGCAACTGTAGATTTTATTTCATTCATTATTTATTAAATCCAAATATCCACTTTAAAAATACATTTCACATCACTAGAAACTAATTTCATATATTCATTATCCATGATCTTCAATATTTCTCTAAAAAAAATTATATACTCCAATTTTAGTTGATCCTCTATTATCTACATAATGATATAATTCTTCACATTATCTATATATAATCTCATGGTATCCTAATTTGAAACACTCTCATATTTACCTTTATAGTAAAAGGAGGGTTTTTTAATCTAATACTAAAATAATAGGTTGATTTAAATGTGAAGTTCTTGATTTAAGCATGTAGCTACATCTTGTAAAACTAAATGATTACATGTAATAATGAAATAATAATTTAAAATTTTAATTATTTTTCATTAATTCCAAAATAAGACGGTTCAGAAACATATTACAATAAAAATAAATTATTAGATTCTTATAGATAAGTATCAATATCTTTTAAACTACACCTCACAAATAATGTATTACCAACTATTTTTTTAAATACAAATTCTTAGAGATTTTATTATACTAATAATACAATAATGAATATTTTTAATAATAATTTAACTGTCATAGCAACAAAACATAGTTAAATAATGTATAAAAACATACCAATAAATTGAGAGATATATGTATAAATTTAAAAGGAGTGGTGCCATTTTTTTCATCGAGGTAATCATATAAACATGGACAACCACATCCCACGAATAGATATTGATATTTAAGATGCCTTTACAATAGGTTATTAAATTATAAAGCATATATTAATAAGATGTGGGGAAAAGTAAGGTCATTCCTGAATAAAAGAAAATAAAACACACAATATAAGAGAAATATTTCTCTTCACTACCTTTAATAGTATTAATAATATCACTTCATAATAATCTAAATGAAAATTAGAGAAAAAAAATGCTCAAACCTCGTACTTAATAGCATTAAACTATTTTCACATAATGTATAAGTGGCTGAAAATGGTTTTTCACCATACTAAAGGAAACAAATATAGCATACATCAGTAGATATTAACTTCATGTCATTCATGATATGTCAGACATTTTTAAATTCGCATTGTATTTGTGTTGTAAAATTAAATTTAATCCATAGCATTTTGAAATTCATTTAATTGTATAGTATTATGATGAAATATTTTTAATATCTACCAAAATAGAATCCTTTTGATAAATAGTTTTGGATTTTCAATATTATTTTACCTAATCACGTCATGTATTTTCCAAAATATAGTCATGCATAACATGTAATGGTTGGTAGTAAATATCGGGGATTATTTTTTCATCAAAACATATTATCCTTAAATAATTATCATCTTTGTTTTCAATGATAACATAGTGCGTAGAAGTGGAAACATGAATCTCCCATTGTAAATTCCACTTATAATTTCCTAGTAGAAATTTCCAACTACCAATTACCTAAGCTAACATAATATTAAATTAAAACTTGACAATAACAAATAACATATATAGTTTGAATGAATTTGAAATTAAACCAGGTTCATTCATAAAAAATTTGGAAATTTCTAGTGCATAGATATTTCCAATGAATATTCCCATTGGAAATTTCCCTAGAAACTCCCAGTGGAAATTTCCATTCGAATTCGATTTTAAATTCCAACATCATATTTCTATAAGAAATCGAATTTGAAACAAAATTGAATTCAATAGAATAATTATAAAATTTTATGTGGTATATATTCCCATTAGAGATTCCCACAGGATATTTATACCTTGAAGTAATTTTAAATTAAAAAAATTAGATGAATTTGTCTCAATTATATTACATTAATAGAAAATGTCAAATGTAAATTTCCACTGAAGAATACCACTATAAATGTCTCTTTAAAATAACTTTAGAAATTCCCACTATAAGTTTGCACTATATATATATATATATATTTATTAGAGATTGTAACTATCAATACAGACTAAAAATGTTTAGAATAAACTCCCACGAGAAATTCTAGAGTCAAAATTCATATTCAAAATTAGCAGTAGAAATTCCAAGTAAAAATTTTTAGATGAAATCAATTCAAAATTATAACTAAATTGTTTTTATTTTATTAAAAATTCTTATATAAAGTTACCATTTTTAATTTCCATTGGGAATACCCCAATTGTAATTTATACTCATATTTCTTATTAGAAGTTTTCTATTAAATCAAGAAATTTCTTTTATATTTATAATTAATAATTGAATTCAACTAGAAATGTTCATTGGGAATATCCACTTATATTATCAACTTAAATGATCGATTATGTATTTTCACATATAATTTCAACTCAAGAATTTACAGTGTGACATTCTACTAGGAATTTCAACTGAGGATTGTCCAATAATAATTTACAATTGAAATTACTAGTGTTAAAATTTTTAGTTAAAGTAAATAGAAAGAATATACTATAAATTTATATTTTACATCAACAATTAATAAATAAAAAACTATAAATGAGGTTTTTTGAATCATTTAAAAATTATAAGTAAAAAATTTTCATTTTTAATTTGATATTCCAATCAAGAATTACCATATGACGTTTCTCCTATAAAAAAATTAAAAATTAAAAAATACCTCATTCTATATAAATAATAATTTTATATAAAAATATATATTAAGTAATCCTTATTTGGATTCATTTTTTAAATTTAAAATAGTAATTAGTAGTGCATATAAATTCTATGTAGTATTTCATAGTTGTAATTTCTAAAAGGAATGACCAATGGGAAAATGAAAGAAGAAATTTTTGGTGGTAATACCATATGAAAATTTACAACATCAATTACATGTGGATATAAATTATCATTATAAATTAAAATTTGAAATTTATTGTGTAAATACAATGTGAAAAATACCTAATGATATTTAAATTTGTTTTTATCTACTATTTTTTACAACAAATTTATAGATGTTATTTTCATCTTGAATAAGTTTGTAATTTAAAAATAGTTTTGTTGTATGGAATTCAAATTTTATGTCGAAATTTAATATGGTTTTTTCCAATGTAAATTCCACCTATAAATTCAAACTAAAATTGTCCACTGGACATTCCCAGAGGTAGCTCCAATAAGATATTCAAATAAAAATTATGACTAGATAATGAATGCATATTTCAATTTAAAATTTATAGTGAAAATTCATAATAGAGATTTCCTGAAAATATTTTCACTTCTGAAAATATGTTAAATTGAAATAAATCCACTATAAATATATAAATTAAAAAAATATCAAATCCCACTATAAACTCCCTATTATATTAATTAAAATGATATATTAAGTGTGCAATAGTAATGGTAAATTTCTTTAAATAAAAACTATAATTTTCCAATGAAAATCGACACTAAAAATTTCAACTGGAAATTCACATAGAAAATAAATTTTAAATTCCCAATAGAAATTTCACACATTAAATTTTTAATGTAAACTATTTTTTATTAGAAAAAAGAAAAAATTTCTATTTTGAATTCAACCTGGAAAATTATTATGAATTTCCATTGGTTAATTATCTTTAAAAAATATCTTATATTCAATTAGTGTTAAAAAACATCAATTGAAAATATCTAGTTGAACATCCCACATGATAAGAAAATAAATCATAACATTTTTAGTGCTAAATTTACTGTGATATAAACTAAAACAATTATATTTTTTAACAAAACCAGTATGAACAAATACAAAGGCCTAGAAGCCCATAGACCCAAATACAAAATGAATAAATTATTAACACCTCTATCTCAATAACTCCAAAATATAATAATGAAACCCATTGATTAAAAAATGAAATCTCATAAACCACTAATTATCTTCCATCATTATTGGTGTAAAACCAATACAAAATCACTAAGGATATAATAAAAGGAGATATAGTCTCTCCAGATCTCATATATGTTACATAATACTTTCATTGAATCGCTATTTAAGTTGTCATCAAGGGGTTTTCAGAATTGATCATTATCACTTCGGTATTTGAACATAAGGATTTTCCAACAATATTCCTGATTTCAATTTCAATCCCAACATCTAATAAAACAAATAGAAAAAAATATACATTTTTAAAACATAAAACAATGAACCCAACTGCTATGTTAATATGCAAACATGAGATGATATTTCATGGACCTATACAATGAATAATATAAGTAATGGAAGATTTAAATAAAAATTAAATAGATTTCTATGATAACATAGAATGGGTCACATGAGGGGAGGGCGTGACATGTATTCCATATTTCCTAGCCTAGTATGAGTGGGAATCCTATTAACACGACTACAAAAACGGGCAAGGGAAGCACCATCTTTTATCAGTGCTAAACCAATAGCGCTGAAAATGGCAACTCTTTATCAATGGTAATTAAAAATGCTGATAAAGAGTCATTTTATCTTCACTTTTCAAGAGATAATAAGAATTTACCATTATTAGTTCTTTTCAAGCACTGATAAAGGGTCACTTATTAGTGCTTTTGTAGCAATGATAATGGGAATAATTATCAGCTCTAAAATTTTAGCACTAAAAAATGGATCCTTTATCATTGCTTTTCTGGAACTCATTAAACCATAGTCCAAATTTATAAAATTGGGTGCACAGTGCCCTCTATTTATTGGGCCCTTAATCTCTTGAAAGATTTTACCCTTATGACAACACCCCTCCCTCCCCCCCAATCTTCTCTTTGTAGGAAACTACTCCATCACTATTGTCACTCTATCGTCACTTCCACTCTACCACCACTACCCTACTCCATCACCGCTAGCACTTATCTATTTCAACTACACTACTCCACCTCTAATTCCCTACTCCACTACATCTATCCCTACCCCTTTTCCTCCCCCTTTAACACCTTCTACAGATTCTCATCCCCATGAACCATACTTCAAGTGATTGATATTCCTTTCGACGATGTTAGATTCTCGGCTTCCCATATTTAATCTTTGGTGATTTCTCCACTCATCCACATCTGTTTCCTTTTCTTATAATGATAATATACATTAAGGTGTAGTTTTATTTAGTCGGATGGTCATTTTTCATTTCACAAAATTTTGGGATGTGGGGAGTTTGGTTTGATAGTCTAGGAATGATTATGTCACAAGTCATTGACCTCATCACATTATTAACCAATACCCTCATTCAATTGATTCTAAAGGATTTAGTTGAATTATTTTCATTGGAATTATATATCTCTATTTACTTTCAAATTCCTATGAAAATAGGAATTTTATTGAGTTTTTAGTGTCTTTGTCCAAATTTAATGATTTCTAAGAAAAAAGGACTCATATTTCTATTTTACCTAAATGGATCCGATTTTTTTTAATCTAAAGGTCATGCTTTTGGCATCAATTTATTTATGCTATGTATTAATTTTATGGAAAGTATTAATATTTATTGAGAGGAGGTTTGATGGGATTTTTGAGTTTTGGATAGGGATGGTCGATGTGGTCCTTCTCGCTCATTTGTGAGTTTTTTTAACACTATGGGATTGTGGTTTATCCCTTTGTATGGGACTGTGATTTTTTATAATTGATGTAAGACATGTATGTGGATATTATTTTCATGTTTGGAGAAGGTGAAATAGAGTTATTTCATATCCTTTTGAATTTCATGATAGAATTTATGTTCAATAACCTAAATTTTCTATTTATTATGTTTATTTGGGTAACAAAACCTATGGTATTCCATAGTAATTTTGGATAAAACTATTCTATTTGTCTCCCCCATGAACCCCTTTGTGTTTGAAAATGTATATGCTATATTATATTTCTCATCAAAATTGTATCATTGTTTTCATTTTATTGTAATTTGGTCACTAGTTTTTGGACGTTTAATGTCTTAATTCTATTATGAATGAGGTGGCTAGTAGGGGTGGTTAAAATGATGTTTAATGTTTGGAAGCAAGGGTGGTGGGTGCTAGAACTATTTGTAATGGGAGTGGAAAGTGTGTTGATTTTGATGGGGGTCTATCCTGGTTCTGTTGATTTCCGAATCTTTATTGGAAATGGTTTGGATTTATTAATCTCTATTTTTATAAGTCATTCTCCTCTACTGTATTTGGAAGTCTTTTTTATGTATTTGAATCATAAATAATGATATTTTAAATTCATATAGGATGAAGATGAATAATTATTAGATGAATACTAATCATTTGACAATAGAGTATAATAATTGAGTGAAAGAGTTCATCAAGATTGCAAAGGATCACACAATGTATCCTCCTCAAATCCTTTTTCTGTCATTACATTGTTTTTATTCTAGAAAAATTATTCCAGAGGAGTTGAAAGAACATTTGTTGTGTCACAGAATAGATCAAAGTTATAAATATTGGAGTAAACATTTTGAAAAAGAATATGTAGCTACTATCTGGGAGAAAACTTCATTTTATGGATCATCAATGTTTAAAAATATGGATAATGAAGAAGACCATATGGAGGATGTGATTATAGATGTAAATGATGATGAATATCGTATTGATAAATGATAAGGAAAATTGAAGATGAACTCCGTGATTTCGCAAATTCTTTTGAGAAGCTAAAGAGTTGTTCAAAGACCCCATTGTATTCCAGTTGCACTAAATATAGAGCATTTTCAGCTGTACTAATGTTTTATAAATTTAAAGCAAGCAACAGATGGAGTGATCTTAGTTTTACATAACTACGTTCTCTCTTCACTGACATGACCCTGAAAGATAATGAGTTCCCAAGCCAAAAAATATGAAGCTAAATGAATGTTATGCTCGATGTGTATGATTTCTAAAAGAATGCATGCCGACCCGAAAGAATGTATATTGTTTTTAAAGGAGAACAAATCACTTATAGAATTCACAATTTGTGGTGATTCCAGATAAAAGAAATATGAATCAGGTCCTACAAATGTTTTATGGTACATTCCAATCATTCCACGATTTAGGTGTCTATATAGAAGTGAAGAAACTGCAAGGCAATTGTCATGGCATGAACAGAAAAGAAATAATGATAGGAAATTACATCACCCAGCCCACTCTCCTCAATGGAAGAGAATTGATCATTAGTATCCTGAATTTAAAAATGAGTTGAGAAACAATCGTCATGTGTTATCTACAGATGTATTGAATCCTTTTGGTTTTCAAACCAGCACTTAGAGTACATGGCCTGTTAGGTTAGTAAATCAATACTCGCTAACCTGGTTGTTCATGAAATGGTAATTAATGATGTTATATATGCTTATATCAGGACCAAAACATCCATGTAATGATATTGATGTATAATTGGATCCTTTGATCAAGGATTTGATGTAATTGTGGGATTTAGGTGTTTTGTTTTATGATGGTTAGAAAAGAGAATACTTCACGTTGAGAGATATGTTGTCTGGGATGATAAATTATTTCCCTACTTATGAAATTTTTTCAAGCTATATCATTAATGGAACTCAAGGGTGTCTCGTGTTGAAAAGGATACGGAATCAATTTGGTTGAAACATTCATCGAAATTTGTGTTTCTAGGACATCGTAGTTTTCTACCTTGTACGCATAAGTACCGATATTGGACGAGATCATTCAATGGATGTTTATAACAGTTCACTACACCGTCTCCAATAACAGTTTTATCAGCTATTTGAGAAAGTGAAAGATGTGAAAATTGTTATTGGTAGACCATTTTCAAAAAATATTATGAAAATCGGTTTGAAATAGAGATCAGTATTTTTGAATTACCGTATATGATTTTCCTATACATCCTTAATTTTCTTGATGTGATGCATGTGGATAAAAATGTATGTTACAGTGTTATCAGAACATTTCAAAAATTTCCTGGAAAAACAAAGGATGAAATTAATGCAAGTATGGACATGGTTTACATTGGAATACGAGAAGAGTTGGCTTCCATGAAGGGTGATAATAGAATGTTTCTTCCTCCAGCTGCATACACTCTTTCCAGGAATGAGAGATATTAGTTTTTCAACTTATTCACTAATGTAAGGGATCCGTAGTGGTATTTATGAAATATTCAAGAACACTGTATCAATGAATTATTCGAAGTTAAAAGGATTTAAATCACATTAATTCCATGTTTTGATGTATAATTTAATTCATATAGCTTTACATTGAATTCTTTCCAAGAATGATCATCATACGTTAACCAAACATTGTTTCTTTTTCAATGCTATATGTAGTAATGTTTTAGACACAATGAAATATCTTGCTATGGACAGAGAAATTTTCATCATATTATGTGAATTATAAATGTTCACCCTACCATCATTCTTTGATATGATGTTCATTTGATAGTTCTCTTGGGGAGAGTGATTCGACTTTGTGGTCCTGTGCAATATAGATGGATGTACACCATTGAATGATATATGATGATTTTGTAAGGGTTTGTCAAAAAATGAATTCGGAATGAGGGTTGTACTGTGGAGAGATATATTGTTGAGAAAGACATTGAATTAGGTACTGGATACTTATATGATATAGAAAGTATTGGTCTCTCGAAAACTCATTACACTGGACACATTGAGGGTGAGTGAAATTGTGGAAGAGATGTTGTGATAATCAATATTACACCTCACGAGAAATCCCACCATTATGTTTTGCATAATAGTTTGGAGGTTATTCCATATATTGAAACACATAAGAAAATTCTTAGGCTGTTGAATCCATCCAAGGATGAAAAATGGATATCAAATACACATAAACCCCAATTTGAAGGCTGGTTTCGAGATAATATTTTTAAGGAGTTAGCAGAAAATGCGAATTCAATTTCAAAATGACATCAATGACGAGTTGCTGGAAAAAGTGAGTATGCATTATCTTAAAATGGTTATGTAATTAATTGTTATAAATTCTAAGTAGATAATCATGATAAAGATCGTACCGTGAAAAATAGTGGATTTAAACTTTTGGATGAAGTGATGCATATTTCTAGTAGTAAGGATAGAAATCAAATTTGTATGAATATTTCATACTTTGTCATTATCATAACAATATGGGAGTTGGATTATATGATATTCTAATTTCCCATTTTTCAATTCAAATGGGTTGATAACTAATGTGGTCTTAAAATAGATGAATTGGTATTCATGAATGTTAATTTTAGTAAATAAGGGTACAAAGACAGATAGTTTATAATGGCATCAAAATCGTTACAATTATTTTATGTTCTAGATCCCGCAAATAGAAAGTGGTCGATTGTTCTGTTATTGTCCAAAACTACATATGGGTTCGATGAAAATTTGTTTTAGGAAAATCCATTCAGGGGTACATCGCAATCATTTCACAGCGGTCCCAGTGTAGATGATGTTTTTTATGTTATAGGATACCACAACTACGGGAATTGGATAATCTATAGAGTTTTCAAATCCCTTCATCATTTGAAAAAAGAAAGTGTTTTCAATAAACATGTTATATTTTGTTTTTAATATTGATCTTTCTATATCATGTTAATATATTATAATTTATGAATTTATTTAATATAAATTATATTTTCAACTACTTTTGTAGATAAAGTCTTATGCACGTTCTATTGCTCATAAACTCGAGGCTGAACAGCTCTCTCAAGATATTGCTGCTGCTACTCACATTGCAGTGAAACAACATGTTTCTGAACCAATTGCAACTCTTATTGTTAAGGTCCACCAACCATCATCACATTACTCATATTCAACAGATGATATATATTGGTTCGGAAATGAGTTGGTTGCTTACCTGATGGATGATTTTACACAAATATAATGAAGATCTGAATTGGGGAAGTGTGCAATTGGCGTCCATTTTTGAGAGGGGTTAAAGAGATCCCAAGAAAAAGCATTATTTTATGTAAATGTTCATGGGAAAATTTTAATTTTTATTAAATAAAACATACTTTCTACAATGAGTCATTTTTCTATTTTAACAGATGAAATGCACAAACAACATGCAATAATGATGAACCACTTTTTTTGGGCGTTGGATTAGAAATACTTGTAAAATCACAAAAATACCTTCATATCCTACCAAAATCATTATTATTGTGTTGATAGTTTAGTAGAATTATCCTTGAGTCATGTGTGATGTGTATGAGTCAGCCCCACCATAATTTGAGGCATAGTGTTGCCAGTATCACTAAAATTGTCTTTATTTTGTTTAAAATTGATAGAATTTTACGTGAAAACAACAACTGACATAGGGAAAACTAATCAAAAGCCTCCAGACTAAGTTAATACACTAGGATAATGATACATGGGTTATTTGTGATGTGTATGACTCAACCCTACCTCAATATAAGGAACTATGTGTCCAATATCCCTCAAAGTTTCACTGTTTTGTTTAAAATGGACATAATTTTATGTGAAAACAACAACTAACGTATGAAAATTGGACAAAAATCTTTATGATTGTGTTAATTATTTATAGGAACGATCCATGATTCATGTGTGATGTGTAATAGTCAACAATACCTCAATTTGAGGTACGGTGTGGCGATTATCACTCAATGTGTCTCTCTTTCATTTAAAAGGAACATAATTTTAAGTGAAAACGACAACTAACATACAGAAAACTAACCAAACGCTTTGGGATTGTGTTAATACATTAGTATAATGAAACATGGTTAATTTATGATGCGTACAAGTCAACACTACCTCAATATGAGGCGCGATGTGGCTGATTTTAGTCAAACTGTGTCTCTTTTGTTTATAATGGACATAATATTAAGTGAAAACAACAACTAATGTACCGAAAAGTGACCAAAAACATTCTTATTGTGTTGATACATTAGGATAATGATAAATTGTTCATGTGTGGCATGTATGATTCAACCCTACCACAATTAGAGGCATGGTGTGACCTGTATCACTTAAAGTGTCTCTTTTTTGTTTAAACGGACATAATTTTAAGTGAAAACAACAACTGACGTACGAAAATCCCACCAAACACATTCTAATTGTGTTTATAATTTAGTAGAACAATTAATGGGTCATGTGTGATGTGTAAGAGACAACCAAATATCAATCAATGGCACTTTGTGGCTGGTATGACTCAATGTATCTCTTTTTTTTAAAATGGATAGAATTTTAAGTGAAAACAATAACTGGCGTAAGGAAAGCTGATCAGACACATTTGGATTGGGTTGATACTTTTGGATAACAATTCGAGGGTCATTTTTGGCATGTATGAGTCAACCATGACACAATTTGAGGCACGGTTTGGCTGGTATCCTTCAAAGTGACTCTCTTTGGTTTAAAATGGAATGAATTTTAAGTGAAAACAACAACTGACATATGAAAATCTGACCAAAACATTTGGATTGTGTTGATAATTTAGGAGAATGATTCATGGGTCATGTGTGACATGTAAGATTCAATTATTCCTCAATACGAGGCTTTTTGTCACTGGTATTACTCCTATTGTCTCTCTTTTGTTTAAAATGAACATCATTTTATGTGAAAACAACAATTGACGAACCGAAAATATACCAATGTCATTTAGATTGTGTTGATAATTTAGGATACTGATACATGGGTCATTTGTGATGTGTAGAAGTCAACCCTAACTCAATCTGAGTCATGGTGTGGCCTTTATCACTCAATGTGTCTCTCTTTTGTTTAAAATGGATAGAATTTCAAGTGAAAACAACAACTGACATACGAAAAACTGACCAAACGCATTCGGAATGAGATGATCCACTAGTAGAACGATCCATGCATCATATGTGATGTGTACTTGTAAAACCTACCTCAATATGAGGCATGATGTGGTCGGCATCACTAAAAGTGTATTTTTTTGTTTAAAATGGACCAAATTTTAATGGAAAACAACAACTTGTGTAATGAAATCTGACCAAACGTATTCAGATTGTTTTTATACTATTGGAGAATGATCTATTGGACATGTGTGATGGGTACGAGTCAATCCACCCTCAATCCAAGGCTCAATGTGGCCATTATCACTCAAAGTTTCTCACTTTTGTTTAAAATAGATAGAATTTTTATGATAAAACAACAACTGAAGTACGGAGAACCCCCTTCCTACCATAAACACCTAAATATTTCATTTTTTCCTAAAGAAACACACAATATTGAACTAAACACTATTAAAAAAATTTTAAAAATAAAAAAGATCTTAAAATCTATGAAATCTATTCCATGAGAACCATTAAAGCCACACACCTCCTGGACGCCACCCCACCCTCCCGGGACACCCAAACCCCCCCTGGACACCCCCATGGACAACCCCACCACCCTGCACATCCCCCACCCCCTAGATGTTCCCATACCTCATAGACACCACCCCACCACATGGACACCCAAACACCCTGGACAACCACATGGATGACCACCCCTGCCCACTGGACACCGCCCCACTCCCTTGGACAGCCCCCCAACCTCCTAGAGCACCCCCAACCCCTTTGACACCCCCACACCCCACCCCCTGGACACCGCTACCCCCTATAAAGCCCCCAAACCCATATACACCACCACACCCCCCATATACACTGCCATGGACAACCCCCCCCCCCCCCCCTCTCCCCCAGCACAATGGAGAGCCAACCCACACCCCCCTAGACACACCCAACCCCTCAGACACCCCCACCCCCTGAACACCCCTACCCCTTGGACACCCACCCCAAACCCCTGAACAACCCCCCCCCCCCCCACCCCAACCCCATGAATTTGGAATATAATTATTTATGTAATTAATTAACTTATGTATTATGTGTTAATGGTGAATGGATATAATTTTTGTATTGGTATACTTGTTGTATGTGAATACTTGATGTAATTACCTTATGAATTATGTGCTAATTTGGTATGGGCATACTTTTTGATTTGCTTATTTTTTTCAGGTCTTGTTTAGGTGTCCTGTTGTATAATTTTATGCTATAACAGGCATGGAATTTATCTTTACATTTTTAGCACTGATAAAGGATCCATTTATCAGTGATTTTTGAGAACTGATAAAGGATACCTTTATCCGCATTGAGGTTTACCAATTTTTTTAGCAATGTTAAATCCCATTTGGATCACTGATAAAGCCCATTATTTTAGTAGTGGATATTATTATATAATCATAAATTATATCATTAAAAAATTAAAACTATGTAAAACACATGATTTTGTGGTTTTAATGGACCCCTCCATGCATATAAAAAATATCTTTTCTAGTTTACATCTTAAATAATCCATTAGGAGTGTCATTATATTGTTTCCATGTGATTTTTTTTGTATGCTTGAAAAGATTTTGGGTTTTTAAATGAAATAGAGGAGAGTGTAAAGTATATTTGAGTTTGAATCCGTCATAGATGATGAATTCTTTATTCAACCACTAGGTAATGGTAATAAATGTCATTCAAGGACTGCATTTGAATGTGTATGTGATATATAGAGAGATAGGAACACCTTGGATGAAATCATCAGTGAACGAATGTATGTTTTTTCACAAATTGCGATGTAATTAGGAATGAGATTTATTATATTTCAATTTTTCTAACCATGGTTTTATTTATAAATTTCTAATGTTATTGACATATAGTGTTTAATATTACATTATGTTCATATTTGTCTCTATGGTTTCTTGAACATTCGTACTTGTGCCTATGGGTTTCTTTAAAAAATATATATTTATTTATATATTATCATAGTAAATGGAAAACTGTGAATGCAATAATTTAATTTAATTTTATTTGGATGTTCAAATAGTAATTTTTAGTTGATGTTTCCCTTATTTTCCCAAAATTTAATGTATTCGAATTATGATTGTTAATTTTCATCTAGAAATTCAAATTAATTTAAAATAAGACTTTCAATTAAAAATTTCAACTATCATCCAACGTATTGGAGAATCCCTTTGTTGTTTCAAGTTGTTGATTCTATAGGAATTTTATAATTAATTTTCATTGTGAATTTCAACATCCATTTTTTGTATAAATTTTCACGTGTAATGTTTAGGGTGACTTATAGTAGAAATTTCCCATTTATTTCATAGGGAATATTTATACATGATTTAAATATCTAGAATATTATAGTAGAGTTTTGAAATTGGTTGGAATTGATATATTATTATGGGAATACAAATCTTTTCTAGAATTTTTTAATGATGAAATTTTTTGTTAACTTTTCTAGAATAATTTTACAATTTTAAATTTTAGTGTCAATATGCATTGGTTTCCCTATTGAAATTTTTCTTACAATATGTTGTTGGATTTTCTACTGGGAATTTCCATAGGGAAAATTGCCTGGGTGTTTTTAGTTTTAATTTAATCTAGAAATTCCCATTGATAATTTCTACTATCAATTTGAATTATATATAATATGGATGATATGTAATTAATAATTGATTCATATTTTCAATTTAATCAAGAACATTTCAGTTGGAATATGAATTTAAATAAAATATAAATTTCTTCGATGAGTTTCCACTTAGTATTATCATTGGAAATCTAAAATGATAATTTTTACATGGAATGTAAATTCAATGTTAATTTTTAATAAGGATTTTTAGTTGGATTAACAATATATAATTTCCAATTGATATTTCCCACTAGTCATTCATAGTGGAAATTCCAACAGGAAATTCCTACTCCAAATTTTTATACTCTAGTAATTTTTATTTTATATTTCAATTTGGAATTATCATAGGTATTTAATAGTTTAATTTCCATGTGAAAAGTATTAATTGAATCATAATTTTTAAAAAAAAATATTCAGTTGGTTGAAAGTGGAAGTTGAATCTAGTAATATCCAATTGGAATTTAAAATTTTATAAAACAAGAAATTGTCAGAGAAAATTTTCAATTGATTCCAAGGAACTCATTTGTTTTTTAAATATATTAAATAAGGATTTCATCAATAAATTTAATTTTTATGTATTTAATTCATTATAAATAGAAATTTAAATACTTCAAATTCTAACTAGTAATATCTATGGGATGATTCCCAGTTTAGATTTCAAGTTGAATGTCCTGTTGGAAATTCCATATTGGAAATTATAAATGTAAATTTTCAATTGAAATTATCATTGGATATTCATAGTGTAAATTTCTAGTTGAATTCAATTATTAATTTTAACTACATAAAAAATTTATTAAATTGGAATGTTCCATTGATAATTCCTATTGGATATTCCAAATGGGAAATTCCCAAAAGAAATTACCACTTTATATTCATGATGAATGTTTTAATTGGATAGAAACAAATTCTTGTAGTTAGAATTTATAATTGAATTCAATTTCAAATTTCCCTTTGGAATTTCCCTTGTGAATTTCTACTTTTTAATTTAAAGTTGGAATTTCCTCATGGGATTTCTAGTGGGGATTGATAGTGAAAATATCCAATAGAAATATCCCATAAATGGTTAGTGGGAGTTTCCAATAGAAATTTGAAGTGTTATCTTCCAATAAAAATTCACAATTGAGTATTTACATCTATTTAAAATAACTAATTAAAATTTTTCTAGAATTTTTCAATTGAAATTTGAAATAGATTTATGATAGAAATATCTAGAGGGAATATCAATCCATATGAAAAATCACAATTAATCAAAATAATTTCATTTCCTATCAATGTGGATTTATTTATAAAATTTTTGTTGTATTTTATAATTGAATACAACTCAGAAATTCAACTAAGAGTTTCCAGAAAGAGTTTCTAGTAGAAATTTCTAATAAAAATCTATAGTGTCAATATCTATATAGTGGAAAGTTTCAATTAATTTTAGTTACTAACCTATTGTAATTTATAAATTATTAAAACTGGATACATCATCTAGAAGTTTAAATTTTTAATTTAAAATTGAATTTATTTGTCGAACTTGTATCTATAATTTATAATTGATGTTTGAGTTGGAATTTCAATAGGGTATTTCGTATTTAGACTACTATTCACTATGTTATCATTCAAAAAAATTCTATATTTTAGTGATAATATTTTTTATGATTGAAAAGGCATTTATATCATCAAATGACAATTACATGTCTTCCATATTATATTGTAGAAAATATTTGATAAGAAAAGATAAATATTATTAAAAATCACATAAAATTTATTTATATGATTCCTTAGTAGAGTTTTTTATTTTTTACTTGATAAAACACTATGATTTTACAATTGTTAAAAACAATAAATCACTATATTATTTTTACTACAAAGGTAAAATTCTATTTTAAAAACAACTGACATAGTAGGGAGGATGATGAAGTTAATGGATATTAATATATATCATATATTTGGAATTAAGGTTGGTAACAAACCATCATTATTTATTTATACATTACGTCCAAATAGTTCAACACTATTGTGGAGGAGGATTATAAATATTGGTCACATATTAGAATGGAGAGTGTTATAGAGACTAATTATTGAAACCATTTAAGGTGATGAAGGGAGATATTTATATGATTCTTTATCATTTTTTTCATCCATGAATTTTTTATTCCTACATTATATTTCTATAAGATTTGGAATTACTTAAAATATTTTGAAGAAATATCCAAATTTAAAATCTATTCATTAGTTATATGCATCCATGAACTTCTAATCACCTAAATAAAAAACATTATGACACTCCTTTAAATGTTTTCAATTGTGTTATTAGTTTATTCCTAAGGTCTAAATCTTCATTTAACTATATATTATATTTTTTATTCTTAAAAATATTCACAATAATAACAGTTCTAGGTTTACAATAATGGGAATGTTAAAAATAAAAATCAGAAACTCCAATATTTTTTAGTTGTAGTTTTCAAGATACTAATAATTTCATATATCAAACTACTAAGGTACAATTACATGTATATGTTTCTAAAAAAGAATTTATTTTAAAATTACTGTCTAATAATTTAAAATGTGAAGTTATATTTTCATTATTCCATGAATACACCTAGAACTACAAGGTGTATCTATAGGATACAATGAACCTCTTTTAAGATAAAACAAACCATTTTAGTTGTCAATAAAAAGAATCCTCCATTTGTTATCAAATGATTGTAGAGTATAGTTTTAAATGAAGAGATTATGGGATTTTATATGGATAATACAGAACTTTAATGATTTTTAATGAGACTAGAGGACCATATGAAATTAATTAATGGAAAATTTTATATTTTGAATTAAATTCAATGCTTTAAGGATAAAGAATATATGTAATTAGTATCTTGTCTGGAGGAGGTGTTGAAGAGGATATTGGGATTCCATATTAAAAAAACAACATCATTAACTGCAATTGAGGGAAGTAAATATGAAAATCATAGACATGACATATATGTTAGGGAAATAATTAGTGTATTGGTATGATATAGAGAGAATGATGACATTAGAGAAATAAATGTGCAAGAATCTAAAGGGGAAGATGAGTTCATTGGAGTTGCTTCTACCTCAGAGAAACAGAAATTAGTGATTAGGGGTGTGAAGAGTATGGTGAGGAGACCAAATCATCATCAACACACACACACAAAAACATATATCTTGAGGTTAATTTTAAGAATATACCTACAATACACCCAATTCATTCCCAGTTACTACCTAGGTTGGTGAAGTACCAGACCATATTCAAGAAACAAGATTTGAGGTTATTGATACTATTGCTTGATATATAATGAGAGATGTAATGTTAGTAAATTTAAATAGATATAATGAATTATCATATATTTTACTATTTTATGGATATAAAAATTACTTCCATGAAAACAACATCATATTCTAGGATCCTACTAAGAAATAAAATCAACCTAATTTGAAATAAATTATAAATTATTTTAAAAATAGGTCCACCCAAATAATGGTATGTGACATAATCTCTATTTAATTAACTATCAATGATGTTTTAACATTTATTATATTATATTTTTAGAAAATATTCGTAGATGCTCATAATTGAAAAAAGATGTTGGCTAAATAGTATGGTTCGCGTTGCTTAAAAGGAATGTTACACATTTATGTCTAAAATGTTTACACTGAAATTGAAGTTCATTTTTTAGATAATGAATGACCATATTTTTCATGATTTATGTTACTATAATTCATGCTTCGATCAAATAATTAAATGATTACTTTATTATCATTTTTCATTGTCTTCTAGATAGTTATGTATTCAAAAAAATGATAACCTAAATGAAATAATATTAAAAAATAAAACAATTGATAGTATGTTGAACTCCACATTTTTATTATGTTCTGGAAACTCAAACAATATCAAGAATATTTTTGTAGTCATGGATATAAAAAAATACAGTTAAAATATCATAATATAATATAATCTATTCAAGGAAAAAGATTTTGTGAAAAAATACTAAATATGAATTCATTGTGTTAGAAGTTATACATTGTTCATAAAAATTTTATATACCTTAAAATATTAAAATATATATTAATTTTTCTAAAAGAAATATTATTCTTAAAATATTTCTTAGCCACAATGTTAAATAAAATATCAATAAATGTAAATGGGGAATGATAGTTAAAAATAAACAATAATTGAGGTATAACAAACATGATTGTGATGTCATTATTTTTTATGTAATGGAATATTTTCAAACATGAGATGAAGTAGATGATTGATTAAATCAAAATATTGTTACTAACTAGTGAATTTCTATGTTTTATTTTTTTCTAAACGATCATTTAAGAAAAAAATCAAACATGGATGGATAGAGAAATAAGAATTTGGATACTAAATGAATCTTTGAATATAGATAGATCATTTTTCCCTCAAACAAAAATTTGGATATGGATTAAAAAACTCAGATAGTTGGATTATTAGAGAACATTTAAGTTGGTGGGATATTGGGTGGTGGAAATGGTTATTTGGTTATCTAGATCAACATATTGATAAAGATGATATCTATATAATATGTTATTGTATGATAGTTGATGGAATTTAATTAAATTTTGTAATGAATCATCCTTTATCTCTTATAATAATGTGGAATCTTATAGTGTATATAAATTCCCATAAATAATTACCATTGTAAATTTATAGTGAAAACTCCAACTGTATAATCATAGATGAAATTTCAACTTTGATTCAGCAAAAATATTCAATATAAATTTCCATCATTATAGATTGGAACATGAAAATTAGCATTGGAAGCATACCCTATAAAACAATTAAAAATTCAATATAGAAATTCTGATTGCAAATTACCCTGGGAATTTTCAAGTGTTTGTATCACACTAGATTCTTCTTACTAAAAATATGTGGTGATAAATTAAAATTTTCCACTGAGCTACTTATGGGAAATTGAAGTAATAATTTTTGGTGATAATCAATCCTAAATTTAAAGTGAAAATTCACATACATTTAATTACTAGAAATCATGGGTACCATCAAAAAAATTTATATTAGTTAACCTTGTAAAATAATTAATTAAGGATGTAATTGTATACAAAATACACTAAATATGAACACATTATTATTTAAGAAACAAATTTTAAAGAACCCTAGGATATTGTGATGACATCCGTAAATAAATATATAGAGTATATTAACTCTAGAATGTTTCTATTAACATTTTGGTTCTAAAAATTATGATGTCAATATGATTTGTAGAGCATTAATTTGAAAACTACTTGGTTGAGTAACTGCTACCATAAATTTTCTCTTTAATTTTATTCGAACTATTATCATATTTTCTTTGAATAGATGCTTTTTTTTTTGAAAAAATATCTAATTTTTAACAAAATTATTTTCAATTTTGGTTAATCCATGAAAGGATTCATTGGTGGCTTAATTTCCTAATCAAATTGGATTAAAAAAATTCAATGGCTTATAATTTCAATGATTATTTAATATTAATAATTAAAAAGATAAATATTGTACGTGTTGAATAAATGTAGTAGTTATTGGATAATTTAATGATCTTAATATATTATGACCTATGAACTGTGTTTAAATATGAATTTTTTTCCAAATACAATAAAATAATTTTATACTTATGTTTAAAACTATGATCGGATCACAATAGTATCTAACATACGAATATTATTTAGTACATACCTACTACAACATTCCAATATTATTTATGTTTGATATCAAAAAATATAGTTGTTAATTAATATAATAAGGTTACAAAAAAATTATTTTTATATTCTCTTGATTTATGATATTGTGTTTGCATTTTATGGGTTTTATTGCCTGCTCTGGAAAAAATTGAACCATTCACCACCATTCCTTTTATATTTCTTCTTGAAATAGATTCTATATTGTATTTTATGTGCAATGTTTTATTGTTGTTGAATGTGTTTAGATGGAAAAATATTTTTAACTCCCTTAAATTATGTAGAAATATTCATTAAATTTGATATCCAAATCATATATCCTTGTTCCAACTAACATGATTTTTTTAGTATTTCTTTCCATTCACATGAATGATTGGTCATATTATCCTTTTTTACTACCAAGTATTCATCATCCTTTTTAACTTTCATGTCTCCCATGTTGATGTCATGTTAATTTCCAATCTATATCTTAGGGATGAATAACTTGAATAAGAACTATATATATAGCCTCTCTAATATTTTGTGTGCATGATAGTATAAATACCCATAACTCAATAATTACATGAAACTATAAAAAATTATCTTATGTGTATCTTTGTACACTAAAACTGGAAACTTATTTGAAGAACAATTCATTCCCACAACCAAAAGTTTTTGGAGAAACATTTGTTTTTGAACACTTCATTCAACATGAACAACATAGTTTGTGTTCAGGCTAACATTGATCAGTTATTTTTTGATCATATAACTAAATTTTTAGAACCATGAAAAGATTATATGGAAATTTATTTCATTGGAGCTTTTCCATTCACATGAATTCAACATTATATTATCGATAAATTTTATTATCCTACAAACACTCAAGATGGTGGATGAATTACAAGACAATAATCTTACAATTGAAATAATCCTTTTATACACATTTTAAACTCTCACTCAACTATGTGTTACCTATGTATAATGTTAGTGAGATCTTTATTAAAAAATGATTCCATTTTCTCTTTGGAATTTATATTTCTTCTAATCATGTCGAATTTGAATTGTCATATTCTTCAAGGAATTTTTCTGATAAATCCTCAAATTTTAAACTTTCGATAACCTCTTACATACATTGTTTTTAATTTTTATAATACTATTGACTCAATTTAATTACATGTCCTTTGAGTTTAATTCAATTTTGAATTAAGTGATATGTTCATAATTTGTATTAAATTTTTGGTTGTGTTAATGTAATTGATATAGACATAACTACATCTTGATCATTGAAAACCATCTCATGAATTTTCCCACTATTAAAATAAAAAATTTACTAAAAAAAGAAACTAAATGGGTCCATTTTATCATTATATAACAATGAATACCAAAAAATTACAATCTATTTAGGATGGGTTAATCCCACAAACACTACCAAAGGCCCACACATTTTTTTTAAGGTAGTGTAAAATATGAAAATATATCAAAAATTACACTAATCCACCATCATTTTGGGATGAACCACATGTTGTTTCTAATTTAACCAAACATGTATTGTTTCACGGAGCATATGAATGATGTTATCCCTTGATTATTTTTTTGTCGATTGTAATATAAATTTAGAATCATCTAAAAGGAGATTAATATATCCTTTGGGAATGAAAAAAATATGTCCACTAATGTTTACCCAAGAAACTCAGACCCACATAAAATGTATTATACAATTGAAAATAAATCATTGGTATTTATATGGAATTAAATCACTATAATAGATAAAATATTAATCACATGGTACAACTCATAAAATCCCACATGACCATTTAAGGTTTAAATTCTAGAAAAATTGATATATAATACAAGATTAACATAAAACAATTTCCAATATAAATGAAAGGATTATTCATAGGATTAACATATGTTACTTTTATTATATCTCATACCATGGGGACATACATCAAAAGCATGGGGGGGGGGGGTCATAATTCCTAATAAAAGAATAAACAATGGAAATAGAACATGAATGGTCAAAAAGTATAATAAAATAGGCATAACATCAGAGAATAATATTATGTACATGATAGATAATATATAAATTTGAATATAACATAAAATTGACAAATTGATCATCATATCACCAATGTTCATTTCAAAGGTGTCATAAATTATAATTACTAATTCTACTAACTAAGGTATCATGAAACGTGTAATGCATAGAGATTAATTATTTCCTAAATTCATTGTGGAAATTTCATGGTTCTCCCTTCACGTGTCTTAATTCATGTGTTTAATAAATATCATAGTAAAAAAATTAATCAATAACTAATGGGGAATAAATAAATGGTTCCACATAAATTCAATTAATATTTAATTTCTTAAATTTTTAGTATTACATTTTTTTCACCCATATAAATTAAATTTTTGTTTTATACACGTATATCCAAAAATAAAGAAATTACTTTTGAATATAGGTGAATATCCAGAGTTATTGAATTTTTTTTGGTATTTAATATATAATAATATTGAATGTAAAAAGAGATAAATTTAAGAAATACATTTAGTAGCATGATGATATAAAACATGGATTAAAAAGAGGAAAAGTGATAGGGAAATATTTTCTCATAGGTAGATAAAATTATTTATACAATTATTGTAGAAAAAAATTAATTTGAATAGGGTAATTCAAAATTCATAAGGAATAGAACAATGTGGGTTCTTTAATGGAAGTACACTAGATGATAATCCCCTTTACCTTGAATAGTTTCTTCCCAAAACATCAGGATGATACCTTGGGGAATTAAGGACACCATAGAGGGACACATTAGAGGTAAAATGATTGTAACATAATGGAATACCAAATGATAGTGAATAATAAGGAGGTATGGGTGGGTATTTATAAGTAAAAGAGTATTATTTTTTTTACTAATTTTGAAATGTAAGTCTTGGAATTATAGTTTTTAGAAAACGTAAAACAAATAACTTATTCATGTTTTTTTCCGTTGTTTTTGAATTTTGATTAATTTATTATATTATTTCAATCCATTAGAATCTAAATCCATATTCTGATGTTAATTTGGACATGGAAAAGTGATGTTTCTATAATATATAACTTCTAAAATCATAACTTCCATTTTATACTTTTGAAATTCAATTATAAGATTAGTGGCTGATTAAAATAGATTAAAATACAAAATATTAATAAATTAGAATATTTTCAGTTGTTTATTCACTTAAATTAATTATTAAATTATTACTATATAAACATGAATACATAAAACAGACCAAAAAAAATTATTCTTTCTATCCACTAAGAAATAACATATATTAGAATATTATAAAAAATCCACCCTAACCTAATCCCTATTTATTTATTTATTATATATATTCTAAATTATAAAAATAATTTTATAAATAAATGAATTGTTAATTTTATATAAAACGTCTTTATTTGTTGAAAAATACTAGTTTTTAAGACATAGTTAAATTTCTTAGACATATAAAAATTTCTTAAGCCATTATAAAATTATCATAGCATTTAAAATTAAGAAAATAGTTTTTTAAAAGTAAATTTCATTAAAATAAACATTTTATATTATATACGAATTTATTATAAAATTATATTTTTTGGATATATAATTTTATTTTTACCGAAAAATAATAGTATCAAATTATATTAATTTTCAAAAATAATTAATTAAACAATAATAAAAACTGGGATTAAATAAATGAAACTTTAATTTCGAAAATGAAAATTAATGTTTTATGATATCGAGGTCTATGAACATAAACCCTTATTTTATAGGTATACACTATATTGGTGAGGTTTATGAGGGTAGAAGAGTCACGGCTCGGATCATCATAAATTAACCTAGTGGTGAACCCTACTAACTTGAACTTCTCCCGTAGTCAATTTCATTCGAGCATCACTTATTGAAGCTCTGCATGGGATTGGTCGATAGAGCCCCTAACGAGGCTACATCCTTCTGTTCGATAAAATGTTCTTGAAAATTCCTGACTCTACTTATTTAGGATATCATTTCTTTTTTTTCTTCATCAACTATCATTTTTCTATACCATTCATAAAAACTACTTCTTGTGGTAACATTAATACCATTAGTCATAGAACCTAACTTTTATATTGACCAATGGTCATATCCCAATGGTGAATTTACCATTTATCATTAATATATACACCCAACCATTCATTAAATTTGTTACTTGATTCATGAATGTTATTATTATTCCTTTAATAATATAAATTATATTCCTGGCATTTCTTTTTATTATAACAATTTTTGACTAGGTATAATATTTCTTGGAGAGGTCTATCATATGAAGTACACCGTTTCAAGGTGGTTATTCATTGGTTTTTATAACCCTATATTATTCTTATATGTGTAAATCAGTATTATTACATGTCATTTAGTATTTCATTTTTATTTTCATTTTATTTCTATTTACTTATATTATGGAATCTAACAAAATATTCATTATGTAAAAAGATAGCTCTTTTTTTAATTATACATGTAATTATCAGGTTGTTATACTTCAGACCAACATTATTATTTTTATCTGATTCAGAAGCTTATGATTCACTAATTTTTCATTGTGACAACATCTATTTAATGGCCTAATGAGAATTTAATGATTGGTTATTATCCTCAAAAATTCACAACCCTTACACTTATTATTGGATATATAAACAAATATCCTTCGTGCAGTACAATTGTTCCTTATTTCAGTATTCCAAATTTATAAATTAACATCATGTTAGTATGATATTCAGAATTCGTATTTTCTACATGTATAAAAGTTTTATATAATTGAGATTTTATTTTTTTCATGTCTGTTGACATTCTATATCAATACACAGAAACCAACAATGCCTCTATATGAGACAAAAAATAAATATTCTTCATAATATGATTCAAAACCCAGTCGTATTCTTGGCCAACATATAGTTGCCTATTTATAAATATTATTGGATAGGGTAATTTCATTTGAAAATATAACTTCATCCCTATAAATTAAAATGTCATAATTTAAATTTTATTTTATAATGTTATCACTATCATGTTGCCTTGTGTAATCGTTAATCAAATTCCACACAATGTTCAAATATAATGAATTTATTTGTTTTAAAATGTGTATATAATGTATATTATGATTAATACCATCCATTATAAACTATAAAATTCATGTTCATAATATTATGGGCCACCATTAAATTCAAAAATCAAAATACATGATGAATAACAAGTTGTTTTTATTCAATTAATGATATTCCAATTTAAATTTCCATTTTGAAACTCTTAATGGAAACTTCATTTAGAAATTTAAATTTGATTCAATTTTAAATTTCAATAGGAAAATAACATATTTAAATTCCACTTTAAATAAATAATAAGTCATAAATAATTTTATATGGTTCAATTCAAAGATTCATGATGAAATGACTATAGTAAATTCACATTCTGAATTTGGAGAAAAAAAGATGGACTAATCAAAGAAATATACAATATCTAATTGTTATTTCATTTTTTATAGGGATAAATTCATAAAATATCTACTTTCATACATTAAAAACCACATTTCTTAATGTGTAATTCATGAATCTTCTCATCCTTTACTACTTTCACATTCCTTTGAGGCTCAAGATTATCGATTTATACCTTATTAATCTAATCATGTATAGATGGTTGGGAAATGTGTTTGGTAAAGTAGAATTTATTCCCTACTATTATAGTTCCATGAAACATAATTTCTATATCCATGAAGATAGGTACTCTCTAAATCTTCATAATGGATAGAGTAGTAGGTTTCTTTCTAGTAAGGGAATCAACTACCTTACTCTCTTTCCCATGATGGTAGTGAATAGAGGAATCACAGTCATTGATTATCTCTAAAAATATTTACTAAATCATGTTGATATTCTTATGTGTTAATATATTTATATATATAAAATATTTTTCAATTTATATATCACATTAGTTTCATTAATACAATATATATATATATATATATCATTATAGAAAATATGGTTACAACTTACTCCATGCCATGAGAATGATAGTTCTATTCGTGAGGCTTTATATATAACGATAAACAATCAATCCATTAATCTTTCTTCAGGAGTACACATAAAATTATTAAGTATGAATAACTATAAATGTAATTTCATTACCCATTAGAGGGTAAATTTAGTAACTATTTATAAAGAAACCACTTTTTTAGTTCAAGGAAACATTATTCACACAACTTTATCTAGGTAAAATTAAATCAGTATCATGTAAAATTTGTATCCGGATAAGTAATACAAGAATCAAATTCAATTTTTTTTTCATATTATCCTATTACACCATAAAAATAATGAATATGTTTTATAAGAGTAGGAATTTAACACCCATATGTGGGCAGTATCTCATAAGGAACAGCTGGTATACCTTCCCTAGTCATAATTATCACTGAAAATGAAAACTTTGGTAACTAATACATACAATTATTAAATTTACCAATCAAATTCCCCTTTTATAAGTAATTATTATAAACCCGTTATGATCATCAAACTCTTTTTAACTTTTAAAATATATCATAATATCATTCATAAAGATCGATATAAACTTATCATTATAATATTTAAAGTATCTACTCATCAAATCATTGAAATTAGTAGGATTATTAGTCATGATGAAGATAATAAGAACAAACATGTAATATCCATATCATGTTCAGAAGGATGAATTGGGGATTTCTTATTTCTTCACCCTTAACTAATGGTACCCCAATGAGAGTTTAATCATGGAAACGATTTGAAATGAACCAAATTAGTTGAATAAATTATAAAACATTAGAAGGTGATATTTATTCTTCACTATGGTCACAATAAGATCTCTATAATTAAAGCCTAGAAAAATTTATTCATCCTCCCTATTTAAAAGTAGAATAGGATCTCCCCATGAAGACAGACTTGGATCTATAAAAACCTTCCCCAAAAGATCTTGAATATCCTTCTTTAATTACCCTAACTCCACACATTCAATTCTATATGGGATCATTGATATTAGATTTGATATAGGTTTTATTTGAATGGATAATTCTAAATCACTTTCCAGGGGGTCTAGGTATCTCATCTAGAAATACATCAATGTATTCTGAAAAATAGAGACATATTAAATATTTTTACAATATCATTATTCTATTAATTTACTAATCATTTTCCTAATGAAAGAAATAAGAGGTTATTATAGACATATTTCAGGATAGAAAATCTCTCCTTTTAAAAGTTATTATGGTTAACTATACATTACCATTGAAAGTTCATTGATTCTATAGTTGAACATGTTATTATAATATGAGACCCAATATGTTTCTAGTACAGTGTCGAATTTCACCATCTAAATGAATAATATATTTTCAATTAGATTGTTCCCAATAAAGTAGATACTTTAGTTTTATATAGTTTTTATTCTTGGATAATTCCTATATGATTTTTAATTGATAAATTTATTTCGTGATGTTCTAGATTTTATTCTATATTCTTTAAAAACACGGATAAAATTAAACAAATTTTTAGAAATATATTCTATCAATTTACTTTCTAGATTTGAGACAATAGTGTGTGTACATTTCACCATATAATTTGGAGACTCTACTTCATTTATTGTGATTACGAATGCATTACACCTCTCCCATGGCCTATGATGTGGTTGATGGTGGTTTCCCTTCATTACCATTTGATTTTTAAATTTATTGGAAAAGTTCCCCAGATATCCACACAAATAAAATTTATGCCTATTCATTCCCTATATTCAATTCTCCATATTAATTGAGGGGTTGAGGATTCACCTCACTTTGAAAATTCCTAGCTATGTGGCCATCTCCTCTGAACATTTATCACTTTCTACTCCAAATAAATATGTTCCCCAAATTATTAATCCCATTTTTGACATTGGTTGTTTTGGTTTCTTTCCTTCTCCCCCATGATCAAAATTCTCTTATTAATTTGATAACATTGTTCACTTATTTTCATTTTTACTATGTGACCAATGTGTCTCTATGAACAAACTGTCATCCTTTAATACACAATGAAGTATCTCTTCATAAATTTCATAGTCTAAATTTTCTATATTCATCTTCAAATGGGGTCTGATCCCACTAATTAACTTATAAAATTTTATTTTATAATCAATAATAAATGTAGAGGTGTATATAGATAGTATTGTATATTTTATTTCATATCTTCTAACCAAATAATTTTCCTTCTACTTCATGTCTAATAATTCCTAGTGTGTATTTATCTCAACTAATAGGGAAAATATAGATTGAAAAAGATTCTCCCGTACTCTTCCTACACCATAATATCAATCTCCCCAATTTTATTTATGTTCGTAATTTGTTTCCACCACGATCAGGTTCTCATTCTAAGAAGTATAATATAAAGGATTATTTCTCTTGATCTAAGAAATGGAGTACTGAACATATATTTTATATATATGAAATATAATATTTGAATATTAATTAATCAATAGATCCACTGATGGAATGTGTTTGTTGATGCATAATGAAATCAACCTCAAGTTATTCTATTTTAGTTGAATCTTTCATATCAACAAGATTTTGTTCATTATTCATAATCTGAGAGAGTTTATTCATCATTCTTTGTGGGATTGTTCATCGATAACAGATCAATATCACTGGTGAGGTTCATGATCGATGGTATTATCTTGGTATGATGATGATGGAGGATTATCCATAGAACATTAGATAGATATATAGATTATTTTTTTTACCATTATAGATGTTGTGTCTATAGATGTAGTGCGTGGCTGTAACCATAGTGGTTTCAAAGGCCAGATCTTGGTGATTCGTAATGATGAAAGTCATCCAACCCATTACCTTTGTTTATTGGTTATAATGGAGGTGGAAATGATGCAGGGGATGGAATCGAGTAGAAATAGTGAGATCTGGATGGTGTAAGGGAACACGCTGTGTAATCTGGAATTACAGAGCCTGTGGCACTCCCACCTCCTAGTGCGGCAATAGGGTTTCTATATAGAGAAAAAGATCACCCATCATGTAACCCCTACCACACATTGTGTGACCCCACTCACACGATGTTTGACTGGTGATTGATGCTCGGAATGTATGGCAATGGATATATTAGAATAGGAAAGTCAGGTTACACATACACAGGAAGAGTAAATGGCCATAGTATGTTGGATGATCCATATACATGGACATGAACAGGTTTACAAGGGAATAACCATGTGTACACGGGATAGTATGGTAGCATGTCCATTAGTTCCCAGGCATGGATAGATAGAATATTAATTGTGTTGGGAGACCACTTTATGTTGTGTATTATTACATACACATAGTGTGTTGTGATTTTTACATTCCAGGTGAGGCAAAGACACATAGATCAATAGTTGGTCTAACATATCATGTACATCATTGTACACATTGTGGTCCCCCTTAGAGGCTATTTAGAGATCATAGTTTATTATTTTTTTACTATTATTTATTGATTTATTTATTTTGGTATATCATGTTGAGGGTATAGTTCGAAGTTATATCCACATCTCAAGATTGTGAGTCCCATTAGAGGATGAGTCTCGGATAGATTTTGTGGTGTCTCTCTATGAGATTAATGTGTACTCTTGTATTATTTATTCTTATAAAATATGCATGGTTTGTTAAATATGTTTTACCTCGTTGAATAATGTTTTGATCCTCCACATATATGGTTTTTTCAATTATGTTAATTTTATCATTGGTATATAATCCCATATATAGTGGTTTAATTCAGGTTGGGTTTGTGTTGTTCTACAATAGTCTTCTGTGTGATCAGTTATCTATGTACCAATGTTTTCAATGACTCCTCGGTTTTTTGGGGTAGGGACCAATTAACATGAAAACATATACATGAGTCTTAGATGATGATCATGGTTCATGTAGTGGTTTCTCTCAGAATGATCATTTCGTTGAGTAGAATCCTATGGGTAGTAGATTTGTTGAGACCACCGGGAGGCATGATGTTCCTAATGGGTATATATGGGTTCCGGTGAATGAATTTATTGTCTTATCCTTTTTATGAGTTGAGTATTTATGAATCTATTTTTTTAGAGATTCTATGGTATTCAAAATGTCGTTTTTATACCCACCCCTGCATGGCCTTTTCCTGTACATGTGATGTCTTCAATAGATGATCGACTACTTGAGGATGTCCGGGAGGGATCAGGCCCATGTAGAGCTATCAAAGACTGATAGAACGAGGTGTGTTAGAGATTTTTTATTGAAATCAATCCCCTCCTACATTATTGGAGGGCCTTTTTTCATTTTATTTTGGTGGGGTTGTTGTTCCCAAATAATTATAGTACCTTGTTTTCATAATCTAATGTTGAGATTATAGATAAAATAGTGCATGGTTATCAATGATTATACATTTAAGGATTGAATATACTTGAAGATGTGGTTGGTTTTATATTTACATTATGTTGATGCCCCCCATGTGTGATATTCCCACATGACATTGGTCACCAACGTCTAGAAAATTAGAGGAGGGCTTGGGGATGTAACGATGTCAGCCCCATTGGGACAGATTGTGAAAGAGTGGTTTCATATGATTCAGATCCACATTAGGACCAGAGTTTGTGAGGTTAGTTTAGGATTAATGAATATAGTTATGATATGTTTCGAGTTCATATTTCTTTCTAGGGACCCCACTTTTGGCGAAAAAACTACCATATTCATTCAACGGGACTCTATCAAACTTCTTATTGACATATTAAATATAGAAACTAGTTGCAGGGGAATCAATGTTGAATGATTCAATTAAGAATGGGTTGTTGTTTCCATGTCATTGCTGAGGCATTTCCCCAAATATACTCTTTTACCATGGTGTATCTTGTTTATTTTAGGATTACTCAACGAATACCTCTTTCTAGGATTCCACTACAAGAACAAAAGTATTATATACCTTGTGATGAGGGTTGAGTACATGGAAATGTACTAAAGATTGTACCTTCAAAAGATAAATGTCTATACCACCACCAATTGATTTACTATTTTAATTGGAAGTGCAAGATGAGGATACACACAGAATGAGTGCACAACATGAGTTCTAGAGGTCGTGACATCATAGTATTTGGGGATAACTAGACCATGAGGAGGATAAGGATTGAATATAGGTAGTCACTCATGTGTTTCTCTTTAAAGGATGTCTGTAAACCATATGTAAGTTCTATTAATGAGTCTTCATTAAGGATATTCAAGGAAGTGGTTGAGTTTTGTGACTAAACCACATTACAAGACATTTCTCTCATGTTTATAATTTTATCATCTCAGCATGGAGGAGTTTTGGCCATCAATGTTGTGATCTATGTGTATCAAGGGGATTTTAAATACGTTGTTGGGAAATATGTCCATGGGGCATTATTTATAGAGGTTTACAAATCTATCATGATACTCCATGGACATGGTTCTTAGTTTTTTTAGAGCATGAACCATCTAGAAGGGATTACAACAAGATAACATTTCTTTAGTGATATATATTTTCATTCCTTATTTTTTTGGAGTAATGGACAGAGACTTAGTGGTGAAGAGCTCCCCAGAAGAGATGCTGCCGACATTTGGTGATCATAGTGGTCACCCTAGAGCTAATACTAGCGTAAATGGTATCTAATGGAAGTTATATGGATCCAGTCATATCAGATGCTTTAGAAGATGATCTTATGATAAATGATCAACGATTCAGGTCTCTCTTGATTGCTTGAGCCAACTGAGGGAGATGCAATGTTTCTCATATGATGGTTGATTACATCTTGCATTTGATTTTCCAACCCATCATAAAAATAATCAAGATATGGACAAGGGACAATTGAGTCATATAATTATGGTGGTCGGATGATTAATAGACATGGTAGATGGACTTTTGGAAATGTTTGAGGTTGTTTTAGGTTTTATGTATGAGCACCACCACGCCCAAGTAATTCACATCAGGCTCAGGGAGCTGGAAGTTGGGGATAATGTCATATGTATGCTATGAAGGCCTATAATCGCAAGGCTCTAAGGATGATAAAAGTAATGTTCTATGTTTTTTGTATATTAGATACAGTATTGAAAAAAACATATACAAGTCATTAACCTCTTTCCACTTCTCTAGTATGGTATTTAGGGATTCGGGTTGAGCTTTTATCTTGACCCAATCCAATTTAGACTTCGACATGAGGGGACTCAGTGATTCTGCACTTCTGTTGACCATGTGATCAGATGATTGGAGGTGAGAGATTTTTATGGGATCTCTTTGTAGTAGTGATAAGGTCTTATGATGTTATCTTAGGTAATGACTACTTATCCATATTTCATACTTATTTTGAATTTTCATGAAGTGGATGTGGTGTTTCCACATTAATGGTTCATGGTTTTACTTTTTTGCGTGAAAATAAAACTTTGAAAGAACCGGATGGGCTTAGTCACTATATAATTTAGCTGATTACTCACCATTTAGGTAGAATGACCCTTGGAGAAGTGGCTATTATGGGAAACCAGTTCCCTATAGTGGTGGAAGAGTATGAGGAAGTCCTTCATGAGGACATGATATACTTACCTTACCACCAAGTGCAAGACCGTTTAATTGAATTACACCCTGGGAAAACCTTGATATATATCTCAATTTATCGTGTGACTGTTACAAAGTTCTATCAGTTGAGGGTTTAGTTAGAAGACATGTAATAGAATGGATTTAAGAGATCCATATTTTCCCTGGAGCAGCCCTTGTGTTGTTCACCAACAAGAAGTAATTGATCTTGAAGTTATATTCATATTATCATTTAATGAACTATGTGACCCAAAATATTAATTATCCTCTACCAAGGATCGACAGTCTCTTCGACTGGTTGATTGGGGATTTATGGTTCTCAAAGACTGACCTTGGATTAAGTTATAACTAGTTTTGAGTATGTGATAATTATTTATCAAATATGTAATTCTTATATCAGTACAGTCACTATGAGTACATTGTGATGCCCTTAAATGTGACCAATGACTCCGTAGAGTTCATGGGAATCATGAACCAAATCATTAATCCTTTCATGAACCAGCATGTACTATTGTTAATTGAGGATATGCATGTGTACTCAATATCTGAGGAGGAGTATGCGAGACAATTGAAGATGGTCCAAGATATATTCCAAGATCACCATCATTATAGTAATTTTTGAATATTTCATTATTGTATTTGTTATTTACACTTCATCAGACACGTCATCTCTGAGGTAGTATTTTTAGTGGGCCTATCCAAGGATGAGTTAGTGATACCATTTGAGCCAACCAAGAGTGTTTCTAAGGTGAAATGTTTCCATGATTTTGTAGGGAACTATTGGAGGTTTGTACTTGATTTCCATAGAGTGGAATCACCTTTTACAACATTTTCTTGAAATTGGAAAACATGCATGATGAATGAACAATGCCATTAGTTTTTTTAGAGTTGAGGATGAGGTTGAAGATAGCCCCCATCTTGAGATTTCTAGAGGAGGTTTTCAATTAGAATCTGTTATTTTTTGCATCAGGGACTGGAATTGAATGTATTTTAATGTGGATGAATTAATTTATTTCCCATGGGTCTATGTAGCCTAAATTTAATGATAACAACTACTTGATCTGTGATTTTGAGAGAGTAGTGGAAATCTCATCCTATAAGAAATTGTGATGCTACCAAATTGGTGAGAAGTTTATCACCTACTATGAACACAATAGTGTCAATTATATGTTAACTAATACGGATCGTAACTTGAGATGGGGGTGATGGATAGAGATCCTCCATAACTATGACATCGAGATCATCTATACTCATTGAAAGAGGAACACAGTGTAGATACTCATATCAGGTGATCATATTCTAAATTATTAGAAGATGTGTTAGAGAGGTTATCCTCATTGTTGTCATTCTTAGTAGACAAGGATAGTGCTTCATTTCATTATTTTATGGTTATTAACCCACTGCTTCTAAAGGATGTTAGGGATGCTTGTCATATAGATATTGTCTATGAGAATATACGTACTCTGATATCTACTCAATGTGCCCCTATTGAATATTCTAAAGGTGGTTAGAATGTTCTCATTTTTGGAGGATAGATGAAGATACCATTATAATTCCATTATGTGGTGATGGGGGTGTTTCATACATCCCATTTAGAATTACATCTATGTGTGGAAAATATATACAAGGACATCTCTTGTATTTTTTTGTGGATTGGAATGAATATTTGTGTTGTAGGGTTTGTCTCTCATTACCTCACTTTTCAAAAAGTGATGTATGAGAATTAGGTTCAAATGATTTTATCTAAACCACATGAGCTTATATAGTTTAAGTGGGATTATATGTCCATAGAAATCATGATGGGGTTACCATAAACATCTAGAGGACAAGATTCCATATGGGTTATCATAGACCAACCCACCAAGTCATCCCCCAACCTATCCATTCAAGAGGAAATTTTAGTAGAGAGCTTGGGGGTTTGTACATGAAGGATATAGTGTAGATACATGGAGTTTCCTTGATGACTATTTTAGATCGTTCTTCTCACTTCACATAACGTTTGTGGAGAGGATTCTTAAAGACTTTGGGACTCCGTTTTATTTGATCATAATGCTTCACCACTAGACTGATGACCATACTGAGTAGACCATTCATGTCTTGGATGACATTATATGAACCAGAATGTAGGATTTGGACCATTTTTACTAGGATCAACTAAAAATGGTAGGGTTTTCAGTAAAAAATATCTACTTTTTCACTATCATAATGGATCAATTTGAGGGCTTCTATGGGAGAACTTATAAGTCACCACTTTTTTTGCCTGGTTGAGGAGAGTTAGTTCACATGGGACAAGATATGGTTTATCCTATGATAGAGAATGTATAGATCATCCAGAAAAGGATGATTAATGCACATAGATATCATAATTCCTATAAATACTGAAGATAGATACCTCTTGAGTTTGAAGAAGTTGACCATGTGTTTTTAGGGTTCATCGTAGATGTGGATTACATATATTTTTTAGGGTGATAATATATATTTGATGTTCATTGTCTCTTTATATATATTATGTAGAGTTTGTTAAGTGGAACGCCACATAAATATATAGTTTTAGTGTGATGGATACATGAATTCTTCCATTTTTACTACTAAGGAAGTATGTTCATGACCCATCACACATTACTGACTAGTGTGGGGAGGACATCAAAGTTGGACCTACCATTGCAAAGTATCTAGTAAAACTTTAGGTTCCTAAATGGGAAATAAATTCTCCTTCTGTTTGTCTAGTTGTAGAATGTGAGCCATCAGGATAGAACCTAGGAGAGGGAGACCAAAATTCATTTTTAGTACTCACATCTCATTGGGTATTATTTTGTTTTTCATTCTATGATATAAATCTCTATGGTGGGGAGAATTTAATGACTCAATTTGTTTTTATAAATTTTTTGAATATCTATAGTAGTATTTTACATACTATGTGCAGAGATAACACATGACTTTGAGGCTTCGTGAGCTTGGAATTTATGTTTGAGAAATATGAAATGAATTTATTTCATGTTCATGTAGTTTTCCTAAAAATTTTAAGTAACATTTAAATTGAGTATTTTATTATAAATATGAGGCCTCTATTGATATAATTAAATATATTTTACCATAGAAATGAAATAACCTTTAATTTCATTGTACATTAGACTTGATAGCCTTCATTGTAAAATAATTTAATAATTAAATTATGGTTATCTAATTATTTAGTTAAAATCCTAAGAAAAAATAGTTTATATTTAAATGTTGTTATAGAAAATATTCAGGGTCCCTTGTCTAAACCTAATAATTCCTAGGGGTAATTAGATACAAGATTTTGAGGAGATCTTGGTGAAGGACCTTAGATTGATATTTAATAAAGGACCATTGCAGAATCAGAGTTCATCGATCTCACCAACTATGACAACGCATGACCGTTCATCATCAGCGATCGACCCAAACTCCTTGTCGGGTGTTTGAATTATGTGTTTTAATATCATTCAATATCCCAATCGAACTAATATAAATTCCATGAAAAAATAATTTAATCCTGAAAAAATAGATGAATTAATTCATGGTTCATTAAATATTCATTGATTTATTCCCTATTCATTTATAAATTTCGTCAACACCAGATCAAAGAAAAAAACAAATTCCTAGGTTCATTCCTCCCATCTTTTAGTTTATGGATTTCACCACAATTTATTTTCATGTTTATCATTGGAATTTTATATATACAATGGATTTATGAACACTTGGTAATTGATAATTGTGTGATAGTTATTTCGAAGAACATATCAGTACCATGTGTGAGGTTTGAGATCATGGGTGGGATCGAGGTGGGATGATGATGGAGGATGATTGATGGTAGATCGAATAGATCGATGGATTTTTTTTCTTACAGGTTTTGGAAACGTTTCTATAGATGATGCGTATAGGAATTTCATGAATAGTTTAAAGATCTAGATCATATAGATTAGTGAAGATGAGGGTCAAATGACCATAGATCATTTTTTTCAATTGAAAAAAGTGGTATCAGCAATGTAGCAAAAAACAGAGAGGAGAACAAGTGGGATCTAGAAATGTTTTGGTTACACAGTGTGTAATATTGAATTACATTCCATGTGGGAACCCCCCAGTTCCATCCTAGATTTTCCGTGGAGATAAATAGATCACATGTCATGTGACCCCTATCACAGGTAGTGTGACCCCTATCACTTGTAGTGTGACCCATTCCACATATTTTGTGACCTATATCACAAATTGTGTGACTCGTTCTAATGGATCAGTGTGTATAATGGGGGATATAAGGGCACATGAAGGCCATAAAACACATATATGGCTAAATTATTTGACATGAGTATAAAGGCACATCAACTTACCCAAATTGGGCCAGGTGTATAAAGGAACCACTATATGTACATATCAGAGTACACAGGATTGACCGGTAGTATTTGGGTATCAAAATATGGAATGGGAAGGATTTTGAGAGAAATATATTTTTCATATATTAATTCCTACATTTAATGTGAGGTAGAGACACATATAAAGAACAGAGATTGGATAAATAGGCCATTTACCCCCTTTAATGGTGTTTAAAACCGTTTAATTTTTAAGTTGGAACTAGTATCAGATTAGTTTGTTCACATGGTCCATCCTCTTGAGGGTATAGTGTAACAATAGTTACACATCTCAGGATTGTGATCCAATAAGGATGATTATTCTAAAATAGAGTTGGTGCCATCCCTTTATAAGATAATTGGGTGATCCCTTCTCATTACATCTTATAACCTAGGTGGGTTTTGTGGAATTAGTGTGACCTCCAAGCGTGGGGTTTTAATCCTCCATATAGTAGGAAATTATAGTAGGGTTCATGTTATAATTGGTATATGATACCCTACATAGTTTGTTAATCCATAATGGATTTTTGGTGTCCCCTAGTAGTCCTAATGTGTGATCCCATGTATGACTCTTGTGGTATTCAGAGACCATTTATTTTTTTGGGTTAAGGTACATTGATCATGACAACTTTTATGAGTGTCTTCGAAGATTTCACAAATAATGGAGTCGTTTCCCCTATAATGATTATTACATTTAGTAGAATATGGTGGCTAGATGTATGGTTGTTATTAGTGAGAGGTAATATGTCCTTCATGAGTATATAAGTGTTCTATTGATGCATTTATTTCCAAATCCTTGTTATGAGTGGACTATTCAAGATGCTTTGTGTTATGTGTTTGTTGGATGTCCTATTGGGTATTGTTATACTAAACCAATGATAGGATCTTCTTACATGTGCCATGTCTTAGGCAAAAAATAAACCATTTTACATACTCTAAAATGGAAAATGATTTGGAAAAACTTATTGACATAGACATGTCATGGTGTGTTTTGGTAGTTTCATTGGTAGCATTCCTCTCAAACATTACTAGTTGGTATTGTTTCTAGTTTTTTTTGTTAGTCTTGTATTTGTCCCTTTATTCATGTACCATGTTTCCATACTCTATTTTCTAGATTATAGATGTAAAAATGCATTATTATTAGTTATTTTATAATTCTTAATTGTATAGGAAAGGAAATTTTTGAATGTGTACAGGTGCATTAGGCTAAGGTCTCCCATGTTTATATTATTCCTACTAAATATTGGTCACCATCCCCAATCCTATTTAATGTCAGATAAGGGTAGTTGAGATGAAGACCCCATTATTCTTGGTTGTGATAGTTCTTAATAATATTTTCAAAAATCAATTTCCAAAAATATATAAACTATGATTTAATATAAACATTTTATTCCCATATATTTAGTACATAATACTTTCATTGCATCATACACCACATAACAAAAAACATGATATATTAATGTTTAGTATCTTAGAAATTATAAATTTCATACACCAATAACTAAAAAAACTTTTCATCCACCTGGGAGGATTCATAATAGGTTTATCCAATGTTTATTTTAATGTATGTTATATCATAGGGACATAAATTTAAAAAAGGGGTGCAAACACATCCGAGTAATGGAATAAAATAATGAAATGGAACATGAATGATCATCATGTATAATAAATTATGCATAACATAAGATAATAATCATAATTTAATTATACCAACCATGGAGATGTTGGTTGTGTCATTCATAAGAATATCACCGAGGTTCATTACAATGGTTTCATAAATCAAAATTACAATGGATATTTTCCAAGGTATCATGAAACATGTCATCTCTAGTGATTAATTATTTACTAAATGAGTTGGAGTTATGTATGATTTCACACTTTATATATAATAATTCATGTGTTCCAAAATTTCATAATAAAACGTTTCATCAATATCCCATGGAAAATAAATAAGTGGTGTCATATAAAATCTTTGTGTATAGAAGTTTTAAAAGAATTGGATATTAAGTAATTTTTAACCCATGGATATAGAATGTGGGTTTCATAAACATAAATCCATTAATAAATTAATTATTTTTCTACTAGTTGAATACTTAGGGGTATGGATGGGGTTTGGGTATTCACTATATAAGAATATTTCATGAAAAAAATTGGAATTTAAGATATGAATTTAACAAAATGACGATATACACTATGGATTAATAAGAGAAAATTTGGGTGAGAATAAACGTCTCCCATTTTTAGATAATTATTATTTTTTTAATGGGATAAATACAAAAATCATGTTAATATGGTAGGTAAAAGTTTAGAATCCATAGGACAGAGAGTGTTCTTGAATGGAATAGAAAAAGAGGAGAATTATCTTACCTTGAAGAGTTGTTTCCTTAAAATAGAGGATAAACCCAAGGGGACTTAAGGAAAAAATAGAGGCACTCTATAGAGGTAAAATGATCTAAAATTTATGGAATATAGATTATAAGTGGATAGGAATGGGGAATGTTTGGGTATTTATAGGAAGAATATGTGTAATCATTTATTGATTTTTAAATATTGGTATTGTATTCTAGGTTGTGGAAAATGAAGAATCATTTACATGTGCATGGTTTTAGTCCTTGTTTTAGAAATTTGAGTCATGTATTATAGTAATTTAATTCATTAGAAGAGAAATATATAATTTAATGTTACTTTGTTTATGAAAAACTGATTTTTCAACAATATATAGTATTTAACATCATGATTTCCATTTTAGACATAGGAAATTCATACATAGGTTTGAAAATTAGTTTAAATCCATTAAAATAATATATATGAATAAAATTTAATATTTTATGTCATGAATTTTAGAAAATTAATTATTAAATAATTTCTATATATACATCAATTCATAAACCACAATGAAATAACAAAGCAACATTTTTACTATTTACTAAAAAAAATGTATTTTAGAAAAATCTAAAAAATGTCCCCATTACATAATATTAATTTGTTAATTTAAAATATAAATTTTTTTATAGACACATTTTTATAAAATAAGAAGTTTTAATCTTATAAATATTTTTTATTTATTAAATAATAAATGTTTTTATGACATAGTGTCATTTCTGGAACATGAAAACATTTCTTAGGCCACATTAAAATAATAGCATCATTTATACTCAAATAAATAATTTTTTAAAAATTAATTTCATCAAAATAAACATTAAATATCGTACATGAATTTATTATAAAATTATATTTTTTCAAAAAAGAATTTTTTTTTTATAAAAAAACTAATTAAAAAATTCATCTTTTTTCCGGAATACATTATTAAAAAAAATTCTACAAATAGAATTGGAAAAATATAAATTCATTTAGAAAAATAAATTAAATCTTCTATGATACTAAGGTATAGATGCATAACCCCTTATTAGACTGGAATACACTCTGTGGGTAAGGTGTGCAATAGTGATATGTTCATGGCCAGACTCAGCTAACATTAACCTAGTGGTGATCTCCACTAATGTGAACATATCCTATAGTAATTTAATTAAAGCCTCACTTGTCGAGACTATTCATGGGATTAGTCAAGTGAGAAACACATTGAGGCTACCTTGCTCCCAAGTTCTAAAAAATGAGCTTCAAAAGGCATGATTCTACTAGTTTATGTCATTGTTTCTCATTTATGCATCAATTATAATCTTTCATTACATTTAGAAAGACTAATTATTATGGAAACATTATTATCAAGAGTTATAAAACCCAACAGGCGTATAGACTAAGAGTCTATGACCAATGGTCAGTTTGCACATTATAATATATATATATATATATATATATATATACATATTCACCACTATTCATAAAAAATTAGTGCTTGAATATCTAAGGTATCTGAGATTCCTTTTAAAATTTCCATTATATTAAAAACATTTATTTATTATCAAATACTATTTAGTGTAGGATTAATCATATTGGGAGAGCTTAATCCTATGGCTTACACTATTCCCTGGTCTATATTCATTTATTTTTATTTCCCAAAACTATTATTACTTTTATTAATTAGTATTATTACATGACATGTAGTATTTATTTATTTTATGTAACAATATTTTGTTTTACTTCCATTATTTAATATTATAAAATAGTCTTTATCTACAAAAAATGAGCACATGAATTAGTCAATAAAGAACAATTAAGATATTATACATTATAAATTTGTCTTTTTTGTCCAATTTAGAACATTTTTAATCATGAATGTGTCATTGTTACCACATCATATACATGGCCTCAGGATAATGTAGTGATTGGTTATGCTCCTCAAAATATTTGATACAATTATACTTTTTAGTGTACATATAAACAACAGTTATTCATTCTAGACAGTTTTTCATTGTTTTGACAAGTAGATTTTGGCACATCTATCACGTTTTTTTTATATTTAGAATCATAAATTTCTAGAGGTATACAATGATTATTTCACTAATAATCTATCATTTTCATGTCTATTAAAATATATATTCTATAAACTGAACCAAAAATTCATATATAAGAAACGTAAAATGAATTGGCTTCAAAATATGATTTAAAAACCTTCCTTATCCTTGGTATACTTGTAGTAACCTATTTAAAAATATTTTGGGATGAGTTTATTTTAGTGGAATTTGTAACAACAACACTTTAGAATAAAATTTCATCATTTCAATAGGATTTTGTAATTTTAGCACTATCATTTTCCCTCATTTAACAATAATAAGAATACCATGAAATATTAAATATAATGAATTTATTTGTTTGAAATTTTGTTTTCCATGTAAATTTACTAAATACCATAAATTATGATCTATGAAATTTATGTGAAAAAATGTTTAGGTGGTCTATAAATTCAAGATACAAAATAAAATATAATAAATCAGTTCCTTTGAATCAGTTGGAAATTCCAATCATAAATTTTCCTCTGAAACTCCCAATGAAAATATTGATTATAAATTTACAGGTCGATTAAATTTCAAGTTTCAATTAGAAAATACTAGATAATATTTCATCTTTATATCAATTTTAAATTATAAATAAATTCATCTAAATAAAATGAAAATTTCATGTGGGAATTCTAACTATGAATTCACATTTCTGATTTCCTAAACAAAGATGGAAAAATATGTGGTATATGGATTATCAAATAGATGTTTCTTAATATTTAGTGATAAAGGAAAAAAATAATTTCTCCATACTAAATGACATCATCTTATTCGATGTGAAATTAATTATTCTTTCTCTCCTCTACTACATTCACATTAATTCTAATTTCTAGATAATCACAATTTACTTCATTATTCTTCTTTTGGATAGATGGTTATTCAATTATTTTAGTACGGTAGGATTTATTCCCTTTAGTTTAGAATCCAGGATCTATAATTTTCATATCCAGGAAGATAATGTCTTTCTCAATATATATAATGGATAAAATTGTAGGTTCTTTTCTTATATGATCATCAACTATCTTATTAATCATTCAGGGATGGTAGTGAATAGAAAAATAACAATCCTTGATTACCTCTAACCATATTCACTAATTCATTATATATCCTTCTGTGAGAATATATACAAAATCCTATAGTACTCCTTATATACATCACATTTTTTCCATAAATATTTTGTGTCTATATATTATTATAAAATATGATTGCAGCAAACTCTAGGTTATGAATAAGATAGTTCTGCTTATGTGGCATTAAATATTATGTTACGTAAGTAATACATTTTTAATTTTCCATGATTAAAAATAAATTTCCTTTTATTAATAAATCAATATAAATGAAAAATCCTTCCCCATTAGATGGTAAATATAGAACATGTTAACTAAGAAACATATTCTTATGTTCATGGAAACATGATTCACACTTCTTTTTCACGGTAAAATAAACTCATTTTTAGTTGATATGGTTCCTAGATGGGAAATCTAGTAAAAAATCACTGAAATTCTATATTATCATGTTAGACCATGTAAAATAAAAATATCAGTTATAATATTATGTTTTCTCGCCTCCTCCAAAACCTTTATCGTTGTAGGATCAATTGAGATTCTTTAACTGGTCATGATGTGTCCAAAAAATGAATCTTTTGGTTACCTGTACTTATATTTTTTTAATTTTACAAAGAAATTATCATTTATTACATTTTTTATTATGAACCTTAGATGATACTCACACCCATTTCTAATTTAATAATATATCATAATGTAATCAATAAATACAACCAAAATATTATCATGGTAATCCTTAAAATCTATCTTCATAATATCAATAAATATGTATGAATATTTAGTAACAATGAAGGGAATAAAAGCAAAATTGTAATACCCGTATCTTACTTTGAAGATAGCCTTTGGGTTTTTTATTTTTTTACACTTATCTGATGACACCCCAATCAGAGATCAATCTTAGAAAATAATTATCCCCCACAAATCTTGTTGAATAAATAATCAATCCATAGATGGGGATATTTTTTCATCACTATAATACCATTAACCTCTATATAATCAATGAAAGGCTAAATTAATCCATCATTCTTCAATACAAATATAATATGTACTCTCATTATAGACACACTTTGATGAATATGACCCTTTTCTAATAGATCTTGAATCCTCTTCATTAATTCCTCTAACTACAAAAATTCCATTTTATATGAGGTCTTAGATATTTTCATATTTTTAGGTATAATTTCAATGAAAAACTATGTCTATATTTCCACGATAGGTCAAGGTAAACATTCTAGAAATTTATCAAATTGTTCTCGAACAATAGAAACAATTTGTATCTTTATTTTTTATCTTTATTCTTTTTCATTTCCAATAATTCCCCTATTGGATTATATAAGTGGTTATTCTAGACTTTTTTCAAGCTGTGATATTTCTACATTGAAAATAAGTCTATAATTTTTATTCAAGAACATTTTATTTTCTTTACTTCTTCAATTAAACTTAGTACAATACTTTTAGAACTAGTGCATTCCAACTACAGTGTCAAATTCCACCATGGGAATGACTACTATATTTAAAATGAGATAGTACTCACCTAAATTAATACTAGAGTTTTTATACAACATTGATGATAGGATAATTCCTATATTTGTTTTCACTTATAACTATAAATCTATAATTTATAGGTTTGAATATATATTATTTGAATTAATGGTTGAAATAAAGGAATCTTTCTAACCTGAGTTAAACAAATTTTGTACCATCATTGAGATCACGGTGAGTGTACCTTTGACCACATATTTTGGATCCTATACATTAGTTTTTGTTATTGGGGAAGAATTACTTTTCCTTATTGTCTTATACAAAGGTCGATGGTGGTTTCTCTTAATTATCTTTTTATTCTCAAATTGAGTTGAAAAGTTATCATGTTATCCACACTTGATGCATTAATCTTTGTGCTATTTTTTCACAATATTCCCTTTTTAATTTTCATTAATGTGTTAAGGCTTCTCTTCAATATTAATATTCTATGATATATGAACATATAAAATTAAATTTTATAACATTTCTAGTACAAATAAAAAAGTTCCCAGAATGTTTCTTCCCACATCAATTTTACATGGGTAGCTTCAATTTCGTTCCTCCTCTTTCATGATCAAAATGCTCTACAGAATTTGAATCCATTTATCTATTATTTTAATTTGGCCTATTTTTCTAATGTGTCACTCCAAAAAATATTTCAAACATCAAATAAATCTTCATTATCTCTTCATAGATTTCATAGTCTCAATCTTCAATATTCTCCACAAATTAGGTCTTATTTAACTAAATAACTCATGAACCTTTCAAAAGGATCTATAATAAAGCTATAGGTATATTTGTAAAGTATAGTAATCATTATTTCAAGTCAAATATCTGATAAATTTTCCTTATACTTTAGTTATATTTATTATTTCTCCATTTTTTCTCATGTAATAGAGAAAATATATATTGAAAATGATTCTCCATAACTCTTCCCACTCTAGAGAATAAATATCTTATCTTGGTTTCGATTTATCATTCAGTTTCCACCATTGATAATATTATAATTTTAAATAGTATATATCCAAGGTGAAATTTGTAGCCTCTAAAAAATTTCGTATATAAAATATATTTTCTATACAATTAATCAATTGTTTGATAATTAATATATCAAAATGTCCACTAATGGATTTCAGTTGTTGATGCATGAAGGAATCACCTGTAAGTTGTTCCCTGTAAGGTGAATATTTCTAATCAATAAGATTATATTAATTAATAAAAAATTAATATAGTTTATTAATAATTCTTATGATGTTTTCCATTCTAGATGCCATCTTATTTGGAATTTCATTAGTGCATCATCCATCAGACAAATCATTTTTGTGGTTCCTCCTATTTCGTGTAATTTTTTTAAAATAAGAAAACCAGTGTGAGAAAGATTTTATATTTAGGAATATTTTATTCCTAATGGGATTTTATGTCTTAAAAACATTATTATATAAATTATTCATCAATATCCTCTAATAAAAAAATATTATATGTGTATCCTTCGTAATGGTTCAAAAACTATATAATTAACAAAGAAATATTCATTAGGAGTGAATATTAGGTGTGTACCAAGGTCCATTGTCATACACCAGGTGAAGATCTCATCAAATCACAATGTACCCTTTTGGGGTTATTACCCCTATTTGAAACTACGATAGAGTAACATCCATGGGTAGTATATAAAAATGGGATTTAATTGCTTGGATACCACTTGTTTAATAAATCACTAAAATTCTAGGATGTTTTACTATATTTAGACTTATCCCAAGTGTTATTAATAAATTTTTCTAATACAAATTTAATAAATAACTAAAAAATAATGGGATAAAACTATTAAATGCCATATGTTTAATATATAAAACATTAATTAAATGGTACAACACTTAATAACACACATGATAATTTATAGTTTAGTTTCTCGTAAATTATAAATTTAATGCATTAATAACATAAAAAAAATTTAATCCACCTGAATTTATTCTTAATAGGTTAATAGAATGTTGTTTTACTATATTTCATATCCATGATACATACAATAAAATAAATGGGCGAGCAAAAATCCCATTAAGGGAATAAACCAGGCAATGAAACAAGAAAAATAATCCTGGATAATAAATGAGACATAACATAGTGGAATAATAATAAGTAAATGATACCTAAAATGGAAATGTGGTTAAAATATAACACTTATACATTCATAATCATATAACCAAGGTTCATTACCATAGTTCTATAAGTAAAAATTGTAATGGTTATTCACCAATGTACCATGAAACATATCCTATATATGGATTAATTATTTACTAAATGAATTAGAGTTCTATAAGGGATCACCTTTTTTATGTATTAATTATTGTGTGACATAAGTATCATAATAAATAATTTCACACATAACCCAAGTTAAATAAAGAATGGGTGTCAAATAAAATTATTGTGTTTATAACTTTTCCTAAAAAATTACAGAATAAGTAATTTTTAAACCATGGATATGGAATGAGGGTCCAATAAATATATATACCATAATAGATGAATTATTTTTTACATATATTTAAATACCCGAGTGTAAGGGTGGGGTTTGGATATTCACCGTATATGATTATTTCATGAAAAAGAGTTAAATGCATGAAATGCAATCGGCAAAATGACAATACAAACTATGTATTAAAGAGAGGCAATGTTGGGGAGAAAGAATGTCACGCACTGAAAAATGATTATTTTGGTAGTAATGGGAAAAATAAAAATGTTTGGGATGTATATAATTCAAAATTTATAAGTCATATTACAATTACTATTCATGAATGGAAAATAAGAAGTTGATGATTCCCTTACCTCGAATAGTTTCTTCGTAAAACATGAGAACGGAACATGAGGACTTAGAGACACCTTGGAGGAGATATTTAAGGGTTATAAGGATTGGATAATCATGGATATTTATTATTTTTTTGAGAGGAATGGGGGATGAGTTAATTTTTATTATAAAAAAGGATGAATTTTTTAATATTTTTGAAATGTAGATCATAAAATTCTAGTTTATAGAAAATAAAAAACCAATTACTTTTTCATTGTTTTTGGTTATGGGTTATTACATTTTTGATTTATTTTATAATATTTTAATAAATTATAACATAAGCCCATATTTTAATGTTACATTTGACATGGAGAAGTTATTTTATCAAAAAAACAAATATAGTTTCTATTATCATAATTTTTAATCAAGGCTTTGGATTGTAATTTATATGTTTGGAAGTTAATATAAATCCATTAAAATAAATGATTTTTATAAAATACCATATATCAAATTTGGTATTAAATTAAATTAATTATTACATCTTTATCACATATAAAAGAAGTCCTAAAACACTCAAAAAAAATTATTTTCACTATTCACATAAAAACAATGTGTTTTAAAATATTATCAGAAATTCACTCTAAACTAATTTTGATGCGATTATTTTATATATATATATATATATATATATTATTTTATCATAATTATTTTCTAAATATGATAAAATTTAATTTTATATAGAAAATAATTATTTATTAATAAATTTATAGTATTTATGACATAGTCAAATTTCAGTGACATAGAATGTTTTAAGCCATTGTAAATTTATATTATAATTTATATTTAAATAAATATTGTTTAAAATGGATACATTATGAAAATAAACATCATATATCATACTAGAGTTTATTATAAAATGAGATATTTATAAAATTATAATTTTATTTGTATCTAAAAATTAAACTATCAAATTCATATTTTTTTCACAAATATTTTATTAAACCAAATAATACTAAAAATGGGATTAATAAAATTGAAATTTATTTTATATAATGAAAATTAATCTTTTAAGATATTATGTTCTAGAAAAATAATCCCTTGTTACTCTAACATTCACCCTGATGGTAATTGTTCGGTAACACCCCAAACTTCTATGATATGCTTCTTCTTAATAATTAAATAGCTTGCTCTACTTGCAACACTAAGATAGAGTACACCACGACCTATCAAACTAGCCTTTTAAAAAGATATTTTGAATATATTAACCAAAATATTAATTTTATATATATCCCATATAATTTTAACATTTATATTATGTGTTTCAGAGACATAATATGTGGACAAATTTTATTTTTCGGACAAAAGAAGTATTTTTCAAAAAATGCAGTTTTCCGTAATTTAATGGAGAACAATTTTTTATTCAAATATTTGAATATTTTATATATTATATTTTAAGAAAAGAAATTACTATTTATAAATGGGACATAGAAATTTAATTTGGATTTTTTATGGATTTTGTTTTATAACATTCATTTTTTAGTGAATAGTGAAAAATTCAACATTTTAATTGAAAACAACTATCACATTGAATTTATTTATATTGTTAGATTATTATTTAAGTTTTTTAAATTATTATTAGATTATGTTTTTATTATATAATATAATATAGGTCATTTTAAATAATTTCACATTAAAATTTAACATAAACACATGTCAATCGTTTGGTAGTTTTATTTCATAAAAAACTACTTTTCGGTTTTGACAATGATAATGAATTTTAAATTAATTTATGCCAATTAGGATGTTTGGATTTGAGAAATTGGATTCCATATTTGTCATCATAAGGTCCAATTTTTTTAAATATATACCTTTTATTTTTTGTCATTATGAATAGTAACTTCAATAATAATTATTATTTAACATGGTTAAAGGATAAATCAAGTAAATAAGGGTAAAAAATAATATTATAAATTAATAAATCAACCCTAAAACGTTTCATAAACCTATCAGATGATATATATATGACCGTTATCATCCTTATACTGAACTTTTGGAATTTTGGAGCTACATAGGTGTGAAAATGACATTTTATAATGTTGAATTTAATGAAAAGGGATATATAACATAAACATTTATCTTTTGCTAAATAAATTTTAATATAAGGTTATGTAAGTATTACCTTTTACAATAAATAGTAATTATAAATCTAAAAATATTTTCTATATCATTGTATTTTATTTATAAATTTTAGGCGTTAAACAGATTTATTTATTTCTGACTTAATGATGATGCAGTAATTACCTTATTAATGATATATTCAAATAAATATATTTTAAAATATTAAAATAATTTAAATTTGAATATTTTGAATTCATCCACGAACATTATTGATGAAATTGACCAAAGGGGGATTTTTTATTCCTTTTTAGAGTAATAAAGTTGTTAAGATGTTAACAAAAATTAATTACTATATAGTGTAAAACATGACATAAATGAGTTTTTAAAAAAATACTATTTTATTAAATTATATAATATTCAAAAAAATCTATGATTCATAAAAATGAATTATATAATATTCAAAATTTCATTAATGACCTCATACTGGTTCTCTTGGAATTTTATAGTAACAATAGAAATCATAAATTATAAAAATACAAAAAGTCTTGAAAATAGTTAATGTTTTTAACTAAGCGTCAATGCCAAATGATAAGGTTAAATTCAAGAACTAAAAATGTATAAAACATGTTAATTGAGATAATTGAGACCCATACTCATCATATTCTTGATATACATCACATTTTATCAATTAGAAACTGAAAATAAATTTATGATAAATTAATATTTCAAGAGTTCCCTAATGTTCCACTGACCTCTCATATAGAAGAACACTTACCAAAATCATTAATTCACCCCTCCAATGACCATTGGCTCAGAAAATCCCTTCCCAAATATCCTCCCAACATTCCAAAATTATACATAGATTCCACCCTTTTGGATTTAAACCAACATAAGTAGTCCTTTTCTAGAGATCAAGAGGAAACATCCGGAGGAGAGGTAATCATTTTATATCTTCTTTCAAAGTTATTTTTCTATTAAACTTTTTAGTGTATATTTGTTTCCAAAAAAAGAAAATAAAATACAGTATCATATAAATAATTAGATTTTATTATAACTATGGGACAACTATATTCATCATTTTAACTAATTTATGAATAATAATATCTCCATTCGTGCATACGTATGGTTTACCGTCTCCACGGTGTGGTGTAATTTGTTATTCCATATTACATTATATGAATAGGTATAATAATGAGAATAATAGAAATAAATAATTAATATGATATGATTATTATTATGAATAATTAATATACCATCCATTTCCATCTCATATAAACATTAAAATAATTATATCTCCACCTGTGCGTACGTACGATTTACCATCTTCGAGACGCGATGAGACACATCTTCCATGTCCACCATCCAAGTAAAATTATACACTATGAATAATGATGAAATATATGAAATAATAAAGCTAATATATATATATGTGTGTGTTTTTTGTGAGTACATTTATGTCATTCACTTACTTCTATATAATAAAAAAATGGAAATAGTGTTCATGCGTACATAAGACCTACCGTCTCTATAAACGGTGTATTCCATTACACATATCTATTTATTATATATATTTCTATTATGAATTTATATTATATTTAAATCATATTATACATTCTATAAATATTTAAATCATGATCTAAGTAATATGATATGAATACAAAGTCTAAACACCTATGATAAATAAAGTAATTATTACCGAAATGTTGCATTAAAATTGAATTGTTAAGAAAAACATGTAATATAAATTCATAAATGAATCCTATATGATATCATAAATATAATTATTATGATATAAGTTTATAATATTTTTAAAAACCTTTTATAGGACTTTAATAAACGTACAGAGAGTATCAGAACAATGGTATGGGTTAATTCTTCTATCTCATTATTATCTGAGATTGATTATGTATAAGTATTTATTAGGTTATATTTAACATTCATGTCTATATTTCATAAATCAATCCAAAGGAATATTTTGAGGTTTTATGTAAAATAGTATTTAACTATAACATCATTTAAATGTTTTAAATATTTATTTTACTAAAATATTTTTAATTAATGTTCATGTTTCCAAAATGATTATAAGGATTTTTTATATGAAAATGATTGTTTTAAAATGTTAATTCATTTCAAAAAATTTAAATTGGTATGGATTAATTTGATTCAAAAATCTTTTTTAAATGAATTATTTTATAAATTGTGCAACTTTTAAATGATTTCAAGAAAAAATGGATATTTCTCTCAAAGAGTTTTGTTGATTATTTTCCTATACATCAATATCCTTTAATGGATTTATTCATGATTAAGGGTGATTTATTATAATAAAATATAATATATTTTATTGAATGAGTTCTGATATGTTATATTGTGGATGTGTTATTTTATTTCCATTCATATTTTATGGTTAACGTGTAGTCATTTCCTATGTTAATTTTAATATGAGTTCTTATGTTGGTTATGTTTTACCCCTTTCATAAGAGGAATGAATTAGAAATTTTAAGTGTTGGGTGAGGCCCAAAATAACCCATTGATGAATGGGTAGTCTCATTAGATAATTATGGTTAGTTTTGGAAAATTTCTTAACCAATTAGATATGGTGTCTTGGACGAAGAATTGATTGTATGTTTATGTTTTCCTACATTATGCATTCCCTCGTTATGAGATTATTTATTGATGTTACTTGTGATTATTCAACTATTATAATTTCTATATTAATGTTTAAATAGAATTATTTTATTTATTATTCCCATATTATGTTACAGATAACGTTTTAAAATGAATATGTTCTAGTTTTATTGACTTCCATTAAAGATTATGTTTTTCTGTGAAATCATCTGATATATTATTTATCCTTAATGAGCATTTCAGCCCACCCGTTTCTTATGTTTTTTTTTCCATGGATTCCAATAACAGTTTTATGATTGATATGTAGGGATAAGATAGAGGAATAATTGTGTTCTCAAAGAATTATCTATGATATGTTTAGGTTAGAAATTGTGATGTATAGTTCAAGTATGTAATCTATTTTCCAATACATTTAAAATGATCAGTCCTTCGGGACATGATTCCCTGTTATCATACCAATGAATTAAAATAATGAACAAGCTTCGGGAATCTGGGGTCAGGGCGATACCTATTCAGTTGTGGTGGTTTCATGGAGTGGCTCAAATAACATTGACCTAGTGGTGATATCCATTATCTTGATCTTCTCCCATAGTCAATTTTTTCGATGCCTCATGTATTGAAGCTCTATATTAGATTGGTGATGTGTGATCTCAAATGAAACTAACTCCCCCAAAATATCGGAAACAATGAGCTTTAAAATGAATGAATCTACATGTTAAGACCATAATTTCTCCTTTCTATGTCAATTAACATTTTTAATTACCCTTTAAAAACTATAGTTTTAATAGTAACAATATTAACAATAGTAATATATCCCAACGATCATACTGACTGATGGTCAGATCCCGATGGTCACTTTCCCTTTCATATTCTATATATACACTCCACCATTCAAAAACATTTACTACATGATTCCAAAATCATTTTAATATTCATTTGATAATATCAAATATATTACTAAAATTTCTTTTTTTCAATATTTTTGTGTAGGATTAATATTCCTAAGAGAGTTAAATCATTTAGAGTACACCATTTCATTGTTAAAATAATTAAATTTTATATTCAGGTAATGTTTTTAGTTGTATAGATCAGTATTATTATATCTCATGTAATTTTTGCTTTTTATTTTAATAGTATTATTATTTTCTTCCTTTGAAAAATATAATAAAATTTCTATTGTGTAAAAGAAGTGGGCTATTTTATTATTCATAAAATTAGTTACCGTAAAATTACAAATCAGAATAACTTTATCACATTTATCCAATATTATGCATTGTGAATAAATTATGTGTATTTGTGACCATATCAAATTCATGGCCTCTTGAAAATTTAAAGATTGGTTATGCTCTATAATAAATTATTATTGTCATTGTACTTGTTGAAGATATAATGTACTGTAATTCATGATGGATACTTGTTCTTTATTTTGGCATGTGGATTTATGAATCTTCCATCATGTTTTTATGGTATTATGAATCCTTATTTCATATATGAATACAATGTTTATGCCATTAATATTTTATCCTCTTCATAAATTTTAACACACTTCTTCTACATATTGAAATAATCAATTTATTTATAATATATATAAAATTAATAAGATTTGTATTTTGATTAAAAACCATCCCTATGTTTGTTCTACATGTTATAGCCTATTTAGAAATGTTATTGAATGAGGTGATTATTTGAAAATATGTAAGATAATATCTATTGATGAAAATTTCTTCATTGATATTTTATATTATAATGACATGATACTCCAGATACCTCATGTAACAGTCATATGAATACTGCAAAATATTCAAATATTAAAAATTTATGACTTCTGAATTGTATACACCACGTATATTCTACTTGATTTTATCCATTCTAAACAATAAAATTAATGTGTATAATTTTTTATGTCACATTTTAATTCAATAGAAAATTAAAAGATGAAAATCAGTTCATTTAAATAAATTACAAAATACAATTAAAAATTATCTACTGGAAAATCCCAATAGAAACATTGTGTGGAAATTTCTACTTTGATTAAATTTTATATTATTGTAGAAAAAAATAATATAAATTTCCATATTAAATCAATTAGAAATAATAAATAACTTCATATAAATCAAATAAAAATTTCATGTGGAAATTCCAATTGTGAATTCACATTGTGAATTTCCAGAACAAATGTCATCTGAGAATTCCTTGTGGAAATTTACTATGGAAATTACGAATTGAAATTAATTAAAGTCCTTCATATAATGAATTGGATATTTCTAGTGCATGGAAATTTTCATTGGTAAATATGATATGTAATTTACATTGGATACTCCAAAATGAAAACACTACATGAAAATTTTCACTTCGTCTTAATAATAAATTCTATTAAAAAATACTTAATGATATTTAATATTAAAATTAATTTGAAATCAGAAATCTTTTATTCTGAATGAATTTAAAAATTCTAGTCGGATTACTAAATCCAAATTCATAGTGTCAATTTATAATAGATATGTCATATGGGAATTATTCATGGAAATTCAATATGGAAATTACTGGGGGGAATTCCTAATTGACTTTGTTAGAATCAATTTGAAATTAAATGATGAAAGAAATTAAAACATGGATTTTCTATTGGAAAATTTCTGTAGAAACTCAAAATTTAAAATCAATGAATATATTTCTTCTTCGATCAAGTTTTAAACTCAAATAGTTTAACTCCAGATTAAATTTTAACATTAAATCAAATAGAAATAACAAATAACTTCATTCTAAAAAAATTTCAAATTTATAGTGGGAAATTTTATATGTAATTTCCATTGTGAGATATAAACTTGAAATTCCATATATAGATTCGTAGTATAAATTAACAGTGGAATTTTCTAAATAAAATTACTAGTTGATATTTCTAGACATCAAATTTTGCAAAAATAAAATGAAAACTTCGGCATTGAATCATTGGGAAAATAAAAGAAAAAATTATTCAAATCATCTCAACATTGATTCAATTGATTTATTGTTTGTGAGAATTACTATTATAAATTTCCAGTTAATATTCAAACATGTTATATTCAAAAAAAATTGGGAAAATTTGAATAATTAATTATAACATGGAAACAACTGGACTTTTCTAAGGGAAATTCGAACTAAAAATTAACAAATAAAATTACCAATTAAAAATATATGAAAACCCTAAAATATATTTTTTTAGTGGAAATCCAATTTTGGTTAAGATTATAAACTTAATTATAAATGATCCAGGTTTTTTAATCTTTCCCTATAAACTCCCATTTTAAATATTTTAAAACATATATTTTATCAAGTAAATATATGTAATGATTATTATAAGTCAAGAAAAATAATTTTATTAGTAATCCAACATAAACTTATCTATCATTCATTCCTCGCAATATAAAAGATTATTTCTCAAAATCAATTGGTTAGGGCTAATTTCATTTTCTCCATGATTAATCAGCTCATACTATCAATATTTCCAACCTCATTCTTGATAGAGTAACATTTCATGGTTCACATGGTGGGAATGAATATATATAATGCCTTTATTTTTTAAAAGAAATAATATTTTTTATTCGTCCCTTTTTGAAAATCTTGATATAACTAACTTATGTAGTAGTCATTGAATTTCAACCCTAAGGGTTAGTTTGAGAGGTGATCAAAAAATAATATTAATTAATACATGTCTTCTAAAACCCACATGTGTTCCCCCTAGACATGCCATACTAATAAATCCACAAACCTATTTTTTATGCTAACGACCTGACACATAATCCCCCAACATGTCGACTTATTTTTCATGCCAACCACTTGACAAGGACATTCCATCATCACAGAGTATACTTCAACCTCATATGTGGGCTCCCCTTTTCCATGATACCTCACAAAAATGATTATATAAATAAATTTTAGGTAATGAAGACATAAATATCCAATAAAAGTAGAAATCACAATGTAATACCTTAAAAAGGATCAATATTTAGTGAAAAATATACATGAACATTGTTTAATTGAAGATCACATTTGTTGTTAACATGTTTTTTGATATTTTTATTTGATTCAATGTCATGGTCCAAAGGATCCATCCATCTTCTCTCCCTCTATTTCAGGTTATATAAAATACCTATAAAGTCACCACCATAGAGAGACTATATAAAATATTTTATAAATTGATTGATAGGCCAGGTAATTAATAACTTAAATTAATTAATTATTAAATTTATCCCCTTAACTCTACTTGTGAATTTATTATATCATATGATCTTATGTGAATACATACTCTTCTTGATTGTATATTCATGGATTAATTCTATAAAATTTATTTTTATAATAATTTGTTATGAGGTATCTTGGACAAGAAAATCCCACACATGTGGTTTTTGTTTACCATGTGATAATGGAAAGGCCTAGTCAGGTGGAAATAAAAACAATGTACTCCTATTAAAATGGATATATCATTAGTGGGAAATATAATTGAATGTTTTTGAATCCAAGATCTCATTTGTTGGAAACATGTTAGTCGTTATTGTTCCTTGATTCAATGTCATGTTCCCTACGATCCATCAAACTTATCTCCATCACTCTAAGGTTATGTAAAATGCCTATGAAGTAAACCCTAGAGATATAATACAGAATATATCTTATAAAGTTATTGATAGGCCATATAATTAATTACCACAATTAATTAATTAATTAATTAACCCCCCCCCCAACTCTTCGTGTGAATTCATATTATTACAGGATCTCATGTGAATGAATCGTACATCATTCCTATGGTTAATCACGTATTTTTCCTTCAAAATAATTCCTCAGTATTATTTTATGATTTCATTATTAATGTGTGTGTGTGTGTGATTTTGTTCAAAAACATGACCAAAAACTAATTTATTATTCTATCTATAAATGAAAAAACACGATAAACCTATTTCATACTCAAATCTAACCATACATGGGTTAAACCCACCTATATAGATGAAACCATGGATTATGTTTTCTCATCAAATTCTCTATTTAATAAATATAATTATTTTATCAATAATTCTTGAACTTTGATATGTATTTCATGTACTAAAAACCATATTATTATTTATTAATCCTCTAGAATAGATAATTTGAGTTGGTTTACAATGAATATTCACGAAAAAGATAGACATGAAAGGTAAAATTATCACTTATTAATCAATTTAGTGGGGTAAGATGATTAAATAGTGTCATTGTATTGAATATAATGATACCATCTCTTTAGTAGCCATGATTAAATAAAGTAGAATTTTTCATACCATGGTAGATTACCATGACTCTTGTATTTTTCAAATGAATTTCAAAACCACTTTCCATAATGGAAATATTATAGAAGATATCTATATGACACAACCAATGGTGTTATTTAATTCATGTGATGAAACAAATTGTATACATTTTTTATAGATGCATTAATTGTTTATGTAAAGAGTTAGGTTTTGGAAAATTTTATTTGATGAAGATGTGAAATAATTTTTTTTCATAATCAATGAAATTTTCTCATGTGTATATAAAAGGTTTAGTGAGATTGTGGTCTCTCTCCTAAAATTATATCTATGACAGGTCTTGAAAATTCTAAATTCACAAGGAAGAAAATTACATGAATTTGGAAAAGGGTAAAATAATAAACACAATTTTTTTGAAGAAAATAGCCATAGGATGGTACATATCAAAGGAAGACTTTGTCCTATGAAGTAAAAAAATGATATACGGACCACCGATGAACATGTGATTCCACCACTTCAGGAGGAATTCCATGATCCTTTGGTAACCATGAATGAAAAAGAGGTGTCAGATGACTAGATAGTGATTTCCATCCCTACGGACACCCACTCCCCACAGTTTATGTTGTTCATGTGCCCAGACGTTCTTCTAGGGCTCTTAGAAATGGAGGCCCTATTGCACACCATGATTGACTAATCCAGTAGTCAGTTGTGTCATTTCTCTATAAATATAAAAGAAGGGGAACTCGAAAAAGAGGCCAAATAGATGGAGAAAAATATCTGCAGAAGTCGAGGGAGAAATATCACACTTGAAGTACTTTACGGACATCATCCCATGAACTATATGAGGGATACCCTTTGTGGAATACCATATCTATTTTCATTATGAGGTAGTGGTACCATACCCCCCACATAGAGACCAATGAAAATCAAGGAAATATATTTTTGATGTTACCACATAGTATTTAATTCATTAATTCCCTGTATATAAGACCATCTACTAAATACTCGATGCATATGTAGCATCTTTTGGGATTTAGGCACTCATTAAAGACCACTATGAAAGGAAAAAATAGCTTCATGGGTGGTCCCTCTATGAATTCCCCCTTCACAAATATTGATTTGCAGATGTTCCTCTATGGACCCATTTACAAAAAACACTTTTTGGACTCCCTTCACAAAAGGACATTGGGAGATGATCCTTTGAGAACATTCCCTTGTGGAACCCTTTGTGGAAAACCCTTTTTACAAACATCATCCTTTGTGGATTCTCCTTCTCAGATGATCCTCCACAGAAAATCATATACTACCAACTCTTACATGACCATCCATATGAGAAAAATACAATGCACTCAGTAGTCCATACTATGGGGGATATTGTCCCTCACCCTCAATTTGTATCTTTTCCAGGCTCCATCTCTGGCCCATCTGGCTAGTCCCTTACCAACAGTCACTCACCTCCATGAAAAATAGAGAGTTTTACAAAGATTTTTTCAAGGAAGGATGAAAATATTTTGGGTTCTAAGTTATATGACCCTAACATCCACCCCATATATACCATGAATCTAAATATTCCTCATATTCTTCCTAAAATCCCATCACATGACTCAAATGCAAGGTTGATCTGAAAAGGGTCTCTCTTGCATTAGTCGACTAGCATACATTTCTAGGAATATTCATCCTATTTTTCCAGACCACATCAAAATAAACTATATGTGACTTTTCCCCACAAAATTATGTTAAAATGTACTATCTCAGTCCCAATAACATGATGCAAAATTATGTTTTCATCATCCCCAAAAAATGGTATTAATTTGTGAAGCAAGAGTCCTCACTACATGATGTTAAACTGTAGTGTAATTAGAGTCATGTGTGTCACCTTTAAAACAAGGTGGGATCATAGAAATACCTTAGGTTTATATTCTTGTGGTAATGACGATTCCAGCCTTGGGGTGCTCATGTGATCCTACCCATTCCGGGTAATAATAGTGGGGATCATGCTTGTCTTTCCCTTTGATAGGGAATGTGATCCTTCCTCTATAAACCATTTTAGGGCATCCCTCATGGTGTAATCCCTTATAATTTATTGCGGGAGGAGACACTCTTTCTCCTCTTTGACTCAGTCCAAGAAAAAATTGGATGTATCAAAAAATGTGATTGTCTTGGTTATGAAAAAAAATGGTGATAGGAACAGTCAATTCCATTTCCCTCTCTCTTTGAGATTTTTCACCTAATCCATCAGTGGAAAAAGTGGAATAATGTGATCTTCAGATCTATTGTTTCCACTTTTTTTTCAAAAAGAGAAAGAATCACATGGTATTAGAGGTTCATGGTGATCATGAAATCAACATGGTATAGAAACAAAAAAGGAATATCCCACTCATAAACCCCAACCACGTGGGAATCCTATTGAGTGTAATCCCATAATCATGCCCCCTCACATGGACCTCCTATATGTTGTAAGCCCTACAACCATTCATAAACCTTCAAAGGGCTATATTCTCATTGAATTATCACCAAATGGACTTCTTCCAGTTATAATCACCATATTAAATCCATGCAAGGGAAATAATCATTCAAATGGAAGCTCAAATGTGTAAGCCCAAACCTCTTCCACATCCTTCCAAGTGTAATACCCAATAAAACCAATCTATGTGTTATTTGATTCCCAACCAAATGGGTTACAAAGGAATCCTCTTAGAGGTCAAAACCTTTCCCTAATATCCACCCTAATGTTCTTCAGGATACATCCATAGTAGGGTCATATCTACCCAAGAGACCACATCTCTACTATGAACCTTGGTCCATCTCGGTGTAAGCCCCATGCCATCCTTGACTATGTACCCTTAACTATGAATTCATCACCACGTTTTTCATAAATACCAAGGATCAATGCTCATAGAAAGATCATAAAAGTTTATGTGCTCGAATGAGTTACATCAAAATATGTGGGTTCTAATTCCTCTCATGATGATAAGTAGGAATCACATCATATGGGTTGGATCCCAACATCAAAATAACTTTGGTCTCCCTAGATGAGATAAAACCCATGGTCACCTCACTATGTTGAATAAAACTAGAGTCCCCTTAATAAGTGACCAAGTATCCATGATATATCCAAAAAAATTTCTTTCATTGATGAATAACCACACATAAATACTGATTATTTTCAACCCATGTATATTAATGAATAATTATTATCATTGTATAATCTCTAAGGAATGAACAAAGGGTTCATGAAATTATCTTAAATCTATAAGACAATCCCAAAACATGCAATATCTCCCCAATAGTTTTCAATGATCTCAAATCCCTATCCTCTCAACTAATGTTAGTTTATAAGTGTCATTGACCAAGTTCCCACAATGAACACTTTCCTTTGGAAAGTAGATCCATGAGTCATCTTGTATATGAGAGTCATTGCGAGTTTTCAGCTCCATGAACCAAACAAGTTGGAGACCATTCAAGAGGTTATACCTGATATAAGTGATTGCAAACCATTCAACCCCATACAATCAACGACTCATTTGAAAATGGTTTCGGTCAGAAATAAAAAAAATATGTCGTGAAAGACTTGTCTAAAGCCAATCCTTCACTAAATAATGAATTCACTACCCATTTTTCATCATCCATTTCATTCCTAACCCAAATGTATCTTTTAGGGAAACCATTTGTAATACATATTAGTTTTAATAAATGATGTAGAACACTTACAGTAAGATAAGGGATAATTTAATAAGTTATTCCATATAAATGACTTGGTATGTAAAGCCTCTATCCTAGGGTTCAATATCATTGATGATATATTTAAAGGTTTCATTTCCTATATTATGTTATATACATTTACTAATTTCTAAAAAGATTCATTATAGAAAAATTGAAAATCATATTGGTTCTAGCATCACATGACATACATCTCACTTGGAAAATATATCCATAGAAACAATAAAAGATAAAGGGATAGTGTATTGAAAGAGTCCCATATATATCTATTATAGGATCAATAATGTATTCTATGTTATGTACTGGGCTTGATGTTTCCTATTCCTTGAGCATTGTATCTAGATATCATGAAAATCCAAGAGAGTAAACAATGGCCTAATTTTTAGACAGACCTTGAGTATTTGGGCTGTAATAAGTATATATTCATGTTATATATATGAGAAAAGGATATACTCATTAAGGGATATAAAAAATTATAGTTTCCGAACATATCATGATTATAAGAAGTCACTATTAGGATATTCCTTCTATATTAAGGAATGAGTTATGAGAAAGAAGAGAACAAAACATCCATTTTCCATCAATTATATAGTAGATTATGAATATATTGTAACTTCAAATATAACTATGGAAATAGTTTAGAATCACAACATTATATGAGATATTAATGTAGTTTCTAGCAGGAAATACACTATCATGGTTTACAATTAATAGTCTGCACTAGTAGTTCATCCCAAGTATCTACGCACACATAAAAGGGAAAAGCACAGACTCTAGAAATTTCAGAACATGATAGATTTTTATCAATGAGTTGAAGTAATAGTGAGGGAGTATTCAACATAAGAGAACACAGTTAACCCCTTGACCAATTCCCTCTCTCAGAAAATGTATAAGCATCATGTTAGATCCTTCGGTCTGAATATTGTTAGGATTTGGGTCTAGTACAATTGGATGTCTATTGGATTTTGTGCTCTTGAACAAACTACTACATAATTTTATCCTATAAATATTTATATTGTTCGATTAATATGGAAATATCTTATCATATAATTATTCTTATTATAATTTCAATTAATGTGTTAATTTCCATAGAATATTTGTTTTGTTATATCAAAAGTATGAAGAAAGTTTATACTATGATGAGATCCTTTAAATTAAATTATTTTTTATGTCATATGATGTCATATAATGAGTCACATATGATATAAAAAATTATTTTTAGGGGGATCATAAAACATTGATACTTCTTCTCGTGAAATTTTCCTTTAGTAATATTCAACAGTGGAGGTTATGAGAACATGAAATTCCTGTAGGAATTCGTCTTGTTTTAGTGATTGGATATTCATTTACGTGTATATGTGTGTAATGCACCTTAGAATTTAGTTATATTATCAATTCATATATTGAGTAACTTACTTTGACATGCTACTCATAAATCATGATAATGTATGTTTTTACTGAATTACAGTATGTTATTTGTGTCGCAAGAGGCATGATATTAATAAATAAGTCAATAGAGGATTTTTTCCCTAAGAGTTGTTGGAAGATGATATATGATGTCCTTGTTGGATTTTTTACAGTTGTATTAGGACTATGTCTATTGTGTTTAGTAGAACTATTCACTTATAGAAATTCAATGAATGAGTGATAAAACACATAGGATTATGCACCAAAGTATGAATCCTTTTTAATATGAGATATAAAGACAATGAGTTTATATTAAATAGTGAGAATCCATAAGTTGTTAATTTTATTACAGTATTTAACTTCTCTCTTTATGGGTTATATGAAGTGTTTCTAAACACTAACCTTGTAATTTAGGCATGTAAGGACTAATACAATTGAGATAGGGGACCATAGGAACATTATCTAAGTGCATCTAGAAATATCAGTTAAATTCCATTTGAATTTAATATTACAATATTTTTTATTTTTTATTAATAAAAACGATATAATTTAGGTTATGTAAACTAAAATTATTAATATTCTTGTTATTAAAAAAATATATTTTGATATGAATATTTAATAAATATTTATTCATTAGTTATAATGGGTATATTAATTACTTATTTTTCACTGACAAACATTGTGATACTTATTTATTTTAGATATATTGAAATTATTTTGGGTGTGATACATATTGATGATGAATTATGAAATGAGATAATGGTATAGTGAAAGTGATATAATTAATATAATTTTAATAAATATTTATTAGTAAATTTAATAAATTAAAATTTTATTATTTGAGACAAGTGAATGCAATAGAAATAATAATATTATTTATGATATTATTAAACGTCGGTTTTACTATGAATTATATGGTTGTTCAAGGGCCTATATTTAATTACCAACGCTATCCTAGCTTATAAATATTTGTTTATATAATTCACTTAGGGTTATTGGTGGATGTGGACAACACAACCCTATAGATATATTATCAACCATAAATAAATATCTCAAGAACACATTTAAAAAACATATAACAAAAATAATATTCCCTTTCTCAAGTCCTTGAGTTTCCTTTAATGAATTTTTCTTGGTTATTTGATTTTTCTTCTGATGAATTCAAACATATAAAGTGATCAGATTATTTTTTCTAAGAACCTAGTGATTCAATGATAACATTATAATGTTATAATGAACACTTGGATCACTTATAGAGGGTCCTATATTGAATCCTCTATTTCAATGATAGGATTAAGATAATGATATATTAATTTAAATCTATGATATAATTACTAGTAAATTTAATTCTAAATCTAGAGTAAAATAAATTATAAATTATATGATTATAAATTCTTAGTTGATTCTGGGGTTTCTTTCATCTTGTTCTACATATAAATAAATTTATTTTAAAACCATTATTGGACATAGACATGAAATTATTTCCTTGTACATGGATAACATTAATTATCATTTGTCAATAATAAGACTACTAAGTATCGGTTCATGTCTAAACTCTCTAATAATCCTATTTAGTACATTTTTCTTCAAAACAACATCTTATATGGGTATTGTATAGCCCTTTATTTTCCAAAACTCTCATACATCATCTCTCTCAACATAATTGATGATTAAATTAAATACACTTAATTATAAAATGTTTTTGAAGATTCATTCCCTTTCATGAATTGTGACATGTCTATCGACTATGATCACTTAATCGAAGAAATTTTATAAGTTATATAAATTTTTCTCTTAATGATATCCTATAAATATGCACATTGCTGATTATGATGCTAGTTTGTCTCTAATATTAGAGTAAAAAAATTAATAACATTATCATACATAAGATTTTAAAAGTAAATTTATTTTCATATCATAACTCATATGGAATTACACTATCTACATTAGTTGTTAGTTATTTTAGTATTGTTGTGACTGTTTATAATACATATCAATAAATGGATAATGGAAATTTTACATAGATAATTATCAATATCACCTTTTGTATCAAGGTACACTTCCTCCTTCAATGGAAACCACTATAAAACATTTTATAATTGGAGTGAGTTTGGATAATATCCCAAATTCATTTGGATAATCGTTGAATTCTTGGTTGAGTCATTATATCACTTTATCCTTGAGAAGTTTCATCAAATTTTTATCGTTTTGATTTTCTATAGTATATTTTATTCCATTAACTTATCTAAGGAATTATAATCATAACTCATACTGTATATATAACCATATGAATTAAAATATATCTTAAAAGTAATGATGTATGTTAATCCACTTCGTATTTATACTAGAATAAGATTTTATGCATTTTGGGAAAATAATTTCTGAAACTCTATAGTTCTTTCTATATTTTTAACTAAAATAATATTTAACCATATATTTTGGTAAAAAATAATGAAATATATCTAATTTGTTTAACACCAAATAATATAAATCTCATTCTTGTTATAAACTAATAAAACTTCCCTAGTTTATATTACTATTTCAATGTTTCCACACCTTGGTGTAGTACATGTTATGTGAGATTGATTCTTTATCAATTTACCAGAATTGATTTCCATATTATAGTATATAAGTACCATTGATAAAAAATTCCATGAAATAAAATTTTTTATATTTTAAAATTTAGAAAAAATTATTTTTAAAATTGATAATATACCCATCAATGTCTAAACTTGATACATAAATGATATTTTTGGTCAAACTGGGCACATACTCGTAGTTCTTAAAAACTAATAAATTTTATTATGAAATGTTTGATGGTATTCTCATATATCTAGTACAAATAATATTATTTAATTTGAATCATAAGGACCCCCACACATTTTATAATTGTGTAGAATCTGGTCGGCTTCTGTATTTGGATACTAATTTGTGAACCCCCAACATTATATGTTGGAGTTGGTTTCCTAGGAACAACTCTTTGTACTTTTATTTCATGTATATTTGGTTATTTTAATATTAATATAACATAATATTAAATATTTTTCATTGTTATGTAATAAATTAATGCGATAATGTCCTATGGTATTAGCTGCATTGATATGGTCATATGAGTTCCCTACAATAAGGAGAACCCTGAAGTAGTATGATGATATTTTTAAATATAAGCCTATAATCAGATAAAATTATATTATTAAAAACATATATTGTTACTATTAGGAATGATTAATCATAAGATTGTGAGTCTACTTATCATGAAGTTATCAATTGGTAATCTCTAATATGGGAGATTATGAGAATAAGACAACCAGTAAGAATTGAACATGTTTTGGTGTAATTGGATATTCCGATATGTGGGTGTGTGTAATGCTTCATAGGATTTAATATTATAATCAATTCATGTCATGAATCACAAAATTATATTTTCTAACGAATCTTTTTATTCCATATGTTTTCAGTGAGGTAGTGTAACGCCCCGACCCAAGATACCCAGAGTCGGTGCATTATTAGATGAAATTGGCATGATCACAAGGGATCAAGTCTCGAAAGACCGATTAGTATAGTAGTCTTGGAAAAACTAGATATATTCATAAGTCTTACATTAAATCATAAGATAAAAAAACTAAAACAACATCTTTTCTTCATATCCCCTCATACTATCTTTGCAGGTCATTCATAAATTACTTCTTCTCATCCTGCGAAAAATAAAACACTGAAAGGGGTGAGCTCAGATGCTCAGTAAGGATAACAATATAGCAGAAGCTTTCATAGATAAGCATAAACACTTAAAGCAATTTATAACTAAAACAAAAGCCTTTTAAACTTGAACATCAGCATAATATGGAAAAGATAAAATTAAAATAATTCCATTTACTTATTCACATGGATATTCTACTAGTCGAACAATCACATGAAATATCAATAACCAGTTTTATAATTATGGAATGCATAATGCCAGACTATCATAACCACATAGCCAAGGCCCCATTCCAAGACTACAAATAAAATTTTGACAAGGCCTTGTGCCAAGACACTAGTTTGTCTCATGAGACCTACTAATGAATCAAGGAGCTATAGCGGGCTCCACCTGTCACATATTAAGTCCAATTCATTCCTCATATGAACAGGTTTAAACCTAACATAAACATTCGTATTAAAACTAGCATACGAAATGTCAATACTTTAACCACAAACCATGAATGGTTTAAAAATATCACATCCATAGTCAAACATAAATCATTTGATAGAATATTGAAGATTGAATTGTATCACATTAACCTCAATCAAGAATAATTAAGGATGTTTACATAGATGAAAATAATCATCATAACTATTTGAGAGAAATATCCCCCTTTTTCTTGAAATCATTTAAAAGTCACACTATTTGTCAAGAAGCTATTTAAAAATAGATCTTTGAATCAAAGTGTCCCATACCACTTTGAAACTTTTTAAAAGGAGTTTTAATTTTAAAACATTAATGTCTATATAAATAAATCCTTAAAACCATTTTTAAAACATGGACATTAATGAGCATGATTTAGAAGAATAAGTCTTTAAAACCTTTAAAAATGGTATTTTAGTTAGAGTTTCTAACCAAAAGAGATAAACTTGAATACAAATAATTGAGTTAATAAAAACATTGTAATATCATGAGAATAAATGAATTCATGATATACTATGTCAAAGTACATTATATACACCACATAAAAGTGATTTGGTGTATAACAACAAAGAAGTCTCAATGGATTGTAAATTGAGATGAAATCTCTCATAAATGCTGTATCCTTAGATTAAGGATAAATCAACGACATAGTTATGTGTGAAAAATATAAATACACGAAATATGATTGGATATTTAGTGTAAAACAATCAAAGGACATTCACAAAAAATCTTGTAAAAATAACACCAATGAATTGGATGTTTAACTCAACAAATGGAGAATGAGTTAAAATTACTCTTATCAAATTCATATCGATGACTTGAGAAATTATCAATGGAGTGATTATGTCTATAAATAGTATATCCCCAGAAAAGGGGAGTGGAAATTATGAAATAAGCTAATGAATAGTGATTCCACACATAATCTCAGAGTAAAATAATCAATGGATTTTGCGTAAAGCCGAATAAATGGAAATTGAAATTTCAAATTCCCTTATCGATTAGATAAATTATGAAACATACACCCATGAAAGAAGGATCATACAATGATCATGTAAATAACCATAAATTAAATTATCTTACCCAATGAATACAATCATGGGCAGTACACATACACCACATGCAATAAATAAGTGGTGAACAATGGATTTCTCACGAAATTAAGAGTGAGATAAGAAACCCCTTACCTTTTAATTTTCCTTGGTTGAGGGTAGGTTAACCTCCTTTATAATGGTGAAATAATTATTATTAAATTATTCAATAATCATATACATTAATATGATATCATATATGATAATTTAACATTTCTTTGTTAATAATATCTTAGAATTATCATCATTTCGAGTGTTATCTTACTCGTTTTCTTTTATATATTTTGTTACGTAAGCCTTGATTTTCATGGATAGGATGTATCTTATTAATATCAAGAATGATATCAAGTACTTAAACATTATTTTTAAATCATCAAATGATATTTATACTTTAATGGATACGATAGAGAATGAATCTCATTGTGTTCGTGGAGACGGTAGTCCGTACGTACGCACGAGCGACAATATCCTTCTTTTGATATTAAAATAATATATAATTGGATGGAATATAATATATACAGAATAATTATAATGTTATATTTATTATTTACATGAATTAAACATCATTATTATACCCATACAAATAATAATTTATTGAATAACAATTACACCACGATGTGGAGATGATAAGTCGTACGTACGCACGTATGGTGACATGTTATTAAAAGGGTGGATAGAATACTGAATATGGTTGTACCATATTTATAAAAATAATATAGTATATAGGAGATACTGGATTAATTATTTTAGAATAGAAATAACAACGAAATAAGATGTGGAAGAAGAAAGGAACTTGAAAAGGGGTGGTGAAATCATTACCTCTTCTTCGGGTTCTTCCTTTTGATTTGATAAAAAGGGCTCTTTGGATGGATTTTTGACTAAAGGAAGGCTTCTAGGATAAATTGAAGGAAGTTGAAAGAGTATTTGGGCAGAGTTTGTCCGAACCAAAAGGCTTTGAAGGTGTGAGTTAATGAGAAGTGAGAGTGCCCTTTTATAAGAGGGGTGAGGGGACCTTTGGAAAAGCTAGAAATATTATTTTATAATAAATTCATATTAGGTTTCTAATGGCTCCAAAGTGGATTATTTAAATTTTAATGTTGGTATATGTCGAAAACCACTCAACCAATAGGATTTAGATAGGTTTGTGTTACTATATTAACCTTATCTTTAAATATCGACTCTTAGTTAATTAGTTTCACTTTTACAATGTCTCTTTGTATTTTTATATTATATGGTTAATAAACTTACTATATACATTCAAGCAACCCCCAAGTGGTCCATTAATGATATAAATATAATGATATAAGTCTCTTGGCTGACCCTTATATTTTTAGGAATTTAATATCAATTAATAATATAATATTTTATTTAAAAACTCTTTTATGTCAATTTTGACACTATTCAATAATTGATTTTTGTAAAAATCATAACAGAATGATTACTTCGAAATAAGTTACTTAAATCAATTATAACATGTCATATTACCCTATAAAATTATTTTAATTCATAAAAAGTCTCAAATTATATTTATTTGGGTATTTATAATATCAATTATTCTAATTTTTCACTATTATGGTAATTACTGCATCACCATTGTGTCATATATAAATTAAATTATTTAATGTCTAAAAATTATAATTAAAATATAATTATGTGGGAAATAGTTTTATATTTCTAATGAATATTTATAGTCTAAAATCCAACATATATAACCCTATGTAACAATTGTTTTGTTAAAAGATATATGCTTGTGTCAGTTTTGTATTCATTTTAACTTAATTAAAATAAAGTGTCCCTATCACTTACAAGTGGATCCATGGGGTCCCAAAATTAACCCAAAGATACCCATGGTCGTCCATGAATCAACCAATAAGGTTAGGACACGTTTTAGGGTAATTTTTTCTTCTTATAATATTATTTTTGTAACCCTTATTTACCGGATTTACCCTTTAACCATGGTAAATAAAATATTTACCAAAGTAATTATTCAAAATGTCTTAAAATAACAGTTAGCTATTTACACAATTTGAACATCCTGATTCCAAATATGGAATCAATTTTTCCAAATTCAAAACACAGAAGTGGCAGAAATTAATTTAAAATTAATTCCCGTTGTTAAAACAAAAAGCGTGTTTTTAAGAGATAATAACTATCAAAAGATTGGCACTTGTTTATGTCTTTTTTAATTGTGAAATTATGTCCAATGAAAAAATTTAAATTAAATGGTAAAAATATATTTTAAATATACTTTAAAACCACTCAAATACATAATTTATCAATATTAATTATTTTAATTAAAAATGTTGTTTTTAATAAAATTTAGTAATTTTCACTATTCATCAAAATATGAAGGTTATCCGAAAAGTACCAAAATTTCACCCTAGGATAATTTCAATATTCCAAATCCCAAAATGAAGTCCATTTTGAGAGTTAAAATTTCAAAAAGTAGGTATTACTATTCATAACGGCTAGTTAGATTTGGTTGTGGTGTGTTAGAATCTCGAAGTTGCGTACAATGCACGCCATTGCATTATTCAAAGGGAACCATACCGTGGAAGCTTGGGGTGTTACAGGTAGGGTACATTGGGAGTGTCAGGATTGACATGTTATTAAAGGATACCTCAAGTAATTATTTTCCCCTTCCATCTTTACAGAAGTTGATATCATAGGCCTTTTACTGGAATAAATACAACATATTAAATTCCATTTTTAAGTTATAATAATATTTTTATTTCAGACAGTCAATTAAATATATATCATTTATATAGTTTGTTGACACATATTTGTATCCTTCATGATGAGATATTGAGCCAAATAGATTATATTATATAGTGAGCATTCATATATCATTGTCTTTGTTTTGAAATTAATTTATTTTTATGGGGTCCTTGACCCTTTTCTAGATAATGATTATAGAATATTAGAAATCCCATCTAATTTATATGAGAAGTAATCCTAGAGGGTCACACACTAAGTCATTATGTTGATCTAAATTAAATTCTATTTTAATTCAATTAATGGAATAAATAATATTCTCAATATTGAGAAATAATATTATTCAAATTTTTATTAATTAAAAATATTTATCAATAAACATTATTATTAAAATAAATATTTATTTTGGAATTCCATAAATGATGAGGAAGATAAATAACTCAAGACCATGACTATTGATAACTATTTTCTACATGCCAAAAAATATAATTTAATATTCCCTATTTTGGTGAAAGTATAATAATAATAATAATAATATTCCCATATCTATTGAGTATGTGTTTATTCTCATAATCAAATAATAAGAATAGAGAATCATTGTGCACAACATACTTCTCAATATGAAGAATTCCACCTCTCTACCTATCAAGAATGATAAGTACACATTCAATCCGAAAGGATCATGGAGAAGTCATGGTGAACAATGCATGATAATTGATTCATCGTGCTATCACCGAAAAATCAATTGAAATTTCTCAGAGAATAATAAATCACATGTATACCACTACTAGCGGGATTTTTCACATGAATTCTTATTGAAATATTAGGGTACTCTAAAGGGGTTTTCATATGATCAAAATCATCAATAAAAAAACATCATAATCTTATGTGATCATTTCTACTAGATCTAATTAAATTAATTATAAATTTAACATAAAAGACCCTCTATTGGTGTTTCCGAAAACATTAAATTAGAAGAAATTTTAATTTCACCCCCTCCACAGGAACTTTCACTATTCCTAGAACATACAAGTGGTACCAAAGGGGTCACCTTTTAAATTTATAATTATTTATTTTATTTTTGATCTATGAGAAATAGTGGTATGGTTTTCATTTCATAGTATTCATTCTTAAATTAGATTTAAATTAGAACATATGAAAATATTATTCATCAATATTCATTGATTTTTTTTATAAATGGTCCTAGAAAATATGATGAATCACTAGAGATTCCATTAGGATGTGATAATGTTTTTTGGGTAAGACTCAGTTAAATAGAATATAACCAATGTAAATTTTATGTAATGAATTGCACCGAATCTAGAATGGTTGTGAGATACATTACATTCCAACCAGTAATTAAACATCGTGCATTAATTTCACACGATGTGTATAATAGGCCAATTTGGGCACAAAGAATGTTGTATTATAGGGTGTGTAGTTTGTGTACAAACCATTTTTTCTAAACAGTTTAGTGGTGAAATTAATGTGCCTCATGTATTCATTAACATTGTCAAACCATCTGATACAAACCTCCTAGAGAAATAATGACATACCCAACATTTAACTAGATTGTACACATTCTGTGGTTTATTATTTCTTATATATTTAATACATGTTGAGTTCCTCGATGATTTATATGAAGGCACAAAATATGAGATACAATACATGTAGATAGATTGTACACATTATGTAGTCTTACAGTTGGTTAACATGTTGAGAAGTTTGACAGGCTGTTTGGGAACACAAAAACAATATAAAACAACATGTATCTGGGATGTACATGTGTAGTATCCTAGCTAAGATACATGCCAATTTCCAATGCGTATAACTCGGGTACATGGAATTAAATATTCATAGTTTGTAACTTATAATTACATGATAAGAATTATCATAATTATGAAAAAAATTAAATCATATTAAAATGATTATTTTACAATTAAAACCTCATTTTAATAATTTTCAAACTTAGTGTTTGAAAATATAATAATGGTTTTAAAGGATTTAAAATTATCAATTAGTTTTTTCTAATATATCTTTGATTAAAAATTATATGATTTATTTATATGAATTTCATTGTGATGGGTATATCTATATGAATTAGGATGGTCATTAAGATGAAACAAGATTAATTAATTAATTAATTAATTAGTTTATGTATGTTTATCTTTATAATAAATAATGATTATAAATGTATGATAATTAATTTACTTTTGTGTTTGCATTACATACATGATCATTATTGAGAATGACAATGGTCATTGAATGTTTTTAATTTTTTTCTTTTAATGTATTGCATGAGTTTGAAATTATTTAACATCAAATTAAAATTAATGTCCTATTTTTCATCCCTCCCTCCATTGTTTTGTTGGACCATCATGTCTGACGTAATTTATGAAATCCCCATTAACCAATACATTCGTTCAAATAATTACATGTGAGTTATAAATGATGTAATAAATGGAGTATCCCATGGCTCATTGATGATATTCATGATGAAAGTGTAATGATTCCATCTTAATAGATACATAATTAGAAAACTGGAATATTAACACTAATGCCAAGTCCAGAAAAATGTTTTATTACCCTAGGTAATATGATTGTTTATTGATATCTCAATAGATCAACTATTTTGATAAACTCTTTATCTGATCATTTATTTATTTATTTCAATCAATTATTTATAAATTATTTGAATGAAATAAAATGATTGCATAAATAAATGAATTAATTTACAAATATAGTATTAAAATAAATTGACTCTGAATAAATATTTTACCTAAAAAGGTTAATTAGAATCCACATTATATTAAACAATCCATTAAATGATAAAAAATATGAAATTTATGAATAATAAATGAATTAACCCTTGACTAAATATTAATTCAGAAAAATACTTATGTTATTTGACTTGTACGGTTACCATATAAATATGTCTTTAAATAGGATAATCTTGGACCCATTTTTTTATGATGGAGGTTTCATGAGGGTTTTGGGTTGACCAAATGAAACATGTATTGAAGATAACTCCCAATGTCTATTAAATTAAAATTTGGATGCAATTGTTATGTATATCAAAGTCAGGATTTCAGTATTTGGGAGTCCACTCAATGAATCAAGGAGCTTCAATCCCATAGTAGGAAAGACTACATACTGAAATTCATTCTTATGGTTTTTATGCACAATGGTTAAGTCAACAATAAAGGTAATATGGAACATTTCCATTATAATTTTCTCACTACTATGCATTCTCTATTCAATGGTGAGGGATATTGGGACATGATAAAATAATGAAGATATAATAAAATAAATAAATTTCTTATTTCTAATATATTTTTTCATAAAAAAAGTACAAATAATATTATATTTAATAATTGTAGCAAATTTAAAACTCACCATCTACTCTATCACTATGATCTATATTAGATAAAGGCCATCTCCTCACAAGAAGTAACATCCAAGAGTGGTACAGATGCCTTCAGGTTGTGTTGTACCCTGAACAAAAATTATATGTGGTAGAATCCTCAATGCTTGATCCATCTGCCTAGGAGGGTAATGATGAAGGGTTCCCAGTCTATATAAAAAATGGGAACAAGTTTTTCAACATTAAATGTTTAATGCTATCATATTTGTCTAGTGATCTCATGAAGTCTCACAGAATCATGGATGCATATATCATGCTTGACCACCTCCACCTGGAGAGAGAAAGAGAGAGATCAAAACAATTTGGTATTCCCAAGTCTATTTTTTAGATCACGCTTATAGAGGGTCCCATAGTTGTGCCTCACATAGTTATGATCATTGTCTATATTGAGAATCTATAGGGTCAAGTGTTTAATATCCCAGATGAACTTGTCATCGATCTCATTCTTGCATCACTAATTAGGGATTTTCAAGATTTAGTTTAAATTTTAATGTAAAAAACATAGATAAGTCCCCCCTGATCTGTTTAATCTTCTTCACCATGTAGTAAAGGAATCAATGTGTGAAAATTCTTATATAATTATGCATAATAAATGAAAAGGGAATGTGAAGAGATATAAGGATATTGATTTTTCACACCATTCCAATAAGATGATGCTCAAGAGGAATAAAAAGGAATAAGATGTGGTATTTTTAACATGTGGCATAAAGTGACACTAGAAAGAAAATATTGCATAGCTAAAGAAGAAAGGGAATTCATTAGTTATGTTTTTTATCGACTCTAATTTATTTATTTCTACAAAATGGGTATTAGATATATCTTTTGGTGCTCATATATACATTCAAATTCTATAACAAATTATATTATGAAAAATTTAATGAGAGGAGGTAGATCTATAACCAACCAATGGAGATAAACATGTTGTTTTAGATATTCAGAGCTTCCACCTCACTTCATGAACTATAAATATCATTTTTTGAGAGTTTTTTATTATTTTCCATCAGTTACATAAACCATTATATATATATATATATCCAGAATTGATATGGATGGATTCTTTTTTAAATTTGTTAATAAATGTTTCTTCTTTTATAAATATATCATACTTTATGGTAAGGAACATTGAAATTACCAGACTTAAATTTGGGATTACACAAACCATGTAATGATAATCGGTAATGAAATGACATCACTGACCTCTTACCACAACCAGATATAGAATTTACATCTATGTAATGTAAAATAATTTTTTTAAACTATATTACATCATGATGGATATTAATATTTTTTGAACTAAAACCTCTTGGTATATTCCATGGATGATTACAAGGGAAAATAACCACTTTTACATCATGTGTAAATGGTGAAAGGGTCGTGGATGATCTAGAATTATTTTACAGATATGTGTGTGGACCATTTCTTATTAAATTATTGGGTGGGTACTCATAATTCATTATTTCTACTGATGATCATTGAAGATACGAATATGTATATTTGATGATCTATAAATATGATTCCATTTAAACTTTTACGGAATACCATAATGAAGTCCAGAACCATCTTGTTAAGAAGACTAAGAAAAACTACTCCGAACATGATGGATATTAAATTAACCAAGACATCATTGATTATTTACAGATGTTTTAGATTCTATCTAAAATCATTTTTTCTTATAACATTAATAGAATTGTGTAATAAAAAGTAGGATATAAATTTTTTCAGAGATTATGTGAGCAATAATGAGTCATGAGAATATTACTTTCTCCATATTTAGGATATTAAATACAAAAAGAAACATAATTACTAAAATTGGTTCCAACTAAATTAAAAAATGGTATACCATAAAAATAATGGAATGAAAGAAACCTGTGTTTTCAGGAAAATATGTTTGGGGTTATGAATAACATTTTATTGCCTATTTGGGTAATAAAACATCACCCTAAGCCAGTGAATATAACATTATAGAATATTCCAAATAAAAAATGGATACTACAAATAAATATATCACAAAAAATGGTTGTGGATGACAGACGTCCCATATATTTTTTAGAATGATTTTATCTCTAATATAGGTAGTCATCAAAAAATATAAATAGATGAATTATAGGCTCGAGATATACAATATTTTGTACAAAAATATATTCCACGATGCTTTATAGAAGAAGAAGTTGTTTCAGAGGTATAAGTACGATGTTGGTGTACAATAGAAGTTAGATAACCCGAAAATTGTGGTTTTCTGGCCACTGAGGAAGTTAACGCACTACTAGTAGATAAAAAATATCCCCTGACCTACAATGAATAAGTAGGTTTCACATATTCATACTAGTGGAAAAATTATAAAAATTTTAAAATGGATTATATATAAAAAAATGAAGTATTTATTTTCCTATATCCCCTTTTAGATGTAATGAACATTTGTGGTAAATGGGGTTCAAGAAGAAATTGGACATGGAAGGAAAAATCAGTTCATATAAGTAATGGTTGGTAGAAAAATGGTTTTAATTACATCAAGTCATTGAATATGATGAATCCTTTATAAATGATTAAATTTTGAAATTCATCTAATGTATTTTATCCATTATGGGCTTTGATGAAAATCAGATTTTCAAAATGGATATCAAAACATCATTCTATAATGGGAACCTTTAGCAAGATGTCTATATGACAAAACACAAAGGGTTTGGGATTCTAAAGGATTCCAATAAGATATAAAAATTGAACAAAAATCCATTTCTGAATTGAATAAATCATCTATGTCATGGAATATTTGACTTGATTAATCCATAATGAATTTTGGATTCATAATGAATGAATGAAAGCATTGTTTCTGTAAGAACATCAGTGAGATTGTTATAATTTTCTTAGTAGTATGTGTTGAATAAATATTACTTATTGGAAATGAGATACCTATTTTATAGTCTATTAAAGCATGGTTGAATAAATTATTATTCATTAAGGAAAATGGTGAGGCAAAATATATTATTGGTACCAGAATATATCGTGATAGATCAAATATTATTCCCAACCTATGTCAGGGTACATAAATTAGCATGATACTAAGGGTATTTTGAATGAAACAATCCAAGAGGGGATTGTTTCTAGTGTCACATGGAATTCAAAATTATAGTAAAATTCGTCTTCAAACACATATGGAATTAAATAAAATGTAAAGTATTGAATACACATCAAAAATTGGATTTTTCGTGTATGTTTTTATATATACTAGGAAATATGTCACCTATGAATTATGTATGGTAATAAGATAACATGATAACATCAGTGAAATATATTAGGTTCAAGTCAAGAATTTCTAAAAGTATTTGAGGAATACTAAGGAAACATTATTGTTCTATAGATAATATGGTGAACCTATCATCAAAGGATATAAAAATTATAGTATCCAAATTTATTTAGATGATATGAAATCACAAACGAGATACATCTTCACTTTGAATGGAGGTGTCGTGAGATGGAAGATATAAGGACCCGACCCAAGTTTCCCTAAGCCAGTGACAGGTTTTATCACATTGGCATATAAGGAAAGAATATTTATCTTGAAGGACTGATTAGTTTAGTATTTTTGGAAAAATGATATCTATAAAAATTGAACATTACAACAGAAAATGAAAAAAAACATAAAAGTTCTATTGGGAACATCCATCATTCTAAGAATATCCCTTAAAGTCAAACATTATATACCTCTAAATGTGCTGGAAAAAATGAAACATAAGAAGGGGTGATATTATATGCTCAGTAAGGTTAAGAATTACAGTGTAAGATAACATAAAATTTGGTATGGTGAATAATTGGAAACACATTCCATTAAAAATAAACATGAACATAATATGGATGGAATGTGAGCTGAGTAAATATTTCCATAATAAAACTTAATTATGGGTATTATACTAGTAAAATAACCACATGAAAAATGAATTTTTAGCTTCATAATAAGGGAAATATATATACCAAGAATTGGGACACACACCATCAAGGCCTCATCCATGAAATCTCTAAATGATTAAGGCATCAGGAAAACCCATATCTAAAAATGGGAAAGGAATCAACCAAGTCCATATCTATTTTTCTCTTGAGCCCTGCTAATGGACCAAGGGTAACGAGAGGGACCAAAACATTACATACTATGTCCAATTCAATATCATATGAATGGGGATAAACATAAATTACATATACACATGAGAATTAAATAACTTTTCCCAATACGTAATATAATCACTAAACATTCTGAGTAGTAAGATGAATGATATCAAAATAGCACATCCAAAGTAAAAATGATCATAAACCATTAAATATAATATGCAATATTATATCATAAAATACTAGACCTAATTATATATAAGAATCATAAAGAGTGATTAAATAGATGAAAATACACTTATAAGATCATCAAGTATTTCTGAGATAAATACTACTTCACATTAAAAAGAAGAGTTCTTTTGGAAGAATCATTATATAAAACCAGAAGTAAATTAGGATAGTATATTAATAATAAAATTATTGATTTTATAAAAATAATGGTTTCTAAAATCATATTATATATTGCCCTTGGAAATAGGTAAGAATTTTTGAAATTACCTTGAATCGGGATTTTATTTCGGAACGAATTTTGAATGTACATTTAAATTATGTAACTACCAAGAATTAAATAGGGGTTTTAGTTTGTATACATACATATAAAATTCAGAAATAATTTATGAGTAGTACTTAATAATAACTAAAAATTTCATAAGATCAACCCGAATGAAATTGGGGGTTTGGGTAGGAAAATCATACATTAAGACTGAAATTTCTCTTCAGTTGATCTTAATGACATGAAAAATCAAATTTAGTTTCATAAATTAATTATTCCAAAACCACCTCTAAATTTACTTGATTTAGTATAACATTATTAGGTTAATTCATGGTCTTATGATGGTTTAAAATATTCAATTTCATTGTTCTGTATCATTTTCATCCTTGTTCTTCATGATCGGATTACTTATATTCATGTATGGATAAACATGAATAATGAGAATGGTTGTCCTGAATAGAAGTTTTATGTTATTAGTGAAAAACTAGAAGATTAAATGGTTATAAAATTTCATTTCATTATTGGGAGTGAAGATGATTTATTATATAAAACTCTAATGACAATTGTTTGGGTTAATTGGTGGTTTTTTATTTCAACAAACTCATTTGTCTTTTATAAATTAATATCAAGTGTACAAAAGAATTTAAGAACCATAAATAAATTATAATAAATATATTAATGTATGGTTCAACCATTAAAATGGTTTCATGACCATAATTTAAGAGGGTAATAGAAATTGAAAAATTTTCATTCTTGAATGCGATAAACATACATATCTCCTATGTTCTTTTCATTTCTAGTATAAAAGAAGGGGAAAAAAGATGATGAATTATTATTCCTTTATCATAACAAAATTCCAGTACATATAATGTACATGAGTCATCAAAACATTTGTATGAAATAAGGTGAGGAAATAAAAATAAAATAAAATAACTTAAAATAAAAGAAATGATATGAGGAATTTACAAATTGAAGTATTCTTCCTTGGGGCCTCTTTAGGGGAGAGGGTTTGGTCTGTCTAGGAGACCAATAAATGATTTTGGTGGGGTATGATCATGGGATGATATTTGAGATGAATTCCAATAAGGAAAAAAGTTTGAGAGGAGTGAAGAGAAGAGGGGGTGAGGGGGGTTTATAGTAGATGAGAGGGGTGATTTTTGAATATCATATTCATTATTTTATTATTTACCTCAAAACAACCAATAATGTTAATTCATGTTATTCATAATTTTAATAAGTTAAGGTGAGTTCAAACCAATTATTCTTACATCAACCATGATTCTTTGAATAGTTAATTTTACTGTTAATGTATATATAATGTAAATTACCGTATTCTACTATTCATAAAAAATAATGTATTTAAAAAGAATCCCAAAAATCCAGCCTAACTATTTTTCAGGGTGTAAAATTCAAAAATGAGCTCCATTTTTTTAAAATATTTTTCTAAATATGAATAATTTAATTTATAAATTAAATCACAATTTATTTAAAAACTAAAATTTTTAAAATAATAATTTATTTAATATCACATTGGAAAATTAATCAATATCTCATTATCTTATAAACATATGAAAATAAAATAGAAATTTGATTTAATATTTATAAAGATAATATTACTATTCATCTTAATGTTAATAAGTGTATGTTACAATTCACCAAAAAATGTTTTTGTCTTATTAGACTCTAATTATCTTACTGAATGCAATTGTTTATGTCGGATTTTCGAAATTCAAATCACAGAGGTGGAAAATCTATGTTTACTGGATAGGTGTTAACAATGTGGTGTTCTTTGGGGACTTAGTGATTCATGCATTTATTTATAAATCCATGGGGTGTTAAATTATCTACTCCTTACACAACTTTTGTCCTCAAAATTACAAGAATGTTGCCTCATAAAAATATTTTTGTAGTTCTTCATCATTATCTCCTCAAGCTCTCAAGTTGCCTCTTCGATTTAATGATTTTTCCAAATAATCAGTATAAGCCGATTTGTCCAATTCTTATAAACCTGTGATTTAGTATCCATAATCCAGAATGGCTATTCACAATATGATAGGTCATGTTCCAATTCTATACATTTAGAATGGAGGATATGTGATGGTTCTGGCATGTACCCTCTTAGCAATGAGATGTGGAACACATTTTGTACTTTATAAAGGCAATATGGACTATCCAAATGATATGAAATTGCTCAAATTATCCTCATAATTTCAAAAGGGCCTATATACCTAGGGCTTAGATTCCCTTTCCTCCCAAATATTAGAACACCCTTCCATGGAGATACTTTCAAAAAAACTTGATCTCCCACTATAAATTCCAAATCCTTCCATCGATTATCAATTGATATTTTTTATCTACTTTGAGTTACATTGATTGGGCTTGAATAGTCTTTAAATTTGATATTGTTTCCTCCAAAATATCTAGACCCATTAGATTCCTTTCACCAACTACATCACAACATGTTGGTGTACAACATATTTTTCTATACAATGCTTCATATGGTGCAATTTGAATACTATAATTGAAACAATTATTGTAGGAAATATCCACCAAGGGTAAATACTGATCCCACATACCTTTAATGTCGTGAAAGCATGATCTCAACATGTCCTCTATATTTTGGATCATATTTTCTGATTTTCCATCATTTTGAGGATAATTAGCAGTACCCAAATGATGATCAGTATCCAAAGCATTTTGAAGACCTTTCCATATTTTTAATGTAAATTGGGGATCGCAATCAAACACTATTGAAAGAGGTGGTCCATTAAGATTCACAACTTCATTAATATAGAGGCCTGAATGACACTCTAGTGGAAAAGACTCCCTTATTGGGAGGAAATGTGCAGATTTTGTAAGTCAATCAACAAGTAGTCATATTGCATCATTTTTCTCCAAGTTTTGGGTAATCTTGTGAAAAAATCCATGGTGATGTCATCAAATTTCCATGTAGAAATAGGTAGAGGATTCATGAAACCTCTAGGTTGTTTTTTTTCTACCTTTACTTGTTGACAGAATAAACATCTTGATACATAATCAACAATTCCGTGCTTAATATTGTCCCACCAGAAATCTTCCTTCAAATATATATACATTTTAGTGAACCCATGGCGTAAAGAAAAGTTAGATCTATGGGAATCATCCGATAACTACATTTTTAGATTAGGAATAGAGGTAACACATAGCCTCTTCCAAGATTTCATAATTCCATCATCACATACGAAGTCATCCATCTTCCCATCTTTCACAACAATAATTTTTTTGTGATGTTTCTCATCACAATGTTGAGAGATATTAATTAATTATAATAAATATTGTTGTGAAACCAATAAAAAAAGAAATGAATTTTCCCTTTCTTTTATAATTGCCAATTCCATCAGTATTAATTACATGAATATATGATCTCTTTCAATCCTCATTTTATTTAAAACTTCATGATCCATACTGCTCAATGCATTAGATACCTTAATTTCCATTAATGGATGGTATTGTATGGAAAAATCATAATACTTGAGTTGTTTGAGTTATTCCCTTTGCTTCATGTTGAGTTATTTCTCTATGAATAAATACTTTAGATAGTTGTGATCTGTATATATCTCACGTATTTTACTATTGAAATAATGTCTCCATATTTTTAAAGTAAAGATCACAGCAACCAACTCAATATCATGAGTAGGATAGTTTTGTTCATGAATCTTTAACTATATTCATTAATAAGAAAAAACTATCATTCTGCATTCGGACACAACCAAGTCCTTTCTCTGATTCATCACTATAGATCACAAACCAATCACTCCCCAATTGTGGTGTTATGATCGGAGAATTCACTAATCTTATATTGAATTCATCGAAACATGACTCACATTATTTTTCCATTCAATTTTAACTGATTTAAGAGTAAGATTAGTCAATTGGGTTGGCTAAACGGTATAAGTTATGAACGAAATGCCGATAATAACCTCATAAACCAATAAAACTATGTACCTCAGATGTGTTCATTAAAGTTGTCCATTCTTGAATAGAGTATTTCTTTGAAGGATCAACAGATATTCCATCCTTATAGATAATTTTTCTAAGAAGAAAAATTATTGAATCCAAAATTCACACATTCTAAACATCCAATATTATTAATTTCTTTTAAGTGTCTTCATAATAGCATGCAAGTGATTTTCATTATATTCATATATTTTAGAGTATATCAATATATCATTAATAAATAGCACCACAATGTCATCAAGATATTCCATAAAAGCACTATTAATTAGATTCTTGAAGACATAGAGTGCATTATTCTGTCCAAAAGGCATTACTGTAAACTCGTGATGCCCATACATAGTTCTAAATGATGTCTTCCAAATATATTCCTTCTTTATTAACAAATAATTATTTCTAGATCGATGTTTAATCTTAGAAAAATATTGGTCTCCATTAATTTGATGAAATAAATCATCAATGCGAGGAAGGGGATTCTTGTTATTTACAATTATTTCATTGATCTCCCAATAGTCAATGCACAACCTCATAGATCCATCATTATTTAAAAACACAACTATGGCTCCCCATAGAGAGACCAAGGGCTACTAGATGTGGGGCTGGAGCTTGGGAGGATATTTGAATGAAATTTTGACAAGGAAAAAGCCTGAGATAAGTCAAAAGAAGAGGGAGTTAAGGGGGTTCATAGTAGAAGAGGGTGATGATATGTGAAAATATTATTCATTATTTTATTATTTCCCACAATAAAATCAATAATGTTGATTCATGTGACCCTAAAAGTAATAATTTTTGTGAGGTCAATCCTAGGGTGATTAAATTATCCATGATTCTAGGAATAGAGAATTTAACTGATAATGTATATATACGGTAAATTACCATATTTTACTATACATCAAAAAGACATGTATTTTAGAAAAAATCCAAAAATTCTCCCTAACCATTTTTCGACATGTACAATTCAAAAATTAACACCAATTTTTGACAATAATTTTATAATTATTCTTAATTTAATTCTTAAAAAATCAAAATTTATTCGACAAATAAGATTTTTTAAAACAAAAATTTGTTTTATATCACTTTGATAAATTAACCAATATATCATTATCTAATAACCTTATGAAAATAATATAATAATATGATTTACAATTCATAAGGGTAATATTGATTTTCATATTACTATTCACAAGGGTATGTTACTATTCACCAAAAATTATGTTTGTCATATCAAACTGAAAATATCTTACTAAATGCAACCGTGTATGTCATTTTTAGAAATTCAAATCACAGAGGTGAAAAAATTATATTTACTGGCTAGGTTATAACAAAGTCATGTTATGTGGAGACTCAATGTTTCATGCATTTATTTACAAATCTTTGGGGGTGTTACAGAAGCCCTCAAAGAAGAATATAGATGAAGATTCTACAGTAGAGTCCAAGTATATTACATGTTTTTGAGAATCTAGTGATGAAATATGGAAATGAAACTATTTACAAGATCTTGACATTATACCTAGAGTTAAAGATCATATCACACTCTATTGTGATAAAACTGCATCGATGGATCTAGAAAATTAGTTAAGGCCCCATCAACAATAGAATACTATACTTCATAAGTATCATCTATTGAAGGATTTTTCTTAGATAGGTGATCATACATTAATAATTATATCTATGGACAAAAACATCGCATACCCCCATTAATAAATCCTTGAATCAGCTGAAACATGACTATTGCGCGACAACTAGTGCACTAAGATTCATACAGTGTTAGCCCTATTCCATGTGGTATTTTATTGAATTTGGTGTTTGAGGACAAACTTTTTGACCTTTTATTGAGGTATATTAGATTAATTGAATATTAAGAAAACCAATTATTACATGTTGTTCATTGTTCTTCATGATGATAATTTAATTATTTCATAGGGAATCTGTTACAGTGATTATTTTATTGGAGTTCTATACTATGATGAAATCCATAAGGTGAAATAATGATATTCTTAAATATAGTTTTATGGTTAGGAAATATTCTATGATCGGCCACATTGAAATTACAATGAATTTTTAGTGCTATTAAGTGTATTATATTTCTTTTTGTGAATTTCACACTTGGAAACATTCATGATGAGATATTTTGAGAAGAGAACTGCTATTAGAAATTCCACATGTTTTGTTGTAATTAAATATTCCAATCTATGTGTGTGAGTAATGGTCCCTAGACATTATGATTATCCTTAATGCATGTGGTGACTCAAAAATTATGATTTTATGATGAAAACCAGGACACCATTTCTTCAAGGCAATGTGGGGTATGTTGGGTGCATCAGGATTGAAATGTTGTTAATTGATAAATGGAGGAAAGGTTTTTCGATTCCATCTTTATGGAAGTAGATATGATCGATCGTTGAATGGAATAGAACCATAAAATTAAATTCAATGTACATGGTGTAATGAATAAATTATTTCATAAAGTCAATGAAATATGTATCAAAGATGTGGGTTTTTGACACAAATGTGAAACCTACTAGAAGATATATTGACACAAAGGTATTGAGTTACATAATGAGCATTCATTTGTGGTTTTAATCATTATGAAAATAAGTTATTTCTCTTGGATCCCTTTCCAAATTTTTCGTCAGTAATCTTTGAAATTACGAAATATAGTGTAATTCCAATAAGAAATAATCATATATGGTCTCACATTAAGAGTTTTAATTAGTGTCGATTAAATTCTATTTTGAATTTTATGAAATTAATACTATTCTCAAGACCAAGAAATATATTTATTCATTTTTATATTGCAAATATGTATTCATGAATGAAATATTTTAATTAAATATGTAATCAGGTATTTAATAAATGTTGAGGAGAACAAATGGAGCAATACTGCGTACATTGGTGAATATTTATTTAAAAAGTGGTAATATTATTTATCATTGTGTGTGTTGTAGGGAATCAAAAAATTTATAATATTATTATTATGTGGCATGGGGATTATTAATGATTAAAATATTTTTAAATTTATATAAGGTAATTAAATAATATTTTACCTTCATCCATACCCTAATAAGTATATAGTTATGTCTATTGCATCAGGTGTGGATAAGTTAATCAAATATTGTGAATAGAGACTAATTGTGCACAATGTAATTTTTTTCCGGAAAATTTACTCCTATATTTATGTTAATGAAGAGAAAAAATATTCAATACTGAAGGATATTGGAGCAATCAAGATGATCAGTGAAAGAATATTTTTTCAACATGCTAGTAATCAAAAATCTAATGGAATTTCTCAAAGATCAATAGAGACCATGTGGATTGCCTCTAGATGAATTCTACAATTGATTACTAATAGTGAAATGATGGTAATACCAAGGTTTTTCGGAGGATCAACGTCATCTATGAAAAAATAAACCTATGTTGTGGTAATCATTACATCTAGATCTAATTAAATTGATTATATGTTTAACATGAATGATCCTCTATTGGGGTTTTATGAAAATCTATATTAAAATAAATAATAAATTAACACCCATCAATGGTGATTCCATTACAAAAAATAACATTCAGTATCTAATACTATATTAGATGAGATGGAAATATTACACTCATTATATAAAATACATGGATTTAAACCATTCTTTGTCAATATGGTAATATTCATCTTCTAGTTCCCTTCCATCCATATGAAAAAAAAACAAAATTCACATTAACCACCCACATGTTCTTCAATTTTATTGATGTTAATTTCAAAGGTGGCTTTTTTGATTCCCTACCTTAGAAATATTTTCATTTTCAATCTATTTGTTCAATATAAAAATAGAATGATGACTCCATAATATATTTATCTAATTTATAAATTAAATTAAAAAGATTAATCATTATATTTTCCATATAATTCCTGTTAAATTTAATAATTTATGTTGTGTAATCAAGAATGAGAGTGAAGAGGGTTATGTTTATATTCAACTCCTTATTATGTCCGAATCCCAAACTATCTGTATTCTTATGTTATTAAGTAATTTTTACCACATGACTCTAGGTGGGGAATCCTCCTAACAATCTTCTAAATTTTGTATTAGAGATTTTATAACTCTATTTCATTACTTATTCCACATAAAGATAATTTAGATGACATTACATGTCATAAACATCAATATATTTTGGAAAATTTTGACTTTCAATACACATGGAGGAAAATATAAGGAACATGACATCAAATTAATTTCCGAAACGTTTTCTGAAGATATTACCCCTCATTACATTCCTCCTCAAAATTATTAATTTCATCATCATATTTATATATTTATAAGGAAAATACAAAGAAACTAGAGATACAAAAAAAAGAGGAGGAGAAAACATTGAAATTACCTATGTTGGCCGAAAATGATGATTTTCGGGGGATCATTTCTAGCCAACTTCTCCCCCTCTGGTGGAAATGAATTCTCACTAGAAAAGAAAATGATGTCACCTTTGTGTCCTTTAATGGGGAAGAGATAGTTGGATACCTTGTTACCTTCACACCATATTTGAAAAACCTGTGTGTTGTTAGGTATCAGACACCTTCATCTTCTTACGATATAGACAATGGACCATATAGTTCCACAAGCTTTTTTCCAGAGACCTGTAGAGAGTAAGAGAGTCTACTTACATCACCGTTAAAGTCACATTACATTTCATATAAAGGAGTAAACCCATAATCATGACCACTACTTCAGATTTGAGGGAGTGTATGCATGCAATGTTCGTAAAGGATGAAAGAGTAACATTTCCCCTAGTGTCACGAACCACACTACCTCCATGCAAGTTTCCCATGACCCACAATCCATATGTGTTGAGTTTATGACTAGAGTAGTGGGGATTCTATCAAACCTAGTGACCCAACTATGTTTCTGTAACTGATTTGGAATAATACATGTTTGTATGAAATTATCTGAGAGTTGAAGCATCTATATTTTGTTTCAAGAGGTGATTCATGTTGGAAGGGAGGTTTTTTTCTTCCCACTAGATTCATTCCTGATAAGGTGCTTCAATTACAATGAGCATTGTTTCTTTATTGTCCAATGTAGCAGCACCCTACAATGAGAAAAACATATCATTCTTTCCTCACAAGTCCTGTTTTCACCACCCACTAAAACCAACAATCATGAAAGTAAAAGCTCATAGTGATTTTCAATTAAATATCTATAATGTATCCAAAAAATTTCATTGTCCTAGTGGGCCAACTATCCTTTAAATAATAAGTTATTTGGGTATTTCTATCATTGAAATTTTTAACGCATGCAACTGAATTCTAGGTTAGTGCTTGTGTGATTGATATTTTCATTAGTGAGGATGACACAATTTCTAATCCTCTAGACAAGAAAATTATATTTTTTAGGCACCTCCCTCCACCAAAGAGAATCACCCCATGAATCGAGTTGGATTAGAGAAATCATCTTCCGTTTCGCACGGATTTCGGGGATGACCTCCTGGACGGGAGATTCAAACGTTCTGATCAGTTTCTAGCGGGTTTGTTCGTAGAACCGGAAACATCCAATGATTCCACATCCGTTTGGACCTAATTTCCAAAGGTAGGCGCTCATTAGTTTGTGGACTAATGAGGCTTAGGAATTTGCATTGGTCGAGAGGATGGTAGGTCGGACTCATCACACCTTTTTGAGGGGAATTATTGTCTACTCCAGGACTCTCTTTATAGATTTAAGTTATGTTCGTGAATCCTTATTATATTACCAAGTATAAAATGAGCTTTCCTTATGTTTTAACAATCAATGATTGAATATGAATGAAATTTAGAGAATCTTTTATATGTATTCGAGGTTCTTCATCAATAGAGAATCATCTATATCTGTTTAGAGATTCTTGGTCAATGGTATCCTTCAAAACATTTATATAAAAGTCTCTTGGTCATTATGATGACTAGGCTAATTTTAAAGCCACTCAGTGGGGCACTTGAAGCTTATCGTCATTCAGAAGGACAAGGATTATTTCAAAGTTGGGATCGAACCCATAAATGGGCTACCTACGTATCCTTTGTTTTGGAAAAGTAATCAGAACCCACGTAGTTCGAGTAATGGAGTATGATGTTTATGATTGATGGCTCAAAGAAGAATGTCATAATTACTTTTACACTCTAAGCTCACGTGAGTCATGCTCGGTGTGAGAAACAAGAGGCATTGGTAAAAAAAATAGACAATTGTGCCATGAAAGATGCAATCATAAGAAATTTTTTGGGGCTTATGTATGTATGACTGCCCAAATAGATGAAGGTTTAGGATTCACTTTTGGAGAGAAAATACATGAACAGGGTCCATAAAGGTATATGTGCTTCATGGAGATTTGAATACTCTAATCTTGGGGATTACTCCTAAGGAGGATGCCCAAGTTAGGAGGAGACTTATGATTGGGTTTTACTCCTGAAAAGGAAACCCAAATCAAGGGTAATTTAGGACTGGTTAAAGAGAAATTAGCGGACTTGGGGCTTACTCCTAAGAAGGATGCCCAAGATTTATGACTGAGACTTATTCCTGAGAAGGAAGCCTAGTTTAGGGGACTTTTTCACAGTTTAATGTCGTGTGGGGCGAAGTTGCAGTTTAAAGTCATACTGGACCATGGCTGTATAGTTTAACGTCATATAGCAAGGACGAACTGGTGCTGCACAGTTTAGTGTCATGTTGCAGGGACATCTTCTTTTCTACAGTTTAATGTCATGTTGGATGAAAAAAAGGTTATACAGTTTATCGTCATGTTGGACGATAGAACATTGCTGTACAGTTTAAAGTCATGTAGCTAGGACTAAGGTGAACCAATAAGAGTGTATCAGTTCTGGGGACTTTTTACAGTTTATCGTCATGCTGGACGATGAAAGTGCCACAAAGTTTAATCTCATGTTGCAAGGACACAATATAGTTTAATGTCATCTCGGACAAAATATAGTTTAATGTCATCTCGGACAAATAAGGAACTTCTGTACAGTTTAATGTCATGTAGATAGGACATGATATAGTTTAATGTCATCTCGGACATAATACAGTTTAGTGTCATGTAGGACATAATACAGTTTAGTGTCATGTAGGACATAATACAGTTTAGTGTCATGTAGTACATAATACCGTTTAGTGTCATGTAGGACATAATACAGTTTAGTGTCATGTAGGACATAATACAGTTTAGTGTCATGTAGGACATAATACAGTTTAGTGTCATGTAGGACATAATACAGTTTAGTGTCATGTAGGACATAATACAGTTTAGTGTCATGTAGGACATAATACAGTTTAGTGTCATGTAGGACATAATACAGTTTAGTGTCATGTAGGACATATTACAGTTTAGTGTCATGTAGGACATAATACAGTTTAGTGTCATGTAGGAGATAATACAGTTTAGTGTCATGTAGGACATAATACAGTTTAGTGTCATGTAGGACATATCACGAACCAATGTGACTGTTTTGGCTCTGGGAACAATATTTTGTGTTTATAAAAAATACTTCTTCAGAAATCTGGCAGTAGTTGGAGTCGTGATGTGTTCTCCATCCATTGAGATTAGAGAATACGCTCCATTGGAGTAGACCTTATGTATTGAATAAGGTCCTTCCCATTTTGGTTCAAGCTTGGGAGGCTTCTTTCCTGGTATCATTGGTGCTCTGAGAACCAATACCAATTTTCCCTGAATGAATGAACGAAGACGAACTTTTTTGTTAAAAGCTCGTGCTATTCGATTCTGATAGATTTCCATGTGGTGCAAAGTGCACAATCTTTTCTCATCTAATTGTTCCAATTCATTCAACCGCTTTTGCGATTTCTCATCTGTAGATAACTGATCACAAATGGCTACTCTGAGTGAGGGCAATTGATCTTCAATTGTCAAGACTACTTCTGTTCCATATACCAATGAATATGGAGTTGACCATGTTGCATTGCGAGTGGTAGTCCTATAAGCCCATAAAGCATGAAAGAGTTTATCAGTCCATGACCTCTTATCTTTATCCACCATCTTTTGCAGTATATTTGCAAGAGACTTGTTGAAGGCTTCTATCTGGCCATTAGCCGCCGCATGATATTGAGATGAATGGTTGGACATAATGTTGTATTCTTGATACAATTTCTTTACCTCAGAAGAACAGAAGTTGGTGCCATTATCCGTCAATATGGTATGAGGGACACCAAATCTAGTAATGATGTTAGACTTGATGAAGCTAACAATTCATTTATAACTGACTTCTTTGAGAGGTACTGCATCTGCCCATTTGGAAAAGAAATCAGTAGCAGTAAGAATGTACTTAAACTGCTTGGCCGTAGCTGAAGGGTAAGGTCCCACCACATCCATTCCCCATGTGGAAAATGGCCATAAGTATTTAGCTGTATGAAGCAACTCTGGAGGTTGATGAATGAAGTTGGCATATACGTGGCATGAATGACAATTCTTTGTGAAATTAACACAATCTTGTATCATTTAAGGCCAAAAGTATCCAAGCCTTCGAATTTGATCAGATAGTTTATGTCCAGACTGGTGGGCACCACAGACTCCAGAATGCACTTCTTTTATGACAGTCATTGTCTCTTCACCATCAATACATCTGAAGAGAACTCCATCAAAACCACGATTATAGAGAATTTTCTCAAGGTGCTTTGGGCTATCATAAAGAGTAAAATTGACCACACGTCGCCAGATTTGTTCTTTTTCGGCTCTATCAGGTGGAAGTTTTCCATTTTGAAGGTATTCCATGATAGGTGACATCCATCCTGTAGTATGACCATACGGTTCAGAAATGGGACTAATTTCATTAATTTCCTCTGTTCTGACTTGAACATAAGGTGAAATTGCACGGCGGTGGGAAATACAGATGGTTGTCTCGTCCCGATTTGGATCTGCTAAAGCTGTGGCTATATTAGCCAGTGCATCATCTTGAGCATTTTGTGATCTTGGGACATAAGAAAACATCGGTTCTGAAGGGAATTCCGACATTAACTCTCTAACGTATTCATACAAAGGGATTAATTCTTCTTTTCTGATGGCATAATCCCCATTGACTTGTTTGATTACCAGGTCTGAATCACCATTCACCTTTAAGTGATTCACTTGTGCTTGAAGCGCTAACTCCAAGCCTGTAATGAGAGCTTGGTATTCAGCTTCATTATTGGTACCACCTTCCCACAACAAAAAGGAATAAGGTAACACTGCCTTATTTGGAGAATTAAGCACAATTCCAAAACCAACTTTGTTGAATTTAGGATTTTCCATTTTCTTCCCTGTTGGACTTCTAGACGCACCATCAAAATACATTTCCCATGTTTGAGGACTCTCTTGAATAGAGAAAACTTCCTCATCAGGGAGTTCGATATCTGAATACGCGTCTTCCACTGAATGATGTTCAGCCAGGAAATCAGCCAGAGCTTGGCCCTTAATTGCCTTTTGAGACACATACTGAATGTCGAACTGCTGTAGAATAACTACCCACCTTGCCAGACGTCCTGTAAGCATTGGACGACTAAAGATGAATTTGAGCGGATTATTACGAGATACCTATTGGACCTCATGATGTTGCAGGTAGTGTCTCATTTTCTGAACTGCAAAGATTAATGCTGGGCATCACTTTTCAATACTTGAATACCGGGTTTCTGCTTCAATCATAGTTCTACTGAGATAGTAGAGACTATTTTCATTCCCAACATCATTCTTTTGAACGAGAAAGGCACCCAATGATTGCTCTAAAGCTGTCACAAAGAGGATAAGCGGTCTACCCTCAACAGGTGGCATGAGTACTGGTGGACTCAAGAGGTATTTCTTGAGAACATCAAATGTTTCTTGACATTCTTCAGTCCACTAGTAAGTGACTCCTTTCTTCATTAATTTGGTAAAGGGTAAACTTTTTCCTGCCAAATTGGCGATGAAACGCCGAATATAGGCTAAGTGTCCTTGAAGTCCTCTTAATTATTTCAAATTCTGAGGAGGTGACATACCAAGGATTGGTTTAGTCTTCTCAGGATCGACTTCAATACCATGATGGCGTACAACAAAGCCGAGGAATTTTCCTGAGGTTACCCCAAAAGCACATTTTAAGGGGTTCATCTTCAAATTATGTTGTCGAAGCTTGTGGAATATGACATCCAAATCAGCCAAGTGATTAAAACGTTGTTTGGATTTAACCACCAAATTATCTACATAGCATTCAACAAACTTCCCTAAAAGAGGTTTGAAAATACGATGCATGGTGCGTTGATATATTGTACCTGCATTCTTTAAACCAAAGGGCATCACCCGGTAACAAAACACACATTGAGGAGATCTGAAGGCTGTATATTCCTCATCTTCCGGGGCCATTCGGATCTGATTATACCCAGAATATCCATCCATGAAAGAAAGTACCTCATAGTCAGTCGTCGCATCAATTAAGAGTTCTGTAATCGGAACTGGGAAATCATCTTTAGGACAATACTGATTAAGATCTCTGAAATCGATGCAAACTCTAATTTTCCCATTCTTCTTCTTCATAGGGACAATATTAGCCAACCACTTGGGATATTGAACTTCTCTGACGAAGTTATCTTTGATAAGCTTATCCACTTCAGTGTCAATTTTGGAAGCATAGGTTGGCTGTGTTCTTCTCGAGACTTACTTGAATCATCGATGTTCTTTTGGCAAACCCAAATGATGGGTGGCAACATCAGGATCAAGGCCAGGCATCTCTGTATAATTACAAGCAAAAATATCTATATTTTTCTTTAGAAAAGAAATATACATCTCTTGCTCTTCAAGGGTCATGGCCGCACTAATTAAAGTGGGGCGTGGATCTTTCTATGTACCTAGATTTACTTCTCTCAGTTCATCCACAGTGGTAGAGATACCCTCTTCAAATGCTGGAGGAGCATCTCTAAGATCTTCCTCTTCCTCTTCATCATGTGTTTTTTCTTCCGTTTCTACTTGAAAAGTAGATGAAAAAATGAAATTCTCATGATCATAAGAGATGTCAAAATTTTCACATTTTGAAGAAGAAGCTTCCATTTCCGACCCTATTGATGATAAAGGGTCTTCTTTGGGAAATAAACAAGAGATGATGGATTGAGAATCGACATCATTATTCACCTCTGGTGTTGCTATAACCTCTTCTGGCCTGATTAGCGAAGTATAGACTTGTTGGTCTTCAGCAGACGAAATGAAAACGTCACCACTTATGCTTTCATCACTGCATGGTAAGTTACCAATTTCTCCCATGTTGTCTGGCTCGATTGCCGTAAATTACATTATGGATCTTTCCATAAGAGTATTTTGATTTGGGCCTATTTTGTCAATTTGACTGATAGGTAACACATAATCTGTACTCATAAGTGAAAATGGATTTATTGGAATTTTCTCCAAACCATATGGAGCATTAACTTTGGTAATTTCCTTCATTGTAGATTTTTTTCTTCCATTCATGTGATAAATTTCCGCCTCAATGTATTGAGACTCACATGTCTTGAACGGGGCCTTATCACCATACAATGTTCCAACTTGACCATCGAAACAGTATTTGAGACATTGATGGTATGATGACGGAATAGCTGCATGCTGATGTAGCCAGTGTCTTCCAAGCAAGATATTGAAAGCTGAGTCTTGATCAACAATCATGAAATCCGAATTGGATACAAGATCTCCAAACTGAGTTCTGAGTGTAACTTCTCCCAGTGGTTCTTGTTCATTTTTATCATATCCTTGTAACATCATGGTAGAAGGAGATAAATCAGATTCCGTGAGGCCCAATCGACGAAGTGTACGAATGGGCATGAGGTTGACTCCTGAACCATTGTCAATGAAAGCTCTTCGAATATCTACACCATTGAATTTGTCAGATAAGTACAAAGGTTTTATGTGCCCATGAACAACATCATCTTCATCTTTATCAGTAAAAGATATCACTGCATGGCATTCTGCAGGATTATTCTCTATGTGATAGATTTCAGCTGCAGCAATTTCAGCTTCAAACTCCTGAGGACTTGACAAAGCTTCGATAAGTGCTTCCCGAAGATCTTTTGACATATTCAAAGCATCCAAAATTGATAACTTGGCTGGTACTTGGGCCAAGTGTTTCAATATATCATACTTTTGATCTAGAGGTCTGCGTTTCCCAATAGGAATATGCGGTTTAGCAGGTACCTTGGAAGCAGATGCTTTGGAAGCTGATGCATCTTGTATTGAAGTTGGCAACATCCTTGGTTTTGGAAGATTAGGCTGATTAGATCCATTTACTTTCTGAGATAAATAAGATGGAACCTTTAATCGGTCTTCAAAAATAATTGTGCCAAAACTGAGTTGGCCATTGGCAGAAGAACTTGCTTGTTCTTTTTGAGCTCGCTGAAGGGCTCTACCACGAGTTTCTGCTGCATATACAGTGCTAGCAGGGGTAAAATTATAGTAGTGGCTTCGGAAAGATCCATGTCTTCCCTTATATCCTGAACCTCTAGAACTTCCTTGGATTCCCTTATTTGATACAGGGAACTCAGGCTCATGAAGACTGGAATATGGATCTGTTAATTGAATCATATTAACAGAACCAATGATTAACTCTTCGTCTGATAAAGACGCTGCCTGGTTAGCCTGTTTAGGCTGTGCCGTTTGATGGGGCAGTGCCCGTGGCTTTGATGTAGATGGCATGAAATCTTCCAGAGTCAAAGACAATTTAGGCTTTGATACATACTCATCTTCTCCCGATTCCTATTTCTTCTTTGAATTGAGCTTCCCTTTTGAGGATTTGTCTTTTGATGGAGGCTTTACTGCAACTTTTGTAGGAGTCACAATTGTCTTCTTCAATTCTGTTCGCAAAATGGAATGTGTCCGATTGATTGTCTTTCTTACCATCCAATCATCATATTTTTTCACAGTTTTGCTTTCGACTTCCTGCCACTCGCCTCCTTCCTCTGGATCTATAGCGGTAATACACGCTACATGAGCTGAAGAACCCTTCAATTTGACTTGTCCTAAGTCAACCATCTTTTGCAGGAGGTCTTTAAAGACAAAACACTCCAGGATGGGATGCCCCAACATTTGATGAAAGGGAAAATAATTGGGACGGTCTTCATCTCCTTCCTTGTTTGGCCTCTTGGGAACTGGTAATTGAACCAAATCATTTTCTAGAGCTGAAATGAAGTATCCAGGAACATGCTCATATCGGAAAGAGTATGTTTTACTCTTTATATCCTCAAATTGTTTTCATCGTTGATCTCTTTGATCATTTGGACGAAACGGCCTTTGTTGTTGGCGTTCAGGAGGTGGATTCCTTTGAGAAGATGAAGGTTTTGAAGTAGATATAGGTACAGGTGCTTGTTTAAGCATAACTTTAGCAGTTTCTGCTTTACCCATTCTTCTTCCTGGAGATGATGGAATTACACGAGATTTAACCTTAGCCTGTATAATGGAATCTTCAATCTGCTGAGCGATTGAAGTAAGGTCTCGCAACCCTCCTGTGTATTTCACAGGGATCAATGGCGTGCGTAATTCGTCATGCAAATTTGCCACACAGATTGGCAACAATTCCTCCTAAGGGAGTGCTAAACTCAGAGAATACGTTAATCCCTTCCAACGAGCAATGAAATCAGAGACTCTTTCATTTTCCCTTTGCCTGCAGTTTGTACGATCGAAAACTGTCGTTTTTGGCAAAGTTGAGCTAAACTGAAGAAGGAATTTTTGACGAAGATCCTCCCATCCGATGACTGACCGGGATTGGAAGCTTGTATACCAGACAAAAGCTGGTCCTTGCAAGGTTCGCACGAAGCATCTAAGTTTCACTGCTTCTTACTGCTCTGGAGTTCCCATCATAGGATCACAACAAGACACGTAATGCCTCAAATGTTGTTCAGGGTCGCCTGATCCATTGAAAGTAGGGAAAATAGGGTTTCCAAAACTGGATGGAGGAGAAATTGAATCTACCCATTCAGGGTAAACTTTCTTTTCAGGTTGAACTTGCGACTGTTTCCCTTCCATAGTTTCTAACCGAGCTGTTAATGACTCAATAGTAGTTATTAACTTTTGAGAGACATCAGGTTGATCTTGGTTTTGGGTAGGTGCAATGAATGGTGCTTGGACAGACGTGGTGGTTGGTGATGCAACTGATGGTAGTGCTGCCAACCGTTGTTTTGTTTGACCCATAGGATTAGACCTCTGAGGGTGTACTGATAAATGAGGATATTCATGTTCCATCTCAGTAGTTACAAAAAATTCCTTCGGCTGTCAGACTTCAGCATTTTTAAGAAGAAGACTACTCTGAAGTAGTTCTGCATTCAACCTTCTTAATTCTTTCATTTCTTCCTCCTGTTGTGCAAACCTTTGCTCTAATGAGATCGATTGACCTCCTTCAGAGGAAGGGTGAGAAGTAACCTAATTCTTTCCTTTCCCCTTATTGGATCCTTTTCGGAGAGGGGGAAGTGGGTTACTTGAAGGAATACCCAGATTTTGGGTAAGCGTTTGATTACGTGTGCGCACATCTTCTTCATTTAGGTCTTTGTGCGCAACTTCTTGAGCAGGAACCTCTTCGTCTGATCCCTCTGATTGAGCCTCATCTGGTGAATCAGCAGCAACGTCATTGATGACATTAATGGATGCATATTGCATGGAATTCTTTCTATCAGCATTTCTGTGATATTGTCTTCTTCCATGTCCATGATGAGACATGGCATTCCGTTGACTTGATCCCTCAGGAACTTCTTGGAGAACTGTCACTTGGAGAGAATCTCCTGATAGCTTGGCTCTTCGTTCCTCTTGAGGCTTATTCCCTAATCGAGAGAATACCTACTTTCTCTGAGGGAGGGATTGAGGATTTGAAAAAGTCCCCAGTCCGGTGGACTGGGGATGTTCCTGCTGTTTCCGTTCAACTCCTCGAATCCCATTTGTTGACTCTGAGGGTTGGGTTAGAGAAGTCCCCAGTCTGACAAGCTGGGGTGTCTCTTGACATGCTATGTCTGAGATCTTCTTAAAATCTATCTTGATCTTGGGAATCTTAGTTCGGAAATTAGCTGGATGCATTAACCTGTATCCACTTTTATCACCTAGTTCAACAGACCGTTGGATGATTTCCGAAACTTCTGTCATTTGATGACGTGTTTGCTCCAGACGAGTGGCTTGTGCAATATTCTCGCCTGCTTGATGTAAGAGCAATTCAACAACTTGTTCTCTATATACTTGATTTTGAGAGGAACTAGTTGAAGCCTGTTCTTGAGCAAGATTTTGATTATGAACAAAGCCCATTGACTGTGGCCGGCCATGGGTAATAACATTACATGAGACCATTTTCGGCGGGCTTTACTTACTGGAAATCACTGTGAATTGTAATGCTCTGTGAACACCCCATCCTCTGATATGAACATCAGATGGAGCATTGGCAATTAACTGACGCAATTTTCTTAGTGCGCCAAGGCATGAACGTTGAAGGGTTCTCTGTTGCTTTTCAGCCTTCAGATACCGAGAGACTGATAGAGATGTCAAATAAATTTGACGTTGTAGCCCATCTATTATCTTAAGATGATTTTCATATTCATCGTAAGATAATACCTTCTTCTTTAATTGACAAAGAGTTTTCCATATGTTGAGACGAATATCATGGATACCATCATCCGTCAACATCTTTGGAATGTCGTACTGGGAGTCAGCCAAAGGCTAAAACATGACTGGTACATCACCTTTTGCCAGTTTTTTCCTCATTAGCAGCATTTCCTCTTTATCATTAAATGAATATTCTTCTACCTGTTTTGACCAGAGTTGGTGTTTCCTTGTTGCTTTATCGGATTCAACAAGATTGGTAGAGAGATCATTAATCAAACTAGAAGATGTATGACTTAGGGGTGGTTCGGAGAATGACCTACACCCTAGGCTATCTTCTGATTGAGAAAGTATTTCACTTGTTAGCGATAAAGCATCAGACAAGACTGGTTTCGCATTAGCAAGTTCCTCAAGATAAGAGGGCTTTCTCGGTACTACATTGTCTACTGGGGTATTTTCCAGGCAATGTGAATCACTACTGCGGAGAGGACTTTCGCAGTGAAATTCATCATCATGGGGAGGACCACCATAATGGGTTACAGCAAAAGATGATATCTCTTTCTCCTTGGTCTTCTGACCACACAGAGGGTTCCTGTGGCTCTCATCTGAAGAAGAAACTTCAAGATTGACTGAATTTTCATGAAGCAAGTCTTCATGAGGAAGTGTCTGTTGAAGACCTTCAGAATTAATGTTCCCGTTATTTGGAACTGAGGGAGTAGAATCTTGAATTCCGACAGATAAATGTCTGAGGGCTTCAAGAACTCCAGCATCGAGCAAGGCTTGGTTACAGATTGGCCTTTGATCTCCTGACTGTGCTAGGCGGATCTTTTTCTTAGATGCCTTCTTACTCGCTTTAGAAACCACTTGATGACGAAAGTGATTGCTCTGAGCAGGTGTATGTGCCTGATCAGGAAAGATGGCCAGGTTAAGCTGACGATCTCCACTCAAATCTAGTGTATGTGCCTGACTTGGTTGTCCGTATGATATGGGGGAGTATGCCCCATAACCCTCTTGGACTGGAACAGTTGTGTGTGTCTTTTCCGGAGTGAATCGTTGATGTGTCACTCCACTGCTAGGGATAAATTTATGTGTCTGTCCCTGAGATGATGCTGAAGTTGTTATGATATCCTGGAAAGCATCCAGAATATGAGCAAGAATTTTCTTCTGCTCTTTCACCATTGACAAAATATGCTTGGTGACTTCAGCCACCGGAACGAGGATATACGTCCATTCCGGGCTTGGAGTAGGTGTATGTGCCTGCTCTTGTCCTCCTTTTCCTGTCAGTGAATCCTGACAGTACTCAAGTGTGGAGGCAGAGAGTTGAGTCTGCCTCCTATTTGTCGTCGGGACTTTACGACTGACTTCTCCGTGCGCTACCAAGCGAGACTGTTGGTAGGATTGATTAGTATTAACAGGTGTATGTGCCTGCTGATTACACTTCGCCAAACGCGGTTGACGAGATCCATCATATGTAGTCAGACGAGCCTGCTGACTAACTGGTGATGTATAAGCAGGTGCATGTTCCTGCCTATAGTACTCCGCCGGAATTGCCTGGTGGGATTGGCTTGATGCTGTCAGACGAGTCTGCTGGACAACGGAATTAAAACGGGCAGGTGTGTATGCCTGCTCGTTGTTCTCCACCAAATTAGGTTGGTGGACTCCATCATATGTAGTCAGGTGAGCCTGCTGACTAACTGATGATGCATAAGCAGGTGTATGTTCCTGCCTATAGTACTCCGCCGGAATTGCCTGGTGGGATTGGCTTGATGCTGCCAGACGAGTCTGCTGGACAGTGGAATTAAAACGGACAGGTGATTATGCCTGCTCGTTATTTGCCACCAAGTTAGGTAGGTGGACTTCTCCGAAGATGGCAGGGATGACAACCGGCCTATTGTTAACCGGATTCTGTCTCTGGTGCTTCATCTTGCCTGCTCGGGTTCGAGGAACCTGAGTTGAATGCCTGGAGTCGGTACCCTTATCATGTTTAGGGCACACTACCGCACGAGTCTGGCGGCGATTGTTGATGGGAGCCCTCGGGAAGGACCCTGTCTTTTTGAATTAAGTCCTTGAGGGACCTGCTCATTCACTTCCTCAGAGTAAGGGAGTGAATGGAAATTGCGTTCCGGGGATAATGACCCGAAACGGTTGGAGACGGTAGTCAGCACCGCCTGCTTCTTGATTGCTGGCCGCCGTTGTCCGGACGACCAGGTAGATTTGTTAACTTGGAGGGCTTGACGAGCGGCCTCCAGAGTTGGGATAGTACCATTGTGATGGTACTCCTTAACCAGTGCATTAGAAACCCAGCGTTGAAGACGCTGAGTTGGTGATGTCATCCTCAGAGCGGACGACGTTCCAGTATGAGTAGTAGCATTGGTTTTCACAGCAGCAGACCTCACAGTAGAGGTGTTCACAGCAGCAGTATTCACATGGGTGAATTTAAGAAAAGCCATTTTGTAGAAGATCTTGAGAAAAGAGTGCATGTTCCATATAACAGACATAATCAAGATGAATCTGGCCACTACATCTTTTGGATGAGCACATGTCAATGATTGATTTTTTGGCCCAAGGGGCCTAACAAATAAGAATAACATCACTTTAACTTGGATAAGGATTCACGTCGGGTTAACCATTTTTGTTTCACACGGATTTCGGGGATGACCTCTTGGACGGGAGATTCAAACATTCTGATCGGTTTCTAGCGGGTTTGTTCGTAGAACCGGAAACATCCAATGATTCCTCATCCGTTTGGACCTACTTTCCAAAGGTAGGCGCTCATTAGTTTGTGGACTAATGAGGCTTAGGAATTTGCATTGGTCCAGAGGATGGGAGGTCGGACTCATCACACCTTTTTGAGGGGAATTATTGTCTACTCCGGGACTCTCTTTATAGATTTAAGTTATGTTCGTGAATCCTTATTATATTAACAAGTATAAAATGAGATTTCCTTATGTTTTAACAATCAATGATTAAATATGCAAGAAATTTAGAGAATCTTTTATATGTATTCGAGGTTCTTCATCAATAGAGAATCATCTATATCTGTTTAGAGATTCTTGGTCAATGGTAACCTTCAAAACATTTATATAAAAGTCTATTGGTCATTATGATGACCAGGCTGGTTTTAAAGCCACTCAGTGGGGCACTTGAAGTTTATCGTCATTCAGAAGGACAAGGATTATTTCAAAGTTGGGATCGAACCCATAAATGGGCTACCTACGTATCCTTTGTTTTGGAAAAGGAATCAGAACCCACGTAGTTCGAGTAATGGAATATGATGTTTATGATTGATGGCTCAAAGAAGAATTTCATAATTACTTTTACACTCTAAGATCATGTGAGTCATGCTCGGTGTGAGAAACAAGAGGCATTGGTAAAAAAAATAGACAATTGTGCCATGAAAGATGCAATCATAAGAAATTGTTTGGGGCTTATGTATGTATGACTGCCCAAATAGATGAAGGTTTAGGATTCACTTTTGGAGAGAAAATCCATGAACAGGGTCCATAAAGGTATATGTGCTTCATGGAGATTTGAATACTCTAATCTTGGGGCTTACTCCTAAGGAGGATGCCCAAGTTAGGAGGAGACTTATGATTGGGTTTTACTCCTGAAAAGGAAACCCAAATCAAGGGTAATTTAGGACTGGTTAAAGAGAAATTAGGGGACTTGGGGCTTATTCCTAAGAAGGATGCCGAAGATTTATGACTGAGACTTATTCCTGAGAAGGAAGCCCATGTTAGGGGACTTGGTTTGGGGCTTACTCCTGAAGAGGATGACCATATTTAGGGATTGGGGCTTACTCCTAAGGAGGATGCCCAAGTTAAGGAATTAAGGTTTGGGGCTTACTCCTGAAGAGGATGCCCATGTTTGAGAACTTTAAGAATTTGGGGCCTACTCCTAAGGAGGATGCCCAGATTAAAGAACTTATAACTGGGGATTATTCCGGAAAAGGAGACCCAGGTTAAGGATTCTCTCATCTTAAAGGATGAGGTTGAATGAATGAACTCTCAATCTTTGGTGACATAAAGATGTTTAAATCACTAGGTTTTGAGAGATATTTCACAGAATTCCTTTCAGATAAGGAAGTCAAATCATGAAATCATGCCATAAATGGCTTTGAAGAGTATCTTGAAGACTGAATCTTGAATAGGAAAGGTGAAATGGCTTAGTGGGGTAAAATGGGAAAGATGGGCACCCAAAAAGGTAGGGGCGCACAAGTCTTGAAAGGCGTGCAAGTCCTACGGCGGCGCGCAAGTATTGGTCGCGCAAGTATTCCTGCGCGACATGAGGGGTACTTGCGCGATTTTCAACCAGCATTGAAATGCTTTAGCGACTCTTTATTAAACCCTTTACAATCCTCTTGAGGTTCTTCCATAAAAAGGACGCGCACGTTATATTGAATGAAATAAGTCGACGCACAAGTCTTGATAAGTTTCAACACTTAGGCATTCCTTCTTCTCTTTAGATCTTCCGTTCTAGGTAAGAAATTACCTTAGAACTGTTCCGGAAGCTTTGAGAAGAGACTTGGGCATCGGGAGCTTCAATCTGAGTTTCTGAAAAAACATCCCCTCGAATGGGGGGCCCACAGGGTCTATTTATAGGCAGGAGAAGACCCCGGGCGGTTACCGGGCGGTTACCACTTAGGTCGCGCAAGTCACATGCGCGACTAAGGTCGCCGCGCAAGTACAGTTGCACGATAGTGAGATAACTTGCGCGGTGCAGTTTTTGTTGATCCTTTCTTCCTGTCTTTGTCAGTTTTTTATGATTTCTTCAAAGGATGAATCACTTTGAGCTCGGATATTCCCTTTTCCGATCTTTAGATTCTGTGACGAAAGGAGCGTCAACATATACCTTTTAAATAATTTATAGAGAGGGCCTTGGAAGTAGATTGCATAAAGGTGCACTTTTCCAACTAATGGTTTACATCAATGATTTTGAAGATATCTCGTTGGTGTTTTCCCAAAATAAAATCGATAAATGTTAGGAATTATCTTTCCTTTCTAAAGGATATGTTGTTAACTGAACATCTTGGAAAAACGAGTTCTGATCCCGCCTTGTTATAGTAACAAAAATATATATCTACCTTCCCCACTATCCATAAAGCTTGATTTTTATGGAGTAATGCACCCAAATCATGTTCTATAAGTATTTAATCCCATATTCTTTCTCACATCTACAGTATAATCCCATAATTCTTCGCGAGAGGGATCTAACCTTGACCACCTCCCATGCGAGTTTAGTATTCATACCATGCAGGGTTTCATACATGTTTTCCCATTAAGACCACCATCATATCTTGGTCTGTCCATCAACTTCCAGAATTCCCAATGATGTTTTCATTCTACGATGGTGTCCGAGATGAAAGATGTTGGGATTCTATCAATGCTGGAAATATGTTATTTAGGTACACGAACATTGAAAGAGCATGCATCGGAATATATTCAAGAATACTATTGACCAAATTTATTCTCCCTCAAAATTAAAGAAATATGTTTTTGCAATTGAATATATGACTCATGATCCTACCCACTATCTGATAAATTGAAAGATTCATAGCCTACCTGAAGAAAAAGAGGGACCATGTACTCTATGGGAAAACTCTTCTATTGAATACCCAGGCTCCTACAAAGATCACATGTCCTCCTAATTGAGCATATGTTATATATATACACTACTATTAGATCAGTTGATTATCTAACCACTACATTTATAGTATTCATCTAGGATCCTGATCCATCCTTTATTAGACTTCTTATTGTCATTCATGATAATTATCATGTCATCCACAAATATCATATGAGAGAGGAAAATTGAGAGAGCATTGTTGTGGTAGGGGAGAGTGTATCCTCTCAAGATACTTCTATAGATGTTCCTACTTAAGAAATATTGTGAAAGGATAAAAATGGTGATCCCCATGCCTCACCCATGGGGGGTAATAGATCCCATTGCCACACCCGTGGGATGATATAAAGAATTCAAAATTTATACCCATGAAATATATAGTCATCAATGAAGTGATTATACAACTTATAAATCTAAAAATGAGATCAGTTTCCCATGAGGACAAGCACATCCATGAAATTTCATTAATGATGAAGATCCACTAAATTCTATCAATGGCCCTATTCATATTAATTTCTATCACCATATTTGATCCACGTACCTTATTTTAAATGTTGTTAATCACTTCGTAGGTATTTGAAATAACCCCATGACTCATTCTTACCCAAATAGCCCAAAGGCCTTATTTTTTTATTGATTTTTGATAACCCCCATTCACAGGATGAGGGGGAACCCATATAAGGCCCGTAGGCATAGAGATTACATGACCCATGGGTCATAATAAATATATAGGCTATAACTACATGGAAACAATCATCAACTTCTTTTTCATCATTATTTCATCTCTCTACCATCGCATTTCTAGTTCGGTTGGGCTTCCCATGCAAGCACATGCTGGTCCTGATGTAAAATTCCATACCCACTCTTTATGACAAATCCACATAAGCTTCTACTACAGTGAATGTTCCTGCTATGAATCCTCATCTGAAGTATACTCATTGTAGAGTCTGCCTAGTTTTTATGCCCAATTTCAGGTGACCTGAATGCCTTGAGGTGGCCCATAGACCTTGAGGTGGCCCGAAGGCCATGAGGTAGACCAAAGGCCTTGATAAACTATGGTGGATAATGTTAGTGTGAAACATGTATGATAAGTTGAAAAGGATAATTGGTTTTTAGTTTTAGAGGGAATTTAAGTCCTTTATTTTTAACGAAGGACCAGGGATGTTCCACAAGCTACACGAGGAAATCTTCCAACTATGAAAAAGTCTTAAATGTCCCCAGCTTCATCATGTTTAATCACATCCCAAGAGGCTTTGTAGAAGATTCCTATAAAATCATCTAGACCCGTAGAACTCTTTAGGTTAATATCCCTCATCATGTAGTAAATTTTTTCTTCCCCAGGACAACATCAAAGAGATTATTGACATCACTAGAAACAGAGGACTGAACCCCATCAATGAAGTCTTTATATCCTCTAGTTATCCTCAAATAATTTGAAAATTGGGTCCTTCTAAAATATATTTCAAATGAGTCTCTTCCATGATCCCAACACCATCCCAATCGACAGTGTAGGTGTAGTATTTTTGTAGTATATTAGGTATGATATTCATGTGGTTCTCTTTCACACACATGGAAAAAATACATTTTTCTATCTTCTTCCCAAATCCAATTGATTCTTTATTATTCTTGAGCTAAACTCTCCTGAAATAGGATCATGTCCTCATGATTCTCTTCCTTTCTTAATCGCTCATTGAAAAGAGAGTCAATCCAATAATTCTCAGGGTGCAGTTCAGTTTACAAATTTTCCTTCTTGATTGTGTCCATATGAGCTTGAACTGCCATGAAATATTGGAGAGATGACCATGATGAAGATTCTAGGGAGGATCAGTTTCAAGTATCCATAGTCTTTATAATGTTTTAAAATCCTACGAGTCCTGTAATGTCTCCAAGCGAATGGGTGACGTAATCTCTAAATCATAGAGGCCTTGTAAGGGTTTCCCCTCATCAATTGGAATGGGGGTTATCAAAATCAATAAAAAAAGGCCTTCACAAAATTCAAGTAAGTCATTTCATCTTGCAATGAAATTGGATCCATGCATTCCCTGTGATCGGCTTGGTCTAAGAGTCACTAATCCTATGATGATAGCCCATGATATCAGTCCAAAAATGAGAAAACGTTAAATGATCATTCTTCACAAGTCTAGACTATAAGGAGAATAAGAGTTGATAATGGTCATAGATGCTATGTACCATGTGAATGACCTTTGTTCTTGAGAAATATTAAATGGAAAGGTTGTTTTCCAGGCACCTGTCAAGGTGACACCAAGTGCAATGAAATCCTTTTTTTTCTTTTTCACCACATAAAATAGTCACTTATGAAACCAAAATTAAATATTGCACTATGGTTCATGAACCAGAAAAAATACTTGTTGTCCTGATGAGGGAACTCCCCCACCCCCTTCACCTCTTGTGGGTCTTCCTCAATGCTGAAGTCACCTCCAATGATCCAAGGTTAGGAACCTAGAACAAAGGCTTCCATATCATTTCATAGAGTCTTTCTGATCTAGGAATCACAACTACCATATACAAAGGATTCATTGAAAAAATGAGAGCTTGATGAAACCATCAGAATAACCATATACATGGAGTCATTAATCAGGATGAAATAGATATTGTGGTTCCAAAAAATTCAGATATGCTATTATGGGGGTTTTCATGGTAACATGCTATCTTTCTGATACTAGAAGAGAAATTAATGATTTTTATGGACCTTTTCTAGGGATCTAAAATGGTGACAAGAAAATTTGGATGTTTAAGAAATTTTGTATCTAATAAGTCATTTATTACCTGAGCTCCCAATCCTCAGGCATTCCTAGAAAGATAATATCTAATTGGATGAACTATTTTCTGATTTTAGCCCCTGAAAAAATACCACCTATCATCTGAGAAGAATAATGTTTGATTTTGATTTGTGTCTGAGATCTTGTGCACACCCACATAGACATTGGTGAGGATAGTTATGGGCTGTAGGGATCATTGGCGCATTCACCTGAGGGAGAGACAACAAAATCATGCTTTGTGAAAAAACTATTTCCTTTACCTTTCTGATCCGGAAAGAGAGAGGTTTCTAGAAGGGAAGAAATTATATGAGGTGACAGAGCTAATGTGGCCCGAGAGAGTCTGAGGTTTTTGTTATTTCATTCATTCCAAAAGGGGGAGCTCCGAGATTCTCACCTACTCTGAAGGGCCAGATTGTCGAAAGGGGAGGACATGGGTGGTAAAGGAGAAAACAACTTCTTTACCTCGATCCTTGTAGGATAGAAGAACTAGAACAACTTGAGGAATATCAATGTTTAGGGATAAGATATCGGTGATGTGTAATGACTAGTGAGAGGCATCTAGAGAAATCATCACCTGAGGGATTTAGAGAAGTGCCCGGAAGCATTGACAGATCCATATTAAGATGTTTCGGGATGACCGAAAACTAGTAATCGTAAATCACCACATCCGAGCTAGGGAGAGGCCACTTTAGTAGCAATGGAGAGGGACTAGAAGGCCTACATATTGAATCAACATGATCATTATTTCTGTATATGGGAAAAGAGTGAACCTGACGATGGAAAAAAGAACAAAATCTGGGAAGTGAGGGGTAGACCAAATCTTGATTCCCTTCTATAGAGTCTTTGATGCAAATGTATACACAATTAGGAAAGTAATGGGAAATGTCCATCTCAATGCATATAGAATCCAATGAAACATATTTTATATAGGGAGTCTAATCATCAGCACACAGATAGATCCCAAGGGAATCACCAATATCTTCAAAGAAGGTTTTATTTTGGAATAAAATAGTGAGGCCTGTTAGGGAGACCAAAATAGCTCCACTAAAAGAATCTCGACCAATGTGAAATTCCATTTCCTAGGGAGACAAAGAAAAATTACACCACCCCACATATCACGGGGTTTTTCTCCTTGCTTGAACAAAGTCCTCCTGTGAGTGAAGAACCTTGAATATTGATTTACGATTTATAGAGGATATAAAAAAGAAATAATAAAACCCCCATGAGCACATAAATTATTTGAATGTATTTATATGGGATTTATTATATCAACTCATATTAACTGAATGCACCTGGATATGTTGTGTAGACTCCACATTATTAAAATCATAAACTCATATTTCCTAAATAAGTGCCTAAAAATTGTATTAAGTATACTATGTTCATTACCCTTAATACAGATATGGTTAAGTCGACTACTTATCTTTATTAAGAATTAATAATAAAGGAAATTCTATGAGATGGGTTTTATGGGATCATATAATTTCCAATAATATTGTGTGAAATTCATTATTTATTAATTTCCACAAACTTAATCATTAAATAATATTGAATTAAGTTAATAATTCAAAATGAGAATATTTTCAGTTTTAGATATTTATAGAATTAGTTCATAACATATACATAACCACTTGAATATTAAAAGTAGACACTTGAACTCACTGTCCTCTTTTTTCCTAAAACATAAACTCTTTATGAAAATGTCACGACCCAAACATTTTAATAATATTTATGTAACGCCCCGACCCTAATTACCTAGAGTCGGTGCATTATTACATAACATTGTCATGATCACGAGAATGATCAAGTCTCGAAAGACCAATTAGTTTAGTAGCCTTGGAATAACTAGATACATCCATAAATTTTACATTACATCATAAAAAAAACATCTTGTCTTCATATCCCCTCATACTATCCTTGCAGGTCATTCGTAAATTACTTCTTCATAATCCTGGGAAAAAAAATAAAACATTGAAAGGGGTGAGCTCAGATGCTCAGTAAGAATAACATTATAGCAGAAGCTTTCATAAATAAGCATAAACACTTAAGGCAATTTATAACTAAAACAATACCCTTTTAAACTTGAACTTCAGCATAAAATGGCAAAGGTAAAATGAAATAATGCCATTTACTTACTCACATGGATATTCTACTAGTCGAATGATCACATGAAATATCAATAACCACTTTCATAATGATGGAATGCATAATGCCAGACTACCATGACCACATGGCCAAGGCCTCGTGCCAAGACTACAAATAAGTTTTTGTCAAGGCCTTGTGCCAAGACACTAGTTTGTCTCATGAGACCTACCGATGCATCGAGGAGCAATAGCGGGCTCCACCCGTCACTTATTAAGTCCAATGCATTCCTCATATGAACATGTTTAAACATAACATAAACATTCGTATTAAAACTAGCGTACGAAATGTCAATAATTTTACCACAAACCATGAATGGTATAAAAACAGCACATCCACAGTCAAACATAACTCATTCGATACAATATGGAAGATTGTATTGTATCACATTAACCTCAATCAAGAATAATGAAGGATGTTGACATAGATAATCATCGAAACTATTTGAGAGAAATATCCCCCTTTTCTTGAAAACATTTAAAAGTCACACTATTTGTCAAGAAGCCATTTAAAAGTAGATTTTTGAATCAAAGTGTCCCATACCACTTTGAAACTTTTTAAAAGGAGTTTTAATTTGTAAACTTTAATGTCCATATAAATAAATCCTTAAAACCATTTTTTAAAACATGGACATTAATGAGAAAGATTTAGATGAATAAGTCTTTCGATCGTTTTAAAAATGGTATTTTAGTTATAGATTCCAACCAAAAGAGACACTTGAATACAAATAATTGTGGTAATAAAAACTTTGTAATATCATGAGAATAAAGGGATTCATGATATACTATGTCAAAGTACATTATATACACCACATAAAAGTGATTTGGTTTATATCAACAAAGAAGTCTCAATGGAATGTAAATTGAGATGAAATCTCTTGTAAAGGTTGTATTCTTAGGTTAAGGATAAATCAATGACATAATTATGTGTGAAAAATATAAATACACTAAATATGAATGGATATTCAGTGTAAATCAATCAAAGGATATTCACACATATTCTTGTAAAAACAATACCAACGAATTGGATGTTTAACTCAACAAATGGAGAATGAGTTAAAATTACTCTTATCAAATTCATATCAATGACTTGAGAATTATTAATGGAGTGATTATGTGTATCAAACTTATATCCACAGGAAGGGGAGTGGAAATTATGACATAACCAAATGAATAGTGATTCCACACATAATCTTGGTGTAATATAATCAATGAAATATGCGTAAAGCCAAATGAGTGGAAATCGAAATCTCAAATTCCCTTATCGATTAGGTAACTTTAGAAACATACACCCATGAAAGAAGTATCATACCATGATGATGTAAATACCCATAAATTAAAGTATATTACACAATGAATACAATCATGGGCAGTACACATACACCACATGCAATAATTAAGTGGTGAACAATGAAATTCTCACGAAATTAAAAGTGAGATTAGAAAATCCCTTACCACGTTAATCAACTGAGTCGTATGGCCAAAAGTTAATAACCACCAAATGATTTACAGAATAACATGAATATAAAGGGAATCATGATAATATATATCAAATGTCCATACACAATACACCACTTTCAATAATTTAGTGGCAAACAATGGAAATCTCACGGAATTGAAAGTGAGATAAGAGAATCCCTTACTTGTACTTTTTCCTTGGTCGATGGTATGTTTACCTCCTGTATAATGGTGAAATAATTGTTATTGAATAATAAAAGAATCATTTACTTTAATATGATATCATATATGATCTTTTAACATTGATTTGTTAATAATATCTTAGAATTATCGTTATTTCGGCTGTTAACGATTTCATTTTACTTTATATTCTTTGTTATGTGAGCCATATGCCTTATTAATGGGATGTATATTATTCATATCCAGAATTATATCAAGTCCTTATATACTATTTTTAAATCATAAAATTATAATTATACTTGAATGGATATGATGGACAATGAATCACATCGCGTTCGTGGAGACGGTAGTCCGTACATACGCACGAGCGACAATATCATTCTTTTGATATTAAAATAATATATAATTGGATTTTATATCATATATACAGAATAATTATCATGTTATATTTATTATTTACATGAGTTACACATCATTATTATACCCATCCAAATAATAATATATTGAATAACAATTACACCACGACGTGGAGACGGTAAGCCGTACGTACACACGTATGGTGACATGTTATTCAAAGGATGGATAGAATACTGAATATGGTTGTACCATATTTATAATAACATCACAGTATATATATTATACTGGATTTATTATTTTATAATGGTAATAACAAAGAAAGAGGAAGTGGAAGAAGAAAGGAACTTAAAAAGGGGTGGTGAAAACATTACCTCTTCTTCGTGTTCTTCCTTTTGATTTGATCAAAAGGGCTCCTTAGGATGGATTTCTGATCAAACTAAGGCCTCTAGGTTGTAGTGAGGGAAGTTGGGAGAGTATTTGGGCAGAGTTTGGCCGAACTAAAAGGCTTTGAAGGTGTGAATAAATGAGAAGGAGGAGTGCCTTTTTATAAGAGGGGTGAGGGGCACCTTTGGAAAAGCTAGAAATATTAATTTATAATAAATTCATATTCAGTTTCTAATGGCTCCAAAGTTTACTATTCAAAGGTTAAGGTAGGGATAGGTCGAAAACCACTAAACCAATAGAATTTATATAGGTTTGGGTACTTATATTAACCTTATCTTTAAGTATTAACTCAAAGTTAATTAGTTTCACTTTTACAATGTCTCTTTGTATTTTTATATAATATGGTTAATAAAATTACTATATACATCCACGAGACCCCCAAGTGGTCCATTAATGATGAACCTATCATGATATAATTCTCTTGGCCGAACCTTATATTTTTAGGAATTTAATATCAATTAATAATATAATATTTGTTTTAAGAACTCTTTTATGTCAATTTCGACACTATTCAATAGTTGATTTTTTTGAAACTCATAACAGATTGATTACTTCTAAAAAAGTCAATTAAATCAATCTTAATATATCATATTATCCTAGAAAATTAGTTTAATTCATTAAAAGTTTCATATTATATTTATTTGGGTATTTATAATATCAATTTTTCTTAATTTTTGCACTATTATAGTAATTACTGCATCATCATTGTGTTATAAATAAAATAAATTATTTAATGTCTAAAAATTATAAATAAAATATCATTATGTAGGAAATCTTTTTATCTTTATAATGAATATTTATAATCGAAAATCCAACATATATAACCCTATGTAAAATTTGTTTTTCTAAAAGATATATGCTTGTGTCATTTTTGTATTCATTTTAACTTAATTAAAATAAAGTGTCATTATCACTTACAAGTGGATCCATGGGGTCCAAAAATCGACCCAAAGATGCCCATGGTCGACCATGTATCAACCAATAGGGTTAAGACACGTTTTAGGGTAATTTAGTATTATTATAATATTATTTTTTAACCCTTATTTACCGGATTTACCCTTAACCATGGTAAATAAAATATTTACCGAAGTAATTATTCAAAATGTCTAAAAATAAAAGTTACCTATTTACACAATTTGGACATCCTGATTCCAAATATGGAATCCATTTTTCGAAATTCAAAACACATAAGTGGCAGAAATTAATTTAAAATTAATTCCCGCTGTCAAAACAAAAAGCGTGTTTTTAAGAGATAATAACTATCAAAAGATTGACACTTGTTTATGTTCGGTTTAATTGTAAAATTATGTCCAATGACCAACATTATATTAAATGGTAAAAATATATTCTAAATATACTTTAAAACCACTCAAATTCACAATTTATCACTATTAATTATTTTGATTAAAAAAGTTGTTTTTAATTAAAATTTAGTAATTTTCACTATTCATCAAAATATGATAGTTATCCGAAAAGTACCAAAATTTCACCTTAGGCTAAATTCAATATTCCGATTCCAAAAATGAAGTCCATTTTAAAATATAAAATATATATAATTTCAAAAGATAGGTATTACTATTCATAACGGCTAGTTTGATTGGTTACGGTGTGTTAGAACTCGGTGTTGCGTACAACACACACTAGCGTACCGTGGAAGCTTGGGATGTTTCATTTTAAATTTTTGATGTCCCCATTTGGTCAAAAAATTTAAAATATAGTATCTAAAAAGGGTTCACTATTAAAATTTTGTAAAAGTGCAATACTGAAAATGAATTTGTTCTTACATTATGTCTAAGAAACTCATAATATGGATTCTAAAATTATAAGGATTATAAAAAGTTTAAAATTTAGTTAACACTATTCATAACCTCTTTTGAACAGCTTGTTTGGTAAGTCATGGTGCGATTGAACTTGGTGTTGCGTGTAGTGAAAGTTATTGAATTATTTTTAAGAAATAACACACTATAAAATCTTGGGGTGTTACAATTTATTTCCTATTTTTGTGTGTAATTTTATACTCAACCAAACTATATCCTTAAATTAATGAATTGAGTAATGTTAAATTAGACGGTTGGTTTTAAACTGTTATATGATTGTTGTTCAATATGACAATTGGAAACTAATATCATATATTTGCAATTATTGTGTATAAATTTAAGTGATATTATTTAAGTAATGCATAAAGAAGAGTTGATGGAATCATCTAATAGACTCGGGTTGTACGAAGCCAATCTGTCAGAGAATGGGAAGGAAGTAACATCTCTGGGTTTTTCTCTAGACTAATCTCATGTTGAGCTTCAACATTTGAAGCATGAATAAAATCACCTAAGTGAGATGTTCAAGCTGATATAAATCACCAATCAGTTTATATTGTTAGGGTCATCCCAAAATTCTATCACCAAAGCACAGCTTACACATAGGCCCAATGTATGTGTTATAAGGGGCTATGTAACGAGGCCTAATATACTTTTTGTAATAATTTTGTATAAATTAAATTTTTATTTCTTATTATGGAAAAATTTGTGATTTTCAAATGTCGGGATAAATATAGGATGAATATTATTGATAAATTTTAGAAAAAAGGTATTTTAAAATATTCATGTAAACTTTAAATAATTAATAATGAGAAATGATTTTCAAAAAATGGACTTTTAAAATTATGGTTAGTAAGAATTTGAGACTATAATAATATCAACATTACTTTTAGTCAATAGAAAATTATTATTAGTAATATTAACCTTATGAATAGTAATGAATACTAATTAATAGTAATTCATCCAAAAAAATATAAACTTCACCCATGAATGTAAGAATACAATATAGATATCTTAAAAGTGAAAAAATGAACATAGATTGAGTTTTTGTTATTTTTTATTTAATAAATATTTTATTTACAATTTTATAATTAATATAATAATTTAAAATGGAATGTTATTTTCTTAAAATTTAATAATAATTTGTTACTTTAATTTCGTATCGTAATATGATATTTTTAGGGGACCTTGATAACTTTTTCAGGGTGTTACAAAACAAGTTATATTTATAGAGTTGTTTTTTTTTCAATAAATACAACTTTTATTTAAAAATTATGTTGAAAAAGTGATTATACAATCAAAAAACATTTTATAATTAAATTTTATTGTGATTAAAAGTTCATTTTTGATCATATGGGCCTGAGTTAGAACATTTTAATTTTAAACATCCACTCTCATCAACTGTGCACTTCATGCCTAATGTACACCAATTTACGCCCAATGACTCATCTGATTTTATTGAATGTAATTATTCATGTTTTAATATTATATTTTTGGAAATGTATCTTCTCTTAAAATTTAAATGTTTCTCATTCAGGGAGAAAGGAAAGATTCTTAAAGGATGATGAAGATATTTGGTGATGAAAGGAGACAATTCTATTGAAGGCAGATTGGACACCAACCCACAGTTGAGGATGTGGGTCCCACAATACTGGACCACTGAAGCCCAAATTTATTGTAATGATAGAAGACATACAGGGGAACAAATAATTATTCAGGCCAAAGTGCTAATTCGGTCTCCATGATGGTGATCAAGGCAGCCCAATTGGAAGATCAGAATCTGTGCCAGAATCTGCGGCCCAGAATGTCAGCCCAATGAATCTTACATATCTCCAAAACCACAAAGTAAATTGGGCTGAACATTTACAGGATGTTATAATCCATCAGTGTCTTCATTTTTTTCTTCTATGTCCCCCTCCAAATCATCCATCTAGAAGGACTTTAAAGAGGATCTGTCAACTGGATGCAAGCTGGATGCCATCTCGGGTCAAGGGTGGAGAAGTCTCCTCTCCACCTACTTTCCACCACCTATGCCTACCCTCATTGATTGGGATGACTTGGACTGTTGGAGCTCGGCCTAAGGATCCAAATTTTCCTATTTAAGGAAGTGGTGGTGAGGAGGAACTCATACCTTTCTTCATGTAATGTTATTATGCTCAATTTTCGTTGTAATGCTCTCATTTCCCCATGTAAGTTTCTTTTTGTATTTCTATGTTTTAATCCAACACCTTCTCTTCTCTTCTTCAAATTTCTATACTTAAATCTCTAAAATCAAAAAAATCATAGTGATAACTCTGTGTGTTGGTGATACAGTACACACATAGGTGTGAATTCCATTCACACACATGGAGTAGTGCTCGTTATTTCCGCGGTTTTAATCTCTTCAATTCAATTCTTGTAAACCGTCTTCTGCCCACAATTGATAGAATATCATCAATGGAGGGCTAACCCTTTAAGGGGTTGATCTTAGGAAGATGCAAAGGCTGGATTGAATGTTATTTAATGCACGAATTTTTGTTAATTGGTTAAATAATTCAACACTTCCATTCTTCAATTATTTTTTCTCCTCATCTTCACTGTGTTTGAAAAAGCTAATTCCAATTACTAAATTGACCATATACCTTGGAGATATCATGAATCTGGTTCTCTAAGTGTGTTGGTGACTAGTAATTGAGTTTAGTTAGTATCTAACTAGAAAATGATGAAGGTAGAGTTATTTTGAAGAATGGTTTCATCAAGAATTAATAAAACCAAAAATTTGTCTAAAGAAATAAAATGCATTCAATCCACCCAAGCGTAACCCAAAGATCAACCCATTTCATTATAATTGAACTCAACTAAGCTTATTAGTATTCTCCCAAAACACTTATAAACAAATCCAAGTTTTACACTTCATAGCCAAAAATCCATCACTTAGGTTGTGTATCTTAGGTATCTTCTTAGGTCTCTGTGGAATCGACAACCCAAGCTACACTACAAGGACCGTTCTACCCTTCTTCTCTTAGGTAAATTTGGGCGTGAACAAAATTTTGGCGCCTTTTACAGGGAACATGTAAGTACCTTAGATAAAAAAAACCTTCTTTCCTCACCTCCATTCTTCTACTCTCACCCAAGATCTCTTAACTTATCCCTTTCTCGCTTTTTTTTGCGCATGTCCGCCTACACCCGCGATTTCTCAAACAGACTAGTTAGGGTGGATTTTCCTAGGATAGGGGAATCAAGTGCACCTAGGGGATTATTTAAATCAGATCCAAATATTCTTGAAACCCCAAAGTCAGAACTTGAAACAAGTACAATGGAGGGTCATCCACAAAATCAAATTGTAAACCCTGGGGGGAATCAAATGGGAAACCAAAACCAAGAAGATCCAAACTTAGGGAATGTAGTTGATCAAACCATGAACGAATACCTCACTCCAGCTTTGACCAATTCCCCCTCATGCATTAGACACAATTCCATAGGAGACACCAACTATATATTCAAACCCCATCTCCTAAACCACCTTCCATCCTTTCATGGGATAGAGTCAGAAATGCCATACCTTCATGTCAAAGAGTTCAACGACATTGTTGAAACCATGTGTCCCCAACATCAACTAGAATCCGCTAAGATAAGGATATTTCCTTTTTCATTAATGGATCGAGCTAAAAATTTTCTAAAAAACTTGAGACCTGCATCAATCCACTCTTGGGACCAACTACAAAGAGAATTCTACAAAAAACACTTCCCTCATCACAAAACAATTGCACTTAAAAAGAGCATCAAATTTTTTTTTGAAAAAGAGGGAGATTCATTTTAAGAAACATGGGAGAGGTTCAAAGACACCCTAAACATGGTTCCACACCATGGGTTTTCTATACCTGAACAAGTGAGAATTTTATATAAAGGGTTCGGTCCGGATAATAAATAATTCATTGACATGATGTGTAATGGAACTTTTAAAAACAAGGCCCCAAATGATGCTTACGAGTATCTGGAAAGTCTGGCTGAACAAAACCAAACTTGGGGAACTTCACCTTATTCTGAAAAGCCACAAAGAACCACTAGAATTCATACACGTAGAGAAGAGGAAAGCCTTAGGGCTAAACTCGCAGCACTCTCTAGGAAGGTTGAAGAGATAGACCTTAGGAAAGTCCATGAAATCCAAATTTAGACCTTGTTTGCACAATTTGTGACAAACATTACCATAAAACAGACAACTGCCCAACCATTCCATCCATCAAGGATGTTCTTCTAGGAGGACCCCCAGCGGAAGTCAATGCCCTAAACTTTCAAAAGCCCCAATACCAAAACACCTTCAATCCAAGGTACAACGACCACCCAGGCGTCCGATGGAAGGATAACCAACAACATAGCCAACCACAAGGGAAAAATCCTTAACCTCAACAGAACTACCAAACCCATAATCAGTTTCAAACCCAACCTATCCAATACCAATAGCCACCAGTCCATTTTCAACAAACCATTCCTCCTTCAAAGTATCCCCCAGGGATAAACCAATCTTCTCAAGAACCAACCCAAACTGTTCCACAAAGCCTACAAGAACAACTTTGCAAACAAATGGAAAGGATGAACTCGGAAGTCTCTTCCCTTAAAAAATAACTTCAAACAATTAAAACTGGGAAGGCACCCATGCCTACCCAAGCCATTCCACAACAAACAACAGTGGGAGAGTCAAGTTGCACTCAATCAAATCATGGAAAATTGAAAGAAGTGATAGTCTTAAGAAGTGGGAAATAAATTGAAAAACCTGAATAAACCATTTCAGAACTATTAAAAGATTCAACATCACTTCAAAATGATGAAGAAAAACTCATAGATTCTGAAAAAACCAATGAGAATGAGAAGGAACCACAACCACACCAAACACTCAAACAACCTGCTCCCTTCCCTCAACGCATGAGGGGGAAATCCAAGCCTGAACTGAGTGAAACCTTGAGATAAATCTTCTCTCAAGTCAAGATGAACATTCCACTCCTAGATGCAATACAAACCATACCAGCCTACTCAATGTACCTTAAGGACTTGTGCATTTTTAAAAGGAAATTTTTACATAAAAACCAAGTCCTTTTGGCTGCTAATGTGAGTACCACCATTCAAGGGACCGTTCCTCCAAAGATGAAAGGCCCGAGTTTCCCTTACATCAATGTTGAACTAGGAGAGAAAAAAGTTGTCAAGGCCTTGTGTGACCTAGTTGCCAGTGTAAACCTCATTCCTTATGACATGTATTGTCAGTTAGGGCTCGAAGAACTCCAACCCACATTTTTTACTCTTCAACTCACTGATCGCAGTGTTCTGGTTCCTAAGGGGATCTTAAAGAATGTTTTAGTGAATGTTGAGAATTTCATTTACCCTGAAAACTTCATTGTCCTTGACAATCATACAAGCTTAGGTCCTAGGGAGCAAACCCCAATCATTCGTGGCCGTCCTTTCCTTGCAACAATCAACTCTGTTATCCGAGTCCGAAATTGGAACATGACCATCACCTTTGGTAACATGAGTCTAGACTTGAACATCTATAATGAAAGCTCACAAATTGGAGATGACGAGGACATTCATGAATTAAACATATTAGGAAGCATTGAAAATGAATCCATATAACATCAAGAAATATTTGATGGATGTTTAAGTCAGGATGAGATTGATTTCCTTTGTTCACATGAAGGAAGTTTATCTCCTTGGCTCAAATCATTTTCAAATTGCTCCAATGATAATGTCTTAGGACCAACAATCAGTGAAACCTTTCAGGAAACCAAATTCATGGAGACAAATCAAACTCCCTTCCCTAACCCAGGTCAATACAATCGTGTGGCTGAAACTTCTACAAATGGGGAATCAATTCAATCTGAAAATCTAGGAAAAAAAATTGATGTTGATCCAATGCCCCAATCTTCTGCTGAAATTCTGAACCAACCTGATCTTGAATTGAAGGAACTTCCTACTTCCATAAAGTATGCCTTCCTAGGGGAAAATCAAACACATCCTATAGTCATATCTTCTTCTCTTCAAGCCAATCATGAGGGGATGCTTCTAGATGTCCTTAGGAAACACAAGAAATCCATTGGTTGGACCGTGTCTTATATTCCTGGGATTACCCCACTTATTGGAACTCATAGGACTACTCTTGAATCTGAATCCAAACCATGTAGTCAACCTCAGAGGAGAATAAATCCAAATCTTATGGATGTGGTAAGGAAAGAACTTCATAAGTTCTTGAAAGCTGGTAACATCTACCCCATAGCTGAGAGTGAGTGGGTAAGCCCAATTGAAGTTGTCCCAAAGAAATTTGGAATCACTATGATCACTAATAAATATGGGGAAATTCTTCCAACTAGGTTGAGTAGTGGGTGGAGAGTCTGTATTGACTATAGGAAGCTCAACTCTTGTACCAAGAAGGACCATTTTCTATTGCCCTTTATCGATCAAGTCCTTGAGCGAGTGGCGGGTCATCAATTCTATTGCTTCCTAGATGGGTACTCAGGGTACAATAAAATTGAGGTCTCCTTGGAGGATCAAGGGAAGACAACCTTCACCTATCCATTCGGCACCTTTGCCTTCAAACGCATACCGTTCGGGTTATGCAATGCCCCTGGAACCTTCTAGCGGTGCATGATGGGAATCTTCTCAGATATGGTAGGGGATTTTCTATAGGTCTTCATGGATGACTTCTCTATCTTTGGGGATACATTTGAGGGATGTATTAAGAATGTGGAGAGAGTTTTGTCAAGATGTGAAGAAAATAATCTGGTCCTAAACTGGGAAAAATACCATTTCATGGTAAAAGAGGGGTTAGTCCTTGGCCATATAGTCTCGGGTTGGGGAATTGAAGTTGATAAAGCAAAGGTTGACATCATTCGTCACCTTCCATCACCCAGAACTGTTAAGGAAGTGAGATGCTTCTTAGGACATGCTGGTTTTTATAGAAGATTCATTAAGGACTTTAGTTCAATCTCTCATCCTCTTTGTGGTCTCCTAGTAAAGGATGCTCCATTTGATTGGATAGTAAGCTGCGAGGGTTCATTTTCAACCCATAAATCCTCTCTCACCTCTCCTCCCATTATGAAATCTCCAAACTGGGACCTTCCTTTCGAACTCATGTGTGATGCCAGTGACTTTGTTGTAGGAGCTGTGTTAGGAAAATGGTGTGATAAAACTCCATATGTCATTTCTTATGCAATAAAATCCTTAAATGATTCCCAAATCAATTACACCACCACTGAAATGGAGTTACTTGTTGTTGTGTTTTCCTTAGTGAAATTCAGGTCCTACCTCTTAGGATCACCCATCATTGTTTTCACCAACCATTCAGCTCTAAAATATCTCTTCCAAAAACAGGATGCCAAGGCTAGATTGATTAGGTGGGTCCTTCTTCTTCAATAGTTCGATTTAACCATTAAGGATAAAAAAGGAGTCGAGAATGTTGTAGTTGATCACCACTCTAGGTTGGAATTCAAAGACTACTCACATCACCTTTCTGTGTCTGATTCATTTCCCAATGAGAACCTCTATTCTGTGAGTGATTGCCATTGGCATGCTGACATAGCCAACTTCTTAGTTTCAGGGGTCATTCCAAAATTCTTAGGGACCCAAGATAGAAGAAAATTTCTTTCTAATGTCAAGAATTATGTGTTTGATGATCCATACCACTATAAGTTCTGTCCTGACCAGGTCATTAGGAGGTGTGTGCCAGAATCTGAACAATAGTCCATCCTAATGTTCTGTCATAGTGAGGCTTGTGGAGGTCACTTTTCTTCTAAGAAAACTTCTGCCAAGGTTCTTCAATGTGGTCTCTTTTGGCCCACCCTCTCAAGGGACTCTTACACATTTTTTCAAATATGTCCTAGGTGTCAACAATTAGGGTCCATCACAAAAAGGAATCAAATGCCTCTCACTCCAATATTAGTGGTTGAAATCTTTGACTGTTGGGGAATTTATTTCATGGGTCCCTTCCCAAACTCTAGGGGATATCATTACATTCTATTGGCTGACGATTATATCTCAAAATGAGATTAGGCCATTCCTACAAAATCCAATGACCATCAAACTGTGATTAGATTCCTTAAAGAAAACTTCTTCTCTAGATTTGGTATTCCTAGGGCTCTCATTAGTGATCATGGAACTCATTTCTGAAATCTCCCATTCTCATCACTCATGGAGAAGTATGGAATTTCTCACAAAGTGTCCACCGCTTACCACCCACAAAAAAATGGTCAATCTGAGTTAGCTAATCAAGAAATCAAAAAAATTCTTTAGAAAACTGTTAATCCACTAGGAAAGATTGGTCGAGAAAACTCTTAGATGCTCTTTGGGAATATTGAACAGCATTTAAAACCATCCTAGGAATGTCCCCATATAGGTTGGTTTATGGTAAAACATGACATTTTCTAGTGGAGATTGAGCATAAGGAACTTAGGATGGAGGCTTATGAAAATTCAAGGTCTAATAAAGCTAGAGTTCAAGCCTACCAGTCTAGGAATCTTAAAACTAAACACATTGAACCAGGGAAACATGTGCTTTTGTATAGTTCTAAACATCATTTGCACCCAGGAAAGTTGAGGTCTAGATGGTCCGGTCCATACATAGTGCATAAGGTGTACCCCCATGGGGATGTTGAAATTCAAGATCCAACCAATGGTCAAATATTTAATGTTAATGGTCATAGAGTCAAACCATTCATAGAACCATTCCAAAAACATGAAGTTGATGAAGACCTGAGTGAACCTTCCTTTGATGAAAAAAACAATTAATAAATTAGGGTTTAAGTCGAGCTAACGACGTTAAACAAAGCATTGAATGGGTGGAAACCCATGATTTTTAAATTTACAATCACTTTATTGTTTTAATCAATTTTTTTTAGAAAAACAATTTGATATAATTTTACCTCATATTGTTGACCTGTTCTTCTCTTATGAGTATGGATGGGTATGAAAGGGTAGCGCCGTATTCATCTGTGTCACGCGGTGTGATCCCTGAGTATTATCTTACCCAGAAATTAAAAAGATGACAATGTATCTACAATATAGGTGTTTGTAAGTTTTTATTTATTTATTTTTTTATATTTATTATTAAAAAAACAAAACAAAACAAAAAAAAACAACAAAAATGTAAAAAAAAGTGACATGCCGTAGGACGTGGGTCAAACCCCGTGACGGTCGGCGAAGCCGCAGGACTCGAACCCGGGACCGAAGGAAGACAGGGACGCACGCATACCACTGAACTATGGCGTTTGGTGCTTCCTTATTCTATCTTCTTTATATATATACTTATATTTTAAATTTTTATATGTATACATAATTTTTTTAAAAAAATTTATTACTTGTTATGAGTGTCGATCATTGGAGTTTCAAAATTAACAAGTATGTTTTGTCTTTATTTGTCTTTTATTTTATTTTATTTCATTTTATTGTTGATTATTTTTATAAAAGGGAACCTCAAAGGGTTTCCATGGTGTCTAACTATGTTGGTTTTTGAGAATCAGGGGCTGCCATGTTTGATGGATTTTCAGGGAAATCATAAGAGTACAAGCGTACACTACCGTGAGGATTCTTCATGTGACATGGAGACCAAGGAATTAAATGAGAGCATCACAAACATCAACATCAAATATAAGGTGAAATGGTTCTATGCTCGTATTCTCTGCCTCTACCCCTTCGAAATTATATTTTCTTTAAACACTGGGGACAGTGTTATATTATGTTGGGGGGAGGTGAAAATAAAAATCAATCACATAGAGCAATAAAATGTGCGTGTTAATTGAATGAAAATTTTCCTTAACCTTGAACATGTTATTACACATTGAAAACCTTGAAAACTGAATTTTAAATAATTTTGTATTTCTTGATTCTGATTTTAATACATGTTTAAGTTAATGAGCATAAAATTTTGGAAAGTGTGGCTGTCTAATGTGATTTTTCACTATTACATTTTCATCCAATTTTTATAAAAAAAATTCACAATGCACGTCTGTTGGATTGTGGGGTATTAATTTGAATTCTTGGTGTCCCATAATAAATAGCATAGTTTTGGTGATCATTTTAAATTTAATATGAGTAATTTAAAAATATATATATATAAAAAGACGTGTAAAAAAACACAAAAAAAAACAAAAATAAACAAAAATAAATTTGCGCATAGAGCAATGAAATTACTTAATGGGTGGCTTTAGGCAGTTGGGGATCGTGACTCCATAGTTGTCTGGCCCAGAGTTGGGAATTTTATCTCTATTTTTGGAAATTTGAATTTGTTTTTGAATGAGTTATCTCGAGATGATGCCCGACTATGTGGGCTTCACTTGGTGCCCTAAGGCTTTTGAGCCTTGGAGTCATCGGCAATGTCTTGATACAAGGGTTGACTCATTTGAATGAAATTTCAATAACCATGTAAACATTGAAAAAAAAAGAAAAAAAGAAAAGAAAAGAATGTATAATCATATTAATATTAAAATGTGATTCCACCTAGCGCTTCCATCTTTTCCCCATTGAATAAAAATGAACCCCCATGTCTATTGTGACACACAAAACATCATCATGATTAATTGTAATTGGATGAAATGTGGCATTGAATTTGATCAGAAGAATGGTATTTTGCTTGGGATATGCTTTAGAACCTACATTTTATTAAATGATTTTTATGGGATGCATAATTTTTTGGTATGAGGTATTTTGGTGAGCATTGATTATTAAAATGTTTTTGGAAAAGGGAATTTGATTTTCATAATCATTGAGTTATTTGCTCGGGACTAGAAAATCTCAAGTTGGGGGTGTGATTAGACAATCAAAACACATTTTATAATTACATTTTATTGGGATTAAAAGTTCATTTTTGATCATATGGGCTTGAGTTAGTACATTTTAATTTTAAACATCCACTCTCATCAATTGTGCACTTCATGACTAATGTACACCAATTTAGGCCCAATGAATCATCTGATTTTATTTAATGTAATTATTCATGTTTTAATATTATATTTTTGGAAATTTATCTTCAATTAAAATTTAAATGTTTCTCATTCAGTGATCAAGGAATGATTCATAAAGGATGATGAAGATATTTGGTGATGAAAGGAGACAATTCTGGTGAAGGCAGATTGGACACCAACCCACTATTGAGGATGTGGGTCCCACAATACTGGACCGATGAAGCCCAAATTTATTTTGATGATAGAATACATACAGGGGAACAAAGCATTATTCAGACCAAAGTGCTAATTCGGTCTCCATGATGGTGATCAAGGCAGCCCAAATGGAAGATCAGAATCTGGGACAGAATCTGCGGCCCAGAATGTCAGCCCAATTAATCTTCCATATCTCCCTCACCACAAAGTAAATTGGGCTGACAGTTTACATTATATTAGGAGACATATGGGGCTTCATTTTTGTCCTCTATGGCCCACTCCAAATCTTCCATCTAGAAGGACTTTGAAGCGTATCTGTCAAGTGGATTCAAGCTGGATGCCATCTCGGGTCAAGGGTGGAGAAGTCTCCTCTCCACCTACTTTCCACCACCTATGCCTACCCTCATTGATTGGAATGACTTGGACTGTTGTAGCTCGGCCTAAGGATCCAAATTTTCTTATTTAAGGCAATGGCGGTGATGAGGAACTATACCTTCGTTCCTGTAATGTTATTATGCTCAATTTTTGTTGTAATGCTTTCATTTCCCCATGTAAGTTTCTTTTTGTATTTCTATGTTTTTAATCCAATTCCTTCTCTTCTCATCTTCCAATTTCTATACATAAATCTATAAAATCACAAAATCACAGTTATAACCTTGTGTGTTGGTGATATAGTTCACACATAGGTGTGAATTCCATTCACACACACGGAGGAGTGCTCGTTATTTCCGCAGTTTTAATCTCTTCAATTCAATTCTTGTAAGCCATCTTCTACCCACCATTGATATCATATCATCAATGGAGGGATAAACCTTTAATGGGTTGATATTAAGAAGATTCATAGGCTGGATTTAATGTTATTTAATGTACGAATTGTTGTTAATTTGTTAAATAATTTAAGACTTCCATTCTTCAATAATTTTCGCTCCGCATCTTAACTGTGTTTGAAAAAGCTAATTCCAATTACTAAATTGACCATATACCTTGGAGAGATCATGAATCTAGTTCTCTAAGTGTTTTGGTGACTAGTAATTGAGTTTAGTTAGTATCTAACCATAAAATGATGAATGTAGTGGTATTTTGAAGAATTGTTTCATCAAGAATTAATAAAACCAAAAATTTGTCTAAAGAAATAAAATGCATTCAATCCACCCAAGCGTAACCCTAAGATCAATCCATTTCAGTATAATTGAACTCAACTAAGATTGTTAGTCTTATCCCAAAACACTTAAAAACAAATCCATGTTGGACACTTCATAGCCAAAAATCCATCCCTTAGGTTGTGTATCTTAGGTATCTTCTTAGGTCTCTGTGGAATCGACAACCCAAGCTACACTACAAGGACCGTTCTACCCTTCTTCTCTTGGGTAAATTTGGGCGTGAACCAAAAATTGTTGAAAATTATTTTCATAAAATGGAGTTCATTTTTGAATTCAGAGCATAAATATTATGTTAAGGTGAATTTATGATATTTTAATAAAATAATTTGTTTTTTGCTGAATAGTAAAAATACAGTTTTGAGTTTCGGTGTGATTAATGACATAATTAATGATGTCATAAATCTGATAGAATTGTGAATAGTAATATATATTACGAGGTGTCCCACAGAGCCAATACAATGGGAAAATTTCATGGGCTTTTATATCGTTTTGCAAATACCACCGATGAGGTCTCCCTTGGAAATTAATTAAATATTCCCGCACTTTTGTTATATATACCAAGACATTCCCTCATTACATTAATTCTAAAATTCTCCTCAATGAAGATCTGATATCTTTACATCCCATTTAGTACTCCCACAGTGCCCTCAAGCCCCCATGTTCTGATCCATCGAGCTTTCGAAGTCACTCTTCAAAGTAAGGGAACCTTTCACCCTCTGCTTTTAGTCATGATTTTTTATGTTATGTCTTATTTTTTCCCTATGATTATGTGGGATTATGTTCTTATATATATTTATTACTATACATTTCATTTCCAATTGATGAGAGTCCCTTCAATTCTTATCAACTTATATTCCAGAATTATACGTGACACCGTTAGGCTGCCGAATTTTCGTAAAAAAATCTCATTTTCTATTTTCTTTCAAGATTTATTTTCATGTGGTATGTCATTAAAATGTCCAAACCATGATCTTATTTGTTTTTAATTTTTAAATATACTGAAAAAAGATTAATTTTTTTGATGGGATACTATTTTCCCCTCTATTTATATAATTATATAAAACCATGTTATGTAGCTGTTATGCTACATATAATTCATCTCAATATTTCTCCACCTTTCTATAATAAATTCTATTTTTTTAATTATATTAATAACCATACCTATTTAGTTTATATGGGAGTTTATAAATTCAAAAAATTTATATATTTGACTCTAGAATTGTCATAAATATACTGTCACCCACATTGCATGGGTTATAATTGACATAATGATCTTATTTTCAAGAACATTTAAACTGCACAAATTTTGAAATAAAACCAATTTCTTTTATTCCCATTGGGTTATTTATGAAACGTTTGATTATTAAATATGTGGCTCATATGAATATGAATACATATTAAGGATATTACCTGATAGTTCTCAAATACATAGGGTAAAAAATTAAATTTTTAGAGATGAAAATTATGAGGATACCTTGGTGAATAACCTTGGTAATTTTTATGACACCTTGGGGATGCACCATGGTGATATGTTAATAAAGGTATAAATTAAATTTTGTTTCCAAATATTGATATTATTATTAATTTTATTTTTATTATGATATTTCTATTCTTCCATTTCTTATGACATTTTGTTTTTTTATAAAGTTCTTATTGATATCACAAGTAAACTGATTCCCTTGTTTATCCTTATTGGGCCTTCTCTTACCCTTTGCTTTGATGTCTATCTCTAGGTTATGAGATGTAGTAATTATACATAGGAAGAGCCTAGGATTGATCCTTCCTAGTGGTTTAAAATTATTTTTTATAATTTTTCATGTATTTTGTGCCTGATTTCCAAGACACTAGACTTTAAAGATACTCTGTTTGTAAAATGTAATGAAAAGTTATGCAATAAAAAGAAGGGATTCCATTGTTGGTATCCAAGGATTATTTAGTTATTTATGGAAATTTGTCTATCAAAAACTTCATGAAGTACGATATTTAAAAGTTTAAATATAGGAAAACATCCTTCTATTTTGATGAAATATTAAGTAAGTGGTTTCCGAACAAATAAATCCTTGTCCGGATATGAAAAAGTGGATGAGGATCTGGCACATATGTACCTAGGAGTGAAAACTCCGATAAGGAGTTTTGGGCTTGACCTGGGGTATCTGGGTACGAAACAACAGGCCTTGATTTACTCTTATTTTGAGGCTCCTGTGGAATATGTTTTGTTAATCAGATGCTTTTTAAGAATCATTATAAATAAATTATAAAGAAATTTAATTATTTAAGAATGAATTTTTAAGAGATTAATTCCGTTATAGTTGAAATATTCACAAATGAAATAAGTTCCTCAGTTAGGTTTTCTTATTTTATAAAATGGCAGGCAATATGAGGAACTATGCAAATGGTGACCGCAATAGACCATGCACTGACGACCCTCCGATGGAAGCCAGAATGGAAAAGTTATGGGAAATAACATGAATCAAGTTGAAAGAATGATATCACCATGAAGGGGTCAACGTTCTATTGAATTGTTTAAGCATCAACAACCACCGTCCTTCAGTGGATCGACTGACCCATAGATCCATGAATAGTGGATCAGCTCTATAAAGAATATCTTTTATTTGATATACTATTCAGAGCAACAGAAAGTCACCCTGGTAGTCTGTCTCTTAGAGGGAGAAGTTTATTAGTTGCGGGATCTGATAAAAAACACAAGGCCACGAGTGGAAGTTGAAAATATGGAGTGGGATGAGTTCTAAGGGGTGTTCTTCCGTAAGTATTTCCCATGTTCTATGGTAACCAAAATAAAAAAGGAGTTTCACGAGCTGAAGCAGAAGGAGAATGAATTTGTGGGAGGATACAAGTTGAACTTCCCTATAACATCATGTTGTACCTTAAGCTTTTTCATGGATCCTAGTGGGAAGGTTGATAAGTTCATTAGTGTACTAAAACCACATCTGTAGAAGAATCTAGCCAAACAAGACTATGACCTCTATGAGGAGATCGTGAAGAGTGCGATGAAAGTCAAACTGGCATTTGGTGAGACGTAGTGGTATCATAAATCAAGTTACAAGAAGAGATTTATGGATCAATGATTAGGGATGAGAATCTATTAAGTAAGAGGAGTCAAGAAAGTACAACATCCCACATGTAATAAATGTGGGAAGAAGCATTTTGGGAATTTCCTTCTCAAGAGTGGGAGGTGCTACACGTGTGGAAGATATGGCCATATTGCACGGAATATTCGTAGTGATGTGAAGTATAAGGCCCTGGCCTTACACCATACTGAATATTAAATTAAATAAATAATTCACATTGAGGATCTTTTCAGGTTTAGAGTTTTAGAGAATGAGAACATAACTATTACATCTCAAAAGATTACAAAGTAGAAACTTTTACTAAGTTTCCATAAAATAAAAACTCTTAAAAAGAAACATGTCCAGTTCCATGTTTTAGGTTGCCTGACTTTCCCTTGATCCCATACTTGAACTTATTCCACGTTAAGTCCTGTGAAAAACATTTCAAAAACTTGGGATGAGCATAAAAAGCTCAGTAAGGGATACATAAAGAGTGAAAACAGTTAGTTTTTTCAAAACAACAAGTAAACCATGTATACTTTATCAAAGTAATATTTTTCACCTTTTCGAAGTTGTAAAAACTCTTCACTGAAAAAAAAAGTTCATTACTTACCCTTCTGTAACAAAAACATTACCATAAAACCCTTATAAGATCACATAACATATAAAGGTAACTTGTCACATAAACATATTTAAGTGGAATAACCATACAGTCGACTTCCACACATACTAAATGGAATAGCCATACGGCTAACTTCCACACATACTTAATGGAATAGCCATACGACCGACTTCCATACCCAATGCATTGGAGGTTATAACGTAACCACCTGTCCTGGTATTCACGGTACCACCCATCATATGGTTTATCACGTAACCACCCGTAGAATGTCCAAGTACAATTATAAAATTATAACACATAAAACCAATATAATGGAATGATAACATTTCCACATTTCAATCCCAATATATCATTTAAATATATTGACAAAATAGAATCCTTTATCAAAACCATTTTCAATACAAAAATACATAAAAGAGTATATGGTATTTATTTTATTTTAAAAACATTACGACTTGTTGAGGAAGACAAAGATCAAATAATACTCACGGCGGGGGGAAAGGTCTTTGTCACTGCGTACGTTAAAAGAAACATTCCTTTTTGTCATTTAGTAAAACATTTTGTAGAAAAATATTCCTTTTGTATAAAAGTAAAAGTCAAAGTGGTTTATACACCGTATAAAATAAAGTTGTGTATAAAACGAAATATGCCTCAATGAAAGGATATTGAGGCGATGTCCCTTACAAAGACGATATCCTTTGTTTAAGGATAAATCAATTACATAATTTTGTGTCACAAACAAATACACCAAATATAAGTGGATATTAAGTGTAAAACAATTAGAGGTTATTCACACATATTCATAGAACGACATATTCAAGGAGTATATGTTTATCCCAAAGAATAAAATTTGGGCTAAGAAGTTCCCTTGCAAAAATTTGACAGCCTAATGGCGTCACTACGAAATTCAGAAAATGAGTTAATGAGAGATATAAAGGTTATCTCATCACACAGAAATACAATTTAAATCAGTAAGGATATAGAAGAACATATCCTAACATAATAGTATGTGAATTAAAAGACATAACAAAAGAAGTCTTTTTAAAATAGGAGGGTGGAAGGTTCCCTTACCGACATGGGTATCTTTCGAAACATACACCCCGTGAAAGAAGGAAAATACAACATTGATGTAAATACCAATAAATGAATGTATATTACACAATGAGTAAAATAATGGGCAGTACATACACCACTCAAAGGAAATTGTTGAAAATGTAGCATAATTATCACTGGAATAAAAGTGAGATGAAAAATCCCTTATGAAAACTCGGCAGCCTAACAGCACCACATAAAATATACAAAAATGGATTGATGAGATAAAATAGGGTATCTCATAATATTAACATAAAGTTTATAGAAAGTGTAATATAAAATAACATCCCCCAAAATAACAAATAGGAGCTTAAAATAAGTGACATAAAGGAGAGTATTTAAAAAGAAAGAGAGAGGTTAGATCTCTTACGGAAATTCGGCAGCCTAACAGCGCCACTCAAAACTTCCAAAATGGATTGATGAGAGAGAATATGGTATCTCATCATATGAACATAAAAATTACAGTAAGAGTATTATAAAATAACATCCCAATAACAAGAAAGATGATCTTTAAAAGGAATTACATAAAAGAGCGTACTTAAAAAGAAAGAGAGGAGTAGGATCCCTTACCTCAGGTCCGACTTGATTCGATCATTCTTTAACATCCTGAATAATAAACTTGAGTTAATTTCTACTTGATTAAGAAACTTTTTCAAGTTCATAATTCTTTTTATATCAATTATTGACATGTTATAAACATTATTTAATTATTTAATTTAATAATGTTTGTTTTGTCGATATTTGGTTCTTACGTCAAAAGTGGACTTCTTACAATTACATGTTGTTCGTGTGGTCAAAGGTTCTTTATATCCAAAATGAAATTAATGATTTGGATATCATATATATCATATATATCTTGAATATACATGTATTTATAATATTACATAATCATTTAGGGGTAAGAAATGAAATTCACCATTCATGGAGACGGTAAGCCGTACGTACGCATGAACGCTACTTTCATTTCTTTGTCATATTAATGGAATTAAAAATAAATGAGAGATGTGTATATTTTTTATTCCAGAATTATATTAATACTTTATATGTATCATACATCATATATATCCATTATATGTACTTATAATTGTACATTACATTTGAGGATAAGAAATGAAATGCACCGTTCATGGAGACGGTAAGCCGTACGTACGCATGAACGCTACTTTCATTTCTATCTCATACTTTAATTGAAAGAAAACAATAATTATATAAAGGTATATTATAATTCCAGTATAACATCATATATAATAACTTTAAATACATCCTTTATACATCCCACATATGGCATTAACGAATCAAATCACTTTGAGGAGGCGGTAGTCCACACGTCCTAAAAAGAAGATAGTGCGTATACCTATAATGGAATCCATAAAGGTATGCCACAAATGAAAAATACAGAAGCTTAAGTAAAACATAAAAATATTATATATCATATATAAACATAGTGACATCTTAATGGCCACCTTTGAAGGTGTTATATGAGTGTTGAACAATCATCGTTTAGTGAGGCAGAAATTCACAATCCACAGAAACTGTATGTTCTTTAACCATTAGATGACGGTGTGTGTAAGTGTAGCTCGAAATCTTATTATAACAACATCCTATTATATTTAAGATACTGGAGTTGTTACAAAATAAATGAATAAAAGAGTTTATGGGGGTTGGAGAAGCAAAATAAAACAAAATAGCACAAGTGAAGACGTTACCTTAACATTGGGTAACTCCCTTTGGTTTGAACCAAAAGGGTTTCTTGAAGAGGTTCCTACCTAAGTTAAGGCTTATAGGATGAGTATAGGGATGTGGAGAGACACAATGATCAGAGGTTTGCCGAACCAATGGTTTGAGAGGTGTGGGTAAGGTGGTAGAGGTGGGGGCCTTTCATAAGAGGAGAGGAGGGGCACTCTTGGTAAAGTATAAAATGTTACTTTATTTTCAAATGGTTTTCGGATTTTAATGGTCCCACATTGATTTGTTTCTAGGATAAGGTGATACGGGTTCGAAATCCACCCATACAATAGGTTTTTGACATGTTTAGGTCCTAGATTTTTCATTATCTTTCCATTTTATTTAAATCGTTAAATAATGAGGTCATTGCTGCATCATGATGATGTTATAAATAATTTAATTTATATAATATCTAAAAATTATAAAAATGATACTATGATGTAGGAAATCCTTTTATCTTTCTAATTACTATTTATAGCCAAATTCTGACTTGTATAACCACATGTAAAAATTGTTTTAGTAAAAATAAATCATGTTTGTGACATTTTTATTTTAACTTTAAATAAAAGGCATATATGTCATTATCAAACCCAAGTGCCTCCATGGGGTACCCAAAATTGACCCATGGTTTGTATTGGTTGGCCATAACTCATCCAATAGGGTTAGGAAAAGTGTCAATATATTTTCATTTTATTAAAATATCATCTTTTCCTTAAATCACACTAATTACCTTTAATCGCGATTAATAAAACTTAAAAGTTACTTTTCATCAAAAATTATTTTCATCCCATTGAACCACATTTTACTTGACAATTAAAATCATTTAAATTGGATTTTTGAAATTCAAATCACAGAAGTGGTAAAGTCCCATTTAAACGAAAATTCAAATTTTGTAACCACCACTTTGTGGTTTCAGTATTCATCAAAAAATTGAAGTTTTTCAGAAAAATACCAAAAATTCACCCTAAGCTATATTTGATATTCTGAATTCAAAAATTATTTCTATTATACCAAATTAATAACATAGAATTTTCATTAATTAATTTTATAATTAAACCCCACTGTTAAAACAAATAGCGTGTTTTAAAGAAACAATATCTTTCAAAAGATTGACACTCGTTTATGTCCAACCTTAAAGTGGTATTAAATAAAATGACCACCATTTTATTTAATGGTAAAAATATATTATATTTAAACTTTAAAACCAATTAGAAAGATAATCTAGTCATATAAATAAATTAGATTAAAAATAGGTTTTGAATTAAAATACAGCATTTTTCACTGTTCATTAAAAAAAATATGAACTTGATCAGAAAAATACCAAGAATTTAAAAAAAGTAAATTTTGATATGCCGATACTAAAGAAGAATTTTATTTTGTCAAATATAACACATAAAATTGTCAAAAAGTGGATTTAAAAGTGGTTCGCCCTCAAAAGGCGGTTAATCGACCTTTTAAAGAATATTAGACTGTCTATGCTTAAAACTGGATTCATTCGCATTTTTTATCCTATAACATTTATTGTAAACAGTAAAAATATTTGACAAACATATATAATAATTTTGTAGTTAGTCATTTTCATTCCTGACATTACAAGGGCTAGGCATTAACTACCATTTAAAATAATATTATTTTATTATTAGAGTGCAACGTAAGATTCCCAATAAACTCGTTGTTGCGTGTTCGGTACGCCATCGAGCATGGCGTCCCCTTTAAAGTTATATTAATATTTTATTCAAAAATATGGATAAATGTGAAAATTTCATACTCTTCATTTACCTGGGGTGTTACATCCTTCCCCTCTTTTGGGAATTGCGTCCTCGCAATTTTAAAATTGGGCTTGGATACTTCATTGAATGCCCCACATCGGAAAAAGAGCAAATTAAACTATCACTTTAAAATAAAGAAAGGAAAGTACAATGGACACCCGAGTTAATGCATACTAGTATTCCAAGTATGAAAATATGGACATGGAGGAAAAAACAAAGGGTCATGTTCTGATGGAGAGTGATAGTAAACATGTCTAAGAGAAAGTTAACCATAAGAAAATCACAAACTTGTGATGGGTTAAACGGTATTCGATTCCCCAGTAGGAAAAGTTAATAGACAACACTTTTGTTTTAAGTTACTCTTCATTGAGGAATTTATTTTTGATCTTAAGGAAACATACTTACTTATCATGTTGACTTTCAACTTTTACTAGATTTCATACACAAACTCATACTTTCCCCAAAAGACGAGTATTTAGGAAGACTTATTCACATTAAGAGTACTATAATAAAATTCTAGAGAATCACCTAATCCACAAAAGAGAACTATATACTTACCATATCTTTATACCTTAACAAAAACCAAAACCAAAAAGGTTAGTACAAGATCATATAATCCAGAAAAGGATAACCCTTTATAAAAAGAAAATCTATTCTTAATCTCCAAAATTTGTCCAACAAAACCCAAAGTTCAACGAGGACCATTCGATACACAATTTGTCCATAAAATTCATCAAAGTAAACCAATATAAGATTGAAACACAAATATTTGAAGGATTTAATCACGTAGTCTTCCAAGTTAAATCATAACATTTATCTCCAAACAACATCAGTTGCTCTTAAATTCTCATATTGAAAAGTAATTAACCTAATCACATATCCTCCATGATATGTTAATCAATTCCATTGGTAACCTAAAATAAACATACTCTTGATTTCTAAAATCATCTAACTAAAAATAATTATTCAAACCAACCAGGGACTTCACGTAGTCTAGTGGTAGGCGATAAATACCAGTCGCACTTTGGTTATGGGTTCGTTTCCCGCAGCTTTGTCCGACGCGACGGGTTGTCACACGGTCTGCGTGTTGTCCTTTTTCCAAAACAATATAATTTTTAAACATTCACCAAAACGAGATAAAATCTTCAAAAATTATCATTACATATTTTAACCTCATGTTTATCTCATGCCTTTCATTTTCCATCATATCATATAATAACCCATAATTACCTCAAAAGTAAGGATCATATAAACTCTAATGGTTACCTTTATAATTATTACCTGAACTTCCACCTCGATTTTTCATCTCGTACATGATGTATTACAGATCATACCAAGGTTCAAGTGGTTGATCATGACTCCTTGATAGTTGGTTTAGAATAACCACGAGTTTCCTCATTGAATCCCCCATTTTATCTAGTCTCTTAATCATCGAACCACCAATGTTTCCTTCAAACCTATTGTTACATTGGTGCCTTCTTTATCCATCCATTCACTAAAAAGAGAAATGCCAGTTTGAGTATATCAAAAAAACAATCATGTACTAATGAGGAAGATAACCACTAAGATATACTTACTCATTCACTTTATCTAAAACTAGGACTCTTTCTGAAATCCTATCCGTTATGGTACTGTCACTTATGCATAGAGAATACCCTAACCTCTAAAGTTATCTATACTGACCTCTGATACCAACTATAAGGCCCCAGCCTTAAGCCTTAATTTATCTTGAATTAAATGAATAATTCACATTGAGTATCTTTTCAGGTTTAGAGTTTTGGAAAATTAGGACATAAATATTACATCTCAAGAGATTACAAAGTAGAAACTTTTACTAAGTTTCCATAAAATAAAAACTCTTAAAAAGAAACATGTCCATTTCCATGTTTTAGGTTGCATGAATTTCCCTTGATCCCATCCATGACCCTATTCCACGTTAAGTCCTGTGAAAAACATTTCAAAAACTTGGGATGAGCATAAAAAGCTCAGTAAGGGATACATAAAGAATGAAAACTGTTAGTTTTTTCAAAACAACAAGTAAACCATGTATACATTATCAAAGTAATACTTTTTACCTTTTCGATGTAGTAAAAACTATTCACTGAAAAAATAGTTCATTACTTACCCTTCTGTAACCAAAAGATTACCATAAAAACCTTATAAGATCACATAACATATAAAGGTAACACGGGACATAAACATACCTAAGTGGAATAACCATACGGTCGATTTCCACACATACTTAATGGAATAGCCATACGGCTGACTTCCACACATACTTAATGGAATAGCCATACGGCAGACTTCCATACCCAATGAATTGTAGGTTATAACGTAACCACCCGTCCTGGTATTCACGGCACCACCCGTCATATGGTTTATCACATAACCACCCGTAAAATTTCCAAGTACCATTATAAAATTATAACACATAAAACAAATATAAAGGAATGATAACATTTCCACATTTCATTCACAATATATAATTTAAATATATTGAAAAAATATAATACTATATCAAAACCATTTTCAATACCAAACTACATAAAAGTGTATATGGTATTTATTTTATATTAAAAAAATTACGGCTTGTTGAGGATGCCAAAGATCCAATAATACTCGTAGCGGCGGAAAAGGTCGTTGTCACCGTGTACGTTAAAAGAAACATTCCTTTTTGTCGTTTAGTAATACACTTTGTAGAAAAAGATTCCTTTTGTATAAAATTAAAAGATAAAGGGGTTTATACACCGTATAAAAGAAAGTTGTGTATAAAACAAAATATGCCTCAATGAAAGGAGATTGAGATGAAGTCCCTTACAAAGACGATATCATTGGTTTGAGGATAAATCAATTACATAATTATGTGTGACAATCGAATACACCAAATATAAGTGGATATTAAGTGAAAAAAAAATCAAAGGTTATTCACACATATTCATAGAATGACATATTCAAGGAGTATATGTTTATCCCAAAGAATAAAATTTGGGTTAAGAAGTTCCCCTGAAAAAATTTGACAGCCTAATGGCGTCACTACAAAATTCAGAAAATGAGTTGATGAGAGATAAAAAGGGTATCTCATCACATGGAAATAAAATTTAAATCAATAAGGATATAGAATAACAAATCCCAACATAATATTAGGTGAATTAAAATACATAACAAAAGAAGTCTTTTAAAAAGAGGAGGGTGAAGGGTTCCCTTACCGACATGGGTATCTTTCGAAACATACACCCCTTGAAAGAAGGACAATACAACATTGATGTAACTACTCATAAATGAAATTGTATTACACAATGAGTAAAATAATGGTCGGTAAATCCCCCACTCAATGTAAATTGTGGCAAATGTAGCATAAATCTCACAGGAATAAAAGTGAGATGAAAAATCCCTTATGAAAACTCAGCAGCCTAACAGCGCCACATTAAACTGACAAAAATGGATTGATGAGATCAAATAGGGTATCTCATCATATTAAAATAAACTTTATAGAATGTGGAATATAAAAGAACATCCCCCAACATAACAAATATGAGCTTAAAAGAAGTGACATAAAGGAGAGTATTTAAAAAGAAAGAGAGAGGTTAGATCTCTTACGAAAATTCAGCAGCCTAATGGCGCCACTCAAAACATCCAAAATGGATTGATGAGATAGAAAAGGGACTGTCATCATATGAACATAAAAATTACAGTAAGATTAATATAAAATAACATCCCAATAACAATATATATGATCTTTAAAAGGAATGACATAAAAGAGAGTACTTAAAAAGAAAGAGAGGATTAGGATCCCTTACCTCGGGTCCGACTTGACTCGATCATTCTTTAACATCATGAATAATAAACATTAGTTAATTTATACTTTTTTAAGAACCTTTTTAAAGTTAATTATTCCTTTTATATCAATTATTGACATGTTATAAACATTATATAATCATTTAAGTTAATAATGTTTGTTTTGTCGATATTTGGTTCTTAAGTCAAAAGTGGACTTCTTAGAATTACATGTTGTTCGTGTGGTCAATGCTTCTTTATATACAGAATGACATTCCTGATTTGGATATCATATATATCATATATATCCAGAATATACATGTATTTATAATATTACATAATCATTTAGGGGTAAGAAATGAAATGCACCGTTCATGGAGACGGTAGGCCGTACGTACGCATGAACGCAACTTTCATTTCATTGTCATATCAATGGAATTAAAACTAAATGAGATATGTGTATATTTTTAATTCCGGAATTATATTCATCCTTTAGATTTATCATAAATCATATATATCCATTATATGTACTTATAATAGTACATTACATTTGAGGATAAGAAATGAAATGCACCATTCATGGAGACGGTAAGCCGTACGTACCCATGAATGCTACTTTCATTTCTATCTCATACTTTAATGGAATGAAAAAAATAATTATATAAAGTTATATTATAATTACAGTATAACATTGTATATAATAACTATAAATCCATCCTTTATACATCCCACATATGGCATTAACGAATCAAATCACATTGAGGGGGCGGTAGTCCGCACTTCCTAAAATGAAGATATCGCGTATACCCATAATGGAAGCCATAAAGGTATGCCAAAAATGAAAAATACATAAGCTTAAGTAAAACATAAAAATATTATATATAATATATAAACATAGTGACATCTTAATGGCCACCTTTGAAGGTGTTATATGAGTGTTGAACAATCATCATTTCGTGAGGCAGAAATTCGCCATCCACAAAAACTGTATGTTCTTTAACCATTAGATGAAGGTGTGTGTAAGTGTATCTCGAATAATTATTATAAAAATATCCTAGTATATTTCAGATACAGGATTTGTTACAAAAGTAATGAATAAAAAGTGTTTATGGGGGTTGGAGAAGAAAAATAAAACAAAAGAGCACAAGTGATGACGTTACCTTAAAATTGGGTAACTCCCTTTGGTTTGAATCAAAAGGGTTTCTTGAAGAGCTTCCTGCCTATGTAAAGGATTCTAGGATGAGGAGAGGTATGTCGAGAGACAAAAGGATCTGATATTGGCTGAAACAACGGTTTGAGAGTTGTGGGTAAGGGGGTAGAGGTGGGGGCCTTTTATAAGAAGAGAGGAGGGGCACTCTTGGTAAAGTATAAAATTTTACTTTATTTTCAAATGGTTTTAGGATTTTAATGGTCCCACATTGATGTGTTTCTAGGGTAAGGTGATAAGGGTTCTAAATCCACCCATCCAATATGTTTTTGACATGTGTAGGTCCTAGATGTTGCATTATCTTTCCATTTTATTTTAATCGTTAAATAATGAGGTCATCGCTGCATCATCATGATGTCATAATGAGTTTAATTTATATAGTGTCTAAAAATTATAAACAAAATACTATGATGTAGGTAATTTTTTTAGATTTCTAATTAATATTTATAGTCAAACTTCTGACTTGTATAACCACATGTAAAATTTGTTTTAGTAAAAACAAATCATGTGTATGACATTTTTATTTTAACTTTAAATAAACGGCATAAATGTCATTATCAAACCCATGTGGCTCCATGGGGTACCGAAAATCGACCCATGGGTTGTCTTGGTCGGACATAACTCATCCAATAGGGTTAGGACAAGTGTAAATATATTTTCATTTTATTATAATATCATTTTTACCTTAAATCACACTAATGACCGTTAATCCCGATTAATAAAACTTAAAAGTTACTTTTCTTCAAAAATTATTTTCATCCCATTGAACCACATTTTACTTAACAATTAAAATCATTTAAATTGGATTTTTGAAATTCAAATCACAGAAGTGGTAAAGTCCCATTTAAACTAAAATTCAAATTTTGTAACCACCACTTTGTGGTTTCACTATTCATCAAAAAAATTGATGTTTTTCAGAAAAATACCAAAACTTCACCAAAATATATATTTGATATTACAAATTAAAAAATGATTTCTATTTTACCAAATTAATAACATAGAATTTTAATTAATTAATTTTATATTTAAACCCCGCTGTTAAAACAAATAGCGTGTTTTTAAGAACCAATATCTTTCAAAAGATTGACACTCATTTATGTCAAACCTTAAAGTGGTATTAAATACAATGACCACCATTGGATTAAATGGTAAAAATATATTCTATTTACATGTTAAAACCAATTATAATGATAATCTAGTCATATAAATAATTTAGATTAAAAAGAGGGTTTGAATTAAAATACAACATTTTTCACTATTCATTAAAAAAATATGAACTTTATCAGAAAAATACCAAACAATTTAAACAAAGTAAATTTTGATGTGCCGATTCTAAAGAAGAATTTTATTTTGTCAAATATAACACATAAAATTTTCAAAAAGTGGATTTAAAATAGGTTCTCCATCAAAAGGCGGTTAATCGACCTTTTAAAGAATATTATATTGTCTACGCTTAAAATTGGATTCATTTCCATTTTTAATCCTTTAACATTTATTGTAAAGAGTAAAAATATTTGACAAACATATTTAATAATTTTGTAGTTAGTTCTGTTCATTCCCGCCATTACAACAGCTAGGCATTAACTACCATTTAAAATAATATTATTTAATTATTAGAGTGCAACGTAAGATTCCCAATAAACTCGTTGTTGCGTGTTGGGTATGCCATCGATCATAGCGTCCCCTTTAAAGTTATATTAATATTTTATTCACAAATATGTATAAATGTGAAAATGTCATACACTTCATTTAACTGGGGTGTTACATGAAGCCTCTACTTCCCAACACTAATGACAAGGGGATGATGGTTTAGGCCCTACATGATGTCCTGTGCTATAATTGTGGGCAACTTCGGCACTTTACCAGTGACTGTCCAAATCTGAGGGTAGTGGAGGGGAATCACCATCATCCTTAGAAAAGGAAAAGGTAACAAGGTCTTACCTTTTTTAACCACGACAGATGAAGTTGAAGAACCAAATGATGTGGTAGAATGTATACTAGTCATTATCTCCAAGATAGCATGTACTTTGTTTGATTCTAGTTCTACAAATTCCTTTATTTTATCAATATTTGCAATGAATTTAGAATCAGCCCCCAATTTTCAAAATGTAGAGTTATTGGTCCAGAGACCTGGTGGGATTATCCAACCATCATCATGGTTTAGAATCTCTAGTATTTACATTAGTTATCACAATCTTATTGAAAATGTAATAGTCACTCCCATGCTAGAATTCGACATTATAATAGGGATGGACTGGCTCTCAATGTTTAAAGCTAATTTCAAATATAGAAGCAAGGAAATATTAGTAGAATTGAATGGAAACCCTACAATTATATTCCATTCAGAGATATCTCAACCAGATCTTTGTCTAAAAGAACCTCTCATATCCTTCATTATGGAGTTAAATGGTGAATAAGAAGAAAGAAATTAGAATTTAAGGATAAAAAATGTCCCCATCATCCAATAATATGTTGATGTACTTATGGAGGAGTTACCCTGACCTCCCCTAGAAAGAGAGGTATAATTCTCCATTGAACTCATACTTGGATCTAATCTGATATCAATGACCCCCTGTAGGATGAAAAATATTGAGCTAGAGGAAATGAAGGAACAACTCCATGTTATTTTTTAGAAGGTCTTTATCTGACATAGTGTGTCTCCTTGGGGACCACAAGTTCTATTTGTGATTAAGAAGTATGGATTGATATGGCTATGCATTGATTATATAGAACTGAATGAGATCATATTAAAGAACAAATACCCTCTTCCAAGAATTGAGGACTTATTTGACAAACTTCATGGGGCTCAGTTATTCTCTTACATTGATCAAGGACCTGGTTATCATCAATTGAGGGTGAATAAATAATATATTCCAAAAACTTCCTTTCGATGAAGATATGGGAATTATGAGATTGTTGTTATGCCCTTCGAACTGACTAATCCACCTGCTATTCTTATGTATTTGATGAATAAATTCTTTAAGGACTACCTTAGTAACATTGTGGTGGTTTTTAGTGATGATATTATGAAACATTCCAAATGTCAAAAGATTCACGAGGATTATATAAGGGTTATTTTGCAATATCTACCAAAGGAGAGGCTTTTTGGGATGTACAGAAAATGTGAATTTTGGTTGTAACAAGTTTTTTTTCTTGGGTCACATTGTAACCAATGATTTAATCATACTTAACCCTGTAAAGAAAAAACTTATAGAGAAGTGGCCTCAACCTACAACAATAAATGATATTTGTAGTTTGCTTGTTTCTTTTAGGTTATTATAGGAGGTTTTTGAAAAACATTTCTTGATTATCTAATCCATTAAACATGTTAACTCAAATATAGATGACGTACATCTAGACAAATGAGTGTGAAGAATGTTTCCAAGAGCTAAAGAAGAGACTATTTACTGCACCCTTGTTAAATCTTCCCTCAAGTGGGGAAGGAATATTTATTTTTAGTGATGCATATCTAAAAGGGATTCGGTGAATCCTCATGCAAAATGAAAAAGTCATTTCTTATGTATCTCAACATTTGAAGACTAATGAGTAGAATTATCCTACGTATGATTTGGAGATGGCGGCAGACGTTTCTACTCAAATGATATCGAGGAACAACCATTATGGTGAGAAACTTGATATATACATAGACCATAAATGTTTGATGTATATTTTCTCATAAAAGGAATTGAACATGAGGCAGAGGATATAATGAAATAGGAATGTTGGAAATGGGAATTATAAGGGAAGGGATATCATCAACCCTAACTCAAATGATTTCTCAACGGTCATTACTGTAGAAGATCAAGAAATCTCAAAAAGAGTATCCTTTGTTACAGAAGAAGTTTGAGGATGTGAAGGATGTGATGTTTTCTGAGTTTAATACTGATCAAGAATGTGTAATAAAATTTCATAAAAAACTATGTGTTCTATCTATTACAGACATAATGAATGATCTGATGGATGAATCTCATATCTCTACTTTCCTTATACATATTAGAAGCTCATAAAATATAAAAGGACCTTTTTGATATTTATTAGTGGGATAATAGGAAAAGGGAGACTTCAGACTACACTTCGATGTTTTTAGTCTGTCAGAAAGTGATGGCAGATCGAAAACTTCTTAAAGCGGTATTACAACCACAACCCATACCAGCACGGGAGTGAGACAATATCACTATGTACTTCATCACTGGTCTCCTGAGAACATCCAATGGAAACAATGTTATATGGGTTTATGTGGACTATATCACCAAAACTGCCCATTTTATCTCTATATGGGAATATTTCTCTCTTGATCAACTTGCCAGGATTTACATTAAAGAAGTGCTAAGGCTACAAGGAGATCCACTTTCTATCATATCTGACCATGACCCAAGGTTCACATCAATATTATGGAGAATTCTTCCACATTCTATGAGAACTGTATTGAAGTTTAAGATGGCCTATCACCCCCAAAATGATGGACAACTGGAAGAAATTATTCAAACACAGGAGGACATGTTGAGAACAAGCTCAATGGAATTCTATGGTTGATGGGACCAACACCTCTCTTTAGTTGAGTTCTCTTAAAACAATAACATCCAATCGATAATTAAAATTCCACACTATGAAGCTCAATATGGTAAATGATGTAGGAATCCTACATCATGGAATGATGTTGGTGATTGAATGCTTCAAGGGCCAGATACCGGGTAATAGATGATAGATAAATCTATGCCATCTAGTAATACATTTAGGATACTCATATTCAGAAAAAGAGATATACCGACAACCATTGAAAAGGCATGTATTTTGAGGTTAGTGACATGGCCCTTCTTCTAATTTCACCTTGGAAGATATTCACGAGGTTCGGGAAGAAAGGGAAGATCAGTCCTAGGTATATTGGCCCCTATTAAATCATTGATCACATAGGATCAGTGGCCTATCGGCTTGCACTCCCTCTAAATCTAGCTCAAGTACATGATTTTTTCCATATATGCCTCTTGAGAAGTACATATCTGACCCTTCACATGTACTAAATCCAGAGGTGGTTCAACGTGAACATGACCACTCTTATAAGGAGCATCCGGTGGAGATCATAGATCGTAGCGACAAGGTTCTTTGCAACAATAATACCCACTTTGTTAAGGTTTTTTGGAGGAAGAGGAAATGTGAAGAAGCCACATGGGAACCAGAAGAGTCTATGAGTAAGAAGTATCCCAACATTTTCTCTTCATTGGGTACGACATAAAATTTTGGGGACCCAATTTCTTAAGGGGGAACAATGTAACAAACCTAACTTTTTTTAATATTTATTTCCTAAATTTTTGTGTTATTTTATACTCAACAAAACTATATCCTTTAATTAATCAAGTGAGTTTAATTAAATGAGACCGTTGGGTTTCAATTATTATATAACTGTAGGTCAATATGACGGTTGGAAACTAAACTATTAATGTTAAAAATATTGCTTATGATTAATAGTGATCTTGGTTTATTAATACCTGAAGAAGATTCTATGACCTCATCCAGTAAACATTGGTCGTACGAAGCCCATCTGTTAGAGCTTTAGAAGGGGGTAGCATCTATGAGCTTTGCTCTGGACTAATCCCAAGCTGGGATTCAACATGTAAATCTTGAAAAAACATTCCTAAGGGAGAAGTTTAAGTAGATAGAAATCATCACTAAGGAAATTTTTTCCATGCCGCCCCAAAATTCTATCAGCATAGCACACCATACACTTATGTCATATGTAGATATTATAAGGTGTTATGTAACGAGGCGTTAGATACATTTTGTAAGCCCTTGGTATATATGAAATTTTTATTTCTTATTATGGTAAATGTTTTAATTTTCAAATGTCATGGTAACTATAGGATGAATATTATTGAAGAAATTAGGAAAAATGATATTTTAAAATATTCTTGTAAACATTAAATTATTAATACTGCGAAATGATTTTCCAAAAATGGTCTTCTATAGTAGTGATCAGTAAGAAATTAATAGTCTAATAAGATCAACATAAATTTTAGTAAATAATAATGTATAGATAGTAATATTACCCTTATGAATAGTAATTAATAGTAAGGAATAGTGAATTTTCCAAATATAGAAACTTCACACATGAATGTTTAAATAAAATATAGACATCTTAAAAAGTGAAAAAAGGAACATAATATAAGTTTTTGTATTTTTTTATGCGATAAATATTTTATTTAAAATATTATAATTAATTTATTAATTTAAAATAGAAAGGTATTTTCATAAAAAGCAATCATAAATTTTTACTTTATTTTCTTATGGTTATATGATAATTTTATAAGACCTTGATTATGTCTTCAAGTAGTTACAAAACAATAAATAGTTCTAGAGTTGTTTTATTGAATAAATAAAGATATTATTTAAAAATTAAATTAACAATATTTAAAAAATTGTTTTCATAAAATGGAGTTGATTTTTGAATTTAGATAATCTATATTAGGTTAGGGTGATTTTATGATATTTTTATAAAATGTTTTGTTTTCCAGAGAATAGTAAAAATACATTTTTGAGTTTCAATTTTATTAATGAGATCATTAATTATTTAATAATGATGTAATTAATATTATCAACTAATGAATAGAGAAATATGTTATTAGGTGTCCCATGTGGCCAATACCATGGAAAAATACACTTTTCAAGACCATGGTTTTAAAAATACCACTGATGAGGTGTACCTAGGAAATTAATTAAATATTCCCTCAATTTTGCTATAAATTTCTTTCCATTCCCTCATTTTTTCATTGAAAAATCATAATAAACGTATATCTGGACTATTTACCTCCCATGGAGTCCTCCCAAGGTTCCCTCAAGACCCCAAGGTCCCAACCTTTGTGATTTCAATGTCACTCTTCAAGGTAAGGGAACCTATCACCCACCTATTTTAGTCATGTTTTCCTGTATGTTATGTCTTCTAGTTTTAATGAAATTATGTGGGGGAAAATTCTTTTATATCCTTATTACTATAAATTTTATGACCAAAAAAGGAGAGATATGTTCCCCTCTCATGAAGTTATTTTTCTGAATTATAAGTGGCGTTGTTAGACTGCCAAATTTTCGTAATTGAAATTGCATTTTCTCTTTGCTTTAAAGTTTCCTTTTTCATATGGTATGTCATTCAAATGTCAACACGACGATCATATTTTTTTATTCTATACCTCTATTGAAAAATTATTCATTTATTTATGGTAGACCCTTGTCCCCTATATTTTTGTTTTCTAAACCCATGTTATATAGTTGTTATGCTGCAGAAATTTCGTCTCAAAATGTCTCTCTCTTTCTCTCATGAAATTCTCTTGTTTTATTAATGTGAATACACATACCTATATTTCTTATATGGGTGTTCATAAATACAAAAAAATAATATATTTTATTCTGGAAATGAGATACATATAACCATAACTTCCTTTCTATGGGTTATAAATGACATAATGATCTTATTTTCAAGAACTTTTAAAATGACAAAATTTTAAAATAAAACACATTTATTTTATTTCTTTTGGGTTTGTTTTTGGATTGTTTGATAATTGTATATGTAGAACACATGAAATTAATGACATATTAAGGGTGGTCCCTGATATCACTTCAATTCATTGGTAATGAATTTAATCTCTAGAGATGAAATGTTTCATAATACCTTGGTGAATAACCATGGTAATTTTTATGACACATTGGGGATAGTATTTGGTGATATGTTCATGAGTGTATAAATTAATTGTTTTAGACACATATTTATGTTATTTTTCATGTTTTTTTTATTATGATATGCCTATTATTCCATTTATCATGAATTTATGTTTATTTATCATGTTCGTACTGATATAACAAGTAAACATTTTCCATTGTTTACCCTTACTGGGCCTTCTGCTCACCCTTTCCTTTGATGTATGTCTAAAGGTTATGAGATACAGTACTTGTACATAGGAAGAACATATTATGAATCTTTTCATGTTGTTTATAAGAATATTTTTTTTCATGTATTATCTTCCTGATTTCCTAGACAGTAGACTTTAAAGATCTTATGTTTGTAAAATGTAATGAAAAGTTATGTAATAAAAAAGAGAGATTCCATATAAAAACATGTCTAGTTCCATGTTTTAGACATCATAACATTTCTTTGATCTCATCATTGACCCTATATATCTTTATGTCATGTGAAAATATTTCAAAATTGGGGATGAGCATAAAATGATTTGTAAGTGATACATAAAAATGAAAAACTATTAGTTTCTCAAAATAACAAGGAAACCATGAATACTTTACCATAATGTAATTATTTTCACCTTAATGTAGTTTAAAAAATACTTCACTTAATAAAAGATCAATTTTTACCCATTTTTAACCAAAATATTAATATAAATATCATAGAAAGCAACATATTGCATATAACGTAACTTGAGACATAAACAAACTTAAATGGAATAACAATATGCTCTAATTCCACAGATTTGACTAAATGGAATTTTCATACGTCCAACTTACATACCCAATGAATTGGAGGTTATAACGTAACCACCCATCCTGGGTTTATCATGGAACCCCCAGTCATTTGGTTTATCATGTAACCACCCATCATTGGTTTCTCACATAACCACCCGTCAATTTTCCATGTACCATTATATAATCATAAGACAGAAAATATTGAAAATATCAACATTTCACTAATAACATTTCATTTTCCATAACAAGAAATTATTTCTAGATATTGAAATATTCAATCCATTTCAAAAACCATTTAAAACATTTAATAAAGATAATTTTGAATCATTGTTTCTCGTACCGATTTAAAACTTTTAAACTAAATTATCATTTTAAAAAATTCATGTCCATATAAATTAATTCTTATAACCATTTTGAAATCATGGAAATGAAAGAGAATTTTTTAATGAATAAATATTTAAAACATTTAAAACGTTGTTTTTGTTATAGATCCATTTACCACATAATAAACAATTGAATAAAAATAATGAAGGAATAAATTTACACAATACATTAAATATCATTAGAATATACTAATTCTGGATATAGAGATTTAATATGGTAGTATATAAACATTATAGGGTAATATATGCGCCTAACAACATGATATGCCTTAGAGAAAGGAGATTGAAGATAATTGCCTCAGAAAGATAATTTTGTAAATTAAATATATTGATTATGTGTATTCTCAATAAGTACACATAAATCAAGTATAAATATAAGACAAGATATCAAAATTTATATCCCACATAATTATAGCATGACATAATTAATAAGTAGATGTTTAACCAAAACAATGGAAATTGGGTTCAGAAGTTCCCTTACCTCGTGTCTGACTTGACTCGTTCGTTCTTTAATTTCCTGAATAATAAACTTAAGATAATTTGTACTTGCATCAGAACCATTTTCATGTTTATTTATTCTTTTTTATCACTTATTATCTAGTTATTAAAATTAAATAATTATTTAAGTTAATATTAGTCATTTTGTCGATATTGTGTACTTGAAGCGAAAATCATCTTTTATATTTACAATTTAAAAAATGTGGTAAAAATTCAACTAAATCTAGAATATTATTCATATATATATCATATATATCCAGTATATATGTATTTATAATATTCCAGAACATTTTGATATATGAAATGAAATGCACCGTTTATAGAGATGGTATGTCGTACGTACACATGAACACTACTTTCATTTCTATTTCTTATTTAATATAATGAAAGAATAATGATATATATTTATATTATAATTAAAGTATAACATAATATTTTCTATATGTTACATATGTTCATTTACATCATCCTTTATATGTTCCATGTTTTGTAAGAACGAGTCAAATCACTTTGTGGGGGCGGTAGTCTGCGCTTCCTCAAATGAAATTATCGTGTTTACACAAAATGAAAATAATAAAGGTATTTGTAAATAAAAATTACAGAAGAATAAATAAAATATAAACATAATATATATCGTATAAATACAGTTCCATCATATTGGAAACCATGATATGTGGTAGGAGATAATTGAACAATCATTGTTTCATGAGGTAGTAGTTCGCCATCCACAGAAACAATATGTTCTAAATCTATTAGCTAGAGGTGTGTGTAATTATATTTAGAATCATTATCATAACAAAATCTTAGTATATTGAATATATACATTTTTTATTTAATAAAATAATAATAATAGAATAGGTAGTGAAGAAGTAGAATGTTGGAAAGAAGCTTTTGAGAAGACCTCATATCAGAAAACAGGTTACTCCCTTTGATTTGAACCAAAAAGATTTTATGAATTTCCTTCGGCCTAAAGTAAAGATTATAGGAGAATGAGAAGGATTTTAGGAGATTATTGGAATAGTGGTTGGATAATTCAAGGGGTTTGAGAGGTGTGAGTAAAGGTTTACAGATGGTGGCCTTTTATAAGATGGGGTGGGGTAATTTAAGAATGTCTTGACTGATTATTTTGTTATAAACTTAATTTTTATTTTTCAAAGGTTGAAAACTAATTTATTTCAATGATTATATAATTATAGTTCTCAATCATCTCAATCAATATGTTTTAGATAATTTTGGATTCAAAATCAACCTTTTCATTTAGCTTTAACCCTTAGTTAACTAATTTATCAATTATCATGTCTTCTTGTATATTCATACTATAGGGTTAATATAGTTACCCTAAAATTACAATAAAAACTAAAGTGGTTCATTGATGAAATTTACAAATTTATCTAAGTCATTTGAACGAATACTAGTTTTTTATGAATATTATATTATTTAAAAAAATAGTATTTCTTTTAAAAACATATTTCTGTAAATTTTTATACTATTCATATCTTGAATTTTTAAGAATCCATAAAAAATCAATTATTTAGAAATATAAAATAATTAATATAATGATAAAAAGTCATAATTATCCCTAAAATTAGTGGATGACATAAAAGATTTCTAATTAAATTTATTTTAATATTTAGAATTTGATTCATTTAAATATTTCATTAATAAGGTAATCACTACATCATCATTGTGTCATAAATATATATATTAATTTTATATATAACAATTATAAATAAACTACCCTGATGTAATAAATCTTCTTATATTTCAAATGACTATTTATAGTTGAAAAAATAACTTATATGACCCCATAAAATGTTTTTTTTACTAAAAGACACATGTTTAGGTTATATTTTCCTTCACTTTATATTAAAAGTAATTAAATGTCATTTTCACAAACAAATGGATACATGGGGTCCCAAAATTGACCTAAGGATTCCCATGGATGGAAATATCTAATCCAATAGGTCTAGGACATATGTTAGGCTAATTTAATATTATTATAATATTAAATTTTACCCTAATTTAATGGATTTACACTTTAAACATGGTAAATAAAATATTTGGTGGAGTTACTATTCATAATTTTTAAAAATAAAATATACATATTTTCACAATTTGGGAATATTGATTCCAAATATGGAATCTATTTTTCTAAATTAAAAAAATAGAAGTTACAGAAATTAATATAAAATTAATTCTTGCTGTCAAAACCAAAAAGTGTGTTTTAAAGATGTAAAAAATACCAATAGATTGAAATGTGTTTATGTCCAATTTCAAAGGTAAATTACTTCCAATGAGAAAAAATGGATTAAAAGATAAAAATATAATCCAAATAATATTTAAAACAAATTAAAAGTACAATATTACTATTAAATGGACGTTTTGAATTAAAATGAAGTATTTTTCAATATTAATTAAAAAATGAACATTAGTAGATAAATTTAAAAAAATTCATCCAAAGTAAATTTTAATGTTACTATTATAAATAAGAAGTTTATTTTGACAAATAAAACATATAATGGTTTCAAAAAAAATTATTTAAAATGTGTTCGACATCAAAAGGTGGTACAACTGCATTTTTAGAAAATACTTATTTTATCTGAAAAAGGGATTTATTATTATATCATATCTAGAAAACCTATCAGATGAATTTAAAACATTAAATTTAATATCTATCATATGTATTTGATTATATAAATATACATAAAATGTTATATGAAAACACAATTATTATTTTTTAAATAGGCTTTCATAAAAACACATCCACTATATTCAATAGGTTTTTATTGCCATTTATAATAAATTTGGTAACTAATGGATAATAATTTAAACATGTGTTAACCATATTTAAAAATTTATTTGATACTATTCATTCCCTCTATTCCAATGGTTAGGCATTAAATACCATTTAAAATAATAATATTATTGTTGTATTATTTTTTAGTACAACTCAATGTTGTTTGTAATGTATGATTTTAGAAAAGACCATTGTTTCATGTCGAGTATGTTATCCGAAAGAGTGTCCCGTTTGACATAAAATTAATATCTTATTTATAAGTATTAATAGAAAACCAAAAGTATTATTCTTTAAATACATGGTTCATTACAATTTAGTCAGACATATCATCATTGAATAAAAATTGTAAATTAAAAAACATATGTATATAAATACTAATACCTCTTTCGTAGTGAACTTCATCTCTAACAAACATGATTGGGTATGTGTGATAGTTATTTTTGATTCAATTGACTCTTTTTATCCTTGTTTTAAAATCATAATAGAATCTATTAAAAAAATTCAATATTTGTGATTTTTATACTATGTTTTTGGTGTATAATAATCTATTACAATCTATGTAATTGTGAGTTAAAATGATCAATATAATCTTTAATACATTTATATATATTGAATTACAAATATCATAATCATGGTAAATTATTACATGAAACAAATTATAGAGTCCATATCTATTTTTCATTTGTGATTATTAAAACTGAATTTAAAAAATTCAGTAGATTTATTTATGATTATATCTATGAAAAGAGTCTGTGGATTCAACAAAAAATTGTATAATGAGTTTATAAAGTCATTCTCACATAAAATGAAAATTTATTTAATTTTATATTTCACTATAATAGTTCTCTACAAGTTTCTCATGTAATCCATTTTGTTTTCTTCCTAGACATTCTGATTGTTATATATTTAATGTACAAATAAATAATTTGCATAGTAATAATTATTGTAATCATTATTTGTTAAAGAGATTATACAGATAAGAATTTTTTTCTTTTGAAATAGTTAATTCAATAAATTCTAGGGAGGGGTATTTTTAATGATCATGGATATCAAACATGAGCTAATAGAATGAGTTAGTTGAATTCAATGGTTTTTGTGGAATAACCAGGATGTATAACATATATCGATCTATGGGTTTGTGGAATAATTTCATGACGTGAAACATTTATCTATAAATGGGTTTACAGAAGAAGTTCCTTGTGTTGATTTTTTATCATTTGGATAATGGTATAGATCCTAGTATTTCTTTAGATTAAAATTGAATAGTTTATGTGAATTGGAAATTTTTGGTAATTATATTTTTTATAGGAGATTTCAAATTAATATTCAGAAGTCCATAGTTATTCAATTTTAACTAGTAGTTATTATTTTAATATTATATTCTTTACTATTATTTTGTTAGTTTACATTTTATAGTTTTATTTTTCAAAAGGTTTGTTGATTTATTGTTATTAGACTAATATATTTGAGTCCATATATTATAATATTTTGATTCTTTCAGTGTTTTAAATTAGAAAATTTGTTTAAACTTCAATTCATTCCCTCTTGAATTTTTCAAAACATTACTGTCTATAATGATAGTTGGTTTCAAATTATCACACTAATTTTTTGATATTCCTGGTATTTATTTTTAACTCTACATATCAAAAGAGAGTTTTTTAGATTTTATCCTTTTATCACTTCAATTTTCAAATGGTTATCATTTTTCTATATATTAACCATGTTGTATAGAAAATATATCTATTTTTTTCTATTCAAAGGAAAACATTAAGTATGATTGGGAATTTAAAACATTAATAGTCATTAATATTTTATAGATCGAGTCAGCAGTAGTGTCATGATAAAATGATGCCTTTTATATAAATACCATAATAAATCATTATTATATAGTGAACAATAATTAAAAAATTATGATGGAATAATTTTAGTTATTCAACTAAGATGAAAACTTGTAGTGTAAGGGAAAAAATATGTCAAAAATTACTTATTGTGTTCTATGATGAGACATATTTATAGTCATATTTTATTTTTTTAAATAGTGAATGAACTATATAATAATTTTACAATTACACACTTCAAAACATTAATGGTTCTTGAAATTTGAAGAGAAATTCATAAACAAGGCAAAATGAAATTTAATTTTATTTGAAGATAATTATTTAAAAAAATGTATCAATGTATCTTGGTAGTTTTTAATAGAATTAATTCACATGGAGTGATGAAAATTATAGAGATAACATGTGAAAAAAAACATTGAAATTATTCTCAAAGATTGAGAATTTAAGTGAATAATGATCTTGAAATAAAATATCTTATATATCTAATATTATACGATTTTATCATAAAATTAATACCAAATAAGAATTAGCATAAATGACATTTCAAAAGGTGAAGAGAAATTTTTTTGTTTGATTTACCCTTGAGGTTGTAACTAAAAGTGCTAATACATTAATTTTGAATACATCAATGAGTCAAATGAAGTTGGTTTCTAATGATAGTAGTTTTAAACATAGGGAAAGCTAATTCACTAAAATTTTCTAGAAATTAATTTAATAATCAAAAGGTTTAATTTCAAGAAAAGTTACAAAAAAGGGATATTTTATGATTCTATTAGAAGTGATGAGAAAAGGGAACCGACAGATGATGCTGTTTAAAAATTAAAATAACCTTGTCATATTTGAAAAGATTTCCAATAATTGAACATGAAATAAATAATATTACAAAAATAATATAAGAGTAATTTAAAGACAAAAAGTAATGTGGTTTCCATCCATGTTTTATGTATATAACATTGGATGAAGTAGTTTTGAGTTTATTTGGGTGACTTGATTTGAACATAATAATTATTTTCATGCAGGAAATAATGTTTTAAAATCATTTAATGCCATACTTTTGTTTTCATATATTCATAATTAATTACATTTGATGTTTTTAATTGTAGTATTTAATCCTAATTAATATATTCGCTCTCCTTGTGTATACAAAAATTGGGAAAACATAAGTTATTTCATGGATATTTTAATAAAAGGTCAGAGGACTCTATAGTAGGGTTTTGATTTTTTGAAACATCGTGGAGCTATTTCTGGGTGTTCATAGATTCCTGTAGAAGTATCTATCCACACCTTGTTTTATATTTTGATTCTATTGTTCAATTTGTACATTCAAATTAATTTTTTATCATAGAGTCATACTTGGTGGTGTAACATACATGGGAAACTATGTGAATATGTTATTATTTATATTTAACATCATTACATTATCTTCCCCTTTATATTTTTAATGGATTTTTTATATATTTTGATGTGATGGGTCCAAAAATATTACATTTACCTTCAAAGGATATCCATATAAAATCAATTCTAGTCACCATATTCTGATTTTTACGATTCACACATGATGCTTTGTGTAAATTCTCCTGAGTAGGATGGTCATGTTGATGTGGTAGGTTACATGTTTCAACATAAAACCACATAGTATTAAAAATAGTTTTTATGATTATATTTAGATGATATATTTATAATAAGTATGTATGTATTTATATATATATATATATATATATATATTAATTTTATAGTAAAAAATATCTAAATTTTATATTTAGTTTAAATTTAATTAAAATAATTATATGTGTATGATAATTTGTGTGATTAAATATAAATAGAATAAAGAAATTTTATTTAAAAAAACAATTGAAAATTCTATGCTTAAACTTTTACATTTTTAAGTGATAATATTTGATGAAGGGATTAAGCTACATTGGTGTTTCTCATTTAAAATGATATTGAGTTTAGGAGGATTATATGTATAATATAATTTCTTATAAAATCCAATATGATGTCTGTTTAATATGTATGTCATATGATACATTATCTTATTTTAACATAAACCCTTAGAATTTATTTTACAAACATTACTTGATCATAAAAAAGGATAATGTTTTATATTTTAAAATTTCATTTAAATATTTGTTTTAAATATAATTTAAATATGAATTTAATTTTTTCATTTTTCTCATATAAATTTGATTAGATAAATTTTATAATTTTTGATATAAATCATACCGATGGTTATTTATTGAACATTTTGAGTGAAATAAATATGTTTTAAAGGAGAAATTGATCTTATTAAAGGGTTTCTGGCATGTTATAGTAATTTTTTTATTGTGATAATAACCTTATTACATAATATAATAAAATATTAATATATTTCATATGATACAACCAACAATATTTTTACACATTTAGAAAATTTCTATAATAATTTAATCGACTATTCACTAGAGAATACCAAACACCATGTTTATAAATGCTATCATAATTTTTTTACCTTAGTACTGATAAGATCCAAAAAAATTCATATGTACTAACACTACATCAATTCATTTAAAATTTATATATACCATCTATCATGTATCATTTATATAATGCACTGGTTAAGTCATAGCAAGAATTAAATAAGTTGTTTTGCAATGGATACGTTTTTCAATAATGTATTTAAAATTCATTTGGTCTTTTTGTATAATGTTTCATACTTGGGAATGTACAAGTTACATGTTCCATTCCATGATAATTTATGGATAACACTTTAATTTGAATCACAATGAAATATGTAACTATGATATTTGAAGATAAATCCATTGTTAAACAAGATACATATGTTTTCACAACTATATATCTTTTATCACATAGAAGATAAATCATCTTAATTCAGAGAATCCTTTAAAAAATGGATTCATATAATTTTCCAAATATATTAAATTTTGTAATATCATGGTGTTATAGTGTCATGATCTATTACAAAGGTGCCCATGTTGTGACTAGCTTATGCCCACCTCCAATAGGCCAGGGGCTGGCGACGAGTATCGAGTAGGAATATCCACAAATGGGAGACATTTTCTTAAGTAATTGTACATAAAAACACACACATCTCCATGACAAAATACTGAAAAGAAAAAAACACTAAGAAAAAAAAATGCATTCATACACTAAGATACCAACCACAATGTTCGATAAGAATGTAATGTTCATTCATTAATGTACAAAAGGTCAAGAATACAATCCCACCAAAAAGAATGAGTCTGCAGTATAAGGTCCAAAAGCTCATTTGCAGATGACCCCACCTGAAGGGTAAGTACAAAAACATATGTCTGATACTATAGTAGAACACCTCAACTGTATTTTCTCTCTCTACTCACCACCTAGTCCTAGTCCACATAGGACTCCATCATAGCGCCGATGGTATGCACATGACATGACACATTCGAGAAAAGCCCTTGTAGAGGTGAGTGAAACAATGCTATGTAGAACACCCCAAAACATAATGTAAAAGACGACGGAGGAAACATAAAGAAGGAGATACAATTATAAAATACCAGAAAGTAAAATATCCACTATGATGTTATATTCATCTTGACACCAGTATTTTTCTATAGCATGTGTAACTAGAACATCCAGGTATACTAGTAAAGTCTTCCAAGATGGAAGGTCTCATCAACTACCAACTACATGGTAAAAAGGTAATTCATAACCAAATATCATCCATAATATCCTTTTTGAGGAATGATCGTTTTTGTAAAACACACACATTGATCCATAATATAATCAGAGACTCTTGTAATGAGGTCTCGATAATTTGGGCCCCACCAAAATTAAACATACAGGTCAAAGATCATAATATACAGAGAGGTGATTCTTCCCATAGAATACTGAAAACCCTATATTTATTATCCCACAATGTAGGTTATCATCTTCAAATAATATAGTCCATTATACTAATGCAACTCACAACCTAGGGGATCTGTCGTAGATAATTCCCAAAACCCTACCAATACGACCCACATAATGGAGGACAAACACCCAGCGCTCAGAGGTCACGTTAATTTCCATAAGAATCTATCAGGGGGGAAGAGGATCACTCTTTTAATAGAGGGATACCAATACTCTACTTGAAACTTGGCATCTAGAGGAGACTACAATCTAGTGATGTGGATGTAATGTAACACTAAAACCTTGAGGAAAGAACCTAGGGAAAGTCTTTTCATATATTGTTCCATTCCAAAATCCCACCAAGCCATCTAAATAATAACCACCACATAATATGGGTATCTTTTCCAAAAAAGGATTGTCAAATGGACCTTTCTATTGAATGGTACATGTATTTTGATGAAAAAGTCTAACCTAAGTCTTTTTGAGGTCAGAACTAGTCAGACCTGTCGACCCGACCCGGTCCTATCTGGCAGAATTGACCCATCCCGGCCACTGGGCTTAGTCCATCATAAACTATTGGTAATAGCCTGGCCCAACCCATTGGGCATGGTCTATTGGGCTGTTGGAGAAAGCACGGTCATGCGATTTCAGTCCATGCAGCCACCACGTTCAGTGTTGATGACACTTCTTCCTGACACCCTTCATCTAAACATCCACCATCGAGGGTTCAACACGGGTTGGAAGCTCTGTACGCATTCCCTGGTGGTCGCTTCCCTTATCACCACATACGCCCTTCACTTTTGTGGGCTCCACCGCTGTCATTCCTGGACCGTGTTCTCCAACCCCACCAACAACTGTCCTCCTCCATGATCTTCCTGGACCTATCTCCCACCAGGCTGTTGAGGCATCTGCCACAGCTGCCCTTCCAGTGGCCTGTCATCAAACATGGTCCCCACCTCGACCAGTCTTGCTGCACTTCCTAAGACAATCCATCCATTGCCTTACAACATTATAGGCCATTTCCTCAGCCAATTGTGTTGTAGTATTACTTTCGAAATTCCATGTTGTCGAATTTATGGTCTCAGTTCATTGAACCATGGATCGAAGGCACCACAATCCCTCATCCATACTTCGCGAAGTATGAAGAACGCACGAAAAATGGTGGAAAAAAATAAATAAACAAGAACCCCAAATAAAGAATCTTGGCCTTGTTTGTGTCAGCCCTGATCAATTCATATTATAATTTAATATCATCGAGGAATAAAATCAAATCTCTAAGAAAATAATCCCCAATAATCAACCCGCATAATTACCCATCCCACAACAATGATGAAACCACTGATCAAACTATTTGTGGTTTGGTCCGTGTTCATCATTGTGAATTATGAGCAGGGATTGAATCACAAAAAAACAATTCCCTACTTGCGGTTTGAATTGGTCATTGATGAAGGGTGAATCCATGTTTTCATCGCTTGTCGATCGGTCAATGCTTGATCTGACTCCTGACCTCTGATCTGTTGTTACTAATGAAATATCCCCCTTCTACATACCTTAGGGAAGCTCTATGGTTATGGAAATAACCCTAGATTTTTTATATGGATTTTTAAAAACGGGAACAGCCACTGAATCGCCACGTAATGTTAAATAAAAATTGTTTAGTAATATTTTATTGGTTTTCACATCCAAAAAATATCTTTTAGAACTGACCGGTGTTGTCCAAGGATAAAACTCGCCAAAGGATAACACACTATTAAAAACTCTACAGTGACCTAATATTTATAATTTGACTTACCATTTATTTGTTATTATGAATTTAAAAATCAAATAATTTTACTTAATAATTTTATTTATGGTTATACCATTTTTAGGTTTTTCAATAGAAGTACCACACTGACTAATGTTAAGACACACCTAGGCTAAATCCACTACAACGTGATCAATGGTGCCACTCAATTTCGGATTTGAGAACCCCATTTTTAATTTCTTTTACGTTTTTATATAAGTCACATTCATGTTCTACTAAAAACATAACATTTTTCAGTGAATCATTCAGGGAACACCGAGCATCAGAATCACATGTCATCTCAGTGCCTGGTATTGGAATTTTTCCAATTATTATAAAAAATAAATCTAAGGAAAATTAGATTCATTTCACTATCCCCGCCATTGGTAATTATATACCCAAAATCTAAAACATAGGCTATTAAAAATAATAAGGGTAATGAGAGTTATTCTGAGCCTCATGCTCCCATGTGTTATCCTAGAGATTCATGTGATTCCACCGAATGTGCACTTGAAGAATTTATTTCCCACAAGGATCTTCTCTTATCGATCATCGATATCCACTATATAATCTAAAAAAGTCTCCCAAGTCAATGACGTACGATGAAATATGACAGTATGTCATCAGCTGAGACTCATTGAAGATGTCGTGTACCCGGTCCAACAATAGTGGTTGAGCAAAGCGGTATAACACCTGGCACAATCTACGCAGTATTAGGAAAGGGCCGGTAAACCTTGGAGATAGTTTTTCATCCTTTCCAAATCACTGTATCCTACTTATATAAGAGACTATAAGGAACACATGGTCTCCCGTCTCAAATTCCAATGTCCTCTTTCACCTATCAGCATAAGATTTATGATATTTATATGCAGTATTAATCTACTCTTGGATGACCATAACCTTCTTTGTAGTCATATAAACTAACTCTGAGCCCATGAGTGTCGATTCTCCAAGGTCAATCCGACAATGTGGTGACCTTTAGGGTCACCCGTACCAAGGCTTGAATGGTTCCATATCGATGGTGTTTGGATAGATAATTTTGAATGAAAACTCAAAAAAAGTTACCTGATCCTATAATATATAGAAAAAACATTAACATGCAATCATGTAGCATGCCATATGAAACATGAATGGTATACTCAATCTGGCCATCTATCTATGGTTGAAACACTTTTCTAATGTGATGCACAGTCCAATATTCCTCTTTCAATCCCTTTCACAATAGGGATGGAGGGAGAGAATCATAATCAAAAGCAATCATCAAAGGGAATCCATGGAGTCGAAATATCTCATCCATGTTGAGGAATCTTTTTCTCTCTACTGAACTCTTCTCTTAAAAAGCTCATATGAGGGAAATCATGGTCATTCATTCAATGATCACCCAGATGGCATTGTGTCCCTATCTAGTACATGGTAAAATAGTCATTAATTCCATTGATAACACTACCTACTTCTTCTATGGAACCTCAAGGAGTTGAATTAAACCCACTGGAATCTGATGCACAACCTTCACTTGTCAGCAAGTATAGAATTGAGACAAAAACTAATCAAATTTCTTATTCATCTATGGCCACCCAACTGACGTCCAATGTCTTGGTACATCATTTCAACACTTGGATATACTGTTAAATGGGATCCATGAGCTCCCTCAGAACGTCCTCTCACAACTCCATAGATATCATCATGCATCCTCTAAAAATAACAACATGATCTCACCATTTAATATATGTATGTAGAATAACCTATGGATATTTGATAATATAGAGTCTCACATTTAGTATCCCTATGTTGTGCCTCACTGCCTCACCATAAGAGGGGAGGGTTGACAACCATCGACTATAGTTAAGCTGGTCAATCTCTATCCATAAAGGATGTTTGCAAAGTGGCAAACTACTTCAATGCCTCACTCCACAACTATATTCTGGATATCTTTCTAAGATATTCCCACACTATGTTCACATTTATAGGAATATAGAAAATATCAAAGTCATATTCCTATAGGAACTCTATCCAACACCTCTATCGCAACTCTTAAAGGCATGAATGACACTTCTCTATCCATAAAAAAGGTTTCCCCTTCCATGTCAAGGTTTTCAAGGGTGCTCTTACAATAGAAAAGTTGGGAGGCAACATCTAATTTTTACCAACCAAACCAAAGATACTTCTCACATCAATAACACTATTGGGTGGCTCTCAAGCATGCACTACATCAATCTTCACCAGATCAACTTCAAATCAATCCACTAAATTGACGTGTCCCAAAAAGTGGAACTCCCAAATCTAGAACTAACAGATCGATAGGTTTCTATTATGATGGTTCTCTCAAAGTGTTTCTAGGAAATTCCTCCATTATCTATCATTATCCTCCTACGTTGTTGAGTACACCTAGATTCCATCAACGAAGACCCCAATGAACCAGTCTAGGTACTCCTGGAAGATTCTATTCATGAGTCTCATGAACACTGCTAGGGATTTCTCCATGCCAAACGTCATGAAAAATTACTTGTAGTGTCCATAATGAAATATTAATTATATTTGGTACATCCTCATCCCATACACAATGTTCATGATACCCAGATCTGAGGTCTATCTTTGAGTTCCACCTCGCTCCCTTTAACTAATTAAAGAGGTCCTCAATCCATGGGGGGGATAATTAGTCTTCACGACCACCTGATTCAGGTGCTAGATGTCCACATATAACCTCATATTCCAATATTACTTCATGGAAAAAAATGTAGCCACCTAGGGTGAAGCACTGGGTCTCACGAACCCCATCCTCTATAGGTCCTCTAGCTATACCATCAACTCATGAAGCTCAATAGGAAAAAATCCAATATGATGGTGTAGATATCATGGCCATCCCAAGGTATAGATCCCCATAGATTTATAAAACTCAGTGGAGAGTTAAACCTACAACATATATAGTGAATTCTTTCCTACAATATTCCACCATTATAAGAAACTCAAGACTCAAAACAGAAATTTCACTAAGGGTCAGGCATGCCAACTAAAGAGTAATCGTTTGCACCCTTCTATATGTGAGTCAATCCTGAGGTGCAAGGAATTCCATTTTTTCCAATTAAAAAGGAAATATGTTTCTATTACCATGGGATAACCCCACACTCTTCCCAAAAATAACCACCCTAAGCATGAACTATTGCTACTAGTCCATACTAAAAATGACATCATAAGGCCTCGACACTACTACCAAGAGATACAAACCTAACAAATTCACCTTTAAGATTCCAGTCACACTGTCAGCACTACTGTGGGTTTATCACGACTCCTCTAGTAGGTGTCCATAAATTTAAGGGTTAGGTAATCAGTTTAACTGGAATCTCTAATTATTAAAAAAAGGAAAGTTGCAGGAATTGAAAACACTATCATGGTTGTCTATCAACTAAATCTATTGTAGAAAGACACATATCATACCTTGAATCATTCGTCGAGTCATGGGGTCATAACCCTTTACATCCTACAATTGTCTCCTCCACTATCCTCTAGATAACTGAGAATGGTATAGACCACCAGGGGGTGTTAGTGGTAACATGTCAAAACATTGACCATCTTCTACAGCTTCCCCAACTGATATGCTATGTTTGTCGCCTGACAGATCTATTTGATTATATTGCTACCTCTTCCATGGTGGTTCATCAAATTATTCTCTGAATTCATCTTCAGTAGTGGTAATATATCATATAGGATACACAATCACAAGATAATAATAACAATGCCTATCCATTGGGGAACTCGCACACCCCTTGAACTTCTGAAAAAGCCTCTTCTTCAACAGCTTACGTCATGCACCTAGTATCGATAGGTCCCATTGATCCCATTTTCTTTGGATATCATTGCCTCCGAATCATATGATATGATTTTAGACCCTAAATATCATCATCTAGGGCCAAAAGATCCATCCATGACTCATTTTGGAAACTTTCATACACTTGAACTGCTGGAGGTGGGCTTACAAACTGATCAACAGGATAGAGCACCACCTGCTGGACATCTTGATGAAAAACTTCTTGGTGATTAGATACCCTTATGGAGGCCTCATAAAAAATAGGATTAAACAACTTATCCTACTGCAAAAACCTCAATGGCTATCATCGTGAATATATACTCTAATAAAACAAGATATATAATGGTTAAATGAGTATACATGTTGAGATGACTCAATAAGGACATGGAATACTCAAATCATTCCTATATGTTCCGTGAAACATTATTTTCCTTAAAATTATATTCTTCATGTATCGAGTCTAAATGATAGTATCTAGAGTCTTGGTGTATAAATATGTCGGCAGACACACTATCACTGGATTCCTTCACATATAATCCCAACTTGAAACACTTGAATCTATTTCCCTAAATCAACCTCACAAACTTCCAGCACTAAAGTAGAACTGACCTCCTCTGATACCACATTGTCATGAGCCATCCTAGAGGGGCACATTCTGTGACTACCCCATGATCATCTCTAATAGGTCAGGGGATGGAGACAGGAAACAAATCGGAAAATCCCACAAGTTGGAGGCATTTTCTAAAGGACCTATACACACACACACACACACACCTCCAATCTCAAAATACTGAAAAGTCAAAACACAAAGTAAAAAATGCATGCATACACTAAGAATCCAACCATAGAGTACGATAGGAACGTAAATTGTAGCAAAGTACAATTGGGCCAGAATATAAGCCCACTAAAAAGAAAGCATTTGTATTATATGTTATTAAAGATCATTCGCAGAAGTCCACACCTAAAGGGTAGGTACATGAACAGCTGTCTGAAACTGTAGGAGCACACTTAAACTGTATCATATCTCTCTATGCACCACCTAGTCCTGGTCTACGTAAGACTTTATTAAAGATTCTATGGTCTGTATAAGACATGACACATGCGGGAAAAGCTCATGTAGGGTTGAGTACACCAACACTCAGAAGGACACCCCAAAACCAAAAGTAAAATACCAGAGAAGAAACATAAAGAAGGAGACAACACACACAAATACCAAAAATGGATGGCAATACTAAGAGGAAATAGTAATCTTGACATAGGTATATGCCTATATCACATATAATATGGAAATACAAGTATACTCGTAAAGGATTACGAGATGAAAGGTCTCTTGCATTTCCAGCTATATAGTAAAGAGGTAAGTCACAACCAAATGTCAGCCATAAGATTCTTCTTGAGGTATGCTCATTCCGAGAGAACTCACTCAGAGAGCCATGATGTCATTAGAGACTTTTGCAAAGAGGTCATGCTAATTTACCCCCCCCCCCAATTGACCATACTGGTCAAACATCATAATATACAGAGAGGAGATCATTCACAGAAAATATTGATAGAATATTCTGTATTAGCCACAATGTAAGGGATCCTCCTTAGTGAATATCAACAACCTTATCATTGTGGCTCATAATTTAGGGTATCTTTCATAGAGAATACTAACAACACTACCGATACGACCCAGTGGATGGAGGAATAATTCCTTGTGCTTGTAGGTCATGTAAATTCTTAAAAAACTCTATCATGGGTTGTGGAATATCTCTTCATCACCCAGTACGGATACCACAATCTATCTGGGACTCGGCATTTAGAGGGGACTATAATCTAGTGATGTGGACATAATTTAATAATAAACACTAAAGGAAGAACCAAGGGAAACTCTCTTCCTATACTATTCCATTCTTAAAAATCCAGTAATCCATCTAAAAAATTAACACCTCATCATAAGGGTCCCCATGCTGCAGATGTATTGTCAGACAAACCTTCATCTTCAAAGTTACATCCATTTATGTGAAAATGGCTAACCGAAACTAACTCGTCAACCCAACCCACTCCTGTATGACCTACCCAACCCAGCATGGTCCACCCAACCCGGCCCTCCAAATGACGCATGACTCATCCATTGCACAACTAACCCATGCACTCCTATTTAACGAATCGGTGTCGTTCAATGTGGAAGACATGACATTCAGATCCCCTTCCCCACAGCTTCTTCCGCCATGGGTTCGATGCAGGTTGGCTGCAGCATATGTGGACCTCAAGGTATATTTCCCTAATCACCACATGGGACCTCCTCTGAAGACCCACCTAGAACACGATTCCACATCCCAACGGTGGTCTTCTGGCTCCACGCTCAACCTAGCCCGACCTCCTGCCAATCCATTGCTGCCTTTACCACCGACTGCCCTGTCAGCGGCCTATCATCAAACTCACACCCAGCTTGGGAAAACCTCACATAGAGCATGAGCTGACCAGATCTTCCACATTAGTTGCTTCCTTGCACTTCCGTAGGTTGTTGCCTCATCCAATTATGTTACACCTTTACAATCACACCCCCACGGTGTCAAATACCCAATCTCAGATCGTGGCATCATGGATCAAAGGATAAATGATCCATTATCCATACTTTTCAAAGAATGATGAACACAAGAAAATTAGGGTAAAGAGGTAAACACACAAGAACACACAAAGAATGGATATTATCCTTTTTTGTGTGAGTCTCAATCTATTCATGTTGGAATTGAATAATATATAAGAAATTAATTAAATCTCTAAATAAAAATCCTCCATAATAATCAACTCACACAATTACCCATAATTTAAGAATGGTCAAACCACATATCATCGTGTTCATGGGTTGTTCCATATTTTTCATTGAAAATTATGATCGGGGAAATAATAACAAAGAAAAAATTCCCTACTTATGGTTTGGATCATTCGTTGACGAAGGGTGAAGACATGTTTTTGCCATTTGTTGATTCATCGATTCTTGATCCAACTTCCGAAATTCAATTCATTATCACCTATAAGAGAGCCTCCTTCTCCAAAATTTAGGAAAACTCTAGGATTATAGTGATAACCATATATTTCTTATAAAGATTTCTAAAAATGGAAACTATTTTCGCATCATCACATAAAATTAAATAATATATTTTTATTAAATATTTTAATAATGTTCATGTACAAAAACTGTCATTCACATTTGTTCTATGCTGGTCAATGTTGGGTATCACCTAAGGAAAATACCACCTTATAAACTCAATGGTGGTCTCAAATTTGAAATATATGTTACTATTTATGAGTTAACAAGGTTCTGAAAATAAAATAGTATTATTTAATTATTTTATTTATGGTGATTCCATTTTCAAGTTTTTCCATTGAAGACTCACACCAACGATTGTTAAGTCTCACATAGGGTAAAGGCACAGCTCTGAGCTCAAAAGTGCCCTCCGAGTTTTCATTTGGGCACCCAATTAGAAGTTATTTCACTTATTCCAAGAAATTAGTGTGTGTGTGTTATATTAAAATCATAACATTTTTTAGGGAACCGTTCATGGAACATTGGGCCTTGGAATCACATGTTGTTTTAGCACATGGTCTCAGAATGTTCACAATTAATTTATAAAAATAAACTGATTGAAAATCGAAGTCATTACATATACATAGTTGTTATACCATTAAAAATTATTTTAATCTTTACATGTTTAATGATAGAATAATACATTGATAAATATATAAGTGTTATATTATAGGAGGAGAATTTATGTAGAAGATATAGCTACATTGGGTAGCATATCCTGAAGGGGTTTGAATGTGAAGAGATTTTTTTGTGGTTCTAGAAGTTCTATCATTATCTCTGCATTTCATTCTTGATAGTTGAATCATTTAAATTGTTTTTTCAATTTAGGTCATATGTGTGACCAATAAAGTTATGTGAAGTGTTTGATATTCTGGCAAAGAACCATATAAAATTGTAAATTTAATTAATATAATATATTTCTAACTAGTTGACAAATACATTATGATATCATTTTTTATAGTCATTGTAAATAAATCCAATTTCATATGTTTTTTTAATAATGTTTTTAAACATTGAATTCAAAAACATTATTTTGGTAATATTTCATAAATCTTCACATTGATTATTTTGATAATTGACCATGAATGTAACATATTTTGGTAATAAACATTATAAGTGATGATATGGATTATTTTGATAATTTACAACAAAAGATTCATCAGTTATTAATTTTTTTTGATTATTTTTTTAATCAACATCAAAATCTATCATTAAATGTCATTATGAAATTAAAAGATATCAAATGTTGCTTATAAAATTAGTTATAAAATAATTTTATGTTAGAGGTTTTTTCTAATTTTTGTTATCATAATTAATGACAAGTAATATGACAGTTTTTTTAAATATTTTTATACAATTTTCCCGTGGAATAAAATATAAGATAAAATAACTATATAATTATAGAAACCATAAAAATTAGTTATAATGATTCATATTGTTTACATTGATTTTGGAACTTTATTTCAATGGAAAGTATAATTTATATATATATATTTTTCTTTTAATACACTTCTTATGTTTTGTTTTATAATGTGACTCGTAAGTCATTTTAAAATCCAACCAATAAATCTCATATAGAAGGTTTTTATTTTACACTCGATCTAATGATGAAATATTAAACATGAAAAATAAAATCATAAAAAATATATATGACAAATTAAAATAAAAAACAATATAATTACACAATTATTATAAATACAGGATACAATATTTTAATAAAGTGGAGGATGAACGATGAAGGTTCGTATCAATGGATTGGTAGTTTTGAAATGTAGATAGTTTGAATAAATAAAATATAAATGGTATATTAAAATGTGTGCTAGCAACTTATAAAATTTGTTGTGGTGTGATAAAAATTAAAGGGTGTTTAATGGGAAAATTGGTACATTGTTATCACATGATATTTAATTTTTAATTTAACATAGTTTTCTGTATAATAAACACTAAAAACCAATTTGATATGATTTTAACATTATCTATTCATATAAATTATGTTAAAATTATTTATTTATTTCAGTGATTCACATGACCAATGATAAAACCTCTATCACAATGTGTATTAACATCAATTATGTTGTTCCTAATTTATGTGGGTTTTATTAGTTTTCATTATTTGTTAATGGATCTAATGTTTTAGGTAAATATATTGAATTTAAAATAACATAAAATATTAAAATGAGATCTGACGATTTTGAATGGGAAATGATAACATTTTTACTTTATATTAAAATATTATGGAAGAAAGAAAATCATAAATGATTGGTGTATGAAGACTATTATCATTTTTTATATGGAAAAATAAGTTTTTGGATTTTAAATTATTTGATTATTAATTTATATTGTTGGAAAAAAATTTAAAAAATTTAAATTCCCATATAGAATATATAATGGGTGTTATTATATAAATATTAAGTAATTAATGTAAAAAATAAAAAATAGATCAAGGGCTGATGGTGGTTTGAGTTCTTGGTATTACTATTATATTTTCCATAGAAATTGAGTGGGATGAGTTGGAAAATATTTCATCTAATGGAAATATAAAAACCAAATTAGAAAATCCATCCTAAGTAAATACATTATTATAATAATGGTGGAACCATGTAATGTGTTACCACGAAGTTTAATAGTGATGTAATATCCCCTACATGGGGTTTTTTAGGAAATAGGGGTCATAATAACCATGTGCATGGAGACACATGTTACGTGCTAGTTAAGATCAACACTTAAATGGATTTTATTAATATGAAATTGCACTCTAATGTTTATCAAGAAGCACTCTTTTGTATATTATTTTATGGGGGATATTTGAATCTGTAACTACTATGAATCTATTTTCAAAAAGACCCAATATTTTGAGGGATCAATTTCATTTATCTCAAACTATGGGACTTTTGTTTTTCCTCATTTCTGAATTTCTTTTATATAGCATCATATCATAAATGAAATATGTTTTATATAACATTTGAAGTCAAAGAATCTCATACATTCAAAAGGGTATGATGGTATCTGATGAATATTTTATTAAACAAAAACATCAAAGGGAAGATAATTTTTGATGTTTAATAAGAGTGAAGGTATGTAACGGTTGTTTTTAAGATAATTTATAAAAAAAATGTTTCATAAAGGTGTTTCTATATAAATATAATAAATGATCTGGCTATATTAAGACCAATAAATGATTTGTAGAAGGGTGATTAGAGTTGCGTATCGGTCATCATGACTTACATAAAGGTGATTGCTACCTATAAAAGTGTGAGTGTAGTGACACATAATGGTAATAAATATTAGTTTAAAGGTAACACTAAATATACATAAACACATTCCTATTCCATGTAAATAATATTTTATTATATATAAATGATGATATTCAATGATGGGTGGATTGCTTCAAAATAAGAAGAATCCAAGTGATTAGTTTTATATTAAAAATTATGTCAAGAACTATTTTACCGTGATTCAGGTAATAATAATGGGAGATTGTTGAAGGAAGAACTTGTGAGAATATCCTATATAGAATATGTAGTATATTTGATTAGAATATGTTTATTTATTAACACATATATTTATCTATATATTTATTGAATTCAATTTATCAAAGAGTGATAAAAGAAGAATGAAAATATTTGGAATATTAGAAAGTATGACAGGTGATACATATATTATGTAGTTATAGGGTATGTGTTAATAGATGATTTAAGAATAAATATTCTAAAAGTCTTTAAATAACCTACTATTCAATTTTTTGGATGGTTGATAATTATAGAATATTTCAATTAAAAAATTCTTTGTTTATAAGGTTTTGCAATGTAATATAGGTAAACAATGATGGGAAAAGGAAATTGACATGCTAAAAAATATAATTTTCATATATATATATATATATTCAATATGTCAAGTGATATTTATGTGAGAAAATTAAAATAATTATGAAATGGATATTTCTTGAGTGTGAATTATATAAAAATATAGTAGACAAAAGTGTTCCATTAAATGATTTATATCTATATAATCCAATGAAAATTTGAAAAACAAATTATATTATTGTGAACTAATGTAACATCCCCTGATCCAAAACTCACTCACATGGCTCGATCTGGTTGGTTATGGGACCTCAAGCAGGCCTCCCAATACACCAGAGGCCACCAGCTGGTAGCAATGGTGTAATAAGTATAGTGTAGAGACTATACCATGTCGGAAAGAGTAAAAGCATAGTGGAAATAAACATATAATAAGTAATATCAATGTAATAGAAAGAGGAAAAACCACACAATATAATTGATAGATCAAACAATAAAATCCAACTAAATAATCTAACAAATAATATTTGAATAATGTAATGGAAGGATGGAATGTGTCTAAATGTCATGTTGGATTTAATTCAGAATAAAACACTAGCTAAATGTAATAAAGACATAAAAATACCTAGTAATGAGCCCCATGTTGGTTTGTTTCCAAACTCCTTCCCATCCAGTAAGAAAATAATCAATAATAAGGTCCCTTAACTTCATACCATCCTACATCCATGTATTCTGATCGGGTATGAAATGGATTCCTAAATAAGGTGTGACTATTACTCATTAGGTCAAAACAACCATGTCTAACTATAACAAGCATGATCATAAGTTTATTCAACAAATCTATAAAGGGTGTATTAATTAAAAAATAAATGTAATAAATCACTCAACCAACTATAGTGACCTACTGAAAATTCTATGAGCATGTAGCACAACCATTCAAAACCCAATAATATACCCAAATATCCTATTTTGAAACATGTTGGTATGTATCTAAGCATGTAGCATAACCATGCCCACCATAATTGAATACAATGTTAAAACAAACAAAATCTAGGCCACGACTTCTATACAATCATTAATGTATGTGTAAAGGAACAACTCAGTATATAAGAATTTCACCATGTGTCACTAGACATAGCCCTCTATATTTTCATTTCATCATGTTTCACTAACAAATCCCACTATATAAAGATTTAAACATGTATCACGGAGTATCCTGATATATAATAATTTCATCATGTTCCACTACTAATATCATATCATATAATAATTTCAATATTAATCAAAAAATCATAAAAACAAGGATATTACAATATCAGATCATATTCCTCAATGGTTGATTATGAAAATTAATATTTTTTTTAAATTACCCATTCATTTATATCTCACATTATCAACAATCATATCAATAATAAAATAATCCATTACCTTGGGACTATATAGAAATAAATATCGTATGTTATCACGTCATCCTAAACATACTTGAAAACATTATGAAATTTCTTATTATTCATTTTTTTCTCACCCAACGTGTATCCATATGCTAGGTTGCATTGAAATTTGAATCCAAAGGGTCCGAACCCATATTACAATCTATGATTTAAATTTTATTAAGGAATAAAATTGATTATAAAAGACATTATGTTGTTGTAACCATAATATTTCACATAGATCGTAATTAAATGGTTCATAGGGTGAAGTTTAGACCCCCTCCCTTAAAAAGAAGATTTAGCAACACCAACAGTGGGTAATGCCGATAAAAAAAGAAGGTAAAGAAGATCAAAATATGAAACCAAGATCTAATAAAATAAATATTACTGTATAACGCAAATGAATTCATAATATTCGACCATCATTGTAGATTACAATGGAAGAGGAGGGGAAAACCAAATCCAAAGAGTTACTAGGGATTGAAGACAGAAAAACGGACATCTGGAATGGAGGAAAGGCTCTATAAATCACATGTATATCATCCTAGGTTGAGAGGAGAGGGATTTATAGAAGAATAATGGAAATTAAATCTACATGATCGCCTTATAACAATATCTCTCGATAAATACATGATGCGTAACTTCGCTTCACATCCTGAATTTCCAACATAAAAGTTGTACCAATAACCTCATCGCCATAGGTTAACATTTATCCAAATCAAGTATTATATGATGTTAATGGTTCACATGATCGATAACTACTTCACAGCCAATACTAATTCATGACATGTTTTTGGTAGTAGTTACATGATTTGTAACATGTAAACGACTTGTAAATGATCTTCAAAAAGATTTTAGTCTAGTTCCCACCAAAAGGACCCCAACAAGATCCACATCATAGGAGAAACCCATAAACCATATTTAAAATTTATATATAGACTCCTATAATTCAAATTAAAAAATACCTTTACATTAGATCATTTACCAAAAAATGGATTTCCATCTCTAAAGAAGACTCATACAAAAAGTATTAAAGATAAAGTAAAACTCAAAAAAATTGTTTAATGAAAAATATCAAATAGTTATGTACCTACAAATATGGGATCTTACAACCTCACCACTATATAAAACATTTTCCCTGACCTACTCCATGAACCAATATAGGTTTTCATTGAATAAGTCTAACCACAATTCTCACATATCAAGCATCGTCTCTCAGTTATCCCCTGAACACGGTCATTCTACCACTACATTTGATCCAAAGAAATCACTGACACTTTAGATACCTCCAATGGTGGTTCATAATCAATATCAAATGGTCCTAAAAATATGCATAGGAACAAATATAGACGTCATCAATTCCCACCACATTAGAATTGTCTAGATAATATATATGAATATGTGACATGTGATACCTATTGTGCAAGGAAATATAGCATTAATGAAGAGATAATCAATCATCAAATGTACTTGCACTATCCATTATCTCAATCTTCCCAAAAAATAGATACCAACATTCCCTTTTTCCCGGTACGATGTTTCTCCAACCTAGGTGACATATAAATGAACCCACGATGACAATCCTTGAACTCCAGAGGTCATCTCTAATGATATTAATTGTATTTCCTCTTGCTCTACATGATCACTAATTTCTTCTTTATCAAATGAACATACTCCGATGTCTCCTGAATGATACTGGCTCTAAAAAGTTGCGACTCACCAACCTCTAAAAAACAAATAGTTCAAAAAAAATTCCTCCCGTACCAGGCCTAAATGGTCAATATCTATTTATTCCTTTAGTCAATAATTATATGAAATCTCCATGAGTTTCGTCTGCTACTCCCATGAACCACATAATTTCAAAAAAATGTTTATAACAATGTCCTCTAAAATTTGAATAGTTCTCTTTGATTGAACATTATTTTAAGGATTTTAGGGCATACATAGATGAACCTACTATGTCACATCCTTCTAAAGACCTTTAAAAAACTGTAATGTTGAATTACTATCTCTATAAAAAATGACACTCCTCAGAACACCGTGCAACCTAACTACCCCACACTCGTATAGGCTACCAATAACATCAACTGGGAAGGTCTCTATAATTAAATAGTTGTCTTCCTTAACTATTAAATCAAAAATACCCAATTAGAATTTATTAATATAGGTTTTCCTGGTTAATACAATCAAAAAATAAATAGATACATCATCCCATTTCCAATAAAAATGTGGAAAGGCTGCAAAACCCCAAAAGTCCTTTTATGCCCATCTTACACCTACTGACAAGTGAAACATCTCACCAAAAATATTTATACTCCAAAATTCATTCCTAACAACTAGTATTTTCTATGGTGATCATGATACTTCATTTCCAATTTTAAGACATTTCCCCCATCTAAAAGCAAGAAACTCTCTCATCAACTCCTCATACAAACCTATAGAAACCCATACTCTGTAACAACCGAGACTTTTATGTTATATAAATCATCAATGGAATTTTTTTCTACACAACACTTTCTTGGATTGCTTTACACGAAATCGCGACCTTCCTCGATAGCGGGCGTCGTACGCAATAACGAGTTTCACTAAACAACGATATGCTATTAAAATATTATTAAAACTAGCCGTTATGAATAGTAATAACCACTTTTTGATATTTTATAAATTTTATTTTTCAAAATGGACTTCATTTCTGGAATCCGAATATTGAAATTAGCCTAGGGTGATATTTTGGTATTTTTCTGAAAACTTTCAATTTTTGATGAATAGTGAAACCACTATGTGGTAGTTAAAAAACTGATTTTTTCATAAAACTTAATTTTACTTCTTCTGTGAGTGGAATTTTGAAAATATGAGAGACACAGTTAATATCAAGGACTATAATGTGGTTCAATGAGATGAAAATAATTTTCGGTAAATAGTAACTTTTTACTTTTTTTTACCACGGTAAAAAGTAAATAGGGTAATTAAGGGTAAAGATGATATTATTATTACCCTAACACATGTAATAATTCTATTGGATAAGTTTAATTCGACCGAAAAGAAACTTAGGAATAAAATATGACCATTTAGGCCCACTTGGATTAGATTAGGACATTTATTATTAATTTATTTAAAGAAGGGTTAAAATAGTTAAAATCAATGTTTAATAAGTAAATAATTTTTAATATGGGGTTATACATAAGATAAATTCGACTATAAATATTCATTAGAAAGATAAAAAGATTTAATACATAATGGTATTTTATTTGTAATTTTTAGACATTAAATAATTTAATTTATTTATGACATAATGATGATGCAGTAATTATCTTATTAATGAAATATTGACATAATTGATGTTATAAACACCAAAAGAAATGTAATTTGAGACTTTTTATGAATCCCAATAATTTTCTAGGTTAATATGACATGTTAGTATTGATTGAAATTACATGGTTCGAACTAATAATTCTGTTAGGATTTTCACAAAAATCAATTACTAAATAGTGTCAAAATTGACATAAAATAGTTTTTAAAACAAATATTATATTGGTAATTGTTATTTTATTCATAAAAATCTAAGGTTCGGACAAGTGACATAGATAAGGTTATTTATATTAATAATAAACAACTCGGGGTTCGTTTGGCTTCTTATAGTAAGTTTATTAACCTTATAGTATAAGAACACAAGAAGACATGGTAAAAGTAAAATTATTTAACTTAATGTTAAATCTAAATGATAAGGTTTAAATAGGAACCTAAACTTGTCTAAATTCTATTGGATAAGAGGCTTTCGACCCATCCCCACCTTAGCTTCGAAATATATCAATTTGGAGCTATTTAAAACCGAACTTGACTTTATAATAAAATAATAGTTTTAGTTATTCCAAAGGTGCCCCTCTCCACCCTTATAAAAGGATACCTCCTCCCCCTCTTCCTCACACCACTTGGAGCCTTCCAGCTCGGCCAACCCCTCCCACATTCTCCTATCCACTTACCTAGAGACATCCTAGAGGTTCTGGTCTTCTTCAAAGACCAATTTTAGTGCCCTAAAAGAAGGTCTCAAAGAAGCACTTCAAAGAAGAGGTAATGTCTGTTACCGATTCTTTCATCTTTATTTCTTCTTCCACTTATTCTTCTTTAGTTGTTTCATTATGAAGTAATAAAATCAGTATCACTCATATACTGATATGTTATTATAAGTATGAAACATCCCTATTTCACCATCTATCCATCCTACGGAAAAAGAAATCACCGCGCGTGCTTACGTACGGAATACCGTCTCCACGCCGTGGTGTAATCTATTTTCCACCACCACCTTACTTGGATGGGTATAATGGTGTAAATAATTAACATATATGACTATTATAAAGTGATATTGATTCTGGAATAGTATACATATACTCCAATACAATTCCACGATCATAGGAACGATATCATCACTCGTGCGTACGTACGGAAAACCGTCTCCACTATGTGATGCGACTCGTTCTACGTGATCTTCATTTCATAATGATTATATAAATGAATTGAATGAATTAATAAGATATATATTACACTAATACCATTCTGGAAATGAGGTATCTATAACCTAAAGAGAAGAATAAGAATTTATTCGACAAAACACGCATAAAAACAAAAAGTTATAAACACCCGAATAACAAGTAGCAATGAAATATAACTACTATGAAGCTAAGAATATGACCATATATGATATCATAAAAATAAGTATGATTCTGGAATAAGTCAATAACATTGTTTAAATCATTATACAGGAGGTTCAGACACTTACAAAGCAAGTCAAACCTAAGGTAAGGGAAATATCACAATCTCATTTTTATCCGAGATTGTTTATACATTGGCATTTACTGGGGTGCATTTTATCATCCACATTCATGTTTCCTCGAAATGTCATATTATTTACATCCACCTACAATGGTTTAAATCCAATTTTACCCTTCTGTGTGTTTTTAGTAAATGATATGAAAGGAATCTTTTGTCGTTTTTTGTACGAGGTACTTTTTTGACTTTTCCGACAAAAGTATGAGAAGAATGTTTTTTTAACTTATACGGCATGAATGGATTTTTAAAACATTATTTCCAAGAAGCTTCCTTTACAAGTTTTCATGTTTATTTTTAATCAACTTCTTTTAGTTTAAAGTTGTATGACATGTTAAGAAAGGAAAAATCTTTTTGCAGTAGAAAGGATATTTTCTTCATGAATGGAGTTCAAGTGTTTTATCAAAATTATTTTCCATCTAAGATAATAAAGGGTTCTATTTCTATCCCTATTATTACATGGATTTGATTATGTTGTGATGGAAATATTTTTATGAATTCCTTTATGAATTGTTTTATGATGTCATGATGTTTAAGATTCCCATTTTTTATTACATGGGTTATGTAATGATGTATGATTTATGATTTTGTGGCCCACATAATAATGGTATCATTATGAGATGGGTGGGACCTATATCTCCCTCCAATGCATTGGGTAAAGATTTTATATCTCATGAGATAGACATGGCTGGAACGGTAGGTTATACCGGTTCAGTGAAACAGGACCGAAACGAGGGTGACTCGGTTCAGAAAGGGACTTTGTCCACTAAGATAGTCTTGGCAATGAGTCTTGACTAACAAGAAATGATTCTCTATGATTATGTGTGTATTCCACAAAGTTTCATGTTTTAAGTTATGATTATTGTTATTACATTTCACTGCCATAATTTATCCCATGTTATGAAATTATGATCTCCTTTTCAGGTTAATATTTCCAAAAGTTATGTGCTTGTGTATACGATGTGATTGATATTTCTTTTGTTTACCCTTACTGAGCATTTGAGCTCACCCTTTTGTATGTTTTCCTTCCCGATGTCAGGAAGAAGGTTATTAAGTAGGATATGCCAAAAAGGGACTCTAGATATGATGAAATAAGTGGGAGGAAAAGTTGATGCTTTATGAACCAGTTGTTAATGTTTCCCAGTTTCTAAAGACACTATACCTATACGGTCCTTTCTTGGTTTCGTTATATGTTGTAATAAGTGTGCTTCAATTCTGAAGTATTAACAATCTATGTAAAGTATGGGTCGTTATAGTTGGTATCAGAGGAAAGGTATAGTCAACCTTTGGAAACTAGGATGTAAAAGACTTAGTAAGAACCCTAAGGATAAGTCTAAGCATAGAACACAATATTAGTGTTTCAGAAATGGCCATGAAAAACCTAGGATAAGACCTTAAGTGTGAAATTTTATTCTTGATTATGTGGTTTTCCTATTATAATTAGTGTTGCTCACACTATTCTTCTTGGTTTTAGTCAATGGATGGAACCCGAAGGAATCATGTTAATGCAGAATGCGACGGGAAATGCAATGATTGTCCCACTGAGCAACCAAACGTTATGGGAGCTGGAATGAAAAATCTTGTAGCCATGCTCACACAACTTTATCAAGCTATGAATCATGCAGGACTTCCAAACGAGTAAAGGAAGGAGCAACATTCTGTTGAATCCTTCATGAGGCAGCTTCCACCTTCTTTCAGCGGGTCTACTGATCCATTAGTTGCTGAACAATGGATTAGTACTACTGAAAAGATATTTTCAGTTCTTCAATGTTCTGAACATGATAAAGTCATCCTAGCAGTGTACTGTTTGGAAGGAGATACTGATCAATGGTGGAATCTTATTAAGAATACGAGGCAAAGGGATGAAATTGATTCCATGGAATGGGACAAGTTCAAGAACTTATTTTTCAATAAGTACTTCCCTCGTATTCTCCGAACAAAGATGGAGAAAGAGTTTCTTGAAATAAAGAAAAAGGATGATGAATCTGTTGGTACCTATGAAGCATATTTTACAAGACTTGCAAGGTACGCTTCTGGTATTATTATCCAACCCGAGAGTAAGATCGATCGATTATTTAGTGGCTTAAAACCAAGTCTTCGAAGGGCGTTATCCATAAGGGACTTCAATAGCTACGAGGAAATCGTTCGATGTGCTCTCAAAGTCGAGATGGAGATTGGAGTAACCCATCAGTCATATGGGTTTGATAAGAAGAGGAAAATGGAATTCAAAGGAAAATCTAAAGAGCACACTGAAAAGAAGATGAGATTTCCCTTATGCTCAAAGTGTTGAAAGAAACATGGAGGGAGTTGTCTTAAAGGGACAAGTAAATGTTTCAAATGTGGAAAGGAAGGTCATCGGGCATTTCAATGCCACGATGATGGGAAGAAGATGTCTAATGATGCAAACAAAGGAAGGGATAAACAGAATGAATCTACTACACTTCAATGTTTCAAGTGCAAGGAGATGGGGAATTATGCCAATAAATGCCCTAGTCCAAGGGTTGATGATGATGGTCGACGTCAATAAACTCTTAAGGCTAAAGTCAAAGGAAAGTCACATGCAATTTCTATCAGTGATGTGGAGTATGATAACGATGTGGTGAAAGGTACACTTACCATCCACTTAAAGTAGCAAATGTTTTATTTGATTCTGGATCCACCCACTCTTTTATTTCTGAAGAATTTTCTTAGGGTATCACCGTATTACCTCAACATTTAGATGTTGAGTTAGTTGTGACAACGCCTAATGGAACAACAGTCACATCAAAAGTTTATAATTCTTCTCCGATCGAAGTTTGTGGGAAAGTGCTTCATGCAAATCTTTTGATCCTTCCTATAGTAGAATTTTATGTGATTCTTGGCATGGATTGGCTTTCTTTATATGGATCTCATATCAATTGCCAAAGAAGGGAAGTCACATTTCATATTCCAGATCAATCTATGATCGTCTATCAATGCAAGGATGAACATAACCTTCCAGTGGAAATTTCTTCCATCTTATGGGTCTTGATTCCACTAAATGAAGGTTATTTATCTCAAATGGTTGGTGAGAAACTCACGATTAAGAATATGCCCATTATACGGGAGTTTAATGATGTCTTTCCGGAGGAATTACCGGGACTTCCACCAAATCGTGAAGTTGAGTTCTCAATAGAACTCGTACCGGGTGCTTTGCCTATTTCAAAGACACATTATAGAATGGCCCCAATTGAGTTGCAGGAATTGAAGAAGCAACTCCAAGAGAATATTGATAAGGGATTCATACGCCCTAGTGAGTCACCTTGGGGAGCACCTATTCTATTTGTTAAGAAGAAAGATGGATGAATGAGACTCTGTATTGATTATCGAGAACTTAACAAGATCACTATCAAGAACAAATATCCTCTCCCGCGCATTGATGAACTATTTGACCAACTACGCAGAGCTCAATACTTTTCCAAGATTGATCTTCGTTCAGGGTATCATCAATTAAGGGTCAAAAGGGAGGATATACCAAAGATGGCTTTCTGTACAAGGTATGGACACTATGAATTTATAGTGATGTCATTTGGTCTTACTAATGCCCCTGCTATCTTCATGGATATGATGAATAGAGTCATTAGAGACTATCTTGATCAATTTTTGGTGTTTTTTATAGACGATATTCTTGTCTATTTAAAGATCAAGGAAGAACATTAAGATCAATTGGGAATTATATTAAAGACCCTGAGAAAGGAAAAGCTTTATGCCAAATTTACCAAGTGTGAATTTTGGCTTCAAAAAGTCGAATTTTTGGGTCACATAATCTCAAAAGAGGGGATATCTGTGGATCCATCAAAAACAGAGGTTATCGAAAGATGGTCGAGACCAACAACAGCAACTGAGATCCGAAGTTTTCTTGGTTTGGCTGGATATTATCAACGTTTTGTGAATGATTTTTCACAATTATCTAATCCACTCACCAAGTTGACTTTGAAAGGAGTTAAGTTTGTCTGGACGGAAGAATGTGAAGAGAATTTCAAAGAGTTGAAAAGAAGGTTATCCAGTGCACCTATGCTCACACTGCCTTGTAGTGGAGAAAGGTTTGTGATCTATAGTGATGCATCCAAGAAGGGATTGGGGTGTGTTCTTATGCAAAATGATATGGTGATAGCTTAGCCTCACAAAAGTTGAAAATCCATGAGCAAAATTATCCAACACATGATTTGGAGTTAGCTACGGTAATCTTTGCATTAAAGATTTGGAGGCATTACCTTTATGGTGAAAGGTGTGATATTTATACTGATTATAAAAGTTTAAAGTATATTTTCACACAAAAGGAGCTGAATATGCGTCAAAGAAGATGGTTGGAGCTGATTAAGGATTATGACTGCTCAATCCATTACCACCCTGAGAAAGCAAACATGGTGGCAGATGCATTAATTCGACAAGACCATACTAGTTTATCCATGATGAGGATCATAAAAGATCCAATATTTATGGATTTACAAAGCATGGATCTTGGAATTATAATGTAAGGGGAAAAATCTTATATTCCTCAATTGAATGTTCAACTATCTATACATGTGAAGATTAAAGAGGCACAGAAAGAAGATGTCGAGTTACAAAAAAAGGTGAGAAATGTTCCTGAGTTCAACCTTGATTGTGATGGGATAAAAAATTTCAGGAATCGGGTTTGTGTTCCTCCCATCCCTGAATTAAAGAAGGAGCTGCTGGATGAGGCTCATAGTTCTTCATTCTCTATTCATCCTGGAAGCACAAAGATGTATAGGGACCTGAAAGAGTACTTCTGGTGGGATGGCATGAAAAGAGATGTTGCTGAATATGTCTCTCGATGCTTGGTTTGTCAACAAGTTAAGGCTGAGAGACAGAGGTCTAAGGGGATGTTACAACCATTACCCATACCCGAATGGAAGTTGGAAAACATCACTATGGACTTTTTCACAGGACTTCCTAAAACATCCAAAGGCAATAATGCTATCTGGGTCATAGTTGATCGTCTTACAAAGTCTGCACACTTCATTGCTATTAGAGAGGATTTCTCTCTGGATCAGCTTGCCAAGATATATGTAAAGGAAGTTGTAAGATTGCATGGAGTAACACTTTCTATTATATTTGATTGGGATTCGAGATTTACCTCGATGTTCTGGCGAAGTCTTCAGCATACTCTGGATACAAAGTTGAGTTTCAGCACTGCTTATCATCCTCAGACAGACGGTCAGTCTGAGAGAACAATTCAAACCCTAGAAGATATGTTGAGAGCTTGCTCTATGGATTTCAAAGGAGGTTGGGATCAAAACCTACCTTTGGTGGAATTTTCTTATAATAATAGCTTTCACTCCATTATTCAGATGGATCCTTATGAAGCTCTCTATGGAAAGAAATGAAGGACTCCAACTTGCTGGGATGAAGTTGGGGAAAGAAAGCTATTAGGACCTGATCTCGTTGATGAAATGGCAGAAAAGGTCAAATCTATTCAACAACACATAAGAGCAGCTCAGAGTCGATAGAAAAGTTATGCCGACAACCGAAGAAAAGTCCTGGAGTTTGAGGTGGGTGATAAAGTGTTCTTACGAATATCTCCCTGGAAGAGGGTTATGAGATTTGGAATGAAGGGGAAGTTGAGCCCTAGATATATCGGTCCTTTCGAAATACTGGATCGTGTTGGGAAGGTAGCCTATCGATTGACGCTTCCATCGAATCTCTCTCAAGTTCACGATGTGTTCCATGTATCTCTCTTGAGAAAGTATATACCTGATCCTTCACATGTACTCAGCTCAGAAGTTGTACCGCTTGAGCAAGATCTTTCTTATGAAGAACAACCGATAGAGATTCTGGATTGTAGCGAAAAAGTCCTACGAAACAAGACCACTCGATTGGTGAAAATTTTATGGGGGAACCACCAATTAGAAGAATCTACATGGGAACTTGAGGATATGATGAGGGAGAGTTATCCTTATCTGTTTGTTACAAAGTGACGAATTTCGAGGGTGAAATTCATTTTAAGGGGGGAAGATTGTAACACCCGAGACTTTTATGTTATATAAATTGTAACACCCCAAGATTTTATAGTGTGTTATTTCTTCAAAATAATTCAATAACTTTCACTACATGAAACACCAAGTTCAATCGCACCATGAATTACCAAACAAGCTGTTCAAAAGAGGTTATGAATATTGTTAACTAAATTTTAAACTTTATATAATCCTTATAATTTTAGAATCCATATTATGAGTTTCTTAGACATAATGTAAGAACAAATTCATTTTCAGTATTGCACTTTTACCAAATTTTAATATTGAACCCTTTTTAGATACTATATTTTAAATTTTTTGACTAAATGGGGACATCAAAAATTTAAAATGAAACATCCCAAGCTTCCACGGTACACTAGCGTGTGTTGTACGCAACACCGAGTTCTAACACACCGTAACCAATCAAACTAGCCGTTATGAATAGTAATACCTACCTTTTGAAATTATATATATTTTATATTTTAAAATGGACTTCATTTTTTGGAATCGGAATATCGAATTTAGCCTAAGGTGAAATTTTGGTACTTTTCGGATAACTTTCATATTTTGATGAATAGTGAAAATTACTAAATTTTAATTAAAAACAAGTTTTTTAATCAAAATAATTAATAGTGATAAATTGTGAATTTGAGTGGTTTTAAAGTATATTTAGAATATATTTTTACCATTTAATATAATGTTGGTCATTGGACATAATTTTACAATTAAACCGAACATAAACAAGTGTCAATCTTTTGATAGTTATTATCTCTTAAAAACACGCTTTTTGTTTTGACAGTGGGAATTAATTTTAAATTAATTTCTGCCACTTATGTGTTATGAATTTAGAAAAATGGATTCCCTATTTGGAATCAGGATGTCCAAATTGTGTAAATAGGTAACTTTTATTTTTAGACATTTTGTATAATTACTGCGGTAAATATTTTATTTACCATGGTTAAGGGTAAATCCGGTAAATAAGGGTTAAAAAATAATATTATAATAATACTAAATTACCCTAAAACGTGTCTTAACCCTATTGTTTGATACATGGTCGACCATGGTCATCTTTGGGTCGATTTTCGGACCCCATGGATCCACTTGTAAGTGATAATGACACTTTATTTTAATTAAGTTAAAATGAATACAAAAATGACACAAGCATATATCGTTTAGAAAAACAATTTTTACATAGGGTTATATATGTTGGATTTTCGATTATAAATATTCATTAGAAAGATAAAAAGATTTCATACATAATTATATTTTATTTATAATTTTTAGAAATTAAATAATTTATTTTATTTATGACACAATGATGATGCAGTAATTACTATAATAGTGTAACAATTAAAATAATTGATATTATAAATACCCAAATAAATATAATATGAAACTTTTAATGAATTAAACTAATTTTCTAAGATAATATGATATATTAAGATTGATTTAATTGACTTTTTTCGAAGTAATAAATCGGTTATGAGTTTCACAAAAATCAACTACTGAATAGTGTCAAAATTGACATAAAAGATTTCTTAAAACAAATATTATATTATTAATTGATATTAAATTCCTAAAAATCTAAGGTTCGGCCAAGAGACTTATATCATGATAGGTTCATCATTAATGGACCACTTGGGGATCTCTTGGATGTATATAGTAAGTTTATTAACCATATTATATAAAAATACAAAGAGACATTGTAAAAGTGAAACTAATTAACTTAGAGTTAATTCTTAAAGATAATGTTAATATAAGTAACCAAACCTGTATAAATTCTATTGGTTTAGTGGTTTTAGACCTATCCCCACCTTAACATTTGAATAGTCAACTTTGGAGCCATTAGAAACTGAATATGAATTTATTATAAATTAATATTTCTAGCTTTCCAAAGGTGCCCCTCACCCCTCTTATAAAAAGGCACTCCTCCTTCTCATTTCTTCACACCTTCAAAGCCTTTTAGTTCGGCCAAACTCTGCCCAAATACTCTCCCAACTTCCCTCACTAAAACCTAGAGGCCTTAGTTTGATCAGAAAGCCAACTTAAGGAGCCCTTTTGATCAAATCAAAAGGAAGATCCCGAAGAAGAGGTAATGTTTTCACCACCCCTTTTTAAGTTCCTTTCTTCTTCCACTTCCTCTTTCTTTGTTATTACCATTATAAAACAATAACTCCAGTATCATATATATACTGTGATGTTATTATAAATATGGTACCACCATATTCAGTATTCTATCCATCCTTTGAATAACATGTCACCATACGTGCGTACGTACGGCTTACCGTCTCCACGTCGTGGTGTAATTGTTATTCAATATATTATTATTTGGATGGGTATAATAATGATGTGTAACTCATGTAAATAATAAATATAACATGATAAGTATTCTGTATATATGATATAAAATCCAATTATATATTATTTTAATATCAAAAGAATGACATTGTCACTCGTGCGTATGTACGGACTACCGTCTCCACGAACGCGATGAGATTCAATGTCCATCATATCCATTCAAGTATAATTATAATTTGATGATTTAAAAATAGTATCTAAGGACTTGATATCATTCTGGATATGAATAATATACATCCCATTAATAACGAATATGGCTCACATAACAAAGAATATAAAGTAAAATGAACCCGTTAACACCCGAAATAACGATAATTCTAAGATATTATTAACAAATCAATGTTAAAAGATCATATATGATATCATATTAGAGTAAATTATTCTTGTATTATTGAATAACAATTATTTTACCATTATACAGGAGGTAAACCTACCATCGACCAAGGAAAAAGTACAAGTAAGGGATTTTCTTATCTCACTTTCAATTCCGTGAGATTTCCATTGTTCGCCACTAAATTATTGAAAGTGGTGTATTGTGTACCGCCATTTGATATATATTATCATGATTCTATTTATATTCATGTTATTCTGTAAATCATTTGGTGGTTATTAACTTTTTTCCATACGACTCAGTTGATTAACGTGGTAAGGAGTTTCTTATCTCACTCTTAATTTTGTGAGAATTCCATTATTCACCACTTATTTATTGCATGTGGTGTGTGTGCTGCCCATGTTTGTATTCATTGTGTAATATACTTTAATTCATGTATATTTACATCATCATTTTGTTATCCTTCTTTCATGGGTTCATGTTTCATAAGTTACCAAATCGATAAGGGAATTTGAAATTCCAATTTCCATTTATTCGGCTTTATGCAAACTCCATTGATTATTTTACACCGAGATTATGTGTGGAATCTCTATTCATTTTCTTATGTAATAATTTCCACTCCCCTTCCTGTGGATTTAATTTTGATACACATAATCACTCCATTGATAATTCTCAAGTCATTGATATGAATTTGATAAGAGTAATTCACCATTTGTTGAGTTAAACATCCAATTCGTTGGTGTTGTTTTTACAAGAATATGTGTGAATATCCTATGATTGGTTTACACTAAATATCCAATCATATTTAGTGTATTTATATTTGTCACACATAATTATGTCATTGATTTATCCTTAACCTAAGGATACAGCCTTTATAAGAGATTTCATCTCAATTTACATTCCATTGAGACTTCTTTGTTGCTATACACCAAATCACTTTTATGTGGTGTATATAATGTACTTTGACATAGTATATCATGATTCCCTTTATTCTCATGAAATTACAAAGTTTTTATTACCTCAATTATTTGTATTCAAGTGTCTCTTTTGGTTAGAATCTCTAACTAAAATACCATTTTTAAATGTTTTAAAGACTTATTCATCTAAACCTTTCTCATTAATGTCCATGTTTTAAAAATGGTTTTAAGGATTTATTTATATGGACATTAATGTTTAGAAATCAAAACTCCTTTTAAAAAGTTTAAAAGTGGTATGGGACACTTTGATTCAAAAATCTACTTTAAATGGATTCTTGACAAATAGTGTGACTTTTAAATGTTTTCAAGAAAAGGGGGATATTTCTCTCAAATAGTTTTGATGATTATTTTCATATATGTCAACATCCTTCATTATTCTTGATTGAGGTTAATGTGATACAAAACAATCTTCCATATTGTATCGAATGAGTTATGTTTGACTGTGGATGTGCTGTTTTTATACCATTCATGGTTTGTGGTAAAAGTATTGACATTTCGTATGCTAGTTTTAATACGAATGTTTATGTTATGTTTAAACATGTGCATATGAGGAATGCATTGGACTTAATAAGTGATGGGTGGAGCCTGCTATAGCTCCTCGACGCATCGGTAGGTCTCATGAGACAAACTAGTGTCTTGGCACAAGGCCTTGAAAAAATCTTATTTTTAGTCTTGGCACGAGGCCTTGGCCATGTGGTCATGATAGTCTAGCATTATGCATTCCATCATTATGAAAGTGGTTATTGATATTGCATGTGATCATTCGACTAGTAGAATATCCATGTGAGTAAGCCATTTTATGCTGAAGTTCAAGTTTAAAAGGCTTTTGTTTTAGTTATAAATTGCCTTAAGTGTTTATGCTTATTTATGAAAGCTTCTGCTATAATGTTATTCTTACTGAGCATCTGAGCTCACCCCTTTCAATGTTTTATTTTTTTTCCCAGGATTATGAAGAAGTAATTTATGAATGACCTGTAGGGATAGTATGAGGGGTTATGAAGACAAGATGTTTTTTTATGATGTAATGTAAAATTTATGGATGTATCTAGTTATTCCAAGGCTACTAAACTAATCGGTCTTTCGAGACTTGATCTTTCTCATGATCATGCCAATGTTATGTAATAATGCACCGACTCTAGGTAATTAGGGTCGGGGCGTTACATAAATAATCAAACTAATCTTTTTCTACACATCACTTGCTTGGCTTGCTTTACACGAAATCGCGACCTTCCTCGATAGCGTGCGTCATACGCAATAACGAGTTTCACTAAACAACGATATGCTATTAAAATATTATTAGGACTAGCCATTATGAATAGTAATAACCACTTTTTAGAATTTTATAAATTTTATTTTTCAAAATGGACTTCATTTTTGGATTCGGAATATCGAAATTAGACTAGGGTGAAATTTTGGTATTTTTCTGAAAACATTAAATTTTCGATGAATAGTGAAACCACTAACTGGTAGTTAAAAATTGAATTTTTCATAAACCTTAATTTTACCGCTTCTGTGAGTGGAATTTTGAATATCTGAGAGACACGGTTAATATCAAGGACTAAAATGTGGTTCAATGAGATGAAAATAATTTTTGGTGAATAGTAACTTTTTACTTTTTTTTACCACGGTAAAAAGTAAATAGGGTAATTAAGGGTAAAGATGATATTATTATTAGCCTAACACATATCCTAATTCTATTGGATAAGTGTAATTCGACCAAAAAGAAACTTAGGAATAAAATATGACCATTTAGGCCCACTTGGATTAGATTAGGACATTTATTATTAATTTATTTAAAGAAGGGTTAAAATAGTTAAAATCAAAGTTTAATAAGTAAATAATTTTTAATATGGGGTTATACATAAGATAAATTCGACTATAATTATTATTTAGAAATATAAAAAGATTTACTACATAATGGTATTTTATTTGTAATTTTTAGACATTAAATAATTTAATTTATTTATGACACAATGATGATGCAGTAATTATCTTATTAATGAAATATTGGCATAATTGATGTTATAAACACCAAAATAAATGTAATTTGAAACTTTTTATGAATCCCACTAATTTTCTAGGTTAATATGACATGTTATTATTGATTTAATTAACTTGGTTCGAACAAATAATTCTGTTATTATTTTCACAAAAATCAATTACTAAAAAGTGTCAAAATTGACATAAAATAGTTTTTAAAACCAATATTATATTGGTAATTGTTATTTTCTTCCTAAAAATCTAAGGCTCGGCCAAGTTACTTAGATAAGGTTATATATATTAATAATAAACAACTTGGGGTTCGTTTGTCTGCTTATAGTATGTTTATTAACCTTATAGTATAAGAACACAAGAAGACGTGGTAAAAGTAAAATTATTTAACTTAATGTTAAATCTAAATGATATGGTTAAAATAGGAACCTAAACTTGTCTAAATTCTATTGGATAAGAGGATTTCGACCCATCCCCACCTTAGCTTCGAAATATATTAATTTGGAGCTATTTAAAACCAAACTTGACTTTATAATAAATTAATAGTTTTAGTTATTCCAAAGGTGCTCCTCTCCACCCTTATAAAAGGACACCTCCTCCCCCTCTTCCTCTCACCACTTGGAGCCTTCAAGCTCGGCCAACACCTGCAAATTTCTCCTCTCCACTTCCCTAGAGACATCCTAGAGGTTCTGTTCTTCTTCAAAGACCAATTGTAGTGCCCTAAAAGAAGGTCTCAAAGAAGAACTTCAAAGAAGAGGTAATGTCCGTTACCGATTCTTTCATCTTTATTTCTTCTTCCACTTCTTCTTCTTTAGTTGTTTCATTATGAAGTAATAACATCAGTATCAATCATATACTGATATGTTATTATAATTTTGAAACAACCCTATTTCACCGTCTATCCATCCTACGGAAAAAGAAATCACCGCGCGTGCGTACGTACAGAATACCGTCTCCACGCCGTGGTGTAATCTATTTTCCACCACCACCTTACTTAGATGGGTATAATGGTGTAAATAATGACCATATATGACTATTATAAAGTGATATTGATTCTGAAATAGTATTCATATACTCCAATACAATTCCACGATCATAGGAACGATATCATCACTCGTGCGTACGTACGGAATACCGTCTCCACGATGTGATGCGACTCGTTCTACATGATCTTCATTTCATAATGATTATATAAATGAATTGAATGAAAGAATATGATATATATTACACTAATACCATTCTGGAAATGAGGTATCTATAACCTAAAGAGAATAATAAGAATTTATTCGACAAAACACGCATAAAAACAAAAAGTTATAAACACCCAAATAACAAGTAGCAATGAAATATTACTACTAAGAAGCTAAGAATATGACCATATATGATATCATAAAAATAACTATGATTCTGTAATAAGTCAATAACATTATTTAAATCATTATACAGGAGGTTCGGACACTTACAAAGCAAGTCGAACCTATGGTAAGGGAAATATCACAATCTCATTTTTATCCGAGATTGTTTATACATTGGCATTTACCGGGGTGCATTTTATCATCCACATTCATGTTTCCTCGATATGTCATATTATTTACATCCACCTACAACAGTTTAAATCCAATTTTACCCTTCGGTGTGTTTTTAGTAAAAAATATGAAAGGAATCTTTTGTCATTTTTCGTACGATGTACTTTTTTGACTTTTCCGACAAAAGTACGAGAAGAATGTTTTTTTAACGTATACGGCATGAATGTATTTTTAAAACATTATTTCAAAGAAGCTTCCTTTACAAGTTTTCAAGTTTATTTTTAATCAACTTATTTTAGTTTAAAGTTGTATGACATGTTAAGAAAGGAAAAATGTTTTTGAAGTAGAAAGGGTATTTTCCTCAAGAATGGAGTTCAAGTGCTTTATCAAAATTATTTTCCATCTAAGATAATAAAGGTTTCTATTTCTATCCCTGTTATTACATGGATTTTATTATGTTGTGATGGAAATATTTTTATGAATTCCTTTATGAATTGTTTTATGATGTCACGATGTTTAAGATTCCCATTTTTTATTACATGGGTTATGTAATGATGTATGATTTATGATTTTGTGGCACACATAAGAATGGTATCATTATTAGATGGGTGGGACCTATATCTCCCTCCAATGCATTGGGTAAAGATTTTATATCTCATGAGATAGACATGGCTGGAATGGTAGGTTATACCAGTTCAGTGAAATAGGACTTAAACGAGGGTGACTCGGTTCAGAAAGGGACTTTGTCCACTAAGATAGTATTGGCAATGAGTCTTGACTAACAAGAAATGATTCTCTATGATTATGTTTGTATGCCACAATGTTTCATGTTTTAAGTTATGATTATTATGATTACATTTCACTGCCATGATTTATCCCATGTAATGAAATTATGATCTGTTTTGCAGGTTATGATTTCCAAAAGTTATGTGCTTGTGTATACGATGTGATTGATATTTCTTTTGTTTACCCTTACTGAGGTTTTTAGGTCACCATTTTGTATGTTTTCTTTCCCCAGGTCAGGAAGAAGGTTATTAAGTAGGATATGCCAAAAAGGGACTCTAGATATGATGAAATAAGTGGGAGGCAAAGTTGATGTTTTATGAACCAGTTTTTTATGTTTCCCAGTTTCTAAAGACACTATACCTATACAGTCCTTTCTTGGTTTTGTTATATGTTGTAATAAGTTTGCTTCAATTCTAAAGTAATAACAATGTATGTAATGTATGGGTCGTTATATACTCATCCTTGGAAAAGAAGATAATTTTCAATTTATATAGACCATATTGATAGTGTATCTCAATAATATAAGGTTTCTCTCAGAAATAATACTTCTAGATTATATAAATATATGGTTTTATCTATTATACAAGATTCTACATAACATATGTCAATGTCAGGGTTACTCTCCCCCGAGACTTCCCAAAATTGAGATAAATTTCAGAAAAAGAGTTCCATCATCCACCACTAATCATAAGACTCAAGGACTACCTCTATCTATAGATTCCAGATCAAATAATCAAAATATATGTTTACCTTTCCTAGTTTATAATCAAATTTGATGATTATTGACTACATATAATCGACCGACCTCATCTACCAAAGGTTTATGTCCCACTAATAAATGATGTACTTGAGGCTCTTTTGGTTAATGTATACCACGAACCTGTCATGCCTGATATAATTTACCTATTATCATAGGGTAGGTATCACTACTTATAACTCCAGATCATGAGTATGTTAATTCCTCACATTCATTCTTAGTTATCTGGGGCTATAAGAAACAATGCGATCCTCCTGCATCAAAACCTCTCTAAGTTATACACTAGATGAAACATAATATATGGTATATTATTAACTAAAATAAGTAATGTGATGATAGGTTTTGTGGTCATATTTACATTCCACTCCTAAAAATATCTCACACAAGAATCTGACCAAACAAAATTCACCCCATTCTTGGTCAAATCAGACATCTGTGATGCCATTTAGGAGAAGTCATATATAAAACACAAATAATTAACTTCTTGACATATAAAGATTCAAACCTCAAATACATTAAAGGGATTCTACCAATATAACACTACTACTACTTTCTCTATGTCCACTGACACCCTAGACTGTGATCAGACATGGACCAAGATGTTCTCATTACCAATCCTGAATCTACATTTGGTTAGCTTGGAATAACATCAATGATCTCTCAATATACTTAAGATGATATCATGATGTTGGGAATGATTGTCTAATAATTAGGATTACAGTATGATCCCTTTGATAATAACAACCAAAAATGATCTACAAAAGTATTAATGATACAATACATCATGTCCATGTATACCGAAGGTGAACTTCTCAAACAAAACAACAACATTATAAACTCATAAAATCCATACATACTTCTAAATGAAGTAAGATGTATTTCTGAATATATCACCCTCAACTAGTGGTATCTAGATCTCAAGTAGATATTGGAGAATATATTATAACCTCTCAACTAATAAAAAATATAATCAATGTACAAAAGGGGATACCAATTCCTTACCTTTATCTGGTTCAATCTCCAATAATCCACACATAACGGAAAAGTCTGATCATCTTTCTTAGTGATGAGAATTGGGGAACCCTAAGGAGATGTACTAGGGAATATGAAACCTTTATCTTTAATATCATCAAACCTAAATTTCATCTCTTTATGCTCTACTGCTTCCATTCTAAAAGGAAAGATAGAAAAACGATTTGCTTCTAAAACCACCTCAATAGCGAACCCAATATCTCACTCCGATGATAATATGTAGAAATAATTTTGAAGGACATGCTAAAAATAATATTCCAATGGGGTAATAGAATCCTACTTCATTTCTCCAACATCTTTGGTGCACAAGTCCAAACTAGCGCGAAGGTATCAGAAAACCACCTGCGTGACACACCCTCCTTCATCTTCAAACATGTTCGACTCACATCCTTTCTATCCTAAAACAACCTTGGGCGCACAACCAACAACCGGTGTGCAGCCTCTACATGCACGACTCAACTACCACTTGCACAATGAGATCATAAATAATCTCTAAGTCATGAACTTCATACAATATGTTGAGGGGTTCTCCTCTATTTATAGGCATTCAGATACCCTGCGCGGCGGTGCAAAATTCTTCCGTCGGTGCCCAGGTTCTGGCACGCAACTCATCCGCCCTAGCCTCTGTCACACTACTCACTTGCACAACCACACCAATAATTGGGTGACATTATTTCGTTTGCCATATTATGATGTTTCTATCTTGAAAAACAATAGGTGCACAAGTTTCCAATCCACCATGAAGCAGCACACAAGTCTCTTCACAGCACGTAGGTCACTTGCCTGACCGACCCAATACTTGCACGACCCTCTTTCATTTCCATTTTTCCATCTTCAGATCATGAAAATCACTAGGTGCACAGGTTCCCTTTTCTTCAAGTACATAACTCACAAGTGAAGTTTCCAAAACCACTTTTCTCTATTGGTCGATTTTCAAGCCCAAAAATTTGGCAAACACAGGAAAATGGGGCCACCTTGTATCTTCTCTTTTTGTACCACCTCTAGATCATCCATTCCTTTTTCGATGTTCTTGAATCAAACATGGATCATTAACCACATCCCTTGAAATCAACATGCCACCATGGAATCTCTTTTTTCAACAAATTTGTATGTCATTTGTTTTCTTTTTCAACAAGTACGATCACCTCAAAAACACTTCTATTCGGTGATTTGTGTCCTTCAGTAACTCTTCTTCTTTCAACACAAACTCCATTATCATGATATATATCCTTTGATAGATCAGATTTAGAATCATCATATTTTTATACAATGTGAAGTGAATGGCCATCTCAGAATTCCAATCCCTCGCACATTGTCTTCTTCTTCAACCATCATTCTCTACTTCATGCAAAACATATGATTCAATTCTTCAAGAAGCCTCTTGCATGGTTCTGATGCAATCATGAAGAATTGCATAGTCTTCATTAAATCCCCATTCTTCTTTATCCATCCTCAGATGGATTATATCTCACTATTATACACTATTGTAAACAATGTTGAAACTTTGACTCATGTTCTTTGAACTTATGATCAGTACAACAATCATCTTAATTTCCATTCATCCATTTGGTTAGAGTACTTCTTGATCTACTTCATTTTGATCTTCATTGACAACTATTGAGAACAAATACAACATTATACACAAAGTGGTCCCAAGACTTAAAACCATTGATATTCAATGACCGCATAATAAGTGGTGTGTCTATTGGGAAAAATACCATCCAATATTTACACATCCAAGAAAAAACCTCTTTATAAACAATATAAAAAGGAATGTGATGCTCATGTATCATATAAATCAAAAGGAAGGGTAAATGATACAAGAATCGTACTACAAACTAGAGAAGGTCATGCATCCCCAATAGCCTAAATGGCCTCCATAGAGGGTAGTTGAGTATCCCTTCTTCCCCAAGATATATTATGAATCCCTTGATCCTTTCCCTTTAACTAGTATTTTCATTCCTACATTGGGGGTACCACAAGACCTACCTCGACTAAAATGTCCCATGGAACACTTACTGCACTCCTTGTGGGGAGTATCTATGTCCTTCCTAGACCCTAGTAGCTGTCCTGACCACTTTCCACAAGTATAAAACTGCATTGCCCTATAAAAAATCTATACGTGGCCCATTCATCAGTTATATTGACACTCTAATGTAGGGTATGGACATTGAGGCTGATTATGTCCCATCTCACCACATTGATAAAACAGCAACATAAGATGAATATATGATGGATTCCCACATCCCTAACTACTATGATTTTTATTAACATAGAAAACCCTGTCATAGTGATGTTTATTTCCACTAGAATCAGAGTTCCCAGAACCATTTACCGAAACATCATTACCACTGCTTGGGGCCTCTCTCATATTCCCATCAGTGATGAGTCCCTAATTAAACAAATCTGAAAGGACTATTATGACATAAAATGTTCATCTAAGACCTATTTTCATAGTGAATACCATTAAGAAAATATCTCACACTGAATATCTCATCATCTTACAAAGATAGTGTAAAGAATAGCTGGTCAGTGAAATGCTCATAGTAGTCAATGGTTGGCATGCCCTCATGTGTCAAGCTTATGAACTCACTATCCTTCTCATCCATCATTCTCTCAAAATAGAAATAGATGAGGAACTTCACCTCAAATAACTTCTAATATGGCTCCTCTTACTTTGCATATTTATTTGGAATATCCACTATTTTGTGGTAGGCCCACAAATCATATTTGCAGATATAATCACCCTCATGTCTATGAGTTTCTCATGATTATTGATTACCTTCATGAATAACTTGATCTAGAAATCATCTTCCAAGGGGCCTCCCTCCCCATTGAACATAGGCATATTCTACAAATCAGGCTCTATTGTTAGCTCATACATCAAAGGCATGATGTGAACAATATCACATTCAATAGTTCACATGACCTTGAGGAAGCTATCATTAAGTTTAATATCAATCAGATCCTAAGTATCTACTAGAATCTCTGACTTAGCAGCATTCTGAGTGTTCTAATTTTCATTCTTATGACACCCAACTCGATGATGATAAGGAGGGATGTTCTCTGCAAGAATAATACACTCCTTATAACATTGGATGTAACAACAGGGTCAACCTAAATTGTTGACAACATTATGAAACCACTACAAATCGTCTCTCAAAACATGTCATAAAAGTGTTTTAGCATAACATACCAGTTCATTATATTTATTAGATATAATAATTATATCATTTCAAAATTCATATAGGATAATATATTATGTGCAATAAAAATATCCCTATCATGAACAATGCATGTCAGTATATATCCTTATATATATATATCATGATGCATGCATACTCATATCACACTATATCGGGCCATGAGTATAATTCTCAAAAATAATAACAACAAAAAATTTGGGAATCACCGAAGGTGAAATAACATCAACTTCATCAACAAAATAGTATAAAAACCAATCCAATCATTGGGCACTCAGATTCTCTACCACACATTAGTTAGCTACTCCCGTGAACAAGATTATTACTATATACCAACACATCCTAGTCTCCATTCTACCATTCCCAATATTAAAGAAATATAAAAGAAACATGGTGGACTATGATACCACTTTGTAACATCCCCCGATCAGGAACTCTCTCACATGACTAAATAGGGTTGGTTATGGGACCAAGGGTGCACCTCCCTATATTCAAAAGGGTACCAACTAGTAGTGTGGTCTGATAACTATAGTGGGAATACTATACCCCTGGTATATATTTACAACATAGTTGAAATAATTCTATAATAAGAAATATAAGAGAAATATAAATAGTGGAAACCATGCAATACAAATGGTAAACCAAAAAATAAAATCAAACTGAATAATCAAATAAATAATAAGGTAAAAATGTAATGATAGGCTATAATGTGACTAAATGTAATCCTAGAAGTAATAAAAAATAAAATAATATGAGAATCAAACAAATGCTCAAATGACATTGGTACCAAGCTCTATTTCATTATCATATCCAAATTATAGCTCATCTGACAAGACAAAAATCAACAACATCGTACCTTTCCCTTATCCCAACCTACATTAGTGTAATTTTCTGTGGTACCAAATGAAGGCCAAACTAGGGTGTGAGTGAAACTCAATAAGTGGACACTAACATGTCTATATATAATCAAAATGATAATAATTGTATTAAAAAAATTAATTATTAATGTATTAATTAATCAATTATTACAATACATCAATCCACCTACTTCTTTTCCCTATTGGTATGTCTCTGAGAATGTAACCTGACAATGAAAACTATAACCATATACGCAAATGATTTGAATTGGAACAATGTTGGTATGTCTATATTCATGTAACACATCAATAACAACCACGACCGTATAAAATTGAAAAATCAACTAAATCAGGGTTGATCCCACTATATATTCATTTCTGTATGTCTTTGGGCATAGCCCAATATAAGAGTTTCAACATTAATCATTGGGAATAGCTTTCAATATAGTCATTTTAGCATGTTTACTATAAATATCCCATTATATAATATTTTTATCCTATGTTACAGAGAATACTGATATATAATCAATTCATCATGTGTCATGGGAATATCCTACTTCATAATCACATTAGTATCAGCCAAAAAGTTGTAATAGTAAGGATATCAAAATATCATATTATAATCCTGAAAGGTAAATTATGAAAATAACAATTTGTTTATAAAATACACTTTCATTTGTATCTCACATGATCAAACATATTATAAATGAGAAAATATTCCATTTTAGATGGATTCTATATCATGAAATCACTTAAGGTCTCATGTCAGGCTGAACACAATGTAAACTATCATCCTTTTCCTTATTTATCAATGTTCACTCACCCAAAAGGAAGCCTCAATATTCGTATCCAAAGGGCTCCACCCAATATTTAAATCCATGATTTATCATTTAATAGTGAATAAATTAATTTTATATTTTATTAATCACATCATATCACATACATCACACTAAAATAAACAGTAGGATAATGTTTATACCCCTACGTTAATCAAGTGATTTAAAAACAACAAAAATGGGTAACACTAATTGAAAAAAGTTACAAAATATTGTAAGACGAGACCTTGATAAAATTAGATCATGATTCAAATCAAACCCAAAGGTGGTCTAAATATTCCACCTACCATACGATGAAAAATTGATGAGGGAAAAAACAAAGCCAAAGACAAACTGGGGATTAATCACCCAAATGGGATGTCCGAAATGGAGGAATGGCTCTCAAAATAACATGGGCATCATCTTAGGTCATGAAGAGAGGGTTGCATAGAAGAAGAATTAAAATTATATTATCATAATTACCTGCAATGTATTAATGATGAAAATCACATGGTGTGTAATGTCCTTTCATTCTATTTGTTTACCACTTAATATTTTCACCAAAAAACCCATCCCCTTAGATAAATATTTATCCTACTCATATTTTACATGTCAGAAATTTTTCTCATTATGTGTAACCACTTCAAGCAATGTACTAGTAAAAAAATGATTTTGGAGGTTGTTAGACATCGTGTAACATCTACACAGTGTCTAAATAATCTATAGATAGTTTTCAATCCATTTTATAACAAAATTAACCAAACCACCTACGAAGACATCGAAATCATGGAAAACTCCCATAATATCATTAAACATGTTTATGTTTGGAATTAATTATTAAAATATACATACATCCATGAACATTTGGTTATTATACCAAAAAAAGTCTCTAAAAATATGAAAAATACTATTCTACAAAGGATTAAAGATAAAGAAAATCCCGAAAAATGATGTTTCACATAAAAAAACAGAAAGAGGAACATAGCTGAAAAATATGGGATCTTAAAACTGAATAAAGAAGAAGAAAAATAATAAAGGATTATGAATTATAGTTTTTATAGTATTAGTGGAGTAAAAAAAGAGATTTTAGTCATGTTTCTTATGAATAATAAATTTAATAATAATAATAGAAGAAGAAGTTGTCTATTTTTATGAACATACAAAATTTAATGGGAAACGTTTTACTATAGAAGGGAAGGAGAAGAAGATAAAAAACCCATTGAAAAAAATTTAAAAAAAAATTAATGGAACACACTCTTTTTATTAACCATACTTACAGTTATAAAGTTGTGGGATACACTAGATTGTGGTATTCACTAAACTGGGTAATTTAGAATTAACACTCATACATTTTTAGGAGACTATAGTGCAACACTCATTAGGATTTTTTTGGGTCATGTGATGTTGGGATATAATGTTTTACACCAAGAATTCCCAATGAATGTTGAGTATTGAACCATGTAAACTGTTATTCCTTTGGTGTTTTTTTGTTGTTGGTTGTGATGAGCTAATGAATAATGGAATGTATATAAAAAAAGAATCATTCACTTTACAAGTGATAGACTAAAAATAGAAAGGTATAAAAATTGTAAATGTTTTTAAAAGTCACCAACATTAATTCACCGCCTCTATATATTGAATTCATCTATCTTGGTCATAACAAGTTATATGAAAATCGATTATAAAACCATATGTTATGATGCATGTTTCTCAAATAACATATGTTGAAATATCTGTCTTGCAGGGTTTTAAAATATATTTGATATTAACTATCACTGAAATGGATTTGAAGTTAGTTATATGAAATTATTATGTAAAAAAATTATATCATCAGTTATTAAATAACCGATGCTAATAATTCTAATGTGAATGGTGTTTTTATTTTATAGTACTATTTTAGTGTTTCTAAATATATGTACATGTGTATACATATATATGCTTATCGCATAGTTATTTTTCTACTCTGAAACAATAATATGACAATACCCTTAATGTTTTTTTCATCTAAGAGTTATGAAAATTCCATATGATAATGAGGATAATGAAATAGTATGATAATATTCTTAAATAAATATATCTTAGGGTCTAGACACATATATTTGATGGGATAAAATGATACTAAACTATCATGCATTATATGTTTATAAGAAATGAGTAATATTATATAGTTCACAAGTTATTATCTCTATGAATGTATGTTATATGTATAGAACGTCTAATAGGAATTCCACAAGTTTTATGTTTCATTGGATATTTGTAGTTATAGATGTCTTTGTGGTTCCTTATACTTTAAATCATTTTTAATATGTATCATAAATTATATTCATTTATTTATGGATGAAAATTGTGATGGGATATGATTTCTGGGAGGTATCATATGTTAAATGAATCATAGGTGATAAGGGATTAATTATATGGTTGATAAATGATTTTTAACATCTCCATTATTCGAAGTATATATCTATGGTCATTTGAGTGTAATGAATATTTATAAAAAAAAATCAATGGCCATGGTTGTTTATATACTTTTTCATTTTAAAATGTAAATAGAAGATAAATATAGCATGTTGGATAATAACACATGTATCTGTTATGCTTGATAAGATATCACATGACAAAATAATTATATTCCACACTAGTATTAATAAGAAGGATTTTTTGGTTTCTACACTGACTTCTTTATCTGTGGGTGACATGATGTGTTATTAAATAATGATCTTTCACTTTTGGTAGGAACATTCTATTTCAACTGATAAATGGGATATGAGTGACACAAAATTTTCTTATCTATAATATCATTAAATTTTATTGAATTTATGTTTAAGAAAAAATATATTCTTTCAATTGTGTAGATTATTTATTAAATTAAATTGTTGACAATATAAAATCAATCAAAAGATATTAGGGTTTTGAATATATGAGTAAAATTTTATCTTTATTTATTTATTTATTCAAATGGGAATAAATATAATATTTATTTATTGATACTTTTAATGAACAAATAAAAATAAATTTTAATTCGCATTAAATTAGCATTAAAAATAAATAATTATTCCCAATGTTAATGATTATAATATTTATTTTTTTATATTAGGAAAACATAATTTATTTTTCAATATATGATAAATTTTATGAGATGGTATGGGTGATGTTTAATGATATGATGGAAATGATATATATTATAAAATTTAAATAAATAATGATTTTCTAAAACAGTGTATTTATTTGTTCTATGTTATATGAGATATGGTAATAATTATATTAACAATAAAAATAACATTACAGTTTTAAAATTTTCTATTACATAGATTATATAATTTGATATAGTCCTTTGGGTAATTATATTTACATAATACTAAATATATGATAAAAAAATATAACATTTTTCATGTCTACTATGTTAGAGGAAACATAAAATTTTCTAGGAATCTCTCAATCCTTATATATAATCCCCCAATATCTCAAATATCTATAGGTAGAACAATAGAGAATTATTTTGGTCAATTATGAATGACGTATAGAACTTGATTCTTCCACACAATATCCCAATATATCAGAGACATCATTTATAGGCTCATGTATCATTTATTGATACATCTTGAGGAATTATCAATTAGATTATTCATCACAATTACAATACAACAATAGGGTTTATTAAAATCTGATAATGAATACTTTTTAAATTGTGTAATTATATATTTAAATTTATTAATTTTTTTTCCCAATATATGAAATTTAAGGTATTGTATATGAATTTATTAAAAATTATCTATTCATTAAGTTGAGAAACAAAAATTCGGTGCCCAATCAATCCTTTAATTCCACGCTAGGTCATTTGAGTGATATCATATAAATCACATTCAAATATATAATTATTTATAATTTATTTGATCAATTTGATGTATTTTTTTCTAGTATTCTTTATCATATTTTCATTCTAATTCAAAAAATAGATAAGAATAATTAATATGACATAATATATCTTAGAATATGCCGAAAGCACAGAAAGAATTCTTGGAGGACCCATCTTTAGGATTTAATGTTAGAGGATACAATACACTGTTTCACGGTGTCTAATGGAAAAGTACACATTGTTTAATGATTTTTAATGCATACGGTATGAACCATGTAAATCATGATGTGATTCATCAGTTAATAGGTGACGTCATTACATGTTTTTTATTGACTACTTGGGTGACATGAATTTTGGAAGAAACTACATGATGTGTAGTGGGTGAGTAATGATGGTGTATCATCAAACAAGGTCCATTCGAGGTAATTTACATCACATCATGTGGTTCAATAAACATATTTATTAAACACCTCATAATTTCTAAAAATCCATTGAAAATCATTATATCAACAATACGATGTCTGGTTATAGTACATGCCATGTCACATGTGTCAAACAACACAGGTAAGCACAAAGTAATTCTGATTGTGTTGTGTGGGTTGATGCATGGTCTAAATACCCATATCGTATTGACTAGAAACACACAATTCCTAATCCACTAAAAAATATATGCACAATAATGGTATGCAACATGGTTATTCACACGAAAAATATTTTGTGGTTTAAACACACTTAGCTGGAAATTTTGAATATACTGCAACACCATGTGGATTAATATTCCATGTTGAAGGGGGTTAGTGAAATGGATTTTATGTGATACATTGTTGTCATGATGTTGAATTTAATATGATACTTATTATACATGTTTTATTCTATGATATTTTAAATTTAAAATTAAAATTTATTAAATTGATTTACTGATAATGGATGAGATTATTAAAACAACTCAAGGACCAAAAGTCAGGAAGAATATAAGATAAAGAAATATTTTATTAAATTTTAATTAATTTATAGATTCATGTGAATTTTCCTTAAATGAAAATGGTGGAAATTAATTCTGTAAATATTAAAGTCACTTTTCACAACATATATTGAAAGCTCGTGATCATTAATTGACCTATATATGTGTCATATTTATTTATTTAATTTATATATTTAGTATATAGTTAATTATGTGACAATTAATTAGAATTACATAAGCATATCTACAAATCAATCCACCCTATTTTACTATTTATAAGTATATATGACATTTTGTGATTTAATGTAACATTAAACCTAAGGCACCCCATACTTTCATTTGAGTATACATTTATAAATCGTGGTGATCTTACATAGAGGACACAATTCATGAAATTAGTTGAGATGAATTCACAGAATGTGATATAAGGGATACTGTCAGCCAAACCAAGCTAAGGCTCATTGAGTTCTTTTACCTAGTGCTTTGATAGATTTATTACCTCTCAATAAAACAATATATATATATATAAGTCTAACAATAATTTTAGGTATTTATTATATTTTATCAATGTATGAACATTCATTTATTTTTATGGTGAATGGCTTATTTTGATTTTTAAATGTTATAAAAAATTGTATTTAAAATTAGGATGAATGATTAGATAAAAAGAAAATAAAATATTTTAAATATATTATATATGTAAAATTCATATGGAAAAATTATTTTACTAAATATGTATAACTATTTTTATTTGTTTTACATAAGATTAAAAAATATTATAAGAATATAATAATTTCAATTTATTTTACATCGAGCCTGTACCTATGTGATAAAGGCTCATTCTTGGAATCCAAAAGACCCATGATCGATTTTGGGCTAGAACGAAATTCCAAAGTACTATATAAGGATGGTAGTAGGGTAATATAGTATTTCTGTAGGAGCCTATGTACAACACTATTACTATTCATCGAAGGACCCTTTGGGCCAAATAATGGGCTTTCATGTCCCTGGGCCTTAGGTATATGTAATGGGTCTCCTTCTACCCAGAAAAAATGTGTATTTTATTTACATTAGGAATAAAATGAGTCTTCGAACCAAACCATTAAAAAATGTATATTTATGCATTAATTAGAAAAAAAATCCAAATACATAATATATTGACTCATTAATAACCTTCACTTTTTTGGGATTGTATACAACAATAAATCAATTTGCTGTTACGGTGACATCTTAAGTGATGGATATGAACTAAAAAGATCATCCATATTATATGATTGATCTATAACATAATCCTAGATATGTATGTGAGTCATAACACATGTTATGATTTTTCCATGTCATAAAATTCAGGATATTGTCTTCTAGTATGGTATGAATGGATTATGATAAGATTAATCTCATTTCATAGATACTACCATATATTCCACTAAATTTTATTTGTTTAAAAATTAATGAAAATATTAATTATGGAATTAATATGTGTTAAGATCATTGAATAGTTCAAATATTATAAATTCTTCAATAAGAATGCATTATAGAAACACTTTTCCTCTACCAATGATTGAAAACCAATAATTAACCTAGATTAATAAATTAATGGGAATTATATAAATGGATTATATCTAGTTGTTTTCATGTATTAAAATATCTAACCAAGACTATTATCTCTCTTACTCTAGATTCTCCATTAACCTTTGATGACATGTTTAAAGAACACATTTTGAGTTTGATGGATCCTCATATGAAATACTTCAATTCTAGTGGCTAGTGTACAACTTATGGAGTTTAAAGTAATATGGTTATCACATAGTGTTCTCATTTTACCCAGATATGTAAATTATGGTAATTGAAATATGGTTGAATTAATGTTGAATCCATCATTAAATATTTTATCAATTAAAAAATAATATTGTTTGGAATATGTTAACTCCAAATAGATTATTTTAACAAATAAAAATTTATAGTTGATAATTCATATTTTATTTTAAATACATCAATTGAGGTAAATCATAAATTAAAAAAAACAATAATTCAAATGAAAATAAATCAAATAGATCAGAATAATAATTTGAAAACTCTTTTAGATATTATTTTCAAATTATTCAATTCATATGAACTCTTCTTAATTAATTAATAAAAATAGGAGGGTACATTTCTTAAATATAAGTGATGGATTTTTTGCATCAGGAAATTATTATAGAAACCCATTTAAGGATAAAATTTTAGTGGTAAAAAATTATTCATCAAAACCATCACCTGATACAATTTTTACATAAACTTGTTCTTCGATAAACTCATCAGAAGTTGGAAACACTCTCCATAAAAAACTATTCAATCAACATGATCGAAAACAAGTTCTATCTGTATAATTTATTCATTCCACAAATTTGGATGATATAAACTATTATTTATATAATCTTTCTATTATAGAGGATCAATATCATATATTTTAATAAATAAATCTTATAGATTTAAAATGAATCACCTCAAAATTAGAAGATTTAAGAAAACCATAGTGGAAAAGATTATAACCCAAAATCTAAAAATATTATGGTCATGAAAAATATAATGAAATAATAATTTAGCTCATATAATAATTAATGTGAAAACATATTTTACACTTGTTCCTCAATGATTTAGTCAATATTTTATGTGTGGTCATATCAAACTCCACTAAGTTCTCTTGGTTCATTTACAAATAAGTCAAAAGAATAAGAGATAGTAACTCTAGATTCTATTATATATAATTAACAACCAATTTTCTAGTGGATATAACATAGAAAATATTCATAACTATTTATAAATTATATTGGTTAAATCAGTTTATTGTATTTTTTACAATCAAAATTTCTGTCTCCATAGAAAACAAAACATAAAAAATTATCAAGTTACAAATAAGTTATAATGGACAATATTATGGTTTAAAAAAGATACAAATAAGTAAATTGAATCAACACTTTCCCCATTTTTGATAATAATAATAAATGAATGACATAATAATAACATATAATATCGGTGAAAATATTCCTATAACATCAAAAAAAATATCTAACAAACTCTCTAATGAAAATTTAAAATATAAAATTCAATAGTGTAAATAATTTATTTAAAAAATTTAATCACTACTAAACATTCCAAAAGTATCTTCATTATAATAAATACACTCTTCCTTATAAAAATAAAAAAAATACCAGAAACATTTCTAAAAAATATATAATTCATTCAAATATATCAGACACTATTCATCAAGCTATATAATGATTACCCCTTTTTATTTTAAAAAATTGAAATAAAAAAGAAGAATAAACTATTAATTAGGTAGTACTAAAAAGTATGATAGTTATAGAGATAAGTTAAATTGAAATAATTCAAGGTAAAAAATATAATATATGGAAAAGACATTATAACTCCCTTTATTTATTAGATGTTATCATTGTAGAAACTAATCCAATAATTCCAATGAAATTTCATGTAACTTAAATTGAACACACTACAATTTCGATATAAAAATGAACTGTGGGAGAAAATTTCCTTCTTCATACATCATATAAGCATCATAAAATTACTTTCTAATTTATTCTTCATAATCTCAAACTACACCCCTAGGTTGAATTTTCCTCCTTTTAATGGATCAAGAAGAGTATGAAAAGTTATTAACATTTATATATTATATCAGTTGATATTTTTTATATCCCCAAAAAATATGGCCATTATTTCTCCCATTTTTTTGGAAAATTTAAATTTAAAAATGTGATAAAAAAACCAATAAAGTATATATTCACACATAGAAATAATCTCAAGTATATATAAAAGTAATAAAATGAATGTAAATTTAAATTCATAACTATGCATGACTAACATTAAAGAATAAAAAAGGAAAATCATATATATGAAAGTAATTACAATGAATATGTAAAAGTAACATCAAATTATGAATAAAAGAAACTCTAGAATACATAAAATTTACTTCGAAAACTATACAATCATAATATCAAATGACACATAAAATTCAAATTATTGAATACAGATATAGAGTGGTATTTCTATAAGAGTTAATTACATGGAGTAAAATTGGACTTTCAAATGTTTTTTATCATTATGTTTATTGTAAATCATAAAACACTTATGATGTGGTTCTAAAAAATTTCCAAAGTAAATCTCAAATGTTCCATTAAAAATACATTAGAAAAATATTAACTTCCAATATAGATTCATTATTGGAAATGTGGGTTATATATACACCGATATACTTAGAGTTTTATGTAACCATAGTTATAGAGGTCCCTATACTAATAATGCTTTTAAACCATTGGTATTAGAATAAAAATCAATTACATATACCAATGATTGAAAAAAAATTAGTATAATATTGTATATACAAATGTTTTTTTAATCATTAATATAGTGTAACTAAAAATTTACTTTCTATGACCTACATTGTCCATTTTACCTAAATTTCCTAAAATTATTACGAAAACTTTTTTTCATTTGGTGAAACTTCCCCAATTTATTTGTTTGTTGATTCAATTTTCCATTGAAATAAAATCAGTGAGTTTCACACCCATTATCAATTTTTCTATGAACCAATTTCTTTTTTAACTACGTATAAAAAACCAAGATTCCATTCCATCACCATTCATCTTGATTCATTAAACTATTTTTTAAGATTGTATTTATTATATAATTTAATTAATAATGTGGTCATAGATTATGGCCAAAATTCCCATACAAGAATGGTAAGGGATCCTACTTGAAATGCAAGAGACCCAGGTTTGAAACCTGGTGTAGGGGAATTTCATGGACTGTAGTAGTATTGTAGCAGTTAATGTTCATTACTATAGCAGCAAGAATGTTTCACCCCATTTGGGCCTTTGGGCCACCAGTTTGGGCCTACGAGTCTCAAGGGCATTCATGTCATCAAAGGCCTTCGGTCCACAAGGCCTTCAGGAAACATAGACCATGGAGTATCCCAGTTCACACAGAACATTCCCTAGATGAGGATCACAGAAACAAGAGTAGCAACGACCAGAAGTAAAGCTAACAGGATTGGAAGAATGATAGGGTATGGCAACTACCATTGGGACCATGAATCATGCAGCTTTGTATGGGTAATGTTTGAAAATAAGAAATGTATGGTGGGGATCTAGGTGATCAATGACGTAGAATCTGGGGAGGGACAGTTCAAGTGGGCTTGGCCTACGGGTCTTGTATTGCGAATGGTATGCCTCTGGGCCTTTGGGTCATGTATTGTGGGTCAGTCGGGCCTTGGGCCTTAGGCCTACAGGTCATGTATGGGTTCCCCTCCAACCCTTAAAATGGGGATTGCCAGTAATAAAATAAAAATGATGGCCTTCGGGCAATTCAGGGGTTATCATAGATGATGTATTTTTAAAATTTAGTACAATCTATACCAAATTGAATTTTAAGATTATTTATTTTCTAATATATATTAAACGATAGTTTGATTAATAATTTTAGTAAAATTTTAGTTTTTAATGTATTAATGGGTTATATAAGTATGTATTTAGAAGTTTTAATTTAACTAAAAAATGATTAATATTTTAGTATAATTTATTTCAATCTCATTTGGTGGGAAATATTTGAATAATAATAGTGGTAATTATTATGATATTATTATAATTATAATATTTTATTAGTGCTTTGGGAAATATGAAGTGATTTTATTGATTTTTTTTTTGATTTCATGATGATTATCTTATAAAATATTTGTAATAATGATGAAAATAATTTATCAATTGATACTACCAACCACATCGTGTTAGGCCATGAATGTGGAATTTTACTTTTTGGATTGATATGTGTTGTGTTCCATGGATCAATGGTGTCCCTCGAATCATGGTATCCATTATGGGTCATGTTTCATCGATAAATATAACCTATATTATGATATATATTTTTGGAAAGAATGGAATGAAAAAAATTAAATATTTTATAAATTAACTATATTATATTTTTATGAGGTTAGTAATATTGATATGAATTTAGTTTTGTAATATATTTGTAATACTAATGCATATTGAAATTTTTTAGGGATATCATAAATATTCTAATTAAAGTTTAATTTCCTGATATTATTAAAAAATATATTTTAAACACAATGTATATAATTTGTATGTATGATACTGAATAAATACCAATTTAATTTCAAAATTTGTTGTGGTTTCATCTCATTTTCATTTAACAATGCTTTAGAAAGAGGAATTATTTGATGACCGTGTTATAATATTTCGTAATACCATAGTTATTCTGGGAAATTTTATCAAACATATAATATAATCTGATTTCAAACAAATTAATATATCTATTTTCAAAATAGAGATTAAATGAAATCTCATAACATTCATGATTGAAATGAAAGGGGGGAAATAGATAATTTTTCTTTTGGATAAATTTATGTTTATTCATCATCATAAAAAAATGTTTTTTAATGTAAGAAGACAGTGGTATGATTACACATCATTCAAATAATAAAAGTCATTATATTGATAGAGTGAAAATTTTTATCAATGGTGCATGAAGTCTAATATACCAATCATGTAGTAAACAAAATAGAGTTGTAATTTTTATGAGATGGTATCAATGGAAAACTATGTATGGATTTTTTAATACAAAAAATAAAAATTTATTTACCTTCTTATAGGAAATAATTTATGATGGATTTATATTCCCTCAAATTTTTGTATGGAATAGTAGTTTATTATTATTTATTTATTTTAAAAGCAAAAAATTCCAAATATATTTTAGAATATTTTGGGAAGAAACCAGGTGTGTAAATAATTATAATGAGTGCGATAAATCTTTATGTATTATAAATTATGATGGAAAAACATCATGTATTCCACAAAAAGTAATGTGTCAATTTCCTATGATTCTTAGGACCTAAATGTTTTCATCTCTCATGAAACAAATAAATTATATATTACGAAATGGTAATGAGTTAATTAAGGAAAATTATGGCATGGTTCATCTTGCTGATGGATTATAATGGAATACATTTGATGCATGATATCTTAATTTTTTTTATCCAATTTATGTAATGTTAAATTGGATTATTCATGTGATTGTTTAAATATGTTGTTAGGATTCTAATGTCAAACAACATGTTTCCAATTTTCATTAACATTTATAACCTTCTTCTACATAAGTGTTTGAATGAACCATTTAATTTTATGATTATACTCATATATAAACCATATAGTTATTGAAATGGTATATATGTGTGTACTTAAAACCATTAATTTCATGACATGAACCATAGAGGCTCGAATATCCAACAGTAAGTTGATGGTAAATCTCCATGCTCACCTATAATAGGCTTGATCTAGAATGTATCATTGATTTGACTTGTCAAATACACATGGGAGGACATAGCCTAATGTGAATACATGCACACACACATTTTTTTAACTAGTATAACATATAAATCCAGAAAAAATATTCTATTAACGAATTCATAGCATGGAATCCAACTTTAGAGTAAGACTAAACTATACAATAACGAAAGAATTCAAAATAGAGGCCCAAAAAATGTAAATGAGCCCAACCTATAAAAAAAGTGTACTAATACTAAAATAAAACTATGAGATCTCCCTATAGTTAATCTAACACCAATAAAAACCACATTATCATGGTCCACCTAATAATCCATCAAAATTACTATTGTCTTCATAATATTTAACAAGTGTGGGAAGATCACATGTAAGGGTGAGTAAAAAAAATACATTGCACAACACCCCAAAATCACAAAAAAAAACATCCAAGAGGGATTCAGTACTAAATTATGAAACTAATGGGAATAAAAAATAAAACCTTGATATTCTCATAATTAGGATCTATTTTACATAGTAAGGCCATGACCTCACCACCTTCCTAGGGATTTTTCTTGAGTCTAAGTGGTAACATACATCTGATAAATATCACTCTCTTAATATCTCTAAAACTAGTGGAACTCATTTGAGATGTTATAATATTCATGATTACCAAATTCATTTATAAAATGGAGCTCATAAGATGTTGACACATAGGTACGGGATCACACCCATGGATATTGGGGGATACCTAAACCATCAATAGAAACCCCACAAGGAAATGGATTCCATGCCGTGAATTCTTGATATGTGATACCTATCTATACACAGATAATAATAAGATTGAGGATCACACATGGGCGTTATGGGAGATGCATAGCTCTATCTAGAAATAAACCATTGAGTTTATTACTCATTAGATGCTCATGGTGGGATAACACAATGAACTCCAACAGATTTTTATCAATGGAATCCACCAATACAAAATGGTTTGAGGAAACTAAACCATACTAATAAAAATGCTTTAATTAGAAGAAAAAGGGCTATAACCTACACTAGAATAAGTAGATCATATGTTCAATGGAGTTACACAACATGTATCACCAGGTAAGGTTCTTCCCATTCCCTACATCTCAGCTTGACATGTCCTTCTCTATATACATAACATATTATTATGACAGAATATGTATAAAGGTTAGGCCTGGTAATTGTTTTTGTATCATCTACCCACATATATGTAATCTATGAATTACACATGGTATTCTCTGAAACACATGTTTTTTGGGATTATATGGAATGTTGGGAATATACTCCCTTTATACGCCAAGCTACCAACTAAGGATTACATGACAAGTGGGTCACCCCCATATCATATAGTATTTAATTTTATATGTAATCCCTAGTGTCCACATAGAATGGGATACATGAAATATGTGATATAAAAATAAATATCATTTAGATCATAATTTATCATACAATAAGGATCCTAAAAAATAATCTATGTTATTGTTATCACCACTAATTATTTCATTAATCTTAGTAGTAATGCTCATATATTCATTGATTGATAGTGTATCATCATTGGTGGTCAGATTCTAGTTCATTATTAAATTATGGACCATTATATAACTTCTATCATAATTATTATTCTTTGTCATGTTGTAATCCATGGAGTTGTTACCTTAAGAAGAATCCATGGAACTTGATAAATTCATATCAAAACATATAGGTTCCCAGATAAAGATGAATCATCTGCCAAACAAAATACTAATAATGAACATTTTAAGAAGGATGGGAGAAAGTAAGAAAACAAAAAATTTATCATCAGATAAGGGAAATGTTTGGATGACCATCTTATACATAATCCAAAGAATTGGTAGGATAATAAAACATTCAAAACCAAAAATAATATCGAATTCCTAAATCTAAGAAATTGATATATGTAATTGAAAAATCCATAATGATTGATCCATGAATTTATTTTATATTTTATTCATGTTCATCATAATAATAAATAATAAAGAATAATCTAAAAAAATACTTACCTCTGGAGTTATTGATAATTAAAGAGAAAAGGTCTTCATGTATTAATGTTAAAGAATTATTTGTGCTTTTATTCTGCTCTAAGAACTCCCACCATTGATCAATATCAACTAATTGTCTCGTAGTCATCTGCCAATGGTCTCCTCCACCAAATATCAAGGGTTATATGAGATACAATAAAATGGAGAATAAAATTTCATAAATTATGGAGGATTAGGTTTCAGTTAATTAATTGAAATAAATTATATTATTAATTTATTCATTAATTATTTTCCTTGCAACAATAATTAAGTGAAATATATAAATAAAAAATGATATTTTATTCATTGGGAATAACCAATGCATTGTATTTAATAAAATTCGTAGTTTTTCTATCTATCAATTTCATCAAGAGATATTCCATCATACCTAAAAACAAATGTGAATGAGATATATTATATTTAATATCATTAATATATCAATATTTTTCTACCATAGTGCCTAGATGTCTATCCTGACTACACACATTACTAAAAAAACATTAATCTTGATTTTATGAGGTGTAAAAAAAATCATAGGTGATGAATTATCCCCAGCCACAATGATATTCAAATCAAAAAGTGAAAACCTACTCTTACATGTGATGGTATTAATCTAATTAAATTTTTATGCTCCCAAAATCTCTCATTATGTTTCTCGGTCTAGTAATTAAAATACCCTTTGGGAAATACTCTCCTAAAAGGATATTCTCTTACTGATCCTCAATCAGCAATATATACATCGAAAATGAAAATTACATCCTCAATATACATCTCATCCCATTTGATAACATGTGATAGATCAAGCATGTATCCCCTTGTTTATGAAATATGAAAAAAAATAAACACCTAATATAATAATGATGGTAGCCCAAGTGTCAAACCACCCTGCCGAATCTACGCAATATTCTAAATGCACCAATGAATCTCAAAGATAGTTTGACACATTGACCAATTACCTGTCATCCTCATAAAGGTGAGACCTTTCGAAAAACATGGTCTCCATCACCAAAACTCCTATGTCATCATTTTAAATTGGAATTTAATAGGCTCTATATAGACCTCATCTACTCATTACTATTATATATCTTCTCTATCATTTCTCATAACATTTTAGACCCATAAGTAATATATCTCTAAGTTCTACCCATAAATATTATATCAAATTTATCACAAACAAGAATCAAATAGTGTCAATACCACGATAAGATGGTAATATTTAATGGACATAATCTCTACCAAGGGTAGATGATCCTCCTAGGAATAGGAAAAAATCAATATGCAAGACCAAAACATTTCCTCTAGAACATGAAAGATATGCTTTTTCTGGATATCTTTATGGGGATGGAACATCATGAATATACAAAACTAAGTCTGAAAATACTCATATAATCTTCTCACTCATCAATAAGTGAAAATAATATCATGTTAAAATATAATTTTTGAGGTTACTTCATGATGTCAGACTATCTCCTCCATGTAAAGGCATCTGAAGATCTCCACCAAACACTACTCTTGAATGTATTGGGTGGAGACCAAAATTGTTAATTAGTATATGATCTCCTATAAAGAGTTTTTATCCCTTTTTTATCACATAATTCCCCGAAAATATCCTTGGAGATTCTATCCCAATTCCACTCCATCACCCCAAGGGGTTGGGCTATACCCACTGGTACCTGATGCTTGGTATTCACTACTTGTTGGTGAGGCATCAAGAGATGAAATCACAAAATTTGGATATCATACATGTCATCTAAAAGTGAAATTTAGGATAAAATTAAATATTTTCCACATTTTTATGTACCAAAATCTGGGATGTATGAAACTCACTCAGTACCCGCTCGTGCTGCATGACTGATACCATCATTCATCCTCAGAAATATTTTATGGAACTAACCACAAATGGAAAATAAATTTAGATAATATCTTATGTATATATTGTAATATAAGATCTCATAATTCAAATATATATTCTATGCTTCCTTAAAAAGATAATGAAGTGGAAGAATCACATCCATCAAATGGAGATGTAATGCCCTGACCCCATTCACCGGGATTTAGGGCATTATTTTGATACAATGGAATTATTATTAGGAATTAAATCCCAAAGGACTGATAAAACTAGCAGTCATGGAACATATATTTCATATATAAACCTTACATTTCATGTTATAACATAATATTAGACATGGATAATTCTGTGAAAACACCATTATTCTACCCATTAATCCCTTTATATAAATCTTCTTGGCATCTTGCAGAGTATAAGACATAAAAGGTTTACTCAGATGCTGAGTAAGGATAAGCATATAGTGGAAGATATCATAAATAAACCTAAACAATAAGACATAGTGAATAACTAGAAACACATGCCATTATATCATAATTTTAAACATAATATGGGAAAAATAAACCACACCTTTCTTTTTTGTTTGATTTTATAAAATTAGACCACTTTAACGAATAGTGAGAACAAACCTACAATGATACATAACTAGGATGTCCAGGTAACCCAGTGCAGGAATAGAACAACCCAAAAACCAAAACAAAACACCCAAATGCAACAACCATAAATAGGTTAGTCAAGGAACCCTATCCAGGACTATCCCACAAAAAAACACGGACCCAACCACCCACGATTGTCACACTGCCATACACACCATCACGTCACAGATCCTACAAATCACGCTTTGCCTCAGGTATAACAGTGTTTCCCTCCATCTCCGACCATATTCATTTGGACCAGATGCCTGCATACCATCCTCAGGGGCTATCACCACCATACCAATAAACCACCACCATTGCAACTAAAGCACACTGAGTACGACATAGTGGAATCCATGACCATAACTACTTTCACCAAAATCATTGAATATAAAATGTTTTCACTATCAAGATCTATCCTCATGATAGTTTAATCTATATGTATAAACCCATCAGATTTGTGTAAAAATCTATCCTCCGAACAATTTAAAATTTCTTGGAAACAAACGTGAAGGGTTTTCCAAAAACTAATTTCATCTCAAGAGACATAATGATTAATCAAGGGACTATAGAAGTCCCCACCCATAACTTGATAAATAAATTTCATTATTTATATGAAAATAGTTCAACATAACAAATAAAAACATTCTTATTAAAACTCGAATAAAAAATTTTAATACACTAACCATAAACCATGAATGATATCAAAATATCACATCCATAGACAAACTAGTCATAAAACCTTCAATTAAATAAGTTTGATTGTATCATAAGATATAAACCTCAATCAAACCTAAAATTATACAATGGACATTGATATAGATGAAAATAATCTTATAAACCCAACTAAAATATCATGAGAAAAATAAACTTTTTCTTTGAAATATTTTATTTAAAATCCCTGAATTTTTAAAATAATACATTTAAAAAAATATATTCCTGAAAAACATTGTACCATACCACGTTAGACATTTGATATAAACTATAAAATTAAAATTTTAAAATATTAAAATTCATATAAATAAATCCATAAAACCCATTTTGAAAACATGGACATGAATGAAAATGATTTGGAGGAATAAATATTACAAACATTTAAAATGATGTTTTATTTAAAGGTTCTCATACATAAAAACTTCATATGAATCCTTTTGAAAATAAATTTAAGTAAAATTTACATTGATAATAAATAATTCCTAGGAAATAGTTACATATAAACAATATTGGATAATAATGAGATTGTGAAATTAATCCTTACCTCAGATCTGATTCCTTCTGTACGTATCTAGTATTATTCTATAGTGGTTTTAAACATATAAAAAACTGGTACATAAATCATGATGATATTTTTTATATCATACATGATTCATTTATGACGTTATATTAACAGTTTATTAAAAATTCCATGTTAATGCAATGTTTTGGGTAATTGCTGCTTTGTTTTCGTATTTGTTTTGACTCATTATTTTTGACTCTAACACATAATTCCTTATTTACTTACTTCCAAAATGTAAAACGTGATATATATATATATATAATACATATTCAGTATGTAAAAATAATATATATATATATATATATATATAAATGGAATACACCATTCATTGAGATGGTAGGTCTTACATACGCATTAATGTTGTTTCCGTTTTCTTATCATATTGAATAGAAGAATGTAAATGACATATATTTATATGTATATATTATTAATCTAGAATTATTATGTCATATATTTCATATTTATCCATTTAGTATGTTTTTATAATCATTCTTGAATGGTTAATGTGGAAGATGAATCTGAATGCATCATGGAGATGACAAGTTGTACATACACACGAGCAATGGAATAATTATTTGAATGGAAAAATGTTATGGAATTTGTTTGTATATTAATTATAAATAATAATTATCATGTCAGATTCATTATTTATATCGATTATATTCATCATTATACCTATCCAAATAAGGTTGTGATAAAATATAAATTACACCATGGAATGGAGACGGAAAGCCATACACAGGCTTACATGGAGATATTGTTTTTGTAATGATGGATATAATGAAGAATATGGTTTACCATAATAATAATAAAATCTCAGTATATATATTATAATTTATTTGTTATTTTTGTGTTTAAAAAACATACAAATAGTAATTAAAAGTATAAAATCAATTAAATTGAACTGGTAAAACAATTTCCTCTTCTTCAACAGACCTCCTTTGGACCTCTTGTTAGGGACCCCAGGAATAGTCTTTTTAGAAAACATGAATAGAAAAAGTTAAATAGTAATGTATATAGGATAATTGGGAAGAGTTTTTATCATGTCATAGGGCTCAAGGTGGTGTGAGTAAATGAGGGGGGATGTGCCTTTTTATAAGAGCGGGGATGGGAACTTTTGGAAACGCTCTAAATATAAAAATATAATAAGAATATTCTAGATCAAAAAAAATATTTCTGATACATGAAAATTAGAATAAATCTTAGATCATATAATATACCCTTGTTATTATTTAACAGTTCTTATTTAAAAAAATTATTTAATAATAAATTAATTCAATAAGATATCATTATTTTAAAATTTAATTCTATTCATTTAATTTGATGCAAAATACATTAATTCAATGTGAGAATTCATGTATAATTATTTTAGATATCTAAAATATATATTATAGATCTAGGAAATTAATTTTGTACATTAAAAAATCCCTAATATATAAAAAATAATAATAATAAAATCATTTATTTTATATTTATGTTAATTACATAAATATTGTTTTAGAATTGAAGATACTTTTAAGGTAATTACATAACTTCTAAAAATTCAAATTAAATTTATATAATTAGAATAATTTCATTTATATACAAATAAATATTTATAGTTGTTCATAGAATATTTTTTTCTTATGTGGACACAAAAAAGATATTAAACCCAAGATAGTGATATTTGGTAACTATCTTTGATTTAAATAATATATAATTTATTTTCAATGATATGAATCTATTAAACAACTGAAAATGTATCTTAACATGATAATGGTATAATATAATTAATTTTAAAAATTCATAGGTTATAATATTAACATTGTCTTTTGGATTTAACCCTTAGTTAAACAATTTATCTCTTACCATAACAACATGTATTTTTAAACTATAAGGATAATATAGTTACAATAAAATTATAAAAGAACCCCAATTGGATCATGTATTAAATTATTAACATTATCCTTGTTATTTAGAAAAAATATATAATTTTATGAATTTTATATCATTTAATAAAATATTATTTGATTTAAAAGCTTATTTATGTCAATTTTGAAACTATTTATTAAATTAATTTTTTTTAAAAATCATAAATTTATTCCTTAATAAAATACATTAAATCATCACTAAAATTTCAAATTCATCCTAAAAATAGTTTATGGAATAAAATATTTCAAATTATAATTATTTTAATATTATTAATATCATTGAATTTATTCTTCCTTTAATAAATCAATTACTACATCATCAATGTGTCACAATTTAATTTAAATTTTATTTTATAAAATTATAAAGAAATTAACATTATATAGATAAACATTTTTATTTATCAATAACATTTATATTTGACCACATCACTTATTTAACCTCACATTAAAAATATTTTTTTTTTAAAGTATTAAAAAATCGGATTTTTGATAAATATCATATTGTAAATATATTAATGTCATACATGTGGCTCCATATGGTACCAAAATTGACCAAATGATGATTGTTGTCGAAATAAACTAATCCAATTAAATTAGAACATGTGTGATGGTATTTTAATGATGCTTTTTATATTATTTTTACTATTAATTACCTGATTTACCCTTAAATATGGTCAAAATTACTAAATTTATTATTAAAAAAATTAATTTTTTCATATAGACTAAAAATTTCAAACTAATTAAAACCATGTATTTCTATTTATTGATGTTCAATACATTACAAAATGAAAAATTATGTTTATTGTTAATACCGTATATGTGGCGAGAAGATGGGTAAAAGAGTCGTTCAAAGGTACAATAAATTTATATATCTAATTATATCATAAAAATTATTCCCATTACCTAAATTGTATTAATTTTTTTACCTATTTTGAATTTTAGTCTAATTTGAACTAATATATTTTTTTAAATGAAAAACTCAGTTTTAAACAACAATGCAGTATTTTTCAGTATTCATAAAAAAATAAACTTTTCAGAAAAAATACCAAAAATTCATCCCAAGATAATTTTTAAATTCAGAAATAAAAAAAGGATTTTATTTTGAAAAATTAAAATTTCATATTTTGGTTAATACTATTTATAATCACTTTTTTAAATAGATAATTTGATAGATCATGGTGCACTCAAACTCAGTGTTGCGTACAATCTATCTATCGAATAGATTACATTTTAAAAGGTACATACAATAAACTTTTGGTGTATTACAGGAGATACATTTCTACACCCTCATCTAAATAAGTTAATGTAAAAGAGACTAAAATCCATATTTTTTCATTCAATAACCATGAATAATATATCATATTAGGAGAATATGCCATCATGTTCTCTATCCAATGAGTATTGAAAATGTCAAATTCATAGTCCATTTGAAACTCCAATAATAAAATCTATCTCAGGTTAATAAATTTTTCTGATAAGATATTCTGGAGACTATTATGGTTAGAGTTAATGATGAATCACTAACCCATAATGGTTCTAAAATAATTTCATGGTGAATACTACTACCTCCATCTACAAATCATGGGTCATGTAATTCTTCTAATGGGGTCACAGATATTGAGATACATAAGAAATTACAACCTATATCATCATAATAATTCATTTAATAATAGTTTTTTTTGCATCACAAAACACCATATACTCAACTACTGCCATTGGTAGGCCTATGATGGAAGAACTCTTATAATTATCCCATAACCCCTAAAAATCATGGTATCATTTCTTATTCTACATGAATGTTTTTCCTATTATATTTATGTTACTAATGGGTTCAATGATCCTTGAATATTAATGAAAATGTCTCTAATAATAGTTTTTCATCTCAATTAAACTCCTTACTTCTGCCATTTTATTGGATGACTCCTAATATTTCACTACCTTGATCTTTATCGAGTCCATTGATATTCTCTCATATGAGATGACAATTATGTGGGAGTGAAACTCTTAAATATAGAATTTAAAAATAGAGATAATTTTATAAGTATAGTTCTATAAAAGTACTTCTAAATAAATATATTAATGTAGCAAAATATCCTCCTCAGTTGTAGAGTTGACGGGGAATTCATTAATTTAAACCTCCACTAACCATTCTAGGAATATCTAGAATTTAAGGATCATGAATCCCATGATAACATATAGGGTACTCACACACCAAATGAAATAACCATGTTCTCATAGTGACTATAGAAACATTGGAATATTGTATTTTTTTAAATCCTCCTCTCAATCTTAGTTTCGGTGATAACCTAACTTGAGGCCAATCTTCAAGAACCACTCCATGCCTATCAACTAATAAATGTGGAAGTTGTTTCCATGAAGTGGATACATATTTTTTATAGTATCCTATTTACATATATGATATTCTAAACATAGACTTTTACTCTACTCTACCATTTTGGTTAATAAAATTAGGGCTACCCAGGGTAACACACTGGGTCTAATAAATCCCTTAATCTACAGATCCACCAACTGCACCACCAACTCTTACATCCCTACATGGGTGATATAATATGCTGGTATAGATATCAAGGTTGTTCAAGGGAAAATATTTATGTGGATATTAACCTCTCATTGGGTATGTAAGAATAAAATATCCTCAAAAACAATTCCTCATAATCCCCCACCACTATAGGTAACTGAAATCACATAGTGTCTATTACCCCAAAATATATACTAGAAAACTAATGAAAAATAAAGTGTACATCTATCTATATGTACACATCTTGCACTTTCTGGGATTATTTCTCACTAAAATAGAAAACCATACCATATTCACAAGGTACCCAATGCATCCTCCTCCTATTATATTAAATCTATTCATGAATAGTGGAGAAAACAATCCATACCTATAATGATTTCATATGTACTCATTGATTCTATGAAGAGGTTCCATGAGAAACACTCTCCTTTGAGAGTTTAGTAACAGTAATAGAAATATCATGAGATCATTTTTTCTCCCCCATTATGAGTATCTAATTGAAATGACCAAGATAAAGGCTCCTTATGAATATCCAAATCATGAACAATGGATATGGAAAGGAAATATTATCCTATGCCAATGTCTACCAAATCAAAAACTAATGTAGATAAGAAACATATTATACCTCAGATCATACCTATGGCCGCTAGTTCGCAATGGTGAATTTTATATAACTATACATTCCCTTTTCAACACTTTTTCTATAAACAATGTAGACAGTTACACCTTGAGACATAAAAAATGACTTCAACCATACAAATCAGAAGAACCCATCTACCAATACTCAATACTATCCACTTTAGTTGGCCCTGAATTTCCTATTAGACTCTAAATAGTGTCATCTGATAACAAAAATATTGGAGGTATTTTTCACTATTATTTTCATTCTTGATTCCACATGTTACATCACCAACCTAGGGCTCTACAGACATCAAACATTTCCATAAGTAGTAATAGTTGTTAAGGACACCATCTAAGAAGAAGGACTCCACAAATGGTGAAATTATTGAGCATACATTTGAGCTAATTATATTTTTCCCCTGAGCCTATATTTTCCTGTAAAATAGGAAGTCCCTTCCACTGAAACACTAGGTTACTGATAAACATATGTGGGTTGTTATCATAAACTACTTGAATGGTATACTATCCAAAATGAGGGATGAAATCATTCAGAGGTACTTGAGGTAGGTATACATATATTTTAATTGAAGGAAGTATCAATATTTATAAAACCTAATTTAAATAATAATAATTAGGAAATTTTAAAAAGGGAGCAATAGAATGAATATCATCATCTTTATCCTACACTAAAACCATCACTTTTTTTCTATGTGGTTTCAACTTAGGTAACTACATGAGTTTTTTTAAATTATTTTATGATTAAATTAAATTTTATTAATGTATTAATTTAAAAAAAACAAAAAGTTAGTCTTTTTTAATACAAAATACCAAGTTAATCTTTTTATACATTTAACACTATATTTTCTTTCGTTACACACAAATCCATGTTTTGAGAAAACCATGATATATTAGAAATATTATTATTTAAATGTGACAATTATAACATATATATTAAACATAGGGATTTTAATAGTAATAACTACATTTTTAAAATTATGTATGATGGTTTTATATAATGAAAACATAGTGATAATAAAATTCATAATTTTTGCTAATGACTTAATATATTTTAAAAGAAGTATTTTCTCAAAAAAATGTTTTTATAGATTTTTTTTATAAATAAAAAATTTAAATTTTACACTTATATAAATTTAATTTTAAAAAATAAAATTTATTTTTTAATTCATGATATCAATTTTATTTTATGGTGAATTGTCATGGGGGTTTCTATGAAAGATTTTTTTTATGAATAGTGAAAAATACTGAATTTTAATAAAAAAAATCCTTTTGTTTAATTTATTTATAAAGATAAATTGTATCATAAATTGGTTTTGACATATAATTAGTTAAATTAAAAATATATTAATCTAATTTATGTAACTGAATCAATTTTGTATTGAAATTGTATAAAAATTCATTGAGCTTTTGATCATTTTTCCTTTAAAAACTCGCTTTCTGGTTATGTTTGTGTGTTTAATTTTCAATTAATTTTTGAAACATATGTTATTTGAATTTATAAAAAAGTATTTATTATTTATAAATATAATAATGTATAATATCTAATAAGAAAAACTTATTTTTTGACCAAAATGAATATTAAAAATTGTAAAAATTATTAACCATGGTTAAGGTAAAAAGTGATTTATAGGGTGGTTAAACTACAAATATAAGGGTGAAAAATAATAGACCAAATTTTACAAAACCCATTTTCTATGAATATATATTTTATATATTAGAGGTTATATAATTTCCCATTTTGGCGGTTTTCGGAATGATAAGGAGGGTATGATTGAATCTTTTTTTAAAATTTCAATTGTGCCACTCATTCCACTTATAAAAGGCCACCCCTCCCAAATCATATTCACACCTAAAAAATCATTTAATTTCAACAATATCAACAAAAATAAGTTAATATAATCTATTATACCATCCAAAAAACCTTATTTTGTACCTAAATACAACCCATGAAATCCTTTAGAGAAAACATAAGAAGGATAACTGAAGAAGTAAAATTCATCAACGTGCATTATGTTTTATTTCTTCCTCTATCCCATCAAATTATTATTATAACATAATTATATAATAAAATCCAAATATATCATACAAATTTATTTTTTATGATAATTTTTTTATTCACAACCATCTCTGCATCCATCAAATAGGATACAAAATCATCAATCATGTATACAACATATTACCAGCTCACGAACCGATGTAACTTATTTTTCCATTACAACCCATAATGAATAGTAATTAAAATTGATGTATTGTTTATATATTATATATATGATTTTATTATTATTATAGAGTTATTAAATCACACATACCTTCATACTCTTTATTTTACGGGAATATGATAATGTCTCTCGTGTTTATGGTGGACTACTGCCACAAAAAGTTATGTAATCCATTCACACTTTATATAGAAGATATTATAAATGAGTTTAATAAAAATATGTGATATATCTTACATAAATATTATTCTATTATTATAATAAATATATCATCTTCTTTTCTTTGGATAAATCTGAAAAGAAAATAGAAATAGTTTTTATGCCTACGTATGACATATCTTCTCCACAAAAAGTGTAATCCATTTCCCAAGAAACAATTTTATGGATTAATAAAAATAAATATATAATAAATATATATTATATTTATATAATTTTTACATTATTTAATTGATGAAACCATTATTCAATTAGGATTACCAAAAATGGAAAGTCAAAACATGTATGAAAAGAGATGTAGTTATTTCCCAAAACGTGACTTTAACATTGAGTTGTTAATAAAAGGGTAATAACAGGGAATAAGTAAATCATATATGGAATTATATATATGAATATGGTTATATAAAATATGTATAAAAAGAATATATATATTATATATGAGTTTTTAATGAGTTTGAAAAAAGTCATGAATTAAGGTAATGTATTTTTGTTTTAATTTTCCTTCCATGAGACGTACGATATGTTATAAACCAACATTATTTAATATGGTTTCTATAAATACCATATTTCATATAATACCATTAATTTATTCATCCTAATTATAATTTATGTTTCATTTTATTTTATCCCATCATGGGGTATATGGTTCAATGTTACTGAAGTGGTAGAGATTTTATGATACAATCTCATCTTTTCTTCTGATTATTTATGCATAAGAATCAAATGTTGAAATTTTATTATTTAATTATAAATAATAATAATAAATTTTAGTTTCCAATTCTTATTAATTATAATTTTAATTAATATCACAATTTTTACAATCTTTGGTACTTTAAATAACTGTGATTTTTTTAATAAAATCGTACTTCATTATTATCTTTAGTCAAAAATTAATTTTTTTCAAAAACAATGCTTAAAAATATCGATTTTTTTAAATTTTAAAATTTATTTATTGAATATATTTTTACCCATGTTTTAATTTTGACAAAAAAATTTCAAAAAATATTTATTTTGTTTTCAACAACAATTCAGCATTGGCTATTACTGAAAATGTAAAAAGAATCTTTGTTTTATCATATAGTACACGAATATAATTTTTATACATCATGACCAATTCCTACTATAAATATTCCTTTATAAGTTTTCAATTTTATTCGAAATGAAAATTAATTTCAAATTTATTACATTCTAAAATGTTATTTTCAAAGGGGAAAAGATATTTTCCTCAAATGTATTTTTAAATGATCTATCACATTCATCTTCCTACTGTGATTTCATCCATTCATGGTACCTATTTTATATTATTTATTAGATCTAGAGATACCATTATAATTATTTCTATGAATGGTTTATCTTTATGATGGAATGATGTTTATTAAACACGTTTCTCTTCCCTGGGTTATACAGTGAATAAATTTGATGAAAATAACTTCATTTCATAGGTCATACAATGATGAAATTATTAAGAAAGATATCTATTTTTCATAGGTTATGATATGATTAAATGACTATGATACTCATTTCATTTTATGGGTTATGATATGATGAATTTTTATGATCACATGTCACATATAAATATGGATTTCATTATGTGATGTGTGTGAACAATATCTCCCTTTAATAGATTAGGTAAGGATTTTTATCACATTATATAAATAGGACTGGAAGTGTGTGTGATCTCTATTTATTAAGATATGACTAGAAGGGGTAGTGAACTCGATTTAGAAAGATATGGCTAGAACATGGAGTGAATATAGTTTATTAATGTGATTTTCCACTCTAATGTTCTTTGGAGTAAAATATGACTACTATGATGGTTTGGGGAGTATAACTAGTCTAATATAATAACCATGGAACTGATCCTTGAATAATATGGAAATTCATTTATATTCTTCTGTGTATGCCACAAATTCTATGTCCTAGGGAAACAATATGATCCCATGGATCATATTCTTTGATTTACTTATGATTTATGTCTTATGAACTACCAATCATTATTCCATGATTCATGATTATGATCTTTGATATAAAGGGTATTCTTTAAAAAATTTACTCTCATGTTATCATATAAGTATTCTTATTTGATGCTTTTGTATCTCCCTTCTATTCCCTTATAGAGCATCTAATATCACCCTTATGTTTCCCATCCATAGGTTATGAAGAAATGTATTATGATTTATATTATTATGAAGGGTAATAATTGTGAATAATATAATGGGAAATTTTGTAGAACACTTATAAACCATTGTTTATGTATCCATGTTTCAAATGGTATTAAACTATTATGGCTTTCAGGTGTGCGTTTGAGTAAATTATTGAACATTCAGCAAAAATGTTATAATATATATCTTTGATAAGACTGGGTCATTATTTTTGGTATAAAATTATTTCATTAGTTATCTTTTGGAAACTAGGATGGGAAAACCTCAGCGATATCCATTTGAGAACGTCTAAGGATAGGTCTAAGGATGAATCAATGTATAGAATAATATTTTAGAATTTTGGTAAATGATATGGTGAGTTATTTATAAGACCTTACATCCATTTCTAGATACTATAAGTGGATATATATGGTAAATAGGAACCTAATGGTAATAACTTTGAATATTTTTCATTTATCTAGTCATTATTTTCTCTTGGTGCCTGACAATAGGCCTTACTGCACACTTGGATTGAAACTCCTGGGGTACATGCTTTAGAAATTTTGAAAACTATTTAGAAACATCATGAAGTAATTAAATATATAATTCTATGAATAACCTAGGATACAGACATAGTTTCAGATATTGAAACAAAATTTAATTATTTAAATATTGAATAAGTGGTTTACATGATTATGTGTTTCCTCATTATGATTATTGTTTCTTACTCTATAGTTTTTGGTATTAGCTAAAGGATGGAACCTAAAGAAACCATGTTAATTTAGAGTGTTCTAGAAAATGAAATTATTCACCTCATAATAATATGAACATTATTGTAAAATGAATAAAAAATATCATTTCTATGCTCCAACATGTTTCTCAAGATATGAATCATGCTGGATTTTCACACGAGAAAAGGAGGGAAAAACATTGTATTGATTCCTTCATGAGAAAAGATCAAACTTCTATCTATGGGTCTTCTAGTCCACTAGATATTTAAAAATGGATTAGTACCATTGATAATATTTTTTCTATTATCAAGTGTTCAGAACATGAAGAGTTAATCTTGGTTGTTCACCATTTAGAAGGATAAGTAGATCAATTGTGGACCCATATCATGAATACGAGGTAACAAAATGATGTTGAATCTATGGATTTAGATGTGTTCAAAAACTTATTTTTCAATAATTAATTTCCCCCTATACTCAATTTGAATATAGAGAAGTATTTCCTTGATATAAATTAAATGGATGGTGAATCCAGTAGTACATATGAGGTATATTTTACAAGACCTTCATGTTAAACTTTGGGTATTATCATCCAACCTGAAAGAAAGTTTGATCAATTATTCAGTGGCATAAAACCAAGTATCATGAATTATTAATAAAAGAATTTATAATCTATGATGAGATTTGTGGATGTGCTATCCTGGTGGGAATGGAGGTTGGATTTATGTATCAATCCCAATGTTTTGATTAGAAAATAAAAATACAATTAAATGAAAAATCTACAAAATATGGAGAGAATAAGTTGATATCTTCTTTATGGTCAATGTGCTGGAAGAAGCATGGAAGAAATTTACATAAATGGGATAATAAATTTTATGAGTGTGGAAGGTAAGTTCATAGGGAATTTGAATATCCAAATGATGGTAATAAGTTAGATATGGATTCTAATAGAGAGAAATATTCATAGAATTAGCCTCCCAAATATTTTTTCTTAAAGTGTAAACAGAATATGAATTATGCTTATTAATGACCAAATCTGAGGGTTAATGATGATGATCTTTGTCAGTAACCCCTTATGATGTGGGAATAGAGGAAATCTCATATGAACATTATTTTTGAAGAGGGGTTCAATAATGAAATGGTGAAAGGTATACTCATATCCCACTCTTTAACTTCTAATGTCTTATTTGGCACAATATCTAACCATTCTTTCATATCTGAAGAATTTTACAAGGGTATAAAAATTCCACCAAAACAAGTTGATATAGAATTATAGGTGAAAATACTTAATGGTAAAATGATCACATCTCATGTGTATGATCCCTCTCCAGTTGACTTTGGTGGGAATGTGATTCCTGAAAAAAATTTCATTCTCCCCCTTAGGTAATTTGATGCCATCCTTGGCATGCATTGGATTTACTTGTATAAGTACCAATTAATTTTCAAGGAATGTAAATCAGTGTTTATATTCCAAGAAAAAATATTATCATAAATAAATTTAACTATATGAAAAAAAATTCAATGGAGACTACATCACATTTATGGGTCTTAATTCCCATTTAGAAGATGTGTTTATCGGTAATGGTAGTAAAGAAACATGACATTGATGGAATTAATATTGTGAGGTATTTTTTTGTTCCCTTTATTGTGGGGTTTCCTTGTCTTTTTAAAAAATTAAGCCAATTTCTCAATATAATACATACTTAATGCTACATCTATTTCATATAATCCCTATAGAGTCGACCCAATTTAGTTGCAAGAACTAGAGAAGAAACTCTAGGAAAACCTTGGAAAGGTATTCATTAGGATACGTGCATAATCTTGGGGTGGACATACACTTTTTTATAAAAGTATGGATTGATGATACTCTTAATTGATTATCTGGAGTTGAAAAATTTCACAGTTATGATAATATATGATATTCCATATATTGATGACTTCTCTGATCAAATGTGTGGTGATCAATACGTTTACAAGATTGAACATTGATTTGGATATCAAATATTGTCGTTCAAGAAGAAGTATATTCAGAATACTTTATTCTATACAAGGTATAGACACTATGATTATATAGATACAACAATCAGTATCTAAAATTCCCCAAATATCATCATGTATATAATTATTAGAGGCTTTATAAATTACCTTAATCAGTTTTTGGTAGTCATTATAGATGATATTATTTTATATTAAATGAGAAAAGAAGTGCATTGTGACCACTTGAGAATCATACTAAATACCCTATGGAAGGATAAACTAGATGAACAATTAATAAATCGAAATTTTTTCTAAAAATATTCATTTTTGGGTAAACTAATCTCATGATTGGGTATATCATTTGATCCATCATTGATGAATACTATTAATGACTTTCACAGAACTGCTACAGTGAATGGGATCCACATTTTTCTTATTTCGGCTTGAAGTTATCAATCAGTATTGAATAAATTCTCATGACCATCTAATTCTTTAACCAAGATACCTGGTAAATGATCCATTTTCCTCTGGATAGATGAGTTTGAGTAAAATTTCATGAAACTGATGAAAAGAATACTCATACACCTGTACTTCCATTACAAAATAGTAGATAAGGGTTTTTAATCAACTGTGTTGCATCCATGAAGGGATTGGAATGTGTTATTATGTATAATAACATGGTAATAACATTTTCCACATGAAAAATGAAGGTTCTTCTGATAAATTACCCAACTCATGATTTGGAGTTGGTTGTGGAAGTTTTTTCATAAAATATATGGAGGGATTTTCATTATTGGAAAAAGTGTGATATATATTGATCATAAAAATTTAATGTATACAATCACCCTGAAGGATTTGAATATTAAGAACCACGGTTAGATCTGATTAAAAATTATGAATTCCCAATACACTACCACCCAGGGAATCCAAATATCATGGTTAATGCCTTAATTCAAAAGGATCAAGCTATCTTATCAAGGGTGTGAATTTAAAAATATCCAAATTTCATTAGTTCCAAAGGATGGATATGTAAATCTTAAAAAAAGGTGAATGTTTTATCTTACTCAATTAAATGTTCAAACATCTGTACATATTAATATTAACGAAGAATAAAATGAATATTTATAACGGTAAAATAATATTATAAATGTTCTTCAGTTTATCCATGATCATGATGGAATGATATGGTTCATGAATGATGTATGTGTTCCATCCAAACCTAACATGAAGAAGAAGTTATTAGTGTAATCTTAGAGGTAATAATTTTCTATTATTCATTGATGTATATATATTTACCATGATTTTATATAAGACTTCTGGTGAGATGGATTGAATAGAGATTTCATAGATTTTGTATCTCGGTGCATCATATATCAAAAGTTTAAGGCTAAATGGAGAAGTATAAGGGGATGCTACATCCATTTCACAAACCATAATGGAAGTTTGAGAACATATCCATGGATTATATCATTGGACTCTCCAAGAAATCTAAATTAAATTGTTATATATAGGTTTTAGTCGATATCCTCACTATGTTTGAACACATTAACGCTATCAGATAAGATTTATCTCAAGATCATCTTATTGGGATATATATTAAGAAATTTTTAAGGATGATCGGAGTATCACATTCCATTGTGTTTGATTGGGATTCAAGGATTAACTCAGAGTTATAGAGATGTATTTAGTAATATCTTGTCACATAGTTGAGTTTCAATACTATGTATCATCCTCAGACATATTTTCAGTCTAAAAGAACAATTGTAACCCTAGAATATATGTTCAGATCTTGTTCTCAAGATTTAAAAGGTAGTTGAGATCAACACCTTACTATAGTTGGGTATTATTATTATAATATATTGCACTCAAAAAATCATATGGATATATATGAACCTTTTTATGGAAATAAATATAGAGCTACAAATCACTAGACTAAAGTTGGAGAAAAGAAGCTATGGGACCTCAGATAGATGACAAAATGGATGAAAAGGTAAAATCCACTCAGAATAACATTAAGGAAGAATTGAGCCTGCATAGACATAATATTTATAATAATTGGTTTAATATAGAATTTTAAGTTGTTTAAAAGTTGTTTCAAATAATTTCTCCATGGAAGAAGTTTATAATATTTGAGAATAAAGGGAAACTAATCCCTAGATATATTTGTAACATAGAGATTATTAATTAAATTGGGATTGTAGCCTCTATCTTATAACTTACAAAAAACCTCTATCATCTCCATGATGTTTTCATATATCTCTCAATAGTAAGTAAATATATTACCATTCACTTGTACTAAACCCATAGGATATATTACTGGAGAAATATCATTCTTATGTGGAACAATCGGTGTAGATTTCATATCATACAGTGAAAGTTCTACAAAACAAAACCAATCACCTAGTCAAGGATTTTTGGTGAAACCAACATTTTGAGGAATATTAATGGTAACTTATGGATATTACGTGGTGGAAGTATCATCATTTTTTTGTATCATAATGACAAATCTCAATGGCGAAATTCATTTTAAGGGGGGGTAGAATGCAACATCATGTGTTTTTTTAGTAATTATTTTTCAAATAAATTAAATTTATTTGATGGATTGTGTTATAAATAATTGAAATTTAATGTTGTGTTATACACAACACTATGTTAGTTTCTTTCTACATGAAATACTATCTTGTCTTGTGTTTCACACAAAACTGTGTTTTAACCAAACCATGATACATTGTTAAAATTAAAATTTAAACATGACTATTAAAACATTTCCATTAGACATAGTGATATTAATATTAATAACTAATTTATAAATATTATTTATAAAGGTTTTATATAGTTAAAATCTATTCATAATGAAATACATAATTTTCAGTAGAGTCATTATATGTTTCAAAAATATTATTTTAATTGAAAAAATGTTTTTTAAAAAATAAATTTATTTTTGACACATATAAAAAAATAATTTTGTTAAAATAAACTTCCATTTTTATTATACAGTTTATATTTTCACTTACGGTGAATTTTGGAATTTTCTTGGAACGTTTGTTTTGATGAATAGTTAAAAAATGAATTTTAATTGCAAGTTTCCTATTTCATTAATTTATATATAAAGATAAATTATAATTTAAATTATATTTAATGTATAATTAGTTAAATTATACATATATATTAATCCAAATTAAGTTATTATAATCAATTTTATTATGATATTTGATATAAATACTTTGTCAATATATGTTCATTTTCTCTTTCAAAACATGCTTTCTGAGCACATACGTGGGAATAATTTAAAATTAATTTTTACCACATCTATGATTTAAATTTGAAAAAATGGATTCCATAGTTTGAATTATCATAATTTATGATTTATAATAATTCAAACATAATATTTACCAAAATTAATAGTAAAAACTGTTAAAAACAATTATCACAGTTATTGTAAAAATTAATTTATTGGGAGTTAAACTAAGAATATAAGGGTCATAAATGACCTACCAACATGAAGAAGCACATTTTAGGGCCTTATATACATTATCTATTATAATTTATTTAATTTTCTATTTCAGATTATTTTTTTCCTGATAAATAATTTAGGTATCATTGAATCTTTCAAAAAAAACTACACGTGTATCACTCACCCACCATATAAAAGCACCCCCCCTCTACTCTCTTATTCCCACCTTCACACAAATATTGTTTGGAAATTACCACCAAAAATAAATTCCAAACCTCCCTTGTCACTTCATAGAATCCTTATTTTTGATAGAAAGTCAATCTTGGAATTAATGTTTTCAAAACATAGGCGGATACACAAATTAGAGGTAATATTCATAAACACAAATTTTGTTTTATTTATTCCTCAATAATATTAAATTATTATTATAACATGATGGTATAATAAAATTAAAATATCCCAAATAATAAGGAGTTTTTATGTAAATTTAATGATGATAAACCTTCTCAAATTCCATCAAATTGGTTATGAGATCTTGGTTCATGTGTACGGAGGACTACCACCTAGCGAAATCATGTCATTATTTTTTTCATTACCACCCATAAAGTCTTCTCATAATGAGAATTTATTTTTTATATAATATATTTAAATTTTTTTTATGAATACATAATTATTTTATTTCACATAAATTTATACTCTCCATTTTAAGGGAATAAAATAATGTCGCTCATTGTATAGCAGACTATTGCCTCATGATATGATTTAATTCATTCACACTTTATATGGAAGGTATTTATGATGAGTTTAATAAAATTGATTGATATGTATGAAATGAACTTTATTTTTTATCACAAATATATATATATATATATATCATTTTATTTTCTTAATTTCAATCAGACAACAAAATGGAAACAACGTTCACTCGTATATACAACCTACGGTCTCCATGAACAATGTATTTTATTTCAATTAACTAGTTTTTTTATTACAATAAATACATATATAATAAATATAGATTATATTTATATCATGGATTAAATTTTATAGACCATGAAACCATTATTTAACTAAGGTTATAATAAATAACATGTACAATTATAAAAGTAGTTATTTCCCGAAAACTGACTTTAACATGGAATGTTAAATAAATGTGTAAGAAAATTTTGAAAATAAATAATATATTCTATGATATATGTAAATATTTCTATATAATAAATTTATAATTAACTTATATTTATTAGAAAGGATGTTTTAATGAGAATGATAGAATTCAATACTTAAGGTAAGGGATTTTTTGTCTCAATTTACCTTCTTTGAAATATATGTTAATTTATGCACCTATATTATTTCATGAAGTGTATATAAAACCCCATTATAAAATAATATAATGAATACATTCTGAATCATGGTATTTTATGTATGATTATATTTTTTTCATTCATAGGGCTTATGGTTCAATGTTACTGAAGTGATAAATATTTTTTTACAATCTTATCATTTATTAGGACTATTTAAGAATATATCTCCAATATTAAAATATCATGATCTACTTCACAGTATTTCTCATTAATTTTAATGTCCTCTGGTTAGGCCAGATATTCTTCAACATATAGTACTATTATCTAGTCTTTTTTACTTAATATAAATGAAAAAATATTTTTAATAATCTTCAACATTATTTCTATATTAAGTCGGGAATAATTTTTTCTCTCAAACAAATATTTTCAAAACCAAATGTTCTTAAAAATTATTTTAAATTAATAAAAAAAATTTATTAAAGGTTTTTTTATCCATGCCATAATTTCTACAAAAAACATTAAAAGTAAAATTTATTTGTTTTTAAAACCAATAACCGTTTTGATTTACAGAACATGTTAAAGAATATTTTTTTAAAGTGTACATAAAGAAAAAAAATATTTTGACGTCATGGTCAATCTATTTTATATAGATTACATTATTTTTATTCTAGGTTATTTCCAAAGAAAATTATTTTCAAAATATTTTACATTCTAAATTTTTTTTAATACGAAAAGGTTATTATCCTCATGAAATTTTATAAATGATTTATTGAAATAATTTTCCATATAATATTTAATAATTTGATTTTACCTATTTTTTATTGGGGATATGATACAAAGAATCTATTTTTATCCATTATTTTAATAGATTGGTTTTATGATTGAATTATGTTAATGAAACCCTCTTCTTTTGATAGAACAATCTATAATGAAATTATTCTGAAACATTTCTCTTTTCCACAGGATATGATATGATGAAATTCATATAATACACATTTCATTTCATTGGTTATGATATAATTATTTTTTATGACCTTATAGAATGCATAAATATAATTTTCATTATGTAGTGGCTATGACCCACATCTCAATCAAATATATTAGATAAATATTTATATTTCACGAGATAGAAATGACTAAAATGGGGATTGCGCCTAATTTAGTATGAAAAAACTGGAACTGGGACAAAAACCACTTCAGTAAGACATGGTTGGAACGAGGAGTGAACCTAGTTTAATTACTGTATTTTTCAACTATGATGGAATTTGGAGTGAATTGTATGAACCTGGTTTTTTCTTTGAAAGACTTTGGAATATTCTTGATGATATTCAAAGGCAGTGCCTTCAGACGGCGTGCGATTCCGAGCCCCGGAGTGGCCGGAATTAAATTTTCTGTGTGTTCACACTAGAAATGCTAAATAAATGAGATAACTCCTAAACAGAGTTCCGGATCAGGGATCCGAGTGTACTGATGGGTCCGTAATGGGGTGTTTACCCTAGGAACGACATAAAACTTGTCGGCGCAGGATGTTTGGACCCCTCCCCCGCTTCTGGAATGTTAAACGTATTAATTAATTAATTAATTAATTCGTTTAATGGAGAAATGCTAGTATCTCTTAAACGGTTGCTCGGATTGGAATACTGATGGCACCGTTGAGTTCGGAGCGTGTCGTTTACCCTAAGAGGGGTATAAGTTTCGCGGGCGCGAGCTGTTTGTGAAAAATGGCCCCAGGGGCATTTTCGTAATTTGGCGGCCTCGGGCGCTACGTTTAATAACTTTTGAACGGGGTCTCGTAATAAAATTCCGATACCGCCGTTGCGCTCAGAGCATGGTTCTTAGCCTAGGGGAGGCTAAATCCCGACCCCGTCGGGAGTTCAGGTTCGGGGCTCTTGGGCGGGCTTTTAAGTGATTTGTACTTAAACACCCCCCCCCTCTCCTTCTTCTTCTTCTTCCTCAACCCCTCTCCTCCCTTCCACCTTTCCGGCGAGCTCCAGTGAGCTCTGGCGAGGCGACTCCGGCAAGGTGGCTCCGACGAGACAATGGCGCGCGGCGGATCGCGCGGGAAGCACCGGGCGAAGCCCAACGAGGTAGGCCGATTTGAGTTTTCCTCCCCTTCCCTGTTTTATTCCTCATTTAGGCTCAATTGCACCATTGGATCCTCGATCAAATCCCGTGGTTTCATAGATCCCGTTCCGAGCTTTCCGGAAGGCTACCCAGATTGAAATTTCGACCATCGGATTGTTCCCGGTGGTCCTTGGAAATTTTCCGGCCACGGCCGGTTTCCGGTGAGGGCCGAAGGCGGCAGACGGCGGCGGCGCAGGGTGGCGCGGGGCGGAGCAGGGCAGTCGGACGGGGCTTCCGGGAGGCGGTGGCGGACTTCGGCTGCGGCTGTCGGAAGCCGGCCGCGGGCGCCGGCAAGCGGAGGAGAGGGGGCCGCGAAGCACGCGACCCCCGTGCCCGACCGCGACCCGCAAAACGCGGGTCGCTGTGGGGAATCAACCGGCCCCGAGGCGGCCGGTCGGCTGAAGCAAGCCGCGGCCAGCTGGCCATGGCGGGGTGAACCAGACCCGCGGCTGAGCCGCGGGCCGGCTGTGCGGACCGGGCCGGCCGGCCCATGCAGGGCGGACCAGCCGGTCCGGCCCAAGGGGCTGTGCCGCTCAGTCTTTGGACGCCCGTATTTTGGGCTACGGGCGTCTGTTTTGCGCGCCGTCTGCGGCAGCGCGGAGCTTGCGTCAGGACGAATTTTTTTAGATTTTTTCGAGAATTTTTAATTCCCGAAACGAGGGGCCGTGGATGCGCGACATGTCTTTAAGTGTGCGAGCGTTTTCCCCGAGTTTATTGTTTTGGACGGCACGGACGCGTCCGACATCCGTTTTGAGCGCCGTCAATGGCGTTGGGACCCTGGCGTCGCGGCAGAGGTTTCCAGGGTGCTTCCGGGCATTGAAGCCGGAGTTGATTCATGGGTCCCACGTGCCGTCTCTTGAGCTGCGTGCGGCGTTTCACGACTTTTCCATCGGATGTCCGTTCGGGGCGTGCGAGCAGTCGTTTCTGGATGTTTTTTTTGAGCGGATTGCAATGGTGCGATCCGCCCGCTCAAATTCAGCACAATGGTGTAGGGCCCACGAGGGTCATCTCAGCGTCGACGGTGATTTGTCTATCTTAATCACCGGGCGACCATTTTGGACAAGTGAATAGTCATTCTTGTGTACTTTTTCGAGAGGATCGCAAAGGCGTGATCCGTTCGTGGAGTTTTGTGACCGGGATGTGTGTCCCACGTGGCGCCGCTCGTGTGTGGTGTGCCGGAACGCATCTTTTTCTCCGGGTACCCATTCCACGAAAGTAACCAGTCAATTTGACGTGCTTTTCCGAGATCATTGCGATGGCGCAGTCCGCCCGACATTTTTCGTGGACGTGGTGTGGAACCCACCCGACCTGGCTACGGTGAATAGTACCTTTTTCACCGGGTTTCAATTTTGGGCGATTTTTTACTCAATCCCGTGTGTTTTTCCGAGGGGATCGCAGTGGCGTGATCTGTTGGTTCAGTTTCGGGATCTTGGGGTGGGCCCAACATGTGTTTGGTCATAGTGAATAGTACCTTTTTCACCTGTTGACCGTTTCGGGTGAGTGAGTAGTCTAACTCGTGTGTTTTTGTGCAAGGATTGCAATGGTGTGATCTGTTTGGCTGTACGGAGCCTCTTGCGCGATCTTGTTAAAAGTGGAAGCATAGAAGGTGCTCTAGTGGTGGTTCGCCCAACCTTGTTTATAGTGGGCCCTTGGCGTGTGATCGCTCACTCTTGGGAGAGTGATATAAATGATTCACGAGATGTGGATGGTCGTGCCTGGGCCTTTGAGGTGGAGTTGTTACGTCACGCCTTCGCGTTGACACTAGGTGTCGTGTGGACGATAGCCTTTGAGCTAGAATGAGGTATACTCCAGGAGTATATGGAAGCGCTTGGAGGTACTTGTGGTTGTTTGTACCTGAGGATGGTTGTGCGCTCAGTAGGGGTTGAGATGGGGCCACACGTTGTGTGGGCCCCACGTGCATGTCGGGTTCTGCTTTGTGTACTTTAACCTCTCGCGATGTAGAGGGTCCCTCTGTGTGTTTGTTTGACCAGCAGGGTGGAGTTTTCCCCTGACTCGGTTCTCGTTTGTTGACCAGCAGGGTTGAGTGGTCCCCCCTGGTTTCGCTCTCGATGGATTGGCCGGTAGCGGTGCCAGTGACACCCAGTGATGGAGCAGATGCTGCACCTCCTTTGGATAGTTGTTCTGGAGTTGGGTGGTTGCACAGTACCCACTCCGTGTTTGGTTGGCCAGTGTTGTACCCTTCAGTGGATATGGCCAGAGCAGTTCTGAGTTTACCCTCTAGCGGGGCTGGGCAGTGGGTTACTCATCGGCTTCTAGGGTCTACCCTCCAGTGGAGACTGGGCAGTGGGTCACCCGATGCTCTTAGGGTCTACCCTCCAGCAGAGACTGGATAGTGGGACACCCGAAGACCTCTTAGGGTCTACCCTCCAGCGGGGCTGGGTAGTGGGTCGCCCGTCGTCTTGTTCCAGGTCTACCCTCCAGCACGGCTGGGCAGTGGGTCGCCTGTAGAACTATTCCAGGTCTACCCTCCAGCGGGGCTAGGTAGTGGGTCGCCTGATGATGTGTTATGGTCTACCCTCCAGCGGGGCTGGGTAGTGGGTTTCCTGATGATGTGTTATGGTCTACCCTCCAGCAGGGCTGGGCAGTGGGTCGCCGGATGATGTATTAGGGTTTACCCTCTAGCAGGGCTGGGCAGTGGGTCACCCGATATCATATTATGGTTTACCCTCCAGCAGGTCTAGGCAGTGGGTCGCCTGACGATGTATTGGGGTTTACCCTGCAGCAGGGCTGGGCAGTTGGTCACCCGATATCTGATTATGGTTGACCCTCCAGCGGGGCTGGGTAGTGGGTCGCCTGACAATGTATTAGGGTTTACCCTCCAGCAGGGTTGGGCAGTGGGTCACCCAATATCTGGTTATGAATTACCCTCTAGCGGGGCTGGGCAGTGGGACACCGATTGACATTCCAGGATCAGTCCTTCTACTAGTCTAGTCTATGGCTTACCTCCGTGATTACTAGAGTGGGACCCTTGGTTGTACGGGTCAGTGATGGAACGACTTTGGCTTGAGGAAACCTCTCGACTGTAGGGTAGTGACGAGGTGTGGTTTGACTTTCCATAAAACTCACAAGTACGAGGGGCACTTTCCCCACCGAGACGGGTTATTGTGACGCGATCTAAAACCGTGCGGGCAAGTCAGTGCCTCCCAAAACGGATAGTGTCGAGTTGTGTTGATTGAGCCCCTTGGCTTGCGGTTCGGGGCAGACGTGTGGGATGCTGGGAATCGATGGGTTTATGTCTGGGACTGTTGGCTACTCTTTCTTGGGTTGAGCTATGGGACGAAGATCACCTTATGACGTTGTTCAGGCTTCTTGTTTGAGCATATGGACATGTATATACCTTTTTACGGTACCCACTTCTTGGTCTTGGTTACACTCCCTCCAGGAGAGGCGAAGACGCGTGGGGTATGCCACATGATTTCCATGTCTAGATTCTCGTGGTTGGATAAGTCTACTCTCCTGCTATAGGTAGCGAAGACTCAAAGAGAAGTTCATCTTCTCACCGTTTCCAGCTCCTTGTGCCTGGACGATTCTACTTCCTTTCTCTTGTTGGGTTGATCTGGTCTCTCTGTTGTACTCCATTTTCTTTCTCCTGTTCGCTCTACTACTCACCCTTCGGTACCTCCTTTTGTTTCTCCCTCGAGCCTTCGGGGTACCCTACTAAGTATTTTTATACTCATCCCTGCTTGGGCTTTTCCCGCACTTGGTGTGCCCTTGCAGACGACGGACAGGTGGAGCATGACTTCAGTGGAGCGTAGGAGCTAGGGAGCTTGGATTGCGTGCGGTGGTCGTGGCTGGGTTCCTGGAGGCAGACCCATCAGCTGTTTCTTTTCGTTTACCTATTGTCGGGTTGTGAAACTTTTTGGTTGGGTGTGTGTTTCGCCCCTTTTATTTTCAGCTTTTACTTTGTACAGTTTAGAGGTCGATGCACTCTGTGGTTTATTTATAGCAGTTTCCCCTTTACTTTTCTTTTTACTCTGCAATGTTGCAATTAGTGTGCTGCGTGTGTGTGTACAGGTACTTAGGCAAAGGCCTCCCAGAGTTGTTAGGCCTTTAGCGCTGGTCGCCAGCACCTGGCCTATGGAGGCGGGCTTGGGGTAGTTGCGGCTCGAGCCCGGGTAGGGTCGGGTCTTGACAAAGTGGTATCAGAGGTGGTTCGTTCCATGGGACGTTGTGCAGACGTCCCTAAAAGAGGAATTTGTTGGGATATAGGGAAACAGTGTTAACGTGTCTCGAGATCGGCTCTCAGGCCAGGGAGTCCAGTGATGGTGCGGCGGCCGACATATCCATTCACCAAGACCTTGATAACCCGCTTGTCGACTCGGCATGATGAGACACTTGTTGCAGGGAAATTTGTTTGTGCATCACATAAGATCGAGTCTTGACTGTCCTACTTGAGTCAGCTCCCCATCGTTGTTGTTGTTGGTATATACATATATGCTCATCTGACCGCGGCACACCTTGATAATATTCAGGATGTCTCCGCGAGGACAGCCAGCCAGGATACCATCTTGGGTTCATGACGACGACCCTGTGAGCTACAATGCCACAGTCTAGAACCCATCATGTGATCCCCTTTCTCCAGGTGGGCCGGTAGCAGCACCCCCACCCGTTGAGCGACAGACCGTTTCAGCAGAGCAGGCTGAGCTTGAGTGCTGGTTTAGCGCGCTCCGTGAGTTCCAGTGGCAGAGACTGCTGATTTTCAGTGGTGAGCCAGACCCTCAGGCAGTAGAGGTTTGGCTTGAGGCAGTGGTTTGCCTTTTCAGGCCTGTGTAGACGCTGACAGATCAGAGAGTGGCTTTGGCAGTCAGCCTTTTCTGTGGATCAACTCGGCATTGGTGGAGTCTGGTAACGTAGCTTCTTGACGAGTCATCGCTTTCATTGGACGACTTTCAGTTGTTGCTCCGTGAAGAGTTTTTCCCCTTCTGCTTGCACTCCGTTCAGATTCAGGTGCTCCTGCAGTTTCAGCAGGGAGGGATGACGGTGGCCGAGTACGCGTCTATTTTGGTAGACCGTGCACGCTTTTACCCAGACATGGTCCATGACGATAACCTCCGAGCGCGGAGGTTGAGTAGGGTCTCTACTGAGAGATTCTTGCTGTCATAGTACCCTTGGGAATTTCCACATATTTCGGGGGTGCTAGAGAAGGTGCTGGTGATAGGGGGATTCCTGTCATGTTTTGCTGTTGGTAGTGGCAATGGGCGCGACGGAGCCGGGACGTCTGACGTAGCTAGTGGGCGTCGGTAAGCAGGACCTCGATGCAGGTGGCCTTGCCACTGCCGGTTTCGGAGATGTGGTCATATACCACTGTGGCGAAAAGGCGCAGGGCCTCAGCCGAGGATTCCCTTCCGTGAGTGGATCTCGGGTCATGGTCATATACCACAGTGGCGCTGGAGGGCACCAGGGTAGCCCAGAGAGTCGGTGCTATGCTTGTGACGGGCGAGGTCACTTGGCACGAGACAGACCGACCCGAGTTGCTAAGAGCTTCAGGCAGGCAGCAGGAGCACCACCACGACAGAGGCAACGCCGTGATTGAAGTAGTACCCAGAGAGGTGGTGCTAGCAGAGGAGCAGGAGGAGATGGTAGCGGGGGATGATGTTGCGAGATCTCCCCATCACCACTAGGAAGTTCACGTCAGGCTCCGGGAGCTGACGGTTGGGACCGCAGGTAGCCGCGAGCTTTGGTTGTCTATGATCCTGCAGAGCACGGGATGGTGAGAGGTACCCCTTGTGACTCTTCTACTTATTGCAGTAGAATTGATAGGCCTTGCGTGTGAAAGATGTTTCTCCCTGAAACTTGTTTGAGGTGTTACCAGGGCGACGCAGGGCGTCGGGTGTAACCCTGTGTTGGTAAGGAAAAAGGTGTGAGACCTTTTCCTTTAGTCGATGGTGTTGGCTCCTTCGCATGTTGAGCATGTAAGAGAGCATCTACTGCGGAATCTTGAGTGACCAGATATCCTCAGGTGTTACACCATATGGATATTCTGAAGGAGGGAATCGTCGGGCCTTGTTCCAGGTGCGAGCGGTGATTCCAGTCATGGCGTGCGACGTAGAGGTTTGACCGGGGAGGTCAGCTACCCCCGAGGGCCTTCTGGCTGTTTGAGACCATGAAAAGGGATGGCGAGGTACCCTACCGCCTTGCCCTAAACCCAAGGTCTGGGGTGGGTGCACGACATCAGAAAGGGCCGACCTCGCGTTAACGGATCAATTCTTTGGTCTATGTGCGGTGACACAGAGCTGTGCATGGGTTCTTCTGGGTATGGGTAAGCATGGTGTGGGCTTCGTACCCTGTGTTGCTCCCTAGTTTTGCTTTTCGAGGACGAAAATCTTGAAGGAGGGAATGATGTAAGAACTCGGTTTTTTAATGAAAGACTTGCCAATATTCTTGATGATATTCCAGGGCAGCGCCTTCAGACGGCATGCGATTCCGAGCCCCGGAGTGGCCAGAATTAAATTTTCAGTGCGTTCACACTGGAAATGCCAAATAAATGTGATAACTCCTAAAAGGAGTTCTGGATCAGGGATCCGAGTGTACGGATAGGTCCGGAATGGGTTGTTTACCCAAGGAACGACATAAAACTTGTTGGAGCGAGATGTTTGGACCCCTCGCCCGCTTCTGGAATGTTAAACGGATTAATTAATTAATTAATTAATTAAATCGTTTAATGGAGAAATTCTAGTATCTCTTAAACGGTGGCTCAGATTGGAAAATCGAGGGCACAGTTGAGTTCGGAGCGTGCCGTTTACCCTAGGTGGGGTATAAGTTTCGTGGGCGCGCGCCGTTTGTGAAAAATGGCCATATGGGTGTTTTCATAATTTGGCAGCCTCGGGAACTAAGATTAATAACTTTTGAACGGGGTCTCGGAATAAAATTCCAAGACCGCCGTTGCGCTCAGAGCATGGTTCTTAGCCTAGGGGAGGCTAAATCCCGACCCCGTCGGGAGTTCGGGTTCGGGGCTGTCGGGCGGGCGTTTAAGTGATTTGTACTTAAACACCCCCCCCCCTCTCTTTCTTCTTCTTCTTCCTCAACCCCTCCCCTCCCCTCCTCCTTTCCGGTGAGCTCCGGTGAGCTCCGGCGAGGCGACTCCAGCGAGGTGGCTCTTGCGAGACGATGGCGTGCGGCGGATCGTGCGGGAAGCGCCGGGCGAAGCCCAACGAGGTAGGCAGATTTGAGTTTTCCTCCCCTTCCCCGTTTTAATCCACATATATGTTCAATCGCACCATTGGATCCTCGAAAAAATCCCGTGGTTGCGTAGATCCCGTCCCGAGCTTTCCGGAAAGCTATCCGGACTGAAATTTTGACCACCGGATTGTTCCAGGTGGTCCTTGGGAATTTTCCGGCCACGACCGGTATCCGGCGAGGGCCGAAGGCGGCAGACGGCGGCGGCGCAGGGCGGCGCGGGGCGGAGCAGGGCGGTCGACCGGGGATTCGATGGCAGCGGAGGCGCTTCCGGGAGGCGGCGGTGGCCTTCGGCGGCGGCTGTCGGAAGCCGGCAAGTGGAGGAGAGGGGGGTCGCGAAGCACGCGACCCTCGTGCCCGACCGCGACCCGCAAAACGCGGGTCGCTGTGGGGAATCAACCGGCCGCGAGGCGGCCGGTCAGCTGAAGCAAGCTGCGGCTGGTTGATTCCCCAAGCAGGCCGGACCGGCCGGTCCGGGCCGGTTCGGCCCAAGGGGCTTTGCCCCTCAGTCTTCGGACGCCCGTATTTTGGGCTACAGGCATCCGTTTTGCGCACTGTCTACGGCAGCTCAGAGCATGCTTCAGGACGGAGTTTTTGAGATCGTTTCGGGAATTTTTAATTCCCAAAACGAGGGGCCGTGGAGGCGGGACGTGTCTTTTAGTGGGCGAGCGTTTTGCCCGAGTTTCTTGTTTTGGACGGCACGGACGCGTCCGACGTCCGTTTTGAGCACCGTCAAGGGTGTTGGGACCCTGGCGTCGCGGCGGAGGATTCCAGGGTGGTTCCGGGTGTTGAAGCCGGAGTTGAGGCGTGGGGCCCACGTGCCGTCTCTTGAGCTTCGTTGGGCGTTTCACGACTTTTCCTTCGGACGTCCGTTCGGGGCATGCGAGTAGTCGTTTCTGGATGTTTTTCCGAGGGGATTGCAATGGTGCGATCCGCCTGTTCAAATTCGGCACGATGGTGCGGGACCCACGAGGGTCGTCTCGGCGTCGACGGTGATTTGTCTATCTTAATCATCGGGCGACCATTTTGGACAAGTGAATAGTCCATCTTGTGTACTTTTTCAAGGGGATCGCAAAGGCGCGATCCGTTCGTTGAGTTTCGGGACCGGGATGCGGGTCCCACATGGCACTGCTCGTGTGCGGTGTGCCAGAACACATCTTTTTCTCCGGGTACCCATTCCACGCAAGTAAGCAGTCAATTTGACGTGTTTTTCTGAGAGCTTTGCGATGGTGCAGTCTGCCCGACCTTTTTCAGGGACGTGGTGTGGGACCCACCCGACCTGGCTACGGTGAATAGTACCTTATTCACCGGGTGTCCATTTTGGGCGATTGATTACTCAATCCCGTGTGTTTTTCTGAGGGGATCGCAGTGGCGTGATCTGTTGGTTCAGTTTCTGGATCTTGGGGTGGGCCCTACACGGGTTTGGTCATGGTGAATAGTACCTTTTTCACCTGTTGACCGTTTCGGGTGAGTGAGTAGTCTAACTCGCATTTTTTTGTGCAAGGATTACAATGGTGTGATCTGTTTGGCAGTACGGAGCCTCTTGTGCGATCTTGTTAAAAGTGGAAGCATGGAAGGTTCTCCAGTGGTGGTTCGCACTACCTTGTTTGTAGAATACCCTTGGCGTGTGATCGCGCACTCTTGGGAGAGTGATATAAATGATTCACGAGATGTGAATGGTCGTGCCTAGGCCTTTGAGGTGGAGTTGTTACGCCACGCCTTCGCGTTGACACTGGGTGCCGTGTGGACGATAGCCTTTGGGCTGGAATGAGGTATACTCCGGGAGTATACTGGAGCGCTTGGAGGTACGTGTCGTTGTTTGTACCTGAGGATGGTTGTGCGCTCAGTTGGGGCTGAGATGGGGCAACAAGTTGTGTGGGCCCCACATGCGTGACAGGTTCTGCTTTTTGTACTTTGACCTCTCGCGACGTAGAGGGTCCCTCTGTGTGTTTGTTTGACTAGCAGTGTGGAGTTTTCCCCTGACTCGGGGCTCGTTTTTTGACCAGCAGGGTTGAGTGGTCCCCCCTTGTTTCACTCTCGATGGATTGGCTGGTAGCGTTGCTAGTGACACCCAGTGATTGAGCAGACGCTGCACCTCATTTGGGTGAGTTGTGCTGGAGTTGGGTGGTTGCGTGGTACCCACTCCGTGTTTGGTTGGCCAGTGTTGTACCCTTCAGTGGATATGGCCAGAGCAGTTCTGATTTCACCCTCCAGCGGGGCTGGGCAGTGGGTTACTCATCGGCTTCTAAGGTCTACCCTCCCGCGGAGACTGGGCAGTGGGTCACCCGATGCTCTTAGGGTCTACCCTCCAGCAGAGACTGGGCAGTGGGTCACCCGACAACCTCTTAGCGTCTACCCTCCAGCGGGGCTGGGTAGTGGGTCGTCCTTCGTCTCATTCCAGGTCAACCCTTTAGCACGGATGGGCAGTGGGTCGCTTGTCAACCTATTCCAGGTCTACCCTCCAGCGGGGCAGGGTAGGGGGTCGCCTAATGATGTGTTATGGTCTACCCTCCAACGGGGCTGGGTAGTGGGTCGCCTGATGATGTGTTATGGTCTACCCTCTAGCGGGGCTGGGCAGTGGGTCGCTAGATGATGTATTAAGGTTTACCCTCCAACAGGGATGGGCAGTGGGTCACCCAATATCAGATTATGGTTTACCATCCAGCGGGGCTGCGCAGTGGGGTGCCTGACGATGTATTGGGGTTTACCCTCTAGTAGGGCTGGGTAGTGGGTCACCCGATATCTGATTATGGTTTACCCTCTAGTGGGGCTGGGCAGTGGGTTGCCTGACAATGTATTAGGGTTTACCCTCTAGCAGGGTTGGGCAGTGCGTCACCCGATATCGGGTTATGAATTACCCTCCAGCGGGGCTGGGTAGTGGGACACCGGTTGGCATTCCAGGCTCAGTCCTTCTACTAAGTTAGTCCGTGGCTTACCTCCGTGATTACCGGAGCGGGACCCTTGGTTGTACGGGTCAGTGATGGAACGACTTTGGCTTGAGGAGACCTCTCGACTGTAGGGCAGTGATGAGGTGTTGTTTGAATTTCCCTAGAACTCACAAGTACGAGGGGCACTTTCACCACCGAGACTCGTTCTTGTGACGCGATTTAAAACCGTGTGGGCGAGTCAGTGCCTCCCAAAGCAGATATTGTCGAGGTGTGGTGATTGGGCCCCTTGGCTTGCGGTTCGGGGCAGACGTGCGGGATGTTGTGCATCGATGGGGTTATGTCTGGAACTGTTGGCTACTCTTTCATGGGCTGAGCTATGGGACAGATATCCCCTTATGACGTTGTTCAGGCTTCTTGTTTGAGCATATGGACATGTTTATACCATTTTTCTGGTACCCACTTCTTGGGCTTGATTACTTTCCCTCCAGGAGAGGCGAAGACACGCGGGGTATGCCACGTGCTTTCCGTGTCTAGCTTCTCATGGTTGGATGAGTCTACTCTCCTGCTATTGGTAGGGAAGACTCAACGAGAAGTTCATCGTCTCACCGTTTCCAGCTCCTTGTGCCTGGATGAGTCTACTTCCTTTCTCTTGTTGGGTTGAGATGGACTCTCTGTTGTACTCCATTTTCTTTCTCCTGTTCGCTCAACTACTCACCCTTCGGTACCTCCTTTTGTTGCTCCCTCGAGCCTTCGGGGTACCCTACTGATTATTTTTATACTCACCCCTGCTTGGGATTTGCCCACACTTGGTATTCCTTTGCAGACGACGGACAGGTGCAGCGTTACTTCAATGGAGCGTAGGAGCTTGGGAGCTTGTATTGCGTGCGGTGGTCGTGGTCGGGTTCCTGGTGGCAAACCCGTCAGCTGTTTCTTTTCGTTTACCTGTTGCTGGGTTGTGGCACTTTTTGGTTGGGAATGTGTTTTTCCCCTTTCCTTTTCAGCTTGTACTTTGTACTGTTTAGAGGTTGATGCACTCTATGGTTTATTTATAGTAGTTTCCCCTTTACTTTTCTTTTCACTATGCACTGTTTCATTTAGTGTGCTGCGTGTGTGTGTACAGGTGCTTAGGCAAAGGCCTCCCCGAGTTGTTGTGCCTTCGGCGCTGGTCGCCAGCCCCTGGACTATAGAGGCGAGCTTGGGGTAGTTTCGGCTCGAGCCCGGGCAGGGTCGGGTCGTGACATGAATCTTGTCTAATATGCTATTTTTGAGATTAAAACCATTATAATATGATTTCCTTTTAAATAAACCTTTACTAATATTGAGGTGATTTTCTATTTTTATGCGCATGACAAAAAAATAATGTCATATTCCATTGTTATGATCTCATGCATCAGGTTATTTTAATTTACCTATGATTCATTTCATATTAACTACCAATATTTATTACATGATACAGAATTATGTTCTTTTATATACATGGTATTCCTTTAATATTTTATTCTCATGATCACTTAACCTTATTCTCGTGTTATTATTATGTATCTAACTTTTTACCCCTACTGAGCTCATATGATCACCCTTTATTATGATTACATTCCACATGTTATGAAAAAGTGTATTATGTATTATATGTATAATAACGCTTCTAGTTATAAAGAACATAATGAGAGATGATTTATCGTACTTATGGACTAGTGTTTATGTTTCCATGTTTCTAATGGAATTAAACTATTATTGTCCTCTCGAATATGTTTGGGTAATGTATTGAATATTGATCATAAATGATGAAATATCTATGTTTGATCATCCTAGGTCATTTTATCTTAGGTATTAAAAAATGTACCATGCTCAAAGACCATATACACGGGAATGACTCAATAAGGGACTAGGAATCAAAAAACAATCCTATATGATTAATGTATAAATGTTTGTCTAAAAACTAGTTCCTTTTAGAACCAAGTTATCAAGAATGTTATCAGAGTCCTGGGGAATGGATATTTTGACTTCCACACACTCAGTGGGTTACCTATCCTATAAGACAGAGATGAGACACATTAACTATATTTCTCTAGTTCCAAATCTAATGCGCATTGAATGACTATATCTAAACAACATTCATAAGACAACCTATTCATTGATTTATATATTTCATGGTCCAACCCACCGGGGACTTCCAAGCCAATAGTATGGTGGGGAAACACCATAATCACATCTCCAATAGGCTATGCTATGGTGATAACAAATGATTAGGTATATCACACACACAAGATTTCATATTCTAATTCACATGTACACATGCACACATCTTCATACATTATTAAAATATAATAATGTAAATAAATAATATAATAAATGCGTGAATAACATGAAACCCTACATTAATGTATGAATAATTATTATAAAAATTAAAATGATCCAAATATAATCCCATGAAACCTATAATAGATCCTAACCTAATTATAAAAGTGTATTATTTCTAAAAGGAACCATCATGATCTCCTTACAGTCCATCTGGTACTACTAATCTCCCAAAAATCCTTTTTTACCGAAGAATATATTGAATGTACTATCATTTGTATAAGATATGAAATGTCTATTAAAGTACCTTATAGAGGATAGTATCACCATTCCCAGTAAGGCACATCAAAATCATAAAGCATAAGGAAACAAATAAAGATTCAACTATAAATCCCAATAAAATAACATGAATAAATAATATAATTAAAATATGATCCTATAAAGAATCCTAGTCTCATATTAAGGTCACAGACACAATAAAAACTAATTGATTCTGCATGAGGTTCCATTGTAGCCCTCATCAGATAAAAAATTATCATCAAGTCTCTCTAACACTGATAGAAATCATTTAAGAGGTCATACTCATTGGGTTGTTCTAGGTTGATTGTTGACCTGGAACGTATAATATTTTGATACTCAAATAGGGGATCACATGCAAGGCCTATTGGGGATACCATACCCAATATTGAAAAAAACTACTATAAAGGGGGATTACACACCCTTAATTTCAGATATGCGATATATGACCCCATATACTAGACAATGAGATAGGGGATCGTAGTAAGGGACTCAAAGGAGATCCATCTCTCTATCTAGGTCTATGTCATTGATAGGATCACTCATGAGGTTCATAGGATGATATTCCAAATTTTACCCATATAAGCATGGATCAAGGGAATAAACCCATAAACAACAAAATATGGAAACAATCCCATGAAAATAACTATGTAAGATAAAAAATAATAGGGGATATAATATTCAATGGAAGTAGTAAACATCATGTTAAAGGGAGTAACATGAAATTCCTCGCTACGCCTTGTTATGAACATTCCCATCCACCCCACAATGCACTTCCTTTTCCAAATACATGATGGGTTATTATGATAAAAAATCTGTTGATGTTAGTTTTCTTAATCATTATTTTTTTCCTTCATGTGTTTTTATAATGTATTAAGTATATATGGTTTTACCCTGAAAAACAAGGCATGTGGGGTCACAAGGCATCATGGGCGTGTACTCTCCTTAGAAGGAGAGATGGTCGACTAAGGATCACACATTGTGTGCATCACCCACATGGTGGGGGGTATTTTATTTTCCATTTAAAAAATATCTTTCATACTGAAAGGGATACACAACAAATGTCTCTTCAAACTGCATTCCCCATATATCTTAATTTTAAAAATATTACATATCCTCATATATCTTCATCTTCACATAAATCACCTTTCAATTTGTAGCTAATATTATATGGAATTATTAGATCCTCACTTATTGATATTGGTTCACCATTGATGGAAAGATTTTGTAAACCCCTTGCTCAGTGGTTATTTTCTGATTACATTACATATCTCTAGTGTGCCAAATCTTTTGAAACCAAAATCCATTGATCCATCATGGGAAATATATCATCATCAACAATCCTACATCATGATATAATTCATGGCGTTGATACCAAAATATTGATATTTGGAACCTAAGAACAAAATCTTATAAATAATTGGTTCTTAGATAATGTTGAACCATCTTCCGATCAAAATAAAAAATATGAACTTTAAAAGAATGGTGGATAATGCATGAAACACAAAACTGGTCATAAAATGGTCAATTGTTTAGTAAAAAATTATTATTAAATTCATCAGAATGAGTAGGATAATAATTTTTTCAAATAAAATTTCAAATTCCAAATTAAAAACATGAAATTATTAATAGTATAAAAAATAATTGATCATGTATTAATTTTTATTTTAATTAATTTTAATTAAAATAATCAAGAACATGGATCGAACAAAAAAACCAAATATTTTGTTAGATAAATTGGTGGTTGATAATATATATTCATGAATTTAAAATAAATGACATTATGAACATTTTATTCACACCATGATTTCCATCCTATAATCACCGTCAATCAACATTCCTATTGTCATATACCTACAATCTCTTACACCAACGTTCTTGTGTTAAAAAACCAACCCTAGTATATGGCTATAACATGCAATAAATATAGGAATATTAGGTTTTATGAATCTTATACACCCAAATTTATTTCATTAATTTAGTCATATGTAACTTTTATTGTGAATACACTTAAAAAACTTTAAAGGTGGAAAAAAATTCTATCATGAATAGATAAAAAACCCATAATTTTAATTAAATAGGTGTCTTAGTTTTTCCATACCAGACATTACTCAATAGATATTCCATTATTTAAAATAAATCAAGAAGAATATATTATATTTTATATTTTATAGATATCAGTATTTAGACTCCAAAGGGCCTGGAGGTATACCCAGACTCCATTCCTTACATCAAAAATATAATCATCATATTCCAAAGTTTCTTTTTTTTTTGAGATCATAGATTTAATAAATGTGTTAAAGAACGTTTTTAATGTGGGTGTGAACACTTACAAAGATTATAATATTGAAATATTTCATATGAATGTTGTGATTTTGTGGTTGATAAATGATCACCATTCACATTAAATAATGTATATTAGGTGCATAAATGGTATACAATCAGGTCTTATTTTTATAAAGTCTATACAGTAGATAATTCATAAATATTTTCCAAGTTCTAGTTCCATGGGATATTGATTATTATTTCTGATTAATCATCTCTATAGGAAAAATAATCAATGGTTTTACAATACTATTGGGATTCAATAGATACCTTATCATATCCCTGGAAATCATGTTCATAACGAAATTAATTATTTAGTATTTTCATCTTGTAATGTTGATATAATATTTATAAAGATAAAGAATGTTTCCAATGAATCCAATTAAAATATGAAGAAAATAGTATTTTCATTTAGTTTCCATATTGGACATCCAAATTAATATATCATTTTTTAAATGTAATTAAAATTGATAAAAATATGTGTGAATTGTTACTTTCATTCCATTTAAATTTATAATGGAACAAAAAAAATGATTCAAAATTTTTATGAGAATTTTTAAATTCGTGTATTTAAAAAAAACTAAATCTAGATTATATTGGAAAAAAATAACTAGAATGTTTTCAATAAATATTATATGATGATTACTTAAAAGGTATATGAAAATATATAAGTACTATATACTTTTATGTTTTATGATTATTATTCATCAAATATATCAAAATCTGTCAACACAATAGAGGTGAAATTGAAATCATTGAAAAATCATTTATATCACATCATTATTTATGAATTGATTCTAATAATAATATCACATTTAAATTACATTTATTTAATAGTGATGTCCAATAAATTTTTTTAGATATAGGTTTTCTAAAATAATTTAAAAGTGTTTCTTGAAAAAAATACAAGAAAATACACCATTAATTTTGTGATATTTATAGAAATGTTTTTCTCCCCCTTTTTTCACACCTTCGTTACATAAAACTATCCATCAACCAATTAAAAAAAATTATCAGGGGACCCATTATTTGTCATTGGATATAAGAAATTGTATGAGATATTTAAAAAAAATATTTTTTAGAAACACGAATCATCTCAATGGATCCATTATGATTGTTTATTTGGATCAAAAATGTATAGATGTTTTATTAATGTATTTTAAAAATGTGTAAAAATTGTGTTATTGAATAATGAGAAATGATGTTGTTTAATAAGAAACAATTATAGAAACATTACCATAACATCAATAAACAAGGGGTAATTCTAATAATTATCTAAATTAGTTGAAAAAATAACTAAAAAGTCGGTGATGGTAGATCACATAGTCTTGTTTAATTGTGATTTATTTGTTTGACTAATTCAAGTGAGTATTTTGAAAATTTATAAGTTATATCACACTATAATGTTTAAAATATATATCAAACATATAATATATTTCTATATAGTAAACATAAAAATGTTAAAATTATATTTCAACCATCATTAAATTTCAAAAAAATACAAACATTTCAAAAAAATTGATTTCTTGTTTGGTTGAAATCAAAAGTACACCTATTAGAATTATAATGTAAATAATAGAATATTAATTTAATTTTAATATTTATAAATAATTAAGGTTTTATATTTATATATTTACATTGTCACATAATATTTAAGATTTTCGGCTTTTGGTCCCCCCAATTTGGTTTGTTGATGTAAATTACTATTAATCTGTACATAAATATTTGTTATAATAGTTCAGGTAGTGAACATTGGAACATAACATAATGGTATTATGTTAACTATATTGTTATTCCATTGTTTCAATGCACTGAATATAAAGCCTTGATAGGACAAAGTGACTTATTATTTATTTTTGTAGAACATAATAATATTGTATTATTAGTCCCACATTCATGTTGTTATGACTAAATAAAAGTTGTTTCATTCAATGAGATGAAATAGAATATATTTTACTGACTTTTTATTTACATTTATTAACGTGACTCATTACCTAAAAAAATGAACAATATATTTTCAATATAAGGAAAATATTGGTTTATAATGGTGATCATATCACACCTAAATGTGGTGTCATTATAAATGTGATCCATGACATATTTGGACGATGGTGGGGGAGAAATGGACACCATCATTATCCCCATTAATATTAATAAATATGTTTCACATGATGTCTCAAATTAATTAATTTTAAAATATTTTTCGTTACCTGATGTAGTGGTTGGTGATATACACATATAACCATATGAAGTCGTAGTTCATTTGGTTTACCTTGTCTTGAGTCTTTTATGTTGGTACTATTCAAATTTATAAAATTTATTTTCGTTGGATTTTTCCTGGGAAGGTTCATAATTTTTTCATGATATTATCAGTTTAGAAGTTATAACATGGGTTAGATTTTTCTGTTTTGTTATAATTTAAATAGATATTGAAAGAATGAAGTTATGTTCATGTCATATAGCCTCATGAAATTGATTAATTTATTTTAATATCATAATTTACCTTTAATAGTGAATTAGGTTTATAGTTATATCTTCTTCCTTATAAAAGAGCATATCATAAATATTTTTACATTTACTTTCATCATATTGTTGAAAAAGTACATCCTTAAGGAATTTTATTTCCTCATTCATGTTTTTAATGGATAATTTTTCTCAACCTCTTAATCTACTTTTAACACCATTATGATATATGTCAAAAGAAAATACTTCATAAAATAATCTATCTAATACTTAACATCCTCAAAACCACACATATAATTAGAGTATTTTAATAGGAAATTATAAAAATATAAATGGGGGGATATTCATTATATGTCTATTTAAAATGAAAATGAGAATTAGTCAGAAGATATTGATTGATTTTATTAACAGAATATAAAATATCCCATTTTATGAATTGATAAAGTATTTATCAAATTTAATAGTAATCATTTTATCCCCATTTTACTAGAACATTTGTATTTAAAACAAATATGCTTAACTTTAAAGAGATCATTTCTATAAAAAAGTTTATTAATTCCCTAATTTTTATTGATAGAAGTGTTAATATATGATCTTTTTTATATATATCATTATATTAATTTTACCTAATAGAACATATTGGAAAAAAATAATTTTTTTATGAAAAATCCATTAAATGGTTTCTCCTCACTTTTTGATTATTAATCACATAGAAAATTGTATTAAACTAATTATTTTCGATATAATCATAGTATAAGGTAACTAGATCCTTTCTAAATTAATGGTATGGAAATATTGTATGTAATTCAAACAAAATCCTTAAATCTTTACACTATAACATTATTTATGTTAATACCAATCTTGTTATAATCCATTTATTCAATGAAATTTTCATAATCCAAGCATTGAGAATTTCCAAAAAAATTAAATTATAAACATTATAAGGGTCTAAGAGTTTTAATTAATACCTAGGTATCATTATATTCTATGAACCTAAAAACAATCAAAAATATATCTCAATATTTTAAATATAATAGTTTTGGATCATTTTATACAAAAGTGATTTATAAATATTACTATCAGCAAACCCTATTAGTTAAAAAAATGCACCCACCTACCATCTCACCATTCATGAATGACCTATATGTATTCATTTTTAGATATAAATGTGAATCCACTCATTGAATATATCCCCCTCAAGGATGATGCCAATCTCAGGGAGGGAGAAGAAAACGTAAAATACTATGTAATCAATGAAATATTGTAGTTTAAACCTTGTCATAAATTTTAAGAGCTCTTGAATCATCTTTTGATAATACATTTTAAGATAATAGTGGGGGCCAAATCAATCCTTGATTCCATAATATATATTTTTTAAATTTTTTTTGAAAATATAATGATGATATATTTATCATTTAAGATACCATATTATGGCCTCATGAAACATGTGTTAATAATATTCTTATTTCATGTTAGATTAATTATTAAATAGTGTTTCAGTTTAATGATTCATCAAATAAAAGATATGGTAGTACATATAAATAAAATAATAAATAAACTTTTAACTAATAGAAAAATATAATTGTAGAGACCCGTATCTTGACATACATGGACATTACATTACATTTGCGGAATACTTAGTAAATAACAAAAACACACACTAAAGGATCGTAATAGTTTAGTGTCTTTGGAAACTCGGAACGTAATCTTCTAATCGTGGTGAAAGTTCTTCAATATCTCCCATAAAGGTCATCCCTTTTTTTTACCTAAAACCTTTCTTTATATCCTGGGGAAAAGAAAACATGAAAGGGTGAGCTCAAATGCTCATTAAGGGTAAACAAAAGAAATATCAATCACATCATATATATAAGAACATAGCTTTTGGAAATCTTAACCTGCAAAAAAACTCATAATATCATAACATGGGATAAATCATAGAAGTGAAATGTAATCCCAATAATCATAACTTAAAACATGAAACTTTGTGTCATACACACATAATCATAGAGAATCATTTCTTGTTAGTCAAGACTCAATGCCAAGACTATCTTAGTGGACAAAGTCCCTTTCTGAATCGAGTAACCCTCGTTTCAGTCCTGTTTCACTGAACCGGTATAACCTACCATTTCAGCCATGTCTATCTCATGAGATATAAAATCTTTACCCAATGCATTGGAGGGAGATATAGGTCCCACCCATCTTATAATGAATCCTTTCTTATGTGTGCCACATAATCATACATCATCGCATAACACATGTAACAAAAAAATGGGATTCTTGAAACATCATGACATCATAAAACAAATCTTATAAGGCAAATGACTTCATAAAAATAATTCCCTCACAACATAATCCAATCAATATAATTAAAGGGATAAAAACAGAACCCTTTATTATCTTAGATGGAAAATAATTTTGATAAAACACTTGAACACCATTCTTGAGGAAAATATCCTTTCTTCTTTAAAAACACTTTTCTTTTCTTAACATGTCATACAATTATAAACTAAAAGAAGTTGATTAAAAATAAACTTGAAAACTTGTAAAGGAAGCTTCTTGGAAATAATTTTATAAAAATCCATTCATGCCGTATAAGTTTAAAAAAACATTCTCCTCGTACTTTTGTCGGAAAAGTCAAAAAGTACCTCGTACGAAAAACGACAAAAGATTCCTTTCATATCTTTTACTAAAAACTCACCGAAGGGTAAAATTGGACTTAAAAAATTGTATTTGGATGGAAATAATATTACATATTTATGAAACATGGATGTGGATGATAAAATACACCCCAGTAAATACTTACGAATAAACAATCTCGGATAAAAATGAGATTCTGATATTTCCCTTACCTTAGGTCCGACTTGCTTTGTAAGTGTCCGAACCTCCTGTATAATGATTTAAATCGTGTTATTGACTTTTTACAGAATCATATTCATTGTTATGATATCATATATGGTTCACTTATGACATTATATTACCCGTTCTTTTGTAAATTCCATGTTAAAGAAGCATTTTGGGTAAAATCGTTTCATTTATCGTAGGTGTTTTGACTTGTTGTTCTTGACATCATTATTACTTATACCATGATTTACTCACTTCCAGAATACAAAATATGATTTATATATCATATATATTCAGTATATATATATATATAATAGGTAGATAAATAAAATGAAAAACACCATTCATGGAGACGGTAGTCCGTACGTACGCATGAACGTTGTTTTCCTTTCCTTATTGTCTTGAATGGAAGTAAGTTGATGACATACATATATATATATATATACATAAATCCAATAACTTTATAATGTCATATATTTCATTATTATTTCTTATATATACTTTATAATCATTCTTAAATGGTTAACATGGAGAATGAATCTCATCGCATCGTGGAGACGGTAGTCCGTACGTACGCACGAGCGATGATATCATTTCCATAAATACTGAATTGAATTGGAGTGGATTATACAATATATCATAATCAATATGATGTTGTAATGACTATGTATAGTTATTCTTTACACCATTATACCCATCCATGTAAGGTGGTGGTGGAAAATAGATTACACCACGGCGTGGAGACGGTATTCCGTACGTACGCACGCGCGGTGATTTCTTTTCCCGTAGGATGGATAGATGGTGAAATAGGGTTGTTTCATTCTTATAATAACATATCAGTATATGATTGATACTGATGTTATTACTTCATAATGAAACAACCTAAGAAGAAGAAGTGGAAGAAGAAATAAAGATGAAAGAATTGGTAATGGTAATTACCTCTTCTTTGAAGCGCCTCTTTGAGACCTCCTCTTAGGGCTCTAAAATTGGTCTTTGAGGAAGACCAGAACCTCTAGGATGTTTCTAGGGATGTGGAGAAGAGATTTTGGCAGGGGTTGGCCGATCTTGAGTGCTCAAATGGGTGTGAGGAGGAGGGGGAGGAGGTGTCCTTTTATAGGGGAGGAGAGGGGCACCTTAGGAATATCTTAAAATATTATTTTATATTAAAGTCAAAATCGGTTTATAATGGTTCCAAAGGGTCTTATTTCGAAGCTAAAGTGGGGATGGGTCGAAATCCTATCAACCAATAGAATTTAGACAAGTTTAGGATATTATTTTAACCTTATCAATTAGATTTAACTCTAAGTTAAATAATTTAACATTTACCGTGTCTTTTTGTTTTCTTTCACTATATGGTTAATAAACTTACTATAACATGCCAAACGAACCCCAAATTGTTTATTATTAATATATATATCCTTATCTAAGTCATTTGGCAGAACCTTAGATCTTTAGGAATAAAATAACAATTAATAATATAATATTTTATTTAAAAACTATTTTGTGTCAATTTTGACACTATTTGATATATGATTTTTTTGAAAGTCATAACAGAATTAAATGTTCGAACCAAGTTGATTAAATCAACATTAATATATCATAGTAACCTAGAAAATTAGTTTAATTCATAAAAATTTTCAAATTACATTTATTTTGGTGTTTATAACATCAATTATGTCAATATTTCATTAATAAGATAATTACTGCATCATCGTTGTGTCATAAATAAATTAAATTATTTGATGTCTAAAAATTACAAATAAAATACCATCATGTAGGAAATCTTTTTAGCTTTCTAAGGAATATTTAAAATCGAATTTATCGTATGTATAACCCCATATTAAAAATGATTTACTTATTAAACTTTGATTATAACTATTTTAACCTTTCTTTAAATAAATTAATAATAAATGTCCTAATCTAATCCAAGTGGGCCTAAATGGTCATATTTTATTCATAAGTTTGTTTTTGGTCGAATTAAACTTTTCCAATAGAATTAGGACATGTGTTAGGGTAATAGTAATATCATATTTACCCTTAGTTACCCTATTTACTATTAACCGCGGTAAAAAAAAGTAAAAAGTTACTATTCACCAAAAATTATTTTCATCTCATTGAACCACATTTTAGTCCTTGATATTAACCGTGTCTGTCGGATTTTCAAAATTCTATTCACAGAAGCGGTAAAATTAAGTTTTATGCAAAATTCAGTTTTTTTAACCTACCACTTAGTAGTTTCACTATTCATAAAAAATTGATGTTTTTCAGAACAATGCCAAAATTTCATCCTAAGCTATATTTCATATTCCAAATTCAAAAATGAAATCTATTTTACCAAATTCATAACATAGAAGTTGCATTAATTAATTTTATAATTAAATCCCGCTGTTAAAATAAATAGCGTGTTTTTAGGAAACAATATATATCAAAAGATTGACACTTGATTATGTCTGGTTTAAATGTGAAATTACAACCAATGACCAACATTGTATTAAATTGTAAAAATATATTCTAAATATACTTTAAAACCACTCAAATTAATAATTTATCACTATTAATTATTTCGATTAAAAAAATTGTTTTTAATTATAAATTAGTAATTTTCACTATTCATCAGAATATGAAAGTTATCCGAAAAGTACCAAAATTTCACCTTAGGCTAAATTCGATACTCCGAATCCAAGAATGAAGTTCATTTTGAAAAATAAGATTTACAGAATTTTAAAAAGTGGTTATTACTATTCATAACGGCTAGTTTTAATAATATTTTAATAGCATATCGTTGTTTAGTGAAACTCGGTATTGCGTATTACACACGCTATCGAGGAAGGTCGCGATTGCGTGTAATGCAAGGCAAGTCAAGGATGCGTGTTGTGCAAGCTCCTTTTGGTGTAGCGTACAACACAAGACATTAATAAAATTAAAAAGAATATTTTTTATAAAATCTTGGGCTGTTACATTCTACCCCCCTTAAAATGAATTTCGCCCTCGAAATTCGTCGGGGTTATAAATGGTTTACTATTCGAAAGTTTCTTTAATAGAAACCCACATCGTAAAAAGGAATGTCAAAACCAATCAAAAGTATGAAACGTAACGGTTACCCAAATAAACTAATCATTGGGTTTCCACATAGGTGAAAATATGGATATGGAAGAGAAATCTAACCATCGTGTTCTGATGGAGAGTGGTAGAGAACATGGCTATGGAAAAGCCAGTAATCACAAATCCATAAACTTGTGACGATATAAGGTACCATCTGATTCATCAGGTATAAGAGAACTAGGACAACATTTTTGGTTTTCAAGATCATTTCCCTAAAGTTAAAGAATTAGAATTAGAATAAATACTTACTTTATTTTGGTACAATCTCACTGTTGTTCGTGCCTTTAACAATTTCCACATCATCTCTTAAATAAATGAAGTTGAATTTGTTATTCGTGAAGTGTTAGTAGATCATGTGATAGAATGACGGGTCATTCCATCTGTCTCAAAAGGTTAGCAAAATTTATATACATAAGTCGATCTATAGTGGGATTAATCATATATGGTTCCTAAAATGGGCTTATACTTCATATATCATACTTCTTAATATAATAACACTAGATTCCACTAAACAGGGACTTCCTGTAGGTCAGTGGTAGGCGATAAAGGCCAGTCACACTTCGGTTGTGGGTTCGATTCCTATAGCCTTGTCCGAAGCGATGAGCTGTCGCCCGTCCTGCAGGTTGTCCTTTTTCTAAAACTACGTTACTATAACATCCCATCAATAATATCGAAAATCTTCTATCCTTAAACAATACTAACTTATGTCCAACATAATCCAGTCTAATCTTTAGGCTTATACATAATACTGCAGTCCACACTCATAATATAGTGACAACGATTACCAGAGATTTAATACTGTCGTTGATCCCCACATATCATAGGATATGTCTTGTTGGTCACATTCCAAACATTCAAAGTCCTTAATCGCGTATTCTCTTGAATACCTTAGTGAAAACATGAGTGCAGTTAAAAGTTAACACTTTCCACATACCAAAATCCTCAAAATTCTATATACTCAAACCATGATATCACTTAGTCCTTATATCAATCATGAGCTCATGAATACTATTAAACATTTCATTTTCTCGTCTTCATTATGCGCATATCATCTTATTTCCATAAAATATCTCAATCACTTTGAATACCACATCAATAAATATTGCAATACTCAATGATACAACATTATTTTGGAATCCCATTACATAAACACTTAATCATTCCACCACATCGTTGTTATATTCAACATTGCCAATAGTGATCGCATGTGATTTCCCTTTGTCCTTTGCCTTCAGTGGTTGCTCATGTTGATCATCACTAACCCTTGGATTAGGGCAATTATTAGCATAATGCCCCATTTCCTTGCACTTGAAGCATTGAAGTGTTGGCGGTGCGTTCTCTGCAGTGTTTTCTTTATTCACATCATTAGAAACACTTTTTCCATTACTTCGACACTCAGCTGCTCGATGACCTTCTTTTCCACACTTAAAACATTTTCTAGTCCCTTTAATACAATCTCCACCATGCTTCTTTCCACACTTTGTGCATAAGGAAACATTCATTTTCTTTTCACCATTATTCTGAGATTTCTCCTTGAACTCCATCTTTCGTTTCTTGTCAAAACCATGAGATGGATATGTAACACCAACTTCCATTTCTACCTTGATAGCACAACGCACAATTTCTTCATAGCTACTGAAGTCTCTTATAGCTAATTCCCTTCGAAGACTTGGTTTTAAGCCACTGAAAAATCGATCAACTTTACTTTCAGGTTGGATGATAATTCCAGAAGCATACCTTGCAAGTCTTGTAAAATTTGCTTCATAGGTACCAACAGATTCATCTTCCCTTTACTTCAGTTCAAGAAACTCTTTCTCCATCTTTGTTCGAAGAATACGAGGGAAGTACTTACTGAAAAATAAGTTCTTGAACTCGTCCCATTCCATGGACTCAATTTCATCTCTTGGCCTCGTATTCTTGATAAGATTCCACCATTGATCAGCTTCACCTTCCAAACGATATACTGCTAAGATGACTTTATCATGTTCAGAACATTGAAGAACTGAAAATATCTTTTCAGTAGTACTGATCCATTGTTCAGCCACAAGTGGATCAGAAGACCCACTGAAAGAAGGTGGACGTTGCCTCATGAAGGACTCAATAGAATATTGTTCCCTTCTATGCTCATTTGGAAGTCCAGAATGATTCATAGCTTTTGTATGTATAGTAATAAGATTTTTCACTCCATCCCCCATAACATTTGTTTTTTCAGGAGGGCAATCATTGCATTGTCCATTGCATTGATCAACACGGTTCCTTCGGGTTCCAGCCATCGTCTAAAACCCAAAAAGAATAGTGTGAGAGGCAAAAATCATGCTAGGTAAAACATAATAAAGGGGGAGTACCTTCAATATCCAACATCTTAGGTTTAATTCTATGATCGTTAGCGTAATTCTATTACTATAACCTATACGTATACTTATCCCTAGGGACATCCCTAGACATACCTTAGAAATATCTCTAGGGATTTCACTAACGTTTTCGCATCCTAGTTTCCAAAGGTTGACTAAACCTTTCCTCTGATACCAACTGTAGAGACCCGTATCTTGACATTCATGGACATTACATTACATTTGCGGAATACTTAGTACATAACAAAAACACACACTAAAGGATCGTAATAGTTTAGTGTCTTTGGAAACTCGGAACGTAATCTTCTAATCGTGGTGAAAGTTCTTCAATATCTCCCATAAAGGTCATCCCTTTTTTTTTACCTAAAACCTTTCTTTATATCCTGGGGAAAAGAAAACATGAAAGGGTGAGCTCAAATGCTCAGTAAGGGTAAACAAAAGAAATATCAATCACATCATATATATAAGAACATAGCTTTTGGAAATCTTAACCTGCAAAAAAACTCATAATATCATAACATGGGATAAATCATAGAAGTGAAATGTAATCCCAATAATCATAACATAAAACATGAAACTTTGTGGCATACACACATAATCATAGAGAATCATTTCTTGTTAGTCAAGACTCAATGCCAAGACTATCTTAGTGGACAAAGTCCCTTTCTGAATCGAGTAACCCTCGTTTCAGTCCTGTTTCACTGAACCGGTATAACCTACCATTTCAGCCATGTCTATCTCATGAGATATAAAATCTTTACCCAATGCATTGGAGGGAGATATAGGTCCCACCCATCTTATAATGAATCCTTTCTTATGTGTGCCACATAATCATACATCATCGCATAACACATGTAACAAAAAATGGGATTCTTGAAACATCATGACATCATAAAACAAATCTTATAAGGCAAATGACTTCATAAAAATAATTCCCTCACAACATAATCCAATCAATATAATTAAAGGGATACAAACAGAACCCTTTATTATCTTATATGGAAAATAATTTTGATAAAAAACTTGAACACCATTCTTGAGGAAAATATCCTTTCTTCTTTAAAAACACTTTTCTTTTCTTAACATGTCATACAATTATAAACTAAAAGAAGTTGATTAAAAATAAACTTGAAAACTTGTAAAGGAAGCTTCTTGGAAATAATTTTTTAAAAATCCATTCATGCCGTATAAGTTTAAAAAAACATTCTCCTCGTACTTTTGTCGGAAAAGTCAAAAAGTACCTCGTACGAAAAACGACAAAAGATTCCTTTCATATATTTTACTAAAAACTCACTGAAGGGTAAAATTGGACTTAAACAATTGTATTTGGATGGAAATAATATTACATATTTATGAAACATGGATGTGGATGATAAAATACACCCCAGTAAATACTTACGAATAAACAATCTCGGATAAAAATGAGATTGTGATATTTCCCTTACCTTAGGTCCGACTTGCTTTGTAAGTGTCCGAAACTCCTGTATAATGATTTAAATCGTGTTATTGACTTATTACAGAATCATATTCATTGTTATGATATCATATATGGTTCACTTATGACATTATATTACCCGTTCTTTTGTAAATTACATGTTAAAGAAGCATTTTGGGTAAAATCGTTTCATTTATCGTAGGTGTTTTGACTTGTTGTTCTTGACATCATTATTACTTATACCATGATTTACTCACTTCCAGAATACAAAATATGATTTATATATCAAATATATTCAGTATATATATATATATATATATATATATATATATAATAGGTAGATAAATAAAATGAAAAACACCGTTCATGGAGACGGTAGTCTGTACGTACGCATGAACGTTGTTTTCCTTTCCTTATTGTCTTGAATGGAAGTAAGTTGATGACATACATATATATATACATAAATCCAATAACTTTATAATGTCATATATTTCATTATTATTTCTTATATATACTTTATAATCATTCTTAAATGGTTAACATGGAGAATGAATCTCATCGCGTCGTGGAGACGGTAGTCCGTACGTACGCACGAGCGATGATATCATTTCCATAAATACTGAATTGAATTGGAGTGGATTATACAATATATCAGAATCAATATGATGTTGTAATAACTATGTATAGTTATTCTTTACACCATTATACCCATCCATGTAAGGTGGTGGTGGAAAATAGATTACACCACGGCGTGGAGACGGTATTCCGTACGTACGCACGCGCGGTGATTTCTTTTCCCGTAGGATGGATAGATGGTGAAATAGGGTTGTTTCATTCTTATAATAACATATCAGTATATGAGTGATACTGATGTTATTACTTCATAATGAAACAACCTAAGAAGAAGAAGTGGAAGAAGAAATAAAGATGAAAGAATTGGTTACGGTAATTACCTCTTCTTTGAAGCGCCTCTTTGAGACCTCCTCTTAGGGCACTAAAATTGGTCTTTGAGGAAGACCAGAACCTCTAGGATGTTTCTAGGGAAGTGGAGAAGAGATTTTGGCAGGGGTTGGCCGATCTTGAGTGCTCAAATCGGTGTGAGGAGGAGGGGGAGGAGGTGTCCTTTTATAGGGGTGGAGAGGGGCACCTTAGGAATATCTCAAAATATTATTTTATATTAAAGTCAAAATCGGTTTATAATGGTTCCAAAGGGTCTTATTTCGAAGCTAAAGTGGGGATGGGTCGAAATCCTATCAACCAATAGAATTTAGACAAGTTTAGGATATTATTTTAACCTTATCAATTAGATTTAACTCTAAGTTAAATAATTTAACATTTACCGTGTCTTTTTGTTTTCTTTCACTATATGGTTAATACACTTACTATAACATGCCAAACGAACCCCAAATTGTTTATTATTAATATATATATCCTTATCTAAGTCATTTGGCTGAACCATAGATTTTTAGGAATAAAATAACAATTAATAATATAATATTTGATTTAAAAACTATTTTGTGTCAATTTTGACACTATTTGATATATGATTTTTTTGAAAGTCATAACAGAATTAAATGTTCGAACCAAGTTGATTAAATCAACATTAATATATCATAGTAACCTATAAAATTAGTGTAATTCATAAAAATTTTCAAATTACATTTATTTTGGTGTTTATAACATCAATTATGTCAATATTTCATTAATAAGATAATTACTGCATCATCGTTGTGTCATAAATAAATTAAATTATTTGATGTCTAAAAATTACAAATAAAATACCATCATGTAGGAACTCGTTTTAGCTTTCTAATGAATATTTACAATCGAATTTAACTTATGTATAACCCCATATTAAAAATGATTTACTTATTAAACTTTGATTTTAACTATTTTAACCTTTCTTTAAATAAATTAATAATAAATGTCCTAATCTAATCCAAGTGGGCCTAAATGGTCATATTTTATTCCTAAGTTTGTTTTTGGTCGAATTATACTTTTCCAATAGAATTAGGACATGTGTTAGGGTAATAGTAATATCATATTTACCCTTAGTTACCTTATTTACTATTAACCGCGGTAAAAAAGTAAAAAGTTACTATTCACCAAAAATTATTTTCATCTCATTGAACCACATTTTAGTCCTTGATATTAACCGTGTCTGTCGGATTTTCAAAATTCTATTCACAGAAGCGGTAAAATTAAGTTTTATGCAAAATTCAGTTTTTTTAACCTACCACTTAGTAGTTTCACTATTCATCAAAAATTGATGTTTTTCAGAACAATGCCAAAATTTCATCCTAAGCTATATTTCATATTCCGAATTCAAAAATGAAATCTATTTTACCAAATTCATAACATAGAAGTTGCATTAATTAATTTTATAATTAAATCCCGCTGTTAAAATAAATAGCGTGTTTTTAGGAAACAATATATATCAAAAGATTGACACTTGATTATGTCTGGTTTAAATGTGAAATTACAACCAATGACCAAAATTGTATTAAATTGTAAAAATATATTCTAAATATACTTTAAAACCACTCAAATTAATAATTTATCACTATTAATTATTTCGATTAAAAAAATTGTTTTTAATTATATATTAGTAATTTTCACTATTCATCAGAATATGAAAGTTATCCGAAAAGTACCAAAATTTCACCTTAGGGTAAATTCGATACTCCGAATCCAAGAATGAAGTTCATTTTGAAAAATAAGATTTACAGAATTTTAAAAAGTGGTTATTACTATTCATAACGGCTAGTTTTAATAATATTTTAATAGCATATCGTTGTTTAGTGAAACTCGGTATTGCGTATTACACACGCTATCGAGGAAGGTCGCGATTGCGTGTAATGCAAGGCAAGTCAAGGATGCGTGTTGTGCAAGCTCCTTTTGGTGTAGCGTACAACACAAGACATTAATAAAATTAAAAAGAATATTTTTTATAAAATCTTGGGCTGATACAATAATGATTACATAACATGAAAATTTAGTTCATATTTTAAGGCTTAACTATTAATGAATATGATATGGTACTGTCAATGTGATAAAAACTAACTTAAAAAAAAATTTATAAAACCAAACTCAACCTAATAACTATTAATTATCCATTCATGTTGGATTTTTGTTTAAGGGTATGTTTGGTTTAGTTTTTATGGCCCAATTTTAATTATATTAACATTGTTTCTATTAAACATCATTTGATGTGTCATAGTTCAATTAAATTCATTAAATTATATTTAATTTATGTCTATTCAATATTTTTCTTTTTATTTCATGTTGTTGTGGCCATAATTGGAACCATATAAATAAAACGGCCCGATGAATAAAATTTCATAAACCAAAAATGAAAAAATTACATTACATAATTAAACTAAATAATGAAATGATCAAAATTAATTAACTTCAAAATTACTAATATAAACATAAAATGACCAAAATGAACCAAATTAAAAATCCCAAGATGAACCAAATGACCTTCCCTAAATAAACTAAAATGAACCAAATTAGGAAATGAGCCAAATGAACCAAATGAACTAACCAAAAAATAACCAAATCACTAAACCAAATGACCAAAATTTGAAACATTACATAACCCAAAATGAGACAAATGACCAAATTGATTGAAATAATAAAAATATGACCAAATAAAGACTTAACATAATGGAAAATTAATCAAAATTACCTATATTAATATTTAACCAAATGACATAACACCAAAATGACCTAAAAAGAAACAAACAAAATGCCCTGCCATAAATGAAACAAAATAAAATATATTATAATGGAAACTAAATGGACTAACATAAAAAATAACTCTAATACATAACCAAATAATTATCAAATTACCTAACATAATGACTAAAACTACCCAAACATCGCAACATAAAATTTTCAAATTGACCTAATTGAATAAAAAAATTAATTTTGACTAAATATACATGTAAACTAACAAAACATGAATGGAATTACCTAATAGAGTACAAAATTACCTTAATGAATAATAAAATAACCAAAAAATGATCCAAATAAAATAAGAATATCTTTAACAATGATCCATATGATTTTTGTAAAGTGAAACCAACTTTTGTTTAGTAGATATTTTTTTTTATCAAAAGTAGGTTCTCTAGAACAAGGATTTACTAAATGTATAGAAAACAGTAAAATGATTTCTCCCTGGAGTAAAAGTAAATTCCATATTGTTATTTTGTTTGATGGTTTTGTGCTCGGTTAGAATATTGAGATTTAGGAGTTACTAAATGTGTATCTTTATATTTTCCACTAAGTTAGTTGATCATGTTTGTATGGTTATTGTAGATTTGCAGTAACAATTCCATATAGTGGTATCTTTATAATTTTTTATGTTCATTTTAACTTTTATCTCCAACTAAATGATTCTCTAAATTAATGTATAGTCCACATGAATAAAGAAAACTATATTAATTTAGCTATAACATTTTTAGAGGAATAAAAAATAAAAATCATAGTAATCATTTTTTAATAACTATTTAAATTTGATTAAATTTAAATTCTTATAATATTTAATTATAATGAAAGTTTTAGTAGTCTTTCTCCAATGGTTGTAGTATATATATTCTTCGAACAAATAAATCCATCTGTTTATTTTCTCCATTAATTTTAATTATCATGTATATTAATGATGTGAAATGTTTCCTAAATATGTGTGTGGATGATCTTTTTGTTGCGAGTAGTGTGAAATGATTATTGTCTTCAAGATCAATTATTCGATGGAGTCCATCCAGATGCGGAATATTTATTATATTTTTGGTGGTTTATTACATGGAAATTTTAAGGATGCATGATTTCCAAAAAAATGGTATAAAGGTATGCGTCTTTTTCTTTTCTCAATAAATACACTAAAATTATATTCATATTTCACTACCATTTCATTATGGTTATTGTATACTCATTGAGATTTTACATTCAATGGATGTTATTTAATTGGATGAAGGTAAGGTTTGGATCGATAAGTATTATGGAATAGTTTTCAGATTATTGATAATGCAGATAGATTACCATATTTTTTAAATTTATCTAGATTATCTAGTAACAAGAGTTCATCTATAGATCATGAAATAAGTATAATGAGATCATTTGGATAGAAATGATCTTGGTTTGGTGTAGGAATCACTAGCTTGAAACTATTCATTTTAATATTCAGAAAGTGGAACCCATGGTATAGTCTATTCAATACCTAGAATTTATATATGAGAAACATTTGACAAAAAACAATGTTTTCATGGTTTGGAGGTTAATAACCATGACATCAACATAAATAAATCTATGAAATGATCAAGCAAATGATTTTTATATAATTCGTGAGAATCTCGGATCATTGATGAATTATTTTATTTATAATGTATGGAAACATCTAATGTAATCATACCAATAAAAGTTATGGGATTTTATATTAACAATAATAAGTAATGGATATAGAATAACAAATTTATTTATTTAATGATGTTATAAACTCATTCCTAAAAAAAGAACACTAATGAAGGGAATCCCTAACAATTTTTAGTAGTTCACACAATACATACATAAAAAAAATTCATTACAAAAGAAAATTTGGATGAAAGAGTTAGATGATGTTTGATATGATAGAATATGAGGGAAGTTGTATTTTTTGATTCCTATATACTAGAGTTGTGGTACGAATGGATTAATCAAAAGGAAATAATGTAATCCAAAATATTATATCTAATAAGGTTAAAAATATGTTGGGAAAAAACCTTAAAGGTGTCTTCTCAGTATGAATTTGGTGTATTTTTGTTTTTTGAAAAAGCGATAGGATCACAAATGAGTATGGTTGGTGTTTTCTAAATAATTTTATTAAGGCGATGTAGTTTTCTAGTATATTCCAAATTTTTGGGCCTCAAATTGGGAGTTCGGTTTTTAGAAAAGGATGATTTTCACAAAGGGTTACAATTTATTAAGAACATTGAAGGAAATTGATAATGTAAGTGAATCATGAAGCATTAGTCACAGACTGTGTAAGAGAACGGTTCATATGGAGAAAATGCATCAAGATGAAGGTATACAATACAAGAGAGGCTTCAGAACATGGGATGACTTGTCCTTCGTTGAAATGTGTTTTTTATAGGAGAAACTGTGAATGGAGTTATTGGTGAAATTGTGATTGTGATTTTGGCCATATAATATGAAGAATAGTGGTACATTGAATGCATAGGGAAAATGGTTTGCGAAACAATTTCATCTTGCGGAGGATGAATGGTAAACAGTGAAGGTGGTACCACATTTATGAATTGGGTAATATTAGACTGTTATATTTTATGGATTAATTTTCATATACAAGGAGCTCTAATCCCATCATTATGTAGAGCGATTTTCATAAGAGAACATATTTTATTATTTAATTCGTTGAAGTATGAAAGAGTTTCACGAGGTAGGATTCCATAAATTGATGTGGTTCACCGGGAATAAATTCGGCAAAGGGTGAAGGAGTTTGTGGAGTCGATTCTGTAAAAGGATTTTGTGAGTCACTAAAGCCTATTAATGAAGAATTGGTATGCAGAAAAAGGAATTTCGTAAGTCGTATGTGAATGAAATGATTGTATGTGGAAGACAGAAAATGATATGCATGAGGAAAAGTGGTTTGAGGCGGAGAAGAATTCCATGAAAGAGGAAGTCCATATAGGAAGGGAGTCATGTACATGATGTTAGTTCATAGAGTCAGTACGCAGAAGCTATACATGATGGAAGTTCACAGCACTGGTACACAAATGTGGTATGCAGAAGTGGTTCACAAAGGCAGTATGTTGAGGTGTTATATAGTAGAAGACAAACATTCAGAGCATAGAAGAGTTATTCCATGTATATCATGTGATGTACATTGATTGCTGATGAAGTCGGTGGTTCGCGGAGGCACATAAAAGGTTCATGAATGAAATCTATTCTAACGTAACAATATATGGAAAAGTGTAATTCATCTATGGATGTAAAACGATCAACAAAAGAGAATCTACCTACAGCTGAGGATGCACTTTTTCATAAAAATTATGGAACCTATAAGTTCATAAGCCATGTATGGATAATTTCCAAGATAAGTGAGAAAAGAAAAAGGAAGGCGATGATCAATCCCACGGTAGTGAGCCAAAGGAAGAGACATCGGGATTGACCCTTGGGAATGTAGTGAGTAGACACAAAATCATGTAAAAAAAGTGATCCTAGACATAAAAGATCTATCCCAAACATTATAATTGGTATTGGGATTTAGCTTATTTGGTACATCGGCACACTACCATTGTATTCTCCCTAGATGGAGCCTAGTGAGGGTGATCCAGGTAAAAATCTATACGTCCTATGCATGATTTCATTTCTGTTAATATATTGCTATGGGAGAAAGAAGGATGTGTATATTGTTTAATGGGGAAGAAAGATCCGAATGGGTGGTAGTCTTAATCTGTCATACCCTAATTCACCCCCTATTAGGGTATTTGACCTAGTGGACCTAATAATTGGTATCTGAGTGAAAGGTTAATAGTCAATGGTTGTCTATCATTTGAAAAAAATAGATTTTTTCAATCACAATGGAATTATGATCTTCGATGGTAACAATATAATACTATGGATGAATAATATAAAACACTACTTATGATCATTAAGAAAGTATGTCTTCACAAAATCTATGCATGGAATGTGGGATGATATTAATAGTTGTGATTTATCAGAATCTAAAATAAGAGAATTGGATGAATATTCTATATGAATCAATGATTTATGAGGATCCCTATCAAATCCTATTTATACAACAGTGATGTCATGTAAAACATCACATGCTATGTGGGAAAATCTACTGAATATCTATGGAGGTGAATCAATGGTATGAGAGGAAAAGTTTTCTGTTTTGTGGAACAAGTATGAAGATATTAGAATAAACCCAAATGAATCTGTTGATGCATTCCTTGATAGGGTGAATATTGTAGTGGAAGGAATGCATGGACTTGGATAAGTCATTGATGTAATAAATATTTTGAATCGTATCATGAGGAAACATCCAACTCAGTTTAATCTGAATGTATCTGTATTGGATGACAATTATATGAAGGAGCTCACGCTAGATATAATTCATAGTACTTTCATTGCATATGAAATGGGAAATGATGATAAAGATGAAGTGGAAAAGGGGAAGTCCAAATAAGTATCATTCAATGACACGAATATTCTCTCGGGTGAAGATAGTTAGGAGGAAGATAATTTTGATGATGTCAGGACATTTCTCTCTTCAAACTTACAAATAGGTAGAGTAAAGGCCAAAGGTAAGCTTCCACATGCATGATTCCGATATGGAACGATATACCATTTTGTAGTAAAGTGTTCTAAGATATTTTTAGATGATGATGATGACAATGGTGAAATTACTCAAAATAAGTACTCAGCCAATGTGAATGGAATGATAAGTGTAGAGACGAAGTTCTTAAAAAATAATAATCTTTATTAAAATGATGATGAAAGATCAGATGAATTCGAAGGAGAACAGTTGATGGACTACAAGGATCATGAAGTACATTCTTTAGTGGCAGTTATCGAAAATTCCGTAACAAAAGAAGAATGTGACAATGAAGATGGAGAAGATAAAAGAAAATTTTACCTCCAGCCTAAATTATAAGATTCTTTTGAAGAGGTAGATGTTTGGAGAGCCAGAAAAATAATTCTAACAAAGTGGTTCTGAGGCCAAACACAATATGCTATAAAAGGAAGAAGAGAAGTTTGAGGAGAATGATGAGTTTGAGAAACTGATGTCTTCAACATTAAAAATCTCAGAATATGAGGCTGAGTACAAAATGAAAATTGAATAACATAAAAGATAGATTGATATTTTGACTGAAAATGTAAAAGATCAAATAATATTCATCAATGAACTTAAATAAGAATATTTCAGTCTATTAAAAATTGTTAAGGATCAAGATAAATTATTGAATCACAAAAAAATAGAAAAACAAATAATACGAACAATATAAATGATTAATGTGGTGCATAGTTTTCTAGAAAAAAGGAAGCAAAAAATCAAACAAGATAGGTATAGGTATTGATTGAAAATAGAAAATAATAACCGTTTATGTTCGAGCACAAGAACCTACTCTAATATTGAATATGTATTTTGGTATGAAGCAAAATCCGAAGAATCAAAGAACCTAAGGGATAACCATTGTTGGAGTATTACTACCCATTAATGTAACCTTCATAATATACTACTATTGTGGAAATATTAGACCCTCAAAAAATTTTTGTTCCAAAGAAAGGAGGAACCAAAGGAAACCAGAACTATAGAGATAGTCATACAGAGCACAATTTTTAAAGTCGTCATTTTATTGACACTGTTTTAGGTGTGGAATATTTAGACACACAGAAAGATATTTCTCATCAACATATCAGAGAAATGTGTCGAAGAAAACTGGGGTTGATTATATACAGTAGAAAAATGTATCATCAAATGAGCTGAAAATGAAAAATTCATTTACATCTCTATAAGATGAACATGATCCAACATATTCTAAGGAATGTCAATTGTATCAATCCATACCGATTTAATATCAGAAACATGGGTAAAGAATAAAATATATAAAAACATAGTGGTTTGTGATATTGTGTTCAATACATCAGATAACACCAGGATATGGATCATTGATAGTGGTTGAACCTTCCATTTTATAGTAAACAAGTATCTGGTGATGGGAATCATTTATGATAAAGAAGGTATCATTAGATTTTTTATTTAATAAGGGCTGAAAATTAGTAGTTCTTGAAAAAAAATGTTTTGAGGAAAGGACATGAGACGTGCAGATGTATTGGTTGTTGCAGGTCTTTGTCAGAACATATTATGTGTAAGTCAACTGTGTGACATAGAACTTCAAACAATCTTTTACATGAAATTATGCACCATCTAGGAAAAATTTGGAGTTTTTATATTTTAGGAATAATGTACAAAATGTAATATCTACCTCATGAGTCGAAAGGAAAATATCTGCTTTCTATCCAAGGAATAAAAAAATAAGTTGTGACATCGAATTCTTGGCAACGTGAATCAAACATCCTTAGATGATCTGTTTATATATGATGCTTCTTGATATCTCCCTAAATTATCATGTGATCATACACATACGTGTGATTCTTACTAATAGGGGAATATTATTTGAAATAGATAACTAAGTAAAAATATCGCCTGTCAACAAAATTGATTGATTTGGTTCATATTGATGTGTATGGACCAATTTCACCCTGATTTCTTAATAGGAGGAGATATCTATGTTCTCTTCATTGATGATTATAAAATAATGGAATGGGTATCAATCATTACCCACTATCTTGATTTTTTTAGTTTCATTACAAGATATCTACAAAAATTTAATAAGATACTGGGTAAAAACATCCAAAATATTCAAAAAGCTAATGAAATATAGTCCACAAATAGCCATGTAGAGGATTATCATGAGAAACATGGGATAATGAATCTTATTTCAGTGGTAAGCACTCCACAGTATAATGGAATATTTTATATGAGAAAACAATTTATCCATAATATAGTTAGATCAATTCTCATCGATAACGACCATCCAGATAAATATTTTTAAGAAGTAGTGACGATGAAATTCAATATTTCAAATCAATCATTAATATGCCTGAATGAATAAAATACTCCATATGAGCTATGGTATGGAATGAATCCATCATTGATGTATTTTCGAATATTTAGAAGTAAGTGTTTAATTCCCCACAAGGAGAAACATAAGAATATTGAATCCCATAGAGATGAATGAATATTTCATGGATACTCAAAGAAAATAAAAGAATATAAATTTTTGAACAATATTATTGGAAAGATGGTAGAAATACATGATGTGACAATAATAGAGAATGAGCATAATAATCAGAAAATACATGATCAGTCTCAAGAGGATAATGAGGAAGAAAGAAGAAGATTAGAGGATTCTACTGTTCTAGAGGCTGATTCAAAAGAAGACGCGGATTATGAGAAAGATGAGAAAAGTTCAGTATTTACACAAAGACAAAAGAGAAGTGCTAAAAATGATAGACAAAAAAATATGTTTTATTTGATAGATCTGGTGCAAACAAGGAGGATAAATACTCTACAGTAAGAATCATACCTGTCATAGGTAGAGCCTAAATGTTTTGATGTAGTAGTTGGTGATGAGAACTGGATTCAGCCTATGAATGAAGAGATTATCCAAATTGAGACAAATAATAAAGGGAATATTTTTCCAAGTCCAACAGAAAATAATGTCATTGGAAAAATGGGTCTTTCATAACAAAATTAATGAATATGGTGTGGTGATTCTAAACAAATAATGACTAGTGTGTAAAGGGTACTCCCAGATTGAAGGAATCATTGTTGATGAAACCTTCTCACTTATTTCAAGGTTGGAGACAATCATATTATTTCTTGGAACCAGTAATGGAAATACTGTTCAATGTGTTCTAGATGGATGTCAACTATAAATTCTAAATGGTGTTCTTAAAGAATATATTTATGTTGAGAAGCAATATTATTTTCACATTCATGAAGATGTGACCAACGATTCTCAGGTAAATATGGATTTATAGGGTTTTAATTAATCAAAAAGATCATGGTATTAAAAAATAGATCAGCTTTGAAAAAAATATTTGTTTTCAGTGTGGTGGAGTTGATTACAGTCTATAGGCCAATCTTGATAGATATAAAAGGATGATGGTGTTGGTATATTAAAATGAAATAATCTTTAGAGGATCAGATGAAGTGCAACATATGTAGTTTTATAAATTCATGAAAAGTGAGTCCGAAATTTCAATGATTGGTGAACTGATATTTTCCCTTAGTTTACAGGTAACAAAAGAAAAGAATGGAACATTAATTTCTGAATTTAATGTATCCAAGATAATTTTGAGATGGTTTGGAATGAATAATTCCAAGAATATTAATACTCTAGTAGCTACCTAGATGAATCAATCTCAGGATAATAAAGAAAAAGAGGTAAATGTCAAATAATATTGGAAGATCATTGGAAATATATTATACATAATAGTTTCATGACCAGTTGTTGTTTTATTCATGTGTCATGGAGAAAAATATGAATGTAATTCCAAGGAAATCCAAATGATTGTTGTAGAAAACTATACTTCGGTATTTTAAGGGAACTGTGGATATTGGTTTGATGTATAATGAAAAATATCATCCAAATATATAGGTATATAAAGATACAGAATTGGATGGATTAATAGATGATCGGAAATCCACATCTTTAGGTACATTCTATTTTAGAAGATTGTATGTTTCATTTCCAAGAAGAAAACAAGATTGTAATTCATTAAGCACTGCAACAACCTAATATATTGAGTTTACTCAATCATTCACATAGTTATTATGGATGAATTATCAACACGAGGATAAGGTAATTGAAGTGAAATCAATGATTATAATTCAATACAATAATTCATGTTCTATTAATATTAAAAACAATATAGTCCATCACGCAAGGGAAAAGTACATTCAAATAATGTATCATTTTATTAAAAAGATGGTGGATAAATGGATTGTAAAGTTTGAGTATGTTTCTAAAGAATGAGAAGTTATAGATATTCTGAAAAAGGCCTTATTTAAAGAAGCATTTGAAAGGAATCGACTTGCTCTGAGAGTTTAGTGGAATCCCTACACATAAAGAGTGTTGATGTGGGACTATCCCCTTATATCAAATGTATGGTGTGTTTTTTTACTAGTGTAATGATATGTTTTCTTTAACTTGTTGTAGGCAACCATGATGTTTCATTTGAATTAGTTGACATAGGGGTAGAAATTTTGGCTTTAAAAAGGGATAAAAGGGAGAAAATGTATTAATTAAGACATTGGGAGAAGCAGTTAGGTGTAGCAGCTTGATAGGGGAGTTGATGTTGAGCTGAGATGAAGCTATTTGGAGGAGCAGTGAAATAGGGGGAGTATTAAATATGACTATTTTAGATGTGATCAATCAAAGGATACAAATCATGATAGCTGACTTTCATGATGAAAGAAGAAAAATTGAGTTGGAATAGAATAAAGTGATTCATTGATGAAATTTTTATTTTATTCTTGTTTCTCATGCCGAGTACGGATTATGTGGGTTTATATTATTTGTTGAGTAAATACAATATCTCTCTCTTATTTGCAAGAAGGAAATGATGGAAATAGTTGGAAGAATCATTAATGAGATATCAAACTATGAAAGTATTATAAATAAACCCAATGGGTGATATTTTTCGGAATAAATCCCTCAAGATGTCCTCTAATTATTATTTGGATGTTTTTTCTTGTTTAAAACTCAAGGGGACCACGAATGACTATGGTTGGTGTTTTCCCAAGAAGGTGTTTAAGGAGGTTCAATTTCCCAATGTTGGCCACATTTTTCGGCATCAAAGTTGGGAGTTTGGATAATTTGAAAAAGATGATTTCTTCATTGGGGTACACAGTAAGCAACCCATGAAGCCTAGTTCGTGGATTAAAAAATTTTGTACGTTGAATGTTGAATAAAATATTCAAACTATGGAAACCATGAAGAATGAGACACAGACCTCGTATGAAAATGGTTCATAAAGAGAAAATGGTACAAAGATAAGGCTTGTAGTACATGGAAGGTTTGTAGTATGTGAGAAGGATTTTCATTTTCTGAATTGAGGTGGTGATTTGAGAAACCATAAAGGGAGTAATTAGTAAAATTGTGATGGTGATTTTGTCCACGACTTAGGAATAATGTAAGTATGCATACCATGTATAGAAAATGGTTCGTGGGAAGATTTTGGTTGAAGGAGGATGCACAATATGCGGTGAAGTGAGTAAAACATTGAAGATTTGGATAATATAAGTTTATATAATTTTTTAGATATATTTTCATATATAAGGATCCATAATACAATCCTTAAGTAAAGTGATTTTTATTAGATAACATCTATTCTATGGGATTTCAATGAAGTTTGAAAGAGGTTCGTGATGGATGATTCTATGATTTAAAGTGGTTCGTGGGGAGTTAATTTTGAAAAGGTTGAAGTAGTTCATGGATGCAGTTTCGTGAAAGGATTCTGTAAGGTACTAAATCCAATAATGGTTAATGTGGTCTATCAAAAATTAATTCCATAGGTGGTACAAAAAAAATGAATATGGTATGGAGAAGATAGAGAACGATATTTTTAAGGACAATTGGTTCGTGTTTGAGGAGGATTCCATGAAAGAGATAGTCCATAGATGAATGGTGTCTAATCTGTGGAGGTGGTATATAGAAGTTCTATGCAGAAGAGGGACATGAGATAGGTTAACGTAGTTGGTAAATGTAAGTGGTTCATAGAGGAGGAATGGGGAGGTAGTATGAGAAGGCCGTAAAATGTGGTGGTACACAGAGGTGGTATGCTGGAGAAAAAGTTGAGGCAATTTGTGGAAGAAGTGGTCCACATAGCATATGCGCTACATCGTTCATGAATGATGAATGCAGTTCATAAATAAACATAATCAGTTTGGGAATTAAATTTACACTAACCTAATATTATATGAAAAAAATTGAATTTATCTATGAGTGAAAAAAAGAACTACAATAGAGCATCTACCTATAGTTGAGGATGTGTTATTTCACTCAAATGAAGAGACCAAGAGGTCCATAAACTATGTGTGGATCCTTTCCAAGAGAATTGAGTAAAGTAAGAGTAAGACAATGATCCATCCCACCAATTGTGGCTAGAGGAAGAGACATAGGGAGTGACCCTTGGGAGTATAGTGAGAATATCATAAATCATGTAAAGGGAGTGAGCCAAGATATAGAAGATCTAGGCCAAAAATTTTAATTTCTGGTGAGCTTTAGTAGATTTGGTACATTGCAATAACACCATTTTATGCTCCTTGAAAGGACCATAGTGAGGGTGAACCATGTAAAAATTGTTGTGTCTTGTGAATTATTTCAATTATGTTCATATATTGCTACGACAAGATGGAAGTAGTGTGTTTTCTTTAACGATGAAACAAGATCTGAAGGGGAATTAGTTTTAATTTTTCATACCCTGATTCAACCCCCTCTCATAGTTTTTGACCAAGTGGACCTAAACACATCCATAAGTCCAAATTCTATATATACAACGGAAGAAATAAAAACAGTATTGCATATTATCAATATTATAATGGATTAAACTGTCATTTACATATGATTATTTTTCCATTCAATGGTATAGAACATTTTTATGGATAATGGTGTGTTTGGAAAATATAGCATATTACATTTGGTGAATTATTTGGATCTAGATATCATTTTAAAAATTGTGTTAATGTTTAGATAAAGAATAATAATATCCTCATACTAAAAAATAGACATATCTATAGCATATAGAAGTATATTATTTTTACAGGACAACTTAATGTAGTATGAATAGAATCTTACATTACCAATGTAGTTTATAAGGTTACTCATGGTTCAAAAATAGTTTCACGACCACTAAACGATGAAAAAAATATTTTTTATCAAAATCTAAAAAAAAATTAAATGGATATAATGAAAACATAAAAAGATATAGAAATTAGTAATTTTTGTCTTGGAAATTGAAACAGAAAGAACATGAATGTTCTGTCAAAAAAGGAATATAAAATCTTGTTTACACAAAAATTATAAGGTTTTATAGTTTCTTTCTATTGAAATAGAGAAGTTTTGTTGTTTAATTTTAATATAATGAATCAATGATATTTGATTTTTTAATAAGATCATTTAGATGTTTTTGGTGCATCCCAAGTCTACTAACATTATGGGTCCATTTACAACTTAACTATCAATGATGCATCTATAGGAAAAGTACGGGTTTTCTTTTTTAAGAATAAATATGATGTATCTAAAACCAGAATACAATTGAAATACATAGATGGAAAGGAATGTGGAAGTTGTAACGACCCGAGAAACCATGTTTTGTTTTTTGTTCAAGTGAACCAACAATCAATAACAAAATGCAAAAAATCAATGAAAAACTTCTTTTATTCAAATGAGTAACACTTCGTCTACAACCTCCACTGACCAAGAAAAAGGGTAAATTAACCCAAAATCCCAACTAAGAACCCGATTACAATAATGGGGATACCACTTAAAACTACTAAGAGCTCGAGAATGCGGTAGGGGTTTTGAGCGTCCATCATAATAAACACGAGGATGGCCGAAGCCACTGTAACCATGCTCAGCACCAAGTGGATCACACGAACCATCTTTCTTCTTTTGTTTTTTCTTTAGTCGCCTGGAGTGAGGGACACCCCGAGACCAGAGCCTTTTATAAGCACTCTAATCTGACCGTTGAACCCCAAAAGACTATAAATTTGACCGTTGGTTTCCACAAGAATCCAATGTTTTATTTTGACCGTTGGTTCCTCCTATCCTATAAGTTTTGTTTTTGTCCATTGGAAATAGTATGGCTTACCCCTGGAAGGTTCGGAAACTTAATTATGTATTTTGCGTCAAAATGAAATCAATGTTAATTTAGTTAATTTATCTCTTGTTTTACAAAATGGGAATTTTATTTTATGTTTCAAAACAGCAAAAATTAATATTATTGTTTTTCTTCCACTATACATATTAATTTGAACAAATAAACTTTTATTTTCTAATTGTTTTAAACTTGATGGATTTTTACTTTATGAGTTATAGATATTGTATCAAACCTTAAATTAGATATATTATTTCTTTTATAATTTGACATTTATTAACTATTTTGAAACTACGTCAAATTATCGTTTCTTCTACTCATGCATTCTCTGGTGATGATAATTATATCAACACACTTTTATGTATGATTAAATATAGTTAAGTGTAATAATAATCATTAATTAAGAATATTAAGGTAATTAACTAATAAAGGAAACTAATATATATATATATATATATACATATAAATATTTTCATGCTTGCATAATTATATTAAGTTACCATACTTTATAAAATTATGTTTTCTTCAACGTAAATTGAAAATTTATTATTTTGGAAATTTGGGATAAATAGACTTTTTGTTTTAATAACATTTAGATATTAACATGTAAATTTAAATTTAGATAAGTAGCAATAAATATTAAATTATATGTTTTGATAATGAAAATATAATTTATGTTTTAAATAAGGGTTTAATAGTTTAATACATAGGTGTATTAATAACCCTTAACTTAGGATAATAATAGTTTAGTAATAAGTTTATAATAATAATGATTTTATAATAGGTTTAATAAAACAATAAATTAACAGATTTTTTTATAAGATAAAAACGTTAAAAAAAGAATCAGGGGGGCCGCGTGTTTTCAAACGCCGTACCGAGTATGAACCGTCTGATAAACCTGTGTTTGATCCTCGCTGACTGTTTTTTTTTTCGCGACTCTCTCTCCTGGGTTCTTTCTTCTTCCTCGCTCCACATTACCAGAGTAGGCATCACCGTCTTCTACTTAGGCTGGCGAGTGGACCCGTATTCTCTCCTCATTTATACGAGTTTGACTCCGTCTATTAATTACCCAGCCTCAGTTCCATCGACACCTCTCCACACTGGTTTTTTTCTTCTTTCCTTTTAAACAGGGAGTTGCACCGAAGCAGGGGCTCTTCCTTCGGGTTTATCTCCAAGAACCTCCTTCTGAAACCTTCAAGACCTCGTCGTCGTCTCTTGCCTTCCTCCTCCCCAAGCTGTAAGGGTCGAACTCTGTTTCTCTTTTTTTTAGTTTTGTTTTGAACTTCGGTTTTATTTTATATAATTATATACGGGTTATATATATACATGTATATCTCCTGTGTATACACCTTCGGTTCCTCCGGCCCCATTCTCCTTCTACTCTCCAAGCGGAGGTAAGGGTTAATCTTGTTTTGTGTTTGTTTAAACTATATATATATACACTCATATATGTATATACAAAACAAACCATTTCGTTTTTTTATGATTTTCAATTGATGATAACTTGTTTATGAAATGATGTTCTTAATGTATGAAATACAAGTAAGGGGATTATTTTCATTACTTCAATCACAATATGCAAACCCTTTTATCAACTATTGTGTTTCACGGATATATATATACACCGGTTTATTTGTATATATATAACCATGTGTATGTACGGACCATGTGTTTCTGCAATTCGGTATATATATATATATATATTATATATATGTATGTATATCTATCATTTTATGTATACATAAACATTGTTTTTACACTCATGAGAGGCCACGGAATCGCTGTATGTTTTTCCCCTTCTAGTGTAAAGGATCAATTCGGGTTAAGGGTGTTCCCTCGGGTTGTTCGTTAACGGATCGACAAGGAATTACGTACTTATACTTCATGAGTATATAGGTAAACATATACATAAGACCTAGTAAACCCCTCATTCACAAATATATAAATTTAAGTATGATTAAAACAAATCTAGTCCGGAACTTGTGAATCATGTAATGTATGAATTGAGTTTTATTTAATTAAATGAACCACTGAGACACATATACACAATACACGGCTTCATGTATTTACTTATGTACATAAATGTGGAATGATGGACACTAATTTTATCTAAAATATAAATACAGATAACATAGTTTGGTAATTGTTTTGACTCTCATCCATTCCTAGAATTCTGAATAGATATGACTCTTGTTTTATTTAATGATTTCAATTGCTAGTATGGAATGGCTCCAAAAGAAATGTCTTAAAAATAGAACTAAGACTAAAAGTAGCTCTTAATTAGAAATGATGAAATTTTACCTGGTGAACCATTATATTAAGTGTTCAAGTTATCGTTTCATGTGTAAGAGTTTGCTGTTTTTAATTATGTATAAGCCGAAGCCAGGTCTGGTTCTGCTTAATTTTGTGATATGTTCTGCTTCAAATTGTGAATATGTATGAAAATGGGGTTTTGACTATGCATATATGAATGTTACCTAATGAATGAATGACCATGTCAATATACGTGAGGGATGTATATGACTTAAATGTTTATGGACGGGTGCACCCGGAATTATACAGCGCTCCAATGCATTGGGTAAATCAAGAGTCTCATGAGACGTTATGTGCGACGGTCTTGGCGAATAGCCTTGGATTGTGCTATCATGTGCGATGGTCTTGGCGGTTCGCCTTGGCTTGTGCTACTATGGGAAACGGGATTGGCATTTGGCCTTCACCCGTACTGAAGTTATGTTATAAGGTCATGACACGAGGTCTTGACAAAGTCCATTATTATGCATTCCCTCTGCATGTAATGATAATTGATTATCTAGGGGTTAGTTCAACTAATAGTATAACCCCTAGTTGAAAACTCCCATGACTATGAGAATTTAATTTTTATGTCAAGAACTGTTTTTCATGTGGTGAACTGCTAGATAAACTTTATTTTTTCTCATGAACCATGTTATGAACGTATTCCCTGTTTAGTCACAGAATTATTTTTTAGACTTTAAGTAGCCTTGTTTGATTACTATGCATTTTTTATTCTTCTTATGTTGCACTCTCTGATCATGTTTACTTTAAAACATATTTCAAGTACGTACTTCTCTGTGCAAGTGTTTTTTTCCAAATGTTGGTTTCATGAAAAGTAAATGTTTCATTCTTATCAAAGTGTTTTATTCTCATTAAAAGGACTACTTTGAGAAAGAGTTTTCTTGAAAACGTTTTTAAAACCCCTTATTGGGAATATTGTCTCACCCTACGTTTTTTTTAATTTTTCAGGCATGGTATGTACTGATGAAGTTTATCAGAAGCAGCTGGTTTCCCCGAATCCTGAGCCTTGCGATCTTCTGTAGTCATGGGACATGATATATTTTTTGTAAATGTTGTAATGAAATGATAATTATATCATGTCTCATGAGGCACCATGTGACTGGGGATGCTACAGTTGGTATTAGAGGATGGGTTCAGGAAACTCTGGAAAACCAGGTGGTATAAAAGTATTACTATGATTGACTAAGTGAAACTGTTATAATTTTCATATAGCTGATGAAAATGTACCTACCTACCTACTGTCTCTACCCACTAAGGCTCTAGAGAACATTGTATCTCTAGCTAGCCGTGAGAACTTTCTAAACTATGCCCAAATTCGCATGACGTGTAAGCACCTGTACGATGTGTCAAACTCGCCTAGGGTGCTTAGTCTTCTCCGGGGATTGGGGATGGATTATCTCTTAATGATGATGACCTAATTTCCCTCTTATGCACGTCGGGGAAGGTATCACGATGGACTTTTCCGAGTGTTTACAACTGGCGAGGAATTTGGCACAATGCTTGATAACCCTTTTAAAGAAGCTGTTGTTGCCGGAGACCTCCCAGCGGCTTACCTATGCCAAATCTTGCACTACGGCTTCTGGGGCCAGTTAACGGACTTTGGAGCATTGTAAAATGAGTCCACTCGTGTGTCTATTAGGCAAGAAGTGTACACCGATGTTTCCCAACTCCATACCCCTCACGCTAAACTCAGGAGGCGTTATAAATGTTCCCATGAGTTTAGTCATGTCTGTTCACCTTGTGTGTGGTTTGAAGTGTTAGGGAGTTTTTCCACTCTTTGTGGAATACATCTTGTAAACTCAGACTTTTCCGTGTAAACTTTTTCATAAAATGAAGTTTCTTGTTTCCTTTCATGTCTCCATCTTATCAATGTTGTTAAGAGTTTCCCTTCGATGTTTGTTTTCAGATGGCTGGTCAAAAGAACTTCTCATCCCTACCCGATGAGCTAGTAGAAGTTATCTTGATCAAGGCATGCATGGTGGATTATCCATCCTTTCTCCACCTGTGAGTGTCCTGCCAGCATTTGATCGATCTAGCAAACGGTCCAGAGATCCTTCATCTATGTCAAGAGGATGATCGCGTCTTTCACATCATTGCCGCTGCTCAACTCCCCTGCTATAGGTGTAGGGGAATGTACTTTGAGGGCTTGTTCCAGTGTTTTACTCTGGCACAGAACCTTTCTGCCAGAGCGTGTTTCCTCGTGGCCACCCAGGATGGCCAGCTTACTATAGCCTACATGTTCCAAGTCTTGAATCGCAGTCTCCTCAACTGCATCATCCCTCTCGACTACCTCGAGCATGATGTGGCCAGAAGAGTCATCAAGGAGTTTATCTACTCGGACGTTTCCAATCTTTGCATCGCATGTGCCTCCCTTTGGAAGCCCGTGTGCAGTACACACGAACATGAGTTCAAGGAGTACTGTTCGAGGTGCATCTGGGCTAGGGAAACGGAAGAGCTATGTGCCAACCTTGGTATCCCGTTAACCGACCCAGATCCACTGTTTCGGTAGTGTTCTACGTATGAGGTTTCAATTTTTCTTTTTTTATGATAGAATTGCGAGGGTGCAATTCTTTGAAGGGGGAAGTGATTTAACAACCCGAGAAACCATGTTTTGTTTTTTTTAAAGTGAACCAACAATCAATAACAAAATTCATTAAATGAATGAAAATCTTCTTTTATTCAAATGAGAAACACTTCGGCCAAAACCTCAACTGACCAATAAAAGGGTAAATTAACCCAAAATCCCAACTAATAACCCGATTACAATAATGGGGAGACCACTTAAAACTACTAAGAGCCCAAGAATGCGGTAGGGGTTTCGAGCGTCCATCATAATAAACATGAGGATGGCCGAAGCCACTGCAACTGTGTTCAACACCAAGGGGATCACATGAACAATCTTTCTTTCTTTTTTCCTTTAGTCGCCTGGAGTGAGGGACACCCCGAGACCAGACCCTTTTATAAGCACTCTAATCTGACCGTTGAACCCCAAATAGCTATAAATTCGACCATTGGTTTCCACAATAATCCAATGTTTTATTTTGACCGTTGGTTCTTCCTATCCTATAAGTTTTGTTTTTGACCGTTGGAAATAGGATGGATTACCCCTGGAAGGTTTGGATAATTAATTATGTATTTTGCGTCAAAATGACATCAATGTTAATTTAGTTAATTTATCTCTTGTTTTCCAAAATGAGAATTTTATTTTATGTTTCAAAACAGCAAAAATTAATATTATTGTTTTTCTTCCACTATACATATTAATTTGAACAATTAAACTTTTATTTTCTAATTATATTAAACTTGATGGATTTTTACTTTATGAGTTATATATATTGCATCAAACCTTAAATTAGATATACAATTTCTTTTTATAATTTGACCTTTATTAACTATTTTGGAAACTACGTCAAATTATGGTTTCTTCTACTCATGCGTTCTGTGGTGATGATAATTATATCAACACACTTTTATGTATGATTAAATATAGTTACGTTTAATAATAATCGTTAATTAAGAATATTAAGGTAATTAACTAATAAAGGAAACTAAAATATATATATATATTTTTTCATGCTAGCATAATTACATTAAGTTACCATACTTTATAAAATTATGTTTTCTTCAATGTAAATTGAAAATTTATTATTTTGAAAATTTGGGTTAAATATACTTTTTGTTCTAATAAAATTTAGATATTAACATGTAAATTTAAATTTAGATAAGTAGCAATAAATATTAAATTATATGTTTTGATAAAGGAAATAGAGGAAAATGAAAACATAATTTATGTTTTAAATAGGGGTTTAATAGTTTAATAAATAGGTGTATTAATAACACTTGACTTAGGATAATAATATTATAGTAATAAGTTTATAATAATAATTATTTTATAATAGGTTTAATAAAAAAATAAAGTAACAGATTTTTTATAAGATAAAAACGTTAAAAAAAGAATCAGGGGGGGTCGCATGTTTTCAAATGCCGCACCAAGTATGAACCGTCCGATCAACCTGTGTTTGATCCTGGCCGTCTGTTTTTTTCGCGTCTCTCTCTCCCGCGGTTCTTTCTTCTTCCTCGCGTCGCAGTACCAGTGTAGGCAGCGCCGTCTTCTTCTTAGGCTGGTGAGTGTACCCGTATTCTCTCCTCATTTCCACGAGTTTGGCTCTGTCTAGTAATTACCTTGCCTCGGTTCCATCGACACCTCTCCACGCTGGTTTTTCTTCTTCTTTCTTTTTAAATAGGGAGTTGCACCAAAGCAGGGGCTCTTCCATTAGGTTTCTCTCCAAATACCTCCCTCTGAAACCATCAAGACTTCATCGCCGCCTCTTGCCTTCCTCCTCCCCAAGCTGTAAGGGTCGAACTCTGTTTCTCTTTTTTTAGTTTTGTTTTGAACTTTGGTTTTATTATATATAATTATATGCGGGTTATATCTATACGTGTATATCTCCTGTGTATACACCTTCGGTTCCTCCGGCCCTGTTCTCCTTCTCCTCTCCAAGCGGAGGTAAGGGTTAATCTTTTTTTGTGTTTGTTTAAAATATATATATATATACTTATATATGTATATGAGAAACAGACCATTTCATTTTTTTATGATTTTCAATTAATGATACTTTGTTTATGAAATGATGTTCTTAATGTATGAAATACATGTAAGGGGATTATTTTCTTTACTTCAATCTCAATATGAAAACCCTTTTATCAACTATTGTGTTTCACGGATATATATATACACCGGTTTATATGTCTATATATATAACCATGTGTATGTACGCACCATGTGTTTCTGCAATTCGATATATATATATATATTATATATGTATATATATATATCATTTTATGTATACATAAACTTTTTTTTTACACTCATGAGAGGCCACGTAATCGCTGTATGTTTTTCCCCTTCCAGTGTAAAGGATCAATTCGGGTTAAGGGTGTTCCCTCGGGTTGTTCGTTAACGGATCGAAAAGGAATTACGGACTTATACTTCATGAGTATATATGTAAACAGATACATAAGACCTAGTAAACCCCTCATGAACAAATATATAAATATAAGTATTATTAAAAAAAATCTAGTCCAGAACTTGTGAATCAGGTAATGTATGAATTGAGTTTTATTTAATTAACTGAACCACTGAGACACATATACACAATACACGGCTTCATGTATTTACTTATGTACATAATTGTGGAATGATGGACACTAATTTTATCTAAAATATAAAGACAGATAACATAGTTTGGTAATTGTTTTGACTCTCATCCATTCCTAGAATTCTTAATATTTATGCCTCTTATTTTATTTAATGATTTCAATTTCTAGTATGGTATGGCTCCAAAAGAAATATCTTAAAATTAGCACTAAGACTGAAAGTGGCTCTTAATTAGGAATGTTGAAATTTTACCTGGTGAACCATTATCTTAAGTGTTCAAGTTATTATTTCATGTGTAAGAGTTTGTTGTTTTTAATTATGTTTAAGCCGAAGCCAGGTCTGGTTCTGCTTACTTTTGTGATATGTTATGCTTAAAAATGTGAATATGTATGAAAATGGGGTTTTGACTATGCATATATGAATGGAACCCAATGAATCAATGACCATGTTACGATATGTGAGGGATGTATAGGAATTAAATGTTTATGGATGGGTGTGTCCGGAATTATTCAACGATCTAATGCATTGTGTAAAGCAAGAGTCTCATGAGACGTTATGTGCGACGGTCGTGGAGAATAGCCTTGGCTTGTGCTATCATGTGCGACGGTCTTGGTGGTTTGCCTTGGCTTGTGCTACTATGGGAAACAGGATTGGCGTTTGGCCTTGACCCGTACTAAAGTTATGTTTTAAGGTCAGGACGTGAGGTCTTGACAAAGTCCAGTATTATGCATTCCCTCTGTATGTAATGATAATTGATTAACTAGGGGTTAGTTCAACTAACAGGATAACCCCTAGTTGAAAACTGCCATGACTATGAGAATGTAATTTTTATGTCAAGAACTATTTTTCATGTGGGGAACTGCTAGATAAACTGTATTGTTTCTCATGAACCATGTTATGAACGTATTCCCTATTTAGTCATAGAATTATTTTTTATAATTTAAGTAGCCTTGTTTGATTACTATGAATTGTTTATTCTTCTTATGTTATGCTCTCTGATCATGTTTACTTTAATACTTATTTCAAGTACGTACTTCTCTGTGCAAGTGTTTTTTTTTAAATGTTGGTTTCATGAAAAGAAAATGTTTCGTTTTTATCAAAGTGTTTTATTCTCTTTAAATGGTCTACATTGAGAAAGAGTTTTCTTGAAAACGTTTTTAAAACACCTTACTGGGCATATTTTCTCACCCTAAGTTTTTGTTTAAAATGTTTCAGGCACGGTATGCACTGATGATGTTTATCAGAAGCAGCTGGTTTCCCAGAATCCTGAGCCTTGCGATCTTCTATAGTCATGGGACATGATATATTTTTTGTAAATGTTATAATGAAATGCTAATTATATCATGTCTCATGAGGCACCCTGTGACTGGGGATGATACAAAAGTAATCCGGTTTGCCTTATATTTGATAACAATATATAGTATAAGTGTAGGAACTAGAGAAACCTATATCAAAATAAGGGGATTATGTTATAGAAGATTGTTCCTAAAAAACCGTAATTGTACTATGTTCCGACAAAATAAATCATAAGATTACTGAAAAGTATCAAAGCATTTTGATTCACTTCAAAAATTATAAATTAAAATTTTTGGAGGCAATGAGTACTGTGGCATTCGTTTTCTATAGAATTTAGTCATTATCTTTTAAACTTCAGACTCCCAAATAACATTGTTCATATAAACTACTAATTGTTTTCCATTATGATGTACTTAAAATATTAGCATAAAAATTTTAGGGTATAGGTTAGAAATTATTTATGAGAATTCTAATTTTTTTTCCTTTCTTGTATTTGGAGATACAAATATTTGATTTCTCTTATAGGAAAATGGGATACAACTATTCTTATAGAGATTATTGTTTTTGTTCTGTGTAATTTTTTTGTTGATATACTAAATTTTTGTTATAGATGAAGTTGAAAATAATGTTAGAATAGAATATATTTTAGTTGATATCGGTGATTTTACAAGACAATTACAAATTTTTAAGGATATATATAGATGTCATAAAAGTTTAGAAGAAATTCCAATATAAGATGTCCCAAAAATATCAGAGACTATTTATGTTCATGTTGGAGTATTATAATTTAGGACCAAAAAAGATATAGAATTAAGATATATAGACATGCAAATATCTAATTCTTCGGTTCAGTAGAAGATATTTACAATAATTTAAAAATCAATTCTATGGATTTGAGCTGACATGAATTTTCTACATTGAACAGATGTAAGAGAACCTGAATTCCCCGTAGAATCACTACCACTCAATGAATCATAAAAATGGAAGTTATAAATGGATAAATATATATCCCCATGAAATTCATAAAAAAATATGCTCTAACAAATTTATAAGAATATAAATGATCACTTAATAAAAAAATTGATCGTTTATAGAAGAAGCTAATGGAGGATAAAGGATTAATGAATGGATGGAAGTAAAGGGATTTCAATAGAAAAAATTAGTTATTTCCTAGACATTTTAAATTCATTTTTAACCATGTCACTATCAAAATTATCCTTATCATGTTTGAATCAGAAGATCTATACATATAATAAGTGGATTTTAATATTTTATCCATCATGGTGAGTTAAATGAAAAAAATTATATGAAACAACCATTGGGATTCAAGGATTGATGTCAATAAAACATGGTTATAAGATAAATAAAATTATTTATGAATAAGAATTGGCACCAAGGAAATAAAATAATATGTTCGAAATGTTCACGAGGATGAAGGAATTTTTAGTTAAAATAAAGACTATTGTAGAGACAAGAAGGAATGAGATTATGAGACCTCTATCAGAGTTTTCTGGAATGTGAATAAACATTTTCTTCATGCACCAGATGATAAATGGAATCTAAATTTGAATCATAAATAGTTTAAGAGGTTTTAGATGAAGCATTATAGACATTATAAATATATTTTTTGGATGCATGTTGAGAGAGATAAGAATGTTGAAACATTGGTTCTATATTAGAGGTTCTAGATTAGAAAGATTTTGACCCTTTTGGATGTATAAATTCAAAAAAGTTTCAATAACTCACATGGGACTTCAAATTTTCAATGGATGTGGAACCAAATATGGAATAAGGTATATAGTACAAGGGGAAGTTTTGTTTCCTTCAGTGATAGGAACCCTTTTGTATGTTATGATTTGTATTTAACAGATCATAGATTACATAATAGGAGTTGTAAGTCAATTCATATAAAAACCCATAAGGATTCCCTATGGAAAAAATGAATTACATTATTTGATAATTAAAAGTATTTAAAGAAGATTCTATATGATTTGGTCTAAATGATTCATTGAGAGGATATGTTCAATAATAAATCACTGGCTATTCGTGAAATTGAAATATCAAGATAGGTTGTTTATTTAATTAAAGTTTCATAGTTGTTAGTATAATTTCATGGTTTTAGAAAATCATTATTGTTTTAATAATAGAATCATAATAAATTATTACAATAGAGGTAGTATGGTATTTGTCTTGGTTTATGTAGTTATTGATATAGATAAAATGTAATAAGAAGGGTGGAGTGTTATTATATAATAATCAAAGTGTGACGAAATTTTCTTGTAATAATGTATTCATTTCATAGAGACACATATTGAATTGAAGTGTCACTATATTCCGTACATACTAGAATATAGTGTTTTGGAACTTTTAAATATTACTAGATTAAAAATTTGTGTAGATAGTTTTACCTAGTCTTTAGTCAAATAATATTTGAAGAAACATCATGCATCCATGGGACTAAGGTAAATGGATGAAGGAAAAAGAATGTTTCTCACGATATGTGAAATTATATTTTTTGATTTTATTGATAGTTTCCGTGGTTTTGTGAATGTTTATTCATTTAATATATTTTTGGGATGTGAATCTCATACAATTTCACCAAATACAGTCCTACAAAAAAAGGTAATCCATAATGAGGTTCACTTTGTTGTGAAAAAAGATAGAATACTATCGCTCTTAGGGGAAGAATGAAATATCATATGGTGATTACTTATTATATTTCATTTTTGGTTTAAGGGAATAAATAATTTAAGATACTATATAAGGTTTTATTGAAGTTATTATCTCAGGATATATATCACATTAAAGAGGATAATAGATATCATTAGTCACCTTCCCACATTATGAAATCCCTGTAAAGGTTAGAGGTGAATGTCACAAAAATGAACATCTAAACACTACAATAAAATATAGTATGGAATTTATGAATAGGAACAAAGAATAGAAATTTATAATTGACTTTATTCAAATTATTATATAATCAAAATCCATATAATAAAATATTAATATATTTTTCACAATTTAATGTGTATGTCATGTAACATTTGATGATAATGAAAATAATATGTGTGTTTATCCTAGGGATGTAAGGCCTATTTTACAAAAAAAATCCTTCTATTATTTTCATCCATTTATTTTACATTTCATGTATGTTTGTGAAGTGTATGTTTTTTGGAATGCATGTAAGGATTTATAGTTTATGGTGAGTATAGTACAAATCAGGATATATTCAGGAATACCTAGTTGAGGTAATCCTTCTAATTTACTAATTCCTATATTCAAAATTTGGTTTCATATTTTTGGTAAATGGTTGAATGGATATTAGATGTCCTAAAATTGTACAAATTAACCAAATGACTAAAAATAAAAATGAACTGAATGACATAAAAAAAACCTAGAAAATTGACATAACTAAATAACTAAAATAATCCAAATCATAAAACCCTCAATGAACATAACTAAATAAAAAAATGACCACTTGACCAAATTATAGAATAACCTAGCCATAAAATTAATGAAATGACCCACCCCAAAATAATCAAAATGACATAACCCAAAATGAACTAACCTAAAAATGAACCAAATGACCCTACAAAAAAGAATCAAAATGACGCAATAACCAAATAAACTAATTAACCTATACCAAAAATGATATCAATGAAATATCCCAAAAACATAAAAGATGTAATAATAAAATGACCAATGTAAAAACAATTACCTAACCCAAATTAATCCAAATGACCAAAATGAATGAACAATTAACATTTTTACAAAATAATTAAATATATTGAGAAAATAATTGTAGAGACCCATACTTGATGTACATAGACATTACATTACTTTTGCAGAATACTTAATACACAACAAAAATAGTCATTAAAAGACTGTAATAGTTTAGTGACTTTGGAAAAGTGGAACATAATCTTATAATAATGGTGAAAGATCTTAAACATCTCCCATAAAGATATTACCCTTCTGTTTTCTTACCTAAAACCTTTATTTATATCCTGGGGAAAAGAAAAAATAAAAAGGGTGAGCTCAAATGCTCAGTAAGGGTAAATATAGGGAACATAAAACAATCTATAAACAATTGAATGCAAAAACGTGAACATAAAATCTAAACATCAAAATCTTGAGAAAAGACATAAATATTGGAAGTACGTAAGTAATATATCATAATAGAACATCAATCATGATAAACTCGCATGGAAAGAAAACATGTAATTGTGGAAAACCCTTAAGAACATGATATGATTTCCCTAGTAGTCAAGGCATTGCTACCAAGACAATCTTAGTGGAAAAAGTCCCTTTCAGAATCGAGTTAACTCCTCGTTCCAGTCTTGTATCACTGAAACTGATTAATTTACATTTCTATCCATGTCTATCTCATGAGATATAAATTATTATCCAATTCATTGGAGTTAGATATAGGTCCCACCCATCTCATAATCAAATCACCCTTACGTGTGCCACAATATAAACATAAATCATTAATCAAAACACCAAGAATAAAATGGGTTTCATAAAAATCATCCCATCATAACATAATCCATATAAAACAAATGAATATAATTTTTTCATAAGAGAAGTCAAATCATGTAAATCATAGAGATATTATTCTTGAAGCATACACATATGAAATAATTTCATCTAAGATGGAAAATTGTTTTGATAAAACACTTGAAATGAATTCTTGAAGAAAATATCCTTTCTTCTTCAAAATAATTTTCTTTTAAAAAAAACTCCATAAAATTTAAAAGAATAGAATTTTACTGAAACTAATCACGAAATATAGTAGATTAAGATTCATGAAAATTAGGCCTTATGAAACCGTAAAAATCCATTCACGCCATATAAGTTAAAAAACATTCTCCTCGTACTTTTGACAAAAAAGTCAAAAAGTTCCTCGGGTGGTAAAAAAAGTAAGATTACTTTCATAAAATGTATTAAAATTCAAAAATGGTTAAAAAATACATTAAAAATACATGAAAAAATATTTAGAAAACATGGGCATGGATGCTAACAATAACCCCAGTAAATACTTACGAATTAACATTCTCAGATAAAAATGAGATTGGAAAAGTTATCCCTTACCATATGTCTGATATTCTTTGTATGTATCCGAAACTCATGTATAATGATTTAAATAATGACATTGAATTATTACGGAATCATATTCATTGTTATGATATCATATATGGTTCACTTATGACTTTATATTACCCTTTCTCTTGTAAATTCCATGTTAAAGCAGCGTTTTCGGTAAAATCGTTTCATTTATCGTACGTGTTTTAATTTTTTTGTTCTTCATATAATTACTCATATACTGATTTATTAATTAAAAAATGTAAATCAAGATTTATATATAATATATATTCAGTATATAAATATATATGATAGATCAATAAATGGAATGAAGTACACTGTTCATGGAGACGGTATGTCGTACTTACGCAAGACCACTGTTTTCGTTTATTGAATTGATTGAAATTAAGTAAATGAAACATATATGTAAATAAATCCAGTATCATTATTATTTAATATCATTCATTATTATTTATTACATATATAATTTATAATCATATTTTAATGGTTAATCCTGAAAAATGAATCTCATCGTGTTCGTGGAGACGGTAGTCCGTACGTACGCACGAGCGATGATATCATTTCAATAATTATTGAATAGAATTGGAGTGAATGATATAATATCTCAGAATCAGTATGATTTTATAATAACCATATATAGGTATTCTTTACACCATTATACACATCCACGTAAGGTGTTGGTGGAAAATCTAATTACAGCACGGCGTAGAGACGATATTCCGTACGTACGCACGAGTGGTGATTTCATTTTCTATAGGATAGATAGTAGGTGAAATGGGGTTGTTTCATATTTATAATATCAAATAAGTATATTAGTTATACTTATTTTATTACTTTAAAAGAAAAAAAACTAATGAAGAAGATGTTTAAGAAGAAAGAAACTTGAAAGAATCGGTAGAAGAGATTACCTCTTCTTCGATGTTCCTCCTTTAAACTTCTTCTTAATGGACTAGAGTTAGTCTTTTGAGAAGACCAGAACCTCAAGAATATTACTAGGTATGTTGAGAAGATTAATGTTCAGGGTTTGTTTGAGCATGAAGGCTCAGTTTCTTTTAAAGAGAAGTGGGAGGATGTGCCCTTTTATAAGGGAGGAGAGGGGCACTTTTGGAAACCTCTAAAATATTAAATTATAATAAACCTAAACCCCACATAAAAAAAATTAAATGGGATTCAAATTCGGATATTAGATAATATAGGGTTGTAATTCCATAAAACAATTAAATTTAGAGATGTTTTGATTTTATTTTAAACCTTATCATTTTGATTTATCCTGATTTAATCTATTTAATTTTATTTTTGATAATAATGTTATAAGTTTTATATGGTTATAAATACTGACTTATGTGTTCTAAATTATACATAATTTTTTAATTTATGACATGTTAGATCATTAAATTTTAATTTGTAATTGGTAAAATATTTTTGTGATTATTAAACAATTTAATAATATAAAATATCAATAGTGCCAATTTTAACACAATTAATTTATTAGAATTTAAATAAAATCCACACAGAAGAAATGTTTGAAAAAAATATTTAATAGATTCATAACATGTCATGTTTATCTTGAAATTTTTTGGATTACATTAAATAGTTCATATAATATTTATTATTTTTTTAAACCATTTATTTGATATTTCAATCAATAAAATAATTTCAACATCGCAATTGTGTCACATTTAATGATAATTATTTAAACCATAAAAATTCTAAATAAATTCACATGATGTAGATAATTGTATTAGTGTTCTGGAGACTATTCATGTTCTATGTTTCATGAAGTGTATCAGTAAATGAAAATTATTATACTTATAGGATTTAAGAGAGTGACATATTGTCACTTTCTTTGATTTTAATAATAATTAAATTATTTTCTTGGTCAAAAGTCCATAAAATGAATCTAATCTAACCCTTAGGTGATATGGGTCCACTTTTAGTCATCCAATAGAATTTTTTAATGTGTTAGGGTAATTTTATAATCTTAAGTTTACCCTCAATTACCCGATTTATCTTCAACGGATGTAAATAAAAATTACCATAGTTACTATTCATAATATCAAAAAAAATAAAAGTAACCTATTAACATAATTTGGACCCATAGAATCCAAATATGGAATCCAATTTTCAAAATTTAAAACACCAAAGTTCTAGTAATTAAATTAAAATTTATACCATTGTTATGAAAACGGGTTTTAAAAGTTAAAATATTTCCAAAGATTGAAATGTTTTTATATATGAATTCAATGTAAAATTAAGGGTAATGACATAAATTATATTAGATGGTAAAAAAATATTCTATTTATACTTTAAAACCATTCAATATTATAATTTAACAATATAAATCATTGCGATGAAAAAAGTAGTTTTTAATTAAAATATAGCGTGTTTTTACTATTCATTAAAATATGAATGTTATCAGAATAATATGAAAACTTTATGAAAAGTAAATTTTTATATCCTTATTACAAAGAAGAATTTTATATTCTCAAATTGAACTTATAAACATGTCCAAAACTAGATTTTATGTGGGTGCGCCATCAAAAGGATGCAAAACTGCATTTTTTAATAATAATTATTTTACCCAAAAAAATTATTTTGTTCTCATAACATGTTCTAGAAAATGTGTAAGATGAATAATAATGTTATAAAATTAGAATTTTAGTCAATAATATACATAATGGCTAGTTCATAATAACATTATAACAATATATCATTGTTTAGTGTAACCCGGTATTTAGTACATCACACGCTATTGAGGAAGGTTGCGATTGCGGGTAATGCAAGCCAAGTCAGGGGATGCATGTAGTTTAAGATCCTTTTAGTCTATCATACAACAGAAGACATAAATGAAATTAAAAAGAATAATTCTTATAAAATCTCTGGTTGTTACATTTTACACCCCTTAAAATGATTTTCACCCTCAAAATTCGTCGGGGTTATAAATGGTTTACTACTTGAAAGTTTCTTTCATAGAAACCCACATCCTAAAAAGGAATACTAAAAAATAATTTTAAAAACTGAACAATGAAACATATTAGTTACCCAAATTAAGTCATCATTGGGTTTCCACATAGAATAACATAGGTGAAAATATTTATATGGAAGATAAAATTAACCATCAAGTTCTGATGGTGAGTGTTATAGAACATGGATATTAAAAAGCCAACAATCACAAAGCCATAAATTTTTGATTATCATAGGTACCATCTGATTCATTGTATATAAGGGTACCAGGACAACATTTTTGGTTTTCAAGATCATTTCCATAATGTTGAAGAATTTGAATTAGAAAAAATACTTACTTTATTTCAGTATAATCTCACCATTGTTCGTGCCTTGAACAACTTCCACTTCATCTCTTAAAGGAATGAAGTTGAATTTTTCATTCGTGAAGTGTTATCAGATCATGTGATAGAATGATGGGTTATTCCATCTGTCTCAAAAAAAGGTTAGAAAATGTTATCAAATATATATAAGTCCATCTATGGTGAGGTTAATAATATATGATTCTAAAAAATGGACTTATACTTCATCTATCATACCTCTTAATAAAATAAATCTAGTTTATACTAACCAGGGACTTCTTATAGATTATTGGTAGGCGATAATCGAATGTTTCCCTTCGGTTGTGGGTTCGATTCCTACAGCCATGTCCGACGCGGCGGGTTGTCGCTCGTCCTGCAGGTTGTCCTTTTTCTAAAACTACATTTTTATAAAATCCCATCAATAATATTGAAAAAGTTATATCCTTAAACAATGCTAACTTATGGCCAACATAATCCATTCCAATATTTAGGCTTATCAAAAATACTTTTTTCCATGTTCATAGTATAAAGAAAACAATTACTAGAAATGTCATCTACCAAGCATGTGAATACCATCATTTATCCCCAATATATCAGAAGATATATCTTGTTGATCACATTCCAAACATGTGAATAAATTAACCTTGTATTCTCTTGCAACATGAATTACCATATAACTATAGTGAAAACAAGAATGTTGTCAAAAGTTAACTCTTTAAACATACCAAAATACCAAAAACTCTATATACTCAAACCATGATATCACTTTGTCCTTATATCAGTCATGAACTCGTTAATATTATTTCCTTTTTATCGCTTCATTATGACCATATCATCTTCTTTCCAAAATATTTGAATTACTTTTCATTGTTATCAGTACAATATAATTATAGAAAACCATAAGAAACCAATACATATATATTCCAATATTCCATAGTACTATAAATTAGATTCCACAACATTTTTTTGGAATCCCTTTACATAAAAAAATAATCATTCCAATACATCGTTGTCATACTCAACATCTCTAATAGTGATCGCAGGTGACTTCCCTTTGTCCTTTTCCTTAAGTGGTCGCTCACGTCGATCATCATTAACCCTTGGATTTGGGCATTGATAAGCATAATACCCCATTTCCTTGAACTTGAAGCTTTGAAGTGTTGGTGGAGTGTTCTCTATAGTCTTTTCACTATTCACATCATTAGAAACCTTTTTCCCATTATATCGGCACTCAACTGCTTGATGACCTTCTTTTAGACACTTGAAACATTTTCTAGTACCTTTTAGACAATCTCCACCATGCTTCTTTCCACACATGAAGCATAAATAAACAATCACCATATTTTCACCATTTCTCTGAGGTTTTTCCTTGAACTCCATCTTTTGTTTCTTGTCAAATCCATGAGATGGATATGTAACACCAACTTCCAGTTCTACCTTGATAGCACGACGTACAATTTTTCATAGATACTGAAGTCTCTTATAGCTAATGCCCTTCGAAGACTTGGTTTTAAGCCACTAATGAATCTATCAACATTCTATTCAAGTTGGATGATAAAGCCAGATGCAGACCTTGAATGTATTGTATAATTTTCTTCATATATACCAAAACATTCATCATCCTTTTTCTTAAGCTCAAGGAACTCCTTTTCCATCTTTGTTTGAAGAATATAAGGGAAGTCATTACTGAAAAACACGTTCTTGAACTCATCCCATTCCATGGATTCAATTTCATCTTGGGGCATTGTATTATTAATTAGAGTCCACCACTGGTCTACTTCACCTTCTAAACGGTAAATAGCTAAAATGACTTTTTCATGTTCTGGACAGTGATGTATGGAACATATCGTTTCAATGGTACTGATCCTTTGTTCAGAAACCAGTTGATCAGAAGACCCATTGGAAGACGATGGATGTTACCTCATGAATGACTCAATAAAATATTGTTCCCTTATCTGATCATTTGGAAATCCAGAATGATTCAAATCTTGTGTAAGTGTATAAATAAGAATCTTCACTCCATCTCCCATCACATTTGGTTCCTCGGAAGGACAATCATTTCATTTTCCATTACATTGATCAACACGGTTCCTTCGAGTTCCAGCCATCATCTAAAACCCAGAAAGAACAGTGTGACATGCAAAAATCATGCTTGGAAAATAACATAATAAATGTAGAGTACCTTCAATATCTAACATCATAGGATTAATTCTAATATCGTTACCATAATTCTAGGACTATAACCTATACTTATACCTAACTGTATGGACATCCCTAGCATACCTTAGAAATATCTCTAGGGATCCCACTAAAGTTCTCGCATCCTAGTTTCCAAAGGTTGACTAAACCATTCCTCTAATACCAATTGTAGAGACCCATACTTGATGTAAATATATATTGAATTACTTCTGCGGAATACTTAATACATAAAAAAATAGACATTAAAGGACCATAATAGTGTAATGTCTTTGGAAACATGGAACATAATCATCTAATCATGGTGAAAGATCTTCAACATCTCCCATAAAGATCTTCCCCTTTTGTTTTGTTACTTAAAACCTTTCTTTATATCATGGGGAAAATAAAACAAAAAATTGGTGAACTCAAATTCTTATTAAGGGTAAACATAGAGAACATAAAACAATCCATAAACATTTGAATGCAAAAACTTGAACATAAAATATTAACATCAATATCTTGAGCGAAGCCATAAATCGTGGAAGTACGTAAGGTATATATCATAATGGAACATCAATCATGATAAATAGCATGGGAAAAAATGTAATTTTGGAAAACCATTAAGCCCATGATATGATTTCCATAGTAGTGAATTCATTTCTTCCTGGACAATCTTAGTGGACAAAGTCCTTTTCTGAATCGAGTTCACTCCTCGTTCTAGTCCTGTATCACTGAACCAGATTAACATACCGTTCCAGCCATGTCTATCTCGTGAGATATAAATCTTTACCCAATTCATTGGAGGGATATATAGGTTCCACCCATGTAACACCCCGATCTTCCACGATACGCTTCTCATTCAATAATGCAATAGCTTGCATTGTACGCAACTTCGAGTTCTAAAACACCGCGACTAATCAAAGTAGCCGTTATGAATAGTAATAACCACTTTTTAAAATTATAGAAATTTTATATTTCAAAATGGACTTCATTTTTGGATTCGGAATATCGAAATTATCCTATGTTGAATTTTTGGTATTTTTCTGAGAACTTCTAATTTTTTATGAATAGTGAAAAATACTTAAAAACAACTTTTTTAATCAAAATAATTTATAGTGATAAATTATACTATTTAGTGGTTTTAAAGTATAATTAGAATATATTTTTACCATTTTATCCAATGGTGGTCATTAAAATTAATTTAACATTGAAATTGGACATAAACAATTGCCAATCTTTTGGTATAAATTGTATCTTAAAAACACGCTATTTGTTGTGACAACGGGAATTAATTATAAAATTAATTAACCCAACATATATGTTTGGAATTTTTTAAAATAGACACCATTTTTTAATTCTGAATATCAATTATAGCTTAAGTAAAATTTTGGCATTGTTCTGAAAAACTTCAATTTTTTATGAATAGTGAAACCACTATGTGGTAGTTAAATAACTGATTTTTCGTTTAAATGAAATATTACCACTTCTTTGATTTGATTTTCAAAAATGCGACAAACATGGTTGTCATTAAGAAGTAATATGTCGTTCAATGAGATTAAAATAATTTTTGGTGAATAGTAACTTTTAAGTTCTTAATCGCGATTAGAGGTAATTAGTGTAGTTTAAGGTAAAAATAATGTTTTAATAATATTAGATGAGCTTGAAACATGTCCTACCCTTATTGGATGTTCCATTGACGAACAAGACAATCCATGGGTCAACTTGGGGACCCCATGGAGCCACTTGAGTTAGAAAATGACATAAATACCTTTTATTTAATGCTAAAGTAAAAAATTACACAAACATGAAATGTTTTACTAAAACAATTTTTACACGAGGTTATAAAAGTCTAATTTTTGACTATAAATATTCATTGGAAATATAAAAATATTTCCTACATCATAGTAATTTTTTTATAATTTTTAGACATTAAATAAATTAAATTATTTATGACATCATTATGATGCAGTGATGACCTCATTATTTAACGATTTTAATAAAATGAAAAGGTAATGTACAATACAAGACTTACACTTGTCAAAAGACTATTGGATGGGTATATTTCGAACCCTTATCACCTTATCCACGAATTATATAAGTGTGGGACCTTTACAATCCGAAAATCATTGTATAATAATGTAAATTTCCTTACATTCCAAGAGTGCCCCTCCTCTCCTCTTATAAAAGGCCCCCACCACTACCCCCTTATTCACACCATCAAGCCATTTTTCTCGGCCAAACTCTACCCAAATACTCTCCCAACTTCCCTCCCTTACTCATATAAGCCTCAAATTGGGCAGAACTCTTCCCAAGTAAGCCTTTTCCTCAAATCAAAAAGAGTTACCCGATTTTTAGGTAATGTCTTCTCTAATGTTGTTTTGTTTTATTTATCTTCTCCAACCCCTTAAACTCTTTTTATTCATTTCTTTTGTAAAAACACCAGTATCCTAAATATTCTAGTATATTGTTATAAGAAGGATTAGAGCTACACTTACACACACCTACATCTAATGGTTAAAGAACATTCTGTTTCTGTGGATGGCGAATTTCTGCCTCACGAAACGATGATTGTTCAACACTCATATAACACCTTAAAAGGTGGCCATTAAGATGTCAATATATTTATATATGATATATAATATGTTTATGTTTTACTTATCCTTCTATATTTCTCATTTATAGCATACTTTATGATTTCCATTATGGGTAAACACGATAATTTCATTTTAGGAAGTGCGGACTATTTCCCCCTCAAAGTGATTTGAATCGTTAATGCCATATGTGGGATGTATAAAGGATGGAGTAAATGTTATTATATATTATATTATACTGTAATTATAGTATAACTTTATATAATTATAATTTTATTCCATTAAATACGAAATAGAAATGAAAGTAGCGTGCATGCGTACGTACGGCTTACCGTCTCCGTGAACGGTGCATTTCATTACTTACCTCTATATGTTACGTAATATTATAAATGAATGTATATACTATATATATATGATATATATGATATCTAAATCATGAATATAATTCTGGATATAATGGATATTTCACCACATGAGCAACTTGTAATTATAAGAAGTTTATTTTTGACTCAAGTACCAAAGATCGACAAAACGACCGTTATTAACTTAAATAATTACATAATGTTCATTACATGGTAATAAGTGATATAAAAGGAATAATGAACATGAAAAAGGTTCTTAAGTAAATAGAAATTAACTCTAGTATATTATTCAGGAGGTTAAAGAACGGTCATGTTAGGACAAGACGCAAGGTAAGGGAACTTCTTAACCCAACTTCCATTCTTTGGGTTAATCTCCTACTTTCAAATTATGTTATGATATTATTATATCCTATTTTGTATTTTTTACGTTATTTATGTGTACCTATAGTGAATACACATAATAGATCTATTTTATTTTAAAAATGATCTTATTAAGGACTTCGTCTCAATCTCCTTTCATTGAGGCAGATTTGGTTTTATACACACTTTTCTTTTATACGGTGTATAAACCCCATTGACTTTTACATTTATTCAAAATGAATCTTTTTTTATAAGAAGCGTTTTACTAAAAGAAAAACAGGGAATGTTTTTCTTTCCGTACATATGTAGTGACAATGACTTCTCCGCCACCGTGACCATTATTTGAGTTTCGGCTTCCTTTACAAGCCATACCTTTTTTTAAAAGAAAAATAAATAACATGTTTTACCTTTCTTTTATTTTGGTATTGAAAATGGCTTTGATAGAGTGTTTATTATATCAATGTTTTGTATTGAAATCTTTTGATTGAAATGTGGAAATGTTATGTTTCATTTATGCATGTTTTATGTGATATGATTATGTTATGGTTTATGATATGTTTAAACCCATTAATATGAGGAATGCATTGGACTTAGTAAGTGACGGGTGGAGCCTGCTATAGCTCCTCGATGCATCGGCAGGTCTCATGAGACAAACTAGTGTCTTGGAACGAGGCCTTGACAAAATATTATTTCTGGTCTTGGCACGAGGCCTTGGAAACGTGGTTATGATAGTCTGGAATTATGCATTCCATCATTATGAAATAGGATATTGATATTGCATGTGATTATTCGACCAATAGAATATCCATGTGAATAAGTAAATGGAATTATCTCATTTTACTTTTTCCATATTATGCTAAAGTTCAAGTTTAAAAAGGCTTTTGTTTTAGTTATACATTGCCTTAAATGTTAATGATTATTTATGAAAGCTTCCGTAATATTGTTATCCTTACTGAGCATCTGAGCTCACCCCTTTCAATGTTTTAATATTTTCCAGGATGTGAAGAAGTATTTTAGGAATGACCTGCAGGGATAGTCATAAGAGGATATGAGTGTGGACTATGAAGACTTTGTTATTAATTTTTCACTTTATGTTGTAATGTAAGACTTATGAATGTATCTAGTGTTTCCAAGGCTACTAAACTAATCTATCTTTCGAGACTTGATCTTTTGTGATCATGCCAATGTTACGAAGTAATGCACCAACTCCGGGTAGCAGGGGTCGGGGAGTTACAGTTGGTATCAGAGGCAGTTTAGTACTAACCTTGGAAACTAGATTTAGATAAACTCTGATTAGAGCACATAGCCCGAAGATAGACTTTGAGGATTAGTATAGAAGAACTTCCTAGAATTTTGGTATTGTAAAGATGTTTTGAGTTTTCCAAGCAATACATCCCTATCTGGATACGAGCAGGTAGAGGCGGATCTGGCACAGATATACCTAGGGGTAAAACCCGAAAACACCGCTTTGAGCTAGACTCGAACGGGAACTGGTGCACGACAACGGGCCTTGCTGCATTCTTGGTTACGACACTCCCGGGGGATATGCTTTGGATAATTTTTATTTTCTTTATAAAACACTATGAAGGGTTATGAGTATATAATTTATCAAAGAAAACATTTCTTTTTTTGATTATGGATTATATCCATAAATAGTTCAATTTATGTAAAGTGTTTTACAAATATGGAATTATGTATTCTAATTCATAAACTAATCTAGTTTATGCCAGTGTTTAGAAATGGCGCCTAGTGGAAGGAATGGAAACTGTATCAATGCACGCACTCCATGTAGGGATTGCCCTCCTACTCAAGATAATTATTGTGGATCTGGAGATACAACTGGTGCTGATCAACTTATTACCATACTGGGACAACTCACTCAGGTTATGAATAATAACCTTACTCGTACGGAGCACCCTGATCCACAACGTGGAGGATCAATGTTAGACCACTTCATGAGGGAACAACCACCAACATTTAATGGGGGTACAAATCCATTAGTAGCTGAGCAATGGATATTTCCTTAGAGAAAATATTCCACGCCTTGGGGAGTAGTGAAATGGAGAAGGTTATCATGGCAGTTTACCGCCTCACTAGAGATGCTGATCAATGGTGGTCATTGATTCAAAACACAAAGTAAGATGATGACATATCGAATATGGAATAGAGGGAGTTCAAAGATCTTTTCTTAGAAAAATACTTTCCTCATGACCATAGAGTAGATATGGAAAGGAAATTTCTGAGTCTGAAACAAAAGGAGAATGAGAATGTCGCAAAGTATGAGGCCAACTTTACAAGGTTAGTGAGGTATGCTACAGATTATATATGTAACCCAAGAGGTAAGATTGATCGTTTCTTTGATGGGTTAAAACCATTTCTCTGTCGAGCTTTAGTATCACAATCATTCTCAACATATGAAGATATTGTCTCATGTGCTATCAAGACATAAAAGGAATTCTCTACGTCTTATGACAACAAAGTAAAGCAAGAGAAGAAAAGAACGGTGGAAGAAGAGATAGATAAAGGGAAAAAGGGAAAGAAGGATTTTCCATTATGTTATAATTGTGGGAAGAATCACCCTGGTACTTGCCTAAAAGGAATGGGAGTTTGTTATAAATGTGAAGACAATGGTCTCCAGGCGCGTGATTGCAAGGGAAATAAAGAGGCTATCAATGTTGAATGCTACAATTGTAGGGAAATGGGGCATTATGCAAATGAATGTCCTAAGCGTCAGGGAAACTTACCTCAGAAAAGGCCAAGGGATCAAGGACAATCTTATGCTGTTACTACAAGTTGAAGCAGAATAACTAATGTATTGGTGCATTTGGACTCATGGATTATATTCTGGTTATTAGAATAATGTGATAAGGATTGTACTGTAGTACTTGTTGATTTCTGTAAGGTTTTAATATGATGAAGGTATTTATATTTTTAGTATGTGACAATAAGAGAAACTTTACTTTGTTTGGGGAATCTGATAAATTGATTTTGGAATTAAGAGACCTTTTAGAGAAAGTCTGGACAGTGGTATTTTGGATAACTATAAAGGTTGGAGTGGATTAATTTGATCATTGGATAGTATTTTTTAATGTTAAAAACTTTATGAAGATTATTTTTGGAATATTATAATACTATAGTTTTAGGAAAAGGACAACCTACAGGGTGGGGCATAACCCGTCGCGTCGGACAAAGCTGCAAGAATCGAACCCACAATCATAGTGCAACAGGCCTTTATTTCCTACCACTAGCCTACAGGAAGTCCTTGGTTATTACAAAATAATTTTACTAATCTAAATGGTATGTGTTAACATTTGGAACCTTATATAATTAGGATAAGTATAATATTTTTGAGTTTTGTAATCTTTTTGAGTGAAAGATGAGTTGAAGGTTGAAACTCTAATTGCCAAGCATAAATATATATACCTATCTCTTATTCAATGAATAAATTAATTCTTAAACTTTAGTAAAGGGATATTAAAACAATAAATGTGTTATCCTAATACCTTATGTCTTGTTGAACTGATGATATTTTAAATCAACATAGATTGAAAGCTTTGAGGCCCTCAATTTGCAATTGATTGTGATTGATGACCTCAATCACTCCCTACAAATATTTATGTTTTTCCTCTAATTATATGTCTCTAATTTCCACCAATGTTCTCCTAATCTAGATCATAATTGGGTGGTGACTTTTTCATTTCCCTTTCCTTCTTCTTAAGGCTAAATTTTATTAATCTTATTTCCGATGTGGGTTTTCCACAAAGGTATTTTCTCTTTTCAAACTTTTATTTTCAAAGAAAAATTTCAAATTGCGAGGACACAATTTATTGAAGGAGGGGATAATGTAACACCCCAAGCTTCCACGATACGCTTCTAATTCAATAATGCAATAGCTTGCATTGTACGCAACTTCGAGTTCTAAAACACCGCGACTAATCAAAGTAGCTGTTATGAATAGTAATAACCACTTTTTAAAATTATAGAAATTTTATATTTCAAAATGGACTTCATTTTTGGATTCATAATATCGAAATTAGCCTATGTTGAATTTTTGGTATTTTTCTGAGAACTTCTAATTTTTTATGAATAGTGAAAAATACTTAAAAACATCATTTTTAATCAAAATAATTTATAGTGATAAATTATACTATTTAGTGGTTTTAAAGTATAATTAGAATATATTTTTACCGTTTTATCCAATGGTGGTCATTAGAATTAATTTAACATTGAAATTGGACATAAACAATTGCCAATCTTTTGATATAAATTATTTCTTAAAAACACGCTATTTATTGTGACAGCGGGAATTAATTATAAAATTAATTAATGAAACTTATATGTTTTGAATTTTGTAAAATAGACATCATTTTTAAATTCTGAATATCAATTATAGCTTAGGGTGAAATTTTGGCATTGTTCTGAAAAACTTCAATTTTTGATGAATAGTGAAACCTCTAAGTGGTAGTTAAATAACAGATTTTTCGTTTAAATGAAATTTTACCACTTCTGTGATTTGATTTTCAAAAATACGACATACATGGTTGTCATTAAGAAGTAAAATGTGGTTCAATGAGATTAAAATAATTTTTGGTGAATTGTAACTTTTAAGTTCTTAATCGCAATTAGAGGTAATTAGTATAGTTTAAGGTAAAAATAATGTTTTAATAATATGAGATGAGCTTTACACATGTCATACCCTCATTGGATGTCCCATGGACGTCGAACAAAATCCATGGGTCAACTTGGGGACCCCATGGAGCAACTTTAGTTAGAAAATGACATAAATACCTTTTATTTAATGTTAAAGTAAAAAATGACACAAACATGAAATGTTTTACTAAAACAATTTTTTCATGGGGTTATACAAGTCATATTTTTGAATATAAATATTAATTGGAAAGATAAAAATATTTCACACATCATATTATTTTTTTTATAAATTTTAGACATTAAAAAAATTAAATTATTTATGACATCATTATGATGCAGTGATGACCTCATTATTTAACGATTTTAATAAAATGAAAAGATAATGTACAATCCAAGGATTAAACTTGTCCAAAGACTATTGTATGGGTAGATTTCGAACCCTTATCACCTTATCCACGAATTATATAAGTGTGGGACATTTAGAATCCAAAAAATCATTGTATAATAATGTAAATTTCCTTACATTCCAAGAGTGCCCCTGCTCTCCTCTTATAAAAGGCCACCACCACTACCACCTTATTCACACTTTCAAGCCATTTGGCTCGGCCAAACTCTACCCAAATACTCTCCCAACTTCCCTCCCTTACTCCTAGAAGCCTAAAAGTGGGCAGAACGCTTCCCAAGGAAGCCATTGCCTCCAATCAATAAGAGTTACCCGATTTTTAGGTAATGTCTTCTCTAATGTTATTTTGTTTTATTTAGCTTCTCCAACCCATTAAAATATTTTTATTCATTTCTTTTGTAACAAAACCAGTATCCTAAATATACTAGGATGTTTTTATAAGAAGTATTAGAGCTACACTTACACACACCTACATCTAATGGTTAATGAACATACTGTTTCTGTGGATGGCGATTTTCTGCCTCACGAAACGATGATTGTTCAACACTCATATATCACCTTCAATGGCAGCCATTAAGATGTAAATATATTTATATATGATATATAATATGTTTATGTTTTACTTATGCTTCTGTATTTCTCATTTATGTCATACTTTATGATTTCCATTATGGGTAAACGCGATAATTTCATTTTAGAAAGTGCGGACTACCGCCCCCTCAAAGTGATTTGAATCGTTAATGCCATATGTGGGATGTATAAAGGATGGAGTAAATGTTATTATACATTATATTATACTTTAATTATAGTATACTTTTATATAATTATAATTTTATTCCATTAAATACGAAATAGAAATGAAAGTAGCGTTCTTGCGTACGTATGGCTTACCGTCTCCATGAACGGTGCATTTCATTTCATACCTCTAAATGTTACGTAATATTATAAATGAATTTATATATTGTATATATATGATATATATGATATCTACATCATTAATATAATTCTGGATATAATGGATATTTCACCACATGAACAAATTGTAATTATAAGAAGTTTATTTTTCACTCAAGTACCAAAGATCGACAAAACGACCGTTATTAACTTAAATAATTACATAATGTTCATAACATGGTAATAAGTGATATAAAAGGAATAATGAACATGAAAAAGTTTCTTAAGTAAATAGAAATTAACTCTAGTTTATTATTCAGGAGGTTAAAGAACGGTCGAGTTAGGACAAGACGCAAGGTAAGGGAACTTCTTAACCCAACTTCCATTCTTTGGGTTAATCTCCTAATTTCAAATTATGTCATGATATTATTATGTCCTATTTTGTATTTTTAACGTTATTTATGTGTACCTATAGTGAATACACATAATAGAACTATTTTATTTTCAAAATGATCTTTCTAAGGACTTCGTCTCAATCTCCTTTCATTGAGGCAGATTTGGTTTTATACACACTTTTATTTTATACGGTGTATAAACCCCTTTGACTTTTACGTTTATTCAAAAGGAATATTCTTTTATACGAAGCGTTTTACTAAACGAAAAAAAGGGAATTTTTTTCTTTCCGTACATATGCGGCGACAAAGACTTCTCTGCCACCGTGACCATTATTTGAGTTTCAGCTTCCTTTACAAGCCATAACTTTTTTTAAAAGAAAAATAAATACCATGTTTTACCTTTCTTTTATTTTGGTATTGAAAATTGTTTTGAAAGCATTTTTATTATATCAATGTTTTGTATTGAAATCTTGTGATTGAAATGTGGAAATGTTATGTTTCCTTTATGCATGTTTTATGTGATATGATAATGTTATGGTTTATGATATGTTTAAACCCATTCCTATGAGGAATGCATTGGACTTAGTAAGTGACCGGTGGAGCCCGCTATAGCTTCTCGATGCATCGTCAGGTCTCATGAGACAAACTAGTGTCTTGGCACGAGGCCTTGAAAAAATCTTATTTGTGGTCTTGGCATGAGGCTTTGGCTACGTGGTTATGATAGTCTGGCATTATGCATTCCATCATTATGAAAGCGGTTATTGATATTGCATGTGATTATTCGACTAGTAGAATATCCATGTGAATAAGTAAATGGAATTATCTCATTTTAGTTTTTCCATATTATGCTAAAGTTCAAGTTTAAAAAAGCTTTTGTTTTAGTTATATATTGCCTTAAATGTTAATGATTATTTATGAAAGCTTCCGCAATATTGTTATCCTTACTGAGCATCTGAGCTCACCCCTTTCAATGTTTTAATATTTTCCAGGATGTGAAGAAGTATTTTAGGAATGACCTGCAGGGATAGTCATAAGAGTGTATGAGTGTGGACTATGAAGACTTTGTTATTAGTTTTTCACTTTATGTTGTAATGTAAGACTTATGAATGTATCTAGTGTTTCCAAGGCTACTAAACTAATCGGTCTTTCGAGACATGATCTTTTGTGATCATGCCAATGTTACGAAGTAATGCACCGACTCCAGGTAGCAGGGGTCGGGGCATTACAACCCATCTCATAATGAAATCATTCTTACGTGTGCCATGACATAAACATAAATCATTCATCAAACCCCAACAAATAAAATGGTTATCATAAACATCATCTCATCATAATATAATCCATATTAAACAAATGGATATCATTTTGTCATATGAGAAGTGAAACCATGTAAATAATAGAGACATTATTCTTGAAACATACCCATATGAAATAATGTCATCTTAGATGGAAAATGCTTTTGATAAGAAACTTGAAATGGATTCTTGAAGAAAATATCCTTTCTTCTTCAAAGTCATTTTCTTTTCAAAAAATTCTATGAAATTAAAAAGGAAAGGATTTTGTTTTAAAATTATCATGAAATATTTTAGAGTAAGCTTCATGAAAATAATTCATTATAAATCCTAAAAATCCATTCACGCTATAAAAGTTAAACAGATATTCTCCTCCTACTTTTGTCGGAAAAGTCAAAAAGTTTCTCATGTGGAAAAATAAACTATGATTCCTTTCATAACATGTTGTAAAATTAAAAAATGGGAAAAAGGAAATTAAAAATACATGAAAACATTTTTATAAAACATGTTCATGGATGATAACAATAACCCTAGTAAATTCTTTTGAATAAAAAATCTCAGATAAAAACGATATTGGAAAAGTTATACCTTACCTTATGTATGATATGCTTCGTATGTATATGAACCTCATGTATAATGATTTAAATAATGTCATTTAATTATTAAAGAATCACATTTATTGTTATGATATCATATATGATTCACTTATGACTTTATATTACACGTTGTTTAGTAAATTCTATGTTAAATTATCGTTTTGGGTAAAATCATTTCATTTATTATACGTGTTTCGATTTTCTGTTCCAGATATTATTACTCATCTCATAATTTACTTAATTCCAAAATGTAAAACATTATTTATATATAATATATATTTAGTATATAAATATATATGATAGATCGATAAATGGAATGAAACAAACCGTTCATGGAGGCGGTATGTCGTACATACGCATGAACACATTTTTCGTTTATTGAATTGAATGGAATTAATTAAATGAAACATATATGTAAATAAATCCAGTTTAATTATTATGTAATAAATTTCATGATTATTTATTACATAGATAATTTATTATCATACTTCAAGGGTTAATCATTTCAAATGAATCTCATCGCGTTCGTGGAAATATTAGTCCGTACGTACGCACGAGTGATGATATTGTTCTCATAATTATTGATTAGAATAGGAGATAATGATATAATATCTCATAATCAGTATGATTTTATAATAACGACATATAGTTATTCTTTACAACATTATACCCATCCAAGTATGGTGGTGGTGGAAAAAATAATTACACCACAGCATGGAGACGGTATTACGTAAGTACGCACACATGTTGATTTCATTTTCCGTAGGATGGATAGAATGTGAAATGGGGTTGTTTCATATTTATAATATCATATTAGTATATTAGTGATACTATTTTTATTAGTTTACAATGAAACAACTAAATAAGAAGAAGTTGACGAAGAATGAAATTTGAAAGAATCGGTAGAAGGAATTACCTCTTCATCGATGTGCCTCATTTAATATTCCTCTTAATGGACTAGAGTTGGTATTTTGAGAAGCCCATAACCTCGATAATAATAATAGGGAAGTTTATAATATTAATTGTTAGGGGCTGGATAAGCTTGAAGGCTCAAAGTTGTGTAAAGAGAATAGGGAGGAGGTGACCTTTTGTAAGGGGGGAGAGGGGCACTTTTGGAAACCTCTAAAATGTTAATTTATAATAAACCTAAACCCCACATAAAAACATTAAATGTGACTCAAATTAAGATATTAGATAAGATATGGTTGTAATCCCATCAACCAATTAAATTTAGAGAAGTTTTGGTTTTATTGTAAACATTATCATTTCGATTTATCCTTATTTAATCTATATAATTTTATTTGTGGTACTAACGTTAATAATTATATATGGTTGTAAATACTTAATTATGTGTTCTTAATTATAAATAATTTGATATTTTATGACATTTTATATCATATAATTTGAAATTTTTAAATTTTAAAATATTTTTTGTTATTTTTAAACAATTTAATAATATAAAATACGAATTGTGTCAATTTTGACACAATTAATTTATTTAATTTAAATAAAATCCACCTAGAAGATATGTTCGAATAAAAATATTTAATAGCTTCATAACATGTCATATTTATCTGGAAAATGTGTGGATCACATTAAATACTTAATATATCATATAATTTTTTTTAAACCATTTATTTGATATTTCAATCAGTAAATTAATTTCGACATAACTATTGTGTCACCTTTAATGTTAATTATTTAATCCATAAAAATTATAAATAAATTCACATGATTTAGATAATTTTATTAGCTTTCTTCAGACTATTCATGTTTGATGTTTCATAAAAATTATCAGTAAATTAAGATTATTATACTTATAATATTTAAGAGAGTGACATGTTGTCACTTTCATTGGTTTTAATAATAATTAAATTATTTTCATGATCAAAAGTCCATAAATGGAATGTAATCCAACCCTTAGGTGATATGGATCAACATTTAGTTATCCAACAGAATTTTGGCATGTTTTAGGGAAATTTTATAATCTTAGGTTTACCCTAAATTACCCGACTAATCTTTAACTGAAGTAAATAAAAAATACCATCGTTACTATTCATAATATCAAAAAAATAAAAGTAACCTATTAACATAATTTGGACCCACTGAATCCTAAAATGGAATCAATTTTTCAAAATTGAAAACACAGAAGTTGCAGTAATTAAATTAAAAATCACCCCATTGTATAGAAAACGGGTTTTAAAAGTTAAAATATTTCCAATGATTCAAATATTTTTACCTATAAATTCAATGAAAATTATTGGTAATGAAATAAATTATATTAAAAGATAAAAATAGATTACATTTATACTTTAAAACCTTTAAATATTATAATTTAACCATATAAATTTTTGTGATGAAAAAAGTTGGTTTTAATTAAAATATATCATGTTTTTACTATTCATTAAAATATGAAAGTTATCAGAATAATATGAATAATTTATCCAAAGTAACTTTTTATATCCTGATTCCAAGGAAGAATTTTATTTTGTCAAACTGAATTTATAAACATGTGAAAAACAATATTTAAGCTGGGTTCTCCATCAAAAGGCGGGAAAACTACAAATTTTCAGAAATACTTATTTTACCCAAAACAATTATGTTCTCATACCATGTTCTAGAAAATGTGTAAGATGAATAATAGTTTTATAAAATTTAAAATTTAGTTAATACTATTCATAAAGGCTATTCCATGATATCATTATAACAATATATCGTTTTTTAGTGAAACCGAGTATTGCGTACTACACACGCTATTGAGGAATGTTACGATTGCGTGTAATGCCAGAAAAGTTAGGGATGCGTGTAGTGTAGGATAATTTTGGTGTAGCGTACAACAAAAGACATCGATGAAATTTAAAAGATTAATTATCATAAAATATCAGGTTGTTACAATAATGATCTAAATGATTAGTACCAAATTGAATAAAATCCCAAAATTAACTCAATGCCCAAAATTAAAAATGATCCAAATGAAACAAATTACCTAACATAAAAATGATCGAATGATGTAACTATAAATGAACCAAATTACACAACGTAAAATTAACCATATGACCTAACTCAATGAGAATATTTTATTTTAAATAAATGATATAATAATGTATCCCATAATTCAACCATATTTAATAACCTAAAATGAACCAAATGAGATATCCAAAAAATGACCTATCCTAAAACTGATCCAAATAACCTTATGAAAATGAATCGAATTTCCTAACCAAAAAATGAAAAAACTAAATAGAATAAATGATGAAAAAATAACCTAATCAAATGACACAAAGGATCAAAATTATTATGTACAATTGAACCAAATGGGTTAACTAAATAACAAAATAACCTTTCCCAAATATAAACCTGATGACCAACCAAAAAAAACCAAATGAACTAACTTGATAATGAAAAAACCTAAAAATCAACCAAATATCCTAAACTAAATGATTAAGTATAAAATAAATGTCCAAATAGTACAATTTTTTAACATTGTAATTTGTATGTCAAGATCATGTTATTGTTTTTTTGTATTTTTTACTTTATAGTTATTATTCTTTGGTTACAATATGTCTCTTATATTTTATTTTTTTGTTTGATTTTTGTTATTCCTTAATATTTTATTTTAACCTTGTATCCCTTATTTCTTTTTCCCATTAGTATTTGAAATCCTAAAAATTGTAAAATTTATTCCTATATAGAATATGAAAAATATTGACGAAATACACATGAATATATTTCATAATAATGATAGATGAATATATAAGTTGAGACATCCTTCTATGGTGTGCATAGTAAGTATATTAATTTATAATATATATAAAATACATTAAATTTAAGTTATTTTTCTTATTCATTTTTAAATTTTGTTAGGTATGACCATGTCGATAGTTTTTTTCACTAGTCATAACTGTTTAATTGGTGAGAGATAAGAAAAATAATGTGGTGATGTTACTAGTGGCACTCAGAGCACCCAACATACCCAATAATTCTATGAAAACCATAATATATTCCATAAAACACACTTCCTCGTCCAACCAACCTTCAAAATCCATCAATCACAAGTAAAAATGGGGCTTTTAAAAGTGCTAGGAACTGACTTTAAAAGAGCTAGAAAATCACGGTTTATCACAGTGAAGATAGGGGGTCCCCTTTAATAGTGCTTTTTTAGTGTGTATTAAGGGCCACCTGTATCATGACTATTTTGAGCACTGAAAAATACTATATTAAAGGGAACCTTTATCAGTGTTAGTCTCAGCACTAATAAAGGGCACATTTATCAGCGATATTTTGAGTGCTGATAAATTCCCAATTTATTAGTTCTTAATTAGCTATCACAAAGGCCATGTTGCCAGAGCAAACCCAGCACTTGCACAACACCTGCACACCAGCACAAAGACCACACCTACACACATATCACACATATCACACATAGCACACAAGACCAGTACACATAGCACAAAATAGAATCTTTACACATAACACAAAACTAAACACTTACACACAAACAAAATATAAATTAATATAATGGTGAACATAGATGTTTCAAAAAAAATCAATATAAATTTACGTTATATCATTAATACAAAAAAAAATTCAATGAACATTCCAAACAAATTTTTATATTGTTACGATTACAATTATTCAACAAACCGTTAAAACAATTAAGGTTTCATCCTTTTTGAATCTGTGATCCACTCTCAAAAATTTTCATCCATGGTATTAGTTGCTAAACAATGCATCTGAACCCAATAAAAAAACTTCCACCTATAGAAGAAAAAAACATTATGTTAGTAATACAATTATGAAATAAATTAAACATTAACATGAAAGAATTCATTAATAAAATGTCAATTTTTATTAAAAAAGACACATTTGTGTAGGTAGGGGGCCTAAGACTAAATGATACATGATACCCGACCTTGATATGGGTTGGTAAGAAACCTTGAAACCGGATGTTGTAGGACATGGTGTGTTAAGGGAGTGTAAGGGTGCTGAGAAGTGCTACTTGTTACAACCTTTTTTATTAGCGATAATTGAATATATAAAATGATATGGCCATTTGACCATCATGATATGTCTTAACTATTATAACCATTACATGTATTTATTTCAAAGTATTTTATTAATATTTTAGAAGAGGCTCAACATGATTCATTGACTTATATTTTTTTTGTTAAGGTTACATGGATGATAAAAAAAGAGGAAGAAATTACAACAACAACATGGAATCCAAAAGGATTAATTTATTGAAATTAAAAAAGAGGGTAATCTCCACATTCTAGAGTCTAACCCATAACTCCTGACATATGTGGGGTAGGATAAATTTAGAATACTCAAAAGTGTTTGTGCTCAGAATACCCCCCTCGATCTCTTATAGCCAATGTTCTAGAGTAGCTATGTATTATAAAAAATGATCAAATTATTTATTTTTCACATCAACACCATGTTTTAGTCAATCTTCTCTTCTATCAACATCAGATATGGACTTTTCTGCAACATTGATACGATTATGTTGCACTATCATTGTTTTTTATACAACATTGAGCATTTAATATTTGAGATAAAATTCATGTTAGAGGTTGTCTATTTCATACCTCCCATCAATGACTTAACTTTTATGATTTTCTACTTATATTGTACACATGGATGCTACAGACATGTCTTTATTGTGATGTTGAAGGTCTGAATATTATCCCACCACCATAGATATTCTCTTCTTGATAAACCTCTTTTCTTCCTCATGGTGACCACCAGATTCACACTAGCATGGAGTTCTTGATAATATAACTCAGTATAATTAGATAAGATCCCCCTCCAACAGGAACGTCATTTATGGGAACCCCATACATTGTTACCAAATCTGTTGGCACCCTCCTTATTGACGGTGTAGGATCTAAGTGCCTAATTTTCTTCTATGACATATAGAGAGCTGTGGGTTTTCAGGAAGATGTTTTTTGTCTAGAATCTATCTTTTTGATGATGCCAGAACCCCTATTTCCTCCTCCTCATCCACTATTAGAAGATCTATTTTCATTACCACTAATGGAGCCTACTAACTATTCATGTTTGGTCAGACCAAGGAATAGACATAAGCCTTGGAGAGGACATAACCCAAACAATCTAGAGGGAAGGTCACCTAAATCTAATTTTCTTTTCAGTCGAGCATTATCCACAATATGTGATCCATAATGGGATGAATTTATGAACAGATGTAGGGAGGAGTGGGTAATTTCATTTTAATGAACTCAACTACCACCCAAAGTAGTATGATGCATACCACTTGTATAATACCTATTAGTCAGTATAATTGGATAAAACACCCCCACATATGGATAAAATATATTCTTATGCTATAAGATCACCCTTTACATTATTGGTAATTTCACAGGTTGGTACATTATATGGTATAGAAACACGGATCTTATTGTTTCACTTTTCTCATGATCACCAAGTTCTATAGTGTGATAAGCCAGCACCAACATTTACTTCCTATAAATTTCTAGAACTGGTAAATGGGAATGTTGTGAGTATTAACTAACTCGTATCCATCGATGTGGGCCCCCATCTAACCCCACCGCAGTTGGAAGGGGATGAATATTTTGAATGGGAAATACCTCTATAGATGTGGTGATGTTATAAATATAACGTAGCAAAATGGAACCAAATAAGATGATAATAATACAACATGAAATCACATATACCATCAATAAGGTGGATACCATAACTCCACCTTTTTTCTTCATTTTGAATAAGTACCCGCTTAGGTACATTCTATGTAGCATTCTAGAAGATGAAGGCGATGGTCCAGGGAGGTGATGGGCCATCCCTAGTCATTGAATTGACACTCTTAATCTATTTTAAAGTAATAACCCACTTCCCCATAGGATTCTCATGATGTACAAGCCTTTGGATTCTTATTCAGATAATCATGTCGAGTCTTCTTGACGAACAAGTATGCCCAATTCTTGAAGGGGATGTCAACCCATATATATGGGTCCTTTGTAAGGGATGTTCTCTCCAGATTTATGAGATCCATCATAATGGGAGGATTTCATTCCAAGTCATCACAAGTATACGAGTGATGAATTAACTAATCATAATTGTCTCCTAAAATCATCTCACCATAGATCATATTAATGTCCCATATATTGATGTCTAACTCAACATTCATCAAATGAAATGTTTCCATGTATTGAATCTATAAAATGAAAAATTCAACCATTATAGTTTTTTTTGCAATAAGTAAGAGTTTGTTAAGCCTAAATAGAATCATAAAATCTAATCTTTTTTAGGTCAACCACAAACTCTGTGGCAGTACACTGAACCATGAAAGGACAACCCAGGTTCATCCCAAAGAATCCAATTGATCGAATAACCCTACAAAATTTCTAATTTGATATAGACATAAACATTTTTTATATGTATATATGGGTTTAAGATCCAAATAATGTTAGAACCCTTTAAAATCATTCCACATAGTATTGCAAATTAACTGTTAAAGATGTCTAATTTGGAGATGAAATTACCCACATATGAGAAGTTCTCCTTGAATATATTATTAGTCTTAATGATGTTAGAGGGAGGCATGATCCGTTTACAAGTTGTAGAGATAATAGTATCATTTCAAATAACAAACACATATAAGGGAAACTAATTAGAAAATTAAAAGTCCAAGATATTTTTTCCCATCATGATTTTAAGATGCTTGTGAGTGGACAAAATGACGTTTCATTGGTCAACTTCTAGATCATCAACCATTATTTTTCAATGAACTATAGCCTCCTCAGCTTCAATTATTGAATTAATTTGTATCGTAAGAAAGATAACTTTTAGATTGATTTTGAAAATCACATATTTTGTGTTAATAAATGAACTTGAGTAAGAATGGGGCACATGACTAATTAGAAATGTCATATTAAGTTCATGACTTGTTAAAAGTCATGTGATCACATGAACATAATAGAATCATGCGATCAAATGAACCTATGAAATTTATATGATTACACATCCCTCGAAGATTTATGCGATCTTGTAAATAAGACAAGAATTCATGAATCCTTGTTCAAGTGAATTACCTTAATTAATTATGTGATTTGTTAATTTGACTTAATCATGTGATGATACACACAATCACATAACATGTAGAATTCATAAAAAAGAAGAATTTCTGACATGATCCTTGATTTGATGAGGGTTCTATATGAGGTGTGTATGCTTCTGAGCATTGATGTGATCCAGGTTCTATATGAGGTGCGTAGGCACCCATATTTTGATGGGCATGCATATGCATATATGATGAGGGTTTATTTGAGCAATTGTTGAGATGCAAGATCCATAGACAATGATTTTATAGAAAAAACCAACATTACGTCTATGACTGTGAAGACATACCATCATTTCTCTTCCTGTAAACACATGTCATATAGACAAAAATATTATAAATTAAACAAACCATACAAGGAATAATGAAAATTAAATCAACGTTTCATTATATATATATATATATATATTTAAAATAGACATATTGTATTGTAACATTATCTTTATATCTTTACAAAGGGTTTCTATGGTCCAGATAAAAGCTACTAACAAAACTAATGATTCTTTTTGAACATTACTACTGTTGGTCAACTACCGCTTAACATAGCATCTGATCTGAACATATGATTTGGTGTCCGTGTGATGCTCTCATCCGATAGAATCTATAGGATATCATCATTCAGGGTTCACTTTTTGTTCTCTTCCTACACCCATTTACCAATTAAATGATTGTAGGAAGAGAATGAAAAGTGAATTCTGAATGATGATATCATAGAAATGATTTCAGATGAGAGCATTAGTGGGACTTCGAATTGGATGTTCTAATCAGACCGTATGCTAAGTGTTAGTTAAACAATAGTAGTGTAGAATACTTATTTTTGTTATTAAATTTTTTAGTACTGCACAACCAATATTCTACCAACGCATTTCATTATTATAAATAGCTTCTTAAATGACCAAAATACAAAATATAAATGATAAATGCCAAAATAGTTTAGGTATATTGCTTTTGGAAACATGGAAGCATAAGGAAATAGTTCATAAGAATATCTTATCTTGTTATGATTTACTATAAAGAAAAATCATTTCTAAAACCATTCATCCAAACCTAAGCATATAGAACATAATAAATGATGAACATATATTCTCAATATGTGTAAACAAGATAGATATCAATGATCATATAAGGATAACATAATTAGTAGGAATTCACCTTAATCCTATTTGTGTACAATCTTCCATCAGGTATGCTTCCCATTCATTTCTAAAATCATCTTTATCTTCTTGTGAATATGAGTTTTTGCAATATTCATGGTAGTACTGAACAAATATAAATACAAAAATGATTAATAAATATTTTAAATGAACTCGTAATTATTTTCAAAAATACCTCTTTAGGGATTCTAGTTTGTTGATGAAATATTATTTCTTTCATAAATTTACAAACATAATAACCATAGTCTTTTATGTTTGTTTGTTTTTGACATTGCAAAAACATTGAAAAAATAACTAATTTGTTTTGATATGTATTTGGATAGTGCAATAATATTACATATTCCATGATCCTTTTCCAGTTGTAGATCTTGTAAGCGTTCTTTGACTTAGTCCCTAGATTCATTCCATGAAGTAGAAGACCTTGATGCACTACCCTATCATAACAAAATCATCATTAAAAGATAATATAAACTATATAACTAGCTATTTAGTACTAAATTGTTGGATCTACTGTATTATCAATTGATTAATGACATCATGCATGGTAGGTTTGTTTCATATCCATGCATTGAGTATAAAAAATAACACTTTAGTGTATCCAAATTGATGGAAAACGACATCTAATGCTGCCTAAAAACACGAAAGGGAATAAGTAATGAAAGAAATAAAAATATATTTGATTTGATTAAGTTGTAGAGTTGTACCCCTGCATCATTGGTATTTAAAAGAGTCTGGCATCTGTAATTTTTTTAAAACTATTTGAGCATTGATGACATTATTTCAACCTCTTTAGCAGAATCTAGTTCTTGTTTTGAAGAGGTGATGTGAAGGCTAACGTGTCCAAATTATTGATCTTGGGGAAATACCTTCTATTATTTTTCATATATATGCCTGTGAAAAATATGAATTTTATTTAGTCATAATTATCATAGTATATCATCTTTTGTAAAATCAAATCATGAAAACAAACCTCGTGTATACATTTACTACTAAGGTCCCTAGCCATACATACTAGAGGATTTCATTTACATTTCCAGCAGTAATGAAATATGAATTTTCCTCTCCATGGATATTTTTTTTTCAAAATCAACTATGTGAGAATTTCCTTTTATCAACATTGTTTTCACATGATCCTACAATGATATTAAATGTGGATATAGAACAGGTGGGGTAAAAGTTCTATCATTAGATCATTTCAATCGGTTGGTTGATCCTTGAGATATTTTTGAGCTGGTCATTCATTTCGCACACTTCTCATTGTCATTTTATAATAACATTCATCAGTTCAAACATTTATTCATTAAATGTTAAAGGTTCATCTTGAAAAATAAATTGGAAATGGATTCCTCCATTTCAACATATTCTTTTTACAAGAATTAATGGACATGAGATGAATGTTTCAACATCATGTTCGAATGTATGAATGAAGTCATCATCATTTTGAATAGGTTGCTCAAAACTCGGCTCATCAGATACATTAATCAACACTCTAAAATGATCTGTTGGACGTTTTCTGTTGTGTATCATGTTGTTATGCATATTAAACATCATATCCCTCTCTACATGGTTATAGGTGGGAGTTGATAGACAAAAATGACAATAATTTTCATCCTATATAATATTATTACAGGAAATGTATCAGTGTCTATGATATTCAAATTTCACAGAAACAATAATTATAACATTCATCACCTCATCAAAGTTATGTTTTTTTTGTGGAATGGCTCACTTCAAAGCTGGTGGGGGTGGTGCGGGATCTTCATGAAAGGGTTGTTATTTAGTTGTTTCTTCTCTAAACCTCCCCCATAATACATGAAATCACTTGTATACGGTATTGTAATTATACATGAAACATTTTTATTGTTTCTCTCATATTTTTCATTTCCCCAGTTTGACCCTCCGCCTTTTTTCTTTATGAAAATACATTCAGGGTGACACCCAAAAAACCACACCTCTAACACGACCATACTGTTCTAGATGCTTCAAGTCTGTTTAAAGTATGTTTTCATCAGGTGCAAGTGTTTATTATTCATGTGACTATATTAGATAGAAAATATATGAAAATAAGTAGTCAATTGTTATGTAATAGTGATTTAAAGAAAGTGAAATTTCTATCATGTCATACAGATACAAGATTCCCACACTTTTTGTGTATTTTCATCTACCAGTATCCCCTCTTTATTTACACGATAATCCTTCCATATAATGTGTCATAGGATGGAAGTGGCTATCAGTTATGATTCATCAATCTACATATAAACACAGGAACATGTTTATGGTGTTGTTTTATGTCACATAAATGTATTATGCTAGATTTAAAATAAGTACCAATTTTTTCTCTAGTGAAGTGTACCCCAACCTTGCATTTCAGTAGGGGTACGCTGGCTTTGTCGCCTTTTCATTATTTTAATAACTCAGTTTCTATTCCATAAAAAAACTATCAATCAATATGATGAATACCAAAAATGTCAAAAAAAATTTTTACTAGACACAATGTACATAAAAATTCTACTCCACATGAATGTTTCTAAACACATCCCATGCTCCTTGGCATATCAAGTGTGCATAAAGAGGAGGTGGGTGTGGCATTATTTTCCATTTAACATCATTAAGATGACAGTTTGTTAAAAGTTTCCATAGGCCTCTCCAAATCCTTCATTTAACTCTTAATACATATTCCATGTGTGAGAAAACTTGTATAAATACACTATGCAAGGGATAATGAAGTGTAAGTCAGTGTTTTAGTATTTTATTTTATTTTAATTAATTAATGAAATGATATCATAATGTTATATTAATCTCTTTCCACATCAGTGTTTTTATCCCAGTGACAACATGGTGCCACAAATACACATCAATCGGCATGCATTTCCGAGTAATGATTCCAATGTAGCATCTAAAGATTGATTTGTTGGGGTTAACATGTTGGCATCGCTTATTCAATCCCAATTCTAATTTTATGCCTCTTTATTTTTCCTTAATGATTTTTTATAACATTGTCAAACTACGGTGGTCTTGTTTTATTTCTCTATCATGGTTTCATTTCCATCCATTTCCTCAGAAGAATCATCATTATGTTCGTCCAGAGTAGTTTCATTTGCACTAGGACCAGCTGTAATAGGTTTAGAAACCCATTGTATCCCAGCTCTGGGACCAGTAACTATATGTTGTGAAACTTATTTTTCGTATGCACTGGAACCCGTAGCAGTAGGTTGAGAGACTTGATGTGCCTCAAGATTGGGCACATCAATAGGGGAAAAATTCATTATATGTAGAAGTCGATTAACATTTAAATTAGATTACATAATAAGTGAAGTGAATAGATAATAACATAACAGAACACAATGTATATCACAATAAACAAATAACCTAATTATTGAAATATATATTTTTATGGATGAAAATACTGGACACCTCTATCGACTATATAAATTCCTTTATTATTGTCTCCTCTAACATACAAAACTCCATTAAAATTGGGACCTCTGTAAAATGATTACAAATTACCAATTAATGGGTCATCCTCCATTGAACTTTTAATCTGACCCATCAACTGTTTTGGTCAATAACAAAAAAATTAACAATTTTCTGTTTGTGGGATCTAGAACATAAAATACTTGAACTGCCAATGAAGCCATTGTAAATGGTTCATCATTCTCCCCTTCTTTACTGAAATCAACTATCAAAAATCCCAATTCATCTATTTTAATAGCACTCTTGTTATCAAACCACCTTCATTGAAAAATATGAACTTGGAGTTTTGTATATTCCAACTCCAATTTTTGTTTGATGATGCCAAAGTATGACATATTCACATAAATTGGATTTCTTTCCTTCGCACAAGAAACATGCATCACTTCAGCCATAACTATAACCCCATTATTCTTCATGGTACTCTCTTCAAATTTTGTATTAGTATAGAATTTATAACCATTAACTACATAAGCATAGTAAGATAATACATACACACTTTCTCCTCCAACTAGCCACCGAAGTCATTCTGAAATTGATTCTATATTTTCATAAAACTTCTTAAAAATATAGTCTTGAAACCATCCTATATACTATTGATTAGGAGTATCTGATATCCATTTTCACCCCTATATGGATTAAAATTCCTAATAATATTATGTGTGTTTGAACATATGGGTCAACGTCGAAACTAGTATGAAAAAGGTAATGGTGGGCCACCTCCCGATATGTAATATTGATTGTGAAAACCTCTCTTCTAGAAATTTCTTCACCCTCATGCTAGCCAGTTTGATGAGATATTGGTAGGCCAATGTTTTCCACATTATACAAGTATTCGTTATAGCATTCAATGACTTTCTCAAAAATATATTGCTCTAAAATAAAACCCTCTAGCTGACTTTGATTTTTGGAATACCCTTTCAAAATCTTCATATAGCATTCAATAGAAAATATCCATCTATAAAGTACATAACCACGAAGTCAAATATATCTCACCAAATGAAATATCGAATGAAACATTATATCAAAGAATGTCAGCGGGAGGAACATTTCCAATTCACATAATATGATGAAAATTTCTCTTTCCATAGTTGGAAATTTTGGTGGGTTTATAACATTACTGCATATAGATTTGTAATAGAAATATAGATTTGTTAATATATGGCCGAAAATCTTGTGAAAAATGGAATGTAAAGCTATATGAATTATATATGTCATCAAAACAAGGAAATAATGTGATTTCAGACCCTTTAACATTAAATTGATCCATAAACGATGGTCTAGATATTTGATTAATAAACTTCTGGAACCGTTACATCATTAAAGAAGTTTAAACACTTATATCTCTCCTTCCTGGAAAGTGTGTAAGCAGCAGGAGGAATAAATTTTCATTTTTCACCCTTCACTTGTGCCAATTCTTCTCAAATTTCGATCTCAACCATGCCCAATATAGCCTTACTTCCATCCTTTTTTGACATTTTCATTTAGAAACATGCCAATGAAACTATCACATACATTTTATTCAACATTTATAACATAATGAAAATGACTGACATACAGAAAATTCCAGCATGGTAATTAAAAAAACTGATCCCTTTTTCCAACCAAGTTTTGTAAGGTTTTTCGAAAAAGGATTTCCTAAAGTAGTGTCCACATATTTTACTTTCTCAAACAATTTATCAGCTATTAGTGGAGGTGGTGTTTTACATTCTTCTAAAAATATATAGAATAATTTTGTCTAAGAACAGTACTTATTTCGTCAGGGTATAAATATGTGATGTCCTAGAAACATGGTTTTCGGTTAATGTTTCAACCAATTTGATTGTGTACCATGTTTGAAATTGGGACAACCATGAGATTATTTAATGATATATCCTGAAAAATTTCCGTAATCATGAATTTCATTTATCATCCCATACATCATGGATCTCAAAGTGAAATCTTCATTTTTGTAAGCATCATATAACTTAAAACCTGAATCCCACAATAACTTCAAATCCTAGATCAATGGAGCCAAATTAACATAAATATTAGTACCCAGTGGTTTTGGTCCTAATATAAGCATAGATAACATGATGTATATTTTTTTCTTACATAACCATGGTGGTAATTTATAATTACCAACATAAGTAGCCAAGTACTATGACTGCTTATTTGATAACCAAAAGGATTCACTCCATCTGTAGATTACGCAAGAGGATGATTTCTCGGCTCGTTTCCAAATATAGGATAGTCATTATCAATTCAATTAAACAAAGGATTGTCTTCCGGGTGATGTAGTTTTCCATATTTTATTCTGGTATCTGCATGCTATGTTAATTATCCTACAGTCTCATCAATTTCATATAGGTTCCTAAATAATGAAATGATTGGAATGTTCCAAAAAAATTCAAAGGACTGGATTCATCATTCTTGTTTCGAGAAGAACCACACTTTGGGCATTCATTAAGTGATTTGTGGTCCTTGCCAAACAATATACAGTCATTCGAGAAGGCGTGTATTCATTCAGAGATCATACCCATTGAGTGTAGAATTTGTTTTTCATCGTATGTTCAGCTCGAACACTCATTATCTTCTAGAAGCACGGCATTCATGAGATCAAGTAGTTCCATAAAACTGGCATCACTCCACCCGTTACCTCCTTTCAAATTATACAGCTTTAGTACAACTAACAATGTTGTATAATTAGTGTAACTAGAAAATAATGGCAAATTTTCACAACAATTTATCTTTTCAAACAAATTTTGGAAATCATGGATTTAATCTTCAATTGTCCTTGTCATTTCCTCAATACAATATTCATCAGCATTCACATTTCTAATCATATCCTCCATGCCATCGTCTTCATTGTTCACACTTTTAATCATATTATATGATCCATAAAACATAGTTCTATCCCATTCACTTCCTACATTAATTTTCCCCGTGTTTATTCCAACATTTATTACTTTGATCTATTCTGTCACAATGTTGGTGTTCTTCCAACTCCTATGGACTAATTTTTTTTGAATAATAATAGTGTAAACACAGACAAGGGTTTTGAGAAGGGTCATATTCATTATCTTTTGAAAACATGATAAACACTTTTATGCCATCTGTATACTCTTTTATCAACTGATTTGAATTAATACATTATTTATTCATATTCATCCTATTTGATACATTATTATTAATATTTAAAAGAATAATTACACAAAAGATGTTAAAATAGGGTCATCGTCTAACTATAATCAATAAATATAGTTATGGTAAACAACACCCTTACCTCTCCATGCATTACTCAGGACCAAAGTAAATCACACCCAACTTCCCAAACACCTTATCAATGGAACTTTCTACGAGAAGCCCATGAACTAGAATGTTTTAGTATCCCACATGTGATCTATATGCATTGTTGTAAACCAGTTTTTAGTGTTTATCTAGAAGCATAATGTCTCTTGTCAAGAACTATGGTACTAAAATAATAGATGGTAAGATTTTCAATAGATTGATTTTGGGTGGAAGGATTAATTACATGTGTTGTAATGGTTATTTGACTGGGGTGTCCATAAAGTGTCTGATAGATTCCTCTAGTGAAGTGGTTTTATAAATGTGGAATTTCACTAGTAACAATGTTGTGGTGCCGTTTAAATGGGTATAATTTAGATTTATATTAAATGGTGGAAGAACTACAACATGGAAAACAATTGGCATACGATTCATGCCAACAACTGAAACACTATACAAACACACAACCATGCTCACAATTGCAACACCATAAAAACCATGATATAACAATTTCATATTTTACAAAGCATCCCTTATATAATTCCATTTTTTAATGAAAGGGTTATCACAAAAGTTTTATCAACTTAGGGAATTCATTTATTATTCATGTATATGAAAATTACCAATTATTATATTCAAATGTTCAACAGGAACCAACCAACATGCAACTTATTTAGTGTGCAAATTAGGACCACCAATGGCCACAAATTTCTACGGGGTGTTTTTCTAGTACATTTCACAACATAACCATAAATATCAAATATTAATAATATGCAAAGAATAGGAATCCAATGAGTATGTGGAGAAAACACACATCAAAGATGTCGTTCAGCGTGTGATTGAGGTACGTTTGTGGTAGAGTAGAGGCATGCGACAGAAGAGATTTCCAACGGAAAAGAAAACATAAATTAGAACTAAAATGTTAAACAAATTTATTAGTCAATAGTGGGAATTTATTATTCATCTATAACATCTGATTTCTACATATATATTTTTTGGGTATCTTCTATTTTAATAGATGTTCAACTTATGAATGAGACATGTATTGTTTTAAAGGGAAAGATCAATTTTAATTTACTCTAATTTATTTGTAAAATTTTACACATTAATTATATTTTTCCCCAAGAGGATAATTGGTACCCCATTGGGATCATTAATTCCTCTTAGGTTAGTGGAATGTCATGTCTGTTGTTTGTTACGATACGAACATGGGTCGTATCATTACATTTCCAATTATAATTGAGCCACATCCATTTAAATATAGGATCGGGGGGTTTGAAATTAATATATAGATGGAACAAGAGTGGTAAAAATGATACTAGGCTCTACAATAGAAGTGGTGAAAGAGAAAAAATACACCGGGTGAGGGAGAATCACCCAAGAGGTGAGGAGGGGGACTGTTGCATAGCGCGGGGGGGGGGGGGGTTCTAAATGTGAAAAGGGGAAAATCTAGTAAAACATAAATGTTTGAAAGGGGAATGTTGTAGGGAGTTTGAGGGGGGGGGTGTAGGGGTGTGGGATATCCAGGAAGGGGGAGGGATGTCCAGGTTGGGGATGTAGGGGTGTAGAAGAGGGGGTGTGTGCTATCTAGGGAGAGGGGAGGATCTCCACAATGAATAAACCATTATGGGTCCTAGAGAGTGAATTATGATTGGGAAAAGATATGGGGAAGAGGGGTTTGGGTGATGAGGTCGAGTGGAAAATAATAAATACGGAAACCTCATTAAGGAGACTAAAAAATCTCTATTCATTTCATGAATAGGGTGCATTATGGTGTATCCTAAGGGTCTACTAAATAGTTCACCTTATGATGTCACATTGTCGAATCCCGACAAGGTGTACACTACAACACTCATCCCATTGGCAGAACCATGAAATCATTATCATGAATTTTTATGTGACTATATGCCTCATGGAATAATATCCACACCGAAAAAAACAACATGGAGGGAATAACATAGCCAACCTACCACAAGATCCAAACCATTAACATAAGGTGGGTCCCATAGATAAACAGACATACATAAAGGAGGACCTAAAGTGGAATAACAAATATAACCTCTAACACAATATAAATCACTAATAAAATTTATTCTGTGGGGAAAATAAGATACATTATAAGTGGATAGTGAGAAGTTCATAAAAGAGCCAACTTACTACTTGAGAAGGACTACCAATGTTAGACATATCCCTCAGCTAAATAAACACACATAAAACACATCCTAGGGAGGGTATAAGATAGCTAACCTTCAACACCATCTGAAATACTAAAATAATTTATGTCTTGTGGAAATATCTTATACCCCATGATGTATAGCCGAACATAATCTTTCAAAAAATTGAAGGAATGTTCACCTTGATGGAGTATCTCTACATTTAAATCCAATGGTCTCTAGACCTAGTCCTCATCATGGATATATAATAAAAACTAATATATAATGAACATGAATGGAAGATAAGACTTATCATAGATCTCAGATCGCCAATGATTTATACCTACCATCTAGCAAGTGGGTGTTACATAAGAATCTCAAACCTAACCCATCCTAAGAAGCATCACTAAAAGTATCCATCATTAACATATCCTATTTTTAAAAAATTTCATGATGATCCCAATACCTATAGTTAATAATATATAAACAAGAAATCTCTTTATTCATATTTAGTTACCAACCTAAACCACCCCAAATTTGTATTTCCCTACCCTTATGGTTATAAGGAATCCACATTATCATTTCTACTAACCTCATAATAAACCCCTTTCCATGTACTTTACCTTTAGGAGTTATAAGGGAGATGTCACAATTTCATACATCCATGATAAATATATTCTTGTGGGATAGTAAATACAAACAATGTACTCAACATAAAATAATATTTAAAATAATCTTTGATGTATCTCACACAACAACCTACCGACTGGTTACTCTAGAATTCTTACCCACCAAGACATCCCCCCAATCACACTATCCAGTACTACCACAAAGTCCCACAACTCTAGATAGCCAAATTTCTACTAAAGGAATGCTCTTTAAAAATAATGTTCACATCATTATCACTCTACCCCAATGAAAAATCTATATAAAGACACATTCAATAGGATTACCATAAATTTACCCTCACAGAAACCTCCAACCATGACCCTTACAACATGATTGACCATAATCCCATTCATACTATTTCAACAAAGGGTATTAGTAATTAAAAAAAGAAAAAATACCGATATAGGGTCAATTAGACCTTACTCTACAGACCAACATTCTTTCTAATGCAGAAAAGTAATAATTAATTACATAAGACACTCACTGTGGGGGATCTATGTGGTATAGAGGAGGTTGTCGGGATGGTTTTTAGATGAGTATTGCACACCAGAACAAGTCTTGTTGATAAGAGGACAGCTCAAGGATGAGGAGGAGAAGGAAGTAGAGGAGGAGTAGGCGGATGAGGCGGTTGCTGAGGAGGAGGAAGATTCGATGGCTAGTGGAGAAGGAGGAAATGGTGGTGGAGGAGGATTAGAAGAAGGGTCATGGAAGATGAGGGATCATGAAGGAGGAGGAGGAAAAGGCTGTGGTGGAAGAGGAGGAGGAGGATGATCGCAGCGGAAGAGTAGGAAAAGGCATCAGCGGTGGAGGTGGAGGAGGAGGAGGAAGAGGAGGGATCACAGGAGAGGAGAGGTCGATGGCGTAGGGTATATCTTTTGTGAAGGCTTGAACGGGATTGAGGGAGGAGGGGTATGTTCGGGTTATTTTATAAAATGCATTGATACTTTTACCAGCTCTATCTTAAAGCACTGATAAAGGTATGTTTCATCAGCACTAAAATGAAATCACTAATAAAACATTCATTTATCAGTTATTTTTTAGCACAGAAAAAGCCCCTACTTACCAATGCTAAAATTTTAGCCATGATAAATACTTATTTTATTTTTCCCTTTTTAGGCAGGATAAATATATTCCTTTATCAGTGCTAAAAAAGCGATGATAAAGGTATAATTTTAATAATTTATTTCTAATATTATATATTTAATTAAAATGATGTACATGATAAATATATAATTATTTAATAATAATTATAACTCTAAATAGTATATATTTATAAATATTGGTATATAATTGTTAATATATTTATATTAATAATATTTTAATTACAAATGTATTTGAAAAGTATTTATATATATCAATAAAATTATAAAGAAATATATTTATTATTTAAATATATATAATTTTTAATTTTATAATTACATTTTTAGAACATATAATGTTCATATAGGTAACATTTAAAATTAATCAACATACCACATCCTTTAATGTACAAATGAACATTCATGCACTTGGTACATAACATATACGCATATATTCGTTGAAAAAATGGAATGGAAAACACATATATATTAAATAATATTAATTATAAATATATAAATTAAAACCTATTAAATTTTTATAAAAAATGAAAATAAAATAAATATATTAAATATAAAAAATATAAAAAATATAATGAATTAATCTAACAAATCTAATAAATATCTACTTAATATAATAAATCTAATAAATATATTTATTATTTAATGCAATTTATTATAATATTATAATTATATAAAAACTTATTTAATTATAATCTTAGAAATACAATTTTTTTAATTAAATCATTATTTATATTATATCTATATGTGAGTGATTTTTTATAATATGGTGACTTGTATGTGTGTCTATATAGCTATTTGATCATTAATTTCTATATTTGCATTTCTAACAGGTATGCATATATCGAGTATTGATAATTTTGGGTCTGCATGTACATTGAACGCAAGGGTCATGAATGAATTTTGTTTGACCTATGGTACTAATTGTTTGAATTTTGGGTGGGGGGACCAGCATACATTTATGATTTTTACACCTTATTTTTAATGTATCCTTTAGTGAATATGATGTATGGTTCAGGTTATAAAATGATCGGACATGGTGTTGTTTGGGTAATTATGGATAGGTTCATTACACAATCCATCTTTTGATTTAAACCTATAAAGTTTATTAATACTATAATATATTATCTGACTTTATCTCCTCCCTATTATTTTAAATTCCAATAGAACTTATTATCAGATTTGGAATATCTAGGAACTCATATATTCTAGTAATAATGATCCATATTTATCTTATTAGAATGTTCTATAACATTCACATTTGATAATTAATATATTATGTGTATTTATTTATATATTGAATAAAAACAATATTTTATGAACCGAATAGGATCAATATGAACCAAAAATGAATGTAATTTAATCATGTAAAAAACCAATATGAAGATGGAGTTGAAGTTATCATCAAATTCTCTAAAGAGAATGCAGATGACCCTTCTAAAATCCTCTGTCTGTGTTTACATTGTTTTTTTCAAGACCACTTAGTTCAGAAGTGTTCAAAGAAAATTTAATTTTTCACGGAATAGATGAATGTTATAAAATTTGGACAAAACATGGGGATAAACTGAATGTGGACATCAACTTGGATGATACTACAGTTTATGAATCATTTAATATGAATACCTTTATAAAATATGATGGAGATCACTTGGAATAAATAAAAATGGAAATTTAATATGACCATCATGATTGTCCAAAGTTGTTTGAGGAGGTAAATAAATATTCCAAGAAAACATTATATATCAGTTTTAGTAAATATCCAACAATGTTAGTTGTATTGAATTTATATAATTTGAATGCTGGAAATGAATGGAGTGACACTAGCTTCACAGAACTACTTGGTCTTCTAAAAGATATTCTAACAGAATAAAATGGACTACAACTCCAAAAATATGATGCCAAAATAATGTTACATTTAATGATAATGATCTCTAAAAATATATATTATTGTCCAAATTATTTCATATTGTTTTTCAAGGACTATGAATCACTCATAAAATTCACTAAGTGTCTCCCAGATCGATACAAGAAAAATAAACCAAGTCCATCGAAATCTGTATGTTAAATTATTATAATTTCATGGATTAGAATACTATATGGATTTCATAAAACCAAAAGTTAATTAACATGGAATGTAGATACAAGGATTAAATATGGGAACCTATTTCATACAAACTATTCACCTTAGTAGATGAAAATATATTACGAGTTTCCTGAATTTGGATACGATCCCATAAAATTTTTTCTTGCATTATCTATTGATGAAATAAATCCTTTTGGTGTATAGAGTATTAATCATAGTACATGGCCCATCATGTTGGTAAATTATAACATAATACCATTATTATGCATGAAGCACTGATATATTATGTGGCCTCTTCTTATATCTAGACCAAAGAAACTTATTAGTGATATTGATGTCTCTTTGGATCCATTGATCGATTATTTGAAATTGATATGGGATACCAGTGTTATAATGTATGATACTTATAGAAGTGAGGATTTCACATTGAGGTACATGTTGTATGGAATAATAAATGATATCCTTGCATATGGAAATTTATATGGCTATAACATTATAGGCATTATGGGGTGTACCATTTGTGAAAAACACACATAAAAAGTTTAGTTGAAACATTCATTTTAGATTGTGTTTTCATGACATCAAATTATTTTACCTTGATAAAATAAATTCCAATATAGGATCAAAAAATTAAATTTAATATCAAAAAAGGTACAAAACAATCTCAATAAATGGGTAATCAACTATAAAAAAAAGTTAAAAAAGGATGACACTATTTTTACTAAACCATTTCTGAAAAACCTCAAAAAATTAAACTCCAATATGAGATCAATTTTCATTGAATTACCATATTGGAATTTTTTGTATTTGATACATGTTTTTGATTTCATGGTTGTAGAGAAAAGTTATTTGATATTGTTGTTGAAATTTTACTAAATATTATTGAACAAAAAATATGACACCAAGGCTAGGATGGACTTGATTGAAATGAGGATAAGGGAATTGTTGGAATTAATGAAGGGTAAAATGAGGAATTTTCATTCTCTAGAGGCATACACTCTATCTAGAAAAGAAAAATTGCAATTATTCCTTTTCTTTATGAGTGTAAAAGTTTCATAGGAGTAATCATAAATTATAATGAACTTTGTGTTAATGACTAATTTGATGTTACAAACACTAAAATCACACAACTGTCATGTTTTGATGAAATATTTAATGCCTGTTTCATTCCATTTCATTCTATCTCAAAATCTATGACATACATTAACCATGCTATTATTCTATTTCAAATCCATATGAAATAATTTATAGATTCAAAGATTTTTCCCATCAGGAATAAGGATATTTCAATCATATTATGTGAATTAGAAATGTTCTTCCCACTATTGTTCTTTGAGGTAATGGTCCACCGAATGGTTCACATGGCCAAAGGGGTTCAACTATGTTTTCATATCCATTATAGATGGATGTGCCCCATTTAAAATTATATGAATATTTTGAAGTTGTTTGTCAAGAATTGAAGTTAGCTAAAAGTGTGTATTGCATTATTATATATTGTTGAAGAATCTATTGATTTCTATACCGATTACATATCAGATGATGAAAGCATCAGTCTCCCAACATCTTATCACAAAAAATGCCTTATGGGATAAGGGATTTCTGGATGAGATTTTATTACAATTACCTTGACAGAGTGGGAGAAAGAACATCTTTACATATTAAATAATATTGATTATTTTTATCCATATATTTAATCCCAATAAGAAATTCTTAGAGATATGAATGTATCAAGGGGAGAAATATGGATATCAGATGCACATATTATTTAGTTTTAGGATGGTTTGTAAATCATATTTATAAGGAGTTTTCTGGAAATCTGAATTCAAGTACCAAAATACTTCAATGGCTAGCCAGAGGACTAAAATCAAATGTTATATCTTACTATGTGTTTGTAATCAATGGTTATACATTCTATTAAAAAGAACATGATGAATCCAGTTCGATGACAACCAGTGTTGTTATGCTTGTGTCTAAATCGATGCACATATCTAGTTTAGAGGATAGAAATCCAATTTATGCTAATATGTCATATTTTGTCATTATCGGACTAATATATGAGTTTGATTATAAAACATTTCAAGTTCCGATTTTCCATTAAAAATGGGTTGACAATATCAATAGCGTGAATGTTGATGAAATGGGATTTGTGAAGGTTAATTTCAGTGTAGAAAGGAAAAAATATGAGTCATTCAAAATGGAATCACTCAAAAGGAGTGTATTTTATGTCTCTCATCCAACAAAAAAGAAATAGTCGATTTCCCTGCTCATGACTAAAACAAATGTTGATTCGGATGAAAAATTCAAACGCCAATGACCCTTTCATTGAGACATCACAATCAGTTCAAGTCGGTCCAACTATTAAAGAAACCTTTTATGTTATAGGGGACCAAAAAAAGGGTATTTCGATTCTCAAAAGAGGAACCAATCATTGAATCCATTAAAAAACATATAGAGTTCAGTGAGAAGGTAAAAGTGTTTCTTACTATATTATATTTTCCTCAAAATATTATATTTTATCTACAACATTAACATAATCTAAATTGAATTTTTGACTACTCATATAGACAATGGACTCTGCACACGATTATTTTACGAATCCCTCAGAAGAAAAAACAATCATGAAGGAAACCCTGTGAGTATATGCAAAGGTAATGTTATGATATTCTTTCCTTATTTTACTAAAAAATTATATTATGGAATGTTGTTTAAATTTTACTCATTCCCTATAGAGTTTTTTTATTTTAAAATATTTCTATCCATTTTCATCCCTTTTTAAGAAGAGAAATGATGTTGTCTCTTGTCAAAAATAGAGGCAATCACAATTTTTTCACATTAAAATAATTTTTCATAGAATTAATGTATTATTTCATATTTATGAATAATTTATTTTTTTAGTATTAATCACATAATATATTTTTTCTTATACAGGTGGATTAAGTTTTTTGAGTTGGGTGGGTCTCTATCAAAATTTCATGCTCCTTCTCCATTAAAACCGTTTCACCCAATAGTCGTTCATTTATCAAATTATTTCATGTTACCTTCACTGCCTTTGTAGGAAGAGAAATGATGTGGCCTCTACTCAAATACAGTGTTAATTTTGATGTCTGAACAATAAAATATTTGTACATAGAATTAATCTATGGTTTTATAGTTATGTTTAATTTATTTCTTTTTAGTATTACTCACATTTTTTTTATATACATGTGGATTATTGTTTTCGAGTTGGGGGTGCTATATCCAACAATCATGCTCCCCTTCCCATAAAACATTTTCACCCCTAAAGTGGTGAATTTATCACCTTCAATCATGATACCTCCACTTCCTTTGATGTAAATGAAATGGGGCTTCCTCTTCTCAATTACTAAGGTAATCTTAATGTTTTAAAAGTAAAATTATTGACCATGTAATTAATTTATTAGGTCATATGTATGTTTAATTTATTTATATTTAGTATTACTCACATAATATATATTTTCCTATACAGGTGGATTCTTTTGTTAAATATGGGGGTGATCTATATAACATTAATTCCCCTTCTCCCTTAAAACCATTTCACCCCTATAGTGGTTCATTAATCACTTTATTTCATGTTACCTCCATGAATATTATATGAAGATAAACTGCATTTCCTCTACTCAATTACAAAGGTAATAATGATGTTTGAAGATACAAATCATTATCCATATAATTAATATATTGTTTTATATGTATGTTTAATTTATTTTTTAGTATTACTCACATAATTATTATTTTCATATAAATGTGGAGCCTTTTATTTGAGATTGGGTGCTATGTTCATCTTCTATCCCTTTATCAACCATACCCTCCATAGCATTATTCTCTCGTAAAACCTTTCTCTACTATTTTGTTAACATTTATCACTTTATTTAATGTTCCCTCCACTACTCAATCATAGAGGTAATCTTGATATTTTCATAGTAAAATAATTATGCATAAAATTGGTGTATTATTTCATATTTATGTTTAAATTTATTCTTGTATAGTATTACTCAAAATAATATTTTTATTATAATGGTGGATTATTTTTTTGAGTAGAGGTGGCATGTTCCAAACTACTCATGAAATGAGGGAAATTAGACAAAGAAAATCAATATAAATCCCGGTAACATTGAATGATAGTATTGTTTTTGATTATGTGTATTGATTTTTTATGTAATTTTATAAACCAATGTTCTAAATGTCTATAATATTGTGTTTTATGGTATTTGTTTTATAAATATCATTTCATTTAAATTATATATTGGTACATGTTTTTGTTGAAATTGAATGTTTTTTTGGTGTTGTAGTGTACTGTTACATCACACTATAGTGGTGTTATAGCGTGTTGTAACAACATACTGCAATATGAACCTTTATCAGTTCTTTTTTAGTGGTGATAATAGTCATAATATTTTAACATCACTAACATTAATTTTTTTCTATAAATAATGAAACTCATTTATTATCTTTGAATGTCTAGTTTTGTATTAGTGGACTAGACCTTGATGCCTTGGTCATGATCAGGTAGTTTGGAAATCCAATCTTCCTTTTTGAAAATGCTTACCACCATTCGGTTTTGAAAAAACCCTCTTTGATGATAAAAGTAAATATGGAATTGATAGTATATTAACTATTCTATCATTATTATTACATAAAACCATGTAATATCAGGGATGAAAATATCCCATATGAAAAGTTATACACCAATATCAAGTGAAAATTCTTTCAATGGTGAAAACTCACTAATAGGATACCTAATGGGGTATCAAGAATCATCACACCATAGAAGTGTTCTATATCATGTCATGGACTATTCATAATTACCTATATTATAAAATAGTATATCATTTATGTTTCAAAAAAATAAGTCACTAATGTAGAGGCTACTATAATAATAGCTTGTACAATAGAAGGTCCAGTTCAATACTCCTCCAATATAGGATGCACTGCATGTATCTAGTCATTACCACTACATTGTGTCACAACCTAAATTACATGAGCATGCTGGATCCACTATCACGGATTGTCATGAGGCTAACTACTAATTCCTCAACCACCACCTCATCAAGAGTAGCTAATAGTGTTCTAATTTCCTTCATAATGAGATACTTCTGGCCACACTAAATAATGTTGAGTGGGTGTATATCCCTACTCACTAGGAACTAATGGGAATGTCATGCATAAGCATTGGAAATATAACATCTTGTAGTTTCTTCTACATTTCATTAGATCCTATAAACAATAGGGTATCAAATGTCCTATCTTCTCACAATGGTGTCATAAGGGGAATCTGTCTACATGAAGAGTATTACTACTAATACCCCTATGAGAAACCTAAATGTGATTATTTCTCCCACAAAAAGAACCACTAGGTAGTATATGTGTCTAACCTCCCAAGATCTCACCATTGACTTCTCTCATGTTTCTCTTAATAACGAGGGATTGAATGATTATACCAGAAATAGTAGTCATGCTAAAAAATTGACTTATGATCAGGTGTTGTATACCTAACCATCCTCAACTTCACACTTATTCATAAGATATTCACCAGATATAGTTAGTGATAATTATTTTAACTCAATAAAGTGAGATTAGTACTCCATGATAGATATGGACCCATATTGCAGGTTCATAAATCCCTATACCAGTCATACCTTGGAGTCTATGGAAAGACATTTTATAATATTATAGGCTGGATGTCCATTAAGATCATATTTTTGTGCTGATATTCAATGGTAATAACATTTTACAATTTCATGGCATAATTTTGTAGCATATCCGTAGCAAGCTTGAACCTCCTCTATAAAGGCATCAACATATGCTCAAAAATAGAAAGCATGGTCCCCATCCATGACTTAGCAGCATGAGGTTAATGATCCCCTGAAAAGGTGGGAGGATGCTACTGCGAGATCTTCTGAGTCAACTATACAATAGTCAGGGATGGTCGAGTGACACCTTTCACATTTTTTAACATATGGAGAAAGCCCTCCTGAAACTGGGAATCAATGTCCATATCAGGAATTGGAATAGGTGCCAAAGGTGGAACAGTAGGAGGGATCACTTGAAGCTCATGTCTTGCCACCTCTGGTTCATGGTTACCACACCCTTTTGAACATATGACATAAGTTCAACCTAGAGGAATGAATATACAATGACAAATTCATGCCTCATTAGAGAAACGAAAAATTTAACAAATCACAAATAGATAACTAGGATAGGTACAATCCATCATATAGAACTATCAAATATATATTCATGCTTCAAAATGATGTTTTAGATGATATCAAAAGATGATAATAGGCCATAAGAACATAATATTCACCCTCAACTTCCAACTACTTAGGCTGTGTTTGGGTCTAAGTCTCATATGATATCAAAAAAAATTCATAATTTTATAAGTAGGGATATTAAATCTATTGAAATTTTTTCTCTCTAAATAATTCAATTAAATTTATAATGTGTATTAATTTTAATTATTTTTTATCTGTTAGTAGGGGCATTGGCATTCGTATATGTATGAAGCCTAAAACATCCATAAAAAAAAAGTGGTTGATAGTGTAGACGTATTATAGATGATAATGAAATATATAATGAAATAATTTTAATTAAACCATCTCATGGATAAATTTAGAAGATAAAATCATTGATAACTCATGAGATAGGATATGGGTAAAAAAATTTATAAATTTAATATTCACATTTTTATTTCATTTATATGAATTAATATTTTTATTTAGCTTTTGATTTGACTTTATCTATGGTCAGGCTGCAAGGTTTCCATGATTGATGGAATTATGTTTCCTATATGGAGAATATAATCCATAGATATATTTTCCCTAAACCAATCAACATGGAACTAATTAATTGGGTATACCAACCCTTATTTTTTTATAATTACACAATACCAGAAAATTATTTATTATTATAAGAGTATTGTGTTTATGAAACTATTTAGATTTAATTTATTTTTAAAGAAAATGATTATGATATTTATAATAGATTTTTTATATTAATAAATTTTCTTTTACATGATTCATCAAACAATTGTAAAAAATAATGGTGTTATGAAGCTTTCTCACACATTGGGGAACGCTAATATTCATGAAAATGAGTGATACCTGATAATTTTCATTTAAAGTTGTGTTTTACAATCATTTTAAGTAGTATAGATTAAATGAATAATGAATAAAAAGTTGTATTTAATGTTTATTTTAATTAATTTTTGGACAAATATATAATATTATGGAATAATTTTTTCATATATCATGTTACTTTTTTAGTTGGTGCAATTGAATATTAAAGGGCATGCACATCAAGGAATTTATTATACAGTAAAATAATGAAATATGATGGTGTTGTTGATGAATAGATGGAAAAAATATTTTAATAATTATTCTAGTTCATTAACATTTTAATATCTATCCCATTACAATATATTTCATTCATATTTACAATAGTGCTCATTAGTGGTCCTTGATGTGAATGAAGATCAATGCTTCATAAAAAACATTTATGGAAGATATTATTTGATAACCATAATGGGAGGGTCTGGTGTTGACCTAGGAATAGTTTTATCCTCAATATGTATATTCTCACTTCAAGATACCTTAACACATCCAATTTAATTGGGTTGTAAAATTATTTTGAAGTAGTGGTAGAAAATAACATATTATACATGAAATAACATGAATGAAGTAAAAACATCATTGGTAATTTCTTAAATTCTATGATAGAATTATCTCCAAAACTACCTCAAGGATATTCTATAATTTTTTATACAATCATCCTGATTATGTTCTTTTTATATAACACATTTGGTGATAGTGGAATTATTGGTAGTCAGGGTGATAATTATTCTAGTGGTGAAGGTTATGAAGATGCTAAAGGTGATGATGCTAGTGATGTTGTTCGAGATGTGGGTTATGATAGTGATGATCATGATGGTAGTAGTGGTTATGATGATGATAATGTAATGGGAGATACTGATCTTTTACATTTATTATAATATATTTATGTCACTTACCATAATGTGTATAGTGTATGGTGACTAAAACTAATTGTGTGTGTGTATAATTATGTTTTTACATTATCAACTAATTAAATGTAATTTATATAATATATATACAATTTTTAATGTCTATCTTACTAGTTTCATATATATTTTTATCGGATTTATATTATTAATTTGTTTTTTGTGTGCGGCGGGGTCATACGTTGTCTAATGTACAACTAGTTGTGGGTCTAATACTAACAGTTTTAAGAATATTTGGTATATTACCTACAGAAACATTTCTCTATAAAACCTGGTATAATATTGTCATGATGTATCTACACCAATAGTTCTATGTAATTTTTTATGTAGACCATTCTAAATAATCTAACATTAATTTTCTTGATACAAAATTTGTATAGTCTATACAAATGGTTCTCAGTCCGACACTAATTATTTTGAATTATTGAAAACATGATAATTAATTGTTGTCATAATAATAATTATTATATTGAAACAAGTAATTCCATATCTATTTAATCAAGAGTATTTTAGTGTCTATAAAAAAGAAGAAGTTGAAATAATATAAAAAAACTAATCATACAATTATTTTTGAAGTCTAAAAATAAATAAGTGCTGATAAAAATATCATCATATTGATGTTCAGTATTGATAAATTTAAGAAAAATATTACCTTTTTGTGTGTGTCCCTAGTAGAAATTGTATATGGTTTCTATATGTTTATCCAATGAATGTTGTGAATTTTTCTTAAAAAAAAGAAAAATAACTTCTATTTTGAAACCAAAAAATGTTAATGGGAATGAAGGTTAAATGTTACTACACATGTAAATATGGTGTGTTTTTATTAATTAGAGATTACCTATTTAGAACTCCATAGATAATATATTTTGAGTAGATTAGTATTTTCTATGGGTGTCCTACTGATAAGTTTTCCAGGGTGTGTAAAAGTGGGGATAAATCACAATAGAAAAAAAATTGTTGTCATGTGGGGAGATTTGTTAGTCTGATGATTCATTGAGGAATATGGGTGGGCCCCAATAAATTAACACATGTCTATGAAGAAATTATTTGATTCATGGTAGGCTAGGTAATTATTTCCAAGTTAAGTTGAGATGTTTATACTATTATTTGGGCCCAGTTGTTACAATGGTATTAGCGGAGGAACCCATCGTGATTTGTAGTGGCACTACCTTTCTTGATAAATATAGTCTCTGACTTGGATGTTTTTCTCTAAGGGGGGGGGGGGTGAATGTAAAACCCGATATTTTTAAAGCTTTAAAAGGTTAAATATTACTACTTTTGTAAAAATGGTGAACCTATATTATTAAGAGCCTACCTAATTGGAACCACATAGTTATGCATGACTATACTTGAGTGTTGATCAGGATGGGTGACCACAGAGGATGTTTCATATGGTTCGTGAAATTGAGGAAAATCACATTGTAAAATAACTTGTTTTGGACTATGGGTATAAACATTATTATGATGATCTATTCAAGAACATGGGTGGCACCCAGCAACTGACCATTTTTTTGTAAGTATAATGGTGGTTTCTGAAAAGCTAGGGCACCTTGGGAAAGTTATACCATTGTGTATGTGTAGTCATAGAGGCTGAGTTTTTATATGTGTCATCACAATGAATCATTTTATTATATAACTCTTCCCAGATTCTATGACTATATAATATATCCACGACAATTCAGCGAAACAAATTATAACTTCCACATATTAATATTTAGCAATAGGATTTGAAAAAAAAATTCCTCTTAAAATCCCAAGAAACGAATTATATTTCAATGATGAAAAATAATATATAAGTTCTACTATGATTAATTCTAAAATCTTCAAAATCACCATCTGATTCAATATTAGGAGTAAATCAAATATAGAAGAATAAAACAGTCTAAGATTAATTAATATATTATTGTAAAAAGGATATTTTACTAAAAAAATATGAGAATCATTCATATTATCATAGAACCACCCACCAAATCATTGAAACTATACAATATTTGATTGAGTAGTGTTTAAGTAATATAAACATCCCACTATACATCTATAATGTTTTTTCTTATCTAATTTTATCTATTCATCAAAACACATTATTTTTTAAAAACCTATTAGTTTACTTACACTATAATATTTTTCGAAACCAGCACACTTTTGTGAATTATTCATATATATATAGATTAAAATAGTCACTTTTTATTTTTGGGTAAATTAGAATCCAATAAAGTAGTCAAGTTCCTTTATCACAATCATTTCAAATTTACTTTTTTATTTTTAGAAAATGCTCTTCACATTTCAATTAGTTCAAATAAAAAATAATTTCATTGACTTGTTTTATTACACTGTGAATTCATTAAAAAATTTACTGATAAAAATAGTTTCAGAAGTCATTACATTAATAAATTTTTATTCAAAAAAACGTCCATACATTTTTCCATAAAAATTTCATTAATATTATTAAATTCTATAGATCCCTTGGTATGTTTAAAAACTTTTTTATAAAAATATATATCTATAATAAAAATTTTTATTCAATATAAAAACCTTCATAGCATAACTATAAAGTATGTATCTTTTCACATCCATTTGATATAGTGTAAAAATCACGTGTGATGAAACCGAAAATGATATGTGAATTGATTCAATCCTAGAGTTTAATGAAAAGGTTTCTCCCTGTATGATTCTATTTATATAATTATAACACTTTTCAATGAGCTTAAACATATTCTAGAAAATTATTACATTAAAATCACACTTATATAAGAAGAATCATTTGACTCATATAACCATAATATCATTCATACATTTAACCAAAGTGAAAATTTTATTTTTTTAAATTGATTAGGCTCTTTATATATATAAATCCTCCATATCTCATCACCTAAGTTAGTATATATCATTTTAGGTTCAAATGAAGATAATAATGACTGATTATTTCTTTTATTTAGTAAAAACATCTTGTTCGTACTACTAAATCTATATCACTAAGTATATAATTAGTGGTATGATTAATTAATATCATTAGGTTTTTAGGTACCAATAATGGTTTTCTATCAATTTTCAAGTGATTATTTTTTAGTACTTAATCTTTTAGAATGATAATTTTTTATGGATGTGGGATAACATCCGCAAGTAAAATACAATGGGTTTTAAAACACAGACCATACTACTTTCATAATCTGGATTATTTAATTTCACATAAGTATTATTATCATAAAACATAACATGTACTGTGTATTCCGTGGTATGCGTTTTCCTATTGAAAACACAATAATCCTATCTTGTGATGAAGTATCCATTGAAAATGTTATTATAATTGTTTAAATCAAATATATAGAGATTATATATTAGTTTTTAGTATGAGTACTTCAAATAAAAACAATGATTTATTTTTTTTGGTTTCATTCTTTTCTATATGTTAAATGGTGTATTATTCGAAAGTAGTTTAAGAAGAAGATGATTTATATTATAACATGATTTATTAGTGGATTCATCCAAAGAAATATTACCAATAAAATACTTACACAATAAAGACTAGGTGATTTCATAGAGTTTTATATTCCTCTTTTCAACTACACCAATCTTTTATGGAATTCATAGTTATAAAAAATTATGACCAATGCGTTTTTTACAAAAAATATTTTTTTCATTATGAATTATAAACTCTACACCATGATCATTCTAGATAGTGATGATCGATAGGTATTTCATAATTTGAATGATAATGAAAATGTATTTTATAGAATGGATTGTTTCAAGTTTAATAGATTGAATGTTAACCCATATAAGAATTGGGTAATCATCAACTAGGACATGGAAATAGTGGTTAACTACAACAATTATAGTTTTTGTGAGTCCAAAATGATCCATGTGGAAAAAGTATAATATATTTGAATTTGAGAGTTCACTTGTAAGTTAAAATCTCATCATTCATTATGTATATAACTAGGAAGGGTCACTAACTAGTGAAGAATTAATATTATATTTTATAAGATCCTTCATAATTAGTATCCTATAAATGTTTTCATTAGTGTATGTAATGAACAATTATAACTTCCTATACCAATGCCAAGATACAACCTTGAGCATACTCAGACAGGGAATTTTTGGGCATGTATGTTCCACTAGGTCAAAAGTGTAAACATTATTTTGTGTATTGTTAGATAAGATGTGAACTTACAATACTCTATGATTATAGTATGTATATTCCTTTGAATAAATTATATTTTGAATAGTTTATATGACTTGAAACACTTAAATATAACAAACAATGATTCATTTTATTGAGATATAGTATTATAAAGAAAAAAGATCAATAATACAATATATGAGATGAGAATGATACCTCATATACAAGAAGATAATTTGTTTTAAATGGAACCTATATTTTCAAATTTCATGACTGATAGAAGTGAAGCCTCTGTAGAAAAGTGATTTAACATGGACCATACACTGTCTGAAAATATTACTCTCAAATGGGGGGTTTTCTTTTTGGAACCTGTCACTGGTAGCTTCTAAGACCCCAATAGGCAAAATATATAGTTCTCACTCCATTAAAGGGAACTGTCTTTAGGACTCCTCCTTGAGCTTTGTCGCTAATAATTTCTTGAATAAAAGGAATGGATACTTATCCCAGATGGTTGAAAATGGTTTATGGTTATCCCACCGTGTATCTCTATTCAATTGAACTATGAAAAGTGGATGATGTGAACCATTGGAATCTTGTAGTTATGTTCATCCATGAACATCCCCATACTTCTTTTATATTGTATTTTTTGGGTTTTCTATATTCCGTTGATGGTTTCTTCTATCTCTGGATATTAATTGTTTTCATTCATTTTATATCCAAGTAAGAATTAGTTTATTCTTAGTAATTGGAGTCTTCGAAATGTGGATACTATAGGTTCTCTTAATTTTGGTGGTCTTATGATGTTTCATTGGGTAGGGATACTAGTACATCGGTGTTGTGGGTTAGGAACCCAGATATTCCAACTCCATTATTCAACCCTCACATTATTCAAAGTATATGTGTCTATCTGGGTGGTTTTATTTGTGATGTTGAAGAAACCCATATCTTTAATGCTACCTTTTCACCCCACATTTTTGTGAATGTGGATCCCTCAAAACCTCACCATATATCGTTCATATTCTACTAAATGAAGGTTTACCCTAGTGGTAGTATGTTCATTCCCCATATCCTCCTCACTTTTGATAGGTTTATCGACTTCATGGTCATTCTGTGTAGGTTTACATGTGCCATGTTGCTTCGATGGGTAAAAGTACTATTCGAGATGAGTCTAAATATGTGTTACCTTTAAAAGAGGATCAATGTTATCCTCTTTACTCAGAATCTTATAATCCAATATATGTGATTCCGTCTTCTCGTGATGGTTCTATTTCTATCATGGTTGGAGATCATCCTTTTTGGTTGCCTAATAATGCGCCCTATTTTTTTGGAAAAGTAACCTTCTACCCTAGTTCTCAGTAATGTTGGATATGGAGGATAACCTTACAGATCATAATAAGGATCGACCTTAATAGATTTTTCACTAACAGTTAAGATGGATTATTTTTCTGATGATCAACCTTCAGTATAAGTACCATTATTTCTAGAAAAAACTAATATTGTGTCTGATAGTCAGGACTTTTAGGTGGAATTAATGGGATATAACTTACATCCCTACTTCTATTGTTGAGATATCCTAATATTTTTGTAGATATATTTCCTCCCACCATCGAATAATATTCCCTTTACCCTTTATTTGTAAGCAATTTTTCTCACATAAAGTGTCTACTATCTCTTCTTTGGGAGTTCAGGTGACCCCTTAATGTCAAAATAAGCGGTCAGTTTTGATAAGGTAGTTCCATATTCTTCTAAGTTGTGGGTAAATATAGACATGACTCTATTTATTTATTTATTATTATCATCCTATGGAATTATAATGTCTTAGTGACACAAGAAAATCTTGATTTTATTTCATTTCATGTTATTAAACTTCATTTTTTAGTCCATGTTGTATTTAATCATAAATTGAAAGAAGACCAGATCAGTTGTTTTACTAGAGAACATGGTTTTACGTACATGATGAATGAGAATATCCATGATAGTCTTATTTGGATATTATATAAGAACAATGTCTCTGTTGATACGATAGAGTCCTTGGTTCAACATATTATGAAAAAGATGGAGACTGGAGTGGCCAATTTAATTTTCACTTTTTTTGAAGTGTTAAGTATGAATGATATGATGAATTTATGGAAATAATTAATATAATTTCACCTGGGGAATATACCTTGGTTCATGGCTAGGGACTTTAATTCTATCATTGATTCATCTAAGAAGAAGGGGAGAGGAAAATACATAAATCAGGATCAATTAATTCAAAGAGTTCTTCTATTAAAATGGTTTTATGGATGTTGTGTTCTTGGGATAACCATTCACTTTTCGATAAAATAAAAATGGAAGAAAATGAATATGTATCATACTAGAATGATAATTATATGACATACAATTCATCAAATCCTATCCTTAGGATGGGGTTAGTCATCTTCCTCATGTTCTTTATTATCATGCACCTCTCCTGGTGTAGTTAAACAAGGAAGACAGGAGGTCATGACACTTCTGATTCTTAGAATGTTTAACACAAACAGAAGTCTTATTACAGATGGTGAAATATTCATTGGATAAACTGGCTTTGGGATATTCATGGAATAGACATACCAATATATTAAAGAGATTAAGGGAACATATTCGAGAGTTGAACAACAATAGACACATCTATGAATCTTACATAGAAAACACTAAAAATTACATAAACAGGTTAAACGATATGTTATAAGAATGATGATATGACGAAGGGATTTCAATTATGGAGGATAAATAAAATAATTTTAAAAAATAAATCAGTGGAGGTAAAACAGATAGAAAGATAGAAATCAAGTGTGATTTGGATCATGGAGGGGGATAAAAATATGGGCTTATTCTAGGCTTTTAAGAAATTTAAAATGATTATAATGCTATCAACATCAAGATAGAGTATGGTTCTTTAACTATAGATCTCAGGTTGGATAGAAAATGTGAAGAAAATAACATTGAAAATTCTATTGTATGTTCTATTCTTCTAGTTGATACTATACTTTTGAGGGAATGTAGAGATGCGAACTTATAGAATAACATAACTAGGCTAGCTAACGTTGATCATCATTTAATGGAGGCAATCCCAGATGAAAAGAAAATCAATGAGTTTATGTGTTCTTTGAACACTAAAATTTCTCATGGTCATAATGTCTTCCCAAGTATATTTTATGTGATTTCATGGAATTTTATTACGGGGAAGGTAACTAAGAAATTTAGGATTTATTTTGTGGATGATCCATCACCGTATCCATTAACAACTCTAAAATAGTTATAACTCCCAATGAAAGGGAGATAACCTCATGGAATGAGTTTAGACTGATTTTCATATTCAACTTATCTTATAAAATTCATACAAACATCATAGAAAAGTATTCATAGGGTGCTACCTAAAATTATTTTTGGGGAATAACATATATTTATGATGTAATGAAACATAAATTGGGAAATGTGGATCATGATATAGATGGTTAATGATATCAATAGGGAAATACATGGTTCTAACATAGTGATCATGGTGTACATTGATAAATAGTATGACATAATGAAATATAGTTTAATTCATAAGGCGAGAGAGAATTTATGATTTCACATCTGGACCCGTGATCTGATCTTCAGGTGATTTGATTCTACATAGCACTTGATTCCATTAATGGGGAGATATATTCGGTTCTTTATGTTGACCTGAGGTGTTTGACTAAGATTTCACCTATAAAATATCCTATTCAATCTTTTACATAACTTTCCCTTCATAATCCCTCATAAATAACTTTAATGTGGGTCCATTCAATATTTTAGATACATAAATGGGATGGAAATTATATCTAACAATATATATGTGGATGATATTGTGTTATTCATTAATCGTAAGACAAGATCGATGGAGGGGTTCAAAAAAATGATTGACACATATAGATATTTTATTGGCCAATGGATCCATTATAAGAAGAGTAGTGTATATCTCCCTAAACACTGCTTGACCTATAGAGGTAAGATCATCCATGAAAATTTGTGAATCCAAAAGCTAGGTTTCTTAATTGATTTTTTTAGGAGCACTAATCATCATGGGGAAAATCAAAAAATATTTATTTGATAACCTGGTGATCCTAATAAGAATGAGTATATTATATAGGAAAAAAATCCTTTTATTCAGTAGAAGGATCACAATAGTTATTTTTTTAACTATATTTCCCATGAATGAATTTTATATTTGAAGGGATCTAAAGTGTATAATTGATAAAGTCTGAAAAATAATTGATTATTTCATTTGGGATTACAAGGTTGATTGGAAGTGTCATTGGGATTTTGGTAAGTTGTTCGTGAATCTACATGTAGAGGGGGGGATCAATGTGAGGAATGTTACTAAATCCAAAGAGGCTATACAAGAGATATTGGATAAGGATATCGTTGAAGTATCATTATTGTGAGAATGGTTAATGGGAGAAGATATTGGGAAGAATAGAGAGTCTAGGATGAGTTCATGAACAAACTATGAATACTAGAAAAAGATAAGTAGAAATCATATTGGATGTTTGGATAGTAAGGAATAATGGGTTATTGGGTGTAATGATATTAGGTTTTGGAAACATAACTATGTTGTTTGGATCCTTCTCTTTCCTAGATGACTATAATTGGATATCATCTTTAATCTGGTGAGATTAAATCAAAGACTCATTTTTTCCATGGTTTATGTGGTTAAAAATCCTTTCATGAATGAATTTCTCCTATGTATGAGCATGATAGACATGTTTTCACGAAAACGACATTAAGATACTATAGATCATGTTATCTAGTCATAACCACGAAAACCTTCCAACTAACAAACCTGTCGGTGATCAAACTTTGAGACATAGTTATTATAAAAAAGTTCAATTTTATTATATGGCATTTTGGTAACAATGATGTTCTTATGGATTAAAATATTCAAAAAAGGGAATCAATGTGGCTTCAAGATTCTTATGCTTTGAGAAATTTAGTTTTAAACACATCATGAATCATTTAGTTGAAATAGAATGGGCTATTTTTTCATGGTATTAGGTTGGAAAAAGGATGGTATTTCATGTATAGTGGGATAAAATATAGGTGTTTCCCTTAAAATGGTTCTAGATGAAGATAATTAGGTTATTTAAGACAAGCTATGTGGTGTGGTTCTCACCTCTATCATCGTGGCGATCTAGGAAATGAAAAAAATGGAAGAGAGGGAAAACACTATTCCATTGGATTTTTTTAATCTTTAAGTCTTCTATATCATGTCCAATATTGACTACATAATCCAGAGTAGTGGGTTTAGGATAGTAGATCGATATCTTATTGCAAGAGGCTTAAACATCGGTGAGACAACCTCTTATGGGAGTTGGATCAAATAGACCAACCTTCTTTCATGATTCAATCATAATGTTCCAGTTCATGAATTCCAGGTGAAATGAGAGGAGGAGTCTTGGTTAATGAATATATAGGGTATGTAGTAAATTGGTTTAAAACCTTCTATGAATCAGGTAACACAATTTTGGTGGAAACCATATCCCTCCTTAATGGGCTTTCCTAGTGCAATATTTACAACATGAGTATTGAAACTATTGAGTCAAATTCGAAAATTATTGTTGGTTTTACTTATCACAGTGATAACAGTCAATGGTATCTAGCATATTATATTGGAAAGTGTCAGGATAACATGAGTAGTGAAATAGTTGTCACCCATAATTTGAGAGAGGGGAACATCTTTGTTGACAACCTAACTATACAAGGGAGCCCTCATGAACGTATTATTATTTATTATAGTATTTTGTCCCTTCTTCATTATTGTAGTCTCATTGTTAGTGGTGATGCTCTAGGGCCACATCACTACAAACAACTATAACCCTCTAGATGCCCACATTTTTGGAATAAATAGTGGTTTTTATGTGAATAAAATATGTGTTTTTAATGTGAAACCACATTAATATAATTAAAAGTGTGGTAAATGCATATATATATATATATTCCATCAATAAAAAATATTTATGCTTATAATTTTCCCTGAAAATAACAATAAAAAATGAAACTATATAAAGTCATAAAACAATTAGAAATTTTGAGAGAGAATTAAATATATAGGATTTATAAATTTCTATGAAGCATGTAAGACTATATATAAGAATGTAATATGTTCATAGGATATATGGTTATTGTATATATAACTAATAAATATAAAATCATTGATTATATTTGAACCTAATAGATATATTAAAATTATGGAATTTATAAATATTTATTTTAAATATTATAATTCACAACATTAATGTAATTAGTAATTAATATGAAATATTATTAAGAGTAATTATTGTTTAATTTTTTTTTTGTTAAAAATATTTTTTCATTATGTTTTATATTTTCAACTAAAATATAATTATTAATATTTTATAAATTTAATTTTATAATATTAACATCATTTTTGTATTTAATATATCAAAATTATATTGGAATGAATTGATGTTATTTTTCTAGTAAATTTTATTTTTGGAGAAGTGTGAAAAATAATGTTTTACATTATCTTTATATCATCATATTTATATAAATGGTACATAAAAATTCAGAAAAACCATGTTCTAAAAAAATTAATTTTTTATTAAAACAATCCAATTTTTCAAAATATATTTTGAATTTATAAACATTCAATTTTTATTTTTGATCCTATGTTATATTTTGTTATATTAAAAAAATATTTTTGGAAATTTTAATCTGAATAAGTATTCAAATGATACGATTTAGTTTGGACTTATTTGAGAAGTTAATTTTGTCGCATTTTTTTAATCTTAAACTAATTAATATCATATGAATAAATAATATTTTATCTAAATATGTATAAGCTAATTTTTATTATTAAAAATACATTTTTCAAAAAATTGTTTAAATTCCACATCTGTCTTCATATTAAAATTTATTTTTATTTTTATTAGATATTTTACTAGATAAAATTGTTTTCATATATGGAATTTCAATTTTTAAATTTGTTAATAAGGTCCATTTTATTTGATAGGGGTAAAAATAAGCTACCAATGTGAAATCTAGTCGCCATAGTAAAGGCTAAAATGAGGTAAACACTTTTAAACAAGTGATGAAGTCAAAAAATACCACACTGACTCATCCAAAAATAATTTTATTATAGATATATTGATCTATCATATTTACATTTTCAATCATTATAAATGTTTTATCCACTACCCTTTAATATGACCGTCATTTATATATTACGAAATTAAAATTTTTAAAAATGTATCTGCTCTCACTTATAAAAGAAATCATCCTCTACGAACATCACCCTATACATTTTCTTCTTAATCATATTCAATAACTACCAAATTTATCTCCCTAGAATTTTTCTCTAATGTCTAAGAGCCTTTGGTTCTAAAAAGAATTCTCAAACCCCAAATTTTCAAGATGTCCTCTAAGAAGAGATTCAAGTCTTAAATAGTAATATTATCTTAGCCTTGATCATACACATAAATATTATCCACATACCTCTTATTTAACAAATAGTTTATCCTTAATTATATTTCATTAAAATATTTAATATTATGAAAAAGTGATATTATTTATATATAATGATATGTTCATACTCATTCTATCATTCTAATGAGTTTTATTTTATTTTATTCCATTATGTATATGAAAGGATTAATAATATTAAGGTAATTAATGATAAATAAAAGTAAAATAATTATAATATTATGTGATTTTTAAAATTTTAAATTTTTTTAAGAATTAAGTGATGTTTTAAAAACACAATTTCACTGATAAAATCAATTCATTCTATGAAATAAAAATTTCTGAAAAAATGATTTCATTGATATATTCTAAGTTAATCATCACTATAAGTCCAATGAAAAGGATGTGGGAAATGAAAAATACATAAATTCCATTTAATTCATTTTCATCAAGATGATGGAGGTTACGGGCCCATGAAAAAAGTCTCAAGTATCAAAACTACAAAATCAAATCATGTAATGGAAACTGAATTGTAAACCCCAATATATAAATTTCATCTTAAAAATTTAGTATATGGACAATAATGAATGATATATATTGGGTATAATGTAATTTAAATATGACTAATCTTCATATTTATATTAATAATAAACTAAAAATTATTATACATAGAATTTAGAGCATGTACTACTACGTAAGAGATTAAGGTAAGGGTTCTTAGTCACTTTTTAAATTCAATGAGTCGTTTTCATATTGTGTATTATGTTTTATTTTATATTACGTTCTATTGAAAAATACCATATTAATGTTTTATAACATATTTATCATGTAGTTAATGTGATTTACAAATTCAAATAATGGTTTCCCTTTCAATGTGTCTTTATTCAAGTGTTAGAAATGTCATAAGGGTCACAGTTCTATTCTCACATTATATTTGGATTTTTTTATTTAAATTTAAATTATTATTGTTGGAATTTGAATGTTAATTATCTATGTAAATCCATATATTTTATTCTCTAATTGTTATTTATTGTTTATACGTGACTTCTAGTATCTTTTCCCTCCGTTTGGTTCATAAATCAATATAAGGGAGACCTTTAAGAGAAAGAGACCATATCTCTTCATTTTGATTATGAATGTTCTTCCCCTTATCAAAATAAATTCTTTTCTTTTTATAAACGCCCTTAAAAATAATAAAATGTTTTTTTGATCCTTTGGTCAGCTCAAAAATGTATCTCTCACGGCTGACAGAGTCTCCACACCAGGGCGTTCAATTGAGAAACCATTGGGCTGATAATCGATCATTTGCAGATGTTGAAGTTGGGCAGCCTCGACAGACTAATGTGCCTCCTGGTGGGGATGGGGTTGCAGATGAGGAACTTCACATTGTCCGGAATACATTTTCGCATAATGGTCATTTGACGATTTCTTTTCATTCCAACAAGGTAAATATTCTATGCACAGAGTTTTGATTCGTGCTTGTTGGAAAATTTATTTGGAGTTGACCTTCATTATTGTTTTTTAGGAAATGTCATAAAGAAATTAGGTTTTTTCGATTTCACATTTGTTTTCTTAATTCCCCCAACTTCATTCTTCGGTTTTCATCTAAAAATGAATACTGTAGACTTTAGGTGAGGAGATCGTGAGATTTTCGTGGATGCACAATGAATGTTCTGAAATGGACTCCTGATTTTGATCCTGACATTGAATTACCTATTTTCCATATTTTTCTTAGTTTCCCTGGTTTACAAATTCATCTATTTAATCATATTACCATGTTTTGGATTGCTGGTCTAATTAGATCCATGTTGATGTTGGACATGGAAAAAAGAAAACTCTCTAGGCCTTTGGCTTCTAGGATTTGTACCAATATCTATGTCTCTAAACCTTTTCCATGTCAAATCTAGATTCAAAATTGTAGCCATGTATTCTTACAAGAGGTTATTCATTAATGTTTACCCACTTATTGTTTGTAATATTCTAAAATGTGACATTTATCCATTGGATGTGGTATGACAGTCTTCCCACTTGCTCACAATACTTGGATTGAGAAGGGAAGATTAAAGATGTAAATTAAAACTTTCATAAGAGAGTTTATGAAAGAAATGGTGCTTGCTAGCCCCACAGGAACTAAGGACTCCTTTGGTGAGAAAAATGAAGATGTTGAAAAGCCTATGGAAGATCAGGCTAAAGTCATTGTCAATCTAGATAGTGGTTCAAAACATGGAATCTTCCAGGGTTTTTTTGATGTTGTCCATGATGTTTTTTATCACACCACCGAGGAGAAATATCTGGTTGTACTTCCTCAATCAGAACTGGTAACATGCCTAACACAAAGCACATCCTTTTTGGGGGTTAACCAGAAAGATGATCAAATTGAGGAAGAGTTCCTAAAATCAATCTATGGAAAAGGGAAAAAACAAATAGTGGATGTTGATGGATTTATTACTACCAATCAAAAAACTAGGGAATGTAGAGACTATTATAACCATGAATGAAAAAATTCCATGAGGTCACTTGATACTCATAAAAATGAGAGCACTGAAACTACAACATCAACGAATTTGGTTGACTGGAGTGACATTTTTTTGGAGATTTTCATGGCTACAGTTACACCTTCACAAACATGAGGTCAATCCTCCTGTTGCACCTCCTAATGATAAAATGAACTAATTCTCTAACTCGGTGGTGATGTATGTGGATCAGGGTTTTGACGAGGTGAGTGAAAATTTGGAATATCGATAGGAACAACGATATGGAATGGCTTATCAAAGGCTCAGAGATGGAGAAATTTCTGTGGACACTAATCTTGATATCAAACATTGACTGTTTAATAATAGGTTGGTGCAAGAGTATAATTAAACTCCCATATTTTTATGACTATTTCTTCTTTTCTCTCATGTCACGACCCACTACGCTTGTGTTATGACAATTCTAGCATGGTCACTTCCATATTGATTCCTTGGAAGTAGCTTGGAGTTGCTGCACTCGATGCTTGATGTGTTTGAGCTTCTTTGTTATATCTCCCTGTTTTCATCTCACTTTTGGGTTTGTGTAAACTCATTACACCTCAAGCTTTTATTGTAAAACCTTTTATTTAATAAATTTATTGTGGGAAAGAATTTGGCAACAAATTTATATCTCCGTTTGTGTTTAAAAAAGAAATTTATTAAGGTATTTTCATGATACCTCATACTTTATTTTCATTTTTTTTAATGTTTCTCCTTAAACTTTTCTATACAAGAAATATTTAAAATCTTTATAAAAGTTAAAAAATAATGATCTTTTTAATATTCACAATGTTATAAACTTTTCATATTTTTATTTATATTAATTGTTATTTAGATACCTTTTAATTATTTCAGGGTATTCAAAATTAATCTATTGTACCCTTGTCTTGTGATTTATTTGTTTTTTTATTTCACCAATAGAAAATGAAATTCCTTCCTGATTTTCAATAAATAGATTAGATACATTTTTTAATGTGTATTTAATCTATGTAGGCATCCCTTAATAATAACTATATTTAATTGAGGATATAATATAATGATACAATAAAATTTATTTCTTGGGATGGATTATGATTTTTTAGAGTAAATGTTTATGAAACATAATTATTTTCCATTTATTAATTAATAAACAATGGAATAATGAATGTTTTCTAGTAAATGTGAAAATATTTATGGATGATCATTTTTATATGGGTGGGTTTTTTATGGAACATCCCTACATTGTGTAATGATTCATATCTCATGAGACGGTTTTCTTATGTGTTGTCATGATAGTGGTTATCTATATTCACATCTTTATGTATGTGCATGATTAAAGGTAGTTATGCTCACAATTTTAGGTTTGAAGATGATTTTTTTTTGAAATGTTAAATATGTTATGGTTTCCCTTGATTATAATTATGAAACATTTCTAAGTCATGCCAAATTCTTACTCCAATGATATATTTTCATTTTTTTATTTATTAACTCATGCTTCCTCACACCATTGGTATGTGATTCCTATAATGATCAAAGAATTATGTAATGTTATATGATATATAATACATGTTTTATAGGGTATTGTTTTCTTATTAAAAGATCATGAACATTTGTTATTTTCTCATATCCTCATTCTCATCATATTCTCACTTATGATATTTAATTTTTATGACAAATGTTTATACTTGTTGTGAACTGAGGCTCACCCTTTATTTTCAATCAGTTAACCTATTATATGAAGAATGGAATTATTTATAAATTGCCTATATGAAATTAATGTAATTTTATAGAAAATTTTAAATACTTATATTAAAATAAGATTATCCTGGTATATTTGGAATGATTTTCATTTATAAGAATGTTATTGGCCTTTATATATAATAACTACTCCATACACTCTAAAACTCTAAACCTAAAATTTCTTTTGTTTTTATTTAGTGTAATAATTTTCATTGATAATTTAATATGATTAATGGGTATATTTGGAATCTCTAATCTAGATCAATGATGTGTACAGATAAATTTAGTGTTATGATGTTTTTAAATGAGTCAAATTTATGAGTTTTAGATACCACCAATCGTTAATAAATTTAAAATAGATCATAATTTTAGAGGCATATATACCATTTTGAGGTCTTATATGATTAAATTTTAAGTTTATTGATGATTTTTTGGGGGATTATTATAATTTATTAAGAATAATATATTATTGAGTCACAAATAACAATTTCCATTATAATTTCATTTTATGTTAATCTAATTATATTCATTTAGGAAGAAGGGTGAATTGATTTTGTATGAATAAGTTGGCTAGTTTAAATAACCTTGGTTATTGAAAAGTGATTTTTTAGAAGGAATGTTTGGTTATTTTTGGAAATAATAATATATTTTGGGAGTATATGTGTTATTTTTTGAGTGATTAATGTTCTTTTTAATTTAAAGTAAAATTTATTTTTGGGAGAAAATAATTCACTATTTTTATTAGAACGATCCTAATAATTTTGGGTTTCATTATTTATACATATTCTGATAATGAAATTAAGAGAATTAAAATTATAGAGACCATGGATTAATTAAATGTGTTATAGGTATATAATATTTTATCATGATTGAACTAAATGTTTCATAGGTTAAAATGATGGAGTTATTTGATAAGTCATCATAAGGGTGTATTTTTTATATTCATATAGTGTATTAATATTATTTTCTTAAATAATAACCTAAAATTTTTGTTTTTAGTTTGTAGTTGAATATAGGTTCATGAAAATAAAGCCATTTTTGGGACATCTCATGAGACTCCTCAACCTTGTATCTATGAAAACATAGTTAGAACAATTGGTTGAAAGAAATAAAAATATAAACATATAATTACTATAAAATAAAACATTAATTTCATTATCTTACTTTTGATTTTGATTTTCATATATCAGTAAAACATATATATTGGGTCATTTATATTTTATTTATATCCTTTTATAATTTCATTGGTGAAAGACAATTAAACTTTTGGGGATGATTTTTTTTAATGTCGGGATATTTCACCCGATGATTTTAGTTTTCATTTTTTTTATTAATAAATAATATGTTTATTAGCTTATACCTCACACAACACCTAACTAAAATTATCCATTAAATATTTTATTCAGAAAAAGTAATAAAATTAAAGATAAAACAAAATAAATTATGTAGTTTCTATATAAATCAACACTAAGAATTATACCATGGATGTAAATGAACATGAATATTAGAAATCCATGATAATAAAATCTATATCCTCGTGGTTTTCAATGATGATAATAACCCCAACTACATATATAAAATCATGGAAGATATTAGAAATATAATAAACATGCATATATAAAAGTGAATTGACAATTTGAATAAATTTGTATGATGCATGCATGACTATATTTAGGAATGCCATATGGTTATAACATATGTTTCATTTTATATATATTAATTAGAAAAATAGTTTTTAAGTGTATTTTAAAAAAATATACATATTTAAACAATGAAATTTATGATAATAAATTAAATATGAAATAATTAAAAATAATTATGTGACTGATAATTTATATGAAATAGGATTTATGATAATTAATGCTCAAATATACTATTATTATTAAAATTAGTTGTCATATTATTTTTTTATTTAAAATTATAATTTCTATATATTATAATGTTAATATTATAAAATTTATTTTTTTGGATTTTGTATGTATAAATTAGTATGTTGTAATTTTTTAAAAAATGTAGATATTTTTTTAATAATAAAAATAATGTTTTTATGAATACATTAACTTTTATGATATCACCATGATATAAATGTGACATAATAAATAATGATATATTTTCTCAACTAAAATGGAATTATTTAGTTTAATATTACATTTAGAAAGAAGATGTTGAATCTAGAAGCATCTTATAGATATTTTGTAACCTAAGATATATTTTATTCAAATAAAGAAATATTTTTTGTCCTTTTAATTTAATTAAGTAATCAAATTTTTTTGTTATTTTTTTATTATATTTAATGTTAAATAAATATCTATTTCTTAATTACCAACCAGTACATATCATGTGATTCAGGATTAGTTTATTTAAATAAGTATCAGTTCATTATTATGCATTAATATACAGTTTGCCTAAAAATAGTTTTTCTACATTGTAAATTATTGTATTAAATTTAATGACTTTAACCATTATAAATTTTAACCAATAAAATATTTTTTTTTGCATCTTAATGTCTATATTTTCGTAATGATGACAATTTTATTTCTTTAGAATAAAAATATTTTCCTAAGGTAATAGTTCGTCACTATGGTAAAGACTAAAATAAGGTAAATGAATTAAATCATGGGATACTAAAAACATATCACACCATATCATCCCTAAATTGGTGGATATTTGTCATATAGACCTCCCAAGATCCCATTTAAATTTTTTTTCTATTTTTGATGAAATTTTATTGAATAAAAAACTAATCTTTACAAAACATCCATTCGACTCGTATAAAAAAGGACACATCCTCTCCCTACCTCAATGCACACCTTTAATTTAATGAACTATATAATTTATTTGAATCTTTTCAACCTCAAAATACACCTTCATATTTAATATCCAATTTCCCCAAGATGATGTTCTAAACCCCTATTTTCAATAGGATCTATAAGAGTATATTCAATTCTTCATCCTAAATATTATATTACACTTTATAAAATATATATATATATATATATATATATATATATATATATATATATATATATTCTTCAACCACATCATCCAAAATATTATTTATAACACTAATGAAATTTATTCTATATCCTTATGATTCTATTAAATATTTATTTCTACTATAAAATAACATGTTCTTACTCATTCATTCATTATAAAATGTTCATCTTTTGGTCGGTTTTACCAAATACATGAATGATGTTATAATTTTTATATCACTATTGATTAAAAAAATCTTAATAATGGTAATATTATTTAATTAGTTTTTTCTTTGAGAAGATTTATTCGTTATTTAATTATTATATTTATATTCACTAATAAAAAAAATATCTTTTTTAGAATTAAAAATTAATGAAATAAATATATTTTTTAAGACATCCACTATATTTTCCATAAAAAAGACATTGAACCCCTTAAATTAATTTACTTTTAAATAAAAATTTGCAGTTTTTAACCAATGAAAAATATATTAGGATTAGAAACACTAAACAAAATCATATAAGGGAAACAGAACCGTTAAATCCCAAATATTAATTTTAATAGTAAACAACTAAAATATGGGCAATAAGGAATGATATATGGATGGTATAAAGTGAAATAATTTGGAAAAAAGTTCTTATACATAAAAAAATTAACCAATATTTATTATACATGTAATTTAGTGTGTGTTCAATTAAGTGTCATTCTATGTTAAGGGTTCTTGGTCTTAATTTTTATTCCTTAAGACATGGTTCATATTATACTACATGTTTTCTTTTGTATGGTTTTATTATGAATCAATAGCACATGAATGAATTATAATACATTTTTATTGAAATTACATGAATTTAATAATCTAAATCAAATTATTTCTTTCAATATCTCTCTATTTAAGTGTTATAAAAGTCATTAGGGTAAAATTTCAGATCACATTTCATCTTAGGATTTTTAATTTTGATATTTATTTTTGGTGAATTCCAAGAATAATTATCTAAAAAACCTATCTATTTTAATATATAATGGTTTTTATTGGTTTTATATGTCTTATTTTCTTTTACACTCCCCTTGGATCAAAAATAAAATGAAAGGTTACCTATAAGAGAAATCAACCCAATATATTTTCTTTCATTCATGAATATTTTTCTTCTTTATTCATATTCTTAATATATTATAACTATTATTATATAGAGTAAAATATTTATTTAATATAATGTATGTTATTATAATTTCTTCTCATAAATTTTGAGGATAATATTTTAAACATTTTCATCAAAAGTCATTTTCTTACTTTCATTACAAAAGTTCAAACAGAATATTCTCTAAAAAAATTACTACATAACTATTATTTCTTATCACAATATATGTTATTATTTAATAATATTTTATTCTAATATTTTAATTTTTTAAAATTATTATCTATTCACTTTGTTTTATGAATTTTAATTTTTTTATTGTTACCAAAATAAAATGATATCTCTTGTTATTTTTTTCAAATTATATTTTAAATTATTTTATATAAGTAATATTTATCTCTGTCAGCATCCATTAATAACTATTATTATTAAATAGGGAAGTTCTATAATGATATAATTCATATATTTTGTATGGATGCATTTTGATCATGTTTGGGGTAATTTTTTTAAACCAACTTATTTTCTATGGAATAATTAATCTTTGATGGATTCATGATTAGTCTATAGTAATTATAGAAAACTAAGTATAGATGATCATTGCGAGATATGTGGGTCAGTTATATCCCATTAATTCATTTGGTTGATGATTTATATGGAATGATATTATGATGTAATTTGAGTAAATTATTATTATGAATTTTAATGTAATTATATACTCTTATTCCAATGAAATATTTCCATTTCTCGTGATCATTAACTTATTATTCCTCACCCATTTGAGTCATGATTCATATTATGCTCTGGTAATTAGATCATTATTTTTGATTTATGATCCATTCATTTGGGATTTAAATATGACATAATTATAATGTACCTTATATATATTCTCATACCCACATGCTTTTATAATGATCACTTATGATCTTTGACATTTATTTATCAGGTTTACCTTTACAGAGAAACTGTGATCACCCATTGAAAGGATTATGTTGTCCCATTAAAAAAATTCTATTATGTATGATTTTTATAGAACTAATTCATGTAATATTTTGGGGAATTATGATGTCCTATTATTAAATAAGTAGTTAAAGGAATATATGAACAAAAAAAATTAATTATTAAAATATGGGTCTTGATATGTAAATATTTTTCTATCTCTCTAAAACCCTATACATAAAATGACCATGGTATTTATTCAGTGGAGTATTTGTTATATATCATGTAATATTATAGATTTTAATTTTGGGGATTTTATATAACTCCTACCAATCATGTTATGGTACATTTTTCATTCCAAAAGTTCACTAACTAACCTACATCAAATAATTATATTATATTGATATGTTAATTATTATTCCATTGATCATAAATAATATTTGAAATATTAGTATCACTGATAAATAAAATATCAACAATTTGAAAAATCTAATATTGTATATTCTCTTTAAAAATAAGATTACTACATTTCACTTTTTTTATGATCTGGAATTTTGACTATTTTTGGTGATTTTTTGAGTACAATTGTTATCCAATTTCATAGTATCCTAAATGTGGAACTCATCCCTTTGTCATAAAATAAAATATGATAAAATTTTGGAACTAAAATATGTTTGGGACCGAAAATGTTATCAAATAAAACCATAAGAACTCAATTATATCCTACTCTAAAATATTAAAAAATTATTGGTTATTTACAAATACAATCCATATAAGTTGAGAATGATTGATCCTTATTAACGGGATAATGATATCCCAAGGGGCCACCATTTTGATACTAAGTGATTTAGGGTGAATTTTTTTGAATCAAATAATTTTATTGAACATGCAACGTACCAAAATTTAAACCAATTCTATAAGATATTTTTGTAGGATAAACTATCTTAGATATCTTTGAATATTACCCATTTATAATGTAGAATTATAAATAATCTTATTTATAGTAAAAAACTGGATATCAATTTAACTAATTTATTCTGATAATTATTAGTTGAAATTAAAATTCATTTATAATATATCTAGGAATGAACATTAAATATTTTATCATACTATTTAATGAGATATACTTGAACCTAATTATAGACTCACACAAAATGTTTATATGTTATATCAATTCTAGTCACATATTTAACCATCACACCAAATTTTAGAGTATCATATTCATATCCAAAGTATAAGTATAAGTGTAATCTATATAAAAATTCATATGAAATTTTGTGTTTACCTTTCTTATAAAGATCATTAAATAATTTAGAGATTTAGCATAAAATCATGTTATTATAGGATCATAAAAACTATCTTTTGAAAAACAATCAGAATTTAAATAATCTTTCTTGTTTCCCTCAGATTCAATTTATTTAATCACAATATATATTTACCTCTTAGAATACTTGTATAAATCCTTTTTAACTTATGTTTTAGATAATCTAGGCTAAAAATAATATGTTTTTTTAATTTTTAGAAAAATATTGGATAATTCATTCTTTGTATCTTTTCTTCCATTTTTTTATATCAATATATTTTATCACTTATATATAAATTATTCATTTTGATAAGTTAATTAAAATACCTCATAATTTGAAAAAAATGAACCAACATTATGTTCCAAACAACTCATATATAAATCAAGATTATTCTTCTTATTTGAGGTATTATATATTGATCATATTATTTAGAAGATTCAATTTCTCAACCGAAGGTAATTCCAATTTGTATCTTCTCGTTTTTGGTATCTTTATTTAGTTATTTTATTTTTACAAAAAAAGTTCTGATATGTTTTTTTAAGATTATCTTATTAAATGTTTTCATTCAATCTATCATTTTTTATTCCCATTATAATAGAAGAATTTCACCATTATTTTTCACATGTTTTTTACCTGAAATTTATTTCTACCCAATATATTGATATTAATTCACAAAAATCATAAATAGTTAATACATTTTTCAAAACCAATTCACCCTGTTGAAAATTGAATGCTTGATATTCTTCTCTATGAACCACTCTTTATTCTTTACGAACCTATTATGTTCTAAAGTTTGTAAACTATAAATAATTCCAAAATCTATGAATCATTTCACAAGATGAAATATAAATCTAAATACTTTTTATCATAGGACAAAAAACATATTTTTATATTATAATTCACTTTATACTCTAGCATTTTTTCTCATGTGAGAGAAAACATTTCATTTTATTACATTATAATTTTTCCTCATTATCTAATAATGACCTATTCCATTATTTATAACAAAATACATCATATAATTATTATAGAACTCCCAATTAGATCTAATAAATATCAAAAGTAGGTCTAATTTGTATTCTCAATCATTATAATGGGTAGATGTAGCTTAATAAATAATAGAGATCCAATCCATAATACATGGTTGTTGTTATAGGAATAGATAACCATCTCAAAAATTAAAGCAATAAAAAAGCAAGTGTTTATGAAAATTTCAACAAAATTTAAACGCATTCCCTATATTTTCTAGAAAAAATCAAGAGTTATTCTTTGATAGTAATTATTTTCCTTGAAAGGTAAGTAATGGAAGCTTTAAGAAGGCGTAAAATAAAATTGTCACACATTTTAAATTTTCACCGACTTAAAAAAATTGATCAATATTTATAAACTCAAAATAAATAATAATAATAAAAAATTAATAATAGAAAATATATAAAAAAACTCTTAATCAGGAAACAACTAAATTTAGGTAAATATTTTAAACATAAAATGACAATTAACAGTTAAAAGAAAAAATATAATGTTCTAAATAAAAATTTAAACACTCTAATAATGAAAACATTTAAAAAATAATTTCAATTTATAATGACTATTCAAATTTAATCATTATTGGTAGGTGGTTTAGTACTATAATAAACCAACCCAATTCAATTAGACATGACACCAGATCCAGCTTTATAGAGTGGTCAGGAACAACATGATAAAAAACAGACTTATAAGTAACAAAACAATAAATAAACCAACATCATAAAGCAGAACAATAGGTCCATCAAAGATCCATGAAATCAAATAAAAACAAGAAAAACTAGAAATTATGAAGGTACAAGACCAATATGTCTTCATGTGACCAACCATCACCTCCAAACCACCTTGTTATGAAGGATATATGAAAATAGAAGTCAGAATGCTAAACAATAACCTTTCCATTTTATAGGTCCTGACAAAAAAAATCGAAAAATTACCAAAGGAAAACCTACGGATTTATACTTAATACCAATAGGATTCCACCAAATAATATATATAAAATCTAATACCAAGACAACAATATTTGTAGATTTAAAACAAATATAGTTTTACAAATAATTTTAATAAATTGAAAACATTTGTAAGTCATCCTTGGTTTTCATAAAATCCATTCATATTAACAAGACAAGGAATAAGACAAGAATATATGATAATAATGAAATCATAATCAATAAAATATATGGCTATAAAATAAGATATTCATGTAGGAAATATTTCTATAAAAAACTCCATCATGTGAAATAATGTGAGAAAATATCCAAGACACAATCCACCATGTGTATAATATAATAATAAATGAAAAAGAAAAACATTTGGGCTCCAATCAATGTGTATTGGTAATAGATATTAAAATAAATCCCCATTCTAGGACTACAATGAATCCAACTAATATAACCTCTTGTGGCATTATATATACTAATGTGAAATAATACCTCACATGGCCTTAAACACATTTTGAGTGACATGAATATTCCCAATACACCCAAGGGTACCCAGTGTGCTATGTTTTCATAAAACCATTTAAAATATAAGATAAATATTTATAAAACACTTTCGTAGGAAATTCAATCTGTTTCGATTCTTGAAAAACACATTTTTCATATAAAATCCACCGTTCAGGAATTTTATCAAACAAATGGTGTGTGCAATCTATTTTTAAGGAAAAATATTTAAAAAGTGAAGCTTTTCCATTTAATAAATTTCATTCAAAATTAAATTAAATTCATTTAATTATCCTATGAATGTTTCTAGAATAATAAGTACTTGATATAATTATCCATTTATATTAAAACACATATATTAAGAATAATGATAGAATTAATCTCCTTTAAAAAAAAAGAGACTCTGGATGAGTAGATCGGGTCTTCATGATCATAGATCTATAAAAAACACATCAATCCTCTCTTAGACCCCTAATATCAAGAATCTAATTCCCACATGTGTTCCAATGAGATAAGGGGATGAGAGATCTAGAAATGATCTAAGAAATGAAGATAAAAAATGTCTTAATAAGGACATACCTTGATAAATATAGTAAGAATGAATCTAAATCCCCAAGGATCCAAAAGGATATGAATATATATCCCCGGTGAAGGATTAAACAAGGAAAAATTATATTATTTGGGGCGGGGGGGGGTGTGCATAAAAAATACCATAGAAAAAATGTTAATTATAAAACTTTTAAATGGAAAGAGTTCCTCGCATTGTTAGGCAATACAATTAGACAAATAGTGAACCAACCGGACATGTCTGCTGTCTCTTTTAGAAATACAAGATACATAGTCTCCTATGGAAAGATGCACTATTTTTCCATATTTTGAATCTGTCTAATCCAGACATAGAGACCCCACATGGTTTTCCATTGTGACCTGCACTATTTCTTTAACTGTTGTCAACTCATTAAAAACCCCACTTTTAAAACCCAAATCCATACCATACAATTTTTTCATTATTAGTAATAACAATGAACCAACTATATGCATAGTCTATATCCTAAAAAAACTCCATTTTCAATCATAGTTCACCCGAACCCTGTATAATTACATTAATGAAAATCCATGATTACGTTAAAGCGTACATGAGATCCAGTGGGTGATACAATTCTACCACCATAAAATAATTATTTCCATAGAATTCCCACAAGATCCTAGACCAATAAATAAGATAACACCATTCTTTACTCATTAATTATTTATTCTACCCTGTATCATGACTATCCCATATGTGCCACCATAGTTCCAAAAACAATTGAGTCATTTTACAACATAGTACCTTTTCATAGCTATCCATAATCTGAACAAGTATCTCAATAATATTGGAATAAGGATTAATATTTACCTCATCCCATTCAATCACATGGGAAATATCTAGTTGATATGTCCTTATCTAGATAAGGAAAAACACATCATGAATTTAATTTAAATGATATAGTAATTCCAATGGATATTCCACCTTTTCAACTTGCTCAAAAAAATCAAAGTGGGAAATAAAATTTGATATCAACAACCCATGCTTACCCAACAAATGATGTCTTAAGAGAGGGGATGCTCTAAAAAACCCTAATCATCAACTAAAAAACTGGCGGTTATTGATGATTGTTCACATAATATTAATGACTTCTTTCTGATGAGACCAACCTATTTCGAATCAACTAAACCATTTATATCATCTCCTGAATGAGTTTCATCGCATATAAGGAAATCCCTCCAAACTCATTCCAGAAAAATTGTGATTTACATAGCCACCCCCCACGAAATATCAAAGGGAAACATCTTTATTGAATCATAATAACCATTTTTTAGGAAAATTCACCCATTGAAAAAATATTTTATGATGATCCACCAAAATCAAGAATGAAAAAAATTAGAATATCTTTAATTACATGGATGTATCTCTATATCTGTCCATCTGTATGTGAATGATAATCCATTAACAATTTCAACTAAGACCCCATCACCTCCTACATGATTTTCCATAACTGGGATGTGAACATTAAGTCCCTTTAAAAAACAATCACAGAGGCAACAGTATAAAGTATAAAAATCTCTCATATGTAAAAGTATTTTAGATTTTCTAATTTCATACACTTATTATTTGGGAATAAATGAGACAATTACATATATATTGTAATTATCACAAAAATTTAATCCTTCCCTCTAGGATTCCATGGAAAACTAATGACTTTTTTTATAAAAATCTAATCCCACATCATTACAGGAATGTGTAATGGTTTTAGGAAAATATCATGTGTGGGTCTGACGACGTACCAGTGATGTAATTGTATCCTTTGTGTGTCTGAAGACATAATAGAGATGTACTAGGATCCTGTGTGGGTCCAACGATGTACCAGAGATGTACTAGGATCATGTGTGGGTCTGATGACATACTAGAGATGTACTAGGATCATGTGTGTGTATGACGACGTACAAAAGATGTACTAGGATCCTTTGTGGGTCTGACTAAGTACTACAATTCTTCGTGGGTATGTATCTTAACAAATTAAGATGAATTAATAGTTACATATAATCATCTCAACTACTTTACTTATGTTATACCTTGTGTGAGCCTAGTTTATACCTTGGGGTGCTTTCCTTCATGGTAATACCTTGGTGGTATTCTTTTTTGTGGCGTACCTGTGTGGTTTTTACCTTCGTGGTATTCCTTAATTTGTGGAACAATTGAGCTTTGGGATTTGAGTTCTACACTATTTTTTCCTCAGGATTGAGATTGGTGTACATGATAACATAGCTATATGTGTGGGAATATACCTAAGTAGGATTGTTTATTGATTTTACTACTATGTGGGTTATCCATTGTGGATTTTTTGAGAGATTGACGATCTTGGGGTCCCTACTAAGTATTTTTATACTAACACATGTACAAGCTATGCCTGGAAATTGTTGTGTTTGTTGTAGACAATAGACAACACTGACTGCAGACGAGGGTACCAGGACTGGACGGTGCCCATAGGTGGACCATACAGCGTGTTGGTATGCAGAGAAGAAGGGAATATGTGGATTGATGAGGAGGCGATATGTACCTACCCTTCAAGTAGGAACCTTAGAGGACATCCCAGTAGTTTTCTTTATATTATTTCAGTTGTATTTTTTTCAGTTGTACTTGTAACATTACTGTTGGGCTTGTATTCCGGGCCCTCTTACTTTCTGCACTATTTTTTCTATACATTTTATTTGTTTTCACATCTTGTAGTGTAATTGGATGAGTGTGTATACAGGTTATGAATTCAATTCATTCTTGGTTTTAGTAAATAGGTCTTTTGGTGCTAGTTTCTATCCCCTGGCCTATTGATGGTGGGCTTGGGTTAGTCACAGAACGCGCCCTAGGGGATGGGTTGTGACCAATTTGTATCAGAGGAGTCGGTTATACCATATAAAATTAGTCTCTTATCTACTTTTTAACATCAATAATGTTCAGTGTATTGATTGTGTTTATCAGTTTAGGGAATCCAGTGTTGGTGTGGAGGCCGACGTATCCATACACCATGACCCTGACTTTTGATTTTTGACTCAGTGCATGAAAACACCGAACGTGTCTGTGTTTTCAAGAGTTTCATTGTGATCTATTTGAGTCATATCACCAGGTATAAATTATTGACCATGTCATACCTGTTTAATTTCAGGATGCCTCCATGAAAACAGCAATCTTGGGTTCTAGATATAGTATGCACTAATATCCCACCGAGCAATGAGGCCTCAGGGAAGTGCCCTCTTCCAGTAGAAGCAGCAGTGGAGGCACCAGCGGTAGCATTACACATTGGGCCACAGATGCCACCAAACCCAGCAGTAGAGGGTGCACACAGCTTGAGCACGTTGCACGAGTTCCAGTGCTAGAGGCCACCCTGGTTTTGGGAAGAGACAGACCCACAAGCGGCTGAGGATTGGCTGGAGGTCATAGTGAGAGTCTTTTGACTGGTAGGGAGACTAGTTATATCATGGTGATAATTCCAAACATCCTTCTACAATAAGAAACAAGAATATGGTGAATCTTTATGCTCTAGGTTCACGATGTGGTGACACTTCTCTAGGAAGACCTTGAGAGTCTGTTTTGGGTAGATTTTGTTCCAGCAACTCTTCATGCATTGCTCATACATGAGTTTCTCCATCTGCAGTAGGGAATCATGAATGTGGCTTGGTACTCAGTGAGGTTCACTAACCTCTCTTTCTACCCCACTTGTATTGTGCGGGACCCATTCTTAAAATCCCAAACCATTGATTAGGGACTCAGGCAGGAGATCAGGGCTTCGAGGATTTCTCTAGGCATCCCGACGCTGGAGAGTGTGTTAGAGTGAGCACTCTTAGTGGATATTTTTCTTGCTGAGCAATCACCAGCAGTGAGACCCACCACTAAATGTCACGTAGCAGTTTCTTATGCAGCTTGAAGAAGACAGATGTCATAGAGGTCCAAGAGGATCTGACTTATAGGTGGACGACCTCTTTGATCAGATGAAGGGAGAACAATGTTTCTCGAAGATAGAACTCAAATCAGGCTATCACCAGCTCAGAGTGCGAGATGAGGATGGGCAGAAGATGAATTTATGATGTCGGTACGACCATTACGAGTTCTTGGTTATGCCACTCAGTGTATCCAACGCTCCAACATTGTTCATGGGACTTATGAACGGGATCATTCAGCCACACCTTGATCGCTTTGTGGTGGTGTTAATTGATGACCTTCTTCTCTAATTGGCAACCAAGGAGGAGAATGCCTATCATTTTCATGTAGTTTTGGACACACTCTGAGAGCACTGGCTTTATGGTAAGCTCTCGGAGTTCCAGTTATGGATCTAAGAGGTTCACTTTCTTAGACATGTCTTCTCAAAGGCTGGATTTTCAATGTAAAGAATGAAGATTGAGACAATACTTTCTTGGGAAGCAACCAAGAGTGTGCCAGAAGTATGGAGTTTCTTGTGATTGGTTGGATACTACTGGAGATTATTGCTAGATTTCTCCAGAGTTGCAGCACCACTATCAGTGTTGACGATGAAGGGGAAAACCTTCGTGTGGTTGGAGATAATCCATTGTAGTTTTCAAGAGCTGAGGCAGATGCTAACTAGTGCCCCCATCTTGAGGAATCTGAAGGAGGGTGTATGGTAGGTAGTCTACTGCGACACATCAGGGATTGGGCTCGGATGTGTCCTAATTTAGGATCGAGTAGTGATTGCATATGGTTCTCGACAGCTGAGACAACATGAGCAGAGCTATGCTACCCATGACATGGAGTTAGTAGCAGCGGTCTTCCTCTTGAATATGTGGTGAAATTTCTTGATGGGTGAACATTTTACAGTTTACTCTGACCACAAGAGTCTTAGGTATATCTTTTCTCCAGAAGGATCTAACCATGAGATAGTGACATTGGCATGAGTTCCTCTAGGACTATGACTTTGAGATAGTCTATACTACTAGTAAGGGGAACTTTGTAGTATATGAACTCAGTAGGAGATCTGGTATATAACTACTAGGTGTGGCAATTGAGTATTTGGCCGCTTTTCAGATATCCTTTGTGGACCGGGATAGAGCATCTTTGGTTCAATATCTCATAGTCACTCCCCCACATTATTAGTGAGTCAGGGAGGCACTGCGTGGGGACATTGACTGCAAGGCGCGACGTTCTTAGATATCCAAAAGACAAGCACCTGATGGATTTTATAAAGGTGGGGAGCATTAAATCCTCTTCAACTGACATACTATGGTAGCAGAATCACTTTAGGAGGAAGTATTGAGGGAGTTCCACACATCCCCTCTTGCGGTACATCCATGATTGGTGAAGATGTACCAGGATCTCTGATGACAGCACTGGTGGTTGAGAATGAAGAAAGAAGTAGTAGAGGTTGTCTCTAGGTGCCCCACATGTCAGAATGTGAAAGCGGAGCATCAGGTACCGGTAGGGTTGGTTCAGCCTTTGGAGGTCCCAAAGTGGAAGTGGGATGATATATCCACGGACTTCGTGACAGGACTACCACGTACATCTAGAGGTCATGACTCTATCTGGGTGATCGTCAAACGACTCACCATGTCAGCCCACTTCCTACCGATTAGAGAACATGGTTCAGTAGAGATATTGGGATGACTCTTTGTGTAAGATATTGTGATGATACAATGAGTACCTTCGACGATTATCTCTGATAACGATAAACATTTCATCATTATCGCTTTTTATTATTTTGGAAACCCCCCAAAAAGGGGGAAAACATCAAAGATAGAAAAAACACAGGAAAACTGGGAAGACATGGGGGAGCCCCAAAAGAGACTATGGAGGCCTAATGTAGTGCAAACCAAAGGCGTCACAACTAATCAGGTTCTTAGATTCAGTGAAAAAGGAGAGCACATACTCAGGGAGATAGACCTAAAATCCATGCAGAGCCATGGCAGCAAGATGATCAGCGACCTTGTTACCTTCCCTCCAAGTGTGGGAGAAGACAATGCCATTGCAGATAAGCCTCTTGGACCTTCTCACAACATTGTGGATGGACCAAGGAACATTTCTCTTTCCATGCATGGAGTCATTCAAGATGAGAGAGTCAGCACTAGTGGGACTAGAAATGGTACAAGATACCATAGAGAAGGCGAAGAACATCCATGAGCGGATGAAGACTGTATGGATTAGGTAGAAGGATTATTCCAACAGGTGAATGAGACCTCTAGATTTTGAGGATGGTTACCACATATTTCTAAGGGTCTCACCTCGATGAGGGTTTCAGAGATTTGGGCAAGGCAGGAAATTATCTCCAAGGTTCCTTGGACCCTTCAAGGACCTCAATAGAGTTAGCGAGGTGGCTTACCATCTAACAATTCCCCCACAGTTGAACTGGGTGCACGATGCCTTCCACGTATCCAAGTTGAAGAGATACGTGCACGACCCTTCTCACATAATCCACTAGGGTGATCTGGACATCAATAATTGGGTGACGTTTACGGAGGTTCCATTAGAGATTGAGGATCGACAGGAGATGGTACTTTGTGGGTCGTCGATACCACTAGTGCGTGTTCGTTGGCAGCACGGGAACCTCCATGCGATCACATAAGATCAGGAGGCTCAGATACATGCTTATTACCCCCTCTTGATTTCTAAATATTGTGTTGTGGATTTTGGGGTTGCAAAGCCCTTATTTGGAGAAACATTAATGTCGCAAAAATTCTATTTAATGTTTTTTATTATATGGGAATTTTACGATTCTGCAAAAATTTATTGCATGTGATTCTGAGTACGGGTGTTCCCAGAATGAATTTATGATCTTTCATCCGGGTAAGTTGAGTAAACATACTAGAGGGTTTTTCTAAAATATGATCTGGTGCTTAGAATTGAAATCAGAGGGAACTGTTGAACTCGCAGGTCTGGTTATCGCTTAAAGAGACCTTCACCACGACCGCAGTAGGTAGAGGGTGAATGTTAGTTTTTCAATTTTCATGGTAAAATAAAGATAAAATTATTTACCCATTTTATTTATATTCTCTAAACCCCTCAACATGGGTTATAGAGGTGGGGACCACCGATCCCAAAACCTCCCAATTTGAAATTAAAAGTGGGCACCACTCGAACCCCCTAAACTCCTTCTTTATTATAGAGATAACTCTAGAACTCCCCATTAATGGGAGATAACCTTTGGTATCCTCTAACTATACTATTTCCAACCACATTATAATTAATGATGTCAATTTAATTTTGTGACAAAAATTAAATTGATGAAACACAACATATTCAGTACTGTTCTTTTTGGGGGGAATTGGAAGAAATGATTGGAAGAGGAGATCCTTGGTTGAATTATTCTTCTCCAATGAAGAACGCTTCTCCAATGAAGAATGTAGATGTTCTCCATTGAATTTGAGTTATTCCTCCAAGGATCCTCCTACATGGGATGTCTTCAATCGACAACTGTTCTTCCCTCCTCATCGACATCGACAAAAAAATGAGGTACATGTGTATTTTAAATTGATCAATGTTAATTTTTTCCCCTCACATTGAATCATACCCCCTTAGCCGCTTTCTACCTCTCAAACATGGAGGGTGCGGGCCAAAAAAACAATGCCCGACCCCACCATCGTTATTTTTTAATGGTGTGTTCTTCACAATGGCTGAAGGTACCTTTGAGCCACATCGACGAACAAAGAGAGGCCCACCGAACTGACCGCCAACAAAGGCGCTGCGCTCGACCATGTCGCGCCGAGAGGAAAAATGGCCACCTAGCTAGTCGTGGAGAACTGCTGCCCCGCAACCACCCCGCCACACCATAGCTGCCCCGCCGGACTACGGCCTCTGCGCTGCCTCGCACCGCCCCGCGAACTCCGCCGCTCTGTGGCCCCGCGATGCCCGTGGCCTCTACTGCCCACTGCCTCCACCGCCTCGCGACCCCCCGTATCAAAAACCACCACATAGACCTCATGAACTTGTGCCACACGTGGCCTCTTCATCCATTGTGGCCTCTGCAGCTCTGTGGCCCCTGCGGCCTCCGTGGCCCTAAGCCAATAGTAGACTCCTGGCCGCCCTACGGGTCGCTGCCCAGCACGAGCCGGTCCGGACTGAGCGGGTCGGGATGGATCTCCCTAAACCGGGTTATCCTAGGATAGGTAAGGTCGGTATGGGCAGACCGGGTCAGACCAGATGTAGACCAATTTCAACCATATACATTATTTTGGCCAAAACATTGTCACTGTGCGTCCATTTGATGAACCATCAGTGGCGCTGGAAATGTTTGACTGAGTCGATCCATTTGATATACACCACAAGAGATTTGGATAATGTTAGGATACATTCAGGTTGGATCGAACGTGAATCCAATCAGGACATCAGGACTAAAAGACTAATAACATACAGACCGGGTGTCCGATTGACCAACCATCTATTACGTTGAGACCCCTATGACATGGAGGAACTATGGGATAATTCTTCATGGTGCTTCTTGGTATTTTGAGTATCGAACAGTGTCTTGATGAGTGGAACCTCCTAGATACATGCATGCTTAGTGCTGGAACCCTTTAGCTGGATGTGAGGATGTACTAGGATCCCGTGGGGGTCTGATGATGTACCATATATGTTCTAGGATCTTGTGTGGGTATGATGATTTACCAGAGATGTACTAGGATCTTGTGTGGGTATGCCGACGTACTGGAGATGTAATAGGATCTTCTATGGGTCTGACGACGTACCAGATATGTACTATGATCCTGTGTGGGTCTCACGACATAATGGAGATGTAATATGATCCTGTGTGGTTTTGAAAACTTAATGGAGATGAACTGGGATCTTGTTTGGGTATGAGGATGTACGTGAGATGTACTAGGATCCTGAGTTGCTCTGATAATGTAGCAAATATGTACTACAATTTTGTGTGGGTATGAGGACGTAGCAGAGATGTACTAGGATCTTGTATAGGTCTAAGGATGTACCAGAGTGTTACTAGGATCTTGTGTGGGTCTGAAGAAGTACAAGAGAAGTTCTAGGAGGTTGTGTGGGTCTGACGTCGTGCGAGAGATGTACTAGGATCATGCATGGGTCTGAAAAAGTACCAGAGATGTACTCGGATCCTCTGTGGTTCTGAAGACGTGCCAGAGATGTAATAGGATCATGTGTCTGTCTGAAAACATACCAGAGATGTAATAGGATCCTGTGTGGTTCTGACGACATACTGGCGATGTACTAGGATCTTGTGTGGGTCTGATGATGTACTAGAGATGTACTATGATCATGTGAGGGTCTGATGACGTACTGGAGATGTACTAGAATTTTTTGTGGGTCTAACGACGTACTGATGATGTACTAGGATCCTGTGTGGTTCGGACGAAGTACTATAATCCTTTGAGGTTTTGGCTCTTAATAGAGTAAGATGAATTCGTAGTTACATATAATAATCTCAACTACTATACTTAAGTTATACCTGGTGTGAGCTCAGTCTATACATTGTTGTACTTTCCTTTGTGGTAATACCTTGGTGGTATTCATCTAGTTGGCATACATGTGTGGTACTTACCTTTGTGGTATTCCATCCATTGCGAAACTGTTGAGAAATGGGATTTTAGTTGGAATCTATGTTTTCCCCATGATTGAGATAGTTATACTTGAAAAATTAGGAATAAGTATGGGCATATACCTATGTAGGGTTGTCATTTGATTTTCATTCTACGTGGGTTATCCTTTGTGGGTTTTGTGAGGCCATGAGTGTCTCAAGGTCCCTACTAAGTATTTTTATACTCACCTTTGCATGGGATATGCCCACACCATGTTTTGTTTCGTGTAGACAGCAGACAATGCTAACTGAGTAAGAGGGTACCAGGACTAGAAGATGCCCGAAGGTGGACGATACGATGTGTCGGTACACAGAGTAGACGGGCGGATGTGGAGTGCTGAGGAGGCGATCTGTACCAACCCTTCATGTAGTATCCTCAAAGGATGACCCAATAGCTGTCATTCACTTTCTTCATTTGTATTATATTTTAGTTGTACTTGTACGTTTACATTTGGGCTATTATTCTGACACCACTTACATTCATCACTCTTGTTGCTATAAAATTTACTCGTGTTTGTATCTTGATGTGTGATTGGTTGTGTGTTTTTATAGGTTATTAACGCACTGCCATCCCGGTTTTATGGAAAAAACCTTTTTGTGCTTTTCGACATTCCATGGTCTATGGAAGGTGGGTTTGTGGTAGTCATGGTACAGGACCCGGGGGATGGGTAGTGATAGTGATATCGGAACGACTAACCTACTATGGAAGCAAAGAGCTCCACTACGAGACATAGACCACTCAACCAAGTCACCACACTATAAAATATTTTACCTAAGAGTTAGCATCCAATTTTTATGAACTTCTTGATCTAGAATATTTCATCAAAATAATATTCATATTTCATCAATTTTGATAACATATATCAACCAACCTCTTCCACTACAATGATCATATAAGAAAACAAACTCCTTGGATACCACTCCTCAACTAATTCCTTAATGGGTTGTGTTTATAATTTTTTACCCAACATATTAGAATCAACATTCCATTTTAAATTATTGTAGAAAATATTAAAATAAAATGTATGAAGATAATCCAACAAGCGTCTAAGTCACATGTTCACATCCCTCAATTTAAAAATATATTTTAGGATCTAATGATTATAATACACTGTAAATCACTGCACAAATTGATAGTGATGCCATGATTTCGGAGCATTAATAACAATTTCCAATTAATGATTGTGTGTATGGTAGTTCTTCTCTAGAGGGCATAACTGGAGAGATCCATAAGCCACAACATGTTTCACATATATCAAGTCACATTCCAAACCTGTACATAATGAAATTTTGAAAACATGATAACCCAAAATTGATTCTATAAGAGTAATAACTAGTGTTATAGATGGCCTCAACTTTAAATCCTAAATAGATATCTAAAATTTTAAATTATATTCATAATTTACACCCTTATGGGTTAAATTTATAACCAAATATGTGATCTCAGAGAAAGACTGAACATACCATCTAAAGTATCCAATGAAACAAAAGAATATCAAAACCTCAAAGTATTTTCTAGGATACATCTAGGATAAAATAACTTATATTTTCTAATATTTACTATGAAAACCCTATCAGATATTACATTGGACAAAAATTTCACTTCGCAGATCTGAAAATAACATTTGGAAGGATGACCATGTATACAATGTACATTAAATGTTTGTATAATTATATCATAATGGTTTATATACTCTTCCTATGACATAGAGTACACCAAAATACGATCCATGAATAGAACATAAAAAAATATTCTATGAACTGATGAATAATTTTGTTCATCAAATCCATAAATATTACCAGAGAATTAGTGAGATTAAATGGCATAACAAAACTCAAAATTCCCATAATGACACTTAAATGATAACGTAGGTATATCTTCTTCTAGAATACTTAATCGGTGGAACCTAGATAGAATTTAAATATTTGAAACCAAAGTATTCTAAATAGTTTTTCCCTAATGGTAAAATGATATTTGTTCTCAATAGTCACAAGATTGAACTTTTGATAATCCAAATAAACTATGAGACTCCCATCTGCCTTTTTAGTAAAGTGGACAGGTGAAGGCCATGGTGACACACTAGGTTGAATAAATCCTCATTCTTCTAGGTCATCAAGAAAGACACTAATTTCGACCAACCAACCATGTTTCATTTGATAAGATATAATAGAGTTGGGAATCATTCCAAGGAGCATGATAATGGTAAAATAAAAATCTCTCTATAGTAAAAATGAAAAATTATCTAAAAGTACCATGTGGTATTAACCCACCACTGTAATAAGTACACAGACCATACAAGGGTCAACATTATTAAAAAAACATCTATGATAGACCGGTTGATATTACACCATAATTAAGAATAATAGCATATGCCATTCCTGATCTAGGGTGCCACTCACCACGAAAAACATGAGTGACCCCATCAGAGGATAAAAAATTGTACCAAATGATAATAATAGTATATCTATCATATAATGATGAGAATCATATACAATCCATGTATCATGTTGAAGATGTAAATATCTTGAACTAAATATTCCCATACCGCCTCGAATGTAGCTATCATTACCCAAAATGTGGGACACTTGAAACCATTTTGGACATATTCCTAAAACGCGTGGAAGGATCCAAAAATAATAAAATATTTTTTGAATACAGTCAGAAAAATTTCATGAAACATTGATGATATAAAATAATGAGTAATATATGTATCAAATAAGGCTAGCACCATAGAATACATAATAAACTCTGATCCTCTAATAGTAGTTATACATGATTTAAATTCCTCTTTCTCACACTATAACATATAAATACATCAAGTATTATCCACATGAAAATCCCCCTTGGCATAAGGATTATCCCCACCACCCTTAGAAGAATCATTTTAAATCATAAAATCCTTTACAAGAGTGGATATATACTTACTTCCATGGGATATTCATTTACAATAACAACTCAGATATCCTGACAGTTCTCAATAATGAAAACTCTTTGAAGTGACCTTATAGATATTATTGGCATAACCATGCCTTCCAAACTAGTAGTAGACAAATTACTACTATCCTTACGAATCCCCTAATACTAGTCATAAGGATAAATAACCACACTAGAATTTCCTTTTTTGGGATGAAGACACAACCGAGCTAACAACTACAAAAATAGAAATTCAACACATACAAGTTTTTTTAGCTATGTCAGCCTCTACTAATGCATCTTTTTTGACTCCATTGATGGATGTTGGAATGTACATGAAAATCAAAAGCGACTAAATATCAGGAATCATTCCAAACCTAATCATTCGAGCCTTTATGTACACATTGGTGACTTGATTTGGTGTTAATTGATCAAAATAATAAAAAGGGTTGGAATACAATAGAATAATACACTATCATTACCCCAATGTCAAAAATATCTAGCAGTTCACTACATCTAAAGACTATTGGTAAAATCGATGATTAAATATATCCTGAAAATAAGTACATATAAGATCCTCGTGAAGCATATCTTGCACAATAAATTCCCAACATCTCCTTGTCAATCTCTAAAGAATTAATGTGTCAGAAAACACATTAGATTCGTCTAGATTAATTAATAATTCAAATATATTCTCAATCCACTAAATCTATTATTTAGATTATAAGGTTATTTTATCACTAGGAAATATGGGTGGTTTCTTCATAGTGAATTATGATCCATGATCCATTGTGAATCCTAGGTTTTTGACATTCGATTGACCTAATGTCTAATCAGTATAGATTAGATCATATACTGGGGGGGTCAATTAGAGGATTTCTCTATAGAATATGCTTTACAACATCCTCATGTGGACTCAAAATATATTCTTTATTTTGAGAAAAATTCCCAAACCATAATACCAACTTCAAGAATTCTTTTCAATTCCTTAAACCAATTAGAATTTAAAAAAGTAATAATTTTACCAATGAAAATAAAGACTTCAAAAAGGTACTGGTGAATTCAAATACACTCCCATTCTAATTTATTCAAATTACCTCAAACTCCAAGTCTCAAACATGGTAAAAATATTCTGGTCACCAAGGGTAACTCGAGTTCAGACACAAAAGTGTGGTGTCCAGGAAACCTCCAACACATTGTACTAAAATTTAATTGATCCAGCCATCTATCTACCAATAAAACAGAACTAAAACTAGAAAGTGAAAACACACTTCATTAATGAAATACCTTTGATACAATTTAGTAATGATGCAACTTTGGTAATCTACAAAGTTCAGATGAGTCAACCCACCACAGTGGATATAAGAATCAAGATAATTGTAACAAGTCTCTTATGTAACAAACAAAATACATATACCCAGATAGTAAACCAAAATAATAGTTAGGTAGATGGTTTATAAAATATAATAATAATCATCCAAACAATAATGGTTGAAATTAAATGTCCAAAAATTAATCTTCTGAATAATAATCACCATCAAATTGTCCGTCTATGAAGTCTATTTTGAAAAAGAGAACCTGAAATGACACACAATGACCTTCCAATTACATGGGTCCTAAAAACAAACATCTGAAACCACCCAATGGAAAAAGTTGGATGTGATCACAAATCCGACTAGTATTCTACAACAAAAAATTTACAAAGTATAATATTAAAAATACAACAATTATATATTTATAAAAATATAATTGTAAAATGAATTTTTATAAAAACAATTTGTATGTCATACATTGGTTTTCAAAAAATCATATAATACCCACAAAAATGTAATATTATAAGTATATGTAATAATCATGAAACTATAATCAATATAATCTATGGCTACACCATTATATAAGAATGTATAAAATATAACCATGGAATAGTCTATCATGTGAAACCATGTGATAAAATAACTAGGGAACAGTCCATAATTACAAAAATCCAATCATAAATGAAAAATAAAACCATTTGGGATCTTACCTATGGGAATAACTACTATAAAAAATTTAAATACTCAATAAATTCAAAAAACTGATATAACTAGTATAACCTCTATGAGTAATAGAGAAACGAATGTAAAAAAACTAAAGTTACATTACACATTATATGATCTTCATGTTTATTAAAAATTCACTGATGGTTACATAATGTTCTTTGTTTTTTGAAAACAATTTAAAATTCATTCTCATAATTTATAAAACATTTTAAAATCTACGAATATCTACTTGGGTGCTTGGAAAAAAATTCTAATTGAAAACCACCACTCAATAATTTTATCAAACACTTTGTGGGAGAAAAAATGTTTTAAAGAAATGCATCTTTAAAAATATGAAACATTCCCAATAAATCCTTTAAAATAAAAAATATATATAATTAAATGATAAAAATAAGATAATAGTTATGATAAATAACCAATTCATTGAATTATCCCTTTTTATAGAAACATCTACATCAAAAAAGATGGTAGATCTAATCAACTTTGAAATAGTGACGGGGAAGAGTGGATCATGTCCTATCAATCCTATATCTATAAGAAATAAGTAAATCCTTTGTAGAATCCCTCCTATTTTAAATTTGAATCCCACATGGGCTTAAACAAATAAAATAGTGGATAGTTAAATAAATTTTCTAATAATGGAAGAGGATACCACTTTAAAACCCAAATATACCATGAGAAATTCAGAAAAAACCAAAGGAAGTAGCCAGGAATCCCAAGGTAGGATCTTATATAACTATGTTGAAGGCTTAGTTCAATAATATATGATATTATATGGTATTAGGCATAAACAACCAAAGTAAAATGTGTAAAAACCATATTTAAAAGGTTTAGAGAGTTTTTCATGGCTATACTGCATGGTTAGAAAAGAATTGTGTCAACCATGCATGTATACAATCTTTTTAAAATGGAAAATTTCAATGTCTTCATGGATAAGTAATGCATTTTGGTCAAAAAATACAAACCCATTTTACAAAAACCTTGGCCTCACATGATTTTCCCTGTTGATCTGCATGATTTCTTTAGCCGTGCTCAAAAGGTGAACAAACACCAGTGTTAATACACAGTGCTATAAACACTAATTATTCACGGTTAGTACTAACATTGTGTCAACCATGACCATAGTTTTTATCCTAAAAAAATATTAAATTTCTACCAATTTTCGATTTAATCCTCAAAAACTACTTTAAAGACAAACCAAGATTAAATTAAAGTGTACCTGAGATCTATTAGTGCAATAATAATCCAAATCAATGCGATATAATCACCAAACCTAAAATTTATTCAATAAAAACTTTAGAAAAAAGAATATAAACTAGTATATTTTTATATAATCAAGTGTTTAGGTATAATTTATACACCAAAAAATTAATTGAAAAACTATTTGAGGTAAAAAGAACTCTCTCGAAGCTTCTCTTTGATCATCACAATAAAAAAGGTCATATCATTGGAATTCATAAAATACACTAGATTAGAATATAAAAATACTTATCACTAAAATCTCTTCAACTATTAATGATTGGACAAATTGTTACAAAAATAAAAACTGGGATATTTTATATAAAAAACCTCAAAACCGGAATCTCTATGAAAAACAAAAAAATATAATTATCCAAAAAACTCTTAAAGAACAGAAATTGTGTAATATCAATGAAGTAAAATTTCATCTCATTTAAGGATTAATTTATACCTGTATTATACTATTTTTCCTAAACAACTTATTCTCTTTTCATGTAGATCATTTCAACTAACTTAAATGAGTTTATTTGGTTGATTTATATAAAACATGGAGGTAAATGTTATAGTGGATCTATATTTTATCAGATAGAATATATTTCCCATCTTATGATGGATGTAATTTAGTACAACATATCAATTCTCAAAAAATATATAGAACACTTTAGTTCATCAAAATATAGAAAATAAAAAGTGAAATCATCGTAGTAAATAGAACCTAAAAATTGTCATGTTATCCTAATTTTAAAATGATGTCTATTGTTATTTTTAAAATAATGATATAAAAGAATTTATTGGATAAAAAATATCCATTATACATACTCAATAATGATAATAATTGATAGAGGTATCTAAAAGGTTCCATGCCTATTTATATATTTATGTTATTTATTTACATGTTAATTTAGTGAGGATTTATCTGATCATTTAATTGGTTTCTCCCATATATTTGGACAAGGGAGTATCCCATAAAACCCCTTAGAGGTAACTTTAAATTACTAGAGGGTATTAATAATGTTTATGGTATTGATTAAATATTTTGTTATTAAGGGTAATAATAATATTTTATTTAATAAAATTTATATACAATCATCGAGGAAATATGAGTATATGATTTTATGATATCAGATTCCACTAAATATACTAAGGATATATTAGTTAATGTGTTTGAAAATAATAAATACAACCTAAATACTTTAAAATAATTTTAATTAACATTTTATGGATTATGAGAAAGGTATTATGGATCATTACCATTAGAATATTTTGAGTTTCTAGATATTCCAAATCCAAAATTGAGGGATATTAGAACATAATAAAATATATCAATAATTATATCATAGACAATAATCAAGATAAATAAATGAAATTATTTAATTCATTATTGATTAAATAAATACAAATCTCTAATTTTATTTGATTATAATATACCATTCAGATAGAGAGTCAGCTAACTCGCAAAACATTTCAAGACTTGTACAAGTGCTTACAAAAATTGGAATGAATTGAAAATATGTTAAATGTAATGGAGTTATATAATCCTATTAATATATTATAAGTAGGTTATTGAGTATGTGGATAATATATTCTAGAAACACATTTATAAGTAATTGGATATCCATTTAATTATTTTATCTTCTATGTTTTGTAAATATTAAAAGATTCATAATGATTTGGAAGCATATTGTATGTTGTATCATCTACATGATATCTATTAGGAGACCATAAGGAAATATAGGTATAAAACATCCAAGGAACTCAATACAATCAAGTTAGGAGTATACCATGTCAATACTCATGTTATAAAAGTTGATTTAATACATTAATATTTTGGAGATTTTGATATTTAAGCTACATAAGGAGTTATTCATAGTCTCCATCATCTACTATATCATTTATGTGTCTCATGATTTATTGTTATTTTCAATATAAATATTATAGATAAGTATTTTATAGATAATTTTACATTTATTATCTTTAAATTTAATGACATTGAGTGCAGTAAGACTTATATCATTTTGTTGAGAAAAAGGACATGTGATGCGAAGAGGAATTTGATAGGATCTATGACAATGTAACCATTGAAATTAGATTCAACGAAATTTAATATCTACATGGACAATAATGATAAGGATAATATTTTCTCCTTTCATAAGATTATACACTACAATAAAAATTATACCTTGTTGAAGAATAATTCTGAAACTTCATATACATTGTTCATCATCTAAAATCATTCCTTTTCAACTAATTATGTATTAAACAGAGCATGAGGTTCAAAATTTTGTATCCAAATATAGTAAACTTATAGATTCTAGAAGATTTTAAAAGGTTTCATGTATCTTAAATATTATAATGGTATAATATTATGTGTACTAGAAAAATTAGATTGCCATATCAGATTTCTGAAAAAATTGGTTTTTGTTTTGAACAACTGTTGTTATGTGCCTATTATAACCAAAAATATCATTTCTTTTTCATTTTTACACATGGATAGATTTATATTCATGTTCTAAAGTTAAATTTTGAACTTTCATAATTATATAATATTATAGGGTATAAAAAATATGAATAAAAGTTCTTACAAACTAGAATATCAAAGACATATGAGGAAAATTAATTAAAAAAAGCATGTTTATATAACTTGTATTACATACCATTATGGAATTATCTAATTATTCATGTAATATGTAAGAGTTTAACAAGACTATGCTATGAATATTATTTAAATTATTTTGAATTAAAACACAATTTTATATACCATAATTTTTTAAAAGGAAAATTTACTAAACATCCTTTTAATGAAAATAGTTAGAAACGATAGATCTTTTAAAATTTGTTCTCAAAGATGTATGTGGAACATTACTAGTATAAATAATATGTGAAAACACATAATTCATTACTTTAATTGTATATTTTAGTATATATGGATATTTTCACTTGATGAGGTATTAGACTTATTATTTATTTAAATTTATGAAAAAATGGAATTAGAGGATGAACATAGTAAAAGGATAACGATATTATTATCATGTATATATCGAGAAAATATTAAACAAGAATAAATCCATTATATGAAAGAATTTGGTATATTATCCCATCTCACAGATCCTTATAAACCAAAATGTAATGGAGTCAATGGACGGTGAATTTTTACCTTATAAGATATATTGTGATTGGTGATTAATTGTGTATATCTTCCATTATCCTTTGTGATATATGCATTAGAAGTTGTGTAATATATACTAAACATAGGGAAACGATTATAGAGGAATTATATATGAGTAATGGTATCCAAATAAATCATCTTTACTACAAAATCATATAAGGGGATGTGCTATATTTGTTTATTCTAATCATAACAAAAAATCTTGCATCATAAGGAACAATATCCATCTTTACTAGATATCCAAGAGAGACTAAATGATGTTACATATACATTCCTTTTTATTAAATAGTTATATCCAATAGACATGACAAATATTTTTAAAGGGAACACATCTCTAAATGTGATGTTGGTATTAATATAGACATCATTGGAATTGGTTACTCAATATGTATAAGTGTTTGTATGGGATAAAGATCCACTACACTTCATGGATGATGTTTTGAGACACAAGTGATATATAAAGGTATTAGAGAGGTTAGATAGACGTAAAAATATATTTTATCATTTTACTATGGACGTTGGAACACTATTTTTTTGAGAATAATGATCCTCTATCCAGTAATGATGTAGTAACTGGCTCAAAAGATTAAAATTGGAAATAATCTAAGAATTCTAAAATGTATTCAATGTAACAAAATCACATTTTAGTTTTAGAAGATTATTACGTTGATATAAAACTCATTGGGATTTACGGGTATTCAAGATAAAACCTGGAAAAGATAGTAAAATTAGGACCTATATGCCATGATTGGTTACTAATGGTTTAAACAAACATTAGTGTATGACCTTAACTAAACCTATTCATAAGTTGTGATGTGAAAATATAATAACCTTTTTCCATCAAAAACGACATTGAATTAATATGATGTCTTGAAAATGGATTTCAATGCCATTTTTATTAATGGAAAATTTGTGAAACATTCATATAAGACAAAACCAAAAGGTTATTTTTCACAAAAGGATGACAATGAAAGTTGAACTGATCCATTTATGGGTTGAAGAAAGCATAAGATATTGGAATATTTCATTTATGAATCCATAAGAGAGTTTGGTTTTATTTATAATGAATGAGATCCTTGTGTGAATAAGTGGTTCAATGTGACAACTTGATTCATCTTAGTCATATATTTTGAAGATATATTACTGATGTGAAGTGAGATAATATTTTTATAGCCTGTTAAGATGTTGTTTAATAAATGAAACTCCACGAATGATTGGTGAACACTTTTTAAATATTACGATTTATCTATGTTTTTTTTAAATTAGTTATATTTATATATTTTGATAATATATATACTCGTGTTTCATAAAAATATGGTTCGTAAAAACACTTTTTATAAAAACATGTTTAAATGAGGTAGATATCATTTACCAGATTTTTTTTATTTTTTTGACAAACGAAGAAAATTATATAAATAATGAAGATTAGGAGTAACAACATATAACATATAGAAAAGGAAAAAATTAATCCTGAGGTGTTTCAATTCATACAGCCAATGAGTAGCCATATGATTAGCTCCACAACTTCCCTCCATTTTGATGAATGAGAAAGAACAAACTCTAAATCTTCGACCATGTGACAAGATTTTACTGATGATTAATCCTTAATATTTGAGGCCAAACTCATTTTTGTTGATGTAATTTATGATTTTGAGATAATTAGATTAGATTTGTGAATAACTACACCCATAATATTTTTCAAATACTAGGTCATTAATTAAAACCTGGGCTTCAACAACAGTAAGATCCAAAAAACAGTGAATGGAATCATGTCTGGCTATGATGATATTACTACCATTGTATGGACCATAATATCATTCCAACAAGTCCATACATGAGTAAATAATTCTCAAAATTGATATTAAAGATGAATTCTAGTGGGGGATTCCATCTAGCTATAGTAAGTGATAATCATAGAACCCATTCTGGTTAGGGTCTTGATTCCACCCATCAATCCAGGAAGTTACTCATTCAATCTAGAAACCGCAGGGTTTTGAAAAGTGACTAATGATTAAATCATTACATATAAACAATTAAATCCAATCCATAATTCATAATTATATAACCTTATTATTATTTATTTTGTAATACAATGTAATCATTAGTGATTGTAGATCTGACGCCGCATCTAGTATATGCTCCATAATAGATCCTCAAGCAGTCCAAACATCCTTAGAGCCTAGACAATGAATGATATAATGAATGGGGATTCCATATCATACTAGAAAAGGGGAAAATATATTTGTCCATAATGTGGTGAAAGGAGAGAAAATTCATGTTGGGAAGGATAACAGTACAAATCTACCTCCAGAAGTAGAGGTTGTTTCACGGAATGTTCAAGTGTCAAAAAATTTTCCATAGCCCTTATCTATCCTCAATGTGTGTTTCATGAGAAATTATATATCCTAATTTCACTGAATAAGTTCCTAAGATATCATTACTTCAAAAGATATAGTCATTCCCCACATCTATCACATATGGATTTTAAAAAAAATCCTTTTGTCCATATCATTAAACCATGATTTAATTTTATCCAAGCACCAACCAAAACCAGTTTCATCATACAAGAAGTGGACATTGTCACCCTCAGATCTAGGAAAGGCCTGTTTTGATTCCATCATGCTATCATTATAAATAAATCATGTGTCATTCCAAGTTTTTATTTTTCGTTTCATCCATAATCCTCCATCCAATTGCTTTATCACGCAATTTTTTCATCACTAAATTCTTCTTCAAATGAAGTTGGGGTGGGGCCCAAGAGAGGAGTTCTATAAATTAGATTGAATAAAATATTATTCATGGAGAATTTGTGTAAACAAATATTATATATGAGTCCAAATGCTCCATCACTACTTAGAAAATAGGGCATCATTAAACAGTCTGGGGTCCCAAAATCGCATATCACGACCAGCTTTAGGGTCACATAGTGACTTCCAGGAAATCTAATGAATTATTTTTTCTCCCATTAAAATGGACCCACCATAATTTTATAACATGAGAGTGATTCTAGTCAATAATAACATGATGAATCTTGAACAATGAAATGATAATTCATAAGATAGAATGAAGATATTCCTTGATGAGATTTTCTTTTCCCTCATTATAAATTAGTTTTAGAGACAAACCTTGATTTTTTCTCAATTACATCTATAATAGATGATGGAATTTCATTATTTTATAATAATACTATAATGGGTAGACAGAGGTACTTATTATGTTTATCATCCATCTAGATTCCTATAGTGACAAAGTTTTTAACTCCTTGTTTAGTGGAACACTAAGTTGAAATAATATTTCAATTTTCCTAGATATATCGTCTGTCCAAAAGACCTCTCATAGATGTGGATCACATTGAAAATATAAAAGCATCCATCATGTGTGGATCATGAGAAGATAAGGTGGTCATCTAAAAAAAGATATGAGAATTTGGTGGGATAATCTGGCACACGTTTTTCTCATGAATCGAGTTAGAGAAATATGCCATATAATTGAGGTTGGAAACAATATCAGCCACTAAGATAAATACAAAGAGAAGAGGATTTCTCCCAAGAGAATTCTTTCGGTAGAGGTAAATACATGTGAACTTCCACCATTAAAATTGATCCTAAAATAAATAGATGAAACACGTCGCATGATCATAACAATCCATTTTGAGAAAAAATTCATTTGAGTAAAAAAACTCTGTGGAAATTCCACTCAACTCCTTCTTACACCTTATTAATATCCAATTTCAAGGCCATAGTAACAATGTTCTGAGAAAATAATGTTTTAGTTAAATTGAACACCTCATGGGAAGAATATCATTATCCGTGATGATCTTTTTCACAATTAAGGTTCTTTGATTTTAAAAGATAATGGAAGGTACCCACATGCACAATCGATTGACTAAAATCATTGAGAACATTTAATAGGAAACATTTCATAAGATGATTAGCATAAAGTTCGATGACATGAGGGGTCTATTCATCATTCAAATGGGGGTTATAATGGTATTGTTGAGGGATAAGAGTTTGATTTTGCCTTCCCATGTATTTTTCTAAGGGAAGAAATGTGAGTACCAATAATGTTCTATTATTTCATGTTGAAGAGAGAATGGAATTCATCTAGACATGAGGATTTTGTGTAATGGATTGGATTCATGGCCCATAGGATCTCATCATTCAGAAAATATTTTGTCAGTTTTTGATTCAATGCATTAATGATCACGAGTTTGATATAAGTTACAACCATTTAAAATAATTTTTTCACTTAAAATTAAAAATCAATATGATTTGATATATTTTAAAGTACAATGTGGAGTATATATATCTATATAATAACTGTTAATTTCTTAATTAATATTTAGTGCTTATATATAGAATATATATAAATTCACCACATCATTAAATACATATTTAAATTTAAATGTATCCACATTCTCATATGTGGATAAGGTTTGGATAAATTATCAATGTTTTTATGAAATTATGGAAAATTATATATTTATTATGAATTAATAAAACATTGAAAAAACAATGGTATTTTCTTATGTTTTTATTTTTGAAGAAAAATATACTCTTACGAAAATGATCCATCTAGAAATATATAATAAGTTACATATAATAATTCAATGAAAATATATTGAAAATGTATTGAATAGATATATGATGGGATAACCAAAGATGGGAGTTATTTTCCATATCCCTTCATATAATTCTCTCTATGAAAATATTTCATCAAACACATGAAGAGAGAGAAATAATCAGTACATTACTTTATGCATTAAATTTTGAATCAATCATATATGGAATGTTATTAATGAGGCTTGATGTTATTTACACCTTGAAAAAGGTAGGGAGAATTAACAAGCCCTATAGAGCCACATTTTTCAACTGTAAAGTGTATCTTGAAGTATATTAGACATATAAAGGACAAATTTAGACATTTTAGAGGAGATATGGAACTAGTTTTGAGGGGATACATAAATGTTAGATTCCATATAGATTATAGTGATCTAAAATCATAATCTGGATATATATATAACATCTTAAAGGATAAGTTTTGAGCTCGTTGAGTTTTATGCAGCTAGTGGTCACTGATTTTGTTCTAGAATCCTAGTATATTATAATATTAGTTTAGATATGAAACTTCATAAAGGATCTTGGGGTTATACCTAGAATTTGATATCCCATTTCTTTGTATTGTGCTAATAAGTAAGTTATGGTTCCATCTAATGATCCCATGTCACATTAATCATTGATGAATATAGTTAAATAGTATAACCTATTGAGATATTTTACACTAACAAATTTATCCACAATGAATAGAGTATCCATAAAATAAAATGTTGAAAACTCGTTTACTAATGTCATATCATATTAGAAACATTAAAAACATGTGAGAGATAGTGGGAAAATAGTTATCAGTAGCATGTTCAAGTGATGGTGGGAGTCTATTTAAGTCAGTTCCCTTAAACCATGTAACATGGTACTTTAAATTTTTAGAATATATAAATTTATTATTATCATAAAGTAAAAATTATTTTCAATAACATTAATGTTATAATGCAAAAAAAATTGTTTTTCACATCGATGGGTTATAGATGTTTTTAACAATAACAAATAATTGGATATTATATGACAACATTTTTAAATAAATATGTTTTATAATCATGATAAATGTGTCTGGTGGGGCACAAATTATGTATGAGGATTAGGTGATGGAGGATCATTAGCATTGAGACATCATAACATTTATATTTCTCATAGTAATATATAAAATTTGAGGTTATAAGGACAGACCAATCAATAAAAACTCCACATATTTTATGTATCACTAGAAATTTCAATATGTATACATGTTTATTTGACCTTATATACTATTTCATTATTAATTAGTATCATTAATTGCATACTTTAACATAGGAATTAAAATTTTGATGATATATGATCTGAATAAGAAATCATAATTTAGCCGTATCAAATTCTATATTAAATTAATTGAATGATTAAAAGGTGTTTTCCCCTTATATAAAAATTTAATAAGATATATCTATCCCTTTTATTGGAATAGAACTCTCTGAAAAAAAATCCATGGTCATAGTATTTTATAAACAAGATCATTTTGAGAGGTCAAAGTACAATAAATCGATCATATAGAATGATGACACAAATATGTATTCTTCTTTATTAGATATCAACTAACCAAGTGATAATATTATGTAGTATCATTTGAATGAATGTTGTTTTAGTTGATTTATAAAATTCATTCCATATGGGTTCCATGATGTATTGTTAAGCTATAATTTTTTAGTTTAGGGTTATACCTAATATTTTTAATGGGAAAGGAATTGTAGAATCATACATTGAGTGTATCATGAATCTCATTAAATAATATTGAATTTAGGTTTACGAATAAATTTATTCCTTGTTTTTTTAATAGTACTTATTCATGTAAGCTATTGATCAGAGGAATTCAATCACTTTATATTCATGTTAAAAATATGTGTTGAATTTTATTTGTTATTTATTTACTCACAAAGGAACGAATATAATGAATTTTTATTAACATGTTTTGTGAATATAGTGAATAAATATTTATTCATGTTATGTGATCATTAAAAATAAATATTTATTCATAATTTTAGTGAATATTATATTTGTTATATTTTATCTAATGAGTATATTTTTATTCAATGTTTTATAAGTTATGTGGGAGGTTATACTTAGTTTATAATGATTTAAAGGAAATTATATATTTCATATCATTTATATATTTATTTATATATTTATTTAATTTAAAAATGATATTATATTTAACACATGTCATGGGGATGTTTACATGGTCAGACAAGAGTCTATGAGTGTCTTCATGCATGAACATGTTCTTTATAACATGATATCCTAACTATAGTCATATATAATAATGATACTAAGAATAAAAAACATCCACAATAACCACAACACCATCAAAAATATTTTTTTTGGCTCCTTCCATGGAAATGTTTTACTCAATTACAACTTCCACATATTAGAGACTTTTATTTGAATCATGGTAACGGAAAATCATTAAGTCTTTATAGATGTACTGTAGATGTACTATACTAGCACATTGTAGAATAACATTGGCAGGTAATTATATCATGATACTAAGTGAAGCTATAATAGTGGGTTCGAGGGATTTGTACCAGTTGGGGATGAAATTATCGGTATTTGGATAACTTCACTAAGTGGATGCAAGTTAGCACTTAAGGGTGGGGGTTGGAAGGGTCTGTCTGGAGTCAGGGTGTGAGTGTGGGTGCATTTGAATGTAATAATTATGAATTTTACCAATAAATACTAATATGAATAATAATTATTATTATTAGTACTACTATTACTATTCTAATTATTAATGTTGTTATTATTATTTCAATGTTGTGTATTATATAAATTAAATAATGTGACAAGTCCTTTGGTTAATTTTTTATATTTAACACAACATATATGATCTGTACTATATCTTTTTTATTGTACAAATTGTATGAAACAACAATACAATTTCTAGGATTATCTCAAAACAAATAAAAAATTCTCCCTATATCCCCCTCTCAAGAATCTATAGGGAGAACAAGAGAGAATTATTGTGATTAAAAGTGAATGAATTAATTATCTTGATTTTTATCATCTAGCACCTAAAATATATTGGATGTTATTTAGGTGTTCATCTAAGATTTGTAGATATATATAGAGAAATCCTTGGTTATATTATTTTTCATAATGAAATAACTACAATTTATAAAATAATAATTTAACATATTGGAAGATGATGCATGACATGGTAGAAAAAACTATACAATTTCTAATATATATTTTTTGTGATGTATCTTTAATGATTATGAAATTTTATTTTTCAAATTCATTCATTATTCAATTTTTTTAAAATGTAATTTTAATGATTCCTCGATTTTATTATATTTACCTTTAATTTAATATATTCCATTATAATAAAAAAATATAAGACAATAGATAAATAATTTAGTGACAAATAATACAGAAAGATGAAATGAATGTTGAAGTATCCTCATCAATGATAATATCAATATTTTAATGAGTCTCCAGAAAAAATTCCAATGTAATGTGAGATGTTACACGTCCCATGATCCTCACAACTATAAAAAAGTAAAACAAATTTCCAATCACTATGATATGGACTGAAATATTCAAGGAAAAACTTATTAAACAACACTATTGATTCACAAAAAAAAGATATTAGTAAGAAAAAATATATAAAGTTTTAATAATAATGATTGTACTCATGGTTTAATCAAGAATCTTTCATAATATTTCCAATCATCTCACCTATAATATTCATATTATAATAACTAGGGAGACCTAAAAAGGAATTACCTCAAAACATAAAATTAATAAAATAATATTATGTTTAGATATAGAATATTTCAATATAACTATTTGGAGTAATATTAACAATTAAAAGAGATAAAAACCTGACCAAGAATTAATAGAAATAAGAGTTTCCCTATATGAATTATAGAATCAAACCCTAATGGGGACCTCATTGGACATAAAATAAAACTTTATGCCCTTTAGAATACCAATGACATGTTATTTTATTTTATTTTTCCATATAGAATAAACATAATAGAAAATATGATAATAAAAAAGAATTTCATTTTAAATCTTTTATTGAAAATGAATTGTTTTATAATAATGAAAATATATTGCTCATAATCCCCACATACAAAAAATTATTCACAATAAGGTATTTTTTTCATCACCACAAATGCGCATAAGGACATCAATTAATTTTGGTTTCCCTCATAGTGTGTTTCCAGATAAATGGATTTTTTAATAATAATGTTTAACATGGTCAAAATTACTTTTAATTTTGTTGATTTATTCTACACAAATTTTTTTACCTTGACATGAGGTTTCTATTACCCTAGTGTATGGTATGTGGGGACCCTTATATGGGTTCTATTTTTACCGGGATACCCTTATTTATTCTATTTTTTCTCCGTTGATACATCTAGTTTTAACCTATGGGGCATGACAGTCATTAAAAAATTGACTATGTGAGAATTACTCTATTCTAGAAGAGACACTTGAGTAATTTGGGCCAGTGGCCCCTAAATAGGTTTTGGATGTTCCTTACATAATCTTTTCATGAAATTCACATAGTCTCTCTAGATGACTCTATTATAATAGTTATATGGCCTTTATGAATAAGTATAATGAACTATACATGAAAAATTACAATGTCTTACCTTTTATCACCAATATCTTTCCTCATTTCATTGGACATTATGGATATTAGGGTTCATTTTTATCTAAATGATCACTTCATGAATTTTTAATATACATTTAAACTACTTCAATTAATGGTGTAATTTCTTCCACTTCGATCATAGATTAAAATATTTATTCATTCAATGGAATTTCTGAGAATATTTGAGCACCTATTTTGTTAGAATGGCTTATCTCTTCAAAGAGGGACCATTAAGAAAAAAAATATTTGTAACATCCCAAGTAAATAATAAATAATAAATTTTCATATTTACAAATATTTTTGAATTAATTAATAATGTTGTCTTAAACGGGAAGCTATGTTTGATGGAATACATGATACACAACAACATGCTTCTTTGAAATCTTACGTTGCATACACCGTGGGGTCAGACTAAAAATAAATAATATAAATTTTTATAAATGGTACTTAATGACTAGAAATTATATTATAGGAAATGGGAAAACTAACTAAAATATAATTATACATTTTTGTTAATTTTCTTTACATTTATCCAAATAATTTTTGAGGATGAAAATAAAAAAGAATCTAATTTTAAGAATAAATACTCTAATATTCATTAAAGCGTCTATTTACCTATTTTTGATAGAGAACCATTTTTAAATATATTAATGGCCACTTTTATATGTTATATTTGAAAAAAAAATTAATTTTTAGAATCATGACATCAAAATTGACTTTGGGTGATTTTTTGAATTTTTTTGAAAAAATTAATTGTTAATGAATAGTGAAATATATTGTATTTTAATTCAAAACTACCTTTTAATCTAATTTATTTATATGGTTATATTTTCTTTTAAAATGATATTAAACTGTAATTATATTATATTTTTACCATTTAATCCATTGTTGGTAATTAGAATTAATTTCACTTTTATACATAAACAAGTGTCAATCATTTGATAGTTATTATTTCCTAAAAACACTCATTATTTTGACTGTGGGAATTAATTTTAAATTATCTTCTACCACTATTGTGTTTTGAATATGAAATAATTCATTCCATATTTAGAATCAGGAGGGCAAAATTGTGTAAATTGGTACCTTTTTTATACATTATAAATATTTATTTCAGTAAATATTTTATTTACCACGGTTAAAGGGTAAATATATTAAATAAAGATAAAAAATTATATTATAATAATATTAAAATACACTAAAATGTGTCCTAATCATATTTTCTGATACATGTCTGACCATGGGAATACTTTTGTCGATTTTTGGACCCCATAGATCCACTTGGGAGTGATAATGACACTTTATGTTAATTAATTTAAATTAATGAATAAAATGACATAAAAATATATTTTGTAGTAAATCAATTATTACATGGGGTTATAAAAGTTATATTTTTGACAATAAATCTTATTTTGAAATCTAAAAATATTTCTTACTGCATTTTTTTTAGAGATCATATAAATAAAATTATTTATAACCCAATAATGATGCAGTGTTTATCTCATTAATGATTGATTTAAATAAATATGATTTTAAAACATAAAACAAAATCCAAAACCTTTAAAATTCTTATTGGATGTTTTTATTTCGAATTAGAGTCATCTTATCTTCGACTATGATATGTTTTGGACCTTTAAAAACTTATAATAATTATATAATAATATACTATTTGCAAACATTCTTAAAGAGCCCCTCCCCTCCCCCTATAAAAGTCCCTCAACTCTAACCCACTACTCACAAATCTGAAGCCCCTTGGATCATCCAACATCTATTCAAATAATCTCTCAAGATCCCTCTCTTACTCTTAGAATCATTCCTCTAGGAATAAGGAAATTCAAGTGAACCTTTTTGTTCAAAATTAAGGGAGATACCCGATTTAATGGTAATGTCTTATCCTAAGTTCTTTTTTTATAATACTTCCCCAACATCTTAAACTCAATTAATTACTTTGTTTTATAAGATCAGCGGTATGAAAAATATACTAGGTTTTGTTATGAGATGTATTCTAACTACAATTACACACACCTCCATCTAATTGGTAAGTATCATATTGTTTCCATGGAGAAAAATCAACTGCCTCACAGAATGATGATTGTTAAATCTTCTCCTAACACCACTTATGGTGGCCAATAAGATGTTTTAAATTTAAATGTGATATATATTATATTTATATTGTTTTTATTATTCTTTATTTTTCATTTATTGATTACCTTTATGGTTTCATAGTAGGTAAGTATGATAATTTTATTTGAGAAAGTGTGGATTATTACCCTTACAAGTGATATGACCCTTTCATCCCTTACATGGGACATATAAATGATAAAGTTAATGAAGTTGTATGTGATATTATACTAAAATTATAATATACCTATGTATCATTATGTTTTCCTTCCATTAAAATACGATATAGAAAAGAATGTAGCGTTCATGCGTACATACGGATTACCGTCTCCATGAACATTGCATTTCATTTCATATATCCTAATGTTAATTACTATTATAAAAAATATATATATAATGGATATATATGATATATATGATATCTAAATCATGAATATCATTATAGAGATTATGGAACTTCGACCACATGAACAACATGTAATTATAAGAAGTTCATTTTTGACTCAAGTACCAAATATCAAAAAAACGACCATTATTAACTTAAATGATTACATAATGTTTATTTAAGGATAATAAGATATATAAAAGGATTAATAAATGTGAAAATGGTTGTCAATAAAGTAGAAATTAACTTTAGTTAATTATTCAGGAGATTAAATAATGACTGAGTCAAGTAAGACATGAGGTAAGGGACTTCGTCTCAATCTCCTTACATTGAAGAATATTTTGTTTTATATACCACATTAGTTTATATAGTGTATGAAAAACATTGACTTTTCCTTTCATTCAAAGGGAATCTTATTCTATTTGGTGTTTCACTAAATAAAACATATAATGTTTCTTTTTAAAATAAGCGTTGACCACAACCTTATCCGCCACTGCTAGTATTATTTCATCTATAACTTGTATTATAAGTAGTATTGTTTTTTTAAAGTAAAAATATATACCGTAGAATATTTTTATGTATTTCAGTATTGAAAATGATTTTAATAATGTATTTTTTAGTCTATATTTCTAAATGATATATTGTGATTAAAATATGGAAATGTTATCTTTCATGTATACTTGTGTTATATGACTATGTTATGGTTCTTGGGCATTGTTTATGTATATGGGTGGTATCATGATAAACCTAGGGCTGGTGAGCCCAAGGTAGCTCTCCAATTCATTCGGAAATATGAATGAGGTAAACATGATTGTTTTTCCTCATAGATATAGGGAATATATTGTGATGGGTATTCCAAATGTAACTCCCTACGTGGTTGTGAATGCTAAAATGTAAGTATGTTATGGATGCCACATGTTAAAATTATGATTTTGAATTGATATGTCTTACTAATAAATATTATGATTTCATGAGGTATGTTAAAATGATTATGATTTGATAAACTATTGATTTATTTCTTTATTTTATAACCCTTTTTGAGATTTTTATGCTCATCCGATGTTTTGAAATGTTTTTCACAGGACGTAAATATGATTAGGGTCAAGGATGGGATCAAAGAACATCAATTCTTCCTTAAACATGGAACAAAAATGAGTTTTTTAATGAGTTTATTTTATGAAAAATTGTAAACTGAGTATAAGTGTCTAATTTGTAATTTTTTAGATGTAATGTAATAGATATGGCCTAATTCTTTAAAACACTAAACCTAATAAGTTCCTCAATGTGAATTATCCAGTTAATTAATGATTATGTAAATTTTAAAGGTCATGTCCTTATATTTGGTATCAATGGTAAGTTTGGACAACTTTTTAAGTTAGAATATTGCTAAAATAATGTCCATAAATCAATTTATGGTAATATTGAAATGATATAGCATTTATGGATTACCATGTTGCTTCACCTATGATATTTCTGTATTCAGAATGGTTTTTTGTAGAGTAAACATGGAATTTATGATGTGAAGAAATCAGGGGTAAGACAACCTTCCAAATCAGCAACTTTAGATGGTTGGAATCGATACTGAACAATATATTGTAGTGATGGAACAACTTACTCTGGCTATAAATGGTGGCGTTATCCATGCATGAGATCATCCAGATCAATGATTGAGGAACATGGTAGTGGTGGATCATTTCATGAGGTAGCATCCAGCATCATTTAGAGGATTATTTGACCATGTGCTAACTAAAGGGTGGATTAAAACACTAGAAAGGATTTTTGATGTCATTGGGTGTTCAAAAGATCAAAATGATAGACTTTCTATTTACCGATTTGAAGATGAAGATGAATAGTTGTGGTCGATGGTGAAAAATATCTGGGATAGTGGGGAGATTGATGCTCTTTATCGGGATGAATTTGAAGTTATTTTTCTTGAGAAATATTTTTCTATGGTGTCTCATCTTAGGATGGAAAAACAATTCCTAGAATAGAGGTAGGAGGATGACTCAGTGGCTCCTTATGAAGAATAATTTACATGACTACAAGGTATGCTCTAAATTTCATACGAGATCTTGATAGTAAAATCGACCATTTTTACTCATTATAAAAGACAATATATCAAGGGGATTTAACTTCTTTTGAGTTCATAAGTTAGGAAAAACTTTTTTGATGTGCGGAGAAGGTGGAAATGGAGTATGTTGATTATCTTGTGATCTCTGAAAAACAACAAAATTTGAGGTCATGGTGGTAGAAAAAAGGGAATAACTCTTCAAAAAAATTTGATGGTAAGAAATTTAAGTTTTTAGCTTGTGAAAAGTTTTGTAAAAATCATGATTGTGGACATCTTTTGAATTCTGGTAAGTGATACTAATGTTTTAAAATGGGACATCAGGGTTGTAATTTCACTGAAAATGATCAGGGTAATGGTATAAAAAAATATGATTTATAGTTAGTAAAATTACTTAAGTTCAATGAAATGGGTCACTATACAAATGAGTGTCCAACTAAGAACTCAAATGAGGGAAAGTACCTGGACTACAAGATTAAAGGGGTGGTGAAATACTATGCAAATACAACAACAGATGTTGGGCAATCACATGATTTAATATCAGCTACACTATTTGTTTGTTCAGATTATGCCAATGTGTTGTTTGATTTAGGGTCTACCCTCTCATTCATTTCTGAGATGTTTTCTAGAAAATTGGTAATTCCATCAAAAGATGTGAATCCTGAACTTATGGTGAAAACACTAGGGGGAAATGTTAAGGCAAAAAGATATTATAAAGACCTTCCTATCCTGGTGTGCGAAAACAATATACCTGCAAACATTATTATTTTCATCTAGTACAGTTTGATGTTATTTTGGTTATGGATTAGAATTCTATTTATCATGCTAAGATTGACTGTTGAGATAAATATGTTTTTTAAGAAATATTTTAAGTATGTGTACAAGAATAAACCCTTACTTTTGATAACATATTTGGAAGCTGTGAAATTAGTAAAATATGGAAATAAATTTTACCTTGCACATATTGTTGAAAATAAAGGAACTATTCAGATTAATGATTTTACAGTAGTAAATAAGTACCTTGATGTTTTTCCTAATGAGTTGCATGTTATTATACCTGATCTAGAAGTTGAATTTACTGTTGCCTTAGTTCCTGATTCCAATCCATGTTTCAAACCCCCTATTGAATGTCTAAATAGAACTTTTAGAGTTAAAAATCTATTACATGGGTAATTAGATAATGTTTTCATTCAACCTAGCACGTCACCAAGGGGTGATCCTGTCATGTTTGTTAAAAATAGATGCTTCAATGAGAATTTTCATTAATTATAGAGCACTGAATAACATCACTATTCTGAACAAGTATCCTTTGCCTCATATCGATTATTTTTTTGATCAGCTCTTGGGAGATCATTATTTTTCAAAGATTTATTTGAGGCCATGGAACCATCAGTAGAATTTAAAGTAAGAAGAAATTCTGAAGACCATTTTTTGTTCTATATATGGCCATTATGGATTTTTAGTTATTCCTTTTGGGTTAACCAATGAACCTACTCTATTCATTCATCTTATGAATATAAATTTCTGTGAGTTATTGGAAATGTTTGTGGTTATGTTCATTGATGATATTTTTTTATTCTAAAATTAAAGAGGAGTATGAAAATCATTTAAGGGTTTTCTTGAAAACCGTAAGAGAAACAAAACTGTATTGTAAATTTAGCAAGTGTGTGTTTTGGTTACAACAAGTTTCCTTCCATGGTCACAATGTTTTAAAAATGGCATTATTAATGATCCCGCTAAAACAAAAGTTGTAAAATAAGGGCCAAAACCCACAAATATAACTGATATTCATAGATTTCTTGGATTAGCGGGTTATTACAAGAGGTTTGTTGAAACGTTTTCATAGTTTTCTATTCCAATGACTATGTTAACTCGAAAAAGTTTTAAGTTCATCTGGACAAAAGAATGTGATGATTGTTTTTAGAAATTGAATAGAATATTGGTGAATGCTTCTGTTTGGGCACTACCTTCCATAAATGGTGATTTTGTTATCTATAGTGTTGCTTTGTTCAAAGGACATGGTTTTATCCTAATATAGAATGATCAAGTAATTACTTATTCTTCACATCACTTGAAACCTCGTGAGTTAAATTACACTACACATGATTAATAATTTCATACTTTTGTTTTTTTCGTTAAAAATTTGGAGGCACCATCTGTATTGAATAAAATGTGAAATATATACTCACCAAATAAGTTTAAAGTATATATTCACTCAGAAATAATTGAACATGAGATAGAGGAGATGGATGGAATTAATCAAGGATTATGATTTCACAATTCATTACCATCCAGAAAAGGAAAATAAAGTGGTTGATGCATTGAGTCGAAAAAGTAATACTACATTAACATTGTTATGTTTCGAACAAGACCCTTTGATTAAATACATGGTCAAATTTAGTATAGATGTCATTTATGTAGGAAAGTACATTATTTTGTTTCATGTGTTAGTGAAATAATATCTATCAAAAAGAATTTAACAATCATAGAAGGAAGAACATGAGATGTAGAAAAAGGTAGAGTTGGTTTAGAAGGGCAATTTGCGGATTTTAACAGTGATAATGACTGTATTTTGAGATTTGATAATAGATTATGTGTTCTTTATGATTCACAGTTAATGAATGATATATTTTTTGAAGCTCATAGTTCTCTATTTTCAGTTCATCCAAGCAGTACTATGATGTACATAGATCGTTGGGAGTATTACTGGTGGGATGGAATGAAAAGTGATATCCCGGAATTTATTGTGAAGTGTTTGACTTTTCAGCAGGTTAAATAAGATAAGAAGTTACCAAAAGGGATGCTTCATCCTTTACCGGAGCCAGAGTAGAAATGGGATAATTTATCTATGGACATAGTTGTATGATTACCAAATACATATTGAGGTAATAATGCAATTTATGTTATTTTTTATAGATTGACTAAATATTCTCATTTCATTACTAATCGAGATACTTTGTCTCTAGATCAACTTTCCCGGTTGTATGTTAAATAGATAGTGACGTTTCATGGAGTTCCCCTCTACATTGTATCTGATCGTGATCCAAGTTTCATTCATAACTTTTGGAAAGGCCTTCAAAAGTATTTGGGTAGTGAATTAAATTTTAGAACAGCTTCAAATCCACAATAATATGGGCATTTAGAACAAACAATTCAGACCTTGGAGGATATGCTATGTGATTTTTCAATGGATTACCCATGATGTTGGGACCAACATTTTTCTTTGTTTGAATTTCTTATAATAACATTTTTCATTCTAGTATAAAGATGTCTCCGTTTGAGGCTTTATATTGGAAGCAGGGTCTACCTCTATCTTTTTGGGATGATGTATGTGAAAGGAAACTGATGGGAGATAAATTTCTAGAAGAGATGGTAGAAAACGTTCAACTCATTCAGAAACACATTAGAGCACATTATATTAAGAAATAAAGGTATGCGGTTAACCGAATGAAGGGTCTTTCAATGGAGTTAGGTTGTCCTGTCTTTATAAAAGTTTCTCCATGGAAATGTTTGATGCATTTTGGAAAGAAGGGAATGTTGAATATGAGGATTATTGGACTATATGAAATCCTAAAAAAAGTTGGATCAGTTTTTCACACAGTGGCTTTACTTCCAATTTTATCCCAGATACAAAATATTTTTCATGTCTCAATGTTGAAAAAGTATATTCCAAATCCATCTCATTTTTTTAGCCCCAAGATAGTTCAGTTGGAAGAGAATCTCTTTTATGACGAATAACCAGCCCATATTCTTGAATAAAGAGGGAAAGTGTTAAAGAATATGGTTATTCATTAGGTATAGGTTTTTTTGGAAAATCCATATGGATGAAGAGGACATGTGGGTATTTGAAAATTCTATGAGGGATAAATACCAAAACTTATTTGATAAGTTAAAAAAATGTGTCGGGGCGCAATTTCCAAAGGGGGGAAGGATGTAACATCCCAAGTAAATAAAGAATTATACATTTTCATAATTACTAATATTTGTGAAGTAAATATTAATAGTTTTTAAACTATATTCTATGTTCGGTGGCATACCCAATACGCACCATCGCGTTTCTTTGAAATATTACGTTGCACACAATGTTGGGTTATACAGAAAAATAATAATATAATATTTTTTTAAATGATATTTAATACCAAGCTGTTTTATTTATAGGTAGGGAAACAACTAACAAAAATATGATTATACACTTTTTTAAATGTTTTTACACATACCCAATAAATTTTAGAGTCTTAAAATAAGAAATAATCCATTTTTACGCATAAATACTCTAATATTCTTTAAAGGGTCGATTCACCACGTTTTGATGGAGAACCGTTTTTTACTATAGTTTTCCTCACTATTATATGTCATAAATAACAAAATAAAACTATTATTTAGAACAAGATATCAAAATTTATTTTGGGTATATTTTTGGTATTTTTCTGATAAAATTCATTTTTTAATGAATAGTTAAAAATACTGAATTTTAATTCAAAACCGCCTTTTAATATAATTTCTTTTTAGTGTTAGATTATATTTTTAACTGGTAATAAAGTGTAATTAGATTATATTTTTACTATTTAATCATATTTTGGTCATTGGAAGTTATTTCACTTTGAAATTGCACATAAACATCTGCCAATCTTTTGATAGTTATTATTTCTTAAAAACAAGCTTTTTGTTTTGACAACGGGAATAAATTTTAAATTAATGTCTTCAAGTTATGTGTTTTTGAATATTGATAAATGGATTCCATATTTGGATTCCAGAGGTCCAAATTGTGTAAATATATAAGTTTTTTTATTAGACATTATGAATATTTACTTCAGTAAATATTTTATTTACTGTGGTTAAAGGGTAAATCTTGTAAATAAGGGTAAAAAAAGAAAATTAAAATAATAATAAATTAATATAAAATGTGTCCAAATTTCATTGGATGACACATGTCTGACCATGTTCAACGTTTTGTGGATTTAGGGACCTCATGGAGCCACTTGGGAGTGATAATGACACATTATATTAATTAATTTAAAGTAAAGAAAAAAATGACATAAACATATATCTTTTAGTAAATCAATTATTACATACGATTATATAAGTTATATTATCAACAATAAATTTTCATTTTAAATATAAAATTTTTAACAACATCATGGTATTTGATTTATAATTTTTAGACATTAAATAAATGAAGTTATTTATGACACAATAATGATGAATTGTTTATCTCATTAATGAATGATTTAAATAAATAATACTAAAAATTTGGAAAAAATATCCAAAAACTATCCAATTTTTATTTGATGATTTTATTGTGAACAATATTCATCTTATATTATAATTTAATAAGCTGTGTACCTTTAAAAATTAGAATCATTATATAATGAAATAATATTTCGACACATTCCTAAAGCGCCCCTCCTCCCCCTTATAAAACTCCATCACCTCTAAACAATTACTCACACATATCAAGCCCCATGGTTCATCCAAAATCTATCCAAATATACTATCATGATCCCTCTATTACTCCTACAATACTTTCTCTAGGAAGAAGGTAATTCAAGTAAACCTTTTGGTTCAAACCAAAGGGAGATTCCTGATTTATAGGTAACATCTTCTCTTAAGTTCTTTTCATTTATTTTACTTCTCCAACCACTTAAACAATTTTTATTCATTTACTTTATAACAAAAACAGTATCCTCAATATACTAGTATGTTTTTATGAGAATTATTGGAAGTAAACTTACACAAACCTCCACCTAATGGGTAAACAACATACTGTTTATGTGGACGGCGAACTACTGTATCACAGAACTATGAATGTTCAATATTCTCTTACCACCTCTTATGGTGGCCATTAAGGTGTAAATATATTTATATCTGATATATATTATATTTATATTTTTTATTCTTATTTATATTCCATTTATAGAATACCTTTATGGTTTCCATAGTGGTCAACTACGATAATTTAATTTGAGAAAGTGCGGACTACCGCCCGCTCATAATGATATGACTCATTAATTCCATATGTGGGTTGTATAAAGGATGGAGAAAATGAAATTATATATGAAATTATACTTTAATTATAATATACCTATATATAATTATGTTTTCATTCCATTATAATATGAAATAGAAATGAATGTACCGTTCATGTGTACATACGGCTTGTCGTCTCCATTAACGGTGCATTTCATTTCTTATCCCCAAATGTTATGTACTATTATAAACAAATATATATACTAGATATATAAAATATATATGATATATAAATCATGAATATCCTTCTAGAGATAATTTACCTTAGGCCACATGAACTACTTGTAATTATTGGATGTTCATTTTTGACTCAAGTACCAAATATCGACAAAATGACCATTATTAACATAAATGATTAAATAATATTTATAACATGGTAATAAGTGATTTAAAAGGAATATTAAACATGAAAATGGTTCTTATAAAATTATAAATTATCATTTGTTTATTATTCAGGAGATTAAAGAACGATCGAGTCAAGTCAGACATGAGGAAAGGGACATCATGTCAATCTCCTTTCATTGAGACATATTTTGTTTTATAAATGACAATATTTTATATGGTGTATAAACACCATTGAATTTTTATTTAATTAAAATGGAATATTTTTCTATGAGGAATTTTACTAAACAAAAATAATAATGTTTTTTCTTAATGTAAGTGGTGATAATGACCTTTTCCGCCGCCGCGAGTGTTATTTGATTTATGGGTTCCATGACAATTCATAGTGTTATTTAAAGGAAAAAATAGCATATAATATTTTTACATATTTTGGTACTAAGAATTAATATGTTAATTTGTTTTTTATGTCAATAAACTTAAATGATATATTGTGTTTGAAATTTGGTAATGTTACATTTCGTTTTTGCTTGTATTATATGATTATGTTATGGTTCTTTGGAATTGTGTACATATACGGGTGGTTCTGAGATAACCCTATGCTTAGTGAGCCTGAGGTAGCTCTCCAATGCATTGGGTAATGTGACATAGGTAAACATGAATGTTTCTCCTAAAATATTTAGGGAATATATTTTTATTGGTATTCCAAATGTAACTCCCTATGTGGTTGTGAAAGGTACAATGTAAGTATGTTATGGATGCCACAAGATTCCATTAGGATTTTTGATTACAATGTGTTATAAATAAATCTTATTATTTCATGATCAATGTTAAAAAGATTGTGTTTTTATGGGATAATGCATTCTTTCTTTATTTTATAACCCTTACTGAGCATTTTATGATCATCCAATGTTTCGAAATGTTTGTTCGCAATACTTAAAGATAAATAGGGTTAAGGATGAGATCAAGGAAAAGACATGTTATCTTAATCATTGAACTAGACATCAATATTTTCCAAGAGTTAATATTTTATGAAAAAATAGAAATTGATTAGAACTGTCTACTTTGTAATTCGTGATATATAATTTAATATATATGGCAAAATTCCCTAAAACTAAAATCCTGAAAAGATCCTCAATGTGAATTATCCATTTAATTCAAGATTATGAATTTTTTAAGGCCAGTTCCTTATAATATTTTGTGGCCCTGACTCAGGTATACTCACATTAAAATAATAGTGATAAATTTTACAAGTTAGTTTGTGGAGATCATCATTTAGTCATAAAGCATATAAAACATATGGTTCCCATTTTATCATGTGATCTTGAATGATAATGAATGAAACAAATAGTAATCGTGAGGATATCCGTCCAAAATACCAAGAATATTATGATTTTATTGTGTTATTTTTCATTAGTCATCTATAATGGTTTATTAAATCCCCGGATAAAGGGGTATTGATCCAGTTTTTTTTTCTTAATTTTTGGTAGTTTCATGTTGAATATTTTGTTCATTGTGTGCATTTTGTGTGTCTAGTTTATTACAGGTCTATTATCCTACTTTTTACCCCTTTGTTATTGCATAATGGAAACCCATTATGATCATGTCCTATAGACTTAGGGATATATTCTAACACACATAAAGTATGGTGTTTCTTTTAACGTTTATTGGCATTGTTTTTTACTCTCTTTAACTATGAAAATTGAAAAATATTAGATTTAAATTTTTAATTAATTGATTTATGGTTTAGATTTATTTAATCATATATAATCAATTAAGTTCTTTCTTATTTTGGTTTATGTCAATATTCATTGGCATTTAAATTTTTTTCCTGATACTTTGAGAAACTATATGCATTTGAATATGTTTTTTTAGTATTTTTCAATTTAACTATATATTTAATTAATTTAATTAAAAATATATTTTGAGATTTGTTCACTACTTTTTAATCATTTGTTCTTATATTTTTGAATAATTTTATAAAATTTTAAATTTTATCATTTTAAGAAAATTGAAATATAAAAAAGTAGTTGAATTTTATTTTTTGTGTTTCAAAAACTAATTATTTACCCATTTTGATCGTCGTCCGCTATTTTGAGACACCCAGGTCAGTGAAACTAACAATAATTGATATTAGAGAAAAATTATGAATAATGTTTATTCAAAAAATTTATAAATAAAACTATTCATTTATTTAAATTATTTTTTTAGATTTTACATTTTTATTGTATATTTTTACACTATTCAGCAAGACCAGTTAGTCATCTTGGGCTATAATATTTTATTTTTTTATTGTTCTTTCATGAATAGATTTCCCAAGGTTAGATGCCTATCTAATCCCAATAAAGAAAATTGGTGGGTGCTTCCTGGTGGGTTTTAGGGTTGTTATGTTAGAAAATATTAATGTAAGGTTAGAATGAGTGAGATATTTGGTTTCAAGTGAGTAATGTGGTTGGGCCTTTCTAAGGGTTTTGTCTCCTCTATTTTTAACATTTTTTCATGGGATTTATATTTTTATTTTTCTCTAGTTTTTTCATTCTATTTGTGTCTTAGATAGTAATGGCATCTCTAATTTTTATGAATTTTATAGTTGATGATACTTCCTAGTAAGGTTTTACATGGGGAACTTTATGCGAATAGGATTAGAGAGATCATAACATCATATTGGTTCAACTAGGATCTATGTATAGATTTGGGATGGTATATAGATTTATTTATCAATATATAGTGGGATATAAATTATTTTCCCTCAACTATATCCCCTTTTTTCTATGTATTTCTCATAGTTTAGAGCTTGTACTTAGGACCTTAGGGAAACATGTGGCTTGTAGTGGTATAATTTTTTTGATGGAAATGTACTATTTTCTTGGTTTATGATGTGTGGTCAACCAAGGAGGATAATATAAATCATTCTTTCGGGATGTTTTGTCCATGATATCTTGGGTTTAAGTGGATCCCAACTTTCTTTTTGTATTCTTCAATTGTTTATCTTTTTTTCGTTGATTGTATGATTACACTATTTTAATAGTGTGTGTTTCATTTTAAATTTCCTATGTTCATTATAGAATTATTTTACAGGGTGACAGTTCTCTATTTATTGATGTTTTAAAGTAATTGATATGTTGTTTCTAGGACCTCAGTTGAAATTATATTTGATGGACTAGAAATTATTTTGTGGAACAATTTCATAGGAAACTCATGTAAGTGTAGGTATTGTTTTAATAATGATTACATAGATTTGTTTAAATATAGATCATGTTAAATGACTAAAAAATTCATAAATGTTTGGATTAATATATCATGTTGATATATATTATGGGCACCAAAATTGACAGTTGGACTATGGTCATAAAATTATCACCCTCTAAATTTATAATTTAAGACACGATGCCCAAGTTATGTGATTAGGTGATATATAATCATCATGTGGTTTTTGGATTCTATTAACAAGATATATATTTTATATTTTATTTCATATTAAATTGTGTTTTATACATTTAATTCCCAAGGTGGATATTTTTTGAATTTATTTTCACCTTTGTTGTGTTGTTAAATAATTTCTAGATATATTAAGAATGCTTAAGAAGACCAATTGATATTTACAATTTCTTGTTTTATTATTATAATGTTGGGTTAAAAATTGATGAATTTTATATTAAACTATTGTATAATCCCTAATAACCTTATATGTGTTTTATTTTAACAAGTTTATCTCTACATATGTTGTTTATTTTACCTATGTATACATTGTTTTTCGAGGTCTATATAGGGTAATTACAATGTAATGAATGTTGGTTGTATGAACATTCTAAGATTCCCAAATAATTCCATTATTTGTGGGGTCTAGGGAATATTACATTAGATAGAGATGAACCTTACAAAATTATTTTGATACCATGATGTAGTTTCTCTAATTTCTCCTATCATAGTGGTCAGATGACCTTTACATAGTAGTTGAGTGACCTAAATGTGGGCACTTCTAATGTTTTACTTTATAGGAATTTCCAAAAATATTTGGGGTTTCTCAGTCAATTGGGTGTCATTTATTTCAACCATTCACTTCATGATGCTTTTATTTTGTTGTAATAAGATCCTAAATTATCGATTGTATTTTTCCCCTATTATCATAGATTAAAAGAAAGATTTAAAAAAATGTTTTTTCAGATGAGTCAAGAAGTTATATTATTATGAGTACTTATATTTTTAGAGATTGAGTGATGAAAAAGAAGAGCACTGACAACCTTAGTTCCAAGCTCTCTAGAGTAGAATCCTTGTGATGTCCTAGCCATGATGGTTTATAGAGACCATCATTTGATATTGTAGTTTAAGTGGCCTCATTTATTATATCATGACCTATGATCCTGGATGGAAATAAATCTTTGTAGAAATCATATTGAATATGTTATACCTAAAGAACTCGACATTGATGATTTCATTACCTGTTTGATATTATTAATCTACAAAGGTTTGTCCGAGCCATTGGTAAGGGAGTCATGGTCCTATATTTTTTTCAACTTTTTGGAGGTTTTTTTTGTAACTACATTCCTCACCATGTAAATTATATGTTTCATTTCTCTTTCTCATGTCTTCTCTTGTTCCTTTAGTCCCATTTCATTTGGTATAGATAAAGACCATGATGATATTAACCAATGAACATATGAAAATTGGAAAAATAATTTAAATAATCATTTATCATTTACTTTTTTTGTTTATTTGACCATGGAAATTAATGATCATAGTATTCCATTAAATAATTAATTCATGTATCATTTTTATTTACTTGATAATATATAAGTTATTGAGTTTTTTCCTTCTCAAATTATTTCCATTTCACATTTCTATTTTAATTTATTCTTTCTACATTAGAATTTTATAAGTATATTAATATTATTTTCTATTCTTAAAATCATATATATAAATTTTAAATTTTAATTATGATGTATACCAATTATTTTTTATGTAACATGTTATTCATATTTTTTCTATGTTTTTAGTATTATATAAATCTTAAATTAATGTAACAACCAATGTCAACTCTGACTTGTAAAATTATTTTATAATCATTTATTCCTAGAATTTTGCAAGTTTTTCAAAAAATATCAATGTATATTTGTTTAATTTCTATAGATATAGAATTATAGAGATACTACTTTTAGTATTTTGGGTTTTACAAACCATTTTTATATCCAATTTAATCCTTGGACACTACGTGAGCACTTCCATGTCAATACAACCTATAACACCATCTAAATGAATATTGCTAGTTGTTTACTCTGTTTTATTAATCTAAAAATTAATAAAAATGAATTAATCTTTATTTATGTTAATCAAAAAGAAAATATGAATACACTAAATCAATTAGCGTGATTAAAATATAAAATATATATGTCGAAATAGATAATAGGTCTTGTGAATGAATAATCACTACATATTTAGGATTTTCAAATTTTCCCTATAACTATAGATAATTTTAAATATAACCGTCCACATAGAATAAATAAAACATATCATGATATTCTCTAATACAAACAAGAAAACAATTCCCAAAATCATTCAGGCAATTAATTGCATCTGTCATGCCATGATACATATTCATTCATAAGTTATTTTTACCAACCAATTTAAGTAAAAAAATATTTCTATAGGGATAAATTAATTTTGATTTCAACAAAATATATTTGAATTTCATTATCACTACTAGACATTATTGAATGAAAACATAATTATTCTATTGGTTTTGTCCTGTAAATAATAAAAATAGATAACTAAACAAGCCATTCACTAAAAAAAATATAAAACAATTACCACTTATTGGTATGTGGTAAATGTGATATCATATATATGTAAATGTTCTAAAATAACATGATTTGTAGAAAATGATTCAGTATATACATTCCCATGACCATTTATGATTAGAGTTTTATAGAATGAGTATATAACATTAACTAATATAACCCTTGTATTTCACATAAAAAATATATTTTCCCACTACATTGTGAAAAAATTAATCTATAATAATTATTTTATCTCCCTAATAAATTCTCAAGACTGTATATTATTTTAAACATATCACCTGTAATACTTCCCATTATAACCTGTGGAAATAGAAATATAAGAAGGTGACCTAAAATGATCAATAATGGAAATAATATACCCAAAGGAATCACAAAATAAAAAAGCCATGAATTATATGTAAACAAGTATATGATAATTAAATAATTCATTATAATTAATCACATACATTTGAAATAAATCAATGGATGACATGAAAATATAGGTAATCACATGGCTTGCATGAATTGGTAACATAGTGATAGAATTAATAATGCCTAATTTGTCAATGCCTTATACCAAGATGTTTCATTCCACCAAGGCCGTGTTCCCATATATCTATTTTTTCATGTCGGAATCAAAGACATCTAAATAAATGGATAATAATACACCAAATAATCAAACATGTTTGTATTATGAGTTTTACCAATTCTTCAAGGGGATAATGTTGGATCCACACCTCAAAAATTAATTCAAATTAATCAATAAAATAGAGGAATAAATAAACTATAAACTACAGAAAGAAAATACATTATTAATCAATACAAACTATATTGAAATAAAATGTATATGAATTTATAATATTTTCCAAATAAATAAATAGACAATCTATCTATGTAAACATCCCTAAAACACCATATAGAGTAATGGTCATACAGTTATGTAAATAAGTTTAATAGTAAAAAAATGGAACTATATGATCGTAATACTTATAGAAAAAGAAGTTGGAGCTCATTATTAAGGAATATCCCATGTGTAACATAATGCCTATAAAGGATATGTAAATAGATTAAAATACCTTCCTAATAAGAATAAATTACTCAAATTCACATTAGAATGGAACATGAGATCGAATGATAGATAATGCATGTTCAATAACCTAAAAGAAAATTGTGTGAGATGATTTAGAAAGAAATCCATAAAGAATAACTATAATTAAGGTAAAAAGATTTTAAAATTAATATAAAATTGGAATTTATTTGTTAAAATTGATATTATTATACTTTCTTAACAATTATCTAATTTGAGAATGGCATGAGTCACTTTTAAATTCATTTTCAACGTGGATAAGTGAAAACTCTTGAAATAATTTAATTTTAAAAATAACATTAAATGGGGAAGTAAATAAAAAATATTAATACTATCATAAATTTTTTTTAGTGCAATATAAAACAATGTGACATAAAAAGAAAATATTTTTAAAATAGTCGAATATATTTATTGAAATCACACATCATATAAAGGGTAATGAAACATCACATTAAAAATTAGATAAGGTAAATGCGAAGATCAAAATAGCTAGAATATAATTTTTTTTACACATATAATAGATAAAATTGGAGGAAATACGAAATTAATATGTAATACAAAGATCTTACTTGTTATGGAAGGGAATTATTCAACACACCGATAAACTTTTATGAGAATGAAATTGATCATGGATAATGATTCTAATAAATAGTTAATTTTACCATTTATAGTAAGATAAAATATTAAATAATAAAATTTAATGGTGGAAGAACCAAATAATAAATGAATGATGTCTAGGAATAATTATCATTACTCTAACAAAGATTTATGTGTTATAAATTTCCATTATAGGTTAAGAAATTTTTTAATAAAAATCCATTGAAAGAGATGAATATTAATTAAACATAAAATATCATTAATAAAATATAATTCATGATATTATAAATCAAATAGAAATTACATGAACCTTTTTAATATAATTTATGTGTATAAAAAATGGGTATGATAATATCCTATTAGAGTAAATTATCATATGAATACGAACAATCAACCCTAAGATTTCATTCACTATGACACCTTCTTTTCAACCTATAATAATTTTATTTTAATATAGTTAGTTTCTAAAAAGGTTATCTTATACTGCTTAACCAAATATAAAAAATATCATTCTGAAAATAATCATGATCTTTATTAGAATATTATATCCCCCAAAATAAATGAAATCTATAATACCAAAATTTAATGTACCCTTTATCTATAAAATAACATATCTATTTCTATATACCCGTAGTTATCAATATCTAGGATTTAATTTTAGATATCTATTTTAATTTCTTATTATGATTAATAGCATAATTATTTATAAATTGAAATCAATTATAATGGTTTTAAATGAGAATATGGATTATCCAAAGCATATCACCGAGGAGTGTTAAGTTATGTGTGTAGTCTTTGGCCCACTCGGTTTTCACTGAGTGAAGATTGATTTTAACACAACCATAATTTTTTAGGGTTATTACCATTTAGATCATATATGATAAAACATTATCAAATTGGTAGTATATATAATGTAATTTAATTTTTTGGATACAACACATTCTATACATTGGTGAAATTTAGCTTGTTTTCCAACACATAAACACATCGTTTGGTTTTTTCTCAAATGTTCCCTTGTCCTAATCCTTAAAAATCATAAATTATTATATAATTATTTAAGGATGAATTTTATTCTAATACAAAAGGTTATATACAACATGAATTTATGACCAAACATAAATTATTAACCCATGATGAATTTAATAACTCTTTAATTATCCTTGTATGATAACATCATAATCTAGAAAGTTATCTAAACCACACCTGATAAAAACAGTGATATCCCATATATAACTATCCCATTATTACTTGATTTATAAAAAAAATAACATGTTACATATATTCTCACAAAATTTTTGTTTTAGAGTTTATTATAATTAGGATATATCATTCACTAATATAAACCACTCCTTTATCATCAAATAGTTTCTTCTTCACCAATTTTATAATATAATTAATCCATAAGATGGCTTCAATATTTACCAACAATTATCAATATATTACATTCTTATTGAAATATCATGTGAAATGTATTTCCTCTTAACTTGGGTAAATGGATTCAATAGATGGGTGAACTCAAATTCCCAGTTAGGGAAAATATATGACATAAGCTATCATAGAATAATCAAGGCATGAAAAAATATGATGGGAAGAAAATGATAATCAAATGCTTCAATAAATTTAATCCAATGAGACTAAAATTAATCAACATATGATATAACAATATAAATGATCACTTTGAGTTAAGTAATTTGTTTCATAGAGATATAATTCATAATGCCAAAATATTCAAGGACTTGTGCCAATATAATAGATACCATCACGAACATATATCTACAGATATAATTACTATAAATACAATAGTAAATTAATCTAAATAAATAGGTAAGAATAGAATAATTATCTAATTTTTTATGTGTCATAAGACTTAATGATAAATCGAGGGGATATTGTGGACCCCACCAATAATAAATTAAGTCCAATGCATTCATCATATGAATGAACAAATAAAATATACAATATATCAAAAAATATTATTTAGTAATAAATAAACAACCTCATTGAAATAATTATGAAAATTGATTGTAAATATTCCCTCATTCAATAAATGAAGTATATCTCTTTGTATGCATCCCAAAAACTAACACCGTATAGAGTAATGAGTATAAAATTTTGTAAAAATTTTACATAATCAATAAGATGAATTATATATTCATAATACATCCAATGAAATAAGGTGGATCATATTATTAATGCATATCCAATGTGTAATAATATAACTATAATGAATTCCGACCTAGATTACAACACATTTCAAAGAACTACAATTAATATGATATCACACTATAAGGGAATAATAATTATATTGATTGATTAATAAATTAAAATAAAATATAAAGAGGGGATTTAAAATTTATTCCCTAAAAAATAACTATAATGGAGGTGAAATATTTTTATCATATTGAGGAAAATAAAGATCAAATGGTAAACTTTTCCTTCTGTAAATTTTATAATAGTACCAAAAAAGAGGATGTAATAAGTTGCATAAAAAAGTTATTTTTAAATGAGATGAATTTAAATTTATTAAAATAAATAAATTTTATAAACAATATCAAATTTTGTATCCTTTAAAATTACATAATTATTTTAATTCCCTTACCCTAAAAGCTCATAATCAGTGCACTATATTATTACATTGATATAGTTACATTGAATCAAATACTAATGTATCGATCAGTTTAATAGTCTTTGAAGACTTGATTACATTCATAATACCCATAATACATTAGGAAAAGAAATTAAAACAATATACATAATAAAATGAAATATTCTACATCTTTGAAATCTTATTCAAAGTATTATTCCTCATAACATGTCAAAAGGAAAAAAATAATAAGGAGGTTCCAAATTCATAGTAAGGGTAATAAATAAAATAGAAAAATTCAAAAACATAAACACTACGCATGGTGAATAACTAAAATCACATTCCATTAAAGATATAATTGATCATAATATGGAAGAAATGAAAGATGATTAAATAATTTCATAATAAATTATATCCATGGATATTCTACTACTTGAATGATCAAATGAAAAAACAACTACAAGCTTCATAATGATGGAATTAATAATGAAGGACATCGTAATCATACCATTAATGTAACACCCTAACGTTTTTATTAAATATTTTTGTTAATTAATATTAATTATTCAAAAACATAAATTGCACGTAATAATGATTTTAAACACACCGCAATATGAGTTTATTATAAAATTACCATTATAGTTTAGTCATTAGGTTATTGGGAATATGTATAACTAGCTTTTGAAAATTCATTGTGAATTCATTGGATATCTATTATTTATTAAGAATATAAGTCCTTTAAATATTTTTTTAGTGAATTACTTTTGGTAATGAAATTAATGAGATATATGTTTTATAATTAATAAAATATTATTAATATGTGTTCAATGGATATTTTAGTCATAGGCTATTAATAAATCCCATTTGTTGTATAAAACCCTATATTTTTTATAGTGTACTTTTACGCCATTGAATGGAGAACCAATAACAAATTATTATTTAGACACATTAATAATTTTTACATAAATACATACACATTTTATTTTAATGTGGTATATAAATTTTTACTTTGGATGAATCTTTGAAATTTTTATGATAACTATCATGTTTTGAATAAAAGTAAATATACGCAAAATTTAATTTGAATACAACTTTTTTCTTTAAAGTAATTTATGTAGTAAAATTATAATACTAAATTGTTTAAAAGTATAAACAAAAAATATTTCTATAATTAAATATAATAAATGTAATTAGAATTAATTTTATATTGAATTTAGATATAAAATCATTTCAATCTATTACACTATTTTAACATTTAAAACTAGTTCTCTATTTCCGAAAATGAGAATAATTTTAAATTAATTACTGAAACTTCTATGTTTTTCTTTTTAAAAATGGATTCCATATATGGTATTAGTGGGTAGAAATTATATAAATAGGTTTATTTTTTGGGCAGTATGAATTGTATCTTCGGCAATTTTTATCAAAACGATAAAAGGGAAAAAAAGTAATTAAGGGTAAGAATCCTATTATAATATTACCCTAACACTTGTCTTAATATAAATGTATGTGGTTTTTGACATAAATCAACATCGGTTCTTAATTGAATTCATTTTAATCCACATGGATGGGATTATAATGTTTAATTTTTTTCATTTAATGAAAAGTAAAATATCTCTCACTAGAATTTTAATAACTAAGTAATTTTTTATATATGTTTAGATGAAATATAAATATGATTATTAATAATAAATTGAAATATAATTTTTCATTAATCGTGTTAATATATTTTTAACATTTAGTAAATAAATATTTACCCTAATATCTTATACATCAATGATGCCAAATTTATTTAATTGATGAAAAATCAACAATACAGTATTTATTATGATATTAATAACCATTAAAAGTTCCAAAAATCATGAAAAAATATTATTGGTCGAGTATATCTTGACAATAACAATCCAAGTGTCGAGTTATGGACTTTTTGGAGCCTTATAGAATGGATTATGACACTTATAAAACTTTATTTAATGTTATGTTAAGGTTGTCAGCTTCATAATTTAATAATTAGATCATTTTGAATATTAGATTTTCCAGAAGATAAATTAGACTACTAGTATTCTTCAGAAATATAATATTTTTATCTTTATAATAGTATTTAATTTTTAAATTATATTCAACAAATAATCATATTAAATAATTACACAAAATTGTTGTAGTGATTATTTTATTAAGAGAAATTGCAAAGAAATGCTAATAAAATATTAAATTAAATATAATTTGAACTAATTAATTTGGTTTATCTATTGTGTATATGACCATGAACACCTAGTAATATAATAATTTTTTTGAATCTATATTGTTATATTAATATTTTTAAAAATAAATTAATTGAATAGTGTCAAAATTGAAACAATTGATTGTTTACCAAAATAATTCATTATTAAATTATTTAAAAATAATTAATTTTTTTTAAAATATATAATAAAAATAATAAGTCTTAAAATATTCATATTTATTTATTTATGGTATATTTTAACTCAAATAAGTAAATATATGAGCCTTTAATATTTAATTTTTTATTACCCTAGTTAAATAATAAAAAGAATAACTAAGTGTTAATTAAAATGATAAGGTTTATATTGATAGAAATTCATGTACAATTTTTTTATGAGATTACAACCCTATATGATCACATATTCTAAATTGGGTAATTTTAGACGTTTTTGGATAGGGTCTGATTTTATTACAAATTATTAATAATGGAGTTTCCGAAAGTTCCCCTCACCTCAATTGTAAAAAGGAACCTCCTTCCTCAAATCTTCAATTAATTTTTAGGCTTCATACTCATAGATCCTCGTCCATTGCTTCTTTCCAACATCCATATTTAAATTATATACGTTATGGTTGTCTTCAAAGACCAAATATACTATTCAAAGGAGAGATTTAGAGGAAGCATTTCGATGATCAGTTAATCTCTTCTACAGATTATTTCAAACTTCATTATTCTTCTTCCTCGACATTATTTTTCTAATTTAAAATTACTGAAATTAGTTTAACTAATATACTTATTTTTTATTATAATTAAGAAACAACTATTTTCCACCTTCTATCCATTCTACAATAAATGAAATCACTACATGTGTGTACGTACGATTGACCGTCTCCATTGTTTGGTGTAATATGTTTTTCACCACCAACATACATAGATGGGTAAAATGATAGAAGTAGTAGCTATATAAGATTATTATAACATGATACTGATTTGTAAAAATTATACACCATCCACTTCAATATAATTCAATAATTATGGGAATTATATCGTTGTTTGTGCGTATATAAGGCATATTGTCTCTACGATGCGATGAAAATAATTTTACATATTATTTATTAAACCAAAATAATATACTTGAATGGAAGGAATTAACATGATATATAATATAATAATATCATTCTGTATATTATATAACTATATCCTAAGAAAGGGAACATGAACTTATCCGGAAAAAATTTCCTATGAACATAAGGCAGTTGATATATGAATAACGAGTGACAATGAAATATTACTAACAAACAAGTGATAATATAATCATATATTATTTTATAATAATTACAATGATTTAGGAATAATTAAATAACACTATTTAAATCATTATATAGGATATTTAAATACATACAAAGGATATCATACATAAGGTAAGGGATAATTCATCCATCTAATTATTATCTGTGATTTTTTATTTTTATGTATTTATTGGATTATATTTATCATCTATATCCATATTCCATTAATATGTAATACTATTTATATTATTCTAAAAAACCATTAATTTCATGTTTACCCATTTGTGAATTTTTACTAAATGATATGAAAGGAATTTTTTGTCTTTATTCAATATGAGGTACTTTTTTGACTTTTACAAAAAAAGTAAATGGAGAATGTTTTTTATCTTATACGACTTGAACGTATTCTTAATATATTATAACACCTTATGTCCATGAAGATTAATTTACATTATTTCATGTGTATTTTCAATTAAAATATTTTCATTTAGAATATCATGGAATTTTTTGAAAACAAAACATTTTCGGATAGGAAAGGATATTTTTCTCAAGAATTAATTTCAAGTGTTTTATCAAAATTATTTGTCATCTAAGATGAAATTGTATAAATATGGTTATTATTCTATCCCTATTATATATAATATATTTTTCTTTTAATGATATAATTATATTTATTAAATCTATTTGTTTTATATATATTATTATTGAATGATGTTTAAGAAACCCATTTTAGTTCCTTAGGATATTCTATGATGAATGATATATGTTTTTTTCTTGGTACATGTTAGAAGGATTTCATTATGAGATTTTTGGGACCAATATATCTATCCAATGCACTGGATAATGATTTATATATCATGATACAATCATGATAAGAACTAATAGTAATTTGGGTTCAGTAATAATGGGCTGGAATAGAAATTAAACCCGGTTGAGTAATAGAAATTACTTTCTATGATGATCTTACCAATTAGACTTTACTAATATGAAATGATATTATATGCATATGTATATTCCAAAAAACTTCATGTCATATTGTATTACTTTTGGAATTATTTCTATTCATTCTTATGATCTTTTATCCAATGACATGAGATCACGATCTTTCATATACAGGATAAGACTTTCAAATCTTATGTTCTTATATCTTATGACTATGATATGATTCACATTTCCCTCTCATCGTTTAATATGTTTCTTTTCCCCATGTCAGGAAGAAGGGAATTGAGTATGATATTTAAAAAATGATTCTAGTTATGTAAAAATATGTGGGAGATAATGTAGATGTTTTATGAACCAGTTGTTTATGTTTTCCAGTTTCAAAAGACACTATACCTATATGTGCCTGTCAAGGATTTATTATATTTCTCCCTGAATATACAAATTTTTTTAATTAATATCAATTTTTTAATGTATGGTTTATTATAGTTAAGGCCTTGTCCAAGAAACTATACATAATAGGTAAATACCCAATCTAGTTTGTCTCATAAGAACTACTAATGCATCGAGGAGATTTCATTAACCGGTACCCAACCCAAAGGGATTTTGTTAACTGATACCCAACACATATGGATTTCATTAACCATTCCCAAACCCTTTTCATACTAATCCAAATATTGTCATTATTAAAAATGATTGAAACATAAACATTCATATTGAAAAACAAGTATACGAAGTGTGAATACATTAACTACAACTCATGAATGGTATCAAATTAGCATATCCATAGTCAAAATGATCCTCAAAACATAAAAACTATATGGTATATGGTATCATTAGAGATAAAACATAATGATTTAAATGATTCAACAAAAAATTTTGAAATATATTATGATAGTTTAAAATGAGACCATTGAAAATTTGATAATAATAAAATCTTTTTATATTCCCAAGTGTCCCATGAAACATTAAAACATTAAAATCATAATAAATTATTATATAAAGAGAAAAAGGAGACTCTTTACATGATATATCAAAGTGAAGTAAATTCACCACAATAACTTAATGCTTAGTTATCAAGTAATATATATCATAGAAGTAAAATTGATTCATGAAAAATCATTTTTTCTTTGGAAAGAAGAGTTTGTTTGGAAAATCATTTGTAATTGTCATAAAATTTTAATGTTACAATTTATATAATAGAAAAAAATGTGAAGGGAATTGAAATTATGTTTATGTAATAAATTATATCCCAATTCTGTAAAATCATTTAAATAATGTTTAAAGAAAATTTAGAAATAACCCATTTTAGTTCGGTTTAAGGAAAATATTTGATGTTTTAAAATGAAAAGGAATGTTTTTTCTTAAAACCAGAAATTAACATATATAATTCTTATGATAAAATATTTTATTTTATAAAAATAAATATTTATTAAAATATATTATACATTTCACATGAAAGTGGATGAGAATTCTAGATGTTTCTATTAATTGGGATTGTTTATTGGGGTGAATTTGGAACAGAACCATTTTAAAACATTAATATCCCCATAGGAGAGGGATGATATGATATAGATATATGATATTGGAGCAAATACACAAAACCTTTTGGAAATATAAAAATGTAATCTGGAATTACAATTTTGTAAATGTAGAGAATGAGTAACCTGAATAATGAATTGGGGTTTCGGTAGAATCCCTTACCAGTTTGTAATCAATCGAATCATATACACAAAAATTAATAATAATAAAATAATACATTTAATAACATGAAAATAAATAGACACCGGGTATGATACATCAATGGTTATTTTACTTAAACTATACACAATATATAATGGTGAATAGAGAATATCTCACAAAATTGGAAGTGAGATGAGAAAACATTTCCCTTACGTCCAAATGTGTTCTTAACGCGACCTTATGGCCCTTGAATATTAAATAAGAATCATTAATAATTCAGCTCAGAACATATTAAAAATTTATTTATTTTGTTATAAATTAATTTTTTTTATTAATGGAAATTTTTTATCAATTGTAAGATACAATTTGTCACTCGCCAGTGTTTGTTTCCTTGATTTTCAAGATCGCCATACTTGTATATGAGTATGGAAGCTCATGTGGGGTGGATATAATATTACAGAATTGTATCTGTATATTATAAATGTAAATATATAATTTTATGTATTTATATATATCATTTGGTTACATGTTATGATGATGACACATTTGATAAGACATTTAGTGATAATCGTTATGATTTTTAAAGCAGTTTTTACCTCACAACAGATTCATTTTGTTCTATTATTTAATATCATGTTTTAATGATGGTTCCAGAATCATTAAATAAGATTTAATAAATATTTTATAATCTTTTTCAAAAATAAAAATATTTTTCGGAATGTCTTTTAAGTACACATTAACAAATGAATGTTCGTCGCCAATGAAGGATGTAAATTGTCACCTTGCGGATGATGATTTTGTTTTTAAAACAAGAGAGTGAGAGAGAGAGAGAGATAGTTTTTTGAGGGGGAATTTTGAATTAAAATGATATAATTATAGTATATATATGACAATATATATATAATTATAATTTGGACAGAGGAGGTGAGGATAGACTAATAAAATATATTGAAATTAAATTAAATGAGAAAGGGAAGAGGATTTTCCTCTTTAAATATCCTCCTTGAGAACCTCCTTAAAAAAGGTTTTTGTATTTTGGAAATACCAGGATCCCTTGGATGTGGGGAGATACTACGTAACATTATTTGGGGGGAACATTTACATTATTCAAGGCTTATAAGAGTGTAGAGAAGAGGGAGTGAGGGGTGGGTTTTATGGTAGAGGAGAGAGGTGATTTTTGAATATCTTATTCATTATTCTATTATTTTTACCAAGACAACATATAGTGTTCATTATTGTGATCAGAAATATTTATAAGTTCATTTGAATAGTTTACTTAGCTTCTAATGTATTTATATTGTATATTACCATATTTTACTATTCAAAAAAATTGATGTATTTCAAAAAAATCCAAAAATATCTCATTAAATAATTTTATACATGTAGAATCAAAAAATGACTCCATTTTTTCAAAATAATTTCATAAATATGTGGAATTTAATTTTTAAATTAAATCATTATTTACTCAAAAACTATTAATTTTAAATTTCCAACTGATTTTATAAAATTTTAAAAAATTAACCTAGTTATCATACAATTATGCTATAATCATAAGACAAAAAAATATTAATATTTAAACTATTATATATATATAAATATTCCTTTAAAAGATTAAATTAATTATAAACTTAAAAAAAATTATTTCTATTTTATAAAAATACTATTAATTAATTAATAATTTCTAAAACATTTATTTAATTACACTATGATATAATTAAAACATAATTTCATTTATAAGGTGCCTAAATTATATTTATACACTCATGGGTGAGAATATTATTAATTTTTCTTATTTTCTATTCAAAAGGGCATATTACTTTTCTTAAGGGTACATTACTATTCCAATGGGTCAATTCACTATTCACCAAAAAATTAACTTGATCCTATCAGACTCTAAATATCTTACAGATTTCAACCATTTACGACCATTTATTGAAATTCAATTCACATAATTGGCCAAATTATTTATAAAACAAATCCCTCAAGTGTGGTAATAAGATGGGTAAAATGAATGTTCAAAAGTTCAATATTTTTTTATATCTAATTATAAAATAAAAAAATGATTCCAATGATCTACATTGTATATTTGATATACTTTGACATTGATAATCAATTTAAATTAGAATAATTATTTAAACTAAAAAAACTGTTTTATTCACTGTAATGCATAAATTTTTTATATTCATAAAAAAATAAAACATCATCAAAAAATAATCACCACAATTAATTTTGACATTATAAATTCAAAGAAATGTTTATTTTATGAAAAAAATATATTTCATTATAAATATGTTTCATTTTTGTGAAACCATTGATAATAAAATTTAATAGTAATTATTATTATTTATATTACTATGTTTAATAACTATGTTATAACTATCTTGTGTAAATAATTATAAAAAAGAGTTATCTCGTATTGACTCAGTTTTGCATGCATTACATTCTATATTAAATTTATTGTTAAATCCATGGGGTGTTACAAATAATATCTCAAGAAAAAGTGGAGGGGAATATATAACAACTGAACTTGGAATGAAAACCATTATAATATATCCAAATACATTTATTGAATTGTCACAACATAATAATGATATTAAAATATCTTTTTGAAAATAAGAAAAGGGAAATATGGTGTTCAAAAGAGATAGAACATAACTAGGTTTCATATTATAAATGAAAATATTGGTGGGAATATAAAACATTGACATGTAAGACAAAGATCTTACTTTGAATTAATGTGAATTATACATAAAAAAGTTAGATTTTCATGAAATAAATTCATTTTAGAAATAAATTTTAAAAAAGAATTAATTTTTTCAATGACTATAAGTAAGATAAATATATTAATTTTTTTTGTAAAATACTTGCATCAAAGAAATAATTCAGTGATGAAAATTCTTAATTGAATGAAATATGTTTTAAGTTATCAGAATAATTTATCAACTAAAAAATGTTATGAGAAAACCCCCTTGAAAGATATGGATTTAAATTGAACATTATATACCATAAATAAATAATAATTCATGATATTATGAATCAATTTAGTTGTATACACACCATTTAAATAAAATTATATGTATAAAAGAACAAGTATCAAAGAATGGATATTAAGAAAAAACAACCATACCTTTTATTCTAGCTTAGCTGATTATTCCCTAACCACCTGCATAATAGAAAAACTATCTTAATAAACTACTTTTAGCCTTATTTGGTCCGATAATATTGTTTACAAATCATTTATAATTATTTTTTACAAATATTATTATTAGTTAAATTTTATTTTCCTTATCGGGGTAGCTTCAATTATTTTCATTAGTATTATACTCATAATGTCGATGGTAGTTATTATTTAATCATAAAATGTTTGTTATTATGAGATAATTAAAATTAGTAGAATATATGTGTGATAATTATTTATAATTTTATATTTTCATTTCATAAGTATTATAGTTATTATATGTGAAGATGAAGTAAGTGGAAAGATTATTTTTCTAATTTTCATGAATGACAGGTGGTATGTTAATAATATGTTATATATTATCATTAAATTTCAAGTAACAAATAAACAAATATTTATTTATTGTTTTCATATATAAAAAATATTTATGTTTCATTATTAACCTACTGTATAAATTTATATCATTTATCGTATAGGTGGATAAAATGACCCAAACAAGAACACGAAATAATATATGGGTGAGTTTAGATTAGAAAGTGATTCTCTTAGCATAATATCATTTTTATAGAATCATAATTACATTATTATTTTTTATTATGGTTTAAATAAATATTATTACTGAGTAATATGAAGAATAATTTATTATATGAATGATGAAATATGACACTTTTCTAGAGCCATTAGGTTGCATGTATAGAGGGCGTTGTGTTCGTTTTCCATAGAACCAGAAGAATGTGGGGAATGATAGTTTTTTTAATAATATTAGTATTTTTATAAATATCGCATAATTCAATTAAATATACATAATATCTATTTATGTATAGTGGTGATAAACAATTAAGAGCACCATTCATGAGGCCAATAGTCCACACGTATTCATAACAACATATTCAAGATTAAAATGCTTATGGAGGAAGGTAGAAATTTGTTATTAATTTAGTTTATTATTAATTTGGAATATAATTGATAATAATGATATTATCCATTAATGTGTGGAGTTTTGGTTGAGATAATTCTTTATAATGGGAGGGTAAATGAGGTGGGGGTGAACTCCTTTTATATGTGTTGGGAATGACATTTTGTATATATAAATTATTAATATAAATAGTTCACATGTTCCTCATTTAATTTAGAGCCAACGTGGAAAAAATTCTGTAGGTTTGATGTAATTTCTATAATCCCTACATCATTCACATTAACAAATGTATTAATGTTTTTAATGTATTTTACTCTTCGATTTCTCAGTTTTTTTTATTTTACTCTGGTAAATAATTTTTACTAATTATATTTACTATTAATTTTTAAAATAAAATAGAATTAATAAATAATCTTGAAATAAATATTAAAAGATAAAATAATTTTTTACAAAAAAATATATATGTATTTTATTTAACATTAGCACATGTAATGCGTAAAAACATAGTTTTAGAAAAGGTTTTTTTTAAATATATATGTTTTGTTTAGGAAAACATTATCAATAATGTTGATTTTTATTAAATTAACTGATTTATTATTAACCAAAGAATAATTATTTGGAGTTAAAATAAATCCAAAACAACATTTCATCTACAAAAAACTTAATTAAATGAAACCGATTGAAATTGTTTATATTTAAAAATATTTCTTAGTTTGAAAAATGTTAATAATTTTTTTCCCAACATAAACATAGTATTTATGAATTCATAATTTTACTACAAAATTAAATTATTTATTAGGAAATATGTGTTATAGTTATTTATGTCATACATAGTTCTTCATATAGATAACAACATTATGGTGTTATTAAAAATAATATTTTTCATTATTACCCAAAAATAAATTATTTCAAAAAAAATACTAAAATTTCAACGTAAGATAATATTTTCCTGATTAAAAAATATTGAAATTAATTTTTTCAATTTAAAATTCAAATTCATCTTCTTAATAAAAATATAAATTAATAATTAAATTTTTTTCATTTGAAAATATCTTTTTAAAATATTAACTACTCTAATTATTATTTCATATCAATAAGTAATTAAATTGGGGTTAATATATTAATCAGTTAAAAAATATATTTTATTCAGGATATAATTTTATTATAAAAATAAATTTAATAAAATTACAATTTTTGAATAAAATAATAATTTCAGCATTAGAGTATATCATTAGTTATTTTGATAGAGTAATTTAATATCATCAAAGAATTAATATTAAAAATAACCTACATTTTTATTTCTAAAAATATTTCATAATTCAATTAACTTTTACATCTACCATCTTAACAAGTACGTTTTAGTGATTATTTAATTCTTTGTGGTTTATCTATGTTTGGTTGTGTTTGTGAAGAATGTTATTGAACACATTTGGTTTTGAAAGATAATATAATTTCAATTGGCAATGTGCTACAAAACACTTCCCAGGAATTAAGAGGAGGATAGGCTAAAGGTTTTTATTGTGTTTATACATATTTTCTGAAAATAATAGGTTATGAGGGAGGTATTTGTATAAATGTTTTAACAAATTCCTAAAAAAATTTGACACTTCCATTTGGGGATATTAAGAATGAACATAGTTCACACTTCCTATCAAAAAGTGTAATGTGTGAACACAGTTTATGGTTCATACATGATTTTTAAGTGTATAACAGTTTGTTTAAATATATGTTGAATATTTATTAATTTTTTAATGTACCATGGATTTGGTTTCAAATCCATGGTCCACATTATCCCTTAATTAATAAATATCAAGTAATTAATCGCACAATTTAAATAATAACTAAATAATTAATAATTAAAACATGAATAAGATAATAATTAACAAATTACTTACTTTTAATGTAAATAATATCATAATTTAAATAGTTACTAAGTAAAATAATTTACAGAGTTATATTATAATTCCAAAATAAACTATTTTAAACATTGGCGGAATTATTAAATTAATATCAGTAGATAAAAATTTATAATTAAATAAAGATAATATAAATAATAATAATAATCTAATAAATTTAATTTTATACTAATAATAGAATTAATATTATTACTGAATATTTATTATAAATATAATAACAAAAAACTTATTAATATAGTTATCAAATAATTACTAATTTTAGATAATATATAAATACATTGAATAATTAGGATTCAAAATACTACCAAATAATTATATTATTATTATTTTAATTACTATATTAAATTTCCTAGTGAATAAAATAATTATGTATTGTGATTTATATATACATGTATTTTTTAGTTATTCAAATAATTTAAATAATAAAAAGTTGACATTATAAATAGTAATATTTTATATTTAACTAGTAAGAATAATTAACACCAAAGAAATGAATTATATTAAAAAAATAATATGATTTAAATAATTATCATGCCCCTGCACAAGGACAACAAACTCAAATTGGGAAATGGTATGAATCTTTTACTTTATAATCCACTCTACCTTGTATAAATTGTTAAATAATAAAATAAATAAGATGTATAATTATTCATAATAGTGTTGATAAAAATAAGAAATATTTATATAATTATAAAATAAAAATTACAAATAATGGTAAAATTAGTTAATAATTATAAGAGTTTTGAATAGTTCAAAATTGAATTATTAACTTACTAATAATAAAAATATCTTTCCATCATGTTATAAAAGTAATATATTAAGTGGTTAACAAATAATTTATAATTATTTATATAACTAATTATTATTTATATTATTTTTTAGTAATTCAAACAAACAATTCTTATTAATAATTTTGTGACTTAGTATGTTTATTAATTAAATGTAAAATTAATGTTTTTTAAAAAATCATAATTAAAAAAGTTAGAAGACATATAACATGTAACACACCAATATTTTATTGTATGTATTTTCTTATTTAATCTCTTTGATAGCTTATGTTTCACCCAACAACCAACCTAACCGTACAATGAAATATTATCATAACCTATCGATAAAATTGGTGTAAAGGAATTGTATTAGCCAAATTATGACATTTATATATATTAAAATATTTTTTCATTCATCCAACAGATTTGATATGAATATGATAAGTATATATCTAAATTAATGAATGTTTATTTATGTTTCTAGAGGACCTTTTGTCCATTTTTAATAGCATACTTGTTTGGGAACTAAAATTTTAAAATTTTAGAAATATAAGTTGATAAAAAAATTATTATTTTTAACTGGAATACAAAATTTTACTTTGGTTGAATTTTTGGTATATTTCTGTTATGTTTTATGTTTTGATAAATAATTAAAAAAACATGATTTTAATTAAAAATTGTTTTGTTCTAGATAATTTATAGTGTTAGATAATATTTTGAATTATTAAATTATAATTAGATCAGATTTTGATTATTTAATTGAATTTATTTAATTGGAATCAATTTAACATAGAATATGGATATTAAAACATTTCAATGATTTGAATATTTTAACATTAACAACCTGTTTTCTCACCCATGATTCATCTATGGTCCGTTTGGAATTTTATAGTAACTATATTGACCTTTAACTAGTAAAAAGCTATTTTGTTTGTGTAATAGTTTAATATATTAAACAAGGGTTAAACGAAATGATAAATGTAATAACGTTACCTAAACAAATCTAAAAATTATTCGATGAATGTGATTCTTCCATTATCACATAAATATCTAATTGGAGCTATTTAATTAGCAGTTTTCCATGAAAATAACTTATATATTATTTAAATCAAATATAGTTACAAAAATTCACTCCCTCTATATATAAAATATTTTATGCGTTCACATAATGACAGCATCAAGATATGAATAAAGCTAAGTTATAATATTTATCTTAATGAAATTATTTTCATTCCAGACTTTTATTTTTAATTTTATGAAATTATATAATGACATTTAATGTTTCTTCAATGCAAAACCAATATTTATTTATTTAACTATGATATAAAATAAATGATTCAAAAAATCATAATATTGATTTATTTTTGATTATTTAATATGTACAACAAATTTATTGATCTATGATATTTATTAGATATGTTTTAAATAATTATATTATAATTATCTCTTTATGATGATGAATTTGAAGTAAAATTTAATAAATGGTGTTAAATTTTATAATAATGTTAATTTATTGAATTAATATTTTAATAATTTCTTTAAAAAAAATAATCACAAAGGGGATAATATATGGTCTACAATGTATTACCCTATTAATTTATTGACCATTTTTAAGTCTTTGGATCTATAATAGCCCTATTATATTTTAATATTTTGAGGAATTTTGAAAGTGACCGTCACCTCAATTACGAAAGGGAATCTCCTCCCTCACATTCTCAAACATATTTGAGCCATATAGATTGACCAAACCATTCCCATTTCACTTATCAATTTAATTAGTTCATTTATAGAGGTTCTTTTACTTCCATAAGACCCACACAGACCACTTAAGAATAGATTAAAGGAAGTTTTCCTAGGAAGATGTAATCTTCTTTATCGACACTTTCATGTTTGTTTCTTCTTACTAATCATATTCATTTTTAGTTTCCATGATAATGAAATAAATACAATATAATATTTATTTATATATGTTATTATTACTATAGGACAACCATATACTATCTTTTACCCATCCTGTGAAAAATGAAATCACCGTGTGTGCCTATATACGACTTACCGTATCCCTCCTATGATCTAATGTGTTTTTCACCACCATTTTAATTGGTTGGGAATAATGATGGAAATAATTGATATATATATATAAATAATAAATATTACACTATATTTAGTCTTAAAAAAATAACATACCATACACTTTATTACCCTTTCACTAATAAGGTAATGATATCGTCTCTCATGACTATGTTGGACCAACTGTCTCTACAATGAATTAGATTCATTTTCCATGATCACCATTGATGAATGATTATAGGAATGTATATAATTAATAAATATTATATATGTGACCTTCATATAATTCTACATATGATGGAACTATAACCTATTCACACCAACTAAGTCTTACATGATAAAACACGAAAATAAAAAATGGAGGATTTAACACTAAAAACAAGGATAATAACGAAATATAATTAATAAAAGGGTGGTAAGATTGTATAATAGGTTTATATATGGTATAATAAAAATGTATATGGTTATTGAATAAATTAATAACATGTTTTAAACCATTATAAAAACATTTCGAACATGTTCAACTAAATGAATGTGTAAGCTAAGGGCTTTTCTCATCTCACTTTTATTTTTGTGAGATATGCCTTATTCTTCCCTAATTTATTTTGTGTGGTGTTATTCAATTTTGATTAATTATATCATGAATCTCATTATCAATCAAGAACCAGACTAGGTTGCATAGCAAGCCAATAAATGAGTTAGTCCTGACATGGTCTAAAGGGCATTCCTGACCCCCATGGGTTGCGAACTAGAACCTAACATCATCTAAAAAGAATGTGGGAATTATTTTGAAACAAACATTGTAGAAGGAAGAAAAAAAATAAGAAGTCATAAAAAATAAACTCTTCTAGGGAAAGGGTACAAAAAATCAAATATGTATAAAAACCCAAAGTAATACAGTAGAGTACCAAAAAATATGGAGATTAAAAGCTCAATTCCCAATGGAGGCAACTATCCATGTCCACAAATCAGTAGCTAGAACCACCATTATGTGGTGCTTTTCCCATAATCAAACAATGAAGAAGATAATATACATTCACTCCAATGTAGAGGTAGGGAGTGAGCTGAAATCCTAGTAGGGTCTCACAAAGTATTATTTAATATATACCAATATCAAATTAAATGAATAACATTATTTCAAATATCAAACAAATAGGTTTGTCATATAAAGAGCATATTTAAGAAAATCATTATTTACATTTCAAATTATTGAAATAAATTTAAAATTATGGAAATAAATATATAAAAAATTATCTTTACACAAATGGATTAAATAAACACTTTTATATTAAAGAGTTAATATAAAATCAAAAGTCATGTAAAATAGTTTTCAACAATGGAATACATTTATATATCATATATAAACAAGTGAGAAATGCAGTCATCTTCCAAAATGTATGATAGTTCCACGTTATGGGATCCTCACACACTCATGTGATAAACCAAAATGTGAATACATGCCCCACCAACATTAGAAATAGATGACACATCTATGTCCCAATGGGGAATAAAGGGGAACTGAAAATGTTCTGATAGTATTTTAAAGTTTCAATCCATTACAAGATAAATTCTGTAGTAGAATGATTGTAGCAATGAATCACTAACTATCTAGCCTTTCATGTTTTCTAGTAAAATTAATTGATGAGAAAAGTATTTTAAGAAACCATAAAATACAACTAAGTCCATCCTGTCATGACCCCTCCCAGTGGGGCCCGAGCCGTAACTCCCCAATCCTGACTCCAATAGTCCAGGGGCTGGTGACTAGCACCGAGTAGGCATGATACTAACATGGGAGGCATTGCCTAAAATCCTGTACACACGCACACACATTTCGAAGCCCACAAAGCTTAATAGTAAAAACTACTAAAATGAAAAGATGCATGCATACACTAAAACCCAACAACATAGTATGACAGGGAAGTAAAGTACAGTAAAGTAAAACCATGGGACAAAATTACAAGCCCACCAAAAAGAAAGTGTGTAACAAAGTCCAACCTGGAATGAAAAGTGCTGGAATTGTAGTCTGTAGCCGTAGGAACACACCTCGGCCTGTCTGATCACACTGAGTACCGTCTGATCCTGGTCTGCCTATAATTCGGTAAAAGGCTCACTCGTCTGCACAAGACAGGACACGTGCGTCCAAAGCCCTTGCAGGGGTGAGTATAACAATACCCAATAGGACAACCCGAAAACCACAAAGGAAATACAACAAAGGAAAATAACACAAAGAGAGGTACAGTCATCTCTACACAGTATATGTTTATGGAACATATAACAAGAATATCCAGATATACTCATACACAGACGACCACCGCGAAACCACCACTAAGATCCATCTTGAAGATTCCCCTAAGCATTCAACTATGAGAACACACTCCTGGGTCTGAAGAGAGAGATATGAAGTACTCATTCCAGGAGAACACACTCCACGAGTACCTTGAGAACATGATGCTCAGGTGGGGAGCACAGCCAAGTCATGGGGTGATTCTGAAAACTCAGTCTTAGCTAATCCGCTAGGTAGAAGATCGTCAACCTGGGTAAGGTAGGTCACGTCGATACCAATAACTCTACCTAGGGAATCAAAAATTAATATAGGATCCTGCTCTGAGTCTCATATAAGAGATTCCAACAACTCTCTTCAGGATGTTTTTCTGAAGGGATCATATTGCATGAATGAGTTGATATAAGAACCTTCAGGGGATTGCCAAGGGTACGAAACCTAATAACTAGTCCGAGTCACCTAAGGAATGTGGCTCAAGCCATGAAGTAAAAGTTACATGGCGTGTAGTATGGTTACACACTGTATTCCTTGACCCTGGGTACTACCCATGTAGAAGGACCATGTCCTTCGTTCAAGCCGTGCAAAACCAAACTACACTGCGTGTAGAAAAGTACAAGCCGTGTTCCTTGACCCCGGGTGCTTCCCGTGTAAACGGCCCATGTCCTTTGGCTTGTCGGATAAAAAACAACTACACGGTGTCTAGAAGAAATCACACGCCATGTTAAAGCGCCAAGGGTCGCTCAGTGTACGTTGTCCATGTGCTCGTACACGGTCTCTGCCCGTGTCTGTGCGGCCTGCCCATGTACCAGTACATGGGGTACCCCGTGTATCTGGCCGGGTCTTGTCGGGGAGGGGTATACACGGTGTTTCCATGGCCGTGTACCCTTCCTATGTCTGTGTACTCCCGGAGTACATGCTGGGTAACCCTTCCAACAAACACACGTCATGTACCCCATACTACACGGCGTGTAGTCAGGCAAATTCCAAGAACCGCGTCTTCCTCCGCGCACCCTGGCCGATCTTTCGGATCTCGATTATGTCATCCATTCACCGCGAAACTCTAGATACCAGGTCGCCTCATCTCCGTGAAGCCGAATCCGTGGGTTTAGGGCCTTTAATCAGCTCCAAAATCTGATTCCGGCCATCCGAGCGGGAAATCCTTTGAAGAAAGATTTCTTCCGATCCTCTTCGATCCATCCACCAAAACCGTCGTCACACCTCTGCAAGGCCGCTGAATTTTTGATCATACAATTTGGGATCGTTGCGTTACTGAACGGATGCGCAACGATCCGTTGTTCATTGCCCCGCGAAGAACGGGAAGAACGCTCATGAAGAATGTGGGAATTTGGGGAAGAACACAAAACAAATCGAGAGGGATGAACCTCAATCTATGTTCATGTCGTTCTTGGTTTGTCACAATTAGAAGGTTGAACGAAACGAAACAAATAACAAGAATCAAATCCCCAAAATTCCCTGGAAAATCCCATCCCACAGGAAAGATCGATCCGTGGGCTAATATGTTCATGGACTAGTCTGTGTTCATCATGGAAATAAAAAACGGGGAGGAATTAAAATCACAACAACATACTACCTAGATTCGCTGTGTTTGCCGGTGAAGATCCGCTCGTCGCGTCTTCGTCGCCATTGAAATCCGTCAAGAACGTTGACGCCACCACGTTGGGGGTTTCCTCCAGAACCTCCAGAGCCGTCAAGGGATTTTAGGGTTATGGGGTTGTAACCCTGGAACCTGGTGCAAGCCATTATTTAATGAGGATAAAAGATATATTATTTAAAACATCTTTCTGTAGAAATAAAATATTTTTCTTAAATATTTTATTAGTGTTGCGTCCAAAAACCAGATTTCACCACTGACCTATGTCGGGCGTAGTTAGGCCTCGCCTAAGGTAAAGTTGCTATTCTGAACAAAATGGTTCCCTCAAATTTCTGATCTGTGCACCCATTCGATAGTTATTCAACTTTTTCTGGAATACCGCATGCACGCATAATTTAATTATTAATTTAAATTCAAACATGTGTTCCAGGCTCACTGGGCCTCAGAACTGCACGCCGCCTCAGAGGATGGTCTCGAAATAATTCCCATATAATATTAAAATAATACATGGAAACATCTGGGACATTTCATAACAACCACCTTAGGGATGTTACATCCCCGAAAAGCCAAAACAAGGACTCCTAAAAAAGGTGAGGGTACTGCACAAGAATATGAGCCTCCCGCTCCCACGTGCTCTCCTAGAGATTCTCATGCTGCCACCGGACATGCACCAAGGGAATATCTCACCCACAAAGGATCTTCTCTTGCGATCCTCGATCTCCATTGGGTAATCAGAAAAGTCGCTCCATCGTCAATGTCCATCTCACCACAGTCGATGACGTGCGAGGCATCATGCACGTACCTCTATAGCTGCGATACATGGAAGACGTTGTGTACCCGGTCCATCTGAGGAGGTAAAGCCAAGTGATATTCCACCTCGACAACTCTACTCAGAATCTGAAAAGAGCCAATGAACCTCAGAGATAGCTTGCTGCCCCGGCCAAATCTCCGCAATCCCCGTCAAGGTGAGACCCGAAGGAACACATGGTCTCCTTCCTCAAACTCCAAAGGCCTTCGCCTCCGGTCAGCATAAGACTTTTTCCTACTTTGTGCAATCATCATCTGCTCCTGGATGACCTGCACCTTCTCTTTAGTATCTGTCACTATCTCTGGGCCCATGAGTGCTGACTCTCCATGGTCAGTCCAACAAACTGGCGACCTGCAAGGTCACCCGTATAGAGGCTCGAATAGTGCCATACCAATAGTGGAATGATAACTGTTGTTATAAGAAACATCCACTAGTGGTAGGTGAACCTCCCAGATATGACTGAAGTCAAGTATGCAAGCTCGTAGCATATCCTCCAGAACCTGGATGGTCCGCTCTGTCTAACCATCCGTCTGGTGATGAAACGTTGTGCTCAATCGTAACTGAGTCCCAAAAGATTCCTGGAATCCATTCCACAACCAGGATGTGAAATAAGAATCATGATCTGAGATGATCGTGGGTGGTACTCCATGAAGCCGAAGTATCTCCTGCACGTAGAGGCGTCCCAAGATCTCTACTGAACTCTACTCCCGTATGGCTAAGAAGTGGGTTGACTTGGTGAGTTGATCAATGATCACCCAGATGGCATCGTGTCCCCTAGACGTATGTGGTAAGCTCGTCATGAAGTCCATGGATATTATGTCCCACTTCCACTCTGGAACCTCAAGGGGCTGAGTCTGACCTGCTAGAACATGGGGCCCAGCCTTTACTTGCTGACAAGTAAGGCACCGAGAAACAAACTCTGCCACACTCTTCTTCATTCATGGCCACCATAACTGACATCGGAGGTCCTAGTACATCTTTTCCACGCCTGTATGCACCACCAAAGTGGATGTATTGAACTACCTCATAACCTCCTCCCGCAATGTCACTGGTACTACCGTGAGTCCCTTGAAAAAGAAAACGATCTCTCCACCTTCTGAATATCCATCAGCAGCATCACCTATAGATATTTGAGCACATAGAGTCTCACAGCTAGCATTCTCGCACTATGCATCCCTGACTCGCTTTAAGAGTGGAGGGGTGACAACCATCGACTGATGGTAAGCTCCCTCATCTCCATCGATGAATGACAACTGTAAAGAGGCCAACTGCCTTGTCGCCTCATCCAACAACTGAGAACTGGATTTCCTACTGAGAGAATCTGCCACCATGTTCCCCTTCCCAGGAGTATAAATGATCTCAAAGTCATAGTCTTAGAGGAACTCAATCCATTGCCTCTATCTCAAATTCAGATCCTTCTGAGAAAATATATATCTAAGACTCTTGTGATCGGAGTAGACGGTAAACCTCTCGCCCATCAAGTAGTTCTGCCACATCTTCAAAGAGAAGACTACCGCTACCAACTCGAGATCATGGGTCACGTAGTTCTGCCCATGTGGCCTCAACTGACATGAACCATAGGCAATCATCTCTTTCCTTTGCATCAGGACACAACCAAGACCAGTTCCTAATGTTTCATATGACACTACGTACTCAACGCCCTTCTTCAGTAATCTCAAGATCAGGGCACTCATCATAATCTGCCTCAACTGCTAGAAAGCATGCTGGTACCTCTCGGTCCACATGAAAGTCTGTCCCTTTCGGGTCAAAGCTGTCATGGGTGCTACAATCCTGGAGAAATCATGGATAAATCTGTAACGCCCCGACCCCAGCTACCCAGAGTCGGTGCATTACTTCGTAACATTGTCATGATCACAAGAAAGATCAAATCTCGAAAGGCCGATTGGTTTAGTAGCCTTGGAAACACCAGATATATTCATATGTTTTACATTACATCATAAAATGGAAAACTACTACAACAACATAATGTCTCCACAGTCCACACTATTATCCCCTCATAATATCCCTGCAGGTCATTCATAATTTACTTCTTCACTTCCTGGGAAAAATAAAACATAGAAAAGGGGTGAGCTCAAATGCCCAGTAAGGATAACAATATAGCAGAAACTTTCATAAATAAGAATAAACATTAAAGCAATGTATAACTAAAACAAAAGCCTTTTAAAATTGAACATCAACATAATATGGAAAAAGTAAAATGAAATAATTCCATTTACTCATTCACATGGATATTCTACTGATCGAGTAATCACATGCAAAATCACTAACCACTTTCATAATGTTGGAATGCATAATGCCAGACTATCATAACCACATAGCCAAGGCCTCGTGCCAAGACTACAAATAAGATTTTGTCAAGGCCTTGTGCCAAGACACTAGTTTGTATCATGAGACCTAACGATGCATCGAGGAGCTATAGCGGGCTCCACCCGTCACATATTAAGTCCAATGCATTCCCATATGAAAAGGTTTAAACATAACATAAACATTCGTATTAAAACTAGCATACGAAATGTCAATAATTTCACCATAAACTATGAATGGTATAAAATAGCACATCCACAGTCAAACATATCACAAAACCTTCAATACAATATAGAAGTTTTGTATTATAATAAATCAACTTCAAATAAGCGTAAAATCCATCAAAAGATGTTGACATAGATGAAATCAAAACAATTTTTAGAGAAATATCTCTTTCTATTTTTGAAATCATTTAAGAGCCATATAAAAAAAACAATTTCTTGAAAATATTCTTATAAGCTTGTAAGGAAAGCTTTGAAGATTTTATAACGGCGGAAAATAACCGCATCCGCCGTATAAGTTAAAAAAACATTCTAACCTCAATTCTGTCGAAAAGGTTAAAAAAACCTTGTTTTGAAAACGACGGAAAGATTCCTCTTATAAAAACTCAAAAAGGGTATAAATTACTTTAACCCATATTCTTGTAAATAATAAAAAAATTTTGAAATACATTTTGAAGAAACATGGATGTGGATGATAACGAGGTCCCAGTAGATAATTATGTATAAACAACCTTGGATAATGAAGAGGTTGTGAAGTAAACCCTTACCTTGTACTTTTCCTTGGTTGGGGTAGGTTAACCTCATGTATAATGGTGAAATAATTGTTATTAAATTATACAGGAATCATATACATTCATATGATATCATATATGATCTTTTAACATTGCTTTGTTAACAATATCTTAGATTTATCGTTGTTTCGGGTGTTAACTTACTCGATTTCTTATATGTTTTGTTACGTAAGTCATGTTTTTCATGGATAGGTTGTATCTTATTCATATCCAGAATTATATCATGTCCTTAAACATTATTTTTAAATCATCAAATGATAATTATACTTTAATGGATACGACGAAAAATGAATCTCATCACGTTCGTGGAGACGGTAGTCCGTACGTACGCACGAGCGACAATATCATTATTTTGATATTAAAATAATATATAATTGGATAGTATATCATATATAAATAATCATTATCATGTTATATTTATTATTTACATGAATTAAATATCATTATTATACCCATCTAAATAATAATATATTGAATAACAATTACACCACGACGTGGAGACGGTAAGCCGTACGTACGCACGTATGGTGACATGTCATTCAAATGATGGGTAGAATACTGAATATGTTTGCTCTATATTTATAATATCATCACAGTATATAGAAGATAATGGAGTTATAATTTTAGAATTGAAATAATAAACAAAGAGGGAGTGGAAGAAGAAAGAAACATGAAAGACGGTGATGAAAATGGTACCTCTTCTTCGGGTTCTTCCTTTTGATTTGATCAAAAGGACTCCGTAGGATGGCTTTATGACTAAAATAAAGCTTCTAGGATGAAGGGAGAGAAGTTGGGAGAGTATGTGGGCAGAGGTTGCCCGAACCAAAAGGCTTGAAAGTGTGAATAAGGTGGTAGAGGTGGGGGCCTTTTATAAGAGGAGAGGAGGGGCTCTTTTGGAAAGATTGAAATGTTACATTATTATACAAAGCTTTTCGGATTCTAAATTTCCCACACTTATATAATTCGTGGTTAAGGTGATAAGGGTTCTAAATCTCTTCATCCAATAGGCTTTGGACAAGTGAAAGCCTTGGATTTTGCATTGTCTTCTCATTTTATTTAAATCGTTAAATAACGAGGTCATCACCGCATCATAATGATGTCATAAATAATTTAATTTATTTAATGTATAAAAATTTTAAAAAAATACTATGATGTAGGAAATCTTTTTAGCTTTCTATTGAATATTTATAATCATAATTGGGACTTGTGTAACCTCACTTAAATACTATTTTAGTAAAACAACTCATTTTTGTGTCAATTTAATTTTATATATTAAATAAATATATATTAATGTCATTTTCCAACTAAAGTGGCTCCATGGGGTCCCCAAGTTGACCCATGGGTTGTCTTGGTCGGCCATGACTCATCCAATAGTATTAGGACTAGTGTCATGCTCATCTCATATTATTAAAACATTATTTGTACCTTAAACTAAACTAATTACCTCTAATCGCGAATAAGAACTTAAAAGTTACTATTCACCAAAAATTTATTTTAATCTCATTGAACCACATTTTACTTCTTAATGACAACCATGTATGTCGGATTTTTGAAAATCAAATCACAGAAGTGATAATATTTCATTTAAATTAAAAATCATTTATTTAACTACCACTTAGTGGTTTCACTATTCATCAAAAATTGAAGTTTTTCAGAACAAAGCCAAAATTTCACCCTAAGCTATAATTGATATTCCAAATTCAAAAATGATGTCTATTTTACAAACATCCAAACATATAAGTTGCATTAATTAATTTTATAATTAATTCCCGCTGTTACAAAAAATGGCGTGTTTCTATGAAACAATTTATATCAAAAGATTGGCAATTGTTTATGTCCGATTTCAATGTTAAATTAATTATAATGACCACCATTGGATAAAATGGTAAAAATATATTCTAATTATACTTTAAAACCACTAAATAGTATAATTTTTCACTATAAATTATTTTGATTTAAAAAGTTGTTTTTAAGAATTTTTCACTATTTATAAAAAATTAGAAGTTCTCAGAAAAATACCAAAAAATCTACATAGGCTAATTTCGATATTTTGATTCCAAAGATGAAGTCTATTTTGATAAATAAAATTTATAAAATTTCAAAAAGTAGGTATTACTATTCACAACAGCTAGTTTAATTAGTTTTGGTGTGTGTTAGAGCTCGAGGTTGCGTACAACACACACTATTGCATTATTCGAAGGGAAACGTACCGTGGAAGCTTGGGGTGTTACATTCTCCCCTCCTTCAAATAATTGTGTCCTCGCAATTTTCTAGGGTATTACTGCATAAAAAGACTCGGGTGGTTCTTCATCATAAGTTCCTCAGGTTCCCACGTTGCCTCTTCCATTTTAAGATTTCTCCACAAAACCTTTACCAGACGAGTCGTCCGGTTTCTCAGCACCTGCTCCCTCACATCAAGAATCCTGACGGGCTCTTCACAATAGGAAAGATCGGGTTCCAGTTCTAATTCCTCATAGGTGAGTACATGCGTTGGGTCAGGCATGTATTTCCTCAACAGAGATACGTGGAAAACATCTTGAACTTTGGAGAGATTTGGCGGCATCGCCAAACGATAAGCTACAGCCCCAATACGATCTAGAATTTCGAAAGGTCTGATGTACATGGGACTCAACTTACCCTTCTTACCAAAACATATAACTCCCGTCCATGGAGATACCTTTAGGAAAACATGATCTGCCACCTGAAATTCCAAAACCTTTCTTCTGTTATCGGCATAGCTCTTCTGCCCACTTTGAGCTGATTTGATGTGGTTTTGGATCACCTTCACCTTTTCCATTGTTTCTTCCACCAGTTCTGGTCCCACAAGTTTTATTTCACCAACGTCATCCCAACAGGTTGGTGTACGACATCTCTTTCCGTATAACGCTTCATAAGGTGCCATCTGAATGCTTGAATGGAAGCTATTGTTATAGGAAAATTCTACCAGTGGTAAGTATTGATCCCACATACCCTAAAAGTCAAGAGAGCATTATCTCAACATGTCTTCAAAGGATTGAATAGTCCGTTCTGATTGTCCATCTGTTTGAGGGTGATAGGCAGTGCTCAAACAAAGTTCAGTATCCAAGGCCTTTTGAAAACTTTTCCAGAATCTTGAAGTAAAACGAGGATCACGATCAGAAACAATCAATAGGGGTACTCCATGAAGTCTTACAACTTCATTAATATATAATCTTGCTAGACGTTCAAGTGGTAGATCCTCCCGTATAGCCAGAAAATGTGCTGACTTAGTAAGACGATCAACAATGACCCATATTGCATCATTCCTTCTAGGAGTCTTTGGTAGTCCCATGACAAAATCCATCGTAATATTATCCCATTTCCACTCAGGTATGGGAAGAGGTTGCAATACTCCACCAGGATGTTGCCTTCCAGCTTTCACTTGTTGACAAACCATACACCTCAACACAAAATTAGCAATCTCCCTCTTCATATTGTCCCACCAAAAATGTTCCTTCAAATCTCTATACATTTTGGTGCTCCCAGGGTGTATAGAGAAATTGGAACTATGAGCATCATCCAGCAATTCCCTTTTTAGATCAGTTATATCGGGAACACAAAGTCTCTTCCAGAATTTCAAAATTTCATCCTTATACACAAAGTCCCTCAATCTTCCATCATTCACATCTTTAATCTTCTTCTGAAATTCTTCATCATTGGTCTGAGAACTCTTAATCCTTTCTAGTAATTATGGTTTGGCAATCATTTGAAAAAGCATTGATGTTTCACCTTCCCTAGTTATTCCCATGTCCATCTTTACTAGATCCAAGAAAATTGGATCCCTTTCAATTCTCATCACATTAAAAACTCCATGGTCTTTTCTACTCAAAGCATCTTACACCGTGTTTTCCTTCCCCGGGTGGTAATGTATCGTGCAATCATAATCCTTGAGTAGTTCAAGCCATCGCCTTTGCCTCATGTTGAGTTCTTTTTGTGTGAAAATATACTTCAAACTCTTGTGATTAGTATAAATCTCACATTTTTCACCATAGAGGTAATGTCTCCATATCTTTAAAGCAAAAATCGCAGCTGCTAACTCAAGATCATGAGTAGGATAGTTTTTCTCATGAATTTTTAGTTGTCGTGATGCATAGGCAATGACCTTATCATTCTGCATAAGGACACAAACAAGTCCTTTCTTCGATGCATCACTATAAATAACAAACCCATCATTCCCCGATGGTAGAGTCAATACAGGGGCATTGACTAATCTTCTCTTTAGTTCTTCAAAAAAAATTTCACACTCTTTTGTCCAGACAAATTTAATCACTTTATGTGTGAGCTTTGTCAATGGGTTAGCCAATCTGGCAAAATTCTGGACGAAACGTCAATAATAACCTACTAAACCAATAAAATTGCGTACCTCAGTTATACTTGTCGGTGCTGGCCATTCATGGATTGCCTTGGTTTTAGAAGGATCAACGGAAATTCCATCCTTAGAGACAATATGGCCAAGAAAAGAAATCTCATGAAGCCAGAATTCACACTTGCTAAATTTCCCATATAATTCATGCCTTCTAAGAGTCTTCAGGATAATGCGTAAGTGATTTTCACGATCTTCGTGGCTTTTGGAGTATACCAAGATATCATCAATAAATACCACTACAAAGTCATCAAGATATTCCTTGAAAACTCTATTCATTAGATCCATGAAAATAGAGGGTGCATTAGTCAATCCAAAAGGCATTACTGTAAACTCGTAATGCCCGTACCTTGTTCGAAATGCTGTCTTTGGAACGACTTCCTTCTTCACACACAACTGATGGTATCCAGACCGAAGGTCAATCTTTGAAAAGTATTGAGCTCCATGCAGTTGGTCAAACAAATCATCAATGCGAGGTAGGGGATACTTGTTCTTTATTGTTATATCATTGATCTCCCTATAGTCAATGCACAACCTCATAGATCCATCTTTCTTCTTAACAAAAAAAACATGGGATCCCCAAGGAGAAACACTAGGGCGAATAAATCCCTTATTACTCAATTCCTCTAGTTGTTTCTTTAGTTCAACTAATTCCACAGTATCCATTCTATAAGGGGTCTTCGATATGGGCCTTGATCAGGAATTAAATCAATGGAAAACTCAACATCTCGTTCTGGAGGATGTCCAGGTAAATCTTCTGGAAACACATCAACATATTCTCTCACAATAGGTACATCCTCTATTTGAATATTCCTTTCCTCACCGTCAGTAATTTCCTTCTCTTCATCCCCAAAAATTGAATTTAGTTGAGCTACTGGGGGTGGATCTAGATAAGAATTATGTGGCGACGATTCGGCTCTAAAGATAAGGTGTTCTTTATCATCATCATCAAGAATCGTAACCTCTTTCCTCTTACAATAAATTTTTGCATCATGGTCCGAATGCCAATCCATACCGAGGATTATATCAAATTCAATCATGGGTATGACGATGAGATCAGCAGGTAAAGAACATTTAGGTGCTCTAATGGGAACTAATCGACAAAACTTTGTTGCAAAAATATTTCCCTTAGGGGTTTTGACTGACAACTCCCTTGTTAAATCAAATTGGAAATATCTAATTTTCTTAGCAAACTGGGAAGATATGAAATAATGCGATGATCCAGAATCAAATAATGCATTTGCTAAACTTGAGGAAACCATTAAATTACCAGCCACCACGCCTTTCGGAGCTTCTACCTCAGCAGTATTGATAGCATAAGCCTGGCCTTGATCCCTTGGCCTTTTCTGAGGTAAGTTCTCCTGACGCTTAGGACATTCATTTGCATAATTCCCCATCTCCCTGCAATTGTAGCACCGAACGTTGGTAGCTTCCTTCTTCCCCTTGCAATCATGAGCTTGGTGGCCTTTTCACCACACTTGTAACAGACTCCCATTCCCTTCAAGCAAGTACTAGGATGTTTCTTCCCGCATTTAACACAAGATGGATATTCAACCTTTCCCTTCTTCCCTTTATTTCCATTCCCAGATTGATCAGCAGGTCTCTTCTTCTCTTGCTTTGCTTTAAAGTCATAAGGCTTAGAGAATTCCTTTTCATTATTGATAGCGCACGAGACAATACCTTCGTATGAAGAGAAGGATTATGATACTAAAGCTCAACGGAGAAATGGTTTCAACCCATCAAAGAAACGATCAGTCTTACTTCTTGGGTTACGTATGTAATCTGCTGTATACCTTGCTAACCTTGTAAAGTTAGCCTCATACTTTGTGACATTCTCATCCTCCTTCTGCCTCAGACTCAGAAATTGCCTTTCCATATCCGCTCGATGGTCTCGAGGAAAGTATTTTTCTAAGAACAGCTCTTTGAACTCCTGCCATTCCATGTTTGTTAATTCATCATCTTCCTTTGTGTTTTTAATTAGTGACCACCATTGATCGGCATCTCCAGTGAGGCGGTAAACAGCCATGATAACTTTTTCCCTTTCACTGCTCCCCAAAGCCTGAAATATTTTATCTAGGGAATTTATCCATTGCTCGGCTACTAAGGGATTTGTACTCCCATTGAACAATGGTGTTGTTGCCTCATGAATCGATATAACGTTGATCCTCCACGCTGTGGATCAAGGTGCTCCATATGGGTAAGGTTATTATTAATAACCTGAGTAAGTTGTCCCAGTATGGTGATTAGCTGATCGGCACCAGTTGCATCACCAGCCCCACTATAATTATCTTGAGCAGGAGGGCAATCCCTACATGGAGTGCATGCATTGATACGGTTTCCATTTCTTCCACTAGGCGCCATTTGTAAACAATGGCATAAACTAGATCAGTTTATGAATCAAAATACATAATCCCATACTTATAAACCACTTAACATAAATGGAACTATTTATGGATATAATCCATAATCATAAAAATGTTTTCTTTGAGGAAGTATATACTCATAAACCCTTCATAATTATTTGTAAATAAAATGAGAGTTATCCTAAGCATATCCCCCGGGAGTGTCGTAACCAAGAGTGCAGCAAGGCCCGTTGTCGTGCACCAGTTCCCGTTCGAGTCTAGCTCAAAGCGGTGTTTTTGGGTTTTACCCCTAGGAACATTTGTGCCAGAGCCGCCTCTACCTGCTCGTATCCAGACAGGGATGTATTGCTCGGAAAACTCACAAAATCTCCACAATACCAAAATTCTAGGATGTTCTTCTATACTAATCCTCAAATTTCATCTTAGGTCTATGTGCTCTAATCAGAGTTTATCTAAATCTAGCTTCCAAGGTTTGTACTAAACTTCCTCTGATACCAACTGTAACGCCCCGACCCCAGCTACCCAGAGTCGGTGCATTACTTCGTAACATTGGCATGATCACAAGAAAGATCAAATCTCGAAAGACCGATTGGTTTAGTAGCCTTGGAAACACCAGATATATTCATAAGTTTTACATTACATCATAAAATGAAAAACTACTACAACAACATAATGTCTCCACAGTCCACACTATTATCCCCTCATAATATCCATGCAGGTCATTCATAATTTACTTCTTCACTTCCTGGGAAAAATAAAACATAGAAAAGGGGTGAGCTCAAATGCCCTGTAAGGATAACAATATAGCGGAAACTTTCATAAATAAGAATAAACATTTAAGGCAATGTATAACTAAAACAAAAGCCTTTTAAACTTGAACATCAACATAATATGGCAAAAGTAAAATGAAATAATGCCATTTACTCATTCACATGGATATTCTACTAATCGAATAATCACATGCAAAATCACTAACCACTTTCATAATGTTGGAATGCATAATGCCAGACTATCATAACCACATAGCCAAGGCCTCGTGCCAAGACTACAAATAAGATTTTGTCAAGGCCTTGTGCCAAGACACTAGTTGGTCTCATGAGACCTACCGATGCATCGAGGAGCTATAGCGGGCTCCACCCGTCACATATTAAGTCCAATGCATTCCCATATGAAAAGGTTTAAACATAACATAAACATTCGTATTAAAACTAGCATACGAAATGTCAATAATTTCACCATAAACTATGAATGGTATAAAATATCACATCCATAGTCAAACATATCACAAAACCTTTAATACAATATAGAAGTTTTGTATTATAATAAATCAACTTCAAATAAGCGTAAAATCCATCAAAGGATGTTGACATAGATGAAATCAAAACACTTTTTAGAGAAATATCTCTTTCTATTTTTGAAATAATTTAAGATCCATATAAAACAAAACATTTTCTTGAAAATATTCTTATAAGCTTGTAAGGAAAGCTTTGAAGATTTTATAACGGCGGAAAATAACCGCAGCCGCCGTATAACTTAAAAAAACATTCTTACCTCAATTCTGTCGAAAAGGTTAAAAAAAACCTTGTTTTGAAAACGACGGAAAGATTCCTCTTATGAAAAGTCAAAAAGGGTATAAATGACTTTAACCCATATTCTTTTAAATAATAAAAATGATTTGAAATACATTTTTAAGAAACATGGATGTGGATGATAATGAGGTCCCAGTAGATCATTATGTATAAACAACCTTGGATAATGAAGAGGTTGTGAAGTAAACACTTACAGTGTACTTTTCCTTGGTTGGGGTAGGTTAAACTCCTGTATAATGGTGAAATAATTGTTATTAACTTATACAAGAATCATATACATTCATATGATATCATATATGATCTTTTAACATTGCTTTGTTAACAATATCTTAGATTTATCGTTGTTTCGGGTGTTAACTTACTCATTTTCTTATATGTTTTGTTACGTAAGTCATGTTTTTCATGGATAGTTTGTATCTTATTCATATCCAGAATGATATCATGTCCTTAACAATTATTTTTAAATCATCAAATGATAATTATACTTGAATGGATATGACGGAGAATGAATCTCATCGCGTTCGTGGAGACGGTAGTCCGTACGTACGCACGAGCGACAATATCATTATTTTGATATTAAAATAATATATAATTGGATAGTATATCATATATAAAGAATCCTTATCATGTTATATTTATTATTTACATGAATTATATATCATTATTATACCCATCTAAATAATAATATATTGAATAACAATTACACCACGACGTGGAGACGGTAAGCCGTACGTACGCACATATGGTGACATGTCATTCAAATGATGGGTAGAATACTGTATATGGTTGCTCCATATTTATAATATCATCACAGTATATAGAAGATACTGGAGTTATAATTTTAGAATTGAAATAATAAACAAAGAGGGAGTGGAAGAAGAAAGAAACATGAAAGAGGGTGATGAAAATGTTACCTCTTCTTCGGGTTCTTCCTTTTGATTTGATCAAAAGGACTCCATAGGATGGCTTTATGACTAAAGTAAAGCTTATAGGGTGAAGGTAGAGAAGTTGGGAGAATATTTGGGCAGAGGTTGGCCGAACCAAAAGGCTTGAAAGTGTTAATAAGGTGGTAGAGGTGGGGGCCTTTTATAAGAGGAGAGGAGGGGCTCTTTTGGAAAGATTGAAATGTTACATTATTATACAATGATTTTCGGATTCTAAAGGTCCCACATTTATATAATTCGTGGCTATGGTGATAAGGTTTCGAAATCGCTTCATCCAATAGGTTTTGGACAAGTGTAATCCTTGGATTCAGCATTATCTTCTCATTTTATTTAAATCGTTAAATAATGAGGTCATCACCACATCATAATGATGTCATAAATAATTTAATTTATATAATGTGTAAAAATTATTAAAAAAATACTATGATGTAGGAAATCTTTTTATCTTTCTAATGAATATTTATAATCAAAATTTGGACTTGTGTAACCTCACTTAAAAACTGTTTTAGTAAAACAACTCATGTTTGTGTCAATTTAATTTTATATATTAAATAAATATATATTAATGTCATTTTCCAACTAAAGTGGCTCCATGGGGTCCCCAAGTTGACCCATTGGTTGTCTTGGTCGGCCATGACTCATCCAATAGGAGTAGGACAAGTTTCATGCTCATCTCATATTATTAAAACATTATTTGTACCTTAAACTACACTAATTACCTCTAATCGCGATTAAGAACTTAAAAGTTACTATTCACCAAAAATTTATTTTAATCTCATTGAACCACATTTTACTTCTTAATGACAACCATGTATGTCGGATTTTTTTAAATCAAATCACAGAAGTGGTAATATTTCATTTAAATGAAAAATCAGTTATTTAACTACCACTTAGTGGTTTCACTATTCATCAAAAATTGAAGTTTTTCAGAACAGATCCAAAATTTCACCCTAAGCTATAATTGATATTCCGAATTCAAAAATGATGTCTATTTTACAAAATTACAAACATATAAGTTGCATTAATTAATTTTATAATTAATTCCTCCTGTTACAAAAAATGGGGTGTTTCTAAGAAACAATTTATATCAAAAGATTGGCAATTGTTTATGTCCGATTTCAATGTTAAATTAATTTTAATGACCACCATTGGATAAAATGGTAAAAATATATTATAATTATACTTTAAAACCACTAAATAGTATAATTTTCACTATAAATTATTTTGATTTAAAAAGTTTTTTTTAAGTATTTTTCAGTATTCATAAAAAAATTAGAATTTCTCAGAAAAATACCAAAAATTCAACATAGGCTAACTTCGATATTTTGAATCCAAAGATGAAGTCTATTTTGATAAAGAGAATTTATAAAATTTCAAAAAGTTGGTATTACTATTCACAACGGCTAGTTTAATTAGTTGTGGTGTGTGTTAGAGCTCGAGGTTGCATACAACACACGCTATTGCATTATTCGAAGGGAAACGTATCGTGGAAGCTTGGGGTGTTACAAAATCTCTGTTAGTTTCCTTCCAACCCAACGAATCTCCAGACCTCCGTCACGCTTCGGGGTTGCTCCCATGCTAGAACTGCCTCCACCTCTTCTGGGCCCACTGCTACACCATCCTCTGAGATAATGTGCCCCAGAAAGTGGACCTCCTGTAACCAGATCTGACACTTCGAGAGTTTCCCGTACAACTAGTGCTCTCGGAGTGTGTCCAGAACTATCCTTAGATGTCTCACGTGCTCCTCCTTGGATGTAGAGTACACAAGGGTATCATCGATGAAGACCACTACAAACCGGTCTAGATAGGGCTGAAAGATCTGGTTCATGAGTCCCATGAACACTATCGAGGCGTTCGTTACACCGAAAGGCATCACCAAGTACACATAGTGACCGTATCGACATCTAAAAGCCATCTTCGGTATATCCTCCTCCCGTACTCACAAATGGTGATAGCCTGATCATAGATGAACCTTCGAGAATTGTCGTTCCCCTCTCAACTGGCCTAATAGGTCATCGATCCTCGGTAGTGGATACCGGTTCTTCACCGTCACCAGATTTAAGCCCCGGTAATCCACACACAGCCTCATGCTCTCATCCGCCTTCTTGAAAAACAGCACTGGGACTACCCAAGGTTAAATGTTGGGCCTCACAAGGCCCTTCTTCTGCAAGTCATCCAACTGCATCCTCAACTCACGAAGCTCTGCAGGAGCCATCCGATAAGCTGATGCTGATATCGGGGTCGTCCCGGGTTGCAACTCAATACAGAAATCTATCTCCCGACGAGGAGGTAGCCCAAGGCCATCCTCTGGAAAGACGTCCTCGTACTCATCCACCACTACTGGAAACCGGAAACTCATAACATCTGTTGCGCAAAGGGCTAGTCTATCCAAATGATGTGAAATCTGTTGTGACCTTCTATGCACGAGTCCATCTTGCACTGCCTGGGCCTCTCTTTCACCGAAAAAAGAGAACATCGTCCCATCATTGTGGAAACACCGCGCCCTTTGCCTAAAACAATCAATCTGGGCATGAACTTTGGATAACCATTCCATGCCAAGAATGTTATCGTAGGGCCTCAACGCTACCACCAAGAGGTTCTAACTGAAACTCTCAACTCCAAGTGTCAGGTCACACTGCCTGCAAAGTTGTGTGATCTCTGAATCTTCTCTAGTCGTTGTTTCTAAGCATAAGGGTCGAGTCAATGGATCAACTGGAATCTCAAGGTCTCGAACAATATTAGTATCCAGAAAGGAATGACTAGCACCTATGTCTATTAATACGACAACCAATGTAGAAAAGACATAGACAGTACCTCTAACCATTCTGGGAGTACCTGGGTCATAATCCTCTGCCGCCTTCTGCTGCCCCTACCTCTGTCCACCAGCTCCCTGAGCCTGGGGTGGATCTCCAATGGGTGGTGGAGGAAAAGGGTCGAAATGCCGACCACCTCCAACTGCTCTCCCTGCTCCTCTGCCACGTCCGCCGCCTCGCGGATCTGCCTGCTCCACACGTTTCATCTTCCTTGGTGGTCCATCCACTGCTCCTGTGTCAGTAGCACGGTGGGTCGGACAATATCAAGCGAGATGTCCCCTGCCGTCACATCAGTAACATCACCTCTCTCGAGTCTAGATGGAAGTTCCCTATGAACCTTGTACGGCTGATCCCCTGTCTTGTGATCTCCTCTGGAAACGTCTCCTATTCCGAGGTCCCTAGCGTCAGATCCCTGCCGCCAAGGTCTCTGCTCTTGTTCTCCCACTACTGACAACGGTCAGCTGTCCCTGCTTTGCCAGGAATCTCTCGCCATCAAAGCACACTCGAGCACCCCAACATAAGTAGGAATTCTCATAGGGATGATGCTAGATTGAATATCTCTACGAAAGCCCCGCTCAAAAGTCTGAGATCTGAAGTATTGATCTCTTACCATATCCATCGAGTACCGCGAGAGGTCAGTAAACCTTGATGAATAGTAATCCACTATTAAGGTTCCCGGCTGGAGCTCAAGAAGCTCCAGTATACGTACTTATCTTTAGGTAACTGGTGAAAAATCCTCTTTGATGAGATGCTAAATCCCCGACCATGCAAGAGTCGCCACGTCGTGAGTCTAGATAACCAAACTCCACCATCGCCATGCCGAGCCCTGCAGAAAGCTCGCTGCCAGGATCACCATCTGGTCTGCTAGTGTCCCGACCAAACGGAAGACTCTGGTCACTGCCTCAAGCCAGTCCTCTCCTGCCTGAGGGTCAGGCTCACCCTGAAACGTGAGGGGTCTCTGTCTCTAAAACTCGTGGAGGGCACTCTGCCTTCGCTCCTCCTCCACTAGTATAGCAGACACTAAACACTGCCCTACAGGTGGTGGAATAACTAGGACGCCACTTGGTGGTAGAACTGGGGGATATGGTCTCTGTATCGAAGCTTCATCACTAAGGGGGTCATCCTTTTGATCGAGATGCTGAATCCTAACAGGTACACATTGCAGAGGCATCCTGTTTAAGAAACAAGATGTATCACAGTCAGTGAGTATATCTAGAGAGCTTATGCAAGAAGGACATGGAAACCACAACCCATTCCTATAAGATGCATGTACCATTATTTTCCCCCATTCAACTAGGGTTTTCATGTTCTGAGTCGAAAAACAAGTTATCAGAGTGTTGGTGTATGGATACGTCGGCCGCCGCACCAACATTGGGTTCCATGGCCTGAGAGCCGAACTCGAAACACTTGACACTGTTTCCCAAAACCAACTCAAAGACTCTCGGTCCTAAGGTAGAACCGACCGCCTCTGATACCACTCTATCACGACCCGTCCCAGTGGGGCCCGAGCCCAAACTCCCCAAGCCTGCCTCCAATAGTCCATAGGCTGGTGACTAGCACCGAGTAGGAATGCTACTAACATGTGATTCATTTCCTATAAACATGTACACACGTACACACATTTTTAAGCCCACAATGATGAAAAGTAAAAATTACTAAAAGAAAAAGATGCATGAATACACTAAAACCAAACTATAGAGTACGACAAGGATGTAATGTACAGTAAAGTAAAACCCTGGGCCAAAAGTACAAGCCCAACAAAAAGAAAGTCTGCAACAAAGTCGAACATGGAAGGAAAAGTGCTGGAACTGCAGTCTGTAGCCGTAGGAACACACCTCGGCCTGTCTGATCTCACTGAGTACCGTCTGATCCTGGTCTGCCTAGAATCCTGTCAAAGGCTCGCTCATCTACAGAAGACATGAAACCTATGGGAAAAGCTTGTGTGGGGGTGAGTATAACAATACCCAGTAGGACACCCCGAAAACCACAAAGGGAATATAACAAAGGAAAATACCACAAAGATATGTACAGACAGATCTACACAGTATATGTTTACAGAACATATAACAAGAATATCCAGATATACTCATACACAGACAACCACCGTGAAAGCACCACTAAGATCCAGCTTGAAGATTCCACTAAGAATACAACCGGGAGAACACACTCCTAGGTCTGAAGAGAGAGATACGAAGTACTCGTTCCGGGAGAACACACTCCACGAGTACCTTGAGAACATGATGCTCAGGTGAGGATCACAACCAAGTCATGGGGTGATTCTGACAACTCAGTCTGAGCTAATCAGCTAGGAAGAGGATCGACGCCCCGAGTAAGTTAGGTCACGTCAATACTAAGAACTCTACCTAGGGTTTCAGGAATGAATAGAGGATCCGGCTCTATGTCTCATAGAGGTGATTCCAACAACTCTATTCAAGAAGTTCTACTGAAGGGATCATACTGCATGAAAGAGTTGATACTAGAACCTTCAAGGGATTTCCAAGGGTACGAACCCTAAGAACTAGTCCGAGTCACAGTAGGTAAGTGGCTCAAGCCATGGAGAAAAAGTAACACAGCGTGTAGTATGGTTACATGCCGTGTTCCATGACCTCAGGTACTGCCCCTGTAAATGGCCCGTGTCCTTCATTCAAGCCGTGCAAAACCAAACTACACGGCATGTAGAAAAGTACACGTTGTGTTTCATGACCTCAGGTGATGCCCGTGTAAATGGCCCGTGTCCTTTGGCTTGTCGGATAGAAAACAACTACACGACGTATAGAAGAAATCACACACCATGTTCGAGCACATGGGCTCGCTCCGTGTACGTTGATCATGTGCCCGTACATGGTCTATGCCTATGTCTGTGCCGCCTGCCTGTGTACCAGTACAAGCGGTACCCCATGTATCTGCCCGGGTCTAGCTGGGGAGGGGTATACACAGCGTGTCCATGGCCGTGTACACTGCTCGTGTCCGTGTACTCCCGGAGTACACACCAAGTAACCCTTCCGGCCATCTGAGTGGAAATTGTCTGAAGAACGATTTCTTCCGATCCGCTTCGAGCCATCTGCCGAAACCGTCGCCACACGTCCGCAAGACTGCTACGGTGTTGATCCTTCAATTTGGGATTGTTGCGTCACAGAACGGACGTGCAACGATCTATTGTTCATCACCCCGTGAAGAATGCGAAGAATGCTCATGAAGAACACGAGAATTTTGGGAAGAACACACAACAAATATAGAGGGATGAACCTCGATTGATGTTCGTGCCGATATTGGATCGTCATTGTTAGAAGGTTGAACGAAACCAAAAAAATAACAAGAATCAAATCCCAAAAAATCCCTAAAAAAGCCCATCCCGCAAGAATGATCGATCCGCGGTCGAATCTGTTCATGGATTAGTCTGTGTTTGTTGTGGAAATCAAAAATTGGGAGGAATGAAAATCACAACAACATCCTACATGGATTCACTGTGTTTTCCAGTGAAGATCCACTCACCGTGTCGTCGTCGCCGTCGAAATCCATCAAGAACGTCGATGCCACCGGGTTGGGGGTTTCCTCCAGAATCTCCAGAGCCGCCAAGGGTTTTTAGGGTTATGGGATTGTAACCCTAGACCCTAGCGCAAGCCTCTATTTAAGGATGATAAAACATATAAGATTTAATAGATCTTACTGCACAAATAAAATATTTTTGTTAAATATTTTATTACTGTTGCTTCCAAAAACAAGATTTCACCACCGACCTGTGCCGACCAAAGTTAGGCCTCGCCTAAGGTAAAATCGATGTTTTGAACTTAACGGCGCCATCAGATTGTTGATCCGAGCACCCATTCGGGAGTTAATCCTCTTTCTCAGGAAAACTGCATGCGCACGTGATTTGATTATTAAATTAAATTCAAACATTTTTTTCTGGCTCACTGGGTCTCATAACTACACGCCTCCTTAGAGCCTGGTCTCAAAATAATTACCATATAATATTAAAATAATACATGGAAAAATCTGAGACATTACATATCCCACCAATTCAAAAATGCCAATTTCTATTAAAAGAATTTAGGTTTTAGTGAAAACATATCACTTCCCCAAGATAAAACCCTAAGGTTTCTATAAAATTATTTTTAATCCATTTTTCACAAATAGGGATTTTAAATCAACTCACAATATATTTTCACAATATACATTCACAATTAAATTCAAACTTTTAATTTAAAAAATTTCCATCAATTTCATAAAAACACCGAATTCAATGGAGATCAAGGTTTTCACAATTTGTTTATAAAATACATTCCAAAATTTTAATTAAAAAATTTTAATTTTTCAAAATTCCACAAACGCTCCCAAATTCAATATAATAGGGGGATTTCCAATTTCATTTAAAAACTCTTTTTTTCAACCACAATTCAACGGAATTGAGTCTTTCCAACAAACCAATTCAAATACATTTAATCAATATCAACCAATTTAATTTAATTTAATCAATTGAGGTTAAATAAATGAATTTAGGGTTAACAAAAATTGGGTATCAGGACAGAACCACCTACCTTGGCATCAACGGATCTCCAAACCCCAATCCCTGAATTCGGTTCGCCTATGAAGAACATAGAGAATGGAATTAGAGACTCAAAACATGCTGTAATATCCCATGACAGAGGGTATTAGATCCAAAAATAAATATGGGGATCCACAAAACCCAAGGGAGGAGAAGATATATTGTGGGAGATAGATATCAAGGTGAGAAAACTAACAAAGGGAAGATCAAAGGGTATTACTCAAGCATTGAATCACTTTCATGAGGGATCCATGAGGACAATAACTATTATTTGGTTCTCTCAAAGAATTGAAAATCATATGGGGTAATTCTAGGATCATATGATACCTAAAGGAGGGGTTATATTTTAAATTTAGATTTTCATATTAAAGAAATCCCGTGCATGATTGCCAGGGTTGAGCAGCATTGTTTTGGAAAACCACGCAGACTTACCATTCACTGATTCTAAATGGTTCACAAAGTTTATCATAATGGGGTTCATATATTGAATAACCTTACTCTAACTCTGAATAATATCACTATGGTGGGTTTCCCAGTTTTCTCTAAAAGGGCGCATAGTTTGGAAAAACCATGTGCTAACCGTGAAATTGACTAGAATTTTCAAAACTCTTAAAATTTTATCCTGGAACAATTAAAAAAGAAACCATTAAAAATATTTATGAGAATACGGGTTTAAAAAAACTTGAAAGAAAAAACAGGATGTTACAAGCTACCCGCCAAAGAAAAATCTTGTCCCCATAAATCCTACTCAGAATATTCAATGTCAAAAAGTTGAGGCCCCTATTCTCTCATCAGTGCCTCACTCTCCCTCATATCATTTTTATCAGAACCATAATGACATAGATATAAAATAAAGGTATAATCCTCCCATAATGTACATTGATTTCAAAATATACTATCCTGACTAGTCATTCAGTCACAGATAAATTAGGTTCAACATTAAAATCTGACATGCTCATAACTTGAGATAGATCATATAGATTCTTTCATAACCATGATAAATAGAGCACATAATGTATCATTTCCATTTTCTATGGAAGTGATTAATAGTAAGAAAATTTTCCAACCTACTCAAAAACCTCCAAATGTCCCACAAAATGAAGATAATGTTTCCCTTCACTCCCTAGTTGTCGATGACCCAACCAGGGTGAAACTTTCAAGAACACCAAGTCTCTAACTAAAAACTCCAATGATCTCTGATGAAGATCATCATAAGAATTATACTAGATCTATGTTTTAAAAATTATATTATGAATAAAATGAATATTTTTTTGTTGTCTCTTGAATTAAACTTGGACCAACAAAGGATATTTTACCAACCTCCGACCAACACTATCGAGATATGTAAGGTTGACCTTACAAGGCCACAAAATGATACATTCTAATTAAGGACTGGAAACTATAGTTACAAGAAAACTCGCAATCCCTCAATGAACATCCCATGCCCTACTAAAGTCGAGAACACAACCACAAATGATATCCTCAAGAACCTATATAGCTCTTTCTGTCTATCCATCCGATTATAGATGATATTCCATACTCAAAAAAATGTGGTATCCCAATTCATCAAGAAGGTAAATCCAAAAATTATATGTGAAATGAGGATCCATATCAGAGACCATAGTAGATGGAACATTATGGAACCAAAAAAATCACTTTCTCATATAAATTTTCCAACTCTTCAACTTTTGTTGTATCATGAATTCATATAAAGTAGGCTGACATGGTTAGCCTTTTAATCAAAACCCACATCACATTCTTCTTTATCTTAGTATTTAGAAACCCAACCAAAAATTCCATATAGATCTCATCCCAATTACTAATAGATATTTTTTGTGGCTGAAACAAAGAAGATGTTTTATAGAATTTGGTCTTAATATGTCGGCACATATAACTATAAGAGACAAACCCATCTATGTCACATCACTTACCTGGCCACTAGAATCGACATCACACATCATAGAAATATTTTGTGCTTCTTGGATGAAAAACCCAATGGTTGTTATGGAAATCCCCAAGAACATATCTCCTTCCCTCTAACAATGCAACAATGTAATTCCAATCATATATAATTTCCAATTTATAGAACAAACACTCAGCAATGGTCTCCCCATCATAATGACTGTCTATAATTATATAGAACTCATCGTCAAGATCTTGTTTCTAATGACTAATATTGACAAGAGTGGATGTCAACTGAACACTGGATAAAGGTACCCCATACCCTAATTCCTGAGTTCTAACATGAAACTATTCAATGAGATCAATCAAATTCTACTCTTTCAATGATTCATTCATGGCATAGGATGGATGTTCCCTTATTAGATATTCTATGTTGACATTCCTTTTCCCCATGGAATAGGTGATGTAAAAGTTGAAAGATAAAGGTTATATCACCAAATTCCTCTAATAGATATTTAAATCTTTTTTATTGTGGATATAACTTAGGGTCATGTGGTCAGACTACAAGGAAAACCTTTCTTGGAAATGGAAATGCTTCCCTCTCTTAAGTGGGTTCATCACAACTGTGAGTTCAAGGTAATGGGTCAGATAATTCTAATCATGTATCCTAATATAATGAGAAAAATAAGAATGGATGTGATCACCTTATATAGAAACATAACCCAATCCTAAACCAGATGCTCTATAGAATACTACATAGGCCTAACCTGTCTCTAGAAGAGTCCACACCAGTGTAGTCATCAAAAGAAGTTTCATCTCAAAAAAATAATTCTACCATTTTTAGTTCCATGTAAAATTCATTCCCTTCTGAATTAGAGCAGTAATCAGAGATTCCAACTTCGAGAAATCCTTTAAACCCATTGATAGTACGTATCCTTACCCAAGAAGCTCCATATATTGAATATATTCGGTCGTTGTTCCTATTCAAAACATATTTATATTATCATGATCAATTGGAATCCATTAGTGTAACAACATGTGTCTGATGAACTATACATCTTGAATCTATAAATCACTATTTAAAATCTTCTAATACATTTAGTGATTTATCAATAACTCTAGAACTGTTCTCAGATGATGCACATGTCCCTCCATGAAAATAGAATAAACGAGGATGTCGTATACAAAGGCCACCAAGAATGTATATAGATACTCCTATAAAATAATATTCATTACATTCATACAGATTATAGGATCATTTTTTAAACCAAGGGGAATAATAAGGTATTCATAATTTCTATCCCTTATCCAAAATGAGGTTTTATGAATATAAGATTATGTTATCCTCATATGATGGAAACCATGATGAACATCAATCTTTGAGAACCATGTTAATATTTTCAAATGATCAAAAAATTAATCTATCCAATAAAATATATAATTTTTCTTTATCATGAATTTATTGAGTTTTTGGTAATCAACACAAAGGCCCAGTGAACCATCAGCCTTCATAGCAAAGAGATCAAATTCCACCCAAGGTGACACAAAAAGGAGTATAAAGACTTTCTCTATTAGAAAATCCAACATAGTCTTCAACTCATTAAATTCATATGATTCCATGTTGTAAGAAGGAATAAATATGTATTGAGTAAAATGAACTAAATCAATAGAAAACTATACCTCCCTTACTAGTGGAAAACTAAATAAGTCAGAAGGAAACACATTGGGAATCTCTATGAGAAATGGGGGAGATCACCACTCAAGTATTATCACTCCATATTAAAGGAATACATTGATATTACATTCCCCAATATAGTATAAGAGGGTCTAGCCCTACACAATCTTGGGTCCCATTCTCTTTGAAAGACTCAACACACAATATTGGGTGTAGTGAAGGAGACCCATTGAATATAACAATAAATCTGGGCTTTATCGACAATTATCCAATCCATCAAAAAAAGGAAATCAAGAATTTTCATGTTAAAAGACCGAAAAATCCATGAAATTTTGACATATGATATAGAGGATACACAAGTGGGACTACAGAGACCATGTTCCATCTTCATACTAAGGTGTTCTATAATATCCATAATATATGATAAAATCTCCCTATAAAGATTTATCATATAGAAAATACAGGTTGAAATAAATGAATGAGATTCAAAAGAATCAAATAAAGTAGTCATTATTGATGAAGCATTAGTAATGGTACCATTCATGGTCATTGAACCAGTATCTGATTCATTCTTAGAATATTCCACTTGCATAATTATGATTTGTTCAATATTTATGTGGCTGGAAAACATTTATATGTGAATTATAAGATTTTTCACACATTTTAAGGAGGATATATTGATCATGTTACTCTATGTGGAGTGGAATAAACATGGAATAATTACTAAAAGTTTCCTGAACATCTATAAGAACGACATACCTTGGGTACCTAATTTCAAACCCTATTTGAAAGAATTGGCTTTAAAAAGTAGTTTGAAATCAACGTTCCTCTTCAATGAACTGTAGGAGGTCAAGGGATAATCTTCTATTGAGATCCACTTTGAGAATCATCATATATATGCTTTCTTTTAAAGGAAATCAGAATGCCAGTGGGAGAGAAAGACACTCCCAATATCCCTAACATGCTAGCCAGGTCCATTTAATCCATCAAATATCATCTCTATACATTAGTATAGGAATGCATATTCAACAATATGAATTTATAAATAAAATATTTAAAAATTCCAAACTAAAACATTAAATCCTTTATCATATCATTCGATTCAATATCAAATGAAAAATTCCAAAATCTCAGAAAAATGGATTACATACTCTACCAGGGTCGTATCATATAGTTCATGTTTTAAAAACCGTATAGCCTTGGAAATAAATCATTGATTCTAGATTGAAATGGTCGGTGAAAATAATTTTTCTGTCTTTTCACTCTAAGACATCGTTCATCTTCGACATCACCATAGTATCCCAGCCTCTCCTTCTAGGTCCTTACATCTTGAAGGTGGAACAATTCACTTTTATTTCATCAGGTGTCTCCAAGAACCTAAAAAAATGCTCCATAATGCTCAACCATTACTCAGTCACTTGAGGATCATTTGATCATTTTAATGGCCTTGTATGATAGTTAATGGATTCTATAGAAAGTTCATATAAAACAACCCTTTGAGGTACCACTGTAAGAGCCTGAATGGGGACTGGTAGTGATGCCTATCCTAGAGTTTAGACAATATGAATAGTACCCTCAACCAGATTCGAGTCCACAAGAGGATTATCTCGCTAAGGATTAGTAGCATCATCCTCTGGGATCCTAGTCACATGTATTCTCGGAGGAATGATGCTACAAAACATTCTAAAATCAACCTATAAGAAATTATATTAACCCTCAAACAGTGCAATGATAGAAATTAATCACAATAGATAGATAAAAGAGATTTTGATTTCAATCCTATCCAAATCAGAAGTAGGTAAAATGAAAAATGTAACCCTCCAAAAATCTTTCCCAAAAAACTCCTGGTGAATTATGTTTTCTTACGGTGAGATTTTTCCATGAACTCAATCGAAAATACTTCCTATGTATTGATAAAATGAAAAAATTATACTAATATCATGATAAGAAGATCAAGATGCCTCTAATAGCACTTTGTCAAGAACCATCTCGATAACCTGAATCAGATTCCCTAGTAACCCAAAAATTGAGCTGGTTCTGACCTAGGCTAAATGGAATTCTCAATCCCCAAATAATGGAGATTGTTATTTGGAATCAATCAAGAAGAATATGGGAATTGATTATTTTACAAACATAACAGAAGTACGATATAAAATAATTATACATTCAAAAGAAACTTCACTGGGAGTAGTGTAATAGAATTCAAACATGTTTGAAAACACCAAGTACTAGAATAAATTTATATAAGGAAAGATGGTAAACTTCTTAATTCTTAATGGAAACAACTCTCTATGTCCATGGATCAATAGCTAGAACCACCAACTACTGGTTCCTTAGCTGTGCTCAAACTTTGATGGAGATAATCGAAAAACACCTAAAGTAATAGGTAGGGTGTGATCTAAAAAACCAATATGGTCTCACTGAAGAATCCAAAATAGATTCTAATATAAAATAAAAAAAATAATGTGATTTCAATTTCAAAACAAAATAGTTTGGCATAAAAATATAATATTAAAACTAATCATGATTTACATTTAAAATTACGGTAATACATTTAAAATGATTGAAATATTTTTAACTAAAAGTTTTTTTACACAAATGTTTTAAATAGAAACTTTTATATAAAATAGTTTTTATGAATTGAAATGCCATGTAAAACAGTTTACAACATTGATATTAATTTATATCTTATATATAAACAAGTGATAATCCTAGTCATATGAAAAGAGGTATGATTGTTCCATGTTATTAGATCCACAAACACTCATGTAATAATCTCTAATGTGCACACACATCCCCCATCACCGAAAATATGGGTCTCATCTCTATCCCAATGGGGAATAAATATGTGATGGAAATGTTTTTTTAATGTTGCAATGTTTCAATACATTTCTGGGGTAATTACAACCTAGAGGTTTTGTGTTAATAACTCACTAACTACCTAGGATTGTATGTGATCTAGTAAAATTCATTTATTAGGAATTTATTTAATGAAATTTTAAAATAAAATAAATCCCATAATACCAATTTGTAAATGAAAATTTCTATTTAAAAACAAAAAATTGTGGTTTAATTGAAATTTTAATTTTCCCCTTGATATAACCCTACGTTTTATATCAAAACCATTTAAAGATATTTTTCACAAATATAGATTTGAAATCGATTCAAAATTAAATTTCACAATCTAATTTCACAATTAAATTAAAAAATTTAATTTCAATAATATACATTAATTTCAACCCCCCCCCCAATTCAATGGAGTTGGGTTTTTTTCAAAAAAAAATCCATTACATCCCTTTCAAAATTTAAATTAAACAATTCTAATTTCCTTAAATTCCATAAACAAACACCAATTCAAGGGACTTGTGGATTTTCCAATTTCATTCCCAAAACCCATTTTTAAAACCCCAATTCCATGGAATTGGGTTTTATCAATAAACCAATTGAAATAATTTTAATCAAAATCATAAAATTTCATTAAATTCAAAAAAATCAAATTAAATGAAGAGATTTAGGGTTAACATAAATTGGTCACCATGATGGAACCACTTACCTCGGGATCAATGGATCTCAAAACACTGATCCCTATATGAGGTTTTCCAATGAAGAACATCACGAATGGAATTTGGGAATAAAAAATAGGTTTAAAATATGAAACAATGGGGTACTTGATCCAATAACCAACATGAGGATCCCTGGAATCCTAGGGATGAGAAGAGTGATCATAGAATATAAATATTAGAGTGATGAAACAAACTTGGAGAAAATTAAATGGTATTCCTCAGGATTCGAATCACTTCTAAGAGGGATACGAGGGACCAAAAACTATTATTCGGTTCTCTTGAGGAAGAATAATTCTCATGGTGTCATTATAGGTCTTTTTGGAACCTAAAATGTGGGTCCAGGATTCTTAAGTTGTATTTTTCAAATAATGAAATCCCATACATGGTTTGAAAAACTATGTAGATTAACCATGAGAGAATTTTATATGGGCTGCAAAATTTATCCAAAAGTGATTCATGAATTAACTAATCATGTTCCATGTTTGAGAAATCCCATTTTCTTATGTTGAAGGATTTTCTCTATAAGGGAGAACGGTTTGAGAAAACCACATACCAACCTTGCACTAGCCTAGAATTTTCCACACTCATAAAATTTCAACCAAAAAACCCCAAATGTAACCCAAAAAATGATTAATAAAAATAATGGGATAGGAATACATGAATAATGTGATAAAAAGTTACATTATCTTTATGGTGTCTAAGGTTTCATTTGATAATTATTTATTTTTTGGTAATATGAATCAAATGTTTCAATGTTGTATGGGAAAATTGGATTTTAAAATATCTTTTTAAATTTATTGTTTTATATATGTTTAATGATTTGGACATGAAAGGTATATTTTGGGTTTTAGTAAATAATATCACTTCAATGTATTGGTAGTCTCTTGAGATTAAATCATTTGGTTAAAAACACATTACATTTATCTCCAAGATGAATCAGATGAGTTTCTACCCATAGTTATTAACTGGAAAAAGGATTGATCTTGAATGTAACTGTATATAGGATATATATGGATAGTTAAGATGTATGAAATACTTATTTCCTTTAATTTAGTAATTATTATATAAAGGATTTTTACTATGAAAAAATATATGGATGCATTTTCATTTTCATTTAATCTATTACATGACATGTTTGTCCAGTTACAATAAATTCTTTGTTTATATTGCTCATTGATTCATGTTATATTCCATTGTACTTTATACTTACTAATCAATTGACATCACCCCTTTACTATGTTTCATTTCCCCCAATTTGCAGTGACATTTATTATGATTGATATATAGTATTATTCGTGGAGAATAATGGTATTCTCAAGATTTGTGTTTGTATTTTATGTTTAAAATTGAATTTTAATATCAAATATGTAGGTACTTTACCAATAATAAGAATCTATTTTGACCTTTAGAATGTGATTCCTTGTATATTATTCCAAATTAATAATGTCACAAATGACTCTAGGCTACTGGATTACAGGATATTATATAAGATATATATTTGTTAAAAAAAATTAAAATGGGAAATATATCAGTATGTTATGTGTCTCTTTCTCAGATGATCTTTCATAACAAAAACAGCTGTATAAATATTTCATCCATATTGTGATAATTAATTTTTATGCTCTATAAGCCTCTATTGTATCATATTTTGTAGCTACCACCACAATCCACAGTGTTATAAGTGCTGGATCCAATATTTACTCACCCTTACCCTATTATGGATCAATATAATGTGGTTTCTAGTTATAACTCTTTCCATCATGGAAAAAACAAGGATTTTGTGTATAGAAAAACTCCTAAATAATGTAAATATAGACAAAAAATACTCTCAAATATGCAATAACCATTTCAACATAATCTCATAATGTAAGGGATTATGAAATAAAATCACTATAGGAATAATCATGGACCATTGTAGGTATAAAATATGGCAATGGATAATATAACATTGGATATGCAGGATCATAATTCTAATCATAAAATACATCCTCCTTATGTACCACATAATCATACAGTACATCCCTAGTGGGACTATCACCATATGGGGCAACTTTATGAGGTCTATCACTATACCCCACATCAACTTGAGGCTCAACATTTTCGAGTGTATTGATAGAAATCCTATGATAAATATCATCCATGGTAAGAAGAGTCTTTATCACTACTCCATGAAAATAGGCCTGATCAAATATTCCTCCCTCTGAGTGATCCGATATGTGAATGAAGTGTGCAAAATGAACATCCATTAAAAATATATATATTTAATTAATGTTAATAAAAGAGATATTCAAAATGTAAAGGAACTGTTATTATGAATTAATGATAGAATCATATGTGTCACATAAGATATTTAAATGAGTTCAGTGGTACAAAATATCAAAATACAACTAATCTAAATGAAACATGATAAAAAACGATCATATTGGTAATTGACCACAAAGAGGGGGAAGAATCAGTGTGGGGTGAATTTCAAACTAGTAAAAACTATTAATCCCTTTATTACCACCTCAAATCTTGGATGATTGGATCTCAAATTTTTCCATATTAACTTATCTTTGGTTGTTATCAATACTGATGATTAATATAATATCAATACATGAGAATAAATATATTTTTTGATGAGGTTTTCCTTCATAATAATGAATACATCCCTAGGGTATGATAGTTTTTATTCAACTAGAACACACCTTCATTTTTATCATTAAATAAAAAATGGTAAAGGTTATGGATTTATACTCCTTATCCTGGAACAAACATGGTATAACTACTAAAAAATATACCCCATTATATCTGGAGAATTATTGGATCCAGCCTTCTCTTTATGAAGTATGATAAAAAATGGGAGGCCATGTCTTATTTTGACAAAACTATTTTATCAACAAACACATAATTTAGAAATAATATAGGCTACCTCGATGTACATAACAATTTTACAATTAATGTGTTTATCAAAGGCTATAGATTTTGTACTTTGTCTTGTACAGAATAAATTATAGTACTTCACTTCATTTTTTTTATTCTTTTCTTTCTATTCAGCATGTAAGATATATTCATATCATCCAATAGATTTTCATCTCTTCTGAGATATATATATCATATATTCATGAATCACCATATTAGGATCCTTTCTTGACATTATATTTTTTTTTGAATAATAGTGTAAAATATTTCATTTAATTATCACATGTATAAATTAAATCATCGAATAATAAATTTGAATTTTAATCTCATTAAAATTTATATTATTTAATATTCCATATTCTCATTCACCTTTTATAGTAATATTTACATTTATAATATCATATATCCCATCATTTAAGATTAAATTTATCTCCTATAAATACCCCTTAAAACCCTAATCTTCAATTCTAATTGACTCATCATGAAACAAAACCACAGTTAAATATCTAAACATTAAAACAATAACCATTCATCAGTACTCCTACAACCATTGTTTTCAGTTATTAAATACTGAATTGTAGTTATTTACTGTAAATGAACATATCAAATCAAAATTTAATTTTTTATTATAATTAAATTTTATCATGAAATTGACTCATTTATTTCTTCCAATTACATTACATGAATTCATAAATTAATAAAAAAAATATGATATTTAATTGTAAATAAACCTGATACTCCACATTTTTTTGCATGTATCTTTCATTACATTTCATGTGATGTAAATTCACATGGAATCAATTATTCTTAAATAATATTTAATAACTCATCATTTAAATCAACATTACTGTACCCAAATTACATGGATGTTATTTCCCCTTCATATATACCATTCCTTAATTCCATTATTTTTTACACCTTATTTAAATATTCAAAATCACATATTCCAAAAAAAATTCATTTATTCATGTTATTATAACATACTTTTTAATTTTGAACCTCTTAAAATATTTTCTTTTAATCATCACTGAAATTCCTCATCATCTTCAATTCACAAGATTTCATATAAATTAATCACGCATGACTATAAAGGGATATTCAGGTATCATTAAATGTGATCATGGTAGATCATACTTGATTATGTGATATCTCCATGATTTTTGAAATCATTCATGGACTATATTTTACTTTCATATTGAATTGAATATGTGTGATTCAATTCATTATCTTTTCCTATTCATAAATTTTAATATTTACATTTTTTATCTTGATATTTTAATCATGATATTATGAAATATGCTGCATTATGATTTTTAATCTTCTGTATACATTATCTACAAATTATTACTGATATTTCATTTAATAAATATCATACTCGGCATGTTTCTATTATGAGAATGAATGTTTGAAATCTTAAATAATGCTTCCACACCATTTGAAAACAATTTTTTGATGATTCATTCAAGTTAATATTTCACAAACATCCAATTTATCAAGTTACAATTTCATTTTTGAATTAAAATTTATATTATTCTTACATCTCCTCTCTCATGAATGTAAAAGATACTATATTTTTCATGTTCTTGAATATTTAATTTTGACGCTACTATGTTCATTAGCAAATTTTTAATAGATATTTACTTCTTCTTCACATGATTGATAACATGTTGTATTTCATTCATTTTATGGTTGTTATTTTCGTTATGATCGATCATCAAAATCAATGCATGATTATTACACATAAATAAGATCAATGTTCTCTTCATTATGATATAAGAAGCTTCATCATATGTAAGGTCTGTGTGAGCAGACTTCATCACATGAATTCAATGATGGAAGTATCTCGAAGCCATAAATGATATATATTGTAAACACAACACTAATTTTTTTTATTACACAGAGATGATATGTGTTCTAATACATCCTCATGAAATATCCCATCCACATTTTATCAGTCAATAATTATTATACAGATTGATCACATTGTGTTAATGTGGTCGATCATAAGTTGATCTCTAGAAGATTAATCCATGTAATGCAATCGATCTCCAGAAGGAACATGGTCACTCCATACACTATTAGAAGATTATGTCATTATATGGTATATTTTCATTCTACACAATGTATCATGGAGTTTAGTTAGTCACAACAAATACATTAAATCCCAAAAATATTAAGGTGTCTGAAAATAAAATTTTATTATGTTCAATTTTCAACTAAACTGATGGATTATCAAACTATTTTTGTAGAGATCAATCAAGTGTTTTGGAGGGAGAACAAAAAAACCATGAAAGAGATCATGAATAGAAAATAAATGAGATAAAATGTACCTTGTTATATATATTCAATTAAAGAGGATAAATAGTTCAAAAAACTCTATGACCCACATCAGAATATATTAGAACTTTTTAACAATTTTTATATAATATCATCTATTAAGTTGTCTCGTTGTGAGTACCTAGTTCTACTCACGGATTCCTCTTCAATTCTTCCCCATGATGTAGTTTCAGAACCTATGCGCACCCTATGTTGACACATGCCTACTTTTACTGCCTTATTATGTCCACTATTACCACCAACCTCTATGAATAACAAATAAGGTTGGATCTCTCATATGGATTAGTTTTCTCCCACATGATCAGGATCCAGGTAGCTTAACTTCTTCAGCTGTCATTGGCTGATTTATTGCTTTCAATTATAAGAAATTTATTATAATTGGAAATATAATTCAAATTCCATCTAAAATAATATTCTACACGTACAATTATTCATTCAACCACCATTAGAACATGTTACCTTGAGGATTAAATAATAGTTAAAAATGATCACAATTGAGATCCAACTTCATCATAATGAATTCTTATATTTTATTATTCTTCACATGGATATAAATAAATTCCTAAAATTTGTTATTTCATTCTAACACTATCAATTAAACATAGAATTAGTTCTTCTTATTTACTTATTGACACAAATTGAAAATATATAAAACAAAATAAACACAAAGTGGGTCCATCACGTTCATATAATGCATGTCCATCATAATCGGGGCTAATGATGGTAACAAAGAATTTGAATATAGGGTGTATGTTATTTTCTCCTATAAAATTTTCTATTTCAAGATATATTCAGTAAATAAAGAAAAAGAAACTAATTTGGAGAATCAGGAATGTGATCATCATAGCTGAAATACCTCATAACTCTATTAACATTGCACCACTCAAAAAAGTGAAAATGAATAAGTGGAATGATTCATATGTTGAATGAATAAATCATATTACTATAAAGTAGGATACTTTAGAAAATAGAACAATAATAAGTCATCCATTAAAAATGTAATATGAAAAATTAATATACTACTAAATTATATAACGAATCCCTTCATATTATTGTCCATTATATATTTCTTGGTTGACCAAAAAATAATAGAACAATGTCTCATAGTGGATTATGAATAAGGTGATATTACAAAGATAATGATATAATTCCATCAATTCTTTATATGCTGATGAATTCCATTAAATCTATTATAGAGATCCTCTAGAAAATGTGGCTAGTTTAAGGGAATTAAAACAAGAAGATCGTGTTCTTGATATGATCCATACTGAAGAAAATGAGGGATGTTTTCATACTATAAATTATAGTCTTGAACAAAATCAAGGAATCCCATCAAATAATCAACTTCCTCTTGTTCACAAGGCACCTAAATGGTGGCAAGGAAAACATAAAATTATGTCTCACCTTCCCCCTAGAGAAGGTCAATATCTTTTAGTTGAAGAATTTTTTTCCCAAAAAGAGGAGGAAATGATGGAGTTGGGAAGACACAACGTAGAGTTACTCCAAAAGTATTCTTTCGAGACATACACCACAAGCACATCCTCATATTTCACATCCGGTAGGAACACATAAGAAAAGAGTTTGTTACAACTACTGATGTGGATAAAGAATTCCCATCATTGGGTTCACATCCGAAATATTGTCCGGAAAATCCTTATAAGACTGTCCCTATGGGTTATCCAAGACAAATACCAGCAGTACCACCACCAGTGGTCCTACCAGTTTCCTCACTAGTTCAGGATCCATTTTTTGTACCTGTACAGTTTCTATCTCATCCATATATTCCTAAATTACATGTTAATACCATGTGACCTTAACAACTCGATTGGAAGCTATGGAATAATGAATCACACTGATACAACTAGAAAATAAGGCTTACCCTACATGGGTTGATCTGATTCCTCCCCCACCAAGCTTTGTCAATACCAAATTTCCAATATTTACTATTTTTGCGAGTTAATGAGTATCATTTTAGGCATGAATTTTCTCATTGCGGTCTTATGATAGGGACTCCTCCACAATATGAAGTAGTAAATATTAGATGTTTTGTGTAATAACTATAGGGGAGTAATTTTCTCTGGTATAAATGTTTTTAGTCTAGATTGACTACCGGCTGAGAAGATCTCCATCGAGAATTTCCTTTTCCAAGTCAAATTAATTATGTAGAAGACAACAATATTCAATAATATGAACTATATACAAAGATAGAACAAAATAATTTCAGATGTCATTGCTCGGTGTAAAGTATTAACACATTCCTTGAATATACCAGTCCCTTATGAAGAATTAATACCCAATTGTGTTGAAAATATCAATGATGAGTTACACACATCATTAATCCCGATGAAATAAACAATATTGTTTATAGATTTGGCATCGATTGCTCAAAAGTTTGAAAACTCCATAACAGATACTATATCCAAATCTAAAATAAATACATAAAATCCTAGAAGGATAACACGAAAAGAAGAGGATACATTGGTTACACTCAAGAAATAACATGTACATTCTTCTAATACAATCCAATCATCATACCATAGAGATCCGCCTCCCATGAATTATAAGCAACAATAGCCACATCATGATTATCAAAATCATAATAGGTGAAGATAGTTTGTGGAACTAAAAAACATGGAATTTTCTTTTTGAAATGAAAATATACCAAGATACATCATATCATATTTTGAAAAAAAATATTTCAGTTTCTATGGATGAATACACCTAATAAGGAAGGATATGAATACCTGCCAATCTAATATCAATTATATGAAATGATGGGGAGCCCCATTCAAGAGTGTTCTATTTTCAAATATCTCTTATATAAGATGGTTAACTCTTGATAAGTGAAACTAAAAAGATCATCACCCTGGGCAGCATGTGTTACTATTACAAATCAAGAGGAATAAGGTGAATGGAAGAAAGTCAAAAGAAAGAATGAAATGCATTTTAATAATTGGATGAACAGTAAAATGATTAATCGAACTTAGGCAATTATACAAACAATATTGAAAAAACTTACTATGCCACCTACCACTTCTGCTACAACCAATCCATTTTTATCAAAAGATTAATCAAAATGATATAGTTAATTTCAAATAATATGAGCTCATGTTATGGCCAAATATTTTCATATATATGATAGATATCATTCCGTCTATCTACCCAACAAACGACACAATAAGGACTAACCTGTCAAGAAGAATATTCATCATATGAGGAGTTAATCTTTGGTTCTACTAAAGTTATCCAATTGATGGACCGCTATAAAAATTATGACTCTAATTGTGAAGCTGAATTCCCTATAATTTATTGGGTAACTATTTAAATAATTCGTCAAGCTTGGGGATACTGGGGAATACATGGGTATAAAAGAAGCCACATTTTTGAAGATATATAACCACTTACTTAGTAGGTGGAAATTCTCAGTCAGCATAATCCACTCAGAGAATAAGTATTTTTAACTTTTACCCTTTCACGACCCGTCACCTGGTGCCCATTCCATGACTACCCCAAGCCCACCATCCGTAGGCCAGGGGCTGGTGACTAGCACCTAAATGTGTATTCTATAGGACTTGGATGTCATTGTAATTATAACCTTTAAACAAATGTAACCAAGGACACAACAAAATTCGAAAACAAGAAAAATGTATAACTAAATGAGTGCTGAAAGTAAAAGCGTCCAGAATAAAAGCCTAACAGTAAAGGTACAAGTAAAACTGAAATATAATACATCTGAAGGAATAGAATAGACAACTCTTGGATTGTCCTCCGAGGTTACTACCATAATGGTAGGTACAGATCACCTCCTCAACACTCCACATCCACTCTTATCCTCTGTGTACCGACACACAGTGTGGTCGACCTCAGGGTACCATCCAGACCTGGTACTCTCAACCTCGATCAATGTTGTCCGTCATCTGCACCAAAAACAAAGAAGTGAAGGCATATCTCATGCACGGGTGAGTATAACAATACTTAGTAGGGACCCCGAGACCCTCAAGGTCTCACAAAATCCATCAAAGATAAACCACAAAGTATGAAATCAACAAATTACCCTACTTTATTATATTCCAATACGCTTACCTGATTTTTCAAGAAGTCCATCTCAATCATGAGGTAAACACAGAGGTACTAACTAAGCCCACACCAGGTATATCTTTAGGAATGATAGTAGAGATGATTAGTTATAAATACTGAATCATCTTATTCCATTAAGAGGCTCTGCTTCTAACCTGCACAGAATTTCTATGAGATAACCCACACATGATCGCTAGAGTTTACCCACAAAGGATCGCTAGGATATAACCCACATAGGATCTCTAGGAGCTGACCCACACAGGATCGCTCATATATGACCCACACAGGATCACTAGAGGTGACCCACACAGGATCCCTAGGAGCTGACCCACACAGGATCGCTAAGAGCTGACCCACAAAGGATCACTGGAGCTGACCCACATAGCATCACTAAGACCTAATGCACATAGGATCACTAGGAGCTGACACACATAGGATTTCTAGGAGCTGACCTACACAAGATAACTAGAAGCTGACCCTCACATGATAGCTAGTAGCAGTCTTCTCGTCACAACTAGATACAGGGTTTCTACATTACGATTTCTTGTCACTAGGAACGTCTATTCTCCAAGCCACTAGTCGATTCTCAAACTACCATGATGTCCCAAGAAAAAGTATCTCAAATGGCTTCCATGTCATAGAGGTCTCAATGCAATAGACGATGTGTCAATCGGACGCCTGGTCTGTGAGTTATTAGACTTTTAGTCCCGGGGGCCCGATTGGATTTGTACTCGATCAAACCTGATCGTACCCCATAATAATCCCAAACTCCAATGGGGAATACTCAAAGGGACTATCTCACTCTGAGTTTTCCAGCCCACTGATGGTTCGTCAAATGGACATCTCATGCCAATGTTATGGCCAAAAGAGCGTTAATGGGCCGTAGTGGGTCCGAGTCCTGTCCGACCCAGTCGGATCGACCAGCCCCGCCCTAGACTGGTTCAACCTAGCCAGGCCCACTGGGTCTAGCCCGACTCATTGGGAAGCCCAACCCATTGGGTTTGGCCTGGCCCACTGGGTCCGGCCCGGCCTGCTGGACAGTCAGGCTGGCCGTGGGGGGCTACGGAGGGCCACAGGTGGCCACGAGGCCACAAAGGGTCGTAGATGGTGCGAAGTCATGGGGTGGCTCGGCCGGGGTGGTTCAGTTGGATGGGCTGAACCAGATCAACATGGACAGCAGTGTCACCCGAATTGCCATGGCAACTCAGATGGTGGTGGCGGCTCAGGAGGCAGCTCGGCACGAATGGCAGTGGCGGCACGGCTCATCAGTGGCGGCATCTCGGCTCGGTGGCTTGGCCCAGATGGTGGTGGCAGCTCGGAGGGCAGCGTTGGCTCAGCCTGGATGGCGACGATGGCTCAGCTCAGCGGCCGCGGCGGCTCGGATCAGCGGCTCATCTCGGTGGCTCAGCTAGGCGGCGGCGTCTCGGCTGCAGACGACACGAAGCAGCAAATGCTATGAGGTGGCACAATGAGGCCGATGGCGGTTGAGTGTCGCGGGATGCGGAGGCCATGGGTAACAGAGAATCGTTTCCTTTGTTTCCTTCATCACATTTGTCCATTGTGAATAACACACCATAGTAAGAGAATAGTGGTGGGGTCGGGCCATTTTTGTTTGGCCAGAACCCTCCCCATTAGAGCGGTGGAAAGAATTTTAAAAAATTGAATCATGAACATGTATGAATATATTTAAACTCATTAATCCCTATAACCCTCATCAATCTCTATTCCAAATCCCGCAAAAGAATTATTGGGGGAAAATATGGGGAGTGATAATCATATATAAATAAACCCCAACCTTGGATTGTTTGTTGAAATTGGCATGAGAAGGAAGTTGATGTTTCTGACCTTCATCTCGTCCTCCACACACCTCCAATCCTGGAATCGAGCATCGGTTCATCATAGTCTAATATGTTCCTCATTGGAGGGTGTCCTAAAGAAGATGTCAATGTTAGTGTTCTTCATTGGATGAGCGTTCTTAATGGAAGAAGTGTAATCCTCTAAGGGTTCCTCTCCCACAATTCCACCCGAAAATGAAAGAGGTTCCAATATAATTAACATAAAAGATTAATTATTCTGGCACAACCATGTTGGCGTAATTAATGTACTACATTGGCACAATTAATTAGCTCAATTAATTGGCCCAATTTAATGGCTCAATTTAATGGGAGGGGTTGAATATTGTGGAGTTGGGAGGTTTCTCCCCATTTATAGGGGTCGGGTGGTCCCCGCCTCTAAAATTCAAATTTGGGGTTTAGGCTTGGGTGGTCTACACCACTATAACCTCACAATGGAGGTTTAGTTCTGATGGACCCCACCTTTTAACTTTCTAGGGGTGGTTTAGTTCTAGTGGTCCACACCTCCCAACATCAACATTGTTGTTTCAAATAAAACTAAATTGTTCCAAAATTTTAATTTTATTTTAATCCATGGCGAAAAACCCAAAAACTAACTTTCACCCTTGACCAACAACTGTTGAGGTGAAAGTACCTTTAAGCGAACACTAGCGTTGTGAGTTCAACGGTGCCCTCATATTTCAATTCCGAGCATCATTTAAGAAGTTATAAAAACCTGATCGTATGTTTACTAAACGTACCTGAAGAAACGTTCAGAAATTCATTCTCGGAACTCCAGGCCTCAGAATCACACACCATCAATTTTTGAGGAATCATAAAATTCCCAACTATTTCAAAAACAATACATGGAAATTCTGGGTCTTTCAATTCTCCAAACCTCAGGGATTTACGTCCCCATAATCCACAACTCATACTAATTGAACATGTGGGCTTACTGAGAACGAATATGAGGCTCCATCTCCCATGTTCTCTCCTAGAGGTTCCTGTTCTGCCAACGAAGGCACACCAAAGGTATCGACCACCCACGTAGGACCCACTCCTTTCGATCCTAAATCTCAAATGGAACCTTTGAAAACGTCTCCCCATCATCAACATCCAGCTCTCCATATTTGATGTTGTGAGATGGTTCGTGGATGTATCTCCTTAGTTGGGATACGTGGAAGACTTCGTGCAATAGGTGCAATTGAGGTGGAAGAGATAATTGGTTTGCCACCTCACAAATTACGCTGAGGACCTGAAAAGGACCGATGAGCCTCAGAGATAACTTGCAGACTCAGCCAAATATCTACAAACCTCGTCGAGGTGAGACCAGTGGAAAGATTTGGTAAGTATCCTTGAACTCTAAATGTCTCTATATCCTATCGGAATAAAACATATAACTACTCTGTGCAGTCTTAATCCGCTCCTAGATGATCTGTACCTTCTCTTTGGTAGCCCATACCATCTATGGTCCCATGAGTGCTGACTCCCCTATGTTAGTCTAGCACAATGGTGATCTGCAAGTTCACTCGTACAATGCCTTGAATGGTGCCATCCCAATGGTGGAGTGATAGTTGTTGGTGTATGTAATATCCCCCAAATTCAAGTGATACTCCCAACTACGACCGAAGTCAAGGAAAAAAGCACACAACATGTCCCTGTGGGTCTGAATAGTCCACCCATTCTGGCCATCCGTCTGAGGATGGAAGGCGGTGCCCAAACGAAGCTGCATCCCAAAAGACTCCTACAAACTTTTACATACCTGGTATGTAAAACATGTATCACGATCGGAGACAATCATCGAGGGTAATCCATATGGATGTATAATCTCTTTCACATAAAGGCATCACAAGATCTCTACTGATCCCTTCTCTCTGGTCGGTAGGGAGTGGGCCGACTTTGTGAGTCGGTCGACGATTACCCAGATAGAGTCAGGACCTCTGGATATACGTTGAAGTCCTGTCACGAAGTCCATGGACATCCCATCCCACTTCCCCTCTGGGACCTCTAAAGGATGAACCAAGCTTTATGGTACTTGATTCTTTGCCTTTACTTGCTGACAAGTGAGGCACCGAAAGACACACTCTACAACTGCCTTCTAAATTCTCATCCACCAGTGTTTTCGTCGTAGATCCTGGTACTACATCGCCACTCCGGGATGTACCGGTAGAGGGGATATGTGGAACACCCTCATCACATCCCCTTGAAGCAACATTGGTACCACGGTAAATCCTCTGAAGAGGATGATATGCTCTCCACCGTCAGAAAATTAATCAAGTACCGTTCCTATGGATATCTGAGCATAACTTGCCTCACAGTTTGCAACCACATGCTATGCCTTCCTGACATGCTGAAGAAGTGGGCGGGGGGGGGACTGTAAGAGACTAAAGGAAATCTTCTCCATCTTTATCCACAATTTATATCTACAAAGCATCTATCTACTCTGTCTCCTTGCATAGAAGCTGTATACCAGACCTCATACTGAGTGCATATGAAACAACATTCCCCTCCCCATGTGTATAGACTATCTCGATGTCATAGTCTTGGAGGAAATAAAGCCAAAATCATTGTCTCTGGTTCTGGTACTTCTAAGAGAATATATACCTGAGATTATTGTTGTAATAGTACATTGTAAAACGTTTTCCCATTAGATAGAGCATCCACATCTTCAAGGCGAATACCACTGTTGCTAACTTCACATCATGGGTAGTGTAGTTCTTCTCATGTTGTCTTAGCTATCGAGAACCATAAGCAATCACTGCATGCTCCTGCATCAAGACACCTCCTATCCCAGTCCCTGATGTGTAACAGTGAACTATGTATCCTACGGCCTCCTCTGGTAGCCTCAAATGGGGGAACTGTTCAGCCACTTCCTCATCACCAGAAAACTCTGATGACATCTCTCCGACCACATGAAATGTTTCCCATTATTCATTAACACTGAAAGTGGATCTGCAACTCTGGAGAACTATGGCACAAATTTCCGGTAGTATCTGGCCAATCCCAAGAAACTTCGTACCTCCGTCACACTCTTGGGTGGCCCCCAATCATGTACCGCCTCAATAATTTCTGGATCCACTACAACTCCAGCCTCCGATATATCATGTCCCAGAATGTAACCCCCTCAGATCCAGAACTAGAACTTCGAGTGATTACCATAAAGCTGGTGCTCCCGGAGTGTGTCCAGTACTACTAGAAAATGATAGGCATGCTTCTAATTGGTATCTGAGTAGATATGTATGTCGTTGATGAAGACTACTACAAAGCGATAAAGGTCTGGGTGAAAGATCTTATTCATGAGTCCCATTAACACTACTAGAGTGTTGGTTACATCAATGGAATAACTAAGAACTCATAATGTCCATTCTAACATCTAAAATCAGTATTATACACATCCTCTTCTCGAACTCTGAGCTAATGATAGCCTGATCTGAGGTATATCTTCAAGAACCATCGTGCTCCCTTTAGTTGATCAAAGAGGTCGTCAATCCTCGTAAGTGGGTACTTTTTCTTTTTGGTCACCTATTTCTGGTGATGATATTCAACCCAAAACCTAAATCTTCCATCTTCCTTGTCGGAGAACAAAATTGGGGTTGCCTAAGGAGAGACATTAGGCTGAATGAATCCCTTCCCCTGTAAGTCCTCTAGCAATACCCGCAGCTCACGAAGCTTCGCAAGAGCCATCCGATATACTAGTGTAGATTTCGGTGCCGTCGTCGGGTAAAAGGCAATGTTAAAGTCCACCTCTTTGTGAGTAGTTGGACCTGGAACATCATTAGGGAAGACGTATTCGTACTGGTCCACCACTACAGGATAATTCGGACTCTCCACGTCAACCTCTCTGGGGATAAGGCTAGCCAACTTATGTGTAATCGGCTGCAGCCTCCTCCGTGTAAGTCCATCCTGCTATGTAAAGTCTCTATTTTCACCGGTGAAGGTAAAAATGGTCCTATATGTGCAGAAACACCACAAATTGCCCCTAATACAATCAATTTGATCATGGAATGTAGACAACCAGTCCATTCCCAAGATGATGTCGTAAGGCCTCGATGCCGCTACTAAGAGATCCCAACTGAAGCTATTGCCTCTAAGAGTAAGCTCACACTGATGGAAGTAGTATGTAATCATTTAATCTGCTCCCATAAAAGTCTCTATCCATATGGATCAATCAGATGGCTTTATCAGAATCTCCAAGCTCCAAACGAGGGTAGTGGAAATAAAATAATGACTGGAACCTGTGTCTATTTTTACTACAGCTAAGGTGGTGTGGTCACAGATCGTACCTCGTATCATATCCGAAGCACCATGATCATAGGCCTCAGCTACCTAGAGCTGAGCTCTCCCCTGTCCACCGACTCCCTATGGTCATGATGGACCTCCTTGTGGTGGTGGTGGAAACATCTTGAATCATCGCCCCCACCAGTTACACGGTCAGCTTCTCTGCCATGTCTGCCTGCAACCTACGGAAGTCCTCTGTTGAATCTCTATATCTGGCTTGTTGGTCCTTCAACCATCTTCTAATCATCTGTACATCGAGTCAAAAAGTCACGAGCCATGTGACCCTGCTCTCTGCATGTGTAACACTGCCTGCTCCTGGCATAATGGTCTATACCTTGGGTGGCTCGTACAATCGTCCTTGAATCCTTTAGTATTCAACCTTTAGGTCTTTTCCTACTGGGCCTCAACATCATCCGTCTGCTACCAATTAAATAAGACTCCACTATGTGACATTTGGTGGTGGATCTCGGTAATGTTCACTGCTCTGTAAGGAAAACCTCCACTAAGATATCTTTCGCTAACACCCCCACCTACGTCGGGATGTTGAGTGAGATCATTGAAGGCCTGATCTCCCACCTAATCCCCTGATCGAATGTTTGGGTACTGAATAATAGTTCACACAACATATTTGTGGAGTATCATGAGAGGTCAGTGAAAATCGATGAGTACTAGTACAAAGTCATCTTCCCTACTATAGATGAAAAATCTCATATATGCACACTACACAAAAGAGTTGCTGGGAAGAACTCTACCTGAAACAGGCTCTCAAAGTCTGCCCAAAGAAGATTCACCTCATCGTGAACCTGAAGCGTCAAGCTCCACCATCGTCCTGTAGATGGCTGGCAGTAAGGATCACCATGAGAAAAGATGGTGTCCTTACTAGTCAGAAAACACTCACCACGGCCTCCAGAAAATCCTCAGCTGCCTACGGGTCCATCTCTCCCCTGATCCTGGGTGGCCTCTGGCACTAGAACTCGTGAAACAAGCTCAAGTGGAATGAACTCTCTACTGGTGGGAATGGTGGCATCGGTGGCCCAACAGTTAATGGTATTGCGGGTGCCTCTGCTGGTATCTCTATTGGAATAGGGCACTGTACTGAGGCCTTGTCGCTCGGTGGGATATCAGTGCATACTACTGTCGGATCCCTAGCCAGCTATCTGTGTAGAGGAACTTGGAATGAAACAGGTGAACCATGGTCAACAAGTTATACCTGCTAATCTGACTCAAAACATCACAAATAAAACTATTCAAAACACACACACACTCTGTGTTTTCATGTACTGAGTTGGATATCCGAATTCAGGGACCTGGTGTATGGTTATGTCATCCACTGCAAAAACACTGGATTCCTTAAACTCATAACCACACTCACTACACATAACATTATTTATTTTAAAAAGAATGATCACAGTCCTTTGTTTTGCGATAGAATCGACCACTCTGATACCAATTTGTCACGACCCGTCCACCTGGGCTCGTGCTGTGACTACCCCAATCCAAACATACATTGTCCAGGGGCTGACGAGTATCATCGAAAGGTGTATTCCCTGGAACTAGGAAGTATTTTCCTTTATAACATGTAAAATCTTGTAACCAAGCACACAACAACATATGAACACATGAAAACTGTATAACCAAAAGAGTTCCAAAATTAAAAGGGGTTGGAATAAAAGCCCGATAGTAAAGGTTCTATTACAACTGAAATAAAATACAACTGAAGAAAGAGAAAAGATAGCTATTAGATCATCCTCTGAGGTTCCTACCTGAAGTGTAGGTTCAGATCGCCTCCTCAACACTCCATGTCCACCCTTCTCCTCTTCATACCGACACGCCGTATTGTCCACCTATGGGTACCATCCAGACCTGTTAATCTCATCCTCTATAAACGTTGGCCATCGTCTTCACCAAACACAATGATGTGTTGGCATAGTCCGTGCAGAGGTTAGTATAACGATACTCATTAGGGACAAAGATACCCTCAAGGTCTCACAAAATCCACAATGGATAAACCACAAAGTATGAAATCAACAGATAGCCCTATCTAGTTAAATGCACATTCATGTAAATTAGTTTTCATGTAGTCCATCTCAATTAGGATGAAAACATAGAGGTACTGACTCACCTCACACCAGGAATATCATTAGGTACGGTAGTAGAGATGATTAGTTATAAGTACTGAATCATCTTATTCCGTCAACAGGCTCTATGCTAACCTGCACAGAATCACTATGAGCTGACCCACACTGGATCAGTGGAGATGACCCAAACAGTATCATTAGGATCTGACCCACATAAAATTGCTAGGAGCTTACCCACATTGGATTTCTAGGAGCAGACCCACATTGGATCCCTGGAGTTGACCCACATAGGATCTCAAGGAGATGACTCACACAGGGTCGCTAGGAGCTTACCCACACAGGATCGCTGGAGCTGACCCACGGAGGATCTCTAGGAGCTGACCCACAAATTACAGCTAGGATATAAACAACATATGATGGCTAGGATATGACCTACACATGATCATGAAGAGCTGACTGGCACAGAATAGCTAGGAGCTGACCCGCAGAAGATAGTTTGGAGCACTCTTCACGTCACAGCCATCGAGCTACTAGGTTTCTGCACTATACTTGATCTTCTTTGGGAGAGTCTGTTCCCCAAGACACTAGTAAATTATACAACTACCATGATGTCCCATGAAGAAATATCGCAATGATCCTCCCCATCATAGAGGTCTCAGCGCAATAGACAATGCGTCAATCGAACACTCGGTCTGTGAGTTATTAGCATTTTTGTCCCGGGGAACTGGTTGGATTCATGCTCAATCCAACCTTACCATAACCCATCACAATCCAAAACATTAGTGGGGTACACTCAATGGAACATCTCTCTCTATGTTTTCCATCATAGGATATGGTTTTTCAAACAGACATCTGGTGCCAATGTTATGACCAAATGAGTGTAAATGGGTCGTAGTTAGTCCAGGTCCGGTCCGACCTGGCCCAACCCGGCCTGGGCTGACCAGGTCTTGGACAATCCATCATGACCCACTGGGTTTGGCCCAACTCACTAGGTGGCCTGACCTGTTGGGTTTGGCCCGACCTGACGGGTGGCGCCCGGCCCGTGCTGGGTGGCCCGACCCGCGATGGACGGTCCGGCAGGCCATGAGGGTCCACAGAGGGTTGTAGGGGGCTATGAGGCCATGGGGGTCGCAGAGGGCACGAGGCTATCGGGCAGCTCTGATGGGGTGTTTTGGCTAGATGGGCGGTGAAGGCTCGACCCGGACGACGACAGCTTCTTGGAAAGCGGATTGGCCCTGTGGCGGCTGGGATGGTAGCTCGGCCTAGATGGTGGCAGCGGCTCGGATGGCAGAAGAGGCTCTAGCGATGGATCTACCCGGATGGTGGAGGCGGCTTGGCTCGGCGGTGGCGGTGGCTCATCTCGGCGGCTCGACCAAGACCACGAGGTCGGGATGGAAGACAACAGAGGCTCGGGTGGCGGCTCATCCTTGATGGTGGTGGTAGCTTGGCTCGAAGAAGGCACCTCGGCCGTGGAAGGCGTGGAGCAGCAGAGGTCGTGGGTGCAGGGATGCGTCTTGACGAGGCAGGGGCAGCTGAGTGCCATGGGGTGCAGAGGCCGCGAGTGACGGTAGCCATGGGATACAGAGTGCCTTTTCCTTCATTGACTTCATCGCATTCATCCATTGCGTAGAACACACCAAAGAAGCAGAACAGAAAAGGGGTCTGGCAATGTTTCTTTGGCCCACACCCTCTACGTTAGAGAGGTAGAAAGATGTTTAGAAAATTCATTCATGAACATGTATGAAGATATTTAAAAACATAAATCCCCACAACCCTCATCAATCTCTATTTATAATACCAAAAAATAATTAGAAGGGGAGAACATAGGATGTGATAAGTATATACAAATAAACCCCTACATTGGATTGTTCATTGACATTAGATCGAGAAGGTAGTTGAAGTTTTTGACGTTCGTATCATCCAGCAAACACCTCCAATCCCGGGCTCATGAGTCGTTTTGTCGTAGGGGATGACGTTCTTCATTGGTGGGTTTCCTGAGGATGAAGTCAAAGTCTGAGTTCTTCGTTTGAGGAGCGTTCTTCATGGAAGAAGTGTAATCCTCCAAGGGTTCTCCTCCCACAATTCCACCTTAAAATGAAAGTGGAGACAATATAATTAACATAAAGGATTAATTATTTTGGAACAACCAAGTTGGCATAATTAATGTACCACATTGGCTCAATTAAATAGCTTAATTAATTGGCCCAATATAATGGCTCAATTTAATGGGAGGGGTGGAATATTGGGGTGTTGGGAGGTATATCCCCCTTAAGACGGGTCAAGTGGTCCCCTCCTCTAATATTCAAATTGGGGGTTTAGGGTCGGGGGGTCCCCACCACCATAACCTCACAAGGGAGGATTAGTTCTAGAGGACCCCACCTCTTAACAGTCAAATGGTGGTTTAGTTCTACTGGTTCCTACCTCCCAACATCCACATGGGTGTTTCAAATAAAATTAAATTGTTATAAAATTTTATTTTTATTTTATTCTTTCACGGAAAACCCAAAAACAATCATTCACACTCGACCAACTGTCGTCATGTTTAAAGTCTCTTTAAGAGAATACTGGGGTTGCGAGTTCAACGGTGCCCCTATATTTCAATTCCGAGAACCTGTTCAAAAGTTATAAAAACCCGCTCATACGTTTACTGAATGTACCCGAATAAAAGTTCAAAAAATAATTCCGAGCATTTTTCCCTCAAATTCATATGCCGTCAATTTTCACAGAATCGTAAAATTCCCGTATATTTTTAAAAAATTACATGGAAATTCTGGGTCTTTACATACCCCAACACATGGTCCATCTATATCAAAAGCATCAACATCCAAGGCACCGAAAAACAATAATCTATGTTCTATAAAAAGTAGAACTTTAGACCATATGTATGATGTTTTGAAGAAACTAGCCCATTTATATGAAAATTTTTCAAAGTTGTATGCATTTAATTTGTCAAAATATTTACTTGAAGCACTTATTGAGGCCCTTTCATGTCCTCAATAGTTTGATGTAGAGGACGCCGCTGCTGAGGATGACCATATAGAGAATGATCCTATAGAATTTCATGCAGTTATATAATTAATGGATGATGATGAGGATGATTTTTCACATGGACACATTAGGCCCTTGTATTTATCTAGACAGATTAATGATTCAAAAATCTGATGAGCATTCATTGATAATGGCTCATGAGTCACCCTCATTCCCATCCGTACACATTTTTGGTTGAATCCAACTATATCTGAATTATCTCTCTCCAATATGATGTTGAAAGGTTATGAAAAGAATGAACAAGATCCTCTAGGTGGGATTCTACTCAAAACTCAGTTTGGGGATCTTGTACCAAATACAGATTTTATGGTTTTCTGACATGATATAGCTTTCAACATTCTTCATGGAATTACATGGATACATCAACATGTATCCATTCGTTCTTCATACCACCAATATCTCAATCATTGATTTAATGGTCAAATTGGGACATTGCATGGTGATAAGAATCCATTAAAAACATTTGGATCTCAAAATATTGAGGCGGTGATCTATAACATAAAGGGATCAATGTTTGTAGAAGAACATATAACAAAAATAAATCCTCCAAATGATTTGGAAAACATCCCACTTAGCCCATTCAAGAATCTCATTGAAGATTAAGTAATTTCTATCTATCAAATTAAATAGATAGACCCAAATACAAGCACTCATTATGTGTATTTCATAATGTCATTTGAGGAAATTGAGCATGACATCATTGGAAAAATTATTGATTTTCTAAAAAGTGATGAAAGATTAAATGAGGATGTATTCATTCCATCTATTGATCCTAAAAATATATATACTTCATCAACCATAAAAGAAGAAGTTTTCATATTAATAGTTAAAGATAGAGATTCAGATTCCCAAACCATCATTTCCACTTCCATGCTCCAAGAATACTCTACATCATCACTATGGTTAGAAATGGTTGCATCTTCTTAAGAAGGTCCAAATAAACCCCCCCCCCCTTGATTTAAATGTATTGATTAATCTCCTTCCCTTCAAGTAGAGACAGAATAAGAGACGTGTTAGGAAGATGTATAAGAGGAATTCTTCTGGGATTCCCCTCCAGTATTTGAGGAAGATATCTCTACCACTGTGGATGATCTCAGGGAAATAAATCTGGGTACAGAAGAAGATCCACTCCCAACATTGATTAGTGCATCCATGACTTCCAAAGAGAAATAAGTGTATAAATCATTTCTAAAGAAAAATTGGGACATTTTTAATTTTAACTATATAGAAATTATATACCTCTACCCTGATGTTCCACCCACCATTTGGGGTTTCCCGCAGATCATCAATGATTTATCCAGGAAGCAAGAAGAATGCACCCACCTCATGCCTCCAAAATTGTGGCTGATGATGACCAGCATGTCAAACATGATTTTTTCAGGGAGGTGTAATATCCAAAATGGATGGAAAATATTATCCCAATGAAAAATTAGAATGTGAATATTAGAGTTTTCATTGATTTCAAAGATATCAACCAGTATTGTCCCAACGACGACTGTTCAGTTCAAATCATAGAACTTTTAATTGATGTAAATATTTTCTACGAAGCTATCTTTTTCATGGATGGATATTCTGGGTATGAAAAAAATCTGAATGGTCGTATAAGATGAGAATTCTATATCTTTCAGATCCCCTTAAAGAATATTCTCTATCGGGTAATTCCCTTTGGCATGAAGAATTTGGGTACGACATATCAACATAAAATGCACCAATTTTTCAAACATCTCATGGATAAATTAACTGAATGATAGGTGGATGATTTATAGGTCAAGTAAAACAATGATTTAATCACTCGGTTTATTTGGATACAAAATTTAGACATCTCTAGAAACATAATTTGAAGATGGACCCCTATAAATTTTCATTCAGGGTATCCTTTGGAAAATTTCCCGGTTTTTTTGTATGTGATCGAAGCATCGATGTCAACCCAAAGATGACTAATTCTATACATGGAATCTAACATCCTTGAATGTTGAATGAGTTGAGAGGACATCAAGGTAACATGGCCTGTATATGGTGCTTCATTTACTATTTGGTAGAAAAGTGTTTTCCATTCACCAAATGGATGAAAAATTTGGTCACATATTAATGGACCAATGATTTACAAAACTCATTTGATAACATTAAGAAATACCTCTTTAGACCACTAGTATTGAAGCCACGTGTTGAAGGAAAGTGACTAATTCTTTATGTGATATCCTTGGAGAGATAACTAGGAGCCTTCCTTGCACAAAAAAATGATGCTGGAAATTAAAATATCATTTACTATATTAGTCAAACCATTCTAGATGTAAAGGTTAGATATACAGATATAGAGAAATGTTTACTATAATTAGTCTTTGTAGTTATGAAATTGAGAACCTATTTTTATCATCATGATGTCCACTTAGTATCTCTTAATAACCCACTCTAATTTATCCTCAGTCATCTTATGCTTAAAGGACATCTGGAATGGTGGGCGGTTATTCAACAACAATTTGATATATAGTTCGTACCTCATAATGCATTAAATCGTCAAGCCTTAGTAGACTTACTCACTGAGCACCCATCTACGAAAGTGACATAATTCAATACTCATTTTCTTGAAGGGGAAATATTTTATATTCAAGGAAATCCCCAAATATGATAAATGTACTTTAATGGTGCTTCTCATAGTCAACTTGTAAAGAGAATGGAAAAACCTATACTTAATAATGATTGGGTAGAAATTGTGATTTTCTACCTAGATAAGAAAGTGTTTCTATATTCCATTCTATTATCAAAATGTTGTACAAAAATGAGGCATATTATCAATCTCTCATTATAGACCTTGAATTAGAACTCCAAGTACCAATGATTTAACAAGAAGTGAAAAGTGATTCTGAATTAGTAATCAATCAAAACAATAAGGATTAAACAATTAGAAAAGAATAACTAATTCTCATGTGCAATTTTATTAGAGATTTAATGGAATTATTTCCCTCCGATCCAATATAATCTTGTATCTTGTGGCCATGAAATTCCAATAATCATGCACTGGAAAAATAATCCACAACCCTAACATATCCAAATCAAGACAAGAAAATCAATCGATAGGCTCATAATTGAGTGGTTTCACTTTTTGTACATATCCTAATAGAGGAAGTCAATAAAAACGGTCATATTTTTTATCCATATAGTCATACCATAGGATGTATGGACCTAATCATGGAATAAATCCAAATTGAGGTACTTTCACTAGATTGAATTGAAAGATAATAGATCTCGTGATGCACAGTTAATTTCACACATTATGATGGACCGAATCACTAGAAGATACTTTATAGACAAGGCTTTTACAAAATTCATCACATATGCATTAATGGGGATGAAACCATGACCATCATGAAATAAATTCAAGAAGAAGTCTATGGTGTTCTCTAGTCTGTGAATAGCATTTCTTATCAAATATGAAGGCATGGATACTGTTAGTCTTCGATGACATAAAATTGAATATATTTCACTAAGAAGTGACATCCATTCTAGATGCATGCCAACTACACTCATCAACCCCAGAAGTTTCCATATACAGCTAAATACTCCTATCCTTTTTCTACATGGTGAATGGATGTAGTAGGACCCTATCATCCATCTTTGTATAAGAAATTACAGTATATTCTTAATGATACTGATTTGATGTCCATGTAAGATTGTGTACTAAAAATTCTATAATTTAGGGCCAAAATCATTGTCCTTTTTGTCAAAACTAATATAATTACCATAGTTGGTGCCCATTTTACCATATTGATGTATATAGGATTTCTTTTCTAATGGTACCAATTTTGTTCTACCGAGGTAATTAAGCTATCAGATGCACCATATGAAATCAAAATCTTTATCTCGCTACCAGGCAGTGTCCAATGGACATATAAAGGCTTTCAACAACAGCCTATAAAATATACTCTAAAAGATTGTGGATAATGTTAAAATGTCCTAGCCTAATAATCACTTGCAACTTTTTTGGGATTATCGGACTGCTACTCATACTTTAATGCAGTCAACCCCGTGTTTTTTGGTGTATGTGACAAATGTAGTTTTTCCTATAGATGTTTAATTTCCTTCACTCCTTGTTTTCATCTATTATTGGTTATCTAAAAATGAACAGTCTCAAAAGATTTTTGATGAGATAGAATGATTATACAAAAAGAGATTGCATACCTTGCATCACTTGGAAGTTTATCAGAATAGAATATCATGGTATTTTCAAAATAATATTCACCTCCTATCATTTATTCATGGATAATTTGTGTTTGTTCACAAAAAACTGATGATAACTAGATAGAATCCTTCAAAACATGAGCCAAATTAGGACGAACCATATTCAATACCAAATATCCACTCTAATAGAGATTATTCACTGATCTCAATGGATTTCGAAGATATTACGACTCCAACCAAAGAAATATTCTTGAAGAAGTAATTTTTGTAATCACATATAGTGATGTACTAGATGCCAGACATTAAAATGGAAAGAAAGCATATGTTTGATTTCTGCAAAACATTAAAATTTATCAAATCATTGTCCTTATTTCATAACATTAAACTACACGATATCAATTATCCTCGCTAGATGAAATTAAACTCTACAGTTAACATCTCCTTCATTTGATGTTTTTAATATACCCCAAGATATCCCAAAATAGAATTCCAAGTGGTTCTTTAAAAAATTTGTATCTTCTATGTTCGATCATTAATCACATCATTGATACTCATTACTAGGATATTATCCCAATTTCACCCTATGTTTAATTTAGATCAGCATAAGGACCCCTTTTCAAGAACTATGTTTGGCTTGATTCATTCTCCAAGAAAGGTACATAGTGAAACATGGGTCTTATCCATTGGTACAACCACAAAATTTCTTTCACATTAGGTGATGTACATCGTTTCCACAGGAATTTAAACTACATTTTTCTTCTATAACAACATATGGCGTGATTTTTATTCCAATGAGATATATAGAGACACCCAGATCTCCAATTTTGTGCCCAGCCACAACAAAAAACAATTTCTATATCCATTGTGATTATGAGTTAAATCTACATAGGGAGTACCATATTCTAGAACAATATTTGTCTTGATTACCATTCCAATGAAACATGTAGTGATGCCAAGATCTCTAATCATGGGCCTAGACACAACTATAAAGAAATTTATTTCCATTTTCTTCATGTATATGAACTTATCCTATATTTAAGAATATTCCATAATATATGGTTTGATTTTCATACATTCTTATGTCTTAAGCATAACCATTATTCTAGAATGTATTAAATGATCTCGTCTCTAAAATCAAACTTAATCGGTGTTGGGAACTACCTTTTCAGGAACTATGTTTGGTTTGATTCTATTTCTAATGAGATATATTGTTCCACCCAAATCTCCAATATAGGGTCTAGTCATAACTAAACCATAATTTCCCACATCAAAACATAGTTGGTGTGAGTAACCATATCATGAACTTTGTGTAGCTTTATTTTCATTCCAATGAGATACATAGAGACACCCAAATCTCTAATGTTGGGGCCAACCATCACAAAAACAAAAAGCTCCTTCATCCCCTAAGTGTATGAATCAAACCTGAATAGGGAATATCTCAAGAACTACAATGGATTGATTATTTTACCCTCAGGATTCTTAGTGACACATGGTTCATATCCTACTGTCCAGCTACAATATTCATTTTCACGTTGAAATCACAACACGTCCTCACCACATGACAATAAACTGCATGGACCTACGAGAACTATGTGTGACTAGATTCTCATCCAATTGAGACACAAAATTAAAAATTAAACTTTAATATTAATCCCAACCATTGGGTAAAAGGAAATTTCTCATCTCTAATAAATGATGAAAATCTATACATGACCTTTTCTTTTGTTCCCTCTCTTCAATGAACCCCTAAAAGGAAATAAAATATGTCCCAATAATATATACGAGTCAAATATATGTATGGTACTCCAAAATCATGGACAATATCAGTCCAAATACTTTCCTTATGTATTGTACATTACCCCTTTCACATTTTATACTCCTAATCTTGAATTTTTAATTATATAAATAATATTTCTTTTTCTTTTGGTGATAGGATGTCCAATACCTAAGAGATCATTTAATTAATAATGTAGTACGTAACCCTGGGTGTCCATGCATAAGTTGCTCATATAACAGGGATGTCATCAAAAAGATACTATTGATTGGATATGTATCACATTCCTTAGTTTTTCCAAGATAATGTATCTCCCATAATAGTTTTTTCAAATAATGTTATCTTATTTCTTGGGAAGAACATCGTCTATCCCCATAAAGATTTAATGATTGTATGTATGAACTCGTATTGTAAAGGACTATTCTATTGTATATTTGTCCAATATCATTCATTCTGATATGAATTTATCCAAGAATGTGGTTTAGATTTTTTCCCTTCACTTCTTCAAATCATTCGAAAATAACCTTGGATCATTTGACAAATATCCATCCATTGTTTCAATAATATTTTGGTCCTAGTTATATGAACTAAAAACTACAGACCCAATATTTTCTACATTTGGATTAGAAAAATGTAGAATTTTTATTCCAATATTTTTATAGAAATAATGACTGGAAATACAATTTTTGTGTCCTTGTACTATTCCCCATAAACCAAACTTTGTTATTTGGAAAATTTTAATCTTCACAAATATTTTTCCTGCTTTATAAATTTAATGTCTAATACTACAGAGCTCTTTTACCTAAATATACAATATATTCCCAAATTTTTCCTTAAATATGTTTCCTACATAATGGGAATGCCAGCCAAAAGATTCCACTATTGGAATATGCAGCACATTCCTCAGATGGACCTACCTAATACATACCCCTTAATGGGTTCATCAAATAGAGGTATCCACATTATTGAAAGAGGCTTCCTCTAATACCATTATCCCTTTTTCCATGCCATTCTCTAGATCCTAAAATTCCCAAATCACACTTTATAATTATTCTTATACATGCCTCAATATAGTAGTATATTTCCAGACAAATTACATTGAAATTGGAGATTAAAAAGACTTTGGTCATAACTAAAGACCTTAAATTCATTCCCACCTAATGTCATTGCTGAATGACTTGAAAATACATAGTGTATTATAAAATTAATTTAATTCCCATGCCTCATTAAATAAAACTATCTAAAATCTTATAACAGATCCCTTAATTTCCTTATTGTATTAATTTGAGCAACACATTATAATGGCATTGCTGTGTGACTTGAAACTGCATAGTATATTATCAAGAAGTCCCTAATGTCCACACTGAATGACATTAATCTACATAGAAAATATCATAAATCCAATTTCTAAAAAAATTATATTCCATCACACATCAATTTTTTAAGGATTTTTTCTCATTCATGGACTATGTTAGAAAATATGGCCTCTTTTTATTCTTAGACATAATTCCTTGGTAAATCCAAACACATCTATCTTGAGACATCCAAATTATATACCCCACTTTTCTATCGTCAATAGAAGGCCTGAATTCTTGGTAAATACTTTTCCTAGCTTTGTGGTACATGACCCAACTAGCCATGCATCAATGGATCACATACCGAGAATGTTATCCAAAGGATTTAACTATTCGGATATGTAGCATTAGCCCTAGATGGCTCTATATAATTCAACCACCATAACGGGTTAGTAAAAATAAAGGTAACATAATTCTTGGAGGAGACCTCCTCAATTATCATACTTAATGTTTTTTATTTGGTGACCATAAAAATCACGACTCAAGATTCCATTAAGATGTATCTAATGAATATTTGGACCTTACCAACCCATAAATCTTTTTTGGGTTCTAATTTAAAAACATGTGGGTCAAAGATATTTGACCATAAACATTATAATTATTTGTACATTATGTATGACATTAAAATAACATTGAAATGAGATATAATACTCACTAGATTGAAATAATACAAAAGGAATTACAGATAAAAGTCAAGTCACATCTCACTAGATCAATACTCTCTGTGTTCTGGGGAATATCAAGAATTGAAAAGATAAAATGAAAAAAATATTTTTAGGATGAAAACCTGAAAATGATATCTTAAGAAAAAGACTAGTATTACCCGCTATATCTTACCCATATAAATCATAAGAAAACTACAGTCAAGGCAATGGCCCAAAATATACAATATTTTTTCGGTTTTCCATATGACCCTAGTAAAATTCAAACTATTCTCACTATGCCCCTTGGATTAGGTAAAATTTAATGTGACCTCAACCATTTCAATGTATTTATGATTATTTATCATAAATATAACATGTTTTGAAAATCATCGTTTATGTTGCAATTATATAAATAAATATGGGATGACGATTTATATATGACTAAAATAAATCCATTTCATTTATATTGAAAAATTGGAGGAACATCCATGGATTAGAGTCTCTCTTTTAAATATTAAAAAAATATTTTATCTTGAATGGTTACTTATTGAATATCCTCATAGTCCCCATCAACTACTTAATGATTCTCAGATAGTTGAGTAGCTTCAGCCTCCTCAGCCTGACACAGTGAATCTTTGTAAGATGAAATAGACGTTGCCCCTTCAAATTGGGATTATCCCAATGATTTTTTTGACTTTCTATATCCTATATTTAACATCATATATTTTGTATGATGATTCTTAATTTCCTTCATTGTCTCCGTTATTTTCTGATTCGATTCAATCAAATTTTTTCTATGTTTGGATTCTTCCTTGGATACTATAGCTCAAAATTCTTCAACATCTCTGAGCAGTTTAACCATTACAAGATCCCTCTATAGTTTGTGTTCTATCTCTTTCTGATGAACGATCTCTTTCACTGCATTATAAACTAGTTGATAATCAAATATAAAAACCCAATATATTAAATGGTGATCGAAGTCAGAAAAAATATTAAGGCCACTCATCTAATGACTTTTTAGAGATTATATATCAAACACCATTACATATTTTATTCCATGTAACACTAATAGAAAATTGTAGCTCTGTACACAGATTTGAATCACTACAATGAGGCGAAACATATTCTATAATCTAATCAATCAAGGAGGTTTTTGGCTATGCTCATTTTGAAGTAGAAGGTTATTTTTCATCCATTGTTGGTTGAGCCAATGCAGGGGCTAGATCATAGGACCTAATCACGAGAGACAATGTCCGTAAATGGTAATTTAAAATGATTATAAGAACTATGTGTGTAGCAACAAACAAACCATGATCTAAATAGTCAATGACATTTACCCCGTAATAATTTAGTTTCTTGGGTGGATTCATCCATAGTATTCTCAGCTTCAGTAGTTTTAGTAAGTACTTCTCAGGTAGGGGAATTCTCCTAAGCATTCCCAGTCACCATAACCATAGGTTTGGAGCATATCCCAATATAATATTTTCATTAAATATCTATTAAACATCAATTAAATTATTATAGAGTTGGATTCCATGTTCTTGAAGGGTCTTCACAACATTATCTGTAAAAAAGCTGTATAAATTGGGCATTAACATGAAATGTCTGATAAAAGAACAATTATGTATGGAAAATTAAAAAATTAGAACTTACATCCCTTTAGTTCCTCATTCAAAGACCTAAACGCTTTTATGGAACATGAAATATCAATTTCTGTATTAATAAAATCAATCATTTTAGTGAACAGGGTGTTGTATTTTATAGAATACTAAATTATTAAGGTATAAAAAATATGTTGATTAGTGTACAAATTGGTTCCTCGGACATTTTTATCTGCAATATCTATACATGGTGCAATTTCTTAATACCTTTAAAAATTATTATCGGCACCAATACCTATCTTAGATTTCCAAGGATCATCAAGCCATTTTTCTGGAGAAACAATAATATATTCTTTGATTATCGCATGATCCTTCAGCACATGAAAAAAATCTAAAATATTATAGATAAAAAAATGTTAGAAACAACATGTGATACTGATAAGAAATGCATATGATATTACCATGAAACATTTCTCTCTATTTAAAAAATGGAGAAGCTACATCCACATCCCTTGACACATCATCTGTTAGGGTAACAGATTCATTAGCAAGAATTTTTACTTATCAAAGAGTTTCCTTATTTGTCATTAAATTACCAGTTTTTAATCCCTTAAGAGATGAATGAGATTCTTATCCTATGAGAAGACCAACATGGTCACCAAGGTGTATCATGAAATTTATAATATTAGAGGCAATGCAAACACCCACTTTTTTGACGTGCACTTCAGATCAATATCAATGTTGTCTTTTATTTCTTTTCATAAGAAAATGGTGAGATTATACTACTTCTCTTGTATGTACAGACTTGACGTAATTTCTCAAGACTTTCTATCACTATCACCTCCATCATGGTTTTCCCTCCTATAGAATGCCCTAAAAACCCGAGGGTTTCATTCAATGTGTCAATGGGGGTGACCATATGTCCATATTTGGGTGACTCAAGAACCTTTCATGATTCTCATTCACTAAATTCAATCCAAAAACAATAGTCCCAGCATGTTTAATGATAGTGGATGAAAGATCATAATTGAATCAAATGAAAAGATAAATACATTCTTAGTATTAACAAACATGTATCATTCCACCTCAGGGTGAACAATTACCCCTTCACGTATACCTCATTCCATACTATCAGATACACATTTTTATTCTTGGAAATGTTCATTGTTTGCATATATGAAGATCACCAATTTCTCAATATACTCCAGTACATTATCCATATTAATGTCTAGATGAAAAAACTGAAGGTCCTTTAATATCACCCACATTTGGTATTTGAAGTAAAAATTAGAGAAATTCCAATGCATCCATGAGTTCATGAGTTGTGCTTTCCCAATACTTGAATTCTAAAGGTATCACGTAATTCATATATCATACAGTTGGATGTGGAGAAAACTCAACACCATATTATTGGAAGGCCACGTCAAACCTCCCTTATTTTTAAGAAGAATCAGTAGATGTGATGGTAACTTATTTTTTATGATGGTGACTATATATCCGTGGAGTTAGAGGTTTTGTCTTCTTGGCCCTGGTTTTCATAGTGGGTTTTTTGTGAGATTGATTTTGAAGGTTTTGAAGAATCTAATTACATGACACCATATTTGGTTTTAGACCTTTTAACATGATTTTTATGAATAATAGTTTACGTATCCTTTACCTGATGTTTTATTTTTTTCAAATCCCCCTGAAGGTATAATGAAAACCATGATTTAGAATATCTATCCTCTAATACAGAGATTCATCTGATGGATCTAGTGTAATTGGAATTCTGGATATCTTTAAAGCCATTAGAATCCATAATTTTCAAGATTACATTGGGTGCTTCTCAAGCCTAGCATATGTAGGAGGAAAAGTGTTCAATTTTCGAAGACATTTAAACTAGTGAAAAAACCTATAAGGGAGATTATCCTAAGAGATTAGTTCTCCATCAATAATAGTTGATAGTATTTTATACTGGAATTCCATCATGTAATCCCTCATATTGTAATTTATGTCCTTAACATCATCAAGAAAAGTTCATGTTGGTGGGTTACCAAAATGAAAAAATCCGAATTATCATGATGCATTTAGTGACCTCAACACTATATCAGTCTACATGTTCAAATAATGAATCTCATTAACATTATGGTTTAAATCGAGCATTTGAGATTCTAACCGAATTCAAAATTAAATATAAACATAAATGTGCTGCAATTCAACCCCACAATACTTGAAATTGTCCTGCAAGTCTAATCAGACCCTTCCCATTATATACATGTAACATCACAGGACTGATTCCTGCTAATACAAGGGTATCCAAAAAATATATTTCCCCTCTATAATCATTGATACAATAACAAAATACCTTGGTCTTACACTACCACAAGACTCACGAACTAGAAAAAAAAATAAATGCTTATCCACATGGAAAGGAAGCAAACTAAGCGTACCTTTGCCTAGATCTTGGACTTAACCTTGATACCCCAATACATGTAGTAACATTTTTACAATGTGGTCCCATACATGCCTGAAGCACCCAAATTATCTGAATTTGTGAAAATGGTAGGATTTACACAAGTAGGACCCTTATCTTTCACTAGTTCTTAAAAATATTACATCTACACTATTATATATATATATCTACCCTAGTGATAAGATCATTCTTTTCATTCAATAATTTAATTTCTATTTTGAATATTCCATGAACTAAGAGTATCATCCTCTTATAATCCCCACATGTTTTCATTGGTGGAATGAATTAATCATACATCTCCCTGACAATGGGGGCTCCAGATATTTGGTGTATTTCCCATAAAATGATGCAAACCTCACTATGCATCAAGTGGAAAGAATTTTTTGCGAACTCCATCGGCTTAGTAATTTAGGAATGAAATTATTTTTGTAAACATAAGTTTGTTATATCCAGACAACTTCATAAATGTGAACAACCATTAACTCTTTCCTAAACCCTACACAAGTCTGTAATACCCAAAATGCCACATCCATGTAGGCATGACTCCTCCTCATGAATGAAGGTCCAAGTCTTTATATGAGCCATTAGGTTGATATGTTTTTTACGAATGAAAGGTTTGGTCAATGAAATGTGGCCTATGCTCTCCTACATGATACTTTACATCTTGATTAAAACCAATATGATGTTGTATTCGTCCCATAGGGATTGTTGCCGCATGAACCGGATTACCCTTTGAATTAATATTCATACAATGACATTTGAGGTGTTAAACATACCATGTCTATGGAAACTATTTATTATAATACAGAATGTGGGAATCTAGAAAAATCTCATTCTTATACATAGGTAGATAGTGGCATTGTGTATATTCATGTGGGTATGGAATCAAGACATTCCACAACCCAAGAATTGTACTCTTGACAATTTTGTAATTGTATGGTCTACTGATATTCATCATTATGTTTTGGAGAACACTAGCTTCCTCATTAGAAGTCATCAAGAAATCCATTTCATGCACGAGAATTACAAAATTTTCTTCATTAAATTGGTATATTGAATTAATAATGATTAAATTTCAGCTAAAAGGAATTCCTAAATTTTAAAAAGGAAAAGTTCCGCTCATCTCCTTCGATGAGGTCACCACCATAGGTCCTTCGACAAGGTACCCATTGCAGGTCCTTCAAAAAAGTCCTTATGCATAGTTCCATCGATAAAGTAACTCTGCATATATCCAATGCTCAAATGGGTATACCATGTGAGCTGAATTAATGAGCAACAAAACAAGATTAGAGATATGAGAACATAGGTGACAGAATAACCATAGAACAATGGTATTTATAGGCACCGCTAGAATACGCCACCGACCTACATAACATAGCAACAAAACAGACTTTCATGGTCTAGAATTAATTTTTCATAATTATTTTCCTATAATCGTGCTTCAGAACTCGACCATATTTTCTGGTTTGATCTAATCCTCAAGAGAGGGGGATTTTTTGACACTAATTTTTTTAGGAAAGGAAGGAAAAATGATTATAAAGAATCAATTTGGATATCATAAAGTATAAAATAAATTTAAAGAATATAAATTAATATTGTTCAATTAACCTACTTTACACCACTATGCATCAAGCGGCCATCACATGTCCTGTTCATGTAGCACAATGCACAACACCCTATGCTGGGGGCCTACGATGAAGACCTATGCGACCGAACTCTTGGACAACATATTTTTCTCACCCCTACAGTGAAGATCTACTCTGAAGACCTATATGAAAAAACTCCTCTTGACCAGCCTCCTCCTTGCCTAAAAATAGGACCATTGGGCTCCCCATTGTGAAAACTGAAAAACATGGAAGAACTCTCAAAGCTCCCATTACGTATCTCAATTTCCTAGGTCCCCAGAATTTTCTCTGGTAGATCTCTAAAACACAAGAGGATAGGTAATTCTATGGGATAATAAATATTAGGATCCTTTTATAGTTTTTAATAGAAAACATCTGATCAAGGCCCCTCCTTCTATAAGGATAAGTCATCTACACAAGTTCATTTCCATAATGAAAGGACCTGTGCGGGATGCTTCCAAGGACATGAAGGGGCACCGACTGTGATTAAGTTTAAACCTCATCTAATTTTTGTTATCCCTAGTCTATTTTAAAGGCATATAAATCATTCATGATTGTATCCATCCTATGGAAACAATTTTTTAGTTCCTCCAAGGAACTACACGACACACCTACATGACATACCTACGTTTCATACCTACACCAAGCACCTACACCTGTGTAGGGGTTCTAATTCCTTGATTATCTTGTCTGATAAGGACCTTGTTGAAACCTCAACTAAAACCTCCCAACATACCAAACCATTAAGATAGAAACATTAGCATGTATCTTATTTGGGATTGTATTTATACAGTTAAATGTTTCCCAGATTTGTTTTATAAGGGAGTCAGGATCCATGGGGTGTCTATAGGCTTGTATATGTATAGTGACACTGACCCTTACCCAAGATAATATTTTGGTAATTTCTCAGTTTGGAGGATTACTGTTCAGGCTATGTCCCCCCTTCTCATCTATAAGACTCAGAACCTTCGATGCCTCATAGGGAATGTACAGTTCAAACTTTTATTTTCTTTTGACATAGGTAATGATATCCTTATTCCACTAGAGTACCAACTCTATGGAATTCCTCATGTATTATGCCCCTATCGTTTTAGATTGGTCCCAATGACCTGCACTTTCATTCCTCATTGACTGGTTCATTGCTCTATGCCATCGTCAACCAACATCCCAAATTCTTTTGTCGTAGACCATGAATATTACATTAGTGGTGGAGAAAATGTGGGTTTTGTTGAATCATTCACATCCTCTTGTTTCTCAAACAAATCATGAATCACATGGGATTAGCGATTTGAGATAATCACAACATCCAAACAATCTAACCTTCTTGAACTTCATGAACTCTGATTCCCACCATCATTGGGATATTTAGCGAGACTTAAACCAGGTCCCGAGCTCAAAAGACATCCTCCTCTAGAGTATAAATTTAATTCCATTAAATAAGGAATCCTACATAGGAATAGGCCCTGAATTAATTCCCCCTTAAATCCCCATGATATACGATACCCATCAAGCACCCTGTTACGAGGGAATCCTCTTAGGTGCACGACCCAATCAATTTCTCTCAAAGGTCTATACCCCATACGAGACCTACCGAAATACATGGACTATGATTTCTATACAAGTAGGATACAAAGGAAACCTCTCTAGGGATAAAACCCAATACTCTATACCGAGCATATTATTTTCGGGCCATATTCCCAGCACGTTATAATCCAACATGGAAACTCATATCCTTTCCATGTTCCTTGGGATGATTAGTCATATGTCCCACACCAATATTTAACTAGGAACCTTTTTCTTAGATGTCCTTACCACATGAAATGAAACTATACATTCAGGTCCTTATCACCCAAAATTAAATGGTTTGTTTTTTCACATTAAGTGGCACCAAACTATGAGGGTCCTCATTACTTTCACAAAGAATCATTGGTATCCCATTTATGTGTACAATCCCATAATAAAAAAACATCTTTCTACCTCGAGGATGAAACATTACCTAGTCCCCCAATGAGTGGCATAAAAACTAGAATCATCAAAACAATTGATAATGAATCTATATGTAGTATATTATAGGATACCGTTTATGGATACCCTCAAATACACATGAATATCCTAATTTATGGATAACCTCAAATACGTAATAATTATTCTGAATTAAACACATTCTAATAATTGATTGAAAATTTCATGGGAAACCTACATTATTCTTGGTAAATTAATAAGGATTCATGAGTATATATTAAATCTAAAAGATAGTCCTGGAGTAGGAACTATTTACTCCCAAAAGGGTGTGGTGATCCCGATATCCCACCCTATTTACCAATGTGAGTTTTTTTGTATAGTAGGTCAAAAGACATAATGAACACCTAACTTTGGAAAGTAGGTCCATTTGGATACCGAACTATTGGGTGTTTTACTTCCACAATTAAATATGATGGAAACTATCTAGAAGTAGTGATTTCTAAGCTGAACACCCATTCTAGGGGGAAATAATGGAATGGAACTTTTACATCATCTCTTTCATAAGAGAAAGCCCAGGAAGCCTTCTCCCACCAGCATCATCCCAATAATTAGGTGTTCTATAGATCATTCCCTATAGACAATCATAGGGTTCCATTTAAATACATGGATGGATGTTTATGGTGTATGAAGCCTAGACTAATGGGAGATATTGATCTCATACACCTTTAAATTCCATTGATCATTATCTCAACATGTCCTCATGTGTTTCAATTTTCCTTTCAGATTAGCCATCAATTTGAGGGTGACAGGTCATAATGAATTTCAATTCATTATTCAATGAATGCTGAATAATTCTCCAAATTGTTTATGTGAACCTTAGAGAATGATTCAAAATTAAAAAAAGTTGCACACCATGTAGCCTTACCATTTCCTTCGTAGATATATTTATAAGTTAATCAAGAGATAATTCATCTCAGATATAGTTAAAATGGGCAGTCTTGGTGAGATAGCCCCTATAACCCATATCAGATTGTTTCTTTAAAATGTTCTTGGGATACCATTGATAAAGTCCATAGTGATATTATCCCACTTCAATATTGGTATGGGTAGTGATTGTAACACCCCATTTGAAATTTATCTCTATACCTTTACTTATTAATGCCCCAAGAACATTCTAGTGTAGTCAAAAATATCCCTTTTCATGTTATCCCACCAATATTTATCACAAAAGTCCATATACATTTTACCGATTCCATGATTTATAGAGATTCTGAATCTATGAGCTTCATTCATCAATTCCTTCTTTATTTTCAGAAAAGATGGAACACTTATCCAGGTATGAAATTTAAGTACACCTTCGTAATGAATGTTGAACTCAGGAATTATACAATTCTTCAAAGATATTATCTTCTTATGTAAAAAGGATCTTTTATTTGATATTTTTTTATCATATTTATTAATGATGGTTGAGTAATAATTTGGGATAGGGTTAATGATATACATTCACATTTAATTCTCATATCAAGTATTATTAGGTACACTATTAATGGATCTTCTTGAATCCTTAACATTTCTAGAAATATTATTCTTTTTCTATTTTATGTATTAGCACATATTTCTAGTCTTCCAGGATGATAATGAATTGAAAAATCATAGTATTTAAGAAGTTCTAACCATATCCTACATCTCATGTTTATTTCCTTTTGTGTGAAAATATACTTCAAGAATTTGTGGTCTGAATATATATCACAATTCGTCCCATAAATATATTGTTCCATATATTCAGAGAGAGAACAAAAACTTTTAGATCAAGGTCATGCGTATGATAATTATTTTCGTGAGGACTTAACTATCAATATACATAATAAATCACCTTGTCAATTTTCATGAGGGAACACCCAACCCCTTTCAAATATTAGTCACTGAATATAACAAATCCTTATCTCATAGAGGGTAGATTTATCATGAGTGTAGTAACAAATCTCTTTAGCAGCTCTTCATAACTTTATTTATTCTCCATTGTCCATATGAAATTGATATCAATTTGAGTTAACATGGTTAGTGTGTTAGAATGGTGTGATGATTTTTCACAAACCTACTATAATATCTTCCTAAACCATGAAAACTATGAATCATAGTAACATTTTTAGGATGAGGACACTCCTCAACCTGATTTTTCAAGGAAGGGTCAAGTGAGATTCCTTCATTGATTATAATGTGCCCAATGAAATCAACTTTTAGAAACCAAAATTCACATTTTTTTGAACATTCCAAATAGCCTCTCCCTCCTAAATGTTCACAATATAAGCGTTGGATGATTCTCATTCTCCTCATGAATTTTAGGATATACTAGAATATGATCAGTAAATACAATCACAATGTTATCATGGTAGTATTTAAAGACTCTATTCATCCAATAAAAAAAATAGAAGGAGATTTAGTCAAGTTGAAGGTAACAACAGCAAACTAATAGTGCTAATATCTTGATCATCGGGTAGTATTTGGAATATCTTGTTTCTTCTCCCACAATTGATGATAACTTGATTGAAGACCAATCATGGGGAGGAATTGATCCGCGCATTTATTTCCAAATAAATAATCTATCCCTTGAAGAGGGAAATTATTCTTCATTGTGATCTCATTATGTTCTCTATATTAAATGCAAAGCCACATTGATCCATCTGCATTATTTTAAAAAGAGAACATATTATCTCAAAGGAGACACACTTGGTCGGACAAACCCCTTCTCCAATAGATCTTTAGGTTTTTTCTTTAATTCATATATCTCTTCATTTTCCACTCTATCTATGGTCATTGATATCATCATGGATCTATGCCTTAGTTCAATATATAACACTACCAATATTTCTAATTGAGGTCTAGGTAAATCCTTAAGAAATAAATCAATGTATTATTTAATGATGGGGAAACATTTTATTCATATAATTTCTTTTCCTTCTTCATATTCAATGATCATCTACACAATAAAGGCTATATAATGTTCTTCTAGAAAAATATTAACTAGAGATATCTCTCTTTTGAAAACAACCGTAGGTTGTCAATTCAAGACCACTATGATTTCCTTTTTCTATAGTCGATCATAGAATTATATATTGAGAACCAGTCCATCCCATGTATAATGTTGAATTCCAACATGGGAACGACTACTACATTTGCGATGAGATTGTTCTCTATAAAGTGAATAATAGAGTTTCTAGACACTATAGATTCTTGTATAATTCCTTGAAGAGTCTTGACATATAAGTCTACATATATATGTTTGAGTATTCAGTCAATATTGTTTGCAAAAATAGAGGAAATAATGTAATGTGTAAGACCACAATCAAACAAAGTACTTGCTATATTTTAATGAACAACAAGTGTACATATCTCCATTAACATTGGATTTAGATAGTGATTGGTGATGTTCCCAAGCCATCCACACTTGAAGAATTGATCTTTAGGTAGGGCCTACACCACCTTCCATTTGTCGTTAGTCTTGATAAGTTGACGATTCACCTCACTACAATTGTTTTAAGAAATATGGAAATCTTTTCTACAATTGTAACATTTTTAAATACCAAGAGAGTAGTTCCTGGAATTCATATTCCCACATTTGTTTCATGTGGAATGATACACTTGTGTTCCCTCTTTTAGGTGCTCAATGTCACCCCCTAATCTGTTATCCATTGATCTCTTCTATTCATTTGATTTTTGACACCAATATATCTTAACAAACTATAGTTCAACCTTTATATAACATATCAACATCCATCCATATCTATCATTATAACAATAATATGTATTCTTACATAGATGTGGTTTTAGTACATAAAATAATATATCATCCTTTCCATTTGGGTCTATGATAAATATTGAGGTGTAATCAGAAAGCCCGGTAAAGTTCATCCCATAGATACACATAGATTTAATTTTTCTTCTGCTTCAGATAAAAAAATTCCTTCTTTAATTTAGTTCACATCAAATGTGTTGGGCGGAGAAAGAAAGGAGTGATGGCAAGAGGGGGGGTGAATTGCCTTTTAAAAAAAATTAACATTTTAAAATCAAAGTAAAGAATGCAGCGGAAATAAAATAGGCAAGACACAAAATTGATAACGGAGTTCGGCTTAAACCCAAGCCTACGTCTCTGCTCCCAACTCAACCGTTGAGATATTTACTACCGCTTGCTTTTCAATGGTTTTAGCAAGAAACCCACTAGACTTTTAAGGTAGTCTAGAACCTATTATAGCTTGCTTTTGATGGTTATGCAAGAACCCACTTGCTTTCAATGGTTGAGCAAGAACCCACTAGCCTTCTTACAGGTGAAGGCTAGCTCACCTTTGATTCAAGCCTTTTAAAAGGGAAGGCTTGACTAACCTCTTCACACCTTGAAGGTGGTGTGAAAACCCAAAAGAGAGGATGAGAGAAAGAGATGGGGGTTTGTAGGCACAAACCCAAATTAAAGCTCAAAATGAATAAAACAAGAAAAACCGTAATGGGAGAAGCCTTGGAAGCCAATGGATTGTTGGAGTTGATGAAGAGCGCTCCCAAGCTTCTATGGTGGTTCTCCTTGGATGTGGAAATGTGTTGGAGCAATTGAGGGTTCCTTGAGGAATCCGCCGGAGGTTCGCCAAATGATGTAAAATGTGCCCCGTGGGCTTCTGTGGATTGGTAATAGTTCCGACATGGTTCCGGGGCTTCCTAGTCCTTTATTTATAGAGGGGGAACCCTCATATGGCCTTTGGAGGTCTTCGGAGCCGTTGGAAAAGGCTTCAGAGCCGTTGGGAGGCAAGTGGACAGGTCTGGTCAAAGGCCCAACGACTAGTTTGACTGGCTCCACCGGCTGACCGGTGTAGAGCCACCGGTTGGCCACTGCTTTGAAAAAGGGAGACTTGTTCTGCCCAGGTGCCACCGGCTGGCCGGTGCTGAGGCCACCGGTTGGCCGGTGCTGAGACAGTAGCTCAGCCTTCTGTCTGGGTGCCACCGGCTGGCCGGTGCTGAGGCCACCGGTTGGCCGGTGAGGAGGCAGTAGCTGCCCCATGGATCAGGGTTCCACCGGCTGGCCGGTGGTGGGACACTGGTTGGCCGGTGGACTGATTTTCAGTCCACTTTCAGCTTCTTGCTTTCTTGGCCCAATTCCTTGGCAACCTGAAATCATGCCTATCATCCAAAAACACTTAAAACAATATTAGATAAATAAGTGAGTGATTGTGATCATGAAAATTAAACCACGAGGGGTACGAGAGGTACAACAATCTCCCCCTATTTTGATGATCACATTCACCAAAACAAACAATGTAAAAATGAAATGAAAGGCATGCTTTAATGTATAAATTGAAAAGTAAATCAAAGAATGAAAGAAAGATTTCTCCCCCAATCAACCAAGAATTTCTCCCCCTTTGTGATTATCAAAATAGCACGGGGCATAAAACTTGATTGAGGGAAAGATTGAAGAACAAGAGAGAGTTTTGAAATCAATTGAGATTTTTTGAAATTTGAATTGAAAGTTTTGAAAGAAAATTTTGAATTGAAGATTTTGAATTGAATGTTTTGAATTGAAAAGTTGAAATTGAGAGTTTTGAATTGAAAGTTTTGAATTGAAAATTTGAAATTGAAATTTTGAATTGAAAGTTTTGAATCGAAAATTTGAAATTGAAAGTTTTGAATTGAAAAGTTTTGAATTGAAATTTTGAATTGAAAGTTTTGAATTGAAAAGTTTTGAATTGAAATTTTGAATTGAAAGTTTTGAATTGAAAAGTTTTGAATTGAAATTTTTGAAATGAAATTTTGAATTGAAAGATTTGAATCGACAATTTTTAAATATAAAGCAAAAAGGCTTAAAACAATCCTAACTCCCCCTAAAAAAACAACAAATTACCGGGGAGAGGTTTTTGAAACCGAAACAAATTTTGGTCCGGTGAGACTCGCTAAAAGGGATTTTTCAATCCAAACTTGTCTAGTAGCGGGTCTTCTTCTATAAAATTCATCATTAAAGGAAATGGTTTTGGGCCTACCATACCGGGCATTTTTGAAATTGCACTCATAGATTAAGTGCCCGGGTTTTTTGCAATAGTTACAGAATTTAAATTGGGAGCTCCCCCTTACAAAAATAGTTGGAGCATGGGAAGAGGAAGCTTTCTTGGAATAGCCAAGCCCTTCAGTGGTTCTAGATATGCGTTGGGAACCTAGAAAATTGGTCAAATTTTGTTCACCTTGGGTGAACTTGGCAAGGGATTCCCTTAAATCCTTGATAGTTGATTCCATAGACTCAACATCGGGAAGGTTTTGGATTTTAAGGGACAACTCCTCCTTTTCATTGAGAAGTTGTTCCTTTTCGGAAGAAAGTTTTTTGAAATTCTTTTTTAAAGCAATAAATTTGGAAGAAAGTTCGTGAAAACCTTCCTCCAATAGATCTCTATCATGTTGGAGATCCTCATAAGACATGTGATTGAAAGAATTTGAAGAACTAGAGGATGAAGAGTCGGAAGAGGTTACCTCGTGAAATTCCATTAGGCATTTTTTACCATTGTCGCTCGAGGAGGAGGATGAGGAGGATGTGGAGCTATCACTCCATGTGGCCTTGAAAGCCTTCTTCTTCTCCTTTCGTTTGGCCTTTTTCTTATTGAGTGGACAATCGGGCTTGTAATGGCCCTTCTTGCCGCACCCATAGCATGTTACATTGGGCTCGGATTTTTCGTCGTGTTTTTCCTTTCGAGCCTTGCGGGATTTATTCTTCTTGTGCTTCTTCATGAAGTTGTGCATTTTGCGGACAAGATTCTCCATTTCGGAATCGCCGCTTGAAGAGGAAGATGATGATGAGGAGGAGCTTTCTTCTTGTTGAACTTTGAAGGTGATGTTCTTTGGAACTTTGATCTGTTTGCCTTCCTTTTTAGCTTGCCTCCTCATGGTTATCTCATAGGTCATGAGGGATCCGATGAGCTCTTCTACCGGCATGTTCTTGATGTCTTTTGCTTCTTGGATTGTCGTGACCTTTGGAGCCCATGAGCTTGGTAGGATCCATAGGATCTTCTTGACCATCGTTTCTGTAGAAATATTATCTCCAAGAGACTTTCTACCATTGCAAACGTCAGTAAAGCGTGTAAACATATCAGAAATATTTTCATGTGGGTGCATGGAAAAAGACTCAAAATCTTGACGAAACATATCCAATCGAGTATCCTTGACTTTGTTGGTCCCCTCATGGGTAACTTCCAAATGTTTCCAGATTTCATGTGATGAGGTGCATGTGGAAACTCGATTGAATTCATTACGATCAAGGCCGCAATGAAGAGCGTTCATGGCTTTTCCATCAAGCTCGAAATTTTTAATATCGGCTTGAGTCCATTTGGATTCATCGGGAGAAGAAAGAGAATAACCATGCATGACAATTTTATAAATGGGATAGCCAATACTTCTAAGAAAAGTAGTCATGCGGGTTTTCCAATAGGTATAGTCGGTTCCATCAAAAAATGGAGCACGACCCAAAGAATAGCCTTCAGGGGCGAAAGAAGTTGAAGCCATCACAATGGATCTTAAATTTGAAACCGGTGAAGGTATTACTCAAATTTTGCCTCTGATACCAATTGTTGGGCGGAAAAAGAAAGGAGTGATGGCAAGAGGGGGGTGAATTGCCTTTTAAAAAAATTAACATTTTAAAATCAAAGTAAAGAATGAAGCGGAAATAAAATAGGCAAGACACAAAATTGATAACGGAGTTCGGCTTAAACCCAAGCCTACGTCTCCGCTCCCAACTCAAGCGTTGAGAGATTTACTACCTCTTTCTTTTCAATGGTTTTAGCAAGAAACCCACTAGACTTTTAAGGTTAGTCTAGAACCTATTAAAGCTTGCTTTTGATGGTTATGCAAGAACCCACTTGCTTTCAATGGTTGAGCAAGAACCCACTAGCCTTCTTACAGGTGAAGGCTAGCTCACCTTTGATTCAATCCTTTTAAAAGGGAAGGCTTGACTAACCTCTTCACACCGTGAAGGTGGTGTGAAAACCCAAAAGAGAGGATGAGAGAAAGAGATGGGGGTTTGTAGGCACAAACCCAAATTAAAGCTCAAAATGAATAAAACAAGAAAAACCGTAATGGGAGAAGCCTTGGGCGCCAATGGATTGTTGGAGTTGATGAAGAGTGCTCCCAAGCTTCTATGGTGGTGCTCCTTGGATGTGGAAATGTGTTGGAGCAATTGAGGGTTCCGTGAGGAATCCGCCAGAGGTTCGCCAAATGATGTAAAATGTGTCACGTGGGCTTCCGTGGCTTGGTAATAGTTCCGACATGGTTCCGGGGCTTCCTAGTCCTTTATTTATAGAGGGGGAACCCTCATATGGCCTTTGGAGGTCTTCGGAGCCGTTGGAAAAGGCTTAGGAGCCATTGGGAGGCAAGTGGACAGGTCTGGTCAAAGGCCCAACGGCTAGTTTGACTGGCTCCACCGGCTGACCGGTGTAGAGCCACCGGTTGGCCGCTGCTTTGAAAAAGGGAGACTTGTTCTGCCCAGGCGCCACCGGCTGGCCGGTGCTGAGGCCACCGGTTGGCCGGTGCTGAGACAGTAGCTCAGCCTTCTGTCTGGGTGCCACCGGCTGGCCGGTGCTGAGGCCACCGGTTGGCCGGTGAGGAGGCAGTAGCTGCCCCATGGATCAGGGTTCCACCGGCTGGCCGGTGGTGGGACACCGGTTGGCCGGTGGACTGATTTTCAGTCCACTTTCAGCTTCTTGCTTTTTTGGCCCAATTCCTTGGCAACCTGAAATCGTGCATATCATCCAAAAACACTTAAAACAATATTAGATAAATAAGAGAGTGATTGTGATCATGAAAATTAAACCACGAGGGGTACGAGAGGTGCAACAATCTCCCCCTATTTTGATGATCACAATCACCAAAACAAACAATGTAAAAATGAAATGAAAGGCATGCTTTAATGTATAAATTGAAAAGTAAATCAAAGAATGATAGAAAGATTTCTCCCCCAATCAACCAAGAATTTCTCCCCCTTTGTGATTATCAAAATAGCACGGGGCATAAAACCTGATTGAGGGAAAGATTGAAGAACAAGATAGAGTTTTGAAATCAATTGAGATTTTTTGAAATTTGAATTGAAAGTTTTGAAAGAAAATTTTGAATTGAAGATTTTGAATTGAAAGTTTTGAATTGAAAAGTTGAAATTGAGAGTTTTGAATTGAAAGTTTTGAATTGAAAATTTGAAATTGAAATTTTGAATTGAAAGTTTTGAATCGAAAATTTGAAATTGAAGGTTTTGAATTGAAAAGTTTTGAATTGAAATTTTGAATTGAAAGTTTTGAATTGAAATGTTTTGAATTGATATTTTGAATTGAAAGTTTTGAATTGAAAAGTTTTGAATTGAAATTTTTGAAATGAAATTTTGAATTGAAAGATTTGAATCGACAATTTTTAAATATAAAGCAAAAAGGCTTAAAACGATCCTAACTCCCCCTAAAAAACAACAAATTACCGGGGAGAGGTTTTTGAAACCGAAACAAATTTTGGTCCGGTGAGACTCGCTAAAAGGAATTTTTCAATCCAAACTTGTCTAGTAGCGGGTCTTCTTCTATAAAATTCATCATTAAAGGAAATGGTTTTGGGCCTACCATAACTTGCATTTTTGCAATTGCACTCATAGATTAAGTGCCTGAGTTTTTTGCAATAGTTACAGAATTTATATTGGGAGCTCCCCCTTACGAAAATAGTTGGAGCATGGGAAGAGGAAGCTTGCTTGAATAGCCAAGCCCTTCAGTGGTTCTAGATATGCGTTGGGAACCTAGAAAATTGGTCAAATTTTGTTCACCTTGGGTGAACTTGGCAAGGGATTCCCTTAGATCCTTGATAGTTGATTCCATAGACTCAACATCGGGAAGGTTTTGGATTTTAAGGGACAACTCCTCTTTTTATTTGAGAAGTTGTTCTTTTTCGGAAGAAGGTTTTTTGAAATTTTTTTTTAAAGCAATAAATTTGGAATAATGTTCGTGAAAACCTTCCTCCAATTGATCTCTAGCATGTTGGAGATCCTCATAAGACATGTGATTGAAAGAATTTGAAGAACTAGAGGATGAAGAGTCGGAAGAGGTTACCTCGTGAAATGCCATTAGGCATTTTTTACCATTGTCGCTCGAGGAGGAGGATGAGGAGGATGTGGAGCTATCACTCCATGTAGCCTTGAAATCCTTCTTCTTCTCCTTTCGTTTGGCCTTTTTCTTGTTGAGTGGACAATCGGGCTTGTAATGGCCTTTCTTGCCGCAACCATAGCATGTTACCTTGGGCTCGGATTTTTCGTCGTGTTTTTCCTTTCGAGCCTTGCGGGATTTATTCTTCTTGTGCTTCTTCATGAAGTTGTGCATTTTGCGGGCAAGATTCTCCATTTCGGAATCGCCGCTTGAAGAGGAAGATGGTGATGAGGAGGAGCTTTCTTCTTGTTGAACTTTGAAGGCGATGTTCTTTGGAACTTTGATCGGTTTGCCTTCCTTTTCAGCTTGCCTCCTCATGGTTATCTCATAGGTCATGAGGGATCCGATGAGCTCTTCTACCGGCATGTTCTTGATGTCTTTTGCTTCTTGGATTGCCGTGACCTTTGGAGCCCATGAGCTTGGTAGGATCCATAGGATCTTTTTGACCATCGTTTCTGCAGAAATATTATCTCCAAGAGACTTTCTACCATTGCAAACGTCAGTAAAGCGTGTAAACATATCAGAAATATTTTCATGTGGGTGCATGGAAAAAGACTCAAAATCTTGACAAAACATATCCAATCGAGTATCCTTGACTTTTTTGGTCCCCTCATGGGTAACTTCCAAATGTTTCCAGATTTCATGTGATGAGGTGCATGTGGAAAATCGATTGAATTCATTACGATCAAGGCCGCAATGAAGAGCGTTCATGGCTTTGCCATCAAGCTCGAAATTTTTAATATCGGCTTGAGTCCATTTGGATTCATTGGGAGAAGAAAGAGAATAACCATGCATGACAATTTTATAAATGGGATAGCCAATACTTCTAAGAAAAGTAGTCATGCGGGTTTTCCAATAGGTATAGTCGGTTCCATCAAAAAATGGAGCACGACCCAAAGAATAGTCTTTGGGGGCGAAAGAAGTTGAATCCATCACAATGGATCTTAAATTTGAAACCAGTGAAGGTATTACTCAAATTTTGCCTCTGATACCAATTGTTGGGCGGAAAAAGAAAGGAGTGATGGCAAGAGGGGGGGTGAATTGCCTTTTAAAAAAAAATAACATTTTAAAATCAAAGTATAGAATGCAGCGGAAATAAAATAGGCAAGACACAAGATTGATAACGGAGTTCGGCTTAAACCCAAGCCTACGTCTCCGCTCCCAACTCAACCGTTGAGAGATTTACTACCGCTTTCTTTTCAATGGTTTTAGCAAGAAACCCACTAGACTTTTAAGGTTAGTCTAGAACCTATTACAGCTTGCTTTTGATGGTTATGCAAGAACCCACTTGCTTTCAATGGTTGAGCAAGAACCCACAAGCCTTCTTACAAGTGAAGGCTAGCTCACCTTTGATTCAATCCTTTTAAAAGGGAAGGCTTGACTAACCTCTTCACACCTTGAAGGTGGTGTGAAAACCCAAAAGAGAGGATGAGAGAAAGAGATGGGGGTTTGTAGGCATAAACCCAAATTAAAGCTCAAAATGAATAAAATAAGAAAAACCATAATGGGAGAAGCCTTGGGCACCAATGGATTGTTGTAGTTGATGAAGGGCTCTCCCAAGCTTCTATGGTGGTGCTCCTTGGATGTGGAAATGTGTTGGAGCAATTGAGGGTTCCTTGAGGAATCCGCCGGAGGTTCGCCAAATGATGTAAAATGTGTCCCGTGGGCTTCCGTGGCTTGGTAATAGTTCCGACATGGTTCTGGGGCTTCCTAGTCCTTTATTTATAGAGGGGGAACCCTCATATGTCCTTTGAAGGTCTTCGGAGCCGTTGGAAAAGGCTTCGGAGCCGTTGGGAGGCAAGTGGACAGGTCTGGTCAAAGGCCCAACAGCTAGTTTGACTGGCTCCACCGGCTGACCGGTGCAGAGCCACCGGTTGGCCGCTGCTTTGAAAAAGGGAGACTTGTTCTGCCCAGGCGCCACCGGCTGGCCGGTGCTGAGGCCACCGGTTGGCCGGTGCTGAGACAGTAGCTCAACCTTCTGTCTGGGTGCCACCGGCTGGCCGGTGCTGAGGCCACCGGTTGGCCGGGGAGGAGGCAGTAGCTTCCCCTTGGATCAGGGTTCCACCGGCTGGCCGGTGGTGGGACACCGGTTGGCCGGTGGACTGATTTTCAGTCCACTTTCAGCTTCTTGCTTTCTTGGCCCAATTCTTTGGCAACCTGAAATCATGCCTATCATCCAAAAACACTTAAAACAATATTAGATAAATAAGAGAGTGATTGTGATCATGAAAATTAAACCACGAGGGGTACGAGAGGTACAACAAAATGAAGTTATTATTTTATGAAAAAGGTTCCTATAAACTCTTCCCACTCTATAGTTTCAATACACCTTTATAGATTCATGTTTTTTACTAGCATTCACCACTAACAAACTTCTCCCTCTAAGAGGTACACACATGGGGTGACATTCTCTTACTCCGAAAAAATGGAGTACAAAAAAGAAATTATATATATATTTTATCCATTGTTCAATAATCAATGGTTTCGTAGATCTACTGAAATATGGTGGTCATTGATTCATAATGAACTCAATGTAATGTTTCTACCTTCAAGGAGAATTTGGTCTCTCATCTTGATTCATGTGATTGATCATAAAGAAATTCAATTTATACATCATTATCATGATTTTTTCCATTATATCTTTTTATTAGAGAGCCATTAGATCCTGATCCATTACACTCACTATTTACATGGTTCCTCTAATTTCAAGAAATTTTTTAAAATTGGAAACCTTAGTGAGAAATTTTTTTATTTTAAAAAACTTATAATTCTAGAATAATTTAATTAATTAAAATATGAGTATTTTATCCATTAAGAGATGTTCTATTTTCGATATATATTTCATAACAGTTCTTAAAAAGATGTTAATTAACAAAAATAACTTATTTGAGTGTAAAAATAAGTTCATAATAAGGAATGTTTTCATCCACCAGGTTATACTGAGTTAGTCACAACACACCTTATTGGAGTCGTTACCCCTATATACATATGTTCCAGAACCACATCCACATGTTCGTATCCATAAATGAATTTATTTTCACAGAAACCAATTACTTAATATTTTACCAAAATAACAGGATGTTAAACTTGACCTTAAGGTTAATCCAAAAAAATTTAATTCATAATTTCCAAAAATAAAAAACTATACTTTTATACCAACTATAACCTTACAATATTTTATTTTATAAACTTCTCATGACTTAGAACAAAACATGGGCTCTTTAATAGTTTAGTTTATTAGAAACAAGGAACATAATACAGGAAAAATTAAAAAATTATTCAAAAATATATTAAACGATAATTCATGGTTCATCTAATGTACTTTTAATACATCTCATAAACTTATAACATACATAAAGGGTATGGGTGAGCACAAGGCCCAATAAAGTGAAACAGAAGAAACCGTTTACATGTGGTCTTATGAAATATTGATAAGAAATTAAGGAATATAATAAAGGCATGAGTAAAGGAAAAATAGGAATATAAAAATAGAAAAACGTGAATAATAACAGGTAAGTTTGGCCTTAACATTTAATTGAGTAATTCATAACTTTATCACTAAGGTTTGTCACCGAGGTGCTGTAAAAATTACCAAGGTTATTTGCAAAGGTATTATAAATCATGATATCTTTAGAGATTAAATTATTTACCCAATGCATTGATGAGATATCAGGTAACACCCTTCATATTTATTAATTAATGCGAGACACATATATCATAAAAACAATTCATAAATTACCTATGGAGCATAAAACAAATGAGTTTTATATCAAAATCATGATTTTTTTAAGAAGTTCTTAATGTGAAGATCATTACGTTTTTTTAAATACACCGAAAGGGAATAAAGGTTTCATGTATGTCAATACATGAATAAAATATATAATTTTTACATATAGGTGATTACTAATAGAAAATAAATAGTTTTGGTTATTTACAAAATGAAGACAAAAATGGGATTTTCATAATAAAAAGAGATATGTTTTAAAAAGAAAATTATGTAGTATAATGATATGAAACATTTTTAAATAAATTGTAAAACGATATAGGATAACAGTATCCCATTATTAAAATAATAATATTAAAGTAAAGGAATAGAATAAAATTCTCGAAATGTCATATTTTGTAAACTTCAATGATATACCATATAAAATGGGAACATGAAACATAAAGAGAAGTTGCTATTTACATTACCTTGAAGAGAAACTCCTAGAAAAAAATTATTGGGACCGTCGGGGCTTGTGGAAACCTTGGAACGACTCATTGGGGGATAAAAATATTATAGATTCATGAATTATGAATTGATTATGAAATAAATTGGGTAAATGGAAGAGTATTTGTTAGAAATGAGAGGGATTTGTTTATTAATTTCCAAATAATGTCATTTGACACATAGGTAGTCGTAATTACACAACCATGGGATTGCCATGATATGGGAAATCTAGATCAAATTTTATGTAATTTGATCCCAAAAGATTCTATCATAATTTTATATTAATTATTTCTGCATGGAAATATAGTGTTTTCACAAAATATCAATTTTTAAGTAAAATTCAATTTTAAAATTTAGAAATTAAATTATATATTTGGAAATTGATTAAAATATATTAAAATAATTAATATTAATAAAATAACTAGAATTTTCTCATTAATTATATTAAAAAATTATGAAAAAAATATAATAGACTTATTATGTCATTAAACTTACCAAAAAACTCAAAATGTATTTTTACTATATAGTGAAAGAAAAAACATTTCAGAAAATTCCCATAAATTAACTCTAAATTAGTTTCAAAATGTTGATTTCAAAAATGTTATTTAATTTATAATATTAATTATATAATATTAAATCAATAAAATGATAATTTTAACTTTTAATTACAAAAACCATTATTATTATTAATAATAGTTCATAGAAAATGCATTGTGAAATTTATGACATCGGAAAAAAAAAATAAATTATATAATTTATACTGAAAATAAGAGGTTTTTATAATACAATGTTATTAATTATTCATTATATTTAATACCCTGGTTTATTTTAAATATTTTACCCTTTTTAAAAAGTAGAATTTCTATATGAAAAATCAATTTATCACATTAACCATATTTTAATGAAAAAATAATCTCAAAATGGAATTTATGGGGAAAAACATTTATTTATTCAATGGGATTATATGTTAAGTAACTAAGTACCTAAATCATGACCCCTTATAACAACATAATATGACCTAAGGGCATGGTCTATGATGGTGATAGATTCATGGGGTGGCTTGGATAATATCGCCCGAGTTGTAATTTCCACTAACTTGATCTTCTCCCATATTTAATTTTTTACATTCCATATTTATGAAAGCTTGAATAGGGTTTAGTCATGAGTAATGCCATGTGACACTATCACTCTGCCAAGCTATAAAAATTTGGCTTCAAAGTGTGTGACTCTACTGGTTGAGGACATCATTTCATGATTCTATATTAATTTTCCATTTTCATTTCTACATACAAAAATTAATTATAATGTTAAAATTATTATCAATATTTTTTTCAATGGTCATATCGAAAAAAGTTCATAATGTAACAATGGTCACATAAAATATTATTGATAAAGGTCACATAACAATTTATTATCACATCATTATTAAATAGACATTTTTTATTGTATACAAAATAATTTAACACGCATTTTTAAGAAAATTTTATCCTTAAAAACGTTCAGGTCCTTACAATATCATTACTTATTTGGTCATGAAAGATAATTGTAGAAGTTATTCCCTAATATAATCCCATCATATGGATGAAAATTAATTTAAAAAACAAGCATGTTAATCTATCTAGAATATTATTCAAACGAAAATAAGAAGACTGAATGTCTACGTTTATTGTTGTATAATATTTTGCAATGAGTCACATGTTATTTTGAATAATATACCAACCAATAAATCTAAAATAAATAAATAATTAGGGTTTATCACAGTATAAATGATGTTGACAATATAGTTTAATGGAAATAAATATTAATGATAAAATAGATTTAAAATATTAATTGATCTATTTAGTGTCTTCAATCACTATGGTATCAATTATGGACAATTTTTATTGAATCATATAATTTGTTTCCAAAATAATAGGATAATATATTAATACAATCATTTTATAACAGAGGTAATTCATCCCTAGGAATGAGCCTAATAGAAGACATTGAATATTAAGTTACTAATTTTTTCAAGATGGGTGTTATGGAAGATTTATTTTGATGATTATTTTGTAGAATAAGTGGTTACAATATAGAACACTTTTATAAATTCATGAATTTTATTAATAATGGATGAAATAAAAAATTGAAAAGAGAAATAGTTGTCAATGAGAAATATAAGTTTACTTGTTTTTTTAAAATTTCGCCAGTGAATAAATTTAGAAGTTCAATCTAGGATAAGAAAACGCCAATATAATTCATCGTTATTGGATAAGATATTTTTAAGAATCATTTAAAAATATAGATAAATAAGTAAATGATACTTCATGGTTGTTAAGAAATGAAAACATATTATATCATGGTATAACATGTATAATATTTGAGAAGGATGGATACATCTATTAATATTACTTGTTCATATTTCATGAATGGTTTTAAAAATCATGTGGAGTTTTCAATAATTATAAATTTGTATTTTTACCATTATCTTGTCGATTTTAACTCCCCATTCCCTATTATTCCTCCCACTCACACAAGATTGTTCCCCTTGACCACTAATTGTATTACCCTTTGATTTATTCTAGATTACCCTAAGATCTTGGAGATTTTATCTTGAGGTATGCTTATTTATTCTTGGTTTCAACATACATTCCCCATGTTCTTATATATTTTTCAATTTTTATATAATGTATAAACCATATCTTGTGATATATCAAATACAATGGTTTTATAGGGGATTTATTTTTTTCTTTTGTGTTTAAGGAGTATTAGGACCTAACCTACTCAAATATCATGGTTTTCATTGATGGTGATGGGTTTTCATTTGATTATGTGGTATGTATCTATATTTAAGTGTGTTTTTACGTGGATAAACTTTTCTTATTTAATTACATGTGTTTTTGTTCTAAAATTTACATGAAAATTTATTATCATTGTTGTCCTAAAATTTACATGAAAATTTATTATCATTGTTTTTATATCCATCATTTTTTTTAATCTTGAAATTTGTTTTCATTTTAATTTTTTAATGAGTATTCTCTTAGAAGAAGTAAATTTAATTTCTTGACAGTGTTTGATAAATTTGTTTTGTTGGATTTGGGGCTTTAAATTGATTTTAAAAGGTGGTTTTTTAATGGTTTTACCCTTACAATGGTTTTTGACATTTATGGGAATATTTGGTTTGTAAAATTTCAACATGTTATGTGTTTTTTTGATTAGAATGTGTTGGACATGGGAGACCTTGTGTGTGTGGTGGATTATTTAATTTACCATTATCCTAATATTTGGACAATTTTGGGTGGGTTATCCTGGGTATCAAGAGATATTTTGGGAGGGATATCAAGGGATATTTTAAAATATGGCTGTGTAGATCGATACTGTACATGGAAGTCTTATTGGGCTCAAGGATATCTGGGAGAGCTTCAGAACATGTTATACATTATTAGATGGAAATACAAAAAAATTATTCTAATATTTCACATGAGACTAAATTAGATATAGATTATGATTATTATTACTTTTCCCATGTAAATATTATATTCCCTAATGCTTATATTTATTCATAGGATTCACCTTTTGGATATATGAGGTTTTGATGCGTATGTTTTTATTATAAATTTGTATATTCCATGATTTTGTTTTCTAATCATGTTTATGATGTAACACCCCAAGCTTCCACTGTACGTTTCCCTTCGAATAATGCAATAGCGTGTGTTGTACGCAACCTCGAGCTCTAACACACACCACAACTAACTAAACTAGCCGTTGTGAATAGTAATACCTACCTTTTGAAATTTTATAAATTTTATTTATCAAAATGGACTTCATTTTTGGATTCGGAATATGGAAATTAGCCTATGTTGAATTTTTGGTATTTTTCTGAGAACTTCTAAATTTTTATGAATAGTGAAAAATACTTAAAAACAACTTTTTTAATCAAAATAATTTATAGTGATAAATTATAATATTTAGTTGTTTTAAAGTATAATTAGAATATATTTTTACCATTTTATCCAATGGTGGTCATTATAATTAATTTAACATTGAAATTGGACATAAACAATTGCCAATCTTTTGATATAAATTGTTTCTTAAAAACACGCTATTTGTTGTAACAGCGGGAATTAATTATAAAAATAATTAATACAACTTATATGTTTGGAATTTTTTAAAATAGACATCATTTTTGAATTCGGAATATCAATTATAGCTTAAGGTGAAATTTTGGCCTTATTCTGAAAAACTTCAATTTTTGATGAATAGTGAAACCACTAAGTGGTTGTTAAAAACTGATTTTTCGTTAAAATGAAATATTACCACTTATGTGATTTGATTTTCAAAAATCCGACATACATGGTTGTCATTAAGAAGTAAAATGTGGTTCAATGAGATTAAAATAATTTTTTTGGTGAATAGTAACTTTTAAGTTCTTAATCGCGATTAGAGGTGATTAGTGTAGTTTAAGGTAAAAATATTGTTTTAATAATATGAGTTGAGCTTGAAACTTGTCCTACTCCTATTGGATGAGTCCTGTCCGACCAAGACAACCCATGGGTCAACTTGGGTACCCCATGGAGCCACTTTAGTTGGAAAATGACATTAATATATATTTATTTAATGTTAAAATTAAATTGACACAAACATGAGTTGTTTTACTAAAGCAGTTTTTAAGTGGGGTTACACAGATCCAAATTTTGACTATAAATATTCATTAGAAATCTAAAAAGATTTACTACATCATAGTATTTTTTTTAATTTTTAGACATTAAATAAATTAAATTATTTATAACATCATTATGATGCAGCGATGACCTCATTATTTAAAGATTTAAATAAAATGAGAAGATAATGCAAAATCCAAGGCTTACACTTGTCCAAAGCCAATTGGATGAGGGAATTTAGAACCCTTATCACCTTTGACACGAATTATATAAGTGTGGGACCTTTAGAATCCGAAAATCTTTTTATAATAATGTAACATTTCAATCTTTCCAAAAGAGCCCCTCCTCTCCTCTTATAAAAGGCCCATACCTCTACCACCTTATTCACACTCCAAGCCTTTTGGTTCGGCCAACCTCTGCCCAAATACTCTCCCAACTTCTCTCCCTTCATCCTATAAGCTTTACTTTAGTCAGAAAGCCATCCTAAGGAGTCCTTTTGATCAAATCAAAAGGAAGAACCCGAAGAAGAGGTAACATTTTCATCACCCTCTTTCAAGTTTCTTTCTTCTTCCACTCCCTCTTTGTTTATTATTTCAATTCTAAAATTATAACTCCAGTATCTTCTATATACTGTGATGTTATTATAAATATGGAACAACCATATTCAGTATTCTACCCATCATTTTAATGACATGTCACCATACGTGCGTACGTACGGCTTACCGTCACCACGTCGTGGTGTAATTGTTATTCAATATATTATTATTTAGATGGGTATAATAATGATATTTAATTCATGTAAATAATAAATATAACATGATAATGATTCTGTATATATGATACACTATCCAATTATATATTATTTTAATATCAAAATAATGATATTGTCGCTCGTGCGTACGTACGGACTACCATCTCCACGAACGCGATGAGATTCATTCTCCGTCGTATCCATTCAAGTATAATTATAATTTGATAATTTAAAAATAATGTTTAAGGACATGATATCATTCTGGATATGAATAAGGTACAACCTATCAATGAAAAACATGACTTACATAACAAAACATATAAAAGAAAACGAGTAAGTTAACACCCGAAACAACGATAAATCTAAGATATTGTTAACAAAGCAATGTTAAAAGATCATATATGATATCATATGAATGTATATGATTATTTTATAATTTAATAACAATTATTTCACCATTATAAAGGAGGTTAACCTACCCCAACCAAGGAAAAGTACAAGGTAAGGGTTTACTTCACAACCTCTTCATTATCCAAGGTTGTTTATACATAATTATCTACTGGGACCTCGTTATCATCAACATCCATGTTTCTTAAAAATGTCTTTCAAAACATTTTTACTATTAAATGGAAAATGGGTTAAAGTCATTTATACCCTTATACGTTTTTGAAAGGAATCTTACCGTCGTTTTCCAAACAATGTACTTTTTGACCTTTTTGACAAATTTAAGGTAAGAATGTTTTTTTACTTATACGGCGGGTGCGGCTATTTTCCGCCATTATAACTTCGTCGAAGCTTCCCTAACAAGCTTATAAGAATATTTTCAAGGTAAATGTATTATTTTATAATTATGGAATTTTAAATAATTTCAAAAAGGAGAGATATTTCGCTCAAATAGCTTTGATTTCATCCATGTCAACATCCTTCGATGGGTTTTAAGTTTAATTGAAATTGATTTATGATACAAAACTTCCATTGAACATTTTGTGAAATATTTGACTGTGGATGTGTTATTTTATACCATCCATAGTTTATGGAGAAATTTTTGACATTTCGTATGCTAGTTTTAATACGAATATTTATGTTATGTTTAAACCTATTCATATGAGGAATGTATTGGACTTAATATGTGACGGGTGGAGCCCGCTATAGCTCCTCGATGCATCGGTAGGTCTCATGAGACAACTAGACGTGGAATTGGCCAAGGCACTTTCCCAATTTGATTTATGGTTTTGGCCGAGGCCTTAATCATTTTAGACGTCTTGGCCGAGGCCTTGACAAAATGTTTCAGAATGTCTGGCATTATACATTCCCTCATTATGAAAGTAGTTATTGATATTTCATGTGATTATTCGTCTAGTAGAATATCTATGTGAGCAAGTAATGGCATTATTTTATTTTACTTTTTCCATATTATGCTGAAGTTCAAGTTCAATAAGGCTTTTGTTTTAGTTATACATTGCCTTAAATGCTTATGTTTTCTTATAAAAGCTTCCGTAATATTGTTATCCTTACTGAGCATCTGAGCTCACCCCTTTCAATGTTTTAATATTTTCCAGGATGTGAAGAAGTGTATTATGACTGACTTGCAAGAATAGTCAGTGAGGATATGAGTGTGGACTATGAAGACCATGTTATTGTAGTTTGTTTACTTTTTGATGTAATGAAAGACTTATGAATGTATCTAGTGTTTCCAAGGCTACTAAACTAATCGGTTTTTCGAGACTTGATCTTTTTTTATCATTCCAATGTTACGAAGTTATGCACCGACTCTGGGTAGCTGGGGTCGGGGCGTTACAGTTGGTATCAGAGGCAGTTTAGTACTAACCTTGGAAGCTAGATTTAGATAAACTCTGATTAGAGCACATATCCTGAAGATAGACTTTGAGGATTAGTATAGAAGAACTTCCTAGAATTTTGGTATTGTAGAGATGTTGTGAGTTTTCCGAGCAATACATCCCTGTCTGGATACGAGCAGGTAGAGGCGGCTCTGGCACAGATGTACCTAGGGGCAAAACCCGAAAACACCGCTTTGAGCTAGACTCGAACGGGAACTGGTGCACGACAACGGGCCTTGCTGCACTCTTGGTTACGACACTCCCAGGGGATATGCTTTGGATAATTCCCATTTTCTTTACAAACCACTATGAAGGGTTATGAGTATATACTTCCTCAAAGAATTTTTTTTTTATAATTATGGATTATATCCATAATTAGTTCAATTTATGTTAAGTGTTTTACAAGTATGGAATTATGTATTTTGATTCATGAACTAATCTAGTTTATGCCATTATTTAGAAATGGCGCCTAGTGGAAGGAATGGAAACCGTATCAATGCACGCACTCCGTGTAGGGATTGCCCTCCTGCTCAGGATAATTATGGTGGAGCTAGTGATACAACTGGTGCTGATCAGCTTCTCACCGTACTGGGACAACTCACGCAGGTTATGAATAACAACCTTACTCGTATGGAGCACCCTGATCCGCAACGTGGAGGATCAATGCTAGACCGTTTCATGAGGCAACAACCGCCAACCTTCAATGGGAGTACAAATCCTATAGTACCTGAGCAATGGATAAATTCCTTAGAGAAAATATTCCATGCCTTGGGGAGTAGTGAAAGGGAGAATGTTGTCATGGCAGTTTACCGCCTCACTGGAGATGCCGATCAATGGTGGTCACTAATTCAAAACACAAAGGAACATGATGAATTAACAAACATGGAATGGCAGGAGTTCAAAGAGCTATTCTAAGAAAAATACTTTCCTCGAGACCATCGAGCGGATATGGAAAGGCAATTTCTGAGTCTGAGGCAGAAGGAGGATGAGAATGTCGCAAAGTATGAGGCTAACTTTACAAGGTTAGCAAGGTATGCTGCAGATTACATACGTAACCCAAGAAGTAAGACTGATCGTTTCTTTGATGGGTTGAAACCATTTCTCCGTAGAGCTTTAGTATCACAAACCTTCTCTTCATACGAAGGTATTGTCTCGTGTGCTATCAAGACGGAAAAGAAATTCTCTAAGTCTTATGACATTAAATCAAAGCAAGATAAGAAGAGATCCGCTGAAAACTCTGGGAAGGGAAATAAGGAAACAGGGAAGAAGGGTAGAAACGAATTTCCACCCTGTGATAATTGTGGTAGGAAGCACCCTGGTGCCTGTCTAAAAGGAAAATGAGTATGTTACAAGTGTGGTAAAAAAGGCCACCAAGCTCATGAATGCAAGGGAAAGAAAGCAGCTGTCAATGTGGAATGTTATAATTGTAGAGAGAATGAACATATGCAAATGAATGTCCTAAGCGTCAGGGCAACTTACCTCAGAAGAGGCCAAGGGATCGCTTATGCTATCACTACTTCTGAGGTGGAAGCTCCGAAAGACATGGTGGTAGGTAATTTAATGGTTTCCTCAAGTTTAGAAAATGCATTATTTGATTCCGGATCATCGCATTGTTTCATATCTTCCCAGTTTGCTAAGAAAATTAGATATTTCCAATTTGATTTAACAAGGGAGTTGTCGGTCAAAACCCCTAAGGGAAGTATTGTTGCAACAAAGTTTTGTCGATTAGTTCCCATTAGAGCACCTAAATGTTCTTTACCTGCTGATCTCATCGTCATACCCATGATTGAATTTGATATAATCCTCGGTATGGATTGGCTTTCGGACCATGATGCAAAAATTTATTGTAAGAGGAAAGAGGTTACGATTCTTGATGATGATGATAAGGAACACCTTATCTTTAGAGCCGAATCGTCGCCACATAATTATTATCTAGATCCACCCCCAGTAGCTCAACTGAATTCAATTATTGGGGAGGAAGAGAAGGAAATTACTGAGGGTGAAGAAAGGAATATTCAAATAGAGGATGTACCTATTGTGAGAGAATATGTTGATGTGTTTCCGGAAGATTTACTTGGACATACTCCAGAACGAGAAGTTGAGTTTTCCATTGATTTAATTCCTGGATCAAGGCCCATATCGAAGACCCCTTATAGAATGGCCACTGTGGAATTAGTTGAACTAAAGAAACAACTAGAGGAATTGAGTAATAAGGGATTTATTCGCCCTAGTGTTTCTCCTTGGGGAGCCCCTGTTCTTTTTGTTAAGAAGAAAGATGGATCTATGAGGTTGTGCATTGACTATAGGGAGATCAATGCTATAACAATAAAGAACAAGTATCCCCTACCTCGCATTGATGATTTGTTTGACCAACTGCATCGAGCTCAATACTTTTCAAAGATTGAACTTTGGTCTGGATACCATCAGTTGTGTGTGAAGAAGGAAGACGTTCCAAAGACAGCATTTCGAACAAGGTACGGGCATTACGAGTTTACAGTAATGCCTTTTGGATTGACTAATGCACCCTCTGTTTTCATGGATCTAATGAATAGAGTTTTCAAGGAATATCTTGATGACTTTGTAGTGGTATTTATTGATTATATCTTGGTATACTCCAAAAGCCACGAAGATCATGAAAATCACTTACGCATTATCCTGAAGACTCTTAGAAGACATGAATTATATGGGAAATTTAACAAGTGTGAATTCTGGCATCATGAGATTTCTTTTCTTGGCCATATTGTCTCAAAGGATGGAATTTCCATTGATCCTTCTAAAACCAAGGCAATCCAAGAATGGCCAGTACCGACAAGTATAACTGAGGTACGCAGTTTTATTGGTTTAGCAGGTTATTATCGACGTTTCGTCCAGAATTTTGCCAGATTGGCTAACCCATTGACAAAGCTCACACGTAAAGGGATTAAATTTGTCTGGACAAAAGAGTGTGAAGAATTTTTTGAAGAACTAAAGAGAATATTAGTCAATGCCCCTGTATTGACTCTACCATCGGGGAATGATGGGTTTGTTATTTATAGTGATGCATCAAAGAAAGGACTCGGTTGTGTCCTTATGCAGAATGATAAGGTCATTGCCTATGCATCACGACAGCTAAAAATTCATGAGCAAAACTATCCTACTCATGATATTGAGTTAGCAGTTGTGATATTTGCTTTAAAGATATGGAGACATTACCTCTATGGTGAAAAATGTGAGATTTATACTGATCACAAGAGTTTGAAGTATATTTTCACACAAAAAGAAATCAACATGAGGCAAAGGCGATGGATTGAACTACTCAAGGATTATGATTGCACGATACATTACCACCCGGGGAAGGCAAACAAGGTGGTAGATGCTTTGAGTAGAAAATACCATGGAGTTTTGAATGTGATGAGAATTGAAAGGGATCCAATTTTCTTGGATCTAGTGAAGATGGACATGGGAATAACTAGGGAAGGTGAAACATCAATGCTTTTTCAAATGGTTGTCAAACCATCATTACTAGAAAGGATTAAGATTTCTCAGACCAATAATGAAGAATTTCAGAAGAAGATTAAAGGTGTGAATGATGGAAGATTGAGGGACTTTGTGTATAAGGATGGAATTTTGAAATTCGGGAAGAGACTTTGTGTTCCCGATAAACCTGATCTAAAAAGGGAATTGGTGGATGATGCTCATAGTTCCAACTTCTCTATACACCCGGGGAGCACAAAAATGTATAGAGATTTGAAGGAACATTTTTGGTGGGACAATATGAAGAGGGAGATTGCTGATTTTGTGTCGAGGTGTATGGTTTGTCAACAAGTGAAAGCTGGAAGGCAACATCATGGTGGAGTATTGCAACCTCTTCCCATACCTGAGTGTAAATGGGATAATATTACGATGGACTTTGTCATGGGACTACCAAAGACTCCTAAATGGAATGATGCAATATGGGTCATTGTTGATCGACTTACTAAGTCAGCACATTTTCTGGCTATACGGGAGGATCTACCACTTGGACGTCTAGCAAGACTATATATTAATGAAGTTGTAAGACTTCATGGAGTACCCCTATCGATTGTTTCTGATCGTGATCCTCGTTTTACTTCAAGATTCTGGAAAAGTCTTCAAATGGCCTTGGATACTGAACTTCGTTTGAGCACGTCCTATCACCCTCAAACAGATGGACAATCAGAACGGACTATTCAAACCTTAGAAGACATGTTGAGATCATGCTCTCTTGACTTTCAGGGTATGTGGGATCAATATTTACCACTGGTAGAATTTTCCTATAACAATAGCTTCCATTCGAGTATTCAGATGGAACCATATGAAGCATTATATGGAAAGAGATGTCGTACACCAACCTGTTGGGATGACGTTGGTGAAAGAAAACTTGTAGGCCCAGAACTGGTGGAAGAAACGGTGGAAAAGGTGAAAGTAATCCAAAATCACATCAAAGAAGCTCAAAGTAGGCAGAAGAGCTATGCCGATAATCGAAGGAAGGATTTGGAATTTCAAGTCGGTGATCATGTTTTCCTGAAGGTATCTCCATGGAAGGGAGTCATACGTTTTGGTAAGAAAGGTAAATTGAGTCCCAGGTACATCGGACCTTTCGAAATTCTAGAACGAATTGGGGCTGTAGCTTACCGATTGGCAATGCCGCCAAGTCTCTCCAAAGTTCACGATGTGTTCAACGTATCTCTATTGAGGAAATACATGCCTGAACCAACACATGTACTCACCTATGAGGAATTAGAACTGGAACCTGATCTTTCCTATTGTGAAGAGCCCGTCAGGATTCTTGATGTGAGGGAGCAGGTGCTGAGAAACCGGACGACTCGTCTGGTGAAGGTTTTGTGGAGAAATAATAAAATGGAAGAGGCAACGTGGGAACCTGAGGAATTTATGATGAAAAACCACCCGAGTCTTTTTATGCAGTAATACCCTAGAAATTGCGAGGACGCAATTATTTGAAGGAGGGGAGAATGTAACACCCCAAGCTTCCACTGTACGTTTCCCTTCGAATAATGCAATAGCGTGTGTTGTACGCAACCTCGAGCTCTAACACACACCACAACTAACTAAACTAGCCGTTGTGAATAGTAATACCTACCTTTTGAAATTTTATAAATTTTATTTATCAAAATGGACTTCATTTTTGGATTCGGAATATTGAAATTACCCTATGTTGAATTTTTGGTATTTTTCTGAGAACTTCTAAATTTTTATGAATAGTGAAAAATACTTAAAAACAACTTTTTTAATCAAAATAATTTATGGTGATAAATTATAATATTTAGTTGTTTTAAAGTATAATTAGAATATATTTTTACCATTTTATCCAATGGTGGTCATTAGAATTAATTTAACATTGAAATTGGACATAAACAATTGCCAATCGTTTGATATAAATTGTTTCTTAAAAACACGCTATTTGTTGTAACAGTGGGAATTACTTATAAAAATAATTAATACAACTTATATGTTTGTAATTATGTAAAATAGACATCATTTTTGAATTCGGAATATCAATTATAGCTTAAGTTGAAATTTTGGCCTTATTCTGAAAAACTTCAATTTTTGATGAATAGTGAAACCACTAAGTGGTTGTTAAAAACTGATTTTTCGTTAAAATGAAATATTACCACTTCTGTGATTCGATTTTCAAAAATCCGACATACATGGTTGTCATTAAGAAGTAAAATGTGGTTCAATGAGATTAAAATAATTTTTTTGGTGAATAGTAACTTTTAAGTTCTTAATCGCGATTAGAGGTGATTAGTGTAGTTTAAGGTAAAAATAATGTTTTAATTATATGAGATGAGCTTGACACTTGTCCTACTCCTATTGGATGAGTCATGGCCGACCAAGACAACCCATGGGTCAACTTGGGTACCCCATGGAGCCACTTTAGTTGGAAAATGACATTAATATATATTTATTTAATGTTAAAATTAAATTGACACAAACATGAGTTGTTTTACTAAAACAGTTTTTAAGTGGGGTTACACGGATCCCAATTTTGACTATAAATATTCATTAGAAAGCTAAAAATATTTACTACATCATAGTATTTTTTTTATAATTTTTAGACATGAAATAAATTAAATTATTTATGACATCATTATGATGCAGCGATGACCTCATTATTTAACGATTTAAATAAAATGAGAAGATAATGCAAAATCCAAGGGTTACACTTGTACAAAGCCTATTGGATGAGGAGATTTCGATCCCTTATCACCTTATCCAAGAATTATATAAGTTTGGGACCTTTAGAATCCGAAAAGCATTTTATAATAATGTAACATTTCAATATTTCCAAAAGAGCCCCTCCTCTGCTCTTATAAAAGGCCCCCACCTCTACCACCTTATTCACACTTCCAAGCCTTTTGGTTCGGCCAAACTCTGCCCAAATACTCTCCCAACTTCTCTCCATTCATCCTACAAGCTTTACATTAGTCAGAAAGCCATCCTAAGGAGTCCTTTTGATCAAATCAAAAGGAAGAACCCGAAGAAGAGGTAACATTTTCATCACCCTCTTTCAAGTGTCTTTATTCTTCCACTCCCTCTTTGTTTATTATTTCAATTCTAAAATTATAACTACAGTATCATCTATATACTGCGATGTTATTATAAATATGTAACAACCATATTCAGTATTCTACCCATCATTTGAATGACATGTCACCATACGTGCGTACGTACGGCTTACCGTCTCCACGTCGTGGTGTAATTGTTATTCAATATATTATTATTTAGATGGGTATAATAATGATATGTAATTCATGTAAATAATAAATATAACATGATAATGATTCTGTATATATGATACACTATCCAATTATATATTATTTTAATATCAAAATAATGATATTGTCGCTCGTGCGTACGTACGGACTACCGTCTCCACGAACGCGATGAGATTCATTCTCCGTCGTATCCATTCAAGTATAATTATCATTTGATAATTTAAAAATAATTTTTAAGGATATGATATCATTCTGGATATGAATAAGGTACAACCTATCCATGAAAAAAATGACTTACGTAACAAAACATATAAAAGAAAACGAGTAAGTTAACACCCAAAACAACGATAAATCTAAGATATTGTTAACAAAGCAATGTTAAAAGATCATATATGATATCATATGAATGTATATGATTCTTGTATAATTTAATAACAATTATTTCACCATTATACAGGAGTTTAACCTACCACAACCAAGGAAAATTACAAGGTAAGGGTTTACTTCACAACCTCTTCATTATCCAAGGTTGTTTATACATAATTATCTACTAGGACCTCGTTATCATCCACATCCATGTTTCTTAAAAATGTCTTTCAAAACATTTTTACTATTAAATGGAAAATGGGTTAAAGTCATTTATACCCTTATACGTTTTTGGAAGGAATCTTACCGTCGTTTTCCAAACAATGTACTTTTTGACCTTTTTGACAAATTTAAGGTAAGAGTGTTTTTTTACTTATACAGCGGGTGCGGCTATTTTCCGCCATTATAACTTCGTCGAAGCTTCCCTAACAAGATTATAAGAATATTTTCAAGGTAAATGTATTATTTTATAATTATGGGACTTTTAAATGATTTCAAAAAGGAGATATATTTCTCTCAAATAGCTTTGATTTCATCCATGTCAACATCCTTTAATGGGTTTTCAGTTTAATTGAAATTGATTTATGATACAAAACTTCCATTGAACATTTTGTGAAATATTTGACTGTGGATGTGTTATTTTATACCATCCATAGTTTATGGAGAAATTTTTGACATTTCGTATGCTAGTTTTAATACGAATATTTATGTTATGTTTAAACCTATTCATATGAGGAATGTATTGGACTTAATATGTGACGGGTGGAGCCCGCTATAGCTCCTCGATGCATCGGTAGGACTCATGAGACAACTTAACGTGGAATTGGACGAGGCCCTTTCCCAATTTGATTTATGGTTTTGGCCGAGGCCTTGATCATTTTAGACGTCTTGGCCGAGGCCTTGACAAAATGTTTCAGAATGTCTGGCATTATACATTCCCTCATTATGAAAGTGGTTATTGATATTTCATGTGATTATTCGTCTAGTAGAATATCCATGTGAGCAAGTAATGGCATTATTTTATTTTACTTTTGACATATTATGATTAAGTTCAAGTTCAATAAGGCTTTTGTTTTAGTTATACATTGCCTTAAATGCTTATGTTTTCTTATAAAAGCTTCCACAATATTGTTATCCTTACTGAACATCTGAGCTCACCCCTTTCAATGTTTTAATATTTTCCAGGATGTGAAGAAGTGTATTATGACTGACTTGCAAGAATATTCAGTGAGGATATGAGTGTGGACTATGAAGACCATGTTATTGTAGTTTGTTTACTTTTTGATGTAATGAAAGACTTATGAATGTATCTAGTGTTTACAAGGCTACTAAACTAATCGGTCTTTCGAGACTTGATCTTTTGTGATCATGCCAATGTTACGAAGTTATGCACCGACTCTGGGTAGCTGGGGTCGGGGCGTTACATATGAGGGTAAGATTCACTAAACTTTTCATTTGAGCTTTGATTATACATATTTTTGAAATATGAAAATTTTTGAGAAAAAACAATATTTTAAAAGCATTTTCTTCATCTATTTTGTTTAAAAGTGAAATTTTTGTAAATGTAATTTTCAAACTAAAGTTATTATCTTTCACATCGAATGTACTTATATAAATTCATAATTTTATAATTTTATGTGTTTCCATCACCCCATATACATGATTTTGAAAATACTGAAACAATTTTTTATAGGACACATGTAAGAAAAAGGGAACTATGAAATTCGGTGAGTCTACTTGATTATTGATGTTCAATGTTTTTTGGATGGTGTACATGATTTTCTGGTGGTGTAAGATCATTTGGAATAATTTGGGGATTTTATTACCATTTTAAATGTTTTGTATTATCGTTTTTATATCTATTTTATGGTTATGTATATATTGACCAATAGATATAACATGTATTCCTTAAGCGTTGATTTTGAATTGATGATATATACCTAGTTGATAATTATTATTATTTCCTATTATAATATTATTAATGGATGGGTCATTCCAGTTTTCCAATTGTGAAACCATTCCAACGTTTTTATTTGTGATTTCGTGTTTCTTCTCTACGGCTTATGGAAATTGGGAACATTCTATTGGAATTTGTTTGTAGTAGTTTAGGTGATATATTAAGTTAACTCAACCCAGTAAATTAAAAAAATGTATTATAGCTCTCATGTTGCTTGGGGGTGAGTGATATATATGAGATATGACCATTAGGGTTCCAGAGGCAGGTATGTAGAAGTTTCTAAACATCTCTCCATCATGCCAAAATTGTTTTTCCATGTCTGTTAGGGAGCTATGTTTCAAATTTAAACATTCTTTTTGGCTTGTATTGATGAGATATAATTTTGTTCATCATTTGATATGGTGTTCAGATGAAGTAAGGGGTGGTTTTGAGAAATTATGAGTTTAGGGGTAAAATTGTGGGTGAAAAAGAAAATGGGCACAATTTTTGTACACAGTAGTAGTAACCGTCCAATGATAGTGTAGTCAGGTCAACAATCAAACTATTATTAGTTTATATGGTTGTCACAATATTTGTCAGAAAAATTGTAGTTAAAACGTGTAGAGTAGAAAAGTGTTCAAAAATATTTATTTCTTTATCCTTTATTCATTTGATAGTGTTAGTAATATTTATTATATATTTTTGAGACAAATTATTAGTATTTCTTGGGGATAAATTAATTTTTATTGATATTAAATTGTGTAAAAAATATTTTTAATTGTATGTTTTGTAGATAATTTTTCTATAAAGGGAATTTTTTAGACAATGTGTGGGAGTTATGGAGGATGTTTAATAAGAGATACCTCTACATAATCCTCCTTTAATTTAAACATTGATCCATACCATAAAATAATTAGGCCAAGATGGTTATATAAGTTAGTAATGGATATAGGACCATACTCAAGAGTTTACTATCAATATCCCACCATTTTTCTTAGGATACATGGGTACCGATGACCCTACAGATTGGTTTTAGATGAATGAGTGTATTTTTATATTATAAAGGGCCCATAATACCTTGAATGTGGTAGTTTATACATGAATGTTTGATGTACAAGGTAGGAACTGATGGGAATTCATTATGAATGATAATAGGAATGATAATCTCACTAGGAAAATATTTAAAAAAATTAATCAATACCTATATATTGAGGAATAGAGGGTGTATAATTCCTATTAATTTGAAATGATGAGTAAGGAGACCATTTACTAATAAAGAAAGTGTATTTTTAAGGTTACTTAATTTATATTCTAATCTCACCATGAATGATTACATCAAGGTGGGATGTTTTGAAACTACTATAAAGTATGAGATCAGATTGATTCTTATTCTCCCTTTCCTATTGTCTTATGAAAGGTCTCTTGATAATGTTCTTATAGATGAGGAAAATTTAGTAGGGAATACATTACATAGTGAGATTTCTTTATCAATGGGTTGTAGTTATAGATATTCATCTAGATGAAAGATGAAATGAAATAATCTACATCATATTAGTGGAATGGTTGGTCAACATTCATTATGCTTTGAACAAGGTTATTAATTAATTTATACTTTATTGAATTATTGCCATTTAGGATGTCACGTTTTACCTGACATGTTTATCCTTAGTCTCTGAGGTCATGTCACTACTATGGGTACTTAGATCATTATTAGTGCTTCTGTATTACTCCCCTACATGGGAGTTTATTTTCTATTAATTTTATAAGTGTTACCATGTTTGATCAAAAGCTTCTATGTGTGTGGGATCTCTACCATAGTCTATAAAAGATTCTAATCCTTTTAATAATGATCTAGGTGTGCCTAAGATATGATGAATCTATTAAAAGGAGATGGAACATGAGGACACATAATCCAAGCTAACCATCATGATATGTATGATGTTTATTGGTTCATAAAAGGTTTTATATTTGTTTGATAAAGGTGATTCCCATTTATTTATCTCATTAATGTTTTTTTTACAATTTGGATATTATTGAATTGGAAGTTTTGTGGTATATACTTATATTAGAACTTTACCTCTTCAATATCATCATTGCTATGGATTTTATTATTAGTTGTATATATTATATTCAGTATTATTTCCACAGGTTCATTTTTCTATCTCCTGTTGTGGATACTCACATCTTCAAAGGTGAGTGAGACCTAAGATCAAAGAGGAAAACATCAATTGTTCGAGATGTGGGATTTATTTCATTCCATTTTTCCAGATTTTCATTAGTTATATGATATAGGGTTCAACTAGTTTCCTTACAATGGTTATGTACTAGTACCACAAAGTGTCTCTAGATGACTTTTCTGGGTTGATTTCGTAATGAGAGGTTGAGTTCACTATCATTTTTATCCTTAGTAAAAGACTAATTTCGATACATTCATAACATATATATATCTCTATGTGGAAGAAGATGAAGGTTCATCTATATGACATTTGAGGTTAGAGATTAAGTTATCTTATCATGTGACCATGTGTGTCACCGACTCAATTTCAAAAGAAGGAATATGGGAGTCTCCAAATTTTTATAGATTATTGCTAGCCGAATCAAGTTCCTTATAAGAAAAATGCATGTCACATAAAATTGATAATCATTTTTATAAACACTAATGGTACCTATGGATTTCAAAAATAAACATATGTTTAGGGTACTATTAGTTGTGGGTCCATAAAGAGGATATTTTTAAGAATTCATTTAAGAGATTTTATGGGCAATTTGTGTATTTAGTTATGTTTTTTTCTTACCAATTGTACAAATGTCTTTAAAGAATTAATGAAATAATAGTTTGAACAATTTTATGACACATGAGAGGTGATATTTTTGGATGATATATTCTTATATTCTAGGAAAGTGGGGGACTATAGAGACCTTATGAGAGTTGATTTGGGTACCTTGAGAGTTGTTCTCTTATATTTTATGCTTTCTAAATTTCATTTTTTGATCCAAGAGGTAAAGAATATAGGTCTTTTGATTTCCAATATACGTGCTTTACTGGACCCCAAGAGGATCCAAGAATTCAAGTTTTAGGAGCATCCTAAGAGCATGTTTGAGAATATGAATTTTTAAAGATTGATAGGGAATTATAAGTTCTTTGTACATGAATTCTTTAGCATAAAATATAACTTTACAATGTTTAATCTAATGGGATGATGTTAAAATTGAGTTCGATGTGCCAAAATTATTATGTGGAGTTTTTAATAGTTTAATAGGATGACATAGTCAGTTTTAGATTTTTTACCACATAGTTTTACTTTCTAGAGGACCGAAGATGAGCATCATGGGCAATATGAGTTTCATATAATTCTTCACATTCCTATATGTAATTTTAATAAGATATCTATGGACATTATGATTGGTATGCCACATAATAGTAATAATATATATTTGATTTGTTTTATTATAGATTGATTGACTAAATCATCCATTTTTATTCAAATTAGAGATTCAATTAATATAGAGGATATAATAACCCATTTTTAAAAGAGATCATTTGGTTTTAGGGGGTTATCTCAACTATAGTTTCTGACTAGGATACCTGCTCTAATTCTTCGTTTTAGAAGTGTATCCAAGAGGTCATGTGAACTTAGTTGATTTTGAACATGGTGTATCACCCTCATACGGATCAAAAAACAATGTGGGTCATCCAAATACTTGAATATATACTTTATGTATACATGTTTGACATTTAAGATTCATGGGATAAGTATCTTTCATTGTAAGAGTTTAAATAAAAAAATATTCCCCATGCCTAAATTAATATTGAACCTTCTAAGTAAATTTATGGGTGGCGATATTGGTCTCCGTTATGGTGGTTCGAGTTAGGGAGAATCCCTTATTTTAAAGAGCCTCATATAATAGATTATTAAGAATGTTAAATTGATCCAAAATAGTATATATAAAAATTATATTCATAGGAAATTATATACTAGTTTTCATCTTTTCCCATTATATTTTGAGGTTCTTGAATATATTTTTATTGGGTTATATGTTTAACGGCGACATCGTTTCTTAGTAAATTAATTGAAGATGTTGTTGTGTTATATAACGTCATTTTAGGTTGTGAATAATATTGGGAGTGTTTCATATTTTTTAGATTTTTTATTATGGTTGACCTCGATTCAAGATATTTTGAAGATATTCCAATTTAAAAAATACCATTATGGACCATCTCATGTGATAGAGTGATAATATTTGAAAAAGGATCGTGACACCTCTGTTTTTGGGGAAGCCTACTCAAATCTTATTTTTTTATAATAATTTATTCCACTGTAAATCAATCACATTGATCCCTATTATATAGAACAATGGTATCGATATCAATGAGACATGGGAGATGGATGTTTTAGTGACCCTACTTTAGACGATTTCTAAGGAATTTGTAGGGATAGAAAGTGGAATGGTGGGAATAATTATAACACATTTATATTCATTATTAACCATTATTTAGGGTAATATATATTCACATCATGTATTTTTTAGGAGTTGGTGGTTGAAAACGTCAATTATTATAAAAATAGACTAGGTTTCATGGGAAGCAGTAATTATGAGGAAATCACGTGAGAGATGTTTTTAGGGGACAAATGGGGATTTCAATTCTTGATAATGGAAATTAAAACCATGTGAGGATCATAAGTAAATATGGAACTACATTTTTGGGGAGGAAGTGATGCTCACATGATTGGTAAAATGATTTCTAAACTGTGTAAAAAAATCTTGTTGTCTGTCCATGTCATTAAAATTAAAATTTTCTCGTTTTTATCTTATTTATTTTAACTCCCACTTGATTATTCCTCCTCTCCCTCATGTAAAAAATATTACCCTTACCATTGGAAATTATTTTGATTTGGATATTTGTATATTACAATTAGATCTTGCCGGTTTTTTCTTGATGTAATATTTTTTATTCTTGATTTCTTCACCCTTGCCCCATGTTCTTCCTTGTTTTTTCATTTCCATGGAATATGGAAACATTGTCTTATGATTTGGAAAATCCTAGTATTTTTTATGGATGATATATTCTGTTTAATTGTGTTTTATATGGATGAGGACATATAATACTTATTTATTTTCAATTTCATCAATGGATATGAATTTTATTTTGATTTTGACATAGGTGCCTATATTAAATGAAATTTTTCAATTAATAATCTTTATATCTTGATTTCATTTGATTTTATTATCAAAATTATTACTTTTACCATGTTTTTTGTAATTAGAGAAATGAGTTGGAAATTTTATGGTTTAAGGTGTATTTTTAGAAATAAAGTAATTTTAATGAATGAATCATGTTTGATAAAAAACATCAAAGATGATTTTTTATTTCATAAGGATATAAAAATGGTTTTTTTGGAATGTTTTTACCAAGAGAATGTTGTTTGATTATTTTTTTCATATTTGGTTTATGAAATCGATACTTTTGAGGAATATTTTCAATTGGCCTGTGTAGATCATGGGACCCCTTGGGTTTGTGTGTTGTGGATTAGACAATTGATCCCTTATCCCATGTTATCAACTTTTGGGTGAAGGTAATCCAAACGGCATGGGAGAGCCCATGGGAGGAAGACAATGGGAGCATCAAAATGTGTCCTTGTGAACTATGCATTCCCAAGTATGTATTTTTTATACCATGGAAGTCCAATAAATATTCCAAACATCATCTATATTATTAAGTATCTAGTGGAATGTGTCTTACACAATACAACACTAGAATCAATTGATTATTGACCATGACTCATATTGATTAATACCAATTTTAATTATATTCTTTTATGCTTATGTTATTCCCTTGAATCGCCTTTATTAGATATATGATGTTATTTATCTATAAGTTTATTATTTAACTTATGATTATTCCATTTTCAATTGAGTTGAGAATTATTATTTTAGGTTGATAAACTTCACTTCGTATTTGTGCCTTATTTTATTATATTTTTAAAATACAGAACTTTTTGAGAAAAATAAAAAATATCTTTTAATGAAAATGAGTTTGAGTAAAAAAATTCAAATAGGAGGTGTTTTGAATTTGGTTTTAAATGTATAGTTATTTGTTTCATTGATAATTAACATATAAATATTAATAGTGTTGTCTTAATAGGTGTTTTATTCTCTCTCTGTAAATTCTTTTGGGCGTATTTAGTACTTGTTTTTTAGGAAACGGGTATGGAAAAGGGTACCATGAATTTTAATGGACCCCCTTTGTTACCTATTCCCTTGGTTTTCTAATATTGGGGGAGACAATGGTCTCATATTGTCAGCTCATGTGGAGATTTGTTTTTTGATTTTATACCATTGGGATGTTTTGTATTGGAATTTTAATATTGATCCCTCCTTTTATATTTTTTATATTTAGACCAATATATATCATATATATTCATTTTGTATAAATTTTTACTAATAATTTTTATTATTTATGTTTTGATCATGTTTTTATACTCAATTTATGTATTTATATATGTTGAAGCTTCTTCATTGATAGATTTTTTCCCCAATTAATTAATGGTTCATGCCATTGTTTCAAGTGAGTAACCATTACCAAAAGGTTATCTATGATTAAGTGATTCCTATCTGTAGCCCATTGTGATCAGGAACATACGTTGGGCCTTTTATAGGGTGGTTCGAGTGAAATTTTTGGTTGAATCAGGCTAGTTTATAACAATTTCATAGTTACATGGATCCAAAAAAGAATAGAATTTCATGGTCAGGAAGAAAATTATATCTTTATTAGTCTCATTAAAAATAGACGTACTTCCAACTTATTCCTATACAATTTGTGTTAGTTCTTTTTTAATGAAATTTAACTCAATCAAAATGTTCAGGGGAAGAATTAATAAATACATGTAATGTTGTTGTATCAAAATATAAAATATGAGAGTTGAAATAACTATAATGTACATTATAAATCTTTATTTCATGGTTGATTCTAGTTTTTGATATCATGGTTATTATTCATTGATAAATGTTCATAGATTAAATTTGACAATTATTATCAAGCTGAAATGAATGAAAAAATTAAATGTATCCATCTTGGTAAGATCTGTTGATTGGAATATGAATAAATTTTTATGATTAACCTTGATAAAGTGAATCCAGATACGATATCATGATAGGGAGTGCATGATAAGATTAAAAAAAATTATATTTCATGTTAATGTTATATATAAAGATGTTTCTTGAAAATAATTTATTGATAATGTAGTTTTTCATACTCTCCCATACATACTAAAATACTTGTGAAATTAAGGGTGATAATCAGATTATTCCAATGATAATAATATGAAAATAGTTTAATTTAGAAATTTATGAGATGGTGTTTTAGAATCCTAACCAATAAATTATAATTAAATATTTTTTGACTAGTGTGTTGATATTAGTGTAGGAATATCTGGTTGAAAGCTTCAATTGAATTCGATTAATAAATGGTTTCAAGAAATTTTTACTTCCTGAAAAATAATGTCAGTTTTTTGGAATCTACAATGAAATAGTTGAGTAGACCTTGTAGATGGAAGAAAGATATGAAATATTAGTTGGTATCATATTATGATATTATAATGAAAATATTTCCAATATAAATAATGTAATCTAGTTTTTAAACATAGCATAGAAAATGTAGACATAGTGTGAAATAGTTGATTATAGAATTCTGATAGTGAATTGATATGATTATCTCTCTAATAATTTATATTTTTCGTCTATAGATAATTGAATTTTTTAAAATTAAATGATCATTTGTTTTCTAGTTAAAATACTTTGTTTTATCTTTGTAAATATTCTATATCACATATGGAAGGTATCAAAAGCATCCGTGGCTTCTTCAGTTCCCAGTAATGTGAGCTATGATGGAAAATTATAGGTGAATGGTTTTTCCAAATGGTGAAGCTAAGATCATATGGTATTTACAAACCATTCAGGGCTCTCCAAATGAATGTATAAAGGTGCATAGTTAGACTAAAATTTGTTACATAGGATGCAAGATCATGTGACTTGTCCCACACAAGTGACATTGGTCATCTGCATGGGTTACACATGGTTTGGTAAATCGTGCACCCATTGTAGATACCCGAAGCTTGAAGTACATAGATATTACATTACTTTTGCGGAATACATAATAGATAACAAAAACATACACACAAGGACAATAATAGTTTAGTGTCTTTGGAAACTTGGAACGTAATCTTCTAATCCTGTTGAATGATCTTCAACATCTCTCATAAATATCTTCCACTTTTTGTTTCCTTACCTAAAACCTTTCTTTTAATCATGGGGGAAAAGAAAACATAAAAAGGGTGAGCTCAAATGCTCAGTAAGGGTAAGCATTGATAAAATAAAACATACCATATACATTTGAACTTAAAAACATGAACATATTGTTTAAACATCAAAATCTTGAGCAACGACTTAAAATATGGAAGTACATAAGGCATATATAATAATTCAACATAAATCATGATAACATAGCATGGGAAAAAACATGTAATATTGGCATCCATTAATCACATGTAATTATTTCTATAGTAGCCAAGGTATTGCTTTCAAGACCATCTTAGTGGACAAAGTCCCTTTCTGAATCGAGTTCACTACTCGTTCCAGTCCTGTAATACTGAACCAGATTAACTTACCATTGTAGCCATGTCTATATCATGAGATATTAATCAATAACCAATGCATTGGAGGGAGATATAGGTCCCACCCATCTCATAATGAAATCATTCTTACTTGTGCCACAAAATTAACATTCAACATTTATAAAAACCCAATCAATAAAATGGGATTCATAAACATCATCCCATCATCACATAATCCATATAATAGAAATGGATATCATTTAATAATAAGAAAAGTGAAACCATATAAATCATAGAGACATGATACTTGAAACATACACATATGAAATAATTTCATCTTAGATGAAAAATGGTTTTGATAAAAAAAATTGAAATGAATTCTTGAGGAAAATATCCTTTCTTCTTCAAAATCATTTTCTTTCCACAAAATGTCATGCAATTTTAAAAGAAAAGGGTTTTTTTGAAAATAATCATGCAATATTGTAGAGTAATATTCATGAAAATTAGGCGTTATGAAACCGTAAAAATCCGTTCACGCCATATATGTTAAAAATAACATTCTCCACGTACTTTTGTCGGAAAAGTCAAAAAGTTCCTTGTATGGTAAGAAAAAAAATATTCCTTCCATAACACATGGTAAAAGTCAAAAAAGGGTAAAAAGGACTTTAAACATACATGAAAACATTTTTATAAAACGTGGACATGGATGATAAATATAACCCCAGTAAATACTTACGAATAAGCAATCTCGGATAAAAATAAGATTTGCAAAATTATCCCATACCTAAGGTCTGATATGCTTCGAACGTTTCCGAACCTCCTGTATAATGATTTAAATAATTTCATTGACTTATTACAAAATCATATTCACTGTTATGATATCATATATGGTTCACTTATGACTTTATATTACCTGTTCTTTTGTAAGTTCCATGTTAAAGCAGCATTTTGGGTTAAATCGTTTTATTTATAGTACGTGTTTGGACTTGTTGTTCTTGATATTATTACTTATATCCTGATTTAATTAATTCTAGAATGTAAAAAATGATTTACATATAATATATATTTCAGTATATACATATATATATGATAGATCAATTAAATGAAATGAAATACACCGTTCATGGAGACGGTAGGCCGTACGTACGCATGAACGCAGTTTTCGTTTCCTTATTGAATTGAATGAAATTTAGTAGATGAAATACATATATATACACATAAATATAGTATCATTATTATGCCATATATTTCATGATTACTTATTATATATACTTTATAATCATTCATGAAAGGTTAACATGGAGAATGAATCTCATCGCGTCGTGGAGATGGTAGTCCGTACGTACACACGAACGATGATATCATTCCAATGATCGTGGAATTGTATTGGAGTGTATGTATAATATTTCATAATAAATATCACTTTAAAATAATCATATATAGTTATTATTTACACCATTATACCCATCCATGTAAGGTGGTGGTGGAAAATAGATTACACCACGGCGTGGAGACGGTATTCTGTACGTACGCACACGCAGTGATTTCATTTTCCGTAGGATGGATAGATGATGAAATAGGGTTGTTTCATAATTATAATAACATATCAGTATATTAGTGATACTGATGTTATTACTTCATAATTAAACAACTAAAGAAGAATAAGTGGAAGAAGAAATAAAGTTGAAAGAATCGGTAACAAACATTACCTCTTCTTTAAAGCGCCTCTTTGAGACCTCCTATTAGAGCACCAAAACTGGTCTTTGAAAAAGAGCAGGACCTCTAGGATGTTTCTAGGGAAGTGGAGAAGAGAATTGGGTAGGGTTTGGCCTAGATTGAAGGCTCAAAGTGGTGTGAGGAAGAGAGGGAGGAGGTGATCTTTTATAAGGGAGGAGAGGGGCACCTTTGGAATAACTAAAAATATTAATTTATTATAAAGTCATATTCGGTTTTTAATAGATCAAAATTGATTTATTTCAAAGCTAAGGTTGGTATGGGTCTAAATCATCTCATCAAATAGAATTTAGACATGTTTAGGTCAATATATTAACCTTAACTTTTAGTTTTAACTCTTAGTTAATTTGATTGACATTTACCATGTCACTTTGTATTTTTATATTATATAGCTAATAAACTTACCATATACATCCAAGTGACCCCCAAGTGGTCCATTAATGATACACCTATCATGATATAAATATTGTGGCCGAACCTTAGATTTTTAACAATATAATAACAATTAATAATATAATATTTGTTTTAAAAACTATTTTATGTCAATTTGGACACTATTTGGTAATTGATTTTTGTGAATATCATAACAGAATTATTAGTTCGAAATAGGTTAATTAAATCGATACCAACATGTAATATTAACATAGAAAAGTATTGTAATTCCTAAAAAGTCTCAAATTACATTTATTTGAGTATTTATAACATCAAGTATGTCAATATTTCATTAATAATATAATTACTGCCTCATCATTGTGTCATAAATAAATTAAATTATTTTAAGTCTAAAAATTACAAATAAAATACCATCATGTAGGAAAACTTTTTAACATTCTAATTCATATTTATAGTCGAATTTATATTATGTGTAACCCTATATTAAAAATTATTTATTTATTAAACTTTGATTTTAGCTATTTTAACCTTTTATTAAATAAATTAATAATAAATGTCCTAATCTAATCCATTTGGGTATAAATGGTCATATTTTATTTCTAAGGTTGTTTTTGGCCGAAGTACACTTATCCAATAGAATTAGGACATGTGTTAGGGTAATAATAATATCATTTTTACCCTTAATTACCCTATTTACTTTTAACCGTGGTAAAAAAAGTAAAAAGTTACAATTCATCAAAAATTATTTTCATCTCATTGAACCACATTTTAGTCCTTGATATTAACCGTGTCTCTCAGATTTTTGAAATTCTACTCACAGAAGTGGTAAAATTATGTTTTATGAAAAATTCATTTTTTAACTACCACATAGTGGTTTCACTATTCATCAAAAAATGAAAGTTTCCAAGAAAATACCAAAAATTAGGCCTAGGATATATTTGATATTATAAACTGAAAAATGATTTCTATTTTTCCAAATTCAAAACATATCAGTTGCATTAATTAATTTAAAAATTAATTCCCATCATCAAAACAAATAGCGTGTTCTTAAGTGATAATAACTATCAAAAGATTGACACTTGTTTATGTCTGGTTTAAATTTAAAATTTCATCCAATGACCAAAATTGTATTAAATTGTAAAAATATATTCTAAATATACTTTAATACCACTCAAATAAATAATTTATCACTATTAATTATTTCAATTTAAAAAGTTGTTTTTAATTAAAATTTAGTAATTTTCACTATTCATCAGAATATGAAAGTTATCCGAAAAGTACCAAAATTTCACCCTATGCTAATTTAGATATTCCGAATCCAAAAATGAAGTCCATTTTGAATGATAAAATTTATAAAATTTCAAAAATTTGTATTACTATTCATAACGGCAAGTTCATAATAATATTATAATAATATATCATTCTGCGAAACTCGGTATTGCGTACTATACACGCTATCGAGGAAGGTCGTGATTGCGTGTAATGCAAGGAAAGTCAAGAATGCAGGTTGTGCAAGGTCCTTTTGGTGTATCGTACAACACAAGACATTAATGAAATTAAAAACAATATTTTTCATAAAATCTCGGGGTGTTACATTCTACCCCCCTTAAAATGAATTTCGCCCTCGAAATTCGTCGGGGTTATAAATGGTTTACTACTCGAAAGTTTATTTAATAGAAACCCACATCGTAAAAAGAAATACCAAAACATGGGTTTAAAAACTAATGTATGAAACGTAAAGGTTACCCAAATTAACTCATCACTGGGTTTCAATGTAGGAGAACATAGGGGAAAATATGGATATGGATGAAAAATCTAACCATCAAGTTATGATGAAGAGTGGTAGAGAACAAGGCTATGAAAAATCCAACAATCAGAAAGCCATAAATTTGTGACGATCTAAGGTACCATCTGATTCATCGGATATAAGGGAACATTTTTGGTTTTCAAGATCATTTCCCTAGAGCTAATGAATTAAAATAAATACTTACATGATTTTGGTACAATTTCACTGTTGTTCGTGAATTGAACAATTTCCTCTTCATCCAAATGAAGTTGAATTTTTATTCGTGATGTGTTAGCAAGTCATGTGATAGAATTATGGGTCATTACATCTATTTCAAAAAAAAGGTTAGCAAAAGTTATAAGTCCATCTTATGGTTAGATTTATCGTATATGGTTCCAAAAATGAACTTATACTTCATATATCATACCGCTTAATAAAATAAAACTAGTTTCTACTAACCGGTGACTTCTTGTAGGCCAGTGGTTGGTGATAAAGGCCAGTCGCACTTCAGTTGTGGGTTCAATTCCCACAGCCCTGTCTGAGGCAATGGGTTGTCACCCGTCCTGTAGGTTGTCCTTTTTTTATAAAACTACATTACTATAACATTCCATAAATAATATAGAAAAAACTTCTATCCTTAATCAATGATAACTTATGTCCAGCATAATCCATTCCGATCTTTAGGCTTATACATAATACTTTAGTCCACTATCATAATATAGTGAAAATGATTACCATAGATTTCATATAACAAGAATGTTAATACCGTCGTGGATACCCATATATCATAAGATATGTCTTTTTGGTCACATCCCAAATATACGAAGGCCATAATCATGTATTCTCTTGAAAAATGAATACCCATTGAATCATAGTGAAAACATGAGTGATGTCAAAATATAACTCTTTCCGCATACCAAAAACCAAAAATTCTATATACTCAAACCATGATATAACTATTTCTTTATATCAGACATGAGCTCATGAATACTGTCAAACATTTCAATTTCTCCTTATCCCTTCATTATGCGCATATCATCTTATTTCCAAAAATATCTCAATCACTTTCCATGGTTACTGGTACCATTAAATTATTTAAAACCACAATAGACCAATACATAAATATTCCAATATTCAATGATACTATATACAACATTATTTTGGAATCCCATTACATAAACACTTAATCATTCCACCACATCGTTTTCATATTCAACATCGCCAATAGTGATCGCATGTGACTTCCCTTTGTCCATTTCCTTAAGTGGTTGCTCATGTCGATCATCATTAAGCATTGGATTAGGGCATTGATTAGCATAATTCCCCATTTCATTGCAATTGAAGCATTGACGTTTTGGTGGTGCATTCTCTGCAGTCTTTTCTTTATTCACATCATTAGAAAACCTTTTTCGATTAATTCGACACTCAGCTGCTCGATGACCTTCTTTTCTACACTTAAAACATTTTCTAGTCCCTTTAAGACAATATCCACCATGCTTCTCTCCACACTTTGAGCATAAGGAAACATTCATCTTCTTTTCACCATTATTCTAAGATTTCTCCTCGAACTCCATCTTTCGTTTCATGTGAAAACCATGAGATGGATATGTAACACCAACTTCCATTTGTACATTAATAGCACAACGCACAATTTATTTATAGCTACTGAAGTCTCTTATAGATAATGCCCTTCGAAGATTTGGTTTTAAGCCACTGAAGAATCGATCAACTTTACTTTCAGGTTGGATGATAAAGCCATATGCATACCTTGAAAGCCTTGTAAAATTCACTTCGTATATACCAACAGATTCATCATCCTTTCAATTTAGTTAAAGAAACACATTCTCCATCTTTGTTCGAAGAATACGAGGGAAGTACTTATTGAAAAATAAGTTCTTGAACTCTTCCCATTCCATGGACTCAATTTCATATCTTGGCCTCATATTCTTGATAAGATTCCACCATTGATCAGCTTCACCTTCCAAACGATATAATTCTAAGATGAATTTATCATGTTCATAACATTTAAGAACTGAAAATATCTTTTCAGTGGTACTGATCCATTGTTCAGCAACAAGTGGATCAGAAGACCCCCTGAAAGATGGTGGACGTTGCCTCATGAAGGACTCAATAGAATATTATTCCCTTCTCTTCTTATTTGGAAGTCCAGAATGATTAATAGATTGTGTAAGTATAACAATAAGATTTTGAACTCCATCTCCCATAACATTTGTTTGTTCTGGAGGAAAATCATTGCATTGTACATTGCATTGATCTACACGGTTCTTTCAGGTTCCAGCCATCATCTAAAACCCAAAAAGAATAGTGTGAGAGGCAAAAATCATGATTGGGAAAACAATATAATAAAGGGGGAGTACCTTAAATATCTAACATCCTAGGTTTAATTCTATGATCGTTACCGTAATTCTAGGACTATAACCTATACTTATACTTAACCTTTGGGACATCCCTAGACATACCTTAGAAATATATCTAGGGATCTCACTAAAGTCCCGGCATCCTAGTTTCTAATGGTTGACTAAACCTTTCCTCTGATACCAACTGTAGAGACCCAAATCTTGACATACATAAGTATTACATTACTTTTGTGGAATACATAATACATAACAAAAACAGACACACAAGTACCGTAATAGTTTAGTGTCTTTGGAAACATAGAACGTAATCTTCTAATCGTGGTGAAAGATCTTCAACATCTCCCATAACGATCATCCACTTTTTGTTTCCTTACCTAAAACCTTTCTTTTAATCCTGGCGGAAAATAAAACATAAAATGGGTGATATCAAATTCTCAGTAAGGGTAAGCATGGATAAAATAAAAAACACCATATAAATTTGAACTTAAAAACATGAACATAATGTTTAAACATCAAAATATTGAGCAACGACATAAAACATGGAAGTACATAAGGCATAGATCATAATGGAACCTAAATCATGATAACATATCATTGGAATAAAACATGTAATTTTGGTATCCATTAAGCACATGTAATGATTTCTATAGTAACCAAGGCATTGCTGCCAAGACCATCTTAGTTGACAAAGTCCCTTTATGAATCGAGTTCACTCCTCGTTCTAGTCCTGTAATACTGAACCAGATTAACTTATCATTCTAGACATATCTATCTCATCATATATAAATCATTACCCAATGCATTGGAGGGAGATATAGGTCCCACCCATCTTATAATGAAATCATTCTTACTTGTGCCACAAAATAAACATACATCATTTATAAAAACCCAATAAATAAAATGGGTTTCATAAACTTCATCCCATAATCAGATAATCCATATAAAAGAAATGGATATCATTTCATAATAAGAAAATTGAAACCATGTAAATAATAGAGACATTATACTTGAAACATACAGATATGAAATAATGTCATCTTAGATGAAAAATGGTTTTGATAAAACACTTGAAATAAATTCATGAGGAAAATATCCTTTCTTCTTCAAAATCATTTTCTTTTCACAAAATGTCATGAAATTTTAAAAGAAAAGGGGTTTGTTGAAAATAATCATGCAATATTGTAGAGGAAGCTTCATGAAAATGAGGGGTTATGAAACTAAAAAAATCTATTCACACCGTATATGTTAAAAATAACATTCTCATCATACTTTTGTTGGAAAAGTCAAAAAGTTCCTTGTATGGTAAACAAAAGAAATATTCCTCCCGTAACATGTGGTAAAAGTCAAAAAAAGGGTAAAAAGGACATTAAACATACATGAAAACATTTTTATAAAACTTGGACATGGATGATAAATATATCCCCAGTAAATACTTATGAAGAAGCAATCTCGGAAAAAAATGATATTTGCAACATTATCCCTCACCTTAGGTCTGATATGCTTCATACGTTTCCAAACCTCCTGTATAATGATTTAAATAATGTCATTGACTTATTACATAATGATATTCATTGTTATGATATCATATATGGTTCAGTTATGAATTTATATTACCCGTTCTTTTGTACGTTCCATGTTAAAGCAGCGTTTTGGGTTAAATCTTTTTATTTATTGTACCTGTTTGGACTTGTTGTTCTTGATATTATTACTTATATCCTGATTTAATTAATTATATAATGTAAAAAATGATTTACATATAATATATATTTCAGTATATACATATATATATATATATGATAGATCGATTAAATGAAATGAAATACACCGTTCATGGAGACGGTAGGCCATACGTACGAATGAACGATGTTTTTGTTTCCTTATTGAATTGAATGAAATTAATTATATGACATACATATATATACACATAAATCCAGTATCATTATTATGTCATATGTTTCATGATTACTTATTATATATACTTTATAATCATTCATTAATGGTTAACATGGAGAATAAATCTCATCGCACCGTGGAGACGGTAGTCCGTACGTACGCACGAGCGATGATATCATTCCCATGATCGTGGAATTGTATTGGAGTGTATGTATACTATTTCAGAATCAATATCACTTAACAGTAATCATATATAGTTATTATTTATACCATTATACCCATCCAAGTAAGGTGGCGGTGGAAAATAGATTACACCACGGCGTGGAGATGGTATTCCGTATATACGCACGCGCGGTGATTTTGTTTTCCATAGGATGGATAGATAGTGAAATAGGGTTGTTTCATACATATAATAACATATCAGTATATTAGTGATACTTATGTTATTTTTTCATAATTAAACAACTAAAGAAGAAGAAGTGGAAGAAGAAATAAAGTTGAAAGAATCGGTAACAGACATTACCTCTTCTTTGAAGCGCCTCTTTGACACCTTCTCTTAGGGAACCAAAATTGGACTTTGAAGAATACCAGGACCTCTAGGAAGTTACTAGGGAATTAGAGAAGATAATTGGGTAGGGTTCGGCCGATCATGAAGGCTCAAAGTAATGTGAGGAAGAGAGGGAGGAGGTTCCCTTTTATAAGGGAGGAGAGGGGCACCTTTGGATTAACTAAAAATATTATTTTATTGTAAAGTCATATTCAGTTTTTAATATCTCCAAATTAATTTATTTCGAAACTAATGTAGGAATGTGTCGCAATACTCTCATACAATAGAATTTAGACAAGTTTAGGGCATTATATTAACCTTAACATTTAGTTTTAACTCTTAGTTAATTAGATTGACATTTACCATGTCACTTTGTATTTTTATATTATATTACTAATAAACATACCATATACATCCAAAAGACCCCCAAGTAGTCCATTAATGATTAAAATATCATGATATAAGTATCTTGGCAGAACCTTAGATTTTTAGTAATATAATAACAATTAATAATATAATATATTTTTTAAAAACTAATTTATGTCAATTTTGACACTATTTGGTAATTGATTTTTGTGAAACTCATAACAGAATTATTAGTTCAAAAACAGTTAATTCAATTTATACTAACATGGAATATTAACATACAAAATTATTGCAATTCATAAAAATTCTCATATTACATTTATTTGGGTATTTATAACATCAATTATGTCAATATTTCATTAATAAGATAATAATTGCATCATCATTGTGTCATAAATAAATTAAATTATTTTAAGTCTAAAAATTACAAATAAAATACCATTATGTAGTAAATCCTTTTATCTTTCTAATTCATATTTATAGTCGAATTTATCTTATGTATAAACCTATATTAAAAACTATTTATTTATTAAACTTCGATTTTAACTATTTTAACCCTGCTATAAATAAATTAATAATAAATGTTCTAATCTAATCCAAGTGGCCCTGAATGGTCATATTTTATTCCTAAGGTTTTTTAGATGAATTAAACTTATCGAATATAATTAGGACATGTGTTAGGGTAATAATAATATAATTTTTACCCTTAATTACCCTATTTACTCTTAACGGTGGTAAAAAAAGTAAAAAGTTACTATTCACCAAAAATTATTTTCATCACATTGAACCACATTTTAGTCCTTGATATTAACCGTGTGTCTCAGATTTTCAAAATTCCACTCACAGAAGCGGTAAAATTATGTTTTTTGAAAAATTCATTTTTTTTAACAACCACTTAGTGGTTTCACTATTCATCAAAAAATGAAAGTTTCCAAAGAAATACAAAAACATAGGCCTAAGCTATATTTGATATTATGAACTCAAATATGATGTCTATTTTACCAAATTCAAAATATATCAGTTGCATTAATTAATTTAAAAATTAATTCCCGTCGTTAAAACAAATAGCGTGTTCTAAACAGATAATAACTATCAAAAGGTTGACACTTGTTTATGTCACGTTGAAATGTGAAATTACATCCAATGACCAGAATTGTATTAAATTATAAAAATATATTCTAAATATACTTTAAAACCACTCAAATTAATAATTTATCATTATTAATTATTTCGATTGAAAAGGTTGTTTTTAATTAAAATTTTGTAATTTTCCCTATTCATCAGAATATGAAAGTTATCCGAAAAGTACCAAAATTTAACCCTATGCTAATTTCGATATTCCGAATCCAAAAATGAAGTCCATTTTGAATGTTAAAATTTATAAAATTTTAAAAAGTGGGTATTGCTATTCATAACAGCTACTTCATAATAATATTTTAATAATATATCGTTTAATGAAACTCGGTATTACGTACTACACACCCAATCGAGAAAGGTCGTGATTGCGTGTAATGCAAGGCATGTCAAGGATGCATGTTGTGAAAGCTCCTTTTGGTGTAGTGTACAACCCAAGACATTAATGAAATTAAAATGAATATTTTTCTTAAAATCTCGGGGTGTTACACCCATCCCACACCCTTATTATAACTTAGGCATTATCCCACATGGTCAGATCCGGATATATCAAAATTTCGTGGGATATTAATGAAAAGGGTGTTCTTTGGGATGTTCCATCCACTCAGTTGGGGCATATTTTTGAAAACAATGTAGCAAAAAATGCTCATATTCAAAAGTGGAAAAATTACCATTTACCCATTTTGAACATTAGCAACATTATACTTTTTCTTCATCCCACTTATGACTAGTGGACGACAAACCAAAAAGCTCCCCCTATTATTATATGTTAGGATTCAAGATAGCTCTTCCATATGGCCTCTACTTAGAGTTCCCTCTTTCACATCGCATCTCCACCACTAACATATTTAATCTTATACCTTATATAAATTTTTTACCTCACTGTGTTCATTAATGCATTTGTGAATAGTAATATTCTATATGTTCAGGAAATTTTTCTATTTATCTTTTATTATGTTTTACTTCAAATCAGATGTTGATACAAGATGAGGAGTCATCTACGAGCCTTCGGTAGGTGGTATAGTAGTTCTAACTAACATTTTTGGAGTTTCTATAACACTCATAATTGTGATACATGTTGGACTCTTTATCACAATTCTTTATAATGTTCTTTATCATTATTAAATTAATTGAACCACGTTATGATACACCCTTTGTTTTGTGTTAAACTATATAAGGATGTCTACCTCATTGCCTACCACCCCTTTAGGTTTGTTGAATTATATTCCATCATTGATGTAAATGTTTAATTGACCAACCCATCTCATTTATTGGTTTGGATTTATATTAAATTGTATGTTAATTGATTTATAATATAGATTTTTTTATTTTATTAAATTTAAGTGCATGGAAAGACCATGTTATTTGTTATAAATAGAAAATATATTATTTAACTTGTGGAACCCCAAGGATAGATTATGTTACATGATTTCAAATTCATAAAAAAGAAATGACTTATAATTATTATAAATATACCATGTATATTGGTCAATGGAAAATAGATAAGGAACTTTTTGAGGATTGACTTTCACACCCCCTTATATTTGTTGTTGGTCATGGCATCTCACACTATTTACTTGGATGGTGGTCATGAGGATCCATACTCCCTTAAATCTGGTGTTGGGAATGATTAATCATCCCACTAACTAGAACGATGGGTATAATGCCTTGTATTACACTAAGATTCCATTAAAGTACCCTTGTTGGATCCTATAGTTTTTTTGACTATGATTTGATGCCCGAGTTATTCCCCAGGTCCTATTAGGACCTAGAATCTGTGTATATTCCTTCATATTTACTTCCATATATAGTGTATATACATATTATAGATATATTATATATAAATACTTATCAATATATTTTATGGATAAACTATGATTATTTTTATTCTGACATTTTCCAAAGAAGTTAGTGTCATCCAGGTATCATATAAGATCCTGAACTAACTAGTTTATGTATTTCTTAATTTTTTATTAACTGTTATACGTGAAAACTTCTATAATATATACTATGACTAGATTATTTTAGACACTATTAGAAGTGGACTACTAATTTTTTCTCACACCATATTCAGGCCATAGATCATAACCCTAATAGACCTTATCGATGCTCGTCGGGATATGGTAATGCACCCCGTTTGAGATTCTTGATCTAATTTTATTATATTATGGTAGCATGAGAGCAAAGGTTTGATTGTATGCATGAGATTCTAGTGAAGATATATTTTTTTATTTTATGATTTTGTATAGTATGCTATATATTTATGTGCTATGTATCCATGGTTTACCCCTTTATTATATATCACAATTTCATTAAATAAAATTTTATATCAATAAACATATGGTTTGATTATTATCAATGTTTCCTGAATGCTTATCTTCTAAAATTTATTATTGTGATTTGTCGTGATTTGTTTCCTGTTGTATTATGATTTTCTATTTATATTTATAAATTGTTATCAGTATGCTACTCTAATATATAATGATATGTTCTCCTCATCATACCAACATAGACCCTTGCTACTATTCGATAGCCTCTACTGTACGGAGTGGTATGCTTGATTCCATGTGTCCCAACAACTCAGGGATCGTTTAGTGGATCTCAAGTTGGGATGTTGCATAATTATATTAGAGTAACGTTTTCTACTTTACTATTACAATTTGGGTCATAGATATTAGACTATGAATGTTTTGAAATTTTACAATGATCATATAATTATTATTATATTTCCCACGTACAGGGGAAACCTAAATTACATGGCTTGGGAAATTGTTATTGTTGGAATTTTTCTATTACAGTTGTATTTATTTGACCATTGCGTAATACACTAATTTTTTAGTGTTTTTGATAGTAATAATAATTATAATAGTATTTAATTTTATTATTATTTCATATTTATTTTACACTTAGCTTGATATGGAAATGATGTATTAGCTCATGCTTTATCATTAGAACTCTAAGAAATATATGCCTTGGATATTTCCATTCCATATTCACATACTACAATTATTTCATATTATATATCATTTTATAACATGATAACTGTTAGACATGTGCTATAAATTATTTTAGGGTTAAAATAATTTAATTAAATAATGTGTGTGCATGAATCTAAATAGTGTTTTCCTATAAAGATTAATAATGACACCTTAATTAACAAATAATACCATGATTGAGTAATGGACCCCTGATTCCAAGGGATAAATCACTAGTTGATTTGATATCATGAATGAAAATCTTAATTTATGAAGCATGAATTTTATAAATAGGAAATATTAATTCGTTTAATGAAATCATTATATATGAAATATTACATCCTAATACCAGATATAAGGGATATTTCTTAGTTACATGATGTATCATTTGAAATTTATAAGGAGTATGGACATTTAAATTGGGAATAGTGACACATCAAACTTGTCCATGATATATATATACATATAAATATATAAAATTATATATTATTTAATGAAAATAAACTTTAATAATAAATAGATACCACTATGTGGGGATTTCAGTTTCAAATTACAAAGTGTTTTCCTCTATAACATGCAATTTAAAATCCATGTACCGGGACCTCAGTCATGTGATAGGAGACCTAGACTCAAAATCATCTTCAGTAGTGGGTATTTGGGAGTGTCTCTTATAGCCCTTATAACTTATCATGATCTCCCTTTATCACATTGAATTGATTTTAGGAAAAGGAATAGAGGTTTTAGTGGAAAAATAAGATGGAGTTTAACTTCAATTTTCAATTTTATGTAATATTATCAAATATTTATTTCTTTTCTGAGTAATGGTTTTAGAATTTTAGAATCATTCCTCCAAAACAGCCTCAATTTTTATGCAAGGATGATGCTGATAACCATGATTAGGAGGTAGTAGACCTTATTCCACCTGTGTTACTTCACATAGTACCACCGATGACACAACCTCCTATTAGAGACTTGGAAATTGTCTCTAAGTTTATATAGGTATTTATTTATATGATTTAGTCTACTCAAGATGTTTCTATACCTTCCCCAAATGTGGAATAGTTTACATGGGTGTTCAAATAGCATCACCCACATATATTTTTTGGCGATGGTAGACCTCAGGATGATGATACAAGGGTAGATTCTTTCATTTCTATTTTTGGGAACATATAGATGAATGATAAAAAGAGGTTAAAATTCAAAACAAATATACTATTCAGTTCTACCAAGTGATATTGGTATTTCAATACCCAGGCTAATCAACATTGGGATATGATATGGGGGACCTCAAGAAGGTCGTCAACAATTACCTTTTTTTACATACATTGATGGCTTACTAAGATAGAGAGTTTAAGTAGATTCAGTATAGTTCTATGTCTATGATATATTATTCTTCCTATTTTAGAGTTTTTTAGTGATTTCCATTGAATCTAGGTGGTGTTGAGATAAGGATTTCAAATATATTTAAGGAAGGGATTGTATACACCATTCAATCATATGATAATGTTTTTGATTAACCACTATTTCTGAGATAGTCTACAAGCCCCACATTATTGAGAAGGGTTTGAGGGAAGGTGAAGGTGTATGCCCAGCTAGTTTAGAACCCAAACTCAGAAGTAGTTCTTATAGTGGAAGGAAGAATAAAATTGAATATTCTAAAAAGAGTAGTGGTAGTCAAACAAATCATGATGAAGGTTTCATTATATGTCACTAGTGTAGGAATTTTGGTCCCATGAAACCCTAGTGCATGCAGGATCCAGTTGACTATAGAGGTTATAGAAAGGTGGTTTATATTCATCACTTTTGGAGGACCACTCCACCAGTTCATTGTGAGAATGTATTTACACAGACTCGATGTTCTTGAGTGAGGAAAATATTACCTCTCAAGGGAGGATGCTAGAGTAGCATTGACTACTCATGTAGATGTGGTTGTGAAATCATGAGGAACACTACATAGGATTAATAATTTAAGTAAAGAGGGATTCCTCAAGGTTTTTATATTGTAACTCATGGTGAAATTATTTCCTAGTTAAATTTTGCGAAATATATTCTATAGGAGAAGAGATTTGGGACTTCTATAGTTCAAGGTACTATTCTAGTGGCCTCTAACATAGTTTATTCCTTGATTATCACATTTTTATAACATTCTTTAAATCTTTAGAAATTATGTAGATTATGGGACTCAAGATAGAGAACATATTTTGTGTGATTACACTCAATACCACATTTATTTTTCGATCAAATAGTGCTCACTAATGTAAGGAATGTCCCTTGGAGATAAGCTTTTATTTGTTCTTAGAGAGTATTTTCATCCTCAACATGGTTGGGTTTGATGTAATTCTTAGGCTGAAATGGTTGGTTCTCTTTATATTCAAAATTTACTATTATCATTCGAAGATGATGTTTATATCACTATAGGGTGATAAAAATATTTATAAGAGATAATGGGATGTATATACGATTTGAGATGGAAATATGAATCAAGGGAAGGGTAGAGAGATAACTAATATTTCTAGTATTTTCATGTATGATCAAAGAATGTGACATGCTTATGAACCTCCTATGGTTGAACAATTTAGGGATATCATCCGTAAATAATTATTTAGGACACCTATAGTGAGAGAGGTATAATTTACCATTGAGTTATTTTTGGGAGTTTCACTAGTGTCCAATACATCTAACAGTATAGTACTTATGAATCTATTAGAGCTCAAAAAGTAAGAATACATTAAAAATAATGGTTTTATCTGACATAGTAACTCACAATTTTCTTCAACATTATTTTTTCCAAAAATTCTGATGGTACCCATAGGCTTTTGTGGATTATTGATGAGTGAACTAGTTGACAGTTTAGAATAAGGATCCACTTATATATCTAGTAGACCTATTTGATTATACCTAAGGATTGGGGGTGTTTTAAAAGATTGATTTGAGATCAGAATACTATTAGGTGAAATTTTGGAATTCTGAAATATATGGTATAATTTTTCGATGTTTTTATAGTCTTTATCATTATTTGGTAATGTTGTTTGGTCTCACAAATGTGGTAGATATTTTCATAGCCCTAATGAATTGGTTTTCTAACATATATCTGGATTAATTAAAGGAATAATTTGTAAATGAAATATTTGTGTATTACCACACTAGACACGACAACTCCCAGCATCTTGAGATTGTGCTGAATACACTATGAGAGCACTATATTTACAAAAATCTCAGTAAATTCCACTTTTGGATAAACAAATACCACTGCATATGTCATATCATATTTGAGTAGGGAGTATCAATAAACACATAAAAGGTGAGATCTCTAGTTTCATGGTAAAATCCTATGATGATATATGATATACAATGATTCATGGGGCTATCTAGGTATTACATATGCATCATATAGGAAATTTTACAACTATTAGTTCATTTATAGGTCTGACTAAGAAGGTGTTTAAATTTTATATTCAAAAGATTATGATGAATTATTTTATTAATTGAAAGGTAGTTTGACTTTAGATTCAATCCTGATTCTAGAAGATCTATGAAGGAGATATTAATTTTCTTGTGACTACTCAGGAATTGTTCTAGGATCACTTTTAATATAATAAGATCATGTTGTGGCCTACAGGACTCGTCAGTTGATACCAATTGAGATGAATTATCTAACACCTGATCTTGAGTTAGTATATAAATTTAATTCCTTGAATTTTTAGAGGTATGATTTTCTATTATAGGTTTTTTTGTGGTGTATAAAAACCAATATATCCTCAATTATATCTTTAAATATCTTGATTTGAATCTCAATCATTGTAGATGTGTTGAATACCTATAGTAATTTGACATTTAGTGTGCTTATAGGTCTAGGAAATGGAATGTTGTAGTCGATGATCTCTGCCAAAATACTCAAACATGGAGAATTCATAAGGCTAGTATAGAGTGTAATATTATGTCCCTATTTTTAGAGATACATGTTGTGGTTCAGAAAAATCATCGATGGGTAGTTCTTAAAGGTTTAACAATGACCTATTACATTTTGGAATAAGTAAATATGAATAAAATTTTAGATCCCTAAGGCCAAGTCTTGAGAGAGTGTGTTTTGAATGGGGATTCAACTCCTGGTTGGACCATGGATCAATAGAAAACCAAGGTTTTCATACATGTATATTACATAATCCTTTATGAATATTCAATACATTACAAAAACCCAACTTTAGGAATATAAAATTTTAGTCCTTTCGAATAATGTGACACAAAATTCTTAAATCTTGGAATCTATGCAATATCTACCATAAAGATATTTCAAATTTTTTATCTTTAAAAACATACCCAACTGAAAACCATTCGAAATAACCTAGGGAAATGTAACATAAGAAATGGTATTCTCATATTCACAATAAGTGTAAGAATAAGATATATCAATCTATTATCATATAAAATTTTACGATAAGAATAAGGGTTTTTTGGTCATGTATATAACATAGAATTTTCCTACCAACACTATAATAGATAATGAACATGAGTCCTGGCATAAAAATTTATCATTTGAGAAAACATGGGAAAATACAATGAGAACCACCATTAATCAATCATTGTCTATAAGCTCTATCATAAAAGTTTTGAAACATCATAAATATATTAAACCATTTAATAAGTCATGTTTAACTACAAAGAAAAACAACATAGTGGTTTAGGACTCATAAAATATTCCCCATAGTGGATTAGGATGTACCTTTTTCCCATATTATATCTTGATGCTCCAGTTACCCATAGGGGATCAAGATTTATATTTCTCCCATAATAGATTAGGATGCACTTGTTTCCCATAGTTGATCAAGTACATTGAAATTTTCCCAAAATTATCTTATGATATGTAAAGGTTCATGAAAATAATTGGATGAATATATATTCATCTCCAATAATATAATGAAATATCCAATATATTTGTTCCACAAGATCATAAAACATTCATTGTTTTGTTTCCCATGAAATGACATTTCCCACATAAATAGTTCTTCATATCATAACAAATGGAAACAGGGATGCTCTCATAATATTTTTATCATGGTATAACATGTGTAAGAGAATCTGGTTTTATAAAAATCCATTAATTATAATCCATTTAGAGAAATAATAATAATGTTATAACTTATTCAATCTTAGCTGGAAACATATTCTTCTAGGCTCAGACTCCTCCAGACGACCAGTTTGTGGGGGGGGGGGTTTCTGGTTTTGGAGAGTTCGAAAATGAAACTATTGTAGATTACCTTTTTAGTAAATATATGAATAATGTTATCCGATGTTCATATCCTCAATAAATAATTATTTTTATCTAATGATATCACATTTGATGGAAACATATATCTATTGATTTTTTAAAACATTTCTTGAAGAAAATATCTTTTATAATTTGAAAAAAAACAATTAAAAAATTATTATTAAAGGAACATGAAAACTAATAGAGGAAAATAAAATTTTACTAATTTCTGTGATTATAAGAAGTTACGTCCATGTCGTATATATAAAAATAATTATTCTATTCACATTTTTGATAAATTCAAAATATGCACTGTTTAGAAAACGACCTGAAGATTCATTACAGTTTTTTTTCTAAAATGTAAAATGTGGGTAAAAATTTATTTTATACATAAATTTATAGTAATAAAATATATATGAATTTTTTTTAAAAACACGGTTTCAGAAGAAAAAATCATTCTGGTTAAAAATATGTTATCAATTATTTTAAGTTAAAAAGAGTATAAAATGGTACTACAAGATGAATATATCATTAATAAATATAAAAGAATGAAATTAATTATAGTCATGGGGGTTAATTCATAATATTTCATCATTTGAGACTTAATCAGGAACAATCTTGAAGAATGATGAGATTATAACATAACATATTTACCACATAGGTAGTATTAAATTGTAATCTCTAAAAAGATATTTCCATAATGGAAAAATGGAAAATATCAAGGTTATATAAATTCAGGATATTAAATTTCAAATGGAATGTATACACACCTTTTAAAAAGAGGTAGGTTCATAATATAACATATGTCTCAAAGATGTAAAATTGATACAAAAATCCCATACCACTTTGGTTACTACTAAAATATAAAACCCAAAAAAGATATATCATAAAATGGACATGTAAATCACCATAATTTCTAAGATAAGAATAAAAAATCCATTCTTTTGAATTATATACACCTTATAAGAGAAACATGTGGTGAATATGACATGTGTCTAATAGAAAAGTAAAAGACAGATAGAAATCAATTACATTAAGTGCCAATTTCTTTCATATATGTTAAATTCTACTATATAATATAGTAAAAATTATTTTAAATATATTAAAGAACCATAATTATATATATTATACCATATATTATTTACATGTATCATTTTATTATAAATGTTTTCATAATTCCATGTTAATGTGATATTTTGTGTAACAGCCACATGATTTTCGTATAAGTTTTCATTTTTTTCCTATTAGATAGATCATGGTTGCATAATATCAGAAATAATAATCATATTTATGCCACCATTTTAGTTTTAATACCATTCATGAAATATGGTTTCAATAAAATAATTATGTTAATCTCATTAATATAGTAGGTTGTATGTATGCATGAGTAACATTTAATTTTTTCAGTGAAAATTATTTAAAGATGTTATATAATAAATATTATTTCATAAAATGATATGAGGCAGCTATCCACCTCGGTAGAATCTTTTGTGCTTTCTTTGGCTTCATCCTTGATGATGTATCTAGTGAACGGTGTGTGATGAAGGTGTGCTATGGTATAACAACATCTCTAGAATCCTGGCATACATCCTTGGGTAGGCGATAGAAGCTTTGGATGGGGTGGGGGCTTCGATAGATGGGTGAGGATTTGATATTATGATATATCTATAGTGGGGTTAGGTGGAAGTGATGCTTCACTAGGTAATTGGCGGCTGAGGCTGCATCGGTTGTCTCCTATGTAGGTCTAGTTTTGGCAAAAGATCTGGGCATGATTGTGCATGATCTATATTGTTGTGGTGTGGGAGAGGCTTGGGTGGCATGGCAGTGGAGATAGTCATATGAAGGTCTGTTGAGCGGAGATAAGAATGGAGTGATGGCAAGAGGGGGGGGGGGTGAATTGCCTTTTAAAAAATAATTAACAATTTAAAATCAAAGTTAAAAGTGCAGCGGAAATAAAATAGGCAAGACACAAAATTGATAACGGAGTTCGGCTTAAACCCAAGCCTACGTCTCCGCTCCCAATTCAACCGTTGAGAGATTTACTACCGCTTGCCTTTTAATGGTTTAATAAAGAAACCCACTAGACTTTAAGGTTAGTCTAGAACCTATTACAGCTTGCTTTTAATGGTTGAGCAAGAACCCACTTGCTTTTAATGGTTGAGCAAGAACCCAATAGCCTTATTACAGGTGAAGGTTAGCTCACCTTTGATTCAAGCCTTTTAAAAGGGAAGGCTTGTCTAACCTCTTCACACCTTGAAGGTGGTGTGAAAACCCAAGAGAGAGGATGAGAGAAAGAGATGGGGGTTTGTAGGCACAAACCCAAATTAAAGCTCAAAATGATAAAATAATAAAAACCGTAATGGGAGAAGTCTTGGGCACCAATGGATTGATGAGGTTGATGAAGAGCGCTCCCAAGCTTCTTTGGTGGTGCTCCTTGGATGTGGAATTGAGTTGGAGCAAGTGGGGGTTCCGTGGAGGAATGCGTCGGAGGTTCGCCAAATGATCAAAAATGTGTCCGTGGGCTTCTTTATGGCTTGGTTGGTGTTCCGGGGCTTCCTAGTCCTTTATTTATAGAGGGGGAACCCTCAAATAGCCTTTGGGGGTCTTCGGAGCCGTTGGAGAGGCCTTCGGAGCCGTTGGGAGTCAAGTGGACAAGCCTGGTCAAAGCCCAACGGCTAGTTTGACTGGCTCCACCGGCTGACCGGTGCTTGTCCATCGGTTGGCCGGTGCTTTGAAAAAGGAGAGGCCTTCGGGCTCAGGCACCACCGGCTGGCCGGTGAGGAAGCCACCGGTTGGCCAGTGCTGAGGCAGTAGCTGACCCATTCTGTCTGGGTGCCACCGGCTGGCCGGTGGTGGGACACCGGTTGGCCGGTGGTCTGGACAGAAGGATGCCTTCTGTCCAGGCTCCATCGGCTGGCCGGTGGTCTTACAGCGGTTGGCCGGTGGACTGAAATTCAGTCCACTTTGGCTTTCTTGCTTTCTTGGCCCAATTCCTTGGAAACCTGAAATCATGCCTATCAACCAAAAAACACTTAAAACAAGATTAGATAAATAAGACAGTGATTGTGATCATGAAAATTAAACCACGAGGGGTACGAGAGGTACAACAATCTCCCCCTATTTTGATAATCACAATCACCAAAACAAACAATGTAAAAATGAAATGAAAGGCATGCTTTAAAGGATAAATGGGAAAGTAAAGCAAAGCATGAGAGAACGATTTCTCCCCCAATCAACCAATAATTTCTCCCCCTTTGTGATTATCAAAATATCACGGGGCATAAAACTTGATTGAGGGAAGGGAATTGAAAAACAAGATACATTTTTTAAACCAATTGAAATTTTTGAAATTTGAATTGAAAGTTTTGAATGAAAATTTTGAATTAAAAAACTTTGAATTGAAAATTGAAAATTTTGAAATTGAAAGTTTTGAATTGAAAGTTTTGAATTTAAAGTTTTGAATTGAAATTTTGAAATGAAAGATTTGAATCGAAAATTTTGAAATGAAAGTTTTGAAATTGAACTCAAAAAGGCTTAAACGATCCTAACTCCCCCTAAATAAAAACAACAAATCACCGGGGAGAGGTTTTTGAAACCGAAACAAATTTTGGCCCAGAGAGACTCGCTAAAAGGGATTTTTCAATCCATACTTTTTTAGTGGCGGGTCTTCTACTATAAAATTCATCATTGAAGAAAAAACGTTTTGGGCCTTCCATACCGGGCATTTTTGCAATCGCACTCATAAATTAAGTGCCCGGGTTTTTTACAATAATTTCAAAATTTATATTGGGAGCTCCCCCTTACAAAAATAGTTGGAGCATGGGAAGAGGAAGCTTTCATGGAATAGCCAAGCCCTTGGGTGGTTCTAGATATGCGTTAGGAACCGAGCAATTTGGAAAGGTTATGTTCACCTTCGGTGAACTTAGCTAGGGATTCCCTTAAATCTTTGATAGTTGATTCCATGGAATCAACATCGTGAAGATTTTGTATTTTGAGGGAAAACTCTTCCTTTTCTTTGAGAAGTTGTTCCTTTTCGGAAGAAAGTTTTTTGAAATTCTTTTTTAAAGCAACAAATTTGGAAGAAAGTTCGTGAAAACCTTCCTCCAATTGATCTCTAGCATGTTGGAGATCCTCATAAGACAAATGATTGAAAGAATTTGAAGAACTAGAGGAGGAGGAGTCAGAAGAGGTTACCTCATGAAATGCCATTAGACATTTTTTACCGTTGTCACTGGAGGAGGAGGAGGAGGAGGATGTGGAGCTATCACTCCATGTGGCCTTGAAAGCCTTCTTCTTTTCCTTTTGCTTGGCCTTTTTCTTGTTGAGTGGACAATCAGGCCTGTAATGGCCTTTCTTGCCGCACCCGTAACATTTTACCTCGGGCTCGGATTTTTCACTGGGTTGATCCTTGCAGGATTTCTTCTTCTTGTGCTTCTTCATGAACTTGTGCATTTTGCGGGCAAGATTCTCCATTTCGGAATCGTCGCTTGAAGAGGAAGACGATGAGGAGGATGATCTTTCTTCTTGTTGAACTTTTAAGGCGATGTTCTTTGGAACTTTGATCGGTTTTCCTTCCTTTTCAGCTTGCCTCCTCATGGTGATCTCGTAGGTCATGAGGGATCCGATGAGCTCTTCGACCGGCATGTTCTTGATGTCTTTTGCTTCTTGAATTGTCGTCACCTTTGGAGCCCATGAGCTTGGTAGGATCCATAGGATCTTCTTGACCATCGTTTCTGCAGAAATATTATCTCCAAGAGATTTTCTACTATTGAAAATGTCAGTGAAACGAGTAAACATTTCAGAAATATTTTCAGATGGATGCATGGTAAAAGACTCAAAATCTTGACGGTACATGTCCAATCGAGTATCATTGACTTTGTTGGTCCCCTCATGGGTAACTTCCAAACTTTTCCAGATTTCATGTGATGAGGTGCATGTGGAAACTCGATTGAACTCATTACGATCAAGGCCGCAATGTAGAGCGTTCATGGCTTTGCCATCAAGCTCGAAATTTTTAATATCGGCTTGAGTCCATTTGGATTCATCTGAAGAAGAGAGAGAATAACCATGCATGACAATTTTATAAATAGGATAACCTATACTTCTAATAAAAGTGGTCATGTGGTTTTTCCAATAAGTGTAGTCGGTTCCATCAAAAAATGGAGCACGACCCAAAGAATAGCCTTCGGGGGCGAAAGAGGTTGAAGCCATCACAATGGATCATGAATTTTAAACCGGTGAAGGTATTACTCAAATTTTGCCTCTGATACCAATTATTGAGTGGAGATAAGAAAGGAGTGATGGCAAGAGGGGGGGTGAATTGCCTTTTAAAAAATAATTAACAATTTAAAATCAAAGTTAAAAGTGCAGCAGAAATAAAATAGGAAAGACACAAAATTGATAACGGAGTTCGGCTTAAACCCAAGCCTACATCTCCGCTCCCAACTCAACCGTTGAGAGATTTACTACCGCTTTCCTTTTAATGGTTTAAGCAAGAAACCCACTAGACTTTAAGGTTAGCCTAGAACCTATTACAGCTTGCTTTTAATGGTTGAGCAAGAACCCACTTGCTTTTAATGGTTGAGCAAGAACCCACTAGCCATCTTATAGGTGAAGGTTATCTCACCTTTGATTCAAGCCTTTTAAAAGGGAAGGCTTGACTAACCTCTTCACACCTTGAAGGTGGTGTGAAAACCCAAGAGAGAGGATGAGAGAAAGAGATGGGGGTTTGTAGGAACAAACCCAAATTAAAGCTCAAAATGATAAACAATAAAAACCGTAATGGGAGAAGTCTTGGCCGCCAATGGATTGATGAGGTTGATGAAAAGAGCTCCCAAGCTTCTTTGGTGGTGCTCCTTGGATGTGGAATTGAGTTGGAGCAAGTGGGGGTTCCTTGGAGGAATGCGTCGGAGGTTCGCCAAATGATCAAAAATGTGTCTGTGGGCTTCCTTATGGCTTGGTTGGTGTTCCGGGGCTTCCTAGTCCTTTATTTATAGAGGGGGAACCCTCAAATGGCCTTTGGGGGTCTTCGGATCCGTTGGAGAGGCCTTCGGAGCCGTTGGGAGTAAAGTGGACAAGCCTGGTCAAAGCCAAACGGCTAGTTTGACTGGCTCCACCGCCCGACCGGTGCTTGGCCACCGGTTGGCCGGTGCTTTGAAAAAGGAGAGGCCTTCGGGCTCAGGCACCACCGGCTGGCCGGTGAGGAGGCCACCAGTTGGCCGGTGCCGAGGCAGTAGCTGACCCATTCTGTCTGGGTGCCACCGGCTGGCCGGTGGTGGGACACCGGTTGGCCGGTGGTCTGGACAGAAGGATGCCTTCTGTCCAGGCTCCAGCGGCTGGCTGGTGGTCTTACACCGGTTGGCCGGTGGAATGAAATTCAGTCCACTTTGGCTTTCTTTCTTTCTTGGCCCAATTTCTTGGCAACCTGAAATCATGCCTATCATCCAAAAACACTTAAAACAAGATTAGATAAATAAGAGAGTGATTGTGATCATGAAAATTAAACCACGAGGGGTACGAGAGGTACAACAAGGTCATAATATGGAGGTGGTATCGGTTGTGTGTGATGGTACAATGATGGAGTTGGAGATTTGGTCCAGATATGGTTTCAGACTAGATATGGTCGAATTATTCCTGACATCCCTTGGGGTTCTTACGATGCGATGGGGTGGGATGTAAAGACCAAATCTATAACTCCCTAACCCCAGTTAATTGGAATCGGTGTATTAATACAAAACATTGTAATGATCACAAGGAAATGATGTCCTGAAATATGGATCAGTTTAGTATTATTGGGAACAAGATTCATACATAAGTTCAACCTTACAACTTGAAAAGAAATACAACACTAATTTACATCATTAGAAAAATCAAAACCTACTAGATTATGCCTGAAAGTCACTCATAACTAACTTCTTCATACCCTGGGAAAATGAAACATAAGAAAGGGGTTATCTCAAATGCTCCGTAAGGGTATGCAATGCAGTAGAAGATATCATAAATATTAAGCATGATTAATAATTTAAAACACTTTCATTTAATGATAATAAAAAATGAACACTTTTATGGAAGGAATATGATCTGATCAAATAATTCCCTAATAAAACATTATCAGGGGTATTCTACAGGTCGATTGACCACATGAACCATCAATATTTTTTTCATAATGAGTGATTGTATAATGCCAGAAATTTTGAAACATTTAGTCAAGTCCTTGACCAAGATGTCTATAAATGATTAAGGCCTTAGCCAAAACCATATATCAAATTGTGAAAACCCTCAATCAATTACACATCTATTTTTCTCATGAGACATACTGATACATCAAGGAACTATAGTGCGATCCACCCATTACATACTGCGTCCAATACTTTCCTCGTATGAAAAGGTTGAAATATAACATAAACATTCATGTTAAAACAAGCATACAAAATTTCAATACTTTAAACATAAAACATGAATGGTATAAAAATAAAACATACATAATAAAACAAATAAAAAAACCTTCAATACTATATGGTAGATTTTTATCATAATGAATCGACATCAAACAAGTATAAAATCCATCATAGGATGTTAACATAGATGAAATCCAAACTATTTGAGATAAATATCTCTTTCTTTTTTTGAAATCATTTGAAGTTACATGATTATAAAAGAAAACGTTTATTTTGAAAGTATTCTTCTAATCTTGTAAGGGAATCTTTGACGATGTTATAATGGCGGAGAAAACCTTCACCCAACATATAATTTAAAAAAGACATTCTTACCTTAATTTTGTTGAAAAAGGTCGTAAAGTACCTTGTTTGGAAACTGATTGAAAGATTTATTTAAAAACATATAAGTTAGAATAATGGTATAAATGAATTTGATCTAATCTCTAGAAAATAGTAAATATGTTTTGAAATAAATTTTTAAGAAACGTGGATGTGGATGATTAAGAGGTCCCATTAGATATGTAAAAACAACATCGGACAATAAAGAGATTGTAGAATTAACTCTTACCTTGTACTTTTCCTTGATCAAGGATAGGTTAAACTCCTGTATAATGGTGAAATAATGGTTATTAAATTATACAATAATATTATTCATTAATATGATATCATATATGATCTTTTAATATTGCTTTGTTAATAATATTTTAGTATTATCGTCGTTTCGGTTGTAACTGGTTCATTTTCCTTTATATGATTTTTAGGTAATTAATGTTTGTTATGTATAGGATGTATCTTATTCATATTAAGAATGATATTAAATCTTTAAACATTATTTTCAATCATCATATTTAAATTATTCTTGAATGGATATTATGGGGAATGAATCTCATTGTGTTCGTGGAGACGGTAATCCGTACGGACGCTCGAGTGACAATATCATTGTTTTGATATTAAAATCATATATAATTTGATGGTAAATCATATATACAGAATTATTATCATGTAATATTTATTATTTACATAAATTATATATCATTATTATTTTCATCCAAATAATAATGTATTGAATAACAACTACACCACGACGTGGAGACGTTAAGCCGTACGTACACACGTACCGTGACATGTAATTCAATGGATGGATAGAATAATGAATATGGATTTACCATATGTATAATAAGATCATAGTATATATACGATACTGGATTTATAATTTTATAATAGAAACAACAAGGAAAGATGAAGTGGAAGAAGAAAAAACGTGAAAGTGGTGATATAATATTTAACTCTTCTTATGGTTCTTCCATTTGATTTGATAAAATGGGATTCATAGGTTGGATTTATAAATAATGTAAGGCCTCTAGGATGAAGGGAGGACAGTGGAGATGATATTTGGGTAGGTTTTGGCCAATCCAAATGGCTTTGAATGTGTGAATAAGATTGAAGGGGAAGATCCCTTTTATAAGAGGGGTGAGTGGCATCTTAGGAAAATATTGAAATATTATTTATAATAAAATAATTTTCGGTTTATAATTGCTCCAAAATAATTTTTTTCGAGGATAAGGTGGGTATGGGTCAACATCCTCTCAACCAATATGTTTTATACATGTTTAGGTCACCGTATTGACCTTATAATTTAGATTTAACTCTTAGTTAATTGTTTGACATTTACAGTTTCCCTTTGTATTTTTATATTATATGGTTAATAAACATACTATAAAGTTCCAAGAGAACTCTGAGTGGTTAATTATTAATATATATATAACCTTATCTAAGTCATTTGGCCAAACCATAGATTTTTTGGAATATTATATCAAATAATAATATAATATTTTTTAAAAAAACTTTTTTATATCAATTTTGACACTATTTGGTATTTTGTTTTTTCTAAATTCATAACAGCATTATTACATAGAAAAAAGTTAATTTAATCATCTTTAACATGTCATATTAACCTATAAAATTAGTTTAATTCATAAAAAGTCATAAATTACATTTATATGTGTATTTATAATATCAATAATTTTAATATTTCATCAATAAAGTAATTACTGCATCATCATTGTGTCATAAAATAATTAAAATTTTTAAAGTCTAAAAATTAGAAATTACATACCATTATGTAGGAAATATTTTTATCATTATAATGAGTATTCAAAGTATAATATATCTTATTTATAGCCCTATATTAAAAATCGTTTAGTTATTAAACTTTGATTTTAACACTTTTAACACTTATTTGATTTAAATAATAATAAATGTCCTAATCTAATACAAGTGGACCTAAAGGATTATATTTTATTACCATTGTTTATTTTCTAATTAAACTTATCCAATATAATTTGGAAATGTGTTAGAGTAATAATAATATCATTTTTACCCTTAATGACCCTACTTACTTTTAACCATGGTAAATAAAAGTCAATAGTTACTATTCACAAAAAAATTATTTTTATCTTATTGAACGACATTTATCTTATTTATATCAACTGTGTCCCTAATATTTTGGAAATTCAATTCTCAGAAGTAGTAAAATTATATTTTAAGAAAATTTATAAATTCTCTTAGGAGGTGGGTAAAAGACGGTAAAAAGTAAAAAAAAAATTATATGTCTAAAATAATTATAAACTGACTCTAGTGAATTGAGTTGAGATTATATAGGTATTACATATATATTTTTACCTAAAATAAATTTAAATAAAAAAATATTTATTTAAATAAAATTTTTGTTTTAAAATATAATTCAATGTTTTTCACTATCCATCAAAAATTTGATGTTTTCAGAAAAATACCAAAAATTCACCCTAAGCTAATTTTGATATTTCGAATCCAAAACTGATGTCCATTTTGAAAAATAAAAATTATAAAAATTCAAAAAATGGGTATTACTATTCATAATGGCTAGTTTGATTGGTGACGGTGTGTTAGAATCTCGATGTTGCCTACAATGCAGGCTATTTCATTATTGAAAGAGAAACATACCATAGAAGTTTTGGGCATTACTTTCTCCCCTCCTTAAAATAGTTTTGTCCTCAAAATTTCTAGAATATTATTGCATAAATAGAATCGGGTGGTTCTTCGTCATATATTCCTCGGGTTCCCACATTTCCTCTTCCATTTTATGGTTTCTCCATACAACCTTTACTAGACGATTCTTCCAGTTTCTCAACACTTTTACACTTGTATCAAGAATATTAACATGCTCTTCACAATAAGATAGATCATGTTCAAGTTCTAATTCCACATAGGTGTTCTCTTGCATTGGGACATGCACCTATATTCTCAATAGTGATACGAGAAACACATCATGAACATTGGAAATACTTGGAAGCATTTCCAAAAGGTAAGCTATAGCCCCACATCGTTCGAGAATTTCGAATGGTCCGATGGACCTGGGACTTAATTTTACCTTTTTACCAAATCGTATAACTCCCTTCCATGGAGATACCATCATGAAAACATGATATCCTACAATAAATTCCAAATTCTTCATTCTGTTATCGACATAGCTCTTCTGCCTACATTGAGCTGATTTGTTGTGGGTTGGGAAAACCTTTACCTTCTCCATCGTTTCCTCCACATGTTCTAGGCCTATAAGTTTTCTTTCACCTACATCATCTCAATATGTTGGTGTGAAACATATCTTTCATTATAATGCTTCATATGGTGCCATATGAATAATTTAATCGAAGCTATTGTTATAGGTAAATTCTACCAAAGTTAAATATTGATCTCACATACCTTGAAAGTCATGTGAGCAAGATCTCAACATGTCTTCTAAGGTTTGAATATTTAGTTCTAATTGACCTTCAGTTTGAGGGTGGTAGGCAGTGCTCAAACGAAGTTCAGTATCTACGGCTGTGTGAAGAATTTTCCTAAATCTTGATGTAAAATGTGGATCTTGATCAGAAACAATCTATAGAGGTACTCCATGATGTCTTAAAACATCATTAATATATAGTCTTGATAAATGTTAAAGTGGTAAATCTTCACTTATAGAATGAAAATGTGCTAACATGGTAAGATGATCAACAATGCCCCATATTTCATCATTCCTTCATGGTGTCTTTGGTAGTCCTATGTCAATGTCCATCGTAATATTATTCAATTCGCACTCAGTTATTTGAAGATGTTCCATGACCCATTTTTCTTTTAGACAATCACCAGGATGCTTCCTTCCACAATTATCACAGGGTGGAAATTCAATTCTTCCCTTCTTCCCTATCTACTTATTTCTTTTCCCATAGTTTTAACTAGATCATGTCTTCTCTTGATTTTCTTTAAAGTCGTAAGACATAGAGAATTCCTTTTCTGTCTTGATAGCACATGAGAAAATATCTTCTTACGATTAGAATAATTATAATACTAATTCTTGCAGAGAAATGGATGTAACCCATCAATGAAATGGTCAATCTTACTTCTTGGTTTACGTATATAATCTGTAGCATGCCTTGGTATCCTTCTAATGTTAGCTTTATACTTTGCGACATTCTCATCCTTTTTTTACATTAGACTCAGAAATTTACTTTCCATATCCTCCCGATGGTCACAGGTAAGGTATTTTTCCAAGAAAATTTCTTTAAACTCGCTTCCTTCCATATTGGAAACTTCATCATGTTCCTTCGTGTTTTGAATCAATTTCCACCATTTATCAACATCTCCAGTGAGGTGATAAACAAACATGAAAACTTTTTCACTTTCGCTACTCCCCAAAGCGTAAAATATTTTCTCTAAGGAATTTATCCATTGCTTATCCACTAATGTATTTGTACTGCCATTGAATGTTGGTGGGTTTTTCCTCATGAATATATCTAACATTGATCCTCTGTATTGTGGATCAGGGTTCTCCATATCGGTAATGTTATTAATCATAACATATGTGTGTTGTCCCAGTATGGTGATAAGATGATCAGAACTAGTTGTATCACCAGCTCCACTATAATTATCTTGATTAGGTGGGAAATCCCTAAATAAATTACGTTATTTTATATGGTTTCCATTCATTCCACTGGGCTCCATTTCTAAACAATGGCATATAATAGATTAGTTTATGAATCACAATACATAAATCCAAACTTATAAAACACTTAACATATACTGAACAGTTTATGGATATTATCCATAATCATAAAAACGTTTTCTTTTAGAATGTATATACTCATAATCCATTCATAATGGTTTGTAATGAAAATGGGAATTATTCTAAGCATATCCCCCGGGAGTGTCGTAACCAAGAGTGAAGAAAGGCTCATTGTTGTGCACCAATTCTCATTTGAGTCCAGCTCAAAGCGGTGATTTCAGGTATTACACTTAGGTTCATCTGTGCCACAGCTGCCTCTACCTACTCATATCTAGACAGGTATGTATTTCATGGAAAACCTACAAAATCTCAGTAGTACCAAAATTCTAGAAGTTCTTATATACTAATTTTCAAATTCTATCTTAGGGTTATGTGCTCTAATCAAAGTTTAATTAAATCTAGTTTACAATGTTTGTACTAAACTTCCTCTAATACCAACTGTAACACCCCGACCACATTTACCCAGAGTCGGTGCATTATTATATAACATTGGCATGATCATAAGGAAATCATGTCCCGAAAGACATTTAGTATTATTGGAAACAAGATTCATACATATGTTCAACATTACAACATGGAATGAATACAACACTAATTTATTCAATTAGAAACATCCATGCCTCTAAGATAATGCCTCCAAGTCACTCATAACTAAATTCTGCATATCTTGGGAAAATGAATCATTAGAAAGGGTGAGCTCAAACGTTCATTAAGCGTATGAAATACAATGGAAGATATCATAAATATTAATCAGGGTGAATATTTGAAAAAACATACTCTTACCAATAATAAACATGAACACTTTTATAGATGTATTATGAGCTGAGTAAATAGTTCCATAATAAAACACAATAATGTGTATTCTACTAGTGTAATGAACAACTAAACCATCAATATTTTTTTCATAACGAGGTAATGTATAATGTCGGACATTCTGAAACGTTTTGTCAAGGCCTCGGCCAAGACGTCTAAAAATGATTAAGGCCTCGACCAAAAACATATATCAAATTGGGAAAGGCCTCAGCCAATTCCACATCTATTTGTCTCATGATACCTACTGATGCATCGATGAGATATATTAGGCTCCAACCAGCACTTACTTAGTCCAATACATACCTTATATGAAAAAGTTGAAATATAACATAAACATTCGTTTTAAATCTAGAATACAAAATGTCAATACATTAACCATAAACAATGAGTGGTATAAAAATAACACATCCATAGTCAAACATATCCCAAAACCATCAATAAAATAAGGAATATTTGTATCATAATGAATCGACTTCAAACAAGTATAAAATCCATAAACGTATGTTGACATAGATTAAATAAAAACTGTTTGAGAGAAATATCTCTTTATTTTTCTGAAATCTTTTAAAGTTACATATTTATAAAAGAAAGCATTTATTTTGAAAATATTATATAGGCTTTCAAGGGAATCATTGATTATGATATAATGGCAGAGAATAACTTCACCTGACGTATAAGTTAAAAAAGACATTCTTAACATAATTTTGTCAAAAAGGTCGTAAAGTACATTGTTTGGAAAATGACTGAATGATTCCTTTCAAAACATATAAGTTTAAATAAGGGTATAAATGAATTTAATCAAGTTTTTAGTAAATAGTAAAAAAAATGATATACATTATTAAGAAACATGGATGTGGATGATAAAGTGGTCCTAGTAGATACTAACGTAAAAACAGCCTCAAATAATAAAGATATTGTAGTATTTACCATTACCTTGTACTTTTACTTAGTAAATGGTAGGATAATATCATGTATAATGATAAAATAATTTTTACAGAATTATAAAAGAACCATATAAATTAATATTATATCATATATTATCTTTTAATATTTCTTTGTTAATAATGTTTTAGTATTATCATCGTTTCAGGTGTTAACAGATTCATTTTCCTTTATATGATTTGTTATGTATGAAATGTTTATTATGGATAGGATATATCTTATTTGTATTCAGACTGATACTAAGTCTTTAATTTTTTTTAATCATCAAATTAAAATTATTATTGAATGGACACGATGGAGAATGAATCTCATCGTGTTTGTGGTGACGGTAATATGTACGTACGGATGAGTGACTATATCATTATTTTGATATTAAAATAAAATATAATTTAATAGTATATCATATATAAAGAATAATTATCATGCCATATTTAAAATTTAAATCAATTATACATCATTATTATACCCATCCAAATAATAATGTATTGAATAACAATTACACCACGACGTGGAGACTGTAATTCGTACGTACGCATGTATGGTGACATGTCACTCAAAGGATGGATAAATTAATGAATATGGTTGTACCATATATATATAATAACATCACAGTATATATAAGATACTCGATTTATTATTTTATAATGTAAACAACAAGGAAATATGAAGTGGAAGAAGAAAAAACATGAAAGAGGCGATGAAATATTAACCTCTTCTTCGAGGTATTTCTTTTGATTTGATCAAAACGGATTATAGGATATCATTATGACTAAAGGAAGTCCTCTAAGATTTATTTATGATAGTGGAGAGGATATTTGGTTTGGTTTTGGCAGATCCAAAAGGATTTTAAGGTGTGAATTTGAGAGAAGGGTAAGTTCATTTTTATAAGAGGGGTGAGGGGAACCTTAAAAAAAGATTGAAATATTAATTTATAATAAACTCATTTTCGGTTTCTAATGGCTCAAAAATATTTTATTTCTAGTCTAAAGGGGGTATGGGTAGATAAAAATTCAACCAATAGGTTTTAGACTTGTTTTGGTCACCATTATAACCATTTCATTTATATTTAACTCTTAGATAAATAGTATGACATTTACCATGTCTCACTGTATTTTTATATTATATGGTTAACAAACATACTATAAAAATACATGGGAACTCCAAGTGGTTAATTATTAATATATATGACCTTATCTGTGTCATTTTTTGGAACCTTATATTTTTATGAATATTTTATCAATTAATAAAATAATATTTGTTTAAAAAAACTTTTATGTCAATTTTGACACTATTTGTTATTTTGATTTTTCTAAATTTATAATAGCATTATTATTTCTAAAAAAACTGATTTAATCAACCCTATAATTTCCTATTAACATATATATTTATTTTAATTCATAAAAAGTCTCATATTAAATTTATTTGTGTATTTATAATATCAATTATTTTAAAATTTCATTAATAATGTAATTAATGAATCATTATTGTGTCATAAATAAATTAAATTACTTAATGTTTAAAAATTATAAATAAAATACCATTATGTTGGAAATACTTTTATCTTTCCTATTAATATTTATAGTCGAATTTATCTTATTTATAACCCTATATTAAAAATTGATTAGTTATTAAACATTTATTTTAACACTTTTAAATCTTCTTTGGATTAAATAGTAATTAATGTCCTAATACAATCCAAGTTAACCTAAAGGATCATATTTGTTTCCTAAGATTATTTTTTTCAATGTAAAATTATTAAATAGAATTATAAAATGTGTTAGGGTAATAAAAAAAATTCATTTTTACGCATAATTACCCTATTTTCTATAAACTGTGGTAATTAAAAGTCAAAATATTCTGTTAAATAAATTATTTTTATCATATTAAACCACATTTTACTGACTTATATTAACTGTGTCTCTCATATATTTTAAATTTAATTTACAGAATAGGTAGAATTATGTTTTATGCAAATTTTCAAATGCTCCTAAGAGGTGGATAAAAGACGGTAAAAAGACCGATAAATTTTATATATATCTAAAATTATTATAAACTGACTTTGAATAATTGCATTGAACATATATAGGTATTATGTATCTATTTGAAAAAAAAAATTAAATAAAATAAATAATTATTTAAATATAAAGTCAGTTTTAATCTATAACTTAGTTTTTTTTCACTATTCAAAAAAAATTGAATTTATTTAGAAAAATACCAAAAATTCACCCTAAGAAAATTTCAATATTCCGAATCCAAAAATGAATTCAATTTTGAAAAATAAAATTTATAAAGTTTTAAAAACTGGGTATTACTATTTATAACATCTAGTTTGATTGGTCGCGGTGTGTTAGAATCTCGAAGTTGCGTACAATGCAAGCTATTGTATTATTGAAAGGTAAATGTAACGTAGAAGCTTGAGGGGTTACAACAGTGTATAAGTATATCTAGTTCACTGTTTTAAATTTACTAGGATATAGAGGGGTTTTAACTATAATGGGAGTAGGTGGAAAATATGCTTTGTCAGCATGACCGCAAGTGGTGATAGAGGAGCTGGTTGCTAGGGACAGGATAGTTCGGGATGTCTAACCAGGGATCTAGATCTTGTTTTGGACTTTTTCCAAAGAGATCAAAAAATTTGACTGTTTGGTTTTTGGTTTGGTAATGGATTTTGACCTAGTGGTCTCTTGGGCGTTGAAATTTTAATGTTTTGTGTCCTTGGTCATGTGGGCTTGTAATGAGTTTACCTTAAATATGTTTAATAAGGTTTATTGTTTTCATTAATTATAAATAAATTGGATTTCCCCAAAACATTTTGACAATAAATTATATTTCAATAATAATAGGAATATAGTAAATAAAATATTATTTATCTAAATATACGTATACATATCATGCATTTGGTGTGGTGATTAAAATAGTCACATCATTTCATGAAGGTGATAGTCCACACGTACACAAACAATGTTATCATCATTTAGTGACTAAAATGGTAAGAAATAAAATGAGTTATTACCTTTTAAAAGTGATAAAATTTTAATTAATATAATAATTATTTCATTTATATAACATATATTTGTCATTATTATCCTCCATGTAATGCGTTATAGAAAAATGATTCATATCACTTTCTGAGGTGGTAGTCCTTCGTACACACGGGTGATGTTATCATATCCCATATGCAATGGAAATTTTAATGTTATATATGATATAAAAACTCCATAGATATAATTATTTTTTAAATATTATATATATAAACATTATATCCATTTTAATATCCAATTGTGAGAGGTGATAATGGAAAAATGAAATACAAGAGTTCAAGAGGTAGTAGTCCACCATAGAAATGCAAATTTCCTATGAAATTTGATGGATGTGGAAGTGTTTTTATGTCATTATGTTAACATAAAACATATAAATATATTTAATACTAATAGTTACTATATTATCATGTTATAATAATAACTTCAGTAGGTTTAAGAAGAAATAATTAAAAAACGCTTATTGATGAACATTACCTCTTCTTTAGGTATCCTCTATATGTTGGAACCAAAAGCAATCCACTGTTGGATTTTTGTCCATAATAAGGATTCTAGTATGAGTGTAAGAAAGATTAGAAGTAATTTTCTTTGGTATTTTCTTATAAAAATGGGTTTTATGGTTTGAAAAAGTGATTAGGGAGGGTGGCCTTTCATATGTGAAGTGAGTGCCATAGTTGTAATAAATTAAAATAAAGAATCCCACAAACATTTACACCATGTCTCAAGGATCAAATAATGAATAATTTTTGATAAAATAAGATATAAATTCTAAATATGTCCATAAAATTTGTTTTGTATATGTTTTGGGTTATTTTAATCATATTATTTTTTGTTTAACCCACAATACACATTTTTTTACCTTAATAGCAGCGAATAGGTATTATTATTTTTACTATTAATTTGAAAAAAAGTCTGTATAAATTATTTTATAATATAAATTATTATTATTAAAACTATTGAGTCCATTTTTATAAATAATATTTGTATAATAGAAAATGTTTAATTTAAAATTAATCCTGAAGATGTGATGGAAAAACATGTTTTTAAAGAGAAAATGTTAAAAAGTATATAATGTTTTTACATAAAATTCAATATTTGATTTATTCCAATGACTTAAATTAGATTAAAATATTTATAATTGATTTAATTTTAATTTAAACCCAATTTAAAATATAATTTAACTTTATTAAAAATTTAAACATAAATTAATTTTTCAATGTATATTTATTGTTGTCACTATTCAAAAAAAATGAATCTTTTTTTAAAAAATAGTAAAAATATAGCCTAATAAATTAGTTCCATGATGATTTAAAAAATCAATATTATCTTATAAAATTAATTTTCTAAAATTTTAAAATATTATTTTTATAATATATATACAAAAGGGTGAGGCAACATTTTTAAGAAAAATATAGTTTTGAAGCATAAAATTTGATTCATTATTATATCTTGTGTTGAAAACACATAAAATGATTTTAACCAATTAATTTAATATAGAATATTTTAATTGATTTAAAATAATTCACCAAAATTTATCTTTTTAATTTATTGAGGTAAAACATTTTTCTTTGGATAATAATAGTTTTTCAAAAAAAGGTTTTCCTCTATTTGCAAATAGTTTCTATTTTTTAATTAATTGTTTCCTAAATAATTCATTTTATATAAAAGTGAAATACATATAAATTTATAATTTATATAATACCATTCATACCCACTATTCCACTGTCTACGTAATAATTATCATATAATAATACATAAATAATATGATATGTTTTTTTAAACATGGTGTTGCATGTAACACAAGATAAACTTGGTGTTGCCTAAAATGAATGAAAAATATTGTGTTATTTATAACCCAAGCTAAAAAAATGTTTCCTGTAACAATAATTATCTAAAAGATTAAATTTATTTGAAAAAACTATTTAAAAAATCTCGGGGTGTTACATTCTACCCCCCTTAAAATGAATTTCCCCCTGGAAATTTGTCACTTTTTTCACCAACAACTGATGATACTAATTCCTCATTAAATCCTAAAGTTCCCATATAGCTTACTCAATTATGTTGTTTCACCACAAATTATTTTCTATGTGAGTTTTCTCGCTTCATATCACTTTACTTATATGAAGCATAATCTCAACTGATTGTTCCATATAATGTAGATCCTGCTCTAGCGGTACGACCTTTAAGTTTAGTACATATAGAGGATTTGGTTTTTACATCCTCAAGAGAGGTATATGGAACACAATTTTGAACTAAGATATGTTTGGTTGAATCATATAATTATAAGTTACTATCCTGTTATGAATAAGTATTTCAATGTGACCAATATACCTTGGGTGTATATTTTCCTCCTTTCTTCCATAGATAAAATCAATGAAATACATTAACTCTAACATTTAAATATATATATAATTTATAATTATTATCATAACATTTCTATCAACATTGTGGTGTCATTACATGTTTTTAAATGGTTCAACCTTCTCTTCCATCTCACTAGGTATCTCATGTCCCAATAGATTTCTTTGTGCAACTTAATTTTTACGCTAGTGGAAAAAACATTTCACATGTAGGCATTTTTCAAGTCGGTTCTATATAACTAATGTAGAAATTTTAATGATCAAGGTATCACATTTGTTATTCTTTAACCATCATGATATATTGATTAGTATCCATATTTTACATCGCTTATTTTATAACTGACGTAAAATATACAAAGATTAGGGTTTTTAGGTCGGTTATTATATAACTGACGTGAAAATCATATTTGGCGTGCTTCATCACATCAGTTATAAAATAACTGACATGATCATGTAAATCTAGGTGCCTTATCACATCGGTTATTTTATAACTGACATGATAAAGGAATGCTCGGCGCTTTACCATGTCAGTTATGAAAAACAAACATGATAAAGCCAATCTCATCATTTTATCACGTCGGTATAGAGAGACATATATCACGTTGGTTATTTTATAACCGACGTAATAAATAGTTTTCTACGTCGTATTTTAAATATCTGACATTATATACATTAAAAAAGTTTATCACGATGGTTATTAAATAAAATACAAGATAAATCATTTAAATGAATTATGACACCCTGTATTCAGTCATTCAGTTTTCTTCGATCGGGCGACCTGTGACTCGAATCTCATGCACAGAATACCAAGAATCGATTCATCAAAGTCGTGCCCTCCAGCGTCGTTTTTCGAACATCATTCTTCGAATTTATTATTATCAGATCTATCAGGTCAACTCAGAACACTAAAGTAAGCGTCACATGAATCATTTTCAATTTTTTTCCATGATGACCTAAAACAATTTGTTTAGATGTTATTTTTCTTTGGTCTTTCTATCATGGTTAGTTTTATAGTGTTCATATATACCATGATAAATTATTTTCTAGTAAAAAAAACCTGTGGAAGTGATATCGCACAAGTTTATAATTTTTGTATGTTTTATCACGTGTGTGTGCGTGTACAGGGGGTTTCCAAGGGGGTGGGGGATGTGCAAGTTGGTGGGGGTGTCCCGAGGGGTTGGGTGGGTTGTCCAATTGGGTGGGGGTGTCTAGGGGGTGTCAAAGTGGTTTGGGGGTGGTGTCCATGGGGGTTGGGGGTCTCAATGGGTCTGCGGGGGATGTCAAAGGGTGTTGGGTTGGTGTCCAGGGGGTGCAGGGGCTGTCAAAGGGGGTGGGACTGTCTCTAGGGTTCGGGGGGCTGTCTGGAGGGTTTGGGGGGGGGGGGTCCAGGGGTGTGTGTGGGGTGGGGGGTGTCCAAGGGGGTGGGGGAATGTCGAGAGGGTTTGGGGGTTGTCCGAGGGGTGGGGGGGGGGGCTGTCCAAAGGGTTGGGGGGTGTCCAGGGGGTGTCCAAGGGGGTGGGGGTGGGTTGGTGTCTAGGAGGTGTGCGGGTGTCTTGAGGTGGGGGGGGGGGGCTTTATAGAGGTGTGGGAGGTTGTCCAGTGGGTGGGGGCTGTCCAGAGGGGTGGGGCTGTCCATGGGGGTGGTGGTGTCTTGGGGGTGCCCAAGGGGGTGGGGGTGGTGTCTAGAGGATTTGGAGGGATGTACAGAGGGTTGGGGGTGTCCAGGATGTCTATGGTGGTGGTGGTGGGGGGGGGGGGAAGTCTAGGGGTGTTTGTGTGTGTGTGGGGGGGGGGGGGGTCCATGGGGGTGAGGGTGTCGAAGGGGGTGGGGTTTGTCAAAGGGGGTGGGTGGGTGGGGTGTCCAAGGGGCTGGGGGCCTGTCCAGAGGGTTTGGGGAGTTTTCCTTGGGGGAGGTTCTACAGAGTGTTGGGGGGTGTCCAAAGGGGTAGGAGGTGTGGGTGGTGTCCAAGAGGGTGGGGGTAGTGTCGAAGGGGGTTGGTACAGTCTAGGTTTGAGGTTTCCACTATGATTTTTAGGGATTCAAGCATTATGAAAAGATGATGGGTATTGCAATATGATTCTATTTGGTTATATATATTTGGACCAGTCATTAAATATGAGAATATTATGGGTTTTGGGGTGGACCATGTTGTGGTTTTCAAACATGATATGTTATCCTGAACCTATTGTGTCGTGATGATAGGCTTTACTCTGTGATTTTCTCCATCCAAGTTTTTATTTTGAAAATTTGATTTGATTCTCAGGTTTACTCCATTTTCTTCCATTTTTCTATCAATCATTAGAGGCCCCCTGATTTTCTTTGATTCCATGTAATTTCCTTAAATATGTTACTTATTCCATGTTCTTCTTCCTTTATTCCTTGTTTCATTTTTTTCTTCGTCCACTTCTTCTTATCCTTCATTCGTTCTATTATTATGGATGTTTGGTCATTTTTAAATTGATAGTTTAATAGTAATATATGTGTTCTTGGGTTATTAGGTGGGGTTGGGGGTGTCCAAGCAGGTGGGGGGGTGGCTGTCAAGAGGGGTGGGGGTTGTCCAGTTGGTGGGGGCTGTCCAGAGGGGTGGGGGCTGTCCAAGGGGGTGGTGGTGTCCAGGGGGTGTCCAAGGGGGTGGGTGGGTGTCCATGGGGGTGGGGTTTATAGGGGGTTTGGGGGTGTCTATGTGGGTCTCCAATGTGGTAGGGGTGGGGGTGGTGTACTGGAGGGGTGGGGGATGTCTAGGGGTGGGGGTGGTGTCCATGGGGGTGGGGGCAGTATAGAGGGGTGGGGGCTGTCTAGAGGTTTTAAATAATTAGGATATGTGTAGTCTTCAGTAGTAAAGGAATACATATTTTAATGTTTATACTTCATATTTATTTTTTATAGAATTGTAAATTTGGTATCCAGTTCCACCAGGATGTAATCTTTGAGAACCTTAAGAAGAAAGGATCCCAGAAGAATTTAAAACTGTTATATCAAACTATATTATATTTTTAAAATCATATTCAAGAATTTTTTTTAAATACACATAGATTTGTTTTATATTTCAAAATTGTTTTACATTCAAATTATGGTTTATTCATATAAAAATATATTTTCTTATCTTAAGAAGATGTATAATTATGATATTTGTTATAGGTAATAATGATTCGAAGTTTTATTATGTCACATCGAATGAGAAATGACTATGAGGAAGCTGTTGATGCATTTTTTGAGTTTTTAAAATGAAATTTTCTAAGTAGTGACATTTTTTTCTATCCATTCCTAAAATTTTTGAATATGAAGAAATTGAAAATTAGAGCAATAAAAGATCATCTGATTCATCATATTTTTAATTTTTGTTGCAGCCCATTGATTTGGCATGATGAAACTGGACAAAATTTCACTGATGATAATAATTCTCAAGATGATGACTCCTATGGAATTGAAGAAATGATTTGTGATATTGCAGTAGAACAAATTTCGATATAACCGATAGTTTCGCATCAATATGGTGATGCTGAAAAACCATTATATCATGGTTGTACAGATTTTACGGTTTTTTGGCGTTGTTATGATTTATTAACCTGAAGGTGTAACATGGATGGAATGACATAATTTTTACAATGATGCTAAAATTTATGAAATACATTCATCCAAAAGATATTGATCTTCCAGATTCACATTATAAGGCCATGAAAATTTTATTCCAGATGGGATTGGGATACATGAAAATAAATGCATGTCTGAATGATTGTATGATTTATTCGAAAGAATATGAATTTCTGCAGAGTTTCCAAAATGTGGGACATCATAGTATAAGTTGAATGAAAAATCACAGACTGATGTAGAGATTAAAAATATCCCTTAAAATATATTTTTGTACCTTCCTATAAGTCATCGTTTCAAACGTTTATTTACTAATTAACATGATGGAAAAAGGTTAAGATGGCATGCTGATGAGAGGTTATGGGATTGAAAAATATTTCATCCACCTGATTTTCCACAATGGAAGTAAATTGATGAGCAGTATCCTACATTTGGAAATGAAATTAGAAATATCATACTAGGGTTTTGTACATATAGAATGAATCCATAACGAACCCTCATTAGCACACAAGTTCCTAGCCTATTTTATCAGTAATTTACAACCTCTCTCTTGAATTTTGTATGAAGCGCATATATGTCATGTTGAGACTAATGATCTCTAGTTCAAAGGAACCCAGAAATGAAATTGATGTTTTATTGTCACCATTGATTGATGATTTGAAAAGATTATGGGAGGATGGTATTAGGGTTTATGATTCTTATAAAATGGAATATTATCAATTGGATGCAGTGATTTTGTTCACTATAAATGACTTCCTAGCATATGGAATTTTTTTTGCATAGAATGTTAAAAATCATAACGCATGTCTAATTTGCAAAAAACAGAATTCTTATTGTAAATTTCACCATGGGAGGAAAAAAGTGTACATGAGGCATCGAATTTTTTTGCCTATGGATAACTCTTATAGAAGACTAAAAAATGAATTAAATGGCTCACAAGAATTTGATATTTGTCCAAAAACATTATCCCTAGATCTATAGTTTGAGAGGGTGAAAAACGTTGATGTGACATTGGGAATGAAATAGAAATCTGGTAATAATAGACATATTGGGAAGAAAAGGCCAATATTTTTTGAGCTACCATATTATAGATATCATGAATTTATACATAATATGGACATCATGCACGTGGAGAAGAATATCTATGATAGTTTGATGGGACCATTGTGATATATTAAAGGATTGACTAAAGATGGGTTAAATGAAGGATTAGACTTACTGTTACTGGGAATATGTTTGGAGTTAGCTCCCACTCCTAATGGAAGAAGAACATATCTTCCCCTAGATTTTCATACATTTTCAAAGAGGGATAAAATTAGCTTTTGTCAGTGACTTAATGATATCAAAGTGCCTCAAGGTTATTCTTGAAATGTAAAAAAATTTGTCGCATTGAACGACTTGATGTTGGTAGGTATGAATCACATGATTGTCATGTCATGATGCAAAAACTTCTATCTGTTTCATTTTATGGAATATTGCACATATGTGTCAAAAATACTATAATGAAGTTGTGTTATTTTATCAATTCTTTTTTTAATTAGGTGATTGATGTAAATGATTTGAAAATTTTAGAAAAGAATGAAATTTTTTGTCATTGTCAATTTGATATGTATTTTCCTCTAACTTTTTTTGATATAATGGTGCATTTAATGATTCATCTGGATCGAGAAATAAATATTTGTGGACCTGTATATCTTCGTTGGATGTATCCTTTTGAAATGTATTAGAAAATATTGAAGGGTTGTGTTAAGAATATGTATCGACCAGAAGCCTCCATTATTGAAAAGTATATTTTTGAGGAGGTTGAAGAGTTTTGTATGAGCTACTTGGCTGCAGCATAGCACATAGGTTTTCCTCCATCTCTCCTTGAACGAGTTAATAATGAGATAAACATGATCTGTGTCTTGAATGTCAAATTGTTTTTATCTGAATAGGTGAAGAAGTTTGAATCATACATCATGAATAACATAGCTGATTCTCAACTGTATATCACATTTCATATTAATGATTTGAAACAATGCCATCCAAAGAAGAAAGAAATCTGGATTTTGAATGAGCACAAAAAAAACTGTTTTCTCATGGTTAAGAAATGCCTTTGTTTTTAGATCAAATGGATCAGAGATATTAAAATGGATAGTGGGTGGTCCATATTTAAATGTGATAACATGGTCAGGTTATAACATTAACGGCTATACATTTCATACGAAAGATCAGGACAACAGAAGTGCAGTTCAGAATAGTTGTGTATTGGGGTTTGTAGATGTAATGCATTTTTTGAGTGTTAATGAAAAAAACCCAATTTCATTCTCAAGTTAATTTTATTTAGTGATTGAGGAAATATGGTACATTGATTACATTAAAATTAAATTTATAGTTTTTAATTGTAAATGTTTTATCGATAACAACCATGTCAGACAGGATGAATTTGGAATTATAGTTGTAAATATGAATAGTTTAGAAGACACATCTGATTCTTTTATAATGGAAACACATACAAACAAATTTTTCTATGTATTAGATCAATCATATATGAATTGGGTTATTGTTTCACATGAGAAAAACTATATGTTTGTGAGGATGAACTTGATGAAGATGCTGATTTTTGTGAGATCTCTACTTTCATGGAAATATTAACAGACCATAATGATGAGCATGTTGAAGACATGGTTTGTGCCATAAGGAATGATCACGACAACGGGATTTGGGAAAACAATCCACTTGTACATTCCTAAAATTACAGGTAACATTTTTGTATTTCTTATTTAGATTTATTAGTTTCATAACATTCTTAGATATTGTATGTTTTTTTCGTTATTTAAACATGTATTAAAACCAAATAAGTATTTTTTTTTGTTTATTTTATTTTTTAGTTTACTTTACCATGTTTACCATTACATAAATTATATATCTATTATTTTTGTTGACAGATAATGTCTTTACAATATTTACCATGTTTACTAGGTTAACCATGTTTTCCAGGTTTACCATCTTGACCATCCTTACCATATTTACCGTTTTTAACATTCTTAACATATTAACCATGTTACTATTACATAACCTTGTACTATTTTCTATTTTCTGATTACAATAGTATTGAAATATCTGAATTTTTATTTTTGTAAACTAATGTTTTTTTAAGGATAATGACTGAACAATCATTTGGTCAACCACATGATTCTGGAGATGAGCATATTGGTCATAACTCTGGGGAGGAACATTCAGATTCTCCTGTTGATGTTCCCCAATCATCCTCATGTGATCCCATTATGACAAAGAGTTCAAGAGCTGGTAAACGTGGGTGCACACGTTTACCAAAATTATCACTTGGCCGTACCCTGGATCAGAGTATACTCATTGAGTTTGATGGTGATGACATTCATAGAGGTCCAAATGCAAAATAATTTAAGAGTTTTGTATCAACTCAGGGTAAGATAAAAGTAAGCATTTTGTAGGATGACTAGAGAAGTGTGGACAAAGCGATAATCTCTCAGTTGTGGGAGACAATTTTGGTACGATATTTTCCTATTGTTTTCTTATTCTTTATATGCTTCTAGTATATATAATATGTTAAAAATATTCTTTATCAGATGACATTTGATATTTCTGAAACTGGAGGAGTCATGAATAAATGTTTATCGATGGATACTAGGAGATGGAGGGATTTCAAATCAACCCTCACATGTGATTTCATTTTTGGTCATAGGATTCATGAAAATCCATGTCGAATAAATCAATTCATATATGAAGAAACAAGGAGATAGTTTGTTGAATGTAGAAGAAAAGATTCATTTTTGGTAAGGGAAATGTAAACTTTTACAATATTTCTTATATAAATCATCTTATTAATATTTTATAAATGATTTATTATTCTTTGTTTACAGAAAACAAGGAAATCTCATCAGAAGATCCAATCTAAAAATGTATACCCTCATAGATTATCTCGGGGAGGGTATAAATTATTAGAAAAAAATGATGGCGAAAAAATTAGAAAAACTAACAGCCGAGTCTTCAATCTCTAGAGAGGTGGCCCCTCCATCCCCTCTAACAAGACATGAAAAATGGAAGAGATCTCAGATAGGAAAAAAAGTTCAATATCTTTTAGAAGATTCGAGAATTGTAGCTAAGAGGATTGTAAGATATCTATTTTATTTATTTATGTTAACTATTTTCTTCATATAATTTAAATCATTACAGAAATGTTCAATTAATAAATACAGAATTCTCTTGATGATAATATCTCACAAGGGGTATTTACAATAGCTGGGAGGCAAGATATTATATCTACAGCATTGGGAAACCCAAGCATCCTTGTCATGTATGAGGATATCTAGTAGGTGTATCTCTAAGAAAAGTGTTTCCACGTTCTTCAAATTCTCACATTGAGGGTGTTTATAAAAAATAGAATCCTTGGAGGCTGGAGTTCATAATATTAAAGCAATGATGGAGGAAAAGACTAGAGCGTCGGTATAGTCTATGTTTGCAGACATGCGAAGACAATTTCAGACTACAGCTCCCACTCCTCCACCTCCCCCAGCAGACCCCGTTACTTATCCTCCACCTCCGCCAGTAGCTCCCAATCCCCCACCACAGCCTGTAGACCCCATTTTTTATCCTACTCCTCCGCCGCAGCTTCCTACTTTTTGCGAGTAGTATGTTGATGATCCTCTACATCATATAGTTGCATATGTGATGGTATATTTTATTAGAGATACAGATCATCATCAACAATTAGAGGTGGGGAATCAGAGGGTCACTGTATAAGATATTATAGATAGATCAGCTCGAGTACAATTACCTACATATGAGGTGATGACAGATGGACACATTATCAGCCATTTTTTAATTTGTCCATCTAGACTTTTTCGACACATTACCATAGAGTTTTTTATGTTATATCTTCTATTTTTTTATTAAATTTGTTTTATCATTAGAAAACTAATATATTATTTATTTATTTTTATAGGAATACTTCAAAGATAATGAAATTCTATATAGACAAATACATAGAAAAATGGCTATGACATCAAATACAGATTCTATTAGTCTTGACACATTGTCAAGATATTCAAATTTGTTGGCAGATCATTATGAGTTTCCAATGTAAGTGGACATTTGTGGATGTGCAATAACTGTGGAAATTTTGAAAACAGATATCATGGAGCTTGTTACTAGATATACTATGGGCATCAACATGGGGAAAATTTTATCCATGTAAGTCTTAATACCTTTAACATATGTTATATTTATTAAAAATGTATACATATGTCTATTTATTATTTGGTATGTTTATAAAATTTGTGATAATAATGATAGGAAAGATGTATATGGATTCATGGACCCGCATTTGAGTTCCCTTAAAGCATGTTCATATGATAAGGAACAAAGAATACTTCATATTGCTGAATGACGTGAATAGAATATAGTCACACAATGTTTAATTATGCCTTTTTCTGAGTGGTATGAAATACATATCCCTTAAAGAGTTCATTATATTTTATCATATAACACCACTAACATTAAAATTTCTTTTATAAGTGATCATTGGATGTTAGGGGTTTTTTCCCAAGAAAGAAAACACTTTATTGGATATGCTATGTCCTTGGTGATGTGTAGCAATGTTTTAAGAAAATATAGGAAAAGTTAGTTTCAATTTCTCAATAGTTTTATATATTATAATGAATTCTAAATTTATCCCATTAATATTTTTTTATAATAGGGGATGGGTCTACATTTGAAAAAACACATAGAATCGGAGAGCAAAGATCAAATATGTAAATTTTAAGGTAAATATTCATTTATAATTTTTACTTTTTGATTTATTACATAAAAATAATATATTGAATTTACACTCATTCAAAAAAAATTCATGAACAACAAGGCGTCATTGAATGTGAACATTATATGTTAAGATTTATGTAAGAAATAATAACAACTAGGACAGTTGTGAACTTTTACTTGGTAAGATTTCCTTTTAATCCTTTCTATAATATATCATTTGATTTATTCACTATACACATTAACTAATATCCTTTTAATTTTTAGTTATTTGATGACCATCAACCCTATAGTGCTCATGACATCAAACACATACAAGTGGAATGGCCAAATAATTTTACAGGTTTGGTTGAATTTAGTTGATTGTAGTGTGAAATTAAATTTTGAATATTGTCATTGTATTTTTTGTATTTTGTAGTCGTTTAGGTTGGATTAATTTTTTTTAAGTTGAAAATGTATGTTTTGAATGTTATATATGTGGATGTTTAATTTTTCTCTTATTCTTGTTTTGGTCTACTTATGATGGTTTTTCTGGTATGGATTCTTGTCTGGGGGAGGGATTAGAAGGGTGTGGGGGTGTTCATTGGGGTGGGTGTATCCAGGGGTGTGGGAGGGTTGTCTAGGGGGTGGAGGAGTATCCTTGGTGTCCATTAGAGTGGGGGGGGGGGGGCAGTCTAGGGGTGGGAGCATTTCCAGGAGGGTGGAATGGCTATCCAGCGGAGTGGGGGGCAATCAAGGGAGTGTCCAGGGGTGTGGGGGTGTCCTATGGGGTGAGGGGGGTTTATAGGGGTGTGGGAGGGCTATCCAGTGTGGTGGGGGGGGGGGGGGGAGTCCAGAGGGGTGGGAGAGGATTCCCCGCCATCCCTTGGGGGGCTGATCACCGCTAGAAGGTACTCATCACTCCCACATGCGAAGCTTGATCTCGCAAAATGTTTCACCAATGCTTTATTCACCTACAAACATCATTCGTTCTTTACTTTGATGCCAGTATAACTAGTGGGGAAACACCATCACGTGTTATAGTATTTTCACCATGTTATACTGGCATCAAAGTGATAGAATGAATGATGTTTACAGGGGAAGAAATCATTGGTTAAAAATTTTGAGAGCTCAGGCTTTTCATGTGGGAGTTATGAGTACCTTCCAGTGGCGTTCAACCCCCCGAGGGATGGTGGTGCCTCCTATCCCAACACCAAGTGTCCAGGGGCTGTCCAAGGGGTGGGGGGTAGTCCAGGGGTGTTGGGGGGGGGGGGGGGTCCAGGGGTGTGGTGGGGGCTGTCAAGTGTGGTGGGAGGGTGTCCAGGATGGTGGGAGAGATGTCTAGGACAGTGTGGGATGTCCAAGGGTGTCTAGGGGTGTGGGAGGTTGTCTAGGGGGTGGGGGAAGTCCAGGGGTCTGGGGGTGTCCAGGGGTGTGGTGGGGGATCTACAGTAAGCTGGGGTGTTCTGGTCTGGTTTTGGTCATTTTTTTGTCAGTTTTTGGTCTGGGGGTGTCCAGTGAGGTTGGGTGTCTAGGGGTGTGGTAGGGGCTATCCAGTGGGGTGGGAGGGTGTCCAAGAGTGTGGGAGGGATGTCTAGGCGAGTGGGGGGATGTCCAGGGCGTGTCTAAGGGTGTGGGGGATGTCCATTGGGTGGGGGCAGTCCAGGGGTGTGGGGGTTTCTAGGGGTGTGGTGAAGCTGTCTAGTAGTGTGGGGGGGTTTCTGGTGTGGATTTAGTCAGGTTTGGTCTGTTTTTGGTCTGGGGGTGTCCAGTGAGGTGGGTTTGTCTAAGGGTGTGGTGGGGGCTGTCCAGTGGGGTGGAAGGGTGTCCAAGAGCGTGGAAGGGGTGTCTAGGTGAGTGGGGGGATGTCCAAGGGTGTGGGGGGGCTGTCTAGGGTGTGGAGGGAAGTCCAGGGGTGTGGGGTAGTGTCCAGGGCTTTGGTGGGGGCTTTCTAGTGGGGTGGGGGGTTCTCGTCTATTTTTAGTAACTTTTTGGTCGGATTCAACGGTGTGAGAGTGTTGTCTAGGGGTGTGGGAGTGATGTCTAGGGGGTGGGGGTATAAAATGGGGTTGGGGTTGTCCAGGGGTGTGTGGTGCTGTCTAGGGTATTGTGGGGTTTTCCAAGGTTTTGGGGGGTCGTCCATGGGGTGAGGGTAGTCCAGGGGTGTGGGGGGTGTCCAAGAGGATGGGTGGATTGTCCGGGGGTGTGGGGAGTTATCCAGGGTGTGGGGGCCAGTCTAAGGGTGTGTGTGGGGGGGGTGTCCTGGAGGTTGGGAGGTTTTCTATGGGTGTGGGGACTATCCAGGGGGTGGGGGAAGTCCAAGGGTGTGGGGGTGTCCAGGGTTGTGGTGGGGGCTGTCCACTGGGATGTGGTGGTTTTGTTCTATTTTTGGTAACTTTTTGATCTGTTTTAAGGGTTTGGGAGGGATGTACAGGGGTGTGGGAGTGCTGTCCAGGGGGGAGGGGTATACAGAAGGGTTGGTGGGTGGGGTTTTTCCAGTGGTTTGGGGGGATTTCCAGAGATGGTGTGGTTGTCCAGGGGTGTGGGGGCTGTCTAGGGGGTGGGGGAAGTCTAGGGATGTGGGGGTGTCCTTGAGGGTTGAGGGGTTGTCTAGGGGTGTGGGGGGAAATCCAAGGGTGGGCGCAGTACATGGTGTGTGGGGTGTCTAGGAGGGTGAGGGGGTTATCCAGGGGTGTGGGGGACTGTCCAGGGGTGTGGGGTTGCCCAGGGGTGGGGTAGGGGCGGTCCAGTGGGATGGGGGGCGGGGGTTCTGGTCTGTTTTTGGTAAGTTTATGGTCTATTTCAGGGGTGTGGGAGGGCTATCCAGGGGTGTGGTATTGTTGTCACGGGTGTGGGGTCTATATAGGAGGACGGGGGTTGTTCAGGGGTGTAGGTTGTTGTCCAGGTGGTGTTGGGTTTTTCTAGGTGTGTGGGGGTGCTTTCCAGAGGGTGGCGGTAGTCCAGGGGTGTGGGGGTGTCCGGGGGTGTGGTTGGGGTTGTCTAGTGGGGGGTGTGCTGGTCTATTTTTGGTATCCTTTTGCACTGTTTTAGGTCATTTGGCTGGGCATAGTTGTGGTTTAGTTTTATTTTAAAAAAAATTCTTTTTTTACATCGGTTATTTCATAACTGACGTAAAAAATGAATTGGTATTAGGTTTAACGTCGGTTATTCAGAAACTGATGTTATAACATCATGGTAAATGGTTTTTACGTTGGTTATTTCATAACCGATGTTATAAATTGGAATGGATTGTTTTTTACGTCTGTTATTTTATAACTGACATCATAGATTTTTCCAACGTCTGTTATTATATAACAGACGTTGGAAACCTCTTGAAAGACATGTTTATCACGTTAGTTATAAAAATTACCGATGTGATAAACACTTTGGAAGAGTGCTTCATGATGTTGGATATATAATAACTGATATGATAGGGTATATACCACGTCGTTTATTAAATAACTGACGTAATAAACCACGACTCCAAATCATTTTCCATGTTGTATTTTTTATCAACCAATGTGACAAACACATATGATTTATGTTTTTTATGTCGGTTTTAAAATAACTGACATAAAAAAATATTTTTATAATGTATCCTGTAATAACGTCGGCCAAAATTCAACGTTTAAAATAAAAATTAACTGCTGTAAAAAACGTTTTATGCACTAATGCTAGTATACTATAGTTCCATAGTTATTCCCTTAAAGGTATTAATATGGATCCATATAGATGATTTAGTGGACGATTTTGTTGTAACTAAACTAAATCCAAGGAAGGTATTGATCTCAAATACCATTTAAATCTATAGAATAAAAACCTAAAATATCCTCTAGGGTATGAAATGTTCTTTAAAACTGACTATCAATCTAATTATGATAGTCAGTGATGAAACTCCAATCCTTAATAATAGATTTTTGATAACCTTTCCAAAACATTGATGTAAACATTAGGTCTTGATAGGATTCTATTTAATGTTTTTACCCATGAAACCTTTTCAATTGACAAATATATATTATAGAAATCTTATCCAAATAAAAATCCATTTAGATAGTAATGAAGTGTGTCGAATTTGTAATTCGATCAAATAAAACCCATACTTACCTCAATATTAATGATAAGACAAACCCTAATGGTTACCAGTACCTTTAATCATAGGGAAACAATGTGTAATGAAATTACTCCTAAAATTAATTTGACACTAAAAAATATACAAAACCAATGGGTAGTATCTCCATAATTTTTTAAATATTATTAATATTTATAAACTACAATAACATTAAACCTCAAAAGGGGTGTCAATAACTATGAACATACATTCAACCTTAAACTAATAAATCCATGATGTAATCCATGGCTCTTAAATTAATATTACAAGGAGATATATAAATTTCCAAAAGTTATTTCCCCCATTATCCCTTATATAAGCTCTTATCTTATACCAAAAAATTTTAATTGGATGATTGGGAATATCCAAGTACTAATAGAATATTAAATGACATTTAATTATTATAGAATACATTAATTGGGATATAATCACAGAATATTTGAAAAATGGATGAGAAGTGACATCATTATAGTGCTTATTCATTCTAAAACAAATAGAAAATTCCCAACTAAGGACGGGGATAATTTTTTTCTAATTATCATGATTCAATTAATTCATTTTTATTTAATAATCATTCCCTCCATCACTTATATTCCTAGTTTATCATGTCTTATTATGCTAAATTGCTCTTGGACTAGGGAATTGAATATCATAATACCTAGACTCCTTTCACTTGAACCATTGAAGTGTAGATGTAACATTATTTGTCATCCTCTAATCCTCTATTTCTATAACTATACCATTAATTTTATTCTATCATTATCAAGAATTATAAAACACCTTTCTATAATTAAAATACCTCACAATTCCATTTAATAAATTTTCATGATGTATCTTGGCAAAATTTTTGTATAAAGATGGATGGAATTTAATTCCACCATTTGAGTTTTTATATGACCAAGTAATCCTTTTATTATCCAATCCACAATAATGGTCGGAATATCAAATTCCTTTTTTGACAATTAGTTCACATCAAATGAATTATTTATAGATACTACATTCTATTATAATAATGTATTTTATAATAGTTTTTGTTCAGCAACAAAATAATTAATTGATTTTTATTTTAGCGGAGATGATAAAAATAGAATCATACCTTGAAATTCATATAAAATTATCTATATTAGTACCAACATATAGATCATGTTTTTTTTAGTGAAATGCTTCCCCATTTTGGATCATAGAATATAATGGAATTAAATAGTGAAACAAATTCCCTTAAATCATACCATTTCATAGATTCAATTTCATCATGTTCCCTTATATTCATAATAATATTCCACCAAATACCTACTTCACATTCGAAATGATTAAAAGGAAAAATATCTTCTTCATGATCTTAAAATTGTTGAACGGAAAATATATTTTAATTGGTACTGATCTATTACATGAAAACTAGTTGATCATTAGAACCAATAAAAGAAGGTGGATGTTTTCACATGAAGTACTGAATAGAATATTGTTGCCTCTATTGATCAATTGGATGATCAACATGATTCATATCTTGAGAAATTTGTTTGAGAATATTTTTATTTTTCATTCTAAATACCACTATGTTTAGTATCTATGGAGGAAAATAATTTAATATTTCATTGAATTTATTAATAAAATGGTCCCTTAGGATTCAATCCATTTTATAAAAAAATTAATGTATAGTGTGAAAACTCTAATAACAGAGAAAAACAAAATAATACTGAAGAATCACTTACATGATGTTTAAAAAATGACAGATTTTTTTCAATCTATGATACCCCAGTTTTATCTTATGGTATTCATAGTCACCATCTATTTATATCCCTCATGATGTTTTGAAATGAGTTTGGGAATTTCTAAATCATATTCGCTAGGAATATCAATCCAAGTGCACAAAAAGGCTTGTTTTCATACAATAGGTGAAGATCAACTCCATAGAAATGCACCCTTTTTAATGTTTTTACCCATTTGTAACTATTTTATCAATTGACATGGACTTATAGTTTCCAAATAGGTTTCAATTTCATAGAAACCACTCACTCTATTCATTACAAATATTTTATGACATTTTCTTATACATTGAATCATGAACAAAATTATCTGTAGATACATACGTAGACAATCCTTAGAAATAACCATAGGTATATCACTAATGTCTTCTCATCCTAGTTTCCTAAGGTTTACAAAAATATTATAATGATACCATATATAGCTACCCTGGATTTTTATACATGCATATTACATATTTTTAGATTATTATTCAATATAATAAACAATCCCTTTTCTACGTATAATAATATTTTAGTGCCTTTGGAATCCTTGGTTACACGCTTCTTAACTCATGGAAGATCTTTAATAAATTCTATAAAGATCTTAAACATTTGTAAACATCATAAAAATACTGTAATTAAAACCATTCATCATAACATGTGAAAGAAAACATAAAAATGGTCGAGCTAAAATTACTTTTAAGGGTATTCATAAGAGATAGCAATCTATGTTCATATGAATAAATAAGATAATAATAAGGGTTTTTGATCATGCACAAAACTTATAATGATCCCAAAAGACATATCCTAGATCATAAACATGAATCATAACATAAAAAATTTTCATTTCAGAAAACAAGGGATAAAAGAGTGAGAACAACCATAAATCAATCACGAGTCATAATATTAATAAAATAAATTATGGAACCAACATAAATATAGAAAACTATTTCATATTTCATGTTCAACTAGAAATACAATCAATATAGTGGAGCAAATATGCATCACCTATTTCCCATACTGGATCAAGATGCATAAGTTTTCCATACTGGATCAGGATGCACTTATATCCCATAGTGGAAGAGGAAGATCTTATTTCTGATAGTGGACCAAGTCAATTGAGTTGTTTCCCATCATTATTTAATGATATATTATTATTTACCAAATGAAATTCTTGGGACATATAAGTCGCGACCATCACATAATTTATTTCAAATATTTATGTAAAATAATATCATAAAACATCCATCACTTCATAAATCATTAAATAAAATAGGTTTTCTAAAAATTTCATCATATCATAACCTATGGAAAAGGACAGGAATCATAATAATTTTTCTATGCTATTACCAATGGAAGATAAATAGGTTTAATAAACATATTTCCATGGTAAACCAATTGGAGAAAGAATAATAATGATATGATTCATATCCCAAACAAATAAAATTCACCGTAAATGATATTATCGTAGATGGAAATGGATTTTGATAGATCATTTAAAATATTTCTGAAGGATAATATGCTCTCTACCATGAAAATTAATTTTTAAAACATAAAATGTTTTGAAAATATTTCAAATTGAAAATAAACATAAAATGATATAAATTAATCTTCAAATAAAATAATTTTTTTGACAATGGGATGTTTCATATATTCTGTACACGTTGAAATAATAATTCCATTGACGTTTTTGGTAAAAGGAAAATGGGTATGGTTTTGAAAATAATAAGAAGATTACTTTTAAAAACATTGTACAAATTAAAAAATGGTGGAAATGGTATTATAAAAATAATAACATTGAAATATATCATTTTGGAAATAAATTAATGATAACATTTTTTCAGGAGATAATTGATTTGCAACTAATGAAATAATTAAATCCAAATTTTTATGAAAATATTTTTCAATTATTTGAATTAAAAAATATTGGATAATAGTTATATAACATGAAATTATTATGAATAATTAAAGGATAATAATATTAATTTTTTTATATTGGATCTTAATATCTCAGTTTCAGTGACATAATTATAAACATTCTCGATAAATGATGAAATTGTAATAATAAAAATTTACTACTTAGATAACTCTGAGACAGAAGACCAATGAAAGAATATAAATGAGTGAAACATAAAAATTAAAAAGTATAATAGTATTCATGATATTACTTGTCCAAGGGGACATATATAAGAATCATAAAAGGAGGTAGGTGCATAACATAACATATGTCTCTAAGAAGAAAAATTTATATAAAATTCCCTTACTGCTTTTTTATCTTTTGAACAGTAAACGACATTAAAGATGGATATTAAAATAAATACTTAAATACCCATATTTTTTATACTCATAAATAAATATGTTTATATGATTTAGAAATACCACATAAAATAGACATCATATCAATATGAATTGTGTGTCACGGAAAACTAAAAGTGAGATGGAATCTTATTACCTTAATTCATTAATTATATTATACACATTCAAACCACATGTATAAAAAATATAATTTTTATACATATATTATAGTAAGATAATTATATAAATCATATCATTTATAATTTACATATGTCTTTTTATTAAAAAAATTTATCAGTTGTAGGTTAAACTCACTTTTGGGTAATAAATACTTGTTTTTAGTATATGTTTTGATTTATTATTTTTGGACCACAAAATTTGATCATGTTTCCATAATATAAATAATAATAGTCATGAAATAATTATTATATATATATATATATAAAAATTTTATTTTTCAAACCAATAATAAAAGATTGTATTTTATAAATGAATTATGAGATGATCATAGAGAAGGTATGTAATACATATGCATGTGTAATGTCATCATTTTTCAATGATCATTTAGTAGAGTTGGTAATTAATATATTATATTTACATAATAATAAGAATATCATAAATAAGTTATTATATATTAAAATAAATTATGCATATCATCCATGTGGTGTTTGGATGAAAAGATAGATTGCATAACTTCTTGAAGACTTCAATCCACACGTACATGAATGACATTATCATCATAAAGTGAGTGAATATGTAAGAAATAAAATGATGTATTTTAATTTGACAATGAAAAATATTTCATTAATATAATAAGTAATTCATTTATATCACATATATTTATCCTTATTATCCTCTATATAAACAGTTAGGGAAAAACATATCACAAAGCTTCATTAGGAGATAATCTGTCTTACACATGACCGACATTATCGTATCCCCTATAGAATAGAATGTAAAAACAATATATTATATAATTACTAAATAACTATAATTATATTATAAATATAATTTATTTATTTATTTATATATTTTATCCATCATTATACCCAACCGTGAGTGGTGGTAATCGAAAAATGAATGACATCGGTTGGGGAGACTATAATCCACCTATCATAATAATGATGATTTCTTAACCCATTTGATGGAATTGGAAAAGGTTTTAGGTAATTATATTTAGTAAAAATCATTTAATTATAATTTATATACTTATTTTATTATATCATAATGGTATAATAATAATTTTGTGAGGTATAAAAAGAAACGAAACAAAAATGATCATTGATGAGTGTTACCCCTTCTTTAAGTATCCTCATTAGATTTTATCCAAAATACTTCCCTGAGTAGATTTTTATTAAAATAATGATTCTTGGATGATAGGAGGAATGTTTAAAAGTTATATGGGTAGGTAATTTCTGAACCGAAAGGTTTTTAAGGTGTGAATAATTGAGTATATAGTCTGGCCTTTTATAAGTGAGGTGTGTGGCACACTTGTAATTTTTGGAAAGAAAAAATTCAACCCTTGTTTTTTTATCATCCAAATGCTAAATTATTAGACCATTCTCGATAGTATAAGATATAACGTATAAATATTTCAATATTATGTGGTTTCTATTTTCATTGATTTATTTCCAACCCTTATTATTTTAGTTCAACCCCCTCGAGAAAACCGTTTTTACCATAACCAAGATAAATAATTTTTAATTCTTTTACTATTAATTTTCACCAAAAAGTATATTTAAATTATTAAATAATAGAAATTAATCTTATTAAAAAAATCATTCATTTTTTATAATTTAAATTAAGAAAATTTGAATGTTTTAATTTAAAATATATCTCACAGACTCGATAATAAAGAAGGTTTTTAAATAGATTATGATAAAAATCATAAAACATTTTTATATAAAAATTCAAAACAAAATTAAATTAAATGAACAAAATTTAATTAATGTATGTATAATTTTACTAATATTACTATTAAACTGATTTAAATTATAATTTAACTCAATAAATAATATAATCTAAAAGTTGATATTTTGTTAAAATTCAGAATTTTTAATATTCATTATAAAGATCTAATTTTTAGAAATATAAACAATTTTACCCTAATATAAATTTATCCTGATGATTTCATAAATCAATTTAATTTATTAAATCAATTTTCTAAATGTTTCAAAAATTAATTTTATACTAATTGAGAAAAATAGCTACAAAACTATTTTTTAGAAAAATATAGTTTTTAAGAATAAAATTTGATTCATTCTTATAAAATATCTATAAAACACCAAATATGAATGTTAAACATTTTATTAAATATATATTATTATACATTAAATAAAATAATTCAAAAAAGGTAATCTTTTTTGTTTATTCATGTATAACACGATTATGTGAAAACAAAAATTTTATAAAAATATTTCCTTTAATTTCAAATAGTTTTGTTTTCATATTTAATTTACTGGGAAAGAATAAATCATTTTTATTAATTATTAAATAATATATATTGAAAATTTAGTTAATATTGTCCATACCCACCATTCAAATAGCTCGGTTTTAATTATTATATAATAATATTTTAATAATGTGGAATGTTTCATTTAAACTCCGTGTTTTGTAGAAGGAAAGCTAAAATTGGTGTTGCATATAGTGAAATAAAAAACAAGAAGGCCAATATAATCATATTTTTATTGGTAAATCAAAATATCTAAAACATTAAATTTATAAGACAAAATATTTCAAAATATACCATGGTGTTACGGGATGAGGGTGAGACCTTATACACAGAAGGGTGTTTCCTGGTTTTAGTAGGAATTTGAGAGGTGTTTATGTAGGAATATCATTCCTCGGTATGGGTAGGGAATCCTGATATAACTAAAATTTATCAATAATTACATCTCTAGTGTTAATGGTCTAGTATGATATAGTAGATAATCATCTTTATTACTCGGTGTTCCACCTATAAGCCGGAGAATTTGAATCAAAAGTGACTGAAGTGACTTTTATAATTGTTCCCAATTATAGAGTGTATGTGGGATGATGTCACCATGAATGTTATGATAGTATTTTATAGATAACCTAAGGGAAATGAAACATTTTGGGTCCTTTGGGATCTATTGATGTAGGTATCCCACTCCCTGCCTATTGGGTAGACCTTCTTAGATGAAGAGCTAAAGAGGATATATGTGAGGGAGGTTATACACATCCATGGAGATCCGTGCTATATCATATCTAACAGGAATTAAAATTTCTAATCTCTATTTTAAAAGAGAATATTGAAGGCCTTGGGTAAATAGGTTCTTCTAAGAATGACTTATCACATTCAGACCAATGGATAGATAGAGAAAAAAATTCAGATGTTATTGGACTTGCTTCATGTGTGTGTCCTTGATATTGAGGCTACAAGGGAGAGACACATACCCCTATTTTAGTTCTCTTAAAAAATATATTTTAGGTTACCATTCAGATGGATACTTTTTAGAAATTTTATAGTGGGCCCTTTAGGTATCCTATGTGTTGGTTAAAGGTTTAAGGGAAATATTTCTTATAACATAGATCATGCATTAGACATCAAATAAGGTTTAGCTGATTAGAAAGTGCATGATGGTATATTAGTATAGGCAACAATATTATAACAATTTATATTACTTCAAACTTGAGTTTATGGTATGGGATCAAGGTTTCCTATTTTTCTCCAAGGTTGGCTAGGGAAGGATCATGAGGTTGGGTAAGTTGGATCCTAGATTCATTGATCCTTTTGATATATATGAGAGAATAATATGAGGGGATTATATGGTAGAACTTAATCGATGATACATGTATAGAAAGTATTCTTTTCATATGTCTCATCTTACTCAATATTATCAAGACCCTTCACATATTTTAAAATATAATGAGGCTTAGTTTGATGTGGATGCTTCTGTGAAGGAGTACCAATTGTGTATCATGGATCAAAGAATAAAGGATCTTTAAGACTGGGTAGTTCATTTATTTCAGGTTCTATAGAAGTATGGACATGTACGTTACAAAAAATGGGTGCAAAAGAATGGTGTGCATTCTCAATGGCCATATTTTATATATATGATATTTTACCACCATGAGAAGGGATTCTTGAGTACTAGTTATTTTAAGAAGGGAAGGTTTTATTGACAAGGATTTTTATAAATGTATGGATCAATTTCATTGCTGTTAAAATACTTTGTTTTATCTATTTTCATGATTCCAATTTTCTAATGACGTTCTTTAGCGAATCTGGGGGTTTCTGGAGCCAAGATATCCATTTTTTAGAGGAAAAGTTCCAGGAACATTGTTTTTCCAAACCATTCCCTTGTGCCTTATAGTTTGGAATAACTATTTGGGGTACTGCAGATACATATAGTGGGGTGAATTGTTAGACTAAATCATGCAACAATGGCTTCATGGTTTGCTGGCCTTACTCAGACAAGTAATATAGGTCATCCACATAGTCTCCACATGGTTTAGAAAACTGTGTTCTAGTAATGCACCAATAGTGAAACTTATGTAGTAACCCTGCATTGTTAGATCATTATTTTACATCATCGTACATGATAGTTATGTTAAAGGGGTACTTTTTTTACTTCCAGATGCACGATTTGTTCATTTTTGGAAAACCATATAGAAAATCTATGCAACCTATTTAAATGCAAAAAAACCTTTTCCCATATTGAAATTAAATAACCTTCTTATATTCTGTTGGATCGAATAGTAGATATAAAAGTCTATTAGATGGAACAATACAAGAGGGGGGGTGAATTGTAGGTTTAAAAACTTTGAGTTTTAGTAACAAAGAGATTAGTTTAAATGAACTTAAACTAATACAAATACAAACACCCACAATTGTATTGAAAGTAAAAGGTAAGATATATTGTAATACTATTGTAAAGTAAAACAATTGTATTCAAGATGAACACAATAATCAGAGTAATACAAATATGATTGATTCTACCTTAAAGCGTATAGAACCAATTGATACAATATGTAATAGAACAATTGTAATTGAAACAATTACAATTGAATATGTAAAAGAAGAAAGGAAACAATACAATCCCTTTCTAAAACAAACAGCGGAAATGTAAAAGTAATACAATTCTTTTAACCCAAAGAGAAGGGTTATCCTTTCACCTAGGATAAAAGATCTGTCTCACCAACACCTTGGTGAGCCCTCGATACGATTATCGGCACGTCTGTCTGCCTATCCCTGGCAGCCCTCGATACGATGATCGGCTCGTCTGTCTGCCTATCCCCGGCAGCCCTCGATTTTGTAGGTAATCGGCACCTCTGTCTTTCAATCACTTGAAAGCCCTCGATACGATGATCGGACGCACAAAGCTTGATGAGATAAGTCAGAGTCTCTCTCTCTAGAATCTTCGTAGTTCACAATCTCTTTATTCAATCTCTTTGCTCATCGTTGTCTTCTCAGCTTCAAATGACCTCCTATTTATAGGCCTCGGGTTCCAACGGTCATATTGCCTCCAACGGTCATCTTGAAACAGAAAGCACGACATCGTTTTGATTAGTATATAACTAACTCAACGACATCGTTTTGTTAGGACAAGAGATATATAGAAAAGTAAAACATGAGTATGATTCATATGCAGAGAGAGTATTTTTGACAAAGTACCAAAACAAATAATGATTATCTGAATAGTAGTTAGTACGATACGATCGACAGAGTCAGTACGATACGTTTTGGTCGATACGATCAACATCGTACGATACGATAAACATAATAAAAGACAATTTGTTATTTTACAAACATATGATATAATACATTCGAGATTTCCAAAACAAGACAGAATATATTTGTGATTTCCAAAACACGATGTAAAAGCCAAAAGGGGACTTTTGACTTAACAATCTCCCCCTTTTTGGAAAGCACAAACACACAAAGTAAATGAAACAAGAAATACTTATCTCCCCCTGAGTTATTGAAAACTCTTCTGAATAAGAATTTGAATACAACTAACTCCCCCTTAGGTATTGACTTTCCTAAGGATTGTATTCATAGATTTTCCTTAAGAGCATTGTATTGCATTCTCCCCCTTTGTAAAAACAAACTTTGTAAATATTCTCCCCCTTTGTGATTTACAAAAAGAAAGGAGTATTCTCGAATTGTCTGAAAGGATTAGTAAAGTAAAACAAGACAATTGGATAAAAGAGAGAATTATAAGAGTTATTACAACACAAAGTTTCAAAAGAAACAAATACAACAATCATTTCTCTCTTTCCTTCTCCTTCTTTATCAGCTCATGAAGCACGGCTTTCATCTTCTTGATCTCCTTCTTGTCTTCAGAAATTGATTCACCCTGAGTTTTGAGAAGCTCCTGTTGATCCGCAAAAATCTGATCTTGATTTTTGATGGTTTCCTCCTGAACTCTGATTACCTCTTCAAGGGTATCAATTCTGCTTTGCAAAGTTTTGTTGTCCTTAGACAATTCAGAATTTTGTTTCTTCAGAAACACCATTTCATCTTTGAAAGATGAAACCTTCGAAACTTCTGATTGGAAAACATTCATCCTTTCTTGCAAGTCTTTTACTGAAGGAACATCGGTTCTTTGAGAAGATAAAAGATTCAGCCTTTCAACCGTTTCTTTATCAAGCTTATTAAAAGCAATTGCAAGATCATTTGAAAGTCTCCTTATATCTTCAATAGCAACTTCATGGTCATTGATTGAGCTCTCTGTTTTGTACGACCACTTAGTCATCTTATTACATGCCTTCCTGTGAACAACTGAGCTTTCAGAAAGAACTTTCAAATCGGCTTCTACAGACAAGACTTTCTTCCTTAACTCTTTCACGGATCCAAACTTCTTTCTCTGATTTTCAGTAATAAAGTCAATCTTTCCTTCCAGCCTTGGAAAATAAGGAATAGTTTTCTCCATTCTCCTCAAAACATGAACAATGTAATCACTCTTTTTGAGAGAGATTGTGTGCTCTGAATCAGTATCATCATCGTACGATTCTAGTTCATGTGATTTGCTTGATTCAACAACTAGCTGTTTGCCTTTCGCCTTTTCTTTCTGTTTTCCATCATCCACTTTATCACTGATGACAACAACTTTGTCAGAATGAGAAGATTGAGCATCATTCTTTTCTTTCGATGACATCCTGTCCGGTGATCTTTCCTGATCGGCATGAGGAGTTTGTTGAACACCTTCGCTCAGCTTTTGAACCGATTCCTCTCTACCTTTCTTAGAGCTTTGAAGAAATTCTAAAAGAAAATCTCCTTCTTCTTCTTCCACTTCTTCCATCACTTGTTTCCCTTTCTCTTTCTCAGACTGACTTTGTACGATGGGCTCTTGATGTACTTCCATTGTTAATTGAGCACTTGCATCTTCAACAGCTTTCAAGACTTTAGAAATATCAAAGTCCTGAGCCTTTCTTTTCAACAGAGTCTTCTTTTTCTTTTCAGCTTGAAGGGTTTCTTCTACCCTTATCCTTTCTGCAAAGGCTTCAGCAGGGTCAAGTCCAAACTTTGGATCACCCTCTTTTCTCTGTTCCTTGTCCTTTCTCCACTTTGCCACAACTTCTTTACTATACTTCGGCTTCTTCTTCGGCTTTGAACTAGTCTGTGGATCAGACTTTCGAGTAACACCGGCCGATTGATTATCCTTGGCTGGCATCGGTGCCGATTGATTTTCAGGCACTTCAGCTTCTACATCTCTGACAAAAAGTTTTGAATTTGAATCAAAACAAACATTCAGCTTTTTCATCGTACTCTTATTAATCAAAGATGGCCATAAATCCATAGGTTCTCCTTTCAAAGGAATATTACAGAACTTCATACTCTCAAGAATGAATTTCGTGAGGATGGCTGGATACATTATTATCTGGGATTTAATCCCTCCTTTCTTGACATTCTTGATCGTTTCAAAAATGTATCCCATGAGATTTACCTTCCTCATGTTCACGAGGTAGTCAAGCATAAAAACATCAGAAACTTTAAGGGTTTCTCTATCCCCTTTCCTTGGAACAAGGAAACCTTTCATCCATAGAGTTACAAACCTATTGTCCGGTGAAAGATGATAAACTTTTCTCTTTCCCTCATTAACAACAAACAAAGACTTTTCAGCATTTTCTCTATTGAAAGTACCAACTTCCTCTGGAAGTTTATGAGATGGACAGAATGCATCACCTTCTATAGAAACATTTAGAAAATGCGCCGCTTGTTTCACAGACATAGATAACTTCCTATCGTACACAGCGAAGTTAATATTCATATCCTTGTCAAAAGAAACGGTTTTGTAGAATTGACACACTTCGTCAAACAGAACTGGATCTTGAGTATCAGGCTTTTCCACACAGAGATGTTCCCATCCTTGAAACAAAATAATCCTCTTGATTGTAGAATCGTACGCATCAAAGAATTCTCGTGATACTAACCTTTCTCTGTGAAAGTCTTTCTCTGTAAAGGTCTTTGAAGACATATCAGCGGGAGTGTTGGCAGAAGATTGAGACATAAAGATGATGCCGATTGGGAAGATCGTACGATTGATTATAGCCGGTTGAGCAGAGCTTCGCCTCAATTCTTGGATAAACGATGTGGGTTTGGGAAGGGAAGGGGGTATTTATAGGCAATAAAGAGATGACTGTTGATCTTCTACGGTCAGGATTAAAGAAAAAACAGATCAACGGTTAGAAATAAATAATTAAAAAAAAATGAAAAAGAATACCTGTCGAAGATCGTAAGGTGATTGCTGGTTTTGGTGACATTACGATAGAAAACAATCTCAATACTATCATCGGTCGATTCAAAAATTATTTGAATGGTACGATGGAAAAGAATTTCAATACTATCATCGGTCGATTCAAAAATTATTTGAATGGTACGATGGAAAAGAATTTCAATACTATCATCGGTCGATTCAAAAATTATTTGAATGGTACGATGGAAAAGAATTTCAATACTATCATCGGTCGATTCAAAAATTATTTGAATGGTACGATGGAAAAGAATTTGAAAACGATAAACAGAAAAATTGAAATAGTCAATACGATAAACAGAAAAACTGAAATGGTCAATACGATAAACAGAAAAACTGAAATGGTCAATACGATAAACAGGAAAAGAAACATATAAAAAGAGAGTAAATATTAAAAATTCAGAAACATAGACATAAAGAAATGTCCCCCTTTCTACGAGGAGTTTCTTACTATTAGGAGAGATTTAAAACAGGAAGTAGATATGAATGATTATTTTAATGTAATCATTCCTAGCTTCTGTTTTATAAATTCAAATCTATCGGAAGGTAAGGGTTTTGTAAAAATGTCAGCAAGTTGTTCTTGTGTTCCGATGAATTGTAAAACAATATCTCCTTTTTGTGTGTGATCCCTAAGAAAGTGATGCCTAACATCTATGTGTTTAGCACGAGAGTGATGTGCTGGGTTTTTACTAAGAGCTATGGCACTTGTATTATCACAAAGAATTTGAGTTTTGGAGAAACTCAAACCATAGTCAGTGAGTGTGTGCTGCATCCACAATACTTGAGCACAGCAACTTCCAGCTGCTACATATTCAGCTTCAGCAGTGGAGAGTGCTACCGAGTGTTGTTTCTTGCAGGACCAAGAAACCAAAGAATCTCCTAAGAAATGACATGTTCCAGATGTACTTTTTCTATCCATTCTACAACCACCAAAGTCAGCATCTGAAAAACTTTTTAAAACAAATTCATTTCCAGAAGAGTAAAAAAGTCCTAAATCCATAGTGTCTTTTAAATACCGAAAGATTCTCTTTACGGCTTTTAAGTGAGACTCTTTTGGATTAGATTGATATCTTGCACATAAGCATACAGAAAACATCAAGTCGGGTCGACTAGCTGTCAAGTATAGCAAACTCCCTATCATACCTCTAAAAATTGTTTGATCTACTGGTTTCCCAGTTTCATCAAGATCAAGAGTATTTGAGGTACTAATTGGGGTGCTAATACTTTTAGTTTTGTCAAATCCATACTTTTTGAGTAAGTCTTTAATATACTTATGTTGAGATATATAAGTTCCTTCTGGTTTTTGAGAAATTTGAAAACCTAGAAAGAATGTTAACTCACCCATCATACTCATTTCAAACTCAGATTTCATTAAATTTGCAAAAGAATCGGTTAAAGATTTCTGAGTTGATCCAAATATGATGTCATCAACATAGATTTGGACAACCAAAACATTTTTGTTTTCCATTTTTATAAAAAGAGTTGGATCAGCTGTACCTTTTCTATAATTGTTTTGTAAAAGAAATCCTGTAAGTCTATCATACCATGCTCTAGGAGCTTGTTTAAGACCATATAGAGCCTTGGTAAGTTTAAAAACATGATCAGGATGTTTTGGATCTTGAAAACCAGGAGGTTGTTCAACAAAAACTTCTTCTTGAACAAAACCATTTAAAAAAGCACATTTGACATCCATTTGAAATAGTTTGAAATTGAAATATGCTGCGAAGGCTAATAGAATTCGAATAGATTCAAGTCTAGCTACAGGAGCATATGTTTCCTCATAGTCTATTCCCTCTTGTTGATTATAGCCTTTAGCAACAAGTCTTGCTTTATTCCTTACAATGATTCCATTTTCATCACACTTGTTTCTGAAAACCCATTTTACACCAATTACAGTTGTTTCTTTAGGTCTTTCAACTAAAGTCCAGACTTGATTCCTTTCAAATTCATTTAGTTCATCCTGCATAGCTTTGATCCAATCATCATCACCTAAGGCCTCACTTGGACTTTTAGGTTCAAATTGGGAAAGAAAAGCAAGATGTTCTATTTCATTTCTTAAGGAATTTCTGGTCCTTACAGGTTGATTTATATCACCAATGATGTTATCACTGGGATGATTCCTAAGAAACAATTGATTTGGGTTTTGTAAAACCTGTTCATCAACATATGGTAGAAAATCTTCTGTGGTAAATGTTTCAGAAATACTTTCTTGAACATTTTCCTTATCAGAATGTTCTTCTAATATAGGTTGATAAATATTTTTGGAAAACACATCTGAGGATGTAGGATTGGGTTGGTTGAAAACAAAAGGGTTAGTTTCATCAAATTTTACATGTACTGTTTCTTCAACAGTACAAGTGTTTTTATTGAAAACTCTATAAGCCTTAGAGGTTGTGGAATAGCCTAGAAAGATTCCTTCATCAGATTTTGGTGCAAATTTGTGTAGATTGTCTTTTGTGTTCAGAATGAATACTTTGCATCCAAAAACTTTGAAGTAAGAAACTTTAGGTTTTCGGCCAGTCCATAACTCATAAGGAGTTTTATTAAGAAAAGGTCTAGTTAAAACACGATTTATAGTATAACAGGCAGTACTAACAGCTTCAGCCCAAAAGTGCTTAGCAATTGAGTATTCACTCAACATGGTTCGAGTCATTTCCTGAAGAATACGATTTCTTCTTTCAACAACCCCATTTTGCTGAGGAGTTCTTGGTGCTGAGAAATTGTGAGTAATACCTTTCTTACTACAAAAAGTTTCAAAATCTGAATTTTGAAATTCACCACCATGATCACTATGAATAGTTATCAATGGTAGGTTTTTCTCATTTTTAACTTGGGCTCTAAAAGTTTTGAAATATAAAAAGGCTTCAGATTTCTTTGTGAGAAAATAGACCCATGTAAATCTAGTAAAGTCATCAACTAAAACAAATACATAGTATTTGCCTCCAATGCTTCCAGATTGTGAAGGACCAAACAAATCCATATGCACAAGCTGTAAAGCATTAGAAGTTGAAACTTCATTAATTGATTTAAAGCTAGTTTTATGTTGCTTGCCATATTGACAAGGATCACAGACTTTTGAAGAATCATATCTAAGATCCGGTAGTCCTTTTACAAGTCCTTTCTTTGAGAGTTTTCTTAGGTTTCTCAAATTACAGTGTCCTAGTCTCCTATGCCATAGCCATGATTGGTCTTCTATTACACTTAAGCAAGGTAAGTTTTGGTTCCTAAGGTCTTCTAAGTTAATAGTGTAAACATTCTCTTGCCTATGGGCAGATAGAATGAATTCATCCTTGGAATTGTGAACTAGACACTTATCATTTCTAAAATTCACAAGGTAACCTTCATCACATAATTGACTTATGCTGATGAGATTGTGCCTAAGACCTTTTACAAATAAAACATTTGAAATAAGAACTTTTCCAAGAAAAACAATATTACCTATACCAACAATCTTTCCTTGAGCATTATCTCCGAAGGTAACCTTTCCACCTTTTGTTTTGATAACCTTTTCAAAGAAATCTTTGTTTCCAGTCATATGTCGAGAACAACCACTATCCATGTACCAAATGTTCTTATTGGTACACTTCTGATTCTCCTGAAAAAGAAACAATTAGATTTTTGGAATCCAAACTTGTTTGGATCCAGAAGAGTTAGATAAAAGAATTTTAGGAATCCACATTTGTTTTGCAAAATGAGCTTTATGAAATCCTAAGGATTGAGTTTTGTTAAGAGAACAATCTCTTCTCCAATGTCCACCACATTGACACTTGGAACAGAAAATGGTTTTTTGAGGAACAAAATAGTTATTACTAAAAACAGGTTTGGAATAAGTATAACCAAGACCAGAACGATTTCTCAATGATCTAATTTGAGAATACATCCTATCAAAGTTTTCTTTTCCATGAGTGAAGTTTGACAAACACTTTTTCAAGGATAAAATCTCTGACTTTAGTTTTAAAACCAAATTCTTGTTTTCTAAAACATTTGAATTTGAACTAGAGTTAGATTCTAATATATCTTTCTTTGAAATAGCAGTTTCAAGATCCTTAGAAAGTTTATCCTTTTCAGATTTGACTTTCTCAAGGGTTTTCAGAATACTTTCAAAATCAGCAGTTTTCTCATCAAGATCATTAGAAAGATCTGATACCTCTTTAGTCAAAACAGAAATTCTAGAATTTGCTTTTTCGAATCTCTTTTTGAGTTTAGAATTTTCATTTTCAAGTAACTTAGCAAATCTAGAAACTTCTTCAAAAGAAGGTAATGTATCATCTTCTGATGATGAGGGTTCATCATTTGAAGATTCATAATATCTATTATCAGCATAATTTGCATTTAAAGAGACATTTGTAACAGCTTCAGCATTATGTACCTTAGCCATGAGACAATGATTTTCAATTGGTAGTCTGGCTAGAAGTCCAATATTCCTTTGTCCTGACGTCTCATTATCTGAAGAATCATCTGAGGAATCACTACCACTTGCACTCCATGTATCGTTAGCTTTCAAGACCTTCTTTGTCTTATAAAACTTTTTCTTGTTTCTTTCAGAGTGTTTCTCTTTTCTATCTCTCCTCTTTAGTAAAGGACAATCAGGCCTTATATGTCCTGCTTTCTTGCACTCATAACAAGTTACCTCAGAATCTTTCCTATCTTTCCTGTCTTTCTTTTTGAATCTATATTGAAAATCTTTCTTTCCAACAATCTTGTTCATCCTCCGAGCAAGATTAGCTAACTCATTATCTGAAAGATTACATTCACTTGAATCAGATACAACAACTTTCTTGGATTTAGACCTCGTAACCCTTTCAGGTGTTTTGGCTTTAGATGCAAAAGCTACACTTCCATTCCCATTCTTCTTCTTATTGAAATCAGCATCTCTCTTCATTCTTGTCTCATGCTGTAGAAGAGTTCCAAAGAGTTCATCAAGAGTAATCTGGGAAACTTTTCTATTTTCATCAATAGCTGTTCTTTTTGACTCCCATTCATTTGGCATGATATCTATAATCTTGTCAACAAGAGCTTCATCATCAAGACCCTTTTCTCCCATAGATTGTAAGCTGTTGACAATTGTCATAAACCTCTGTTGCACTTTACATACTGGCTCTCCATAAGGAAAAACAAAACCATGATACTCTGCTCGAAGCATTGCTCTCCTTGTTTCTATAACTTTGGATGTACCAAAATGAGTGACTTCTAATTTCTTCCAAATACAGTTGGCTGCTTCACATGAAGATATCTGACTATATATATTCCTGGTCATAGAGCATAATAAAGTATTGCGTACCTTGTAATTCAGTTGATATTCTTGCTTCTCTTGATTGGTAAAAGTACTAACTTCTTTGTCAGGTATTTTGTAACCTCCAGTAAGCATAATAAAATTGTCTACACCAGTATTGATGACGAAAGTCTTCATACGATCTCTCCAATATTCGTAATCATTCCCATCAAAGATTGGTGGTCTAGAAGGATTCAGATTATCTATTGATCCGATATTCATTCCTGTCATCTATAACAAAAACAACTTTTCCACTCCACACGTTAGTGTAGTAAGTATTTAAGATAAGAAATAGAGCTAGTAATACAAATCAGTGGAAAACCTCCTTTGATACCAATTGTTGGATCGAATAGTAGATATAAAAGTCTATTAGATGGAACAATACAAGAGGGGGGGTGAATTGTAGGTTTAAAAACTTTGAGTTTTAGTAACAAAGAGATTAGTTTAAATGAACTTAAACTAATACAAATACAAACACCCACAATTGTATTGAAAGTAAAAGGTAAGATATATTGTAATACTATTGTAAAGTAAAACAATTGTATTCAAGATGAACACAATAATCAGAGTAATACAAATATGATTGATTCTACCTTAAAGCGTATAGAACCAATTGATACAATATGTAATAGAACAATTGTAATTGAAACAATTACAATTGAATATGTAAAAGAAGAAAGGAAACAATACAATCCCTTTCTAAAACAAACAGCGGAAATGTAAAAGTAATACAATTCTTTTAACCCAAAGAGAAGGGTTATCCTTTCACCTAGGATAAAAGATCTGTCTCACCAACACCTTGGTGAGCCCTCGATACGATTATCGGCACGTCTGTCTGCCTATCCCTGGCAGCCCTCGATACGATGATCGGCTCGTCTGTCTGCCTATCCCCGGCAGCCCTCGATTTTGTAGGTAATCGGCACCTCTGTCTTTCAATCACTTGAAAGCCCTCGATACGATGATCGGACGCACAAAGCTTGATGAGAGAAGTCAGAGTCTCTCTCTCTAGAATCTTCGTAGTTCACAATCTCTTTATTCAATCTCTTTGCTCATCGTTGTCTTCTCAGCTTCAAATGACCTCCTATTTATAGGCCTCGGGTTCCAACGGTCATATTGCCTCCAACGGTCATCTTGAAACAGAAAGCACGACATCGTTTTGATTAGTATATAACTAACTCAACGACATCGTTTTGTTAGGACAAGAGATATATAGAAAAGTAAAACATGAGTATGATTCATATGCAGAGAGAGTATTTTTGACAAAGTACCAAAACAAATAATGATTATCTGAATAGTAGTTAGTACGATACGATCGACAGAGTCAGTACGATACGTTTTGGTCGATACGATCAACATCGTACGATACGATAAACATAATAAAAGACAATTTGTTATTTTACAAACATATGATATAATACATTCGAGATTTCCAAAACAAGACAGAATATATTTGTGATTTCCAAAACACGATGTAAAAGCCAAAAGGGGACTTTTGACTTAACATATTCTTCCTACCTCTTGTTTCCATATGACTGCATTCAATGTATCTCCCCCTCCTCTTCATACATCAACTTCAAGCAATCTGTTCCATATATCCTTCATTTCATGTGTCATCTGTCACATTCAATCACCACCAGTATGATATTTAGTAATCATCAATCTTTCTTTCATTTATCTCACCATATTCAAAAAATACATAGAGATAATATTCCCTATTTTTATATAATTTTACCAATCATAAACTTTCATATGTTTTATATAAAATCTAATGTCAATAATAGGTGAGGTGTCATCCACATGACTATGGTAAGTGGTCTAGTAATTTTTCCTAAATGTTTAGGCGCTTCTACATAACTCATTAGTGTGACACAGACATGACTCATTTTCATGTTTCCTAAATATGTGTTTTATCATTTTAATTTAATTAAACCATGTTAGGATACTCACATAGTCGCATGGTAAACAATTTGAGGATGCCTACCTCATTGGTTACCACCCCTTTAAGTGTATTGAATTAAATTCCCTCCATGATGTAAATTATTAATTTACTAAAACACCTACTAAGTTTCTTTTCATGACATTAAAATGGAATTTCCTTTATTTAAAATGTTAATTGATTAATTTAATTAGACGAGAATGAGTGTAAAGAACACATAATGTGTTTTAAATATTTAATGAAATATATAACTTATGGAACCCATGGTTATATTGGTTGAAATTTATTTATATAATAAAAAGGCCACTCCTTATGATTAGTATGAATAGACTATAGACATTGGTCGATGGACGTAACGTCCCGGTCCTGGGTGCCACTCAACGGGTGGCCTGAATCTGGTTCGCCACAAGACCTCAATTGCATTTCCCCACACGCCAGAGGCTGCTGACTAGCAGCGAGGGCCCATGCCTGATAGTGGGGAAACAATGCCCTCATTTTTCAAAGTGTAGCGCTGCGGAATCATACAAAAATAGTGGACGTAGTAAACTATACACAAATGAAATAAATAACAGCAGTGGATATAACCATCAGTATATAGAAAATGATGCTACATTTCTCAAGTTCTAAGAAAACAACCAGAACATGTTATACATCAATACAGTACAACAAAAAAAGAATACAACAAAACAAAGCAAAAATATGGCAGTGGCCTCGTGAGCATAGGCTCGGTCCCATGCCCTCCTACTCCTTAGCAACAGTCAAGTACCTATATAGGGACTCGTCCCCTATCTACACCTGCAGAAGCGTAATCAGTTTGGTCTAAAAAACATGACCCAAACAGGGTGTGAGAAACATATCTCAGTAGGCACCCACCAAAGGCACGTTCCCAACTGTGTGCTAACATGAAACAATAGTGTGCAGTGGTAAAATTCAATAATGTCAGCAGAACTACAAAGTAACTAACTTGACAATTAAATTTCCACTTTATTATTCTTTTAATCCATTTTATACTAGAAATCACCATAATGAATCTCTAAGAAAACAGTCCGCGTCCTCAGACAAGCAAAACCTTACCCTCAGGTAAGCAAAATCCAACCCACAGGTATAGCCCTCAGGCGTAACAGAAATTTCCCTCAGGCATAGAAAGTGTCTCCCTCAAGACCAGAATTCAAGCCCTCATGCACGAAAGGTTTCCCTCAGGCGAAATAACTACAGCCCACATGCTAAATAGTGCATTGCCCACATGCTAATCACAATAACGCCCTCTGGCTGAACAGGTAACCGGGCCATGCCCAACATGTCAAAATGTAGTAAACAAGAAATTCCACTCAAGGGAATTCTATAATTACTACATTAAAGGCATACCCTCGGGTAACTTGGCCAAACAGCTAAACAGTGAAACACACCCCTGGGGTGGTTCTGGATCCAAGCAACGATCTCAAACAGCAATTTATTATCACAATTTAATAATTTATGCAATTCTAGGCATTAAATATAGCAATGACCGTAGCCACACAACACCCCAACATGGGTTCATGGCACGAAAACACACAAAACACACAATAGTTGGAAAATAAACACTATGCCACCACTCTTATACACCAACGAACGTTATACCCGAAGGCTGACTCCAGAAATGCCAAAGAATGGCATAGATCTGACGAAGAAATAAACCCAAAAAAATGTAAATAACTCCTATTAGGAGAAGAATTTGTATGAACCATCCAAGGAGGTGGAAGCCCTTACACGTGCGGTTCCAACGGGATCATCTGAGGGAAAAACCGATTCTAGACGAACACCCAGTGGATCTTCAAAGTTACGGCCTCCTCCTTTGTCTCAAAATCGTCACAAGTGTCTCCTCTGCCAAATAAGGCGGCTACTGCCTGTTTTAATCCAAAAAAAAACAAAGTACATGACATTTACTTCTGAGTACATGGTGTGTACTTCTTTCATTTAACTGTTCATTTGGAGGCACCGCCACACTGTTCATCCATCGACATGAGTACACGGTATGTACTCTAAATTACATGGCATGTACTGTCGCCTAGCTGTCGGCTGCTCCACCGCCTTACTGTTTACGCATGTCGACTAACTACACGGCGTGTAAGGAACCACTACACGACGTGTAGTTGGTTCCTACACCCTTCGTCGCTGTCATGGTTACACGCCCCATGTACTCATCCCCACATGGCCAGAAGTACATGACATGTGGAAAAAGTACACGGCTTGTAGTTCCAATTTTTTTGATTTTTCCCCACTTTCTATATTTTATCAAAAACACCTAAGGAAAATGAAAAATAAGAATCTTGTAACTTGAAAATAAGAACCGGGTTCTTACAAACTTCCCCCCTTATAGCAATTAGTCCCTGAATTTCCCTTCCAAGGGTGGCGAAGATAAAGCTCAGAACAGATATGGCCACTGAGCACATACATCGGCCTCCCGCTCCCAGGTCTCGACCTGTGCTCGCCCATGCTGCCATAACACTCGAACGAGAGGAACTGACCAGTCTCGGAGAACCTTCGTGCTCCTGTCAATGATACGGATCAGATGATCCTCAAAGGACGCATCATGATGAAGCTCAACCTCCTCTGTCTGAATGGTGTGAGATGAGTATGAATAGTAGCAATGAAACTGAGACATGTGGAAGACGTCGTGCATGGCTCGGTACCGCTGCGGTAATTGCAACTGATAGGAAACCGTCCCGACTCTCTCCAGAATCTTTTATGGTCCCACATACCTTGGTGAAAGCTTACCCTGTCTCTTGATCCTCTTGTGTCCTAGCCTCATTGAAACACGCAAGAAAACCTGATCCCCGACGATGAACTCCAAAGGTCATCTATGGCGATTAGCATAAGACTTCTGATGAGACTACGCAGTATCCATCTGCTTCGGAATCAACTGGACATGCCCAGATGTCTCCTGCACGAGCTGTGGACCCAGTAAAGCTGCCTCACCTGCCTCTAACCAGCACAAAGGTGTTCGGCATGGCCTACCATATAAATCATCATATGGTTCCATCTCAATAGTTTCCTGAAAACTATTGTTATAGGCAAACTCAACTAGGGTATATGCTTCTCTCTAGAGCCCCTGAAGTCTAGGACGCATGCGTGAAGCATGTCCTCTAGCACCTGTATCGTCCGCTCTGACTGGAGATCTGTGTGAGTGTGGTATATTTTGCTCAGATGCACCTGTGTACCCAGTGACCTCTGAAAAATCTTCCCGAAATGGGACGTAAAGTGGGCGTCCCTATTAGAAATGATAGAATGAGGGACCCCATGAAGACATACTATCTCTCAGATATACAGTCTTCCGAACTCGTCAACACCGAAGGTCTCCTTGATTGGCAAGAGGTGAGATACCTTCGTGGGTCTGTCCACAACAAACCACACGACGTCATTTCCTCAAGGTGACCTCGGAAATCCCGTCACAAAATCCATCGTGACATTATCCCATATCCACTCTGGAATGGGAAACTGCTGTAACAACCCGGCTGGCCTCGGGTGCTCTTCCTTCACCTGCTGATATGTGGAACACCTCGTAACAAAACCATCTATCTCTCCCTTCATACCCGGCCACCTGTACTGATGCCTCAAGTCACGGTACATCTTGGTAACCCCGAGATGAACTGCCCAAACCGAAGCATGAAACTCCTGCTTCAGCTCCTCGTGTATATCCCTTGTAACCCATACTCGTCCATGGAAATGCAAAACCTCATCATCTCCTATCGTCCAACCAAGAGGAGGGTCTCACTTGCCACTGACTCACGTAGAACTAGGCCTTCTGAATCAGATAGATTCTTCATCTTCACTCTGTCCAGGAGGGTAGAAGTCACAGCTAAAGAAGAAAGATAAGTCTGCCCCTGACTGTCATGCACCTCCAGATTCATCTCATAGAACAAAGCCATAAGCTCACACTCACCACTGGACTCTTGCACTGCCTGTATCTGAGTCTTCCTGCTCAGTGCATCAGCTACTACATTACCTTTACCAGGTGTGTAGTCAAGCTCAAAATCAAAGGAATATAGGTACTAAACCCACATTCTCTACCTTAGATTCAGGTCTTGCTGAGTAAAGATATACCTGAGGCTCTTGTGGTTAGTGAAAACCAGAAAATGCTCTCCTAAGAAATAATTTCTCCAACACCGCAACACATGCATAACTACAGCCAACTCGATATCATGCGTCGGGTAATTCCTCTCATGTGGCCTCAACTTCCGAGACCCGTATGCAACAAATCAATGACCCTTCATCAAAAAGGCTCCCATCCCAATCCCTGATGCATCAAACTAAACTGTATAGCTCTTACCCTGCTCTGGGAGTGTCAAGATCAGTGCTGATGTCATCCTTCCCTTCAGGTCCTGAAAAGCTGTCTCGAAAGCTTCTGACCAAACGAACATTACACCCTTCTTAGTCAGACCCATCATCGGTGTTTCTTAAAGGGAGAAGACATGTATGAAGTGTCTATAGTTACCAGTCATCCCTAAGAAACTCCGTATCTCAAACACGTTCTTACGCTTATCCTAGGAATCTACTGCTCTCACCTTCTCTTGGGTCTACTGTAACTCCTGTCTCTGAGATGATATGACCCAGGAAGTGAATCCGGTCCATCCAAAAGTGGCACTTCGAGAGCTAAGCATATAGCCGATGCTCTCTCAGTGTACTCAATATGATCTCAAGATGGGTGGCATTTCGTGTTGATTGTGAGAGTACACTAAGATGTCGTCCATGAATACCACCACAAAATAATCAAGATAAGGATGGAACACGCGATTCATCAGAGACATGAAAACTGCTGGTGTGTTCGTGAGTCCGAACGGCATAACCAAGTACTCGTCTGAACCATATCTGCTTCGAGAAGCTGTAAGCAGTATATCTGATGGTCTCACGCGCAGTTGATGTTACCCGGATCTCATGTCAATCTTCGAGAACACTCGTTCCCCAAAAAGCTGATCAAACAGATCATCTATCCTCATAAAGGGATATCAGTTCTTAACTGTCAACTATTCCAGCTTCAGATAATCCACGGAAAGTAGGAGGGTACCATCCACCTCTTTCGCAAAAAGAACCGGAGAACCACAAGGAGAAGTACTGGGCCGGATAAATCCCTTTGCCGGTAACTCCTCTAACTGCCTCTTGAGCTCCTGCAACTCAGGCATGGACATCCTATAAAAAGGAATGGACACTGGTCCTGCACCTGGAACGAGCTCAATAGAGAAATACACCTCACGCACCAGAGGTAGACCTGAGAAGCCGTACGGGAAGACATCCCTGAAACGATCAAAAACTAGAGGGAAATCTATCTGACAAGTCCCCTGATCATCCAGATATAAGCTCGCTATCTGGGCTGTGAATCCACCTCACCCATGATTCTCTGGTCCATCTCGACTCGTCTGAACATCCCATTCGCCCTTGTATAGAAACTCTCTGCCCTCTGGTGACGTGAAACACGCCATGCGACGATAGAAGTCTACAAAGGCTCGAAAGGGAACCAACCAGTCCATACCGAGAATGACATCATAGCTCATCATGTCCATGAAATAGATGTCCCAAAGGAAGTGACACCCTCCAACCTCAAGGGGTCACTCCTTACACTGATGCACACTAGTCATCCTAGTCCCCAACAGAGTGCCTAACATCTGTATATCATAATAATAAGAAACATAGGGCCCAAGGCTCTTCATAACTAGCACATATATGAAACTATGTGTGGCACCCGTATCGAAAAGTACAGAAGAAAAGACAGAAGCTACTATAATAGTACCTCTGACTGTAGAAGGTCCGAGATCCTGCTCCTACTGGGTCGGTTGCACTGCATATGCCTGCACTATGTCGCGGCCCTGTGACACAGCTTGACTACCCTGAGCTATCCCGCCCTGCTGACTCTATGATCCGGGTGTCTGGCTACCACGACCACGACCACCATCTCAGTCTGCATGCCCTGACAAATTCCAGTTCCTCGACTGGTAAGAAGCTACTGGTCCTGCTCCCGTACGCGGAGTCTGCACAGAACCCCTCTCACTAGCCACTGGTGGAAACACCCTACAAAAGCGCTGCAGATTACCAATCTTGCCGTAAGATCAGCACTCCATTGGGTATCGTGGACACTGAGGTCTCTTGTGCCCCTCTCTGCCACACTGGTAGCACCTGACCGAACCACCTGAAGATGCTGCATGGTTGGTACTACCACCCTTAGAGAAGTCCATCTGTCTCTTCCTCTTGCCAGTAGAAATAGTACCAGTAACTGGTGATGAACCGCCCTAGCCCACACCACTAGATTCTCGTAGGTTCCTCTCAGTAATCACCGCTTGGTTCACAATAATGTGTACTGAAGGCAACCTGAAAACATTCACCAGTGCTAGGATGTCATAACGAAGACCATCCTCAAAAAATTTGGCTCTCCACGTCTAATCACCCACCAGCACGGGTGTGAAATGCTGAAGCTCCGCAAAACGAGCAGAATAGCCCATCACTGACATGGCTCCCTACTGCAGATTCATGAACTCTCAAGCTCTATCTGCCCTCAACATCTCGGGAAAGAAGAATTCATATAAGACAGCCTGAAAATATTCCCACGTCATGTCTCTGTGATTCTCTGACTGGGTGGTAACATCCCACCACATCTTGGCGGAATCACGCAGCATATACGTCGCGGGCTTGACCCTTCGCCCTGGAGGCGTCTCAAGATTCTCGAAAATAGTATGCATCGATCATAGCCAAGACTTCGCAGCCTATGGTCCGCCATCCCCTAAAAATGTAGGCGGATGCTGCTGCTGGAAGATACGAGTCAGCTCAGCCATAGATGTAGCATCTTGTGGTGCTCCCTGAAAGGTCTTCATGAACCGCATAAATCCTTCACGGAACTGCGCCTCTGCACCTGTGTCTGGAATAGTAGTGGGAGCCACATCTGGCTCTTCTGGATGATGAAATGGTAGCCCATGGCCCACTATCTCCGGAGTATAAACTTTGCCTCTCTCCTAGAAAACAAATCGTGGTCGTCTAGGCGGCGTGACAATACATGGTCAAAATCACGCCTCAGATTGAAGATTATTATGACCGAAAAGTGAAGAAACCACAAAGGAAACAAGAGGAAGAAAGCATTCAAAATTTTCAAAAAAATACTACTCGGCGTGTACACTGACTACACGACGTCTACTTGACTTCTGTTCCCCTTCCCGGGTCCTTCTACACAGCTAAGCCACACAACTTCCGTTCAAAAAAAAAAACTACACGGTGTGTAAATAATCTACACGGCGTGTACGGTGTTATTTGCCAACTGCACGTTTCCTTTGTGACATGGCTGACTACTCGGCTTGACACTACACTGCGTGTTACACCCGCACATGGCGTGTACACCATCCCGTTTCCCAGCCACACGGCTAACACCACACGGTCTGTCCTCTGACAAGACTACACAACATGTCCCAATGATACACGGCGTGTTCAGGGAGAGGTGACACCGGCCCGTGTTGTTAGTTACACGGCCGAGTCCCCTTGTCACCCTACATGGTATTTTCATCATTTACACGGCATGTTCTTAACATGAGTTCACCTAACTGTGTTGTTAGTTACACGACTGGACTCCAGGTCACACTACACGACGTGTACAAATGCTACATGACGTGTTTTACTCAAGCCTTTCCCTACCCCATGTCGCCACCCACACGGTTTGTGAGATGGGAAGAGACTACACGGCGTGTACTCAGGGAAGACGATGTGTACTCAAAAAGTACATTTTTCTTCCCGAACAGAAGAGCATACACGGCGTGTAAAAAAATACTACACAACGTGTATAGTGGGTTTCCGGTCAGTATGCCTTAGAAACTTCCCCGGAACCCAGAAAATACTGAATCTGACACCTAAGTGTCAAATTACGACCCGTGGGGGCCCATACTCCCCACGAATCAATGTTTGACATCTTATATGTTTTATAACCAATAAACATTTAATGATCCACCAAATTCCAGTTAATGGGGGACCATACTCCCCAAAAACCAAATTTTAGAGTCCATTCTATAAACAAGCTCAAACAAAAATACCATATCACAAGGTAGGTATTTCTCAATCAGCTATCACAACAGCTTGCTTTATTAGCACAACAACTATCACAACAACATGCAAATTCTAATGCACCTACATGGCATGGAAACTATGCATGGCATGTGATATCTAGCATGTGCCTATATGATGCATGAGATGGCATACCATCATCTCATCAGGTTGCAACTAAATAGAACCCAAAGATAAAATATAAACTGCACAATCTCAAAGTGTGTCTCCCAACGGTGAAAACATATCAATCGTAAAATTGCAAAATCAAAAGAATGAAAAATATGAGGTAGACTGGCTTTTCCCTATACACGGGTTAGGTACGCCCGGGCACAGCTTATTAACAACTGTCGTTTCGTCCTATCCCTGACTATGGTTCCAAATAGTATGTCAAAGAAAAGAAACCCCTTTGATACCACTTTGTAACGTCCCGGTCTTGGGTACCACTCAACGGGTGCCCCGAAGCCGGTTGGCCACAAGACCTCGACCGCATTTCCCCAAACGCCAAAGGCTGCTGACTAGCAGCGAGGGCCCAGGTCTGATAGTGGGGAAAATATGCCCTCATTTGTCAAAGTGTAGCGCAACAGAATCATACAACAACAGTGGAAGCAGTAAACTATACACAACTTAAATAAACAACATTAGTGGATATAACAATTAGTATATAGAAATTGATGGTTTATGTCTCAAGTTCTAAGAAATCACCCAGAACGTGTTATACATTAATATAGTACAAAAAAAAGCAGAGTACAACAAAATAAAGAAAAAAGCTGGCAGCGGCATCGCGAGCCTAGGCTCGGTCCCATGCCCTCATACTCCTCAGCAACAGTCAAGTACTTATATATATGCTCTTTCCCCTATCTAAACCTACAGATGCGTAATCTGTTTGGGTCAAAAAATATGACCTAAACAGTGTGGGAAAAACATATCTCAGTAGGCACCCACCAAAGGCCAGTGCCCAACTGCGTGCTAACATGCAACAATAGTGTGCAGTGGTAAAATGCAATAAAGTATGCAGAACTAAAAAGTAACGAACATAAAAATTAAATTGCAATTTTATTATTAATTTAATCCATTATATACTAGAAATCACCACAGTGCATCTCTAAGAAAACAGTCTGAGTCCTTAGACAAGAAAAACCATACCCTCAGGTAAGAATAATCCAACTCGCAAGAACAGCCCTCAGGCGTAACAGCAATTTCCATCTGGCGTAGGAAGTTTCACCCTCAGGAATAGAAGTCAAGCCCTCAGGCAAGAATGGTTTCCCTCATGCTAAATAACTACAGCCCACAGGCTAAATAGTTCAGTGGCCACTGGCTAATCACAATTACTCCCTCAGGCTAAACAGGTAACCGAGCCATGCCCAACATGTCAAAATGCAATAAACAAGAAATTCCACTCAATAAAATTCTATGATTACTACTTTAAAGGCATACCCTCGGGTATCCTAGCCAAATGGATAAACAGTGAAACACACCCCTGGGGTGGTTCTGGATCCAAGAAATGATCCCAACCAGAATTTTATTATCAAAATTTAATCACCTATGAAATTCTAGGAATTAAATATAGCAACGAACTCAGCCACACGACACCCCAACATGGGTTCGTTGCATGAAAATGACAAAACACAAAACAGTTGGAAAATAAACACTAAGCCACCTACCTTATATGCCAACTAACGTTATACCCGAATGCTGACTCCAGAAACGCCCAAGAATAGCTTAGATCTGATGAAGAACAGAACCCATACAAATGTAAATAACTCTTGTTAGGAGAATAATTGGTAAGAACCAACCAAGGAGGTGAAAGCCCTTACCCGTGCGGTTCCAACGGGATCGTCCAAGGCGGAAACTGATTCCAGAAGAACACCCAGTGGATCTTCAAAAGCATGGCCTCCTCATTTGGCTCTAAATCGACTTAAGTGTCTCCTCTGCAAAATGAGGAGGCTACTGCCTTTTTTAAGAAAAAAAACAAAGTACATTGTGTGTACTTCTGAGTACACAGTGTGTACTTATTTCATTTAACTATTCATTTGGAAGCACCGCCACACTATTCATTTGTCGACATGTGTACACTATATGTACTCTAAAGTACACGGCGTGTACTGTCGCCCAGATGTCGGCTGCTCCACCGCCTTACTGTTTAGGCCTGCTGACTGACTACAAAGCGTGTAAGGTACCACTACACGGCGTGTAGTTGGTTCTTACACCCTTCGTCACTGGCATAGCTACACGCCCTGCGTACTCATCCCCAGACGTCCATAAGTACACGATATGTGGAAAAAGTACACGGCATGTAGTTCCAAAATTTAGGATTTTCACACTTTCCATATTTTCTCAAAAACACCTAAGGAAAAGGAAAAAAGAAGAATCACGTACCTCAAAAATATGAACCAATTTATTACATTGGAAAATGGTTAAAGGATTTGTTGAGAATAGTGTTCCATGTGCCCTTACATAGGATGTTGGGTATGTAATCCCAAACTTTTTACTTGGATGATGGTCAGGATGATCCACGTTCACTTTCATTGGATGTTGGTAATGATGAATCAACCCACAATATAGAGTGACTTGCATGATGTCACACATTCCAAAGATATTTCGGGCTAACACCCTTATTTCAGCCTATAACCCAATTGACTATGCTTGGATTCCTCATATACGCCCCTAGAGATTCTAACACCTAGTATCTATGTATAATCTTATATATTTCATTCAAAACATAGTTTATATTCATATATTCTTATTATGTATAAAAACATATCAATCCATGTATTTGTTTAAATGAAATCAACATTATTATATCTTATGGAAAATAAAGTAGTGTCAGCCAGATATCCCCTAGAAATAGGAACTCATTAGTTTATGGATTTCATCAGTATTTATTTTTTTGTACTAGCACACTGTTATGATTGAAAACACCGACTGGATTATTCTAGACACCGTTGGCGGTGACCAATTGATTTTATATCACACCCTATTCAGGACACTGATTGGTACTCGATAATTCCATATGGATGCAGGTAGTGAAAATAGAAATCTCACAGTCATGGATTATTAATACGATTTTCATAAAACATTGTATTTTACTTTTGAGTGTGTGCATATGATTCTAGTCTATATGTATTTTTTTCATTTTGTGTTTTTTATATCATGTTCTATATGAATTGATTATTTTTACCCTACACCCCCAATTTTTACATCATCATGTCTGGACCTCATTTTCAATATGATTAAGCCCATCAAGAGATTATTATTTTTCATTCCTGGAAATTTATAATTTAATGTTTATTATTGTAGTTCATTACACTATTTTATTAGTTTTATTATAAATCCACTATTCTAATTTGTTTATTTTTATAGTTGTGTTACTATAATAGTTGATGGTATAGTATCCATACCATACCACTATAGACCCTCTCTCTAGTTGTTAGGAACTAGTGTATGTGGAGGGCCACTTGAGTCCACATGACCCACCAAATCAGAGAACAATTTAGTGATTCCTAGGTTGGGATGATTCATCATCAATCCAAAGGAGAAAACAAAATGAAATAAATAAATAAATGTGGGATAGGAATAAATTTGAAAAATAATCTACGATATAATTTTCTAAAGTGGTATTAACAATAATAAAAAAAGGATATTTATGATCCATGTTCTTTTTGATTGTATTTATTTTCAATATTCTAGTAAAAATTAAATTACCTCTTGTCAATATGTTGTGATGATTTGATGATAATAACCATATTTGATGTTTATTAGAGTTACCAAGGATATTATTGATAAAATGAAAAGATACAACGATGTCTCTCAAAAAATGTACCACTATGTTTATTGGGTTTTGAATATTGTTTTTGGATCGAAGATTTATCTTAAAACATAGAATTATATGTTTTAAGCTATTGTATATTCATAGATAACCATCCATTACTGATAGAGAAATATTTTTTAAAGAGTTTATGAATGAAAATTTCTTTTCGTATAAATTTCAATGATCATATAAGAATATACTTTGATAAGTTTTGAAGTACTTATGATGATTAGATAACATTACATAAAGATTAATAACAGGTGTCATTGGTTATTTAAAGGATTCAAATTTATTATAATAATTATACATTCATGGATGATTCATCATGAAATGTGACCAAATATATCGAAAATGTCTTAGTTGAGAGAAGTGAGAAGTGTTTTACAGAATAATATTCTCTTTGATGAATTTTAAAAAAGTTATAAATAATTTTTGGATTATGATAGAATTTATAAAGTTATATTTATAAAAAATTCATCATTTTAGAAGATGTAAGACACACACACACACAAACTCATATATATATATATATATATATATATATATATATTAGTTTTAGTAATTCTTCTGATGCGAAATGAGTTCAAGAGGACTCTAAATACTAAGAAGGAAATTTTAAAAAAGTTTATAATATCTTTTAAAATTATAAAGTGGTCTTGGTAAGAATCATTGTCTTTCATATAATAATAATATTATGGTGTTCAGAATAAATTTATGAATGTTAATGTCACTATTGAGGCATTATGCATGATGAATTTTATTTTTGTAGGTATATTTTTACTCTTAATTTTTGTAATGAATTTATTATGTGTTTAATTTTAAAAAATTATTTGCCTCTAATATGCCTCAAATTCTAGTACAATACTGATTAGGGATGGTGGAAATAGAGTATAGTGAATATTGTTCATATGTGTTGGTATATTAGATGTAGGTGAGGGGTCATTAACCTATTAAGTGTGAGGTGATAATGAAGTTTGTAGGTGGAAAATAGCTCTGATAAGACAATAGTTATGAACTAGAGGAACATTTGGGATAATAAATAAGCGGGATTCTATGATTCATTGAAATTTGGGAATGTAAAATTTATGTGTGAAATATTAACATGTTAAAACGTTAGAGACATTCGCCATCCATATATGACATAAATGGAATGACATCATAAAAATAATCTTCCTCCTCAACAATCAAGGGTTTGTCCTCACTCATTAGCATGTAGTGATTACTGTGATCATGTCGAGCCTCTCATAGTGGTCTGATCAACCAATTGTGATCCTAAGATATTTGATATGGAAGGGATAATTTTTATGACTGTAATTCATTAATGATATGTATATTCTATATATAGTTAATGGTTATGTGAGTCTAAAAACTTTTACTATGTTTATCTAATGTATATGAGTTTATTAAATCATTAGATGATTTTACTATGATTCTTTATGAATTAACTGAGAGATATTATGATAATAAACATCTTATAAATATTTTCAGTGCATCTTTATTTTGAATAATTATTTATTTTTCATTAAAATTTAAAAATAACATTTACTTGGGATTCTTCTCAGAGAAGAGTTGGTGATATGTTTCAATAAATATCGAGACCACATAATAATTTTGGTTGACAAAAAATATATATCCCATAGATGCTGGAAGAATCTATGTATTCATTTGATTTATTTTAAAATAATTTATCCAATTATATACACATGTTTATATCATGTCTTGTGTGGTATACTTCATAAAAATTAATATTATATAAATATATTTTACAAAGGGGTTTTTAGCATGATCAAGGGACGTTCCATGAGGTATATGTTTTCATGAATTTCATATATAGAATTTCAAGGCATGTAAATGTTGCATGAAGTAAAAGAGAATCTAAATATATAATATTTCATGATGAAGGATTAGAAAAATGAGAACCCAAGTTAATATATTTACATAACAGAGTTTTAGAACACACATTGGTGTAAATACCACCTAAACCAACACCTATAACCCAACAGTTTGAAAAAACCATTAGGATAAAAAATCTATACCTACAGTTACTTGAAACCATTGGTATAGGAAAATATATAGTGGATTTTACAAATAGTTTGATAAAACTATTGGGATTGGAATAGAAATTCCTAACGATTTTATAAAACTATTGGGAGATTATTGATCCGCCTATATGTAACCCGATAGTTTTTGAAAAACATTGTGAAATACCCTCAATCCAATGGTTTTTAATAACCATTGGGATAAAAAATACTCAAAAACACTTGATCCGAATTCCTCCTTCAATTACTGACTTTTCAGTAAACAATATCTCCCTACTATGAACCCTACTTCTCGAGCGCCAACCATACTTCCCGAGTTCACTTCCTCAAGCTCTAAAATTTATTCCTAAATGAGATCTATCAATGTTTTGAACCCTATTTCATAGCTGGAGATCTATCTTTGATGCAAGTATTTGTTTACATCCACTTCAAATCGGTACATTGTAACAGAGTTATGTAATATGTCTACATTTATTTTAGTTTTTTCCTTCTGTTTCATTGCAATGTTCTTTGTTTACCCACTGTGTATTATAACTTGCTTATGAAAAAATCCATATATAATTTTAGGTTGCGGTTTTATTGTTATTTATCTTTATAGAATAATTTTTATTGATATTGAAGATCTTAATATGAACATGATTTATATTAACCTCGTTTTATTTTAAATGTATGGTTTAGTGACAAGATTTCATTTATTAGACATAAATAAATCTATAGATATTTTCATCCTAAGATAAATGACAAGACACTAATGCATTATGAATATACCATTAAATGTTGTCTTCTAAATGTCAAACTTTAACATTAAGATGAGGATACCCTCACTATATGTAATTCATATAGAATGACTATGATCCTCAAAATTGGTCAAACATGTCATATATCCCCAAAACTAGGTATAAATTCTTCATTCTCATATGGTTCAACATTATTTATCATAAACACAACCACTAACTAATAGAGTGTTGTGTGCAGTAGAGTAAATCAATCATCCTTCCCACCCTTTAGATGAAACATGATTTACCTAAACACAAATAGATCCAAATGATATGTTGAAATTGATATGTGTTACAATACAAGAATTAGTTTTATCTAAAAGTCAATTTCTCTCTACGGAAGTTTTCTGGTAGAGTTTTCTTAAAATAAATTTTCATATAAGTAAACCATTTAGAGATATATCACAGGAAAATGTTGGTTGTTACACAAGATCCAATCATTCCATATGTTACATAATATCATCATTATATCTCAAATATAGTTCCACTTTACACACATGAACCCCCACACACAAGTCATCATAAAAGTATATCCTTCACATGAAATTAATGATACTATCCTTCAATAAAAATAAAAATTAATACAAATTATTTTTATGTATCCCAACTTGATGATCACATAAAATCTATACATCATTTCAAAAAATGAGGCACCATGAATTTACATAGATTAAATTTATAATAAGAAACTCATGAAAACATTGATGATTGTGTAAATTATTCCGAATGACTGTATTGAGAGAAAGAAACTATAAACTAAGTGGAATGATAAATTAATTCTCAACATAATTAAAATATATTTACAAATAAGTTGAACTATTTCCAAAATATGCAATATAAAGAGATGTTTTGGTCAATGATATACACTTAATGGATGATATCCCTCTACAAAAAATATCACAACCAGTTCCACTACATAAAGTTGGACATCTAAATCTCTATGACCATGCCACTGATTTAAATAAATCCCCTAAGTTATTTTTTTTAAAGGGTATGAACGATTCCGCGTGTAATATTACCTTATTAGAATATTTATTATTATTGTATTATTAATAAAAAATGACTTATTACAATTTTTTTACAGAATGGATAGAATCTGGATGAATGAAACTGATCAGATGTCAATAAATTTCCAAAAACATTTAGAGAGCTTTTTTTAATTTTTCATTTGATATTGTTTCATATAGTGGTCGCATACACATCCAATGTTATAATTGTGTTGGGAGACCTTGGTTGATTTGTGAAGAAGTTAATCTTCATATAACTAAATATTGTTTTCTAAAAAAACTATTATGTACGATATCAAAATGGTGAGAAAATTTAATCTCAACATGTTGATGATCCAAATGAGAGGACCGAAATAGAGAATTTGACATATGATCGATTACTATTTATTATTCATCATGAGAAAGGAAAGGATTTCATCCCATGAATACTTTGATATGGGATCACATGATGCGTCCAATCTAAATGATGATGTTGACATATTGATATAATTGAATGTTGTTGTGACGACTCCAACATATCGTTAATGTGTTAATAAGAAAAAGTTGTAATATTTAAACAAATTTTGTCATTGGAAAACCATGTATTGGATTTATAATACATTCATAGATTGAATTCTTATATTCATGAAAGAATTACTTTCAGATGATGTAGATATTATATCAAACCACTATATGGCATGGAAGTTAGTTGAAGAACTTGGATTTTCATAAAAACAAAATTCATGATTTCTCAACAGGTTTAAACTTATTCTTGGAGGAAACTAATGTAATAAATGATTGTATAAAATGATGAACACCACGAAAGAAACCAAAAGATGATGGAACACCCTACCATGAGCCTCGGAATGTAATGTGGCATAGTCCATTAATCAGAATACTCCAAAATATTTTCACATCTGATGAAATATAAATAAAAATGTGTTTGCATTATACTGAAATAAATAAGAATAATGAAGAGTTGGTTCACCCTGCAGATGGATTTTCATTGAATAGATTTTATTCTCAATATCCTGATTTTGTAGCAGATGTGTGTAATATGATACATGGTCTTTCATGTGACAGTTTTAATCTATTTGGGTATATTCTAACTTCACACATCACATGGCCAGTTTTCATACAAATTTATAACCTTCCATCATCGTTGTGTATGAAAATGACTTTCAATTTCTCATGTATACTTATATCTGGCCCTTATGATCCAAATAATTATATAGGTTTATACATAAAATCTTCAGAAAAAGAGTTGAAACTTCTTTTGGATATGGGTGTGTGCACATAAGATGCATGTTACAAAGTCATATTTCAGATGTGTGTTTTGCTTATGTGTATGATCAATGATTTTCTAGCTTATGCAAGGATGTCTCGATGGAGCATGAAGGGTAAACTGTCATGTCATGTTTATATGAAGAATACTCATTCCAAAAGACAGAAACATCATTGTTGGTTTTGTTTTAGGGATATAGAATTTTCATAGCAGTGGACCATTCATATAAATATAATCATCAAAGATTTGAAATTACCATAGAGGTCGATGATCTGACTCATAATATGTCTGGAACTGATGGGCTTATTGAATCACAGGATTTTAGTTTTTCATTTGGGAAGGGTCAACTGAAATCTTGATTGAGGTGGAATGTTTCCAAAGATACATGTTACAATTTGAAGAAGAAGAGAATCTTCATTGATTTTCCTTATTGTTCAACCAATTTGTTACGTCATTACTTAGTCATAATGAAAATTTATAATAATATATGTGAAATATGGCATTCAATTATTCTAAATGTAAAAGGAAATAAAAAATAGGATGTAAAATCGAAGCATTACTTGGGGGATTGGGGGATCATGCCAAAATTTCATCGAATGTGTATCAGTCAAAATAAATGTCATGTTTCATGTTATTCATATGTCATGACATCAAAGAAAAAATTACATTTCTATAATTACAATAGACTCTTAATGTTCCTGATGGATATTCAAGAAATATATAAAAATGGGTCAACAGAAGAGAGATGATGTTGAAATAATTGAAGACTTGTGATTATCAGGTCCTTCTATATTAGTTGAGTCCAATAGAAATTCTTAATATTTTTCCATAATATACCTGTATCAGTTATTAGTTTGTTCCATTTATTTAGGGTAATTGTCGAAAAAAAGTTGTCAATTTATTTCCCATAAAATTTTTTGGAAGAGACCCCATTAATTTTTTTCAGGTTAGAGAAAAAATTTCCTCCATCTTATTTCACATGCAAGCTCACATTTGACTGTCCATATCATAACTGAAATACTTATCATAAGACCTATAGCTTTTCGTTGGATGTATCCATCTAAATGAAACATTTACACACTAAAATCTTATGTCCATAATAGGAATTATCCCAAACATTCGTCATGAATTGTTACTTGGCTCAATGATGTATGGATTTCTACTCAATGTATTTGTATGATCTAACTATGAGAATGAACATACCAATGAAAAATGAATAAGAATTGTATAAGAAAATTGAACCCAATTTTCCATCAAATCCTCAAACAAGATGAATTAATGATTCTTATACATTGATGACATTAAGGCTTGAAGAGCGGGGGATGGCACATCACACAATGTTCTTCAATTATGATTTTTTCGATGAATACATCAAATAAGTAAATTGAACATTTTTGTATTATCTCAAATCTTGTAATTATATATATCTATTAATATATATCTATTATTATCTACAGGGAACATACGTAAATGAATAATAGAAAGCATCATTTTTAATCTTTGAGATGGTGAGAGACATTTAATAACGAAGATTTTTATGGTTGGTTGAAAATGAAAGTAGAAATGCTGATGTTATAAAAAAATAATATCAATATTTAATTAAGTTTAATACTCATTTATATTTTATGTATCGTGTTTTCCTGCTGACACTGACATTGAGGAAATAAGTGCTTTGTATTTTGGTCCTAATACCCATGTTCATGAATGTAAATAAATTATGAACAATGAGTACAAATTTATTATCAGTGAATGAGAAATTAACATGAGAACACAACATGATTGTGTTATGCTATCTTCCACAGTAGACTGTAATGCCAACGCATCGAATAATAGACATCTTTTTAAAAATGTAGCTTATTATGGGGTAATTGAAAAAACAACAATATTGGATTATTACTCTAATGGTCGAGTCACTATAATGAAATGTTAGTGGTTTGATTCGATGATGAGGCAAGACACCTTCATTGGTGATTTTCGATTTTGAGTTATTGACATGACTCACAGTCATTCCACTGATGAACCTTGTGTATTGGTATCAATGGGAAAACATGTTTTTTATATAAAATATAATCTTTTACATGAATTTTGTGTCATAATTAATGTAATACGAAGACATATTTTTGATTATGTTGATGATGGAATTGAACTCATCCTTGCTCCCATTGTCCTCAATCCAATTAATAATTATGATGACTCCAATACTTCAATTGTAAGTGTTGATTGTGATCCTGAAGTTGTGGTTGGAAATACATAGATGCATTCATCTTTGTTTTCTGTTTTATTGGTTTAGCTCAACTTGTGTTATTGATTTTTGTTCTATACAAATTGATTTACTATTTATTACAAATGATTTTTATCCTACTAGACCTTCATGTGCATTTTCAATATTTACTAGTTGCAGTTTTCATTTATTTTCATTTTTAATATTGAATTGAATTATTTAGACCTACCAAACCATAAAACACAGGAATAATAAAATTGCAATAAACTACATGATCAATTGAATATAACCTATTAAACTAATTAATATGAAAATCAAAACCAATGAAAATAATGACCTAACCATGAAAATATATAAATCACATAACTAAATTTTTTAACAAAATGTCCTAATACAAATAATACATGTCTCAAATATTTTGTTTTTTGACTACAAAATAGTTATTCATTTCTAATTAATTATATATATATATATATTCAAATTAAGGATATGAAACTATACGAGGAGCATGGATGAAAAAAGATGAGAGAAAAAAATTGTCGAATAGCTGAGATCGTCATTCCTCTATTTATACCTTTTGTGAGTATTTTATTTCAAATATATATATACATCAATAAAATATAATCTCATTTGAATATGTTTTTTATATTTTATGCAGGATCCACCAATTAGGTGCCTGTTACTCAACAATAAGCAAAGTAGTGGTCCCAGTACACCTGCTAAATGTATGAGGGGGTGGTAAGAGTGATAGGAAATCTAGTCAACTTACACATTTAGGCCTTGCCCCTCCCACTGATGTACCATATTCAACACATTATAATCCCAGTGTGTCATTAGGTACTCACTAGATATCTAGGACTCCCATGATTTCACCACCATTCACATCTAATCCTCCTCACCCCTCTTTAAAAAATCCCATGATGATTCCCACTGCTCATCTATATTATTCATTTGGTCAGTCATCCATGCCATCTTCTTCACCATTTACTTATTTTTCTCCGGGCTTCTACATTCTTTCATTGAATTATACTACATTACAGTATGTTCCTACAAATCATACATTGAGACCCACTCTACTTGTATAGGGGTATTTTCCTTTAGTGGAAACAGATCCAGAGGTTCCCATTGAGCAGACTACCATAGTTATAGTTTAGAACCCTAAATTTTTTTACGATAATTTATTTTCCTTATAACATGTACTAATATAATATATATTTTTTCTATCATGACATATACATCTATTGACAGGTGGTGGGGGTGGTGGTGTACACAGATGTGTTCGGTGTGCAACTGCCATACACAGTTGATGGTGGACTATAACAAAGACAACCAAATGACCAAACAAATATGGAATAAATGTCCATGATTATTGGAAATGCTTCCCAATTATTATAACATCATTCTCCTCAGCTCGATCTCAAAGAGAGAGTTTCCAATGGATGTTAAGGATATTTTTTTGGCACATATATGGGTTAAAAAATCTATTTTATATAATGTAATAATATTTTTTTATTTATAAAAATTAATATTTTATGTCAGCTTCAGTATAATTTTCCCAATGGTGAGGGTGCACAACCAGAACATCTAAAGGAGTTATGTAAGAATTGAATAGTATAAATGAAAATGTAGTATAATTTATAGTGTTATAGAGTTAGCACGAAGTAAGAGTCAGTATCTATCATTGATAATTTTTTTAGTGAACAATATCTGAAAATGATTACTCACTGGATGACTATCATGTTTAAGGTATTAATCAAATTTTGGGTATTTAAATAAAATTTTCATGTTTTGAATTAATAATATATTTTATATTATTGAATTTTTTGAGTAATCATCCAAAAAAATTAAAAAAACATTGATACTAAAAAATTCCTCCACACATTGGGGCGTACTACAATGTCAGATCATGAGAGGAAGTAGAAAGAAAAATTGGTTATGATTTTTCAATAAGACATTCTATTTAAATTATTACATCCATAATTGATAATATTTTAAAATATTTCATATAATTTTAGTTATGAAATCAATTATTGGTTAACAATTTTTAATTATAGCTGCCTACATTCAATATCATTACAGAGGTATGTATTGAAAATTGAAGGACGTGGGCCTCAAGTGAAACTATTTTTCTCAAGTTGAAAGAAAAATAATAGAAGTGTGGTTAATAGACCAACACAGTAACAAATTGTAAGTTTTACTTTGTTCATTTATAATATTAATATGTGTTTTATATTTTAATAATATAATTATATTGGTAATAGGTTTCTTTAGAGGCCCTTGATTTACAGGAAACTGACAATTTTTGTCCAAATGATCACATACATCAGGGGTTTAGAGATGAGTACCCTGGGAGAGTACGCTACCGACATAGGATGTGTATAGTCGGATTGTGGTATTATCCCTCTTGAGGTACTAGTTATAGTGACACCGAGTTCGAAAATGTAAATTATTGGGAAGAAAAGGATAAAAAGGGCCACATATGTTGAAGAATGGCATGTGTGGGAAAACATTGAATTTATTAAACTAATAATTGTTTTTTGTCCATCACATCCACCAGAGGTCAGCACAACTTGTGATGAATATTTTCCATCGATGAGATTAATATATAGTAAACAATGTAGTAGTTATATTAATGGTATAGATGATGTATTTCCCAGTGATTACGATGGTGAGGAAGAGGATGAAGATGAGGATGATCTTTAGATGGACGATGAGGATGATGTCGAGGTCATGCCTGATAGAGAGGAAAAAGACGAGGTAGAGGGGGAGGGTGATGATGAGGCTGAGGATGAGGCCACGGTAATGATGTTGATGAGGATGGGGATAAAGGCAGGGGAATGGAGGAGGACATGGACATCGAAAAGGCTGAAAATAACAGTTATGCTATTGATGGTGGTGGTGATGAGGGAAAATTTGATCTGTTACATTTTTTACAAATATTACTGACATATGATGTTTTTTGATTTGTTGTGACTGAATATATATGTGATTAGGTAGGTCACATTATGGTTGTATCATGTAACCTAGATACTATATTGTTTTAATAAGAGAACCTTTTACAGATGTATTGTCATCTTTTTTGATAAAGTAATTAGGGTATTTGGATATTTAATATATGATTCAACATTAAAAGGATTTATTATATTAGTGGTATTACATTTATTTTTATTTTTATATCTATAATTGGATTCCATGAATTTTAATTTTCCACATGGTATAGAAGCTATGTCACAACCATACCCATCCTTATTTATGACACCCTCCCTACCACACTACTCTACCTACCTAAACCACCCATGTCTGTGGCCATCCATGTATCCCCTACCTTGTTATCTCCTTATCACCCTCTCATAGTTATGTGGCATCTCTTAAAAGACATGGTAGTGTTCTTTATTCCACTAATCATCACCTTTCATGTGGAAGTGGCCATAGAAACATCACTTTACAACATTATGGAAAAAAATTCAGTCACATTGATGTCTATTATACTCTCAATGGAATATAGATGTTCCTTCACACTACCCGAGAAACCTTTAGTGAGTCAAAAGATCCACCAAAGAATACACAGAATCTCTCATATATAGAACATGATCTTATTAGTTGTCATTATACAACTTCTTATACATATTACTTTGAATCATTTCCATTTAATGCTTTACCTTTTGGGACACCATTTGGATCCAATATCATTCCAACTTTCTAAAGGTGATTGGTCTCTCATCCTCGGGGTGATGATGATGGCCCCTTTATCCATAAAATCATGGATTGTTTCTTAAATCTCTATTTTATATAGAATTATAATGAATTTCATTAAAACCCTTCATTTAAATAATTCTATCAAAATAAGTACCCAACATCAATAACTTAGAATAAAAAATCATTAGTGTTATAAGTACTAAACTCATCAATAAATAACAACAACACAACAATGATGTATAATTCCAATATGAGATGTAAAAGATCATTTCTACCTAAGAAATAAATATTTTTCATTTCATATTCTAAAAAAAAGGTTTTAACATTGTCATGGTGTAGTAGATAACACAACATTGACTACTCGATGATAAAATATTTTTGATAATTTTGAGTAATTTCATAATTTTTAAATGTTTTCACTATAGAAATTGGAATGGGGAATAATATGTTCTAGAAGGTTCCATTGTTGGAAGAGAATACTATTTTTATAATCCATTGTAAGTGTGGTTTAGTGTTTTTTATGTTTTGTATATAGGTATATGCAATAGAGGGGATTTTGGCAGACTGTAGCGTAGAATTATGAGAAACCTCTATACTAACAGTTTTAAACCATTGATATAGTTATAAAATATATCTATTTACCAACTGTTTACTAGAACCATTGGTAAACTATTTTGCCTATGTTTTTTCAAACACTAGGTAATTGATATAATATAATATATACAAATGTTTCATAAACCATTGTTATAACTATATAGCAATATTTGTTTTTGAAACCGTTGGGATACTAACATTTGATTAGATCAACCAACTGTTGAAGTAGAACCATTGGTATAGGACTATCCCAATGCTTAATAGGAAAATGGTTTGGAAAACCATTGGTATAAGTTATACAAATGTTTTTCTGGCCTATACCAAATCTTCAAAGAAATTGGTATAGAATACAATTCTAGTGATGTCTGTATATGGTATTTGAGAATTTCATTTGAATGTTTATAATTTCAAGGAAATAATATTATCATATAGTAATTTTTTTATGTCATGAACCATACATGAGTGGATAATTCTATGAATACCCAATCCTGCCTCTAATAAGACATGGTTTGGTAACTAGCACTAACTAGACATATCCCAAAAATGGCATGCATTTTCTAAAGTATCTGTACACAAGAGCACAATATCCAGGCCTAAAATGCTGAAATGTAAAAAAATAGAGAAAACAATGCATTCATACACTATGATTCCAAAAATAGAGTTAAAATGTAGTAAATTGGAATGTAAATTGGGCTAGAATATAATCAAAAAATAAATAAAAAGTCTATCAATATGAATACACTAGTTATTAAAAATCATTCTCAGAAAACCATACCTAAAGGGATGGTGTAGGATAGCTGTCTGAAACCATTAGAGCACACCTCATCTTTTCGAACTGTCTAAGAACAAGCTAGTCTTGGTTCACCTATAAATCCATCAAATAATTGATCATCTTCATAAGACACGGAACCTATGAAAAATCCCATATAGGGGTTAATACAATTATACTTATTATGAAACCCGAATCCCTAATGGAAGACTACTAAGAAATATATGAAGTAAACCAAAAATAAATACATAAAGTACACCATAAATAAATAAATGAAGCATACCACAAATAAATACATTGTATACAATAATGGAAACTCATGAAGTATAGTAAAATCACATAGGTATAATTCTATATCATGAAAAGGATGATTATCATATGTTGTCCACAAAGCACCCAGTATCCATAAGACATGATTGGTATATAACACCTGGAGTTTCGATAACACACTGAGTGACTGTAACACATGATGTATCGATAACACTTTGAGTTTTGATAACACATGTATTGTCGATAACAAAAGGAGTGTTGATAACACACAGAGTTTTGATAACATATGCAGTTATGTTAAGTCATGTAGCTTCCATGTCATGTAGTAACCAAGTCACCTAATGACCAAGACACATCCAGTCGTAGGATTACAATCATAGTGCTCTTTAAACAAGAGAATCTACTCATTTATCTATTAGTACATCTAAAAACTTATAAAAAACTCACTTATATTTTCTTAAAAGGCATTTATCATCCAAAGGCTTTGAACTCCATAAAAATATTTTCAAACGGATGCACAATATTAATGTAATGACTATTTTAGTAAAAATTCATATCTCGAGTCCGAACAGGGTCTGATTTGACACACCAGACCCAACCCATCGACCAACCCGACATTGCTCAGCCAACCCTACATAGGCTGGCCATCCTGAATATGCCTGATATGTTTTGGTCTTGTTAGGTCTAGCACAAACTGGCCTAGCCTGTAGGGTCCATCCTGTTGTGCCACTGGATCGGCCTAACTCCTCGGGTTCATCCCACCAAATGCGGGCCAGTTTGGTGTGTCGAAGGTAGTCTACCTTGACTGTGTGCTTCCCACTGATGTGGTGACATGTAGTATTTCACGCAATTGACCCGGCTTGTCATCCTGGTCCTATATCCTCACATCCATTGAGTGTTCCTCCGATGCAACATCGAGCCGCTTCCCCCAGTCAATGTCATGAGCTCCTACCATGGCCTATGTCTACATCCATGTTGGTCCTAACATTTTATGCTACCACTTTCGACCATTATTGCCTAACAATCTAATGGCCACACCCTAATGGCACACCATCCACATGAAATAGTTCTGCCTCACCCGAACCGGCCGGAGGCGCTGCCACCAGCTGCAGCCTTACACTGCTGCGTTGCACCATCGTAAGCTTCTTGCTTAGCTTTAAATTTTTGTACCTGTTATTGCACCTCCATAGTGTCCTAGGGGGGGGGGGGGGTGAAATAATTGGTATTGATTTTTTTCACCAAAAATCAAAGGCGCAATAATCACCTGCTCATACAATCATGAAGAAAACAATGTACATACGGAAAAGGAGAAGTTCAAAAGCACCTACAGCATGGATATCATACATTATTCATGTCGGTCATGATTCACCCTTGTTGTAAGGATCATGAATAATGAATAAATCACAATGATCTAACCCCCCTTAAATTCCTACAAAATAATTCCCATCCCATATGTGATCGAACTACAGATGGAAACATTCGTGGGTCAGTCTGCATTCATTGTCGAATTTAATTATTGTAAATCAATCACAAAGAAAAACTCCCTACATGGAGTTTGGATCATTCATTGATGAAGATTAAAGCTACATGTTCTTCATTCATCAACCCCTCAATCTTTGATGTAATATCAGATTTCAGATCTTTCATCACTGATTCCCAATATACTAGTGTTTTTTGGGGAGAGATCATTTTCCTCTCTTGATAGGACTTCCAGGGTTATTATGATATCCTTGAATTATCTGATAAAGTTCATTTACAAAATGTTACCCTTGTTGGATTACAATAAAATATTTTTATTCATTATTTTATTATTAATATGTCCAAAAACTAAATTTCTCATCTAGCCTATTCTAGGGGATGTTAGGCCCTACCTAAGGTAAATATGATGTTCTGAATGCGACATTTCCCTCATATTTCTAATCAGGGAGCCTTTTTATATGTTATTTAATCTTGAAGAAAAACTAAAAATGAATTTTTTTAAAAACTAAAATTTATTCATCCTCTTGAACAGGGCACACCAGGACTCAGAATCCCACACCATCTTAGCACATGGTTTTGTAATTTTCCCAATTGAATTATCAAAATAAAATAGAATAAAATACAAGTCATTACATTTTTCCCATCATAGGGTTTTACGTCTTGGAAAGCCAAAACAAGGACTAATCAACAAAAAGGTGAGGTTACTAAGAAAAAATCTGATCCTCCCACTTCTAAGTGATATGCTAATGATTCTTATGTGGCCACAAAACATGCACCAGAGGAATCTATTTCCCATGATGGATATTCTCCTATCAATTCTCAATTTCCATCAGGTACTCCCAAATGTTTCCCCATCCTCAATGTCCAGATCTCCCCAGTTGATGAATTATGATGGATCTTTAATTTACCTCCTCAGTTTCAAAACATGGAAGACATCATGTACCTCAAAAATTGTGGGGGTAGAGGAAGGCAGTACACAACCTATCCAATTATACACAGAGTCTGAAAAGGGTAGATATATCTCAAAGATAACTTGTTGTCCTGACCAACCATCTGAAATACTCATCGAGGTGAGACCCAAGGAACACATGGTCTTCATCCATGATGTCTAGAGGCCTTTATCTCCTATCATAAAATGGATTCTACCATATATATGTAGTTTTTATTCTCTCTTGGATGATTTTAACCTTCTCGATGGTAGCCTACATCAAATATGAACCCATGAGTGATGAATCTCCAGGGTTAGTCTAGAAAAGTGGTGATCATCATTGTCATATATACAAGGCCTATAATAGGGCCATACTAATGGGGGAGTAAGAGTTGTTGTACTATGAAAACTCTGGAACAGGTAGGTGAACATCCTAACTATGGAAAAATTATATGATGTAAGCAAGTATCACATCCACTCCATCTTGCATTCTATTTTAGGATTGAACAATATCCTCAAGCGTAATTGAGTCAGAAGAACCTTTTGTAATCCCTTACATAATTGTGATGTTAAATAAGCATCATGATATGAAAAAACTATGGATAGAACTCTATGAATCAATACTATATCCTACATGTAGAGGTGTCCCAATCCCTCTGTTGAACTCATCTCACAGATTGGTAGGAAGTGGGACAAATTGGTGAGTTAGTAAATGATCACTAAGATGGTATAATGTAATAGGTATCTTCATTGTAAAATTGTCATGAAATTCATCAATATATCAACCCACATACACATTGGGGCCTCAAGTGGTTGGGTCAATATGGCTGGAACCTTATGATCAACCATTACTTGCTAACAAGCGAGGCATTGAGAAATGAAATATTCCACCATCTTCTTCATCCCCATCCACTAGGACATCCATCATAGGTCGTCATACGTCATTTCCACACCCAGTTATACTATCAGAAGGGAAATTGGGTACTCTTTTAGTACATCCTCCTAGAACTCCACTAGTACAAATGTGATCCCTATAAAAATAATGACATTCTCTTCACCTATAGAATATCAATAAGGGGCCTTCCATGTGGACAATTGAGAATGTTGGGTATCATATTTTTTTACCCTGGATATGCCTCCCAAAATAATTGTAAGAGTGTAGAGATGAAAAACATAGAATAGAGGTAAGCTTATCCATCTCTATATACAAAGGATATCTAGAATGAGGCCAACTGCACTTATGAATATCTCAGTAACTACAATATGAATCTCCTACATAGAGCGTATGCCACTACATTCCCTTCCCAAGAGTATATGAAATCTAGAATTCAATGTCCTGGAGGAACTCTTCCCATCACTACATTCAGATGATCAGATCCTTAAGCGAAAAGATAAGATTTAGATTATTGTGGTCGTAGTAGATGGTAAACCTCTCACCCATCATGTAGTGTCTCCTGATCTTATCTTGAAGACTAATTCTATTATCTCAAGATCATGTGTCACATAGTTCATCTCATATTGTCTCTACAAGTTTGAATCATAGAAAATCACTTCTTTCCCCTGTATAAGGACACATCCAAGAGTGGTTCCTGATGCATCACAACACACTACATACTCAATGCCCTCCTCTGGTAGTATGAAGATGGGAGTGCTTATCAACCTTTTCCTCTTCTCTTGAAAGCACTTCTGGAACTTCTCTATCCACAAAAAATGTTTCCCCTTCTATATCAAAGCCGCCAAGGTTGATACTACTCTGGAAATTTCAGGTACAAAATCCTGATAGTAACCATCCAAACCAAATAAACTCCACACTTCATGAACACTCTTGGGTAGCTACCAAGCAAGCACAAAGTAGATCTTCACCGGATCCAAAAAAACACCCATATATAAAATTATGTTCCCTAGAATGTAGATTTTTCGAATCCAGAAATGACACTTCAAGAGCTTCCCATTGAGACAGTTCTTTCAGAGTGTGTCCAAAACCAACCTCAATTGTATCACATGCTCCTCCTCAGTCACCAGGCACACAAGGATTCCATTAATGAATACCACCAGGAACTGGTCCAAGAAAGGATGGTAGATCATGTTCATGAGTTCCATCAACACTATTCATCATGCGAAACGACATCAAAATGTACTTGTAGTGGCCATACCGACATCTGAAAGCCGTCCATGTTACATATTCATCTTGTCTAGGAAGATGATGAAACCCAGACTAGAGGTCTATCTTCATGAAAAACCAGGATCACTTCAGATAATCGAAGAACTCATATATCCTGATTAGTGGAGAAGTTTTTTTCATGACCACCTGATTTAGGTTTTTGATGTCCACACATAAACTCAAGCTCCCATCTTCTTTATTGGAAAACCAAAATGGGGCTGCCTAGGGAGTAACCTAGGTTCTCATGAATCCCTTCCTATGAATGTCCTTCAGTTGTACCCTCAACTCACGAAGCTCCATGAAAACTATCAAATATTAAGGTGTACATAACTGTGTCGTATCAATGTATATATCAATGTATATGTCAACCACTTTATGGGGAGGAAACCTGGGGACATCTCCACGAAATACTTCCTCATACACTACCACCACTATAAGAAACTGAGGACTCTTATCACCCACTCCACAGAATGTGAGGGAAGAAAACTGATGGGTAATAGGATGAACCCCTATTAAGTAAGTCCATCCTATGCTACATTCATTTAATTATCACCAACAAAGGAAAAACATGCCTCATCACTAGGGACACACCACACTTGGTGCCTAAAATAATCAATCTGATCATGGTCTATGGACCACCGGTCCATACTAAGAACAAAATAATTAGAACTCTACTCCACTACCAAAAGACCCCAACTGAATGAATATTCATAAATAGTATCCTAAAACTATCGGCACTAATGTTTTATCATTGAATCCCCTCCCGCAAGAGTCTCTAAACAAAAGTGTAGAGTCAATAGTTCAACCAGAATATCTGAGCCTCAAACGGGGGGCATGGAAAGAAAATAATGACAAGCACATGTATCTATTAAAACTATAGATAATGTGGAAAAGAAATAGATCATACCTCTAATCATCATTGGATCACTTGGGTCATTTACATTTATCACCTACAGTTCTCCTCGTCCCTATACACCAGCTCCCAGAGTATGATGTGGATCACCTGGTGGTGGTGGTGGTAATAGGTTGAAAAATTAACCACCACCTAATGCTCCAAATACTCCTCTACCACATCTTCTGCCCTATGTAACATCCTGATTAAGTCTCATCACCTTCCATGGTGGTCCCTTAACCATCTACTGATCATCTGTATGATGGGATGGGCAATATCGTGCCATATGTCCCCGACTGCCGTATGAGTAACATAGCTTGTCCTTCAACTAACTTGCTCTATCCTGGGATCCCTAAACGACTATTATATTATTATATGGTTGTCCCTTTGATTTCATGACCCACTTGGGACGTTGAATCTATTGTTGTATTCCTACTATTGAAGACTCAGCTTCCTAGTGCTTGTTGGTTTCTCCCATTACTAGTGTATGCTTCCCTAGATATCTCTCCACAAGCAGAAACTGATCATGTACGCCATCATTTGGAGGGATGCTAAGGTATATCATGTATTTCCTAATATCCTTGCATATCCACTTTTAGAAGGTCTAATCCATGAATAATGAGTCTCATAATATATTCTTGGAGTAGATAGAAAGATCAAGAAACCTGGCCAAGTACACTCCTGTAGTCTCACTACCCTACTGTTGATGCAAGAGATCCTCTATGTACACATGCCATAACATTGCTAGGAAGAACTCCTCTCTAAATTTGCTCCCAAATAATTCCCATTAGAGATTAGCCTTCTCATGTATCTGGAAAACTAAGCTTCACCACCACCCCGTTGAGCCCTGAATAAGACTTGCAGCAAGGACTTCCATCTGGTCGGAAGGTTCCCTCACAAGGCGGAAGACACTTGTAACTACCACCAACCAATACTCAACTATCTGGGTTTGTATCACAGCTAAACCTAGGTGGTTTCTACCTTTGTAACTCATGGAAAACACTCAGACTGCGTTCATCCATAACCAGTAGCGTTGGTTGTAACTGATGCCCGACATGTGGTGGTATCGCTAGTAAACCACCTGAAGTTGCTATCTCTAGTGTAGGGAGTATCTCTAATACATGCCCCTATACTGATGCCTCGTTTATTGATGGATCATCCTTGTGATCATGTAATAGAATCCTAGATGGCTATCTATGCGGAAGCATCTTGAAATAGATCACGATGGTCCATAGTCAATAGAGTATACCTGGTGAGATGAGTCAAAAAGGACATGAGAACACACCTAAATTCTATATGTCGAATGTACCATTACATTTTCTCTTCAACTAGTGTTTACTTGTACCAAGTGGAAAACATGTGTCTAGAGTCCAAGTGTATGGATATGTTGGCTATCACACCTATTCTGGATTCCCTATCCTAAAATCTAAACTCAAAAAACATGTGACACTATTATCCCAAACCAACCTCCCAATCTCCTCATCCTTAAGTAGAACTAAACACATTTTCTACCACTCTTTCACGACCCATCCTAGAGGGTCCCCTGATGTGACTATACCATATTCGCCTAAAATATGCTAGGTGCTAGAAAATTGCACCGAGTAGGCATATACCATATATGGGAGACATTTTCCTATGTACCTGTACACACACACACAATCTCCAAGACCAAAATACAATAATGTAAAAGCAATGAGTAGAAAATTCATGCAAACACTAAGATAGCAACCACATAGTACGAAAGTAGGATACTAGAATGTAAACTATACTATAATACAATCACACTAAATAAAATTTCTATCAAAGTGAATAAACAAGTTACTAAAACTCATCTGTAGGAAACCCTACCTCAAGGGAAGGTGTATGAATGTTGTTTGAAGCCGTGGGAGCCCAACTCATCGGTCTGAAAACTCTATGAACCTCCTGGTCCTAGTACACCAAATCATTGATCTTCTGAACAAGACACACATGTGTGAAAAAATCCCATGTAGGGTTGAGTAATATAATACTCAGTAGGACACCCTCAAACCTTAAAGGAAAACCAATAATAAATACTAAAAGTACACCACAAATAAATACACGAAGTATACCAAAATGAAATTCATGGTCTTCCATAATGGAAACACACAAAGTAAATTCATCTCACACATGTATAAGTATATATCTAGAAAATTAGGATTATCTCATGTAGCCATAGAGCACCCAGTATCAGTTAGATATGTAGTGTTGATAACACACCGAGTGTCTATAGCACATGGAGTGTCGATAACACATGGACTGTCAATGAAACACGAAGTGTCAATATCACATGGAGTGTCAATAACACATTGATTGTCGCTAAGTCATTCATCCCCCAAGCCACATAGTAGCCATGTAAAATCTAGCCATAGTATTCCTCTCATTGCACGGTTCCACTGGGAGAACCTACACCCAAATCCACAAAATCATATTACAACATCAACAAAAACTCAATTAGCATATCTCAAAAGTATTTCCTTTTAAAAAAGTTTCTAATACCATAAATGGATTATAAAATTGAAACATGGTTTGAAAGGTAATGTTGTTTTACAAAATGGTTCTGACCTGGATCTATTCTAGGTTCGATCCAACCCACTAAATCCAACTCAACCTGGTTAGAATGACCTGACCAGACTCATCATAGTCTGGCCCAAACCAAAGAGGTCCTATGGGATTCATGAGTAGACCGAATCCTCTAGTTCGACTCATAGAATGTGGGCCAGTTTGGTGCACCACATGCGATCTACATCAATCGTGTGCCTCCCACTGACATAGTGTCATTCCGTGTTTCACCCAGCCCACTTGCCTTATAAGCTTGGTCATGTGGCCTCACCGCCACTATGGGTTCCTCCAACGTGGCATCGATCTACGTCTTCCTATCAATGTCCTACCTCCTACTATTTCTTGTGCATGCTTACTTCATCGACCCCAACACATGCCCCTACCTCGTTTCGCCACTATATGCTGCCATACCTGCGCACCATCCACCTAGACGTACGCCACCTCGCCTGAACTGGTCAGAGCCACTACCTATATCCAATGCCACCTTGCATTCCCACCACACAACATTTTATGTCATTTCCTTACATGAATTTCCATGGGCCTATCGTTTCAAATATGCAGTGTCATGGGGGGGGGTGTGGATCTTCTTTCCTGAGTTGTTTCACCTTGAAATAAAGGCTCAAAAATCATCCGCTCATTAGATCCCAAAGAACATGAAGAAGGTGATGAATGGGAGGGAATTTAGAAGCACAAATGAACCCAATGGAAGGATCATGGACATTCATTGTATCTACCTCAATTCTTCCTTATTATAGGGATAAAAAATGAAGAAATCACATAGTCCGAAGCATTATAAATATATGCAACATAATTCCCATCTTGCATGAGATCAAACCGCAGATCAACCTTTTCATGGGTTTCTCCATTTTCATTTTAAAATTTATGAATGGGAAAAAATCCCTAAGAATAATGAAAAACCTATATTTTAGATCAGTTGCAGATGAAGGGAGAAGGTACATCATTTTCATTCAACAATCTATCGATCATCGACCAAAATCCAGTCTTTGATTCATCATCGTTGATTTTAAATCTATCAGAATTTTTTGGAGAGAGCTCCTCCTCTAATTTTTAGATGAATTCTAGGGTTATGATGATAACACAAAATATATGAAAATGTTCATTTAAAAATAGAATCCCTTGATCCATGACAATAAAATATTTTATTAAATTTATTATTATTGATACGTCCAAAACCTAAATTTTTTTTCCTGGACTGCGGTAGATGATGTTAGGCCCCACATAAATTAATGCTTATGTTACGAATACAATAGTGCACATAGTTTTCTGATATGGGATCCCATCTAGATGTTATACATTTTTAAATAAATACTTCCGCACATGTTTAATAAATTTTAATAATTATTCATCGACTTCTCCCGACCACACCGGGCCTTGGAATCACACACCTTCTTAACACCCCATCTCAGAATCTATCTAATTAATTTATCAAAATAAAACATGTGGAAATATAGGTTATTATATTTCCCAATCGCATAGTAGTGTGATGAAATGTAATTACAGTATGACTCACATTGATTTTCAATTGAGAATAGTGAGATATGTCTATTTAATATTAATTAATACTAAAAAAATTAATTAAGTGTAGAATGAAAAAAATTAGTTAAATAATTCCATTCATTTCACATGAAACATAAATATATTATGGGAAGGACACACTGTGAGTGATAAAGTCAATAGTGCTATTTTCTTTAAGACATTGTAAATAATATATAGATAATCAAACACAATTTTCGTTATTTAGGATTAAATTTCCATTAGGGGAATTTTAATCGTTCTTTTTTATTACACCCCATTTAATTTATTCTACTCTATTTACCTGTAGGTTTTACATGACTTCTTCTATTTTACTCTCCCTATGATTTATAAATTTAATGAGAATAATCTTCTAAGATAACCTGAAATTAAAAATAATTTTATATCATCAATTTATATATTACATACTTATATTGTTTAATTTTTTGCATCCCTAATTTTTTTAATACTTCAAATATTTATTAAATATATTTTTATATATTGTAACTTTTTTTAAAAAAATTAAAAAAGATTCATTTTACTATTACCCATACAATACATTTTTAATTTATTACCCGAATTATTAAAAGAATATTATTTTAAATATTTATTAAAAGACCAAATTTTCAATCTTTTAATTATTTTATTAGTTATTAGTCTTCCACTCTTGGATTTTATGCTTTATGAAGTTAGTTTTGTTCCCAATTTTCGAATATTTTTCATTTTTATTGTTACTAAAATAAAAAGATATTTCTTCTTCTTTTTAAAAAATATTTTTAATGATTTTATAAAAGTTGTTTTACCAATGTAAATATATATTTATAAATATTATCATTAAATGGTGGTATTATATAATGATACAATCCACATTCATTCTTTAGATAAGATATCATCCTTTTCATAGAGAATTGTTATGAAACCCATTTCTTTCCCATGTGTTAATTAATCTATGACTGAATCGAGTTTTTATCTTGTAATTGTGGAAAACATTTTTATGGATGATAATTATGTGATGGGTTGGGATTTTATTTCCCTATAATTCATTGGGTGAAGCGTTATATCTAAAGAGTTTTTGATATTATGTGTAATACTGATTTTGGTCAACTATTATTACATATTTATATGTGTTTATGAATGAAATTGTCTTGTATCACAATATATTGTGTTTACATAATTATAGTTATACGAGTTCAAAATTTAATAGTTTTGTAATCTTATGATTATTCCATATGTCTCTATTATTTCATTTTCTTATTCAAAAGTAATATTTTCATGTATATTTATTACTTAATCATGTTGATTCCCGTCTATGACCTATGATTCACATTATTTTCAAAGTATTATATCAACATTTAGAATTCATGGTTGATGTTTTTTTATATATTTTTTCTTATTTAATGAAAATAAATATTTTTTAGGCTCTCAAATACACATTCTCATTTTATGATTACTCTTGATCTTTGACAATTGTCTCCTGTTTAAAAAAATGAGAATTTTAGATCATCCTTTCATTTGTTTCCATTTACCCTTGTTATGAATAAGGGTATTTTGTTTGAATTTTATATAATTAATTAATGTATTTTTTTGGAAATATTGATGATTTATATTAAAAAATGAGTTCCTGGTATATTGGGAAAAATTTCCATTTAAAATATATGTTTTGTTGTTGGCTTGTAAATATTTGACATAACTATCTAAAACTATAAACCTAAATGGTTATATATTATTATGTCGTAGATTATTTATTAAAAATTATGTAATATTGATAATGGGTTGTTTTTGTATCTTTTTTATTGATATCTGAGTAGGATTTAGATAAATTTAGTGGTTGGACTAGCATTTGATGAGGATAAATTCAGGGTTACAGATACCCTCAAAGATTAATAAGGCTAAGGTTAATAATAAGTATAAATTAGTATATACAATTTATATATCAAATGTGATTGTATTTTATGGACATTAATGATATTTTGCGAAATATTTGTGATAGTTTATAATGGATACATGTTTGAAGTATATATAACCTTTTCATCTGGCATGTGATTTGATTTTGAGGCAATCGTGGTCATTTAAGACAAATGGTCAATTGATTTTAGATATATAAGATACTGAGAATAATAAACATTGGTAATTGAAGATTAATTTTTGATTAGGTAATTAATGTTATTTTAGGACAATATTAATATATATTTTATGAATTAGTGATATTTTATGAGTGATTAACATAGTACTGAGATTACAGATAAAATAATTATTTAGGATAAACGAAGTCCAAGATTTTTTGGAATGATCCTGATAATTCTGTGTTTAAATTTTTTAGGGATTAAGATATTGATATTAAGAGGATAAATTTTTTGGAATCCTTGGTAAAAAAACATTATTGATAGATCATATTATTTAATAGTTGAACTAAAAGTTACATTGGTTAAAGTGAGAGTCTTATTGGATAAGTCTTCATATTAATGATTTCTTATATTTATATGTTATATTAATCTATTTTATAAGATATTATAATATTCTATTTATCTTTATCAATTTTTTGGATACATGGTCATGAAAATGTATCCTTTAAAGTTGTGAATCAAGAAACCACTCATGATTATAACAAACAACACATATTAATAAAAAATTAACAAGTTAAATAAAATTATACAAACAAATTATTATGAATGAAAATATGTGTTTCCTAGTCTTATCTAATATAATGAATTTGATTTCATTATTAATATTATATCATCAGTCATTTCTATCATCTGGATACCCTTTTCAATTATTAATAGTGAAATATTATTAACATTGTTGGGATGAAATTTATTTTTGTGGGAATGTAACTCCCATTATTTTAGTATGATTTTTCCTATTAATAATTACTATATTTTAAAATTTGTTCAATATACAACAGAAAAACAAACTGAATAGTGTTATATGTTTTTGAGATAAAATAATGTAATTAATGGTTAATATTACTACATTTTGTTGTTGTAATATGATACAACATTCTGAAAAGTACCCGTGGACTAAATGAACATTATATAAATATACCATGGAAATAAAATCATTTTCCAATTTTTTTTATAAATACTATAATAGTAACTATAATAAATGATTCATCTCAAAAAATTAGAATCATAACATACATGTTGAGAGATATTTAAATAAATAGGATGAATAATTTTTCGTGAAGCAAGTAGGGCTATATATACGAATGATATATGGTCATTTGATATAAGGTAACTGTATATATATTCATTAAATATATTTTCATTATATATATTTGAATATAATATTTATATTTAAATAATTTCATTTCTGATAGTAAATTATATATAATATATTTTAAAATGGCCATATAATTAGAAAATTATCTAAAATATGGTAAGAGTAATTAATGTTTAAAAGAAAATTTTCCATTTATGTAATAGATTATCCTTAAAATAGTAAATTATATTTAAAATTTAAAATTTATTACTTTATAAATTTAATTTAATATATTTAAAAACTTTTTTTCGATTCAATGAATCAAAATCTACTTAGGATATTTTTTTTTGATTTTTAAGAAATTGTTTTTTGGTGAATGGTGAAATTTTTAGTTTTTTTTAATACTGTAACCCTTATGTTGACATCATGATATAATTGTGACCTATAGACTTACGAAACATTTGTCATGAACACAATATAGTTTTAGAGTAAATTAATACATTTAAAAAAGAATTTTTAATTTAGAAACCTATGATTACAAATTTGGAAGAAAAGTAAAATTTTAATCAAATAAAAAAAAAATTCACCCTTTATAAATTTAATCGTGTATTAAAAAACTAGAAAATATCAAGGGAGTTAATAATATTTATCTGAATAAGTATAATTTAATTTTTGTTCCAAAAAATAATTTTCTCTAAAAACAATTCTTGCTTCAAGAATTGTTATATTAAAATTAATTTTTTAACTATTTGAAAGGTTCTGAGACAATATATTTTTTGTATTCAGAATCCAAATGGTTACAATACGTAATAAGATCCATTTTATTGTTTTAAATGGGTGTGCAGTGGAAGACCCAAACATGTAGGTTTTTAAAATTTTCCACTTTTGATCGACATAAACTTGTGACATCGGTGAAGAGAAGCCCTGTCAAAGTTGAGGATCTCATGTGAAGGGTTTAAAGGGAAAAATAGACTATAAAGTACCTGGTATTAATATGAAACCGCGCACAACGTCTGCTCATCATTAGTGATCACAACATGAAGAATATGACATAAAACTACTCTAGATCCACATCACATACTTCAAGAAAAATTAAGGAAGATGTTTTTCAAGGTCCAAGTGCTAGTGCCGAATTCTGATGAAACCTTTGATGCTCCAGCAACCACTACATCACTTCCATAGCGATGCATCAGAGAGAACTCGATCTGAGCTCCATTGATCCAGAGCCTCTCTCTCAAACTCATTAGAGAGAGTATATGAGAGTGAAGTTCCATGAAAATTGTTTTCCAATCTCCTATATTCTTATATTTATAGTTTCATTTAATTAACAAGAAATGCCGACCCAGCCCCTGAATAATCAATGCGCTATTAATGACAAATTTTGACTATTTATTTAAGTTAGAAATATTATTATCACTCATTTGTAATATATTAAAATATATTTGGTGATAATAATTAAGTCATTAACTCGACCTGTCGCTCCCATAAATATTAATTGAACCTTGAAAAATTTAATATTCGTCAGTTAATATTTTCCATGTATTTAATTAATGCTCATAAATACGTTAAATACATAAATTCAATTCTCATTATTCTAAACTCAGATAATATGGATTTATTTATTGCATTTATGATCATTTTTCCTTAGAAAAATCTCAGACCCCAGTGGTGGGGCCCACCATGTCGAAATCTCATATTCCGCTAAATAGGGTAGATTATTGAATATACAATTGTGTGTGACTCTCTATTACCATATCTCGATAGTATTGAATAGTATTCACAGACCAGGAGCAAGATCTAGCAACCCATCATGGCCCCTGAAGAGATAAGGATTGTCATAATAGCGACAACCAAAATATGAACACACACTTTGTAATATAATTTTTTTAATATATCATAAAGCAGGTCTCACTCATGTGTGACCACCCTTTTTGTAATTTATTGTTTGTCGATTTAACTAGATGGATTTACCCTTGGCTACCATGGTCATTGTCTTATAATGGAACAACCATCCAAATAGACATGGCCTGGGAAATATTACCTCCATAACATAGATGAAAAAAATCATTTCATAACCATTCCACCAATGCCATGCCACCTATGATGCAATCGACACAAACTACCTCACCACAACTTCATTACCATGGATTCTGTCCGGCTCAAAGTTCGCAATAAAATCACATACATTGGTAATGATCTCAAGTCAGGAGTCCATTATAGATGATTATAGATTAGAACATCTAATGACACTTGAAACATGTGGTGTTCGAATTGGTGGGTCATTCGACATGATCTCACAACTATAGATCACCATCTTTGAAATTTAGGATAAGAAGTCTCAATGCTTATGAGCCTGCAACACCTTATAGTCACATATCTACTATGTCTAATCAGTAAGATGTATCTAGACCATAGAAAATATATTTATGATTAATGTCATAATATATAGAGACTTTTATTATATCATTGGATCTACTATAACCTTTCGATATGACAATTAATCTATGGAAATTACCCTTTCAATAGTGGACATTTAAAATTCTACACTATAAAGGTAAGATTACATCATGTATAACTAACTGTATACATGATATTGTAATCAAAAGCACTGAATAGTTGGGTCTAGGACACTCACTATTTCAGAACTCCCACTATCACTAAAGACAACTTGATTATCAAACATGACAGCTACTCACACGATGACAATCACGTTTCTACTGAGTAACAACTTTAGCTACTAGGCCTACAACAGTTCTTATATGTGGAAATTTTTTTATTGCAACCTCATCTCATTGAATAAATCTTCTAAAGATATGGAATCCCAAGTATAACCCTCGTGTCCACTATCAAAGCGTGTCATCTTGTCTAGTGAGAATATGAGAATTTACATTATGATAAAACTTTTCTCACCAGGTGCTATTCCACAAATTGGAACAAATAATTTCATTTATCTACTTCCTATCTACCATAGATGTATACATTTACTCATTCTTTGTAGGTGTTACTACCACTGGCTAATACGAGATTGAATCACTAATCGTCTTTAGCCTTACAACAATACTAGATCACATTGATCTATAGAAGACTAGTTTATGCCCCCTAAATAACTAGTACACTTATTCTCCATTTACAAGGTTCATATCTTTTGTATATAAGGAATTACAATTAGATAGTTCTAACTACATCCCTTGATGTTCTACTAGATATAACATATATTTTATGACTGTAATATATACCTTGGAAATATCGGTTCTTGTACATATTAATTCAACTGTGACTGATCCATAACTTTGACATATGGATTATAACTCCCCACATTTCTCATCCATGTCCTAGACATGTCAACCTGATGAGATTATACCCTGTGACATAGGAAACAATTCTTCTATTAAATTTTTACAACTAGTATAGTTAAATAAAATTTCACTATATTTACGATTGACTAGAACCAAGTAACCTATATATCTACCACAGTAGTTCTTGTTCCCTAGAATTTGGGTTGCTACTTTAAGTCAGTCACCGGAGAATAAATTTCATCTTGTTATAACTATAAGACCAGATGTTTTTCATATGTTCCAGAAAATAAATTTCTTATAAAACTACCATGCTCTCAAAAGAATTTGGTAGACACATGGAAAACAGTTTTTGCAAATGTATATTATATGATATTTTTGCTTACTTTAATCATAAACCATATTCCAATACCATGAAACCTTTATTAGTATTCGGTGACATGATCATCCCTTTCTGGTTGGGATGTATAGACACCATCCATGATTGGGGGTAATGACATCCAATGCTAAATAATTGTTTCATAGATATTTGTTGTGACAAGTAATGATCTATATATTTAGGCGTAACAACTTGGTCAAACCAAACAATCCTTATTGGTACCAAAAATGCAACATCCATGTATCAACTCAGATGATTACCAACTAAAATATTCAAAATAATAATCCCATATGCACATTGATATGTGGAATCTATTAATTGAATTTTAGTTTGTCTTTTCAATTGTAGTTAATTTTCATATACTGCATACTTGTAAGAAATATTATTCACATTCAGTAATAGATTACTGGCCGTAGTGAATATATTATTATCACCATGGTTTTATCATTCCTATTAAGTATATGTATCTGGAACATACTCTATTCCACATGCACTGGAGGAACTAGTTTCTATGCCAACTATTTTTCCGTTTTGGGAATTAACTAAACACAACTCAAAATACCTCCCACTATATCTAATAGAGATGTGTACTGTTATATAGAAGTGTAGTCTTTAAATTCAATAACTACTTTTCAATATTAGGGATTTATGTAACAACCAAAATAATTATTAATATTATTACACTAAATGAAAAATGTGTTTATATTGATTCAAGTTTTTTTATGTCCTAACAAACACTTTGCATCCAAACACATGTTCTAATGATATAATGGGTTTACATCGTACTATGAATCATATTATATCTATTTCTCATTATAGGTGTCATATGGTTGTGGGATATTGTTGTTATTTGCAAAACATTTCTTGAAATACATTGAATGTTTCTATTAGTTGTAATACTGATATTGCTTACATCAAAACTATGATGTATAACACATACGTTTAGGAATTTCTCCATGCTACATGTTTTTTAATCAAATATTGGCATGTAAGACTTTATCATTAATCCTCTTCATTTAAATCAATATCATGGTGTTGATAATGAAATGTGCATTTAGTAATTACTCCACGCTACATTATCAGTATTGATGAATGCTTGGTCAAGAAAATCTTCAGTATCCCAACCAGATGCAACTCATATCTCTTGACTATGCATATACTTCACATTATTATTCTGTAATTACTTATGGGAATAATATGAAGTATATATACCTCTATTTTATACTTGGAATAGTATATTTATACTTTTTGAACTATTTACAAAATCTTTGTGACATACCTTTATTTCTAAAGGCTCTTTTTCCCAAATAAATACATCGATAATACCAATAGTAATTAGATGTGCCGATCCTAAATACCATATTAGTACATTTATGACATCCAATTTTAGTGTTACATGATAGTGAGTTATCTCATCACAACTAGGTATAAGTCCTACATTTATATTCATCACTAATTTCCTATGATTCATGCATCACAAAACTAGTGATTGAGTTTACCCAAAAACAACATTCATCCCAAAACCTAGAAGAAAGTATCCTTGAATCCAAAGAAACATGAGATTAAATTTTTTGGTTATACTAAAAAAAATTTCAATACTAATCTTTCACATGGAAGTTATAGATGTTGTGTACATCTCACCACTGGCCTAGGTATCAACATGTCACATCTATTTGGAGATTAAACCTATATTTTATTAACATTTCTATACATACATGGTAACTGTATTAGAGTACACATGTTTCACCAAAATTCTGTTTATAATTTCAATGTAGTAATGGGAAAAATTACATTGATTAATATTCTAGACGTAGAATCAGAAACATTCTTCTTTAAATCAGTTTATTGAAAACTAAACTTTCACAAAATCATTTCATAATATATAGTAAAAACATCCTTTGTTAATTTCTCGTTAATTGAAGGATGTTGTGAATGTGTCTTTGGAATTAATTTCCTTCAACCCTTTACCATTGTCTTTCAATTTTTTCTCCATATGAATTAAAAATAAACTTTCTTTTATTCTTATTCACATGGAAAACCCTACCTAGAAAAGTAATGAAGCCTTTACTCAATAACTATTCATTTTTTATGTTAAAATGATACTTGAGTAACATGGTTGAAAATGATATGAGAAATGGATCTACTTAATGATCATGATCAATCATTCCATTTACACATGCCAGTGTAACATCATCTTACTCATATCATTGCTTCGCATTCTCCTTGAAAACATCGCAGCGATGATACATCATGGTATATCATCCATGTCTTAGTGTAGGGACCAAAACTGACAGCCGATGTTGATGAATGAATAATGACATAACTATCATATTCTTTTCACATTCTCCTCATATAAATAGTTTCACCCTCACTTTTTGAGGTAGTTTAGCAGTGTTGGGGACACTTTCACCTTGAGTTTCATATATCATAGTACTATATGCCCACATTTTTACTATTCATTAATACTGGTGTTAGTGAGGATATTTGATTTGACAAATTTTATTCATAGATTAAACTTGTGTTTTAACTTGAAAAAGTTCTACAAAAACGAATTTTAGCAGATGATTTCCTTTTATCTGGATTACCAGTTTATTCATTTTGATTGAGTACTTAAATAATTTAATATATCCCACTATTTTCTCGGATTCTAGGAACACTCTATTCTAGAATCAGAATACATTGTCCCTTGAGTATTCTAATGGAAATAATCCCGAAAACAATCCCATAGTCTATAAGCTATGGCTACGCCACTACTTGGAGGGTTCAAGGTGGGATTTAAACAGGCCTACTGCTTTAAATTGTGGTTCCTTGGTCCGCCGAGTGGAGTCCCAACTTATTAAAATCGGATCTAGATTTACTCAATGCATGCCTCGAAAATTACTAAAAGTTAGCTATGACTATTTCGATGATAAAATTTTAGTTACTTATACCCATTATACTTATATGAACTCCACGGTAGAAAGAGGCACCCTTAGCTAAGGCATGACTGGCACCTCAAATAGCATGTTCTGTCCAAATTTTAATGATGAAAGGATTTTTTGACTTAATGTATCTTTAAGGGTTTTATTATTTTTAGTGTGATGAAATTAATCATTTCATATTTTTATAACCACGTACTATGTGATCTCACTCACATCTAACAATGAATGAAATGGAAATTTCACCACATCACATGTTAATTTATCTTGCATGCTTGTTTATTATTATTCTATGTGATCACATTACTACAACGCTTTCACAAAATAATATTATATCAAAAAAATTGAACTCCTAATCATGAGATGGTACTATTGGTTAAATGGTACACTGAATAATGGACCAAACACAACATTAGGGGTAAGAACATTTTAGTCGCATGAATTTCAACATGAATAACAATGTCTTCCAAACAAATATATCTAACTCTGGTCAGGTGAATCACCATAACAAGGCGCGATGTGTGTCTTACCTTGTCTCATCATTATACAATAGTACTCGCATGTAGGTGAAGGGATCTAAGTGATTAAAATGTACAACACTAATAATGGGCACGAAATCCCTTATAGATATGACTACTATGAGACTACATGAAAATCTCCTTTAAATTAATTAAACTAATTATTATAATACCATGAAACAATTAAATAACTGAATTAAATAAAAAAGCACCAAACATACATTGGTCGGTCTAAGGCTCATGACCAGTCATATATGCATTAAATTCACGTATAATACATAGATACAGAAAAAAATTAACTTGGATATTAATAAATTTTTGGGAATTTAATTGATTTAAAAACTTCAATCTTGTTTTTTAATTTAGTTATGAGGTTGTAAGGTACCGATTAATTACATTAATTTTAAAACATAAAATTAAATTGATTAATAATTTTAATTATTCTATAAATTAAATTATTCATGATGCATTAAAATTTTAATAACAAAAATTAATGTTTAATTAATTTAATTCTCAACTGAAATTAAATTAACTATTATAATTAATTTAGATTAAATTAAAACACTCATCCCTTAAATCTTTGGTCAGGGCCTGTGTGAGTTAGGGTGAACCTGTTCAGGTCCAGTCTAGTTTATTCCAACCCTATGCAAGGGAGTTCTGTGTTGGGAAGGTCCACTGAAGCCCATTCCGGGAAGAGGAGACCCACCTAGACAAGTTTCGGGTCAGATCTGGTCAAACCACATGATGATAGGTTACTTCACGGTGGTGTGCACGAAGTTGTGGGGATGCGGTTGGGGTTTCCCTTATGGTAGCTAGGGTTGTCTGCATATATGGAAAGGGATAAAGATAGATGGTTCCAGTGGGGGTATCTCTCGATGGCTGGTCGTGGGAGGCCTACGCAGAGGTTCGTAAGATGAGGGTGCAGAGGTACCGATGCGATTGAGCACTATGTTGGTGAACCACTACAAGCTCCTGGAGGGAGTCGCGAGTGGCCAGCCAGCACACTAGAGCGGAGGCGGCCCGGGGTAGACAGTGGTTATGGTAGTAGGATTCCAGATCGAGGCAGCTCTGAAAGGGAAGAGGCCAAAGGATGAGGATGGAGAGACTGGTGTCGCAGCCTAGGTAGTGTGGCATAGGTGGTGCCACTATGGGAGGCGGACCGAGCATCTGGGATAGGATATGGTCAAGGTGGCTCGGTGAGGTAGGGTTGCGTGCAGGATCAGAGGAGGACACCACCTTCTGTGCTGTCTATCATTAAATATGGATGATCGACGAGGGGGGGGGGATTCCTAGGGTGCAGTTCCAGTAAAGGTTGAAGGCCTGTGTGGCCGGTCGGAAGTGCACCAGAGGGGCCTGGTCACGAAGACCTATGGGGTGCAAGTTCGGTGTGACCTAGAGCAGTCTGCTGCTGCAGCTCCTGAAATAGAGGATAGGGGGCCTTTGTGGCCACCACACTTCATGGAACACACACGGGGGGGGGGGGGGGGGGCTCGACCCCCTAATTACAAATTGTTTTTTCTCTGGACGTAGACTTGTAGGTCAACCCCCACCCCTTCCCCCATTTTGTTTTCTCTTTAGACCTGCTTTGTGGGACTTTTTTTTAAATATTTGCATACCAATTTTGCAGGTCGTGCAACCAACCTAATTTTTTATATTTACTCAGTCTATATTTAGATAGAAAGAATAAAACATATAATAATAAAATTACTATTATAATAAAATTTTTATTATTATAAAGAAATTTTTATAATAAAAATCATTAAACATAGACGAAAAACACAATTCGGATAATCATATGTCCACACGATGATCAGAAAACAAATTGTTTAATGCCAATTTTAAACTTTGCATGACCGTAGCTGGTTCATCGAATATCTGATTCAAACATGGTCTACGCCGTTGGGACTGTATCAACGCACTCTTTCAAAATTAATGAGAATAAAATTTTTTTTTCATAAAATCATCACGTGTCACTCTGATAAAACTTGTTGGAACCCGATTTTTAAATTTATCCACTAGAGATCGAAATAAACATGTCGATTTCAGTGGAGAGAAACCCAGTGAAAGTCGAGAATCTCGCATGAAGGGTTTTTAGACCAAAAAAATCATACCATACATGGTTTAAATCTGATACTGTAGATGACGTCTTATGGTCATTGGTGATCACTACTCAAATAATCTGACATCAAAATACTCTATATCATCCACATACACTTTAAGAACGAACAAGAACTTGGTTTGTCAATGTTCGGGTTCTAGTGTGGAACTCCCAAGAAATGTTCGACACTCCAACTATCACTACAACGCTTCGCTAGCGATGCCTGAGAGATAGCTCGATCTGAGTTTTTTGAATCCAAATAATTTCCCTCTAACTCAAGGGAGAGAGGAGAGGAGAGAGAAGCACCCGTAATAGTTTTTTTCAATATCCTCTCTTCTTATATTTATAGTGTCATTTAATTACTGCGAAATGCCAACCCGACTCCTGAATAATCAACAAACTATTAACAACATATTATGGATACTTATCTAAGTCTTAAATATTATTATCAATCACATGTAATATTTTAAAATATATTACATCATAATAATTGATTCATTAATGTGACTCATCGCATCCATTGAACCTCATATAATTTAATATTCATCAATTAATATTTTTCATGTATTTACTTTAAAATCGTAAATACATTTAATACATATTCAATGATAATTATTATAAACATGAATAATATGAATTTAATTACTTCATTGGTGATCGTTTTCCCTGCAACAAATCATGGACCCCAGTGGTTGGGCCCACCATGTCCAAACTCCTATTCAATTGAATATGACAGATTATTGAATACACTATTGTGTGTGACCCTCTAGGCCGTTATCTCGACTACAGTGAACAGTATTCACAGAACATGAGCGGGATATACAACCCATAATGGCCCCTGAAGTGATATGAATTTTCATTATACCGATAACCAACATATGATCACACATAGTGTAATATAATCTCTTATATTGTAATATATAATAATATATGATGCACTCATGTGTCATCGCCATTTTCTTTCTTGATTATTTGCTGATTTTACTAGAAGGGTTTACCCTAAACTATCATGGACATGGTCTTATAAACGTACATCCATCTATATCAACATGGCCTGAGATATACAACTTCCATAACTCGGAAGCGAAAAATCTTTTCTTGACCATTCAACCAATGCCATGCCACCAATGAAACACCTTACAGAAACAACCTTCCCATGACTTCATTTCCATGTTTTTCATATTGCATTAAAGTACTCAATAAAATGACACACATTGGTAATGATACAAGTAAAGATACCATTACACATGAACATAGATATGAATATCCAATGACACCTGAAACATGTGGTGTTCTTATATGTTGGTCAGTCCTCGTGATCTCACTACTAAAGATCACCATGTGTGAACATAATGAGAAGATGTCATAATGTTTATGAGCCCCCAACCCCTAAAACTCACACATCTATTGTTTCCAATCAGTATGATGTATCTAAACCATAGAACATTTATTTAATATTAATATCATAGTTTCTATGGGTTCTCATTATAGCCTATGATCTTCTATAACCATTCGATACAACAATTAATCTATTTTCATTACCATTTCATTAGTGGAATGAACAAACTCTACACTATAATGTTAAGAAAACATTATGTATAACTAGTTGTATACACAATATGGTAATCAAAAGAACTGAATAGTGGGGTCTACGACACCCACTATTTCAACATTTATTTTGTAGGGGGAAATTAATTTTCCAAATTAGTTGTAATTATCCATGGTAATGACTAAAATGAGGAAAAAGTGATATCCATGAGATAAAGTCACAAAAAATAACACAACCACATCCCTAAATGTTTGTATGATAGAAATATAAACCCCCTTGTCTCATTCGAATTTTTATTCATTTTGAAGAAACATTGTTTGAATATGGAAATCCTTTTAAAATTAACATATTAATATTTAAAAAAAATGTAAATCCTATCACTTAAAAAAGTCCTCTAATCTCACTTCCTCAACCCATGAATTTATATTTAAATAATATTCAGTACCTCAAAAATTACCACTCTTACAAGACACCCACAAAGTTAGGATCCAATATCCCAAATAAATCCCAAAAAACTCATTTTGAAGAGGCTATATATGGGAAGAATCAAATATCCAGCATTAGTATTTTCATATCTTTGATCATTCATGTAACCCATATTTTATGTTAATTATCACAATCATAACATGTTTTTTAAATCCTTATGATTCAATAGAGTATATATTATTAAAAAAAATTATATTCTCTTACTCATTCAATTGTAAAACCTAATCTTTTTTGGGATGGTGTTACCACCTACATGTATAATGTTATAATGTTAATGTAATGAATGATTTTGGAAAGATAAATAATATTAATATTATGTAACATTCATAAATTATTGATTTTTTATTTTTATTTAATTTATAAATATATACATTAACTAATAAAATCAATCCATTTTATGAAATCAAATTTTATGAGTAAATAAATATTTTTAATGTTCCACATAAACAATTAAAATTAGTTAACTGAAATTTTTTGGTACTACATAAGAATATATGAAACATTTTTTACCTTTGAATAAAAATTATTGAGGGGATAAACACATGAATACATCTAAAATATTAGTACCTCTAAACCCAAGCATGTAAAATAAATAGAAAGGTTAACATACAAATATTAGTTTTTACAATTAATGATTAATAAATAAGTTATAAGGAATGAAAAATAGATTTTATAAAGTAAAATAAATATTAAAAATGTTATTATTAATTTGAATAAAAATACTAAAAATATTATACATTTTGAATCATTCTTGAATAATTAGATGTTTGAAGAAAGGCTTCTTGGTCTCATTTTCAATTTCATGAGACATGTATCATATTTTTAACAGTGTTTCATATTATACAGTTTTTTATTCACATACCCATGGGTATATTATAATATATTTTTTATTTAATTCATCTAATTTACAAATATAAATAATTTATTACCTTTCAATGGATCTTGATTTGAGTCTAATAAAAGTTGTAAGGTTTAGATTTTCAATATCAATTTTTAATTAAGATTTGTTTAATTTAATTTATATTGGGATAATTTGAAAGATCCTTATATAAATATACCCATATTATTTTCTTATATAGTTATTTATAAATTTAACATTTCTTCTTACATGTGAATCCCATTTGGGTTCATAAATCAATAGAAATGTTGCCTATAAGACAAACTACCATTATATTTTTGTTTCGATTAAGAATATTTTGTGCATATTCATATTCTATATTTTTATTTATAATTTATTGTTACTAAACGTTAATAATTTATTCATACCATTTTCTATTATCATTTAATTTATTTTAAAAAAATATAAAATAATAATTTGGTTAATATTTTATTCATTTGTAATTTTTTACTTTATTTACAGATTTTTTAAATGAATGATCTTTTTTGAACATTACTTCTTGATCACCTTTTATAATAACTATGTCTATAAATTGTTATTAATGTTAATTTATTTATATTCATGGTATTAAAAGAAATTATGAATCCCATCTGTATTTTGGTTTTTTTATTTTTTAATGTCTCCAAATGAAAAGGATGTTTATTCTTATTTTTCATTGATAATTACTAATGAACTTATAATTTCTTTTATTTTTTTAAATTAAATTTAATAAATATTATGATTCAATGGGGGATATTATATAATGATTACATTCATCTTCTTCTTATGGAAATCATATCATCGTGTTTTGAGAAATTTTTTTGAAAAACATTTCATTCCCATGGGTTATTTAGCCTTTCATGGAATCATGATTTTTATACTATAACTATAGAAATAGTAATTATGGATGTTTGTTTTATGATCGATGGGTATAGTATATAACTCTAATTTATTGGATAAAGATTTAAACTCATGATATAATTATTTTTTTAGTGTATATTATAGCGGTTATCTATGTTTACACCACTATGCATTGGTATGAATAGAATTATTTATGCTCACAAGATTACATGAAAACATGAATACAATTAAATATGTTCATAATATAATGATTTAATAGGTTAATTATTGTGTCACAATTATTTATTATGATTCTATCTTATTCTAGTAATATAATTTTCTTCTCACTTGATAATTCACTCATACATCCTCACCCCTATGACTCATGTTTCTTATTATTCACAATGAATTATTTTATAATTTATGATTTATGATCTATGTTTTAATAATTTATGTTTGTATTATGTAATGATCATTGAAATTTTTTATTATTATCCCCAAATACATTGTTTATTTGAATATATAATCAGAAATTTTTTTCTCTTATGTTTACCCTTACAAAGAGTCTATGGTCAACATTTATTATGATTCCTTTTACCTATTTTATGAATAATGGTATTGCATATGAATTTTCAATAAATAGTTCTTGTATTTGTTTTGGAAATGGTGAATAACTTTTATGAAATAAAGAGCTCATATATATTATAGGGAATATAAATTTATAATACAAATAAATGTATTTATATATAAAACATTTTTCATTACAATTTAAAACATTAAACCAAAAAGGGCCTCAGTATTTATGTATTGGAATATTTTTTACGTATAATGTAATATTATTGATAGTTATATTTTTGGCTCTATAAAAACTAATTAAACCCGTTTATGAAACATTTTCCTTTACAAAAGGGCAGGGATTAACTCTCATCACATATAGTTATTGTGATTATGAGGTTTACTTAATCTCTAGAAAATAAATAACATTGGAAATAATTGTCTCACTTGGATATAAAACATCACCAATTCCAATAACATAACCTTGTGAATTCTATCCAAACATTAAAATTCTTCCCTAACATTTTATAAATTATAATAGTTTTAGTGGTTTCTAGTGATTTTTCAATAATATATTTTATCCTTCTACCAAATACTCTATTTATTGATACTTATACTTTTACCTTTAAGTAAAATAATGTTAAATTTTGGTACACAAAATTTTTTGAGATTTAAAATGATAGAATGTAATACCTTCAGAACTGAAACATTTCCAACCATATAGTGATAAAAAAGATAGAAAATTTTATTAATAGAATCATAATATGTTATGAATTATTAAACCACATTAAAGGATAAAAAATTATTCATGTAAGCTCCCCTTTAAAACCTAGTGAAAAAGGGTGAACTTCTTTGAATGAAATAATTTTATTGATGATTCATTTTTACAAATGTAAACCCAATTTTAAAATATATTGGAGTTTTTTTAAGTGTATTAGATTCTTATAAATTATATTCTTACCATATTTAAAATTTAAAAAAAAACTACTTTATACTAATAACTTCATATGTTTTTTAAAGAAACTCATACTGATCATTATTATTTGAAATAAAAATTTAATTTTTATAAAAATCAGAAATAAAATTATAGATTCTACAATCGTCTTTATCATGATATACCTCATTTTGATAAAATTCCTTCTATAAATTGTCTTTCCTATCATCAACTCTAGTAATATATTCAAGTACAACTATAAATAAGTAATTATCATCTTCCTCATCCAATGTTTATGAATAATAATAATATATATATAAATTCATATGTAATTTTTGAATTTCCATTCCCATAAAGCATATTTTACTCCTTCGATATTTTTCATTGAATCAGTATATATTTTGATTTTTTTATCTATCATCTGATGACATGTCAAGAGTAGTAAAAACCACACTATTTATCCTAGAGTACATTTCCTATAACACCATCATTCCTTTACTCAATGAATGATTTCTAGACTCCCGTTATTTAGTCTTTATATTTTTGAGAGTATAGTCTAATATAAAAATAATTTTTCATTTGTAACAATTAAAATCATTTGATTCCCTCTTCACATTTTTCTCCCAGACATATCATATCCGACTATTTTTTTACATCTATGGAAATTATTATATATTATTTGTCTAAAAAAACGAATTATAAATTGAGAAACTAACCACATAATATTTATATTCTATTAAACTCTTAAATAAAAAAACTATTATACATTAAGGTATTCTTATTTAAGGTGAATGATTTCAATGTTACATATTCTAATGTAGAATGGACACCGTTTTCCCTGCAACACCTCCAGTTTGAGTAATGTAATAATTATTAAACAAATATTACATATTAGGTTGGTTTTATTTCTTATAATGTTTTATAAGATTGGTTACTAGAGAAAGTGGGGTTAGGTTGTTTGATCATCAACATTATCTTCAACACACTATAAGGCCGGCCATAATGAATTACATGATTCTTGTTCTTCTAGAACACTGGGTGTGGGAGTCAGACAAGCCATAGGGATGTCACCATTATCTAGTGTTGACTATTTTAAATGGTCGGTTACCTTAAAGGCCTAGATATTGGAAATATCAAGAAAAAAATTGCATGATTTTTTGGATTACACTATTAAAATAGTTTAGGAAAATACAATATGTGTTGTTTAATGTGTGGTGTTTGACCACAAAAAATAGATTTGGGGAAAACACCATGTAATGCTATAGGTTGTGGGGTGGTTATACATTTTTTTCCAAATAGAAAAAATGACCATATATTACTTTTGAAGGTCTTGTTACATACTGTGCTAACATTATTTAATGTTTCTTATGGACTTATTTATGCATTTCGAGTCAATTTTACCCAAAATAATTCTTGACTTTTTATCATTAAATTTTTGGCTATCACACCTAAAATTTTCATAATCAATAATGGAATATCTCTTAGATGAAAAATTTACCCTTAATCATGGTTTTGTATGTGTAAAAAAATGGGGTGGATGGGTTATCTCACTATACCCATATATAACCTGAAGGGTTTGTTTTTTAAGAATAATTGTTTATCATTTAAATAAAAATCTATTGATGAATTATTACTTTTAATGTTATCTTATTCTGTTCCTTTTAAAACATGATTCCAAAATGGCACACATGTTTTAGTTTATATAATATTTAAAATAAACCAATTTTTTAAGGATGTATGTTTTAAAGATAAATTGGATTAAACTTGTTGAAATGTGGTAATTATATAATTATAAGGGGCCTTATTGGTTTTAAACACAGTTTCATATTCCAATTGGGTATGCAGGTGGAAAAAAAGTGATTACATGGGACATAAGAAGAGTTACCACTTTTTAATATTTGGAATATCTTATTGGATTAATGAATGTGCATGTGAGTATATATAATGGCTATTCCAAGAGGAGTGAATATATGTGTTTCTTTTGAAAAATTGTTTTTTTTATGAATTGGTTTGCTAATAGAATGATTTTTAATGTATTCTTTTGATATAAACTATTTTGACATGCCTGTTTTGTTATTTAATATGAAATACACATGATAACTATTTTTATACAACAACTTATTTCATATTCCTTGTGATGACATGTTTTGGTCTTATTGGCATGTATGAGAATCTTTTAGCAACATTCCTACTTAGTTGATATACTCATGACTACATATAAATTTTGTTGTGTTTGAAATGATATTTTTATCATGATATTGGTATGAGTAGGGTTTCACATTTCTTTAGTAGTGTATCATGGTTTAATCAGATTGGTGATTGTAGATGGAGCTTTAAGGTGTATGGGTCAGATGGTGGGAGTGATATTACATTGGCATCATTGCACCACAATGCCTTTTAGTTTAGGGATTTTTTAAAATTAAATTATAATGCTAGTCTCATTAATAATATGGTCTTGATTTAGGATTTATTTGGTTTACTCACACTCACTCTATAGTGTTATGGTTTTTTATATTGGTGTCTCTTACATGTTGTGTGAGTAAGATAGAAATTTATCCCCCAATAATCTTTTATGCCATTTGAATTTATTTCTATCATTTATTTTCTTGTGTATGTCACCTATTTTTAGAACCAACTACACCTCTTCCCAAGATAATGGTTTATTGGTGGGAAATATCATTTTATTTTATTTAGTTTTTCAAGATGTTAAATCTAGATTTAGGACATGTTAGAAGGTTAAATAGGGAACAAAAAATTAATAGATGGAATATTTATATTGAACCTTAATTTACCAACTTGGTTCAAGTAAAAACTGCGTTCATACAAACATTTAAGAGTTACATTACCACATAAACATGGGAGTTTTACAAATGTTGAATTTTTTTTATGATGAGTTCTCTTATTATTATATCATATATCCTAATAAATTAGGTTAGTTGTATTGTAATGATTAAGTGTAAAATTAACTCTATTTGTAGATATATGGTACCAGTTCAAAGACTAATAAATTATCTGAAGGAAATGATAAATAGTTTGATTCATCCAAAACCACATGTACATCAACAACTTGTTCCGAGTATTATTCTACCTTTTTAAGTATTTGATATATAAAATTAGATTAAATAATTGTTCCATGAGAATCCATCATTATTATTTCTTAATATGAGTCCAGTAATATTTTATGGGGATTCAAGATCATAAAACTCATAATCAATGCTTGGTCAAAAACTTTCATCAATTTCCCCAGAATACAATTTAATGTTATGAATACACAACCTTATTTTTATTCAATGTTTTTAATATGGATTTAATTATACATAATTTATTATTTATTTCAATCTATGAGACCCACATTCCCTTTTTATTGGTTAAAATGTTTAAATGGTCAAGTCTTTAAACACTTATGTACTCAATGATTTTATATGCAACTAATTATTAATTATCAATATCATAATGTCTAAATGCATTACAATGATATAAGAACTTTGTGGAAGACATGAATAATGACATATGAACTGTGTTCCATAATATCACTTCAATGCATTGGGTTGAGAATGAATAAATTTAGAAAAAATGCTTATGATACCATGGTGAATAAACATGTTGATACATTTTATGAAAACATTGTGATAAACCATAATGATATTCTGATGAATGTCGCTTTTTTATGTTATAGTCAACTTTTTATAATTTATATCATAGAATCATGATTATTTTATCACTAATTTTCTATGTTAACTAATCATGTTTCATTTAATACATTTATAAATTATTTTGATTTATGCTCACTATTTCATATTGATTTTGATCATTATGAATTTACATGTGGGGAGGTGAACTATGATGGAACAACGATGGAGTATTTTTAGAGTATTAAATTTTTTGCCCATGGAGAGTAATGGAGTATGGTATACAGGAGGGGTGAATAGACCAGATTGAAAATTTTATAACATAAGGATTAATTATTAATGATAATGAAGACAATAATTAACAAATATAATTAGTAGTATATAAAATTAAATAAAATGAAATAATTATGTTTTTTATGTTAGATTGATCCAAAGTAGACTAAATATAAACTTATTACTTTCTACTCGAGAAGATATTTTTTGCGCACTAATTTTATCATTGAAGGGGAATCATTACCGGATTTTAGGATCCTTTTGTAAGAAGTTTAGGGACAACCACATAGAGATCCTTTTTTATTGGGATTCACAACCCAAATAAAACATTGACTTTAGACTATGGGAGTAACAAACTGAATTGTCCAAACCATAGAATCCGAGTGTCACAACCTGATGAAATAATTAATAATAATTATTTATGTAAGATCATAAAGGGAAATGTATGTGTAATTGAAATATAAGAAGAAGTGTTACAAATACAAAAACACATGATGATGTAGAAGATAGATGAAGAAAGAACTTATACTAGTTCCTACGTGTTATATCCAGATGAATTGTCAAGGAATTATCATTTATATAATATATTTTTCAAAACATGGGAGTACATATAATAATAATAATCATAGGATGAAAGATCAATAAAATTATTACAAAGTATGGACATTATTTTATCAATTTAAGTAATATGCACTCATCAGTTTATAATTTTATATATTTCTTCTAAGAGACCTTTGAGTCCAATATATATATATATATATATAAGAAACCACAACTAAATGGTTCACTTTAAAATAGTGAGAAATATTTAAATTTCAAAAAGACTAATAATGGATTTACATGGAAAGATAGAGAGGGAGAAAATGATTTTATCATTACAGAAACATCACTCCAATCATATAAAAAATTGAAAACAATAAATATAGATTCAAAAAAAGTTAAATCATAGGAGAAATAATTTAAAAAGTATATATAATAATATTTCAATAAAATATCCCATTAAAATAATAAATTTGAACATGAAATACGATATTTGAATACATTCCATTTAAAACAAGAAATAAATATGAAGAGAATATAAAAAATTGATTACGCTATATTTAAAATAAAAAAACATGATTTAATTTTTTTAATATAAACAAATTTCAATTGAGAAATAACATAATCAATGAATACCACATAAAATAATGAAAATAATTTTTGAGTTTTAAAATTTATGTTTTATGAATGAATCTAAAACACATTTTAAAATTCATAAAAACATGATTAAAATAATGGAAAAAAAATTTCATATGTTTTAAATATTTTGTATAAACTTATAAAGTTCATAGATAAATTATAATATATGAAATATACATGTTTAAAAATTATATATGAAATAATACATAAAAATTATCATTTTGAATATTTTGGAAAAAAATGTATAATTTTACTGAACTACAAAGCCAAATTAGCTTAACTGTTATTCATAAAGGATCTTTTCTATACATTTAACATGCATTAAATTTTATATAATCGAATTGACATAAAAAATACACTATTTAATAGATGTATATAAAGGATTCACCACATAGGCGAATTATGTATCAAAATTTCAAAAAAATATAGATAGATAGAATTTTCAAATTTTAGATCTAAAAGAGAAAATCTAAAATATTAAATCAAATTTCAACAATGTTTAATTATTTTTATATAATTTAATTATATTTATAATTAATAATTATCGTTATTAATATGATTTATATAAATCATGTTATGATTAAAAAATAAACAAAATTGTTTTCAAAAATTGTATCAAATAGGTTGAAAAAATCCAATAACTTCTAAACTAATTTTAGTCAGGATTGAGATCAATTCAGAAGTGTATATCTTAAAATTAAATGTTCATAATATTACTATATTTTAAAAGAATAAATAATCAAGAAATTTATAGTTATTAGATAATGATATGGTTAAAATAAATAGAGTAATCAGTTTTGGAGAATCAGCTATGTGGATCAAAAATCTCATACATGAATTACAAATCGACTAGGTGGGTTATGATTTAGATACATGGTGAACATTATAGTGGTTGTGTGGGAACAACAAAAAACATGTATAAATTACATTATATGGTCCAAAATGAATTATTTATGATAATAAATCGAAATAAAACATGTAGAATATGAAATGACCATTAAATACATGAAATCTAAATATATTTTAAGTATTAAAATATTTATATTTGACTAAAGATATACATCATTTATTCAGTATTCATTCCAATTTATTAATAAATTTAAGAGACATAAAAAATTATAAATATTTTTAATTATCAGTACCAAATGTTGTTCAAGGATCCACTAATTATATTTTAAATTTTTATAATTACAAAACCGTGTTAAATTTCAATAACTTCTACACCTTTTTGAAATTATAAATAAGACACGGTTTCAATTTGAAAATTATATCACTAAAATGAATTTAAATACTGTATTTAGTGGTCTTAAATATTCATATGTGAAACAAATATTTCAGGGAGTAACATTAAATCAATTTTTGATGCATGTTACAAGGATCCATGATAAAGAAAGACAATATTAAAAATTAAAAATAATGTAGTGTGTTGAATTTTTAAAATAAATTGAGAAAAATAAAGAAAAATATTTTAAATAATAATATTTTATGTAAAAAAATCTTTTAAACATGAATTTAAGAACATCAAGGATATATGAGCGGTTCTAAAATAGTTATAAGGTAAAATATATATGTAAAAAATATTAAAAATGTAATGTGAAATATAGATTAATGATTTTATATATTTCACAAAAAATATAAAAATTTCTTTATATAAATACTTTAAAACACCCTATAAATATATGAAAACATAAAACTATTAATATGCCATCATTACAATATCAATATTTGTATTTTAAAACTGAATAATGTTTAATAATTAGTAATGATAATATAAATTTGATATTCAGTGAGTGTAAACTCTAAAAAAATATGTCACATATTCACATGATCTCAATAAAAATAAATCAAACATAGATATTATTTATTATTTAATGTTGTAAAATATTCTTATAAATAGAAACAATAGATGTATTGTCAAAATATATAAGAAACAGTTCTAAATAAATAACAAAATCATATAAATTTAACTTAGTCCATAATAATTTTCAACATGAACTAGTAATCTAAATATACTAAAAATCTATAGTGGATAAAGATACAACCATTAATTACATATAAGGCTGGGAAATTAATATTTTCTCTAGAAAATAAAACATACATGATATGTTTTTTCTATCAATTCTGTATCTTCTATAATAAATTTTAGAATAGGATATTAAATAAATAAAATAACAATTAGAATAAAACAGATCATGGTTAATGGTTCTTTCAATATATGTATATATTTTTTCTCAAAATTAATATAACTATATTAACAGTCATCTTGAATCATTTCATATAAAAAATGATATAATGTAAAGATATATTTAGATAAACATGGATACCTATCATACTTAAATAAAATTTAATATCATACTATTTTCCAGATGCATCACCCTATAATTTTAAACAAGTACTCATAGGATATTTCATATATTTACAAGAACCAATACCAAGCCTTTTAAAAAACTCTTAAGTATACATATATTTATTAATTATGTTCCCATAACTCCTTTGAAAAATTTTAATTCCAAAAAATTTCTTTAATACTCACATTAAGCTCACATAAAACTCAGATGACATCAAAGTAGAGAAATCATTTCAAATACATTCACTAGAAGAACCTAATATTGTCTCATCCCTATACACTTTCACATAGAAATATAATTATAAATTATTTTAATAAAATTTTGGATCCAAAATACCAATTATGAAACCATCAAATAATATAAATAAAGATATAATTCCATAGTACAACATTCTATAATTTTCATAATTGGATATAACATCTAAATAGATGAATATTCATTACATAACATAACATGACGTTCCAAAATAGCATAGATCTACAACATCTATAATCATGCATACTAAAAAAAATGGTTTATAAAATATCTAAACCATCTCCCACTTATTTATTCATAACTATCACCCTTTATTATGTACTATAACTAATACCACTCTTCAGAACCTAGGGAATATAAACATAAATAAAAGGGATGTCTGGATTCTCATTAAGGGATTAAAAGGTAGATATCATTGATTATCTAAGAACAACATGATTATATAGTCATAATAATATGATTATAAAATTTTACAATTACACCCTTTATATCAATGATCACAATCTTGATTCATGTAATAAATATTTTTATTTCATAAGATATAAATCATAAATGAAAGTAATCCATAAAGGGATATTATTGGTATAAGTCATGGAATTATGGAATACATATAATAAAAAAATTCAATTCATAGTAGTTAAGGATATTTTCAATAAAATTATATTGTAATGGGATCACTACCCAAACCATCATAGTAGTCATGGTACACTCCCCAGACCACCATAGTGGATATAATACCTTACAGAACTCGATTCACTTCCCATTCCAGTCCAGTTTATCTCATGATATGTCATTATTTACCCAATGAATTATAGGGTCATATAGGTCCCACACATCAATTAATTAATATAATAAATATTTGGGGGAAAATATCATATGGAATTAATCATATCAGAAACCATAAAATGAAATGGTTTTCATAAACATTTCATCTTAGAATAAATCAAATAAAAGAAAATATGATTCATAAACATAATTCCATCATGAACATAAATCATCGAGAGAAATAAGTAAGATTATATCCTTGTATCACATAAACATTAATGTATATGTATAATCGAAGGATTTAATTTTATGTGGAATATTATATTTAATATGCATTTAGAATAAGTCTTGAGGAAACTAACCTTAACATTTTAAAATAATTTGTTATATAAAAAAATCACACCAATAAATGAAATTATATTATATGAAAATAACCTTATAAAACAGTAATGTATGATTCAAATTATAATTTAATCATGATGTTGGTAAAATCATTTCATGTCATATAAGATAAAAAAACATCCCTTTCATATTTTTATAAAAAATTCACAAAGCACCTTGTATGGAAATAAAAAAATGATTCTTTCAAAATATATTCTAAAATGTAAAATATGGGTAATAATGAAATTAAAATATCATAGTATAATGGTAAAAAAATTCAATTTTTTTAAAAAAATTGATATTGAATTTAATTATTTCCCTATTAAGTCTTACAAATTAACAATCCTGAATATAGATTATAATGTGAAATAAACCCCTTACCTTAAATATCACCTAAACTAGTTCATGAGTAGAACTCCTTCATTATAAATATTTATTTATTATAAATATATTAAATAGAACTATTGATATATATAATTCCATATAATATTTATTTATAACTTTGATCTCCATTTAATTAATAATGTTTTGTTAAAATACATGTTATGTGGGATAACTGCTTCATTTTTTAAGCATGGAATTCCTCGTCCGTATACATTAATCATGGTACCGTCATTTCAGAAATTTTATAATGGTATCAAAATCATATATATAAATTATATATATATATATAATCATTCATAAGAATAATATTCATAAAAGTGGACTACACTTTTCATAGAGATTATAGGTTGTACATACGCATGAATGTTATTTCCATGTTTTGACTGATGGAATGAACGAATGGTAACTAATAATTTACCATTACAAAATAATTATTATATCAGAAATATAATATATATTAATAAAATTCAACCTTATATTCATCCAAGTGAAGTATAAAGGAAAAACGAATCACATCACATCATGGAGATAATAGTCCAAACGTATGCATGAGCGACATTTTAATTTCCCAAAGGATAGTATGGTAAGAAGGTAAAAATTATATTATAATTAAAAGTGTATAATTATTTCATTAATATATTATATAAAAATTCAACTAATTATAATACCCACATATAAATTTTGGTGATCAAAAATTAATTGTATCACTGCATGGAGACGATATGCCATACGAACGCACAAGCTATAAATTCAATTCCCATTTGTTTGGAAAGAAAGAACATAATGGTTTTTTCAAAATCACAATAAAATAGAAACATATTTAAGAAATTTTTTTATAAAAAATATGGAAGATTTAGCCGAGGTAAATAATAGGAAAAAATGAAATTGACTAATTAAGTCGATCACTTATTCTTCAGAAATAATAATTTGGATCTCTTATAGATGGATACAGGGTTGGTATTTAGAAATTACCAGAATATTACAATGTCTCTAGGGTATTTAATAATATAAATTGCTATATTATGATCTAGATAGAATACAAAATATGGTGTGAATAAGTGAAAGAGGAGAGTCCCTATTATAATTGAGGTGAGGGGCACTTTAGATATTTTTCAAAAGATTAATTATAATACATTAAATATCATCTCAAATATCATTATAATGGAATGTTATTTTAAAATAAGGTGGTATAGGGTTGTAATCCCATTACAAAAAAATATTTATATATGTTTTGGTGTAATTTTAAACCTTATTATTTTGATTAACCATATATTAACCTATTTTTATTTTATCTAGACTGAAAAAAGATTTAATATAAGATGATTGTATTGTTTTAATTAGAAGGAAGAATATGAAAATTAATGGCCAATTTATGAAATTGTATACCTTTTTATAACAACCTTGTACTATTTATTTAGATTCATGTTTTCAAGTAGTTTAATAAAATATTATTTTGATAAAATATCATTATTGTTATTTATGAAAATATTAATCTAATTTAAATTTATATTCTTCAATAAAATTGGAAATTAAATAATAATGATAATAAAACACCTTAATATTTTATATAGAAAATTAAAATTAATCAGTCACGTTAACTAATTAAAATAATATAACTTTAAATATTTTAAAATTTTTTTACTATATTTTTTTATTAAAGGGATAAATATAGTGTAACGTCTGTACTTTTAATTTGATATATTAATATTTATATTTTTGGTACTATATTTATCCATGGAAATTATTGGGTATTTTTGGTTTAAAATTTATTTTTGGACCAGATAGAAGGCGGTGTACAATTGGCGCACAGTGAGTAGAAATTATGTGCCAACCTAGAAGAGACTATGAGCCGTGGATTTTAGGACTGTCCAGGCCACATGACTTTCTAATGAATTGTGTACCCACCCCAATGAAATTTTCCAGCTGGTTCCCACTTGTACATATAATACAACATTTTGTGCACATGGTTTGGAAGACCTCATCGTTTCCACACTGTTGGGAAAGATGTGCAGCCAAATAGTATGACATGCCCATATCTTTAAAAATTAGAAATTTCCTAAACAACACTCCCCAAATTTTAACACAAATCCACCCCATTTATTCTCCTCTTAGAATTTATATCTCTAGGATCCCCATAACCTTCTCTTGGCTCCATTGTATCTCCATTTTCATCGATTATTTGGTGTGGGTCATCAAAGAATCATCTAGTAATCTGGTTCTTCTTTGGTTTTATCATTCTTCTTGGGTCCTCCTTCATTTTTTTTGGTTTTCTTCTTCCTATATCAATATTTTTGACCTATTAAGGGTTCAAAGATGGTTTGTTTGAATAAATTTGTATGTTTATGGTACGATATTTCCATTATAGGGTCTCTTTTTGTTTTTGTAGTCATTTTCTAATGGATGTTGTATATTTCCAAGCTTGAAGTAGGTGATTACATGCATTAACATTGTTAGATGATTTTCATTTATTTCCTTGCTTTATAAATGTGATATATGATATATCTATGTGTTTATAGTGTGTTTTAAAAGTGTTTAAATGTTTTTATGGGTTTAAATATGTTTTTTCAAATGATATCGGTGTGGTTTAATGTGTGATTTCTTTATTGTAATTATTAATATTTTCTATAGATTATATAAGTAGTGTGAAGTGTGTTTATAAATTTATTTGGTGTGAATATGGATTTGAAGGAGGTTATTTATGTAAAATGGTTGTGATTAATGTTTGTTAATGGTTTTTGGTGTGTGTGTGGGAAAGAGGTGGTTTATGTCACATTATATGATGAAATTCAGCACAAAGGGAATACTAGGTATCTAGGTTGGAAGAATAGGACACGTATGTTACTCAGATCAGTGGGGACAAGTCCTGGTTCATTATAAAAGGATTTATGCTACAACAATAACTAAATAATGATATTGGTTGGAGACCACTATAATATTGTATGGATTACTCTCCAGGGGCTTATACACAAGGACACTGTGGGTCATGGTGGCTATATAAATTTCTCATGGCACGAGGCTACTAGGGTCCCACAAGTGGTTGCTCCTTTAGGGATTACCCACCATTATCATATGATTCCATGCTTACCACATACACATAGCACACTTTGCTTATTATTACAAATTCAAAGCACTCTTTCCTTGTAATTTTTTTCCATAAAATGTTTCTTTAAAAGTATTTTTCTCTTTTCATAAATACATTCATGTTAATTTTTCATATGAAGTTTTGGAATTGAATCCATTTGGTTTTATTCCTACGGAGCATTGTATCACGCCCTATAGATACCCTCAGGTGTGTGTAGATATTATATTGTTTAACCTATGTGATGGGAATATTTTATATGGTGGTGGAGATGGATTTAGTTTCTAGTCTTCCACTTTTTTCATATGTTAGTGGAGATGTCATGGGAGTTTTGGCCCTCTTATTTCATTGTAGTTGAGTTGTGTAGTTATTACCCCTCCTTGATTTGGTATATTTTTTGTTTTTATTACTTTTGAAAGAATATTAACCTAAATTTTTTTCACCTATTTAGTTTATGGATATATATATTGGTGTGATGTTATATTCTTGATAATTTTTTATCACTATTAATCACGGGACAAATCATTCCCAAAAGTGTAATTCTAATTCCCATGCACTAGTTTATAGATAGAGAAGATTGGTATTTTTTCTTTGAGCCATGTCAAGGGTAGGGTCGGGTTTTGGGTTGGATGTAACCCTAAAATGGTTTGTGTCAATGTAGTTTCATAGGGTGGTTTCTCCATATTTTTGGTTCATTATATTTGGAAAATTATTGATTGACTGGATTGTTTAGGATTGTGGTTCTGATTATTAGCGGGGTGTTTACCTAACACACCACATGAAAAAATTTGCATCACCATGGGATTCTTGGGATTTTGTTTGAATTCTCTTCCAAGTGATACGTATAGGCCGTAGACAATTCTTGTACACCGGATAGAGGTGAAGTGGTTTGGATTGTTATTATAATGGATATGATTTTTTTGATTGATTGGGGAGTTTGGAATTTTTTATCACAAAAAATATTCATTATCTTTTATTGATGGTTATATTAATGATATTCCCATTTGTTTGTTGTTAGATCTATAATCATGCCTCCCTTGAGACATTATGTAAAACTGTGGGAAGAGATAAGAGAGATTTATACTTTACTAGTAGATCAATGACTAGTAGAAGCCATGGTTAAGGTAGTCCAATTTTTGGGTGAGGGAGAGGGATCTGGTCATTCTCATGTTAGGGAAGATTAACCAATTCTGGAAAAGTAAAAAGGAGGAGTTACTTAAGAACAAGCCTATTTACATATAGGGAAACAAAGATCCCCATGAAGCTTAGTATTGGATTGGGAAGATCATGAGAGTGTTTGGGTTTCATTACACTCATGTCGATGTTAGGGTAAAATTTGTGTCATTCTTGTTGGAAGGTCCCAGACAGAGGTAGTGGGACTCTATGGTTCAGACAATGAATCGTGACCCGATGGATTGGAAGGACTTAAAGTTTGATTTTTATGATCATTGATTCCCTAAGACCACTGTCTTCAATAATACATTAGAATTTCAATATCTCAATTAGGGGGACTGAAACATTTTGGAATACTAAAACCATTTCATAGATTTGGTTCAATTCTCGCTAGAGGTAGTGTCCAAATATTGATTGAATGCTAAATGGTTCGAAATGGGTTTCCGGCCAGATTTATGATCAAATTATTCTTATTTAGTTTAAAGACGTATGTTGAGGTAGTTGATCATTCTTTTATTATGGAGATATATTTTAGTGGAAACTATGACTTTTCAACAATAGTTATGAAAGTGGTCTATGGAAGTGTAAGATAATATTCTAAGAAGAGAAATAAAAACGATTTGGAATGAATGATTAGTTGGATAATATGTAATGTTTTTGTTCAAGAAATCCATTTCGATTGTCTACATCTGGGGCTTCAGATGTTGGGTATGTCCTATGGAATTAGTGTGGGAAGGAAGGAAATTTTTGTCCAACATGTCGGCACCACCTATACCTTTAAATTAGTGTCTACATTGGGGAACATGTAGTAGTTTTTTAGAGGTACAGATCTTTATTAGGGTCATGGATCTTCTGCATCTTCTAGTGGAATATCATCCTATTTAGAGCTATCTATGATTTTGGGTACTTTTTGGTGGTTTTGGATGTAGTTCTGGATATTATTCAGGGTAAATCCATCATAAGGATGATTCACATGTTATTAGTCTACCTCGGTCATAGTAACTAACAAGAAACTTTCATGCTCTTTATTAGAAACCAATATAATAGTATGAAAGAGTTGCAATAGTCCAAGGTACGATTTTTATTTCATAATACATATATTCAATTATGTTTGATATGGTTGCCTCAGTTTATTTTTTCACTCCTTGTCCTATGGATGTATTGAATTTTCTAACCGATATCTTGTCATTTTTGAGGGAGATGGTTATTCCACATTGTAAGAATCAAGAACAAGGTTTTATAGGTATATATTTCTAACTCGCTATGTAAAGGGTCTAGTTGGAATATGATTTCATGGTTTTGGAGATTGACATATTTTATGTGATTATTGGTAAGGATTGGATGATGAATTCTCATGTCCACATCGATTATTATTAGTAGTTAGTGAGTTTTCTAGAACTTGATGGGAGTAACCAAGTTTTTCATGTTTAATGGGATCCATATCCAAGATGTGATGTTCCTTGACTTCTAGAGTTTGGAAAATTATCTTTCATATATCATTGTTTTTGTTTTTGTATAATGATATATGCTTTAAGGTTGTATTACCACATGTTGTGGATGGGTCCCTAAAGGTGTTTCCAGATGATTTCTCAGGTTTGACTATGAGACTGATGTAGAGTTTCCCATTTCATTAAAGATTATAATACAATTTATATTTATCCCCTCATAATGTATTCCACCCTGTGTGGATGTAATTAATGATATAGATGGACAATTTGAAATCTGAAGGATTCATTCTGTAGAATCTCACCTTCGTCCACCCCAGTCTTGTTTAAAAAGAAGCCTGATGGACCTCTTTGGTAATGTATTGATTACCAGAAGATGAATAAGGTGAAGATCAATATTAAATAACCTACCCCCCATATTGACGAACACTTTGATCAGATTATTCTTTCTGAGGTAGTTCTATTATATTGATGTGCATTGTGGGTATCACCAGGCAAGATTCGGAGAGGCATATGTTCCAAAAAAAGCATTCCAACGTAGTTAAACCCTAATTAATTATTTTTTACTTTTATTTTATGATAACAAATGATCTAGTAGTCTTCATGGATATTATGAACAAGGAGTGTCATTTTTATATCAACTCCTTCATCATTTTGTTTATGTACGACACATAAGTATATTAGTGTACTGAAGAAGAGAATGAAGTATATGTGGGGATTATGATTGGAACTCTTAAAGATTTTAATTCCTAAACTATGTTCTCCTAGTGGACCTTCTAGATCACTAAAGTGAAATTTCTGGGTTATGTGTTCTCAGAGGGAGATGGATTTTGGTGGACACCAATAAGACCAGTGTTGTGATTTCATTGGAGTTTCCAAAGAATGTTTTCCTTATCAAAATCATTTCGGGCCTGGAAGTGTATTATAGGTGTTTCATCAAAAATTCATCTCATCTTCCTTCAACCATTCTAGTAATCACATTAAAGGTGATGAGGTTTGTGGGGAGCGTAGAATATTATTCTTTATTTTAGGAGTTTATACATCAGTTTACCACAACATCAATTTTGAATTTTGCAGAATCTTGAAAGATATATTTAGACTAATGTGATGCTAGAGGTATGAGAATTGGGTGCGTGATGATGTTGTATGACCATGTGGTGGTGAATGACCCTCTCCACATATGAACACATAAAAAATATTTACCCAACAAAAAACTTGTAAATATAGATATTGATGCATGCCTTGAAGGCATGAAGCTATTATCTCTATGGGGAGAGGGTTGTCATATATTCTTATCACAAAAGTGTGGCCTGAATTTTCTATTAAAAGGAACAAAAAATTACGGCAATATTATTGGGTTGAGTACCTATAAGGATTCTATTTATATTTAGACTAAAATCTTAGAAAAGGACATGTGATAGTAGATGATCTAAGTAAAAAAGTGTCGGTGCAAGCATTAAAGGAGTCCAGTGATGAATGGACCTTGATGATTATTTTTTCCCAGATGTAACTGTAGACCAGGGAACATCGTGGAGGTGTATTCTTGGATAGTTTTCAGTTGACACATGCCCTCCTAGAGATGATTTGAAAATAGAATCCAAGAAATGATCTGTTCTAGTAGTATTTGTTGTTTTTTAAGGGTAGGGAGGTGTATGATCATTGATCATTTTCTTTAGATGGAGTTCTTTATATCAAGAAATGTGTTGTTATGGTGCTATCATTATAGATGTTGGTGACGTAGAATATCCATTAGTATTTTTTTCTGTTCTTCCTGGGACCCTCATGATTTCATTTGATGCGCATCATCAGTTCTGGTAGTTGGGCCTGAAATTGGACATTGCTAAATTCATATATAGCTTTTTACCTATTAGTATGTTAAGGAAGAGATCAATATGCCCTCCTTTAATGGCCGAAAGTTTTCAATGGAAATTACCTCCTTATACTTATGTCATAAAATCACATTAAAACACAACATAATGAACTACTATCTGCTAAGTTACCATTAAAACTAAGTTTTCCACTTTTGTGTTTTGAATTTTGAAAATCTGACATACACGGTTGTGTTCAAGATGATTTTTGGAGTCTAATCAAAAAATAATAATTTCAGTGAATAATAATGTACACTTAGGAATAGTAACATACCCTTTTGAATAGTAATACGACCCTTATGAATAGTGAATCATCTATCATAAGAGTAACCTTACCCAAGAATAATTAAATAAAATTTAGACATCTTAGAAATGTGACAATTTGACCTTAGTAAATGTTTTTGAATTTTGTAAGTCATAAATAATTAATTATAAATAATTAATTAATTTAAAGGAAAATTTAATTTCCAAAAATGTTTTCAATAATTTCCAAACAATGTCTTATAGTTTTTAGATAATTTTCTAAGACCCTACGTAATTTTTGAAACCACTATAAAATCAGCTTCAAACTTAAAAACTGTTTTTTAAGTAAATTATGATTTTAATTAAATTCTAAATTAATAATATATATATAATTACTTTTGAAAAATGGACTTCATTTTTTGATTCTACACATTTAAAAATGGTAGGGGTAAATTTATTGTATTTTTCTGAAATACTTGAATTTATTATGAATAGTAGAATCCGATAATTGACAATAAATGCTAAATAATGGGTTAATTGAGTCATCGATGATGTTCTGCTGATGTAAGCCCACTTGGTTCATGATCACATGATACAATTACAATTCTTGGTCATTAAAGACTCACTATTATTTGTCTTAGAGGAAATTAATAAAGTAATGAATTTTATATTAAGGAAACCCCTCTCCCCTTCACTATAAAATCCACCCTTCACTCCCTCATTTCCTCACACATCTAAAGCTCCAATCCTTCTCTAAAATCTACCCAAAATCCTTCCCTAGCTCCTCCAATCATTTTTTTCATCATTGTATTTTATTTTTTGGGATATACATGTTTTTCAATGGTTTTTATGTCAAACAAAATGTTTTCAAATGATCTCCTCTTTTAAGAACACCCCTTTCACTTCTCACTCAAAGTGGGCGGTTATTGAAACATATATGTTATTCCTTATTTCTTTTGGGAACCCCAAGCTTATGGAGGTGTTATTATGAGATGAAGACCATTCCAATCAATGGGTTAGTTATGTACAATTTTTATATGTGTTCTATGTGGCAAGCATGATGATGATAATGTTAGGATGTGATGGGTGTGCCCGGAATTATATAGCGTAATATGAATGTTTCAGTGTGACTAGTGCGCCCAAAATTATACAGCGCTCAAATGTGTTGGGTAAAGTGATGAATCTCATAATAAAATGTGAAATTATGTGTGAACAAGATGCTGGCTTGGTTCACAAGTATGTGTTGTATTTAACCACTAATACCAGATGTTTCATTTTTATGTATTTCCACATTTCAAGTCTTATATTTATGCTTCCTCTCATGTTCGTGATCTTTTTTCCATGTTATTATTTTTCTTACCTCATTCTATATTGTTCTTATTTATACATTTATTGGTCTGTTATCTCTCCCCTTTTGATGTATATCCTCAGGTGGATACATGTACTAAGGAGAGTACAAGTTCCTATAAGAATCTTGAGAATAAGAAATTAAATAAACGTCTATGCTTGATGTTGTATTTGTTATGTATGGTCCTAGTTTTCCCAAGACACTAAACCTTTGGATCCTCTATGTATAATATTATTATGTTGTTTATCTTTAAAATAATGTAATAGTAATTTAACAAAAGGCTCGGGTCACTATAGTTGGTATCAGAGGAAAGGATTAGTTAATTTAGGAATTAGGATTAGTGAACCATAGAGAAAACCTCTATCATGACACTATGTACAAATATTCACACAAGAATATTTACATAAGGATACCATATATTCTGTTTTTGGTATAGATTGTTTAAATGAATAAGTTATTCATGACTTTTTTACTTATGTTTTTTTCTAACATTTTCTATTTTAGAAAATGGTTGGAACCAGGAGAAATTAGTCCAAAAACTTGTGCAAGGGCCAATGCAACGATTGCATGAACGTCATCCCCAATGATTTGGGAGGCGGAGTTCAAAAATTCATGAAGATGATTACACAATTATCTCATGTTATGAACAATAACCATTATAATAGGACATGTCCTCATTCACCAAATATGGATCAACTGGATATCGAATGTTTTATGCGGCAATGAACACCGAATGTTTGTGGATATTTCGATCCACTAGTTGCGGAACAGTGGTTTAACTCCATGGAGAATATCTTTTCTATTCTTTACTGTTCTGAGACAGATAAGGTGACCCTAGCCGTTTATCATCTAGACATAGAAGCTTATCAATGATGGGATTTTATTAAGAACATCACGCCAAGGGACAAAATTTAAGAGATGGAATTGGAAGACTTTAACATAATGTTTCTTAATAAGTATTTCCCATGAACTCTTCTCACAAAGATGGAGAGAAAATTTATAGAGCTCAAGAAAAAACAAGGAGAATCTGTCACAACCTATGAAGCGAATTTCAAAAGTCTTGAAAGGTACGCTTTAGGTTTTGTTATCAACAATGATAGCAAAATTGATATATTCTTTAGTGTATTAAAACCACACCTTCGAAAGGCTCTTGCAATTTGAGACATTGGGAGTTATGAAGAAGTTGTTCTGGGTGATCTCCATGTGGATATGGTGTTTTGAGAATGCTCCCATGTATTTGTGGATAAGAAACAAAATATTGAGTATCAAGCTTGAGGATCTAATGAAAAAGTGGGACGAAAACACAACAACCCACATTCCAAAAATGTGTGAAGTTGCACCATGGAAACTACCTCAAAGGGATGGGTAATTGATTCATGTGTCGGAATGAAGGAAATCATCCCCAAGGGTGTCAAAAAGACACAAAAAAGGAAAGAGAATGTAGCTGATGAAAGGATAGAACAACTCGTGGTTCAATACTACCACTGCAGAGAGCTAGGGCACTATGCCAACCCGTGCACTAAACCTTGCGCTCTCGAGTGTAGTCCGCGTGAACAGCCACAACAGCCAAAGGAACAAGGGAAGACTATTTCCATTAAAACTACGGAGGTGGAGCATGCTAATGAATTCGTACAAGGTACACTTCATATTCACTCAATAATGAAAAAAGTCTTATTTGATTCTGGTTCTATGCATTCCTTTATATCTTGCATGTTTTATAGAACTATAGAATCGAAGCCCTGAAACCATGAAGTAGAGATATATTTAAAAACACCAAGTGTTGCAATCATTGAAACCCAACTGTTCGACTCTTCTTCTATTAGCGTATGTGGGATGATTCTTCCAGAAAATCTCATAAAACTTCCCTTGGTGGAATTTGAGGCTATAATGGGAATTGATTGGCTTTCATTATATAGAGCACATATCAACTATCCGGAAAAGAAAATATCTTTTCATATTCTGAACCATCCCATTCTCCTATACAAATGAAAAGAAGATCATTAATTTCCATTGAAAAATACTTCAATGGTGTGGGTGTTGATTCCCTAGGAAGAAGCATACCTATCCCAAATGGTTGAGTCGATGGAATGTGCCAACCTTGAGGAAATTCCCATTGTGATGAAATATGGGGATGTTTTTACCAAAGAGATAACCAAAATTCCCCCGGATCGTGAGGTAGAGTTCTTAATTGAACTCATGCGTGTAGCTACTCCAGTCTCGAAGTGTCCATATAGGATGGCTCCTATCGAACTCAAGGATTTAAAAAAGCAGCTTCAAGAGCATCTAGACATAGGATTCATAGGCCCTAGTGCATCACCTTGGGGTGCACCGGTTCACTTTGTGTAGAAGAAGGATTGAACAACGCGGCTTTGTATCGATTGTCGAGAACTCAACAAGATCACCATATGGAAACTGTATCTTCTTCCATGGATTGATGACTTGTTCAATCAGTTAAGAGGAGCTCAATACTTCTCAATGGAGTATCTTCGTTCTGGATATCATCAGGTAAAGGTGATGAAGGAAGATATTCATGAAGATTGCCTTCCGTGCAAGGTATGGGCACAATGAGTTTTTGTTGATGCCCTTTGGACTTAATAATGCCCCATAAATTTTCATGGATTTTATGAATAGTGTCTTTAGTCATTACCTTGACAAATTTTGGGTAGTGTTTATTGATGATATTCTCATCTAATCTGAGTGCATGGGGGAACATGAAGAAAATCTAAGACTTTTTTTTGGCGACATTGAGAAAGGAGAAGTTGTACACCATGTTCTGCAAGTGTGATTTTAGGATGAATCAAATCACATTCTTGGGACATGTGATCACAAGTGAGGGAATTTCTATGGATAATTTAAAGTCAAAGGAGATTGAGGAATGGCCCAGGCCCTCTAGTATCATAGAAATACATAGTTTTCTAGGATTAGCAAGGTATTATCGATGTTTTGTGAGAAACTTCTCACGATTGTCAATCTCGCTAAATAAGTTAAAAAGGAAAGGGGTAATGTATGTCTGGATAGATGAATGTTAGTGAAGCTTCAAGGATCTAAAGAGAAGGCTTATCACTACACCTGTAATCACAATACTGAAAAGTGGAGAATGTTTTTTGTGATATATAGTGATTCTTCAAAGAAAGTCTTGGGTTGTGTACTCATTAAAAATGAAAATGTGATTCCCTACACCTCACGACAGTTTAAGATCCATGAGCAAAACTACCTGATGAATGATCTAGAGCTGGATGCCATGATTTTTGCCTTCAAAATATGGTGGGACTACCTTTATGGTGATAAGTGTGACATATACACCGGACACACTAGCCTAATGTATATATTCACTCAAAAGGAGCTCAACATGCGTCAATGGAGATGGTTAGATCTAATCAAGGATTTCAATTTCTCTATTGACTATCATCCTGGAAAGGTTAACAAGGTAGCTAATGCTCTAAGAAGAAAAAAACCTGATACTCATTCCATGCTGTGGATTGAGAAAGACCCTATCTTCTAGGATATGAAAAGAATGGATTTGGAAATCATAAGTGGAGGGGATACATCCTAGATTTACCACATGATTGCGCAACCATCCATCGATGAGAAGATTAAGGAATCATAAAGTGATGATGTGAAGATACAAAAGAGGGTGAATGCAATAAAGTAAGGGAAGCTACATGAGTTCCATATCGATGATGATGGTGTGATTTAGTTTGGAACATGTACTTGTGTTCCTTCATCACCAGGGATAAAAAGGAGCTATTGGACAATGGACATAGCTCATCTTTCTCTATCCATCCTGGGAGTACCAAGATGTACTGTGATCTTCGAGAACACTTCTGCTGGGATAACAAAAAGAAGGAGATTAAAGAATATATATCAAGGTTCTTGGTATGTTAGCATGTTAAATATGAGTGACAAAATTCCAAAGGTATGAAGCTGCCATTGCCTATACCCATGTGGAAATGGAAAAATGTTACTATGGACATTGTCACGGGCCACTATAAGACGTCAATGGAAAATAATGCAATATGGGTTGTGGTTGACCGACTCACCAAGGCTACCCATTTTATCACTATTCGAGAATACCTCTTGCTTGAACAACTTGCAAAGATATATGTGAAGGAAGTGGTGAGACTACATGGTGTTCCACTCTCAATTGTCTCTGACCGTGATCTAAGGTTCACATCTAAATTAATGAGGATCCATCAACATGATTTGAGTACTGAATTAAATTTCAACATGGCCTATCACCACCAAACTGATGGCCAATCTAAAAGGACTATTCAGATTCTTGAAGATAGTCTAAGAGCATACTCTCTCGAATTCAATGGTGTATGGGATCAGCATCTCCCATTTGTTGAGTTCTCATACAATAATTGATTCTAATCGAGTATTCAGATGGCTCTATACGAAGATCTGTATGTAAAGTGATGTAGAACTCCAACATATTGGGATGAATTTGGAGAAAGGAAGCTACTTGGACCCGATCTTGTTCAGGAGATGACAAAGAAGGTTAAATTCATATAGAAACACATCAAAGATGCTCAAAGTTGGAAAGAGAGCTATGCTTACAACAGTCGAAGGGTCTTAGAGTTCGACGTTGGAGATAAAGTATTCCTTTGAATATCTCCATGGAAAAGAGTCATGCGATTCAGGAATAAAGGGAAGTTAATACCAAGGTATATTGGCCCCATTGAAGTCCTTTACTGCATAGGAGCTCTGGAAAATCATCTTGAAATTCCACCAAATATGGCAAAGGTTCATGATTTGTTTCATGTATCACTACTGAGGAAGTACATACCAGACCCCTCACATGTACTAAACTCAGAGGTGGTGCAGCTAGAAGATGATCTCTCATACGAGGAAGAGCCAGTAATGATTCTTGATTAGAGAGATAAGGTTCTACAAAACAAGACAACCAATCTTGTCAAAGTGTTGTGGAGGAACCATAAGTTTGCAGAAGAAACATGGGAACCAGAAGAGGCAATGAAGGAGAAACACCCCCACCAGTTTGTGAAAAGTGATATTTTTTGGGGTGAAATTTCTTAAGGGGGGAAGAATTTAACGACCCAAAGTTTTCAATGTAAATTCCCTTCTTATAATTTTGTCATAAAATCACATGAAAACACAAAATAATGAACTAAAAAGTGCTATGTGACCTTTAAACATAATTTTGTCACTTTTGTGTTATGAATTTTTAAAATCCGGCATACACGGTTGCGTTCATGATGATTTTTGGAGTCTAATAAAACAAAAATAATTATTGGTGAATAGTAACATACCCTTAGAAAATGTAAAATACACTTATGAATTGAAATATGACCCTTATGAATAGTAAATCATCCAACATAATAGTAACCATACCCTTGAATAATTAAATAAAAGTTATACATCTTAAAAAGTGACAATTTGTCCTTAGTAAATGTTTTGGAATTTTGTAAGTCATAAATAATTAATTTTTAATTAATTAATAAAATCAAAGGAAAAGGTATTTTATTAAAATGTGTTCAGTAATAATAAAATAAATTTCTTATAGTTTTTAGATAATTTTATAAGACCCTACGTAATTTTTGAAAGCACTATAAAATCAGTTTTAATCTTAAAGACTGTTTTTTTAGTAAATTATGATTTTAATTAAATATTAAATTAATAATATTTAGAAAATTATTTTTGAAAAATGGAATTCATTTTTGGATTCAACAGATCGAAAAATGGTAGGGGAAAATATATGGGATTTTTCTGAAATACTTGAATTTTTTATGAATAGTTGAATCCGATAATTCACAATAAATGCTAAATAATAGATTAATTGAGTCATCGATGATGTTTTGCTGATGTAATCCCACTTGGTTCGGGATCATATGATAACATTACTATTATTGGTCATTAAAGACTCATTATTCCTTGTATTAGGGGATATTAATAAACTAATGAATTTTATATTAAGGAAACCCCTCTCCCCTCCACTATAAAAACCACCCTTCACTCCCTCATTTACTCACACCACTAAAGCTCCAAGAATTCTTTTAAATCTACCCAAAACCCTTCCCTATACCCTCCCCAACGAAAAAGTGATGATAGTATCATCAAAAGACAATGATTAGGCCCTTAAGGAGGTTACCAAGAGAAGGATTCAAGAGGTAATTTCTCTTCCTCTCCTCCTTTAATTTCCATTCGTGTTCAAGTTCATTTATTGATCTCTCCCCACCTACATTAATCCAAATGGTATTTTACTCCATTATTATACATATACTGAAATTTTATTATTCTAATGGGATATTATATCATCCAACCCCCTTTCCTCTTCCTTTTATTTTATTAAAGAGAACATTGTCTGAGAGGTGTTAATTTGTCACCTTTAAGAAAGACATGCTTTCTACTTCCATTTCTACCTTCAGATATGGTCATGAAACCATTTTTATGGTAGAAACAGAGTATTTTATATGTATTATGTCCTATTTGAAGTTCTGTAAATAACTTATGGTCACATTACTAAGTGATAAATTAAAACAAGGTCTGTGTGATTGAAAAACCGCCCAAATTAACCCAAACAATCATCATTTAACACTCATCTAATGATTCATACACATGGATATAACATGATTCATTATAAGATCATTATAATCCTGTAATATCATTAATAAAATTTATATCATTTCTGGATGTTTACTCATGTTCTACCTAAACTTCAATTTAAGAATACAAGTGAACCACTCAAGAAAACCATGAAAACAAACCTTCTCAAACAATGTTTTAAAACTATATAACTCATCCAATGGATCATAAAATCACTTAATGAAACCATAATAAACCACATTAATGTACACAAGGATCGTGATTTATAATTAATGAATATAATGTCATTATATAGAACATTAATGAGAAGGAAAAATTCACATATAAGGTAAGGGGAAATCTTGAACCCAATATTCTTCCTTCGGGTTCTCCCTCTTTCACTCTATTTTTGATATGGTTACTCCATAATGATAATTTTTTTGTAGTTGTCTTTAATTTTCTGGGATATACATGTTTGTAACTGGTTTTAATGTCAAAAAAATTTTTTTTCCAAAAGAACTCCTCTGTTAAGAACATCCCTTTTACTTCTCACTCATACTGGACGGTTCTTGTAACATATATGTTATTCACTCTTTATTTTGGGAACCCAAAGCTTATGATTGTGTTATTATGATATGAAAACAATTCCATTCCAAGGGTTAGTTATATACATTTTTTGATATGTGTTCTATGTGGAAAGAATGATGATGATAATGTTATGATGTGATGGGTGCACCCAGAATTATATAGCACAATATGAATGTTTCAATGTGACGGGTGCGCCTGGAATTATACAGCGCTCCAATGAATTGTGTAAAGTGATTAATATCATGATTAAATGTGAAATTATGTTTTAACATGATGATATCTTGGGTCACAAGTATGTGTGGTATTTAACAACTAATACATGATGTTTCATTTTTATGCATTTCCACATTTCAAGTCTTATATTTATGCTTCCTGTCATGTTCATGATCTTGTTCCCATGTTATGATTATGATCACCCCATGCTATATTGTTCTTATCTATCCTCTTACTGGGATTTTTCCTCACCCCTTTTGATGTATATCCTCAAGTGGCTACATTTACTATGGAGAGGAAAATTGCCAATAAGAAGCTAGAGAAGAAGAAATGAAATAAATGTTTATGATTGATGTAGTCTTTGTTCTGTATAGTCCTAGTTTTTCCAAGACACTAAATCTTTGGATCCTCTATGTGTAATACTATTTTGTAGTTTATCATTAAAATGATGCAACAATAATGTAAGAAAAGGCTTGGGTTTCTATACCTCCAGCTTGCATTATCCCCAGTCCATTCCTACCTATAAGTGGGATGAGTTCTCCATATATTTCATTATTGTATTACCTTATTCCCCTAGGGAAAGAAAATTATTTGGGTAGTGGTTAACCATATTACCAAATTATCCCATTTCATTTTGATCAGAGATTCATCCAATGTGGATGAACTGGTTCAGTTGTTTTTTATGTGATATTGTGGATTCATGGTGTGTTGTTAGATGTATTTTAAAACTGAGACACCTATATTACCTCTCAATTCTCAGAAGGCCTTCAAAATAAAATGGGGTCGCAACTCATGTTGATCAATATATAAAATAGTCAAATTCTTGACCATATGGTGTGTTAAAATATGATTTTTTATGACAAGATTCATGCATACGTGTTTGAGTTTTGAGGCTCATTGGATAAGAAGTTGGGTTTGGTCGAGTTTACATATAATAACAGTTACCATTCCTTAATAATAATGGCTACTTTTGAGGTGCTATATTCAGGTCGTGTCGATCTCCCTTGTGTTGGATCGATTTGGGCAAACCCTCAATATTGGGGTCGAGCCTTCTGTTGGAAACGTATGTTAAATTCATGTTGAACGTGTGGAATTTTTTGACCATGAAAATCCTCCATATGCCTTAAGATGATCAGAGGATCAAAAACATGTAATTCTTAGTTTGTGATTGGTTGATTCTGAATATAAAACCATGTTTGGTTAACTGATGTTTTGGAATGAAAGGGAAGAAAACATCGGGGTATGTCAGACCCTTTGATATTAATGAAAGAGTTCATAATGAAAAATATCAGTTTTATTTTCCATCCCATTTGATGTCAATTAATTATATAATCCATGACTCTTAGACGAAAAATTATAATTCAGATCCATCTCATGTGTATAAATGGGACATATTTGAATTGGAACTTGATTTTTCTATGTTCAAGAAGCATGTCCATATTGTAGATTCCTAAAAGATAGTTACCAATAAAGCTGAGTCAGAGGAAGTCCTCTGAACATTTATTGAAAATAAAATAAAAGTACAATAGACTGGCACATGAAGGTGCGAAAAAATGATACATATCATAACAATCAGACCCATCACCACATCCCTGATATACTACCTCTTATGCGGTAGCCGATTACCAATCCGAGCTTTCATAGTGTTTCATAATCATGACATAATTCCTCCTAAAATTATGCTTCTCCAAAGAAATGAGATCCTTATAAGATTGTGCAATCCATCTATCCTTCCCGCTAGAAGATCTGGTAGCTATAAGCATTAGTATGTGAGAATAGTCTTTCTGCGGCCTTCTTTGATGTGGGTCAGTCTTCAATTCCTCATTGACAGACATTTTCTTTTTGCAACCCTGAACCATATCACTATAGGAGGGTTGAACCATACCTCCATCATTCTCCGTCTCACTATCAGAGTAATTCCCCCATTTACCAGAAATGTGCAACACCCGATAAGCTTCCCTGACTCCCTGCTATTTGAAAAATATATACCATTTTCTGAGTTATTTGGAATAATGGAAATTATGAGCATGATACATGGTAGTAGACTTCTTGTGTGGGATATCAGAACACAATTTTTTCACTGATTATAATTTTAGAAGACATTCTAGGGGACAAAAATTATCATGTGCGGGAGAATACTCCCTTTATTTATTTTAAGTTGACGTATTCTTTTGTTTTTGGTCTTATATTTTTTCCCTTGATTGACATATTATTTTGTCGATAAAATATATTTTTGTACCTGATAGTGGGTGGTGCAAGGTTTGTGCATAGTTAGTAGAAATAATGGTCTCTCCCAAAAGGGACCGTGTGTCCAATATAATGGCATAGTATAAGAAAATTTTTCTACCACATGGGCATGTTCCCTCCCCTGGAAAACCAATGCTATCAGTTTTCTCCCAGAAATATTAGACTGCATATTATACACCCAATTTGGATAATGATAGGGCCAAACCGTGTGGCATGTGCATGTCATTAAAAAGATAAAATTTCATAATCTACCCTTCCATATTTTATCCCAAATCCACTACATTTCTTACCAACTTGGTATTTCTATCCTTAGTCTCCTCTTACCCTTATTTAAGCTCACTTGTATCTCTATTATATTAGTGGATTTGGTGTGGATCATGATGGAATCATCATGTAAGCCACTCCTTCCTTTGTTTTCCCATTCATATCAGGTTATCCTTCTTTCTCCATTGGGTTATTCATCCTCTAGCAATTTAGATGACATAGTTTGGGGTTCTATAATGGCTTCTTGGGTCAAATATGGATGTTTTTGGTATGATATTTCCCTTGAAACGTATCATTATAGTGTGTTCCATGTTTTCCACCATTTTTTAGAAGCTACCAAGAATGATGTAGGTGATTCCATGCTTTTGAAAAGTTATATGATTTTGGTAGACATTCCTTGGTTCCAAAATGTGTTCTATGATATATGTGACTGGTGAGAAATGTGTTTTCTAAAGGATTCAAGGTTCTTATGGAATGAAATATGAATTTCCAAATGAAATCATTTGGGTTTCAGGTGTGCATTATTTATTATTATTCGGAATATGTTTTATAGATTATTTAAGTGCTGTAATCTATGTTTTGAAATGTATTTGGTGTTCATATAGATTTGAAAGAGGTATTGATTATGGAAAATTGTGGTTATTCGTGTGTTCTCATGGTGTGTGGTGTGTGTGTATATGAAAAGAGGTGGTTTTTATGACATGAGATGTTGAAATTTTGAACAAAGGGAATCCTATGTATCTTGGTGGGAAGACAAGGACTTGTATTCTAGTTGTATCAGTGGGGACAAGGATTGGTTCCATATAGAAGGATTAATGTTAAAACACTAACAAAACTATGATGATGATTGGAGACCATTATAAATCTAGGTGGATTCCTCTATAGTGACACATGCCTGAGGACAATATGGATCATGGTTTCTATACCATTTCACTAGGATACGAGTTTTAGTGAATAACACTAGTTTTAGTGGAATTAGGTATTACTCATGATGATGGCATAATTCCATACATGCCATTGGCATACAGTGCAATTTACATTTCATTTAAAATTAAAAGAATGATTTCCCAAGAAATTTTTTCCTAAAAATTCTACTTTAAATGATTTTTCTATTTTCATAAAAACATGCATGTGGAATTTCCTTACAATGTTTTGGCATGGAATTTAGTTAGTTTTTGTCATACTGGCCCTTGGATCACACTCTATACACACACACACATGTGTATGCAGATCTTATTATGTTTGACCGAGGTAAAGGAAAGATGTTATGTGGTAGTGACCATGGATCAATTTACCAGTGTTACTCTTCTTTTAGGTGTCGTTGGAGGTGAAATGAACGTGATGGTCCACTTGTTGAATGAGATTTGATTTTTTTTACTTTCTACCCTTTACTTATTTCTTTATGTTAATTTTTGTTTAATTTTGTAAATTTTTAAACATAAAATTGATTTATATATTTCAGATATGGATATTGAACATTGTGTGATGTTTAATTATTGAGAATAAGTTATGGTTGTTCATCATGAGTAATGGGTGATGTCATTCCCAAAAGTGTAATGTCGATACCCATGCACTAGTTTCCACCATGGGGATCAGGAACACTATTTAGGCTATGTCATGGGCCGGGTCGAGTGTTGGGTTGGGTGCACCCCAACTCGGTTCATGACATACTACGTCAATGTTGCATTAGAAATTATTGCCATTATATAACTACTAAAAATTTAAAATAAAATTCTATCATGAAAATAATTTTGTTAATATCAAAATACACTCATATATACGTTCATATCATACATTTTTCTTATGCGGACACATAGGATATATGAAAAACATAGATAGTAAAATTTTATAAATTTATTTGTTTGAAATAATATATAAGTCATTTTCAAGGAAATAAGTACATTAGATAACTTAATTTCATGTATTATGTCTTAAGGTTGTTAATAAATTTATATAATAAAAATTAGGATGAAAATTTAAGGCCTTTCAAATTATATTAATCCAAATTTAATGATATAACCTTTATGGAGGTGACAAATTTTACAACAGTTACTATTCATATTGACCAAACATAAAAGGGGCCTAATTTCAAAAAATTTAACCTCCAAATTGAATCTATGAAATTTCTTTTTATCAAATTGAATACCTATAAATGGAAATAAAATAATATTAAATTAAGAGAAAAAATATTTAAAAATATTATTTATTACAAAAAATAAGAAAAATAAATAAATTTATTCTTAACTTTTGTGTAGAAAAATCTTTTTTGCAAGTTTAAAAAATTTGAATAAATATGTAATATATAAATATCATTAAAATCATTCACCAGCAGTGATAAATTACCCACCCATCCAATTTCAAGAGGATAATGGACGCATAATCTTTCGTAGTTCATCTATACATGTGTTGTGTGTAACAAATTCTATCAATGAAATCAAATTATATAAAGAGAGGTTTTCTTAAAAATATCAGGGTGTTACATTATACACTATTAAAAATGAATTTTTTCCATTAAATTTCAACACTCTAATTAATATAGATAAAGAAACTTTAATCTCATCACTTCCTCAGTTTCCCACATAACTTCTTAAAATTGGGGGTTTCCCCAAAAAACATTAACCAGTCGAGTGGTCTTGTTTTATACAACATCCTCACTACGAACAATAATCTATATTGGTGGTGATTTATAATATTTATTTTTATATAATGCTATAACATATTATTTTAGTACGTGAGATGGATCTTGTATAGACTTCCTCGACAGAGATACTTGGAAGACATCGTGAACTTGATAGAGATTTTGAAGAATCACCAATTGGTAAGCTACCACCCAGATACGATGAAGAATTTCAGAATTACTGATATACCTAGGAATTTTTACCCTCAAAACATTACATCCTAAATCTCTTATAAGGAGATATTCATAGGAATACCTTGTCACCATCTTTAGAGTCTATATCTTTCTAATGATTGTCATCATAATGTTTTTGTGAATCTGAGTTGGTTATATGTGTTTTTGAATGGATCTAACCTTATCTACCACTTACCCAACTATATTAGGTCCCTATATATTAATTTCTCCAAATTAAATCCATCTTGTTGGTGTTCTATACTTCTTACAATAAAGGTCTTTATAAGGATCCATTTAAATGAAAGAGTGAAGATATTACTGAATGAAAATTATACCAAAGGAAGGTGTTGATCCCAAAAAACATTTAAATACATATATCCAACTCTCAATATGTCTTCTAGATTCAAAATGATCCTCTGAGTCTGATCATTTATCTGAGGATTATATTAATTGCTAAAACAAGACTCTATATTCAGAACCCAATAAAGACTTCACTAAAACATTGAGGTAAAACTCGATCTCGATTATACACAATGGAAATTCATAATTCATGAAATATTACCACTCCTATAATATACATTCTCAAAATACGATCAAGATAGAAGTATTATCTGATAGTAATGTGGTATGCCTACCTAATAAGGATATAAACTATAACACATATATCATTATGGAATTTATACGTTTTGGGGATTCTGATGACAAATTCCATGGTGATGTTTTCCCATTTCCATTCAGATATGGATAATGGTTATAGCATCCCTTTATAATTACATATCTCAACCTTAACATTCTATGTAACCAAGCACCATGAAATATAATCTAAAATATTTATCTTCACACCATACCACCAGAAATACTCTTTTAAGTCTCTATACATCTATGTACTTCAATGATGAATAGAAAATGATGATCAATAAGAATCATCCAACAAATCTTTATTCTTATATTGTATTTGTGGGACACATTCATGTTCACTGATGATTATTATTCTATCATAATCATTGTTGAACTCATGAACAATTTTCACCTTATTTTATAGTTATACATATTCATTATGTACCTATTTAATCTACACATGGATATATGGTTGAAAGTTAATTTGAGACAAATAATATGTGTCCACATTAATAAAATTAATAGATCCATCCTCATATATCCATAAATATTGGATATTTTTTATCCTCAATATAGATAAGATAACAAGGTAATTTTTATTCCAATAATCTGTAACCATATTCTCTGTCCCATGGTGGTAATGTATTGATAATTCAAAATCATTAATCAGCTAAAACAATCATCATTGGAACATGTAATAACCTTTTTGTGTGAAAATATAATTTAATTTATTTATGATTGGTATATATGTCACACCTTTATCCATAAATATAATTCCTCTATATAATTAATGAAAAAACCAATAGAACTATATTTAAATCATCAGTTTGTGTAATTTTTCTCACAGACCTTCAATTTGTATGAGGAATACGTTATCACCATATAATTTTGAATTAGATCACATACTTTTCCCTTATTTCAGTCATCACTGTAGATAAAAATCCTTAATCAACAATATGGTAGTGTGAGAAGAGGTGCATTGACCAATATTTTTTTAACTCCTGGATGCTCACATAGAATTCCTCTAAACATATTAACTAAGATTCTTTATGAGTCAACACAATTAGGTGTTTATATGACCATGTGAAATATTTCACAAGATGTTGATAATATTCTACTAACCAAAAAAAATCTATGAATTTCAGTTACCATGTTTGGTTTTGGAAATTAATCAACAAATTTTGACTTCAATGGATCTATTGATATACTCTTGCATGATATTCTATAACCCAAAAATGAAATTTTATCAATGAAAAATTTAAACTTCATAAATTCTTCATAAACCATCTCTTTCCTAAGGGCCTTCTCTATTGGCCTCAAGTGATCTTCAAACTTTTACTTTCCCTTTTAATATACAGGTATATCATCTATAATGATTAATAAAAAATGGTCATGTTATTATATAAATACTCGAATCATTATGTCTCTAATGATAAAGGATGAATTATTAAAATCAAAAGGAATCACTATAAATTCATAGGGTTTGTTCCCTGTACAGAATATTGACTTAGGTATATCATCCTTCCTAACATTAATTAATGTTATACAGAATGAATGAAAATATAAGAAAAGTATTGAGCTCCTTAAAAGTGATCAAAAAATTCATCAATATGTAGTATAAGATATTTTTTATTGAAAGTGATTATATTATTTTATAAATAATCAATATATATTTTAATTAATCTATATTTCAACTTAACAAACAAAACTAGTTCATCATGCGGTGCTGAACTATGGTGTATAAATATGATATAATGATTCTCTTTGTGATTCTTCTTTAATTCCATGAAATAAATTTTTACCATCACTACTATAAAAATGACTCATAGCCACTGTTATTAAAAAACATATTTAAAACAGATAACCCCATATCAATAAGGACCATGTGGAAACAAGTCCCCAAATGATTAATATCCTTTGTGACTCATCTCCCACCCACAATCTTATCCCTCTTAACAACTCATCTCCCACCATCGAAACCCTTACCCCTTATCACCAACTGATCAATTGCTGCTTGGCTGATCCTCTTCAGATTATCCATTCAGTTCTTCCATCCCTCGTACAATCCTTCTCATCCCCTTCATCATGCACTCCTCTCCTTTTTCACCCCCTTCGACTCGTGTTCCTCCTCAAATCGGTGCATCAGCTGAATAGAGAACATCCATGATGAGGATCTACATGATTCAATCCCTATTTTTTCTGCGAGGATTTTTGTGGTTACACCATCACAATAGCTTCTCTCCCCAGAAATTTAAGCCATTATCACGTGAGAACTGTTCCAAGCCTATGAAATAGATAATTATTTTCAACATTCTACCCAATGAAAAATGTGTCAATTTTGAAATAATATCACTATAAAAAATTTTGATTTTTATATTCCAACTAATCTTAAGATTCATATAAGTTGTTAAATATTTAATACCCAACAATCATAATTTATCTATTTTTTCAATGTGACATATTATTTAAAATCATGAACCATGTATTTTTCCATAAATTGTTTTACCACATCTAATTTCTTATATTTCAATGTCCAAATCACATCAACCTATAAAATTTTCACATAACCTTCTAAAGAGAGATTTTATCCTAGAAGAAACTAGATGGTCTATGAATATGTAATGTTTAATTTATTGGTTTAATTACCCATGGCTTCAGATAATTTTCAAAACCCATGATTGTAATTAATTTTTTATGTGGATTTGGTTTCAATATTTGTTTCACCAATATTTATTCAATATCTCTGTAAATATGTTTTTTCTCTATTCTTCCAAATTTTTTGAATTCAATTTTAATTTTCATTTCATCTTAAATTCCTCTGTTAAATTTTATATAATATCTTTTAAGATCCATATAATTACATCTATTCTTGGTATAATATTATATACAAATGAAATTCATTACTAAAAATATATCTTTTATATATAATTTTTTGTTTTCAAAATATCACTTCACTAAAATTTACATTAAATCAATGTTCCTTTATTATTCATTTCTGTTAAAAAATGAATTTTTTTCAGTCATTTTCTTCGTAATGTTTTCATATAAATGGTTTGATAATGTTTTTTTTACGAACTCAATACACGGGGTTAACAAATAATGTTGGCTCTTTCTCAATTAACCACTTTACCTGAAGAAGACATTCCCCAGGAACATGGTTATTATTCAAATGAATTATTGAATTGAATTGTTCTATTAAGGTAAATATGAAATATTGAATACTCACATTCATAGATTATTCGATCCCTAAGGTATTCATTTTCATGATTTCATTTAATGTTTCTCTAACTTTATAGCTTTATTTATAGTATAAAATATTAATTTTAGCTTTTCATTTTTAAGATAATAGTTTACTGTGAAAAATGATTTTCAATAGGTTTAATACCACTAGTGTCATTGTAGAAGATTAGTATATACTTTTTATAGTGTGTTTCAACACTGAAATTACATAGTGAATCATTTGTTTGCTTGTATATTATTTATTATTATGGATTTTTGATCCACTATTTTTTTCATTAAAAGATAACAAGAAATGTAAATTTTAATCCTAGATGACTAGGTGTGGATTATTTTTCATTGATTCATCCAATTTGATTGAATCATTTTGGTTCTAAATTACTTTTTCATAGATGATATAATTTTACTAGTAATATTGAAACATTTTGTTGTATGTGTTATATGGTTGTGTAAATTTAGTTATAAGGAAATTATTTCTCCTAATAAAGTATACAATAATATTGTTCTAGAGTATTTGATAAATATTAATTGCATTTGTTTAATGTTATGGTCTCTTCTAATTTGTTGTCATTGCTGATTTTGTTGACTGATTTGATAAATGTTATTTTGTAACCTGGTGGTGGAAGAATGTGATCTAACTTTCTCCAAAAGGTTAAAAAATTAGGATTACTAGATATATATGTATTTTTCATATTACAAATACTACAGAGAACATTAAAAGGTATTACATTTTTATTTTTTCAATACATCAGAGTTATATAATCATTTGTTCAAGTGAAAAATTTAATTAATTAGTAAATAAACAATAAACCACGCATCATTCAGTTGTCCATCAACTATGAAAGTATCAATGAAAAATATATAGTTACAAATTTAGTCAGTTGATCCCTAAGGAAATTTTAATTACATTTATTCAAGGTGAAATTTCAGTGCAATGTTCAAGTCCATCAAAGAACTGTCTTTAACTCAACTTCAGTATTCCATGTTTCCCAAAATCTAATTTTAGGTGAATTACCTAGTTCCAGGAACACAATTTCAGATATAAAGCATTGCATTAGTCAAGTTGGGAGTTTTACTATTCAACATATATATGTAGGAATGAATAACTGCAGTTTTATTTCAATTCCAGTGGAATGTTTTTCAAGCACTGTAATATGAATGATTTGGATTGATTATTGGTTGGTCCCTCATTGACTATTAGCTGGTTTTTTATTTATCTAGGTCAATGGAATGTTCTGGAATATTTTTTTCTATTTTATCCACACATCACACTTTTTTTAATTCTCTGTTATGCTTTCCCCACAAATATTTTTTAGTAATTATTTTTTAGGCATTCTGATTTAAATATTTTTATATTTCATGCTTGGTTTCTAATTATCAGATTGTTGATTTTCCAATATTTCTAAAGCATGAATGTTTGACTATACTAAATCTTTTCACCATGTGGCAGGACATTAGGCCAGGGTTCCTCAAAGGTTAAATGAGTTATTTTAGTTACAAAAAACTCTACACAACCCGGATTGAAATTGTTTGATGAATAATTTGTCTCTGTGGAAATTATAGACTCTTGACCCAAATATGTGACTATGGGAGGAATATCTAGGGGAATCTCTGGATTATTCCTATTGTACATATTCTTCACAATTATAATCTAGACTACTGGTAATATCAACAAAATTCTTCTGTATTTCATTGTTATTTATTTCTTTCTCCATGCCCCACACACACCAGCAAAATAATATTCTTCCACCTATACATATGCATTTACAAATACTATAATACATGAAAATTTTCATACACATTAGTATACAAAAAACTGTAATAAGATCACAAATACATAAAAAACTATAATGATAGAATAATATATTATATACACATATTAATATATTGTAATATAAAAATACTAATATATTTTTATATTTTAATATTACTATACTCTAATAAATGTTTATATATTATTATATACATTTTCATATATAATAATATACACTTTAACATTTTTATACACTATAATACTGTAATAATATAACATACAATTACTATAATATTAATTTTCCCTCATGTGTAGTATATTTTGAAGGGAATACCATTTCTTCTATAAGTATAAATTTTAGATTATAGTATAGTTGGTCACCTTTTAGCCTTTGATAATAAGACATGGAAGTTTATTCATAATGTAAATTCAAGGGATTACCATAGACTTCTAGAAGTATTTTAACTATACATTGGTAGTATTTTTATTTATAATCATATTTTTTCAATATTATTTAAAGATAAAACCACACTATTTATTTTTATGGTTCTGTTTAATTCTTACTAGGTCCATGTCATTATTTAAATATCACATTATAATAGTGGAGTTGTATAATCCGTGATTTCAGTTAACCAGACTAGAACCCCTATGGTATTCACCGGGGAATTTAGCTCAATCATTTACTTTATAAATTGTTCATAACATGTTTACATCATTATACAATATTCCTTTTTCATTAATATTACATATTTTTTATAGCTACATCTATGAAAAATCTACACATTTTTCATATATTTTAATTTCATTTATGTAATTTATTCTACATTAATATACATGTATATAAACTTAATAAATCATTAATAATGCATTATCATAAAAATGATAACAAAAAAGAAACACATTAGATTATATACACACTAAAAAATAATGTTATAATTATATTATAAAAAAAGCATAATACATACTCATTTTAAAACTATGAATATTATAATGACTATATTAATGGTTAAAATACCTCATATTTATGTATAATAACATTGGAAGCCCAAAATACCATTTTTAGAGAAATATTTGAAAAATAAAATCCTATAACTTAACCATAATCTAGAGTGCATGACCTGTAAGTTTGAGGTTTTTTGGTCCAACCTACATTCCATTTTGATAGGTATTTATGAGAATAAAAAAATTATCAATTAACTTGTAAAACATAAAGTTTTCCATGCAGGACAACATTCAAGGATATTGTCATGCAGTTTTGTGACAGCATTTCCTCCTTGAGTTTTTGTTATTGTAACTATAGTTTTTGGGTAAAGTTGTTTATATTGATTATTTAAATAAAAAAATTAGGCATATGTAATTAATATTGATGTATATTTGTAATGTAATGGTTCTTGTGAAATTCATGCTATAATTCATAGGCTTTTTCCATATTGTATAATGTATATAGCTCTATGTTAAATGAAATAATACAATATATTTGTAGAAAGTGAAAGGTAGGAAAATTGATACAAGTTTGTAGAGTGTGTAGGGTCACGTCATGGGTTGGAGGTGAAGATATAGTACGTAAATGGGCTACTGAATTTTTATACAGTCTATATATCATTTTAGATTTGAAAATTTTGTTGACAAAAAATCCAGTGGGGGAGATTGAACCTAGATGTATTGTGATGATTATTATTATATATTTTGACAGTGAGAATTTATTTAAATATACATTGAATCTAAATATGATGAATAATTATTAACTAAATGTATGTATTATCTCTTATAGTTTAACACTATAGAATACATGTAGAGTCTAGATCTTATGTTGGAAGGTAACACTGAATAATATTCATTTTATAGATGATTAATCTAGATAATGAAAAGGTTTATTTTTCTAGAAGTAATGGTTTTAAAGAATGATCACATGTGAAATTAATTGCACTACTATATAGAGATGGATATTTTATTTTTTATTAACATCTAGTAATTATTACGCTGAACATTGTTGAATAAATAATAGTGTATATGGTAGAAAAATATTGTTCTAGAATCATCATCTCCTAATGTATTGGAACGTGTGTTTTAGATTTATATAGAATCTATATTCTAAAATACATGAAATATATATAAGTAAGTATATCATTAGAATAACAAGAAGATAAATCCATCTCTGAAAGATGAAGTGTTTGGGAGACTATGAAATTTTGTAAGGTAATCCATGGATGATGAAGAATGGACAAGGATGCCTATAAACTATGTAAGAGTTATTTAGAAAAAACTCAGGATGAAACTTATGAATAACTTTCATTTTAATGGTTCAATATATCATGTATTGAAAACTCTATAAGCATTGTTTTGAGTTTTCATTTTTTCATTTTGGAAATATTATGATTTATGGGACATTAAAGACATTGAAAATAGACTATTTATGTAAGATTCATTCTAAACCATTACTGATTATTTAAGATTAAATCTAAATATTCTGTTTATGAAAAATAAATTCTTTCAATTACATACGGATGTGTTAAATCCATTTGAGTAAGGGTATTTATATGTTGTATAATAATATGGATCTATAAAAGAAAAAGTAAGGGTTGTATTTTTGATAAATATAAAAGGTATCATGGATAATAAATGATTTTATATGGAAGTCATTTAGTTAGAAAAAGTGATAGAAATATAGGTATGTGTAACTTAAAATGTTCCCAAGGGTTTTCTATTTAAAGAAGAATTAGATATGTGTCTTGGGTCCTCATAGATCCTAAGAGGTTGATAAATAAATTGATTTGATGCATGGTAACACTGATTCAGATGATTCTATGAGAAAGGTTTCTTAATCGGTGTATTTGTGGAGGTGTGCATGAGGAAACTAGTGTCCTATCCCAAAGAGGTGGGTTTCATTAAAGAGGAAAAGTTACCTTAGTCAAATTACAATATGTTTTCAATCTGCTACTAAAGCTCATCAAGATTGATGATGAAGAGAAGTAAAATAGTAACACAAGGATTGAAAACAATAAATGGGATCATATTATGAATTTCTTGGTAGAAAATGGGAAGCCTGTGTAAACTCTTCTTCTTATTTATATTGATTTTTTATTCCCAACGAGGATTAGTTTTTTTACACTATGAGATTATATATGATTTCCTCATATACATGTGGGAACCTATATTCCAACTAATTTTATATAGTTTAATATTTTTTATATCTCTTGGAAATTTTAATACTAATTGTATTGGGTTTAAATTCTATAATTAGGTTGGAGCTATGGTTTTATTTGTTTAAAATTGAATGTGATCATCTAGGAACATTCGTGTCATTTTTATGTCACTTTTTTGTCATTTTATGTCATTTTATTTGGTTTAAATTCTATAACTAGGTATGATCTTATGATGAGTTTGTTAGAAATGGAATAGGATTATTCAAGAAAATTATTTCATTTTTTATTTCAGTTGTTTGGGAGGGACAACATAATCTGTTCAAAATTGAATTCTGAGCTCGATGATGCTATTATTCAAGTTGAAGATATATCCTTCTTACATGAAAGACATATAATGGAGAGGTAAATTTTTTTTTTGGAATGAGCAATAGAATTGTTTTCATGTTCTCTCTATTATGTAAAGGACTCCAAAAGAAGTCAAAAATATTGATTTGGGTTACTATTGCCTTTTAATTTGTTAAAATGAACTTCAAGACATAGGGTTTTTTTTACATGAAACATCTATAGTCTTTGTATTTGGATTTTTTGAAACTATTGGAATAAAATATTAGATAATGAAATTCTTATATTTAATTTTTTGAATCCAATCATGGGTATATGAATTTTTTCGTTAGGTCAAAAATCGAAACTCAAATTTATAGATTTCCATGTAAACAATGCATTTGTTTGAAAATGTGAATATAATATGTTATATGTTAGGGGATGAGATGAAGACGAGTTTCCATGCACCCTATTTTACGGTAATGACTCCCTATAATAATCCGTCAATATTGATTTGGGATAATATTTATTTTCCAATAGTAAAATTAAACTTCGAGTGTTGGGGGTTTTTTACATGAAATATCTACATTATATTTATCATGATTTTGATCTTTTATAGAGTATTTGTGAATTTATCACATCTTACCAGGAGGATAAGAGTTTTATAATTCAATAAGGTGGATTTTTTTGAAATGATAAATAATTGAACTCACATACAATCATTTGGTCTTTGAGGATGGTTATTTAGAATCTAATTTCTCGTTACTCTTCTTGATTATTTTCCGAACATCATTAATTAAACTGAAATTATTCCCTGTTACTTTTTTGAGAGTGTTATAAGATTAATATACCTTCTTTTGAGATTGGCATATTTCCCTTAGATTTGAATTATAGTCCCCCATATAGTTTTATAGATTTAAACATTATTAGATTTTTTATGATATCCTTATTTTTAATAGAATATTTCTATATTTTGTTTCATATAATCTGAATACCGATTATATTCAATGGGGATAACAATAATTACATTACACATCATGTCTAAAATTTGGATATTTTTAATTCACCTAAAAATGTATTTTGATTATCAATTTTTTTTTGTTTTTGATTCATTTTATTGTGACAATGAAAAAATCATATTTACATTTGACACTAATATCCCCTTATTTTTTATACTTATTCTTATCAATGTTCTTCACATCCTGTATGTAGATATATTTTTCTTTACAATGCTAAATTCTTAAATATCTATTTAGCTGAAATAATGTAGCTATATATAAGTATGCAATATATATTTTCTATCCATTAGTGTTTATAGTGAAATAATTATTCCAACAGAACATTTATAATGAAGTGATTTAGGTGGGATATCTAATAATATGTTCACCATTTTAAATAATTTATCTTTTCTGGCGTTAGGTTTTCAAAATACTTTTTTATTATTGTTGTTCTTCATTTTGTAGTCCCAAAATTATCACTAATATTTTATTTTTTTGATAGAATCTATTTTTATAATAATATGGTTTGTTACATGACATGTTATTGTACCCAATATAGTATTTAGGGATAGGTTGTGCCACATTTTAATTCATATTTTTTAATTAAATATTTACATACCCATAGACATATGATTTAGAAGGGTGGTTTTTTTGTAATATGGAGTCTACAGCCACATCTGTAAACTATGGAAGTAAAGGTAATGTTATGGTTTAAAAATGGATGTTGGAATAGTTTCATGGTTTACAACTATGGAAAGTTGTCTATGTGGAAGAGGTTTTAGTCAAAGTTTATAACCATGGAATTATGGTTATGTGTTGGATACTATTACCATGGTTCTAAAATTTTGATATAGACCTATTTACTTGTTTTCAGCCATGGGAATATCCCTATTGCAATGATTCAAACTGTGGCTATTGGGCTATTTCCATGTTTACAACCATGGCTATTGGGTTTTCCATATAGACACACGAATAGGAGCAAAGACCTATACAATAGTGGTTATTACATATTACCATAGTTTTGGGGTCTATAGCCATAGGTAAAATCCTTGGCTATTTCAATGTTTTATAGTAGTTCATTCTACAAGGAGTCTTTTAAATAGGCATAACAATTTGTATGAGTTCTATTGAAAATATAAATTCATGATTCAGGGGAAGACTCGTTTTATTTTTCAGAAAGACATAAAAAACCCATGAAATAGGTGAATCCTCAATGTAGAATTTTTACCCAACCATCTCTAATAGATAACCTTTATTAACAATAAGTACCACCCACATGATGGAATAAATTTCTATTAGAAGTTCACATTAATTCTTACATCAATATATGATAATAGGTTCATTCCAAATATGAAATGTGACTTCTCTTCCACAGAATGATATATTAGATCCATATAGAGAAATCCAATCTATGACAAGAATCACATCAAATTCAATTAATGGGAGAATTAAAATATCTATAGGAAGCACATTACTATAAACTTCGATCATTAAATAACTATAAAATTTTGATTCAATAATTATTCCATTAAGAGTTTTCATAAAATACTCAAAATTACATGATTAGTGTTATACAATTCTACCAGTATTAAATTCATTTGAAATAAATTATTTGGTGGATCGATAATCAAATAATACATTAGCTATTCTGGAGTGGTTGATAGGTTTTCCTTTGAACAAGACATTCTTGTAACCAACATATGAAGTCATGATCACTAGAGGTTTTCATTTATCCTTGAGATTAAGAGGTTTACGACGTTGAGCCTAAAAAACTATTAGATTCATTATCAAATTAGCATGATAGAAATACTCTTCATTATATATATATATTAGAGCATGTATGGTTCATTTTATGGAGGTTTTCCCTATTCACATCATTAGCTAACTCTTTCAATAACATCAAAATTTGATATCCAAATTATTTTCCTTTCTACTGTAGAAACATTTACTAGTCCCTTTAAGAAATTTTCTGTTATGTTTCTTTCCAAAACTACTACATAAAGTAAACCTCATTTTCATTTATACATGGGATTTATAACTTCTTTTGAATTTCATTTTTTCTTGTCTTATCAAAACCATCATACTGATGGGTAACACCAGCCTACATCTCCACCTTGAGAGAAAATCAAAAGAATTATTTTTAGAGGCTAAAGTCCCTAATATATAATAACATTTCGAGACTCATATTTAAGCCACCAAAAAATCAATTAATTTTACTTTCAAGGCTGATAATTAAACCAAAGTCACTTTTCATGTATAGTAAAATTTTCCTCATAGTTAACAATATATTTCTTATACTTTTTATATAGAAAAATAAATTCCTTCTCCATATTGGTGATCTGAATATAAGGAAATTAAATACTAAACAGTATCCCCTTAAACTCATCCCATTATATAGATTAAATTTTTTCCACTTTCCTTGTATTCATGACAATATTACACCATTGATATGTTTTTTCCATATAGAAGATAAATTATTTGGAAAACATTTCCCTATCCCGAGCACTCAAGAACATAAAATATCTTATCAATGGTGTTAATTTATCACATAGCCACTTGTGGATCAGAATATCCACTAAAAGATCATGTATTTTTTTATTATAAATGAATCCATTGTTTTCCATCCATTAAATAAAAAAACGATCATAATATAAGAAAAAATAATCACAGATGGAAACCATATAATTTGGATATATTTTTATTATATTGAGTAAATTATGACACCTTTTACTATGAATTATTAGGTTTAACCTAGTTTAATCATGATCATTACCAAGATTTTAGAATTTGTCCTATATATAGACCAATAAAAAAGGTTTTCACAATATGTTTATAACCCTAATCTTCTATGATTTACTAAACCCTTTTTTAAATACAACTATAATGACACATATGTTTAATACAAAGATATTACATCTAAACAGAAAAATATCAATTAAATAACATAACAATTCTTGAAAAAAACCATTTAGTTGTTTTGTCTTTCAAGATATGGAATAAAAACCTAACTCATAGTATATCAACATCCTATTCCACTAATTTATTTATAACTAGAACTCTTTTATACATATCTTACCTAATACCGTTTTTCATAACCTGGGGAATTAAAACATAAAAATAAGTGTGAGGCTGGATACTCGGTAAGGGTCAGAAAGGGATATATCCATGGATACATTGTCATAACATGAGAATAAGGGAATATGAACATGAACATAACATTTTAAAAATAAACCTTATATATCATTGATCATAATATTGCGTAATAAAGTAAATCTAGAATGTTTTTGAGGACGTAATCATAATGTAATACGAGCTACTTGATAATACCATTGGAAAAATTCAAGTAATTTTTATATACACAGAAGAAGTGAAAATAATTTACTTATCATTAACTATTCTTTTATAAAGATAAAATAGTGGAATAGGTTCAGTCCCCATAACATAATAGTAATCAAGGTTTACCCACAAGGCTATCATATTGAACAATATCAATTACGGAACTAGGTTCACTCCCTATTCCATTCCTATTTATCTCTTAAGATATCATTCATTTCCTAAGAAATTTCATAGAGATATAGGTTACACCAAACACATAATTAAAACTATGAAAATGTGTTCCACAATATAATAAAGCATTCATCATATCAAAACCCATGTAACAAAATAGGTTTCATTAACATTTCATCAATGAATAACTCATTATAAATAATTAAGATTCATAAAAATCATATCATCATAAACATAAAACCCAAAATGAAAAAATAATTGCGGTACCCTTGGAAGAAATATAAAATAATTTATATGAACCATTAAAGGATGACATTTCATATGAAAATTGTTTTGGAAATATCACATAGAATAATTCTTGAGGAAAATTACAGTTTCATTTTAAAATCACATCTTTTTTTAAAGAGTAGTATGTGACTATAAAGGAAAAAATTTATTTTACAATAACATTAGAAAATTATAAATGAATATTGGATGATTAATTGACTCATTATTATGGTAAAATATTCTCATGTTGTATATTATAAAAAATTCATTTCATATGTTTTTCAAAAAAGTCGTAAAGTATCTCTTTTATAAAATTTGAAAAATATTCCTTTCAAACAATTTTATAATATGTAATAGATCGGGAAAATAAATTTATAAAATCATAGGAGAATGGTAAAAATATTTTTGAATACATTTTTATACTTCATTTATATGAAAGAATAATATTCCCTACTCTAGCCTTAAACATATACAATCTTTAATATTGAAACGATTGTGAACAAAACCCTTACCGCATCTATTTCCTTTCTTAATTCACATTAAAAAAACAATTGTAATAAATATATATTTATTATACATGTATTAAATAGCCATATTAATTTATATAATACCATTTATGAATTATTTAAAATATCTTTCCCCTCATTTATTGATAATTTGTTTTAAATATCACTGTTTGGGGTGATAACAACTCCATTTTACAAGCATGGTAATCCTAGTCCTTATAAATTGATCATGATCACATAATTTTAAAAATTTAAATCATTTTATAAAAATCATGGGTATTTATTATATACATATTTATAATCATTTATAATAAATATATATAGATTAATTATCTACAATATTATTGGAGTTGGTACGTCGTACGTACACATGAGTGTTGTTTCAATTTCTCAATGATTTATTGTAAGATAAGTAAATAAAAATTTAGATTTATGAAATAATTATTATATAATTAATATAATATATATTCATCATATTAATCTTTATTACTATTCAAATTAAATATAAATGAAAAATGAATCACACCTCATTGTGGAGATGGCAGTCCATATGTATGCATGATTGACATTATATTTTCCAAAAGGTTGGCATGGTAAGAAGGTAAACATGATATTATCATCGAAAAAGTATAATTATGTCTTAAATGTCATATATATGTTAAACACATCATAATAATAATCAATAATATTTAGTGATGAAAAATTAATTATCTCGCTATGATGAGACAGTAAGACATACGAACACACGAGCGATACATTCACATCTGTTCGATGTCAAAAAAATTACATAATGGTGTTTTCATAACAATAATAAAATTTAATCATATTTATTAAAATTAATATATTATATTATGATATATATCATATATTTATAGGATTTAAATTAGATAATAAAAATAGATGTGATCAGAAATGAGGATTACATATTCATCAAATGGCTCCATTATATATCCTCTAAGGGGATATAGGGATGGTAATTTTGAAAGAACAGAACCTCTATAATTTTTATAGGTAACTTTATAAGATAATTTGGTATAATAGTTTATATATATATAGTTCTAAGTGGTGTGATTATGTGAATTGGGAGGGGATCATTTTTAATTGAATCGGGAAGCACTTTTGTAATTTCAAAATATCAAATATTAATAAATAGAATAAAAAATAAAAATATATAAATTGGAAATGTACTTAGGGATAAGAAGGTATAGGATTTTCATCCCATAAAAAAAATAATTTTTATACAATTTATGATGTAACTGTAAACCTATCATTTTGATTAACCCTTATATAACCTATTTAAATTTATAATACGATTAAGAATTTTATAAAATTAAAATGTTGTAATTTTAACATATAAGGTAAAAATTAGACTAAATCTAGAAAATTTATGATATTTTAAACTATATAATGACCACCTTGTTTTGTTTCAATATTTATATGTTATTTTAAATAATTTGATAAAATTTCATTATTTTTAATTATGACACTATTCATTTAATTTAATTTTAAATACATCCATAAAATGGGGGAATTCAAATATAATACATTCCAAAAAACCAAATATGTCATAAAAATTTATAAAATTCGTGGTTAATATTAACTCTTTCAAATTATATAATTTTTAATATTTCTAAAGTCTGTTATTATATTATATTATTAAAATTAAAATACCACATCAGTGTTGCATAAGAAATAAAGGAAAATAATTATTAATAAAAATTAAATTGAATTTATAACATGTGTTTTTATTAATAACATAATAGACTATTAGATTCATTCATGTCATTATTTTTCCCCTATGTGGACAATGAGAGATATTAAAAAGAGAGAGTGACATTATAAATCAATATGTTTTTAAATAATATATATGTTTTTATTCTTTGAAAAGTGTCCATTAAATAACTCCATTTTAAATCATATATATTAAGGGTTTAATTGAATTAAGTTAACATTAATTAATAAGAAAGTCCATGGAATTATCACTTATTTATAATCGAAATTTATATGATTTACACTTCACTGAAGTGATAACTTTTACCAAGGTTACTATTTATTTTGAGTGAAAAATAATTTTGAATAATTAAAAATTTAGAAACCACTAATTATAAATATTCAATTAATTTTAAATAATTCAATACCAATAAATTGATGAAAATTAATTTAAATTATGTGCACAAAATTTGACAAAACCAGTTTTAAAAAAAACAAATTTTAATCATAAAACTAGATTTATTCTTATCACATGATTAGAGAAATATTTTTTGAATGTTTAAAACTTTTAATAAATAATTAATATATATGATTCATTAAAATAATTCATCCATAGTGACTAATATAATTTTTTATATAATATAATTTTCACAATAAACAAAATTTGTTTTAAGAAAACATCACTTTTATTTACAAATAAAATATTTTTTATTTTTTATTTATAATCACTTGATTTATAAAGAATGAATTTTATAAATATATAGAATTTATATTTTTCATAATTTAGTTGTTAAAATTAATAAATTCCAATATAATGGATATTCAACAAGAACACATAATGTTTCATAGTTCGTCTAAACTCGATGTCGAGTGCAATGAAAGATACTGAAGAAATCTATTTATTTAAAATGAAATATTTATTAAAACTACCAGGCTATTATACATAACAATACAAAAGTGATTTATTATACCATTAAAATATTTAGATAATAATAAACCATTATCAGAAAAAAATCATTTTCAAAACTGGGGAATGAGAATCATAAATATCTTAAGTTAAAAAAATAATAAATATTTTTTAACATCAAATTGATATAACCTAAAACCTTGAAAAAAGAATAACCTCTAAAGATTATAATTTCCTCTAATGTGGAAATATGTGAAAATAAATCGTCAATGTCTACAAATTCTTCTTGAGTGTTTGTATGGTCTCATTTTTTTTCATTAAATACATTGAAATACACACACACATATATGTAAATTTCTAGGTCTAGGCATTGACATGACGCATGATTCTGAGTCTTTTTTTCCCAAAAATAGTTTCATAAAAAAATTAAATACATTTTATATTACAAATTCATTATTCTTACTAAAAATGAGAAAAAGTACTGGTGAAATCTCATATCACAAATCTGAGACCAAAATTGAGTATGCAATGTCATGTATTCCATAGGGACAACATATAATTGGTCGATGTGGGATTTTCAGAATCATTAATATTTATTGGAACATTTAGTGGATTAATTAATTATTAAATCCATTCATTAAGTCATTCTATCGTAAACGATAGACTTATAAGAATAATTCAATGGATAATCATCCAAGGTTAGCTTCAATAACCTAAGGAGGATTATAGAGCATCCTCTTCCTCATCCATCGGTGATCCACCTCAGGTGATGATGAAACACAAGATTAGGGAATATCAAGACGTAGAAAACTCAAGTACTAACTTCAATTTTTGGAGGGCATTTATTTTATTATAAATTATACAATATCTATGTATGACTCATAAATCGGTTACTGCAACCATTTTGATTAAATAGATAGAGCAAATCTATCCTTGTTATTGGATATGTGCCAATTATGAATTGAGTACGCACCCACATAGAGAAATATTAAATAATTATTATTATTTTTCTAATGATTTTATTACCATAATTAATTTTTGAACAAGAAATTTTAGAATAATTTTTTTTAAAAAAATTTATGGTTCCTTAATCTTGAATTTATCTTCACCTTCATCAATGGTAAAAGCCCGTAGTCTCGGTTCAACATGATCAATAAATACTAAACCCAATCCGTCCCCCTGAATTGAAATATATAGATGCGTGAGGCATGGATAAATAAAATAAAATTATATGTTTGTTTAGTTCAATCTAAATATGATCATTTTCTTGATTGGTGATTGAGAAAATTGAATTCATAAAGATTGGAAACAGACGATGATATCCAGGATCACACAATATCAACCGATGTTCAATTTCGGAGCATTAGAGTAATGTGAAATGATAGATCTAGCATAGGTCCAATGTTATAAAAACATATATAGGTCCAAAAAATCTGAGAGGATAAAATTTATAAGTGGAAATGAGATCTAAGGGGTTATGAAAACCCCAACCACAGGCCTTTTAGAATGATGAACGCACTATGTGTACCCACTTAAGTGTCGTAGCTGGGATTTCAATATATCATAAGGATCGAATGGAGTGTATCACTCCTACATGAAATGTTCAACATACCTGGTTGGACAAGTCATGTTATAGGATACATGGTCATGACTCAATGTGGGATTACATTCTTAGGAACACGACCATGTATCAGAGATCACAAACACAGCATGGTCCCGGTTATCCTAGGCATATTGTGTAGTCCACCTACATAGACTCTACTTGTACATTGTAAGGGATTAATGTACTATCTAGAGAAATGGATAAGTATTGGATTTTTAGAATAATCTATGTGTGTCCCCTCACTCATCATGGCTTCCATGGTTTATTTTTATAAAAATTTGATGTTCTATATCTCCTTCATTTGAACTCAGATTTTGGTATGTAAGTAGCCTAACCTTAGTGGTTGTCCACATAATACATGATAGTTTCCCTAGTTAATTATTTTCATATGTGTTTCCAAATCTTTCAAGAACAATGAGTGGACAAGTTATTCTTTATGATGAAATTTATCAGGCAGGATAACCAGAGACTAACGAGTTGTACCCACTAGACGAGCTTGATAGTGGAGTCCTCGACGACTACCAAGTTGTACCCTCTTGTTGAGAGGGGTAATGGAGTCCTTAAAGAATACTGGGTTGTACACTACGATAGATATGGGAGGTGGAGTCATTAACATCTAATTATTTGTACCCTCTAGAAGTTAGGGGTAGTGGATTCCTCGTTGACTACTAAGTATTTCCCTCGAGTAGAGCCGGGTAGTGGAGTCCTTCATGAATACCATGTTGTACCCTCTAGTAGAGCTGGGAAGTGGTTTCCTCATCAACTACCAAGTAGTACCCTCTATTAGAGCTATGTAGTGTGTCCTTGATGACTTAGATAGTGGAACCCATATATTTTACCAGGGTATGGGTCCTCCACTTTGAGTTTGTGGCCACTTGACTATGTAGCACAATAAAGCAGCATTGTTTGACTTGGATAGTCACTTCAAGGAAAATGGGTGAGATATTGAGAATTTTTTATGGAATTTTCCAACTATTGTATTCTCATATTCTTAGGATGACATTTGATATATATATCCCATTACTCTATCATTCGGTATTATTTTTAGTTATAAATTATATATATATATTATGTATCCATATCATTGGATTTGGTTACCCTCTTTCCATGAGTGGTGAAGAGATGTTTGGTATTCCACATGCTTATTATTTCTAGATTCTAGTGGCTGAATGAGTCTACTATCCAAATTTAGCTGGAGAAGACTCGACATGTAGTTCATATACAAACTATTTAGATCCCATTATAACAGGATAATGTTAGTTTAAATCATAGTTTGGATTTAGTTGTACTCTTTTACTTTATCTGGATTGTACTATATTTATATTCCTATTGTATCTCTTACTAATCTCATTTCATCTTCTAGGGAATATGACTGGGTATATATATACTCACCCCTATATTGTATTTTTCTGCATATTTCGTGTCTTATTCATTCGAGAGATAGGTCATCATTAACATTAGAGGAGCAAAGAGGTATTGGGTACCTTGGACCATGTATCGTTATTGCATCATGAGATTCTTGAGTTTGGATCTTTCAACAGTTTATTTTTCTAGTTTTGTTAGGTTGGGATATATTTTAGTTGGGTGTGTATTTTTTCGGATTAATTTTTACTTTTCACTATCTTACTCTTGTACACCAGAGAGGTTATGAATTCTCAAATCACTTTTTATCCATGTTGCATCTTTTAATCTTTATTTCTACACATTTTCATGGAGATGGTTATGTGTGTTCATATAGGTACTTAGGAAAATGGCACACTCTGTTAGATTTTCCATGGGAACATCTCTCCACACATGGTCTATGGAGGTGGGCTTGGGGTAGTTATGACTCAAGCCCCGACCAGGGTTAGGTCAGGACAGATTGGTATTAGATAAAGTTCATTACTTGGTACATTTTTTTAACTATTCCCCTTAAAGTGATTTGTTTCGGAATTGGTGAAAAAGTGTCACAATGTCTCTATTGTTTCTATTAGACTAATGAATCCAGTGGTTGTGTGGGTAGCTGATGAATCCATTCACCAGGACCATGGATACTAACATGTCAACTAGGTATACTGAGAAATTTTTTTCATAGATCAATAGTACATGTATTATATAAGATCAAGTTATTGACTATCCTTCTCGAGTCATCTCCATATTACATATATATACAGACTCATATGTTGATGTTAAGTCTTAATAAATCTTAGTATTCCACTATGACAATAGGTATCCAAAATACCAGCTCTGGATTGTAATGGCAATTCGATGAGTGATTAGGCATCAGTTTGGGGTCTATCACATGACCCCCTACCTCTAGGTGGGCAAGTAACATAACCTCCAGCTATTGATAAATATATCATTTCAAATATTTATTATGAGTATGGTTACTTGATTATAATGTTTCACATGTTCTAGTGCATGTGGCCATGGGGTTCTGTTGAAAGCCAGATCCTCATGCACTTGGGGATTTTCCAAAGTCAGTGTTTTGTATCATTAGGCTTGTTCAGAACCTGAAGTATCAGGTAGTTTCACTACAAGAAAGAATTTTCCATAGAATATATGGGCATTTTTGTATCCCTGTATCAAAAATTCACATTGATTTGACACTTCAATTTGGTGAATTGAAGTATCTTTTTCATGTGCGGTACCACCCATCATACTTGTCTTTAGTAAAGATTTAGCAATGTATGAGTTTTCTTCAGTTGATGGTATTGACTCCTCATCATCTCGAGTGTGTGAGAAATTCCCAGAAAAGAGACATCTAATTAATGATCTTAGGTGACCATTTAACCATAGGTGACTCACCTAATGGATATTAGGAAGGAGGAAATCATTTATCTTTTTTGATGTATGGACAATGGTTCCTATCATAATGTGGGAGGAGGTGATGTGGAAAATCTACAATTATCTCCTACCTATACATACCAATGTAGGAAAAAATGTATATAGACCTTAAGTAGAATTTTTGGTGGTCAATAATGAGATATATCATAGGAAATTTCATCTTGTAGTGCCTCACCTGTCAACACGTGAAGTCTTGGCACCAAATTCTGGCAGGTTACGGCTCTTTGAGATCCCATAGTGGAAGTGGGATAACATATGCATGGAATTTATGATAGGATTCCATGCATGATGAAGGTAAATGACTCCATATAGGTAATATTTGACTGAATCAGGAGTTTTTCATACTTCCTTACTAATGGGGAGTAGTATTCAATAATGATTTTGGGGAAATTGTGCATTTGAAATATTGTTCTCTTTTATGGGGTTCCCTTAACAATACCCTCTGATGGTGACATGAATTTATGTGATGAATATAGAGAGAACTAAATGAGTCATTCATGATGAAAATTAGGATTGGTACATTCTTTCATCCCTAGAACAATCGAAATAGTGAGGGTACTATCTAGGTGTAGGAGGATATGTTGAGGGTTTGTGTGTTATAATTCTTCCAATGATGGGAGCATCATATGTCCCTGTTAGAGTTTTCATACAAAAATATTCACCACTGTACCATCATTATGGAATCCTATGAGGCCCTGTATGAGAGACCCTAAAGGTTACTCTTCTGCTGTAAAGAGATCAGTGAGACATATCTAGTAGATCCAGATATATTGAAGGTGATGACAGATAAGGTCTGAGACATCTGTGAGAAGATAAGGGTGACCTAGATGAGATAAATATTTTACACATATCTTCATCATTGGCCCTTGGAGTATTAATATGGAGACCATGTTTTCCTAAGAATCTCCCTATGATGATAATTGTGTAGTTGTTTCCTAGGTGTTAAGAAACCATCAAGGTTCACTGGGTCGTTTGATATCATGCAGAGGGTTCGTGAGTTTTCTTACCCCATTGACCAAACCCATAGCTAGAGCTCGAGAAAACTGTCTTACTCGTGTCAAAAATGAGAATATACATGCATGAAACTATGCACATCATCTACTGAGTCGAGGTGGACATCAATGATGGAGCCACATTTTCAGAGCACCTAGTGGTGATCGAGGATGAATAGGATATTACCCTATGTGGATGGAACATCCCTATGGTCAGTGTTTTGTAGCTGCATGGTAATATGTAGGAGGGTCCCTAGGAGTAGGATTTCCAGGTGAGAGATCAATATCCAATATTTTTTTCTCAGTTTTTCATTTCGATGATGAAAATATAGATGGATAGAATGATGTAGAGAACCATTTTTCCCTTATTACACTTTTATATATTTATATATATATTCATAGTGCTAGGTTTTGAGAAGACATGTGATTCTATGGCCCAGTATTATTAGAATTAATTTGATAAAAATAGTAATATATATTATATTACCCATACATGGTTCTTAAAGAAAATATTTTTACTCTTAAATTAAAGATAAAAAAATATGAGGCCACAGTTGAGTTAGGATCATGGTTTTTTTCCCTTGGAACGACATAAAATTTGTCGGTGAGGGGAATTTAGAATCCTCACTCAATAGCTATACATTCCATGGATTAATTTATTACTAAATAAATTAATTAATTCATTTTTACCTAAATGAAAAACCTATAAGAATACAAGAATTTATAATCCTCTAGGGTTAGTCGTATAAACCCCGAGAGGATTCCATAGTATCTTCTTCCTTCTCCGTTATTGAATCACCTAAAGTGAGGAAAAAACGATGGATCAGAGAAGATGATGATCCAATGATCACAAAAGTTGAATCAATAATTTTATATAATGTCAATATATGAAGACTGATCGAACCTCTATGCAAGACTCCAAAATTGGTGATTAGTTCCCTTTTGATTAAAATGATTTAGCCTATTGATCCCTGTTCATGAATCTATGACAATTTTAAATTGAACATGTGCATACATATTGAAATATTAATTTATTATTCTTGTTTCATGAACTATATATTACCATTATTTATCATTAGAAAATATTTCTTGGCAAATGATGGTTAATACTTTGTTGTGGTGCCTTACTCCCAAATTTCTTGTTGTGTTCGTCAACGGTAGGAACCCACATTCTTGATTTGACGTTGTCGAGTGGTACTGATCCTGATCGGACCCCAAAAATCATAAATTAAGGAAAAAAGAGGATTTTTACTATTAAATATGGTTATATATAGTATTTTTAAGTAAAATGTGATGATTTCATTGATTTTAGATCTTGAAAACAAAAGAAAAAAAGGCTCGACGACATGTAGTGTCATACAGGTTCATAAGATCTCAAATAGAGATCGATTAATATCCATCAGAGGGACGTAAATGATATATCCATCCAAGATCCAATGTTTTTGGAGCATATAAGGCCAAAAACGAAGCAGAATGGCTACAATTGATTATCAGAAATCAGATTCGAGGAACTGGGAAAATCAAGACTACACACTGTGTATAAGGATAAACACTCGACATGTATCATTTTATGTGTGGTAGCTAGTGGTTTAGAAGTTCCCAATGATGGAATGGTGTCTGTCCCACCTAAATTTCATGTACCTCATACCTTGGTGGATGATCCTTGTAATGGACCACATATAAAGGAATTCATGTTTGTGTACATGGCCAGACACACGGTCATGGACTAGAGTACACAGATATGAACCAACGGACATGGCCCAATATAGGTTAGCCTGGAAATACCGTGTACTCCACCTACATGGCTTGTACTACTAAATTGATAAGGATACATTAAATGGATATGGACACATATAGATTTTTTAGTGGGACCACACACCCAGTGCCCCCCCCCACATGTCGTTTATTCCTTGGATCCTTTTAATTAACTTTGAGATTTCATATCTGCTTTGTTTGAACTCCTTTTTTGGCCCACAATTAGCGTATCCAAAGTATTTTAAACATAAAACATAATGGTTCCCCCATTTTTTAGATTTTGAGATACAATATGAAATGTTCCTAGAATATATATTGTTTTGGTGATTCTCAACGATCGATGTTATCTTGTTGGATCACTAGACACTACCATGTTTTACCGTTTAATTGAGATGGAAAGTGGTTTAATTGATGACTATCATGTTACCGCCTGCAGTAGAAATGGGAAGTGGAGTCTTAGATAAATAATAAGTTGTACACACCATTAGAGATGAGTAGGGGTTTCCCCTATGACTATAGAGTTGTACACTCTATTCGACCTCTGCAACAAACTCCTTGATGAATATCAAGTTGTACCCTCCAATAGAGATGGGTAGTGGAGTCCTCAATGTCTTTTGAGTTATACCCTATTGTAGAGTTGTGAAGTGGATTCTATCATGAATTCTGAGTATCACCTTCTAGTAGATATGGGTAGTGGGTCCTCGATAACATACAAATTGGAAACCTTCTATTATACGTGGTCATGGGTTCTCTACATCCGGTTTCTGGCCACTCTACTATCAAATACAGAACTAAGGTGTGGTTTTACTTGGAAATATACTTCTAGGAAGACACATGAGATGTTAGAAATCAGTAATGGACTTTTGGAATAGTTTTCAACATTTCTTTTTAGTTTGAGTTGTTATATGTATATACCCTTACACTCATACTTGGACATCTTTATACTGATCATATATATATATTAACATGTATGTATAACCTTGTATTTAGTTACTCTCTTTCCATGTGATGTGAAGTCATATGGGGTATGCCACATGATTTTTTGTGTCCAGATTCATGTTGTAGAATGAGTCTACTCTCTTACTGTGAGTGTTGAAGACATGAATTTTCAATTACATACTCCCCATATCTAGACAATTGTGCTTCAATGATGTTACATTCAATATATTTTTAGGTTCATATATTCTGTTTATCTAAATCAAGAATTTACTACTATTATATTCATGTTTTATCTCTTACTAATATCCCTTCATCTTTGGGGAGTCCTACTGGGTATGTATATACTCACCACAACATGAGATTTCCTTGCATGTGTTGTATCTTATGAAGATGACAGTCAATTCAAAGGTGACTTCAGATGAGTTTAGAGATTACTACTTCCTTGGACCATGTTTGGTGGTTTGATCTTGTGATTGAATAAATGGGCTCTCTCTCAGTAGTTTACAATTACATTTTAGTCATGCTGAGACATATTTCTGTGTGGCCATGTATTTTTCCCCTTTAATATGCACGTTTCACTATTTTACTCTTGTACAACCTAATGGTTATGAATGATTCATTTACATTCTAGCTAATTTTTATATTTTATTCATTTCTTGTGGTATTTTACATCATGTATAATAATCATGTGAGGGTAGGTACTTAGGAACAGGATTTTAAAAGATATAAATTATTTTGGAACTGATCTCTAACAATTGACTATTGATGTGGTCTTTGGGTAGTTGTGGCATGTGGCATGACTTGGGATGAGTCATGAAATATTGGTAATAGATCATGCTCTTTCCTTTGTACATAGTTCCGACTACTCTCCTTATTTATATTTTGTTGGTATTTAGGGAAACAATGTCAAATTTTCTCGATTGTAGATATTATAGCAACCCTTCACTTTATTTCACACATAAAAATAATTTATTTAATAAAAACATCACTTGATACAACATAGTTAATCGAGAGGTCTAGTGTCTTTGGGAATTAGAATCATTACATAACAACTTAAAACATAAAACACAACATCCTATTGAAAACGTCTTCTATGTGACCACGTCATACTTTTGTACTTAGCATTTCATGGGATAACCTAAGGACATTAATAATAAATTAATGAGCTATAAATACTAGTAATGGAGTAAACAAGGCCAAATAATAATAATTCAGTACATGTTAGGAAATACACATATCAATGGAGCATAAGAGGAACATGAACATGAAGGCATGATATAGAGTGATTATCATAACATGGAAATGTGGCAAAAAATTTAACATGATATTGTCATGAGCCAAGGCACATTGCATATGGGGCATGAGTAACCCGTCATTTCAGTGAATTATCATGAATAAACCCTCATTTAACTTGACATATCATGATACTAAACCTTACCCAATTCATTGAAGCGCTACCAGGGAACACCTTTCTTTATCATTTCATTTCATTGATAACCGTGCTACATGGTTTACAAAACATGGAATCATTAAAAATAATCATTTATTCCTCAAAAAATGGAATTTTAAATTCATACATGAAATTCTTTAATCTATATGTAAATCGTTATATATGTGAATACCCATGATAGATAAATGGGCATGGTATTCAATATAAAATAAAATTGGCTTGGTAAATCATCGTGTAATTTCGGCAGCACCATAGTGTGACATAAGAATCAATAAAAGTGATTGATGAGAGTGAAAATGTGTATAATAATATGATATATAAGTGTACTACAAACGTGTTATATAGAAACATGTCCCAACATATTTAACGGAATTTTGATTCATAAAACAACCGAATTTTTTGAATGTAAATGCGGAGAGAGAAATCCCTTACTGAATTGCAGCATGGTAACAAGTGTACTTGGGAGGAATTAATTAGAGTGAAGGGGGTATCTCATCACTAAAAACGAAATTGGGAATTTTTTGGAAGTGTGAAATAATACCCCATGTTTTATTTTAAAATAAAACTGTATAACAATATAATTAAATTTTGTAAAAAATGAGAAAGGAATAAATACCTTACATAGAATTGTGATCCCAAAGGATTGGGATTGTCTTGAGAGAGGATACATTGGATATTTGGGAACCTTGGGAGGATTATAGAGAGTGTAGGGAAGAGGTTTTTCAATCTCAAAAGGATTTGAGTGAAGAGGAAGTTGGATCATGGGTGGGTTTTTATAAGAAAAGTGAGGGAATTTTTTATTATTTAGGTTTTGGCCACAACACATTAAACAAATCAAATCCACAAACCATCCCATGGTTTTTCCAAAGGTTATTGAAAAAGGGGAGTGAAAAAAAAATTATTTTATAAGTCCACTATCCAAACTTTTTATAATATTAAGCATGCTTATGTGGAGGTGAGTCACACTCTCAAGGAAATCATTTTGAAATTAAAAAATGTTTTATAAGTCTTGGATGGTCCATTAAGGATATGATGTATAAACAAAAGAAACCTAAAATCATATTATTTTAAAATTAAAAGATTAATTTTCTAAACTCCATTGTTATAGTATTGTATTACATCACTGTTGGGTTATTATGTTGTCGTAAAACACAATACATATTTAAACATTATTTAACTTTTAACCAAAAATTTGATTGTCTCAGAAAAATATGAAGCATTCATCATTGGAAAATTTCCATGTCATTATTCCAAAAATAATACATATTTTATTTAAATATTTTTCTATTAATTTGAATTATTACATTTATAATAAAAACTGACATTTATACAAAATTCATCAGTTTTGAAAAAAACAACATTCAAAACATAATATGAATTAAAATTTTATTTATAAATATTTCATGATAACATATATTTAATAAAAAGTAATTTATTAATAATATTTTTTAATAATATTTTATAATTAAAATATACATTAATTCATCAAAATAGAATTTGAAATTTAATATTAAGTAAAAGTACTATTTGTTCTTTGAAGACTATTTACAAAGTAACAATAACAAAAATGAATGTATATTCTTTATTATATAAAAATAATAATGCACATAAACATAGTGCTAGGTTCTTGTTACATAACCCCTTATAACACCTTCATATTACCTATGAGTAAGGTGTGCTATGGTGACATTCTTTTGGGGTGGCTCGGATAACATCACTTGGATGATAATCTCTATCAACTTCCACTTCTCACGTAGGCGGTTCCATTAGAGATAAATCTATTGATTCTAATATTTGTCTTGGTCATGTTCAAAGCCCAATGATGCCACCTTATTTATGAGCTTTGACAAATGGTCTTCTTGTGGATCAATTCTACTAGATGAGGCTATCTATTCTTTTGTCTGAGAAAATTGGATTTGTTTGAGCCTAATATTTATACTTATCAATTGATCACTATTCAATGACTATTTTGAAAATTGTAACAATTATTAACGGTATTTTTAAATCCTAAATCAAAAACACAAATAATTTCATATGTTATATAACCATTTTTCATAATAAGATATTAAATTATATTAAGAGTAATATTCATTGGTATAAGTTTGGGTTATTACAATATTCCCCCATTAAGAAATTTCACCCTAGAAATTTCTTTTTCCCACACTAAAATATATGCGGGTAACTCAAATTCATCACTTCCAATGATTTTTATGTTTCATCTTCAAACATTGGGTTTCTCCACAGCACATTGATGAGGGGAATTTTTTTATTTTTTAGAACTTTTTCTCTACGATCTAAGATCTACACCAGCTTATCTTCATAGGATAGGTCATTCTCCAATGGTACCACCTCTTGATTGAGTACATTTGATGGGTCAGGTATGTACTTTCTCAACATTGATACATGGAAAACATCATGTACATTAGATAGGATCGATGGGAGTGCAAGTCGATATACCACTACTCTAATGCAATCAAGCATCTCAAAAGTGCTGATGTACCTTGTACTAAGAATTCCCTTCATCCCAAATCTCATAACCCACTTCCATGGTGATATGTGAAGGAATACCATGTCTCTGACATAATACTCTAGGTCTCATCGATTATTATCAACATATAGCTTTTTTCGACTCAGAGTAGATTTAATGTGTTGTTTTATGGTCTTTTCCTTCTCCATCATTTCTTCGACCATTTTTTGACCTAGGATTCTTCTCTCGCCATCTTCATACCAAAATTTCAGTGTTCTTCACCTAATCCCCTATATGGCTTCATAATGATCCATTTGGTTTCTTGAGTGGAAACGGTTATTGTAAGAGAACTCAACTAGTGGAAGACGTTTATCCCATCCTCCATTGATGTCCATTGAGAATGATATCAACATGACCTCAAGTGTCTGTATAGTCCAATCAGATTTTCCATCAGTTTGAGGATGATAATCTGTAAAAATGATCATCTCAATTTTTAGAGCATGTTGAATACTCTTCCAATAAATATAGGTGAATCTTTGATCACGATCAGATACAATCGTAAGTGGTACTCCACGCAGCATTACCAATTCTATGATATATATTCTTGAAGGATGATCCATTGATAAGTCTTATCTAATTGCAATGAAGTGTGTAGTGTTTGTAAGTCGATCCCAAACATCCCAAAAATAATTGTTTCCTTTAGTTGTCTTCTGATGTCAGGAGAAACAATCCATGGGGAGGTTCTCCCATTTCCATACTGGTAAGGGTAATTGTTTCATGATCCCCTTAGACTTCTTCCTCTCAGCCTTTACTGGCTCACATACTAGACACATTGATGTATACACAATGATCTACTTCATCATGTTATCTCACCAGTAATGCTTGTGGAGATATCCATACATATTTATGTTTCCTATGTGAATAGAGAAATTTGAACTATGTGCATCATCTAGAAGAACATTCATTAACTCTGGATTTGATAAAACGCATTATCATGAACCAAATATCACAATTCCTTCTCCATTAACATTTAACTCCATGGATTCCCCATTTATGAATGTTTTAACTTATTTTAAATACCCACCTCATCCTTTCTATCATCATTCAACCTTTAAAAAAGAGTCGGTTGAGCAATAATTTGTGAAAGGATTGATGATGTTCCCTTCCCTTTAGTCCGATGTCAATATTAATAAAATCTAAGAAGATTGGATCTTTTTAAATTATCATCATTGATAGTATTTATAGGTCCTTTCTACATAGAGAATCTTCCACCTTGTTTTCTTTACTAGGGTGGTACGGGATAGAGTATTCATAGTCTTTGATCAACATTAACCATCATTATTGGAGCATGTTCAAATCTTTCTGTGTGAATACATACTTGAGGATTTTTTGATTCATACATCTCAAAAAAGTGGTAATGTGACCAAATATACAAAAGGAATATTACTCCATCTAACTTTAGATCAGGTTTTGGATTTTTTTTCTCATGAAAATTAACTTTTCTTGAATCATAGTCAATGACAGTTTCATTTTTCATCAACACACTGCCCATTCCCTTCTTCAATGCATCATTGAATACCACAAAATGTTTTCCACTTTTGGGTAATGGGTGCAAGAGTGCAGTGATAAGAATCATTTTAAACTCCAATAATATCTCTTCACATTCACCACTCAAGGAAAAATTCACTCCCTCCTGAGTTATCTGTGTAAGAGGGTTTCACAATTGTGAGAAATTTTTCACAAATATGTTATAATATAATGCTATCCCAAAGATGCTGCAAATATCTGTTATTGAATTTTGCCTCAACCATCAATCAAATGCAGCTGTCATGGAGGTATCCTTAGATATCATATTGCTTGTGATGATATGACCCATAAATGAGACATTCTTTAATCAGAACACACACATTGTGTACTTTTCAAAGAGATTATCTTTTCGCAAGGTCTCTAGTATATTTCATAGATTCTCCTCATTAACCTCTTTTTTATCAAAGAATATTAGAATATTTTCTATAATGACTACCACAAATTGGTTGAGGTAAAATATAAATACTCTATTCATCAAGTACTTGATGATTTATGGAGCATTAGTGTGTATGAAAGGCATTACTATGAATTTATAGTGCTCGTAGATTAATCGAAAATCAATCTGGGGGATATCCTCCTTCTTCACCCATATGTGGTAATATCTTGACCACAAATACATCTTTAAAAAGTATTATTCTCCATGTAGATGTTCGAATAAGTAATCAATTTTTGGCAGAGGATACATGTTCTTTATCGTGATTTTGTTGAGCTCACGATAATCAACACAAAGGCACATTGACCCATCCTTCTTTATGATGAAAAGGACTTGTTAACCCTATAGTGAAGCACATGGGCATATAAACCCTTTATCCAGAATCTCTTATAGTTGTTTCTTCATCTCCTCAAGTTCTACAACAACTATTGTATATGGATTCAAGTAAACTGGAAACACCCCAAGCATAAGGTAAATTGAGAATTCAACATCTCTTCTGGGAGGAAGAACATGAAATTCCATGCTAAAAACTTCATCAAATTCCCTCAAAATTTTCATGTCTTCATGTATGGTTGTTTCCTTTGACACAATCATCTATTTCAGATACACTTTTTCATAGGGCTGTAATATCTACACTTGAGATGATGGTTCTAAAGAACATTCATCTTCCTTATTATAGTTGTATAGAATCGAGGGTCAATTATCCATATGGAGAGTGATTTCCCCAGCACGGTAATTTATATTGGCTCTATATAAGGAAAACCAATCCATTGAAATAATTTATTCACACTCCACTAGAGTGAGTATGGTGAGGTTCCATAGGATGTTCAATCCATAGATTATGACACGGGAGGATTTATATTCATGGGATGCAATAATTTTCCCATTTTTCATACTTTCCGACATCTTTACTTCTATGATTTTTTGTGCTGTTGAGATTGTTCTACAAAACATTAGGGATATAAAAGAATGATGAGAACCAGAATCAATAAGTAACATTATTATTCTTGAATGAAAAACTAGAATACCTATCACCACAGCATTTTTACGGTTCACATCAGTGGTAGTGATGGAAGAGACCCTCCTTTGATTCCTTGATGGTTGTTGGTTACCTTAAAAAACCCTTGGTTAGGGCACATGTCTGAAATGTGTGTCGGTTATTTTAAGTTCAAGAAATGAACAACGCGTTGAGGGTTAAATGAAGCATTCCAATCATACATTGCAGCAACATGTTTCTATTTTCTGAAGTTAATAGCCAGATTCCCTTCTCTATCAGACCTAAAACATTTCTTTTTCCCCTTCAAGAAATTTTGGGGGTTCTTCTTTCAGAAACTTTAGAATGTGGGGTGATATATTCTCTAAGCACCATTGGATTTATCTACTGAACCACCAATATTTATGTCCTCATTATTTTTTGTATCCTCATGATACCCTTGATATTATTCGATCTCCATTTTAGCAATGTGGGAAAATCTGTCATTTTCATCATAGACATTGAAGTCACAGATTTCCAGGGTATTCCATAGGCTATATTTTATCCCACCAGAGAAGCGGTCAACATTTTGTTTGGGGGCAACGACAAGGGTAATGAAGTATCGTTCAATCCTTGTGAATTTTTCCTCTCATACTCTGATGGATTCATCATACTTTTTTATAGAAAACTAAGACCTTTTTCACCTTAATTTGGATGGTGCGCGGAAAATATTTATCAAAAAACCTTTTTATAAAATCCTTCTATTCCAATGCTTTTATCACCTCCTCATGGTTCACATTTTTTATCAATGTAAACCATTAATCTGCCTCACCCTCCATATGATAAGTAGCCAGAAGAACCTACTCTTATTCAGAACATTGAAAGATCGAGAAGATCTTTTCAATTGAGTAGATCCATTGTTCAAAAACAGTGGGATTAGATGATCTATTAAAATTAGGAGGCCCTTGTCCCATGAAGGTCTCTATTATGACATGTTCTTTCTTAGGGGGTTGAACGTTACTCTTTACCCATGTTCCTATTGAAATCTTGAGTTAACTGAGAAAGTATTGTGACAATATTCGTGATTCCCGCACACAGTGGATTGGTCATCTCATTAGAATAGTCATCATATTGATCATTACGTCTGTTGTTATCCCGATACCTCCTATTACTGGCCACTGTATAGAATTAACGTAAAGTTAGTTGTAACAAAAAAGGAAATCTAAAGACTAAAAGGGATCACTAATAAATTAATATTATTTCCCAAGCTTATGAATTCTTAGGATTTATTCAATGTTATCCATAATCTAATTCATGAAATATATTAATAAGTAAATTTTTATTGCATAAATAATGGTTCATAATGATCTTATGAATTTACCAATCCATATCCCCTGGGAGTGCCATAACCAAGAGTAAATCAAGGCTCGTTTTCATGTACCAGGATACCCCAAGTCAGACCTGAAACACCTTGTCAAAGATTTCACTTCCAGGTACATATGTGCTAGAGCAGCCTATACCTACTCATATCCAGACATGGATTTATTTTCATTATAAACCATATACTAAACTCTCAACAAAACATAGGGATATTTTTATTATACTTATTCTTATACCAATGGTTTTCACTAGGTATTTCTAATCCTAATCCTAAAAATAACTAAACCAATCCTCTGATACCATATAAATCAACCCTACTATTTATTCCACACATAAACATAATTTATTACATAAAACATTCACTTGATACAACATAGAATATTGATAGGTCTTCTGTATTTCGGTCTTAATAACATTACATAAAAACATAAAATGCAACATCTTATTGAATACTTCTTCTACATGACCTCATCATTCCTTGGTACATATAATTTCATGGGATAAACTAAAGAAAATAATAATAAAAGGGTGATCAATATATCCCAGTAATGGAGTAATTAAGGAATAACATGATGAATGAATTATATGTTAGAAAATAGAAATATCAATGGAGCATAAGTGAAACATGAACATAAAGGCATGATCTAACATGATTATCATAACATATAATTGTGGAAACAACATTTAACATGATATTATCATGATCCAAGGTCCATTACACATGGAGTATGAGTAAACCATAATTTCAATTTAATTAGATTGATTAAACCCTCATTGAAATTCATGTATCATGTTATTAAACTTTTCCCAATCTATTGGAGCGTTATTAGGGAACACCCTTGTTAATCATTTCATTTCATTCATATGTGTGCCCCATATATCACATAACTTGGAATCATTAAACATCATAATTTATTCCACGATAATGGAATGTGGAATTCATATATCAAACTATATAATCAATAAGTAATTTTCCATAAAGGTGTATACACAGGATATAGAAATGGGCATGGTATTCACTACTCAATGACTTTGTCTTGAAAGATCGCAGTGCAATTTCTACAGCATAACAACATGACATTACAATTAAAAAAAGGGATGATGAGAGATAAAGGTGTGTATAATCATAGGAACATGAAATTGACCATAAGGGGGTCATATTGATACATGTCTCAACATATGTAATGGAATTTGGATTCATAATACAAAATATTTTCTTGAATGTAAATGTGGTGAGAGAAATCTCTTACAGAATTTCGGCATGGTAACAGGTGTACGTGGGAGGAATTAATGAAGAAGAAAGGGGTATATAATCATTCAAAAATAAAAGGGATATTATGGGGGATTTGATAAATTATACCCCATCATTATTAATTAATAATAATATGTTATAACTAGAGAATAAAATTTGTAAAAAATGAGAAAGAAGAAATCCCTTATATGGAAGTGTGATCCCAAAGGCAATGGAGTGGCTTGAGAGAGGATTCTAGGGAGCTTGGGGCGTCTTGGGAGGATTATAGAGAGTGGATGACATAGGTTTGTCAAGCTCCAATGGCTTTGAGTAAAGAGGAATTGGGTGATTGGGTGGGATTATCTTTTAAAAGATAGGGAATTATTTATTATTTTTTTTTCCCACCACACATTAGACTTATCAAATCCAAAACCAAACCATGGTGGTTTCCCATGGTTTTTGGAAAAATGGGAGTGGAAAAAATTATTTTATAAGGCCAATGTTTGAATGTTTTAAAATATTAGGCTTTATTATGTGGAGGTGAGTCACTCACTCATAGAAATCATTTTACAATGACAAAATGTTTTATAAGTCTTGGAGGAACCACTAAGGATTTGAAATATAAATAAACCAAACCTAAAATCAAATTATTTTAATTGTAAAGAAAACATTGTTCAAATACCATGTTTATAGTATTTTATTATATCACTATTGGGTCATTATGATGTCATTAAAGACATTACATATTTAAACGATATTTATTTTTTACTCAATAATTTGAATGTCTGAGATAAGTATAAAAAATTCACCATTGGATATTTTCAAAGCCATGATTTAAAAAATAATATTAATTTTATCTAAATAATTTGCAAAAATATGTGAATTATTAATTTTATAATAAATACCGTCATTTATAAAAAATTCATTGGTTTTGAAAAAAATAGATTTCAATCCATGTTAAAAATTTCAATTTATTTCATAAAATTTATACAATCATTGATATTTAATAAAACTTAGTTTATAATAATATTTTATTACAATATTTTTTAATTCATAAATCCATTAATTCATCAAAATAGATATTTTAATTGAATATTAACTCGATGTACTAGTTTTTTGTTGACAACTATTTAAAAAGTAATAATAATAAAATGAATGTATATTCATTATTATATACAACAAAAATAATGTATATAACCATAGTGCTAGGGTATTGTTACATAACCCCATATAACTCCCACATATGACCATAGGGTAATGTGTGTAATGGTGATAGACTCATGGGGTGGCTCGGATAACATCGATTGAGTGGTAATATCTACCAACTTCATCTTCTCCCATAGGAGATCCAATTAGAGATTAACGTGTAGAAGCTCATCTTGGGCTTGTTCATTAGTAAATCCCAGTGATGCCACCTCCTTTATGAGCTCCTAAAAATGGGATTCGTGTGGAGCAATTCTGCAAGATGAGGCCATCACATCTGTTGTGTGAGTAAATTGGATTTGTTAAAGCATTGTATTTATACTAATCAATTAATCACTTTTCAACTGCTATATTAGAAATGGTAAGAATTCAAAATGGTATATTAAAATAAAATATCATAAAATAAAATAAGTACATATGTTATATAACCATTTTACACAATAATACATTTAATTATACCAAGAGGAATTTTCATTGATAAAAGTATGGTTTGTTATAGATCTCAAACAATGTGTTCTATTAACGGTGCATGTCGATCACGTATCCATTCAACAAGACCTTGACTACCTACTTGTTCAATTGAAAAAAAGATAGATTGGTTGTAGAGAACAATGGAACATGTATCATATAGGATTGTGTCTTTGACTAAAGTTTTGAATCATTTTACAATTATTGTTAAATATTTATCTCCTCATCTGACCATGACACATCTTAATAAATCTCAATATGCCTCTATGATGAAATCCAGATAGGATACCTACTCTAGATATTGATGATGATCCGATGAATGATGGGGACATAGTTCATGGTCCAACCTGTGACCAACTTCCTCTATGTGGGTTTGTAGTAGCACATCCACCTGTTGAGAAATACTTCATTCCAAAAGATCATTCTAAGGATGCATGTAGGGCCTACGTAATCCATGACCACTAGTTCCAGAGGATGTTGAGGTTCCATAGTGATCTAGATCATCGGGAAGAAGAGGATTGTAAAGAGTCGGTGGTCCATATCCTTAGGCTTATTAAGACCCAAAAAGTTCGGGTGACTGAACATCAATATATCATTTTCCCTGGAGTAGTTCGGCACTAGTTGAGTTATTTAATGAATTTTCAAGATTAATTAAAGGTCTGGTGTCCTTTCTTCCTTCAAATATTTCTTAAGAAGTACTTCCACTCATGCTTCTGCTCAATTTAAATTCATGAGGTTGTGACTTTTATACAGTCAATGGTGTTGAATCATCATATTCTTTAGCATGTGATAGTGTCTCAGTTGGGAGATATCAAATGGGATGTCTTACATGACCAGATATCAATAGGCAACTCACTATATGGATATTATAAAGGAGGTAATCATGTCAGATTTTTATAGTGATAGATGGTAGATCCAGCCATAATGTGAGAGGAGATGATAAAATAGTTTCACACCTATCTTCTAGTTTCACCTCTTGATGTAGGGAAGATGTACATAGACCTTCAGTGATAGTTTTAGTGTTAAAAAATGAGATAATGACCAATTGATTTTCATCCCTCGGTGAATCACTTCTCTATAGGTGAAGGATAATCACCAAATTATTGTGGGTTTGTTGCAGCCCCTTGAGATCATGATGTGGATGTGGAATGACATATATATGGAATTTGTGACATGTATTCCGTGTAGAAAAATGTTCATGACTCCATATGGGTCATAGTAAACCAAATAAAGAAGCTGACACACTTCAATAATATCAAAGAGTAGAGTTTGGTATAGATTTTGTGGTAGTTATAGGTGTGAGATATTTTTATCCTTCATAGGGTGGCCTTGATAATCATCTCGGGTCATGAAATGTTTTTATGTCCTGATTTTGTGGTGGCAAGGAGGAGGAATTTTTTACCCAAATGAGGATGAGTACACCCTTTCAGCCAAAACCAATGGTTTGACCGAGTGAACTATCCGGGCATTGGATGATATACTAAGGGTTTTCAAGTTAGACATTGTTCAGAGCTAGGAGTATCATTTTCCCTTGGTGGAGTTTGATTACAACAATAGTTACCACTCTACCATCAGCATGGATACATTTGAGGCCTCATATGAGAGACCCTGTAGGATACCCTTGTTCTCGCAGTAAGACATCTCTAGTGGGCCCAGAGATGGTAAAGGTGATGAATGATATTGTCCAAGACATCCATGAGTCGATGGGGATAAACAAGAGAATACAAAAATCACATATAGATCACCATATTAGGCCCTTAGAGTTTGATTAGGGATACCATGTTTTATTAAGAGTCTCCCAAAACTAAGGATTGTGGAGGTTTAACTAGGGAGAGAAGATATCCTCAAGGATCAGAGGGTTTTTCGATATCTTTTCATGGGTCAATGAAGTTGGTTAGCACCTATCCTTACAACCAACAAAGTATTCAGTGCATCAATTCTTCTACATTTAATAGATGAGAAGATACGTGCATGAACTAATGTATGTCATCAAATGAGGTGAGCTGGATAACGAGGATGGATCCACCTTTTGGGAGGACTCATTGGAGTTTGATGATCGACAATAGAGGATCATATGTGGATGGAAAATATCATCAGTTATAATGTTGTTGTAGTATCTGAATATTAAAAATAGTTCCATGATATGGGAAATACTAGTGTAGGCATAGTATGCCAGGTTGTTTGCTTAGTTTTTCTTTTTGGGGGACAAAATGATGGGAATGATGTAGAGACCCGTTTTTTTCTTTATATTACATTAAAATAATTCAATATAAATTCCTAGGTCTTGGTATAGAGACACCATGTGATTATGAGGCTTTTTGTGCCCATAAATAATTTTATGAAAATATTAAATACAATTTATATTACACAGACAATGTTATAAAGTAAAATATTAAAACTCAAAAAATGGAAGCTCAAATCCAAAATCTAAGATCCTGGTTGATTCCAGAACATGATGTTTTCCAAAGGCGTGACATAAAATGGGTTAGTCCCGGGTGTTTGTATTTCTCACTCATTGGAAGTACATTTAGTGGATTAATTTTGTATTTAATAAATTAATAAATTAATTTATACCAAAATAAAAAATCAATAAGAATACTATGTTGGAGAATCTACCAGGTTTAGATACATAAACCCTTGGAGTATTCAAGTTTTTATCCATCCTTCTTCATTGGGGAATCACATCAGACATTTACAAAACACTTGATCCGAGAAAATTAGGATGTAGTGAATGTAGTGAATATCTTCAATCATTGATGAGTGTGTTCTTAGAGGAAGAATGATCCTATATCTTGGATGGACTCATGAATTGGTGATTTATAGACTTTTGAATAAATATATTGAGCATATTGATCCCTATTCTTGGATCTTTTCCAATTGTTAATTGAGAATGAGCCTACGTACTGAAATATTATTTAATTATTCTTGTTTTATACCCCTAGTATTTCCATTTTTGATCCCTAGAAAAGAACACATGGCCAATGATGGTTAATCTTTTCTTATGTTTCTTTACTCCCAAATTTCCCTTTCCGCTCATAAATAATAGTAACTATGATCCCGAATAAACATTTTCAAGTAGTACTATGCTGGATAGGACCCCCATAATCACAATGAATCGACGAAAAAGTCTTCTATCGATCAAATAAGGTTATATATGGGTTTGTTTTCAAGGAACTAATTATTTTTTGATGATTGGATATAATGAAAACTAAATGTAGAATGCTTGGAAACATGCGACAATGTACATGTTTTCATGAACACAACTAGAGATTGATTTCTTGCCACAAGAGGGTTAGAAACGATAGATCTAGGAAAGATATGATGTTTTTAGATAGAGATAGGGTTATAAAAATATGTTCAATAGATACATTTGAGTAGAGAAAATCTGATCTGAGGAACTATGCAAAACCAAACTACATGTTTTGTACAAGTATAAACAGAAAATGTTTGTCGCCATAAATGTTACGAGTTGAGTATCATGAAATCATAAGGATAGAATGACATGAATTCAACCTACAGGACACGTACCACATCCCCAGGTAGATGAGCCATGTGATGTACTATCTAGGAATGACTCTGTGTGGGAGTACATGGCCAGGAACACGAACATAGATTAAATAACATGACCTAGTACCAATTAGCCTAGACATTCCATGTAGTCCACCTACACAATGTGAATTGAAACATAGATATAGATCCATGTATTGTCTAGAGACACAGTAAGTTACTGGAGTGGGACCACATGAATTTTGTTTCCCCTCACATGTCGTGTATTCCTTGGATATTTATAGGAATCTTTATGGTACAGTATCTCTTTCATTTGTGATCATATGTTTTCACATGAGTAGTCTATCATGAGTTATTTTATCATAAAAATATATGGTTCTGATTATTGTGGATTTTGAGATATGATGTAAATTTTTTGGGAATGGTGCTTTGTTAGGTGATGCCCAATGATGGATGTGATCATTTTGGATCACCAGAGACTACGAGGTTGTATAATCCAGTAGAGCATGGATGTGGAGACCTCGATGTCTACTAAGTTGTATCCTCTATTAGTGCTCAGTACTTGACTCTTCAATGACTACCTAGTTTTAACCTCTAGTAGAGATGTGAAGCGGATTCTGTGATCACTATTGAGTTGTAACCACTAGTATATTTGAGCATTTATGTCCTCAACAACAACTGAGTTGTACCCTCTATCATAGTTGGGTGGTGGTGTCCACAATAACTAATATGTTGTACCCTCCAGTAGATATGGGTAGTGGAGTATTAGATGAATACCAATTAGTATCCTCTAGTAGAGCTGGTCAGTGGGTCCTCAACGACTTATAGAGTAGAACCCTTCTAATACATCCCGGAATGGGTACTCTATTTCATGATTTTGGACACTCGACTATATATAATAGTAAAGAGGCATGGTTTTAATTGGTTGATTACATCTGTGTAAACACATGTGATGTTGGGAATTTTCAATGGATTTTTGGAATTATTAGCCACTCTTCTTTTTTTCTTTAGTTTTGATATATATATTCTTTACACATTCATTTGGGGTTATTTTGACTAAGAATATATATATATATATATATATTCTTATGTTTCCATTTCTTTGTATTTGATTACCCTTTTTCCATGATAGGTGAAGATGCACATGGTATTCCACCTGCTTTAAATGTCTAGATTCATGTGGTTGAATGATTGTACTTTCCTAACATAGGTGGAATAGACACAACATATTGTCCATTTACTCACCGTGTTGAGAATCATGTGCTTTATGATGATACTTTATCTATTGGTTTGGGAAGAGCAGTTCTATTTGAGTATATATTTCATCTATTGTCATTATATTATTATCGTATCACTTACTACTCACCATACAACATTTAAGGCCCCATACTCAGTATATATAAAATCACCCCAACATGGGATTTTACCATATAGTTCATTTATTATGAAGATGACAGAGAGGTTGGTAGTGCATTGCGAGGATATTAGAGAAACCAGGTACTTTGGACTGCATATTATGTTCGCAGCATGGGTTTAGAAACAGGGTTTTCTCAGCATTTTACTTTTCAAATATTTTTCAGGTTGGGACATTTTTTCTGTATGGCATGTATTTTTTTGTCATTATATTTCATTTTTAACTATTGTACTCTTGTACACCAGAGATGTTATGCATGATCGGTTAACTTTCTACCAATGTCACATGTTTTAATATTTCCCTCTGTACATTTCAATTTAGATGACTATTTATATGCATAAAATACTTAGGAAAAAGCCTCCCCATGTTGGTAATGACTTCAGCACTGGTCTCAACCGATGGCCTATGGAGGCAGTCTTGGGGTAGTTGCAAATTGATCCATATCTTGGGTCAGGTCATGATAGATCTGTATCAGATTATGTTCATTCGTTGGGGTGTTTTTAGGACTTTTCCACTTATGATGATTTGGTTTGGATTTATAGAAAATGTTTCAAACTGTATCAAGTGTGGAACTCATGTTATGGAATTCAATGAGTTTTTCGGAAACTGACATATCCATTCACCAATACCTTTAAAAACTACTTGTCGACTCATAATATTGAGAAATTGGATGCGTGGATCAATGGTACGTGCATCATATAGGATTGAGCATTTGGATATCCTTCGGGAGTCAGCTCCCCATTTTTGTTATGTATAAAAATGATCATCTAGACATGGAATGACTTGATTAATATTTGGATGCCTCTATGATGAAATCCATCCATAGTACCTACATTATATTGTAAATATGGTCCAATGAGTGATGATTCCCTAATTCAAGGTCTATCCCATAAACCACTTCCTCTAGGATGGAAGGTAGATGTCCCTACACCTGTCAAGAAGTAGATCGTTCATGAAGAGAATGATTTTGATGAACAAGGTCATAAGAAACTCTATGAATTATAGAGATAGAGGTCGCATACATTTTTCGGGAAGACATATCCTCATAAAAAAGAGGGTTTCCTAGATCAGGTGGTCTGTATCTTCATGCTTATTCAGACCCTGATGGATCCGGTGGTTGCACTAGAAAGGATCCTTTTCTATATAGAAGCTTGGTATTGGTGGATCCTTGTTACACATATTTACAATTAGTCAACACTCTCATATGACTTAGTCCAATATCTATTTTGTGAAGAGTAATAGCACTCTTTATGACCAGTTCAGATTCTGGAGGGTAAAACATTTCTGTTGTAAATGGTGTTGAATGCTCCACTTATAGAGAGAGTGAGAGATTCATATATAAGAGACATCAACTGTGAGTTATTATGTGGCTAGATATCCATAGTTGAATCAACAAAATGGAATTCTAAAGGGGGTATTAATTTCATCCTCTTCAATGGATGGTCAGTGGTTTTAATCACAACATAGGAAGAGGTGATGTGAGAGTTCAACAATTCTTCCCTTGGTATACATAACAGTGTAGGAAATATGAATAGAGGAACTCAATAGTATTTTTTTTGTTTCTCATTAGGATATATCATAGATGATATTGTATCTCGTTGCCTCACTTATTAGTAGTTGAAGGATGTGAACCAACTTTTGAAAGGGTTTCTTCTGACCCTTGAGGTCCTGGAGTGAATGCTGGATTGCATGACCATGGACATTTTAAAAGGGATTCCATGCAAAATTAAGGGACATTACGCCATCTGGGTGATAGTTTACCGAATCATTAAGTCATCACATTTCCTCATAATTAGGGATCATAGTTTAATGGAGATTTTTGGGTAGTTCTATGTATGGGAGATCTTTCTCCTTCATGGGATTCCCTAGATAATCATTTTATATAGTGACATATAGTTTACATCACAATTGTAGAGAGACCTACAAGATGTATTTGGATCCATATTAAAATGACTAAAAACATTCACCCCCAAATTTATAGGAAGGAAAAATGAACTATCTAGGTGTTGGATGATATGTTGAGGGATTGCATGTTATATTTAATCCGGAGATGGGTGGATCATTTTCCATTGGTATGGTTTTTGGATAACAACAACAACTACCACACTACCATCGACATAAAACCTTTTAAGGCCTTACTCAAGAAACCTACATGCCACCCTTTTTTAAGATAGTCATCATTGAGACATCTCTAGTGGGGCCATTGATGGTGATGGTGATGACATTGAAGGATTATGTTATCTCTTAGTGGATGAGGACAAACTAGAGATGAAATAAATCTTATGAAAATTTATGTCAAAGACCCTTTTAGACAGAGTAGGGATACCATGTTTTCTTGAGTGTCTCCCCATGAAGATGATTTGAAATGTTTGAACTAGGATGAATTCTATCCCCATGAATAATTGGGTTATTCTAGATCATGTAGAGGATTGGTGAGATATCTTAGCGCGTCACCATACCCTCACTGATTGATCTGGTGCACAAAATCTCCATCTATCATAGCTGAGGAGATATGTGAATGAATTTATGCATTCCCTTGATTGGGGGATTTCTAGATATCGAGGATGGATCCACCTTTACAGAGATCCCAGTGATGATCGAGTATTGATAGTATAATTCCATGTGTGGATGAATATTCCCCTTGGTCTGTATGTCATTGAAGCATGTGAAAGTGAAAGAGAGTTCATGGGATCAAGAGATCCTGTTGCGGGTAGAGTATCCAAGGATATTTATTAGATTTTCATTTTGAGGACAAAAACCATGAATTATGGAATTAATTAGAGATCTATTTTTTGATAGTATGTACTTAACAAATGATTATATATTTTTTATTGCTAGGTGTGGATGTGATGGGAGATTCTAAGGCTCAGTTCACCCAGATTAATTTTATAAAGATATTAATTATATTTTATATTACAAACTATTGGTTCTTAAATAAAATGACAGAAATATTAAATGGAATCTTCGGACATAAATATGAGACAATAGTTGAGTCTAGAACATGATGTTAGACATAGCTGCGACATAAAATGGGTTGGTTTGGTGCATCCAGACTCCTCGCTCATTTGAGGGTTTTTTTAGTGGATTATTTAACTAATTAAATTTGACCTAAATGAAAAAATAGTAATAATAATACCATAGTGAATCATCAAGGGTTTAACAGTATTAAACCTTGGAGTATTCCAGAGCTTCTCATTACTCCTTCGTTTGTGAATCACATCACTAGACCACGAAACTCTAGATCAGAGCATATTGGGATGGACCAAATGAAAAGAATTTCTTCAACCATTTATGGGTGATTTTTTTGATAAATAATAATCTAATATCCGGGTGGGACTAATAATTTCATTATTTTTTCCCTTTTGATGAAATTGATTGAGAAGATTAATCTATGTTCTTTGATCTATGCCAATTGTGAATTGAGTAGGTGCTCACATACTGAAATCTTATTTGATTATTCTTATAATATAACCATGTTATTACCATTTTTATCATTTTAAAATAATAATTTTCTAGAAATGGTTAAACCATTAATATGGTTCTTTACTCCTAATTTTCGATTTTCATTCGTCACTAATAGGACCCTGTGATCCATGTTCGACATTGTCTAGTGGTACTAGGCCCGATTAGACCACGTGAATCATGATAGATCTATGAAATATGGATATAAATATGAAATAAAGATATATATGGGGTTTTCCAAGGAAACAATGTTATTTTTTATGATTAGAGATATATAAAACCAAATTCGGATGTCTTGGTGACATGCGACGGCATATGAGTTCATACGAACTCAATTAGAGATACATTTATATGCATTGTTGGTCTAGAAATAATAGATCCGACTTAAATGAAACTTTTTTGGATGATGTTATGGCTGACAACAATGTGGAATGGATGAAATCAATTAGCATAAAACTATTTTTAAGAACTGTTAAAAAAATCCTACATTCATTTAACAAGGGTGAACACATGATGTGTATCCCCTTAAGTGTGACCACTTGGGTTTTGGTAAATCATAAGGACAACACAATGTTTATCCATCCTACACACCATGTACCTTAACCATAAGTGGATGATCCATGTGAAAGAACATGAGGTTATGACTATATCTAAGAGTACATGATCACATGTACGGTCATGTACATGAGTACACAGACATAGCCAAAAGGAAACCACATGGACCATGTTATACTGCACACACCATGTAGTCCACCTGTATGTCATGTACTAATACATGGATAGGTATCTTTGTACTCTATAAAGAAATTACTTGGCAGTGGATCGTGACCACAAACCAGGTGTGTTCCCTTACATGTTGTGCATTCCTTGGGTCCTTTTTATGAAACTTTTTGGATCATTATCTCCTTTATTAGATGTTGGATTTTTGGCCATGAGTATGATATACTAATTATTATTATGCATTGAAAATGATGGTTGCCCTGTTGTGGATGTTTTATGTGATGTGAAATTATCTGAGAAAGTTTATTGATTTGGATATGATCGACAATGGTAGTGATCATGCATGATCACTAGAGACTACTGAGTTGTACCCTCAGGTAGAGAGGGATAGTGAATCCCTTCAGTAATATTGAGTTGTACCCCAAGCATAGTTTAGTTGTAGAGTCCCCAATGACTACTGTGTCTTACCTTCTTGTAGACTTGGGTATTGGAGGCATTGATGACTACTGAGTTGTATGAAATAGTAGACCTGGGTAGTGGAGTCTTCAAAGACTACCGAGTTATACCATCAGTTAAAACAATGAAGTGGATTCCTTGATGACTACCGATTTTTACCTTCCAATAGAGTTGGGGAGTTGAGTCCTACATGAATATTGAGTAGTTTCCATCTAGTAGATATATTTAGTGGTTTGTAAATATAATATTTTGTGGAAAACTTATGTTGTACAAGATAATAGGTCCTCTCCTTCATGTTTGTGGCCAATTGAATCTACGACATGATAATAAGGCATGGTTTTTCTAGGAAATCTAATTATGGGAAGATGCATGAGATTCTAGGCACTGTTAATAGAATTTTGGAACTATTGGATACTCTTCTTCTTAGGTTGATCGTTGAGATGGAGATTCTTTTACTCAGTTTTTCTGAGAATCCTTCAACTGAGAATATATATATGAAAATACTTGGAACCAATTACACTCTTTCCATGAGAGGTGTTGTTATGATGGATATTCCACATTATTTAAATGTCTAGATTCTCATAGATGGAGGAACCTCATCTCATAAAATAGGTTGGGAAGACTCGACATGTATTTCATCTACTATACATATCATGCCCATTGTTCTTGGAAGAGGTTACTTTCACTCTTGGTTTGAGTTTATCTATTCCTTATGATTATATCTATCATCTATCGTACCCCTTTTCCTATTGTATCTCTTACTGACCCCCTTAATATTTTAAGGTTTCCTACAACATATGTATAAAATCCCCTCTGCATGGGATTTTCCAAAACATGTCATGTCTTATGAAGATTACGAATAGTTCAACGATGTCTTCAATGGAACTTAGGGATACATTATACTTTGGAACACATATGGTGGTAATAGCTTGGGATTCAGGAGATGATGTCTCTCTATATTTTACTTTATTTAGTTTCTTCAAGTTGGTATATAATTCATGTACGTCATGTATTTTTCCCCATTACTTATAATTTTTCAATATTATACTATCATACACCCTAGTGTTTATGAATTCATGGTTTATTTTGTAGTTATGTTTCATATTTTACTCTTTCAATCTACATGTTTTCATAATGGTGACTGTGTGTGTGTGTAAAAGTAATTTGGAAAATAAACCCCCATGGTAGAAATTCCATAAACAATGGTCTACACCCCGAGATTATGGATGCATGATTGGGGTAGTTGTGGATCAATCCCGATCATGGGTTAGGTCTTGACATATTGGTATCACAGATAGATCACTACATGAGATATTGTTTGGACTAGTTTCATTTCGAGGATTTGGTTGGATTTAGGGAAATAGTTTTATAGTTCCTCCAGTGCAGTTCACGGGCTAGGTAATCAAATTAGGGATTATTCATAGAAGGTATACATTCACCAAGACCATGACTACCTAATTTTTGAAATGACAAGACAAGAATTTAGTTGGAGGTATTAATGGTACATGTATCATATAGGATTGTGTCTTCCACATTTCTTCTTTAGTCAGCTCACAATTTACATATATATATACATACATACATACATACATATATATTACCATATCAAATTGGTTTGTTTTAATAAATATTAGAATGCCTCTATAATGAAAACCTTCCATGATATAATCTTTAAATAATGAATACTATAAAATGAGTAATGTAGACTCAGTTCAGGGTCCATCCCATGACTCCCATTCTCCAGGTGGGAATATAGTAGAACCTCCTCCAATCGAGCAGAAAATCATTCTTGTATATAATATTGAGGATGCACATTGGATTTTTGTGATCTAGGAGTTCTAGGGACAGAGGAAATAGAAGTTTCTTAGTGATCCAGACCCTCATGTAGATGAGGATTTGATAGAGTCAGTGGTCCATTTCCTTAGGATTATACAAAAATATGTGGATTGTGTGGTTACACCGGCTACTATAATTTTCCACACTATATCTGGGAACTGGTGAAATCATATTCCATAGATGAACGATGAGATAACCATATCATGGATTTAATTCTAGATGTTGTGTCATGAGGAGTACTAATTTTCTTTATTGAACTCAAAATGGATTGATGAGGATATGAATTTTCTAGAATCAATGGTGTCAAATCTTCCACTTATCATGCATGTGAGAGAGTCCCATCTATGAGACCTCTAATGTGAGGTCTTAATTGAGAAGACACCCTTAGATGACTCACCAGATAGATATTTTCAAAGAGGGAACCACTTAATATCTTTTTAGGGATGTACGATGGTTCCAATCATGATGTGGGATGAGGTGAGGCGGGATTTCCACATTCCTCCCCTAGATATACATATTATTGTTGAGAATATGTACAGAGACCATTATTGGTAGATTTTTTGGTCCAACATGTGATGTATCATAGCTAACATTTTCTCTTAGTGACTCCTTTGTTAGTAGTTGAAGGTTGATCACCCTGTTTTGAATGGTTTTTTGAAGCCTCAAGAGATCCCAAAGTGGATATAGTATGACATATCTGTACACATTATGATAGGAGTTTTACATAAAGAGAAGGGCCATGATACCATTTTTGTGATAGTTGACCAAATCATGATGCTGAGGAACATCCTTTATACGAGGGAACAATGTTTGCTGGAGAGTTTGGGGAAGTTGTATGTACGATATATCCTTAATATTCATGGAGTTACCAAGATAATCATCTCTGATGGGGCCTGAAATAGGAAATATGGACCCAAATGAGGATTATTATATCCTTTCACACCCATATTGAGAGTATTACTAAGAGAGCAATCTTTTTGTGGGAGGATCTGCTAAGGGATTTCATGTTAGCCTTTTTCCATGGCTAGGAGGATCATTTTAACTATATATATTTGTTATAAATCAACATCTACTACACTACCATATATATGGAACCTATTAATACCCTATATGGGAATCACTTTTGGTCACCCTTATGTAGGACATGGAATGGTGAGACATATCTACTTGGCCCAGAGACGGTGTAGGTGATAATAGGGAAGGTCCAAGTCATCCATCAGTGGATGAGGGTGGTCCAGAGAAGATATAAATTTCATGCAGATCGCCATCATACACCCCTAGAGACTGAGAAGGGAGGCCATGAATTCTTTAGAATATCCCCATAATGAGGATTACTGAGGTTCTTCAAGAGAGACATGCTATCCTCAAGGTTCATCTGGATTTTTCAGATCATACATAGGGTTGGTGAGGTTTCTTACCACCCACACTACCCACAAAACTAGGGAGGGTGTATGAAGCCTTCAACATGACACAGTTGATAAGATACATGCATGAAACTATGCATGTCATTGATTGGGGAAATCTAGGCATCAAGGATGGATCCAAAATTGTGGAGCACCAAGTGGAGATTGATTATTGACAAGAGATGACCATGTGTGGATAGACCATACCCCTGGTCCATGTGTTGCGGTAGCACGAGAACAACAAACAATGTTCTTGTGAGAGGGAGATCTAGATTCATGATCAGTATCACATTTTTTTTATTAGTTTTTTTCGGCAAAGAAATGCTTGAAGTAATGATATTGAAACCAGGTTTTTTTCCTTTTAATACATTTCAATATTTTTATATAATTTTCCAGGTCTAGGAAATGATAATGTATATCATTATAAATACCATTATGTCTGGTATTAATTTTATAAAAATATTAAATATTTTTTATATTACTCATTAATGGTTATTAAATAAAATGGTATTAATCTTAAATGAAATCATAGATCAGAAAAATGAGAGAATGGTTGAGTCCAAAATGCAGTGTTTACCCTAGGCATGGCATAAAAATGGTCAGTGTTGGGTTTTCATACTCCTCAATCATTGGAGGTACATTTTTTGGACTAATTAATTATTAAATTTATTTATTTATTAATTTTTCCTAAATTAAAAACCTATTATAATAATTCCATGAATTATCCTCCAGGGTAAACCTCATAAACCATGAGATGATTCCAGATATTCTCTTTCTTCCATCATTGGTGAATCATCTCGGACAACGATGATACTCTAGATCAGGCTAGATTGGGAAGAAACGAATGAAAAAACAACCATCAATGGTTTGAGAATGAGTTATTTGAGGAATAATGATTCCAAATTTAGTTAGTAATTGTAAATTGGTTATTTAAACCCATTTGTTAAATACATTGAGCACGTTGATCACATTTCTTAGAACCGCAAAAAATTTTAATTGAGAATATGCATGTCTAATGAAATATTAAAATGATTATTTCGTTTTTATAACCCCAATATTACCATTCATGTTCATTGTCAAGGAAAATTTTCCAATGATGGTGAAACCTTTTTTCATGGTGGGTTACTCACAAATTTATCTTTCTGTTTTTCACTAGTAAGACCTCTTGGTCCCAATTTGACATTGACAAGAAGTACCGAGACCAATTAGATCCCCCCTGAATCCCAAATATTGAGGGATGCATCTTGGATTGGTGATTTATGGTCATATATGTTATTATTTCAAGGAAAAAATTATCTTTTAGATTATTAGAGATTAAAAACATTAAATACTGAATGCTTGGTGATGTGAGGCGGCATGTGTGTTGACATGAAATCAAACATTGATTGATTTTAAGACACATGAGGGATAAAAATTATAAATCTAACCTTGATATGATGTTTTGTTATTAGATGTATGGTTTAAAATTTTGTGGAATGGAAAAAACTGCACAGTCTTAATCAGATATTAGGAATTGTGAAAAACATGACAACACAACGAGTTCTTGGATGAACACATACCACATATCCCCTACATTGTGGTGGCCAGGGGTTGGTAAATAGTAAGTATGGAATAATTTTTATAAATACTACACATCATATACCTCATCCCCATGTGGATATGACGTGTGATGGATCATATGGGATGGACTCTGTGTGGGAGTACACAACCTGGCACACAACCATGTACCATAGTACACAAACACGGCTAGAAGGACATGGCCTGGTCTCGATTAGCTTTGAAAAACTATGTAGTCCACATTCATGGCATGTACGACTACATGTATAAGGATACATGTACTATCTAGGGTTACAACCAGGTGGTGGAGTTGGAATACACATCATGTGGGTCCCATCACTTGATGTGTATTCCTTGGTTTTTTTTGGAATCATCGAGGTTATGTATCTACTTATTGTGAATATTGATATTAGTCCATGAGTAGCCTATCAAGAGTGTTTTTTTACTATGAATGTGGGGGTTCCCCCAATTTTTTCTTTAAAGCTATGAGGTTAAATTTTCTAATCACAACACTTGGTTAGGTGAAGCTCGACAATTTAAGTTATCATGCATGATCACCAGAGACTACTGAGTTCTACCATCAAGTACAGGTGGGAATTATAGTCCTAAATTACTATAGATATATACCCTCTTGTATATATGGGATGCAGAGTAATCAAAACTACCAAGTTATACATTATTGTAGAGCAGAATAGTTGATTCGTCGATGACTTCTGAGTTTTACCCTCTATTGGAGCTGGGTTGTGGATTCCTCAATTACTAATGACTTGTAATCTCTAACAGAGCTGGAAAGTGGATTCCTTGATGATTAATGAGTTTTACCCTATAGTATAGTTGAGTAGTGGAATCTCTAATGAATTTCATGTTATACCCTCCAATAAAGATATGAAGTGGAGTCCTTGATGACTACTGAGTAGTATCCTCAAGTAGAGTTGTGCAGCGGTTCTCTGACTACTTACATAGTGAAACCCTTTTGTTGTACCAGGTCGTGGGTCCTCTACATCGAGTTTGTGGCTACATTAATATGTTCCATTATAATGAGGCATGTCTTGACATGGTTGGTTTCATCTAGGTAGATGCATGGGATTTTGCGCATAGATGATGGATCTTTGGAACATTGGTTACTCATCTTCTAATTATGAGAAGTGAGATGGAGAGCCCCAAAATCTATCTCTTTAGATTATTTTTTATAAGCATATATATATATATATAATCCATTGTATCCATATCCTTGGATTTTTTAATCATTTTCCATGAGTGTTGAAAACACATCGGGTATTCCACATGATTTCTCATTCTATCTTATTATGGTTGGACGGGTCAGTTATCTTATTATAGGTGGTGGAGACTCAACATGTAGTTCATTTAATCATTGTGTCAATACCCTTTGTTCTTGGACGAGGTTACTTTCACTTTTTTGTATGAGTTGAGGAGCTCTCTTTGAATATATCTTGTATCTATTTTCTTCTATTCCTATTGTATCTATTACCACTCCCCCTTTAGAATTTGGAGATTCATATAGGGTATGTATATATTCACCCATGCATGGGATTGTCCAGCATGTCTCTTGTCTTATAAAGATGATATTTTTTTCAAGGAGGGCTTCATAGGATCTAAGGGATACATGATACTTTGAACTGCATAAGATGGCTGCAACTTTGGATTCAAGAGAGGGGATCTCTCAATAGTTTACTTTTCTAGTTTCATCATGTTGGGACATATTTCTAGTTTGGAATGTATTTTTTCTATTTAATTTTCTGTTTTTTCTATCATAATAAAGTAAAATATAGAGTTTATTCATGCTTGGTTTACATTATAATTTTGTTTCATATTTTACTCTTTCAATCTTTAATTTTCCATCCAAATGACTATGTGTGTTTGTATAGGTTCTTATGAAAAAGAATACCCATGTTAAAAATTCCCTTGGCACTGTTTTCTACCCCTATCCATTGGAGGTGGTCTCAAGGTTGTTACAACTCGAGCCCTTCCTTGGGTCAGGTTGTGAAAATGTCGTTGAGAAACATTTTGATATTAGTTTTGATAATCAATCCCAATTCATCCATCTTGTTTCTAAAGATCCATTTACCACCAATTTACATCTTATCCAAATAAAAATCATCTAAAGACAAAACATTATTTCTATAAAATTATTTTCCTTATCATTCATATCAATTTTTAATTTGGATCATTTAATGAATTTTCATAATTAGTTGGGAAATGATCATAAACATAATAGGAGTTAAAAAGGAAGTTTAAAGCATAACATCTAGTATTCATGCCAAAACCAAAATTGCCGATGACATTGTCAATGGAATAATAATTATGAATATTCGATGGTATAGGATCATTGTAATAATGAGTATAATCCTCCCCTATTGATTTATATTTATCCACATGTTTTCGCCACAAAATTAAAATATCTAAACTAATCATTAAAAATATTTGTATCGAAATTTAATTTTATATTATATTAATCTATAATAATATGAATAGATTCGACAATACCAATAGTTATTTTATTATAAATTTTATAAGACTTAATATTATAAAAATATAAAACAAAAATACGGTCATTACTTTTAGTATCAAATGTATTTAAATTATCATTCAAATTAAAAATAATAAATTTATAACCAAAAACGGAAAAAATTCCAAAATTATTATTTCTACCTTTAAAAAATACATAATAAGATTTCATTAAAAAATATATGATTATAATTCAATTTGACCTAAAAATGAAAAAAAACATTATTATGAAAGTATAAAGAAAATTTATATTCATATAACATAGTTCTAAACGTTTTAATAAATGAATTATTCTTCCATGCTATAACAAAATATTATTAATGAGTTTTAGGAGATTCTTTTTATAAAAAGAACAGTTATTTACAAAAAAAATATAAATTATAAAATTCAACCCCTTTGTCTACTTGAATAGAAACAATCATAAAAACATTTTCATTTTGATCTAAATTAAAAACATATATATAAATAGAAATTCATTTTTAAGTTAATGAATTTAAATCTATATAAATATAATAAAATCATCAATAATAACTACATTACATTTCATTCCTCTAAAGATAAAATGTGAGTGTGACTAAATAAATCAATATATAATTACTATAATGTTATTTTTCTACTTATCATACTAACAAGTTTGAAGGATAATTTGTGTTTTTTCATTTTTAAGAAAGAATCAGAATCAAGAAATTGTTTTTTCAAAAAGGTTGGAAAATTTAACACATTCTCATGTTTAGAGATATTTTGTAACATTATAAAATTAACATTATATAGTAATCATTTTTAGAGAGATATTTCATTTTAAAAGTCATTCAAATATTTAACATATTGAATAATTATTTCAGAAAAATCAGTAGTATGAATATTTAATTGTCTATTAGAAAAAAATAATAAATAATCATCCATAAAAACCTAACACTTATCATTTTAAATACACCTTTCTCTCTATCATCATATAATTAATATATACTAAATAAACAATTTTTCAATCCTATAACATTAAAAATGTTAATAATAAATGTAGAATTTGAAATACCAACATTAACATAACATTTTTATTTTCCATTCAAATTATTTTCAAATTTCTCAATGCCTCCATAACATTTATTATAAGAAATAAAATTTGATGTGTCATAGGTCATATTCTTAGATAATCCACTATCCATGTAAGAAATGTCTTGATGAACACATCAACGTAATTTTTCATATTAAAATCACATGAATTTTTTTTACCAATGATAATTTGAGTTCAATCAAAGTAGTAAAATGATTTTTAGGTACCTACAAAGAATTTAGACATGTATTGTATGATATTATACATAAAATTATTTAAAGATATGTGTCGTTGTAAATAAAAATTTCTATTTAAATCTAATACAACAATCATTTGAATAGAGACCTTTCATTCCACATTGAAAAGATATAATAGTAGAAATAAAAAAAATTTACTTTTAAAATATTATTTTTATACATTTGAGGTAAACTCGTTTCATATCAACTAACATCATTATTTTTTTTATTTTATTCAAATTCGTTATCTTATGATGTTTTTCATAAACATTAATGAATGTAAATAGACAATTATTAATAATTTCAACTTCTATTTTCAATTCTTCTTTCATGTATCAAATTTTCCTAAAATATATATTGATAATAATAATCAATATTTCTTAGTTATTCATTATATTAAAAAATCACATTAGTTTTAGAAACTGGGTTTTCAGTATTTTCCATAATCTAATATTACAAATAATGTTCTTTGAAAACATATATTCTCACGATTTTAATTTTATTAATTAACTCAAAAAATTATGATTTTCAATATCATATTCAGAATCAGAACAACCAAAATAAAAACCTAAATATGTAACTGTATTTAGTGAATCCATGAAGAAATATTTATTAGATTACTTCTCATTTGAATATTAAAAACTAGGATTTGATCCTTTAGAATAAATCCAACAATTTATTAATTCTTTATTATCCATATTTATTCAGTTTATTAATTATTTTTGGATAGTCGGGTCTGATATTACATTTCTTTATTCAATCAAAACATGTAACATCTAATTTATTATAAGTCATAATGACGTTCTATTCTCCCTTTCGATTTTCTTTATGAGGGATTCATCTAGACCGGGTTTTGAATAATTTATTTTTCATTCATTTGTAAACTCCAGTCACAATATGAGTCAAAAGTTCATTTTTACTATCCTCTAGTATAGATTAAAAAGATCATGTAGGAAATATATATATATATTTAAAAAGTAATTTTATTATATTTATTTTCTCTAATTCAGCAATTATTTTCAATTACATTATATATTAAATTAGTCATATAATCAATCAATTTAAACTAAACTCTTTTATATTATTTCATTCATCAATGATGAAATTCTTTGGGTTCCATTTATTTACTAGTTCCCATAGGACTAATTTGAAACACACTATTTTTTCCAAATATTCTCAAATTGAATTCATTCCAAAAATAATTCATATAAATTTGTGGAACATCTTATTCATATATTCGTCCTCACCTTGCTTTAAGTCTTACTACACATCCAAACTCATTACATGTTTAGTTTGAATAAATTGTTCTTTCCCAAGTTGAGTAATTTGTAGAATACTCCAAATCTCATGAGATAAATTACAAGAATAATCAAGAACAAACAAAAAATAAAAATGAAATTAAATAAAATTTTCACAGTTTGGTAATTTAAAACATATATAGAAGGATCATTTCTTAAAAGAGTACTAGGGTCAACATCTTGTATTTTGTATTACTTTTCTATGATCTACCAGTATTCTATGAAAAGGTATTTGAGGTATGACTCCATTATTAACTTTCAATAGTCATAACTATTTCAATCAGTGTGAGGTGGCTTTTCTAGAATCCAAAAATTTTATATATGTATTTCTACAATCATAACAACATTTTCCTGGGACAGTGAGGTCTAGTAATGTGTTGGAAAAATAAAATATAAAACAAAAAAATATAAGTTATTTTTCCTCTCATACTAATTATTACGTCCTAATAGGGGAATCAATGATGTTCTAGAGGGGATTAATAGACAAGATTAAAAAAATTAAAGGAGATGGATTAATTTGTATTGAAAATTAAGATAGTTAATTAGTAGGGTTAAATAGTAGTGGAATAAAATAAAAGAATGAAAAGAACAAAATATTTTTTATACCATATCCTTTTGATGTGGTCCTAGTACATTCGTATACATCTATACCCAGAGATATATATATTCTAAAGTAATCTATTTTTTAATGCAATTAATTACATGATTTTAGAATATTGTTTTAGAAATGTTTTGGGATAACCATGCTGACACAATCAAATTTCTTTGTGGGTCACAAACCAAATAAATCACTATATTTATAAAATAATATTTAAAAATCAAATGATCCTAAAATTAGAAATTTATATTAACAGCCTTATGAAATTATGAAGAATTATTATGTATGTAAAATCATAAAAATGATAGTGAGTGTATTTGAAGGATTAAAAATAGTTTTAAAGAAACAACAATCCCTGATGAATTAAAAGGTAATTAAATAAAATATATATACTTGTTTTGAGAAATGTATTAGGTTTTCTAATCAAGTTTTTCGTATTAGTAGATTTTTTCATTCATCCATTAAGAGATTTTTTAATAGTATTAAACACTATATACTAGATCACTTTAATTTTCAATTATTAGGGACACTTTTTATCACCATAAGTCATATGGACTCATTGTGGCATAATTGAATATCATTCTCCACAAGGTCCTTTGAGTACTATTTATGAATTTCATTTTTTAAACAACTAAATAAGAAACAAACAAGTGGTTATAAACACATAAATTTTTAAAATAATAATACAGATTAAATTTGAAAGAGAGTGAGAGAGTGAATAATTTTTTCATTTCAAAATAATTACTCAAAAAAGTACCATATTTTTAAACAATTAATACATATTTATTTTTTGTGAAATCAACAATTAAATTGTTTAAGTAGTCTAAAAAATAATAGTTCAATGAAATATTTCCCTAAAATCACATGTTTGAATTTCAAATACAAAATTCAAAAAAAAATTATATATTGAAAGAATTAAATAGGTTGAGAATAATAAATATTTGTAACACATCATTAAAGATATATATTTTTTGAACAATTTAAATATAAACTAATATTAATTTAGAAAAAATAAAATAACAAACATAAAATAATAAAAATATTTTTGATATTCGAGTAGTAAATTTCATGTGTTAAAATAAAACACAATTTGATCATGATAAAACACTGTTTAACATGACTAAAAAACTTCCCAAAAGTTATTAATGACTAATTAGTAATTATAATATAATTATAACTATTTAAAAAGATGAAATAAAATCTAATAATGTTGATATATGAAACAATATGAAAAATGGATCATTTTTTCTAATTTTAGAAAAACCTGTAGAATTTCACAGAACTACTTAGTCAAATTCATTGAAATGATTTTCAAGAAATGGTTTCACTATATATATATAAATTTAACATAATAGTGATTTGAAACAACCAAAGTAATATATTAAATTCACAATGTTTAAATTTACCCTAAGAGATTTATCACATAGGTGGTTCATGTGTCCACATTTCTAAAAACTATAAAATTATTTAATTTTATAATTTTATACCAAAAAAGGACCATCTAAAAGACATAATAATCTATTGGTGAAGTAGAATTATATTTATAAAATTTCATTATTTATCAAAAAAAAATAATCACCTTAGTTAGATATATATAACTCTGGTTATGATTACAAAAGAAGAAATACTATTCTAAAAAACTATAAAAAATATACTGAAAACATTCAGTAATTTATAAATGGATTTAAGACATTATAGAGAATGAATCAAAATAATACCGCTTCTTTGGAAATTTATATAATCATATTACCTTTATAAATCAATATCAATCATATTGGAGTTATTTAGTTCATGATATAGTCTAAATACATAGAGTAACTAATTCTCAGAAATCATCTACATGTGTCACAAAATGACTACCTGAATTACAAATCACTTACATGGATTATGATTTGGATACATGGAGAACAGTATATTGGAAGTGTGGGAATAGTAAAAAGCATTTCTAAATGATATTTGAAGGTCCAAAATTTCTTTTTTATCTTATTAAATCAAACATAAAAACATACAATATGTTATGAGCATTTAAAACACGAAATCTAATGATATTTTTATGCAGAAAAATATTATAATACGATCATAGATAACCATACATTAATCAATATAAAATTTAGTATCTTATGTAAATGAAAATAAAAAAATATATATAAATCATTGAAAAAATAAAAACATAACGTAATTCATGGAGGCAGTCAACATAATTAAATTTATTGATTATGATTTCTTATGTACAACATGTATTATATACCTTGTTTCTGAGGTACTAAACATAAAAAGATACATTGAAGTAATTAATTAAAAAAATTAATAAGTAATTATATTAAAAATATTATTTGAACAGGGTATTTCAATGACTCAAAATTAACATTATATTAAAAGGTGTCCTGATACACAGGTGGAGGAAGTGGTGAAGAGCAAGTGAATCCCCAATTATAATTATATTACAATATAGTAGTAAGGACACCATTAATTGAATTAAAAGATGATTTAATTATACCCCCAATAAAAATTTTGAGTTCCCTATTTAATTTTACATTAAATCCAACTGATTCAAACATAAATTCATTTCACAATGGACATCATGAACTTCCTAATGTAATATGACATTTCCCATAGTATGGTAATCATTTCTTAATGATTTCAAACTAGAATTTTGTATTCTGAATGCACCAAATAAAAATGTATATTGTATTGTATAAAAAGAAAAATACTAATGAACATAGACTTTATCTCCACCATAATGAAAGTCAATGATCCATGGTATGAACTAAAATAAAAAAACAAAAAACATCAGTCTCCCCTACTCATTTCTCTAAGAACATAAGTGTCATCTACATTCATTTTTAGAGTAGTTCTTGGTGGGTACCATATCACCCCTCCTTGGTTGGACTTATTTCATCCATCAATGGAATGGTTTGTCTACGGAGGAATCCCTCCTAAGGTGACCATAGACCCCCATCCATTGGTTAGGGTCGAAAGGTCTTCTACAAGTAATTTCACAAGAACCTGCATTTATAGGGGGTAAATTTTCAACCTTTCCTCACTTTTTTAATTATCTCCCTTAGCACATAGTACACCTTTACTAACACCATGTTGTGGATTTATTATTAATTTCTCGGTTGGAAGGCCCGCTAAAACTTGGTTGAATTTAAAATCTCAAACTTTATCCCCATAAGATAAAATCCCGATGATATTTCTAATATTACCCTAAAAATAGTGGCCCAATATTCTTTAACGAAATGATTATTGGTAGATTTTGAATAAGTAGACTCACTATAATGACAACAAAAATCTCGATAAATACCTTTTAGTTGGAAACTATCAACTATGGGAACAACTTTTTTCTTCAAATTCCAAACAATAATTGTTTTCCTCAATGGTATTTTTTACACCATAACAATTTTTCCCACTCATGGGTTTCATGGTTTCCTAGAATCAACGAGTTAAAATTTCATAACTGAAATGTAAATACATAGATAGTACAAACACATTCTTCAGGCTCTTTTGAAGACTTATATTCCCATAAAAGATCATCCAAACCTCCCTGAATGTTCCATTAGTAATGATTTTGTACAAGATGGATTTTCTATGATAAATATATATGAAAGGAAACCATGAGAATAACGGGGTTTCAATGGTCCAATTATGTTTCATGTAGATAATATTTCCACATCTCACCACCCAACATACCTTCGAATTTAGGATTTCCATATACTTGATCATGAAATGTGACAGGATGGACATCCTCCATGTTTATTCCACCAATCATATATAATCTTTTACCTACCAATTCATAATATAAATTACCCAATGAAAATTCCCATGGATGATATCCTAGACCACTTTCAACTATATTACCATTATGGACCCCAACACAATTTATAGATCAATACCCCCTTCCCCGACTAGCTTAAAAATCTTCTTAATATACACCAAATAGAGTTTTCACCTTGTTTTGGAATCCCAAATGAAATTAATGATGCCATTTTTATGATCACTTACTATCCCTATAGAATCATTTATGACTATGTGTATCTGAATTTTTATTTATGTACGTAAAATATTAAACTTTTTTATCCTACCCCCAAATGATAAATAATTGTTATTCCAATTACAATATTTCTAAATGATAAATTTGATGATTCTTTCAAAAATAAGCATCTAATTTTTCCATATAATATAAGTTCATTGAGATAATCCATCATAATATTTATCTTTTTTATAAATATCTTATCATGAATTGTTTTAGTACATCAGTTTGAATAGTTTTCTATTGTATAAATAATAATAATTGCCTATTAAACTCACTGTTCTCTAGATTGCATAGGACTACATTATACCATTGATGGAATTCACAGATCTATTCCTTCCATTTATAAGGATAAAAATATCATCTGAAAGCATGATATAGGAAAACATATGGTTTATAGATTATTTTTTAGACACGATATTCCTTTTGTTCTTACTTATTTAGATTTTACTAGTTATAAAAATCTATTTCTAGATGAACATGATATGTGACACTAGATCACTCTATCATATAAAACACCTAGTTTTGTATAGCCAAACACCCCCATAATTGAAATGGACACCGAGTGAGACATATAGAATCTAAAACACAGTTGAAATACTATATTTAAAACAAAATTACACCATGATGATTATAATGAGTGACCATTCAATCCGGTAATAACATTTATCCATGTTGAATTTGATCATGATGTTTGATCCAAGTGTCTTCTTCTTGATTTCATCCAACATCTCTTTAGTAATCCCAATCTCCACTTAAATTATCTAGATTTGAATGTCTAAATGTTTTTCATTTTATATGTGCCTTGGATGAAGCATCCAAGCCACCAATTCATCATGTTGGTGAGGATATTATAGGAAAAATATTGTCACATAGATCTATATTATATGAGTGTAGTGGAATAATTAACCCTAGGGATAATAATGATCAAATAATAACACACTGACCATGTGAGCACTCCTCAAGAAAAATATTACACTTCTTAAAGTACATGATACATGATTATAACCATACATCCATGGAAAATATTCTAAGGGAACCATCAAGACCAATTGGACTTTTTTAGGTTCATGCTAGAAATGGTTTTCCTGATATCCTTTCAGAGGATAGATTCCATTTATATATTGTACATATCATCCAACATTCTAGGAATATTTATAATAAATTTTTCTTCCTAATTTTACCCTTGGATTATCCTTCCCATGATGATGAATGTTCCTTATAGGATATCCTCACGGTGTTTCATGGTGATCTTTCATTTCACATCCACATCCGCCATATATGAGACATCCATGAGCATTTTATTAATCTTCTTGAAAACCATTTTTCCATTGCATTATATATGAAATTTTCTTTGTTTTTACCCCACTCCCTATGACATAGGGACCTCATTCATTCCCTAGGAACACTATCAATTTATAGTAGTTTTCAGATAATACATTTTACTTGTTAACCATGCTGACAATGTCGTCATCAAATTAACCTTCTTGAAAACTCTCTTCATCATATGATATATTTATTTATCTCCACCATAATAGAATTAATTTTTAATATATTCACATACCACTCCATAATTCCCTACTTAATATTGTTTTTTGTGGTTGGTAAACCCCGTCTATGAGGATTCCTACATTGATTGTTCCCACCAAATCCATACTATATACATAAAACCATCTTCCCAAGAGAGGTTATATGAGTATAAGAACCAACATCCTCTCTTATTACACCTATAATGTTGAATAAAATATCTGAGTGATATAATTTATAATGTTTACATTGTGTTACATAATCTTGAGGGAAGTATTATGTACCATATAAGTTAGGTAGGAAACGATCTAGACTACTTTATATTCTAATACTTACATTTTTTTTGATTCACCATGTCAACATGTCTCCAAAATATCCCATGTGCATTAACTAATTATTGGAGTCGTTTTTAAAAAAAAATCAGAAGTTGCCTAATTTTTAGAATATATACCCTGGTTTTGATGTAACTTCCAAACAAACCATATTGTGTTCCCTAGTTGGAAGCAGACTGTTTTCTTCCATAACATCATCCTCTAAATTTCCTCACACATTTAATAAATAAAAAACATAAAATTATCAATTACCCAAGTCATCAATATAGTGTTTATGTGTTGTAGATATAAGTCCACTTGTTACATTGAAAAATTGTTTTTATAGAAAATCCATACGTGAATGTTGCATGGATTACCAAGTATGCGGTTCAGAAATATGATTCTCTTAGTAGAGACAGATACCTGGACATCATTTTTCATGGGATCTAGAACATACAGAAGGTATGATTGGTTTCTATGAAACTTGTTAAAGATGATGTAACTCTGAACTCAAGCCCCAAGTCTACTATTTTTATATTTAATGATTAATATCATTGAGAATCAAGTATAGTGTCCTTGCGGCTTTAGGACTCTCTAATTTTGAAAACATATCATGAAGATATGATAAACTATTTTTATTTGGAAGGATTGAGATGGACATAGTCTAAATTTTATAATATGGTATTTAAATGAACTACCTTCTTATAAATTTGGGAATATGTACATTAAATATCAGCCTCAAAAACACCCAATGCAACAAAACAGTTTATTATTCAAAATTATTGAGTTAGAGAAGCCGAATCAAACTCAACTCAAGGAACTCGTATCTATATAGTTAAAAAAAATTAAATTTTCTATACATATAAGAGGAAGAAGATAGGGAGAAGCCACATTGATATATTTATGAGATAGAGTATATAATAGGGGTCTCCTATAATGCCTTGATGTTTTAGATTATATTTTTCTTTAAATAAATTAGATTATTTTGATATATTGATTTAAATGAATCACCATGTTTAACGAACTGGAATATATATATATTTTATTTAAACATGAATATTATAAACCAGAAATTAACGTTGGATGGTTTGAATTATAATGAACATATATATAAATATAATTGTAAATGTTTTATATAATGTAAATTCATTGAAGAAAAATTTATCAATTTTCTATACATTCATTTTATTCATAATTTATTTCTTAAATTGGTTATATATTTTCTTATAAGAAAATATTATAATTATATTTTGAACATTGAGAAATAATAGTTAATAATAATCATATCATCTTTTAAATTAGAATACCATAGTTATCAAAGGGTGAAATTTTGGATTTTTCTAAAATGATTGATTTTATAATGAAGACTAAAATGTTTGTTTTTAGTAAAAATCTAAAATATTATCCTTGAAAAGGTATTATAATTATTTTAATTTTATAATTAATTTAAATAAGAAACATTTATTTTTAAATTGTATAATAAATTAACATAGAATCAACAATCTAAGGGATTTATTTATAAGTTCATTTTTTGGATTAAAAACATATTTATCTAAACTCAACTATTATAATTATTAATTAAATAAATCAAAATTATTTAATTATTTTAATTATAAATATATATTATATTAAATAAATTTATTTTAAAATCATTTTATTATTTTTAATAGAAATTGATTTAGAATTAATCCATTTTATGCCTAAAAATTCATATTTTTAAATATGGTCTTCATTGCATTTTATGTAATTATTTTGAAATGAATTTATTCATAAAATAGAAATTTATTCATGAAAATTGTATTCAATATTTTTATTTATAATAATTAATAAAATTTAATGTTTAAAACAAAAATTTTAATCATTATTAATAGAATCCATGGCCAATATTTGTCACCTTGGTAAGGATAAATGTGTAAAATATCGTTAAAACTATGGGATACCATTATGAAATAACTCTAAAAATTTACTTTATCTTATTGTAAAAAAAAATTTGACTGATTTTATTATTAACGAGTAAAATAATGATTTCTAAAACATTATTTTTAAATTGGGAGCCCAAGCTTTACTTTTGTAATGAAAATTTGTATTTTGTTCAAATTAAAATTTTTTTTTGGATATTTTCAATTAATATAATGGTTGAAAGATTCCATTCACTTTTTTGTGATATTAAAGTACAAAATACTACCCTTATTTTTTATATATACTATTTAATTTTTTAAACCAAATTATTAACTTTTTTCAAGGTAATATAGTTTCTAATTTTAATCGCATATATTCCTAATAACTATTTCCATGAGTTTTGTGTGAATATATAAAAATTATTTTATACCTCATATATAATTTAATTATAATAACATTTATTTCAAATTTTTAATTATAATTAAAAAAAATTTAAGGAACATTTTATTTTTGATCAAATTATTATGTAACCATGGTAAGAAGTTAAATTATCACGGTTAAGGATGAAATTAGTTTAATGTGGTTTAACTAGAATATAAGGCCTAAAATGTGGCCAACAATCACCCAAATGTTAATTGTTTACCATATCATGACCCCAAAATAAACTATATTTAAATATTTTGTTAATTGGTTCTATATAATTTGATTATGATATATATATATATATTAATATTTAAAGCAATTCTAATTGTGTCCTTTCCCATCCTTATAAAAGGATGCCCCATCTTCTGTCTTATCAAAAATGCATGACCCATATAGAACAACCATGGATATACGTAAAAAATTCATATATACTTCTCCCATGTCCTAGGTAATCTTTTCAATCCAAAATACTATCCTTTCAATGCATAATGTGTAACCCAAAAATATGTTTATTAACAAAAAGATTTTACTCTTATCCAAGTACATTCAATATTATATCATCTTCTACAAATTCTAAATATATGGTATCCATTCTAAAATAATTAATTCATTATCATAAATATAAATAATTATTATTATAATGAAGTAATAACCATTTCTATCCTCTTTTCCATACTACATAAAATAAAAACATCTCTCGTGTGTGCATACGCCCTATCATCGCCACACAGCGGTGTAAATCATATTTTATCTAAATTTTACTTTATATATATAACTAATTAATATATATGATATTTATGAAATAATTATGTTCACAAAAATATGTTACATAATTTACCTACTTTTCTAACCAATCGAAAAAAATGATAACGTAGCTTATGTGTTCGTGTAGTCTACCACCTGCACTATAATGGCCCAGACCTCTGTGGTCCATTTCATTGTGAAAATAAGTGGTTTGAGGTGTTCTGGGAGGTCTAGATGACTTGTCCCCAACACTTTTCCAAATTTCCGGTTTTGTGGACAGTTTTTCAAGTTTTATGAACTATTCTATCGGTAGGTGTACAGAAACGATAGGTGTGCAGTGTTTCACAGATCGGTTTCACAGATCTATTTCACTAATCAGTTTCACATATCTGTTTCATAGATCAGTGTCATAGATCAGATTCACATATCAGTTTTATAGTCTGTATTCATAGATCGGTTTCACAGATCGGTTTCCCAAATCTGTTTCACATAACTGTTTCACAGATCAGTTTCACAGATCGGTTTCATAGATCGGTTTCACATATTGGTTTCACATATCGGTTTCACAGATCGGTTTCAGAGATCGGTTTCACAGATCGGTTTCATAGATGGGATTCACATATCGGTAGGTTTACAGTAACGGTAGGTGAACAGTATTTCTAGCTTCCTATAATTTTTCCCATTTGACGCTTCCATTAATGTAAAATATATTTAAACCCCTATTTTAAGGACTCTTAAGACTGATTCAAAGGACACAAATCCTATATTAATTATTCCTATGGCTCGAGAGGTTTTTACTTTTTCAAACTGCATGAGTTAATTCATTTTCCTTTTAATGGGGAATTAAGCGTATCTTAAACCATCACCCCATTAAATCTTCAAAAGGGACGAGATATCTTCCTCTTTGTTCTCAAATATGAGACGCTAGAACCATTCAATCCTTACCGTAAGAGTTTCACAATCTAACTTTTCTCCTCGTATTGGTTCCGCTCTATTTTGATGTAACCACACTGTATCGATCAATCTTCGATATAATGTATGCTTCATCGTTCTTCCTTTGGGGATCATCTTCTCATGTTCCTCCTTTCCATATTATAGCATCCGATCTCCATGCTTCTAATGGATTTTTCTTGGGCTTCGGTTGGTGCGCTCATACCGTGGAATCCTTGGGTGGATGTAGTTGTCACAAGAGGAGGATCGTAACCCGTTGTGTGGATAATGAAATTGAGGAACAGTTTGAGGTAGGTCATTCATTGCTTCTCTTTTCTTTTACGTGCAACTGTATTGATAGCATGTTTAATCCTACTGGATGATAATGTAATTGACATAATAAATATTTTATCCAGATAAATAAACTGATATATATCATATGTTATTGCCTCTTTTTTTGGTAGATAGTGTGATATATATTATTACTTTGATTAGTTATTCGTTCTTGATGGGAATCAGTAAAGAACGTAAATTGGGATTAATTGATAATTGTTTGGATAAAGATAAAGAGGCATGTAAATGAATCTAGTTCTTGTTGTAATTTGATGTTAATCAAATTGGCACAGTGAACATGTTTAATTATTTTTGATAGCTTACTGAATAGGTTTCCCGAATTTGGATCCTATGAATAATAAATCTGAATTCAATATGAATTAATGAACTGATTGTTTGATAATTCCTTAAAGGGTTCTGAGTTACCCTCTTGATTATTAAAGGTCCATGATCCCTATTGATGTGATGTTGTTTTCCTACTGCGTGTGTTGTGATGTGATCTTGGATGGTTGTGGTGATATATGTAGGCCTGAAGGATTTTGGTTGTGGAAGCAGATGACACTTAGAGTGGCAAGATGCATCTATTTATGCATGTGGGTTTCAGGGAGGACACTAGGGATGATGGAATGGGTCGGATGTGATTGTTGGACGCTTGTTGTTTCATTTTGGTTGTTTATCTTATTTAATTTTTTTCACTGCTCAAGGTAGCTGGTCTTACTTATACTTCTTCTTAAAGAGGCAAAGACACGTGGAGTATTCCATGTGCATTCCGTGTCATTATTCTCAAGGAATGATGGGTATATGCTCTTGATATAAGTGGGAAAGACCCGAAGGGTAGTACATCTACTCACCATGTTGAGACCCTTGTGTATAGTACCATAGAATGTTTTTCTATAATGCCTTGGCATGTGGGAAAGTATTTCTATAATTAATAATTGAATAAATGGTGTTAACCCGTGGGGATGGAGTTGCTGGAACATAATGATGAGGTTGTAATTTTGAAGGAATAGTTGACTTGGGTATGATGATAAAGAAACATAATGTGGAATTTTTCATGGTTAATTAATGTATAAAGATTCTAATTAACATAAAGTGGAACTAAAAAAGGGAATGAGGTAATATAATAAAGCTCTTTAAATGGTTGTGTGCATATAGGATACAAAGTCTTAGAAGTAGCATCCCAGAGTCTGAGAGAAGTTAGCTGCAGTGTGCCTAATACTAGGTTATGGCCATAGTGTGGTTGTGAGTTATAGTATATTATGTACTTTTTGTGTTTCTATACCATACTCTACCATTTTATTAAGGGAAACTGACATACCAGGGATTCTGAGCCCTAGGGGGTTCTGTTTTACCCAACATTCCAATGGGAGGATGGATGGATGACTACCCCCTTTGGCCCCACTCTCTTCTCCTGGTAGTTACATGTGATGGTAGGCACATTGGTTAGATTTCCCCATATATGTGTGTAGAGGGTTGTAATGGATTTTGGTTATTCACACACATGTATTCTATATTTATTTCTTATGGAATACTATAGGTGTAATGTGTATAGGATATAATGGCTTGAAGATCCTTACTCAGTGTATGGGTTTTAATGGATTGAGGTATAATTATTGATGTATGATACACATTATGCGAGTTTTGGTGGCTCCCAGAACATACCTGGTTACTTTGGTGTGTGGACATGGTGGTTCTGTTACACGAGGTGCATATTGTGGTGCTTCGACCAGGTGTTTGTGGGCAATCCTTTTTAGAGAGAGATGATTAGGACATGTGACGTTAGAGAAAAGCAGAAAACCAATGGGTAAGTCATAGCAGGTTACCCTTGATATTGTTTGTTATATGATATATTATTGTAAGCGTTACTTGGTGAGAGTATCCATGGTGAGGTTGGGAACATAGTATACCTATGTAGGTGATGAGTTTGTTTCTCTTGTTGTTCACTATGATTTAGAATGATTTCTTTACTTTTGAATGAGAGGCTTTTGGGAGGATCCTACTGAGTATACTTCTATACTGACGCTATGTATATATAATCTGTTTTTCAGGTCACTTGGAGCAGGTTGGAGATCAAGCTAGTTTCTACTAGCTTGGGGTTGCAGGAGCTGTTCGGGATTCTAGTTTCTGCTGTTTTTACTTTCTTTTGGGTACTTTTAGTTTTTCCCCGATTCAGTTGAAGTACTTCTGCATGACATTTCATATGTGTACTTGGGTTTTTGTTTATTTTGCAGTATGAGTTGGAGTTTATTGGTGTATATATTATCTCTCTCTTCTGTATGTGTTCTCTTAGAGGGTAATGCCTCCCATTTTGTGTGTTACTATACCCTCGGTGCTAGTCGCCAACCTGAGGCCTACTGGAGGCGGGACTCATGTGTCATTATATCCCTTCTCATATTGTCGACCTAGGAGGGTTATACTTTGTTGGGAGGGGTCATGACATCCATGAAGTTTTGTAAATCATTTTTCATGTCCTCCTTTAAATAATGATTTAAAATACGTATATAGTGAAACAAAATTCTATTTATACAATTATTAATAATATTTAGACTATGGAATAAGTTGAATGTTCAGTGATGGAGATTTCCAAACCAAAACATGCCTAAAGAGTGAAGCAATTATCAGCTGAAATAATGATTTTAATAAATATTCGTTAACAAGCTGATGACAATTTGTTACAAGTATATCATATATCATATGATATGCCTTTAGACATTTATTTATTCAATATATAATAAATATAAATTTATTATAAATTTTTTTAATCATGTATGAAGTAAGTCGAGGCTTCAGTTTAGAATATTTATCATCTCACTTTTATTTTTGTGTAACAAATGTCATATTAACCACTTATTATTTTTTTGTGGTGTATATGAAACCCATGAAAGTAATTTAAGAATATTATCATGATGATTTTGGATATTTAAATATATAAATAATTTTTTTCATTATTTATTCTTTCTTAACATTACCAAAGTGGTAAGGGGTTTATGTTGCAATCACATTTTAATCAGCATTGTGTAATCTTTAATTTACATTAATGAAATTATTTTATCGTTATCTGATGAAAAAACTAAATTTTTTATTCTCTAGTTATTCATGTATCTTTAAATTAGTAACAAAATTTTAATCTCTTCTACACTTAACGTGATCGTGATTCATTTTGACAAAAAAGGGTCTTTATTTCCTCTTTGGTTAGGAATCATTTTTTTCTAACTCAATGATTTCTTTGAAATGTTTACAATAATGTTTTTACTATTATCCTACAGTTGATTAAAACATTTTTTTTTTCATTTTCTATTTTATTTAAAATATTCAAAACTTAATATCAATTCATTTTTCAAATGAATTAGTTTTGAAATTTTCCCAATAATGTTATAGGAATCATTATTAAAAAATACACAACTTGAATGATATTTATTACAATAATGACTGATCACTGATTTGAATCTCCCTTTAGATGTTTTTATGTTCATTTTAAATTAATTATTTTCCCTTAATATATTTATACAATTATATTTTATATTTTTAATTTGTTATTTAATAATGGAAATGGTATTTTTTTTAACTAGAAATATATTTATATTTTAAATACAAATTTCTTCTATAAAAACATATAACGCTTTTAATTATGATTTACGAGGGATATTATACAACGATACCATAATTATTATTTCTCTAAAAGTTTTATTATTATTAGCATTATTGGTTTATGAAACCCATTTATTTTCCATGGGTTATGGTATGGTGAAATAAAAAAAATTATAAATCGTATTTTCATTCCGGGTGTTATGATGTGACGAGAGTTTTAGGATATTATAAAACACAAATATTTGTTTTTTAATATATTATTTATGGTATTGGAAATATATATACCTCTAATTAATTGTTCAAATCATTATTTCCCATGAGATAACCATAGGATATGATTTTAATTTCTTTATACACTATAGTAAACAGGTAGGGGTGTCTGGCCCAATATGGGAAATTGGGGGTGAAGCCCGATCCACTATTATTTGGGAAATATGTAGTGACTAATGATATGTTATGTTATGGAAAATATGTGTTGATTCATGGTCCATAATTAATCAATTATATCATATTTTAACCTTTAAAAATGATATGGTTATTATTCTTATGGTGGTGCCACACTCTTATGGATGTTTTTTGGCACATTATTTGAACAAGTTGTTCACGATTGAATTATAATTTTTCTTCCAATCCTATAATTCATGTATTTTAAAAATATAAATATCAATTCCATTTCTAATTTATATGATCATTAGTAGATTTTGTTTTAATGATATATGTTTTGATTATGTTCTCATACCATTTTTTATTATATTATGTTAACTTGTGATCATTGATTGATTTATCTTATGAGTTCCCATACTAAAAATATGATGCAATATTTTCTTATTCTTCCATTACATAGGTTGTAAAAAATGGTTTTAGGTATAGTATATCTAACTCAATTAATACGTGGGATGATATTTGTGTGAGTTTTTGAATATATTTCATTAAATAATAAGGTAGTTTATCTATTCATAAAAGTAGAATTAAATATTATGGTTCTTATATTGATCAAAATGTTCTGTAATGAAAATTCAACTAATAAGATTCAGTATATATTTAGGAAGTGTATGGGTCCCTATAGTCATTATCATATTAGGGATTAGTTATTATTCGTAGTTTACGGTTAGAATGTTTTGGAAGAAATACTCGATAGACATAGAAGTATATGATAACATCCAAATGTTTTAGTTAGGTAAATATTATACATTTTTTATAGATAAACATGTTTTTGAATTATTTAAAGTGGATGCGACTATGGTGAATATTCACTTATGGGACATAAATTGGTGTGGTGAATATTGGTTATTAACTCAATCAAACATATCCATACTGAAAAGGCATAATATTGAACTCTTATATAGATATTACTTCGGTAATTAATTGTAATAATTCAAACTTTCTTTATAAAACATTATAAAGTATTTTAATAGATTACAACCATAAATACCCAATGTCAAAACTAACATATCATTTTTTGATAAGAAAATATTAGAATTTTACTGAATTTGTATATTGATTCCGAGGAATATTTGATTGTTCACTATGATTATTATGGTTTTATCCTTACACTATGTTTTTTATTTTAGTAAATGGTTTAACAAAAGGAATAATATTAAATATGAATGTTATAGAGGATTCATTGATTTTCATAAAAAAATTTACATGGAATGAAATTCTTAACTAGATATCCAATTATATTACCATTAGCATAAACATAGGTTAATTATTTAATGAACCAAATATGTGAAAAATGGAGTTCCATGTTGACCATATAGGGAAGATGATTAAGCTTCCCCCAGATCAATTATGTTGGAAGAAAAAAAGGAGTAATTTCACCAATGTATGATAAAATATTTATGTGTTTAAAACAAGGTCATAGAGCATGTAACACTTTAAGATAAATGAATAGTTCGATGTAGGAAAATGAATGTTTTCCTAAGGTACAATTTATAGTTCGAAGATTTGTGTGTGAGGAAATTGGGAGTTATCTGAGTTGATGACCTGATTCATTGGTGAACAGATAGAAAAATTAAAATCATATGTTATGCCAATCATTGAAGGGGAAATATTGGTGTGTTTATGTTTTAGGATTAATAATTATCTTATATATGTTTTTAATAAATTATATTACATATTATAAGAATCCTGAAAAAAATAAGGATTGTTTTTAGTAGTTATTAATTAAGTTTTTCCAATAATATATTAAATGTTACTAATAAAATAGAAAAAAATTTTAGTATTACGGTTATATTTCTGGGAAAAATGTAAGAACCCAGGTTTTGCTGTGAAAGACTTTGGAATATTCTTGATGATATTCCAGAGCAGCGCCTTCAGATGGCGTGCGATTCCGAGCCCCGGAGTGGCCGGAATTAAATTTTCAGTGTGTTCACACTGGAGATGATAAATGAATGACATAACTCCTAAAAGGAGTTCCAGATAAGGGATCCGAGTGTACGGATGGGTCCGGAATGGAGTGTTTACCCGAGGAATGACATAAAACATGTCGGCGCGGGATGTTTGGAACCCTCGCCCACTTCTGGAACGTTCAACGAATTAAATAAATTAATTAATTCGTTTAATGTAAAAACTCGAGTATCTCTTAAATGGTGGCTCAGATTGGAAAGCTGAGGGCACCGTTGAGTTCATAGAGTGTCGTTTACCCTAGGAGGGGTGCAAGTTTTACAGGCGCAGACCATCTACGAAAAATGGCCCCAGAGGCGTTTTCATAATTTGGCGGCCTCAGGCGCTAAGTTTAATAACTTTTGAACGGGGCCTCCGATTAAAATTTGGATACCTCTATTGCGCTCGAGGAGTGGTTCTTAGCCTAGGGGAGGCTAAATCCCGACTCTGTCGGGAGTTCGGGTTCGGGGCTGTCGGGCGGGCGTTTAAGTGATTTGTACTTAAACACCTCCACCCCCTTCTTCATCTTCTTCCTCTTCCTCAATCCCTTCCCCCTCCTTCACCTCCATCATGGAAACTCCGGCGAGGCGAGCTCCAGCGAGGAGCGCCCCCCCCCCCCCCCCCGGCGGGTTGACGGCGACGCGACGGGCATCGCCCAAGAGGTAGGAGTTATGTCGTTTTCGTTTTCAAATTACCACAATATTTGAGACCAATTTATATTGTCTAATTGATGTCCGATCATCGATCGATGCTCGCAGATGTGTATTATATGTTCTAAGGTTTCCGACGCTCTTCTCGGATCGAAAATCCGAGTCCCGGGGAGCCCGTGGCAGTCCCGGGAAGTTCCGGCGGGAAATCTGGTTTTCCGGCGGTTACTGGCGGCGGACGGTGGTTTCGGGACGGCGGCGCGGCAGAGGGCACGGAGGAAGGCCGTCCGGCCATCCGGCCGGCAGGACGGCACCTCCCCGGTGCGGGGCGGCTCGGCTCGCCGGCTGAGGGCACCAGCTGCGGGAGCCGCCGAGAGGAGACGGTCGGGGTCGCGCTGTGCGACCCCACGGCTGGATAGAGACCCGCGCGACGCGAGTCTCCGCGTGGAAGGCCGACCGGCCTGTTGGCCGGTCGGTGGAAGAGCCACCCACATGGCGCGGTTGGGGTGACTCGTGGGTGGCGGCTGGGCCGCTGTCCCTGTGAGCCCGCTGGAGCGGGCCGGTTCGAGAGGGGCGGACTGGCCGGACCGGGCCGGTCCGGCCTAAGGGGTCCCCCCCCCCTTTTTGGAATTTCCAACGCCCTTAGCTTTCACTACAGGCTTCCGTTTTGCGCGCCGTTAGTAGAAGCATGGACCTTGCGTCGAGGGGAATGTTTTGAGATTGTTTCGGGAATTTTTAATTCCCGAAATGAGGGATCGCGGAGGCGCGACGCGTCTTTAAGTGGTTTGTCGTTTTCCGGGGGAAACTTGTCTTGGACGGCACGGACGCGTCCGACGTTTGATTTAAACACCGTCAGTGGCATTGGGACCCTGGCACCGAGGCGGAGATTTCCAGGGCGCTTCCAGGCGTTGAGGCCGAAGTTGAGGTGCGGGCCCCAGGGCCCGTCTTTTGAGCTGCGTGCAGCTTTTAGCAACTTTTCCTCGGTCATCCGTTCGGGGCGTGCGAGAAGTCGATGTTGGGTGTTTTTTTGAGGGCATCGCGTTGGCGCAGTCTACCCGCTGTAATTCCACTCGATGGTGCGGGGCCCACGAGGGTCGTTTGGGCGTCGACGGTGATTTTCCATCTTTATCACCGAGCGATCGTTTTGGACATGTGAGTAGTCCATCTTGTGTGCTTTTTCGAGAGGATCGAATCGGTGCGATCTGTTCATTGAGTTTCGAGATCATGTTGCTAGTCCCCTGTGGCACCGCTCATGTGCGGTGCGCCAGAATGCATCTTTTTCTCCGGATATCTGTTTCACTCAAGTGAGTAGTTCTTTTGACGTGTTTTCACGAGGGGATCACAATGGTGCGATGCGCTCGACTGTTTTCGGGGCCGAGGCTCGGAATCACGGGATGTCGTTCGGGCGTGAGGCAGTGTTGGTGACTTTTTCGTTTGATATCCGTTAGAGGTGAGTAATTAGTCGATCTCGTGTGTTTTTCCGTGAGGATTACAACGGTGCAATCTGGTTGGTTGTGCGGAGACTTATACGTGATCTTATTAAATGTATAAGCATGAAAGGTGCTCCGGTGGTGGTTCTTCCTACCATGTTTGTAGCGGAACCTTGACGTGAGATCGCGCACTCTTGTGAGAGTGAATGAATGGTTCACAAGATGTGGTTGGTCATTCCTGGGCCTTTGAGTTGGAGATATTATGTCACGTCTTCACGTTGACGTTGGGTGCTGTGTGCACGATGGCCCTTGGGCTGAGACTGTGTATACTATGAGAGTATATGAAAATGCTTGGAGGTACATGTGGTTGTTAGTACCTGAGAACGTTGGTGCGTTCAGTTGGGGTTGAGATGGGGCCACACGTTGTGTGGGCCCCACGTGTGTGACCGGTTCTGCTTTGCGTACTTTGACCTCTCGTGACATAGAGGGTACCTCTGTGTGTTTATTTGACCAGCAGGGTTGAGTGGTCTCCCCTGGTTTCGTTCTCGATGGATTGGCCGGTAGCGGGTCCAGTGGCACCTGGTGATGGAACATGCACTGAACTTCTTTTGTATGAGTTGTTCTAGAGTTGGGTGGTTGCACGATACCCACTCCGCGTTTGTTTGGCCAGTGTTGTACCCTCCAGTGGATGTGGCCAGACCAGTTCTGAGTTTTACCCTCCAACGGGGCTGGGTAGTGGGTTACTAATCAGCTTTTAGGGTCTACCCTCCAGCAGATACTGGGAAGTGGGTCACCCGACGCACTTAGGGTCTACCAACCAGCAGAGACTGGGTTGTGGGTTTCCCGACCCACTTAGGGTCTGCCCGCCAGCAGAGACTGGGCAGTGGGTTTCCCGACGCACTTAAGGTCTACCCTCCAGTAGAGACTGGGCAGTGGGTCACCCGACGACCTCTTAGGGCCTACCCTCCAGCATGGCTGGGTATTGGGTCGCCCGTCGTTCATTTCTAGGTCTACCCTCCAGCACGACTGGGCTTTGGGTCGCCTATCGACTTATTCCAGGTCTACCCTCCAGCGGGGCTGGGCAGTGGGTCGCCTGATGATGTGTTAAAGTCTACCCTCCAGCGGGGCTGGGCAGTGGGTCGCCTGATGATGTGTTATGTTCTACCCTCTAGCGGGGCTAGGGAGTGGGTCGTCAGATGATGTGTTATGGTTTACCCTCCAACAGGGCTCGGCAGTGGGTCATCCGATATCATATTATGAATTACCCTCCGATATGGCTGGGCAGTGGGGACACCAGCAGGCGTTCCAGACTCAGTCCATTATACTAGGCTAGTCTATGGCTTTCCTCCGCGACCACCGGAGCGGGATGCTTGGTTGTACGGGTCGGTGATGGAACAACTTTGACTTTGAGGAGACTTCTCGACTGTAGGGCAGTGACAAGGTGTGGTTTGAATTTTCCTAGAACTCTCAAGTTCAAGGGCGCTTTCCCCACCGAGATGCGTTCTTGTGACGCGATCTAAAACCGTACGGTCGAGTCAGTGTCAACCAAAGTAGATAGTGTCAAGGTGTGGTGATTGAGCCCCTTGGATTGCGGTTCAGGGAAGATGTGCGGGATGCTGGGCATCGACGATGGTGTTTGCTTCGGGGACTGTTGGCGACTCATTTTTTGGGCTGAGCTATAGGACGGAGATCCCCTTAGGAGCTTGTTCGGGCTTCTTGTCGAGATTACATATATGTATATACCTTGTTCGAGTACCCACTTCTTGGGCCTAGTCACTATCCCTCCAGGAGAGGCGAAGACACGTGGGGTATGCCACATGCTTTCCGTGTCTAGCTTCTCGTTGTTGGATGAGTCTACTCTCCTGGTATAGGAATCGAAGACTCAAAGGGAATTATATCTTCTCACTGTTTCCAGCTCCTTGTGCCTAGACGAGTCTACTTGCTTTATCTTGTTGGGTTCAGCTGGACTCTTTACTGCACTCTGTTTTACTTCTGTTCTACTCCCTATTCGCTCTACTGCTCACCCTTCGGTACCTCTTTTGTTTCTCCCTCGAGCATTCGGGGTATCCTACTGAGTATTTTTATACTCACCCCTGCTTGGGATTTTCCCACACTTGGTGTGCCCTTACAGACGACAGACAGGTGGAGCGTTACTTTAGTAGAGCATAGGAGTTTGGGAGATTGGACCGCGTGCGGTGGTCGTAGCTGGGTTCCAGGTGGGAGACCTGTCACCTGTTTCTTTTTGTTTACCTGTTGCCGGGTTGTGGCACTTTTTGGTTGGGCGCGTTTTTTTCCCCATTTCATTTCAGTTTGTACTTTGTACACGTAGAGGTCGATGCACTCTATGGTTTATATATAGCAGTTGTCCTTTTTACTCTGCTTGTTTTTCTTTTTACTCTACACTTTTTCATTGAGTGTGCTGCGTGTGGGTGTGTACAGGTACTTAGGCAAAGGCCTCCCCGAGTTGTTGTGCCTTCGGTGCTGGTCGCCAGCCCCTGGCCTATGGAGGCGGGCTTGGGGTATTTGCGGCTCGAGCCTGGGTAGGGTCGGGTCGTGAAAAAGTGGTATCAAAGGCGGTTTTTCCTTGGGATGTTGTGCGGACGTCCCTAAAAGAGGAATTGGTTGGGATTTAGGGTAACAGTGTTGGCGTGTCTCGAGAGCGGATCTCAGGCCAGGGAGTCCAGTGATGGTGTAGCGGCTAACGTATCCATTCACCAGGACCATGATAACCCGCTTGTCGACACGGCATGCTGAGACACTTGTTGCAGGGAAAATTTGTTTGTGCATCACAGAGGACTGAGTCTTGACTGTCCTTCTTGAGTCAGCTCCCCATCGTTGTGATATTGGTATATATATATGCTCATATGACCGCGACACTCCTTGATAATATTCAGGATATCTCCGCGAAGACAGCCAGCCATGATACCATCTTTGGTTCGTGACGACGACCCTGTGAGCTACAAGGACACAGTCCAGGACCCATTATGCGAGCCCTTTCTCCAGGTGGGCTGGTAGTAGCACCTCCACCTGTTCAGTAGTAGACAGTTTCATCGGAGTAGGGTGAGTTTGAGCGTAGGTTGAGCACGCTCCGTGAGTTCCAGTGGCAGAGACTGCTGAGGTTCAGTGGTGAGCCAGACCCTCAGGCAGTAGTGGGTTGGCTAGAGACAGTGGTTCGCCTTTTCAGGCTTGTGCAGATGCTGGCAGATCTTATAGTGGCTTTGGTAGCCGACCTTTTCCGTGGAGTAGCTCGACGTTGGGGGAGTCTATTGACTCGGTTCCTTGATGACTTGTCGCTTTCGTGGGGCGACATTCAGTTGTTGTTTCGTGGGGAGTTTTTCCCCCCATGAGTGTGCTCTGTTCGGATTCACGATCTCCTGTAGTTTCAGCAGGGAGGGATGACGGTGGCTGAGTACGCGGCTAGTTTTGTAGACCGTGCACGCTTTTATCCGGACTTGGTCCATGACGACAACATCCGAGCGCAGAAGTTTTAGTAGGGTCTCCGCTGAGAGATTCGTGTTATTATAATACCCTTGGGAATTTACACATATTCCAGGGTGCTAGAGCAGGCGCTGGTGACAGAGGGCTTCCTGTCGCGTTCTAGCGTTTGTGGTGGCAGCAGGCACGTTGGAGCCGAGACGTCTGCCACAGCTAGTGGGCGTTGGCAAGCAGAACCTCGACGCAGGTGGATTACTGACAACTGGACTCACGGGTGTGCTCATACACCATAGTGGCGCCAGAGGGCACCAATGAAGCCCAGAGAGAGTCGGTGGTATGCTTGTGATGGGCGAGGTCACTCGGTACGAGACTTCCTGACCCGAGTTGCTGAGAGCTTCGGGCAGGCAGCAGGCGCACCACCACGACAGAGGAAGCGCCGTGATCGGGGTAGTACCTAGAGAGGTGGTGCTAGCAGAGGAGCGGGAGGAGCTGGTAGTGGAGGAAGACCTTATGAGGTCTTCCCATCACCACAAGGCGGTCGACGTCAGGCTCCAGGAGCTGACAGTTGGGACCGTGGACAGCTGCGAGCCTTGGATGTCTACGATCCTGCAGAGCATGGGATGGTGAGAGGTACCCCTTGTGACTCTTCTATTTCTTACAGTAGGATTTTTGGGCTATGCATGTGAAAGGCTTTTCTCCCTTCTCCATGTTTGAGGTGTTACCAGGGTGACACAGGGCTTCGGGTGTAACCATGTGTTGGTAAGGAAATAGGCGTGAGACCATTTCCTTTCGTCGACGGTGTTGACTACTTTGCTTCTGAGCATTTAAGAGAGTCTGGGTTGAGAGACATCGGCTGTGGAATCTTGTATGACCAGATATCCTTGGGTGTTTCACCATATGGATATTCTGAAGGAGGGAATCACTGGGCCTTGTTTCAGGTGCGGGCGGTGATTCCAGTCGCGGCGTGCGACGTAGAGGTGTGACCGGGGAGGTGAGCTACCCCCGATAGCCTTCGGGCCATTTGAGACCGTGCAGAGGGATGGCGAGGCTCTCTGCCGCCTTGCCCTAGCCCCAAAGACTGGAGTGGGTGCACGACATCAGCAAGGGATGAACTTACGTGAACGGATCAATCCTTTGGTCTGTGTGCGGTGATGCGGAGCTGTGCGTGGGTTCTTCTGGGTATGGGGAGCCAGGTGTGGGCTTAGTACCCTGTGTTGCTCCCTAGTTTTTCTTTTCGGGGACAAAAAGCTTGAAGGAGGGAATTATGTAAGAACTCGGGTTTTGCTGTGAAATAATTTGGAATATTCTAGATGATATTCCAGAGCAGCGCCTTCAGAGGGCGTGCGATTCTGAGCCCCGGAGTGGCCGGAGTTAAATTTTCAGTGCGTTCACACTGGAGATGAGAAATGAATGATATAACTTCTAAACGGAGTTCCGGATCATGTATCCGAGTGTACGGATGGGTCCGGAATGGGGGTTTTACCCTAAGAACGATATAAAAATTATCTGCGCAGGATGTTTGGACCCCTCGCCCGCTTTTGGAACGTTAAACAGATTAAATTAATTAATTAATTCGTTTAAGGGAGAAACTAGAGTTTCTCTTAAATGGTGGCTCGGATTGGAAAACTGAGGGCACTGTTGAGTTCGGAGCGTTCCGTTTACCCTAGAAGGGATGTAAGTTTTGCGGGCGTGACCCGTCTACGAAAAATGGCCCCAGGGGCGTTTTTGTAATTTGGCAGCCTCAGGCGCTAAGTTTAATAACTTTTGAACGGGGCCTCGGATTAAAATTCCGAGACCGCTGTTGCGTTCAGGGCGTGGTTCTTAGCCTAGGGGAGGCTAAATCCCGACCCTATCGGGAGTTCGGGTTCGGGGCTGTTGGGGCTTTTAAGTGATTTGTACTTAAACATCCCCAACCCCCCTTCTTCTTCTTCTTCCTCTTCCTCAAACCCTTCCCCACCTCCATCACCTCCGGCGAGGCGAGCTCTGGCGAGGCGCCCCCCCCCCCCCCGGCGGGTTGACGGCGAAGCGACGGGCATCGCCCAAGAGGTAGGAGTTATGTCGTTTTGGTTTTCAAATTCCCGCAATATTTGAGACAAATTTATACTGTTGAATTGTTGTTCGATCATCGATCTAAGCCCGAAGATGTGTATTATATGTTCTAAGGTTTCCGAAGCTCTTCTCGGATCGAAAATCTGAGTCCCGGGGTGCCCGGGGCAGTCCCGGGAAGTTCCGGCCGGAAATCTAGTTTTCCTGCGGTTACTGGCGGCGGACGGTGGTTTCGGGACGGCGGCGCGGCAGAAGGCCGGCCGGCCATCCAGCCGGCTGGGAGGCACCTCCCCAGTGCGGGGCAGCTCGGCTCGCCGGCTGAGGGCGCCGGCTGTGGGAGCCGGCGAGAGGAGACGGCCGGGGTCGCACTGTGTGACCCCGCGGCTGGAGAGAGACCCGCGCGACGCGGGTCTCTGCGTGGAAGGCCGACCGGCCTGTCGGTTGGTCGGTGGAAGAGCCGCCCGCGCAGCGCGGGCAGGGTGACTCGTGGGAGGCAGCTGGGCTGCTCTCCCAGCGAGCCGGCCGGTTCAAGAGGGGCGGACCGGCCGGACCGGGCCGGTCTGGCCCAAGGGGTCCCCCCCCCCTTTTGGAATTTCCGACGACCGTAGCTTTCTCTACGGGCGTCCGTTTTGAGCGCCGTCAGTGGAATCATGGACCTCTCGTCGAGGGGAACGCTTTGAGATGGTTTCATGAATTTTTAATTCCCGAAATGAGGGGCCGCGGAGGCGCGACACGTCTTTAAGTGGTTTGTCGTTTTCCGGGGGAAACTTGTCTTGGACGGCACGGACACGTCCGACGCCCGATTTAAATGTCGTCAGTGGCATTGGGAACCTGGCACCGAGGCGGAGCGTTCCAGGGTGGTTCTAGGCACTGAGGCCGAAGTTGAGGCGTGGGCCCCATGGACCGTCTTTTGAGCTGCATGCATCTTTTAGTGACTTTTTCCTCGGTTCTCCGTTAGGGGCGTGCAAGCAGTCGATGTTGGGTGTTTTTCCGAGGGCATCGCGTTGGCGCAGTCTGTCTGCTGTAATTCCGCACGATGGTGTGGGGCCCACGAGGACCATTTGGGCATCGACGGTGATCTTCCATCGTTATCACCGGGTGACCGTTTTGGACAAGTGAGTAGTCCATCTTTTTTGCTTTTTCGAGAGGATCGTAACGGTGCGACCCGTTTGTTGAGTTTCGAGACCGGGCTGCTGGTCCCATGTGGCACCACTCGTGTGCGGTGCGCCAGAATGTATCTTTTTCTCTGGAAATCCATTGCACTCAAGTGAGTAGTTCTTTTGACATGTTTCCCTGAGCGGATCACAATGGTGTGATGCTCCCGACTATTTTTGGGGCAGAGGCTCGGAATCACAGGACGTTGTTCGGGCGTGAGGCGGTGTTGGTGACTTTTTCGTCGGATATCCGTTGGAGGCGAGTAAGTAGTCAATCTCACATGTTTTTCCGCGAGGATTAAAACAGTGTGATATGTTTGGTTGTTCAGAGCCTTATACACGATCTTATTAAATGTGGAAGCATGAAAGGTGCTCCGGTGGTGGTTCGTCCTACCATGTTTGTAGCGGACCCTTGACGTGAGATCGTGCACACATGGGAGAGTGATATGAATGGTTCACAAGATGTGGTTGGCTGTGCCTGGGCCTTTGAGTTGGAGATGTTATGTCACGACTTCACGTTGACATTGGGCTGAGACTGTGTATACTCTGAGAGTATACGAAATTTCTTGGAGGTACATGTGGTTGTTCGTACCTGAGAACGTTTGTGCGTTTAGTTGGGTTTCAGATGGGGACACACGTTGTGTGGGCCCCACGTGCGTGCCTGGTTCAGCTTTGCATACTTTGACCTCTCGCGACATAGAGGGTCCCTCTGTGTGTTTGTTTGACCAGCAGGGTTGAGTGGTCTCCCCTGGTTTCATTCTCGATGGATTGGCAGGTAGTGGGGACAATGGCACCTGGTTATGGAACATGCACTGAACTTCTTTTGTATCAGTTGTTATGGAGTTGGGTGGTTGCACGATACCCAATCCGCGTTTGGTTGGCCAGTGTTGTACCCTCTAGTGGATGTGGCCAGAGAAGTTCTGAGTTTTACCCTCCAACGGGGCTGGGCAGTGGGTTACTAATCGGCTTTTAGGGTCTACCCTCTAGCAGAGACTGGGCAGTGGGTCACCCGACGCACTTAGGGTCTACCCTCCAGCAAAGACTGGGCTCTGGGTTTCCCAATGCACTTAGGGTCTGACCTCCACCAGAGACTGGGCAGTGGGTTTCCCGATGCACTTAGGGTCTCCCCTCCAGGAGAGACTGGGCAGTGGGTTTCCCGGCACACTTAAGGTCTACCCTCTAGCAGAGACTGGGCAGTGGGTCACCCGACGACCTCTTAGGGCCTACCCTCCAGCATGGCTGGGCAGTGGGTCGACCGTCATTCAGTTCTAGGTCTACCCTCCAGAACGGATGGGCAGTGGGTCGCCTGTCGACTTATTCCAGGTGTACCCTCCATTGGGACACGGCAGTGGGTCACCTGATGATGTGTTAAGGTCTACCCTCCAGCGGGGCTGGGCAGTGGGTCGCCTGATGATGTGTTAAGGTCTACCCTCTAGCGGGGCTGGGCAGTGGGTCGTCGGATGATGTGTTATGGTTTACCCTCCATCAGGGCTGGGAAATGGGTCACCCAATATCATATTATGAATTACCCTCCGGTATGGCTGGGCAGTGGGGACACCGGTTGGCGTTCCAGACTCAGTCCTTTCTACTAGGCTAGTCTGTGGCTTTCCTCCGCGACCACCGGAGCGGGACCCTTGGTTGTACGGGTCGGTGATGGAACAACTTTGTCTTTGAGGAGACCTCTCAACTGCAGGGTAGTGACAATTTTTGGTTTGAATTTCCCTAGAACTCTCATGTTCAAGGGCACTTTCCTCACCGAGACACATTCTTGTGACGCGATCTAAAACCGTCGGATGAGTCAGTGTTGCCCAATGCGGATAGTGTCAAGTTTTTTTGATTGAGCCACTTGGCATGCGGTTCAGGGAAGACGTGCGGGATACTGGGCATCGTTGATGGTGTTTGCTTCTGGGACTGTTGGAGACTCATTTTCTTGGGCTGAGCTACGGGATGGAGATCCCCTTACGAGCTTGTTCGGGCTTCTTGTCGAGCATACATATATGTATATACCTTGTTCGAGTACCCACATCATGGGCCTCTTTACTCTCCCTCCAGGAAAGGCGAAGACACGTGGGGTATGCCACGTGCTTTCCATGTCTAGCTTCTCGTGGTTGCATTAGTCTACTCTCCAGGTATAGGTAGCTAACACTTGATGGGAAGTTCATCTTCTCACCGTTTCCAGCTCCTTGTGCCTAGACGAGTATACTTCCTTTCTCTTGTTGGTTTGAGCTGGACTCTTTACTTCACTCTGTTGTACTTCTGTTCTACTCCCTGTTTTCTCTACTGCACACCCTTCGGTACCTCTTTTGTTGCTCCCTCGAGCCTTCGGGGTATCCTACTGAGTATTTTTATACTCACCCCTGCTTGGGCTTTTCTCGCACTTGGTGTGCCCTTGCAGACGATAGACAGGTGGAGCGTGACTTCAGTAGAGTGTAGGAGTTTGGGAACTTGGACCGCGTGCGGTGGTCATAGCCGGGTTCCAGGTGGGAGACCTATCACCTGTTTCTTTTTGTTTACCTATTGCCGGGTTGTGGGACTTTTTGGTTGGGCGCGTGTTTTTCCCCTTTTCTTTTCAGTTTGTACTTTGTATATGTAGGGGTTGATGCACTCTATGGTTTATAAATAGCAGTTGTCCTTTTTTACTATGCTTGTTTTTCTTTTTACTCTTCACTTTTTCATTGAGTGTGCTGCATGTGGGTGTGTACAGGTACTTAGGCAAAGGCCTCCCCGAGTTGTTCTTCCTTTGGCGCTGGTCGCCAGCCCCTGGCGTATGGAGGCTGGCTTGGGGTAGTTGCGGCTCGAGCTTGGGTTGGGTCGGATCGTGAAAAAGTGGTATCATAGGTGCGTTTTCCTTGGGACGTTGTGCGGAGGTCCCTAAAAGAGGAATTGGTTGGGATTTAGGGTAACAGTGTTGACGTGTCTCGAGAGCGTCTCTCAGGCCAGGGAGTCCAGTGATGGTGTGGCGGACGACGTATCCATTCACCAGGACCTTGATAACCCGCTTGTCGACTCGGCATGCTGAGACACTTGTTGCAGGGAAAATTTGTTTGTGCATCACATAGGACTGAGTCTTGACTATCTTTCTTGAGTCATCTCCCCATCGTTGTGATATTGGTATATACATATATGCTCATCTGACCGCGACACTCCTTGATAATATTCAGGATGTCTCCGCAAAGACATCCAGCCAGGATACCAACTTTGGTTCGTGACGACGACCTTGTGAGCTACGAGGACACATTCTAGGACCCATTATGCGATCCCTTTCTCCGAGTGGGCTGGTAGTAGCACCCCCACCTATTGAGCAGTAGACAGTTTCAGCGGAGCAGGGTTAGTTTGAGTGCAGGTTGAGCGCGCTCCATGAGTTCCAGTTGGAGAGACCGCTGAGGTTCCGTGGTGAGCCAGACCCTCAGGCAGAAGAGGGTTGGATAGAGACAGTGGATCACCATTTTAGGCTTGTGCAGACGCCGTCAGATCTTATGGTGGCTTTGGTAGCCGACCTTTTCCGTGGAGCAGCTCGGCGTTGGTGGAGCCTGGTGACTCGGTTCCTTGATGAGTCGTCGCTTTCATGGGGAGACTTTCAGTTGTTGTTTCGTGAGGAGTTTTTTCCCCCATGATTGTGCTCTGTTCGGATTCAGGAGCTCCTGTAGTTTCAGCAGGGAGGGACGATGGTGGCCGAGTACGCGGCTAGTTTTGCAGACCGTGCACGCTTGTATCCGGAATTGGTCCATGACGACAACATCCGAGCACAGAAGTTTTAGTAGGGTCCCCGCTGAGAGATTCGTTTTGTCATAGTACCCTTGGGAATTTCAACATATTCTAGGGTGCTAGAGCAGGCGCTGGTGACAGAGGGCTTCCTATCGCGTTCTAGAGTTGGTCGTGACAGCAGGCACGTTTGAGCCGAGACCTCTACCACAGCTAGTGGGCGTCGGCAAGCAGAACCTCGACGCAGGTGGATTACTGACAACCGGACTCAGGGGCGTGGTCGTACACCACAGTGGCACTGGAGGGCACCAGTGCAGCCCAGAGAGAGTCGGTGCTATGCTTGTGACGGGCGAGGTCACTCGGTACGAGACTGCCCGACCCGAGTTGCTGAGAGCTTCAGGCAGGCAGTAGGTGCACCACCACGATAGAGGCAGCGCCGTGATCGTGGTAGTACCCAGAGAGGTGGTTCTAGCAGTGGAGCGGGAGGAGTTGGTAGTGGAGGATGACCTTACGAGGTCTTCCCATCACCACTAGGCGGTCCACGTCAGGCTCCGGGAGCTGACAGTTGGGACCGCGGGCAGCCGCGATCCTTGGATTTCTACGATCCTGCAGAGCATGGGATGGTGACAGGTACCCCTTGCGACTCTTCAATTTCTTTCAGTAGGATTTTTGGGCTCTGCGTGTGAAAGGCTTTTCTCTCTGCTTCATGTTTGAGGTGTTACCAGGGTGACGCAGGGCGTTGGGTGTAACCCTGTGTTGGTAAGGAAAAAGGCGTGAGACCATTTCCTTTCGTCGACGGTGTTGACTCCTTTGCTTTCGAGCGTGTTAGAGAGTCTTGGTTGAGAGACATCGGCTCTGGAATCTTGTATGTCCAGATATCCTTGGGTGTTTCACCATATGGATATTCTAAAGGAGGGAATCACCGGGCCTTGTTTCAGGTGTGGGCGGTGATTCCAGTCGCGGCGTGCGACATAGAGGTGTGATCGGGGAGGTGAGCTACCCCTGAGAGCCTTCGGGCCGTTTGAGACCATGCAGAGGGATGGCGAGGCTCTCTACCACCTTTCCCTAGCCCCAAAGTCTAGAGTGGGTGCACGACATTGGAAAGGGCTGACCTCGCGCGAACGGATCAATCCTTTGGTCTGTGTGCGGTGACGCGGAGCTGTGCGTGGGTTCTTCTGGGTACGGGGAGCCAAGTTTGGGCTTAGTACCCTGTGTTGCTCCCTAGTTTTTCTTTTCGGGGACGAAAAGTTTGAAGGAGGGAATGATGTAAGAACCCGGGGTTTGTTGTGAAAGAATTTGTAATATTCTTGATGATATTCCAGAGCAGCGTCTTCAGACGGCGTGCGATTCCGAGCCTCGGAGTGGCTGGAATTAAATTTTCAGTGCGTTAACACTGGAGATGAGAAATGAATGAGATAACTCCTAAACAGAGTTTCGGATCATGGATCCGAGTGTACGGATGGGTCCAGAATGGGGTGTTTACCGTAAGAACGACATAAAACTTGTCGGCACGGGATGTTTGGACCCCTCGCCCGCTTCTAGAATGTTAAACGGATTAAATAAATTAATTAATTCATTTAATGGAGAAACTTGAGTATCTCTTAAACAGTGGCTTGGATTGGAAAACTGAGGGCACCGTTGAGTTCGGAGCATGCCGTTTACCCTAGGAGGGGTGTAAGTTTTGCGGGCACGGCCCGTCTGTGAAAAATGGCCCAAGGGGCGTTTTCGTAATTTGGCGGCCTCGGGTGCTAAGTTTAATAACTTTTGAACAGTGACACGGATTAAAATTCCGAGACCGCTGTTGCGCTCAGGGCGTGGTTCTTAGCCTAGGGGCGGCCAAATCCCGACCCTGTTGGGAGTTCGGGTTCGGGGCTGTCGGGCGGGCGTTTAAGTGATTTGTTCTTAAATAGCCCAGCCCCCCTTCTTCTTCTTCTTCCTCTTACTCAAACCCTTCCCCCCATCCTTCACCTCCGGTGAGGTGAGCTCTGGCGAGGCTCCCCCCGGTGGGTTGATGGCGAAGCGACGGGCATCGCCCAAGAGGTAGGAGTTATGTCGTTTTCGTTTTCAAATTACCGCAATATTTGAGACAAATTTATATTGTTGAATTGCTGTCCGATCATCGATCTAAGTCGGCAGATGTGTAGTATATGTTCTAAGGTTTCCGATGCTCTTCTCGTATAAAAAATCCGAGTCTCGGGGTGCCCGGGGCAGTCCCGGGAACTTCCGGCCGGAAATCTAGTTTTCCGGCGGTTACTGGCGGCGGACGGTGGTTTTGGGACGGCGGCGCGGTGGAAGGTAGGCCGGCCATCCGGCCGGCTGTGTGGAACCTCCCCTGTACTGGGCGGCTCGGCTCGCCGGCAGGGGGTGCCGGCTGTGGGAGCCGGCGAGAGGAGACGACCAGGGTCGCACTTTGTGACCCCGCGACTGGACAGAGACCCGCGCGAAGTGGGTCTCTGCATGGAAGGCCGACCGGCCTGTCGGCCGGTCGGTTGAATAGCCGCCCGCGCGGTGCGGGCGAGGTGACTCGTGGGAGGCGGCTGGCCTGCTGTCCTAGCGAGCCGGCTGGAGCGGGCCGGTTCAAGCGGGGCGGACCGGCCGGACCGGGCCGGTCCGGCCCAAGGGGTCCCCCCCCCCTTTTGGAATTTCCGACGACAGTAGCTTTCGTTACGGGCGTCTGTTTTGCGCGCTGTTAGTGTCATCGTGGACCTCTCGTCGTGGGGAACGCTTTGAGATGGTTTCAGGAATTTTTAATTCCCCAAACGAGGGTCCGCGAACGCATGACGTGTCTTTAATTGGTTTGTCGTTTTCCGGGGGAAACTTGTCATGGACGGCACGGACGCATCCGATGTCCGATTTAAACGCCGTCAGTGGCATTGGGAACCTAGCACCGAGGCGGAGCTTTCCAGGTTGGTTCCAGGCATTGGGGATGAAGTTGAGTCGCGGGCCCCACGACCCGTCTTTTGAGCTGCGTTCAGCTTTTAGATACTTTTTCCTCGGTCGTCCGTTAGGGGCGTGCGAGGAGTCGATGTTGGGTGTTTTTCCGAGGGCATCGCGTTGGCGCAGTCTGCCTGCTGTAATTCTGCACGATGGTGCGGGGCCAACGAGGGTTGTTTGGGCGTCGACGGTGATCCTCCATCATTACCACCGGGTGACCATTTTGGACAAGTGAGTAGTCCATCTTTCGTGCTTTTTCGAGAGGATTGCAATGGTGTGATCCGTTCGTTGAGATTCGAGACTGGGCTGCTGGTCCCATGTGGCACCGCTCGTGTGCAGTGTGCCGAAATGCATCTTTTTCTCTGGATATCAATTTCACTCAAGTGAGTAGTGCTTTTGACGTGTTTTCCTGAGCGGATCACAATAGTGAAATGCTCCCGACTGTTTTCGGGGCCGAGGCTCGGAATCACGGGACGTCGTTTGGGCGAGAGGCCGTGTTAGTGACTTTTTTGTCGGATATCCATTGGAGGCGAGTAAGTTGTCGATATTGCATGTTTTTCCACATGGATTACAATGGTGCGATCCGTTTGGTTGTGCGGAGCCTTATACATGATCATATTAAATGTGGAAGCATGAAAGGTGCTCCGGTGGTGGTTCGTCCTTCCATGTTTTTAGCGGACCCTTGACGTGACATCGCACACTCTTGGGAGAGTGATATTAATGGTTCACAAGATGTGGTTAGCCGTGCCTGGGCCTTTGAGTTTGAGATGTTACGTCATGCCTTCACATTGACGTTGGGTGCTATGTGCACGATGGCCCTTGGGATGAGATTGTGTATATTCTGAGAGTATACGAAAATGCTTGGAGGTACATGTGGTTATTCGTACCTGAGAACGTTGGTGCGTTCAGTTGGGGTTCAGATGGGGCCACACGTTGTGTGTGCCCCACGTGCGTGTCGGGTTCTGCTTTGCGTACATTGACCTCTCGTGACGTAGAGGGTCCCTCTGTGTGTTTGTTTGACCAGCAGGTTTGAGTGGTCTCCCCTAGTTTCGTTCTCGACGGATTAGCCGGTAGCGGGGCCAGTGCAACCCGGTGATGGAACATGCACTGAAATTATTTGGGATGAGTTGTTCTGGAGTTTGGTGGTTGCACGATACCCACTCCACGTTTGGCTAGCCAGTGTTGTACCCTCCAGTGGATGTGGCCAGAGCAGTTCTACGTTTTACCCTCCAGCAGGGCTGGGAAGTGTGTTACTCATCGGCTTTTAGGGTCTACCCTCCAGAAGAGACTGGGTAGTGGGTCACCCGATGCACTTAGGGTCTACCCTCCATCAGAGACTAGGCAGCGGGTTTCCCGACGCACTTAGGGTCTACTCTCCAGTAGAGCCTGGGTAGTGGGTTTCCCGACGCACTTAGGGTCTACCCACCAGCAGAGACTGGGCAGTGGGTCACCCGACGACCTCTTAGGGCCTACCCTCCAGCATGGCTGGGCAGTGGGTCGCACGTTGTTCAGTTCCAGGTCTACCCTATAGCACGGCTGGGCAGTGGGTTGTCTGTCGACTTATTCTAGTTCTACCCTCCAGTGGGGCTGGGAAGTGGGTCGCATGATGATGTGTTAAGGTCTACCCTCTAGCGGGGCTGTGTAGTGGGTCACTTGATGATGGATTAAGGTCTACCCTCCAGCAAGGCTGGGAAGTGGGAAGCCAGATGATGTGTTATGGTTTACCCTCCAGCAGGGCTGGGCAGTGGGTCACTCGATATCATATTATGAATTACCCTCCAGTATAGCTAGGTAGTGGGGACACCGGTTGGCGTTCCAGGCTCAGTCCTTTCTACTAGGCCAGTCTATGGCTTTCCTCCATGACCACCAGAGCGGGACCCTTGGTTGTACGGGTTGGTGATGGAACATCTTTGACTTTGAGGAGACCTGTCTAATATAGGGAAGTGATGAGGGGTAGTTTGAATTTCCCTATAACTCTCAAGTTCGAGGGGTGATTTCCCCAACGAGACGCGTTCTTGTTATGCGATCTAAAACTGTGCGGGCGAGTCAGTGCCACCCAAAGCAGATAGTGTCAAGGTGTGGTGATTGAGCCCCTTGGCTTGCGGTTAAGGGAAGACGTGCGGGATGCTGGGCATCGATGATGGTGTTTGCTTCTGGGACTGTTGGCGACTCATTTTCTTGGGCTGAGCTACAAGACTGAGATCCCCTTAAGAGCTTGTTCAGGCTTCTTGTCGAGCATACATATATGTATATACCTTTTTCGAGTACCCACTTCTTGGGCCTGGTTACTCTCCCTCCAAGAGAGGCGAAGACGCGCAGGGTATTCCACGTGCTTTCCGGGTCTAGCTTCTCGTTGTTGGATGAGTCTACTCTCCTACTATAGGTAGCGAAGATTCGACAGGAAGTTCATCTTCTCACCTTTTCCAGCTCCTTGTTCCTGGACGAGTCTACTTCCTTTCTCTTGTTGGGTTGAGCTGGACTCTTTACTGCACTCTGTTGTACTTCTGTTATACTCCCTGTTCGCTCTACTACTCACCCTTCGGCACCTCCTTTGTTGCTCTCTCGCTCCTTTGGGGAATTCTACTAAGTATTTTTAAACTCACACCTGCTTGGGCTTTTTCCGCACTTGGTGTGCCCTAGCATACGACAGACAGGTGGAGCATGACTTCAGTGGAGCGTAGGAGTTTGGGAGCTTGGACCGTGTGCGGTGGTCATAGTCGGGTTCCCGGTGGGAGACCCTTCAGCTTTTTCTTTTTGTTTACATGTTGCCGGGTTGTGTCACTTTTTGGTTGGGCCCGTGTTTTGCCACTTTTCTTTTCAGTTTGTACTTTGTACTTGTAGAGGTCGATACACTCTGTGGTTTATATGTAGAAGTTTTTTTTACTCTACTTGTTGTTCTTCTTTACTCTGCACTTTTTCATTGAGTGTGCTCCTTGTGGGTGTGTACAGGTACTTATGCAAAGGCCTGCTCGAGTTGTTGTGCCTTCAGAGCTGGTCGCCAGCCCCCTGGCCTATGGAGGTGGGCTTGGGGTAGTTGCGGCTCGATCCCAGGTAGGGTCGGGTCTTGATAAAAACTATTTAGGTAAAAATAACCCTTAATATGTGATTGATGTTTGGATAATAATTTTTAGGTGAAATAAATAAATGAATCATTTTCATAATGCAATATGGACTGTATTACCTTGGAATTGATTGGTGATATGATGAAAATTTAATACATAATTTGTTAACTTTACTGTAGTTATGGATTTATAGAATATTTTATAGTTTTTATTGAGTTAATTTTTTAATGAATTTATGTTTTCAATGAGTTTTTATGACAATTCAAGTTATAAGACTATTTAAGTAGAATATATGATCAAGGTATTCACTTGTTTATTGTGTCACATTATAATATACTTCTTATTTTTAGGGGATACATAGTAAAGTTGGACTTGAAGATAAAAATGATCAATTATTTAGGATTTTTGCGTTTTCAATTCTGTCATTATATTTTTAGATGACAATAAATGTTAATTATTAATGGATTGGAGTATGATTAACATTGGGGGTTACTATTGTTGGTTTAGAGATTAATACACTATAGTTATCCATATTGGATAAATTTTTCTATCCATTATGGTTTTGGTAGATATTTATAAACCCAGTGAATGGATTTCATTATTTTATAGATCTTATGGTCCATTAGAAGTTAATTTTAGATACTTAGTCATTAAATGTTTACCTAGATCATTCTTGTCATGTAGTAAGAGATGAAGTGGAAATTGGTCTAATCACAAACAAAGGATGAAAATGTTTTTATTAAATATAAATATACAATGTAATTATATTTCATCACGTTATATATATTTATATTAATTGAATACTTCATATTTCGGAAGAGGATATTCAAATAAAAATGTATCATTTTAGCTAAATTTCTTATGAATTGATGGTCTTTTTCTGCCTCACTGGTTTATTCTTTTGTTGTCATTAACTTTCACTCACATGTGTTCTCTATCACGCATTATCAGTCCTTGGATGTCAGTTCTATATTCAATGTATGTATTTTAACTTATCTATAATATTATGCTTATCTAGGATCTCAATTACATGTTATTTTAGGTAACCTTTATATTTAGTACTTTCCTTTTTAAATGAATTTTTATTATCCCTTTGTATGATGTGGGTTATGAACCGAAGTATTTAAAAATAGTGAACCTTTGATAACATATATTATATTTAATGGGATAAATTTATTTAAGGGGATATAATTTAATATCCCATTATTTTATAAAATATTTCTCTATAAATAAATTATACTTCTTCGATATCATTCTTTACACAAATCAATGACTTTTAAGGAACAATGATATAAATATTATTATTTTAACACAAATGTCGTAACATACAGATTAAATATTGGAGTAATGTATAGGAATAAAAAGTATATGAAAAATATGTATAATTGTTTTATATAACGTATATGAATTGATAACTAAATTTACTATTTAAAAAAATCATTCTATTCTCCAAAAATACAATTTCTTCAAAAATGTATTTATTAATTTTTTTGGGAAAAATTATAATTATTTACTACCAAATTAAAAAAATTGATAAAAATTATATAATTTTTTATTTTATCATATCAAAATTACCTTATCATGAATTTTTGGGAATTTTCTAAAAAGATAGATTTTACTATGAATAGTAAATCATATAATTCTATGTAAAACATTCATATATATTTATTGAAAAAGACCCACAATGAATCAAATTGTAGATAAACATTATATAATAATAATTTAATTTGAGATAATATAATTAATTACATAGGAATAATCATTAATCTAGATGAAAGTATAATTTCATTTTTGGGTTTAAAATAAATTTTTCTAAAAAACTATTTTTATGGTCACATTGCATTTTAACATAATTAATTAAAAAAATCACTATTAATTAATGATCAAAATGAAATTTTTAAAAAATATATTCATTTGAAATCTTTTATTTTATTTATCATTTTTATTAGGCAAGGAATAAAAATAATTCCATTTTTATACTAAAAAAACAATTTTCAAAAACGAGTTTCAGTTTATTTTGGGCACTTTTTTTAAATGAATTCCAGCCAAGTATAAAACTTTTATCCTATAAAATGGATTCTATATTTGGAATAATAATAATTAATATAATATAATATGATTTACTTATTTTTTTATTTTGAATATTAACTATGGTAATTATTAATCACCTCGGTAAGTCTAAATAGGTGAGATACGATTTAAACAATTAGATTTGACATCCCAATAACCAAAAAACATGAATTTATCGTATTTTAGTAGTAGGTTTCTACCAATTTTATTTATATATAGTTTAATATTGTATTTTAAAACATTATTTTGAAATTTTTAACGCAATATTGACTTTTTTAATGATAAATTATGTTTCAATCAAATAAAAAACAACTTTCATAGCTTTTACATTTAATATAATGATAATAATATTACATTTTTTTATTAATAATTAAAAAAATATTACTATTATTATATATATCTAATAATTTTCATTGGAATCATCTTATTACGTTATATTAAAATTAATTTCTAACACCAGTATGAAAAAAATATTATAAAATGGAATATATATTTTTAATTTTCATTTAATTTTTTTATAATTCTTCTTCTATTTTTTTAATATAATTATGTTATCATTGTAAAAAATTAAATTTTCATGGTTAAGGATAAAATGGGTTTAACAATAATAAAAGGCTTAAAATATATCCAATCTTTTCCCAAATGGGTATTTTCCCAAACAAAAGAGATTTCAAAATATGATGGGTATTTTCCACAAAAAATATTCAAATAAAATTTAAATGAAAATTTTCATCTATCATAAAAATCATTTATGTTAGTTATCCTTTAATGAGGATATGATAAAATTATACCATCATTATTCATTATCTGAATAGTTTAGGATTTTTATGAGAGGTTTTTTTTGAATCTGTGGTATATACCCTTAGTTTTTCTATGATAAAATGTTTATAAACCTCCTTCTATTTCCTGGAGTTATGATATGATGATATGATGATTTGTTTGTGATCTTTATGAAAAAAAAATTATGGTTTTAGTTTTGTGATTAATGGGACAAAATTATATATATCATTAATTAATTGGGTAATTATTTATTTCTTACGAGATAACTATGGGAACCGAGTTTATGTCCTTGATCAAATATGGGAAATAGTTAGGCATGTCGGATTCGCTATGGGAAACAGGTGGTGAAGCCAGATCCACTATGATATAGGAAACAAGTGGTTCTTTTGGATATATAATTTTATGGGAAATATTTTATTTTTCATGATACACTATTATTTTATAAATTAGGTAGTTATTTTTTACATTTGATATGGTTTCTATGTAACACCACAAGATTTTATGATATATTTTCTTAGAATAATGTACTTTTATCTATAGGTTGGTTTAAACACGACACCAAATTTAAAACACCATAAAACACTTTAAATATTATTATATGTTATTTGTTTCATTTTTTATCATTTAAATCTTATATTAGGATGAATTATTGTGTTTCATATAAAAAAATTTATTTTTTAGTGAATAGTTAAAATACTTATTTTCATAAAATGATCACTTTTTCTTTAAAAATATATTTTAAATGTCACAATATATATAATTTTTAAATTGATATATTAGCTATTATATTTACAATATGAAAATAAATTACATTATAATCATTATTTTACATAATTTTGATATATGTTATATTTTAAACTTAAAAAGAAATTTTTAGGAAAACGTTTTTTCATCATAATTTGCTAATTTGTTATGAAATAAATTTATTTTACTTATAGTAATTGAATTTGATAAATTGGTATCCATATATAGAGTCAAAAAGATAAATTTTCATAAATATTTTCCTTTTAGTTTTATATATTATGAATAATACTCGTTGTACAATTTATCACCTTAGTAAAGTGTATATCATGTAATTGATGTTATAAATAATGATATATGATATTAATAATATTTCCAAGAATATAAATAATGCATTTTTATGATTTTAATTAATCCATAATGATATATATATATATATATATATATATATATCTAAATTTTAAATAAATGGTATTATGGTTCCGTTTGACCTTCTTAATGACATTTGTATTATTTTTAGTTATGTAAATTAAAAAAATATCACTCTCATGATTTTATTTTATTTAATTTGTTCCCTATTTGGGTATGAAAATTTTATGTATTAATATAAAATTTTATGTATAAATTAATTAATTTATTTTTATGATACTTATTTATTTTTAATTTTTTATTATAAAATAATGACATAAAATTCTTACATAATGCTAACGTATTGCTTGTCCAAGAAGAAAAACATTTTTGTAAATGATTTATGAAACATTAAAATTATTAGTTTATGGGAAACATATAGTGGGATAAGAAATTTATATATAAATAAAAATATTAGGGTTATGTTAAATTGTTATATAATAATTCCATATTTATATGGATGTCTTTAAAGGCAACATGAATTAATAGTGTCACAAATGGAATTAATGATATTTTATAAAACAATACATTTTTAAATTATCTAAAAATCATAGAAATATTGAAGTAGGAAATGGGGGATAATATATGTTTTAATATATCATTTATTTCATATTTTAAACTATTTTAACCTTTTATGTAAAATTATAACCTATTAATATTCAAATAGTTTTTCCTATGGTTAATGATAAAAATGGTTAATGAAGCATTTAATTAAACAAATATTGTATAAAATGAAATTAAAAACAGTATAAAATTGATTGTATTATTATTTTATAACTATATGAAACATATATTCACATCCATGTAATTATGAGTCATTTAGATGAGTTGGAACCATTTTGTATTATATTAATTAATTAATTTCCAAAAGTGTCATTCTCCTCACTTATAAAAGTACACCACTTATCTATGTTCTTTAAAACACTTTTTGTAACCTATCACAACCAAACCCATAAAATTTATTTCCTAAATTTTCCTTTCCACTAATTATATGTATTTTTTCCCTTAAAATTCCACTTTAATGCCCTTAAATTTCACCTAAAGTAAGTATACGAAATAAGAGATAATTATCATTACCGGCTCATTCAAAATTATGCCTTCTAACACGTCCTCTAAATATATAATACCCAAAAAAATTAAAATAAAAATAGTATAATTATTATTCAGATATATTATTATTTCTATGTTGAATACATTTTCATCTCATTTTTTATCCTATAAAAAATTAAATCATCACCCTTTCATATGTACGACCCAGCATCTCCACATTGTGATGAAATTCATTTTTCATCATCATTATATTTGAATGATTATTAGGATGTTAATAGTAAATATATATGATAATTATGAAATAATTATTCATTTTTAATTATAATATTATAACTAACATCATACTTTAAATTTATTGGAAAACGATAACATCGCACATGCGTACATGTGGATCACCACATCCATGAAGTGTTGTGATTCATTATTCATTTCTGATTAACTTGGATTGTAAAAAGGATATCTTTAATATATGGGTGTGTCTGATATAATAATTAGTATATAAATTTGAATTGTTTTTACCTTTTTATCAATACGTCAATCGAGAATTGGAAACAACATTTCTATATAAATGCGACATACCATCTCTAGGAACATTATAATTCATTTTTCTATCTCTAAATTTTATGGATGAATATAAATATATATATATATATATATATTATTTATATCATGATTATAATTATGGAGACAGTGGATCAATAAAAAACGTATAATGACCAAAACTACCACAAAAAAATTATCTAGAAAAAATGATGAAGTTAGCACTCAAAACAATGATAATAATAGTATATTGGAAACCAATATGTGGTATGATTATACAAATAGATAATATATGATATTTTATTTATATATATGGTATTTAATATAATTATAACAAATATAATTATATTATAAAAATGTTAAAAATAATTGAGAGTAAATTAAAACTTGTGTTAAGGGACGTTAGGCAATATCCACTCAATTGAGACACATTCGGTATTATAAACCTTTATATTTTGATTTGATGTTTATAATTACCCTTTGAGAATTTTAAAATTTATATTTTTTATTTATTAAGCATATTAATTAAATTAAATTTTATTTTTTCTGGAGGTTAAAATATTAATGTTACTATATAGTGTGAATTTAATTTATAATCTCTTTTTTGGGATTTCTCTCTCCTTCATTGAAGAAAAGTTATATTGTATGCTTGATAAAATCCACCATGTTTCTAATCATCTAGATATTTATGTATTTTGTCATATTTTTTTTCAAATTTTCCTCTTTTTGGTTCAATCATTTAATGAAATATTTAAAATAAAATTTGATCTTATTTCTATTTTTGAACATGTATTTTTTTATTCTATTTATATATTTTCCAAAATTTCTTTACAAATTACTATTTTATTCACTCAAATGATTTATCACGAAAATTTATAGCATCCTTTATTTTTTTGATTTTTTAAAATAATAAATATAATGTTATTTTAAAGGGACATTTTTTACCTTCATTATAAAAAATAAAAATGAATGTATGTTTTTGACTCATATAGGGTTAAAAAACATTCGTCATGCCCTAATGTTTTATGAAATTGTTTCATCTTCTAGTAGTTTTAAATGGATTTGAATATAATAATCTGTAATGAAAAATTATTTTTTTCGATTTTCATTAATTCTAAAAGGAATTTTATTTAATTTTTTTTAAGGAAATGATGATCATAATTTATATCATTTTATATTTATGGTCATTAAATTTCTCCCCTAACATCCAATTTGATTTTTTTTCATTGGATATTAATTTTATCATAAATATACATATTATTTTTTATCCTGGATATTCATATTCTATAATCATTATACCATTTATATATATAAATATATTTATACTTGGAAGGATATTTAATGGACTGGTGAATTAGTTATATTCCTTATTATTTACTCAATATATATATTTTTTTATAAGGATTCACTACTAAAAATGGCCTATATCATCGCTCAAACCGGGCTTTAACAGCGTTAAAAAGCACTGTAAAGCTCATCGCTAATATAGGGGGGGGTCCCTTTTATCATCTCTCCAAAAAAGCTGATAAAAGGGGACTTTATGAGTACTTTTAAAAAGCACTGATAATGGTCAAAAAATTAAAAATAATAAAAATAATTCAAAATAATGTGGGGAGTGCTTTTATCAGCGCTTCACACCACCTTTATCAGTGATATGAGGTATCCCATGTGTTTCCCTTCCTGTGAATCCTCATACACGTGCACCCCCTTCGCTTCCACCCAAACTCGAACCCGAGACCTCCCCCATTTCACGGCTGCACCATTACCACCAAGTCATTTCGTTGTGTTCTCTATTTAATGATATATCTATATATATAGGTATATTTATTCATATATAGATATAGATTAATATTAATATAAATATATTTATTCATATATTAGTATATATATATATTAATTCTTATATTAATATATTAATATATATATTTTTAGTTATAATTTTTATACATATATTTTTTTGTTTATTAATATAGAGTTATAAGACTAGTTTTAAATACAGTTATGAAAAAATATATTTTTATGTGTGTTTATAAGTAAATAAATACATACTTACATACATAGATATATACATCACATAGACACACACAAGGATACACACACACACAAACACATATATATTTATGAATAAATACATGTATATGTGTATTTGAAAAGCCATAGATTGTACTTATAAAATTAATCTTAAATACATTTATGAAAAAATATGTTTTTGATGTGTGTTTATAAGTAAATAAATAGTACATACATATATACATATATACAACACCCAAACACACACATATACACCCACACACCCACAGACACATGTATATTTACAAATAAATACATATATATGTGTATTTAAAAATTCATAGAATGTTAAAACAATCATCACTTATAATCTAGAATTCTGTTTCAACTCCACAACCAGTAAAATAGAAGAAAATGAAACAATATTCGATATGATATGTGGTACAAGCCTATCACATATGCGGATCAGAAGTTATAATTGTTTGAATGTTAAACAATCAGGGTATCCCAACTAAAAACTCATATTTGGAGGCCTTTTTGGCATTTTTGGGTCCGACAAATGTGTCAGAGGCTTTTCCTCACACACTAGCCCGTAGAGCTCATTGTAGGATTCGATTTGATATGCTGTAGAGCTCAAACGGACACTCGGATAAAAAGTTATGGCCATTTGAAGTTTGAGTTACATTTTCAACAAATTTTATATCTTTTATTAATTGTTTTAAATTTATGTGTCCTCGAATTATTATTAAATGATTTTTAATCGATAATAATTAGAAAATTATTAATTATTTTTTTTAAAATATTTTGAATCTATTTTCAGTAAATTCCTTATATTTAAAATATAATAGTCTATTTATACATATCTATAACATATTTAAAAAATATATATTGTATTTATATCAATATAAATATTCTTATATATCAAAATGTTATATTTCAGGAATTTTGTTTTTGAAACTTAACATTTATCAGCGCTTGGGAAAAGTGCTGATAACTCCCCCCTTTATCAGCGCTACTAAAAAAAGCACAGATAATGTGGTCCCCTTTATCAGCGCTAAAAAATGTGCTGATATAGGGGGGGAGGGATTTATCAGTGCTAAAATAAATCACTGATAAAGGGGGCCTTTATCAGTGCTTTTTTTAGCGCAGCAAAAAGAGACCCTTTATCATCCCTTTTTAGCGCTAATAAAGGCCCCAATTATTAGTGCTTTTTTAGCGCTGATAAAAGTGAAGTGCATCCGTTGCCTGTTTTTGTATTAGTGATTATTATTTTTGAATTTAATGGATCATTCAATATATGAGGAATTCAATGGACATGAAATGACTAGTGGTCCTAGTTATAATCATTCCCTCGATGCATCAACGGGTCCCAAGAGAAAATCTAATTATCTTGCATTATTAAATGGTTTTTTAGTGTATACTTACCATAGATTAAACTGTATTAATACAAGGTCTCGATGGTAAATATCTCATAATTTCTAAGAACATAAAATACTATATATAGAATTTCACTTATTAATAATATATTTATTATTTTCTATATTATTATTTCATTGATATTATACATGGATGTATTTATAGATCATGCTATTATTTATGTAGAATATGTTTTCAATTATTTACTTCACCATATTTATTATTCCTTATTTGTTAATCATAGAATCCATTCTATATAACCATTACTGAGCATCTAGGAAAACATATTTTTTATTTTCTTTTCACATGTATATGAAGAAGCATATTATGAATAATATCATGGATTTGATAATTTTTCTTATAATCTATATTATATATTTCCAATATAATTTGGGAAAAATTTATTTTCCATATATTCTAGACTACTAAACTTGTGGGTCTGTCAGGATGAGTTCTTCTATATCTTGGGAAAATGTAAGTAATTAGACACCAAATTTAGGTTACTAGTGTTTGGGTTTCAATAGTCAATATAAAAGGAGGTTTAATAGAATTGATGGAGACTAATGTTTAGAAAACAAATCTAACTTAAGAATTATGATAATCCCTTGTAGTATTTTAGAAAATTTTAATGGGATTTGTATTTTATCTATCAATATTAATATTCATTTTGAGCTATCTTAATGTTTGAAATTATTTAGAAATTTTTTCAAATGGAAGATACAGAATCAACAACTATATATAATACAAATATTTTCATGTTGAGAAATAAAATTCGACTAGTGTTGGAACTGAGCAAATCCATGTAATATTACTATAGCTAAATCAGGATATGATGAATAAGAATTATTATTTTGAGAGAAATTTTTTTCATACTGTGATTGACCTCTTTTGGATAGATGCATCTAACCTACAACTCTATATTTTAATGAAACTACTAATCTATTGGTAATTGATCGATGGATTATGTCTCACTAAAAGATAGTATTTGATTTTGGATGTTAAATTAAATATTCCATATCAATATGTTAAAATATATTAGTGTTAGTATGAGTAAAAAGTTAAAATTAAATTTACTTATATCATTTGATTTTTACTACCTATTCTTAATGGATTTGTATCTCAGATGGTTGGGGAGAAACATTAGATTGAGTATATAGCTATTGTATGGTATATTATTGATATCTATCCTAAAGAGTTTTTGAGTATTAACCAAAATTGTGATGTTGACATTTCAATAGAACACATACATGGTGAAACTACTGTTTAAAAGAATCAATATTGGTTATCCCTAACAGAGTTGTAATAATTTAATTAGAAACTCGATGAGAATCTATATATGTGATTCATTCATCACAGTCATTCACCATGGTGTAAAACTATTTTTTTTCAATAAAAAATATGGATGAATTTTTCTCTTCATTGATTATCAAGAAATTAACAATTTTACTATTCAAAATAAGTATCCTCTACCCCATATTGATGAACAGTTTTGATCAATTAAGTGGAGGTCAATATTTTCTCAAGATTGATATATAATCTGAATATTAACATCTATGGGTAAAAAATGAGGATATACCCATTGTATACTTTTGAATGAGATGTGATCCTTATGAATTGATTCAAATTACATTTGGACATTCAAATAATCCTACTATCCTCGGAGACTTATTGAATAAAGTCTTTAGATATGACCATGATTAGATTATGGTAATATTTATAGATTATATTCTTATTTATTCATTGATTAGGTAAGATAATGAGGAAATTGAGTATTATAATAATGATTCTTGGGAAGTTTAAAAATATGTTATTTTTACCGAGTGTGAATTATAACTATATAATGTCTCATTCTAGGCTGATGTAAATTCATGATATTGTTTGTTGTAGGATCCTTAAATGATAAAATTTATTGAAAAATGGCCATGACCAACCAAAGTTATCAATATATGTATTTATATTGGGTTGGATTGATACTACCAATTATTGGTGAGATAATTCTCATGATAATCTAATCCACTCACTTACTTGACACAAAATGATGTGATCTTCTTATGGATAGATGAATTCTAGGAGAATTTTAATGGATTGAATAGAAGGTTGATCAGTGTGCATATGCTTAAACTACCGTGTAGTAGAGTGGGCCCTGTGATATTTATAATGACACATCAATGAGATGACATGGTTATATTCTTAAGAAAACTGAAATAGAGATAGCTTATGCTTATCTCCAATTGAAAATTCATTAGAAAATTTACCTGAATCATTATTTGGATCTATAATTTATTGTTTTTTCATTCAAAATAAGGAGGAATTATCTCATTGGTGACTGGTACGATATATATAATGATCATAAAATATTGAAGTATATATATACATATAAATATTTGAATATGAACTATTGATTATGGGTATATTTGATCAAAGATTTAAACTATTAAATAAATTAAACCCTAAGAGGGTAAATAAGGTGGAAGAAACTCTATGTCATAATGAAAAATATTGTTTATCCATGATGAGGATTGAAATAGATCCTCTATTTATGGATTTACCAAAGTTGGACATAGAAATGTTGAGGGAATGTGTGAAATTTTATCCCTGTCATATGAATGTTCAACCTTCCTTAGAATTAAAAATGAAGGTTAAAATGTTCTTATGTTAATCCCTGATCATATTGGTATGGTATGGTTCATGAAACCAGCATGTGTTCCATCCGTATTATATGTGAAGAAGGGGTTGTTGGATTACGATCATAGTTCATCATTCTCTATTCATTTAGGATGTATAAACATGTATAATTATACTAAAGAGTAATCCTAGTAAGATAAAGTGACAATAGATATTATAGAGTATGTATCATGATTCCAATTTTATAAAAAAGATACGAGTTATAGATTGAATTATGAGGGGATATTACTAATATTAACCATACCAGAATAGAAGTGGAAAACAATTACAATATATTTCATTATCATACTCACCAAAATATCTTGAGGGAATAATTCAATTTGGGTTGTAGGTAATCTCTTTATAGAACTAGTGCATTGTATTTATATTTATCTATCGATCATCTTAATCAGTTATACATTTTTTATATTGTGAAATTGTGTGGAGTATGACACAATATCGTATCTGATTAGGATATGAGATTCATCGCGATTCATTGGAAATTTCTTCCACATGCTATATATATAGAGTTGTGTCCCAATACATATTATCATCCTTATATAGATGGTTAGTCAAAGAGGACTATTCGAAATCTAGAACTCATGTTGAGATATTTCCCAATATATTTCAAAGGTTGTTGGGATCAATTCATTTCTTTGATATAATTTTCATACAGTAACATGTTTAACATTGGAATTTATAAGGATAGTTAGAAATCACTCTTTGGATGTAATTGAATAAATCCAACATATTGGTATGAATTTAATTAAATAAATCTATTGTGTCCTGATCTAGATAAGGAAATAGAAGGGAATGTTATATTCCTTCCACAACACTTAAGGGTAACTCAAATTTGACCAGTACGTTTTATTGATAATAATATTTTAGGTATAGAGTATTATGTTGGAGATAAGGTATTAAAATGAAAATATCCTTTGAATAAAGTTGTGATATTTGTAATAAAATGAAATCGCAAGCCATTGATTTATTAGTCCATTCAAATTTCATTATTGTATCAGTGTGATAGAATATTGTTTGGTGGTTCCACAAAAAAATATCTCATGTTCATGATGTTTTCAATGTAAATATCCTGAGTAAGTACATACATGATCCTTCACATTTACATAATTTAGAGTTCTCACCATTAGTGATAGATATTCCTTATTAGGAACTACTAGTGGAAATTTTTTTGTTATAGTGAGAATTATATTTGAAACAAGTCCAGTCATCTATTCAATATTTTGGGGAAAAATCATATGTTTGAGGAATCTATGTGGAAAATTAAGGATGTGATAAGTTATAGGTATCCCTAGTTGTTTATATAAGAGATATGTAATATCATGTTATAAATTCTTATAATGGGGTAGACAATAACACTCATATATTTTTTTGATATATTTCTCTTTAAATAATGAAATTTATTTGATATTTTTATTTACATGCTACAAAACGTTTAAATGAACTATGAATGAAAATTGAAATATTTTTATGTAAAAATTGTATAACTTTTTTTATCATTTAAAATTTATCATAGTTTAAATTTTTGGGGTTTTTCTAGAAATATTTATTTTTCAGTGAATAATGAAAATATAGACTTTGGTAAAGCTATCATTTCAATTCAATAAATTATGTAATTTAAAAATCTCATTATATATTATAATTTCTTATTAAATTGATATAATATGTATTTAATTAAAATATTCTAATTTATTCAATTAGTGTCATCATCTTATATGATTACATTATAAGATAATTCATTGGGTTAATAAATGTAATTTTCTAGAAAAACGTTTTCCACACATTTTACGGCTTAATTTTTAGATATTTTTTCAGAAGAATATAATAATTTAATTCTATAATATGGATTCCATATTCTTAATATGTATGCTAATTTTTTTTTAAATAGGTCCCTTTTTTATGTATTGGGAATAATAACTGTCGTCAAATGTGTTACATTAGTAAATGGAAAATCTGGTAATTAAGGTTAAAAATAATGTTATATTGCATCAAAAATCAACCCAAATCATTCCTAATTTTCTTTTTATAAGAATAATTTGACCACTGTCACCATAGTTTTAAATATATCTAAATTGTATGTCATTTTACATAGTTAATGGAATTTATATTATTTTAAGTAAAATTTTCCAAAATGTCACTCGCTCCTTTAAATTAATTTATTAAGTTTACAAAAGGATGTGTATATGATATCAATGAATATAAAAATATATTTTTAATGATATTTATTTATTTTCATGATTTTAATTTAATATTAATTATTTTGATTAAATAATTACATTAAATTCTTACACAACAACGACATTGTTCCTATGTAAGTAGGTCAAAAATTGTGTAAATGATTTCAAAAACTAAATAATAATAATTTCATGGGTAAGTTATAGTTCAAAAAAATATTATAACTGAATATAAGATATATATTTTTTGTGTTTAATGGTAATATTTGAATTAAATGTATTTCATGACTCCTTCAAATTTAAATTAAATCAATAGTGTCAAAAATGACATTAATAATATTGTATGAAAAAAAATATTGTATTAGATTATTAAAAAATAATAAAAATAATTAATAAAGACAAGGGGTATAAGATATGGATGGAAGATTCATCCATTATCTACTAACAAGCCTATTTTCACCTTTTATGTAAAATTATAACCATTTATTATTCAAATTATTCTAACTGTAGTTAAGGTTATAAATGGTAAATGAAAGGGTTAATCCAAATGTTATTGTCGAAAATTATATATAAACATATATAAATCTGATTATATTATTATATTATTATCACATCTTTTTTATATTTTAATAAATTCCATTTTTAACCATTTTGGGTGATTTATTCACAAAAATGAATTATAATATTAATTGAATTTCAAAAATGTTTTATTACCCACAATTATAAAAGGACACACCTTACCTCTCCTAGTTACACCACATTGATAAATTTAGATCAATAAATACTTAAAAAACTGTCTTCTAAACTTCCACATATATTTTATATAGGTGCTTTTCTTTTTAAAATTCCATTTGAATGGTCTTTTATATTGGATATAAATGAAGTCTTTTAATGAAAATGTAGTATTCTTTATCAACGTTTTAAAATTTATTTCTTGTTATGGTTCCTAAAAATATATTATATCCTTAATAAACCAATATATATAGTATAATTAATATATTTATAATTTTTTATGATTATATTACAACCAGGTTTCGTCTCTTTTTCACATGTATAAAATTGAAAACATCGCTTATGTGTGTGTATGTCTTACTGTCACCATATATCAGTCAAATTTGTTTTCCATCACCATTTCTCTTGGGTGGCTATAAATATGGAACGAAAGAAAAGATATGAAATTTATAAAAAAATTATTCTTTTTTAACTATAATATCATATCTACCTTTATACCTTTTAATCCTTCGAGAAATGAAAATGGCAATTATGTGTATGTGTGGACTACCACGTCCACAATGCAATGTGATTCATTTTTCATATCTGATTTACATGGATGGTAATAAAGATTGATTTAATTAATTATTATAATATAAATGATATGATAATTATTCTATAATGGTGAATTATTATTAACATTAATTTCATCCCATGATTTGAAAAGTGAAAATAACATTATTATTTACATGTGGCCTATCGTCTCCTTAAGTGGAATAATTCATTTTTCTATATCTATATTTTATGGATGAATGTATATATATGGAATGTTTATAATTTTTATATCATTGTATACATTATTGGATATTATGTAATCATGAAAATTGTCTATGTATCATTACCGGTGAACTATAATGTTCATGAAAAACGAAGTAGTGTGCACACAAAACAACGATGATAATAAAATATTATTAACAAATTGGTGATAAGAAATTATAAATGGATATTTTATGATTATATAGATATGTATACTGTTTTTTTATTTATAATTAATCTAAATATATTATAAAAGTCGTTTAAATAACATATGATGATAAGTATAACAATAGGTAAGGGATTTCATCTAAATTTATACTCCATTGATACAAATTGGATAATATAAACCTATTTATTTTTACGTGATTTATATAATACTCATATTATGTATTAATAATTAATATATATTTATTAATTATTATTATATTTTTAGTTCCTATTTATTCATTCAGGGGTTAAAAGTAGGACAATTCCAAATAGGTAAGAATATATTATATAATATTAGTTTTGGGTTTGATAATATTTTCATTATATGAATATAATAATAAAACATTCATAAAAAACCTAAATTTCTTATACTATATATTTTTAAAGTGTTTCTATATTTTCTTCGATTTTCCTCTATTTTTAACATCAATCATGTAAAGTGATATTCAAAAGAAAACTAAATTGAATTTAACTTTTTGAAAAGGTATTGTTTTCTTAATGACCATATTTTTCAAAAATGTTTTAAAAATGCCTTTTTTATTTACTCAAATGGTTTTTCAAGGAAAATATATATTATCAATTATTTTTTAAAATGTTTTACATAAATATTTATAATTTTTTGAAAGGATCGTTTTTAATGTCTTTTCAAAAATTCATAACAAATGTATATTTTTAATATATACAATGTTAATGGGCATTCCAGCTTTCGTAACCCTTTTAAAATATTTACATTATTCCATATGTATTAAAAGGATTTCTAAATAAAACACTTAAATTAAAACATATTTAATATTTTCACTTCCATTTTAATTATTTCTCGAAATTATTTGATTTTAGAATAAAATTTATATTTCTGATGAAATAATCTTCAACTCTTATCTTTTATTGATTTTTCTCATTAAATTTCTCTTAAAACATTCAAATTCTTATGATCATTATAAATCATAAATTACATTTTTATTAAATATATATATTCATCTTATCATACATTTTATTATTTCTTAAATTTCATATCATTGCTATATATGGTGTTTCACTGTGAATGTTATTTGATTGAATGAGGAAATCTGGATATTTTTCATCCTTTACTCAATACAGATATGTATATTTAATGAATATTTATTATGAATTAAATTTATTATTAAATAAATTAAGATTTAAATATACATGCAGTGATGGGTGGGACATTTTTATATATAACCCCATCAATGCATCGATAGGTCTCACGAGACAAATTAGTTGTCTAGAATTTCTAAATGGGTTTCTAGTCTATAATTATCCATCAATTAAACTATCTTAGTGAAAGGATTTGATGGTAAATATATCATGATTTCATATATCATGAAATACATCAATAATAATTTCCTTCATTAAGAATTCAATTATTATTACCCATGACATTATTACCTTGATATTATCCATGGATTCATTTCTTAATCAAGTTATTGATTAAATAAAAATTATTTTCATCTATTTTCATTTCCATATTGATTATAACATATTTACTCATGATAGATTCTATTTTATGTAACCATTATTGAGAATATAATATCACTCTTTATTTATTTTCCTTTTCCTATGACATAATGAATGAAATAATTAATAATATCTCAAATGTGTCAATTTCATATTTTATAAATATTTTATATTTATAATATAGTATAGGAATCATGTATTTATTTAGTTCTACAGAGATACTAAATTTATCCATCCCATAGGATTAGATTACTTTTATCTCATGCCGATATACTATTTTACAAACTGACTCTATGTTATTGGAGTTATGTTTCATAAATTATATTCTTATGGTGGTACCACACTCTTTTGAAATATATTTTTCATATAATTTTAACTCATGGTTCATGATTGAATCCTAATGATTTATCAATTTTATAATTCATAAATTTTTAAATGATAATGTTTTTTCCATGAATCATGACATTGATATTTTGTAGTATGTATTAAAGCGTTGTACATTAGGATTATTTTCTCATAACATTAATATTATTTTATGATTACATGTGATAATATATTGATATATATTATGTATACCATTACTGAGCTTCTGGTCACACCCATTCACATATTTTCATTACCCATGTAATGAAGTATAATTTTTTTATTATATTTCTAATAAGATTAATATATGAGATGATATGTTTTTAGAGATGTTTAATATTTTTCATGAAAGAATATTATTTTATATCTAGTCTTCAAGAAAAGAAAACATTAATGGCAATGTAATGGATCACAATGTAATCTAATGATTAATAATATAATAAGATGTTGTATCTTTGTATATATAGAATGGGTTTCTATACTAACCTATTAAAAAATTAAGAGGGAATTATAAAAATTGAAAACTTTTAATTAGCAACATGGTTTGGACACATTGTTTCCTAAAACATCCAACAACTGTATAGCCATCAAATCCCAAGGATATACATATCACATGGTTCAGATACACAATTTTATAATCCATTATTAAACTCTGTAAATCACCTCAATAACCATTGATAACATGACAAAAAATTATTCTTCCATATTATTTATAATATACATCAATCCTCGAGTCCGAACCACCACATCGATATCCAAATGTCTCATTTTCCATCTAATGACTACCCTCACACCACCCACAACCATACCAAAATAGGGTCACAACTCCACAGTTCAAATGCTATGAATTACCACATGTAATGAATAGGTGAGTTCATCTCACTTTTTCATGAGTGAGGGGTACACCAACAAGTATCACCTAAATAGGTTCCATAACTATTCATGTGTCACTCCTCTAAAGAAATATTAATTTATCCAGGGAAATAATTATCCCGGATCAACCCAAGTAACCTAATCCACAACAAAAGATAAATTTATAATATGTCCTCTACCATTTTGGGATATTTCATATTTTATCAAAACAATATGGTAACCATCACCCTATAGAATTCATTAATTCCATCATTTTTCATCTCACACACAACAATTTGTTAATTCAAAATTCAATAGTTTCATGTGTATCCCATATGAACTACCTCAGTCTCATTCAAACATACTATGTGCACAGTCTGATAGCTCCGTGTCACTTCACTCAACCCATTATCAAAAATAATATTTTCATTTTATCTAGAATCACATTATTAATACTTATTCATTCCCAATGAAAATGTTAGTCTCATCCATACAGATCACATTATATATCTTCTTTAGAATTGGGGATCTCAAATATGCCAGGATCTATCACATGATCACCTATCAACCTGAGAATAATCTCTTAAAATACAATCATTCATCCATTATATTAGAAAAATTCTAGAATCATATCCACAATTAATAAGGTTGGGTACTCGAAAAATACTTCCATCCAAAACAAAAAATTAATAACAAAACACTAGAACATAGAGTGATATCCTCTTGAAAACCCAAGGCAAAATGATGACCATTCCATATTCTCATTAGAAGCTAAAATGCACTAATATGATTTTAATAAACCTACCCATACCTTCCACATTCAAAAATACTAATACATCCACACTATCTATGACATATCTAAATGTCACTAGGGTATCCCACCTAACCCATAGGTTGCAACTAAGGGGCAACATCTCCGACCCTGTATCAAATTTCACATGAAACTCATGTGCCAAATATCCAAATTCAGGGTTCACATGAAAGTCTTAGGAAGCACATAAAAACTCATCAACCTATTGATAGGTAGTGATTATTAATAGTCTCTCGTGGATGGGGATACCCCGTTGAGAATTTGTATTCTTTGGTTAGTCCTCATCGGGCCTCTATATACAGATGTCACCCCCTCAAGGAACAAATTATCATTCAAGAGTATATATGTAAATAATGAAATTATCTGACCAGGATAATTTCAAATAACTAATAACAATATCACTTTCAAGTGTATGATCAATAAGGCATTACATCCATGAAGTGACCTTCTAGGGTTACTATACATCCTTTTCACCAACAAATTTTATTTTCATCATAAAGTTTAATATATTAGTAGATTTACAAGACCTTTCAATAGAAGAAACATATACTACAATTTATTTGAGTAGAATGTCATTACTATTTATATGAGAAAACATATTATAAGTTGCTACTAACACTTCAATCAAACATACCTTATATAATTTGTGTTATAAATGACACACATGCATGTGAACATCGAGAAAATATAATGTTACCAGTATGATGAATGTCCATTGAATCTTTCCAGTGGTCCATGATATAAAAATCAATATCCTAACTCTTTCAAATAGTTTAAATGAAACAAAATTATAAACAATATATTAAGAATATAAAAATCAATGATAATTATGCTAGGCGAAAATAAAAAATGTTACAAAAAAACATGAATAGAAATTCCATATCCTTGGTAATATAGACTTCCTACCAAAATGGTTTTCTTTATACACCATTTTGATATCCATCAAAATCACTAACACATACATATGTCACATGTATACCATATCTTTTAATATTAATATAAAACATTGATACATTATTTATTCCACCATAATGTGTTTTCTGATTAAACATCACTAATTCAAGACGGTTTCCATCATATTTATTTATGGAACTAGAAACATCCAACAGTTATGTCCCCAATAGGACCTATATTCCACATGAAGAAGTTTTTTATATTTGTTGACCTAATATACTTGATCAATCACCTTGGTTGAGAGGACGGGTGGTCGGATTCATCACATCTTTTAGTGGGGATTATTACCTTCCTCAAGACTATGTTATATATTTAAGATATGTTCATGAATCCTAATAAATTACCAAGTATAATGTAGGATTCCCTTGAGATTTGAAATCAATTATTTAGCTTGTGTGAAATTTAGTATCATCTTAAGGTATTATAGGTTCTTCATCAATGAAGATATCCCAACGTATTCGAGGTTCTCCATTAATGGTATCCTATAAAACACTACTTTTAGATTTTTTTTCGTTGTTACGATAATGGTGGTTTTTAAGCCACTTAGTGTGTAACTATACAATTTATGGTTGTCCAAGTACACAAAAGTTGTTATAATATAGGGAACATACCCAAAAATTGGCTACCTACATATCCTCCTCAATGAAATCAGAACCCTCATAGTTTAGTGCCACTTAATGGGACACATCATACATTTTAAGGACAAGTGATAGAGACCTAACCATATAATTTAATGACATGTGGTAAGGACATCTTAGAAGGAAGATACCTAGTCAATACTTGGTGTGGAACTTATGCATAAGTAGCCAATGGAACATGGAAATGATACAGGTTTCCAAGTTGGATTAAACCCTAATCAGAATATAGTGCAGAATGAACAAGGTTTATTTGGAGTGTTGGGTTTCAACATCAGGGAGGCTTGCTACATATCCCACATGCATGGGAATCAAGTTCCATGTAGTTTGGTAAGTCTCATATGGGAATATTTCCCTTTGATAAAAATAGATGTGGGTTTACTCATAAAAACAATTCCCTTATAATAGGGTCCATGAGAGATGTATTAACTCATGGAGATTTAGGGGGCTTAATTCAAGTTTTAAATCCAACAAGGTTACACCGATTATGGGAGATAGGGTTAGACTCTAGAGTAGGATATACATTGAGTTTGGGACTTAGGTGATGGATTCCTATGAATCTGAATTATAGTGGTATTTAAAGATCTCATAGTACAAAAATGAGGTGGATTGTGGAGAGTTGTGATCATCACAAATATCGAATCCCATGTGAGTCATTCTACATTTTTGAAACAAAAGGATTATAAGATTCAATAAAACACACATTTTCTCCTCTACTGATGGAAGTGTCTTTCTCTATGGTGAAAGAAGTCAAGGAAACGGTGGATTATGGTGCAGAGAAATGAATCCCTAAAAGTGAAATGAATGTGAAGGTTATTGGATCCGTTTCTAAATACTAGTGGATTACTATAGAAGGGATTCCCTAAAATTGATCTCAATAGATGAGGGAGACTTTATACTTCTAAAAAAGTAATGTAGTTGTAAACTATAGCTTCCCTACAAGGGAACTGAGGCTCAAGTTTCTGAGGAAAGGGACATTCATGGCCAAAAACCTAATCCTATAAACTGGTTACTCCTAAACATTATTCCTAGGAGAGGATCCCTCATGAACAAGGAGATACTACTCCATTGTCGTTGTAGGAACCCTATATTTCTAGTAGGAAAATAATGGTAAACCTCTTGTCCTAGAGATACAAATCTAAATAAAAGACATCCTGGTGTGCCTTTCTATATGGTTTTGTAAATCTGGAGTTCTTGGTAGATGTTTCAATATGGTCGCATTCAAATAATGGAGCCAGTGAAGAAGAAGCTCTACTATGAATGGATTTGAAGGGGTATAAATAAATGTGCATGAAGAGGCTGAAAATGTGAGGTAAATCATAGAGGGGAACTCAAGTTTCTTGTGCACACGTATTGTCCATGCAAGTATGCTTGGTTGATGTGATGTAACCATAAGTGAAGAACAACCTATTGGATAAGAGTTGGGTGATTTTTTTTCCAAGACTACAAAAAGATTTTTATGTATTCGGATAAGTGTGATGCTCAAGTTCATGTTTTATGAATGGAGGTCACACAACTGTTCTTTTTTTATCTTGGTTGGGCACTTCATTCATCAAGTGATATGGATTTTTAACACTGAATGTATTTAAATCTTATAATTCTACTTTAATACCCTATCTTGGGGTTGTAAAGAACTACCTATCATATTTTTTAAGCCTTTTTCGAAGCACTAGGGAGACTAGAGCTGCAATCGGGCTTTAGGGATATTTTTCTATAAAAATAATGAACCCATGGATCTATTTATTGTAAAAAATAGGACCCTAGGTGAAATCTGTTTGGGAACACAAGTGACATGCGCACCAAAATGGTGGTATGTATGTACCTTGTGCACTGACAGTGTTTTGGCTATATTTGGGTGACTTACATTTGGACCCATTGAAAATATTGAAAACCTCTATGTATTTCCCCCCTTTTTTCTATGTTATTTCCCATTTTCACATTTTTATCCATGAAGTGGAATGAAGATTGAACTGAACCCCCCCCCCCCCCTCAGTATATAATCTAAATGAAAGGAGGGTCCAATGATTAGGTAAAGTGCTGAAGAAAAAGGTCAATAAGTCACTCTTGATCTACTATGCATGGAAGAAGCATAGAAGGTAGTGGTGCAAAGGCAGATTTTAGTGTCTATATATAGGCCCTTTACATCATCAGAATTCAAAACGGCTTTCAAAAATCATGCTCTTCACATGAATGTGTCTTCATTTGGATGATTTTATTGACAAAATGTGTTTTGCATCTTCGGTATGTTTTTTTTGTTGCACGTAGAATGTGGAGCAACACCCTTGTGCATCATAGTGGCACTTGCATGCTGAATTTGGGGGTGAAACCCTAGTGAACCATAGTGGAACTTGAGCCCCTTAATGCCTTTTGTCAATTTTTCTTTATATTTTCATAAAAATTAAAAATGAACTCACATAGTGAAATTAATTTTGATATATTTTCCAGGTTAAATGGATCCTAAAAAAATGGATCCATAAAAATTGGAAGAATTGATGAATTATCTAGAAAGAAAACTGACAATATGATATAGATCATCGACCATGATTAAATTAAATTCTATTACTCTAATCTCCCATATGTGGAAAATTATCTGATGAAGCATCCCCAAGATTTTCCAAGGAGTATTTTTCTGCCACTTTACAGTTAGGGCCATCTGTAGGATTCCAACAAACCAGTTCGAATGAATTATATTCTAGTTTTCTGGTTTCAAGACCATACCAATTTCTCATCTACTATTGTTTCAGTTGTAGGAACATATATCAATGATGGGGAAAAAACAAAAGCTCATTTATTACATCACAACACATGTACTCTATATTTGAAAACAAAAACACCTAAGCTGCACTCGTACTGTTATACATCCATTTTCATTGGTTATCAAATAGATCAATCAATGGTAGGGAAGAAAATATGGGACATTCTCTCGGGAGGGGGTGTTAAACGAGTTTGGATGTGAGAATACTGGGTGTGAAAAACATTTGTGGCACTTATAGAGGATTCAAACGGTAATGGAATTTATGAAGCATTATGGGCTGGGAAAACCTATGTATATATAAATGACGATTTTATGCCACAACTGCTAATTCAATGGGGTGAATAGCTAAATTCATTCCATTTGACACAAGGATAAGTAGGCATTAGTTTATTGTATGTCTATAATATTTTTAAAGATCCAACCCTTAAAGATATGTATGATGAATTTATACCTTTAAATATGACATGGAATGAAATAAAAAATACACCAGCCTTAGAATATGAGATATTGAAGATATTTTAGAAACTTAATAATGGAGACTTGCAAAATTTTCCAAAAATAAGTTTTATTCACTCAGATGAATTGATGGAAATATTCACAGTGAATAATAATGATAAAGGTTCCACTTACACATGTCTAAAAGTTGTCTGAAGGAAGAAAATAGAGGTGTGCCTAATCATTTCTAGCCAACATTAGAGAGGGGTGAGTTTTAAAATTTTTTGTGTATGATTTTTAATCCAAAATTCCTAAAATATGTGTCTTATTGGTTTCTTAGCTATATGTATTTGTGTATATTTGTTTCATGTTTCAGATTAAAAGGGCGGTTTAATGCTTGAAACTTTTATTATAGAAGAAAAGCTGAAATAGAAGAAGATGGTGGAGTTAGCTACCCCTATTCTGGAGAAGATCTATAGGATCTTGTTGCATATTCATGGATTTAATTATCCTTTATGAATAACAAGACCATTCCAGTTTTTATTGTGATGGATTCCCACTCATTTCTGAAACTATGATTTGAAGGGTGGGTCAAGGAGCTTGGATGTTCATTCCAACTGTCACGAACCGTCCTCGGGGCCCATGCCGTGACTACCCCAAGCCCGCCTTCCATAGGCCAGGGGCTGGTGACTAGCACCAATAGTTTAAATCCCGATAACTGGGAAGGCATTGCCTTTATAAAAGTAAACAAATCACCACAGAGTACAAGAGGAAGAAAATCACTAAGTACAAAAGAAAGAGCCGAAAAGTAAAAGGGCCAGAATACAAACCCAACTGAAAAGTACATCTACAACTAAACGAAAGTACAACAGAAAAGACAAATAACTGGAAGGATAAAAGCTGCTCCTAGGTCGTCCACCACAGATCCTACATGAAAGGTAGGTACAGATAGTGCAAATCCTAGATCGTCCAGCATAGATCCTACATGAAGGGTAGGTACAGATAGCGCAGCTCTTGCATCGTCCACCACAGATCCTACCTGAAGGGTAGGTACAAATAGACTCTACAATGATCTCGCCCGTCAACCTCCTCTGAGTATCGTCACGTCGTGATGTCCACCTCCGGATACTGACTCGTCGTGAGATCCACCTCCGGGTACCATCCAGTCCTCGAACACTCGGCCTCTGTCAGTGATGCCCGTCATCTGCAACCCACACAACGAGGTGTGGGAATATCCCGTGCAGGGGTGAGTATAATGATACTCAGTAGGGACCCCGATACACTCATGGTTTCACTAAATCCAACAAGGATAACCACAAAGAAGATCTCAACAGATAACTTCTACTTAGGTATATGCCCATACATATACCTAAGTTTTCATGTAACCCATCTCAATCTTGAGGAAACAGAAAGATTAAGAAATCAACGGATAACCACTACCCAGGTATATAGCCATACATATACCTATGTTATCATGTGACCCATCTCAATCATGTGGTAAACACAAAGGTCATAGACTCAGCTCAAACCAGGATTTTCATTATCTAAACCGTAACTGCTGAAGAGCCCTGTCTCTGGAGTGTACAGTGGTCCTGTCACGACTCCGAGGTACTGCTCACTAGCCTAAGACTGCTGAGGTACTCCTCCTGCTGAGTACTATGGGCCTACTGCTACAACCATGCACTTCCCACTATGGGTCTGCCGCTACAACCAAGCGATCCACCTCATAGCCTCCAGAGGTACTCCTTCAGTTTTATACCACGGGTCTGCTGCTAAAACCAAGAGCTCCTCCACCGTGGGTCTGCTGCTACAACCAAGCGTTCCCCACTAGGCTATCCGAAACACACCGAGTCGATCGGTCAAGCATTTGTCAGGTCTCAACCGGCTACATGGTTTCCGTACTCCGCACGCTCGTCTCAGTGGGGTCCGCTCCACGAGCTACTGGTCGATACTCCAAGTATCACAAAGTCCCATGAAGAAGTATTTCAAAGTACCACCTCATCATAGGGGTCTCAACGCAACAGACGACGTGTTAATCGGATGCCCGGTCTGTGAGTTATTAGCCTTTTCATCCCAGTGGCCCGGTTAGTCTTGTGTGAGAACCAACCCGGACGTATGTCAACTGTACCCCGAACTCTCATAGGGTATACTCATAGGGACTGTTTCTCAACGTGATCACTAACACCGCCGAAGGTTCGTCAAACGGACATCCGGTCTGAAAGTTATCAGCTTTTTCGCTCAAGGGGCCTGGTTGGATTTCGGGTACAATCCAACCCGGCCATACTCCAACTACACCCAAAACTCAGTCGAAGTATGCCGAAATATCCGTCTCATCAAGAGGATTCCAACAAATTTGACGGCATGTCAATCGGACGTCCGGAGCACAAGTTATACGCGTTTCCGCTCCGAGGGCCCAGTTGGTTTCGGGTTCGAACCAACCCAGCCGTACTTCATATGACACATGTTAACCAAACCGGTCACACCATTGGGATCCATACGAAAAAACACATGAGATGGACTAACCATTGGTCCAAAATGGATAGCCGGTGAAAAAAAGTAACATTTCACCACAACACGCGCGAACCGGGCCTCGTGGGGCCCGCACCTCAACCTTGACTTAAATATCTAGAATTTGTTTTGAAACATACGTCTTAATTCTAGGGTCGCAACATCACAGACGGTTCGTCATTCCGACACCGTAAGTGAGAGATAAGTCAGATACAAGATTCCGTATAATAATATTATTATTATCACTGGGTGTTTCATGGACCCGAGCCACGAACCAGAATTTAGTATCGTAAATTAGGCTTAATCGACCGTCGTATTGACAGGGTCACGTCGCCGCTGACGGCCAGTTAATCATACGTCGCATGTAGGAGTTATAGCAGGTCGAAGATTTAATAATAATATTAAATCTATTATTTTATGACCGCTTCGGGTACCTGATCCAAAAACCCGAAAAAGATATCCAATATTGGGCTCAGATTGTCCGTCCTGGAATTTGGGTCGTACTGCCGCAGATGGTTCATGAAACCGAGGTCACATGAATAAGTTACGGTCGAAAAAGTGTTTTATCAACAAAATTAATAATAAAAATATTTTATTATTATTATTAATTGTTTATTTAATTTAAATGTTTCATAACTCCAACATCATTCCACACATGAACATTGATGCACAACCCACATCTCACTCCTCCTTTGATATTTATTTATTTCTTTTAATTATAATTTCTCAAATCTATTTCTCTCTCCAATCTTCTCCTTTCCCAAACTCTCACGCTTTCTTCTCCTCCAAACCCACGGGCTTCTTCATCCGCTAGAAATATGTCGCCTTCGGACTTCGGTCGTCCCAGCGTGGCATGCCGAAAGCACTTTCCACGGACCACCGAACGCGCTTCGGCAGTCCGATTTTCCTACCGTCTGCACCCGTGTCTCTCCCGGGACCTGCTCTTTATTGCGACGGCTTCAAATTACCGTTGTGGCCCGTTTCTTCATCGCCCGTCATCCCGTGCACAAAAGAACAACCAGCAGAGGGTCCAGGCTTGTTCGTAAGCCTGTGCCCTCCGCATTAGAAGCTCAATCCATAACTCATCAACGAAAAGGGAATAATTTATTCAAGATAAATTATACAAACACCCTGCAATTAAAATAAGCATGCACGAGGGTATAATTCACATATACACTTTATACAAAAACCCCCTACCTTGCAAAGACGTCGAACATCTTCGAGCTGTGGAAAGAGGAAAGCATTGCGATGATTGGACGTCGTCATAGATCGGTTCCGATTCCGTTGACATTGGAGGAAGAGTCGTTGTCGTTGCGGATTCCCCACGGCGGTGTCTCCTCCTTTGATGGAGAGTCGGGAAGCGTTCTTCGTCATGAGGGAATGATCGTTCTTCGTCGGTGAGTTGGTACTCTTCAAAAAAAAAACTCAAGAGCTCTCCAATCCTCCACCCAACAATTGCCAACACCACATTTCATTGAGTGCCCTTATTTTAAAAGATTCCAAGCATTTCAAAAGAATTCAAAGTGGTGTGACAAATATAATTAATAAGCTTATTAATTATCTTAGTTGGCTTAAGCTTGGGAGGTGGAGAGGATCCACTTCAATAAAAGATAAAGTGGAGTTGCCAAGCACTTAACAAGCGGTGAGTTATGGGGAGGTGAAGAGTTAGGGTCTCGTGTGGGCCCCTCCACACTAAACTCTCCAATGAAAGGTTAGGTGGGTGTGGGCCCCACCTCTAACTTCCCCTTTGTTGAAAATAACACCCTACCTTAAATAAAATTTGTACACATCAAATATTATTTGATTTAATCTCATTCCCAAATATTTAACCTCAACCCGCTCAAAACGCAACTACGGTAGAGGTTCCCTTAAGCAATTACCGACGCCGCGAGTTCATCATTTCCGTTAGATTTCAATTCTGAGTACCGGTTCAAAAGATAGAAAAACCTGCATGTACGTTTATTGAACGTACACGAAAAAAATTTCAGAAAAAATAATATCAGTCACCCTTGACCCACTGCGGTCAAGGTTAGGCTCTTCCTAGATGAAACACTCCCCAACAAACCCAATGGTACTCTCTTATTTTCAATCCAAGTCACCGTTGAGAAGTAATGAATTTTACAATATAATATTTGTCACATAATTATTTTATATGAGGCTAAAAACTAACTTTTTCTGGTGGCCCGCTCCGGCCAATGTTAGTATGTTCTAAAATAATTCATAACCTCACGAGTCTAGTGGTGGTCTCGGATTTTTAATCCGAGCTACCGTTTGTCAGTTATAAGCATTCGAAAAATAAAATATTTTATTTAATTATTTAATTTACGGTTATGCCATTTTTGGAATTTCTCACAAGAGTAAAACTGCTTACGCCCGTTAATTTAAGATTATCAAAACTTCAGAAAATTATTCCGGGGACGCTGGGCCTCAGAATCAGGTTATGTCTGAAACCGCGCAGTCACAAAATTCCAAAGAAATTAAGAAGAAAAAATTCTTGAAATTTCTGGGTCTTTACATTTCTCCCACCTCAGGGCTTTACGTCCCCGTAAAGATTCAACACACACTAGGGGAAACAAAAGTGGTACTGATCACGCATCTGAGCCTTTAGCTCCCACGTGCTCTCCTAGAGGTTCATGTGTTTCCTGGGGTTTCCTTTTCGTCGACCAAGGAAAACCCATCCCATTGTTGTAAGTAAACCACAACCTTTTTGCCTAATACCGTCAATCCGTGTATGAACTGTGCTTGCACAGTCCATACACAAACTAACAGCGTAAGACCTCGGCGCTACCACCAAGAGGTTCCAACCGAAACTCTCGCCTCAAGGGTCAGATCACACCTGTCAGCGTAAGTGTGTTTATCGAGTCTCCTCTCAAAGGTATCTCAAGACGTGAGTGTCAAGTCAAAGGTTTTAACAAGAAACTCTAGGTCTGGGACAAGATTTGTGGAAGGAAGGAATGATTGGTACCTATGTCTATTGATATAGAAGCTCGTAGAAGACAAATTCCGCACTTCGAATCATCATTAGAGCCCTTTCGGTTGCACTCCTTGACCGCATGCAGCTACTCTTTTCCCCTGCCCTCCAGCTCCCTGATCCTGGAGGGGACAACAAAGGCGGGTGTATGTAACATGTTGAAATGTACACCACCTCATGCTGCTCTCCTAGCCCTGCCTCCACATCTTCTGCTCTATAGATTTCTCTGTCCTTAACATTTCCTCTTCTTGAATCATTCGCACGCCCAAGTCTCTGAGACTGGCACCAGCTCACTGCGTTCCATATTCTAACATTTTCTAGTTGTATTCGTTTAGGAAAAGAACATTCAACCTCAAGATTTTCTCTAGAACCCTAACGTGAGTAGGAATGCATAGCGGAAAAAGTGATGGCTCAAATAGTATTCATCGAGTACCCGGAATGTTCGGTACGACTCAATGAATTCTCAGCTACCGACATGTCGTCTTGTCGAAGCTGTATAAGCTCTAAACAACTATCAGCCACCTCCTCAAGCCAGTCCTCATCCGCCTATGAGTCAGGTTCACCTCGGAACATGAGGTTATCTGATTTTAGAACACGTGTAAGGTAGTAAGCCTACATGTGTCACATACCGGTACCGCCAGTTGTAACTGATGACCAACAGGTAGTGATGTATAGCTGACAGACTTCCGGAAGGCACTATCTCAGGCATCAGTCCACATACCGAAGCCTCATCACTATGCGTACCATCTTCATCGTCATTTACTGGAAAACAGAAGTGGCCAAGTCCACCATCCACTCTACTGATGTCTCGTCTAGGCGGAAATCTCTAGCAATCGCCTCCAACCAGTGCTCTACTATCTGGGAATCTGCCTCGCCTCGTATCCTCGGAGACCACTGCTGCTAGAACTCATGCAACTCGCTCTGCCAGCATGCAGAGTTCGCTAATATAGCTAGTGGAATATGCTTCCCAAAAGGTGGTGGTGCTGCTGGTACACCACCTGAGGGTGCCAATATAGAAAGAGGGCCCTGCACCAGAGCCTCATCGCTCGGTGAGCCGCCATCGAGTACAATCTCAGAACTCCAACTAACTGTCTGTGTGGAGACATCCTGAACAGATGTGACATGGTCAACGTTTTATACCTGGTGAGATGACCTGGTTTGAGATGACTTTAAAACATTTGGAAACACAAACGCAATTTGTGTTTTCATGCACAATGTCGAAAATCAGAAGTCAGGGTCCTGGTGTATGGATATGTCGGCCGCCGCACCAACACTGGACTCTGTGAACTGAAGGCCACACTCAGTACCCTTAACATTATTTCTTCACAGAAAGAGAATATCAGAGTTATAAGTTCTGCGGTATAACCGACTCATATGATACAAATTTTTCACGACCCTTCCTCGGGGCCCATGCCGTGACTACCCCTAGCCCGCCTTCCATATGCCAGGGGCTGGAGACTAGCACCAAAGGCATAAATCCCGATAACTGGGAAGGCATTGCCTTTATAAAAGTAAACAAATCACCACAGAGTACAAGCGGAAGTAAATCAGGAAGTACAAAAGAAAGTGCTGAAATGTAAAAGGGCCATAATACAAACCCAACTGAAAAGTACAGCTACAACTGAACGAATGTACAATAGAAAAGGAAAACAGCTAGAAGGATAGAAGAATCTCGTGGGTCGTCCACCACGGATCCTACCTAAAGGGTAGATACAGATAGTGCAGCTCTTGGATCATCCAGCATGGATCCTACCTAAATGGTAGGTACAGATAGCGCAGCTCCTGCATCGTCCACCACGGATCCTACCTAAAGGGTAGGTACATATAGCCTCTACAACGCTCTCGCCCGTCAACCTCCTCTGAATATCGTCACATCGTGAAGTCCACCTCCGGATACTGACTCGTCGTGAGATCCACCTCTGTGTACCGTCCAGTCCTCGAACACTCGGCCTCTATCAGCGATTCCCATCGTCTGCAACCAACACAATGAGGTGCGGGCATAGCCCGTGCAGGGGTGAGTATAACGATACTCAGTAGGGACCCCGAGACCCTCAAGGTCTCACTAAATCCAACAAGGATAACCACAAAGAAGATCTAAATAGATAACTTCTTCTAAGGTATATGCCCATACATATACCTAAGTTATCATGTAACCCATCTCAATCTTGGGGAAACACAAATATTATGAAATCAACGGATAACCACTACCCAGGTATATAGCCATACATATACCTAAGTTATCATGTGACCCATCTCAATCATGAGGTAAACACAAAGGTCATAGACTCAGCTCATACCATGATTTTCATTATCTAAACCGTAACTGCTGAAGAGCCCCGTCTCAGGAGTGTACAGTGGTCCTTTCATGACTTTGAGGTACTGCTCACTAACCTAAGACTGCTGAGGTACTCCTCCTGTCGAGTATTTTGGTCCTACTGCTACAACCAAGTGCTTCCCACCATGGGTCTGCCGCTACAACCAAGCGCTCCTCCTCAAAGCCGCCAGAGGTACTCCTTCTATTGAGTACCACGGGTCTACCACTACAACCAAGTGCTCCTCCGACATGGGTCTGCCGCTACAACAAAGCGCTCCCCACTGGGCTATCCGAAACACACCGAGTCGATCGGTCAAGTAGTCATTAGGTCTCAGCCGGCTACACGGTCTCTGTACTCCGCACGCTCGTCTCCGGGAGGGTCTGCACCACGAGCGACTTGTCGATACTCCAAGTATCACAAAGTCCAGTGGAGAAGTATCTCAAAGAACCACTTCATCATATGGGGTCTCAACGCAATAGACGGTGCGTCAATCGGATGCTCGGTCTGTGAGTTATTAGCCTTTTCGTCCCAAGGGCCTGATTAGTTTCATGTGTGAACCAACCCGACCGTATCTCAACTGTACCCCGAACTCTCATAGGGTATACTCATATGGACCATTTCTCAACATGATCACCAACACCGCTGATGGTTCGTCAAATGGACGTCCGATGTGAAAGTTATCATCTTTTTTGTTCCAGGGGCCCAGTTGGATTTCAGGTACAATCCAACCCGGCCATACTCCAACTGCGTCCAAAACTCAGGCGAAGTATACTGAACGTTCCGTCTCATCAAGAGGAATCCAACAAAGTCGACGGCAAGTCAATCAGACGTCTGGAGCACAAGTTATAAGCGTTTCCGCTCCGAGGGCCCAGTTGGTTTCGGGTTTGAACCAACCCAGTCGTACATCAAATGACACCGGTTATCCAAACCGGCCACACCATTGCGATCCATACGGAAAAACACATGAGATGGACTACCCATTGGTCCAAAATAGATAGCCAGTGAAAAAAGTTGATTTCACCGCAACACGCCCGAACCGGGCCTCGTGAGTCCCACGCCTCAACCTTGACTTTAATATCCATAATTGGTTTTGAAACATCCTTCTTAATTCTAGGGTCGCAACGTCGCAGACGGTTCGTCATTCCGACACCGTATGTGAGAGATAAGTCAGATACGAGATTCTGTAATAATAATATTATTATTATCATTGGGTGTTTCGTGGACCTGATCCACGAACCAGAATTTAGTATCGTAAATTAAACTTGAATCGACGGTCTTAATGATAGGGTCACGTCGCCGCTGACGGCCAGTTAATCGGACGTTGCATGTAGGAGTTATAGAAGGTCGAAGATTTAATAATAATATTAAATCTATAATTTTCTGACCGCTTCGGGTACCCGATCCAAAAACCCGAAAAAGATATCCAATATTGGGCTCAGAATGTCGGTCTTGGAATCTTGGTTGCACTACTGCAGATGGTTCATGAAACTCAGGTCTCATGAATAAGTTACGGTCGAAAAAGTGTTTTATCAACAAAATTAATAATAAAAATATTTTATTATTATTATTAATTGTTTATTTAATTTAAATGTTTCATAACTCCAATCTCATTCCACGCATGAACATTGATGTGCAACCCACACCTCACTCCTCCTTTGATATTAATTTATTTCTTTGAATTTTTATTTCTCAAATCTCCTTCTCTCTCCAATCTTCTCCTTTCCCAAACTCTCACGCTTTCTTCTCCTCCAAACCCATGGGCTGCTTCCTCCGCTAGAAATATTTTGCCTTCGGACTTCCGTTGTCCCGGCGTGGCATGCCGGCAACACTTTCCACGGACCACCAGACGCGCTTCGGGTGTCCGATTCGCTTACCGTCTGTGCCCGCGTCTCTCTTGGGACATTCTCTTTTCTGCGACCGCTTTAAATTGCCGTTGTGGCCCGTTTCTTCGTTTCCCGTCATCCCGTGCACAAAAGATCAACCAGCGGAGGGTCCGAACTTGTTCGTAAGCCCATGCCCTCCGCATTATAAGCTCAATCCAAAACTCATCAATGAAAAGGGTTTAATTTATTCAAGATAAATTATAAAAACACCCTGCAATTAAAATACGCATGCACGAGGGTATAATTCACATTAACAGTTTATACAAAAACCCCCTACCTCACAAAGACGTCGCACATCGTTGAGCTACGGAAAGAGGCAAGCGTTGCGATGATCGGATGTCATCGAAGATCGGTGCCGATTCCGTTGACGTTGGAGGAAGAGCCGTTGTCATTGCAGATTCCCCGCGGCGGTGTCTCCTCCCTTGATGGAGAACCGGGAAGCGTTCTTCGTCATGAGGGAATGATCGTTCTTCATCGGTGAGTTGGTACTCTTCAAAAAAAAAAACTCAAGAGCTCTCCAATCCTCCACACAACAATTGCCAACCCCATATTTCATTAAGTTCCCTTCTTTTAAAAGATTCCAAGCATTTCAAAAGAAGTCAAAGAGGTGTGAAAAATATAATTAATAAGGTTATTAATTATCTTAGTTGGATTAAGATTGGGAGGTGGAGAGGCTCCACTTCAATAAATGATAAAGTCGAGTTTCCATGAATTTAACAAGGGGTGAGTTATGGGGAGGTGTGGAGTTAGGGTCTCATGTGGGCCCCTCCACACTAAACACTCCCATGAGAGGTTAGGTGGGTGTGGGTCCCACCTCAAACTTCCCCTTTGTTCAAAATAACCAACTACTTTAGATAAAATTTGTATACATCAACATTTATTTGATTTAATCTCATTCCCAAATATTTAACCTCAACCTGCACAAAACACAACTACGATAAACGTTCCCTTAAGCAATTACCGACACTGCGAGTTGATCGGTGCCCTCAGATTTAAATTTTGAGAACCGGTTCAAAAGATAGAAAAACCCGCATTTACGTTTATTGAACGTACACAAAAAAAAAGTTCAGAAAAAAATAGTATCAGTCACCCTTGACCCACTGCAGTCAAGGTTAGGCTCTGCCTAGATGAAACATGCCCCAACAAACCCAACGGTAATCTCGTATTTTCAATCCGAGTTACCATTTAGAAGTTATGAATTTTAGAATAAAATAATTGTCACATAATTATTATATTTGAGGCTAAAAAATAACTTTTTCTGGTGGCCCGCGCCGGCCAATGTTAGTATCTGCTTAAATAATGCATAACCTCCCGAGTCCAGTAGTGCTCTCAGATTTTTAATCCGAGCTACCGTTTGTCAGTTATAAGCATTCGAAAAATAATATAATTTATTTTATTATTTTATTTACGGTTATGCCATTTTTGGAATTTCTCACAGGAGGCCCGCGCTGACAAAACATAAGTCGTGCCTAGGGTAAAACCACCATCCAGAGTGCAACGGTGCCCTCATATTTATGATCCGAGTAACCGTTTCAGATTTATTCTACTTTTTCAGTAAAACTACTTACGCCAGTTAATTCAAGCGTAACAAAACATCGGAAAATTATTCCGGGCACACTGGGCATCAGAATCAGGTGTCATCTAAAACTGCGCACTCAAAAAATTTCAAAGAAATTAAAAAATAATTCTTGAAATTTCTGGGTCTTTACATCAACCATATGTTCAATCATTCTATGGTATTTAACCTTTATCCTTAACACCTTATTACCTAAATGTAAGGTTGAGTATGATCATGGATTTCCATCTTTTCCCTTATGTGAATCTGACTAAGTGGGAATTTGTTAATGAAAGGATGAACATATTAGAGTTAAGGTCATATATGATGGCTTGTAGAGATGAATTATTAGCCCCTAGGATTGACAGAGAAATAATATGCTTGGACTATGATCCTTACATAATTTCATAACAATTCAAATTCATACAACAGATTACTATATCTCCTCTAGTGCATGTCAAATTTGAGAAACAACTGATGGTTGCATGAAAACAGTGGTTGCTAATGACTGTAGTGAATATCAAGGAATTATTTAATTTACTCGTTAGTAATGCAACAAGTATATTGATTATATGGTATTCTGAGAGTTGGGTTTCATCATACCCTGAAGGGGTGATAAATAATGTCATATCTCGGGTTGGAGTAAAGAGAGGATGTATAAAGGAACTTCTTTGGTGATGTTGGAGCTTCATCATCTAAAACATATTGCATTTATGAATCATCCTTCGATGTGATCCACCTGGAAGAGTCATTATGACTAAACAATCATCTCCAAATAAAGATGCACCGAGAACGTTTAGTCGTCATCATTCATATGATCTGCAGGTCACATTTTCTCATCCACCGTCTGTGATGAAAGGAATTGAGAAGAATTTCATATATTGGAATATAAGATCATATTAAAAGACGGAAGGAATGTAATCTAAATATGTACGACCAAAGGTGGTTCAAACATGGATTATCTTGCATTGTGATGTTGAAACCACATGGATTAATTTATGTTAAGGGTTGCATATTCAGGGAATATGAGATATATGTGATTAATTTGATATCCAATTATTTAATATTCCTAATTAAGAATGTTTTCATATCAAATAGTTTAAAATTCTCATAAATGCAACTGATGAATCAATTCCCTCCACAAAAATAGTGAAGGGGATGATAAATTTTGGTTCCGCTGAATCGATTAACCCTTTATTTGTTGAATAATTGCCCATTATTTTCAATCATGAAGATGTAAGTTTTATTTTTCACATATATATTTGTACATTTTTTTTGAATTTAGTAAAATAATTATTTATCAGGGGAAATAACACCTTAAATTGTAGTTAACTAAGGGAAATTATATTAAATTTCCATCACCATAGTATAGACATGGATATATTAGATCACCTCTTGAATCAGGAGAGATTACTCCAAGATGACAGGGCATAGAGGATGAGGTGGTAAGAGGATTTAGGTCATCAATACAAATTTTTAGAGATGATGATGCATGTCCATCCAAAAATAAAAAAATAATAAGAAACATCGAACAATGAAAACTATTGTAAAACATTTCATAGTAGTGGTAAGCATTCATAACAACATTAATTTTCTCTTTATCCGTATAATTTTTTTAAACATTATAGAATCAATAGAACTTCTTCTATTTCTCCCCATTAAAAAATTAATGATGAGACTTAGGGAACCATGGAAGGCACTTCTGGTAAAGTGAATGTTTCTTCCAACGAAGTGTGTCCTTTGACTGAACGGGTATTTAGGCCAGATGAAACAACATATATTCATAAAAATTCTTTTATTAATAATACAAGGAGAGAGGATACCTCTGGTATGTCATAAGTACGTCATGAGAAACAAAGTGTATTAACAACTGAATTTCATTTCTGTAATATTTTAGGCTCATCACATGCACCAAAAAATCATGCAATGTCTTATTCTGACCCTACTACTATCAGTGTGGAGGCTATTCAGGGACAAGTGTTGTTGGAGGTGCGTCACGAACCAACCACGTATAATATTCTAATATCTGAGACTAATACAGGACATGGGATGTTAGAGGAAACTATAATAAATCATAGAATGTCTTTTTAAGAAACATATAAATATATTTATATGCCTACATCATTAGAAGAATTATAAGTTCTTTATATAGATCCATGTGGATGTGAGTTTTTATTTTTCATCTCATAAATATTATCATGCATAATTTTCTAACCATAATTAGTTGAAATTTATAGCTCCATCTATAAAACCTTCTACATTGAAGATGCATGAAGAAAGAATTGACATCACTATCAATCCTAGAATTATAGAGGTGTTGGATCAAGTGAAACTTGAAATGGAAAATCTTCATGAGAATCATCTAGAGAACCTTGAGCTAGTTAATGAAGGTATCCCATATCAAGAAGTGTTAGCCAAAACTACTAATATTGGAATTTTTTTGGATGAGTCCTCTCAAGTTTTCGATCGATTATTAGGTAAGGGTAATAGAAAATGAGATTCTTCCCTCTCTCACTATTCATTTGATGTTAATAATGATTTAAATTCATCTTGTAGGATTATTTTCTTCAATGGAAAAACCTAAGGGAAATATTTCTTAATAAGCTCAACCTGTATTAGGAAGTAAAGTGGCCACTATTAAGGAAGGAGTAGAACATGTCCCTTCATTAAGTGCATTAATCCTAAAATATGTCCCCCCTTATGATAGTGATTCTGAATAAAATATGGACCTCCATAAGGGTCTTCTCCTTCCACATCGCAAGGCATGATAGAACATATGAAAGATAATATATGAGGTTCCCCTAGAGGAACTGTCTTCATGAATTCCATGTCTTTCAACTCTGTTAAATACATTGGGATATGGAAGTTTTAAATACTGTGAAATCCATACTGTAGTGAAAGAGACCATCCAAAAAAGGGGGAAAGAGAATAATCTTCTACAAGATCTGATAAAATCAATCCCATCATCTAATACCGATGAATTACTAGAAGCATTATCCCAATCTAAGTCTAATCATATGGTAGAGCTATAAGGACTCAAGGAATCAAGATAATGATAAAGTTGCACAAATTACACATCTTCAACAAGAGCTGGATACTATTACCAGGGAGCATGAACAAGTTCAAGGTTTGACAGAAGAATCCCATAAAAAGGATACAAAATCCACTATAGATTCCACGGAAGTACATTGATAAATTAGGAGAATGTGACTGGTCAGTTAACTAAACCTCAATAGGCAGTTGATAGAGCTCAATAGGTTATAAAATAAATGAAATGTTTTGTGAATGACCTTTTATTATTTTCTATGGATAAATTACATTTTTGGATGTTACTCTAGGACTTTTAATGTTCAAAAAATGATAATAATTTTGTTTAATAATAATTTTCATCTTGTTCCCTAGATTTTTTGCAAAACTAATGGGACTTGTCAGTGTAGTGTAATTTTTACTAGGTTCATATTGATAACCCCACAAACAATGTATGTTTTATGTCATTACCATCATTTTTTTTACCTAACCTCAATATTAATAATATTTAGAAGGTCATAATTTAATTTTATTAGATTTATCTTTTTGGTTTTCAACCTAAAAAAAAATTTATTTTAATTTTATTTGTCGATGTTTCGTAGACCATACATAGTGTTAGTCTAGAGAGGTAAGACTCGTCTTTTGTCTATATTTCCCTTTGCAGGTTTACTTCTTGGTGAGTATTATATCTCATTTTGTTGGATGTGTAATTTCATGAATGTTCGACTAATAAGTCTAATGTTTAAGTTTGAATAGCTTCGACCATGAATTTTGAGATTATAAACCAAATAGGGCTTGATAGTTTGGGAAAGTCTGAATATTGTTTATATATTTCCAAGGGGATTGTTAAGTGTTGATTTTTTATGGTCACCAAATCTAAAACAATATGTATAGAAATATAGAAGGTATCATCCTATAATATAGTTACAATTTTTTAACAAACATGTAATGGTGGATTTATTATATAGGGGAAACTAGGTTATGTGTTGTACAGCCAAAAAATGGCATCCTTTGACTAAGAGGCCTATATTACAGGAAACTTTCATGCAAGGGAAACTAGAGAATGTGATGAAAATTCAAGTAATGAAACCATTAATAATTATGGAATTATATTGGTGATATAAAAATTTATTTTGGATTTGGAGGTATCAAGTCCATATTGGATGTTTTTTTTCAAGGAATGATACCTGAGAATAAAAGGATCATCTTTACCGACATATTCTATGAATTAGAAACCACTCCTACATGAATTTGGTATGTGGAGAAGGGTTAATTTTGTTAGAAATAGGTTTCCTAATATTTTTTATATATTTTTTTATGTCATGTAGCAAGGACATTATGATGTGTAGATCCAAGTCATGCTGCAAAGAAATTTAATGGAGATTTAATTTATTGCCATTATCTCTGACCAATGATTTTATAGTTATCAAATTCATGGTAATTTGTTTGAAAATGAAAAATTATATTCCGGTATGGATTGCGAGTTTTGTATTCTATGACTTGGGTATTTCTAAATCTGAAAGGTGATATTGTAAAAGGGCTAGTGGCATTAGAGGAAGTCATTTCCAAGAACGAACATCCAAATTCTTGAAAAACCCATTATAGGGGGTTGTATAATACTATAACAACTAAATCATGTGATACATAGAGAAATAGAGTAATATTATAGATGATAGGAATATTACGTAGGAGACTTATGCAAGGCCACCTAGTGTAACATAGTGTATAGTTAGAAAAAAACAATCTACATGTCAGGAATTCTATTTCTAAAATCCATAAAAAGTTTATGAGATTCAAATTTTTTAAATCATAGAGTATGGTTTAACTAAAAAAGTTTTGTAAACATAGAAAGTGTATTTACAATCATGTTTTAAAATGAAAAAGAGTAATTATTTATCTATAATGGTCTGGACCAATTATAGGAAGTATGGTGCATATAGTTTTAGGTCATAATACCATAACCATAATATTATTTAAACAATGGATGATTTGTGGTCAAATGATCAAGGTAATATCAATATGATTTGAAAACAAGGAGAAGGAAAATGTGTTAACCATGATCTTGGAGACTTTTTGGTCGAGCTAAAGAATATAGAACAAATATACAATGAATGAAATCATTAAAATACGGCTTCCTATATATCGTCATCAATCCGGAAGGGGTCATAAAAGGATTATAACAGGAACAAAGTAATTTCTATTTGATAAAACCTTGATTGGAGTTGTATTATACATAAACATATTGGGAATATTTTTCTTAGAAAAATAGTTGCATCGTTTGGCTGTTAGGCCCATTATAGAGGAAAATTTTATGCAAGGCCACCAAGTGGGCACATACAACATAGTCAGAAAAATGAGTACTTAGGTATCAGCGAATATTCCACAAAACTCCGAAGAAATATTATCTATGTATTGAAGTATTCAAGAATAATACTATGAAATTTGAACATGGTGATTTTCAATACATAAGATAAATATTTGAATCAAAATTGGCCATGATTTTGGAGTCCCTTGTATAGATCTGACCCATATGTATAATGGGAAGATATTTTCTCTCTTTAGTTATCTCTCTACGATGAGAATCCGAAATAAAGGGCTCCTGCATGGATTTATAATAGTATGAATGAGATTGGGGATTTTATTTTATCACATAACTAGAACTATGATCTACTCCCTAGTTTTCACTATGTGTATCAATTGGATGACAATAAAACCATAGGAAGTTCTTTGGGTACCATTCAGTTTAATGTCATGTGGCAAGGAAATTAGGTGATTTTATATAAATATCATTTGAATATCTAAAGGTAGGTCTAACTCATACATGGGAGACAATATAATTTATCACATCATGTTACCTTTGGGTCCAAAATTGAAAATAAAGTCATCACAATGAATCTCATATAAATGTCAATCAATCTACACATAGTTCTTGTAGGTCCGTGTAATTTATTTTCATGTGGTACGGACATGAAGTTATTCCGATGTGAAATGGAATACTGTGGATGGACCAGAGTATTAGACCGAGTTGTCACTATGTATCTTGTTGAAGAAATAATCAAGGAACACGTAGTTCATCTATAAAGATTCTCTCACTCTAATCAAACTCACTTGTGTGGTAGAATAGGGGTTTTCTGAATATGGGTTCGTACATAAGATGGAAACACGCATTGAATAACATCATGTAGATCTAGTTTATACATGGGAGATGATAATAATTTATTGAATGTTGTTGTGGATAGTTCTATGATTTGAAGGTCTAGATATTTCTACATATCTCATATGGTTGTGAATCAAGTCAATTCTCATATATTTTAACGTCTTATAGTGGGGAAGAAGGTGAACTAATGTGAAATGACTACATATCACATAAAAATGAGAATGAAAACATATGTCGTTTTTAATGAGATCATGCTGTTTATTGTCATGCGATGATGGCATATAACATAAAATTGTAATTTAAATACCTTTTTTATGTAGATAAGTTATTTTCTTAGTTTCAAAGCACACCTGATTTGTTCTTGGTGTGAGAAATAGTGAGTGTCAAAAGGTGTATTTTTCATGTCAATGGTCTAAGAAGTGAACGATAAGGGTATGATTATTATATGGAGGCCCAGTTTGTTTATACTATCAGGGTGTCACAACATATATTACTAATGAAATAGAGAATCCACTCTTAGTTCTTGAGATTATTACCCATATCAATCATGTTTTGATGTGGGGAAGACAAATGTTTTATAATTTCAAGGCTAATGGTTCATCCTAATGAATAAATTCTTGTCATCACCATGTATCTTATAAAAACAAAAATCAACATACATGTCTTGGTAGAAATCCCAATGAAAAATTGATTTGTGCATAGGTTAAAGAAAGAGGGTTTTATTTCATGAAATTGCATCTAGGACCAATATTGGAGATATGGGTGTAACTACATATCTCATATGAATGCGAATCAATCCACACATAGTTCTTGAAACATTCCCTATGTTGGATGGATTTATACACATAGGGAATAAATGGGACTTTTATATTTTTAATTTTTTTTCATAGTTAGGCCCAATATTGGAGATCTAGGAATCTCTATATATCCCATTGAAATTTGAATCAAGACAAATGTAGTTCTTGAAATGATATTTCTAAACTCTAATTTAGATTGATGTGAGAGATTGCGGTTTTTATTATATTCCACAATAATTTTTAAACTTATGAATCAACAGGGTATAAAGTTCAAAACATGTATTCTGGAAGAGTACTCTATACATATTTGTATCATTTACTGTAGAAAAATGGTACTTAAATTTATTTATGGTTGTAGATGGGCCCATGACTTGAGATCCGTGCATCACTTTGTATCCCATTGGAATGAGAATCAATCCAACAATTGTTCATAAAAATAATATTCTCTATTCATATCTAACATATAATCATATGAGATGGGGTTTTATGGCTGGTCATAAGATTAGGGATCCGGGTGTCTCTATGTATCTCATTGTAATGGGAATCAAGACATATGTAGTTCTTAAAAACGGGTCTCTATGAAAATCTGATTCAAACATAGAGATAAATGGGACTCATGTTCCACTAATGAGTAGAAATTATTTGACTAATTCTTGCACGTGAAAGCTACTTGTTTTTAAAGAACAAGAAGGAATTCCAATTTTTGGTATCTTACGGGATTTCTTAATGTCAATTTAAGAAGATGTTAACTATACAGTTTAATATCATGTAGCGAGTAAAAATTATTTCATGCAGTTTAATGTCATGGTATAAGGACAAAGATTCTATATATTGTAATGTTATGCAACATAGATGCATATGGTTGTTATGTAGTTTAATGTATTGCAACTAGAAAATTTCTCTATGTGTTTAAACAATGTACATTTTCATGAATCTTGCATTGGTTGGGGTATTAATAATATCTCTATTCATTATGATTAGGGAATAATCTCCCTTAGAGTAGAACTTATGTGTGGAGTAAGGTTCATCCCACATTGGGTCGAGATTTGGAGGCTTCATTCCATGTATCTTTGGATTCTTGAGGAATAATACCAATTCTTCACGATGAAATTAGAGAATGTTATCTTTATTGTTAAAATCGATTGTTATTCTATTCTGATAAACTTCCAAATAATGAAAAGTATGAAATCTATTTCCGTATAATCATTCCTAAACATCAGATTGCTTCTGAGACTGTTCATTTATAGATAAATGATCAAATAAGGAAACTCTGAGTGAAGGAAATTTAATTTCAATAGTCCAAACTACTTCTATCCCATGCACAAACAAAAAATGGTTTGATCATGATACAGTATGAGTAGTAGTCTGATAAGACCACAAGGAATGAAATATCTTTTCAGGACAATATTTCTATCTTTATATGCTATCTTTTATATTATATTTGATAGGGTATTGTTTAAAGCCTCTATATGTACATTGGCCGCTTCATTGAAGTGATATGAATTGTTGTATTTGATATTATTATCTTGCTATGGCTTCTTTAACTCAGTGAAATATAAATTGGTGTCATTTTTTATAAATATGTTGTGAGGGGCACCAAATCTTTTAATGATATTAGATTTGATAAGGCTAACAGTTATTTTAGCCTCGATATGTCTGATAGGTATTGACTCTACCCATTGGGATAATAAATTTACAACAATAATAAAATACATGAACTTGATGGTTGTATCTAGAAGATAGGTTCCTATTACATTGATTCCCCATATTAGATATATCCAGGTGTATTTATCTAAATGTAGAACCATTGGTGATTGATGAATGAAGATGGAATTCATCTGGTAGGGATGAAACTTTTTAGTGAAATATGCCCAATCCTCTGTCATTGAAGGACAAAAGATTCCAAGCCTTCATATTTTTTCAGAAAGCCTATACAAGACCATTGAGTACCATAGGCATTTTATATATTTCCTTCATAAAAACCATTGTTTTGTCCCCGCCAATGAATCTAAGTATAATTTCTTCAAAAATCATCTATAATTTTTTTGATGATCTAGGCCATTTTAAAGAGTGAAATTAACTGCTCGTCGTTATATTTGTTCACTTTTAATTATGTAAAGTTTAAGAAAACCATTTTGGAGATATTCCATGATTGGTGTTATCTATATTGTGGTATGACCATATGGCTCAGAAGTGGGACTGATTTCGTTGATATCATCTATTATTATTTGAATAAAATGTGAACCATTACATCCTGATTTGGATTCTCCAAAGCTGTCGATTCATTTTCCAATGAATTATCTTGGGAATTTTTTGTGTGTAGGATATAATATAGTGCTTGTTATGAGGGTAATTCTTTCATTAATGCTAAAACAATGTCAGAAAGAGTGATTATATAATATTTTCCAATATAATAGTCTCTTTTGATTTGTTTGATTAGAAATTATGAATCACCTTCATCCTCTAGGAATTCCACTTACTGTTGGAGCGCTAATTCTAGGCCTACAATGGTTGCATGATATTCTCTTTCTTTGATGATACCAACTTTTTATAACAAAATAGAATATGGCAACACTATCTTCTATGTGATGATAGTCATAATTCTTAACCGAACTTTTTTAAGGTTATAGATTTCCATTCTCTTCCTCGTTGGACTTCTAAAAGAACCATCAATGTGAATTTCCCATATTCTGGGACATTCTTGAATAGAGAATATTTTTTCACTAGTAAATTCAATATTAAATGATGTATCTTTAATAGATGGGTTCTCAGTAAGGAAATATGATAAATCTTGTCCTCATACTACATTCTGATTCACAAACATCATATCAAACTATTGTAGAATAACCTACAATCATGTTACATGTCATGTAATCATAGGATGGCTGAGTTTAGGTATAAAAATGTTATTTTTATTTACAAATTTGACCTCATGATGTGGAAAATAGTGTCTAAATTTCTGAACTACAATGTTTTATTCTAGGAAGCTTTTCTCAATATTTGAATATCAAGTCTCTGTATCGAGCAAGGTTTGATTGAGATTGTAAAGGTTATTTTCACTGCCAGAATCATTATTTTGTGCATTAAAGGTGCCAAATGTTCACTTCAATGATGTCACATAAATAATAATATAATTTCTAACAATATGTGGTGGTCATTGGTTCATTGATATGTGACCCACTTTTCATCAATTATTTGAAGGGAAAACACTTTCCAGTTTAATAGAATATGAATCACTAGATATAAGACAAGTTTCCAAGTATTCTTATCAACTCGTTCAAGTTTAGAGGTGGTGACATTCTAACGATAGAATTATTCTTCTTGGGATTTAATTCAATGCCATGATGGCATACAAAAAACCCAATATATTTTCCCGATTTTACCCCAAATGCACATTTCAAGGGGTTTATCTTAAAATTATGTTGTCTAAGCTTGTTGAATATGGTATTTATATCATACATGTGGTCAAAATGTTGTCTGGATTTAACCACCAAATCACCCACATAACATTTAGTGAATTTCCCCATGAAATGTTAAAAATGTGATGCATTTCACATTGAAATGTCACTCTTGCATTATTCATGAAAAAATTAATTACCCGATATAATATTATTATTTAATGGGATATAAAATATATAGATTCTTCATATTCTAGAGCCATTTAATTTTGTAAATACACATAGTATCCACCTCTAATGGAAAACAAATCATAACATTTTATTGCATAAATCAAATGTTCTCTGATTGGAACCAGAACGTCATCTTTGGGAAAATGCCGGCTGAGAACTCGAAAATCAATGTGAACCCTAATTTTCCCATTTTTCATTTTTATAAGGACAGTATTGTCTACGAATTTTGGGTATTTGACCACCATCATAATGGATTCATTGATATGCTCATTGACTATGTCATCAATTTTGGAGGCATAATTTGGGTGTGTTCTTTTTTTCTATGTGCTTATATCCTTAATGCTCTAATGGAATACCCAAATGATGGGTATCCACATCGAGATAATGGACTAGAATTTATTAATAGTTCCAAGATAACACATCTGGATTTTAATTTTTAAATAAAGTATATATATATATATATATTTCTTTATAAGTCATGGTTTCACTAATCAGAGTAGGACGTGGATCTTCTTCTATACCCATATTTATTTCTCAATGTTTATCCACAGTGGTGGAGATTCCTTCATCAAATGCCGAAGAAGCATCCTTAAAACCATCCTCTTCTTCCCCTTCCCCACATGTAACTTCTTCAGTTTCTTCATGATTGGTAGGTGATGAATTTGGACACCTAAAGTAAGGGGAAGAGTTAATATTTGATCATCTTGAAGAAGAGGTGACCATTTCTAACCCTACTGACAGTGATGGGTCTTCCTGGAGTATTAAAGGGAAAATTATGGGTTGGGAATCAGAATCACTACCGTTATCTATTAATGGAAAAACATCTTCAAGCCTGTTTGATGAAGAAAATACTTTCTAACATTCAGTGGATTGAATAAAGACATCTCCATTTATGATTTCACCAGTATTTTTCAAATCAATAATTTCTCATGTGATGTTAGACTCAATTACAACAACTAAAATTATGTATGTAACTAAAAAAGTTCTTGAAATTTGGTCTATCCTTTCAATTTGATTGATAGAAATCATGTAATATGCACTATGATTCTTGAATGGGTTAGTTGAGATCTTTTCTAGACCATTCAGATAGTTGATTATTATTATATCCTTTTCAATTTACTCTTTTCTCTTTCTGAGATTGAAATATTCATCAATATACATATATTCAAATGTTTTGAATGGGGACTTTTCACAATGAAATGTTCTAATTTTAACACTTAACCAATACTTGAGTCATTTGTTTTATGATGAAAGAATGACCACATGATGATTTAACCAAGGCCTTCCAAGAAGAATATTGAATGTTGTGTCTTGTTAGAGAGCATTAAAATCTGAATTAGATACAAGATCCCTAAATTGTGTTTTGAGTATAATCTCACAAATAGATTCTTATTCATTCATTTCATAACTTTTAATCATGAGAGTGGTTGGAGACAAGTCAAATTTAGTGAGACCCAACCAATGAAGTGTACGAATGGAAATGAGGTTTAATCCTAAAGCATTATCAAATAAATGCTCATCATATGTTTATATTATTAATTTTACCAGATAAATACAATGGCATGAGGTGTCTATGTATAACATCATCATCATCTTTTTCCCTGAAAGATGTAAATTCATGTCATTCAGAAGGATTACTCTCTATAAAGTAGGCCTCAACAGCATAAAACTTGGTTTAAAAATCTTGAAGAATTGGAAAAGACTCAATAAATCCTTTTATAAGATATTTTGATAGATTTTCAGCATCCGTTTTGGTTACATTTTCTAGTACGTTCTCCAGTTTCATCAAAATGTCATGATTCTAGTCCTATGGTCTGTGTTTTCCAACATGGATATTCTATTTTGTATGTATCTTGGAAGACGATACCCTTGATGTACATGGACCATGTGTCCTGGTATAGGTTATAAATACAACTTTCTTGGGGGATAAGTCTAACTAGGTCTTCTCACTTACTACGAAAGTGTTGATATAGCCTCTAATTAGTCATTCAAGATGATCAGGTCAAAGATGATCATGTCATGAGTGGGAGAGTTCTCTTGTTCTTACTGAGCCTACATAAGGTCTCTCCCATGAGTTTTTTCCGCATAAATGGTATGAGTAGTTGAGTAATTAAAATAGTGTCTTTTAGCATACCAACGTCTTCCCCCATATCCTCGACCTAAACTTATTCCCCTACTTCCCCAATCATGTTCATTGATGTGAGGTACATAACTAAAATTACCATTTCTATAGTGTCCAGTTAGGTGGATAATGTTAAAATAACCAAAGATAAACTCCTCATCTAATTAAAATTATACCCGATAGGTTGGTTCTTGTTGTGCAATTTGGTAGGGTGTTGCATGTTCTTGTGAGACAGATGGCATGAAATATTCCAATGCCAAGGGAAAATTTTGCCTTAGCAGGAGCTCATATTCTTATTTCTTCTATTTACAATTCAGATCATGTCTATTCCTTGATGATGGGACTTTGGAGGACTTATCTTTTTATGAATATAGATTGGTTACAATGAAAGTGGAAGGATGAACATTTAGTTGTTTCAATAGTGTTTGTAGAACGTCATGAGTTAGATTGATCATATTTCATACCATAAAATCACAAATGTTCTACACATTCATTATTTTTAATTTCTTCCATTCTCCTTCTTCCTAGATCAGTAACTATAACACATGTTTTCTAGGATAATGAACTTTTTATTTTCACTTGTCTAGATTCCCGCATATTTTCTATGATATATTTGAAATCAAAACACTCTCAAATGGGAATCCCAAGATTTTATTGAAGGGAAAATAGTATGGTAAGTCCTCATCTCCTTCTATTATCATATTCTTGGGCCTTGGTAACCAGAAAAAGTTGTTTTCCCAGGCTGAAATAAAGTAACTAGGAACCTATTCATCCCTAAAAGAGTATAAATTGTTCTTTAAATCCCCAGACATTATTCGACTTTGATCATTTTTGGTCATATTGATTAGGAGGTCATTGTTTTGGATGCACATGGAGAGTATCCCTGTGGTATAGTGAGGTCTTTGAAGTAGATATCGGTATAGATTCTTGCTTTAGTGTAACTATGGTAACCTCTACTTTTCCTGTTCTCTTTCCCATAGTTGATGGGATTACACGAGAAATTTCATAGGTTTCTAGGATGGAATTCTCCACTTGTTTTGTGATTTATGAATGGTCTCAAAACCCTCCTATGTATTTCATAGGTATTAGTGGTTTTCATAACTCATCATGTAAATTTTCTATACATATTAGTAGTAAGTCTTATTGAAAAAGTTGTAGGTTTAAGGAATATGTTAGTCCTTTCCATAAACCAATGAAATTCAAAATCCATTTATTCCCCGTTTGTTTTAAATTTGTATGATCATAAATGGTTTTCTTCTGTATCATTGATCTTAATTGGAAAATTAATTTCTAATAGTGGACTTGCCATCCAGTAATTGATAGAGATTTCAAACTTGTATTCCACACAAAGGTTGTCCCTTGTTGTTATTGCAAAAAATTTATAAGATTCACTTCATCTTGTTGTTGAGGGGTACCAATAAAAGGATCAAAATGAAAAACAAAATGTGATTAGTGCTACTTTAGATCTCTCAAACTGTTAAAGATTGGAAATGAGGTATTCAAAAAGTTTGGCAGGGGATGGATCATATATACCCATTCGAGGTAATCCTTTTTCACAGTTTTATTGATGTACACCATCCTTCCATATCTTCTAATCGATTCTTAAGTGAATCAATGGTATTCATAATAATTTTAAGAAAATATGGCTGGGTTGGGACATGTGTAGGTACACGATCTGGAGCCTGAACTTGTGCGAAAACAGGAAAGATCACTGGTTGTGGTGTTATAGGTATTTATTTGGGATAGCTCATGAGGATAATCATTTAAGGATGTTCTTCATCATGTTTTGGCTGTGTACCCAATGCATGGAATTAAATATCCATGTTATTATTTGAAAAAAACCTCCTATGGTGAGGAGCTCCTACTTGAAAATCAATGGAAGGATCTTCTTGATGAGTATTTATTGAAGGAATACTTCTTTGGAGTAACTTTCCATTGATACTTCTCAAATATTTCAACTCTTCTACTTAGTAGGAAAATATTTATTCATGAAAAAGATATTAACCTTATCAAGTAGAAAAATGAGAAATGATTTGACCTTTTCCCTTCCTCTTCTAGGGTTCCTTTCAAAGAGATAATGGTTTATTATTCATGGGAATTCCTTGATTTTGGGTATGCCACTAATTGTGGGTATGCAAAACTATTTTATTTTATACAATGTGTACCATATCATGAATAAGAACTTCATCATATAACTCAACCATAAGGACTCAATTTGTTGAGGATATTCTATAATGGAATTAATGACATTCAACAATGCATAATACATTAATGACATCATATTAGAATCTTTGTAAGATCACCTTCTTCTTCATCCTCCATGAGACCTTGTTTTATTATTTGTTTGTTCCCGAAGAATTTTTTGACAAATAGTAATCTGAAGGGAATATCTAAATAGCTACATTGTACAGTCACTTTGGGGATTCTTCCATAATCAAGATGAAACTCACATCTGCTGATGAGGGGATAGTGGATGTGAAAAATCCTCATCGCCCTATGGGACTGAGATATTCCTATTCTTCTTCCTCAATCCTTCCAGCTCTTCTTCTTGACATGGACGGTTGGGTTAAAAATTTCCCAAGAAGTGTGGGTAGGGGCTGTTCTAGAACTACTATGGTTGTTATCAGCACAACTGCTCTTTAGATTTTACATATTCTTTTCTTAGAATTGGCTGGGTGAAATATCTAACACCAACTTAAATCTCTTATATTAGAAATACGTTTTTCTATTTTAGAAATTTTTTTGATATGATGGATGATACTCTCTAAGAATGAACCCTTCTCAATGTTCCCCGATGTTGGATGAAAAAATACCTCAACAAATTTCTATCATTGGTCCTGAAATTGGTGAAAATTGATTAAAGCCTATTCTTAATGAGCATCCCTTTAGTCATGAATAAAATCTTTTTGTTGTAGCATCCTGGAGGAAGTAACATTTCATGAGTCCAAATTTTGTGGGACTTTCATATTTTCGAATGTAGTGAAATTAAATGATCCACATTTACCCCAACCTCTAATATGAACACCATATGGGGTTTCTGGGACAAATTATTTCAACCTCTTTATTGAATTGATGCCTTCAGGTTGAAGGGCATCTTGTTGCTTCTGGATCATTGGATGTTGAGAATCCAAGGGAGTTTCTAAGTCAATTTGGTTTTTGAACACATCCATTACCGTTACATGAATTCAATATATATCATATAGTAATAATTTTATTTTCAAATGATGATGATTCTTCCATATTTTGTGGCGAATAACATAAATGCAATATTCTACCATCATTTCTCAAATTTTGTATTGAGAGTTTTCCCATTTTGAAAATATGAATAGTATATCACCCATAGTCACTTGTTATCTAACATTAAACATATCAACATCATATTTTTCTATATTTTTATTAACTTTTCCAACCATGGTGGATGCTTCTCAATTTCATTATAACATGAAATGGGATCACTTTATGATTCATATTCTATTTTAGATATAAAATGACTCAAATGAGGTTCGAATAATGACCATCGCATTGGGATTCCTTCTGGATCCTAAATTAATTCACCTAAAAGTAACAAGGAATTATACATTATTGGCCATATGTTTGCAAGTTCCATATAATAAGAGGGATCTATCATCAATACATTATTAGTTGGAGAATTATCATTACAATTCGAAATACTACTGTGGAGAAGATTATCACTGTGAATTCCATCATGGGGAGGACCTACATGGTGGATTATAGAAAGGTAAATACTATCATACGTTTTGAACTTCTGGAAACCGGGAGGGTTTCTGTGGCTCTCATCAGGAGATAGATTCACAAAATTAATAAAAGATTCCTGAATCAATCTATCATGTCGACGTATTTGATTATTAAATTGAGAATTAATAAAACTAATCCCATAACCTTGAAATGGGAGTGTTGGATCTTGATCTTTAACAAATAAATTTTTTCGGTATTCAAGAACTCCAGAATTAAGAGGATCCATATCACAGATTGACTCTTGATTTTGGCACTGTTCTTGGTGAAACATGTTCTTAGACCCTCCCTTATAGGTTATTGCAGCCACCTGCTATGAATATTGGTTATAATGGGTAGGTGTATTTGTATTATTTGGAGTGAATTTTAGAACAGACTGATTAACTCCAATTGGAGCAGGATTATGTGTCCAATCTAGTTGTATGTATGATATGGGGGAGTATTCCCTATAACCCCCCTAGACTGGAACATTGGTATATATCTGCTTCGGTATGGAATGCTAATTATTCATATTGGGTGTGGGGAAAAATTACATGTCCATCCATCTAGAACTACTGAAGATGCCTTTATGATATTATTGAATGCTTCTACGATATGTGCAAGAATTTTTGGCTTCCCGTTCACCATTACCAAAATGTGATTGTTAAATTCAACGGATTGAGTGAGAATATACATTCACTCTAGATCTGTAGTAAGTGTATATACTTTCTCCTTTACTCCCTCTCCTGTCTGTGGGAACTGACAATTCTCATATATGGGGGTTTAGATTTGAGTATTCCCCATGATTGTTATCAGACTTTTTTTACTAACTTCTCTGAGTGCTGCCAACTGAGACTATTTGAAGGCTTGATGGACGTTGGATGGTATACATGCCTGTAGGCTATTTTCCACCAAGCATAGTCAACGGACTTATTTCAATGATGATATAAGGGACTACTAGCATTCTTGGTGGGCGAAGAAAAGTGTATGTTCTTGATCATGGTACTCCACTGGATTTGAACGATTAAATTGGTTGGGTGTGACCATAAAACTATATTATAGGGAAGATTTATTGAGGATGAGTGTAAATTCATGTTCACTATTATCCATCAAGCATGGTTTATGGTATTTCTTGGAGGGGGAAAAGGTAAGAACCTTCTCCCTACTAGCCGTTTGTTGTCCTTGGTTATTTGTCTTGCGTTCTCGAGTCTGAGGGACCTGGGCCTGACAGCCAATGATAACACCCTCTTCATGTTGACGGTTTGCTGCTGTTTGATGTTGGAGGTGGTGATTTTTTATAAGATCTCTTGTGAGGGACCCCTGTGTCTTTGGGATGAGGCTCTAGATGGCATCCTGTTTGGCCAACCAGGAATAATGGATGGATTGGTGATTATGTTTCAGAGATAAACATGAAAAATGATTGAAGATGGTGGTTGGCACCATGTTCTTCGGAACCATCGGTCATCATTGACTGGAAAACATGGGTTTATTCATGATATGTGGGTCCTTTCAAAAATCCTCCACATTCAGTTTATTATTTTGTGTTCTACACTCTTGTACCAATGCAATGGCAACCCAATTTTGAAGACACTGATATGGTGATGACGTCCTTCGAGAAGACGAGGACTTAGTTTGAGTAGCAGTTGGGACATTCATGGGAGAAAACATGATGGAAGACATTTTTAATGAAAAGTGTTCCTAGAAAAAAAGTGCATGTATATATGTGAAATAAAAACAATGAACTCATGAAATGGAACATCATTTAGATAAACAAATGTGTGATTGATTCCCTTTTCCCCCCTCTTTTAGCAATTGATAGATTCCTAACAGAGGGGTAACAATATCATCTTGGTTAAGAATTCAGGTTGGGTTCCCCATTTTTCCCCTGAATTGTGTGTAATTATTAGGAATCACTACTTCTAAATAGTATCCACTATATTTATTTATGGATTCAGTAACATCCAGTGGTTCTGTATTGAAATGGAACTTCTTTCCAAAGGCATTAATGTATTAGATTTTTTTTAACTACAATACATAATAACTAACATTGGGAAAGAGGATGAGAGGTCGGGATCATCACACCATTTTGGGGGGATTTATTTCATACTTTGGTACTCTCTTATTGATTTAAGATATATTAATTAATCCTTATTAATTTACCATGTATAATGTAGGTTTCCATTTATATTTTTAATCAATTATTTAACATTTATGGAATTCATAATTATCTATATTTATTCAAGGTTCATCATCAATGATGATATCCTTATATATTTGAGGATCTACATCAATTTTATCCTCTCATATTATACTTAGAGATTCATTAGACATTGTTACAATGATGATGGGTATTAAGCCACTCAGTTTTCCACTCTGGAATTTATGGTCGTTCATGTTTACAAAAGTTGTTTTGATGTTGGGATCGTCCCGATGAATGGGATACCTTCTCATCCTTTTGAATGGAATCCAAAACCATTTAGTTCAATTCCACTTAATGGGACACATCATACATTTTACGATTTTGTGATAAGGACCCAACCATACAGTTTAAATTCATATGGAAAGGACATCTTAGGCAGAAGATTCCTAGTCAAATCTTGGTGTAGGACTTCAGAATATGTAGCCCAAGGAACAGAGAAAAGATACAGGTTTTTAAGTTAGATTATAATATAATGTGAATTTAGCCCAGAATGGATAGGGTTGATTTAGAGTGTTGTGTTTGAACCTCAGGGAGCCATCCAACGTATCCCATTTTGATGGGAATCAAAGCCCACGTAGATTTGTAATCCTCATAGGGGAATATGACCCATTGAGAGAAATAGATTGGGAATTACTCTTAATAATGATTCCCTTTTAAAAGTGTCCATGAAATATGTCTAGACTCATGGAGATTTATGGTGTATAATTCGGAGTTTACATCCAAGGAGGATGCCCAGATTAAGGGAGTTAGGGTTGGACCCCTGAAGAGGATGTCCAAGGAGCTCGAGCCCTAGGTGAAGGCTTCCTATGTATCCCAATTATGGCGGGAATCAGTGTTCTCCTAATTTAATAATGTGTTGTATTTTAAAGATGTGTGACCATAAAAAATTTATATGCTTACTTGATGTATTCATGGTTTGAGAAATAATAGTATGTGAAAGAGTCAACAAACCACACACTTTCTCCTCTGCTGAAGGAAGAGGCCTGCCCTACGACGAAAGAAGCTCATGTGACGATGGATATGGGTGAGGAGAAATGAACCTTTCAATGATAAATGGAAGTGAAGGTCATTGGATATGTAATTAATGTGATGGGGAATTATTCAAAATGGATACCCTAAAATTGTTCCCGATAGAAGACATATAATTTTTTTGTTGAAAATAAAATCATTTTTGAACTATACCTTCCATTTTAGGGAATTGAGGCTCCTTGATTTAGACATAAGGGACAAACATGTCGATAACCCTAATCCACCAAACTGGGAACACCTAAACATTGTTCATTATAATAGATCCCTCGTGATTTTGGAGATATTAATCCTTAGTCATTGTAGGAACTGTGGCTTCCCAATAAGACAACTATGGGAAACCTCTAACCGTAGGGATACCAATCCAAAATAGGGGTGATGTTGGTGTGCCTTTCACTAGGATTTGTAAATCTGGACGACTCAATAGTGGTTTCATCATTACCCCTTATAGATAAGGTATCCAATGAAAAAAATATTTTCCTTTAATGGAGTTGAAGGATTGTTCATGAAAGGCTCGAAGAGGTTGAAAAGTTCAGGTGAACCAAATAGGGGAGCTCAAGTATATTGTGCATAGGTATTGGGCTTTTCAGTAGGCTTGGGTGTCCTGATGTCACCTTATGGGATGGATAACCTGGAGGATCCTACTTGGGTGAAACTTGGTTCATGACTTAAAGAGTGTTTATATATATTTCTCTAATTGGGGTGCTCATGTTCTTGTATATAGAATGGAAGGCATGCAAGTGTCCTAGATTTAAGTATGTTAGGATCTTTGGGTGAATATGTGTTATGGATTTCCAACATTGAATAAACTTATTTCCTATGATCCTCATTTAATCTCCTCACCATATGTGTTAAAGGAATACTTAGGAGGTTTTGGAAGGCTTGGGTGAAGCCCTTGGGTCACTAGAGTAATAAATGGGATTCTTGAAAATTCATCCATACAAATGAAAACCCCATTGGTCTATCTATATGCCAAAATAGGACCATGGTTGAAGGATGGTTGGGTGTGAAAGTGACTTCAGTTCCAAAATGTCAATGCACAAGTACCTTGCATTCCAAAATTGTTGTCTCCAAATTAGGGAGATTATAATTTAGACCCTTTTCAAATAACGAAATCCCCCATGTATTTTCCCAAATTTTTCTATGGTATTTCACTTTCTCACTTTTTTATCCATGAAAGAAAAATATCCTTCAAATATTATGTTATTTCAGTCTCATAAAATCTGATATCACTTTGTGTTATCATCCCCTAGGCTGCTGCCACTGATTGATGCATGGAACAAAGGATTCATCACTGGACCTTAGGCGTGCCTCACTATACAATAGTGTTTAACAACTAACAGTAGGTCTATCAGGTCGTATCATGATTAAAATATACTCCCATATCATATTGATGATTAATAGTTAAAAATAAAAAATAAATCATATATAATATAAACCATACTACATATAATTAATAAACCATAATCCTCAATAATACATTAATTTGAATGTATATAGTTATACAGACTCGTTGGATGACTTCTGGGTAGATGGTATTCATTTAATGAATAAAATAATAAAATTCATGTATAATATGGCCAACCTTAGTCCAATAATAAATTTTTATTATTATAAAAACTCTTTTAAGGAAAAAGTGAAAAATAAAATAGTATACCCCGGTGAAACACAATAAGAAACTCATGTTTTTTAAATCCGTGATCCTCAACTCATCGAAAAATATAGTCACATCAATGCAATTCTTCCCAATCATATAACATCAGGCTAATTTTTATAAGTTACACTTAGTTTTTGAGGTATTATTATATAAACAAATAGCTTGGTCATAGATTATAAGGCTTCAATAAAAAATTATAAAGTATACCAATAATTGAGGAGAAAATATATGAAAGTTAAAGATGGGGAAATTTTTTTAGCTAGAAAAAAATTGTAATTGTTTTATATAAATATTTAATTTGACAAACTCACATTTAATAAAATGCTTCCAATTAACTCATTTGAGAAGTATCATTTTAACAATGGATCTATCACTTTCTCAACCACAGAATCCAAAAAATGAAATAGATGACTATTGTGTAACATCAAAATAAATATTTTGATTGATATTGATGCACTAAAATTCATTAAAAGTCAATTAAAAAAGATTCTAATTGAACTACTTAATTTTTGAATAATAATTATGTATTCTAAAATTATAATTATTATTAAACAAAGATATAGATGATCTAATGTTGAATTAATTTTCCCTAAAAATATTCTATGAATGGATCGATATTATTTACAAACTATATAAGAATAATTAATATAAATTAGAACTGCAATAAAATATGGATGTAGGAGGGAGATAAAAATATACACAATCATCTTGCTTAAAAAGTGGATTATATAAGTTTTGACTCTACTTCTCAACGAAACTCTCTCTTTCCAAAGACTATAGTATAAATTTCATCGAGGCCTCCCACCAAAGTACTATGTCGTCCCCTTCTTTTTTATTTCTAAAAAAACTGTTTCATATTTTTAATATTAGTTAACAGAACTGTTCAACTATATTAGGTCAATAATCAACTAATCATTGACCACATTCCATTCTACACAATATTTCTTCCCCTGTTGTTGGCTTGTCATGATCTGTTAAAAAATAATAAAATAGATCAGAATAACTCTATTTAAAATTTATATGGGCGTGTTCCCAGCTTAGGTATTTTTCAAGACATTGTAAGGATTATTTAATTTTATTTGAGTCAATCTTAGTCAGCATGATTCATTTTAATGAATTATTAACATTCACTTAACCTCGTTACGTTTCACTAACTATACAATGTCTATAAGGACCTGACCTAAAGCATTTCATAATCTGGTAAATTTTTTTAGAATCCACATATTTATATTCATAATGATCATTTTATTATAGATTATTAGAAATTTAGGATATACTTTATTCATAACAAACCACAAGAATAAAATTTCAGCACAACTAAAACAATATCCATTTTTCGTAATTTAAATTATTTTACTAAAAATATAAAATATTTTTGAGAAATGTATTCACAACATTCATCTTGGATTCACCATTTCTATTACCATACGTAAACCCAGTGAAAAAAATTTTAAAACTTGGGATGAGCATAAGAATATAAGTAAGTGATATAAAACAAATTATAGAAACAGTTAGTACATAAATACTTATAAACATATTAAATCAATCTTGCAAAGACTAAAATTCACCCCAATAACTATTATAAATTTATTTATAAAAAATGATATTTCCATAAAGAATAGAAAGACAAAAAATAAACCATATAGGAAACATGGGGATTTAATTACATAATATTATAATCCTTATGGGTAACTTATGATTTTTAACCATCACATCTACCTTAGAATGTAACCCCCTTGACTACCTTGTTGTGTAACCACCACAGTTACACTTAATGTAACCGTATAGTTGAACTATGGCTTAAACATAACCAATTAATTAATAGATGATATAAATTCCACCATTCATCATAAAAAAATAAAATTAAAAAAACATAATCATAAAATAAAAATACTTACATTATATAAATAATTCCTTTTAAAAATATAATTAAAATTAAATGAGTATTTTTAATGGAAAATCTTATACAACTATCATATATTTGAAGTGAGAGTTGATAAAAAAATTGAATATGTGTATAAAATAAAAATAGAAATAAAAAATAAATTTACAATCAAAATTAATTACACAAATAATTTTCATACCACATAATTAATGAAGTAGATGGTTGACCCAAAAAATAGAAATTGGGTTAAAAATTCCCTTACCTTGGATTAATCTTATATAAACTGTATTCAAACCTCATTTATAATGGTTTAAATGGTATTATTAAAATATTAAATAAACATATTCATATTAATAATTACGTATTTGATATTCTATAAAATATTTCAACCCATTTTATAATAATATTTTTTTGTGCATTTTTTAATGGTTTCCATGGTTGGTTTGTTATGGATTTTGCTTTTAGAAGAGATAAAAACTCAAGAATTGGAATAAAAGGATATTGAAAAACCTATAGAATATTAAATGGTATTTTATATCATTTTATTAATGCTTTATGAGGATGAATAAGTAGATAAAACATTAGTGATGAATGTTAGTTTAATTTGGTGAATTTTGATCAATAAAAATAACTTTTGTGTTATTAATTAATATTATGAACGAACACTGGTTCCAAAACATAATATAACATATAATATATACAAAAATATATTATTAAACCATATTAATTTGTTTATGGACATCCTAGAAGGCAGTGATGGAAATTTAAAACATATCGTCCACGATGTCGGTAAATTAGCACATCACTGATGAGGATATTCTTTTTAAAACAAAACAGTGAGGAGAAGAAGTATGATGATGATTTTTTACACAAACATGGAAAAATTATAATTTATATATGATAATGGAGTTTTAATTTCACTTGTATAATTAGAGTTGTAGAGATTATTAGAAAATATAAAGAATTAAAAATTAAATAAAAAAATGAAAGATGATTTTTACCTCTTGAATCCTCCTCCTCTAGAACCTCTTTAAGGACTTGGTATTTTTTCTTTTTGTGAGACAAGAAGGTCTTGGACATAAGGAAGAGTATTGTAAATATAATTGGAAATAAATTATGTAGGATAAATTACATTGAGGTGTGAGGAGAAGAGGTTGTGAGGGGTGGTATTTAATGTGGACGGGAGGGGTGTTTTCTCATTTTTATTTTAATTACTTCATTAATTTGGCTCAACACGATAAATAATTTGAGAATAATCATCAAATATACTAAACTAATGATGGGTATTTATATATTATTTTTCTTAAATCATTCATGACTCATGTAATAGTGTATTCAACTTATACTGTATACAAAATGTAAATTACCATATTTTAGTATTCAAATAATTCATGTATTTAATAAAAATATCAAAAAAGCACTCGAACCATTATCTAATGTGTTGAATTAAAACATAAAGTCCATTTTAAAAAAAAATATGACAATGAAAAATTTAATATTTAATCTAATTCATATTTTTTAAAAATATATATATTTAATAATTTTAACTAATTTTGTAACACTTTGAAAAATTAACTAATGTCTCATGAAATTAGAGAATAATTAGAAGAAAAAACATATAATAATTTATTAATATATTTTATAAAAAAAATTATTTTAAATACATAAATTAAATATCAAATTGTTATTAAATATTTATGACTTACAAAAAAACTAACACATAATCAATCAATTCCAAAATATTTATTTACCTATTCAATGATATAAATATATCATGATTACTATTATAAGATAAAAAATTTATTTATACTCTCATATGTGAGGTTACTATTATATTAGCTAAATTACTATTTCTAATGTCATGTTAATATTCTTAAGGGCGGGTAACTATTCAATAAATACAAATTCATCAATTTCTATAAATATCAATTATTTAATTATAAACATAGAACAAATTTAAATATTTAATACAATAATAAAAAAATATTGTATATTTACTTGGTTTGATACATACTCTCTGTAACAGCCCGAGATTTTATGAAAAATATTATTTTTATTTCACTAATGTCTTGTGTTGTACGCTACACCAAAAGGAGCTTACACAACACGCATCCTTGACTTACCTTGCATTACACGCAATCAAAACCTTCCTCGATAGCGTGTGTGGTACGTAATACTGAGTTTCACGAAACAATGATATGCTATTAAAATATTATTAAAACTAGCCGTTATGAATAGTAATAACCACTTTTTAAAATTCTGTAAATCTTATTTTTCAAAATGAACTTCATTCTTGGATTCGGAGTATCGAATTTAGCCTAAGGTGAAATTTTGGTACTTTTCGGATAACTTTCACATTCTGATGAATAGTGAAAATTACTAAATTATAATTAAAAACAAATTTTTTAATCGAAATAATTAATAGTGATAAATTATTAATTTGAGTGGTTTTAAAGTATATTTAGAATATATTTTTACAATTTAATACAATGTTTGTCATTGGTTGTAATTTCACATTTAAACCAGACATAATCAAGTGTCAATCTTTTGATATATATTGTTTCCTAAAAACACGCTATTTATTTTAACAGCGGGATTTAATTATAAAATTAATTAATGCAACTTCTATGTTATGAATTTGGTAAAATAGATTTCATTTTTGAATTCGGAATATGAAATATAGCTTAGGATGAAATTTTGGCATTGTTCTGAAAAACATCAATTTTTGATGAATAGTGAAACTGCTAAGTGGTACGTTAAAAAAACTGAATTTTGCATAAAACTTAATTTTACCGCTTCTGTGAATAGAATTTTGAAAATCCGACAGACACGGTTAATATCAAGGACTAAAATGTGGTTCAATGAGATGAAAATAATTTTTGTTGAATAGTAACTTTTTACTTTTTTTTACCGCGGTTAATAGTAAATAGGGTAACTAAGGGTAAATATGATTTTAATATTACCCTAACACATGTCCTAATTCTATTGGACAAGTTTAATTCGACCAAAAACAAACTTAGGAATAAAATATGACCATTTAGGCCCACTTGGATTAGATTAGGACATTTATTATTAATTTATTTAAAGAAAGGTTAAAATAGTTAAAATCAAAGTTTAATAAGTAAATCATTTTTAATATGGGGTTATGCATAAGATAAATTCGATTGTAAATATTCATTAGAAAGCTAAAAATATTTCCTACATGATGGTATTTTATTTGTAATTTGTAGACATCAAATAATTTAATTTATTTATGACACAACGATGATGCAGTAATTATCTTATTAATGAAATATTGACATAATTGATGTTATAAACACCAAAATAAATGTAATTTAAAAATTTTTATGAATTACACTAATTTTCTAGGTTAATATGATATATTAATGTTGATTTAATCAACTTGGTTCGGACATTTAATTCGGTTATGACTTTCACAAAAATCATATATCAAATAGTGTCAAAATTGACCCAAAATAGTTTTTAAATCAAATATTATATTATTAATTGTTATTTTATTCCTAAAAATCTAAGGTTCGGCCAAATGACTTAGATAAGGATATATATATTAATAATAAACAATTTGGGGTTCGTTTGGCATGTTATAGTAAGTGTATTAACCATATAGTGAAAGAAAACAAAAAGACACGGTAAATGTTAAATTATTTAACTTAGAGTTAAATCTATTTGATAAGGTTAAAATAATATCCTAAACTTGTCTAAATTCTATTGGTTGATAGGATTTCGACCCATCCCCACTTTAGCTTCGAAATAAGACCCTTTGGAACCATTATAAACCGATTTTGACTTTAATATAAAATAATATTTTAAGAATTCCAAAGGTGCCCCTCTCCTCCCTTATAAAAGGGCACCTCCTCCCCCTCCTCCTCACACCAATTTGAGCACTCAAGCTCGGCCAAACCCTGCCAAAATCTCTTCTCCACTTCCCTAGAAACATCCTAGAGGTTCTCGTCTTCCTCAAAGACCAATTTTAGTGCCCTAAGAGGAGGTCTCAAAGAGGCGCTTCAAAGAAGAGGCAATTACCGTTACCAATTCTTTCATCTTTATTTCTTCTTCCACTTCTTCTTCTTAGGTTGTTTCATTATGAAGTAATAACATCAGTATCACTCATATACTGATATGTTATTATAAGTATGAAACAACCCTATTTCACCATCTATCCATCCTACGGGAAAAGAAATCACCGCGCGTGCGTACGTACGGAATACCGTCTCCACGCCGTGGTGTAATCTATTTTCCACCACCACATTACATGGATGGGTATAATGGTGTAAAGAATAACTATACATAGTTATTACAACATCATATTGATTCTCATATATTGTATAATCCACTCCAATTCAATTCAGTATTTATGGAAATGATATCATCGCTCGTGCGTACGTACGGACTACCGTCTCCACGACGCGATGAGATTCATTCTCCATGTTAACCATTTAAGAATGATTATAAAGTATATATAAGAAATAATAATGAAATATATGACATTATAAAGTTACTGGATTTATGTATATATATATATGTATGTCATCAACTTACTTCCATTCAAGACAATAAGGAAAGGAAAACAGCGTTCATGCGTACGTACGGACTACCGTCTCCATGAATGGTGTTTTTCATTTTATTTATCTACCTATTATATATATATATATATATACTGAATATATATGATATATAAATCATATTTTATATTCTGGAAGTGAGTAAATCATGATATAAGTAATAATGATGTCAAGAACAACAAGTCAAAACACCTACGATAAATGAAACGATTTTACCCAAAACGCTTCTTTAACATGGAATTTACAAAAGAACGGGTAATATAATGTCATAAGTGAACCATATATGATATCATAACAATGAATATGATTCTGTAATAAGCCAATGACATTATTTAAATCATTATACAGGAGGTTCGGACACATACGAAGCAAATTGGACCTAAGGTAAGGGAAATATCACAATCTCATTTTTATCCAAGATTGTTTATTCGTAAGTACTTACTGGGATGTATTTTATCATCCACATCCATGTTTCATCAATATGTAATATTATTTTCATCCACCTAAAATTGTTTAAATCCATTTTTACCCTTCGGTGAGTTTTTAGTAAAAGAAATAAAAGGAATCTTTTTTCGTTTTTCGTACGAGGTACTTTTTGACTTTTCCGACAAAAGTACGAAGAATGTTTTTTTTAACTTATACGGCATGAATTGATTTTAAAACATTATTTCCAAGAAGCTTCCATTACAAGTTTTCAAGTTTATTTTTAATCAAATTATTTTATTTTAATGTTTTATGACATGTTATGAAAGGAAAAATGTTTTTAAAGTAGAAAGGATATTTTCCTCAAGAATGGAGTTTAAGTATTTTATCAAAATTATTTTCCATCTAAGATAATAAAAGGGTTCTGTTTTTATCCCTATTATTACATGGATTTGATTATGTTGTGATGGAAACATTTTTATGAATTCCTTTATCTTATATGAATTGATTTATGATGTCATGATGTTTCAAGAATCCCATTTTTTTACATGTGTTATGCGATGATGTATGTTTTATGATTATGTGGCACACATAAGAAAGGATTCATTATAAGACGGGTGGGACCTATATCTCCCTCCAATGCATTGGGTAAAGATTTTATATCTCATGAGATAGACATGGCTGAAATGGTAGGTTATACCGGTTCAGTGAAACAGGACTGAAACGAGGGTTACTCGATTCAGAAAGGGACTTTGTCCACTAAGATAGTCTTGGCATTGAGTCTTGACTAACAAGAAATGATTCTCTATGATTATGTGTGAATGCCACAAAGTTTCATGTTTTAAGTTATGATTATTGTGATTACATTTCACTGCCATGGTTTATCCCATGTTATGATATTATGAGCTTTTTTTGCAGGTTAAGATTTCCAAAAGCTATGTTCTTATATATATGATGTGATTGATATTTCTTTTGTTTACCCTTACTGAGCATTTGAGCTCACCCTTTTATGTTTTCTTTTCCCCAGGATATAAAGAAAGGTTTTAGGTAAAAATAAAGGGATGACCTTTATGGGAGATATTGAAGAACTTTCATCACGATTAGAAGATTACGTTCCGAGTTTCCAAAGACACTAAACTATTACGATCCTTTAGTGTGTGTTTTTGTTATGTACTAAGTATTCCGCAAATGTAATGTAAAGTCAATGTATGTCAGGCTTCGGGTCTATATAGTTGGTATCAGAGGAAAGGTTTAGTCAACCTTTGGAAACTAGGATGCGAGAACTTTAGTGAGATCCCTAGAGATATTTCTAAGGTATGTCTAGGGATGTCCCCAAGGTTAAGTATACGTATAGGTTATAGTACTATAACTACGCTAACGATCATAGAATTAAACCTAAGATGTTAGATATTGAAAGTACTCCCCCTTTATAATGTTGTTTTCCCTAGCATGATTTTTGCCTCTCACACTATTCTTTTTGGGTTTTAGAAAATGGCTGGAAACAAGGTGATTCACGATAATGGAAGATATGATGGACAATGGACTGATATTCTTCATGAGCAACCAAATGAAATGGGATTTGGAAGCCCAAACATCATTATTATGCCGAATCAGAAATCTCATAATATGATTAATAAAGTAAAATTTGGTAAGTTTCCTAACTCGGCTAATAAGAGAAAGATGGAGTTTCATGATGATCATAGAGGGAAGAAAGTTCAATTTCCCCTATGTAAATCATGTGGGAAGAGGAATCAAGGTGAATGTTTCAAAGGAACTGGAAGATGCTTTGGGTGTGGAAAAGAAGGACACAAAGCAAGTAAATGCAAAGGAAAAGGTTCAGTTAACAACATGAATGATGATAATGGTATTGCTACGACATCAACAATGGTCAAATGTTTTAAATGTGGAATGTACGGGCATTATGCAAACCAATGCCCTAAGGGAATGTCTCATGAAGAGAATCAGTATGGTCTTATGGGTAGTATTTTTGTTGATGATGATGAAGAGACTACAAATGATATGTGAGATGAAAGTATTGTTGAAGCTCGATCAATGGTTTAAGAAGGTAGTGGAATGATTACATGTTTATCAAGTGTAATGTTGTACTATAGAATAAAAAGACATCTAAGGATTGTTACACTGTTTTGAATGTTTATGATGAATGGTATGAGTAACAATGAAAGGTTATTCAGATATTTTTTGGAAAGTGGATGATATGCGCATAATGAAGTGATAAAGAGAAAATGAAATGTTTGACAGTATTCATGAGCTCATGATTGATATAAGGACTAAGTGATATCATGGTTTGAGTATATAGAATTTTGAGGATTTTGGTATGTGGAAAGTGTTAACTTTTAACTGCACTCATGTTTTCACTAAGGTATTCAAGAGAATACACGATTAAGGACTTTGAATGTTTGGAATGTGACCAACAAGACATATCTTATGATATGTGGGGATCAACGACAGTATTAAATCTCTGGTAATCGTTGTCACAATATTATGAGTGTGGACTGCAGTATTATGTATAAGCCTAAAGATTAGACTGGATTATGTTGGACATAAGTTAGTATTGTTTAAGGATTGAAGATTTTCGATATTATTGATGGGATGTTATAGTAACGTAGTTTTAGAAAAAGGACAACCTGCAGGATGGGCGACAGCCCATCGCTTCGGATAAGGCTGTAGGAATCGAACCCACAACCGAAGTGCGACTGGCCTTTATCGCCTACCACTGGCCTACAGGAAGTCCCTGTTTAGTAGAAACTAGTTTTATTATATTTAGCTATATGACATATGATGTATAAGTCCATTTTAGGAACCATATATGATTAATCTCACTATAGATCGACTTATGTATATAATCTTTTTTGCTAACCTTTTGTTTGAGACAGATGGAATGACCCGTCATTCTATCACATGATCTGCTAACACTTCACGAATAAAAAAATTCAACTTCATTTATTTAAGAGATGAAGTGGAAATTGTTAAAGGCACGAACAACAGCGAGATTGTACCAAAATTGAAGTAAGTATTTATTCTAATTCAAATTTTCAACTTTTGGGAAATGATCTTGAAAACCAAAAATGTTGTCCTAGTGATCTTATACCTGATGAATTGGATTGTACCTTATATCATCACAAATCTATGGATTTGTGATTACTGGCTTTTCCATAGCCATGTCCTCTACCACTCTCCATCAGAACATGATGGTTAGATTTCTCTTCCATATCCATATTTTCACCTATGTGGAAACCCAGTGATTAGTTTATTTGGGTAACTGTTACGTTTCATACTTCTGTTTTTAAAGATAAGTTTTGGTATTCCTTTTTACGATGTGGGTTTCTATCAAAGAAACTTTCAAATAGTAAACCATTTATAACCCCGACGAATTTCGAGGGCGAAATTCATTTTAAGGGGGGGTAGAATGTAACAGCCCGAGATTTTATGAAAAATATTATTTTTATTTCACTAATGTCTTGTGTTGTACGCTACACCAAAAGGAGCTTGCACAACACGCATCCTTGACTTGCCTTGCATTACACGCAATCGCAACCTTCCTCGATAGCGTGTGTGGTACGTAATACTGAGTTTCACGAAACAATGATATGCTATTAAAATATTATTAAAACTAGCCATTATGAATAGTAATAACCACTTTTTAAAATTTTTTAAATCTTATTTTTCAAAATGAACTTCATTCTTGGATTCGGAGTATCGAATTTAGCCTAAGGTGAAATTTTGGTACTTTTCGGATAACTTTCACATTCTGATGAATAGTGAAAATTACTAAATTATAATTAAAAACAACTTTTTTAATCGAAATAATTAATAGTGATAAATTATTAATTTGAGTGGTTTTAAAGTATATTTAGAATATATTTTTACAATTTAATACAATGTTGGTCATTGGTTGTAATTTCACATTTAAACCAGACATAATCAAGTGTCAATCTTTTGATATATATTGTTTCCTAAAAACACGCTATTTATTTTAACAGCGGGATTTAATTATAAAATTAATTAATGCAACTTCTATGTTATGAATTTGGTAAAATAGATTTCATTTTTGAATTCGGAATATGAAATATAGCTTAGGATGAAATTTTGGCATTGTTCTGAAAAACATCAATTTTTGATGAATAGTGAAACTACTAAGTGGTAGGTTAAAAAAACTGAATTTTGCATAAAACTTAATTTTACCACTTCTGTGAATAGAATTTTGAAAATCCGACAGACACGGTTAATATCAAGGACTAAAATGTGGTTCAATGAGATGAAAATAATTTTTGGTGAATAGTAACTTTTTACTTTTTTTTACCGCGGTTAATAGTAAATAGGGTAACTAAGGGTAAATATGATATTAATATTACCCTAACACATGTCCTAATTCTATTGGACAAGTGTAATTCGACAAAAAACAAATTCAGGAATAAAATATGACCATTTAGGCCCACTTGGATTAGATTAGGACATTTATTATTAATTTATTTAAAGAAAGGATAAAATAGTTAAAATCAAAGTTTAATAAGTAAATCATTTTTAATATGGGGTTATACATAAGATAAATTCGATTGTAAATATTCATTAGAAAGATAAAAAGATTTCCTACATGATGGTATTTTATTTGTAATTTTTAGACATCAAATAATTTAATTTATTTATGACACAACGATGATGCAGTAATTATCTTATTAATGAAATATTGACATAATTGATGTTATAAACACCAAAATAAATGTAATTTGAAAATTTTTATGAATTACAATAATTTTCTAGGTTACTATGATATATTAATGTTGATTTAATCAACTTGGTTCAAACATTTAATTCAGTTATGACTTTCACAAAAATCATATATCAAATAGTGTCAAAATTGACACAAAATAGTTTTTAAATCAAATATTATATTATTAATTGTTATTTTATTCCTAAAAATCTAAGGTTCGGCCAAATGACTTAGATAAGGATATATATATTAATAATGAACAATTTGGGGTTCGTTTGGCATGTTATAGTAAGTGTATTAACCATATAGTGAAAGAAAACAAAAAGACAAGGTAAATGTTAAATTATTTAACTTAGAGTTAAATCTATTTGATAAGGTTAAAATAATATCCTAAACTTGTCTAAATTCTATTGGTTGATAGGATTTCGACCCATCCCCACTTTAGCTTCGAAATAAGACCCTTTGGAACCATTATAAACCGATTTTGACTTTAATATAAAATAATATTTTAAGAATTCCAAAGGTGCCCCTCTCCTCCCTTATAAAAGGGCACCTCCTCCCCCTCCTCCTCACACCAATTTGAGCACTCAAGCTCGGCCAACCCCTGCCAAAATCTCTTCTCCACTTCCCTAGAAACATCCTAGAGGTTCTGGTCTTCCTCAAAGACCAATTTTAGTGCCCTAAGAGGAGGTCTCAAAGAGGTGCTTCAAAGAAGAGGTAATTACCGTTACCAATTCTTTCATCTTTATTTCTTCTTCCACTTCTTCTTCTTAGGTTGTTTCATTATGAAGTAATAACATCAGTATCAATAATATACTGATATGTTATTATAAGTATGAAACAACCCTATTTCACCATCTATCCATCCTACGGGAAAAGAAATCACCGCGCGTGCGTACGTACGGAATACCGTCTCCACGCCGTGGTGTAATCTATTTTCCACCACCACATTACATGGATGGGTATAATGGTGTAAATAATAACTATACATAGTTATTACAACATCATATTGATTCTGATATATTGTATAATCCACTCCAATTCAATTCAGTATTTATGGAAATGATATCATCGCTCGTGCGTACGTACGGACTACCGTCTCCACGACGCGATGAGATTCATTCTCCATGTTAACCATTTAAGAATGATTATAAAGTATATATAAGAAATAATAATGAAATATATGACATTATAAAGTTACTGGATTTATGTATATATATATATGTATGTCATCAACTTACTTCCATTCAAAACAATAAGGAAAGGAAAACAGCGTTCATGCGTACATACGGACTACCGTCTCCATGAACGGTGTTTTTCATTTTATTTATCTACCTATTATATATATATATACTGAATATATATGATATATAAATCATATTTTATATTATGGAAGTGAGTAAATCATGATATAAGTAATAATGATGTCAAGAACAACATGTCAAAACACCTACGATAAATGAAACGATTTTACCCAAAACGCTTCTTTAACATGGAATTTACAAAAGAACGGGTAATATAATGTCATAAGTGAACCATATATGATATCATAACAATGAATATGATTCTGTAATAAGTCAATGACATTATTTAAATCATTATACAGGAGGTTCGGACACATACGAAGCAAATTGGACCTAAGGTAAGGGAAATATCACAATCTCATTTTTATCCGAGATTGTTTATTCGTAAGTACTTACTGGGATGTATTTTATCATCCACATCCATGTTTCATCAATATGTAATATTATTTTCATCCACCTAAAATTGTTTAAATCCATTTTTACCCTTCGGTGAGTTTTTAGTAAAAGAAATAAAAGGAATCTTTTGTCGTTTTTCGTACGAGGTACTTTTTGACTTTTCCGACAAAAGTACGAAGAATTTTTTTTTAACTTATACGGCATGAATGGATTTTAAAACATTATTTCCAAGAAGCTTCCTTTACAAGTTTTCAAGTTTATTTTTAATCAAATTCTTTTATTTTAATGTTTTATGACATGTTATGAAAGGAAAAATGTTTTTAAAGTAGAAAGGATATTTTCCTCAAGAATGGAGTTCAAGTATTTTATCAAAATTATTTTCCATCTATGATAATAAAAGGGTTCTGTTTTTATCCCTATTATTACATGGATTTGATTATGTTGTGATGGAAACATTTTTATGAATTTTTTTATCTTATATGAATTGATTTATGATGTCATGATGTTTCAAGAATCCCATTTTTGTTACATGTGTTATGCGATGATGTATGTTTTATGATTATGTGGCAACATAAGAAAGGATTCATTATAAGACGGGTGGGACCTATATCTCCCTCCAATGCATTGGGTAAAGATTTTATATCTCATGAGATAGACATGGCTGAAATGGTAGGTTATACCGGTTCAGTGAAACAGGACTGAAACGAGGGTTACTCGATACAGAAAGGGACTTTGTCCACTAAGATAGTCTTGGCATTGAGTCTTGACTAACAAGAAATGATTCTCTATGATTATGTGTGAATACCACAAAGTTTCATGTTTTAAGTTATGATTATTGTGATTACATTTCACTGCCATGGTTTATCCCATGTTATGATATTATGAGCTTTTTTTGCAGGTTAAGATTTCCAAAAGCTATGTTCTTATATATATGATGTGATTGATATTTCTTTTGTTTACCCTTACTGAGCATTTGAGCTCACCCTTTTTTGTTTTCTTTTCCCCAGGATATAAAGATAGGTTTTAGGTAAAAAAAAGGGATGACCTTTATGGGAGATATTGAAGAACTTTCACCACGATTAGAAGATTACGTTCCGAGTTTCCAAAGACACTAAACTATTACGATCCTTTAGTGTGTGTTTTTGTTATGTACTAAGTATTCCGCAAATGTAATGTAAAGTCAATGTATGTCAGGCTTCGGGTCTCTACACTCTCCACCTTAAGGAAATTTTATCCTTGTAATTTTTATTTTCTTATTAAACAAGTGAGGGTACCATTACATCATAAAATTTTTAGATTCCAATGATTCTTCTTTGACCATGTGGTTTATCTAAAAAAAATATCCTTATAAATTACCTTATTTCGAAATACTTTCTCTCTACAATTATGAACATGAATATAGTTTTCATTATAAGAAAGGTTATCTTCAATCTAAACTACTTCTTGACTAAAAACATGAGATGGATATGTATCATACGTTCTCAACATTTAAACATGAAAAACATTGTGTACCTAAGATAAAATTAGGGGAAATATAATTGATATGTGAACTATCCAAATTTCTCCATGATTTTAAAAGGTCCAGTAGACCGTGGGTTTAGATTTCATTTCTTATCAAGACACATAACACTTTTTCATGTTGAGATTGTAATAAAAACATGATCACATTGCTCGAAAGAAAATTATTTCCTCCTTCTATCTGCATAAAATGTTTTCATGCTTTGAGCTATCCTCATGTGTTTCAATATTATCTTTACTTTCTCAACCACTTCCACTACTAATTATTTTCTCGTCATCTTCTTTTCCCTGAATTTATAACACAATTCTAGAGTTTTACACCACTTCCCATTTAATGCCTAAAAATTAGTCATCATTATACTGGAATGAAAACTATTATTATAAGGAAAAAATAAAGAAATATATTTATCAAAACTTTTATGTTAGTTTTTTGAACATCCTCTAAGAATATCCTTTAATTTATAAATTATTCACTCGGTCTATCAATCAGATTTAAGATGAAAGGTTGTGATGAAATTTATTTTTGTCCCCAATGACTTTTAATGGTATTTGAAAATTTTATAAGTTAACATAGGACCACATTCAGATATTATGGATAAAAAGACTCCATGTAACCAGAAAATATTATCGAGGTACAATCCAGAATACTGATCTAAATATATAGTATCTCGAATAAGAAGGAAATTTATAGATTTATTAATTCAATCAATAATAACTAAAATCATATTGTTACCTCAAGAATTATTTGATATTATCCTCATAAAGTCCATGGATATATTTTTTCCATTTCCACTCTGGTATTGGAAAATTATAAAGCATCCCCTTTGATAGTTGTTACTCTTATATAACTAGTTGACATGTAGAACATTTCACGGTAAATATGAAATATCCCTTTTCATTCCATCCCACCAGTAATACACCTAGAAGTACCTATATATCTTATTAATTCTACGATTAGCTGAAAATAGTGAACTATGAGCTTCATAGAACAGTTCTTTTTTAGATTGGAATCACAAGGCACACATAATCTCTTTCCAAATCATGAAAAAATCATTTTCATAGTTAAATTATGAAAAAATATCCCCTATATAAAATTAAACATTTTTATATAACTCATGCATTTCCTTCTTCAATAGCTTAATTATTTCTTATAGAGATGATTTCACTATAACATGAAACAAAACAAATGATTTTCCTGCACTAATAACATCCAATCCAAAAGTCATAAAATAATTAATCAATGGGTCTTGTTCTAAACATAACATTGTTAATTATGCATGTTGTTTTAGACTAAAGGAATAAATTACTTTGTTTTATTATATAGTATGGTAATAGATTGTGAAATCACAATCCTTTATCATTTCATGACACATTATCTGCCTCATCATTAATTACTTATGAGTGATTATATTCTTTAGACTTTTATAGTCAATATATATTTCATATTTCAATCTGAGTAAATGTTTCCAATATATTTTCAATATTTAAACCAAAGATAATAATTCAAAATCTTGTGTAGGATAATTTAGATCGTTTGGTTTTAGTTGTATCGAAGAATAAACAATTACCTGATCATTATACATCAGAACACGACCAAGTCCATTTAATAAAGCATCACATTAGATGAAAAAATAACTATCTCTAGAGTGTGGGTCAAAATGGATGTATTACTCAATCCCTTATTTTGTTTAACAAAAAAACATCACATTATTTTATTCCAATAAATTAAACCCAATTTGTGTTAATATAGTTAATGGTATTGATAATTCGGAATTATTTTTATCAAACTATCAGTAATACCCTACTGATCCAAGAAAACTATGAATCTCAATAATATTTTTGGGCCATGTCCATTAAATAACCAGTTTTTGTCAGGATCAACTATTATTCCATCATTATATAAAATGTTCTGATGAAAATAAATCTGTTGAAATCAAAATTCACATTTTCTAAATTTGTTATAACTTACATTATTTGATAATTTTAAACAAATTCTTTAAATATATATCCTGGTCCTCAATACTTTTTGAAAATACCAATATATCACTATTAAATATAGTTACAAAATTATCCATGTAATCTCAGAATATTATATTCACAAGATTCAAAAATTCTACAAGGGAATTCTTCAAACCAATGTGCATACCAACAAACACATAATGTCTATATCTATTAAAAAATTCTATTATTGATATTTAATCCCCGTTCAACATAAGATGATGGTACCCATATCTCATGATAATGATTGAAAAATAATGAGAAACCTTTATATGATGAAACAATTCATCCATATAAGGTAAATGATACCTATTCATAGCAGTAATGTTATTCAAATATATTTAATCAATGAAAAATCTAATGGAACTATCTTTATTTTTTACAAAAAAATATAATCACCCCACATGGAAGTGATAGGATAAATAAATCCTTTATCGAGAAAATTTTGTGACTGATTTTTCAATTTATGTAGTTTCACATGAGTCATTTGATAAGAAGATTTTGAAATTTTCCTTGCATCACAAACCAATTTAATAGTAAATTCATCTTCCTGATCAGGTGTAACATGGATAAACTCACCCGAAAAAACATAAAATTATTCATTTACAATGGGCACAACATTAATCTAATCAGTTCCCTTGTTATAAAAAATATGAGAAAGATAACTTTATTTTAATACTTTAATAGTTTCCCATCTTCTTGATAAGTAATCAATTATATGGGTTTATTCTTGTATAAAAACTAAAAGATATTGAGAAAAAAATTCTTCATATCTATAATAAACCATATCATGTGAAATAAAATTCCAATATATACCCATAATGACATCAAACTCAACTAAGGGTAAACCAATAAATTTTGTAGGTAATGACATTCCAAAAAGACAGTATAAAGATTATTATAAATTATTTTTATGTAATATTTCTACTGGTGCTTTAACAATGAGTGTTATTCACATTTCTTGAGGTGAAATTTTCAATTTATAAGAAAAATTATTAGAAATGAAGGAATGTGTAGGCCTCGTATAAAAAAATTCATTATAAAAATATGACAAAAAATTACTTGATACAACATCATTGGATGGCCTGACATCTACTATCATGGTCTAGAAAGATCTCAGACCACCTTTCTGCTAATAATATGGCTATTTTACCTTATTTAGTTCTTTATTTTCACAAGGATTTCCATAATGAACCATCTAACCACATATAAGAAAAATTATAGTTTTCATATCAAAATTAATCATAAGATAATTCCATTACAACTTGGGCCTTATGACCAAACTTACCATATAAAAATCACATCCCTATTATCTCAAGGCATTCCCCAAGTTGTTTTTAACACACTTCTCACAAAATAATAATTGGTAATTCTTACCATTATATTTCATTGATGGATTATTACCCTAATCCTTCTACAAAGACCTCTTCTTCTTCTTTTCAAAGTACACATGATCATAAAAAAACTCCATTTCTACCCTCTCAGTGCATCTTACATGTTTATTATAACTTTTGAATTCATGGGAAACCTATACCTTTTGATATTATTTATTTAATCCTGAGTAAAAATGATTGATTATGCTATCAAGATCCAAAATAATATTTTGTGTATACCTTGGTAATCAGGCGATGTTCGATTCAAACACAACCACTAAATCCTCCTCCTTTATTTCAATTCAATGAATTTATTTTTCATTCAAAATAAAACCTAAAGGAAAATATTTTTAAATGACTAGATTTTTAAATTCATCTCATTCCAAGTAATCGATCTCATCACTATACCTTATATTATTGACCATTGACAACCACTGGACCTCCTCAACTTCAAAATAATTAATGTAAAGAATAATATTTCAATTATATGAACATCCAATAAAATAGAAAATATTTTCAATTCCTTTAAACAATCATTCAACTGCAATTTTGTTAGAAGATACACTGAAAGGAGGAGTGTGTAACCTCATAAACTGTTCTATTATCATCATTTTCCTTTGTTGTAGTTGTGGTTATTCTCTTGCATGGATTCCAAATCAATTTATAGCCCGTTTAATCAGATATATTACTATCACAAACTGTTCAATTCTAATTCCCACTATCCTAAGTTATGGATTTTGAATGATATTATCCTCTCAATGTCATCCTACTTCATCTTTCCTATTTCTTCTATGTATAACCATTCTGAATAGACATATCGTAGATGAAGTAGTACAGTAATATTGAAATTCTATATCATTTCAACATAAACTTAAGGTAAAAATAATTTATTTTTTTCTATTAATATCATTGTTATAATTAAATTTTTCCAAACTGTGCTTGGATACCAACTATAATTACCCGACATTAATCATTTCATCATCTAGTAAATTCCCATATAATTCACTTATTGACATTCCAAAAAATATTTTTCAATTTATAGTTTTATAAAATTATTTAATAATTCATACATATCAACCCAAAAGAATAAAATGTGGGTATAGATAAAAAAATGTCCATTTTTATCATAATACATATGATTTTATTGAAAACATTAAATCTTTTCAAGAAAGGTCTTCACAAAATTGATCTTGTATTTTCTTTTTATATTATCCATCATTAAAAACAATGAAAAACATTTCAATACATCGGATGATAAAAAAACATAGTCATGTATATAAAAATAGGGAGAGAAACTATTAGTAAATTAATACTTATAAATATATGAAATAATTCTCAAAAAGTCATACTTCTTAAAAAATAAGTATCATATAGTTCCTTGTGAAAATAAGTGATTTAAATAAAACATAGATATTAATAAATAAACCATATATGTAACTTGATTAATTAATTACCTAATATTTTAACCCTTATGGATACCTTATGATTTTTAAGCCTCACTGCTACTTTACAATATTACCCTTACTGATACCATAAGGTGTAACAATAGTATTTACACTTGGAGTAACCATATGACCTACCTACGACATAAAAATATCCAATGCATTGGAGGGAGATATTTTTCCCAACCTTCAACATAAAAAATTACCATGAACCATAACATAATCACAAAAAAATAATAATTATATCATATAAATCAATCCCGCTAAAAAAGAAATTAAATTAAAAGAGTAATTTTTAAGAAAAGTCATACAGAAATATTATATATTCTAAGTGAAAGTTGATAAAAATAATAGAATATGTTTATAAAATGTAAATCCACATAAAAAACATAATATAAACAAAATTAATTTCACAAACATTATTATCACCACATAATTAATGAAGTATAAGGTTAACCCAAAAAATGGAAATTGGGTCATGAATTCCCTTACCTTGGGTTTGTCTTACATCATACATGTTCGAACCACCTTTATATGGTTTAATGGGTTTATAAATATATTAATGAATAATATTAATATTTAAATATAATTATAAGATATTCTCATAAAATATTTATTTCCATTTGATGATATTATTATATTATTTTCATTGTTTCATGTGGATTTATTTTTGTAGTTTCTATGGTTGGTTTATTGTTGATTTTCTTATTAGAATGGTGAAAAAAGCCAAAATTGAAATTAAATGTAATTAATTAATTTAAAGAATATTAAATGGTATTATATATAATTTTTTACATTGTATGAGGATTAATAATAAGATAAACATTAGTGATGGACGTTATTTTATTTTCTAAATTTTGATTATTATAATCATATTTGTTTCATTAATTAAGATTTTTTATAAACACTAGTTTAAAACATAACATAACATATAATATGTATAATAAAATATTATTTAACCACATTAATTTTTCATGACCATTCATGAAGGCATAAATGTAAATTAAAACACATTGTCTTTGATGTCGGTAAATCGACACATCATGGATTATTATTTCATTTTAATAACAAAAGTGAGATGAGAAAAACTATGATGATGAATTTTTCCATAAACATGATAAATTAAAATATATATAAAACTGTAATGTTTTTATGTATCATGTAAATGAAGAGGTGAAATGAGTATAAAAATGGAAACTAATTTAAAATAAAATAAAATAAAACAAAAGTTGATTTTTACCTCTTGAATCCACCACCTTGATAACCTCTCTAAGGCCTTTAGTTCTGGACTTTTTGGGAGACCATCAAGTCATTCATGTTGGGAGAGGATTTTGAATGGAATTGTATAGAAATTAATCAATATAAATGGATTTGAGGTGTGAAGATAATTGGTGGTGATGGGTGGTATATATAGTGGATGAGTGGGGTGTTTTCACATTATTATATCTTTTTGTTTATTAATTTCGATCAAGACTACAAATAGTTTGAGTATTATCTTAAAATATATTAAAATAATGAAGAGATTTTCTAGATTATGTTTCTTACATAATTCATGACTCATTTACTTTTCTATTTATCTTATAATATATATATATACATAAAATTACCATATTTAACTATTCACTAAAAAATTCACGTTTTTTAGAAAAATACCAAAAATTTACCTGAACCATTTAGAAATCTGTAGTAATAAATAATTAACACATTTTTCTGAAAATATTTTTCTATATATGATAGAGTATATTTTTTATTAAAATCATAATTTACCCGAAAAACAAATTTTTTAAAATTATAACTAGTTTTATAACACTATGAAAATTTAATAAAAGTCTCATAAAATTATTATATAAGTATAAGGCATCAATATAATAATTTATGAATGTATTTTATGAAAAGAAAAATTATAAATTATTAAATTTATTATAAAATTGAAATTAAATATTTATGATTTTAAAACATACAAACACTTAATTTATCAACTCCAAAATAGTAATTTACGTATTCAATGATATAAATATATCTCAAAAATGACATTACTATTATATTGTCCAAATTACTATTCCCAATGGTCATGTTTCTATTCATTATTTCACGTTACTCTTCCATTAGTATAAATTTCTTAATTTATATAAATATAAATTATTTAATTATAAATTTATAATGAATTTATATATTTAATTCCAATTTGAAAAAACATTATATTATAAGTAACCGAGTTGTTACAATGTCGATCATGGACCAGGTCCAATACCATAGCTCAATTCAGACAAAACAATGAATATGTGAGGGGATTCATCCCCTTATCGAGTTTCCATATCTTTTTGGGTGATCAGAGTCCTTTGTGCCTTCAGTTCAACCCTACATAATAAAAAATAGAAGTACTCTAAATTTTTCTCTACATCATGAAATAGCTCAGTATCTCCACCCTAGATCTCCAATAAATTACAGTTAATCCATGGATAAAATCATTATCTAGTAAATATAGGTTCATAATTATGGTGCTTTAGCAATAATCATCTCATATGCATATGGATTCTAATACAATCATCATCATCTTCTTTAATTATATCAAATCATTTTAATTATTCTCAAGTGTTCTCCATTTGTATGAGTTTTAACAAAGGGCAATAAATATCTTTAAATCATTCATCATCACCTCTCAATCATTCCATTGATTTCTCTAACTTGGGTATCTTTATTGAACTCAATTAGGCTCGATTTATACATACTATCTTAAATATCCACCCAAAAATATGATCCTTCCATGGTTAATAAAATTTCATTGATATTAACACATTGGGGCCAATTCATGTCCATATGAATACATATAAAATCACATGAACCCATATTTGTTATTGCTGTAAAGATTCTATATGTTTTATTTTGTTTCATAGTTTTCAATTTCAATTTCTCTTACACAACCATTTGGTTATATAGTTCATTTTGAAATTCCGCTACATGTATTTTATTGTATCCCTTTACATCAGATTTGATTTCAAATTAAAAAATCAAAATTTTCATATATAGATGCATTTCCCCATGTGGATATTTTTTTACTTAGAAGCCTCTATTATGAGAATAATTAGATGAAACCCAATACAATAAAAATAATTTTTTACGAGATGTGAAAATTGTAACATAAAATCCTTGAATAGTTGCAAAATATTTGATAACAATGTTCTTCTATAAATTATGAATTAAATTACATGGGCCACTATTAAAAATAAATTTCATGGATTACTAGTATAATGAAACTAAAAAAATAAGGGAATTAAAAATCCATTAATAATTTAAATTTAATCATATTTAATCAATAGAATTCAAAATTCCAAAAATTTCACATAATAATTTATTTTAACAAAATATTTGAAAGTCATGCAAATAATTAATTTCCAATAATGGTAATTAACAAAACATTGAAAAAAAACTCAATATATATGAATGTTAAATCCATGAACTTTTCACCATTCAACCACAAAAAACATTCAATTTTATCAAAATATTCATTGAATTATATTATTGACCCCATGATTATCAAAAAATAATATGTCTCCAATATAATTACATTTATTCATCAAAAACCCAAAAAATATTCACAAAAATAATGCCAAAAAAATTTATTGAGAATGATTAACTTCATATTTCCACACACTAACAATTTTTATGTCCTCAAGAAATCGATTTAGTCAGATATTGAGGTTGGAAAGACATATAAAGAATAAAAAGGGAAATTTCACTAAGAATTTGATATAGAATTTATTTTCCCTAGTGAATAATTTTAATTAGAGAGTATTAATTGGAACTTAAAACTAAATAGTTTTGAATGCAAGATTTTTTTTCTATTTCACAAAAAATAACAATTTTGAAAATAAATATTAAAAAAAACATTAATATGCATTTAACTGTAACATCCACACTTCCCTTTACAACCATATTTAAAGAAACAATAATCTCACATATTAACATAATTATACACATAGATAATAAATAATAATAATTAACTAAATCACATAAATATCTCATAATTTAAAAAAAATAATAAAATGTAAGAATTAATGGAAAATAATCAACATGGATTAGTATTTTCATTTAATACAATTTTAAATGGATATATTATAATTGAGAGTCAAATAAAAAGGTTTCGAATAAAATGATTATAGTATAACCAAAATAAAAAAATTATACCATGGAAAAATTATTTCAAGTGGGAAGGAAATTAAAAAAACATATTGAACCCTATTAGGTAATAATCTATATCCTTTTAAAATTAGTGAAAGACTACCAAATCTTTAACAAAAATAACCCCTTAAATATTTCTAAATTAATCTTAAAAACTCAAATTTTTTGAAAATTTTATGATGTTTTTAGTGGGTTTCAATAAAGCATAGATTATCTTATAATTAATTACAAAACCTCTCCCACTATTAAAAAAATAATATCATTTTTTAATCATTGTGTGGGAGTTAGTAAACAACGAAAATGTTCTCAAAATATATTTTCATTTAAAAAGTTCAATTTTATATTAAAGGATCACAAGACACTCTAAAAAATATTCTTGCCACAAATATATTATTTTAAAAATAGATTAAAATTTTAAATTCATTATCAATAAGGCATGACATAAGGATTTACAATGAAGTTAAAAAATTAGTATGTTAACCATTAGGTACAAAACAAATAGAAACATGAAATGGTGGAATTTAAGAGGATGAAATCAAGTTTTAATTTTCATTTCAATTTAATATTCAACTCTCTAGAAAAAAATCATTCTACAAAGCCTATATATATATATATATATTCCATTAACAAAATATTCATGTGCATCATCCACCCATAATTAATTTAATATTATGATAAACTTTAGACAAGGAAACACAATCTAGAAAATATGTAAGAATATCCTAAATAAATATTTCAAATAAATTATACAACAAAAACATCAATTATATTTATTAATCCTCATCTCTTCAATATGTATCCAAGTATACCTTCATCTTTTTATTGAGTGAAAATACTATTATTTTTAAAATAAAAGTAACTAAAAGTTGAAATAGATAAGATTATATTTAATAAAATTTGCTTATGTGAGGATAAATCTAGAGGTAACTTTTAGGGATCATTAATATTGAAAACCTCATAACGCATATAAATTTTTACATGAAAAAATTGGGATTCTTCTCTTCATTTCTCATCTCACTAGAAACATTATTTAAAATGTGAGAGAGGTAGACCTAGAATTAAATCCTGATAAAAAATTCAGTGTAATATAAATATCACCATAGTACATTATTATTCAAAAAAATATGTTAAAAATAAATCAATGAACAGGGGTTGAATCCCATGAAGTAATGAATTTATAGTCCATATTTATACATTAGTTTACATTAAATTTTGTATTAGAAATATGGAATCCAATCCCCTTTTAGAATCATATAAATATTGATTGATCATTTGTCCATTGATTAAAAATGCTATATTGTTATCATCAATAAGCTCAATAGAACCACTTAAGAGGACTCTAAAGATGGTAAAGGGTCTATACCACGAAAAATGTAATTTCCTAGAAAAACCATGATTCTATTATTAATATGTAAAACCATTTTTATATCTTTTTTATATCTATTCTAGATGATGGAATCATGAAAAACATATCATTCATTACACCTACATGATTTTTCAAATAAATATCTTCTAATATCATCTATCTAACTCAATTAAGGATGTTTTATCTCTCTAATAGACCTAAAATCAATGTGAATGGCCCTAAGTAACCATTTTTACTTATATAGTAACTCCATGTTTAAAATAAATGAATTTACAAACATCATTCTTTATATAGACATACCTATTGGAGTTTTAAATGTAGATCTATTCACCGATAAATATGCATAATGTTTTTAAAACCAATCATTTATAATGTAAGAGATAGTTATCAACAAAATACTTTCACACTCCTAGTTTAAAATTTTAACATATCAATTAGATATTAAATTAAAATAAATTCATATTCCATGACCACAATCGTACTTTACATTCAATTATTTATAATTTTAAATTCTTAAAAAGGATTTCAATATTGATGATACATTTATTCAGAACCACAATCAATTAAATGATGTTCTTTTAAATGAATATAATCACATTAATAGAATTATTTTTGGGAATTAATATAACTTATACCCACATTGATACATATTATTGAACAACCAAAATGTACTCATTCCCATTTGTAGAGTTAATTGGCCCCACAAAGTCAAAACCCCATACAAAAAATATCATCCTCTATAATACTGTTCTAAAGAATCTTCAACTTTCGACAAACATTTTCAATCTGTTGGCAGTTATCACAATAAATAATTTATCTCTTGAAATTCGTAGATAATTTAGGATAATAAAAACAATCTTGTATAATTGTTTGGGATGTCATTACACCCCCATGATGACACCCCCAAGGATGTGAATGAAAAATCTCTAAAATAAGTAACATATCTTCCATAGGAATACACCACATATAAATTATATTTGTACATATGATAAAGAGTAATGGATTATTCAATACATATTAATTAAAATAATAAATGAATTTATTCCTTTTATTTTTTAGAAATTATTTTAAATGAAACCTAAACATAGGAATTTATAAAAATATAATTACCAAAATTATTTCTTCAATGATACATTGAATTTTTTTCATCAAAAAATATTTAATTAATATCTCATGGAACATCATTTTGGTTACTAGATATCATTGAAAAAAGATCAAACACAACATTATCAGAATCATGTTTATCCAAAAATATACATTTTTTTATATAATTATCAACATAATGAGTCACGTACATTCCAGTAGTTAGTATAATTTAATTCAAAGATGAGTAGTTTTATATAAACAATGACTTTAAAAACCATTATACATTTTCGGAACTTCTAAAAAAAAGAGACATCCATAAATTCTATCTCAATAGTGTTGTAGTTACATTGAGAATAATCTATAAATCTATTATCATACTACACAACATGTAATTTCCTATATTTTCACTATCATAGAAATGCTCTAACATCCAGATAACTAGTATCATACATGATTTAATATGTTGATTTTAAATTAGGTTCAGTAATGATGAGTGATTCGATGAGTTTCTCCCTATGAAGGTTAAAATATTAAAAATATTTTATTCCAAATATAAATTGAATATATTTATACATAAATAAAAACAAGGACATTATAATTTTTTAATTTATTTAATTAAAATTATATTAAAAATATGATTCCCTAAAAATATTCCAAAACACTTGAAATTTTAAATAGGAGGTAATTGTTGGATTACAGAAATCATGATATTTTTAACATTAATATACCTCATAGTGAACCTATGGACTAGAATAATACCCTTGTTCACTATCAAATATCATTTCCCCATGTTTATAACTATGTTAGACTTCACGGATCTCTCTTATAATAATTCAATATATTCTTGAAATCTCGTTAAATAGCTCCCAAAAAAAGAAAAATAATTCAAAGACCTAATTTTTTCTTTAAAATATGTGTTAAAAATAGTTACAATGCTCATTTGAATAGTGCATGAGGAACCACACAAACGAAATGGAATTCACATGTATGGAAATGTTTTATGTGGGCGTGTGATGGTAAAATTTTCATGGTCTTATAGAGTAATAAACCTCTTGTTGTCACCAATGTACATATCTAGTAATAAAAAAACTACAATGTAGCTAACCTATCATGAATTGTATATAACAATGGAATTAGAAAATTATATTTCATTATAGATAATTAATATTTCTATAATCAATATACACTCTCTAGCTGTAGTTTTCATAAGCTGATGTTTCATATTCTTCTCATCAACTACAGTTGTAAATCCTTCATTATTTGGAACAACACGAACTAGACTAACCCAAGAACAATTATATATGGGATTAATTAGACCAAAATTAAATTGAATAAAAAATTATTCTCTCATAACATTTCTCTTTATTTTATTTAGTCGATTTCGACCCAAAACTGTTGGTTAGTAATCTGGATCTATAAGCATCCTATGAATACAAAAACAAGGGATAATTCATTTTATGTCCTCTATAGATGAACCTATTATAGTTTTGAACTTTTTTAGAACACTAATTAAATTTTTCATCTTGATTTTCATTAACTTCATTTAAGATAATTAGAATAATTATTGATTTTTTTCATAGAAAGGTTCTCCTAATGTTTGTTTTGAGTGGATTAGACTATAAATTATAATCTTGTTCCTAAAAATTATGAATATCGTGCTAAGGTGGTCCAAGGTAATCAATAGGTTTCTTAAAATAATTTTTTAAGTTGGAAATGTTATCAATTTCAAATCAATATATAAGGATTTTCTCACTACTGTATATAGTTTAATACCATCTATATTGAGATTCCATATCAAATGTAATGATATTATTAAAGGTAATATCCTACAATTAACCCAAATTCTCTCTTCACACTTATAAAAGTTTTAAAAAAATCTTATAGAAGTGAAATCATCCTTAGACTCTCCAATAAATTCACCTAGTGCAGATAATGACAATTCATCTCTATCCCCACACATCACAATTATAAAATAATTATTTTCTAAATATGTATTGATTTTCAGATTGTAATTTTGATCAAAACCAAAAATTTGGAAACATCATTTACAAAATTTGAAGATATTTTTCTTAGTTGATGACTTTCTGTTCAATTATACTAGATGAACTAATGATTACCCAACCTCTAACATTTATATACTTAAGAAATTATAACCTAATTTGGGTTCTTGGTCATTTTAAACACATAAAATTTCAATATAATCTCTTCAAAACCTAATAATTTTTGAAGAGAGGTACTTAAATAAGAGCATACCAAGTGGCCAATAAAGAGATACCTAGAGTGATAATACCACTTGGTCACTCTATATTTAAAAAAATAAAACCAAATAGTAAAAATAACTTACCCACCTAAGGAAACAAGTTTTCTACAATTCTTATATGGTTCCTAAATATAGGTCCAAAATATATAAAATAACAGTGGTCGGTTGAAAATTATCTAAGCTCATCTGTTGAAATAGTTATAAAGGGATAATATTTAATGTAGAAAATATATATCAAAGATAATTATGTTGGGAACTATTCCCTATGGTTCATTGAATGACTAAATTCCATTGATCATTGTGTTCTGGTTGGATTCTATCTTGAAGAATAAAAATACACTATTCATTAATGTTACAAGTGGTAAAATCTTCAATATTTTTTCTTAAACCAATTTTTTTGAGTGATTTTAGATATGAATGGATATGAATAACATTTAATATTAATGGAATATTGACTTGGGATGATTGAAAAGACAAATTAACCTAAGTAAGTCATGTTATATGTCTTTTTTAAAACTTTTAAGAAAATTGGATGGTTAGGTAAAAGTTTATTAATGTACATATAATCCCCTAAAACTAACAATTTTTCTCCTCCACCTTAGACTTTTTGATTTTATAATCTATTTCATCCAATTTTTTTTTTGTGTAGAACAAATTAATTTTTTTCATTTTCTATGAAATTTCACTCATTTTGAGTTTGAGATTTATATATTTTTTCAGTTACAAAATCATCCATATTTTAATTTTGGACATTATTAGGGTCATCTAAATGTGATCTATGATATTTTAAACCACTTAATATTTTTAAATAAAAGACATTCCTTTAGTGTAATCTTCAATTGTTCTAGGTATATTTCTTTTTTCTCTACCACCAAACTCCTTATCTATTTCATGTATTTGCATTTGTAGATTATTCAAATCTATTTTTAATGAAACGTATTTTTATTCTATGTTATTGTTATTCTTATATTATAAAAAGAATTCTATAAATAATTTATCTAATTAATAACTCAATATTACCTAGATAGTATGATGGTTTAACCCCTTTATTTATAAAAATGTACAGGCTCATATGAAATACATAGGCTGGTTTTGGATCTAAGAACTCCATGATCCATATAATAAAGGGTTGGTTGATTCCCAGAACCATAATTATAGTAATTTTAAAATAAGAGAATATGTTTAAAACATCTCATTCCCATAATGATACTAACAGACATATTTAACTGGTGAACAAGGGAAAAAATTGTTAAAACAATACATAGAATGTCCATACGTGGCATAATTTTGGAATATATCCCTATGTGAGTTTTTATAATTGAACTTATTGATTATAGCACTATTGAATTCAGTATTTTGAATAGATTTTGTATATTCAATAAAAATACTACTCTTTTATGAACAATTATCATGAAATATGTATTCATGAATTTTAGAAAACATTTTACCTTCATTAGTAATTTTATTTGATAAATCTTGATAATGAGACCGATCAACATGCATTTTATAATTAAGGTTTAATCGAGTTTAAAAATAGTATATTATGAAATTATTAACAAAATAGTGATTGGGAATCTATCTTAGGAGACCTGTAAACATATATCAAATATAAATGTTTAGTTCACCACATTCTTCGAAAAATTTGATTATTATATTCCAAATATATGTGGTCATTCACATTGGATAGAATTCCATGATGAAATTATTTAACAACTGAACTCAATTATCCAAAATTTATTCTTCAAAATGTTAGAACCATTATCAATCGTTTTATTTAAATAAAATAAAAAACTCTTAACTTCTTCTCTTCCAAACTAGCCCATCTTGGTGGATGTTTTTGAAGTATTATTTAAAAATACTAAATAAATTTCAATGTGTCCTCATTAGGAATACTCCTAAAGGGTGAAACATTAAAAAAAAATATTTGATGTCATAGTTCAATGAGTGACTATACAAAATAATATAGGTGTTATCCAAATAAGGTTACATACCCTGGGGGAGGTAGTGAATCATTTTATGATAGATTAAAACCTATACAACATAAGATCTTGTTTCTTCATTAAAAAACACTATTCTCTCTCTTTCATGTAGTAGTATATGAGTGAATGTTAAATCATGATCTAGACAGGACAATATTTACTTGGATCACCCTCACAGGGCTACTTCTACAGAGTAAACAATGGTAATGTGCCAATTTTACCAAATCCATAAAGGATAACTGTTATGAATTGGGGTTTATGATATATTTCATCTATACACAGAATCACATACTTTATATAGTTTATGATTTTGTCACTTCATTCCCAAGGTTTACTCTCTATGTCTCTTTATCTGGATCACTACTAGAGGAAAGTATAACCATCACCCTCTTCCTTCACTCACTTCTCTTGGAATGGATTCACCCACAGTTTATGGACTTGTAGGTCCTTTCATTTTCAATAATGAATAAATCCTCAATTTTATATGAATTATCTATTTTAGTTACTCATTCATTCAATATATGAATACCAATTTACCACAGATGTTCTAGGAAATGCCTTATGATTAATATTGACGATGCTCAATGCCTTTGGGAAGATCCTCTTTCACGAGGATCAAATATGATTCATGAATCTTTTACCTTTCATGAAGGTGACATAGACTTCATGAAGAACATCACTTTCATGAAGCTCCAATATCATTCGTGATGATCCTTCCTTTTGTGACAATTACTTATCCTTCATTAAATCATTTTCATTACTGAACCATATAATAGTCAGTTGTCTCTTAGAGCATTCATGGACATCTTCCTGTTAAACTCCATCACAAACGACCTCTGCAAACCACCATCATAATTCCAAAGCCTTAAGATATTCATCGTGTAGAAAAAAATTTATAAAGGGGTTATAGACATATTTATTGGTATTTCAATTGATTCAAGAACCTTCTGGCTGCATCATCACCATTTCGTGATGTTCCCACTTTTTCACTTTGATTATACAATTTCTTCAAAGTGATTTAGAAATTTCCCAATCTCTATGCTTATTGTAATCATGAATATCATCATTAAAATATTCACACCACCATGATTATCCTCTCTTTATGATCTTCACCATCATTATTCATGTTGTTCATCGTACCCACAGATCTCACTATCATAATATTTACGCCTTCATAAACATCCTTCATGAATCCCATTCTTCTTTAAATCCATTAATTTAAAATATTTTCCTAAGGCCTTCAAGGAAATCCAATTTTCAAAATTCTATCCAAACTCCATATTTTGGACCGCAAAAAATGGAAAACATTTGGAAATAGTGTCACCTTGTGTATGCAATTTTCTACACTACTTCTATGGAATACATTCCACTTTATTGGATGATTTTATTCATGAAAACACATCATCCTCCATATATATTGACAAAGTTCATTTGAAACCCACTTTGTTAACAAAAAAAATAAAAAAATAAAAAATTCAATGTTTCTTAAGGGGACTTTTTCCGAAAACAGCCTAGGTTTTCTTGACTTCTATTCATATTGATACCTCAATAAATATTATTCAATTTTCAATAGCCAATCAATTATTGTGATTAATCTAGCGATCATTGATTTACTCAACACATACTCTAATCCCATATGAGTCATACTCGACATGGGAAATAAGAGTAACATGAATAGTTCATCGATGAATCACATCATTCTGAACCAACTCAATTGAATTCATCATGAACTCCATATGTCATGATATTATTTTGACCATTCATCACTATTATATTCAGATTTAAAACACCCCCTATCTCATTACTCCCCTTATTTCATTGCACCACCTTTCAGATTCTCGGCCTATGTTTATTTAAACATTTTCTCCATTTTAACATCCACAATTTCTCCCACATTTTCAATAAACCCTGAGGTCAATCCATTGTGTTTTTAAATAGTGTAAAACACATATCATCATATTTAGGAAAAACATACCATACCATAGGGATATGGGATCCCACATCCACACTTTTTAGGTGATGGGTGTCGACTGAATTCCAAGATCTAGTCGATTCTGTTGAAACACATATTTTGGTAGGGCCTTCATAAGAATGTCTACAACTTGTTGTTCTGTATACATATACTACAACATCCCAATCCCATGATCAACCTTCTTACTGATTAAATTATACTTTATTTCAATGTAATTTATCCATGTGTGATGGACTTGATTTTTTCTTAGATTTATAGAACGTGAATTATCGCAATGAATTCTAAAAGGAGACATTACTTCTACTACCATATCATCAAGATACTTATGAATCCATAATTACTTTGAGGATGCTTGAGTAGCTACAAAATATTAATCTTATGCGATGATAAAATAAATTCAACATTGTATCTTTCTTATCTGAGAAATAAAAAAACCACCATGATATAATGAACCATCTAATGTTCATTTTCTATCATCTACTGAACATTCCCAATATGCATCTTTATTTCACAATAACTCATGTTGGGATTTTTCATTTTACATCAAACAGAAATCTATCATTCCATAGATAAATTGAAATATTATTTTTTACTTCAAGTATGTGGCTTTCCATTGGATTACATGGATACAATGATGCTTTACATTTATTGGAAAACAATATCTCGTCGTGTGGTTTTCATGTAAAAAAGGAATCAAATTTTTTAATTGAATTTGAACACATTAAATTCATTGACTTCATCATCCCATTATCGTTTCATTTGAGTAGTCACCAGTGTCATAATATCCAAGGAATTATCCATTCCAAATCTTCTCAAAACCTACCTAGAATATTTATACTATGAAATTAATGTTTCATTATTTATTTATGATAACTATAAACCAAATAAAAACGTCATTTCACCAATCATTGAGATTTTAAACTCACATTTCATGAATCTAGGAAACTGTCCACATTGTGCTTCATCTGGTCCTCTAAAGATTATGTAATCGACATGTACTAGCACAATCAATAATTTATTACTATCATGAATGACAGACATATTGTAATCAACTCAACCATGCAAAAAAATAATATTTTTCATAAATTGACTTATCCTTGATTAACAAGCTCTCTGTTATTGCTTCAATCATGTAAATCATCCTTTATCTGTCAAACTCTTTTCTCATCTTCATGAATGAGAAAACCATATGGATATTTAATATAAACATCTTCTTCCAAAAAAAAATTCCTGAATTTTGACGTGACATCCATTAGTAAAACCTTTAACTTTATTTTCACTATTATGGCCAAGAATAACCAGATTGACCCTTGCCTTGCATTTGGAGAAAATTTTTCCCCAATATTGATACTCATTATTTGGGAGTACATTTTTCACACATGTAATTATTTGTTCTGAATTACCTCACCATCTTAATTTATTTATTTCCGAAAGACCCATTTAGCCCCAATGAAATTATTATCTTTTATCCTAGAAACAATCTCCCAAATATGATTCTTCTTAATTTGGACAATCTCTTAATTAATATCTTAAACACAATTCTCATCACAAATAGCTTCATCAAAACATTTAAGCTCTACATTTTTAAAGTAATTTTCTTCTTTTAGAGTAATTATCGTCTTTACCTATAATGAAATTTTCTAATCACCATTTATGTTTTGTCAATTAATTTCTTCTCCTATCTTCTATATTTTTTTAGATAATGAATCTTGATCATCCTTTTCATCACTTGAATCTACTTATGAATCACCCTCTAGAACTGGAACATCCTCTAATCTGTTTATCTCTTCATCAGCATCCTCATGATATAAATCATGTATTTTTTGAATATTCTACTCATTTTACAGTATAGGTACATCATGACTTTCAAATACCTTTCCTAGCTTCTTATTGAATCATTAAGATGATTTTCCTTTCATTGATTAGTTAATAAAATCACCTTCATCTCTACAGGACTCAAACATACTGTGTTTCTCCTTATTAAGAATAAAACACTTACTCATAAAGACATGAAAGTACATAAATAATGGTTTATTTCCATACCTTAAGTCATATAGAGTATTCTCTTCTTTCAGACCTATTAATGCTCAATTCGATGTTTAGTTATATTTCATCACCACTTCCTTCCAAAATTTCACTAGAAAGTATTTCTTAATGAAAATTGTTCTAGCCATGTTGTTGATAATCCGATCTCCTCTCTCAACTTCTTCATTCTTATATGGAGTTTTTATTGATTAAACTTGGTACTTTATCCGATATTATTCATGATAATCCTCCACCTGGAAATTTGTGAAATCAGTTCCATCATCTGTTCAGGTATTCTATATTTTCTGACTAATCATCTTATCAACTTCTCATTGATATCTTGTAATACAATTGAACAACCAAGACTTGTGGGAAATGATTTATACCCATAAACGATTCTTAAATCATAAATTAATAGAACATAGTATCTCCTCCCATTAATAGTGATTTGTGAAATGGGTCACCACACATAAATATGCACCAAATCATGATTTTTTTGACCTTTTATTTTTTTCCCTTATATGTATTAAGATTGATTATCCCTTGTTGAAAAGAATCGCACATAGGTGTTAGGAACGTGATAATATAGGTAGTTGTCAATAAACATCATATTTCAATAGATCTACCAAAGAAGTTTGGCTTAAATCTCATTGATATTTATGCCATATTTTGTTTTCTTTTTTCTTATAAAACGCCTATCCTCTTCTCCAGTCATAGGGTATAGATTCCATTGGGTGGGCTTTCCTTTCCAAAAAACATCACCATCATTTACGTTGATAAAAAAAATTTCTAAGAAAATATTATCGATTTTCTTGAGTCACATAGTTGACTGATACTATGAATTTTATGACTAAGACCTTCAACAACTAAGGAATTGTTTTACCTCATGACTTTTCCCCCCAACATTTCTTTTCCAGATCCAATAATTTTTCATCCTTCATCGCTGATATATCTTACGATACCCTCTTTATTGTACCTAATTCTGGTCACCATATCCTTATTCCTTGTCAAATGCATGTGGCTTCCACTATAAATGATCCATATTATAGTGTGATATGATGATTTAATATAATCTATTATACCACCTCCTAATCATATCTTTTATTTTTTATCTAGGATTTTGACATCATACCTGATATGGAATGATGATATTTATCTTCCATAGTGTAAGATGGTGCACCATTATCTTGAAATATTGAAAACATATTTTTCTTTTTCAGCTCATTAGATGGTTCATTGAATTTCTATTTGTGACTAGTTTTAATCTGATTTAGAACATTCATCTCCCTTGTTGATTTACAGTATCATTCCATGTGACCAAATCCTCTACACCAAAATAGATAACCCTCGAATAATGATATAGTGTATTTTATTCTGTTTGGATACTATAATAGTTATAGTGCCCATTGATATCTCTTTTATATTGAACACACATTTTGTGAGCATCCCATCATTTCACAAAAATAACTCCTAATGTGAGGTGCATTCCTGCATGTTACATCTACACCACTGGTTGTCCCATAGGTTCTCTAAATATTCTAACTATGCTTCATATAGAAATAAATAATAAATTGGAGAAGCTTCTTGCGGACTGACACTGATCAGCACAACTGTTATTTTATCTACCCACTTACCACCCTCATCATTTGGATTTGTTTTTTATTTTGTTCTAATGTACATCTATGTTCCACCTTTATCTTATATGTTCCCTAAATGATCTTCTTTCCCCATGATTTTCCAAGCGCAATGAATTTCTCATGATCAATAACACTTCATAATAGGCTGTTGACCTCCTCTTCAAGTTCATCGAGACGTTTTATTTGATCTTTTACAGTTTGAGTACCACTATAGATTTCACTTTTTTGTTATTGAATCTTTCTCTTGTACTCAAAAACCATTTCTAAGATATTTGGTAATGATGAATACAATTTTTCAATTTCTTCATCCAACTCAAACTTCTTTTTTTCAACTACTTCATATAATGTTTTTCACCACAAACTAATTTATTGGATACCTTCATTTTGTCTGTCCAAACATATATCTCTTCGATAGTCACTTCTAATTGAACATGATGTTAAACTATTCAATCGAATTATTCTACTTCAGTGTCACTCTATCAACTTGTTTAATAATTTTTTAAACATCCCTAGCATCATTAACATTATGATCCTTGAAGTCCTCAATCTCTTCTGCCATAGATTCTATAAAACATTCATATTCACTAGAACGTATAGTATTCTCTTCAAATAAATTTCTCTTAATATTTTTCATTCCATTAACATGGGATGAACACTTATTCATGTGAATTTCACCTTAATCCTCCTCATATTCTTGTGACTTCGTGGGGAAAATTCATACAAGATGTACAACCTTTCCACATTGAAATCTTGCAAGAATGAGTTTCCCTTTGAACATTACTTTCATCCATTGAAAATTTGATAAAAGGAATGAAATCACATCATCCATCTATTTATATTGTTATCTACCAGCAATGGTGAGCTTCATTAGGGACATTAATTCCACTACTTTGGACTTACACTTTTTTCAAAACACTATTATCATCATTTCTCATTTCTTAAGCTACAAGAGTATTGTTTAATCTATCTAATTACAGATCCTTTAGTTATATATCTTCTAGTACTGAAACCTTTGTATTAAACCATGGATGATGTTTTCTCATGATGTACATAACAATATTTTTATATATAATGATTTTCTAAGACTGATCATGTATTTCACAAAAACATTAACCCAATCAAAGAATGTGTTGAAAGACTCATTTGGGTGTATTTTGAGATTCTCATATTTGTTCCATAGATCATGTAGCTTTTTCTCTATGACTATTGATTCAATCTTATAATTATTCAATAACTTCTCCCACCTAGAAAGTGGTGACTTACATGAAATCACTTTGTTATAAATTTTGATGGATAGGGATCCCCCTAATGAATTGATTCCCTTCGCATCAGTAAAAAACACTCTTCAGTCCGTTTCTGATAAAGCACCACTATCGATATTAGCTGACATTCCCTGAATATGTTATATAAATGCATCCATTCATAATGATCATAAGTAATGATCAATCTGATTTATCTATAATTTAAAATTAATCCAATCGAATATCAGAATCCGTTTATGACTAAAAACCTATATTTCGTCTGATGAGATAGAACAACTAACTTTAAACCATTCCATATGATATCAATGGTTGTCCCAAATAAGTTAAATAGCTTATGGTGGGGGTGGCGGTTGAACATGGGTATGATAGATTAAATCATTTACATTTTCAAATTTTGTTTGTTCATTAAAAAACACACTTCTCACTTTACAATATAAATATATGATTCAAAATTAAATCATGCATGAGACATAATAATTTTGACTAGGTTTACTACAACTAGGCTGCATCCAAGGAGATTATAATGAAAATGGGATGATTGTACCAAATTAACTAATGATCACTGCTAAGAATGATGGTTCATGATAGATCTCATATATACCTAGGATGACATACTTTACAAGGATAAGATTTTTCTCAATGAATTCCCAAGGGTCCCTCTCTATGTATCATTATCTAGATCTCTATCGGTGGAAAAGATTTTCCTCATCCTCTTCCATTGCACACTTATCTTGGAAGGGATTCACCAACTATTTATAGAATTTTAGGCCCTTTTATTATCTATAATGATTACATCCTCAATTGTATATGGATTCTCTATTGAAGTTCCACTTTCATCCAAAACATGAATACTAGTTTTCCATATATATATTAGGCAATTAATTCTAGAAAACATTCATGATGCTCACTACCATCACAAATCTTCACTTTTTCAAAGCTCAAAAAGTGATCAGGAAGCTCCTACCTTTATTAAATATAACTAAGCCTTCATGAAGAGCAAATATTTCTTGATCCTTAGCAATTATTCAATATTATCTTTCCTTTAATAATGCTTACTTAACCATTTTGAATTCCATTACTTTCATGGTGATTTTAATATTTGGTTTGCTATCATATCCTTTGCATAATTCTTCTCATAAAACTCTATTCAAAAACCACCATCATAAACGACTGTTGAGAATTGAAATCCTTACAATCATTGATAAGACTTCTACTTTTATGAAGGGGGAGTTGCCCATTTATAGGCATTTCCATTGATTCCATAATCTTCTAGCCGCATCATCGTCATTTCGTAGTGCTCCCACTTATCTACAATGATTCTTTTTTGTAATGGAATATCTACAAAAATTTCCCATTCGTGATTATTTTCTTATTCATGAATATTTCCTTTAAAATCGTCATGCCCCCATGATTCTATACTCTTGATTCTCCTCACCTTCACCATTCGTGACTCTCATTGTACTCGTAAAGCTCACCGTTAGAATTTCAATACCTTCATAAAACACCCTTCGTGAAGACCATTCTTCATAGAATTCTCACCTTTTATATATTTTCATAAGGCCTTTAAGAAAATAAAAGTTTCTAAATACTATCTAAAGTCTTATGTTTGGAAATAAAAATATATGGAAAACACTAGGAAACTACGTCACGTTGTGTACCCTATTTTCTGCACTAATTCTATGGAATCTATTCATCAATATTGAATATTTTTCATCGTGTCTAGTGAAAAATTTATTTTCATCTCCGCAACATACCATGGAAGCTGGATTTTTCAATAAACATAATCATCACAAAATACTTCACCATTACCTTGTTGGTTATTCTCAATGATAGGAATGGTTACACAAAATTCTGATTAACTGTAACTCTCTAAGAGTGGGTCTCTCAACATTATGTTCCCTAAGTAGAAGTGGAAAAAATATTTTATGTTGACCACAAATTTGCCTTTTATATTCTATTATACATTAGTAGTTTTAATTTAAAGAATTTATTTTTCTATTTCATTCAGGTATGAAAGGGTTTAAACTATCATAGGTTGAACTAGTTCACAAATATTGAGAAGAAAATAAATTATTTAGTAGAAATAACGTCAAAACTGAACATGAATATATATTTTTGATTTATAAATGTTTTCAAACCTGTTTTCACAAAGCCCTTACGCAAAAATGATACTATAAAATTTTATCCTTCAACATTGAAAATAATTAATTTCTTTATTTTTTGTATTCCTACTTACTATTTTTATAATTTTTAGAATGGCGTTGGACCCACAAGGAAGGGAAAATGAGTGTATATATGAAAGATTTGAAAAAAAGAAATAATGACTGCGAATATTAAAAAATAAATGATAATAATTATTATTATAAAGGACCAAAAATACTTGATGAAGAATTCAAATAAATGATAAGAAAGAAGGAAAAATATTAGTTTCTATAAAAATGTAATTGGTGTGTTAAAAATTATTTCCCATTCATTCAAATATTTAATCAAACTATCCCACATTTAAAATAAATAATATTTACTAAATAAATTTGGAATTATAAGTTTTATAATGAATCTAATTGTTCCTCAACAATTGATTCCCCCAAATACAAATTATGAATGTGATGTAACACAAAAATTGTTATTTTTTATCAATTTGGAAGAACTCTTTTTTAATTAATAATCAATTATAATTCCTTTTTAATGAAATAAATGTTTTTTAGTAAAATTAAGACAATATAATCTTAAAATATTAAATAAATAAAGATAATTAGTTGATTAATCAGAATATATTTCCACAAAAAAATTTAAAATATATATATCATTTTTATTTCAAGAATCTGTATAGAAATTCAAAATCAATTACAATTAAAATAAAATACTTAATATGTAGTGTAAGATAATTATCATCATTGATCATCCTTTAATACTATACTATCAAAGAAATATCACATCCCCTCACTAAAAACCAATCTTCCAAATATGTTATGTAAATATTTTTCTATGTTATACTCTATAAAAGTGACTCCCCATATTTTTCATTCTAGTAAAATTTTTTCATTTTTTCAATAATAGGAAAGAGAAACATTCCAACAAATTATTTCCTTCTTCAACAAATTTCAAACAAAATGGGATTTTCAATACATTTTATCCTATGTGTGTTACTTGAATAGAACCCTAAAAAACAAAAAAATTAGTGTGCACTCTATTTCAAATGTATATATGAATGTTCCTAGGTTGATGCAATTTAATGGACTTACAAAGGTATAGTTTCATTCCATTGAGTCAAACTTGGTTATTGATGTCCAATTTTTTGCATAAGTAACCCCTACTTGAGATCACCTTATTTCAATCAGACCACTATGTCGAACAAGGTCTAAATCGATCATATTTTCTCCTTTCAAAGAAAATATCAATCATGTGGGGTGTGTCATCCACTGATTGAGAAGTTTTACTATTTGGAATGATGGAGGTCCCTTCGACATTCAGTTCTTCCTAGCATAGAGAACAACCAATATAATGTAAATTCACATCTCCATATTGCCTCAAATGTTTTTCATTTGGATTGTTTTGGATGTATCCACCTAGGATTTCAACAACAGGCATCATCATTGATCTGTCTCAAATTTCACTGATTTACCTAATTCAGTTTTATTTATTTAATATTGATTGGTTTGGGTTATCCTTTCTCTCTTAAATAACCCATCCTTATACAATCTCTTGTTAGGGTTTAATCTGTTTCTATTGATATGAATGTATATGAGCCATCATAAGGGAATATAGATGCATTTCCAGTCTTAGAAGTATATATTCTGATACACTTTTAAGATAACCTACATAATATTTTGAAACATAGATTGAAACTTTCAATTCTCTTATATAGCCATTTGGCTATTACACTATGTGGGTAATATTATATCTACCTATTTTGGAAATTAATTTTACGTATAGTTGAAAAATTAAACATCATATATGAATTTACCAATGTGGATTGTTTTCTGTAGAGAATTGTCATATGTAGAAAATTAGATGAAAAATTGTAATTGGAAAGAATTAACATTCTAGATATGTATAAACACCCACTAAAAAGTATTATGTTGCAACTAGAAATGGGTTATGTTGTTCTATTTTAGCATTAAATTCTATATCATGGACTATGTATAAAAACATTTTTTGTCGAATACTCTTGAAAAGAAAATTCTACTGGCATAGAATTTAAAATAAATTAAAAATTTAAATTCATTGAGATTGAATCGATGGAATGTTATATTCAAAAAATTTCAATTAATTATTGAATTCAAAAATAATTATGGTTCCACTAATAATTAATTTTCAAAAAAAAATGCATCTAAAAAATAAAAAAATATAGTCATTCAAATTTGAATATCATTTCAGCATAAAAGAACATGAGAAATTCATTTTTATAATAATTGTTTACTAATTTTTCTTCTCACCCTAAAATTATAAAAACTGAAAATTTATACATTGAAATCACATCTAATAATCAATAAGATAATACATTCCACAAAATGGTGTAAAAATGTGTAATGAAATTCATTCTCATCTATTATCCCAATAGGATGTGAGTACAAATCAGTAGGGCACCACCAACTTTCTCTAATATATAAATATTAAATTCGTAGTGTACACATGATATATTGATCAACTAAAAAAATAAAAACATTTGAAAATCATAAATAAATAATCATTTTCAATCCTCAAAACTTATTTAACATATGCGATAAACCCAATCATACTACAACTAGGGTCGGGTCGTTTCTGAGAACATCACACAATCATGTCTTCCAATATAAGGATCCAAGAGTATTCCTAAAAAATACTTATGTAATTCAGTAATAATATTCCCAACATTTACTCCTAAGAGTATTTACAATGAAATCAAAATCAATACCATATATGAATCATTAGACCATTTCCATGTAATTATACATGATAGCATAACGATTCCCTCGATAATGTCATAGAAAAATTGAAATGATTATAATTCAAATAAAAGGACCTTATCCATGGGATTCTAAATAATATCATATTTGAATCCAAGGAACATGTTAACGTAATTCCAAATCATGTATCATCTAAATCCATGGATAGTGTCTATGGAATCCCAAAAAAAATCACATCTATATTCAAGTATCATGTCTAAGGAATTCCAAACTATAAATCATATATTTTTTAAGAACGCATACTTGTAAATTTAACATTATCGTGAAATTTATGTAATTTCCATTTTGGTAATTTAATTATATTAGTACATCAAAATCAAATGAGTTTTTTCATGGCGTTGAAACCTAATATAACATTTTAATCCTAGGATCACATCCTAGGAATCCAAAACAATATTATATCACATTCATGGTCTAATATACTATAAATTAAAATAATATCAAGCTAAATTGAGAGATCATAATAGAAATCCATATGAAACGTTTATATTATCTCAATACGTATTAGTTGGTAGTGCGTCTCACCCATACCATCTCATGTGTCATAATGAATTCATGTTCTAAGGTGACACACATAATAATTCTACCCATTTCATATACTCACCATCTCTATGGTCAACACATCACATAAGAACCCCTCAAGGTCTCATAGGTCTCAGAAAGCATATAATCTATTCACATATTCCCATTTATTTACTTGATCTCCTCAGTTGGAACACATAACATGGTGGCTATAAAGTCCCCCAAATTATCAATGTCATATAAATTCCACATTAAACTCAAAGTAAATCCATATATACCTCATTATTAAAAGAATGCATAGTGATCATCTCATTTACCAGGTCATTAAATAGACCATCTCAAGACAACACATAATGTAACATGAATTAGTCCACCATAAGGCGCAAAGGGAATTCCTGATATCCAAAAGACCATAATAAAAACTATTGTATCCATTAAATTATCATGGGAATAATTTCACCCACAATAGTAAAATGGAATATAAGAACAATATAGTTTTATAATGGATAAATAGTGAACATTCTATGTTATAAATAACCAACCAATAATGGTTTCTTCTAATGAGTGGATAAAAGGGTCTAAAACATAAGACCATGAAATGATATATAATGAAACCCATAGGTCTATCCCCATATGACCATATATCATCACTATACAAAACCTATAGAAGGCAACATGATCCCAGATATTCTTTCTCAACATGAATCTACACCATTTACTTGTATACTACAAAACCAAAGCTATAAATTACCATTAAAAGAATATTGTAAGAACTATATCATATAATGATCCCATAAAAGAATACAAATAATTTTTATCCACATGTATCCATTAGTTATTTTTTAAAAAATATATTAAAAATTACCCAATAGAAATCAATTGAAATATAAAATAATCTTTTGGATTTCTATTTAGAAACATTGTATATAAAATAAATAAATGCTACATATAATTTTTCCCTTAACCATTAAATGATGAGTAAAATTGTATTCAGGTTCAATATCCATATTCATATCAATGTCAGGTGAAATAATTAACATATTAAATTCCAAGCATGTAATGCATCCCAATGTATCTAAAATGGGAAATTCAAAAACACAAGGATGTACATAACTAATAAAAACATGAAACATTATCCAAATAAGACTAATATAATGTACAAGAGCCATGGTTCGTTAGAAATTCTTCCCACATCAAATCATGGCATCATGATAACCTATACAAGTGGTAGTTAACTCTATTATGGATCACATATGTCCTTATCAGCCCTCTATTACAAAAAGGTATTTCTAATGTATGATTGAGATATCATTTTTTAATGAAAACAAATACATTCTTCAAAAAGTATTTTCTATGTAAAATAACCCTTTATTTACATACCCATTTTAATGAAAAAATATATAATGATACCACACCACTTACATGATAAAAAAATAACATCAAATTCAAAATAATTTATAAGGAATTTTTTTCAAAAACATTGTGTTCATAAAATTAAATATACAAATAAAAAAATTAAAACACTTTTCATTTACCCAAAATATAAAATCCCATGTTACATAATCATATTCTTAAAAAAATACGAAATGAAATAATAAGAACAAAAAAATAGGCAATGGACTGACATAAGATATCGAAACCATACCGAAGAATAATTAAAAACTCATTTCCTTTCAAATTAATGATAGAAAATAGATATATATTTTCCTCATGATCCTAAATCTATAAATAAAATTATAAATTCTCCATACAGTACCATATATTTAACTATCATAGCCCAATTAGGTTTAATTTGACCCAAGGAAACAGATATTGAGGATAAAGCTCGATAAAAGTTGGGAAATGGAGAAAACATTAGACTATACCTTGATGAGACACATATAAAATAGTTAAAACCACCATGTAATCAAGGGGAGATTCCTCATGAGCATTATGGAGGGGAAGGTTCAACATAATGAGAAATAATGAGATGATTAGAGTTAAAATAACCAATCATGTTATGGTAATTATCCATTTTATGAAGACTAGATCGGGTCACATAGTTAGGCTGCATAGTTGGAATGAACAAGAACTAACAGTTCGATAGCCACAATCTATTGAAAACTCCAATTTGAAATTTTTTTATTGGAATAACCACATGATAAGAAAAAATGCCTAAGATGTGTGACAAACTCATTTCCAAACTCTTCATCTCACATGGTTTTCTATGTGACATGCCTGCTTAGAAAAATATAGAAACTAACAAATCAATATCACATAGCCCTATCACATGGTTACCACACAATTATCAAAAAAATGTACCTAAACTATTAAATTAATATATTTTCCTCAAAACCATAAATATTCCATCCAAGACACCAAAAAACTAAAAGAATATCAAAAAATATAAAACCATGATCGAATTCAATCATACTAACATCTCAAGGTTGATATAATTTTCTACACTATAAATTGTTCATATCCCCAGAAAGGCCCCAGATCATGAAATCGAAATGAGATAATCTCATTGGTTAATTATCAAGGAATTGCAATCACATGTCTCATGGTTTTGACTACCACAATACCATATTAATCATACAAATGGGATTCTACTTCTACGTAACACCTTATCCTTTAATTTCATTATATGAAAATGGATTTTAGTCTCTATGGTTCAATGATCAACCTTATATTTCACCCACTCTATCACCTAGGATTGATCTAGACGATACTTCTTCAGTTGCAAAAAAAATGAACACGCCATTAATATAATTAAAATGATCAAATAAGTTTAATTGGTAATCCCTTTTTCAATTCACAATAAAATCTATAATGGGTCCATATAACAAGGTTATAACTTACCGTTATTACCTAAATTACTAAGTCTCAACCATAGAGGAACTCTAGAAAAAGCTTAATAACCTACCTCATACTATGTGAGATGATGAAAATAACTAGAATATGATTTTTATAATATCTATCATATATCTAACTAATTTATAATCAATTTAAAGATTTTTTTCATCTCCTGAATGATAACAAATCTAAAAAAGTACCATTCTATAACCTTTACCCATGAAAGAGGCAATCTATAAGGGCTCCCATACAATAACACAAATTGATCCATTTTGATCCATTATTGATAAATATTAAAATAATAAATTTTATCTGTGGATAGATAACATTTCCATGAATCAATGTAATCTAGAAGGATTTTTTAATGAATGTATTTAAGAATATATATGTATTTTTCAAGATTGACATCCATCTTGGAGTGGTAAGTCTTGATCAACATCGACTGAGAATCCATCATTTCCTTCATTTCTCACAAAAACTGGGGTAAGAAGTTTTGGTCTCTATATGAAATGAAATATAGTGGTATACCATAGAGACTAATACTTTACCAAAAATACATTTTTTCAAGATCCTATATATATTTTACCACATTAATCTGATTGAAATGCACATATTTCATTAATTGATAAATAATCACCCATTTTACATCATTACCACTAGGCATCCTAGGACACCCGAACATAGACTATAGGGTTATCATTTAAAATTAATGTACTAAAATGGGTAATGGTTGTAATTAACTCATAGTCCTTTGATGTTTTACTTCAATTAATAATCAAGCTTCCAGTAAATGAAATATAAAATAGATCACCTCATTCTGGACCACTAGTAACAAAATCTCATGTAATGACACATCTTTGTATCTCCTGGGTGAATAGACCAATTAGATAAATTTAAATCATCCCTAAAATCTATTCTATGATATATTAGTGCAACCATCCTACCTCATAAGTGAAATACTACATTGGGAGGATAAGACCACTCACTTTAGGTCTCGCCACCATAAAGAATCATTCCAAGGCACTAACACTCCACACCCTCATCCCATAAATGTCTAATCTGATCATGATTAAGTGATTCATCACAAGATCAAGCCAAAAATTCATAATTTTATAATATCCATTAATTCATGAACATCTTTTTATCTCACCAAGATTTCATAGTATATTATTGTTTCAAAGTAATTCAATAACTTGCACTACATGTAACATAGAGTTCAAGCGCACCATAAGATTACCAAACTAGCCGTTCAAAAGTGGTTATGAATAGTATTAACTGAATTTTTCACATTATATAATACTTATTATTTTAGAATCTATATTATGTGTTTCTTAGGCATAATGTAAGAACTAATTCATTTTTTTCAGATAAAATAAATAATTTTCAAACAAAATGCACTTTTATCATCTTTTAATGGTGAAGCCATTTTAAATCCAATATTTGGAACATTTATATATTCAATTTGAAAAAATAATCTTCTTCTTTAGATTCAGAAAATAAGAATTTATTTTCAATAAAATTTTGGTGTTTTTCTGATAACATTCATATTTGGGTGAATAGTAAAAAATAATATATCTAAACTGAAAACAACATTTTTAATCAAAATAATTTATAGTGTTAAATTATAAAAATTAATGATTTATAAGTATAAAAAGATTATATTTTTACCATTTAATCCAATTTTTGTCATGGTAGGTAATTTCACGTTGAAATTGGACATAAAAAACTGTCAATCTTTTGATAGTTATTATTTATTAAAAATACGCCTTTTGTATTTGACAATAGAAATTAATTTAAAATTAATAAATGATAGTTATATTTTTTGAATTTGGTAAAACTGAAATCATTTTTGGATTCTGAATATCAAAATTTTCCTAGGGTGGATTTTTTGTATTTTTCAGAAGCCTTTCAATTTTTGATGAATAGTGAAAACACTGAGTTATAGTTTAAAACCGAATTTTTATTTAAATAATTATTTATTTAATTTAAATATATATTATGTCAAAATAGATACATAATACCTATATAATTTAAATGTAATTCATTGGAGTCAGTTTATAATAATACTAGATATATAAAAATTTTATTGAACTTTTCACTGTCTTTTACCCATCTCCTCGAAGAATTTGCAAATTCACAAAAAAATTAATTTTACCGCTTCTGTGAGTGGAATTTCTAAAATCCGAGAGACACGGTTAATATAAAGGAGTAAAATTTGGTTCAATAAAATAAATATAATTTTTTGTGAATAGTATATTTTTACTTTTATTTATCATGGTTAAAAGTAATAAGGTAATTAAGGGTAAAAATGATATTAATATTACCCTAACACATGTCCTAATTCTATTGGACAAGTGTATATCAACCAAAAACAACCTTCTAAATAAAATATTATCATTTAGGTCCAATTGTATTAGATTAGTACATTTATTATTATTTAATTCAAAGAAGAGTTAAAAGAGTTAAAATCAATGATCAATAACTAAATTTTTTTTAATATAGGGTAATACATAAGATAAATTATATTATAAATATTAATTAGAAAAATGAAAATATTCTATACATAGTAGTATTTTAAATATAAATTATAGACATTATATAATGCAATTTATTAATGACACGATGATGATTCAGTAATTACCTTGTGAATGAATGATTAAGATAATTGATATTATAAATACCAAAATAAATGTAATTTGATAGTTTTTATCAATTTAAATAATTTTCTAAGTAAATAAAACATATTAGTATTGGTTATATGAGGTTTTTTTGAATTAATTATGCTGTTATGAATTTATCAAAAAAATACCAAATAGTGTCAAAATTGACATAAAATAGTTTTTAAAAGAAATATTATATTATAAATTAAATAATATCTCTAAAAATTTACGGTTCAGCCAAAGAACTTATTTAATGATAGGTGTATCATTAATGAACAACTTTCGGTTCGAGTGGATGTTTATAGTATGTTTATTAACCATATAATATAAAAATACAAAGAGACATGGTAAATGTGAAACTAATTAACTAAGAGTTAAAACAAAAATATAAGGTTAATAAATTGACCCCAACCTATCTAAAACCTATTGGTTGAGTGGATTGCGACCCATCCCCACCATATACTCGAAATAAATCAATTTGGATCCATTATAAATCGAATACGATTTTATTATAAAATAATAGTTTAAGTTTTTCTAAGGTGCCCCTCACCCCTCTTATAAAAGGGAACTCCCCCTTCTCTCAAATACATACCTGCAAAGCCTTTTGGCTCGGCCAAACCTTGCCTAAATATTCTCTCAACTTCCCCCACTTCAACCTAGAAAACTTATTTTGATCATAATGACAACCTAAGGAGCCCTTTTGATCAAATCAAAAGGAAGAACCTGAAGAAGAGGCTATGTTTTCACCACTCTCTTTCAAGTTCCTTTCTTCTTCAACTTCTTCCTTTTTTGTTATTTACATTCAAAAATAATAACTCCAATATATTCTATATACTATGATATTATTATAAATATGGTACAACCATATTCGGTATTCTATTTATCATTTGAATGAAATGTCACCATACGTGCGAACGTACGGCTTACCGTCTCCACGTTGTGGTCTAATTTTTATTCAAAACATCATTATTTGGATGGGTATGATAATGATGTGTAATTGATGTAAATAATAAAAATAACAGGATAATGATTCTTTAAATAGGATATAGAATCCAATTATATTTTATTTTAATCTAAAAAGAATGATATTGTCGGTCCTGCGTACGTAAGGACTACTCTCTCCACGAAGGCGATAAGAATCATTCCCCATTGTATCCATTCAAGACTAATATTAATTTGATGATTAAAAATATTTTTAAGGACTTGATATCATTCTGGATATGAATAAGATACAGCCTATTGATTACAAACATGGCTTATGTAACAAAAAAATAAAATAAAACGAGTAAGTGAACACCTGAAATGATTATAATACTAAAATATTATTAACAATGAAATATTAAAAAATCATATATGATATCATATTTATGTATATTATTATTGTATAATTTAATAACAATTATTTAAATATTATACTAGAGTTTATCCTACCCTCCACCAAGGAAAAGTACAAGTTAAGGGTTTATTTCACAATATCTTCGTTATCCGATGTTGTTTATACGTAATTATCTACTGGGACCTCTTTATCATCCACATCCATGTTTCATAAAAATGTTTTCCAAAACATTTTTAATATTTACTAGACTATGGGTTAAATTAATTTATACCCTTGTTTGACTTTTTATAAAATGGTTTGAAAGGAATCTTTCCATTGTTTTCCAAACAAGGTCCTTTTTAACCTTTTCGACAAAATTAAGACAAGAATGTATTTTTTAACTTATTTGGTGGGTGCGGCTATTTTCCACTGTTATAAAATTGTCGAATCATCCCTTACAAGCTTATAAGAATAAATTCAATTAAAATTTTTTGTTTTATAATTATGTGTCTTTTAAATGATTTCTAAAAAATAGATATTTCTCTCAAATAGTTTTGATTTCATCTATGTCAACATCCTTTGATTGATTTTAAGATTATTTGAAGTTGATTTATTATGATACAAAACATTCAAATTGTATTTAATGTTTTGTGATATGTTTGATTGTGGATGTCTTATTTTTAAACTATTTATGGTTTATGTATAAATTAATGAAATTTCATATGCTAGTTTTAATACGAATGTTTATGTAATGTTTAAACCTATTCATGTGAGGAATTCATTGGATTTAGTAAGTGATGGGTGGAGCCCGCTATAACTCCTCGATGCCTTGGTAATTCTCATAATACAAACAAGTTTCTTGACACAAGGCCTTGACAACAAATTTTTTGTAGTCTTAGAACAAGTCCTTGACTATGTGGTTATGATATTCTTGTATTATGCATTCCATCATTATGAAATTGGTTATTGATATTTCATGTGATTATTCGACTAGTAGAATATATATGTGAGTAAGTAATGGAATTATTTCATATTATTTTTTCCATATTAATGCTGAAGTACAAGTTTAAAAGGCTTTGGTTTTAGTTATACATTTCCTTAAATGTTTTTGCTTATTTATGAAAGTTTCTGAAATATTGTTATCCTTACTGAGCATCTGAGCTCACTCATTTCTATATGTTATATTTTCCCTGGATGTGAAGAAATATTTTATGACTGACCAGCAAGGATAGTCTAAGGGGGATATGAGTGTGGAATATGGAGAATATGTTATTTTAGTATTTCACATTATGATTTAATGTAACATGTATGTATGTAACTAGCGTTTCAAAGGCTAATAAACTAATCGGTCTTTTGAGACATGATCTTCTGTGATCATGCTAATGTTATGTAATAATGCACCAACTCTGGGTAACTTGGGTCCAGTTGTTACAGTTGGCATCAGATGAAGTTCAGTACAAACCTTGGAAGAAAGATTTAGATAAAATCTGATTAGAGAACATAGCCCTAAGATAGACTTTGAGGATTAGTATAGAAGAACTTCCAAGAATATTGTTATTGTGGAGATTTTGTGAGTTTTTCGAGCAATCCATCCCTATCTGGATATGAGCAGGTAGATGTGGCTCTGGAATAGATGTACCTAGGGGTAAAAACCGAAAAAAACCACATTGAGATAGACTCAAACAGGAACTGGGGCATGAAAAAGGGCCTTGCTGCACTCTTGGTTACGACACTCCCAGGAGATATGTTTAGGATGATTCTCATTTTCCTTAAAAATCATTATGAACGATCTACAAGAATATAACTCCTCAGAGATAATATTTTTATGGATTATAACCATTAAATATTCAATTTATGTTTGGTATTTTACATGTTTGGAAATATTCATTGCAATTCATTAACTGACCAAGTGTTTGCCATTATATAGAAATGATGCCCAGTAGAAGGAATGTGAACTCAATCAATACGTATGATCCAATGAGTAAGAGGGATCATATCTTTCAAAGTATTAAGACAAAATTAATAAGGGAAATAGTCTCCCATGTATTCTAAACATATGAATAAATAGTATCATGTGTTAATAAGATAGGTACAAAATTCTTTGTATCTTATGGATTTGAAGGGAAGCAAGAGAAGAAAAGGTTGGAAGACCGAGATATAGATAATGGGAAGAGGGAACACAAGAATATTTTCATATGTGATAACTATGGGAAGAAACACCCTGGAAGATGCCTGAAGGGAATGGGAGCTTGTTATTAGTTTTGAGAAAAAGGACACCGCGTACGTGACTTCAAGGTTGAGAAAAATGTTTCAAATGTACAATTCTTCATCTGGAAGGAGTTCGGACACTACAAGAACCCATATTCAAATCATCAGAGTATACCCCAAATGATGATATTGGATAATAATCATGTTATGATACTACCACAGATGAGGAGGAATGATTAGAGTTCTTATGTTGTTATTAAAAAATTATGTCATTTGAGTGTTGTGTCAACGATGTACTGGTTATAATAATTATGGAGTATGTAAGGATTGTATTGCAGTACTATATTACCAAGGACTTGAGATTGTGTAGAACCAAGAAAAGTGACCCAATAGTAGGTTAATTTTTGAAAAATATATGGTTGAGAGAAAGATAAACCATAATATGGTTTTGATACAGAGGTAGAAATTTTGGAATAATACATGATTTATTTGGATAAATTATATTCGATATTCTTGACTACCTTGAAACTGATTAATGATTTGTATATTCCATCATTGTTTGAGATTACAACATTTTTGGATAGAAGGAGTATATCTAGTATTCTATAATGAATAAGGGAGCATGAATGTAATCAATATGGATTTATGGTAATTCAGGATGTTGTAGTGTTTTAAATGAATACATGATGAAGGTGTTCACATGTTATTCTATGGAAAAAAGTATCTTCATTATGTTTATCTTCCCTATAAATTTTGGACTCTGATTTTGGAAAGAAGTATTTTGGATAATTCTAGTTTGATATTATTTTGGGATTGCAATAAAAGGACAACCCGGAGGTCGGGTGGCAAACCATCGTGTCCGGCAAGGCCGCGAGACTCAACCCGTAACTGAAGGGCGACTAGGGTGTATCACCTACTACTGACCCACGTGATGTCCCATATTGAATAATGTAGTTTTCTAGGGTCTAGTTGATGAATTCTAAACTATTGTTTTTTGGAACCCTCTACGAACACGATAAATAGAATATTTTTTAAGTTTTATTATCTTTTAAAGTGAAATTTGAGTTTGTGGTAAAGGATGGAACTCTACTTGACAAGTATAAATTTTCCTTTTCTTCTCTTATTCTATGAAGAAATAAATTCTTAAACTTTAGGTAAGGCATCTTAAAACCAAAAATGTGTTATCCTAATACCTTGTATTTGGTTGAACCGATGGTATTTTAAATCATCAGAGATTGGTGGATTTGAGGCCCGTAATCCTACAATTGTTTGTGATTGATAACCTCAATCAGTCCTTATTAATATTTATGTTTTCCTCCAATTAAGTGTCTCTAATTTCCAGCAATGTTATCTTAATTGAGATCATAATTTGGTGGTGACTTTTTAATTCCCCTTTTCCTCTTATTAAAACTAAATTTTATTAACCCAAATTCCGTTGTGGGTTTTCCCACAAAGATATTTTCTATTTTCAACCATTTATTTTCGAAGAACAATTTAAAATTTTGAGAATGCAAATTATTGATGTAGGGAAGAATGTAACAACACAATATTTCATTGTATGTTATTTCTTCAAAGTAATTCAATAACTTAGACTACACGCAACCCCGAGTTAAAGCGCACCACAAGATTACCAAACTAGTCGTTCAAAAATGTTTATGAATAGTATTAACTAAATTTTGAACATTATATAATCCTTATAATTTTACAATCCCTATAATGTGTTTCCTAGACATAATGTAAGATCTAAATCATTTTTTTAGATAAAAGAAGTATTTTAAAAAAAATGCACTTTTACTGTCTTTTAATGGTGAACCCTTTCTAATTACAATATTTCGAACATTTATATATTCAATTTGACAAAATAAACATCTTCTTTATAATAAAAACATAATAATTTAGTTTTTATAAATTTTTGGTGTTTTTATGATAACTTTCATATTTTGGTGAACTGTGAAAAATACTATATTTTAACTGTTTTTTTTGTTTAATCAAAATAATTTATATTGTTAAATTATACATATTAATGGTTTATTGGTATAAATATATTATATTTATACCATTTAATCCAATTATGGTCATTGTAAGTAATTTTACTTTGAAATTGGACATAAACAAGTGTTAATCTTTTGATAGTTATTATTTCAGAAAAATACACCTTTTGGATTTGACAATGGGAATTAATTTTAAAATAATAAATGAAACTTATATGATTTTAATTTGCTATAATAGACATCATTTGTGGATTTATAATATCTAATTTATCCTAGGGTGTATTTTTGGTATTTTTCTGAAAACTTTCAATTTTTGATGAATAGTGAAAAACACTGAGTTATTGTTTAAAACCGAATTTTTATTTAAATAATTATTTATTTAATTTAAATTTAATTTTGGTCAAAATAGATACATAATACCTATATAATTTCAATGTAATTCATTGGATTCATATTATAATAATTTAGATATATAAAAATTTTATTGAACTTTTCACCATCTTTTACCCATCTCCAATGAGAATCTGAAAATTTACATAAAACATAATTTTACCACTTTTGTGAGTGGAATTTAAAAAATACGAAAGACACAGTTAATATGAAGGAGTAAAATGTGGTTCAATAAATTAAAAATAATTTTTTTTGAATAATAACTTTTTACTTTTATTTACCACAGTTAAAAGTAAATAGGGTACTTAATGGTAAAAATGATATTAATATTACCCAAACACATGTCCTAATTCTATTGGTCAAGTTTATATCGTCAACACACAACCTTATGAATAAAATATTATAATTTAGGTCTACTTGGATTAGATTAGGACATTTATTATTATTTAATTCAAAGAAGAGTTAAACGAGTTAAAATCAACGTTTAATAATTAAAACATTTTCAATATAGTGTTATAAATAAGATAAATTCAATTATAAATATTAATTAGAAAGATAAAAGGATTCCCTACATAATGGTATTTTATTTATAATTTTTAGACATTAAATAATTTAATTTATTTATGACACAATGAGGATGTAGTAATTACCATATTAATGAAGGACTAAGATAATTGATATTATAAATATCCAAATAAATGTAATTGGAGACATTTTAGGAATTATTAAAATTTTATAGGTTAATATGAAATATTAGGATTGGTTATATTAATTGTTTTAGAAGTAATAATGCTATTATCAATTTATCAAAAACAAAATACCAAATAGTGTCAAAATTGACATAAAAGAGTTTTTAAAACAAGTATTATATTATAAATTTATATAATATCCCTAAAAATATATGGTTCAGCCAAAGGAAATATATAATGTAGGTTCGTCATTAATGAACCACTTGGGGTTCTCTTGGATGTTTATAGAATATTTATTAACAATATAATATAAAAAATACAAAGAGACTTGGTAAATGTAAAACTAATTAACTATGAGTTAAAACTAAACGATAAGGTTAATCAAGTGACCCAAACCTGTATAAAACCAATTGGTTGAGTGGATTTAGACCCATCCCGACTTTATCCTTTAAATAAATAAATTTGAATCTATTATAAACCGAATATGAATTTATTTTAAAATAATATTTTTTCTTTTTTCTACGGTGCCCCTCACCCCTCTTATAAAAGGGCACTCCACCTTCTCTCAAATTCATACCTTAAAAGCCTTTTGTCTTGGACAAAACTTGCCTAAATATTCTCTCTAATTCCCTCACAACAACATAGAGGCCATTGTTTTTATCAAAAAGCCATCCTATGGATCCCTTTGGATCAAATCAAAAGGAAGAGCCCGATGAAGAGGTAATGTTTTCCCCAACCTCTTTCAAGTTCCTTTCTTCTTCAACTTCTTATTTCTTTGTAATTTCCATTCTAAAAAATAAATATAGTATCTTCCATATACTTTGATGTTATTATAAATAGGGTACAACCATATTCAGTATTCTATCCATCCTTTGAATGACATGTCACTATACGTGCGTACGTAAGGCTTACCGTCTCCACGTCGTGGTGTAATTGTTATTCAAAGAATTATTATTTGGAAGGGTATGATAATGATGTGTAATTGATGTAAATAATAAATATAATATGTTAATTATTCTTTATATATTATATATCATCGAATGATATATTATTTTAATATAAAAAGAATGATATTGTCGCTCGTGCGTATTTACGGGCTATCGTCTCCATGAACACGATAAGATTTATTCCCCATCATATCCATTCAAGACTAATTTTCATTTTATGATTAAAAATTATGTTTAAGGACTTGATATAATTCTGTACATGAATAAAATAAAACCTATGGATTACAAACATGGCTTATGTAACAAAACATATAATATAAAACGAGTAAGTGAACACCTGAAACGACGATAATACTAAAATATTATTAACAAAGAAATATTAAAAGTTCATATATGATATAATATATATGTATATCTTTATTGTATAATTTAATAACATTGATTTATCTATTATACAGGAGTTTAACTACCCTCAACCATGGAAAAGTACAAGGTAAGGGTTTATTTCACAATCTATTCCTTATTCGAGGTTGTTTATACGTAATTATATAATGGGACCACTTTATCATCCACATCCATGTTTCTTAAAAATGTATTCCAAAACATTTTTACTATTTACTAGAATATGGTTTAAAGTCATTTATACCCTTGTTTGAATTTTTATAAAATTGTTTGAATGTAATATTTTCATCATTTTCTAAGTAAGGTGCTCATTAACCCTTTCCACAAAATTAAGGTAAGAATGTATTTTTTTAACTTATATGGAGGGTGCGACTATTTTCTATCATTATAAAATTGTCCAAACATCCCTTACAAGCTTATAAGAATATTTTCAAAGTAAATGTTTTATTTTATAATTATTTTACTTTTAAATGATTTCAACAAAAGATATATTTCTCTCAAAGAGTTTTGATTTCATCTATATCAACATCCTTTGATTGATTTTATGATTATTTAAAGTTGATTTATAATGATACAAAACATTTGTATTGTATTGAAATTTTTCTGATATGTTTGATTGTCGATGTGTTATTTTTTCCCATTAATGTTTTATGGAAAAATTATTGACATTTCTTATGCTAGTTTTAATACGAATGTTTATGTTATGTTAAAACTTGTTCAAATGAGGATTGCATTAGACTTAGTATGTGATGGGTGGAGCCCGCTATAGCTCCTCGATGCATCGGTAGGTCTCATGAGACAAACTAGTGTCTTGGCACAAGGACTTGAAAAAATATTAATTGTAGTCTTGGCACGAGGCCTTGACTATGCGGTTATGATAGTCTGGCATTATGCATTCCATCATTATGATAGTTGTTATTGATATTGCATGTGATTATTCGACTAGTATATTATCCATGTGAATAAGTAAATAGCATTATTTAATATTATTTCTTCGATATTATGATGAAGTTCATGTTTTAAAGGATTTTTTTAGTCATACATTGCCTTAAATGTGCATTCTTATTTTCTGAATGTTTCTGTGATATTGTTATCCTTACTAGGCATATGAGCTCACCCCTTTCTATGTTTTATTTTATCCTAGGACGTGAAGAAATATTTTCTGACTGACCTGAAGGGATATTCTGAAGGGGATAATACTGTGTTCTATAGAGACTATATTATTTTGGTTTTTCACTTTATGATGTAATGTAAAATTTATGAATGTATCTAGTGATTCCAAGGATACTAAACTAATTGGTCTTTCGAGACTTGATCTTTTGTTATCATGCCAATGTTATGTAATAATTCACAGACTCTGGGTAACTGGGGTCATGGCGTTACAATCATAGTAAAAATGATAAATAGTAAATATTCTCCTATTAATTCATTGACTACCTAGGTAGGAAATATTCTCCTCAAAGTGTGTACAACGACATTTACTTTTTTGATGTTGTATTTAATATAAAATTCAATTTGTTTTAAGGTAATCCACCCAACAAATCTATCTAAAGATCAGTTCCCTATTATATTGGATAGACTTCTGACTATTATGATCTATATACACTATGAATATCTCCTCGAAGAGGTGGCAATGCTGTGTATTTTGAGGGTGTATCAGTACCTCTAATTGATGATCATGAGTTGGGTACTTATTCTCTGGAGGTAATAACTTTTATGAGGAAAAATATAATACATGTATCTCTTATATAATAACATAACCCAAATTCAAACCTAGGGAGTTGCAGTAAACATCATTTCCCAAATATAATTAAGGAGGAATAAAAAATGACGTGGAATTAAATTTCACATTCAACTAATAAAATTATCTCTAGCACTGATGTCTCAAAAAATGCACACACTTAAAGGTAAACTCTTTCATGGGATACATGAGCTTAGATATGTCTCAAACGAATATCCAATTATAACTATCTAATACAAAGAAATTCCTAATCTCAAACATATTTCTGAGTCTACCCCAAGATATCACCACCTGAATCTTATTGAAATCCACAGAGGTACCATTACAAGAAGTCACATACCCTAGAAATTTCACCTATTTAATAAGGAATATACATTTAAATATCTTCTTATATATAATATTTTCATATAATATTTCAAGAACAATATTCATATTCATAGCATGGATCTACTCTAATTTGGAATAAGAAATGATGTCGTCCACAAAAAAAACACCGCTAAACTGTCCAAAAACCAATATAATATTTGACTCGTCAATTCAATAATAACCAATATAATATTAGAATGGTAAAATTACATGAATAGATACTCATAATTCTAATACCTAATCCAAAATGTTTTATTCAAAAAAATCTATCCTAGACACTAGGCTGGGGGTACCCCAATATCATATCATTTTTTTAAAGAATATCTGGATCCCTTGATCAAATAAAATATTTCATCAATACTATGATATAGTGTTTTTTATTAACTATCAAATAGTTTAGTTTTTGATTATCAATAAAAATCTAGAGACTGACATTCTCATTTTAAAAAGAACACTAGTGATTCTTAATGAGAAATATTGGGATGAATCAATTCTGTATCCCTAATATCATTAAGAAGAACATTTAATTATTTTAATTTTTTGTGTTTCATATGGTACAAAGGTAATACAAATGTGTCTAATACCTAGAGGCTAGTCTATTTTTAATACAATGTATCACTCAGGTGAAATCCATAAGGAATAAACTAGAATAAATTCTAGATACTCAATCACCACAATTAGAAGATTGAAACTGAGACATTATTCTAAAGAATCCAGACATGTCCCTAAAAACAAACATGATGAAACCCTATAACTAGGGATTAAAGGACATATTATCTCGGAACTAGGATCCAAACTAACCTAAATGAAATAGATGACTCCATAGGAAGAATGAATCCGAAATTGACCATAATAAAAATTGATTTGTGCATTATATCTAATAATTATATCCATGTAAATGATGTAATAAAATATTTCAATATCAAGAACTAAAAATTCAAATATGTTTTCAATGTTAGTGATAATTATTCTACATTCATGACGTCATAAACCCAAATCTAAATTACTTCTCAAAGGTTTGTAATGTGTCATCATGGAAGAAATGAGATCTGATTTCAAACAAAGAAATTGATAAACATAGAGGATATAAGGGAATGATTTAAACCAGTATAAATAAATCCATAATGATAGATGATGTAATAAAAAATTGTAACTCTCTTGGTAGTCTGTACTTTCTCAGACTCCTCTCATTACCACTCTAGTGTTAACATACATCCATCTTCATCATCCCATTTCATCAAAATTTAGTAATCATTCTCATCATGGGGATGGGATCCTTTCCATTTTTTATATTAGATCTAAATTGAGATCCCTTGGTGAATTTAGATAAAAAACTACTACCCTAGTAATCCAACTCATAGAATCACTAAAGATGAACAAATCTCCCTCATGAAGGATAATCCCTAGGTGTTCCCTTAAAATCAGGTTTGAGATATCCCTTCCTAAAAAATTAGCAACAAACTAGCTAAATATTCCAAAATTTATGTTTTTTACTCCTCCCACTACCTTGGTACCCATCATCTCTCTCTCTCTATTCAATCCAAAAAAACATGGGCTACATCCAATTATCAATGATGATTTGAAAAGTTCAATTTTCCATGTTATATCCACATCAACCATATATTCTGTCACCAAAATATAAAAACCATATATTTTATGATACAAGTTTATATAAATAAATTATACTTATTAAACATATCACTTTACAAATGAAATCGAGTTTAAAATAACATCAATAAACAATATATGTATTATATATTAATTTTAAAATTATTGAATAGTCATTGGATTTTCATGCATAAGTTGGTCTTACTAAATTATAAAAAAATTATTGTTTAAACATGTGAAAAATGGATTCATTAGTTATAAATTGAGTATAAATTAATATATAAAACATTTTAAAATGGAAGTGTTGTTTTCATGAAAAATTGTATGTATGTGTGAAATGTGGCTTAATCTTAATAAATTAAACAGATCACTATTGATGAATAATTTTAATAAAATTTTTATATTATATATTCAATAACAAAAATTTAACAATAATATCTATTTATTTTAGACATTGGATATTTTCAAATCTATTTATATCCTAAAAAAATTATTTCCCTAAAAGAAATATTTTGTAAAATTTCCATTTTTATTTAATAATGTACATATTCCTCTTTTAGAAATTGAATCCTGGAAAATAGATCCCAAAATTGTAATTACTATATTAAAATTTGATTAATTGTTCCCTATTATTTTTCTCATAATTTATATTAATATTGGTAGATTTTTTTCGTCTTGGTAAGGGTAAATTAAGTAATATAGTTTTTAACATTAGGATAAGGCTTTAAGATTCCACCAAAACGTTCCTTTGTCTTGGGGGATGTTTTTATACAAGTAATTTACATTATTTTTATTAATATAATGTCACTTAATTCTATATTTATTTGATTATTCCATTTATATTACTTTAAGAAAATAAATAATTCAATATGTTAGTTCTTGACTTTAATAAAGATAAAAATTTTAGTTTAGGATAAAAAATGGTAGTTTAGGTTCTAGATGTATATTTTAGGTGGAAATTATTTTTTTATCAAATATATATAATTATAATTTTAAATAATTGAATAATTACCTTAAATGATTACGCAATGCCGAAATATTATATATTCAAATAATAGAAAAATTAAAAAATATCAAAAACAAAGAATATTAAAAACATTTGATAAATTATTATGTTCCAAGAATTTTAGAAATTTAAAAATCAAATTATTGTTGTTTTTAAGGTTTATATTCTAATTATATATCTATATCTCTGTTTTTAAAGTCAAATATATAAATATTATGAAAAATAAAATTAATGGTATTTTCAAAAAACAAAATTATTAAATTATTTAAAAATCATTAAAATAAAAAAATAGTATAAGGAAGATAACATATGGTCCAAAAATTCATCACTTGGATATTTTTATCGTATTTTAACCTTATATGTAAAATTATAACCATTAAATATTGAAAAAGTTATTACCATAATTAAGGTTAAATTTTTTAATCAATGGGTTAATGAAAAGTCTAAAATTTAAAATTACACCAAAAAATATATTAATATCATTTGTTAATGCGTTTCAAGTTTATTTAATTTTTCATTAAATATCTTTTCATGTTCTTTCATTTTTCTTAATAATGAATCAATTATATATAAATATTTTTTTAATTATAATAGTGCACCTCCCCAAGCATATAAAAGGCCCCATATTTTCCTCTCATACTCACAACATTTTGGCCATATATATTTTATAATAGATTCCTAGATTACATAAACACATCTTAGATCTTCTATTATTTCTAAAATACAATCCCATCAAGGATTAAGCTACGAGACAAAAAGATGATTCACAATGAAGTGGTATAACTCTGAAACCATCATTTTTAATTTTATTTCTTCTTCTAATTTCATAAAATTCAGGGTATCCAATATAAAATAGTAACATTAGTATATTTAATATCCTTAAACATTATTTTTAGAGTGTAATGACCATTATCCAACTCCATATCATCCATTTTAATATGATAATGTCGTTTGTGTGTACGTGTGGATTACCACACCCACAAAGCGATGTAATTCGTTTTTCACATCTAATTTACATATATGGTAAAAATAAATGTTTAAATAAATATATTTGATATATATGATTTAAAAAATATCAATTAAAATTTTAGTATTTCTTACATTTCTTGTGTTTTATTAGTTGAAATGTGAAAATCACATTTATTCGTAGGCATAGCCTATTGTCTCTAGGAATAATGAAATTTATTTTCCAATATCTATGCCTTATGGATGAAAATAAATATATATAAATATTTAAAATATATTATATTTATTTCAATATGAACATTATTTAAATGATGTAAATATTATCAAATTTCATGGAAAAAGACTACCAAACCAAAACAAACATCAATAACAAAGTAGTTATAACCTGGAATAGTGATTTTAATAAAACATTGTTACTAAAAGTGTGATATAATGATATATGTGTTCCATACATGATATTATAGGTTTTTAAATTATTCTGATATGTAATTATAAAAAAAATTCAATTTATTAAATAGGATTTTAAAGTTCATTAAGTGAAATTCACACTCGAGCTAAGGATTTTATGTTACAATATAATTATTTATCGGGATTATTTAATATTATGTTCTGATGATTAAATATTGTTGTCAAAATATCAAAATACTGATAAATTCTGTTCTCATATATTTATTTCTTATTATTATATTATTTCCTGTAATTATTATTACTTTTAATTATCAATATATTTAATTTATTGTTTAAGAAAAATCAACATTATTATTCTATTCAGTCAAAAATCCTTTTTCTTACATGTCAATGTTTTCAAAAAATGTTTCTAATATTTTTTTAATATTCTCATATGATTTTATAAAGTTTTGTTTAATTTTTTTTTATTTTTACAATATGTATAAGTGTATTTTTCTTATTATTTTATAAATGATGTATTTTTTACATTTTACTAGAAATGAGAAAGTAATAATTGTTTTAATGCACACAACATGAATGTAATTTCTTAACAATATGTCCACTTAATGTTTTTAGGAATAAATTACAATATTATAGGGTTCTTTAATATAAATTCCTCAATTTCTTGAAAATTTTATATTTTAATGAATTTATTTCAGAGCGAGAAGTGTATTTTCTTTATGAAATATTTCAGTGATATTTTAATAGAATTTTTTATCCATGATAACATCCTAAATGTCAGTTTTTTTTACTGGGGACATGATCATATGATACCATACACTAAAAATCCCTGAATGTATTATAATGATGATTATTTAAAGATGATTATATGAAACTACTTTCTTTCCCATGGGGTTTTAAGATATGAAACCTATTTCATTTCGAAAGCATAAACTATGAATAAATGTTGAGATCTTTATGAAAGAAAATTACTTCCATGGGTATTGATATTGGGAATTATTTTTTATATTTGAGAAACAATATTTTGATTTTAAATTTTTTATGGGTGGTATATGTTTTTTATATCCCTCAAATTAATTGGGTAAAGATGGATATCACATGAGATAAAGATAATTATAATATGGTGTAAACCTAATTCAGTATGGGACTACATACAATATTATATTCTTAGGAGGAAACATTCACTATTTTTTTTGGAATGGTGAGAGATCCAAATCCACAATGATAGTCTTATGAATATTCCATGACTACCAATTAAATTATTTTCTATGATTATGTTTTTAATATAATTTTTTTTTCTTATTCTAATGTTCTTCTCTTATATATTATGTTCCTTGACGTCAGTTTGATTATTATCTTATAAACTTTCAATCATTATTCCAGGACTCATTATTATGATATATGATATAAAGGGTATAATTTTCAAATGTGAAGCTCATGTTCTAATAACATTATTCTCATATTATACTTATGTTATCATTGATATATCCCTTGTTTATAATTACTGAGAATTTTAGGTCACCCTTTCATATGGTTCCCTCACCTAGGATATGAAATATGTTTTCATTTATGATATGTATAACAAGGGTGAAATTTAAGAACAATAATGTTGGAGACAATTTAGATCATATGTGAACAAGTTGTTTATGTATCTTTGTTTACAATGGTTCTAGACCTAAACAATTATATCCTGGCTCATTATGTTATTTAAGGAAAACTTCGTTATTAAGATGAAATATATGTGTATGAAAAGTATGGGTCATTATAGTTTGTATCCGAGTAGGGTTTAAAAAACCTTTGTAGACAAGATAAGAAATCATTAGTTATGATCCTTAAGATAATATTTTGTACAAAATATTTTTCCTATGTTACAGTAACGAAATTAGTGTGATTTTCCAAACCAAGTATCCATTCTTTGATACTAAAAATGGACATGGTTTTTGTATCGAGGCATATTGGGTTAACAATCATGAAAAAAACATTCCATGTATATATCATATCCATAATTTTGGTAAAGGGTGTGTGAACCCATTATGATTACTTAGTTTGACACTTTTGGGTTATATAATCAGGTTAGTTTAATTTTTTTATAAGCATCATAAATGATTTGAATAGGTGGTGATAATGATTAGACTAGGATAAACTTAATGTTTCTATAATGACCCCATATTTTTATATATTTATAGCACATATTAATCGATGAATATTCCTTATTAGTCATGGAACGTCACTAAAAACTATCATAGTGGAATTCTCGAACTCACTAAACAATAATATTAGTCAATATTCACTAACAATATTATCATAATGGATGAACTCCATTAATTAAATGGGTTTAATACCCATTCTATTCCTGTTTATCTCATTATATATCAATTGTTACCCAATTTATTTGGAGTGATATATAATTCATTGACAGCCCATCCCATTCTGAGAATCATACAGATGTGTACCACAAGTTCAAATCAGAACCTATGATATAGAAATGTGTTTGATAAAATTTTATGTCATTCATAACCAATGAAAAATAAATGTTTTTCATAATCAGTTAATAATGTCATTGACTATGGAAATTAATTGGGTTTCATAATTATTAGATAAGTTCATCATTGAATAACAAATATAAAAATAAATGGGTTTTATAAACCTCATTTCATCAAAATCATAAACTATCGAGTGAAAAATAATTGTTAAATCATTGGTTTATATCCAAAATAAATATTAATTAACATAATAGTATGTCATCTAAGATTGAAAATTATTTTGAAAGGTCACTTCTAAAATTTCTTATGAAAAATTTACATACTACATTTAATAAGTTATTTACAATCTATATATCTCCAAAATATTAAATACAAATTTTTCATTTAAAATGATCATGAAAAAATGTAATGTAGTAATTAAATAATTTAGATCTCATGATGACAGGAAATACCACTTAGGATATACACAATAAGAGAATCATTCTCTTCACATTTTTTTAAATAGTTTAAGGGGATTAATTCAGAAAATAACATAAAAAGTAATTTTAATCCATTTTTGTGAAAATAAATCAAGTGAAAATGACTATAAAAAATATTTGTGAAATTATGAAAACATTCGAGAAAATACTTTTTTAAATCATTGACATGGAAGATAAATTATTTTCTACCCAAGAGTGAAATAATGTAAGTGTTTCCATAAATATATTCTTCTATAATATTGAATACATAAAGATAAGAAAATTAAATTAAAATATATAATTTTAATTAATAACCATTGGATAAAAACCTTATGAGTTTCTTGAGGTATGAATCGTAATAATTCAACATCATAAGAATAATCATAATCATTCTCAATAAAAAATGATAATGTATCATAAAAACCATACCACTTTGGTAACTTTTGAATCCAAATCCCTATGAAGAAATGAAACATGGATCTATATCTATATATTAATAATTTCAATTGTAATCCTCATAAAATTCATTTATGGTAATTATATATACAAGGAAAAGAAACAGATAGTGAATATGGTAAGTGTCCCATGGAAATAAAATAGTAATAAATTTTTTTACCTCATGTATTATTATTCATTATACAAACTTTATCCTACTATATAATAAATTTATTATAAAACCATATTCATATATATAATTCCATATAATATTTACTTATAACCTTTAATCACCCATTTAATAATAATTCTTCATTAAAATTAATATTCTAGGTGATAATTGTTTAATTTATCATGAATGATTCGGTAAGACATTGTTGGTCACTATAGTTTTATTATGGTTTCGTAATATCTTTAATTTTAATCACTGAAATATATAATATATAATCATTATATATTTATTTATATTAATCAATAAAAGTTTTTGATAGAAATGAAATTACACCATTAATGGAGATGGTACTTCATATGTTCGCATGAACATGCTTTCAATTTTTTTTGATGGATATAACATAAGAAATGTGAATATTAATTCACCTTTTTCAGAATAATTTTAATATCATATATATCATATATATTCATTAAAAAAATCAGTATTACCATCCATGTAAAAATAAAATGAAAACCATTATATATCACTTCGTTGAGGGGGTAGTCCATTTATACACACGACCGATGTTATTATTTTCCAATGGATTGAATGGTAAGAGGGATCATGTAATATTATAAATAAATAATTATTATTTAATAAATATAATATAAATATATTAAATCCATAATTATATATAACATTTATAAGTGGTGATGGGAAAGGAATTATATCGGTTCACGTGGTGTAGTCTTCCATACACATGATCAGTGATTTATTTTTTGATTTGATGTAGTAGATAAATATATGTTATTGCCTTAACATAATAACATATAAGTTGATGTGATATAATTTTTTTTAATATCATTATTTTGGAATTATATTTTAAATAGATGAATAAATAAATAAAATAAAAAATTTCTGTTAAGACCGATATATCTTCTTCAGAAAACATTGTATGATTACTCCAAAATCTCTATTTGGAACATTTATTAATAAAAATAAGTCATCTTGGTTGTGATTATGTAATTAATTAATTGATTTATTTATATCATCACTGAACCAAAATGGTTTGGAAATGATAAGAGGATAGGATAGGGGGTTCACTTTTAGAAGTGGGGAGAGGACACACTTGGAATATTTGAAATGAAAAAATAAATACCCATGATTTACACATTTAAAGTAGATAATAATGAAAGAAAAAAATTGATAATTATAAATAAGTACAAGATTATATATTATAAATGTTTTTATTTAATTATTTCACTTAAAATTTTAGTTTTACGTCCAGTAAATCCATGTTAAGCATACCACGATAATTAATTTTTTTTACGATTTTACTATTAATCATGAAAAATATATGTTGGAATTTTTATATAATAATAATAATAGTTAGTAATAATATTAAATACACATTATAAAATTACATTAAAATATTTTTAATAATCTAATTTAATATTATATCCACAAACTCAATGAAAAAGCATCTTCTCAAAGAAAATCTTTTCGTATGTATAAAAACGTTATATAATTTTTTGACATTAAATTGTATCCAATTACCAAAATTAGATTAATTATAATATATTTTAACTAATTTTAAATTTAAATAAATGTTAACACCAAATGATATTTTAATGTTCTCTAAATGAAAAGGTATATTTTTAATTAAAAATAGTATTTTCCACTATTCCTTGAGAAATTAATCTTTTTAGAAAATTCATAAAACATCATTTTAAGATAATAATGAAATTATTATTTAAAAATTAGTTTCATTATTGAAATTAATTTTCTAATATTAGGAATAATTCTTTTTATTATTATTTCACAAAATTCAATGAAAATCAATTTTTTGAGAAAAATATATTTTCAATGCATATAATGACATTACAAAATATTAAGTACTCATATATAAATAAATTTTATTCATATAATGCCATTATAGTTATTTTAAATAAATTATCAAATTCATTCCACGAATATTAATGTCATTTTTATAAATATAATGTTTAAATAATGATTTTTGTAATAGTATATAATGGTTCATTAAAATCCAGTGTTGTGAATTACACAAGGTATCAAATAAAAAAAATTAAATTCCAAACAAATAGTTCACTAAAACATCATGGTGAAACATTCTTCTTGATTAAAATGAATTTATCCCACAATGGTTTTTCTCTAATACAAACTACTAAGGATACTTCCTCCTCAACACATCCTGAAGATCCCACGTAACTTCTTCAAGTTGGTGGTTTGTCACAAAACAGTTTCCTTCTAATTAGTTGTGTTTCATATAAATTTATATCCAAAATCCATAATATTCATATTTTTTCCTTTATTTCAAATTTCATGATCGAGTTGTATGAAATTTGAGTTCAATACATGTGTTGGACCTATTGAGTGCTTCCTTAGGAGAGATACATGAACATATCGTGGACTCAAATGTGGTTTGGTGGATGTGCAATGTGATTAAAAAACATACATACGAAATAATAAATATAGATTGGTAAAATATTCCTAGTTTTTTAAATTCATATCTTCCCTAATATCACAACCATCATGGATGGAGAAATTTATTGAAAAACAATCTCACTAACATAAAACTTCAAATCACTCCTTTGATTATCAGTGTAATGTTTCTATCAACTATGAGATTCATTCATTTTTTTGTTTTGTGGTTCTAACATTATCATCCATTTATTTAAATTCATCAAGTCTAGATAGATATCTTTCATCTTCATCCAATCACATTGGAGTTATATAAATCATTCCATATAAGTATTTATAAGGATCCATTGGAATGATCTACTGAAAAATATTGTTATAAGAAAAATAAACTAGAGGAAGGTGTCGATCAAAACATTAAAATCCATAAAAACAGATAATTGAATATCCTATAGGTTTTAAATTATTATCTAAAACTAAAAATATATTTTAGGATGATAATTTTTCATAAAAATTAACTCTTTATGTAGATCCTACATAAACAATAACTAGATATATGAGGTAACCCTCAAATAAAAATCATATAAAATATAATGCAATAATCTATAAAATATGAAAACATCTTTATTGTATGTTATAAATTTATGATCTTGAAAATTATAATCTCTGATAGTAATGATGTGTGATAAAAATGTTTGGTTATTGACTAAATCTTATATATTATTGTCCCCTTTAAATGTTTTGGGGAGTCTAATGATAAATCCATGGTGATGTTTTCCAGTTTCCATTATGTTGTGGGTTTTTGGTTTTAATATGGACATAAAATTTTGTTCCTAAGCCTTAACATTCTGTATACCAAGTAACAAGATATATACTTTTCAATATCTCTCTTTATGATATCGCAACATGAATACACTTTTAGATTTATATACATCACTTTACTCCCATTATGTATATATAATAAAGAACTATGAGAATCCACTAATAGATCCTTTATAAAATATGGACTGTACAGATCAAATTTATGGTTTCTAAACATTATTATTCTCATCATAATAACGTTTCAAAATTAAAAAATGTATGACCATCTTCTACGAATCTATGAATTATATCTACTCCTCATTAATCTAATCATAGATGGGCGGTTGAAAACTAATTTGTGAAATGTTATAGTTATCCCCTTACATAACTATTTCATTGTCCATACATTGAAAATATATTAATATTGGATCTATTTATCCTAAATATAGATAATCTATCATGATCCTTTCAACTCAATGCATCATCCACCTTGTTATATTTTCAAGGGTGGTAATTTATTGATAATTTATAATATTTAATCAATTCCATCCATATTACCTAGAACATGTTAATGTGATTTTATGTGAATATGTAGATTAAGAAATTATTTTTATTAAATATATCATAACTTTATAAATAAATATAATTCCTCCATATATTTAATGAAAACATTTCTAGTTAGAAATTTAAATCATGAGTTGGCTAATTTTCCCCATGAACTTCGAATTGTTGTGTGGAATAGTCAATCTATATACCTATATGCACGAGGAAATATACTAATGCATTATTTGATGTATCACTATATTCTAAATACCCTATTCCACTATAGGGTAATGTATTAATAGGTTCACTAACCAACCTTCTCTTCAGTTCCATGAAATTTTAATCACATACATCGGTCTAGAGGCAGATGGATCCCTTATGAATAAACATCGAGAGTGGATTAAAAAGTAACAAGATATTATCCAAAAACCATTGATAATAACCCTACCAAACCAAGAAAACTGTTATGTAATTCATGGTGGATAGTATGGGCCAATGTTCAATAACTTCCATATCTAATAGATCTATATATATGCATTCTCTTGAGATTATATGTCCAAAATATGAATATTTTATATCCAAAATTCACAAATTGATAATTTTGAATAGAAAATTTCCTTCCTTCGAGTATTTATTAAAAATCATGTGTGAAACTCATGTTATTCCATTATTTTATAATATAAAATAATAACATTTAAAAAGAATACTAAAATAGATCAATTCAATCAATGATTAACGAATTCATTAAATTCATAAACATAGTGGAAGAATTGGTAAGAATAAATGCAATACATAAATATTCCATTTCTCCATTTTATGAATGAAATGTTTTATTAGGTATATCCTCATTAATAACCCTCCAACACAAATCCATTTTTTAATTTTATTCAAAATCCACTTTAATGGTAAGTGGGAACCGACATAACCATTCCTCCAGCAGCGAGGCACAACCTCATATAATACCCATTAGAGAGAAAAATTTCAAAATAAAAAATAACAACCATTCATCACACCTTGACCAACAGATGCAACCTATTTTAAAACTTAAAAGATACCAACATTAAAAACCATCATAGACATAGCCATAGAGCCACTAATAGAACCATTTAAATATTTGAAAATATGAAATTAGTGAACCATCATCGTACTAATTTCACCGCCACCTTAAGATGCACACAAAAACACCAAATCCATCAGATCGTTGTACCACCGTAGTCCCATAGCATCTTTAAGAACACCGATGTCGTCTCCGTAGAGAACCAATATAATATTAATTAAAAGAAACCATTATATTCCATCATTGTTGAGGAGTCTTCATCATTATCTTCGTCCAGAAGAAACCCATCATAAAATTAAAAACCAAACCCCATCCACAAATTGGAACACCTCTAAACAAGAATAAAAAAGATCGATTACTACGATCAATCATACAAACCATCCCTGATAGCATGAGGAAAAAAACAGATAAAACAAATCTAATATCAAGAAGCACATCCCTTGAACACTGATGGTTGTCGAAGAACACATCCCAAAACCCCACTGTAACCCCCACTCTATATCTGACCAAGATAGGGGAAGAAAAATTTAGGGTCAAAGAAATGGTTCAAGAGACCGAGGGCTCTGAACGTAGGCATCGTCAGTGAGGTAGAAAAACTGGGGACCATTAAAGAAGAAGCAAGGCAACTCATGTAGGATATTTCATTGATGTGGACAAGACCGATAATGGTGTCGTTGATTCGAGGGAGACCAAAGGATATTTTATTGATTAGTGGAAAACAGAAGAAGACATCAAAGATTTAAGGGAGAGTATAGTTCCTAACCAGAGAGAAAGCATAAAACATTACCAAAGAGGAAGAAACACAGAGTAGAAGAAGGTGATGGGAATAGGAACCCTTATCACTGAGAGAGAGAGAACGTGGCCTCAATGAAGTTCAATCTTGTTAAATTATTGATCTCTATATGTTTTATCCAAAAATTCATCAATACTGGGAAGTTGATATTTATTTTATATTTTGAGTTTTGAAGTTCTAGATAACCAACATAAAGATTCATTATTACACATTTCTTCTGAATAGAAAGAACTAGTGCACATGAAGGTGTCAAACTTGGATCAATTGAGCGTATTTCCATAATTCTTGTTGTTGCTTCTTAAAATCCTATAACCCAATTATGTTTATTCTCTATATAGTATTTCCAATAGATATTGAACTATATATAAGTTATATTTATAAATCATCATCACAATTATTTAAAATTCATGGAAAATTATGATATAAGGTTTCAAGAGACTCCCAAATAGCAGTAAAATTATCAATGATGAGTTTATACACAACTACATTATTTATTAAAACCTTTTGAATGGGAATCATTTTTCATACAATAGTTTTTATTTCTATCATAAGTTCATATTTATCATCACACTAATAGAAGATAATATTTTTTTATAATTTCAAATGTGAATTACCCTCATTGGAATTTGATGTGGGATTTATTTAGAGAAATTTAATTCATGCCTAAGATAACATCAAATACTACTATATAGAGAATAATAATAATTTCTAGAAGAAAATTCCCCAAACATTTGGCTAGATAATATTAGTAGACTTGAGATATGATTACCAGGCCATCATGTTTTCACTACTAATTAAACATCCAGTCATTGGGTTCGTATTTAAAAACCACTATAAAATTATTTAAAAATAAACTAGTTGGTAGATCCAAAATTGAATAAGACATTAGCTATTCTAGGGTGGATGGTTTTTTTACCTTTCACCACATAATTATCATACATCTCGTCAGAAATGGTGATTTCACAATGTTTCCATTTTTCTCTTAGCCTAAGAGTCTATTTATATTAATAATTACCATTAATCTTTATATTTTGGCAGTAGTTATCTTTTTTTAAACTCCTTTCACATGAAACACTCGAGTGTGGGTGTTGAATTTTGTGGATCTTTATCTATATTCACATCATTAGCTAACTAATATACATAAATTTGATAATCAATTTTCTGATTACCTTCATTTACACATATAAAATATTTTTCGGTCCCCTGATTACAAGTTCTCCATTTTTTGTTCCACACTTTGCCAATGAATGAAATTTCTTGTGATTCTTTCTATTGTTTTAGAGTTTCCATTGAACATAATATTTCTTTTATTGTCAAATGCATAATATTTTTGATAAAATAAAATATCAATTTCCACCTTGATATCAAAAACAATTATTTCTTCATTACTACAGAAGTCCTTTATGTTCAACTCACATTATAGAATTGGTTTTATGAAACTCAATAATAGATCGACCCTAGTTTTAGATTGGATGGGTAGAAATGTATTCATAATCCTTATATTTTATTTCAATTAATTCATTCACCATTTTCATACTAAAAATCCAATGGATTTAATTATTAAGAAAATAAAATAATATACTCATCCCACTTTATGGAGTCAATTTGTCTTCTTACCTTATAATTTTGACAACATTCCACCATTAATCAGATTCCCCTTCCAAATTATAGACAACTAAAATTAATTTTTTATGTCTCAAACAATATATAATGGGAAATACATTTTCAATTACACTAATACATTTTGTAAAAACTAATATATTAGTGAAACTACTAAAAATGGATGGGTGTTTCCTTATAAAAGACTCAATATAACATTTCCCCCATTTTCAAATTTAAAATATCCTCATGATTTATAGTTTGAGAAATTCTTGTGAGCATAGAAAAAAATATTTATCATTATAGATCACATAAAATTTGGTTTCACATTAGTACAATCATCATATTTTTCATCACATTGAGCATTAACATAATTTCTTCAAGTCCCATTTATAGACTAAAAAAATCATAGTGTGAGAAACATTAATCATAGTGGGAAACCACATAATCATGAATATTAATTTATAGGATGTTTAAATCATGAATAATTATTTTCAATTTTTAAAACATAGTTTTAACATAGTTCATTCATGGTCATCATCAATTGAAATCCATGATTATTAATTGTAAATATTTTTTAAATTTTCCAACCATATTCCATGGGGGTATTAATCTAGGTGTGCAGTACGACACTTTTCATGCACTTGGAGACGATTGAGTTATAAATTATTCAATATTTGAAGTTATTACCCCTTGGTAGAACATTGACATATCCACATCCACTTGTATCATCCTGAATAGGATTTAATTTAATTGATTCCATTGGTTTTATCCTTTACAAAAGATTCAAAATATTTTTCTATACATTGACTAATCCCTATGGTTTTCACTGAAGGTTTATCATATTAGTTTATAAAATGTTATCTAGACCTTTCTTTGGAATCTAATATAATGAACTCGTGTTTTTTACATATATGTGTCATATTAATATACATGTACAAACTACATAACATAACTATTAATAAGTTAACTAACTCATCTCAAACCAATTTCATCATTACTCTTACCCTTCATAGAAATATATTACATAATACCTTTCTCTATAACCTAGGTAAAGTAAAAATAATTAAGGGTTTTCTCAAATTCTTTGCAAGTTTAAATATGGGACAGATCAATGATCACATAAGTATAAACTATGTATAAGCATATGAGAACATATTCATGACATTTGAAAACCATACCCTGCATATCAAAGATCATAATATTGAATTGTGTCTTAAATCATGATCATTCATGATATATGAATAAAAAAATAATCCAGGAACAGAAGCCATGAAAGTATAGTATTTTCATAAAACAATGACTTTTTCCATACACATAATCTTATAAAATTATTTGCATAGTAATCAATGAAAATTTGTAAAACTATCATAGTGCAATGGTTTAACTTTCCAAACCATAATAGTATTTATGGTTAACTCTCAGGAATATTATAGTCGACAATGATCCTTAATAATCAAGGTTTACTCTTTTTTTGAGGTCAGTTTATCTCATTTGAAAACAATATTTTGTAAATGTATTAATGGGATATATAATTCTGGTCCCACTTATAACATAATGAAAATAATAAAAATGACTTCCACAACAACATTTACTAACCAATGGAAGAGAAATTTGTTTCATAAAAATTTCATTATAAAATAGTAATTGAAAAAATCTGTTTTATAAACATTTCATCATAAAAAAAACCTGGGTCAAATAAATGGTTTTCTTAATAATTACATCAATTCCTTATAAAATATCCGATTGGAAATAGTATGGGTTTTATAAATATATTTTTTTCATAATCATGAACCATAATGAGAATGAATAATGATCATATAATTGGATCATACCCCCATTAAATATTATGTAACATCATGAGATTTCATCATGTAGGGAAAATGATTTTGAATGATCACTTGGAATATTGATTAAGGAAAAACATGCAAATTTGAAATCACTTATTTAAAATCAAAAAATTTCCCAAATACTAAAGATTAATTTTTTTTAAAATAACCATTGAAACTTGTAAATAAATCAATAAAACATTATGTGGTCATCCTAAAGGAAAATATCTTTTATGCAGAACATGTTAAAACAAATATTTATTCCCCATTTTTAATAATAATTAAAAAATACCTCATTTGAAAAATGACCTGATGTTTAGTGTTAATCCTTTTAATAGAAAAATAAAATCAAGGTAGAAAATTATTATAAACAATATTTTTATACTAGTACAAATATTGGTGAAAACATTGTTATTAATCATGTAAATGTCATAGAAATGATTTTCGATGAAAGAGAGAAATAAATTTGGGTTTTCCATAAAAACATTCTTTTGGAATATTTAGTACATATATAAATGAAATGAAATGAAAACATGTAATTTATGTAAATAACAATAGAAGCATAAAATTCATGAATTCCTTGAGAGATAAAACATAATATTTCATCATTAAAAAACTAATCATAAACAATCCCTAAAATTATGAAATTGTATAACAAAAAGCTCACCAAAATGGTATAACATTAATCATAACCCCCATTATTTCGTGAAAATTGTACGGATATTAAAATTAGAATAAATTTTATTAGAATTATTATAAAAGATATTCATGGGATGTATATTGTCACGACCCACCTTCACCAAAAGGGGGGAAGGGTCAGCAGATTGCCATGCCCTTCCTTCTTTAAGTTGAAGGAGAGATAATGACCCCCAAAACCCGCTTCAATAGGTCCCAGAGTGGCGACCAGAACCAAGGGCATAGAATCTCACACAAAATGGAAGGCATTACCCTTTTTATTTTTATGGGATCAATCTATAAGATAGTAACCCCAGCACTACAAATCTGAAAGTAATGGTAAAGCCAAAAGTAACCATTTACCATATGCATGATCAACAGAAAAAAGTCACAAGCCACAAAACTCCAAAAGTAATGTATCATGAAAGGGAAAATGACAACAGAAACCACCCCAACATCTGAGCTAGTATGGCCAAGTACAATCATTGAAATCCTCCTGGAAACCTGAAAGCAGTTTTATAGACGTAAGGTGAGTATACAAGTACACACAGTAGGAAAAAACCAATGAATCTCGTGCACAAGTGGAGAGGAATTCTAATTCCCTATGAGAAAAGAAAAACCAAAGCACCTAGCAAGGAAAAACTATCCACCCCATTCTCACTAACGCACACTCCCCCATATAATCCAAGGAAATAAATGTATAATAATTGCACATCAATATTTGGGTACCCCGAGCCACTTTCCTATTGGTTATTAAAGACATCCTACACATCGAACCAATCTTGTCATTCTCACCCCAGTCCCTCTGCCACACCCACCTGCACACACCTACACCACAACCTCACCATAGTCCCACTTCCAAAACCCGCCCGCACACACCTGGGACACAGAAACCATCCCGCCCGCGGACACCTGGGCCACAACACCCACACGTAACCGTGCCCACAAACACCTAGTCCAGAAAACTACAGTCACGCCCGAAGACACCTAGGCCTCATCCCAAAGAAACTTGGGAAACATCCTGCCGCAAAAACCGGGTCCAACCAACACAACTACACTACCCAGATATTCTTGGGCTAATAATGGACTTCATCCCATCACAGCCTACCTAATGTGTCTTGGGCTTTTAGGGAAAGGGAGCAGAAAAGGATCTAAAAACTAGCCACTCATAGGAGAATTGGGAAAAACACCCTCCCCATGAAATGGGGTGTTCGACACTAAGTGCTGATCTTGGGTTGTGCGTGAATATGAAACTTAAAAGCTACAGATAAATGTATAGGTAAGAAACATTCATCCAATCCTAGGGGTTCCAAATCCTATGCAAAAACACCCTTGTTGCAATTAATTCACAAATGAAGTCTCAACACTCACAACCAAGTCACAACTCATTCCCAAACTAATTTCCCACTCAACCATTCTTGTTTTCATTTTTAAATGATCCCATTAGGGTGAATTCTATTCTACTGGGCAACTAACAGGCACAAGAAATATCCAAACATAAATTCAAGAATTCACACCCAGTTCACATGTAAATTCACATCAAAGTGAGATCCCTCCAAGTATTGGAACCAAATAATGCTTCAAGAAATATCCCCCACATCCCCAGAACTATGGATATAATGTTTTGACTATAGAAGAGTATTCTTCCACGATTTGTGATATAAGCAGTGCAACCACAACCCTAGATTCACAACCATCAACCGTGCAACAACGAAGGATCCCATCCTCACCCACATCCCCCATAAATAAACAAACAAAACAATTCACCTACTACCAAACAGAGCTGGAAACCTTTGTGTTCAAGCACATCATTTACTAGTTTCCTCATTCAATTAGTTAACCGGGGTGGTCACATAGGGATACTTGTTTTATTGAACATCCATACAACCGGCTGAGTGTAATTGATTTACTAATTCCCATATTTCAGTTATTAAATTACCACTGGAGTAAAGGTTCATTAGTACGCAAGGAATGTCCACCAATGACCATGATTTTCAGTGTTCATAGGACCGCACAATTCACAACACATATAAAATAAAAGAGTACAACAAAATACAGATCATCCCACCTTCATTCTTTAAAATTCTGTTCATTATCTTCTTTAAGTTTTGTTTTATCATTTCCCACAGAGAAAAAAGCGTACCCACCCCGCATGATACACAGAAAGGAAAGGCAAAGGAAAACCCAACTTGATTGATCAAGGATCGAAGTTTCTCTCCCCGCACCAGCATCATGGGATGTGTGACTTGTAGGGAAGGAACGTCGGGGATTCCAAGGGTGAGAAGAAAGCTCTAGCAGAGGTGCACCACAAGACACAGGAAGGAGGGACTCCAGGCGCACCATGGGAAGAATGAATCCAGACAAAGGAAGAAGAGGAAAAATGACTTCCTGTGCGATATATAGATAAGATACTATTGTTATGGGATATGAGAATTTTGAACATCTGGAAAGTCGGATCGTGGTTTCCCATGCGGTTGGGTGGTTACACACGACAAAATTAATTTTTATTCTCTAGGGATATATTGGGTATTAATTATGCAATTTTAAATGGGTTTGAACCACTTTAAAGAAAAGTTGAAAATCCCAAAATAGGCGTTATGGGAAAAATTGTAGAATAGAATCCCAAAAAGGCTGGGTGACATTGACTTGTCGTGCCAATCGGTGGCATCGATCAGTCGCCCCGATTGGTGGCACCGATCGGTCGCCCTGATCCGCCGCACCCCGAAATGATGTCCTACAACCGAGACATCACCCCTAGGATCCAGAATTTGTCAAAGTGATGGGCTATGAGGGTCTGGGTCATTGCATCAGATACCTATCGAAATATTCTCTCCCTCGAGAATCAACCCCAAACAGAAGAGAATAGGGGTTCGAACAACCAACTCGAAAGATACCTATCAGGAATGAACCCCTACAACATCTAGAAACACCTCTCCCTCAAGAAACCATGAAAAATTAAAGGGGTCAAACTATCCAGTCATGTGGGTTAGGGAGTTTCTTCCTCCATGTCAAGATACTATCTACATTGGGCGGCACTGACTCGCCTGCATGGGTTTAATCACACCCACGTTAATTCATCTTGATCAGGGATCATTTCCTCCCATTATCACAGTCAGGACTTTTAGCATGCATCTAGGAAATAAGTAAAACCATACATTCCATAGTTAACAAGGTAAACCGTTCTATCACAACAAGTACAAAATATAACAGCACAATACTCAAAACAACACAAGGTACTAGGAACACATCTGTGCTTCCCATTCCTAGTTACTTTCCTCAAGATCACCATGCCTCCACAACACACGATCCAATGGAATGTTTCTTCCATGAATCATCTTCTCTTTATGATCCTTGATCATCACTGGTCGCTCCATGAACGTTGCATTGTCTTCGATATCTAGTTTTACCTAGTTAAGGACGTGTGAATCGTCATGGAAATACCGACGGAGCTAGGACACATTGAATACTTCATGTATCCTCAGTATCAGCGGTGGTAACGCTAGCTGATATGACACTTCTTCAACCCACCACAACACTTAGAAGGGTTCGATGAATCTGGGAGAGAGTTTTATCCCCCTATCGATCCTCCATTGTCCACGCCAAGGGGAGACCATCAAGAATACATGGTCCTATACCCCGAACTCCAAGGGCCTCCTTCTATCATTGACATACAACTTCTGATGGTCTTGAGATGCCTTCATCCTCTCACGTATAAGATGGACCTTCTACTTCATGCTCTGCACCAATTCCGGGACAAGAACACTCACTTCCCCAACCTCAGTCTAGCACACAGTTGAGCGACACAGTCTCCCATACAAGGCTTTGAATGGAGCCATGCCAATGGTAGAGTGATAGATATTATTGTAGGAAAACTCTACCAGAGTCAAGCGTCACATCCATGATTCCCCAAAACCTAGAATACATTCCCGTATCATGTATTCCAATGCCTGGATGGTGCGCTCTGTCTCTCCATCTGTCTGGGGATGGAAAGCAGTGCTAAGACATAGCTGGGTGCCAAAATCATGCTTCAATCTCCCTAGGCTCATGAGGTAAACCGTGCATCCTATTTGAGACTATGGATCTCTGAACTACATTCCATCGCACTACCTCATCCACGTATCTCTGTGATAAAGCATCAACTGCACTCGACTCCTTGATTGTGAGAAAGTGGGCTGATTTCATCAACAGATCCACCACTACCCAGATAGTGTCGCATCCTCCTCGAACCTTTGGTATTCCCGTGAAGAAATACATCAATATTTCATCCCACTTCCACTCAGGAACATCTAAATGTTGTAACAAGCCGCCTGGGACACAATGTTTATCCTTCACCTGGTGACACACTAGGCAATTTGCTACAAACTCTACTACTGACCGTTTTATCCCATGCCACAAACACTGTCTCCTCAGGCCGTGATACATCATGAAAACTCATGGGTGCACTGCTATGGGTGAGTTTTGGAACTCACCAAGAACTCTCTCGCCCATCACATCTGTAACGAATATCTTCCCTCGGAAAAGCATCAGATTTTGACCATCCTCCTCCCATCCTTTCGCAGCATCACCTTGGTTAACCTGGTCACGCACCACTTTTCATTCCAAGTCTCCCCACTGAGACTCTTCCACATTCCGCAGTATAGTATACTGCACTTGTATCTGATATAGGCATCCTCTACAACTATCCATCCTCGTGTCCAGGTGCAGGGCAGCCAACTCCTCCATCGCCTTCCAAACATCTGCCGACTCTCGAACCGCATCCTTCTGTGACTTCCTGCTGAAGGCTTCAGCCACCACGTTCCCCTTTCCTAAGGTGTAGGAAATATATAAGTCTTACTCATGAAGGAATTACAACCACCATCACTACCTAGAGTTCATGTCCTGTTGGGAGAATACATACTTCAGGCTCTAATGGTTGGTGAAGACGACGAAGCGCTTCCCGGCGAGGTAGTGTCGCCACAACTTTAGTGTGAATACGACCGCCACAAACTCCAGATCATGGGTGGAATAGTTACGCTCATGGGGACATAACTTCCGAGACCCATAGGAGATTAACCCTTGCCGCTGCATCAACTCACATCCATGGCCTTTCCCTAAAGAATCACAAAACACCTCATATGCTGGACCATCTTCTAGAAACCTCAGCACTGGGGCACTAACCAACCTCTCCTTCAGATAGATAAAGGCTGCCTCGCACTACTCATCCCATAAAAAATCCAGGTCCTTCTTGTTCAAGGTTGTCAAGGGTGCCGCAACTCAAGAGAAGTTGGGCACTAACCTCTGGTAGTAACCATCAGCCTGAGGAAACTACAAACCTCTGCCACGTTCTTGGGTGCTCCCCAAGAAACAACCGCCTCGACCTTCGATGGGTCTATTGTTATCCCCTGCTCGGACACCACATGCCTAAGGAAATTCACTTCTCGCGTCTAGAACATGAACTTGGAAAACTTCCCATAGAGCTGGTGCTTTCGGAGGACCTCTAATACCATTCTCAGATGCTCTGTGTGATCCTCCATTTATCTTGAGTAGATCTGGATTTCGTCCATTAACACGACTATGAACCGATACAGGTATTCCCGGAATATGGAGTTCATTAGTCCTATGAACACAGCTGGTGTGTTCGTAATGCCGAATGACATAACCACGAACATAAAGTTCCCATATCTGCACCTGAAGGCCATCTTAGAGATGTCACCATCCTTCACCCTCAATTGGTGATATCCCGACCGTTAATTGATCTTCGAGAACCATCTTAATCCCCTCATGTAGTCAAAGAGATCGTCTATCCTTGGGAGAGGGTATCGATTCATGACTGTCACCTGATTCAGCCTCATGTAGTCTATACACAGTCTTAGACCACCATCTACCTTCTTCGCAAACAAAACAAGAGCCCCCCATGGTGACACACTTGGAGGAACAAAACACTTCATCATCAGATCATCAATCTAGATTTTCAAATCCCGCAACTCCAATGGTTCCATTCTATAGGGGGCCATTGAAATCGGATGAGCACCAGGTTGCACGTCTATCCAAAATTCAACATCACGTAGAGGAGAAGAGTTTCCACCTATTCAGGGAAGATGTCAATAAACTCACTAACGATCCCTGAAACTTCCATTGTCTACAGGTCCACCGACTCCAAAGATAGATGAGCTAACAAAGAGAGGAGGGGTTCCTCTCATCTACTGCCTTTCTGGAAACCTCATTCGCTAATGATGGTCACACGTCGCCCACCCACGTCTAAAAACATGACCCTTCCTTTGAAGCAGTAAATGATGGCATATGCAGAGAACATCCATTCCATGCCTAGGATGACATCGTATGGCTGAATCTACAACAATAGAAGTTCCCTGACTGACTGATGTGTCCCTATCATCAGTCTACACCCTTGACAAATGTGATGTAAGTTGGTCTGACCTAAGACTAGTGTGCTCAACACCAGGGGAACTATATGTCTCTCAGCGTCTAAACCCAGAGTATGGGCTAGACTAGGTGAAATAATGGAGTGCGAAGCTCCTTTATAGAACAAGGCATACACAAGGGAACTAAACAAGATGGTCGTACCTTAAATGACCTCTGGCCATGCCAGAACTTATGCCTCTGTGGCGTGAAACTTCCCACGCCCATCTCCTCTGCCTCTCAGCTAACAGACACCTCCACGACCATGCCAGGGTCGAGGTCCCTGAGGAGTGCCCTGAGGTCGGCCTCCTCCTATAACGTCGGTACTTGGCGGAGCGGGAACCTAGTCCCCCTACTGCTGCTGTTGAAATAGCCTAGACGGGAACTGATACTGCTAAGGTGGGTGCTGGACCAACCCATACCCACTGTACTTTACTCTGTCCGAGCACTGGTTCTGAAGGTGACCATGGCTTCCACAAATGAAGCATCTCATCCTGTGCCTGAAAGGAAAGGGCGAGGGCTAGGGGATCGAAACTGGAACTACTGAGACATGCTACCTGATGGTCGGAACCTAGAGGGTCCGGATGCTGGAGGACTACTATTGACGGCCTTCCCCTTCAACGAGCCCAACTGGATCCCCTCTTGTGACACACCTCCCAGCGTGTTCATACTATCCACCACTTCATCCTTCTTCTGCACCTCTATGTATGTCGGTAGGGTGAAGGGAGTAACATCATACGGAAGAGAAGGTCGGAGTGCCTGCTCTAAACATACCACCCATGAATCCTAATCTGGAAAGAGTTTTGGAGAAAAGCCAAGGAGATCCTTGAACATGATCCCAAAATCTCTCATTGGCATAGTCCCCTCAGGAGGTAGAGTCCCTCCTGCCTCTTCTCGGCCATCATCGTGCAAGAGAGGAATTCTGCCCTGAACCCCTCCTCAAAGTCATCCCACACAACCTCAGCTTCCCTCTTCTCTCCATGATAATGCGTCCACCACTAATGTGCCACTCCTCGCATCTGGCTCACAACCATAAAACTCGGTACTCTGTCGGAGCCTGAATTATGCTAAGAGCGATCACTAGTTCCTCGAGCCAGCTCTCCGTCTCCATATCTGAGGTGTTTCCCTTGTACATCATGAGGGTCTATCTCTGAAAATCTCGAAGTGTATTCTACCACTTATCATCCTACTCCTCTCGGTCAGTCCTCTGCTGATCGGCCATGTTAACCTCCTGGGCCTCGATCACCCGCACTACTCGTGGTTTCCTCCCAGGTTCCAAAACTGCAAGGTAAACACGTAATTCTTATGCCCGAGTAGTGTACAATATTGTTCTTAAATTTTTCTTAGACTTGTTATTCATTATAAATCCAAAATACACCCATCAAACATAACAACACAAGTCATTAAGATGCATGTACCTTTCCTAGGGTCTCTACCCTGCAATCAGTGTAGCCTCACTTGGACATTCAATAGGTCCAAATTCATTGCATTGGATCACGTGGGGCCCTAAAATCACGTGTCCTAGCCGGTCTTCCCTTGCCTAATTCACGTACCATGGTCACCCAACACTTTTTCCCGAACACCCCATGCAATCCTCACTGTGCCTAACACCATAATCCATCCTATCTTTCAACCTCCCTTTGATACCATTCTATCACGACCCGCCTTCACCAAAATGGTGGAAGGGTTAATATATTCCCAGGCCATTCATTTTTTAAGTTGAAGGAGAGATAATGACCCCCGAAACCCGACTTCAATAGGTCCCGGAGTGGCGACCACCACCAAGGGCATAGAATCTCACACAAAATGGAAGGCATTACCCATTTTATTTTTATAGGATCGAGAGGTAAGATAGCAACCCCAACACTCCCAAAGCAGAAAGTAAAGGTAAAACCAAAAGTAACCTAATCCCATATGCATCTTCAATAGTAAAAGACACAAGTCACAAAACTCCAAAAGTAAAGTACCAAGAAAGGGAAAACGACAACAGCAACTGCCCCAACGTCCAAGATAGTATGGCCCAACACGATCCCTGAAATCCTCTTGGAAACCTGAAAGTAGTTTTATACACGTAGGATGAGTATACAAGTATAATCATTAGAGAAAAACCAAATACTCTCGTGCAAAAGTTGAGAGGCATTATTATGCTCTGTGAGAAAAGAAAAATCAAAGCACCTATCAAGGAAAAACAATCCACCCAAGTCTCACCAAGGAACACTCCCCAAATAACGCAAGGCAAGTAACGTATTGTAATAGAACATCGATATTTGGGTACCCTATGCCACTTTCCCACTTGTTATTGAAGACATCATACACATAGAACCAATCCCGCCATTCTCACCACAGTCCCACTACCACCCCCACCAGCACACACCTAAGCCATATCAACCATCCCTCCTGCAGACACCTGGTCCACAACACCCACATGTAACCATGCCCTTAAACACCTAGGCCAGAAAACTACCATCATTCCCGAAGACACCTGGGCCTTATCATGAAGACACTTGGGAAACATCCTACCTGCAAACTCCTGGGCTAACCACTACAACTACCATGCCTGAAGATTCTTTGGCTAATAATGGACATCAGGATATCACAGCCTGCCCGAAGAGTCTTGGGCTATTCAGGAAAGGGAGCAGAAATGGAGCTAATAAACATCCACTCATAGGAGCGTTGGAAAAAAACATGCCCCATTAAATGGGGTGTTCGGCACTAAGTGCTCAACATGGGTGGGGAATAATTAAGAAATATAAAAGATATAGATATGTGTACAGGTAACAATCACTCATCCTAACCTAGATGTTCCAAAACCTAAGAACAAACACCCATATTGCTATTCATTTACAAAAGAAGACAAGACACTCACGGACAAGTCACAACTTATTCCCAAACTAATTTCCCACTCAACCATTCTTGTTTTCATGTTCAACTGATCCCATTAGGGTGAATTCTGCACTACTGGGAAACTAACAGGCACAAGAAACAGCCAAACAACAATTTAAGCATTCAGACATGGTTCTCTTGTAAATTCACTTCAATGTGAGACCCCTCCATGTATTGGAACCAAAGCAGGATTCAAGATACACCCCCCACATCTGCATGACTATGAATAGAAAGGTTTCACAACAGAATAGGATTCCACCCCAATTTGTGATATAAGCAGAGCAACCACAACCCCAGATTCACAACCACCAACCGTGCAACATCAGAGGATCCCATCATCACCAACATCCCCCATAAAATAACAAATGGAACAATTCACCTACTACCAAATAGAGCAAGAAACCTCTGGTTTGAATCACATCATTCACTAGTTTCCTATTTCTGTTATTTAACTGGGGTGGTCACACATGAATTTTTGTTTTACTGAACATCCATTCATATATCCTAGTATAAATGATTAAAAAATTCCCAAATTTCAGTTATTAAATCTTTACTATAGTAAAGGTTCATTAGTGTGCAAGTAAATGCCTCCAGTAGCCAATATTTTCAGTGAGCAAATGCCCACACAACTCACAACACATATCAAAATAAAGGAGTACATCAGAACATCGATCACACCCCCTTCATTATTTAAATGTCTGTTCATTATCTAAATTATGTTTGTTAAATCATTTCCCATAGAGAAAAAAGCATACCTACCCTGCATGATACACAGAAAGGAGAGGTGAAGGAGAACCCTACTTGATTGATCAAGGATCGAAGTTTCTCTCCACGCGCCAGGAATAGGGGATTTGCGACTTGCATGGAAGGAACGTCGGGGACTCCAAGGGGGAGCAGAAAGCTTCAAGAGAGGCGCACCACAAGCCACATGAAAACGGGACTCTAGGTTCCGTAGGGGATGAATAAAGACGACCAAATGAAGAATAGGAAAAAATAATTCCCTTGCGATATATAGATAAGATCCTGGTGTTATTGGATATGGAAATGTTGAATATAACGACCCATACTTTACATACATTGTTAATACTTCAAAATTGAAGCACACTTATTACAACATATGATAAAACAACAAAGGACCGTATAGGTATAGTGTCTTTAGAAACTGGGAAACATAAACAACTGGTTCATAAATTTTCTACAATGTCTCCCATTTATTTCATCATATCTAGGGTCCCTTTTAGCATATTCTACTTAATATCCATCTTCCTGACCTGGGGAAAAGAAAACATAAAAGGGTGAGCTCAAATGCTCAGCAAGGGCAAATAAAGGAAATAAAAAAATCATATCATATCTTTTTGAAAATCATAACCTGCAAAAGAGATCATAAAATCTTAATAAATCATAGAAGTGAAAATGAGATCCCCATAATCATAACATGAAACTTGAAACTTTGTGGCATGCACACATAATCATGGAAAATCATTTCTTGTTAGTCATGACTTATTGCCAAGACTATCTTAGTGGACAAAGTCCCTTTCTGAACCGAGTTCACTCCTCGTTTCAGTCCTGTATCACAGAACCGAAATAACCTTCCGTTCCAGCCATGTCTATCTCATGAGATATAAAATCTTTACCCAATGCATTGGAGGGAGATATAGGTCCCACCCATCTTATAATGAATCCTTTCTTATGTGTGCCACATAATCATAAACCATACATCATAGCGTAACCCATGTAATAAAAATGGAATTCTTAAACAACATGACATCATAAAACAATTCATATAAGATAAAAATATTTCCATCACAACATAATCAAATCCATGTTATAATAGGGATAAAAACAGAACCCTTTTATTATCTTAGATGGAAAATAATTTTGATAAAATACTTGAACTCCATTCTTGAGGAAAATATCCTTTCTACTTCAAAAACATTTTTCCTTTCATAACATGTCATACGACTTTAAAACAAAAGAAGATGATTAAAAATAAACTTGAAAACTTGTAAAGGAAGCTTCTTGGAAATAATGTTTTAAAAATCCATTCATGCCGTATAAGTTAAAAAAAACATTCTTCTCGTACTTTTGTCGGAAAAGTCAAAAAGTACCTCGTATAAAAAAAACGACAAAAGATTCCTTTCATATTCTTTAATAAAAACTCACCGAAGGGTAAAATTGGATTTAAACTATTGTAAGTGGATGGAAACAATATTACATATTGAGGGAACATGGATGTGGATGATAAAATACACCCCAGTAAATACTTACGAATAAACAATCTCGGATAAAAATGAGATTGTGATATTTCCCTTACCTTAGGTCCGATTTGCTTTGTTCGTGTCCGAAGCTCCTGTATAATGGTTTAAATAATGTTATTGACTTATTCCATAATCATACATATTGATATGATATCATATATGGTCATATTATTAGCTTCTTGTTAGTAATATTTCATTGTTACTTGTTACTCGGGTCTTTATAACTTTTTATTCTTATGCGTGTTTTGTTGAATAAATTCTTATTCTTATCTTTAGGTTATAGATAATTCATTTCCAGAATGGTATTAGTGTAGTATATACCATATTCATTCATTCAATTCATTTATATAATCATTATGAAATGAAGATCATGTAAAACGAGTCGCATCACATCGTGGAGACGGTATTCCGTTCGTACGCACGAGTGATGATATCGTTCCTATGATCGTGGAATTGTATTGGAGTATATATATATATATATTATTTCAGTATCAATATTACTTCATAATAATCATATATAGTTACTCATTACACCATTATACCTATCCTTGTAAGGTGATGGTGGAAAATAGATTACACCACGACGTGGAGACGGTATTCCGTACGTACGCACGCGCGGTGATTTCATTTTTCCGTAGGATGGATAGAAGGTGAATTATGGTTGTTTCATATTTATAATAACATATCAGTATGTAAGTAATACTGATGTTATTACTTTATCATGAAACAACTAAAGAAGAAGAAGTTGAAGAAGAAAGAAATTGAAAAGATCGGTAATGGATATTACCTCTTCTTTGGAACGCCTCTTTGAATCCTCTACTTAAGGAACTAAGATTGGTCTTTGGAGAAAACCAGGACCTCTAGGATTATTCTAGGGAAGTGGAGAGGAGAAAATGGCAGGGGTTGGCCGAGCTTGAGTGCTCAATTTGGTGTGAGGAGGAGGGGGAGGAGGTGCCCTTTTATAAGGGAGGAGAGGGGCACCTTAGGAATATCTCAAAATATTATTTTATATTAAAGTCAAAATCGGTTTATAATGGTTCCAAAGGGTCTTATTTCGAACATAAAGTGGGGAAGGGTCGAAATCCTATCAACCAATAGGATTTAGACAAGTTTAGGGTATTATTTTAACCTTATCAATTAGATTTAACTCTAAGTTAAATAATTTAACGTTTACCATGTCTTTTTGTTTTCTTTCACTATATGGTTAATACACTTACTATAACATGCCAAACGAACCCCAAATTGTTTATTATTAATATATATATCCTTATCTAAGTCATTTGGCCGAACCTTAGATTTTTAGGAATAAAATAACAATTAATAATATAATATTTGATTTAAAAACTATTTTGTGTCAATTTTGACACTATTTGATATATGATTTTTGTGAAAGTCATAACAGAATTATATGTTCGAACCAAGTTGATTAAATCAACACTAATATATCATAGTAACCTAGAAAATTAGTGGAATTCATAAAAAGTCTCAAATTATATTTATTTTGGTGTTTATAACATCAATTATGTCAATATTTCATTAATAAGATAATTACTGCATCATCATTGTGTCATAAATAAATTAAATTATTTGATGTCTAAAAATTACAAATAAAATACCATCATGTAGTAAATCTTTTTATCTTTCTAATGAATATTTACAATCGAATTTATCTTATGTATAACCCCATATTAAAAATGATTTACTTATTAAACTTTGATTTTAACTATTTTAACCCTTCTTTAAATAAATTAATAATAAATGTCCTAATCTATCCCAAGTGGGCCTAAATGGTCATATTTTATTTCTAAGTTTGTTTTTGGTCGAATTACACTTGTCCAATAGAATTAGGACATGTGTTAGGGTAATATTGATATCATTTTTACCCTTAGTTACCCTATTTACTATTAACCGCGGTAAAAAATAGTAAAAAGTTACTATTCACCAAAAAATTATTTTCATCTCATTGAACCACATTTTAGTCCTTGATATTAACCGTGTCTCTCGGATTTTTGAAATTCCATTCACAGAAGTGGTAAAATTAAGTTTTATGCAAAAATTCAGTTTTTAACCTACCACTTAGTGGTTTCACTATTCATCAAAAATTGAAAGTTTTCAGAAAAATACCAAAATTTCACCCTAGGCTAATTTCGATATTCTGAGTCCAAAAATGAAGTCCATTTTGAAAAATAAAATTTATAAAATTTCAAAAAGTGGTTATTACTATTCATAACGGCTAGTTTTAATAGTATATTGTTGTTTAGTGAAACTCGGTATTGCGTACGACGCAAGCTATCGAGGAAGGTCGCGATTGCGTGCAAAGCAAGCCAAGCAAGTGTTGTGTAGAAAAAGATTCCTTTGATGGTTTATATAACATAAAAGTCTCGGGTGTTACATTCTACCCCCCTTAAAAAGAATTTCGCCCTCGAAATTCATCACTTTGTAACAAACAAATGAGGATACTTCTCCCTCATCATATCCTCAAGCTCCCATGTAGCTTCTTCAAGTTGGTGGTTCCTCCATAAAACATTCACCAAGCGAGTGGTCTTGTTTCGTAGGACTTTTTCGCTACGATCCAGAATCTCTATCGGTTGTTCTTCATAAGAAAGATCTTGCTCCAGCGGTACAACTTCTGAGCTGAGTACATGTGAAGGATCTGGTATGTACTTTCTCAGGAGAGATACATGGAACACATCGTGAACTTGAGAGAGATTCGGTGGAAGCGCCAATCGGTAAGCTACCTTCCCAACACGATCCAGTATTTCGAAAGGACCGATATATCTAGGGCTCAACATCCCCTTCTTTCCAAATCTCATAACCCTCTTCCAGGGAGATATTCGTAAGAACACTTTATCGCCCACTTCAAACTCTAGGTCTTTTCTTCGGTTGTCGGCATAACTTTTCTGTCGACTCTGAGCTGCTCTTATGTGTTGTTGAATAGTTCTGACCTTTTCTGCCATTTCATTAACGAGATCAGGTCCTAACAGCTTTCTTTCCCCAACTTCATCCCAGCAAGTTGGAGTCCTGCATTTCTTTCCATAGAGAGCTTCATAAGGAGCCATCTGAATACTGGAGTGAAAGCTATTATTATAAGAAAATTCCACCAAAGGTAGGTGTTGATCCCAACCTCCTTTGAAATCCATAGAGCAAGCTCTCAACATATCTTCTAGGGTTTGAATTGTTCTCTCAGACTGACCGTCTGTCTGGGGATGATAAGCAGTGCTGAAACTCAACTCTGTATCCAGAGTATGCTGAAGACTTCGCCAGAACTTCGAGGTAAATCTCGGATCCCGATCAGATATAATAGAAAGTGGTACTCCATGCAATCTTACCACTTCCTTTACATATATCCTGGCAAGCTGATCTAGAGGGAAATCCTCTCTAATAGCAATGAAGTGTGCGGACTTTGTAAGACGATCAACTATGACCCAGATAGCATTATTGCCTTTGGATGTTTTAGGAAGTCCTGTGACAAAGTCCATAGTGATGTTTTCCCATTTCCATTCGGGTATGGGTAATGGTTGTAACATCCCCTTAGACTTTTGTCTCTCAGCTTTAACTTGTTGACAAACCAAGCATCGAGAGACATATTCAGCAACATCTCTTTTCATGCCATCCCACCAGAAGTACTCTTTCAGGTCCCTATACATCTTCGTACTTCCAGGATGAATAGAGAATGATGAACTATGAGCCTCATCCAGCAGCTCCTTCTTTAATTCGGGGATGGGAGGAACACAAACCCGATTCCTGAACTTTATTATCCCATCACAATCAAGGTTGAATTCAGGAACATTTCTCACCTTCTTTTGTAACTCGACATCTTCTTTCTGTGCCTCTTTAATCTTCACATGTATAGATGGTTGAACATTCATTTGAGAAAGATAAGATTTTTCCCCTTCCATTATAACTCCAAGATCCATCCTTTGTAAATCCATAAATATTGGATCTTTTGTGATCCTCATCATGGATAAACTAGCATGGTCTTGTCGACTTAATGCATCTGCCACCTTGTTTGCTTTCCCAGGGTGGTAATGGATTGAGCAGTCGTAATCCATAATCAGCTCCAACCATCTTCTTTGACGCATATTCAACTCCTTTTGTGTGAAAATATACTTTAAACTTTTATGATCAGTATAAATATCACACCTTTCACCATAAAGGTAATGCCTCCAAATCTTTAATGCAAAGATTACCGCAGCCAACTCCAAATCATGTGTTGGGTAATTTTGCTCATGGATTTTCAACTGTCGTGAGGCATAAGCTATCACCATATCATTTTGCATAAGAACACACCCCAATCCCTTCTTGGATGCATCACTGTAGATCACAAACCTTTCTCCACTACAAGGCAGTGTGAGCACAGGTGCACTGGATAACCTTCTTTTCAACTCCTTGAAATTCTCTTCACATTCCTCTGTCCAGACAAACTTAACTCCTTTCCGAGTCAACTTGGTGATTGGATTAGATAATCGTGAAAAATCTTTTACAAAACGTCGATAATATCCAGCCAAACCAAGAAAAATTCGGATCTCAGTTACTGTTGTTGGTCTCGACCATCTTTCGATAACCTCTGTTTTTGCTGGATCCACAGATATCCCCTCTTTTGAGATTATGTGACCCAAAAATGCAACTTTTTGAAGCCAAAATTCACACTTGGTAAATTTGGCATAAAGCTTCTCCTTTCTCAGGGTCTCCAATATAATTCTCAAGTGATCTTCATGCTCTTCCTTGCTCTTTGAATAGACAAGAATATCGTCTATAAAGACTACCAAAAATTGATCAAGATAGTCTCTAAAGACTCTATTCATTAGATCCATGAAGATAGCAGGGGCATTAGTAAGACCAAATGGCATCACTATAAATTCATAGTGTCCATACCTTGTACAGAAAGCCGTCTTTGGTATATCCTCCCTTTTGACCCATAATTGATGATACCCTGAACGAAGATCAATCTTGGAAAAGTATTGAGCTCCGCGTAGTTGGTCAAATAAGTCATCAATGCGTGGGAGAGGATATTTGTTCTTGATAGTGATCTTGTTAAGTTCTCGATAATCAATGCAGAGTCTCATTGATCCATCTTTCTTCTTAACAAATAGAACAGGTGCTCCCCAAGGTGACGCACTAGGGCTTATGAATCCCTTATCAAGATTTTTTTGGAGTTGCTTCTTCAATTCCTGCAACTCAATTGGGGCCATTCTATAAGGTGTCTTTGAAATAGGCAAAGCACCCGGTACGAGTTCTATTGAAAACTCAACTTCACGATTTGGTGGAAGACCTGGTAATTCCTCTGGAAAGACATCATCAAACTCCCGTACAATGGGCATATTCTTAATCGTAAGTTTCTCACCAACCATTTGAGATAAATAACCTTCATTTAGTGGAATCAATACCCATAAAATGGAAGAAATTTCCATTGGAAGGTTATGTTCATCCTTGCATTGATAGACGATCATAGATTGATCTGAATATGAAATGTGACTTCCCTTCTTTGGCAATTGATATGAGCTCCGTATAAAGAAAGCCAATCCATGCCAAGAATCACATCAAATTCCACTATAGGAAGGATCACAAGATTTGCAGGAAGCACTTTCCCACAAACTTCGATCGGAGAAGAATTATAAACTTTTGATGCGATTGATGTGCCATTAGGTGTTGTCACAGCTAACTCAACATCTAATTGTTGAGGTAATACGGTGATACCCTTAGAAAATTCTTCAGAAATAAAAGAGTGGGTGGATCCAGAATCAAATAAAACATTTGCTACTTTAGAGTGGATGGTAAGTGTACCTTTCACCACTTCGTTATCGTACTCCACATCGCTGATAGAAATTGCATGTGACTTTCCTTTGTCTTTAGCCTTAAGATTTTGTTGACGTCGACCATCATCATCAACCCTTGGATTTGGGCATTGATTGGCATAATGCCCCATCTCCTTGCACTTGAAACATTGAAGTGTAGTAGGATCATTCTGTGTATCCCTTCCTTTGTTTGCATCATTAGACATCTTCTTCCCATTATCACGGCATTCATATGCCCGATGACCTTCTTTTCCACATTTAAAACATTTACTTGTCCCTTTAAGACAACTCCCTCCATGTTTCTTTCCACCCTTGGAGCATAAGGAAAAGCTCATCTTCTTTTCCGTGTGCTCTTTAGATTTTTCTTTGAATTCCATCTTCCTCTTCTTATCAAACCCATGTGACTGATGGGTTACTCCAATCTCCATCTCGACTTTGAGAGCACATCGAACGATTTCCTTGTAGCTATTGAAGTCCCTTATGGCTAACGCCCTTCGAAGACTTGGTTTTAAGCCACTAAAGAATCGATCGATCTTACTCTCAGGTTGGATAATAATACCAGAAGCATACCTTGCAAGTCTTGTAAAATTTGCTTCATAGGTACTAACAGATTCATCATCCCTTTGCTTCAGTTCAAGGAACTCTTTCTCCATCTTTGTTCGGAGAATACGAGGGAAGTACTTATTGAAAAATAAGTTCTTGAACTCGTCCCATTCCATAGACTCAATTTCATCCCTTTGCCTCGTATTCTTAACAAGATTCCACCATTGATCAGCATCTCCTTCTAAACGATACACTGCTAGGATGACTTTATCATGTTCAGAACATTGAAGAACTGAAAATATCTTTTCAGTATTACTAATCCATTGTTCAGCAACTAATGGATCAGTAGACCCACTGAAAGAAGGTGGACGCTGCCTCATGAAGGATTCAACAGAATGTTGCTCCCTCCTTTGCTCGTTTGGAAGTCCTGCATGATTCATAGCTTGAGAAAGTTGTGTGAGCATGGCTACAAGATTTTGCATTCCAACTCCCATATCGTTTGGTTGCTCAGGGGGACAATCATTGCATTGCCCATCGCATTCCGCATTAACACGGTTCCTTCGGGTTCCAGCCATTGACTAAAACCAAGAAGAATAGTGTGAGCAACACTAATTATAATAGAAAACCACAGAATTCAAGAATAAAATTTTCATGCTTATGGTCTTATCCTAGGTTATTCAAGGACATTTCTAAAACACTAAGATTGTGTTCTATGCTTAGACTTATCCTTAGGGTTCTTACTAAGGCTTTCACATCCTAGTTTCCAAAGGTTGACTATACATTTCCTCTGATACCAACTATAACGACCCATACTTTACATACATTGTTAATACTTCAAAATTGAAGCACACTTATTACAACATATGATAAAACCACAAAGGACCGTATAGGTATAGTGTCTTTAGAAACTGGGAAACATAAACAACTGGTTCATAAATCTTCTACAGTGTCTCCCATTTATTTCATCATATCTAGGGTCCCTTTTAGCATATTCTACTTAATATCCATCTTCCTGACCTGGGGAAAAGAAAACATAAAAGGGTGAGCTCAAATGCTCAGCAAGGGCAAATAAAGGAAATAAAAAAATCATATCATATCTTTTTGAAAATCATAACTTGCAAAAGAGATCATAAAATCTTAATAAATCATAGAAGTGAAAATGAGATCCCCATAATCATAACATGAAACTTGAAACTTTGTGGCATGCACACATAATCATGGAAAATCATTTCTTGTTAGTCATGACTTATTGCCAAGACTATCTTAGTGGACAAAGTCCCTTTCTGAACCGAGTTCACTCCTCGTTTCAGTCCTGTATCACTGAACCGAAATAACCTTCCGTTCCAGCCATGTCTATCTCATGAGATATAAAATCTTTACCCAATGCATTGGAGGGAGATATAGGTCCCACCCATCTTATAATGAATCCTTTCTTATGTGTGCCACATAATCATAAACCATACATCATAGCGTAACCCATGTAATAAAAATGGAATTCTTAAACAACATGACATCATAAAACAATTCATATATGATAAAAATATTTCCATCACAACATAATCAAATCCATGTTATAATAGGGATAAAAACAGAACCCTTTTATTATCTTAGATGGAAAATAATTTTGATAAAATACTTGAACTCCATTCTTGAGGAAAATATCCTTTCTACTTCAAAAACATTTTTCCTTTCATAACATGTCATACGACTTTAAAACAAAAGAAGATGATTAAAAATAAACTTGAAAACTTGTAAAGGAAGCTTCTTGGAAATAATGTTTTAAAAATCCATTCATGCCGTATAAGTTAAAAAAAACATTCTTCTCGTACTTTTGTCGGAAAAGTCAAAAAGTACCTCGTATAAAAAAACGACAAAAGATTCCTTTCATATTCTTTACTAAAAACTCACCGAAGGGTAAAATTGGATTTAAACTATTGTAAGTTGATGGAAACAATATTACATATTGAGGGAACATGGATGTGGATGATAAAATACACCCCAGTAAATACTTACGAATAAACAATCTCGGATAAAAATGAGATTGTGATATTTCCCTTACCTTAGGTCCGATTTGCTTTGTTCGTGTCCGAAGCTCCTGTATAATGGTTTAAATAATGTTATTGACTTATTCCAGAATCATACATATTGATATGATATCATATATGGTCATATTATTAGCTTCTTGTTAGTAATATTTCATTGTTACTTGTTACTCGGGTCTTTATAACTTTTTATTCTTATGCGTGTTTTGTTGAATAAATTCTTATTCTTATCTTTAGGTTATAGATAATTCATTTCCAGAATGGTATTGGTGTAGTATATACCATATTCATTCATTCAATTCATTTATATAATCATTATGAAATGAAGATCATGTAGAACGAGTCGCATCACATCGTGGAGACGGTATTCCGTTCGTACGCACGAGTGATGATATCGTTCCTATGATCGTGGAATTGTATTGGAGTATATATATATATATTATTTCAGTATCAATATTACTTCATAATAATCATATATAGTTACTCATTACACCATTATACCTATCCTTGTAAGGTGATGGTGGAAAATAGATTACACCACGACGTGGAGACGGTATTCCGTACGTACGCACGCGCGGTGATTTCATTTTTCCGTAGGATGGATAGAAGGTGAATTATGGTTGTTTCATATTTATAATAACATATCAGTATGTAAGTAATACTGATGTTATTACTTTATCATGAAACAACTAAAGAAGAAGAAGTTGAAGAAGAAAGAAATTGAAAAGATCGGTAATGGATATTACCTCTTCTTTGGAACGCCTCTTTGAATCCTCCACTTAAGGAACTATGATTGGTCTTTGAAGAAAACCAGGACCTCTAGGATTATTCTAGGGAAGTGGAGTGGAGAAAATGGCAGGGGTTGGCCGAGCTTGAGTGCTCAATTTGGTGTGAGGAGGAGGGGGAGGAGGTGCCCTTTTATAAGGGAGGAGAGGGGCACCTTAGGAATATCTCAAAATATTATTTTATATTAAAGTCAAAATCGGTTTATAATGGTTCCAAAGGGTCTTATTTCGAACATAAAGTGGGGAAGGGTCGAAATCCTATCAACCAATAGGATTTAGACAAGTTTAGGGTATTATTTTAACCTTATCAATTAGATTTAACTCTAAGTTAAATAATTTAACTTTTACCATGTCTTTTTGTTTTCTTTCACTATATGGTTAATACACTTACTATAACATGCCAAACGAACCCCAAATTGTTTATTATTAATATATATATCCTTATCTAAGTCATTTGGCCGAACCTTAGATTTTTAGGAATAAAATAACAATTAATAATATAATATTTGATTTAAAAACTATTTTGTGTCAATTTTGACACTATTTGATATATGATTTTTGTGAAATTCATAACAGAATTATATGTTCGAACCAAGTTGATTAAATCAACACTAATATATCATAGTAACCTAGAAAATTAGTGGAATTCATAAAAAGTCTCAAATTATATTTATTTTGGTGTTTATAACATCAATTATGTCAATATTTCATTAATAAGATAATTACTGCATCATCATTGTGTCATAAATAATTTAAATTATTTGATGTCTAAAAATTACAAATAAAATACCATCATGTAGTAAATCTTTTTATCTTTCTAATGAATATTTACAATCGAATTTATCTTATGTATAACCCCATATTAAAAATGATTTACTTATTAAACTTTGATTTTAACTATTTTAACCCTTCTTTAAATAAATTAATAATAAATGTCCTAATCTTACCCAAGTGGGCCTAAATGGTCATATTTTATTCCTAAGTTTGTTTTTGGTCGAATTACACTTGTCCAATAGAATTAGGACATGTGTTAGGGTAATATTGATATCATATTTACCCTTAGTTACCCTATTTACTATTAACCGCGGTAAAAAATAGTAAAAAGTTACTATTCACCAAAAAATTATTTTCATCTCATTGAACCACATTTTAGTCCTTGATATTAACCGTGTCTCTCGGATTTTTGAAATTCCATTCACAGAAGCGGTAAAATTAGGTTTTATGCAAAAATTCAGTTTTTAACCTACCACTTAGTGGTTTCACTATTCATCAAAAATTGAAAGTTTTCAGAAAAATACCAAAATTTCACCCTAGGCTAATTTCGATATTCTGAGTCCAAAAATGAAGTCCATTTTGAAAAATAAAATTTATAAAATTTCAAAAAGTGGTTATTACTATTCATAACGGCTAGTTTTAATAGTATATTGTTGTTTAGTGAAACTCGGTATTGCGTACGACGCAAGCTATCGAGGAAGGTCGCGATTGCGTGCAAAGCAAGCCAAGCAAGTGTTGTGTAGAAAAAGATTCCTTTGATGGTTTATATAACATAAAAGTCTAGGGTGTTACATTGAATGCCTGGGAAGTCAGATAGTGGTTTCCCACGCGGTTGGGTGGTTACACACGACAAAATTAATTTTTATTCTATAGGGATTTATTGGGTCTTAATTATGAAATTTTATATGGATTTGAAACACTTTAAAGAAAAGTTGAAAAGCCCAAAAGAGGCATTACGTGAAAAACTGTAGAAGAGAAACCCGACAAGGCTTGGGGACGGCGATCGGTCGCGCCAGTCGGGCTCACCGCGCCGATCAGTCACATCGATTAGTCACGCGCCAATCGGTCTCCCCGATCTGTCACACACCGAAATGATGTCCTACCACCGAGATGTCACCCCAAGGATCCTGAATTTGGTAATGGGATGGGCTATGAGGGTTTGGGTCATTACATTTATACATCACATAAAGTAAAAAAGTGGTGAATATGACATGTGTTCCCATGAAATTAAAGTTATATGATAATATCTTACAACACGTATCGACATTATTCATACCATATATGGTTTTCTTATAAGCTATTATCACATTTTCATCAATAATTCTGTATTAAAATCATGATTTTGGGTGATAAGTGTTTTATTTTTTGGTATGTTTTTGTTTAGTAGTTTTGGTCTTTTTGCATTGATTGTGGTTCTATAATTTGTAAAATGGTAATAATGATATAAATATCATTTAACTAATTATATTTATATTTATATTAATCCCTAAAAGTTATATACAGAAAATTAATTAAACCATTCATGGACACAGTAGGTTGTACGTATGTGTGAATACTATTTTTGTGCTTTATAATGGATAAAACAGGATAAATGTAATTTTTAAATCACCTGTCAATAATAATTTTTATATAATATATATATAATATATATTTATAAAATATATCCTTATTACCATCCATGTCAAGATAAAATGAAAAACATTTCACATTGCTTCTTCGAAGCGGTAAGTCCACACGTACGCATATGCGATGTAATCATTTTCCAAAAAAAATAGAATGTAAGAAGGTAGATGTGATATTATAACTCCATAAGTATAATTATATAATTAATGTCATATAATTTTGTTAAATTTATTATTATAACCATTAGCAAGAAGTAATGATGAAAAACAAGTTACATCGGTTTGCAAGGTTTTAGTTCATTGCACACACGATCAACAGATTCATTTCCCATTGACCTGAGGAGGATACCAATATCGGTAATTACCTTTAAATAATGATATATATATATATATATATATATATATTTTTGATACTAAAGTTATTATATCATCTTGTTTGAGTATGTATTAATGAATATGGAAAACAATAATACAAAATGACTTGTTAATAACGATACTTCTACCTTGGAAAACATTTTTAGGTTTGTACAAATATCCTTCTTAAGATGGTTTTATAATAAAACTATGGCTTGTAGGATCTATAGAGTATGTATGTAAGTGATATGTGATGATATATGAGAAGCCAAAAGGAATTGGAAGTGTGAACGGAAGGGGAGAGGGAGTTCCCATTTATAAGTTGGGGAGATGGCACACATGAGATTTTATTAATGAAAAAGAAATTTCCATATTTTAGAAATAAAAAATAGTAAAACACTGGATCATTTTAGTTCCATAGATGCTATAATTTTGAAATATTTCCATAAAAAGGAATTAAAAAAATTAGGTCATTTTAGTTATATTTTCATGTTTAACCCCTCTGTAAACCTCTTTTAACATTTACCATAGATATTCTATTGTGTCTAAGGAAAACATTTTCATAATAGAAAATATATTTTCAACTTTATCCCCTCAGTAAACCTCTTCTATCTTAAAATTAATCACATAGACACAATATAAAATCTATTTTCTATGGAAATCATTTTTGCAAGTATAAATATTTTTCATAAAATATTATACCATACAATTGACTACAATGACATAAATTGAATTAATAATAATGTATTCGTATTAATTTTACGTTTATAACCATATTAATGAAAAATAGAACCGGGAAATTCAATAAATGAATAGGAAGCTATTTAATAAGAAATATTTTTTTCACTTTTCATTCAAAAGTTATTCTTTTTAGATAATTATAAAAAACTATCTATAAAATCATTTTGACAATATGATTTAGAAATTAATTTTAGTTTTTGCAATTGTATTATATAAATGTGAAAAATAAATAGATTATAGTTTTTTTACCAGAAATAAATGAATATCATTTTTTGTATAAAAAAGTATTTTCAAAGCATGTAAATTTTTTAAAAAAGTTCGTATTTATTAATATATTTTATTTATATAAATAATTAAAAATTAATTTTTAAAATGTTGTTATTTTATTCATACAACAAAATTTAAGGGCTAGTTTTTAATAATGAGCGTTAAATTATAATTTATTTAATAATATATTACGATTTTTTAAAACTCAAAGTTTCAGGAAATGAAATATTTTAAATAAATTAAATATATTTTAAAAAAATAAATATTTCATAAAAATATGATGATGTTATAGTTCCATACATTAATATTAAGGTTTTAATATTTTGGATTCCAATGAATGATTTTTCATGACCAGTCACTCTCATTATGATGCTTTATGGCCATGCTAGTCATTTTTGTTTTAGAAAGGGATTGAAAATTATAAAATTTAGTTGTCATAGTGAACGGTACATTAAAATAATGAAGTATTATATTATAGAATAGTTTTATGAATTACTTTATTTCATGAAAGTTATCAAGGAATATTAATTTGTATCCTAAATGATTATATGTTTAATTATATATGATAACCCCTAATTGTATGATGACCACTTTTCAAGTCTATTATTCTTCTAAAGTTGACATTTATGGGAATGTTATTCCTATAAATTTCATTATTCTCTCTCTCATTGAATTTTACATTATCTTAGGAATTTACTATATTATTTTATATAAATCACACATCAATTGCTTATAATGGGAATGAAAATTTGATAATCTAAACCAATATATGATCATATCTTTTTATGAAGTCCAATATGACGTTTTTTTTAAATTATATCTATTATATGGGTCTTAATTCATATACCAAAGGGGTGTTCATATCAAATACATAGAGAGAAACTCAAAATCAAATATACTCAAATTTTTTGATTGTTTTTTATTGTATTTTATAAAGAGTTTCTTATTCATCCATTGAATCATTACTTTGAGTTTTCAATATAACTCATGCATATTGATAAACCTATTTCAATGTAAATATATTAAAAGTTTCTTAACTGAGTTTCCAGAATAGAAGATGAAACAATAATTTAATTTTGAAATCAGATTCATTGAGAAATATTTATGACCATGTGGAAAACTTGTTCTTTTATAAATAAAATATGAATCAATAAGACTCTGAATTGATTATCAAGAAATAAATAGGATAAATTTCAAGAAGAAGTATCTTATACCCCATATTGTTGACTTTTTTGATCAATTTAAAAGAGCTCAATACATCCCAACAATTTACCTTCATTATGCATATCATTTATCAAGGTCTGACAAGGGTGATACACCAAATACAATATTATGTAAAAGTAATGGACACTATGAATATATAATGATTCCATTAAGTCTTAATAAAACACTACTATAATCATGAATTTTATGAATATAGTCTTTATATATTACCAAGATATTTTGTGGTAGTCTTTATAGATGATATTCTCATATATTTAATGATTATGTAAGATCGTTAAGATTACATGAGAATTATACTGAGGAGACAATGAAAATAGAAGATGAATGGAAAATTTAAAAAGTGTGATCTTCTTTCAAAAAATAATCATTATAGGGTCATATAATCAAATGAAAATGTATATTGATATATCCATAAAAGGTATAAGTCATTTAATGTTTTCCTAATCTAACCACTTTGATTGAGATCATCAGTTTTCATTCATTAGATGGACACTATAAATTCACTATGTATAATTTTTCAGGATTATATAATATAATAACCATGATATACATTATAAATATGAATTTGAAGATAAATTAAAGTAATTTAAGAGAATTATATTCAGTGAACATTTTTCAACTCTACCATATAGTGGGGAAGGGTTTTTAATTTATAGTGATTCTTTAAATAAAGGACTCGGATGAATCCACATGTAGAAAGATATCGTTATAAATTATGCCTCTAGGCAATTATTGGTTCATGGGTAGAAATAAAAAAAATATGATTTGGAGTTAGATATGGAAATTTTTTCATGAATTATTTTGATTCAATAACATTACAGAAAATGTTGTGAGGATTAATGATCTGTAGAAGGGATATTTTTAATTTCATAATTTGGATAAAAATGATCCTAAGTTTAACCTTGACTATGATGATAGAAAAGGTTCAGTAACCATATATTTATTTCATCCATACTAGATTTAAAGATTGATTTTTTTATTGAATCTCATAGTTCAACCTTCTCTATTCACCATTGAAGTATGAAGATGTTTTGAGATATATAGTTAATCTGGTGGGAAGTAATGTAGAATTATTTTACAGGGAATGTATCTCATTGTTATGTATATCACCAAGTTAAAGATGAGAGATATAATTAAAATAGGATGTTAGAACCATCAAACATACCAGAATAGTAATGGGAAAAATCACTATATATTTTAATGGGGCACCCCAAAACATCTAATGTATATAATTTTATATATGTTTATGTCGATATCATTATGATTTAAAAACTCTTAATTACAAATAGAGATGATTTATCCTTTGATGTTCTTGAAGTAATATTAAACAATGAAGTGATAAGTTCTAATGGTTCACCAGATTATATTTTATCTTATCATTATCCATGGATTTCCTCAATGTTATAGAAATGACTTCAGTATACTTAGGATAATGATTTTGGTTTCAGTACTGCACATCATCCATGGAGAGATTTTTGGTTAGAGTGGAACATTAAATAATTAGATGATATTGTCTGGCCTTTTTATATGTATTTCAATTGTTTTTGGGACAACCACATTCCTCGTGTTATATTTCTTACAATAATATATTTCAAATGAGATTTTATTTAGATATTTATGAATCTCTCTATGGAAAGAAGTTTAGGACTCCAATGTTTTGGGATGAAGTTAAAAAAAGAATGTAATTGGGAATTGTTCTAGTTAATGAAATACTAGATAATGATAAATTCATTCAGTATGATATCAATGTATCCAATAGTCAATTCAAAATTTAGGTTGAAAATCATTGGGAAAATTAATAATTTAAAGTTAATGAGAAGGTATTCTTGATAGTGTCACTATAGAAGAAGGTTTTGAGATTTTGAAAAAAATGGATTGATGAGCCCTATACATATTTCCCCATTCAAGATTATTGATCATGTTTGGATGGTATATTATCTCTAGTCATGTCCATCGAAACTCTATCAGGTTCCAAATGTGTTCCATTTAACTACCTTAAGGAATAACAAACCTGGTCCCTCACATGTTATAATCACAAAGGTTGTATCACAAAATAATGATCATTAATATGAATAAAACACTATAGAAATACTTTATCAGGGAGATAATGTGCACCATAATACTACTACTCACATGGAAAATGATCTCTGGATGAATTATAAATTTGAAAAAGGTAATTAGGATCCGGAATATTTAATAAAATAATGATATCCTTATTTATTTTTTATTAGAATGATGTAATTTAATGGGATAAATTAATTTGAAAGGGGTTATAATGTAACACACAAATATTAAATAATGTCTTTCCATATAAATATGTTTAATTTATTTGATACATCTCTTTCGACGTACCACCATGTTTAAATAAACCAAGACATATACTAAAATATAATTATTTAATTTGGTAGATATCTCCTATTAATTGGATTTGTGAGTAAGAATAAGAATAACTAAATAACGAAAAAATTGTTATAAAATTTATAAAATGAATTCATTTTTTATCAATTTTTTTATAAATTAATATAAAAATATTTGAAAATGAAATAGTTAATTTTAAAAATATTTTTTTTATGTGTGTAATGTGTTTTAATCTCAAAAAATAAATTAATCACTTTTGATGAATGATTTTAGTGAAAAAATATATCATATACTCAATAAAATTTAATACATTGATCTAACATTTTTTTAGGAACATGATAATAACAAATCATGTTTTATTCTAAAAATTTATTTATTTTTAAATGGTTTTATTGTGTTTTACGAATATATTTTAAACTGATTTTATGCCAATTATAGAAATTGAATCATGTATAATGTATTTAAGAGTTGGAATTATGATATTAAAGTTTAGTAAATATTTCATATTTATTTTTTGTTCATTATGAATAATAACCTTAACAAATTTCTGTCAACTCGGAATGGAAAAATGAGAAGAAAAAAATAATCAAAATATTGGTATAAGGATTTAAAATTACACTATAATATGACATTATCCTATTATATGAGTTTATTTCATCTATTTCAATCCAATTGAAGAATATATGGTCACTTGGAGCCATATTTATTTGATTCTGAACATTAAATTAATTTATGAAAAAAATACAAAATATCACTCTCTTAAAATTAATATCTCTAGTTTTTTACATTAGGATATAAAGAGTGTATATTCAGTTATAAATTTTAATTTTAAACAAAATTTATTTTTTTATCATAATTATTTTTTTTATTAATTGAATAATTATATTAAATTCATATATTACGCTGACATGGTATTTATTAAATTAATTAAAAAATAAAATAAATGATTTTCAAAATGTTAAAAAATAATACAATTTGAGATAATAGTTGTGTTCAATGAATTTTATTGAATAATATAACATATTATTTTTCTGTGATAGTTTTATATTTTAATTTAATTATTTCATTATTTTCATTAAATTCAAATTATATGAATAGTTTCAAAAATTATAATAATGTTATTGAATGAAGTTAATTGTTTCATAAATTATTTAAAAATTGTTAAATTTATGAAAGAGGGGATGGTAGAAGACATATTATTTAAAATTTCATCCCTTTTCCATTTATGATGTAGGTGTAACTTTACAATTAAAACTATAATCCTTTAATATTGAAAAATTCTTTAATTTGGTTGTATTTTAATCTTTTTTCTAATTCCCAGAGTGCCCCCACCCCTCAGTTATAAAAAGGAACCTCTTCTCCCCTATTACTCACACATTTAAATAATTATAACATAGAAAATACGTTTCGTAATACCGTTTATCATCCTTTAATTCATCTTAGAGATTATGTTCATTCCAAAATATTATCCCTTTAAGTCTTAAGGTGTAAGCCAAAAGAGTATTCTCGACGAAGAAGTCTTAATATTAACTAATCATTTTCAAATTTTATATTCGTCAACATCCTCTAAAATCATGATATATATTTTAAAATTATTAATTCAATATATTTTATATTCTAATTTCTTTTTCTTAGATTGAAAAAACCATTATACACCTCTTTAGAATAATTTTGAAAATCATAACATCACCGATGCATATGTGTGGACTACCACCTCAATGAATAATGTGATTTTATTTTTATTTTCACATTACATGGAGGGTAATAATTTTATATTAAATGAATATTATATATATATATATATATATATATATATATATGTGTGTGTGTGTATATGATACTTAAATAATTATATTGTGGTAAATTATTATTTACCATAATCTGGTTTCATCCATCCAAAACTGAAAATAACATTCATTGAAATGTTCAGCCTACCATCTCCAAGAATACTTTGATTAATTTTTCTTTTTTATGTCTTTTATGGATGAATATATATATATATATAATGAATGTATTGTATATATATATATTAATATTTGTCTGATGATGGAACAATGATCAATGTGTTGGGAATGAGACTACCAAACCAAATCATTTATGAAAAATGAAGTAGTTATCATAATGAACAATTGTTTTAATAACAAATTATTAATAAATAGGTGATAAGATGTTATAATTTTATCATATATGATAATATAAGAATGTATATTTTTATGATATATAATTATAAAAAATTAAAATTTTTAATACAAGGGGCTAAATTGCTTCCATTGTATGTAAAACATAATGAAATGGTTTTATGTTACTATCTCATTATTTATCATGATTATTTAATATTATGTTATTTTGATGATATATTAGTTTCTACCTCAAAATATTCTCATTAATATTATTGTACCCTTTATATTTATTGAGATTAAATATTTTTTCCTTTCATTTTCCATTTTTATGAGCTCATGAGACTAGAAAAATGTTTCGATGGAAACTCAACATTATTATTATCTTTAGTTAAAAAAAGTTTTTCATATTTTAACATGTTTTCAAAAAAATGAAGAATGTTTTTACTTTAATTATATTATATTTTAAATTATATTTTAACTATTAATTAATTTCTACAAATTTTTAATACTATTTTTCTGTTATTTTTATGAACATGGTTCTTTTAACTATTTACCAAAAAATAATGGGATCATGATATTAACATACACGTTATTAACATAATTTCACACCAATAAAATTGATCAATTCATTATCGATATTTATTGGATTCAAAGATTAATTTTGAAGAAAATTATTTCCCTCATATTTGGTAAATCATTTATATTTTAGTGAATTGATTTCAATGTAAATGAGGTTTTTTCCTCTTGAAATATTCCAATGATCATTTAAAGAACATTTTAATGCATGATAACATCATTAATGATAATTATTATTTATTTGGGATATAAACCAATGATACCATAAAAATAAACTATTAATATATCTTAGGATGATGATGATTTTATTAAGATTATATAAAATCTATTTCATTCCCATAGGATATAAATGTTATCAAACCTATTTCTTTTTCATCGGTTATGTCGGGATCAAATAATGAAATGTTTATAAACCCCATTTTTTGTTTATAGGTTATTTTATTATGATTGATTTACGGTCCTTTATATAACATCTGTATTTTTTTATTATTTTATATTTGGGCCTAAAATTATATAGACCTCTAATGCATTGGGTATTGATATATCACTCCTCATATAAACAGAACATGAATGGTGAGTGAACCCAATTGAGTAAGAAACCCTATCCCATATGATATTATTCGATGTGTATCTTTACTAATAAAATGAAATGGGGAGTGAACTCAATCTACTATAATCTTCTTGTAATCCATCCATTACTACTCAGGAAATAGTTTTCTATGTTATTATGTGAATGACATAAATTTATTTTTTATTCCAATGTTATGCTCTCATGGATCATTTTAATGAATCTTTTATGTTTCATGTCTCATGAAATTCAAAGATTTATTAAATGGCTCAATGTGAGGACATTTTTTAGGTATTTTAATGTTTTAAAATGTTAATACAAGGTTCTTATACCATTATTCTAAGGTTATGATTTTTTGGTTATTGATATCTCCTTTTTAATCATTTTTAGCATTTTACCTCAACCTTTCTTACATTTGCATTTTCCATGATAGAGATAAATGTTTATCAATGATATTTACAAGAAGGGTTATATTTATAACTAATTAATTGTGAGATGATGTTGATATTATATTAAAAGATATTTTTTTTATCTATACATGTAAAGGAATTTGACCTATATGATTTTGGGATAGATCATTATGTTACGTGATGAATATTTTTCTTATAAGTTGAAATATCTATGTATTAAAGGAATAGTTCCCTATACACAACATAGAAAACGGAAGTAAGAACATAAGTATCATCATTGATGAAATATCAATGATAAAACCGATATCAAACCTCTACACCCCGAGATAGTAATTGGAGATAAGCTCTAGAGATATGTAAACTAACTCAAAAAACATAGTGGCATACTCCATGATAGAATGATATACCTAATCTAATAAAAAAACTCTCATTTCTTTGATTCTCTAATAGTATCAGGATGTCGATTTTGATTAATGAATTTCTTGAACACAATCTAAGTGATAACTTCATGAAATGTTTATTTGTCTAGATATTCCAAAAACATTATTCTTACCACTTTATGCGTATAACTGGTGGAAAAAACATTGGATTCTTCTTGAGTTTTCATGAAGTAGAAAATATATTCAGTCATCTTGTTCCATTATTATGATTTATAGGGTAACTTTTTACTAAAACAGATCGGTGGATTATTCTTAGTAAATTTCATATCAAGGACCACCTTCTATTTCAATTCTACATTGGCGACTTGCTTCATAGACTGAATTGTTTGGAATAAAGTTCCACTAATTCCATGCCAACTATAGGAAAACTCTATGTGGATTTATATATAGTTTTATGCCTTTTCTTTTTATACGTCCTTCTTAATGGATCAGTAATCTATAAAATAAGAGGGACAAAACTATTTAGAAGAAAATTTTATTCCATTATCATTAAAAAAACTTAAAAATATGAATCCTAAAAAATCTAAAATGAAAAAAATAGATATTAAACCCTAGACTTCCCATGGTAACTTGATTCTAGTTAGGAAAATGAGCTACTCAGGCCGAATCGTATTCCTCTTCTTTTGTTTTGAGAGTCCTATATCCAGTCAATCAATAAACCAAGACACAATTGGTTGATATAAGTATGAGTACATGCTTTAATAATAACATAGCCCAATGATTTTGATTTTATACATACCAACCTATGTCAACCCATAGTGTCACCAGAATCGGACCACTATATGGTCTAAATGAAGTTACCAATCACCATGGTATTTCTATGTGAATTATGGTATCATTCAATATATCATGGTAATTATTTCACACTAAAAATAAATATAAATTATCAAATTTATAGAGAATTATTTCAGATAAACCAAATGCATAATATCTCAAAAATAATGAAACCAAAAAGGACACATCCAATTTGCGGATGAAAAAAGAAAAGAAATAATGATGAAAAAAATAAAACATAAATAATCCCAGCATTACATCACAACATGGACATATTTCAGCACTATCCCAACCCACTAGAAGAATTCATGATCTAGGGGAGTTGCCCCCTACATAATGGTCTTCCCTTTATCATTGTCTGATAAAACCATGATTATAAGCACTCAAAGGATACAATAGTGTATGAGTTTTAAATCAAAGTAGGAAACCACCCATGAATCTATAAAATAACTATATACAAGCATCTATTAGATCATTAATGGGAATAATTTCTAAAATGTTAACAAACAAAACCATTTCTCATATAGAATAATCATTTGACTTTCTTTTAAAAAATATTAAATATTCAATAATCAAAGAAATATGACGTAACATTTATACCTGAGGCATAGGTAGAGAAAAAAAATCAATTTTCAAGCATCAGTTTCAACATCCATGTCTATATAAAGAGGTATGATAAACATATAAAATGTACAGGTATTAATTGTATACTCAAAGCATCCAAAAATGTAGATTCCATTACACAAGGGTGTACAAAACATATTTAGGCATGAAAAACAATCCATAATAAGTGTAATATAATTTCTAAGTACATTAGTTCATCATAAATTACACCATATAAAAATCATGGAATCGTGAGGATCCCAATCTTCATAAAAGGATAAGGCCTGGAAACATCATCACTACCCCACAGGCTATTGTCGTTCCTAGCGGGCCACGATTTTGATCATTATAGAATGAAGCTTGGATCCCCCTGATAATTGGACGCATTGATATTCCATAAGAAATTGGATAATATTCTCATTAATATAGATAAATATTGCTTTATTTTATTTTGGATTCAATTTTAGGGACTTTAGGTCTTCCCGATATCGGTAAAAGCTTCCCTGATTCTGATCCCATCTGGAAGTGAGAAAAATCATCTATTTTCATGGAATAAGTAGTGATATTGATGGAAGAAGGTGGTTATGAAATTGGGAACCTGGATTCCACCTTGACTCAGTTGAGACCCCAGCTGAGCCCCCACAAGGAGTCCATTAGGTGGAACTTGTGTGAGCTGCTAGCAGCGGACCCAGGTGTTGTGATCCTCAAGGGGAAGAGACATGAGAATGTGGACATCCATGGGAAAAACTCTACCATATTTACTAAAAACATGGTACTCCTCATGAAAAAGTGAATAAATAATGTATATGGCCATTTTCTCACATCCAAAGTTCCCAGTCCCCTTACACCTCTCCTCTAAGCTTTCATAAATTCACGATTTGACTTCAGAACATCATAGTGCTTCAAAATATAAGTATAATTTTCTATAAATCTCCACCCTCTTATTTTTTTAATTTCCCAAGGAGTTATATTTTATGATGTATTCTTTTGTGATAAAAAATGAAATTTTTTAAATTCCAGAAAAAATTCATTGTTAATCCACATTATTATGGAATTAAAAAAAGAGACGATAAATCATGAGAAAAATAAAACATACACTGTTTAGATCCACCCAAAATGATATAGGATCACCATAGAAGAAATTAAAGAGTCCAATATGAAATAATAGTGCTTATAATTTGAGATAATGATGTATTAGGAGGAAATTATGATTAAAAATGATGGATTTCATTGGGGGTATGTTTAAAATTTTAGAAGTTTATATTAGGTCGCATTGTTATGTGACATGCATAGATCCACCATGCACTAAATTGGTGGTTTCTTACATCCCTTAGAATACCAAATAAAATCCTTTATAGGGAATAAATATATAGTTAGAGAAACCAAGATAATGTTTTGTTACATCCTTTGGACCTTACGCATCCTCTCCTACAATTTCATTATCGAGTCATACAGTCATTCAAAACGTGCACAAACTAAGAAAATCTTCACTAGGACTCACAGAGCCATAACACATATATACTACAAGGTTAGAACTAATTACGAATCAAAACTGAGTTCCTTTCCGATTTTTAAAGAAAATATATAATTTCCAATCCCTAACATGTGAAAGTCCTCAAAACCTCACAATTGATAAAACAAGATCAAAATTAAGAATACAATTTTTTTTAGGATTTTATAGGTGATACATATATTTTATGGGTATTTTTTATAATGTCTTAATGCATTGAATTGTGTCTTAAATTGACTAATCGTGCCAATTTTGGATCAAAAATTACTATTTTAATGTTTTATGGTAGGAAATAACGAATTTATTAAAAATAAACAAAAAGGTGGGGAAATATAAGCTAAAATACTCTTAACTCTGATTCCCATTTCTCACCAAATGATGTCAGTTTTTTCATATAAAGATGAGATGGAAAACTGAAGAAACAGATACTACATGACATGTACCATAAGTACATATCCTGTCCATATCATTTGAAATAGTTTTGTGCTGTATAAGTCATAACGATCATTCATGTCGTGGAATGAAAGTACAAATCATGTACATGCATTACAAATTCTGACCAAAGTCAACCAGTCAAAGTATCGTCTATATATTCGATGTTGTGAATGGAAAATCAGATCTGATATACAAGACGTGTATCCTAGGTACACGGCGTGATGGGGGCGACGAGGAGGGAAAATATAGGTGATATGGTCCACAAGTTTTGGATGAGATTGCCTATAAATAGAGGCCTCCAACCACCATTCCAACTCACACTATGGTAGAAACAACATAATAACATCAATGGACATCCTCTAGGCCACATGTCACGATCTGATGCCATTATTCCCCAACATTATTCCACATGTAACCATGTTTCTTGCTATAATCTTGAGCGAGTAGACCATCTAGTTTCAGGTGATGCGATGTTTGGTGATAAGTGCTTAGAGATTATTTATTTTCATTATTAATATTTTGGATTGATGAAAAAAACCTTTATCAACCCCAACCTACTTATTTTTTAATCTACATAACCATTGCTTGGTATTTGAGGTTGTTTATTATTAATTCATCAATTAATCGAATTAGTTTTTGTATGACCATTATGCAATCTCGGTCGGTTATGTTTAAATATTTATTTGGTCATCTATTTCTGTGATTGAACCAAGTAGATTTTCAAATGCGTAATCATATGATTATGGAAGGATACCAAGACTAAGGATCTCTGATAACCCAACTCCCACACCAAACCTGAATTAATCAATTATCATCAAATTCCTAGCACATGAACCCGATTTCACTAAACTTGCAATTTTCCCATATTAATTTCAAAAAAATCCTTGTTTCACTATTTATCTTTCTCTAATGAACCAAAATATTTAAATTCTAGATTTCCTACTTTATTTATACCATACTCTATATCTATGTGGGTTCGACACCAGAACATTACTTTTACTACATTTTAATTAATTGAGTAGCATATTTGTTGTTTTATATATTTGTTTTTGAATAGTACCGTAGGGAATTGATGATGCCCCCTGGTCTATTAGTATGTAATATTAGGATGGCCCTCTCACCCACCCTATCCATAGTATACCTAAAAAATACCCATAAATTTAATGAAACATCTTCGAAGGAGAAAATCTCACCCCATTATTATGTCAACTATCATGATGGCTTTAATGTGTCTCAAGGGCCAGACATGGTCAATCTCTAGTATATCCTTCTCAATTTATTATTCACCTATTTCTAGATGTAACAATAGGTTCCTATACAGGGTCCATAAAATTACATTCATTTAATTTGGTTAGGACACCTCAGGTTCCATATATATCATGGAATATATTTTAATCACAACCTTAACCATTAACTATCGAGGCAGTCATGTTAGCTATCAAGGACCCTCATGGACTTTATAATTTGTTCCTTCCATTCATATAGATTCATTTATATTAGATAATTAAGTTAATATAAACATATTATTTCCCAATAGCCAGTAAACCACAAATCTCATGTCATAAAATGGTGAATAATTCTAGAGAGAATTTATAAAGTATACCAACCTCAAATATGGGGTTCTCCCATTTAAATAATCATTTAATAACTCTTATCCAAGATATTTTAACTCCACACATAAATCTTCCATTCTCACAACAATCTATTTCTCCAAAGCATCCAATAATAAATTGTAAAATATTTATAATTAATTACCCAATTGAGTATAATTATTTATAATCAATTTTCATTTTTATTTCAATTATTCATAAAAATAAAAGTCACATTAGTTTCTTCAGTTGCATCAAAACCACTAAAAAAAGAAAATAAGAGGTCCACATAGTTCTCCCAATAAAATTTAAAAAAAATATACAACACATAACATCAATTAAATTTACCAATTAAACGAATTTAAAACAAAATTCTTAAAAATGTAACCAATGATGTAACATAAGTGAAACACTGAGAAATTGTATAATGATAACATCTTAAGAAATTCATTACCTATATTGTGAAACATCCCAATCAATATCAAATAATTTAACCCTACTATTATGTAATCAAAACCAAAACCCTAAACAATAATAAAAAAGGAAAAGGAAATAAAAAAGAAAAAAAGAATATAGGAAAATAAATGAAATGAATTACAATATATCTCTAAAACAATTCACCAAAAACAACCTGAATTGAATGGGGATATAAATTTTATGAAAGGAATAAGAATATTTTTTACCCAATATATGGAGGAAAGATGAAGTCTTTTCCATGATTTAAATCAAGAGGAAAAAATTGTATTTAGATAAATTTAATTTTCCACATGGCATTTTAACATTGTTGGAAAAACACCCACTTTTAGAGTTCCCTTATATGTATAATTCCAACCATCTGGAATTCTTTGGCAACATGTTTCATCAAGTCATTTACTAACCGTAATAATCTCATCTATAACCATCGACATCCTGTCTCACAGTTGGTATTAAACCATGTGTAAACCATGAAACAAACCTTATGTCCAAGCCACATTGTATGGTTTCTTATAATATCAGTATATTATGTTTCGAAAAATGATATACTCATTTTATATGACCATAAGAAATATAACATGAACTATAAATAACCCTATCCTTAGGGTGCTCAATGTTTCTACAAAACTGTGTGCACCATAACATAAAACCGTATTAAAATCCTCTAAAAAACATAAATACCTAACTCAAACCCCCCAAGACTCACCGAATTATCTGAGGTAGCTCTAATTCCTCATTAATTACCTAGAATCATATTATCAAGTCAGTCCATCTACCATAATTGGTATTTAATAATTAAATTTAAAAGTTCCCCATACTCTAGTTTTTTAAAATACAATGAAACATACCCTAAATTTCAATATTCATAAAGGAGTGAGTTTATTATGTTATAAATTACAAAAAAACAATGTTTAATTATTATTCATGAAACACCTCACAATCCAAATATCTCAGAATAATACACTGAAAATTATTACAGTCAGAACAGTTAAAGAACTAAATTATTAAAAACTCAATACAATCAACCTTCAACAGATATTAGAATCACATTATAAAAAATAATTCTCTCTATTTAAATCCTAAATCTATATTTATAAAAATAATAATAACTATCTTCTCCATTTTATATGATTTTTATTATTAAATACTTAGAAGAATAAGAAATTGTGAATCTGTCATCTATTAATGTAATCAATAACTAGAATTCCAAAGGATGTATTTTCATATAACATCTCAGTGTTATAAAAATTTTCTGGATGTCTCCAGTGAAACAAAACACTGGTTATCATATGTTAAATATAAAAATAATGTATAACATTCTAAATCCTTAAGTTATCAACAATTTATTTTGATGTGTGTTTTGTGTTAAAAATAGATATAGAAAATTCAAATTAATCAATAATCTCAATCAAATATACTAAATTATGGTCAATAGATCTTGAGTAAAATGTAGAAGAAGTATACATATTTAGATATATATGTTCTTCATTCACATGGTGATTCATTTAGGATAGAAATGATCATTTAAAGGGTTTATTTAATTTTGTTAGTCATGAATTGTTCCAAAATATACCATCCGAGGGAAATTTAAATTGACATGGAGTATTAATAAATATAATTGGTTAAATTAAACATAGATGTATTAAGTGTTAAAACCATAGTTTACTTAATAAAACATAGATTCAATCATTGAGTAACTTTTAGCATTTTATTAAGTATTTTTAAGTCCACTCAACATATTATAGAGCTACGTTTTTAGGTAATTTGATAGAATATATCAAACCTAAAAACCATTGATTAGATTTCAAGGATAAATTCTGTGTCATGAGTAGTGATTTATAGATCCTTTGTGCTATAATATTTTAATGATTGGATATTGAAATTTTATAGAGATAGATCTTGGAATTTTAAAAAATAAATCATTAATTATTTCATAACATGTAATAAATATAAAGAACAAATCATCATTTATATGTCAATGAAAATGTAAAGTGATGCATCCTCTTATGGATAAATTTTCAACATATTATGTTATTAATAGTAAGTATCATATTTCAAAATTGAACTTTTATTTTTCAGATATTTAATTTTGGTTGATTTGATAAAAAACTTAAAATATTTTAATATCAGAATAAAAATTCATGATTTGGGAAATTTTAGTAAAAAATTGTTCATGTATAATTTTTATATATATTTAATGAAAAAACATTCTTTATATGATAATAGTAGAACCTTCATTGATGTATTAATTTAAATATTTTTATATATTGTTTGTTTCTACTGAATAATGTTTATAAACATTCATTATTTATTACTTGAAAATAAAATATTTCAATAATATTTTATTTTAAGTATTGATATTTTATGTTTTAAATATGTAAATTCGTCATAAAAAATATAATCATATATCTACATAAAATTTCACTAGAATAAACATATATTAAAATTTATTTAAGAAGAATATCATTAAAATATATATGGAAAAATAGTTTATAAGTTGTTACTGACACTTTAAGAAAATAGACCCTTTACAATAAGTGATATTAATAACACACAAGTATGTGAACATCATATATATAATATGTCGCATATATGTTCATTGACTCTTTCTAGTGGGGAAAAAGATGGAAACCAATAAATTTCTTCTTTCCAATGGGTAAAAAGAATAAATATTATAAATTATAAATGATAAATCTAAAAATCAATAATGATCATGGTTGGTGAAAATAAATAACTATAACAACAAAAACCATGAACAGAAATCCCATATCCCTAGTAACCTAGATTTCATATCGAAAATGCGTTAATGAGACACCATTCTCATATCCCTCAAAATATCTAACACATAACTATGTCCCATGTCTACCTTACACTGAAAATATAATATACAAAATTGAGAAATTATATGATATCAACGACATAAAATCTAATATCACTTTGTTATGTCATCCCTGGGTCATGACGAATGAACAGTGCTTGGACCATATGTGTAGTCATTGGACATTAGGTGTGTGTCACCATTAACAAGAGGCTAACAACTAGATGTGTGGATTTAGGGCCATATCAAGTGTAAATTATACTCTTATATCTTATTTAGAAATAATAGAGAAAAATAAAAAATACATTTTATATAACATAAAACATACTACAATGAATTAGTAAAAAATAATCATCAATAATACATGAATGAGGAATACTACAGTCATGCAGACTCCCTAAAAGATCAATGGGTCGACAAAATTCATCATGTGAACAAATTAATATTCTAAATGTATAATAGGATCAACTATATCCCTGATCCATAACTCATCCCAAATTCTAGTCCCTTATGAGAATTCCAACTCAATAATGTAACATGAGGCCTTTTCCTATAAAGAACAGGTAATTAGTGAAGTGTTTATGGGTACCCAACTAGAATGGTCACATATTATGCGAAATCAATAATAAGTTATGAAGTATAAAAATAAAGGAGTAGAAAATAGATAAATGGTAAATATGGGTAAGACATGATTGGATGGTTAACGTTATCATTATTTCATAAAAATATTTAATTTGTTCATATCACATTTAATGGAAATATTCTCTATTAACTCATTTGTTAAGTAGTAGTTTCATAATGAATATATCACTTTCTCATCTACTAAATCCAACAGATTAGAAAGATGAGTGTGATGTGACACCAAAATTATTCTTATGATCGATTTTTATGCACCAAATTTCATTAAAAGGCAAGTAAAAATCCGTCTCTTTAAACAACCTAATATTGTAAAAAAATTATGTATTAAAAAATTATAAGATACCTCAAATAAAGATAAATATATGATCCAATGTAATATAATTTTAACTATAAAATTTATACTAATGAATATTGTTTTCAAAATATTGTCAAAAATTAGAATCAAATACATCTATAATTAAAATATATAGAGGGAAAAAGAAATATATACACTCATCTTACTTAAGAATTTGATTATCTTATCTCAATATTTACTTATCAATGAAATTTACTCACCCCAAAGACTATTATAAAAATTTCATCACGGTCTCTCCCCAAAGTAGTATTTCTTCACATTTTTTACTTGCTGTAAAATATATTTTATTTTTTACAAGACGGTTACAAATCTATTCCACTAAAGTTGATCGATATTCCTATAATCAATTGCAACGTGGAATTTATCTCAAAACTTATTCCTATATATGTGACGTGAGAAGAATAGTTAAAACGTAATAAAATAAATCAAAAGAACTCTATTTTAAATTTATCTCAATGTATTCTCAATATAGGTAATTTTTTAGAATTCTTAAGTGTGATTTAATTTTCATTGATTCGTAATCAATTAGAATGATTAATATTAAATAATTATTAACAACTAGTTAACCTCATCAGTTGTCACTCAGTGGATGATGTTGATCAAGGACCTGGTTGGAAGCCTCATCTCTTTCTAGAAAGATCATTGATCATGTGGGGTGCTTCATCACAAATAATGTTTCCACAATGTTGAGAGTGAAGGAGGTCCATTATGTCTTAAATAAATCCATACATAATAAAAAATAGTACCCATAAAAATTTGCCTTTCTATATTGGCTGAGTCAAGTAACTACTCCCTTTACCTTTAATCAATTTTAGTTATGTTGAGTTGGTAATATATAACTAGTAAAATAATTCATCATGATGATTCTTTGGCAAAAATAATTTAATATTCACTTGGATTTGATCTCAGTAATCATCATCTTCTTTAAATATATCATATCATTTCAATTATCCTCATGTGTTATATATTTTTATGGGGTTTTACATATCCTAACAAAAATCTTAACATCATTAATTATCAATGGTAATTCCTTCTAATGATTTTCCTAATATAGGTTTTCATATTGATCCTTATTCATGGATATTCTCAAACACGAGACAATTTATTGGAATATGGATACATGTACAATCACATGAACCCATATCTAGCGTTGTAGATAAAATTCTCTATATTGAACACTGTGTCATGGTTTGGAATTTCATTTTCTCATACACAACTATTTGGCTATGTTGTTCTTCATGAAATTCCATACATTGATTTTACTATATCTACATAATTGAAAACTTGGATCAATGTATGACATCAAAAATGTTCTAGGTAGATGAATTTAGCCATTTAGATATTTTTTTATGTAGTGACCTCTCTTATAAAGAAAAATAAATGAAAACCTATACATAGTCAACAATCAAAATTTTGGATATGAGAAAACTATAGCTAAAAACCCCTGTGTAGTGGATCGCAATTTTATGACATGGTTATTCTTTAAATAGAAAATTAAACTAAATGGTGAACTTATAAAATTAAATTACATGGATTACTGTTTAAAAATAATTACACTAGAAAATTATAAAATATCCATTAATAATATCAATTCATACTTATTGAATAAAAAAATTCCAAATTCTAAAAAATTTATATAATAATTTACTTTTATACAAATATTTTAAAGTCATGACAATAATTAATTTTCAGTAAAAGTGATCACTAAAAAATGAAAAATATTCCCAACAAATATATGAATGTTAAATCCAAGTATTATTCATCATTAAACCACAAAAACAATCATTTTTATCATAATAGTAAATGAATTTTATTACTCACCCCAAAATAAAAAAAAATACTATTTCTACATAATAAATACATTTATATATCATAAACATAATAAATTCATGAAAATGATGTTTAAAAAATGTATTAAGAAATATTATCTTCAAATTACCACACAAATAACATTTTTCGTATCCTCAAGCATTCAATTTAGTTATTTTTTAGTGACAAAATGAAATATCAAGGAAAATAAATAGAAATTATACTAAGAATTTGATATGGATTTCATTTCCCCCAATGAATACTTTTAATTATAAAGTATGAATGCCCACTGAAAATTAAATGGTTTCAATGTATGATTATATTAATTTTTTTTACAAAAAATACATAATTTGAATAAATAAATAAATAAGTATCGATATGCTTTTAAGTGAAACATATAATCTTATATTTACCTCTATAGTAATATACAAAAATAATTCAATAGCTCGTCAAAATTAGAAACACTATTTTATTGATAAATCGCTATAATTAACTTACTGGAATAAATATCTCATAAAAATTATTAAATGACAATAAAATTTCATAAATAATGAAAATTACTCCACTTGGATTAATATTTTTTTCTACTCTTTTAAATGAAAATCTTGTAATTATGTTTCAAATAAAAAAATTTCAAATTTAATAATTATATAATAAAAATATCAATAAAATGACTATGATAAAATGATTTCAGTTGTGAAGGAAATTAAAAAACCAAATTTAACCCATTCTGTAATAATTTATAACCTTTTAAAAATGGTAAAAACAACAACAAACTTCTTAGAATAAAATCACCCACTAAATATTCCAAATGAATCTATAAAACCCAAGATTCTGAAGAAAAAAAAATTAAGAAATGTTCAGCGGAAAATAATAAATCCTAGATTATTTATTCATTATATATGAAAGCTACCCACACATAAAAAAACAATTACTCCATTTTGATTCTTTATTTAGAAAAAACTAACAATATAAATCATATTAAAAATATATTTTTAATTCTAGAGTTCAATGTTATATGTAATAGTCACAAGACACTTCAAACAATATTCCTTCCATAAAAAAATATATTTTACAAATAGATTAGAAATTAAATTAATTATCTTTAATTCATGATACAGGGATTTATAATATAGTTAAAAATAGTAGCATATTAATCATTATGTTCACAACAAACAAAAACAAGAACCTAAGGCATTTTTGAGCCTAAATTCATGTTTTAATTTTCATTTCAATTTATTTTTCAATTCCATAGAAAACATCATTCTACAAAATCAGCAATGATATATATATTCATTTAAAAATATTTAGTTGCATCATCCACCCATAATTAATTACATATTTTGATGTAATTTATACAAAACAAAAAAATCTAAGAAATAAGTAGAAATACATAGAAAAAAATATTTCAAAAATAAATAAATAATAAGTCTCCTCCAATATTTATGAAGATTTATCTTTTGAATATGTATAAAATGATACCTCCATCATTGTATTGAGTAAAATCAACATTATTATTAAAATAAAAGTACGAAAATTTTAAATAGATAATAATGATATTTCATCAATTACGATTATAGGAAGATGAAACCAAATTTAGTGTTTAGGTAACTTTTTCCTTGAAAATCTCAATAATAAGCTCCCTTTTTTGCAAGAAAAAATTTGGATTGTTATCTTTATTTTTTAGATCACTAAAACCCTTATTTATGAAAATACAGGCATTCCAATAATTAACGTCAGGTAAGAATTATAGATTAATATACCTATCCCAACAAGTACATTGTTTTTTATAAAAACAATAGAAAAAAATTACAATGACCTTTGGTTCAATCCCATGAAGTACTGAATATGTAGTCCTCAATTAGAATTCAGTTAAAACTAAATTGTGAATTGAAAAAATGAAATATATGACCCTTTTACACTCTTAATGGAAGTGATTTTTCCTTCGCCCATTTTGTAAATATTATACTTTATTATCTTTTATAAGCTCAATATCCCAAATTATGAAGACACTAACGATGGTAAAAGAACCACAACATTTAAATAGTAATTTTCCTATAAACACTAAATCATTAATTAAAATATAAAACCATTTTCATCCATAAAATATTAATTCTCATTGATGGAATCATGAAAATACTTATCATTATTTACAAATGTTTAAATTTTCAAATGAATCTCAAATAAACTAATTGATCTCACAAAATTCAGGAAGTCTTCTCTCTCTTGTAAGCCTAAAATCAATATGAAGGTCACCCAATACCCATTATAAATTGTTTTGTATCTAAAAGGATTAATGAAAAGACTTTACAGATAGAATTATTTATATACACATTCCCATTGGAGTTTCAAAAGTAGTTCTTATAAACTAATAAATCTTCATAATGTTTTAATGACCAATCCTTCCAAAAGTTAGAGATAATATTTTATAGAATAATTTTACACTCCTAGTTTAAAATTTCAACCTATTCATAGATTGTAAATAAAAAAATTCATATTTCATGAGTACAACTATACTGCTCCATCAATTATTTTTATTTAATTTTTTTAAAATGGGTAAAAAATTTGATTATAAGTTAATTAAGAACCCCAAATCACTAAATGATGTTCTTTTTAATAAATTTAATCACATAGATAACTTTAATTTTGTGAATTGATATATGTTCTACCCACATACATGCATATATTAATCTACCATAATGTACTCATTTCAATTAGAATATGGAATTGGACACATAAATCCCAAACCCAATAAATCAAAAATTTCAACCGCTAAAATAACTTTATGAGGCATCTCCAACTTCATACCATCATTTTCTATCCTCTCACACTTATCAAAACATAAATCGATACTAATAAAATCCATAGACAATGTAGTCCCATAAAAAATCTTGTAAATCTTTTTCAGATGTCATTACAGCCCCATGATGACACCCCAAATGATGCTCATGAAAACTCTCTTATATTGGTTAAATTATATAATTAGGCACACACCTTTTAAAAATGACATTAGACTATCTCTTAAATAGTATATGGTCATCCCACATATAATAATTAAGATCATAAATAAATTTAACCCATTTATTTTATGAAACATCATTTGGAATAACAGCTTCATCTAGGAAATTAGAAAATTCGGTATACCAAACATATTTATTAATTGAAAAATTGAATAATTTACATAAATAAAAAACAAATTAATCACCCATAATACAACATTTTTGTACTGTCCAACCTTAAAAAATTACCAGACACAATATTTTTAGCTACATGCTTATCCACAATTTCCAAATAAAAATATATCTATAAAATTATCAACCTATTTATTCTTTGTTTTACCAATTTTTTTAGTAAAATTAAATACAAAATTGAATTTTTTACTTATATAATGACTTTAAATCCTATTATGTGTTTCCTAAAATTCAAAAAAAAATTGCATCCCAAAAATTTTCATTAATTATTGTTGTATTTCTTTTGAGCATCATCATAAAAATGATTTCATATTACACAATATATCATTTCATATATTTATACTATCATAGAAATTCTCTAACATCAAAATCACTAGTATCAAAAAATATTTAAAATGGTAATTTATAATTAGGTTTATTGATAATGGGCGATGCATAGTGTTTTTTCAAATGAATGTTAAAATATTACAAATGTGTTTTTAAAAAAATAGAAAAGGTGTATCTTTTTTCAAAAAGAACCACATGGTATTTGTTATTTTTCTATAAAATTTAATGAAAACTAGATAAAAACTATAATTTCCTAAATATAAATAATGTTTCTTGAAATTCTGGGAGGAGGAAATTATTAGACTACATGTATCATGAAATTTAAAACCATAGTTCACCTCTTAGAGAAATTATGGATAATAATAATAACATTTTTCACTTTGTATTGTCATGTAACCAAATTGATAACTGTGTTGGTCTCTATGATGCTCTCCCAAAATAGATCTATATTTTCTAGATAGCTCCCAAATGTTATCCCAAGAATTAAAAAATGATTTATAAAAACCTAAATGATCCTTGAAAATATATCACAAAAAGTCACCATGAACCGTTGAATGTTTGATGGGGAACCACATTGTCTAATGGAAATTAAATAATAGGGAAAATTTTCAATTCGGCATGTGAAGGTATCCTTTTAATGGTTTTCTAGATAAATGGATATCTGTTTGTGACCATAATACACATTGAGTAAATAGAAAAACTCATTTATATGTATCCTCCCAAGAATTTGATCTAAAATTGGATTTAGAAATTGATATTTCCTTATAGATGAATTAGTATTTTTATATTTTATTTTGGCTCCCAATTTTGTTATTTTTTGAACCTGATGATGTTCATTCTTCTCTTTGGTTATAATTGTGAATTCTCATTTCTTTGGAACAATTGTAACAGGTCTATTCAAAGTACTACATGATATGAGATACATGACACCAACATATTACAACATAATAAATTATTCTCTTATTAACCTTTTCATGATTGGATTTTGTCTTCTTTGACCCTAAACTCTTGGTATGTGTTCTAGATCTGTATGGATCCTATGAATGTAAAAGGAGGGGGTAAGTTCCATGGTTTATTCTATATGCCACCAAAATATTTTTTGTTTTGAAATTTTTACAATCACTGATTAATATTTTCCATTTATTTTCATCCACCTCCTCTGAGATACCAACAAAAAGAGTTGATTTTTTACTTTGAATTGTGTATCTCAACTCTAATGGTAATGGTTTAGATTCAAAATTGGATTCATGTGTATGTAATGGATGAACCCAAAGCTAATGTGGTCCAAGTACTTCAGTTGGATTCTTAAAATGATTTTGAAAATTAGAAATATTATCAATTTCAAATCAATATTTTTTTCTTTTCTCACAACTTTATAAAGTTTAAAACCTTATATATTATTTTTCTATTTCAAATTTTAATATATATTTATTTTAAAATAATAAAATATTCCAAAATACATCATTCACAATTATAAAAGTGATTATCATTAATTTTAGAAAGGAAATCATCCTCAAACTCGAAAAAAAAATTATTTCAGAAAGTAAAAATTTATCCGTATCACCTCACATCATAATTGGAAATGAATTAATTTCTAAATCTGGATTGTTGTCTATATTATAATTTTTTTCAAAATAAAAAATGTTAGAAACATTATTTACAAATTTTGAGAGATTTTTCTTATTTGATTACTTTTTACCCAATTGTACATCATGAACTTATGAATCCCCAACCTATAACATTTATTAAATTAAGAAATTCTCACCGAATTTTGGTTATTCAAAAAACTTTAAACACATTAAATTTTCATTATTACTCCCCAAAACATTAAAAACAATTTGACACTAGGAGTCATTAATAAGAGTACCCTTAGTGGCCAAGAAAGGGATACCTAGAATGATGGGAACCACTTGGCCACCCTCAATTCAGAAAAAAAATTAGATAGTAAAAAAATGTATAAACCAAAAAAACAAGTTATCTACGTATAATTATTGGAACCACATGGTCACTATAAATTTTCAAAAAACAAAATTAGATAGTAAAAAATGTACCAACCCAAAAAAAGTATCTACACTTATTATAGCAGTTTTGATCGATCATTCATCAAAATATAAAATAATAGTTTTTGGTTGAATCTTATCGAACTCCAATTACTGAAATATGGATGAAGGGATTACATTTAAACTATATCCATGATTTTGAATATATTTATGGTTTAAAATATTCAATAAGGTTCATGGATTGACTAAATTCATGGGATCATTTATTTTTGGTTGAATTTTAAATTGACGAATGGAAATGAAATATTTATTAATTTTTTAAGTGGTAAATTCAATAAAATTTTCATATTTGAGAAAATTAGTTATTTTAGATATAAAGTTATATGAATAAAATTCATAATGAATTGAATGTTGACCTGGGATGGTTGAATTTTCCAATGAACCTGAGTAGTTTATAACCATTATCATTTTTTTGAACCTCGTAGGAAATGGGGTGGGCAGGGAAAAGTTAATTATTGTAGTTATAATTAACTAAAAATAAACATATTTATCCTCCCACCTATTAATTTTCATTTTAGAATATTTGTCAACCAATTTTATTTTGTTGAACATCTTTATTTTCATCATTTTCTATGATGTTTTCATCATTTTCATTTTGAGTGTTATGTGGTTTTTCATTTACAAAAATCATCTATATTTTCATATTGGAAATTCCTAGGTTCATTTCTAGCTAATTTTTGAGATATTAGACTAGTTTATATTTTTAAAGCAATGATATTTTCTATATTTTTATCATCACTTGTTCTAGGTAGTTTTATTTTTCCTTTACCATTTAAATCCCTATCCATTTCAAGTATTTTCATTTGAATATTTTTCATATGATTATGGTAAGAAACAAATTGTGACACTATATTAGTATTATTACTATAATATTAGGAATACATCATAGAAATAATTAATTTAATTAAACCCTGAATATTACATTGATAATTTAAAGTTTTAACTAGTTTATATTTTTATAAATGGGTAAAGGATCTTACGAAAGACGTGGGCCATCAGTAGGTCTTAAAACACATCGATACTTCTAATAACAGGTTAGTTGATTAATATAACCATGATTGTAGTTATTTTAAAAGGTTCAAAAAAATTTCATACATCCCATTCCCAAAACCATAATAATAGAAATATTTAAATGGATATAACAGAAAATAAGATTTTGGAAAATAAGACATAGAATGTTCGTACATGCCGTAATGTTGGCATTAATCCCTAAGTGAGTTTTCATAAGTGACATTATAGATTATATAAGTATTAAAATCATTATTTTTAATAGATTTTTTGTGTATCATAACTTTAGTCCTCATTTATGAACATTTATCATTGGAATTTATCACATGATTATTAAATATTTGTTTATGTTCTTTAGTAGTTTTAATTGAAAAATCGTAACCTAAAGACTAATCTACTAGTGATTTTTTTGGGATTTAAATCATTAAAAAAATTAAATATTATGAAATTTAAAAAATATTGGGGGTTATGAAACAATCATATGATACCGCTCAACCTATATCAGTTCTCAATAAAATAGTTCACCTATTTATTTGACAAATGTGGTAATTATATTTCAAATATATGTAGCCATTCGAATGGGACATGATTCTTTGATGAACGAATTAAGCACATAAACTCAATTATTCAAAATTTATTCCTCTAAATGTGAGAAGCATTAATTTTTATTTTAATATAAAAAAATTGAAAAAACTCTAATATTTATATCTTCTATACTACGCCCTCTTTGTCATAGTTATTAACCTTTGCTTTAAAAATACTGAATGAAGTTCAATGTGTCTTTGTTGGGAATACCATTAAATGGTGAATTCTGAAAAAATGTCTATTTGATCAAATAGTTCATAGAGTGAGGATACAATCTAATTTATGAATGGTCATGAAAAACTATGATTAACTAGAACACTTCAAGTGTTGGTCTTTCAAATTTAACATACCTAAGTGGATGTGGAACAAATATTTTAAGGTTATCAAGAATAATACTTATGTTTTCCATTATACATTAGTTTTTTTATTCATGAACATATTTTTCTCTATATTTCTCATATTAATGGATTCAAACTAATAGAGTTTGATCTAGTTCACATATAATGAGAAAATGATAAATGATTCAACAGGAATAACATCAGATCCAATGATGGTGTTTTTTGTATTTTTCAATGTTTTTATACTTAGTATCATAATTCCATTCCATGAAAATGATACTATATAATTTATTGACTAATAATTGGATATATTGAATTTTATTTTTATTTGTATTATTACTTACACGTTCTATAATTTTAAGAATGGTGTATGATCCACAAGGACCATAAAATGATTTTACATATCAAATATTAAAAAAATAAAAAATTAATACAAAAAATCAAGAAACAAATAATGATGATTATAAGGGATCAAAAATACATGATGAAGGATTATAATAAATGAAAATAAAATAGGAAAAATTAGAATTTTATAAAAAAATGATTGGTGGAATAAAAATTATTCATCATTCATTCAAATAATTAATCAAAAAATCACATATATATAATTTATAACTCCTACTAAATATATTGATAATTAGTAGGTTGATAATGAATATAATATATAACAAACTATTTATTCTATTAAATAAAATTATGAATATTATGTATCAAAAAAATTTAAAATTATATTTTTTGAAGAAAATTTTTCCATTAATAATAATGTATAGTTCCCATTCAATAAACTATAATTTTTTAAAAACAATTTACGAAATACAGTATTAATATATTCAATAAATAAGTAGGGTTAATTGATTAATCATAATATATTTTTCCCATAAATTTTCTAACAAAATATTATTTTTATTTCAAGAATTTATATAAATATTCAGATTCAATTATAACTAAAATAAAATAAGGAAGAATGATGGAAATATAATTTTCTTCGCAAATATTCCTTGAAAACTGGATTATTTGATCTATGTCTCTACACCTCACCAAAACTCCCTCTTCCTAATGTGTTTTGTAATTTTTTTATAAGGTATCCTCTATAAGAGTCCCTACTTATATTTTTTATTTCTACAAATATTATTTCATTTTTACTTTTAGGTAGGGGACACATTCCATTGAATTGTCTCATTATTCACCTAAGATCCAACAAAAATTGAAATTTCCAAAAATATTTATCCTATTTGTGTGACATTAATAGAGCCCATAAAAATTTTAAAAATTTGTTTCACTATGTTTCAAATGCATATGGTAATGTTCCCACATGATACGACTTCATAGAATTCCATTGATAGAGTTTCTTTTCATTGAGTCAATCTAGGACAGAGTGATTCATTATTAAGCATAAGTAAACTGTACTCGATCTCATTAGATTTCAATCAAACGACAACACTAAATAAGGAAAAATCCAATAGCCTCTACATATTTCTAACAAAATATAAAACATGTGGGGATTATCATCCACAAATTGATCAGTTTTAGTGTTGTGAAAGAAGGAGTTATATTCTGCCATCAATTCTTACCTGCATAGTGAACAACTAAAATGATTTAAATTCATATCTTCATATTTCCTTCAGTGTTATTTTTTATTTTGTGTTTTTATATAGCTAACTATGATTTCAACACCATGAATCATTATTCCTCAGTCACAATATTCATTTACTTCCCTAACTTGGTTTACATCATTGACTATGGCTATGTTTGAGTTATCCTTTTTCTCTTAAATATAATATCCTCCCACGGGCTCTCGGTATGGTTTAATCTGTGTCCACAAATAGTCATGTATGTGGGCCATTTAAATCGAATCTAGATTGATGTAAAACCACAAGAATGGATATTTATCTACACATTAAAAATATACAACTTAGAATTTAGTAACACAGATTTCAATTTTTATTTATCTTATGCCACCATTTGTCTATTCCCCCATGTAGATTATACTATATCACTTTATGATGGAATTCAGTTATGTGTCCAAAAGTAAATTCACCTTTGTATATTAATTTCCCAATATTTTTTTATGTGGGGAACTCTTATTCATAGAAAATTGAATGAAAATTAGTGTGTGTAATGAATCAAAATTCAAGATTTATAAAAAAATAAACTAAAAATCCATATGTTGTTATTGTAACATTGAATAAATGGTTATTCTGCATCATAAAAATTCAATTGCATGGCCTTAATAAGGATATATTTAATGTGGGATACTATCTCAAAGGCCTCTATTTTATAGAAACAAAAATCATTTAATAATTAAATCAAAATAGTTTGAATTGATGTAATTTCATGGTCTAACATGTTAAATTACTAATTTATTTCCTCAAAAATATTTTAATGTTTAAAAAAGAATTAATATTCAAAAATAGTTACAACCAAAACAAAATAAAACTATTTATGGAAAATTCAATAACACATAAGTGTTAAATGACACAAAATAATGATTTTTTTAATAATATTAAATTAATTTCATTAATCAGTATGAAATTATAAATACTCAATATATATCCACTGTAATCACATATATTCATCAATAACATAATATATTCATGAAAATTATATGTAAAAATGTAATGAAAAAGATTAACATCAATCATCTGAACATGGTGTAAGTACAACTTATTAGGGAACCACCAATGTTTTCTCTTACATAACTTGAAAATACGTTGTGTACACATGTGACATTCACAACTAAATAAATGTTTTTTTTGAAAAAACATAAATATGTAATCAATTTCAAACCTAAATACTTTTTTATCACCCAATATCAACCCAAGATTGATTCGGTTAGTGTCAGAGTTTTTCTGATCATGCCACCCAATCATGCATACAAATAAACAGATCATGGAGGAATCCAATAAAAATATTGATACTATTCAGTAATAACATCCTCAATAGAAAATTTTGAGGATTATGTCATAGGAAATCCAAGTCAATTCCAAATATAAATATTAGGACCATTTCCAATGAATTCTACTTGACTGTATAATTACTAAGAGGATAATGTATTATAAAATTCAATAGTTTATCATTTGAATAAAATGAACTTATCAATGTGATTGTAAATAATATCATATTTTAACCAAATGACCATGTTAATGGAATTCCAAATATTATATCATCTCAATCCATGGACAGTGTCAACGGAATTACAAAACATATCACATGTGTATCTAAGTATCTTGTATCAATAATTCCAAACCATATATTATATAACACCAAGTAACATGTACTTGTAAATCCATCCCCATATAGAAATTTCGTGGATTTTGATTTTCAAAATCTAGTTACAGTATCACTTTTAAATCCAAAGAGTTTTTCCATGGAATTGAAACCTAATATTACATTTGAATCATATGATCACATACTATGAATTCCAAATTATAGTGTATCCTTATAATAGTATTATATTAAGGGCGGTCAAAAAAATTTAGGATTAATTGATGGATCATAAGAGCAACCCCGAGGCTTCCCAGATAGTATCTCATTACATATAGGTGGGTAGTGTTTCTCACCAATACTGTCTCTTATGTCATTATCGATTCATGTTCTAAGTATAAACACTAAATAATCATTAACCATTTTATGTACTCACCATCTATATGGTCAAAACATCAGTTAAGCACCATTCAGGGTCTCATAGGTTTCATTAAGCATGGGCACCCATAACAAATTCCATTATATCAACTAGATCTACTTCATCACAACCCCTCACATGGATGAAATAACTTCACTCGTTAATATTAATTTATTAAAAATATATTGATAACATCATTGTAAATCCATGCACACATTGACATCAAGTGTTGGAATAGTTCCCATATTACATACTTTGTCATTCAATAGACCATCTCAGGAGAACAAATAATGTATTTTGAATTAATCAACCACATGGCCCAATGAGCATTCCCGATATCTGTAGAATCACAACATGAACTATTGTATATTTTAAAGGAACATAATAATAATTCCACACTCAATATAAAAATGAAATCTGTAAACACCAATGTTTTATAATGTATAAATATAATAAATCCTATGTTAAAAAACAACCATACAAGGACAGTTACATCTTATGTGTTGATAAAAAATTATAAAACATAAAACCAAAAAATAGTACCTAAATCATTGCATAGTTACACCTCTACATGACCATATGTCACCACTATACCAAACCACTAGAAGGAAACATGTTCATAGAGATTGATCTTCAACATGATTTTAATCCATTTTCTTTTATTATAAAAAAAGAAGGCTGAAAATTTCTAATGAAAAAAGTATATTGTGAGAAATAAATATTAGTAGGATACCACAAAAAACTATACAACATTTATACACATATATCAATTAGTTATTATTTTCAACATATATCTAAAAAATATTAAAAGAAAACATTTTCTATATAAAATCATCAATTGGTTTTCTATTAAATAACATGCCATATTTGATAGAAAAATAAATATGACACATAATTTTTCAATTACATATAAATAAATGGTTAAAATTGGTTTCAGGTATCATTATCCATATCCATATGAATATTATGTGAAAAAGTAACCATTTAAAATATCATGCATGTAATGTATCCCATTTTTTCTAAAACTAGAAAATCCATGAAAAAATGTTGTACATAACTAAGAAAAACATGAAACACTAGACAACATAAGTGTAATATAATGTATATGACCCTTGGTTCATTAGAAATTCCACCCACATGATTCCATCAAATCATAATCACTAATCCCAGTGGTAGTTAAAACCATTGTGTCCATAAAATCCTATATAAAAAAAAACCTTATTTTTAAAACACATTTCATCTACCCTAAAGATCAGTTCCCAAATAACTAAATCATTTTGATAAATGAATATGAAAGTAATCCATAATAACATAGGGATTTTTAAGAGATATACATAGGATAGAGACACCAACCACAAGAATAATGAAAATCTCATTACCTTTAAAATTATTAATATAAAAAAGTAGATATTGTCTGCATGATCCTGAATCTATAGAGATCATAATCAGTTCTCAATACTCAAGATTTTATTTGACAATCGCAAAAAAATTTTGTTTAAATGGATCTATGTAATGAGGGAATAAAGATACATCTCGAGAATAGTTAGGAAATTGAGAGAAAATAGGAATATACTTTAATGGGATCTATCTAAAATGATCATGAATCATCATGAAATCAAGGGGAGAGTCCTCATAATCATCATGGAGGGCCAGGGTCAACATAAAAAAATAAGAGGGGATTAGAGTCAATAATAACCAATCCCATTATGGTAATTTTACATTTTTACAAGATCATACCAAGTCATAGAGGTAGGCAGAAAAGTTATAAAAATGAAGCACTAACTGTGTGATAGCTAGTATCTCTTGAAAAACCAATTTTATTATTTTTGGAATAGCCACATGATTATAATTTCTTAGGAATGTGAACATTAAAAGATATAATACCATTAGTGGATTATCAAGGCCTTGGATTCACATGTATCTTGGTTGTATCTACAAAAATACCATCTTACTCATAAAAATGGCATTTTTTTTAAATATAACCCCTTACCCTTTGAGTCCACTATCTGGATATTCCCTTTAATCAAGGAGTTGTTCAAATCAAACGAATAATCTTCCAAATCTATCACATGGGATGGATCCATAAGAATATTCATCAGTTGGGAAGCATAAAAAATCATGAATATAAGTCAAATGAAAAAGAATGCTTAATTGATAATCCCCCTTCCTCTTTCACTATGAAATATTTAATGGGTTTATATAAAAAGTTTCAGACTCAACCTTATTACCTTAACAACTATTTCTTAACCAAGGACAACAACTTTGAAAAACATGATAACCTACATCATACTCTATGTGATGATGAACCAACTAGAATATGATTTCTGTAATCTCAATGATATCTCACAACAGTTCCTAATAAATTTAAAGATATATTTTATCTCTTGTGGGATACTCAATATAACTGAGGACCATTCTCAGACCTTTATTCATTAAATTGGAGATATATAAGGCCTCATATACAACAACAAAAACTGAGAAAATATAATCATTTTCTAATAACTATTATTATTATAGTAAATTGTTTCTATGTATATATATTTTTATAAGATTAATTTTTTTAACAAAGGGTTTCCAAAATAATTCATTTAAGATTTTTGATGGATTTTTTAGGCTGGTCATACGTATGGGGGTGATAATTAATGTTCAACTTCAATTGAGAACACTTTGTTCTTTACATTCCTCTCAAAAACTGGGAAAAAGTGATGTTCTCTGTATGAAATTATATTGACTGGAACAACATAGATTCTATTCTTCTCCCACACATATAATTTTATAACATCATCTGCATTTTTTATTCATTTATATGTTTGAAATTCACATATTTCGTTAGTCCACAAACAAAAACCCATATAAAATATTTACCACTTTGTATAGTAGGAATGCCAATCCTAAATTCCATATTTATCAAATATCTTTTAGAAACTATAATAGTTAAATTTCTTCCTAAACTGAAAGGGCTTTAATGTTCCATTTTAATTATCCATCAAGATACTAGTAAACAAAATCTGAAATAGATCGCTATATTCTCAACCACTAATAATAACATCTCAAGTCATGATATATCATAAAATATCTAAGGAACATTTTCCAATAAAATAATTTTCCATCTTCCGTCAATTTTAGTCTATGTTATAACATAACAAACATCATACCACTAATGATAAATACTCCATCGAGAGGATAATACCACTCAAATGAGGTCTCCACTCCATAAAAGATATTTCTATTACACTAACATACCACATCTTCATCGTATATAAGTAAAATAAACTCATTAATAAGAGATTAATCCCAAGATCAATCTAGGAATACCTATTTGTTTGATCTCCCTTCAACGAAGATAATCTCAGTAAGCATGCTCATTAATTAATAATATTCTATAAATTAATTGACATCCTAGGTTAAAAACATTTTCCTAAAAGTGCCTGCAACCACATTCTCTTTTCTAATGGAATATTTAATTTATGATTCAATGGTTTGAAGGTATTGTACATGTCATCTATATCTCATGTTTTGATATCTTTGAGTTAAGATATACTTAAGACTCATATGTTTTAAATACACAATGAATCCTTCCCCAAAGAGGTAGCAACACATAGTCTTTAGAAGTTATATCACACTATCGAATCAAGATCTGGAGTTGGAATGTTAATATTATGAGGGAATAACTAATAAGAGGCATAAGATAATACATGCCTTCCATATATAAAAAGAATACCCAAAATCATACCTGAGGTGATTCAGTAAACATCATTTCCCAAACATAAAATAGGGAGACTAAAAATGAAGTGGAATTCAATATCACTTTCAACTCATCAAATGATCTCTACCACTGATCTCTCTACACAAAAATCACACACTTACTGGATAAACCTATCATGGTGTATGTGATATTATATAAGTATTAAAAAAATATCCTATATAAACTATATAATCCACATGAACAATAGATCATAAAAATATTTCTAGGTCTCTCTTAATATATCAACAATTGAATATTATTGAAATCCTTTTAGGTAACATTCTCAAAAGTAATATATACCAAAACATTCACCTATTAAATCAATAATTTACATTTTTTACATCTTTATATATAAATATGATCATAAAATATTTCAAAAAAATAAACAAATTTTTAGCATGGTCGTTCACCAAATTGGGAAAATCAAGGATCCTTCCCAAAAAAATCACTATGAAAGAATAAAAACCCGCTATTAGATTTGATTAATCAATTAAATAAAAATTAAACGAGACTTAGTAAGAAAAATTGAGAATAATATATTCTAATAATTCTTATAGATAATCGTAAATGTTATCTTTTGAATATCCTCCCACAGACACAATGCTGGGGGTACCCTGATCACGTAATTTTTTATGAAACCCATCTATATCCCTTGAGCTGATGAAAAAATTCACCAATATTGGGAATGGGTAATTTTTTATTAACGACATAATAATAGAGTTTTTCATAATCCAAAAAATGTAGATACTCTCATCCTCCTTCTTTGGAAAAGATCAATAGTGATGCTCAATGTGAAATACTATGATGAATAAATTATATATTATTAAGATCATTAGGAAGAACCATTAATTATTTTAATTCAGTGGGTTCTATTTGGTATGAGGGTAAAAAAATTTGACTCATCCCTTAAAGAATGTCTATATAGAAAAGAACTTCCCTATCTAGTTGAAATCCTAAATGATGTACTAGAAAATATATAGGGTACTCACTAACCAATATTTGAAGAGGGACACAAATAAATGATTCCAACGAATCAAGAAACATTTCATATAAATAGAATGATAACATCTAAACACTAGGGATACCAAGAACTATTATACTCGATCTAGGGTCCTAGTTACTATAAAATAACTGTGTGACTCTATTGGAAAAATGAAACGAACCCTAATAATTATAATAACCAATCTCTTATTTTCATCTAATCATTTAATCAATGTCAAATATGTGAGATAATATTTCAATATCATGACCTAAAAATGACCATAGGGTTTCAATGTCAATGATCATCATCCAACATTTGGGACCTCTAAAACTCAACTCTAAATCAATTTCAAAAAGTTTGTAAAGAGTCATCATGTATGTAACACCCCGAGCTTCCATGATACGCTTCTCATTCAATAATGCAATAGCTTGCATTGTACGCAACTTCGAGTTCTAAAACACCGCGACTAATCAAAGTAGCCGTTATGAATAGTAATAACCGCTTTTTAAAATTATAGAAATTTTATATTTCAAAATGGACTTCATTTTTGGATTCGGAATATCGAAATTATCCTATGTGTAATTTTTGGTATTTTTCTGAGAACTTCTAATTTTTTATGAATAGTGAAAAATACTTAAAAACAACTTTTTTAATAAAAATAATTTATTGTGATAAATTATACTATTTAGTGGTTTTAAAGTATAATTAGAATATATTTTTTACCATTTTATCCAATGGTGGTCATTAGAATTAATTTCACTTTGAAATTGGACATAAACAATTGTCAATCTTTTGATATAAATTGTTTCTTAAAAACATGCTATTTGTTGTGACAGCGGGAATTAATTATAAAATTAATTAATGAAAATTATATTTTTGGAATTTTATGAAATAGACATCATTTTTGAATTCGGAATATCAATTATAGCTTAGTGTGAAATTTTGGCCTTATTCTGAAAAACTTCAATTTTTTATGAATAGTGAAACCACTAAGTGGTTGTTAAAAACTGATTTTCCGTTAAAATGAAATATTACCACTTCTGTGATTTGATTTTCAAAAATCCAACATACATGGTTGTCTTTAAGAAGTAAAATGTGGTTCAATGAGATTAAAATAATTTTTTGGTGAATAGTAACTTTTAAGTTCTTAATCGCGATTAGAGGTAATTAGTGTAGTTTAAGGTAAAAATAATGTTTTAATAATATTATATGAGCTTAACACTTGTCCTACTCATATTGGATGAGTCATGGCCGACCAAGACAACCCATGGGTCAACTTGGGGACCCCATGGAGCCACTTTAGTTGGAAAATGACATTAATATATATTTATTTAATGTTAAAATTAAATTGAGACAAACATGAGTTGTTTTACTAAAACAGTTTTTAAGTGGGGTTACACAAGTCCAAATTTTGATTATAAATATTCATTAGAAATCTAAAAAGATTTACTATATCATAGTATTTTTTTTATAATTTTTAGACATTATATAAATTAAATTAATTATGACATCATGATGATGCAGCGATGACCTCATTATTTAACGATTTAAATAAAATGGAAAGATAATGTAAAATCCAAAGCGTACACTTGTCAAAAACTTATTGGATGAGTAGATTTAGAACCCTTATCATCTTATACTCTAATTATATAAGTTTCGGACCTCTAAAATCCGAAACTCATTTTATAATAAAGTGACTTTTCTTTACTTTCCAAGAGTGCCCCTCCTCTCCACTTATAAAAGGCCCGCACCTCTCCCACCTCATTTACACTTTCAAGCCATTTGGCTCGGTCAACCTCTGCACAAATACTCTCCCAACTTCCCCCTCTTACTCCTAGAAGCCTCACTTTGGGCAGAACCCTTCCCAAGGAAGCCTTTGGCTCAAATCAAAAAGAGTTACCCGATTTTGAGGTAATGTCTTCTCTAATGTTGTTTTGTTTTATTTTTCTTCCCCAATCCCCTAAACTATTTTCATTACATTATTTTGTAACAAAACCAGTATCTAAAATATACTAGGATGTTTTTATGATAAGGATTTGGTTTACACTTACACACACCTTCGTCTAATGGTTAAAGAACTTACGGTTTCTGTGGATGGAGAATTTCTGCCTCACGAAACGATGATTGTTCAACACTCATATAACATCTTCAAAGGTGGCCATTAAGATGTCACTATTTTTATATATGATATATAATATGTTTATGTTTTACTTATGCTTCTGTATTTCTCATTTATGGCATACTTTATGATTTCCATTATGGGTAAAACGCGATAATTCCATTTTAGGAAGTGCGGACTACCGCCCCCTCAAAGTGATTTGAATCGTTAATGCCATATGTGGGATGTATAAAGGATGGAGTAAATGGTATTATACACTATATTATACTGGAACTATATTATACCTTTATATAATTATGATTTCATTCCATTAAATATGAAATAGAAATGAAAGTAGCGTTCATGCGTACGTACGACTTACCGTCTCCATGAACGGTGCATTTCATTTCTTACCTCTAAATGTTACGTAATATTATGAATGAATGTATATACTATATATATATGATATATATGACATCTAAATCATGAATATAATTCTAGAGATAATGGATATTCTACCACATAAACAACTTGTAAATATAAGAAGTTTATTATTGACTCAAGTACCAAAGATCGACAAAACGACCGTTATTAACTTCAATAATTACATAATGTTCATAACATGGTAATAAGTGATATAAAAGGAATAATGAACATGAAAAATGTTCTCAAGTAAATAGAAATTAACTCTAGTTTATTATTCAGGAGGTTAAAGAACGGTCGAGTCAGGACAAGACGCAAGGTAAGGGAATTTTTAACCCAATTTCCATTCTTTGGGTTAATCTCCTACTTTCAAATTATGTCATGATATTATTATGTCATATCTTGTATTTTTACATTATTTATGTGTACTTATAGTGAATAAACATTTTAGATGTACTTTATTTAAAAAAATTATCTTTTTAAGGACCTCGTCTCAATCCCTTTCATTGAGGCATATTTGGTTTTATACACAACTTTCTTTTATACGGTGTATAAACCCCTTTGACTTTTACGTTTATTCAAAAGGAATCTTTTTTATACGAAGCGTTTTGCTAAACGACAAAAGGGAATGTTTTTCTTTCCGTACTTATGCGGCGACAACGACTTCTCCACCGTCGTGACCATTATTTGAGTTTCGGCTTCCTCTACAAGCCATCATTTTTTTTAATGAAAAATAAATACAAAGTTTTAACTTTCTTTTATTTTGGTATTGAAAATGGTTTTGAAAGAGTTTTTATTATAACAATGTGTTGTATTGATATCTTGTGATTGAAATGTGGAAATGTTATGTTTCCTTTATGTGATACGTTTATGTTATGGTTTATGATATGTTTAAACTTATTCATATGAGGAATGTATTGGACTTAATAAGTGACGGGTGGAGCCCGCTATAGCTCCTCGATGCATCGGTAGGTCTCATGAGACAACTAGACATGGAATTAGCTGAGGCCCTTTCCCAATTTGATTTATGGTTTTGGCCAAGGCCTTAATCATTTTAGACGTCTTGGCCGAGGCCTTGACAAAATGTTTCAGAATGTCCGGCATTATACATTCCCTCATTATGAAAGTGGTTATTGATATTGCATGTGATTATTCGACTAGTAGAATATCCATGCGAGTATGTAAATGGCATTATCTAATTTTATTTTTTCCATATTATGTTGATATTCATGTTTAAAAGGCTTTTGTTTTAGTTATAAATTGCCTTAAATGTTAATGTTTATTTATGAAAGCTTCCGCATTATTGTTATCCTTACTGAGCATCTGAGCTCACCCCTTTCAATGTTTTAATATTTTCTAGGACGTGAAGAAGTATTTTATGAATGACCTGCAGGGATACTCAAAAGTGGATATGAGTGTGGACTATGAAGACTTTGTTATTAGTTTTTCACTTTATGATGTAATGTAACATTTATGAATGTATCTAGTGTTTCCAAGGCTACTAAACAAATCAGTCTTTCGAGACTTGATCTTTTGTGATCATGCCAATGTTACAAAGTAATGCACCGACTCCGGGTAGCTGGGGTCGGGGCGTTACAGTTGGTATCAGAGGCAGTATAGTACTAATCTTAGAAGCTATATTTAGATAAACTCTGATTAGAGCACATAGCCCAAATATAGACTTTGAGTATTAGTATAGAAGAACTTCCTAGAATTTTGTTATTGTATAGATTTTGTGAGTTTTCCGAGCAATACATCCATGTCTGGATACGAGAAGGTAGAGGCAGCTCTGGCACAGATGTACCTAGGGGTAAAACCTGAAAACACTGCTTTGAGCTAGACTCGAACGGGAACTGGTGCACGACAATGGGCCTTGCTGCACTCTTGGTTACGACACTCCCGGGGGATATGCTTAGGATAATTCCCATTTTATTTACAAACCACTATGAACGGTTATGAGTATATACTTCCTCAAATAAAACCTTTTTATGATTATGGATTATATCCATAAATAGTTTAATTTATGTTAAGTATTTTACAAGTATGGAATTATGTATTTTGATTCATAAACTAATCTAGTTTATGCCATTGTTTAGAAATGGTGCCTAGTGGAAAGAATGGAAACTGTATCAATACACGCACTCCGTGTAGGGATTGCCATCCTGCTCAAGATAATTATTGTGGATCTGGAGATACAACTGGTGCTGATCAACTTATTACCATACTGGGACAACTCACTCCAGTTATGAATAATAACCTTACTCGTATGGAGCACCCTAATCTGCAACGTGGAGGATCAATGCTAGACCGTTTCATGAGGCAACAACCACCAACCTTCAATGGGAGTACAAATCCTATAGTAGCTGAGCAATGGATAAATTCCTTAGAGAAAATATTCCATGCCTTAGGGAGTAGTGAAAGGGAGAAGGTTGTCATGGCAGTTTACCGCCTCACTGGAGATGCCGATCAGTGGTGGTCGCTGATTCAAAACACAAAGGAAGATGATGAATTAACAAACATGGAATGACAGGATTTCAAAGAGCTTTTCTTAGAAAAATACTTTCCTCGTGACCATCGAGCAGATATGGAAAGGAAATTTCTGAGTCTGAGGCAGAAGGAGGATGAGAATGTCGCAAAGTATGAGGCTAACATTACAAGGTTAGCGAGGCATGCTGCCGATTATATACGTAACCCAAGGAGTAAGATTGAACATTTCTTTGATGGGTTAAAACCATTTCTCCGTCGAGCTTTAGTATCACAATCCTTCTCATCATACGAAGATATTGTCTCGTGTGCTATCAAGATAGAAAATGAATTCTCTAAGTCTTATGACAACAAAGTAAAGCAAGAGAAGAAGAGAATGGTGGAACAAGAGACAGATAAAGGGAAAAAGGTAAAGAAGGATTTTCCATTATGTGACAATTGTGGGAAGAATCACCCTGGTACGTGCCTAAAAGGAATGGAAGTTTGTTATAAATGTGGAGAAAAGGGTCACCAGGCTCGTGATTGCAAGGGAAAGGAAGAGGCTATCAATGTTGAATGCTACAATTGTAGGGAAATGGGGCATTATGCAAATGAATGTCCTAAGCGTCAAGGAAACTTACCTCAGAAAAGGCCAAGGGATCAAGGACAATCTTATGTTGTTACTACAGTTGAAGCAGAATAACTAATGTATTGGTGCTTTTGGACTCATGGATTATATTCTGGTTATAAGAATAATGTGATATATTTAAAGATTGTACTGCAGTACTTTTTGATTTCAGTAAGGTTTTAATATGATTAATTTAATCATATTTTTAGTATGTGACAATAAGAGAAACTTTTCTTTGTTTGGGGAATCTGATGTTACAATTGATTTTGGAATTTAAAGACCTTTTAGAGAAAGTCTGGATGGAGTTATTTTGGATAACTATTAAGGTTGGAGTGGATTAAGTTGATCTTTGGATAGTATTGTTTATGGTTAAAAAATTTATGATGATTATTTTTGGAATATTATGATACTATAGTTATAGGAAAAGGACAACCTGCAGGGTGGGGCATAACCTGTCGTGTCGGACAAAGCTGCAGGAATCGAACCCACAATCAATGTGCAACAGGCCTTTATTTCCTACCACTAGCCTACAGGAAGTCCCTGGTTATTACAAAATAGTTTTACTAATGTAAATGGTATGTGATAATATTTGGAACCTTATACAATTAGGATAAAAAGAATATTTTTGAGTTCCGTTACCATTTGGAGTAAAAGATGGGTTTGTGGTAAAAATTTATTAACAAATGAAAGTATACATAACAAGTATGTTGTCACGACCCATCCTCGGGGCCCGTGCCGTGACTACCACAAGCCCGCCTTCCTTAGGCCAGGGGCTGGCGACTAGCACCAAAGGCGTAAAATCCCGATAACTGGGAAGGCATTGCCTTTATAAAAGAAAACAAGCACCACAGAGTACAAGCGGAAGTAAAACACTAAGTACAAAAAGAAGAGCTGAAAAGTAAAAAGGGGCCGGAAATACAAGCCCAACTGTAAAGTACAACTCGAAAGGGAAAACAGCGACTGAAAAGTAAAGCTGCTACGCTGAGATGTCCCCTGGAGATCCCACCTGTAGGGTGGGTACAGATAGCTCCTCTGCTTCTCGGGTCCCGCCGTCTGCTCCAAGTATGTCCCGCCCAGTGGTCTGCCTCTGGGTACCGCCTCGTCGTATAGTCCACCTCTAGGTACCGTCCAGTCCTCGAACACTCGGCCTCTGCCAGTAATGGCCGTCGTCTGCAACCAACACAACGAGGTGCGGGCATAGCCCGTGCAGGGGTGAGTATAACGATACTCAGTAGGGACCCCGAGACCCTCAAGGTCTCACTAAAACCAACAAGGATAACCACAAGAAGATCACAACAGATAAACTCTACTTAGGTATATGCCCATACATATACCTAAGTTATCAAGTAACCCTTCTCAATCATGAGGAATCACAAGGATCATGAGATCAACGGATAACTACTACCCAGGTATATGCCCATACATATACCTAAGTTATCAAGTAACCCATCTCAATCATGAGGAAACACAAAGGTCAAAGTCTCAGCTCAAACCAGGATTTTCATTATCGAAACCGTAACTGCTGAAGAGCCCCGTCACTGAAGTGTGCAGTAGTCCTGTCACGACTCCGAGGTACTGCTCACTAACCTAAGACTGCTGAGGTACTCCTCCTGTCGAGTACTGCGGGTTTGCGGCCAACTACCTGGCGCTCCGTCCGCTGAGGTATGTCACCCAAACACAGTAGTGCACACCCCCTAGTAGCCTGCTGAGGTACTCTCCGGACGAGTACCGCGGGTCTGCACTGTCACACACGTAGTGCTCCATCCGCCATGGGTCTGCACCTCAGAAAGTAGTGCTCCGTCCACTGGACTAGTCGACTCACTCCAAGTCGAATCGGTCAAGCAGTCGTCAGGTCTCAGCCAGTTACACGGTCTCCGTACTCAGCACGCTCGTCTCCGGGAGGATCCGCTCCACGAGCTACTGGTCGATACTCCAAGTATCACAAGTCCCGCAAAGAAGTATCTCAAAAGACCGTCTCGTCACAGGGGTCTCAACGCAACAGACGGCGCGTCGATCGGACGCCCGGTCTGTGAGTTATTAGCTTTATCGTCCCAGGGGCCCGGTTGGTTTCGTGAGTGAAACCAATCCCGGCCGTATCTCAACTGTACCCTGAAATCCCATAGGGTATACTCATAGGGACCGTTACTAAACGTAAACACCAACGCCGCTGACGGTTCGTCAAACGGACGTCCTGTCTGAAGATATCATCTTTTCCGTTCCAGGGGCCCGGTTGGATTTCGGGTGCGATCCAACCCGGCCACTACTATCTGTATCCAAAACTCGAGCGAAGGATGCCAAAAGTTCCGTATCGTCAACAGGAAGTCAACGCAACAGACGGCGCGTCAATCGGACGCCCGGTCTGTGAGTTATTAGCCTTTTCGTCCCGAGGGCCCGGTTGGTTTCGTGAGCGAACCAAACCCGACCGTACTCCACCTGCGTCCAAACCTCGGGCGGAGTATGCCAAAAGATCCGTCTCTCTAAGAGGAACACAACGCGGCTGACGGCACGTCAATCGGACGTCCGTAGCTCAAGATATGAGCGTTTCTGCTCTGAAGGCCCGGTTGGTTCCGTGAACGAACCAACCCGGCCGAACTCAAAGTAAACCGAAACCTTGAGTGCGATATACCGAAACGACCGTCTCGATCCAAGGATCGCGTTGCCGCAGACGGTTCGTCATTCGGAGGTCCGAGGCTCAAGTTATGAGCCAAAAACCAAATCTGGTTCGAAACGGGGGGGTCCGGGTCCGGGCTGACCTGGCCCGACCCCCCCCCCCCCCCCCCGGGGCGGCGCGGCGGCGGCGGCGGCCCGCGGCGGCGGTGCCTGGCGCCGCACGAGGTGGCACGCGGGGGGCTCAGCCCCCCGCTGTTTTGAAGGGCGGCGCGGCACAAAGGGCCGCGCCCCTTTGTTTTTTTTAAGAAGCCCCCCCCCCCCCACGTGGGGGGCCTGTTGGCACCGAACCAAGGGTGGGCCGGCTTCCCCCCTCCTTCAAGAACAGCCCCCCCTCTTTAAGAGGGGGTTTTTATTAAAACGGCCGGGGAATTAATTTCCCCGGTTTTAATGACTTCCGGCCGGCCAGCTGGCCGGCCGGTTTTCTCCAACGGGACCGGAAATTTCCGGTCCCCCCCTTCGGCTTCCGACGCCGGCGGCCCGGCCGCCGGTCTTCTCTTCCGCCGCGGCCCGGAACCGGCCGCGGTCTCCTCGTTCCGCCGCGGCCCGGAACCGGCCACAGTGTTCTTCGTCCGGCGCGGTGCGACGGCACCGCGCCCCCTTCGTCGTGCCATGATTCTTTTCAACACGGCGCAATGGCGTCGTGTCCTTGAAGATTTTTCCTTGACGTAGTGCGACGGCGCCGCGTAAATTATTTGTACGATCATCCGCGTGGTGCGACGGCACCACACCACTTGCTTCCTCACGCAAGAATAAACAACATGAACGATGGAGGGGGGTTCGGCCGTGTTCATGCGGTCCGATCCCCCTCACGTTAAATAAATAACTCAACTTAAACATTCAAGCCTCAAGTTAGACATGCGAGATCCACGTTCAAGAAATGGAATAAATAAACAATGAATCAACAACCCCTACCTCGGGTTTAAGATTCGAAGATTCGTCTACGTTCCGCGGAAGACGGCGTCGCGGAGGTCGGGCGTCGCGGTCGTCGTTCGTCAAATCCGTTGACGAAGAGATATGCCCGAAGAGACACGTTGTTGGTGGATCTTCGTTTGTCGACGAAGAAGGTCCGAGGAGGAAGCGGCGTTCCCTCTTGTTGACACCGAGGACGAAGAAGAGAGGTGTCGTTCTTCGTCGGAGTTTGAGCGTTCTTCGTTCTTCGTCAGAGCATGAAGATGAAGAGGAAGCTCTCCAAAAGCTCTCAAGGAGACAAACAAACAACCCATCATAAAATAAGATAACATCTTATTTTATTATTACAAAACTCATAAGAATTTCAAAAGTTTGAAATTCAAAAAGGGTTTAACTCCCAAAATTAATTAAGAGTAACTTAAGCCAATTAAGAGGGGGTTAAGGGAACTTGAAAAGTCTAGGGGTTCGTGTGGGCCCCACCACACTTAATCCTCCCAAGGGAGGTTAAGTGGGTGTGGGTCCCACTTCCAACCCCCTTTGGTAGGTTTTTAACAAACTAAAAATAATATTTGTCTTACACAAATTTTATTTAACTCAACTGTAAACCCCAAAACTTAACATTCAACCCGCAACAAACGCAACTCTCGAAAAGGTCTCTTTAAGCGAATATCGGCGCTGGGAGTTCATCGGTGCCCTCGGATTTCAAATCCGAGCACCGGATCAAAAGTTAGGAATTCCCGCTCGTTCGTTCACTGAATGTACCCGAGCCAAACTTCGGAAATTAATTCTGGGCACTCCGGGCCTCGGAATCAGGTGCCGTCTGAAACCGCGCTCTTGTAAAATTCTAAATAAAATTAAGAAAAAATTTCCCTTGAATTTTACGGGTCTTTACATTACTCCCAGCTCATGACTTTACGTCCCCGTAAAGATACAACATATACTAGGGAAACAAAAGAGGGTACTGAGCACACATCTGAGCCTCCCGCTCCCATGTGCTCTCCTGGAGATTCCCGTGCCGCCATCTGTTGCGCACAAGAGGAATCGATCGTCCATGTAGGACCCGCTCCTGTCGATCCTCTATCTCCACCGGGACCTCCGAAAAGTCGCCCCATCGTCAACGTCAAGCTTCACATGGTCAGGGATGTGCGTCGGGTCATGCACGTATCTCCTCAGCTGAGATACGTGGAAGACGTCGTGCACCCGGTGCAACTGAGGTGGTAGAGCCAGGCGATAAGCCACCTCACCAACCCTGCTGAGGACCTGGAAGGGTCCGATGAAGCGCGGAGATAACTTGCCTCCTCAGCCAAATCTCCGAATACCACGTCGAGGTGAGACCCGCAAGAAGACGTGGTCACCATCCTCGAACTCTAGTGGCCTCCGCCTCCTGTGAGCGTATGACTTCTGCCGGCTCTGTGCTGTCCTCATCCACTCCTGGATGACATGGACCTCCTCTGACGTGGCCCGGACCATCTCTGGTCCCACAAGAGCTGCAAGATTTCTTCTTTGCCGATAAGAGAAACCTGGTCTCATCCCTTGGATTAACCACATTCTTTGCCTAAAACAGTCAATCCTAACAGGGATGATTCTAATCCATACCAAGGATGACGTCGTAAGGCCTCGACGCTACTACTAAGAGATCCAACCGTTACTCTCACCTCCAAGGGTTGAGTCACACTGTCGGCATCGGTGTGTGGTAACTGGTCTCCTCCAGTAGATGTCTCACAAGTGAGGGTCAAGTCAACAGTCAACTGGAACCTCTTAGTAACATCATAAAAGAGGACAGGAATGAAAACATCACAAAGGATGCGTCTTTTATTATTGCATCTCATAATACAAGACGCTACACAAAAGCAACATCAACATGGAACTAGAAGTACAAGAAACGTATCCACTAGTTCCGCTCCTGTCCACCTGCTTTACTGTTGCTCAAGCATTTGTCGCTGCCTCAACCTCGGTGGCTCCCTCCAAGCCTGCGGATCGAGGAGTCGGACAGTCACGTGCCAGGTGACCCTTTCCGCGGCATGAGTAACACAACCTGCTCCTTGCACGGCTAGCTCTGTTCCCACTCCGGGTGCCCTGCACCACTGGTCCTAAAACCCGAGATCGCCCAACTGCTGGTCTGGTCCTCCTGGACCTCTGCATCATCTGTCTACTGCCCACAGATGACTCGGCTTCTGATCGAAAAACACGCGGTAAAGGCAGAATCTCCTGTACACGCTCGGGGTGTAGAGATACTGGCACAAACTCCACCCCGAAGAGGGTCTCAAAGTCTTCCCATGTGAAAGCCATCCCATCACAAAACTGGAACAAGTGGCTCCACCACCTGCCTGCTGCTGCCTGAAGAAGGCTGGCAGAAAAGGTCACCATGAAGTCCGATGGCGTCCCCACTAGCCTGAAGACTCCCACCACAGCCTCCAGCCAATCCTCAGCCGCCTGCGGTTCCGTCTCTCCCCTGAACCTGGGTGGCCTCTGGCGCTGGAACTCATGCAGCGCACTCAAGCGTCGTGCATCGCCTACTGCTGGGGCTGTTGGCATCGGTGGCCCAACGTATGGTAGTATCGCTGGTGCCTCCACTGATGCCTCAACTGTAAGAGGGCCCTGTACCGAAGCCTCGTCACTCGACATGCTGTCAGCACGCACATCCCTCTGGGCTCTAACTGGTCGTCCGAAAAAAGGCATCCTGAAAGAAACAACGTAACACGATAAAACGATTATACCTGGTGAGCTGACCTGGTTTGAGCTGCTTTAAGGGGAAAAACCTTTGAAAACACACACGCAATCAGTGTTTTCGTGCACAAAGTCGGAAATCAGTTGTCAGGGTCCTGGTGTATGGATACGTCGGCCGCCCGCACCAACACTGGACTCCCTGAACTGAAAACCACACTCGGTACTCTCAACACTATTGCTTCACAGAAAGAAACATCAGAGTTATAAGTTCTACGGTAGAACCGAACTCCTCTGATACCAATTTGTCACGACCCGTCCTCGGGGCCCGTGTCGTGTCTACCCCAAGCCCGCCTTCCTTAGGCCAGGGGCTGGCGACTAGCACCAAAGGTGTAAAATCCCGATAACTGGGAAGGCATTGCCTTTATAAAAGAAAACAAGCACCACAGAGTACAAGCGGAAGTAAAACACTAAGTACAAAAAGAAAAGCTGAAAAGTAAAAAGGGGCCGGAAATACAAGCCCAACTGTAAAGTACAACTCGAAAGGGAAAACAACGACTAAAAAGTAAAGCTGCTACGCTGAGATGTCCACTAGAGATCCCACCTGTAGGGTGGGTACAGATAGCTCCTCTGCTTCTCGGGTCCCGCCGTCTGCTCCAAGTATGTCCCGCCCAGTGGTCTGCCTCTGGGTACCGCCTCGTCGTATAGTCCACCTCCAGGTACCGTCCAGTCCTCGAACACTCGGCCTCTGCCAGTAATGGCCGTCGTCTGCAACCAACACAACGAGGTGCGGGCATAGCCCGTGCAGGGGTGAGTATAACGATACTCAGTAGGGACCCCGAGACCCTCAAGGTCTCACTAAAACCAACAAGGATAACCACAAGAAGATCACAACAGATAAACTCTACTTAGGTATATGCCCATACATATACCTAAGTTATCAAGTAACCCATCTCAATCATGAGGAATCACAAGGATCATGAGATCAACGGATAACTACTACCCAGGTATATGCCCATACATATACCTAAGTTATCAAGTAACCCATCTCAATCATGAGGAAACACAAAGGTCAAAGTCTCAGCTCAAACCAGGATTTTCATTATCGAAACCGTAACTGCTGAAGAGCCCCGTCACTGAAGTGTGCAGTAGTCCTGTCACGACTCCGAGGTACTCCTCACTAACCTAAGACTGCTGAGGTACTCCTCCTGTCGAGTACTGCGGGTTTGCGGCCAACTACCTGGCGCTCCGTCCGCTGAGGTATGTCACCCAAACATAGTAGTGCACACCCCCTAGTAGCCTGCTGAGGTACTCTCCGGACGAGTACCGCGGGTCTGCACTGTCACACACGTAGTGCTCCGTCCGCCATGGGTCTGCATCTCAGAAAGTAGTGCTCCGTCCACTGGACTAGTCGACTCACTCCAAGTCGAATCGGTCAAGTAGTCGCCAGGTCTCGGCCAGTTACACGGTCTCCGTACTCTGCACGCTCGTCTCCGGGAGGATCCGCTCCACGAGCTACTGGTCGATACTCCAAGTATCAGAAGTCCCGCAAAGAAGTATCTCAAAAGACCGTCTCGTCACAGGGGTCTCAACGCAACAGACGGCGCGTCGATCGGACGCCCGGTCTGTGAGTTATTAGCTTTATCGTCCCAGGGGCCCGGTTGGTTTCGTGAGCGAAACCAATCCCGGCCGTATCTCAACTGTACCTTGAAATCCCATAGGGTATACTCATAGGGACCGTTACTAAACGTAAACACCAACGCCGCTGACGGTTCGTCAAACGGACGTCCTGTCTGAAGATATCATCTTTTCCGTTCCAGGGGCCCGGTTGGATTTCGGGTGCGATCCAACCCGGCCACTACTATCTGTATCCAAAACTCGGGCGAAGGATGCCAAAAGTTCCGTATCGTCAACAGGAAGTCAACGCAACAGACGGCGCGTCAATCGGACGCCCGGTCTGTGAGTTATTAGCCTTTTCGTCCCGAGGGCCCGGTTGGTTTCGTGAGCGAACCAAACCCGACCGTACTCCACCTGCGTCCAAACCTCAGGCAGAGTATGCCAAAAGATCCTTCTCTCTAAGAGGAACACAACGCGGCTGACGGCACGTCAATCGGACGTCCGTAGCTCAAGATATGAGCGTTTCTGCTCCGAAGGCCCGGTTGGTTCCGTGAACGAACCAACCCGGCCGAACTCAAAGTAAACCGAAACCTTGAGTGCGATATACCGAAACGACCGTCTCGATCCAAGGATCGCGTTGCCGCAGACGGTTCATCATTCGGAGGTCCGAGGCTCAATTTATGAGCCAAAAACCAAATCTGGTTCGAAACGGGGGGGTCCGGGTCCGGGCTGACCCGGCCCGACCCCCCCCCCCCCCCCGGGGCGGCGGCGGCGGCGCCTGGCGCCGCACGAGGTGGCACGCGGGGGGCTTAGCCCCCCGCTGTTTTGAAGGGCCGCGCGGCACAAAGGGCCGCGCCCCTTTGTTTTTTTTTAAGAAGCCCCCCCCCCCCATGTGTGGGGCCTGTTGGCACCGAACCAAGGGGGGGCCGGCTGCCCCCCTCCTTCAAGAACATCCCCCCCTCTTTAAGAGGGGGTTTTTATTAAAACGGCCGGGGAATTAATTTCCCCGGTTTTAATGACTTCCGGCCGGCCAGCTGGCCGGCCGGTTTTCTCCAACGGGACCGGAAATTTCCGGTCCCCCCCTTCGGCTTCCGACGCCGGCGGCCCGGCCGCCGGTCTTCTCTTCCGCCGCGGCCCGGAACCGGCCGCGGTCTCCTCGTTCCTCCGCGGCCCGGAACCGGCCGCGGTGTTCGTCGTCCGGCGCGGTGCGACGGCACCGCGCCCCCTTCGTCGTGCCATGATTCTTTTCAACGCGGCGCGACGGCGTCGTGTCCTTGAAGATTTTTCCTTGACGTAGTGCGACGGCGCCGCGTAAATTATTTGTACGATCATCCGCGTGGTGCGACGGCACCACGCCACTTGCTTCCTCACGCAAGAATAAACAACATGAACGATGGAGGGGGGTTCGGCTGTGTTCATGCGGTCCGATCCCCCTCAAGTTAAATAAATAACTCAACTTAAACATTCAAGCCTCAAGTTAGACATGCGAGATCCAGGTTCAAGAAATGGAATAAATAAACAATGAATCAACAACCCCTACCTCGGGTTTAAGATTCGAAGATTCGTCTACGTTCCACGGAAGACGGCGTCGCGGAGGTCGGGCGTCGCAGTCGTCGTTCGTCAAATCCGTTGACGAAGAGATATGCCCGAAGAGACACGTTGTTGGCGGATCTTCGTTTGTCGACGAAGAAGGTCCGAGGAGGAAGCGGCGTTCCCTCTTGTTGACACCGAGGACGAAGAAGAGAGGCGTCGTTCTTCGTCGGAGTTTGAGCGTTCTTCGTTCTTCGTCAGAGCTTGAAGATGAAGAGGAAGCTCTCCAAAAGCTCTCAAGGAGACAAACAAACAACCCATCATAAAATAAGATAACATCTTATTTTATTATTACAAAACTCATAAGAATTTCAAAAGTTTGAAATTCAAAAAGGGTTTAACTCTCAAAATTAATTAAGAGTAACTTAAGCCAATTAAGAGGGGGTTAAGGGAACTTGAAAAGTCTAGGGGTTCGTGTGGGCCCCACCACATTTAATCCTCCCAAGGGAGGTTAAGTGGGTGTGGGTCCCACTTCCAACCCCCTTTGGTAGGTTTTTAACAAACTAAAAATAAAATTTGTCTTATACAAATTTTACTTAACTCAACTGTAAACCCCAAAACTTAACTTTCAACCCGCAACAAACGCAACTCTCGAAAAGGTCTCTTTAAGCGAATATCGGCGCTGGGAGTTCATCGGTGCCCTCAGATTTCAAATCCGAGCACCGGATCAAAAGTTAGGAATTCCCGCTCGTTCGTTCACTGAACGTACCCGAGCCAAACTTCGGAAATTAATTCCGGGCACTCCGGGCCTCGGAATCAGGTGCTGTCTGAAACCGCGCTCTTGTAAAATTCTAAAGAAAATTAAGAAAAAATTTCCCTTGAATTTTACTGGTCTTTACATATGTATATTCCCTTACGTTCTTAGTAAATCTCCTAAATAAATTCCTCAACATTATAAAAGGTAGCTTAAAACAAAAATGTTGTCGGTTAACTTTTCCAACTGGGGATTCAATGACCGTTTAACCAATCACAAGTTTGTGATTTTCTTGTAGTTAAACTTTCTCCTAATCCTGTTTTCTATAACTCTCCATCAGACCTTGATGGTTTGTTTCTCATCCATATCAATATTTTCATAGAATCCTATAATGGTCTATATCGGGTGACCTTTGTACTTATCTTGCTTTCTTTTAATGTTATATATTTATTAACCTTATTTCCGATGTGGGTTTTCCACAAAGGTATTTTCTATTTTCAACCTTTTATTTTCAAAGAAAATTTTCAAATTGCGAGGACGCAATTTATTGAAGGAGGGGAGAATGTAACACCCCGAGCTTCCAAGATACGCTTCTCATTCAATAATGCAATAGCTTGCATTGTACGCAACTTCGAGTTCTAAAACACCGCGACTAATCAAAGTAGCCGTTATGAATAGTAATAACCACTTTTTAAAATTATAGAAATTTTATATTTCAAAATGGACTTCATTTTTGGATTCAGAATATCGAAATTAGCCTATGTTGAATTTTTGGTATTTTTCTGAGAACTTCTAATTTTTTATGAATATTGAAAAATAATTAAAAACAACTTTTTTAATCAAAATAATTTATAGTGATAAATTATACTATTTAGTAGTTTTAAAGTATAATTAGAATATATTTTTACCATTTTATCTAATGGTGGTCATTAGAATTAATTTCACTTTGAAATTGGACATAAACAATTGTCAATCTTTTGATATAAATTGTTTCTTAAAAACACGCTATTTGTTGTGACAGCGGGAATTAATTATAAAATTAATTAATTCAAATTATATGTTTGTAATTTCATGAAATAGACATCATTTTTGAATTAGGAATATCAATTATAGCTTAGGGTGAAATTTTGGCCTTATTCTGAAAAACTTCAATTTTTTATGAATAGTGAAACCACTAAGTGGTTGTTAAAAACTGATTTTCTGTTAAAATGAAATATTACCACTTCTGTGATTTGATTTTCAAAAATCCGACATACATTGTTGTCATTAAAAAGTAAAATGTGGTTCAATGAGATTAAAATAATTTTTTGGTGAATAGTAACTTTTAAGTTCTTAATCGCGATTAGAGGTAATTAGTGTAGTTTAAGGTAAAAATAATGTTTTAATAATATGAGATGAGCTTGACACTTGTCCTACTCCTATTCTATGAGTCATGGCCGACCATGGAAAGCCATGGGTCAACTTGGGGACCCCATGGAGCCACTTTAGTTGGAAAATGACATTAATATATATTTATTTAATGTTAAAATTAAATTGAGACAAACATGAGTTGTTTTACTAAAACAATTTTTAAGTGGGGATAAACAAGTCAAAATTTTGATTATAAATATTCATTAGAAAGATAAAAAGATTTCATACATCATAGTATTTTTTTATAATTTTTAGACATTAAATAAAGTAAAGTAATTATGACATCATGATGATGCAGTGATGACCTCATTATTTAACGATTTAAATAAAATGGAAAGATAATGTAAAATCCAAAGCGTAAACTTGTCAAAAACCTATTGGATGAGTAGATTTAGAACCCTTATCATCTTATCCTCGAATTATATAAGTGTGGGACCTCTAAAATCCGAAACTCATTTTATAATAAAGTGACTTTTCTTAACTTTCCAAGAGTGCCCCTCCTCTCCACTTATAAAAGGCCCCCACCTCTCCCACCTCATTTAAACTTTCAAGCCATTTGTATCGGCCCACCTCTGCCCCAATACTCTCCCAACTTCCCCCTCTTACTCCTAGAATCCTCAATTTGGGCAGAACTCTTCCCAAGGAAGCCTTTGGCTCAAATCCTAAAGAGTTACCCGATTTTGAGGTAATGTCTTCTCTAATGTTGTTTTGTTTTATTTTTATTCCCCAATCCCCTAAACTCTTTTCATTACTTTCTTTTGTAACAACACCAGTATCTAAAATATACTAGGATGTTGTTATGATAAGGATTTGGTTTACACTTACACACACCTTCGTCTAATGGTTAAAGAACATACGGTTTCTGTGGATAGCGAATTTCTGCCTCACGAAACGATGATTGTTCAACCTCATATAACACCTTCAAAGGTAGCCATTAAGATGTAAATATTTTTATATATGATATATAATATGTTTATGTTTTACTTATGCTTCTGTATTTCTCATTTATGGAATACTTTATGATTTCCATTATGGGTAAAACGCGATAATTCCATTTTAGGAAGTGCGGACTACCGCCCCCTCAAAGTGATTTGAATCGTTAATGCCATATGTGGGATGTATAAAGGATGGAGTAAATGGTATTATACACTATATTATACTGGAACTATATTATACCTTTATATAATTATGATTTCATTCCATTAAATATGAAATAGAAATGAAAGTAGCGTTCATGCGTACGTATGGCTTACCGTCTCCATGAACGGTGCATTTCATTTCTTACCTCTAAATGTTACGTAATATTATGAATGAATGTATATACTAGATATATATGATATATATGACATCTAAATCAAGAATATAATTCTGGAGATAATGGATATTCTACCACATAAACAACTTGTAATTATAAGAAGATTATTATTGACTCAAGTACCAAAGATCGACAAAACGACCGTTATTAACTTCAATAATTACATAATGTTCATAACATGGTAATAAGTGATATAAAAGGAATAATAAAAATGAAAAAGGTTCTTAAGTAAATATAAATTAACTCTAGTTTATTATTCAGGAGGTTAAAGAATGGTCGAGTCAGGACAAGACGCAAGGTAAGGGAATTTTTAACCCAATTTCCATTCATTGGGTTAATCTCCTACTTTCATATTATGTCATGATATTATTATGTCCTATCTTGTATTTTTTCATTATTTATGTGTACTTATAGTGAATAAACATTATAGATGTACTTTATTTAAAAAAAATTATCTTATTAAGGACCTCGTCTCAATCCCTTTCATTGAGGCATATTTGGTTTTATACACAACTTTCTTTTATACGGTGTATAAACCCCTTTGACTTTTACGTTTATTCAAAAGGAATCTTTTTTATACGAAGCGTTTTGCTAAACGACAAAAGGGAATGTTTTTCTTTCCGTACTTATGTGGCGACAACGACTTCTCCGCCGCCATGACCATTATTTGAGTTTTGGCTTCCTCTACAAGCCATCATTTTTTTAATGAAAAATAAATACAAAGTTTTAACTTTCTTTTATTTTGGTATTGAAAATGGTTTTGAAATAGTTTTTATTATAACAATGTGTTGTATTGATATCTTGTGATTGAAATGTGGAAATTTTATGTTTTCTTTATGTGATACGATTATGTTATGGTTTATGATATGTTTAAACCTATTCATATGAGGAATGTATTGGACTTAATATGTGACGGGTGGAGCCCGCTATAGCTCTTCGATGCATCGGTAGGTCTCATGAGACAACTAGACATGGAATTGGCCGAGGCCCTTTCCCAATTTGATTTATGGTTTTGGCCGAGGCCTTAATCATTTTAGACGTCTTGGCCGAGGCCTTGACAAAATGTTTCAGAATGTCCGGCATTATACATTCCCTCATTATGAAAGTGGTTATTGATATTGCATGTGATTATTCGACTAGTAGAATATCCATGCGAGTAAGTAAATGGCATTATCTAATTTTATTTTTGCCATATTATGTTGATTTTCATGTTTAAAAGGCTATTGTTTTAGTTATACATTTCCTTAAATGTTAATGCTTATTTATGAAAGCTTCCACATTATTGTTATCCTTACTGAGCATCTGAGCTCACCCATTTCAATGTTTTAATATTTTCCAGGACGTGAAGAAGTATTTTATGAATGACCTGCAGGGATAGTCAAAAGTGGATATGAGTGTGGAATATGAAGACTTTGTTATTAGTTTTTCACTTTATGATGTAATGTAACATTTATGAATGTATCTAGTGTTTCCAAGGCTACTAAACTAATCGGTCTTTTGAGACTTGATCTTTTGTGATCATGCCAATGTTATGAAGTAATGCACCGACTCCGGGTAGCTGGGGTCGGGGCGTTACAATGTAAGGAATAATTTTGGATTGTAATCCCAAAACATCAATATTATTAAATGATATAATGGAATTATTTTTAATTGAATAAAAAATATCTATAATCATGTAAATCTCATGGATGATTGTGTTTCCTCTGACCGATTTTTTTAAACCTCTACTATGAATAGAAACCCATCTTCATCATTTCATTCCTTAAAAACCTGGAAAACATCATTAACATGAGGATGAGATCCTACCACTTTGATGTATTATAACTAAACTGATATGTCTTCATGAATTTGTAGATTTCAGTAATACCCCATGAATCTCTCTCACAGAAACACGAAATTTGAATATATTTCCCACATTTAAGAAAAAACCCAATGTGAATCCATAAAATCAGGTTTGAGATTTCCCTACCTACAACACTAAAAAACCATCTAAATCTTACCAAATTTATATTTCTTACCCCTTACACATTCTTGTTTCCCATCACCTCGGTTTCTCTTTAAACCAAAAAATAAAATCTAGCTATATCCAACAATAATTAATTCTCTGAAGAGGATTGTATTTCAAGCTATATCCACATTACCGATATCGGCATTATAAAAAATTTAACAACCATATATTATAGCATATAGAAATATATAAAAAAAATTAATTTATTTCATAGCTCATTTTACACACAACTCTAAGTATAAACGAACTGCAATATACTATATAAATATTATAATTTAAAGTGAAAATTATCATGTAGTAATTAGATTGGAATGTATAATTAGGTATAACTAATTTATAAAAATATTATTATATAAAAATGATCGAAATTATTTCATTATTTATATATTGATATGAAATTAATATAAAAATCATTTTAAAATAGAAGAGTTGTTTTTCTGAAAACTTATCTTTATGTGTGAAATATGTTTTAATCCAAATAAATTAAATTTATCAATTCTAATGAATTATTTTAATGATATTTATATATGATATATTCAATAAAATGTTTATACAATCAAATATATATTTTTTAAAGATATAGGATAATAGAAGATCCAGTTATATACATAAACAATTATTTTCCAAAAAAATAGTTTTCACAGAGTCTTTCATAGTTATTTAATAATGAACCAATTCCAATTAAAAAATTGATTCCTGAAAAAATGATACCATATTTTCAATTAATAGAGTAAAAGTTTATAAATTGGTCCCTTATATTTTTAATCACGATGTTTAGTAACTTTGGACTATTTTCTCGCCTCTTAATGGTAAAACAAGTAATATAAAGATAGAAATTAGAATAATTCTTCAAGATTAATCTAAAACATTACATTATAATATATTATTTTTTATTTAAGTAATTTACATAAATATATTTAATATATCGTCCCTTGGTTATATATATCTTGTAGTATGGCCTTTATATTATTTTATGAAAATAATGAATACAATACATCACTCTCTTGTCATTAATAAATATATACATTTTATGTATGGATAAAAATGGATATTTTATCTTTTAAATGAATATTTTAAATGGAAATTAATTTTATATAAATTTTATTTAATTATAATTATAGATATTTAAATTATTACTTTAAATTCTTATGTAACAAAGACATAGAATATATTCAAATAATATAAAAAGAAAATAAATTATTTCAAAAATATTAAATTATAAAAAATTTGGATGAATTATTGTCTTCCATGAATATTATATATTAAAATATAAAATTATAGTTGGTTGAAAGTGTTTTATTTTAATTATACAACAATATTTCTGTCCACAATGTTAAATTATATTAAAAATTATTAAAAATGAAATTAATGGTATTTTCAGAAAATAATCACGTGTTAAATTATTTAAAAATTATAAAAATAATGAAATAGGACAAGGAAAATAGAATATTGTCTAAAATTATATCTCCTGATATTTTTTATCCAATTTTCATCTTATATGTAAAATTATAACCATTTAATATGTAAAAAGTTTTTACGATAATTATTGTTAAAATTTTATAACCAAGGTGTAAATCAAAAGAATAAGTTTTAATATAAAACCAAAACCTATATAAATTTCATTATTTTATGATATTTAATATTTATCAACTTTTTATTCTAATATATAGCCATATTAAATAAATTGTCTTCATAATTAATCAATTATATTTAAAAAATTGATGTAACTCAAATAGTGCCCCTCCCCTCACTTATAAAAGGCCACGTATTATACACCCTTAATAACTTCATTTGAGCCCTGTATATTTTATATCACCTTAATAGCTTCCTTCAACACTTCATAGAGGTTATAATATTTCTGAAATTCCATCCCCTAAAGTCTGAAGCAATAACCCAAAAATGGATTCCTAATGAAGTATATTAACTCCAAACCGACAATTTTTTATTTTATTTATTATTTCAATTACTACTCGTAATATTCGTTAGAAAATAATGAAATAATTATATTTTATACTATTAAGTATAATTATGAGTTTTTAAAAACCATTATCCACCTCCATCCCATCCATTTAAACATGATAATGTCGCTCTTGTGTATGTGTGGATTACCACATCCAAGAAACAATGTGATTCATTTTTTATTTCCATTTTTTATAAATGAAAAAAATAAATATTTTAATAAATACATAAGATATATATGATATAAAAAAATAATGTAAATGTTATGTATTATTTAAAATTCTTTTGATCCATTGTTCGATAAGTAAAAATAACATGTATTCAAACGCAGGAGATTTCTTCTCCATGAATATCTTAATTCAATTTTTCTATGTCTATCATTTATAAATGAATATATATATAATTAATATATATAATATTTTTATCTTGATTATAATTCACTATGTGATGTAATAATGATTAAGGTTCAAGGATAAAGACCACTATACATAATCATGCATGAAAAACAATGTAGTTATAGCCTGAAACTATTATTTTAATAACATGTTTTTTAATAAAAGTGTGATAAGTTGATATATGTGCATCATATATGATATAATTGGTTTTTTAATTATTATAATATGTAATTATAATAAATTTAGACTTATTTTATAGGATTTTAATGTGCTTTCTATGATATTCAAACTTGAGGTAATGGTTTTATGTTACAATCTTATTACTTATAAATATGGTTAATGATTAAGTTCCAATGATGAAATAATATTCCATACCTCTAAAGAAAATTATCAATTTTCATTTCCTTTAGTAATTTCATATGATTCAATTTTTTTGAATTCGTTTTTATCTATTTTGAAACACAACATATTGAAATAATTTTTTATCATGAAAAATGGACTTTATTATTCTCATTAGTCAAAATAGTTTTTTATTATGTGTCAATGTTTTATAAAAATGTTTCCACCGTTTTTTCAATATTATTTTGTGATTTTATAATTTAATTTTCACCCATGTTTTAATTTTTAAAATATTTAATAAAATTATTATTCTTGTCCTTTCTAAATAAGGTAATTATGACTTTTTACCATAAACAATAGTGCAATATTTGTTTTAATGTACATAAGATTAATTCAATTTCCTAACATTATATCCACTTTATTGTTTGAGGTTTTAATTACAAGATTAAAGGGTTCCTTCAAATAAATAGATAACATTGGATCCTTTTTATGTTTTAATGATGTGATTTTAGACTGAAAAGTTTATTTTTCTTAAGCAATATTCCAGTGATCTTTTAATAAAACTTTTCATATATGATGACATCCATATTGTTATTTATTCATTATTGGGGGAAAAGTCCTATGATAATATAAATTTGTTTTCTTTGGATGGCATATTTTTATGATGATTTATGGGTAATTACATGAAACTAGTTTTTTCCAAATGGTTTTTATGATATAAAACCTCACTATTTATTATAGGTTATACTATAATTAAATGACAAGACCCTTATGAGACATATTTCCATTAATAGGTAATGATATGAAAAATGAATTATGATATTAAGGAGAAAATATTAATTATTTTCATTTATTGTTGGGTGGGATGAGAATTTTAAATCCCTCCAATTTTTTTGTGTAATGATAGATATCAAATGAGATAATAAAGACTCAAATATTGTTTAAACCTAGTTCGGTAATGTACTCACTTTATTATTATAGTCTTAAGAAAAGACATTGAATTGATTTTTGGAATGGGGAGTGATCCAATTCCATTATGATATTCTAGGAAATTATCATTGACAACCAGGTAAATTATTTTCCATGCTTATGTGCTTGACACATCTCCAAAACACTTTTTAATTTTTGATAATAAAACCACTTTTATGCTTGCAGTGGGATCCTAATAAAAGACACCATTCCCAAAAAAATTACACCATAAAAAATTAATATGTTTTATATCAATGTGTAAAACACACACATGCAAACTCAAAAAATTCAAAAACAATACAGGTTAGCAGCTGTGGCCCTTGTGAAGCACACCATATTCACCAGAAACCATCAGCATCATCTCAACCCATTATCCAGTGGAGACATGGCCAATATTGATGATAACACTTAAATGAGTCACAAACATACTAGAAACACGTACATAATAAACCAACATCGCTTTTGAGAGAAAAAAAACCAGAAAAACATCAATTCCATCAATGATTAATAGTAGTAGGAATTAAATAATAAAATAGAAATTGACAGTTAAAAAAAGAAGAGATTAACAAAAACAGGGCTAAATTGAGCACCAACATTCATGTCACTATTCATGAAATTCCTAGCACTACAAAAAAACCATAGAAAAACCTCAACAAGAACCAACGCCCCAGACCTACCTGGCTTAGTGAGATGGAACTAAAGGAAGGAGCAGAGTTTGGAGAGGGCATTCCTAACCAGGGATAGGTGTCCTTTATTTTAATGATGAACCACTTTCTCCAAATCCATCATGTAATAAAATAATCCTAAGTTGATAGAAGAGTCACCAAGGAATCCAACAAACCAAAATAAATCATTGATGAGGTAGAAAAAACAATCCACAACAAGACCTTTCGATTCAATGTTGACATAATCGACATGTGACTCCAGTCACAATGAAACCCTGAATCGATGGGTGACAAAAAAACCCAAACCCCCAAATATTCATTGTGTAAAACTAGTGTGTGGTTTCATTTTAGAAATTAAGGTTGTAGGAGTGTTGGGAGTAGGGGTCAGGGGCCATGAAACTGTGGGGAATGTCCGCCTGATAGGGAACTAGTGAAAAGTAGCAATATCTTGCTTGATAGAAAAATAAGGGGGAAAATGAACAACAAGATAAAGGGTACGTAGACATCATTAGAGAATAGTTTAAAGGGACAATAGTGGTTATATATTTGGAAGAATTCGGTGAGATGAAAATAACTCAATATTATTATATTTGATATGTAGGATATGGTTTTTAAATGTGAAGCCCATGTTCTCATACCATTATCATTTCATTATTCTTATGTGATCAATGATATATCACTTGTTTACCCGTACTGAGAATTTGATCTCACTCTCTATTATGGTCCCCACACCTGGGATATGTTTTTTTGTTATGATATGTATTATAAGGGAGAAATTTGGGAATAATTACATTAGAGATAATTTAAATTTTATATGAACAGGTTATTTATGTATCCATTTTTCCAAAAAAACTAGTCCTATAAAATTATAGTGTGGATAGTTATGTTATTTATGTAATATTTCTATATTAATATGAAATATATTTCAATTATAAATACAGATCAATGTAGTTTGTATGATAGCATGTTTTAGTAAAAATTTTGGAATCTAGATGAGAAAACAGTAGTGAAAATCCTTTGGATAATCATTCATATAGGATAATTTCCAAAGTTATATTAATGAAATGAGTGATATTTTCATATCAAAATAGAGATGCATGGATAATAAAAATGTACATGGTTTTGTTACAATATTATATAGGTTATTTAATAATGAAATAATTGTTCATGAATACCTCATCCATTATTCTGGTGCATGGTGAGTGTTACCTTTATATTCACTTCATTTGAAAATCTTGGGGGATATGATTGGGTTAATTCAAATTTTTTATTAACATCTAAAATGTTTTTAATAGGCGATGAAAAAGAGTGGAATGGGATAATCATAACATATCTATAATGACCCCATATTTTTATACATATATATCATGTCTTAATAGATTAATATTAATTAGTTATCATGGGTCATTACTAAATACTATCATAGTAGAATTAATTCACCCATAAACCATAATAGTAGTCTTTTTTCACTCTCAATATTATCACAATGGACAAACTCCCTTACTAAACTGGGTTCATTGACAATTCTAATCCTATTTATCTCATGATATATAAATCACTACCAAATTAAATAGGGTGATATATAATACATTGAAAACCCATCCCAATAGGAAAATCATATAGATGTGTAACATAAGATCATATCCGAACCCATGAAAAATTGTATTTCATAATTTTTTATGAAATTCAAAACCCATGAAAAAGAAATGGTTTTCATAAAAATTTCATCACATCATAACTTATGTAAAAGAAATCGGTTTCATAATTATTACGTCAACTCATCATTACATAACATGTGTACAAGCCATGGGCTTCAAAAAAAAATAATGTAATAATTATCATCATCCATCCAATAAAAGGTAATGATGTAAATATAGGATCATGTCTCTAATAAATATTACAAAACATCATCGTATATCATCATAGCTAAAATATGGTTTTGAATAATCACTTGGAACATTTATTCAGGAAGGTATCAATTCTACAATAAATTACATATTTAATATATAAATATCACTATAATATGAAAGAAAGGATTTTATTTTAAATTAACATTGGGAACATGTAATGGAAATTTTAGATCATTTATATCTTATGGTAACTGGAAAAAACACTCATTCCATTAATGTTAAAATAAATATTCCATTCACATTTTTGGTAAATATTCAAAAGTTCCTCATTCGGAAAATGACATGACAATTCCTTTTAAAAAATAATGTAAAAATATAAATCATAGGTTTATATGACTTTAAAAAAAATTATATAATTATAAAAAAATTTCTGAATTTATTTTATAAATCATGGCCATGGAAGAGAAAATATTTTTAACTAAATAGAGAAAGAAAGTATGCTTTTTCTTAAAAATATATATCTGTACTCATGAGTAAATAACTAGGAAAAAGAAAGAAAAACATTTAATTTAAATAATTAACCAGAGGATAATAATATTTATTCGTTTCAGGAGGGATGGATCAAAATATATCACCCTCATAAGAATAAATATACAACTTTTTTATAAACAATTGTATATTATCATTAATACCATACCACTTTGGTAATTTTTTATTCATAATCCTAATGAAAAAATGAAACATATATGGATATTGAAATAATCAAAATTATAATAGGAATACTCATAAAATTCATTTATGGTAATTATATGTTTTCAAAAAAGAAACATGTAGTGAATAAAGAATATGTCCCACAAAAATAAAAGTTAAATGAAAATTCATTTCCATATTTATCGATATTATTTTTACACATTTGAAGCTATTGTATAATAAAACTAGATTTATTATAAAAATTCTATAAGGCCATATTAATATATATAATACCATATAAAATTTTCCAATATACATTTTTCACCTTTTTATTTAAAATTCCCCAATAAAATCATTTTTTCGGGTGATAGTTGTTTCGTTTTTCATGTATGAACTGGTATGGCATGTTTCATTATTGTAATTTTATTAGTGTCCAGGTTTAGGATGAATAGAAAGTTAGAGAGAGAAATCCTATAGATTAAAATATTCCAGAACATACAACCAGGGGCGAGGCCTTGATAAAGAATATTCTTGGGGAGGTGGAAGGTCTTATGATTGACAACCGGTTTGGGATTTTATCCCATGGTTTTTAGGTCCTTTTTTTCAAAAAAGATCTAGTAAGATATTACATGGATGAGGAAATACTCCCTGGGAATGGCTCCAATGATGAATTTTCCCACCACTTTTCAGGTGACAAAGATGATGAGGGTTTTGATAGTTAGTACCCAAGCGAGAGGAGATGTATGATTGAGAAGGTTATCCTCAACAAATGGATAGATTACTCATATTTACCTTTTCCAATAAAGACCAGATCTGTGTATAATTCGAAGGCAATATAGATGGTTAGTGATAACCACTTCTCCATGTCAGATTCTATGTAGGTATTCCACTAATATACACAAATATTATTTTGAATTTCCCAGGAGTTTGGAAGATCAAATTATTGAAACTATTATTAAATTTAATGCTCCTCATGAAAAGGCTGAATGAATGATGGAAATTCTCTAATGGTGACTACTAATGAGGAGTAGAGCGTCTAGATGATATAAAAAAGGCTTGATTTTAATAAGGACATTCAATAAGGGGAATATAAAAATTGAGGACCACATCCAATACCAGAAAAATATAGAATTTAGATTTAAAGATCTACTAATTGTGGAACCCGACACTCTGGTAAACGCTATCTAATGGAATCTATTAAGGGTGATTAAAATTGTTAAGCTAAAATGGTACATTAATGGCTCAGTTATTTCCTTTTTTATTTACATATAGATTCTCTATTTTTAATTCATTGTGCTAGATAATAAAATTTTTAATTTTAGTGAGTGATATTAATACATAAAATTTATATATATAAAATGAACCACACCATTCAAATATATTGTAGTCTGATAATATTTTAATTTTATAATGGATAGAACTAATGAAATTATAAGATTAATTCACCTTTTCATAATAATTTTTAAATCATAGATATGATATATATTAATTAAATAAAACTTTATTACCCTCCATTACAAAATAAAATGAATACCATTTCACATCACTTTGTTGAGATGGTAGTCCATATATACGCACAACCAATGATATAATTTTCCAATAGTATGGATGGTAATATGGTAGATATAATAGTATAATTTTATAATTATAATTATTTTATACATATAATATAAATATATTAAATCCATCATTATATTTGTCCTTGAGAAGCAGTGATTGGAAATGAATTCTATTGGTTCATAAGGTGGTTGTTCACCGTACAGACCATCAATAGTTTATCTTCTGAAATGATAAAAGAGATTAATATTTTTAATTATTTTAACATAATAACATCTAGGTATATGGGATAGAATTATTTTATTAAATCATTATAATTGAATAGTATTTTAAATTGTTTCAAAAACCAATAATACAAAAATATTCATTTAAGAATCAAACCTCTTCATTGAGAAGCCTTATAGGTTTCCAAAAAAATATCTAATAAGAAGTATTCATAATAAAAATAATTCTTATATGACATGGGTGTGGAATTAATTATCATATTTTGGTAGGCATTGGACAAACAATTTTTTTATTGAGAATATGAGAGGAGAGGGGTGAACTTCTATAAATGGGGGAGATGACACACGTAGAATTTTTTAAGAGAATAATAAATACAGATGATTTACAAATTTTAAGCGGCTCTTTATCAAACATTATATGCAATGAGGTCACAATGAAAAAGAAAATATAAATTGTAACTATTTTGGGTAATTTTAACACTTATATGATTTGTTTTTCCCTATGTAAGTGCATTTTAACAATACCATGATAATTAATGTTTAATCGTTTTTAAATTTTATTATGAAAAATATTAAGTTGGAATTATTATATATTATTATTTATTATCAATATAAATATTATATAAATTTAATAAAATTCAATTCACATAAGTAAAATAGACTAATTTAAAATTATACTCGTAGACGCGATGGAGAAGCGAATTTTTAATGAAAATTTTCTCTTAAATATAAATTAATTTCATTAAACTTCTTGTCATTAAATTTAATCCAATTAATTAAATTGTATTAATAATAATATATTTGAACTAATTTTACAATTAAATACATCCTAAATCAAAATTAAACATGTAAAATGTTTAAAAAAATGTTGTTTTTAATAAACAAATCATTTTATTCTATTTTTAGAGTAATTATTATTTTCAAAAAATTCACCCAAATTCACTCCATTCTAATTTCGAAAATTCTTATTTAAGAAATGAATTTAATTTTTCAAATAAGGTTTCTAAAAGTTTATAAAATAATAATTATTTGTTCTCAAAATACAATGAAAATCATCTTTTGAGAAAACATATATTTTCAATGCATATTAAGGCTTTACCAATGATTATGTACTCATATATCAATATATTTAGATAATGTGAAAAATTAATAATCATTTTCTGAAATTTGGGTATCCTATTAATACCACCAACTTTAAGGGATAGGTTATAACATCCATGGTCAAATAATGATATTTTTCTTTGTATATTATGGTTCGTGAATTATTGGTGTTGTGTAAAACGCATGCAATCAAAAAAATAAAATTTATTTGAATGAAATGATAATAAAATATTATGGTGCTACATTATACCCCATTAAAATGAATTTATACATTGAAATTTCATTTCGACAATACAAACAACTAAGGATACTCTTACCTCAATATATCCTTAGGTTCCATATAACTTCATCAAGTTAGTTGTTTTGCCACAAAACATTGACATGGTGAGTGGTATTGTTTTTTAGATACTTCAATCTATATTCCTGAATATAATTTTTTTATTTAATGGAAATATCATGATTTAGTGGTATTATCATTGAGTTCAGTACATGTGAAATATCAATCATATACTTCCTTAGGAGAGATACATGGACACATCATGGACTCAAGAGAGGTTTAGTGGATGTACCAGGTGATAGGAAATAGTACATAATAAATCATGAATATGTAATTGTAATGTATATTTAGGTCTCAAAATTTCTCTCTTCTTAAATATCACAATCAATTTAGATATTAAAATTCGTAGAAAAACCTTCTCACTAACATCAAACTATAGATCACATCAATGATTGTCAGTGTAAATATTCTATCAACTTTGCGCTAAAGTCATTTTCTATAGAGTGGGTTTAACTCTATCTACCATTTCATTATCTAGAATAGATCCCAATAGATACCATTTTACAACTTCATCCAATCACATTAGAGTTCTATACATTTTTCTATATATTTATTTATAATGATCCTTCTGAATGATTGAGAGAAATCTATTTTTTTAAGAAAAATAAACTAGATGAAGGTGTTGATCCCAAAAACAATTTAAATCCATATAACAATATCATATAATATTCCATAGTTTATAAAATGTTCTCTCAAAATAAAAACCAATTTAAGGCTGATAATATATTATGAATCATAACTCTATACCATCATCATGTTGGAGACTTCACTAAAACATCGAGGTAATCCAAAAATTCTGATCACATAAAATATAAGGTGATACTCCATTCAACAATACAACATAATATATATATTATATAAATATTATCATTAAAATTAATCATTTATGATTGTAATGAATAGTTCTAATTATTTATGGATATCTTTTACAACCTGTATAGCAATGTTCCATTTTGATATTTTGGGGAGTCTAGTAATAAAATCTATGGTGATGTTTTCTAATTTCTATTATTGTATGTGTAATGGTTGTAATATCCCAATAGAAAATTGTATCTCATAATAAACATTATAACGTACAATGTACCATGATATAAATGTTTCCAATACCTCTCTTTATGATGCCTCACCATAAGTACACATTCAGATCTCCAATCATCTTTGTACTCCGATTATGAATAGAGAATGAATAACAATGAGCCTCCTCTTATAAGTCCTTCTTAAAATTTGATATGGATAAATCAAATGAATGGTTTATTAGTATTAAAAAAATCATAATCGAGGTTAATTTATGGAAAATGCACTACCTTCTTCTTCAACTCTACAAATACTTTATACGCCTCTTGAATATTAACAAAGATGGATGGTTAAAAACATATTTGTGAAAGGTAACATTTTTCCCATTACATTATAATTTATATGTCCATAATTTTAAATTTTATAAATATTGGATATTTTTTTACACTCAAAATGTATAGGATAGAATAATCCTTTCAACTCAAGGCATCATCTACCTTGTTTGATTTCATAGGGCAGAAATGTATTGAGAATTCCTATCCTTTAATCAATTTCAACCATCTTCTATAGCACATGCTAAACAATTTCTATGTGAATAAAAAATATTAATTGTAATTAATAGTATATATATATCATATTATTCTCTATAAATAGAAAACCTCTATATATTTAATGAATATATTACTAGTGAAAACTCCAAATCATTAGTTGGGAAAATTTTATTATGAACCATAAATTATGTGATACCCAAGCTATCAAAATGTTGTTTAGCATGAGGGAAAATAATATTCCATTATTTGATGTATCACTATATTTTTAAATCCCACTCCACTATAGGATAGTGTAAAAAATTTGATCACATACTAACCTTCTCTTCAGTTCCTTGAAATTTTACTCATATTCATCTTTCTAGAGGAACATGGCTCCCTTCTGGGTATATATAATGAGTGGATTATAAATTCATGAGTAATTATCCACAAACCATCGTTAATATCCCAAAAAACGAAGAAAAAATTTATCTCAATAATGGTTGTTATTCTAGCCAAATGCTTAATAATTTTTTTTTGTTAGATCCACGAATATCCCCTATCTTGTGATTATATGTCCAAAATATCCATATTTTAAGCCAAAATTAAAACTTTTAATATTTTTCCCACATATTTTCCTTCATCTGGGTATTTAGTAGTATCCTAGAGTAATATTCTGGCCATTATTTTCCCTTTTAATATATAATATTATCATTTATAAAGACTTCTAAAAATTGATCAATGTAATTTCTAATGAGTCAATTTATTAAATTCGTTAATATAATGAGGGAATTAATAAGAAAAAATGGAGTTACTAAATGTTCAAAGTCTACATACCATGTATGAACTTTTGTATTTGGTATATCATTATTATTAACCATTAATTGATGATATAAAGAATTACGTTAAATGTTTGAAAAGTAATTATCTATATGAAGTTAATCAAATAATTCATCAATACGGGTAAGATGACACTTAATTTTTATTTTCAATTTTTCCAGTTATAGACATCCAATACAAATTCACATTGATCCGTATTTATTCTTAACAAAAATAACCATTAACATTAAAGACACACACATCTATGAATGAATCCATTTTCAATATTTCTTTTTCTTTCTTCTTCCATTAATATAACTCAATGTAGTCCATTCTCTATGGAGTCATTGAAATAGATGTGGAACCACGTTTGAGTTATATAGAAAAATAATCATCATAGTTCATTAATAGACTTGGAAAATCATTTTAAAGAGATAAAAAATCCAACATAATAGGAAAATAATCAATATTGAGTTTCTCCCAAACTGTATGAGATAAAAAATCCTTTTTAATAGGGATCATAAAAGAAACAATGGATTTGATTTCGATTAAAGATCATATAAATAATCACACTAATAGAAGATTATAAGGTTTCTCGTAATATCAAATGTAACTTCCCCATTTACAAGTTTATGTTATATTTATGTATATAAATCCAATCCATTCCTAATATTATATAAAATTTAACTAGAGGGAGAATAACAAGATTGAAAGGAAAAACATTCCCCCAAACATCAACCGAAGAATATTAAAAAATTGATATGTGATCATTGTATCATTAACATTTTTCACTAATAAATCAACATCTATTTATTGGGTTATTATTATAACACCCTTATAAAATTCTTTATGTATAAAAGAGTTGGTATATAAAAACTTAACTACGTCATTAGTACTTACAGGGTAGATTGTATTTTTATCATTCACCACATCATTATTATACCCCTCATAAAAAATGTTGATTACATAATATTATTTTTTTCATTCATCTTAGGTGTCTACTAATGTTAATTATTGTCCATAAACTTCAGATTTTATCACTAGTTAACATTTTTTATAATCCTTCCAATTGAAACACACGGGTGTGGGTGGTAAATTATGCGGAACATTACCTATATTACAATTATTAGCTATATTATTTCCCTAAATTTATTTTCTGAAGACCTTCATATCAACACATAAAATATTTAATAGTCACATTATTAAAATTTACTCTATTTTTTCATCCACACTTTTAGAATAACATAAATCTCATGTTAATATTTCTATTTTTTTAGAGTTTCCCCTGAATTTCATATTTATTTTATTATTAAATCCATGAGATTGATGGGTAACTAAAATATCTATTTTCTATTTGATCATAAATCAAATTATTTATTCAATAATACTAAAGTCCTTTATGATTATTTCCCTTCAGTTGGTTTTAGGAAACTGAAGAATTTATCAACTTAATTTTACATTGGATTATAATTCCATAAGTGTACCTCACAAGTCTTGTTATGGTTTCCTCGTATTTACTAATGGATTCATCATCATTATATCATAGATCAAGGAAATAATTCTCAATATTCATTTTGATAATTCAAAGGACATGATTATTCAAATAATAAAATCATAAACTTATCCAATTCCATGAATTAAATGTTTTTTTTCGCCTCAAATTATTTATTGGAGTCCACCATTCACCCGATTTTCCTTATAAAAGATTGAAAAATAAAATAAAATTTTAATTTTTCTAACACTATAGAATGAAAAATTATTTTCAAATTATATTTATACATATCTATGAAACTAATGGATTAGTTAATCTACTAAAAGAAGGTGGTTGTTTCCTTATAAAAGACATAGTGGTAAATTTACAATTTATATTCACATTTAAAACTGATTAATGATTTTTAGTTTGAGAAATTTATGTGATAATAGGAAAAATGTATTTTATTCTAGGTCCTATTACTTTTGGTTTCACATGAGGACAGTAATTTTATTTCTCTTCACATTGAGAATTAACATAATTCTTTCAGGTTCCATCCATTGAATTAAACCAAAAATCACATCATGAGAAATAATAATAATAGTGGGAAACCAAATAATCATAAAAAAATACTCTTTAGGATATATAATCCACAAATACTTATTTTAAATATTTAAATCATATTTTTAAACTAGGTTATTCATGTTCAAGATCTATTTAAATCGTTAATGGTTATTCATAATGAGTTTGTGAATTTCAAAAACATATTCCCTGGAAGTATCAATCTAGGTGTGCAGTAAAGCCCATTATCATTTAATTAGAGAAAAATGATTCAAATAAAAATATTACCTCTTCAATGTTACAACCCCTTGTTACATATATTAAATATCCACATCCACTTTTATAATAATGACGTGGACATAATTTCTTATGAACCACTAACTTTATCCTTCACCAATGTTCCATGATATTTTACAACACATTGGCTTATCCATAATATTCTCATTATTGTTATATAATCATTGTTTCCAAAGTTAATCGAAACCCTAAACTAATATCAATTATAATAACCCAAAATTTTTATACATAGATATAACATATTAATTGATTAATACTCTTTAGATAACATAATGATCCATTAAAAATTCGTATAATTTAACATGATTTGCAAACATGGATACCCTAATTATCTACTTCATAACTGAACTACATCATCTCAAACTATGTTCTTCCTAACCATTTCCCTTAATAGAAAAATATTACATAATACCATGCTATATAACCTAGGGAAAGAAAACAATATAAAGGGTAATATCAAATTAATTGTAAGGGTAAATATAGGATATATAAATCCTCACATAAGTATAACACGTTCATAAGCGTTTCAGAACATATGATGGACATTTTAAAACCATATCATATATATCAGTGATCATAATATTACCTCATGTATTAAAAATTTTTCATTCATGATACATGAGACACAGATGAATCAAATAACATAATCCATGAGAGAATAACATTTTCATAAGACAATGATTTTTGGCATACACATAAGCATATAAAATCTCTTCCATAGTATTCAAGGCTCGTTTCCAAAACTATTATATTGTAATGAGTACACTCACCAAACCATAAAAGCGGTTTGGTTTAAATCCTAACACTACTATTATGTAAAATGTTTCTAACTAATATGGGTTCACTCCTTATTTGATTCAAGTTTAGCTCATGATATATCAATAATTACCCAACCTTTTGGAGGGATAAATAATTTTTGTCCCACCCGTCACGTAATTACAATCATAAAACATCGTTCCATAATACCATATAATATCTAATGTAAATGAAATGGGGTTTAAAAACATTTTATCATACTATAAAAAAAACATGGGTTTCATAAATATTTCATATTACAAAATGTTGAATAAAATATATGGGTTTTTAAATCATTACATAAATTCATCATAACGTGTCCTATAAAGAATGAAATGTGTTCCATAAACATCTTTTCATCCTAATAATAAACCATACGTAGAAAAAATATTGATTTTATCATTTTATCGTATCGCCATTGTAGAATAAGTTACATCAAAGGATACCATCATGTAAGGAAATGATATGGAATGATCAATTACAATATTTAATGAGGAAAATATTCATTCAAATTTTAAATCACTTCTTTGAAATCCAAATTTTTTACAAATATTAGTGAAAACATTTTATTTAAATATAACCATGGAAATGTGTAAATAAATAGATTAATCATTGAGTGGTGGTGGTGATTGAAAATATATGTTATACAGTAAATGTTAAAGGAGTGAATTATTTCACATTTTAAAAAATAATGTAAAATTACATCATTTTGAAAATAGAACGACGTTTTATTTTAATATATTTTTTTTTCTAAACAATTCAATGGAAAAATAAATATTAAATAATATTTTTGTAATAGAAAAATTATTTGTAAAATCATTTTTATAAATCTTTGACACTGAAGAGAAAAACTTTTTGACTGAAGAGTGAAATAAATTCGATTTTTCCATAATTTGTTTTTTATATCCGGAGTACATAAAGAAATAAAACGAAATGAAAAAAATGTAATTTCCATAAATAACAACAAGAGAATAAAATTCATTACTTTATTGAGGGGAAGATCAAAATATTTCGTCATCAAAATAATCATTACAAAAATCCCAAAAAAATGATTGTATAATAAAATTCTTACCAATCTGGTAATTTTTTAATCATAAACACCATTAATTTAATAATCTTATATAGATATTAAAATCACCATAAATTTCATAAGTATTATCTGAAAATACATTCATGGATTGTATATACACCATAAAAAATAAACAAGTGTTGAATATGTTAAGTATGAAATAGAAATAAATATGACAAGAAAAGATATTACCTAGAATATAAAAATTATTAACAAAATATGTAAATTTATTATAACATTTTATAACCCATTCATTAACAATTATTTATTATAATCTCATTTCTGGGAGATAATTGTACCCATTTTTATATATGTATTGGTTTAGTAGTTCTGGTTATTGTACATTGATTATGGTTACATTATATAAAAAATTCTTATAATTATATGAATATCATATAAATTCATTTTATCTATATTTAGGTTAATTCATTAATGTTTTACATAGAAATTTATTACACCGTTCATGGAGACGTCCGGACATATGTACTTGTGAACACTATTTTTTATTTTTTTATGACGGATCAATAAAAATAATATAATTTTCAAATCCATTATAAATAATAATTTTTATATCATATATATCATATATATTCATTATATATATCCCTATTAACATTCATGTCAAATGAAAATGAAAAGTGTTTCACATCACTTCGTAGAGGTGGTAGTCCACACTTAAGAACATGTGATGTTATCATTTTACAAAAAGTAGAAAGGTAAGATGGAATATGTGATATTATAAATCAAAAATTTAATTATATCATAAAGATAATATACATATGATAAATCCATAATTTTAACCAATAGTGAGAAGCGGTGCGGGAAAACGGATTACATCAATTCGCAACGTTGTAGTTCACCTTACATAAGATTGATAGTTTCATATCCATTTCATTGGGGAGGAGATGGATATAGGTTATTACCTTTAAATAATCACATAAAAGTATACTTATCATAATTATTTTATTATAAAATCATATTTTAATGTGTCTTGAAGAATGTGGAAGAATAAAGAAATCAAAAATGATTCTTTACGAACAATACTTGTTCTTTGAAAAACATATGTTGGATTGTAGAAAAATAATTCCTAAGAGAACTTTATAAATAACATAATTCTTATAGGAATTTTAGTGTAATTATTTATGTTATATGTGAAGGTATAGTCTTAAACAAATGAAGTCGTATGTGTGAAGGGGAGATGAGAAAGAGTTCCCATTTATAAGTCGGGTCGATGACCCAATTGTAATTTTGTTAAAGGAAAAGAAATGCCCATATTATGGAAATATGGGAATGTTCGAATATTGATCATTATAGAATATAAGAAGATATAATATTTAAATATTTCCATTAAAATAAATTCCACATGTTTTTATTTTCATTTTAGTCCATATTGTTTTAATTTAACCCCTCTATAAACCTATTTTAACCTTAATCACAATAATTAATTTTTTACTATGTTTACCATTCATTATGATGAATAATTACGTTGGAATTATTATATAATATTAAATTTTTGGACTAAAATTATGGATTCTATTTTACAAAATTCAATTAATTCAAGTGGAAGAATATAATTTAAAATTAAACCCATACACATGACAAAAACGGTTTTCCAAGGAAAACGTTTTCATAAGTATAATCAGTTTTTATAATAATTTATAACATAAAATTTATTACAATAACATAAATTGGAATAATAATAATAATTTAATATTATAGTTTTTACTTTTAAATCCATCTTAAATAAAAGTAGAACATGTAAATTATTTTAATGAAAATATATTTATTTAATAAAAATATTTTTTCACTAATCATTGAAAAATTAATATTTTTAGATAATTATAAAAAATTAAATCTAAGATAATTTTCACAATATTATTTAAAAAATTATGTTATTTTTTAAAAATAAATTTTAATAATGTCGGAGAAATTATTATTATTTTTGTTCCCAAAAAGCAATGAATATCAATTTTTTGGAAAAAATGTATCTTCAAAGAATGTAAATATTGCCAACAAATAAGTACTTATTTATCAATATATTTTATATATCTAAATCATTCATAAATCATTTTCAAAATGTGGTTATACAATTAATAACTCCAAATTTAATCGTTATTATTTAATAGTGATATTTAGATAATTTTTTCTTAAATATTATATTACGGTTGGTTGGAACTCAGTTTTGCGTGTAACAAAATGTATTAAAGAAAATATTTTTTTTAAATTTTATATTTCATAAAAATATCTGGGTGTTATTGTTCTATATATTATAATTACGGTTTCCTGATTTTGGAATCCAATTAATGTTTTTTATGACCAATCACTCTCATTATTGATGCTTTGTGTTGATACTAGTCATTTTTGTTTTCAAAAGGGATTGGGCATTATACAATGGATTTGAGGTGGTGAAAGGTGGCCTCAAATAATGATGTATCATATTTGAGAATATTTATATGAATTCCCATATATCATGAAAATTCTCAAGGAATATTAATTTCTATACTGAATGATTGGGTGTTTAATAATCTATTATAACCCCAAATAGTATAAATATCCATTATCAAGTATAATATTTTTCTCTGGTTGTGTTGTGTCAGGATATGCTTTATATAAATATCATTATAGTCCATATAGTTGATTTTAACATTATCTTAGTCATTTATTGGATTTATTTATAAAAATTCATCATCAATTACTATGTAACGAATTTTAAATTTGATAATTAGAACCATTCTAGAATGATCTATCATTTTGATGATGAATATGATTATTTTATCAAAATTATATTAATTATATGGTTTCTAATTCCTATTCAAAAAGGGTTTTTATCTAAACTTATTGGAAAGAAACTCAACATAAACAATATTTCAATTATTTTAGTTATTTATTATCTTTCCAAAAGTGATTCATTTTCTTCCACAAAATCATTATATTTTTTTCAATATAACTCATACCTATGAGAAAACTTATTTTAAATACTCCAAATATGTTGTACATGATTGAGTTTTTGGACTTGAACAAGAAATTGTAGTTGAATATTAAAAAGGGACCCTTTCAGCATCATTTATCACCTTGGGGTGCACCAGTTCTCTTCTTAAGAAGAAATTATGGATCAATACGACTCTGAATTGATTATAAAGAAAATTAAAGAATTAATTTCTTGAAAAATTTTACGTTACCCTGTATAGGTGACTTGTTTTATCAACTTCACAACGGTCAATACTTTCCAAAGATTTACCTTCATTATTTATATCATCTATTGAGGGATGAGAAGGAATATATACCCAATAATATATTTTATACAAGGATTGAATACTAATAATTTATAATGATTTAAATTATCCTTACTAATACCCATAATATATTCATGTATTTGATGATTATATTCTTCAGATATTACCATGATATCTTTGAGATAGTCTATATAAATGATATTCATATATATTGAAATAATATTTAATAGCATTAAGATTACATTACAATTATACGGAATACCCTAGGTAAATAGAATTTGTACGGAAAATATAAAAAGAGTGAAATTTTCTAAAAAAAATATGATTTTAGATTAATATAATCTAAAATGAAGGTATATCGATAGATCCATCAAAGGTGGAAGTTATTTAAAGTTCTCTCAAACCAACCACATTGATTGAGATTAGTATTTTTCTTTGTCTGTATGAATATTATCAATTCATTATGTATACTTTTTAGGATTATCTAATCTACAAACCATGATATCTCTTAAGTGATCAAAGTAACATTATAAATATTAATGTGAATAATATTTCATTAAATTTAAGAGAATACTTGTCATTTCACCTGTGCATAACTACCCCAAAGTAGATAAGGGTTTTTAATTTATAGTGATTCATTATTGAAAGTATGGGGATGGATCCCTATGATGAATGATATGGTTATATTTTATTCTTATATAAAATTAATGGTTAATGGGTAGAATTTCCAAATTCAGGATTCAGAGTTAACTGTAGAACTTTTTTCATTAATGATTTGGACAAATTGTCATTATAGATAATTTAGAAAAATATATACTAATCATAATGTTTTCAATTATATATTCACTCAAATGGGATAAAAACATTTAATGAAGATGTTAAACAATCTATCCATGTGAGGATTAATGATGTGTAGAAGGAATATATAAAATTTCATATAATGGATAAAACCTTTCATATGTTCAAAATATATTATGATGGAATGATAAGGTTCAGTAACCATATTTGTATCCTATGAATAACAAATTTTAATAAGGATTTATTCAATGAATCTCACAGTTCATCATTATCTATTCATCCAAGAAGTATGAAGATGTATAAAGATCTATAATATTTTTATTAGGTTCAAATGAAGAGAGAAATTAGAGAGTATGTTTCATAATTTTTGGTCTGTCACCAAGTTAAGTATGATAGATAGAATTATAACAAGATTTTAGAACCATCACCCATACTATAATTGAAATGGGAAAACACCACCATTGATTTTTTCATTGCATACCATAAAACATCTAATAAACATAAAACTATTTTGGTTTCAGAAGATCACCTTATGATGTACTCAAATGTCATTACTATTATAGATAATTTATATCTTGATATTATTTAAATAAAACATAACAATGATCATGTAAGGTCTCATGGTATACCACATTCTATTTTATCTTATCGTTGTCTAAGGATTGCCTCAATTTTATGAAAAATGCTTCTGAAGGATTTTGATAAAGAGTTGGTTTATAGTACTCTTTATCACCCTTAGGTAGATTGTTAGTCAGAGTGAACCATTCAATCTCTAGATAAATTTTGTGGTCTTTTTATATTGATTTAAGTTTTTTTGGATCAAAACTGTGCTCAAGTCATGTTTTATTACAATTATATATTATGCTATGATAATTAATGAGGATATTTATGAATCCCACTATGGAATGAATTATAGGACACAAATGTGTTTAGATAAAGTTGGTATAATTAATATATAAGAACCTTATATAGTTGATGAAATAGTGTAGAATGTTAAATTCATTCTTCATCATATCAATGTATATTAGAGTCGACAAAACATTTACATTGACAAACATTTGAAAAATAAGGAAGCTAAAATTAGTGAGAAGGTATTAGAGATAATTAAATAATGTAATATAGATACAAGATTCCATAAATGGAATGATAATACCTATGTATATTCCCCCTTTCAATATTATTTATCTAGTGGGGATGGTAGATAATCAATTGGAACTTCCACTGAACATCTATCATATTGACAATGTGTTCCATGTATCTCTCGAGGGGAATTAAAAATATGATCTTTCATATGTTATAAACTCCAAGGAAATATCACTAGAGAATTATATTTACTATGTAGAAAAACCAATAGACATCATTGATCATAGAGATAATTTGATATATAATAAGATTAATTACATTGTTAATGTTCTCTTGAGGAATCTCATATTCAATGAATCTTCTTGGGGTCCTAAGGATATAATAAAAATATGATATATATATTATTTTTGTATCAAAGTTAGTTAATTTTAAGGTATAATTCCATTTTATTGTTTTTATAATTTAACATCCTCATATTAATGATATAGTTATCTCTAAATAGATTCTATTTCATTGATATATTTCATTAAAGTAACATTGAGTTTAAATGAATCAGGATATATAAATAAATGTTATTATTTAATGTGAAACTTATCACCTAGACATTGGATTCGTGGGTATGAATATGAATAACTAATGTATTAAAAAAATTCATTGTAATATTTTTAAAATTAATTCATTGGTTATCAATTAATTATAAATGAATATATAAATAATTGTTGATGAAAGAGTTTTTTTCTAAAAACTATTTTTATGTGCACAATGTGTTTTTATCTAAAATAAATTAATTAATCAATATTGATGGATTCTTTTAGTGAAATATATATATTATATATTCAATAAAATTTATTAACTCTGATATAACATTTATTTAGGAATGCGATAATAGTAAATATAATTTTAATCTAGAAAAAATATTTTTCTGAAAAATTGTTTTTATTCTGTTTTCTGAACATATTTTCAAATATTTAAGGACAATAATTTAAATCGAATCATGTAAAATGGAGATAATATTTTCAATATTGATATTCAAATTTAGTAAATATTTACATTTTATTTCTTTTTCATTATGAATACTAACTTTAGAAATATTTCCAACATGATGCGGGTAAAATGAGTAAAATATAATTAAAACATTCAGATAAGTATTGAAATTAAAACAGAATTTAAATATATCACATATTATGGTAGATTTTATCCATTCATATCACATTAAATAATATATGGTCTTTTTTAGCCATATTTCATTTAATAGAACATTTAATTGGATTTACAAAAAGAATAAATACAAAATGTCACCCTCTGGGCTTTAATAACTCTATTTGTTTACATTGGAATAAAAATATGATAAGTTTGGTAAATATTTATTTGAATTATAAATTTATTTTTAATTTCATATTAATTAATTTATATTTTTTAGTAATTGAATAATTACATCAAATGCTAATAAAATGCTGACATTTTATTTACTCAACCAAAATAAAAATCAAATATATTTATTAGAAATGTTAAAATTAATAACATTTTGGAGAATGGTTGTGTTCAATGAATTTTATTGAATAATATAACATATTTTTATTTTTTGAATGGTTTATATTATAATTCCATTATTTTATTGTTTTTTAAATAAAATTAAATAAACAGTATCAAAAATGATAATAATGATATTTTATGAAATTAATTGTTTCTTAAAATATTTAAAAATAATTAATTTTATGAAATAGAGAATGGTTGAATATATAATATTTTAAATTTTATTCTTTGGACATTAATGATCCAATTTTTACATGATAACTGAAATTATAATCTTATAATATTGAAAAAGGCTATGTTATGGTAATATTATCATCATTGTTTAATTCCTAGAGTGCCCCCACTCCTCACGTATAAAAGTGGACCTCTTTTCCTCTCTTCCCCAAACATTTGGATACTTATATCATAGAAAATACCTACCTTAATACATTATATTTTCTTTTATTGCATCCTAGAGATGTTGGTTTTTCCAAAATAGAATTCATTTAATTCTTAATGTGTAATCCAAAAGTGTATTCTCAACATAGAGGTTTCAATATTAACTGAGAATTTTCAATTTAATTTATTCTTCTACATTATCTAAATTCATGTTATCGATTATAAAATAATTACATAATTATATTCCAAATTATAAATTGTTATTTTGAAAATATAATAACCATTATCCACTTCTTTCTAATCCATTTGAAAATGATTACTCCCCTAATGTTTATGTGTGGACTATCACCTCCATGAAGGATGAGATTTTTTTTCTTTTTCTTTTTACATAAAGGGAAATAATGATAGATTCAATTAGTATTTAATTTATATATATATATATATGTTATCAAAATAATCATGGTATTCTAAAATATATTTAACATTCTTTTCATCGATCCAGATATAAAATTAACTTTAATTCATATGTATGACCAAACATCTCCATAAATTTTGTAATTTAATTTTCTATCTCTATGTATTTAGGATAATCATAAATAAATAATGAATATATATTATATATATATATTTATCAAAACCAAAATTTTGGAGACGATTTAATAATGATCAATGTGAAAGTAATGAGACTACCAAACCCAAAAATGTATGAAAAATGAAGTAGTAATCACACATAACAGTTTTTTAAATAATTACTTATTTATAAAAAGATGAAAAGATGTTATACATGGATAAAATATGATAATATATGAATATGAATGATTATGATATGGAATTATAAAAAAATAAAATACATTATATAGTTTTGTGATCATTTTACATGCATGTCGAACATGAGGAAAGGGTTTTATGTTACAATCCCATTGTTCTTTAGGATTGTTTAATTTTAATATTTGATGATGAATTATAATTTTCTAGCTGAAAAAAATTAATTAATTTTATCATTCTATTGTTATTTTTTGAAATTAATATTTTTTTCTTTCATTTTTCATTATCTATGAACTCGTGATACTAGAATAATGTTACGAAGAAAACTCATCATTTTTTAACATTATGTCAAAAAGACTTTTTCTCCTATGAACATGTTCTCAAAAAAAATTCAATAATGTTTCTATTATATTTATATTATTTTCTAAAGTAATTATAAACCAATCATTAATTTATATATTTTCGTAAAAATTAATCTTCACATTATTTTATGAAAAGGATAATTTTTACTTTTTTCTTAGAATATTAAATGAATCATGATTTTAATATAGAGCATATGACCATAATTTCACACCATTATGATTGATAAATTATTTTAAGATTAATTAATGGGTTTCCATGTATCATTTCAAAGATATTTATTTCCCTGATATTTTGTTATTTTTTTATATTTTAAAGAACTAATTTCAATGTCAAAGGGGTATTTTTCTCTATAAATAATACAAAGATATTTTAATGATTTTTTGTATCCATGATAACAACAGTGATTTTAGTTATGATTTATTTCGTATATTATCCCATGATACCATAATACAATATTTATTAGAATTTATTAGGATAATTATTATTTAATTAATATTATGTGTAACAAATTTCCTTCTCATAGATTATTTATGTTATGAAACATGTTTCTTTTTCATGGGTTATACTGTGATAAAATAATGAATTGCTTAAAAAACACATTTTTATTTATTAGTTATTAAATTATTATTGATTTATGAACTTGTTGATCAAATATGTATTATTTTCATTGTTTGGTGTCTGGGAACAAAATTATATAGCCATATAATTCATTGTATAAAGATAGATATCTCTTGGGAATAAATGTACCAGATTGGCGAGTGAGCCCAATTAAGTAAAAAACTCTATCCACTATGATAGTCATAGAGGTGAAACATAAATAATAAAATATAATGGAGAGTGAACATGATCCACTATGATGGTCTTGGAATTCATTTGTGACTGTTTAGAAAATAATACTCCATGTTATTATGTATATGCCACAAATAGTATTTGTATGTTACTGTTAGTCCCTCAGGGATCATGTTCACTAATTCCTTTATGATTAATGTCTCCTAAATATCCAATTTTTTTCCTTGGATCAAGGTGATTATATTTGGTATATACTTTATGGTTTAAAATATTAATCTCATGTTCGTATACACTTATGCTCATGTAATAGTTTTTTGGTCATTAATATCTCTTTTTTACCATTTTTTATCTTTTGAACACACTATTTCTTATGTTTCTCTTCAAAAGGATATAAAAGGAATTATTATCTATGATTTTTATAATAATGTTGAAGGTCAAAATGTATTATGTGTCAGATGATATAGATCTTATATTAAAACGTTTTTTTATCCACGTTTCTAAAGGCACTAGACCTATATGATTTTGGAATGGATCATTTTGTAATGTATTTAATATATGATTTATAAGATGATATATCTATGTATAAAATGTAAAGGTCACTATAGAAAAATAAAAAAATGTGGTTAAGAACTTGAGAATCATTATAGATGGAACATAAATCCCCAAACCCAAATCAAACCTCTATAAAATGAGGTACTCATTAGAAACAATATCTAGAAACATGTGAACTATCTTGAAAAACATAGTGAGATAATCCATGATAGAATGATATCTGAACATTAATGAAACAAACTCTCATGCCTTCTATTCTCTCAGTGTATAAAGATATTTAATTTTATTAATGTATTTATAGAATCTAATCCATGTTAGATCTTCTTGTAGATTTTCTTTAACAACAAATTCCAAAAACATCCTTCCAATCCCTTCAAGCATATAACTGGTGAAACCAACGTTGGAGTATTCAAGATTTTTCATGAAGTAGAATATATATATAATACTTCTGATCTATTATCATGATATCTAATGTACCATGTTACTAATGTTATAGGTTGATGTTTCTTAGTGAATTTAATAGCATAGTCCACCTTCTATTCTGATTCGACATTGTTGACTTGGACCGTAGACTAGATTGTTTTGAATATTGTTTCCACCAAATCAATGTCAACTAGTGGATTAATCTATTAGGATTTCTCTATAGTTTCATTCCTATAATATGGATATGTTATTATTGAAGGTTAAAAAATAAATAATACAAGATGGAGAAAACCCTTTAGAATATAATTTTATTTCTTTATTAGAAACAAAATTCTAAAAAATAAATCCTAAAACATCTAAAATGATAAATATAGATATTAAACAACCCTGATCTTCCCATGTTGACTTATGTCTTTTCATTAAAGTGAGCTAGTAAAGAATACTCCTTGACTTCCGATCATGTTATAAGATTATTTTATCCATTATATAAACAATATGGATATATGATAGGTTGATATAGAATTTTGAGTACAATATTTTACAATAACCACTCCCAATGATAACAATTTTAAACAAACCAACCTAGTTCAACCCATAATGTCTCTTAAATTGGAACTCCAAAAGGTCTAAAGGGAGTTATAAATCACCAAGATCTTACAATAATAATTATGGTCTCTTTAAATGGAAAATGGTAATTATTTCACCCTTAATAGGAAAAAAAATTATAAAAAAAGCATCATTGTAGATAAAATAATACATGCTATCTCAAAAATAATGAAACCGAAAAGGTCCCCTCAAATATGTGGATAACAATGTCTAGAACTAATGACCAAAAAATAGAACCTAAATAAACCCATATGTCCATCTCCACATGACTAGATGTCACCACTCTACCATAACACATGAAGAATACACAATCTAGGGGAGTCATCCACTATATAATTGTCATCCCTTTGTATTTATCCTACAAAACCACGGCTATAATCACTCAAAGAAAAAAATAGTGTCTGAGTGATATATATCAATGGGATACCACCATGTAATATATAAAATATCTATATACATGCATATATTAGATCATTTATGAAAAATATTTCTAAAACATTCTCAAAAGAAATCATTTTCCATATAAAATCATCATTTGGTTTTTTTTAAAAACATTATATTTTCTATAAACAAATTAATATGACATACCATTTATCCATGATGCATAAGTATATAAGTAAAAAAGTCTTCAAGAATCAAGATCCACATTCTTAACAATATAATGTTGAAAAATAACCATTTAAAATATACAAGCCTATAATGTATCCTCAAAGAGTCCAAAAAGGGAGATTTAGTGACACAAGGGTGTACAAAACAAAGTAATACATGAAACACTATATAGTATATGTGTACTCTAATGTCTAATGGAATAATTTCCATATAAAGTACATACTATATAAGTCATCGCATTATGAGAACCTCCCTTATTGGAATATCACTCTACTAGGGATCCCATATGTCTAGTTTCCCCCCACACCCAGAGGTCTTCCCATTATGTTATTAAAATATCATTCCATTAATGAATCCAAATACATGATTAATACAGAAAGTTATTAGGAAAATAAAATTTATTTTCCATTATCGTTTTCAGATTTTTTTTATATTAATATCACATCACCTAAATTATTGAGAAACAACATCGAATTCAAACCCATATTTATTCATTATTTCAAAAAAATCTCATGTATAAAATGTAATTTTCAATGAATCCAAATTTTTAAAACACTTTTTATTTCAACCAAATGTCATAACCCATATCACATAATCATTATTATACATCAAAAAATAGGAAATAATAAGAACAAGATGATATCCAAAGGATAAACCATAGGATAGATACACCTTTCTCAATAATAATAAAAACCTTGTTTCCCTCAGAACCCTGTATGGGAAATGAAGATATCCAGACCTCTTAAGCCTTAATCATCGAAATTAATTAATCACTTAACTCACTATAACTTAATATATGATAATTGTTTCTTAATTATATTCGAAAATATCAATGGAAATAGTGATTGAGGATATATCAGGGGAACGAGGAAAGATAATTAGAAAAATAGAACATACCATGTTAGGAACCACACAAAATGATCAAGCATCACCAAGTAAATAAAGAAATAGTACTTTATAGAATTATATAAGTTTTTATTTCTTATATTAATGGATTATGAGGAGTTTATAATTAAAATAAATTGAATTCATTGGTTTATTTTTAAATTTTTAGAAGTTCATATTAGGTCGCATGGTTTGTTGACATTATTAGAAAAATGATGCACTAATGGGGTGGTTCTTATTATCCTTTAAAATAGAAAATTACATGGTTTCATTGTAATATAATCATAGTTATAGAAAACAAGATATAGTTTTGTGACAGCCTTTGGACCAAACCCATCATCTCACACTCTTACTTTACCAACTCAAAACTATTAGATAACCCGTGTTCAAATTGTGAAAATCACCATTAGAACTCACATAGTCAAAACACATATTTTATTCATGGTTTTCACTAATGATGAACCTAAACTATCCACATAGCTTATATTCCATGAAAATCCAAAATATTCAAACCCAAACTGTTGGAAGCCATTATAACCTAAAAAATGATAAACCATGATCGACATTGAGGATACCTATCTCCTCAGGGGTGTTTTAGGTCATCTCAGGTTTGTCCTCTCTCCAACCCTACCTATAGTCTTACTAAGACATACCCATAAAGTTACTCAAAAATTAACGGGGGATGAAATATAACCCAATTATTATCTCAACTATCTTGATTTCTTGAATATATAATAAGGTTCACAAATGGTTAATCTATATGCCATCCTTATCAATTCATCATTCAAATATTACAAGATGACACCATGGGCTCTTACACTAGGAACACAACATTACATTCATTTAATTTACCTAAAATGCATTAGAGACCATACGTATAATGGGATATATTTTAATTATGGCTTCAACCATCATCCCTCAAGGTAATCAATTTAGTTCTCAAGGACCCTCATACGCTTAGTACATTGTTCATCTCATTCATAGACATCAATATATATCCGAACATTTAATTAATTTCAATGTTCGATTTCTAAATAGTAGAGAAACCAAAAATCACATGTCATAAAAAATGTGATTATTTCCATAAGGAATTCATTAAAGATATAAACCATAAATATAGAGTTGTTTCTTTTAAATTATCATCATACAACTCTGGTTCAAGCTCTTGCAACTCCACTTGGCCATCGTCTATTCTCTTGAAAACCGATATACAATCAAAGAATCCAATCAATTATTATAAACCATTTATAAATAATTATCCATTTTGGTGTAATTATTATAATCAATTTAATCTTCTTGGTCAATTACAAATAAAAAATATCATTAGATCATAAAGATTCATCAAAAATATAACCAAATGAAAATGGGAGGACCATAATGTACTCCCAACACCATTGTAAAAAAATACATCACATGAAACATAAAATTAATTTAAAAATTAATTTAATTTAAAATAAAATCCAAAAAAGGTAAAAAAAACTGTTGTAACACAAATGATACACTGAGTAATGTTATGTGTAGGGTCCTGAAAATTTAACCAAATAATGAAATACCCTATAATTTATTTGAATAAGGGTAAAAATTCTCCTCAAGTCTAGCAGGGTGAATAGGATCAGATTGAGTTTCATGTTTCATATGAAACATAAATAAATTTATGTTTTGAAGGTATTTAAGTGTCCCATGTACCATCATTGGTAATGATACACAGAGTAGATGGATTGCGAACCTCCAGGTATGCAGCACGATCTGCGAACGATTGGCTCGTAAGGCGATAGACCAAGAGCAAGGAAAACTATGAACCAAGTTGCTGATGGAGTTGGGAATGTAAAAATAGTCTATGTACCATTCTGAAAACCGAACAATTCATATAAAAAGAAAATGGGCAGGGATCTGCGAACTATTGTCTCGAACCAAAGCCTCTGCAAACCCCAGTAGACCAATTCTTCCAAGGGATAGAATATTGCTCCAGTAGGCGTCTACAAATGGTGTTGTGGTCCCAATAGATATGACTATTCTTGTGATATATAAAAGAATCAAAATATAATTATGAATGAAAAACAGAGGGAGATAGACAGAGAGATAGACAGACAACGAATTCTTGATGGAGACTTAGAGGCTCCACTCCAGCTTCTTTCTTGTTTCATCGACGAAGCACGAACCTCAAACCACTCCATTCGCAGCTACAACCGGCTACGAACCATAACATTGGGTAATTAAATATTAATAATAGACACGTGAACCTAAATGGTTAATTGTGAACAAAAGAAATCATGAGGATGAACTACCCATGAAAGATGATCCCCTGAACCCCCTTCAATATGGTGCATGACATAGCATATCGCTACACGTACTAAACCTGGCACCACATACTGCATCAGTATTTGGATGGAACATAAAGTGGGGTGATGGGACACGTATCACTATGGTACACAGTTTCCTATACCCATTCCTTCATATTACATCAGTATGTGAATGACACCTCTACCTTCATACCACTACAGTAGGTGGATCCTCCCTCATCCCACACAAAAAGTCAATAGGCAATATGGGGTGTTTTTGGGAATTGTTCCCACTAGTTCCATCCTCACCCATCCACTACCTTCCAGTCCTCTATGGTCCCTCTACTAACCAGTCCCCAGACCATAGGTCAAAGCCTCCTTCAAAGCCACGATACCCATATGATCATACCATTGGGTGCATCAGAGCGCCCCAATGAGTCTACATATCCATGGTAAGGGAAGTCACAAAGACCCTCCCCCCAAAGGTGTGGGTTTCAAAAATTCCTATGAGGATACATTCCCATGGTAACCTGAAGCCCAACCTTGAGATGAGGATGAAAACCTATATATTTAGGGATTAATGGTGATGATTGGATTTTAAATTCAATGGGGTATAATGATCAATCGAAGGGGTTATGTTCTCTCCCCCCTTTGATGAAGATGAAACTCCTCCCCTTCACAAAACGTGCTCTAGGGCCCTCCCACTAAGTAAAGTCCCCAATATTATAAGGCAGGGCCTCTTGAACTTCAATGTCATTTCATATTGGATGGTTCATTAATCTGTGCCGTCCCCCATGGCTACCCTATCCTCATCTGTCACGGGATCTCCCTTCCCAACCAATAGGGGAAGAGGAATGTTCATTGTTGAATCCATCACATTCTGTTTTTTCTCACACCAATCTTGTCTCATGTCAGATTAGTTGTTTATGAGGATTATGACATACACATGATTCTGAAATATTAGAAATTTTATTCTTGATCAAAACATTATACATAGGATTCCTATCGGAAGGCCAGAGATCAAAAGAGTTCCCATCCACCCAATCATTTATCGTCAATTGGGTATCTCCCTTGCATAATACATACATGATCTGAACTATGTGGGTTCCGATTCCTCTCTTGAGGATATGTATGAATCCCTTATTAAGTGCCTGATCCAAACATCTAGTCACCTTCCATCCCACTAGATGACGATAAAATCTAGTGTGCCTTATAATATGGCTCAAGTGAGTATCAACTCTATAGAATCAAATGTTTGCATTCTTATGACGATTTCTCAAACCAGGTGTTTCCCATGGACACACTCTTCGGTAATTTACCACGGATCCAAAAACATATGAACTTGACTTAAATCTATAATAGAGTCCTGAAATAGGCAAAAATCCTCCCTCGGAAGGGTGCGGTGATCCTAACCTCCCATCCTCTCAACCAATGGAGTCCTCAAGTGTCATTGTCCAAATCCTCAGCCAACGAGAACCTTCCTTTGGAATGAAGGTCTGTGAATAATGGATTATAGGGTTGTTGGGTGTTCTTGGATCCATGAATAAACTCATTGGAGACCATCTGAGGAATTTATATCTGATAATGACTGATTGGATGAGTACGCAACCTCCATGGAATTCCCTACTAGGAAAAACAGTTACCACATGGTTAATTCAACTTTTTTAAAGGATAATGACGTTGAACGATTTGAAATAATGGAATGGAAAATTCGATGAAAATCAATCATTATAGAAAAAAGGGATCTGTGATTATCCACATCCAACCATTTTTGCAGATCCCATAAATGTGACACCTTGCAGGAGGAACAAAAATGGTGAACTAGACGTGAGTATTTAACCAAGGTGGCAGCCTCACCCCACTCAGGCCCCTTTACCCCGTAGAAAAAGAAATAGAGGGAGGGTCCAAGATGAATCTCCAAATATGAATGTGTGGAACAGAATTATACATTGATGAGGTTATGTGGTCTATATGTCATATATGTATATTTTAGGTTCCCCACAGAGTGACCTTTGATCAATATGACATATCAACAACCCATATTTACAAGCGCATCAGTGATCCCGCAAGTGGCTGGGGCCTAAAAAAAGCAGGACCTCCTGGCCTACCAAGCGTCTTCAAACTGGGTACCCAATAAGTTGATCAATGAATACCACCAAAATGGTACTCTCCCCACATTGGAGGCTACAAGAAAAGACCTCCATTCTGCAAAGGACCATAAGACACCACTTCCACTGCTTCTAGTACACCAACAAAAGGCAGGCCCTGTGGTCATCTCAAATTGTTTTGGGGGCCTATCTCCAAAACGTGACAATGAGTAGCTTCCTTACCTCTGGGTGGTAGATGAATTCATGGATGATGACTTCATTCCAACTACACATGGGTCCTAACCACATGCCCCCACCAGAGAGCATCATCTATGACATCAGACGACAAGGCCTCCTCTAACCGGGATCGACCTTATGTTGAGGCCACCTGCCAAAGTCCAAGCGACCCGGGCCCCTCGGGATGTTGGCCAAGGGAAGATAATACATAATAAATAACACGCTATCACTCTAGTTCTTGAGTAGAAGCTCTATCGTACTAACATGGCGGCATTAAATAGGGTGACACACAACTCTTCCCTCTCCAATCAATCCCATCACAGAAATAGAGGGGTATAATACGAGCACATGCATGTTTCTATAAGTTCTCACATGTCCCACCATGCAGACCGAGATAAAAACTACATAAAGATGAAGATATCTACTGATGCACAACAATCACTCCATCCAAATATCGAGTCAATAACAAATATGAAGACACATATACTTACTGAAGAATTTCTAGATTTCCATCTAAATACAGCAGAAATAGGCTATACGTAGGTACAAACGCATGCCGATGCAATTCAAGCCTCCCATCCAAATCGGCTGGCAACTAAATACAACTAGAGTTGAATTCCTATAAATGAATACAAATCCATTGAGATAAATACAACGTCATGTGGGAATTTTAAAATCCCTGATAATGAATATAAAGACCAGCAGTCATATACTGAGGCAATGGAAAAGATAACCGATGATAGAATCGTTCCACTATCTCGACACGGGAGAACTGAACGTATCAGCTAGAAACTCTTGCTGGACAAGAGCTATCACAAACTCCTGCTCTAACATCGAAATGGACCTTCATACTTATTCCATCCAAAGATGTATCTCAACACATATTGGTAATGACAAATGATCAGACACCAATTCTAGACCATATCCTCCAAACATTCCAAGATATCATTCCATCAGTGATAATGGTGAGAAACCAAGCGCACGACCCAGTTTCCTTAAACAGAATGACTCAGTCGCAAAATGAGTTAGCCACATCAGAGTACTTATGCATCCCTCTCCATTCTAGGATGTTCGACGAAAACATCCCACAACATATGGAAAATCGGATTGGGAACATATACTCTTTCCAACTGGAGGACGCTGACCCAATGTGGTGGCCGCTCCATGGTTGTAATATATCTCTACCAAAACTCTAGATACCCATCGGTGTATCCCAACAACATATTGGGACCCAACATGATATGGACCCATATATGAAATCCACTACCAAAAGTAGATATCCCTGGTTACATTAATGATACCTACCAAAAATGAAAGGTGCCAAAGGAAACTAGAAAATGAATAGCACATACATGACCCTACTCTGCTGGAAGCTACGGTTCTTGACTCCCTGAAAAATATATCAACAAAGGCTCAAGACCCTATCATTCTATAACAAAATTAAGGATGTGGTAGTAGAAGTTGCGAAGGTCCTCCCTGCAATTTCGATATCTGCGTCTCTGAAGGTCCTCCATAGAGCAGCCATGAGGGCTCACTCCATTGGCTATAAATGATCGATCACAAGAGCCAATCTCCTGATGCGTGTTAGGGTGGACCACCCCTAGACCTAAATATCATAAATTAAGAATATCCTCCCCTTGCTATCATCTACCCTAATGGTCCTTCCCAGAGTATAAACTATAGGTATGCTTCTCTCTATAGTCAGACATCAAGTCATGATGGTAGTCTTCACCATGTTGATAGTCATTGTGAAGGCCCTCCCCACAATAACAGTTCAAGTGAAGGTCCTCTCCAGGAAACTCTATGAAACTAGACGTTCATCCCCTAGTTTCATTACAACCTGAATTCCCTCCATAAGACGTACACTATAGAAATTCTCCCTGCATCCAGGTATCATGTAATATTGTTAGTCCTCGCCATGATTACATTCATTGTGATGTCCCTCCCCACAATGATATCAAGATGCCAGAAGGTCCACCCCTTGCTACAGCCCGTTCTAAAGGTCCTCCCAAGGGTATATGGAGAAAAGAAAATTCATGTAGTCGGGCATCAAGTTGTAATGGTAGTGATCACCATCATAGAACCACTTATGAAGGTCCTCCTCACAACAAAAATTCATGATGGAATGATGGTCCTCCCATTTCTGAAACAATTGTTTGAAATACCTCCATTAATGAGGTTCTCGGAAAGAGTTAGACATATTGGGAACTCCAATAATAATGATTTTTATTCTTTCTCAACCGGTGGATGGCCCGAGGCCACACTCAACTTCTGAGCCACCCCCGTTTGGTCCAGAAACAAATTTGTCTCCCACTAGCCCGATTTCGCAGAATGAAATTATTATTAACCAGTTGAGTTCAGCATATCAAGTGGAGGATACTATGAAAGAACAACATATTGATTTGTTTCTTGTGATAAGACAACTATATTGGGATAACATACCAGTGATGTATTGGCCTACACCACATATCACTTTAACCTAAAAGGATAGTTGTGTTGGGAATGCATACTTGAAATTCACCTCTAAATATAGAGAAAACTTCGATAGATGAAATAAATGTTCCTGGCCTATCAAGGGTACACAGAAAATGTTAGCATGATAGGTGATCTTATCTATCTGATTGACATGGAATCCCTCCTGGACGAAAGCCATACAAAATAAAAAAGGTGAAATAAAAACCTTGAACTAGCTTCCCTTTATGTAGTGTGTAAATTGTGTCACCTTATGTGAAATTCCCCAAATGGAGTTCACATTTGGAGGTGTAGAGAACATGGATCATTACACTTCACCACACATACCGTCCAACATGCCTCATTAGAATGGGAATCCAAAATTCTCATCTCCTAGAGGGAATATTCAAGCCAAACACCTACTTAGGGGAGATGGGATACTCAACAAAAATTGGCCAAAAGTAAGTCTCAAAAGTGTCAGGGACAAATAGATCAAGTCAACCACAATCATCAGAGTCAAAAAATCAGGAACATATAGTATGCTTCCCGCCTCAGGGAAGCCAACCAGCAAGTTGTGCCCATGTCCTTAAATGTTTGTAGACTCCATGAAGGCATGATTCCATACTCAAATCACAACCATGTTGGAGTATGTGAAATTGAAAGGGTGTAAATAGTGGTACCTACCACCATGATATGAGAAAAACCCCATTCCACAGGGTTGGGGGCATTTTTAAATCAAAATTCCCCTATAAGACCAACAAATCCAGGTCATAGTGCATCAATAGGTGAATGGGAACAACCCTATACCTCATGGATGGGGGAATGTATTCCTTAAATCCCCACAAAACAGATATATATCTTCCACCATCTAGGAATAATGATAGAAAGAGGAGTTACCCATTCTACCCTTTCTCATGGTTCGCACCATCCAAGAAAAAGGTTTGTTACTAGGTCAGACAAAGGCTCCTTCCAGGTCAATCATTGCTAGGAAACCCAATGAATACTGTAGAATAGAAGGAGAAAGTTAGGAAAAGGGCACTAAAATCCTACCTACGATTATATTCTGGTTACACCACCCCTGATTTGGAATTCCTCTTTGAACATGGTAAATTTCAACCCCACAAATCTCATAGGAAATAACATGGAGGGAGGATACGTGAAGGAATATGGTTCCCTCCCAGGGGCCTTCCACTCAGAGTTGGATGAAGTGAAATCCCAAAACCAAAGAGCGATCCAAAATTTGGGCGCCCCTTCAACTAACAATATGTTACTCCCCCTAGAATCCCAAACAAGGAGAAAACTAAATTCAAGGTCATTTATGAACCACCACCTCCTCCCAATGAGAATGTGTCCCAAACCCTTGTGGAATGGTTCTCCAAGAAGGAGGAAGAAATAAAAGAGCTCACGAAAGTTAATGACGAGATACGTTGAAAGAGGTATCTCACCAGATGTGTTCTCCCCATAGAATGTTAGCAGGTGCTCCAAGAAGAGGTTCCCTTTCCAGAGGCATTCACCCTAGTGAATGATTCCAAACTCGGAGGACCATTCGACCAAGCCATGGAAGGGCATCAAGATATCCCCCCATTGGGAAGGCATCTAGAATATATCTAGAAGACCCCACAAATGATTCCCCCAGCTGGGTATCAACCCCAAATTATAACAGCATCGACATTTAAAGTCTTGGCCACTACATCACCAGTTAAATATCATGCATGACAGGACATGCGTAATGGGATCTTAAACACTGTCAAGCAACTAAAAGCTTAACTAGAGGATATGGAGGGGCAATACACTTGTGTGAAACTAGAGTTAAAACCCTACCTTTAGTGGGTGAGAAGTGTAATGCCACCACAAAACATAGGGTACCCCGTATTCCAAATAATCAATGGCTCGGGGGACCTAAAACAACAGTTGATGCGCTAGGCCTTTTATTAGGATCCCATGATGGGCACTCTAGAGAAAAAAGAATATGTAATACTTAGGTGCTTCATAATAACTCTACTAGGAATGAATTTTGTATGGTATACTAGCCTACCAGTCAATTCAGTTATATGCTTGGAGGAACTCCGGTGATAGTTTCTCTTCCAGTTCATTTCGACGCTGCCCAAGATGATGGTCAATGACCTCATGAACTGCAAACAGTGAGAGAATGATGGAGTCTTAGACTTCATTGCTAGATGGAATGGAATGACTTATTCCTTGAACTGGCAGATTCCCTATGATGATATTTTTTCAATGTGAATTGATAATATTTAGGATGAACTGTGAAAACTGCTCATCCAAGTAGTGTACACCAGTGGATTTAGAGGCTTCTTGGCCATTGTTCAAAGGATAGAAGAATATTTGAAGAGGACGAATCTTATGTCTGAAGTGGCCCCAAAAGCTACTTGGAAAAGAATAGGAAAAATAGATACTGATTCTATCACACATAAGCCACACCTGATACCAGCTCTAGTTGCAAGGCCCCCACCAAATCATGTGGGACCCCATGGATACAAAAATCTGCTCCCAACTCGGCAAGACGAGTGATGAGGTGCTAAAAGAAATCCGTTCCAAAAATGAATGAATAAAGTTTATTCATTCTGAGGATACCAGGTCCGATGATATTTTATAGCTTCCATGAAATGAATTTTTTTTATGGCTTCAATAGCTAAAGAGAGCCAATGAAGTGGGTCTCAACAATCGTAAAAATTATTTTCCATATCACCAGATACATGAAAACTCCTTTCAATAAGGATTTTTTTCAAGGATTTGCTGCAAAATATGGTGGATTATGGGCATGTCAATTAGGGATTACCACCAGTACAAGTGGAATTTTTATCCACAAACAAATTAAGAGATGAACAAGAATAGAAAACATTTAGCGGTAACAAGGTGAAATATTTTGACAAATGGATGACCCATATGACTATCAAAGGAGTCCATGACATTTTCAAAGTGCAGTTGACCCACCATTTGTTCCCCCAAACCTCATTATACAACACAACCATCCTCCTCAGCCCCATAGCACTCCAAAGGCCAGATGGGTAGAATGAAAGAGAAAGAATGTGAGATGATACCAAAAGAAATGTCACTGATGACACATGGACTTCATGCCAATTTCATTAGTAAAATGGTCACCATCCCGACAAATGGAACCATCATAAGGAGACAGTAAGACAGAAGTAGTGTCAGATCAAGAATTGAGATTTGGCTCCATTAATTTCATTCACATGATTTAACCCTTCTATGATGAAGACAATGTCCATCAACCTGAATCTCTAGTGCCAAACTGGAGAGCTGTAGGAAGAGGCCACAATGGTCGGAGGTATTATGGGAGGCATTATCACTGTAGGTGTCAAATTCTCATCCAAGCCACATGTAAAACCATTAATAACTCAGAACATCATATAAGGTCCCTCTGATAGACACAACATGAACTGGAATGCTCCATCTCCTCCAACAGAATAATCCCAATCCTAGTTATCTTGGAATATCTATTAGGTCAATAAAAAAACCAGAACACCTAAGGTATATAGGCGGACCAGTTCAGAGAAACATGGAAAGAAATGTAGCACTACTGGACCCTATTACAGAGGCCTAACCATCTATATCCAAACCTCAAACCCCTAATGTTTCTCTAAAAGAAAAACCCTGACCGAGAATGTTCTTACTTTTAGAGAATAAGAATGATATTATAAAGCAGTTGAATTCAGTACCAATGAAGGTGACAATACTGGATGCATTAATTATATCCTAGATCTTAGGGAGACACTCATCAAAGCCTTCCCAATACATTAAGAGTTCATGGCTAAAGAAGATGCAATATTGGATCCCTAACATCTGGAAAAAGAATTTTTTTCTGTTTGGAAGGACTCCTAGACATGGGAGATGTACTTCAATGGTGCTTCCCCTTACCCAAGAGGGAAAAGGATGGAGGATCACAAGTTCAACAAAGTGGGGCTAAGAGTTGTACTTGTATTTCTCAAAAAAACCATTTTCCTTGCATGTAAAACCCCAAGCTTCCACGTTACGCTTCTCGTTGAATAAAACAATAGCTTGTGTTGTATGTAAATTTGAGTTCTAACACAACACAACCAATCAAACTTCCCATATGAATAGTAATACCCACTTTTTGAAATTTTATAAATTTTATCTTAAAAAATGTACTTCATTTTTGGATTCCGAATATCAAAATTATCTTAGGGTCAAATTTTGGTATTTTTTTTGAAAACTTACAATTTTTGATAAATAGTGAAAAACACTGAGTAATACTTTAAAACAGAATTTTTGTTTAAATGATTAATTATTTTATTTTAATTTATTTTAGGTCAAATTAGATACATAATACCTATATAAGTTCAATGTAATTCATTAGAGTCAGTTTATAATTATTTAAGATATATAAAAAAATTTATTGAACTTTCTTCTGCCTTTTACCCATCTCTTAGGAATATTTGAAAATTTACATAACACATAATTTTACCACTTCTGTGAGTTGAATTTCAAAAATCCGAGAGACACGGTTGATATCAGTAAGTAAAATTTCGTTCAATAAGATGAAAATAATTTTTGGTGAATAGTATCTTTTTTATTAACCACGGTTAAAAGTAAATAGGGTAATTAAGGGTAAAAATTATATTATTATTACCCTAAAACATGTCTAAATTATATTTGATAGGTATAATTCAACCAATAAAACCTTTGTAAAAAAATATATGAACCTATTTGGTCCACATGGATTAGATTAGGACATTTATTATTATTAAATTCATAGAACAGTTAAAAGAGTTAAAATCAATTTTTAATAACTAATAAATTTTTAATATAGGCTTACACATCAGATAAATTGAACTATAAATAATCATTATAAAGATAAAAATATTTCCATCATTTTTTTATTTTATGTATATTTTTTAGACATTAAATAATTTAATATACTTCTGACACAATGATGATGTAGTAATTACCTAATTAATGAAATATTTAAATAATTGATATTATAAATATCCAAATAAATGTAATTTGAGACTCATTATGAATTACACTAATTTTATAGGTTAATATGACATATTAGGGATAGTTATATAATTTTTTTTCATTTAATAATGCTATTAAAAATTTAGTTAAAACAAAATACCAAATAGTGTCAAAATTGACATTAAAGAGTTTTTTAAAAAATTATTATATAATTAATTGATATTATATTCATGAAAATATAAGTTTCAGCCAAAAGTATTATATAATGATTGGTTTATCATTAAAGAAATATTTTGGGTTCTCTTGGAAATATATAGTACATCTATCAACCATATAATATAAATATACAATGAGAAATGGTAATGTCAAACTATTTAAAGAAGAGTTAAATCTAAAAGATATTATTAATATAGTGACTCATACCTATCTAAATCCAACAGGTCGAGTGGCTTTAGACCCACCCCCACCTTATCCTTTAAATAATCCACTTTGGTGCCATTATAAAACGAAAATGGTTTTATTATAAAATAATATTTCTAACTTTTACTAAGCCTCCCATCACCCCTCTTATAAAAGGGAACTTCCCCTTCTCTCAAATTTCCGCCATCAAAGCCATTTGGCTCGGCCAACCCATGCCAAATACCCTCTCAACTGTCCTCCCTTAATCCTAGAGGAATTAAATTGGGTAAAATGATAACCTAAGTATCCCTTTTGGTTAAATCAAATTGAAGAACCCGATGAAGAGGTAAATATTTTAATCACCACTTTCAAGTCCTGTTCTTCTTCCACTTCCACTTTCTTTGTTTCTTCCATTAAAAAAATAACTACCATATCTTCTATATAATATGATGTTATTATAAATATGGTATGACCATATTCATAATTCTACCCATCCTTTGAATTATATGTAACCATACGTTCGTATGTACGGCTTACCGTCTCCAAGTCATGGTGTAATTGTAATGTAATACATTATTATTTGGATGGGTATAATAAAGATGTGAAATTTATGTAAGTAATAAATATAACATGATAATTATTCTTTATATATGATATACCATCCAATTATATATTATTTTAATATAAAAATAATGATATTTTTACTTTTATGTACATACGGATTACCGTCTCCACAAATGCGATAAGATTCATTCCCCATCATATCCATTAGAGATTATTTTTCATTAGATGATTAAAAATAATTTTTAAAGACTTAATATCATTCTGAATATGAATAAGATACATCCAATCAAACAAAAACATTACTTATGCAACATTTCATAGAAATGAAAACAAATTAGTGAACACCTGAAAAGATGATAATACTAAGATATTATTTACAATACAATGTTAAAAGATCATATATAATATCATAATAATGTATATGATTCTTTTATAATTTAATAAAAATATTATTTCCATTATACAAGAGGTTAACATACCCTCTACCAAGGAAAAGTACAATCTAAGGGTCAATTATACAATCCCTTCATTATCTGAGCTTGTTTATACATAATTATCTACTTGGACCTCTTTATCATTCATATCCATGTTTCTTAAAAATGTATTTCATAACAATCATACAATATTACCGACTATGGGTTAAAGTCATTTATACCATTGTTTGAATTTTATAAGATATTTATAAATGAATATTTCTATCATTTTTCAAACAAATTACTTTTTACCTTTTAGAAAATTTATGGTAAGATTGTTTTTTAACTTATACGGCGAGTGCGAATATTTTCTTCCATTATAACATTGTCGAAGCTTCCATTACAATATTATAAGAATTTATTTCATATATTAATGTTTTATTTTATAATTATGTGACCATTAAATTACTTCAAAATATAAAGAGATATTTCTCTTAAATGGTTTTGATTTCATTTGTGTCATCATCCTTGGATTGATTTTATGTTTGATTGAAGTTGATTTATTATGATACAAAACGTCCATATTGTCTTGACGGTTTTGTGATATGTTTGACTGTGGATGTGTTATTTCATTCCATTCATGGTTTATGGATACATTATTGACATTTCAAATGTGAGTTTTAATATAAATGTTTATGTTATGTTTAAACCTCTTTATATGAAGAATGCATTGGACATAGTAAGTGATGGGTGGAGCCTGCTATAGCTCCTCGATGCATCGGTAGGTCTCATGATACAAAATATTGTCTTGGAACAAGGACTTGACAAAATTTTCTTTTTAGTATTGGCACAAGGCCTTAAGTATGTTGTTATGAATGTTTGGCATTATGCATTCCATCATTATGAAAGTGTCTATTTATATTGCATGTGATTATTCAACTAGTAGAATATCAATGTGAATATGTAAATGTAATTATATTATTGTATCTTTACCAAATTATGATAAAGTTTATGTTTAAAAGTCTTATGTTTTAATATCATAAATTTCCTTAAATATTTGTGCTTATTTATGAATGTTTCAACTATATTGTAATCCTTACCGAGCATCTAATATCACCCCTTTATAGGTTTTAATTTTCTCAGGATTCATTGATGTGTATTATTATTGATAAGCGGGGTTAAGTTATGGGATTAAGGGCATTCTAAAAGGATCATTTATGTTGTGTTTTATTTTCTAATGTGTAATGTAACGTTCATGTATTTAAACTATTTTCCAAGACTCTTAAACTTATCGGTCATTCAGGACTTCATTCCTTATAATCATGCCAACGTATTAAAATAATGCACCGACTATGGGTAACTAGGTTCGAGGCGTCACATTACTCTTTCATACTTTTGGAAGGGCTTACGAATAATGAAGTGTAGTATCAGGCCCTCATTGATGGCTTTAAATTGGCACTCCGGGTCAAGATGAACACCTAAAAATAAAATCATGATTCAAAGCAATCCATCAAACATGTCAATGATAACTATGCTATCAGGAAAAAAGTATTGGTTCCCTTGATGAACAATGATCAAGAATTTATGGAATAATTCCCTTTATAACCAACGTGGACTAATTTTCCTCAGTCACTGAATGCCCAAGCCAATACTTTTGCAAATGCATCCATAGCCATGGCTGATCCAGAATGGGATGAGACAGTCATTAGCAATGCTCACCTCCATATGGTATTTCCATTCATCCTGGGCAATATTGTGGAAATCTGTTAAATTAGTTATGTTCTTGAGCCTTATGTTCTTACCACTAGTTGTATGACACAAGTTGAAAGATCCCATCGGAATGGGGAACATTCACTTGATATGGATGAAAGGGATTATGTACAAAAACATGCAGTTAGCATCATCCTATGCAATGGGGTAAACCATGAAAAGGTACTCTACAAACGAGGCCTTTATGTAGTACTTCTCAGGTTCATTGATAGAGAAGAAACATCTGTTGTTATGAAATAAGTGAATGCCAATGCTTGTGGAGCGTAGTATTCAGTGACCATGCTCTCTCAGAAAATTCGAAGGATTGGGTATTACTAGCCCACTATGATGCATGATTGTGCCGTATTCACTAAAAATTTCCTTTCCTGAGATGTTCATGGTAATTTCATACACCGACCACTCGGATATACTTTACACAACCATGTACTCCTAGCCATTCATCACATGGGGGATGGATGTTGTGGACTATATCCTCCTGCTATAGCGAGACAATTCAACTACATACTCATAATGACCAAATTCATTTATAAATTAGCCAAATCCATACCACATAAAGAAGTCAGGGTAAAAAACATCATTATATTTGGGAAGACCATCATCAACACCATATTTGGTGTCCCTCATACAATACTGACGGACAATGACACCAAATTCTCCAATACTGAGCAAGATAAGCTATACTATGTGCATGGAATAAAATCCATCTGGTCATCTTGCTACCACGCATCAACCTATGGACAAATAAAGGCTTTCAACAAGGCTATATACAACATAGTTCAAAAGATGGTCAGTAAGGATAAGAAATTGTGGCGAGATAAGATTCTTCTTTTTTGGTGGGAATACCGGACCCCAACCCGTACTTCTACCAAGGCAACCCCATACTTACAAGCATACAGGTCAGAGGCAGTGTTACCTATCAAAATCCAGGTACCATCACTTTGTATGGAAATTTTCGACCAACTGTACATGAATGAGAAATCCCCAAGACAGTTTGATGAGTTGGAACAAATAGGTGAGAAAATGTTCCACACTCTGCACCATTTGAAAATCTACCAAAACTGGATTCCACAGGCCATTAATAAAAATGTTCGTCTTTGATAATTTCTTGAAAGAGAAATGGTGTTAGTCCTGAGAACCTTAATGATACTTAGGAAAAAAACCCCAAAGTTTGAACCAAATTGGGAAGGACCATATGTCATATATAGGGTCTATTCTAATGGAGCATACGCCCTAATATCAATGGACGTAAAACTCATCGCAGTTCAAACAAATGTGATGTTATTGAAGAAATACTTTTCATTATAATCATCTTACAATCCAAATTCTATGACCCTAAAATATCAGTAATTAATGCCTCTAATACCACATTACAAACTATAAGGACCTAATGTATGAGTAAAGAACACCTCTAATGCCGTGGTCTATACATTAAGACCTTAAACTATGAGTCAGTGTCTTGGCCACATGATGTTAAACTATACGATATTAGTCCATGAAACACGACATTAAGGTGAAATGCCCAGGTACAAGCTCTACAAGACTAAAATATGAGTTAGAAAAATTCCCCACATGTTATGGTTCAAATTATAAGCCCATAATCTATGAGTAATGACAAAACCCCCATGTTAAGGTCCAAGATCTACGAACCTATAACATGAGTCATAAAACCCCAATTCCATGGTTCAGGCTCTATGACCATAAACTATGAGTAAAAATTCCACACAATGTTAAGGTGAAATCTTTATAACCCTAAAATAAGATTCATAAAAATATCTCAAATTCCAAGTTCTATGCTCTACGACCCTAAAATATGACTCATAAAAATACTTTCAATAACAAAGTCCAATCTCAAATACCCAAAACTATGAGTCATAAAAATAGATCTAATGCCAAGGTCTAAGATCTACAACCCTAAACTATGAGTCATAAAAATATATCCAATGCCGAATACCAAACTCTATGACCCTAAACTATGAGTAAATAATGGCTCCGATTCCAGGGTCCAAAAACTATTCCCTTAAACTAAGAGTCATCATCCAAGCCACATGACGTTAAAATCATGGTATTAGTGCATGAAACATGACATTAAACTAAAAATATCCCACAATGTTATGGTCCATGCTCTATGACCCTAAAATATGAGTCCCCATAAAATGCCACACAATGTTATGGTCTGAGCTCTATGACCCGAAACTATTAGTTGTAATTCCTCCAAGTTATGGTCCAAACTCTAAGTCCTTAAACTATGATTCATCATTTTTTCCAAATGATGTTAAAATACTAGTAACTCATCCCTGAAACACAACAATAAGATGTGAGTCATGTCATCACCGTAAGACTTTAAACTATATAGCATAGAACTTCTTAATCACATGAAAATAAACTGCATGATATGTCGTAGAACTATGTGCGACTTGATTTCTACCCTCGTGGGATACGTAGAGACACCTCGATCATCTATCCTGGCCCATCCGTGATAAAGAAAATTCCTCCATAACATCATCTATATACCCATATTTATAAGAGAAACCATTATCACTCTATGTTTCTCACATCAAGTATAACTACCTTATACTTACTGTTAGTGGTAGAGATTCTATTACAAAATTGAACTATGGACTAAAATGATAGACCTTGAAACTGTGATGGATAGAACAGAGTTTTACCTACCCATGGACAATTCCAAATTGAAACATGATATGTACCGAACTATGTACAACATGATTCATGCCCTCATGGGATATGTAGTGGCACCTCAATCCTCGATCATGGCCCATCCCCACAGGAAAAGAAAAGGTAAATACCCCTATCATCTTCTCTACCTCCACGCACTTTTGAAGGAGACTCTATGACCACTCCTTGTTTCTCTCATCGAGTATAACTCACGTGAGCATAGGATCAGTGCAGTATATTTTCTTATGAAAATAAATCCTAGGGGATATGGTAGGCCTATAACCTATATCACATGAAACTGAAAATCCCTCACATGTCCTCAAAAAATGGCCCAAGCCTAATCGATACATGGTACATACGAAACTACATGTACCTTGATTCCTACCCTTGCAGGATACATAGTGACTCCTAGCTTAGCCGTCATCACCATCAAAAAATATTCCCTTATGTATCCCTAGAACAACAATCAAATTCATGTATGGAAATTTCTAAACTATGTGTGGATGGATTTATGACCTCACTGGATGTGTAGTTATGCTCGGATTCGGCATCATGGCCCAATCTCAAATAAAATGCCCCTTCCCCCCATTCGTTGGTTACACTGGTACAAACAGTCCATGGAAAGTCTTATCGCATGACAATAAATTGTGGAATTCTCCAAGAGTTATGTGTGGCGTAGTCATCAGTATTATGTGATTCTGCACATGCTCTCTATCATGAGATGTCAAAAGATCATGGTTCCCCCTACACATATGGGTCAAACCTATGTGGAAGCTCAAATTAGTACTTAGATAATCATGGTTCATGTATTTTCACAATCCCAGGTGCATCTTTACCCTTTGTCACACTCCATACCTCTGGAAAACATAGATCCTCATAATCATTCATGGCCATCGTAGATGGACGACCATCACCCTATGGACACCATTGATTGACTATATACATCATGAACCAGATTCTCTTCAAATGTTTCCCAAAAAAAATTCTACCAATCAATGGAAAATTTTTTCCAAGGAGAGTCAACTCTTATCCTAATACGTCCAATAGCTTCCATGCCCCATGTCATACCTCCTAATTAATGTTTACCCTCAGACTATGTTTTATACCTTCTATCATTACTCGAATCTAATGAATGTCGGAAAAACTAGATTGAAATTAACCTAAAACTATTTATGATCATTATGATGGTATAAACATCCTCACTACATGGCGTTAAACTGTATGGTCATAATCATCCTTATTATATGATATTGAACTTCATAACCACGGTTTAAGTAGAAAATATCTCCCTAATGTTGATTTTCTATCCATAAGAAATGACACAGAATCCCAGTGACCACTTTTTCCCCACACCAATCATAGCTCACGTGAGATTAGAGATTTTAGATTGAGATTCTCCATGTATTTATGAAAAAAGTTCTAGGAAGTTTTTTCTATAAGCATGTCCCTAAAAGGCATGACATGATCCCCTCCCCCAAGTGAAACCATATGTCATGGACATGTGATGTTAAATAATCAGGTATCCCATGGATGAAAAGAATGCCTCACCCTACTTACGAGCCAGATATAGGTAAGGGACACCCGTTTCACTAAGTAAATCATAGCCCAAATTCCCACAATATGTCTAGATACTCTCCAACCACTCTTCAGACTCCATGCTCTGAGTGATCTTGAATCTTCATATCCCTCTAAGGCTATCTGGGGTGGAAGGCCAGTGTCCCGTGGACACCATTAATTTCACATGAACATCATGCACTAGTGGATCTGCATATGCTTCCCACAAAAATGGTCATTAGTAATCAGAAACATCGTCCCTAAGTTATTCCTCTCATATCTTAGCACGACCATTGGTTTCCAAGCCTCATTCAATCCCTCCAGATTCAAGGGGCCTAAAAATCATAATTTACATTTTCCTCCTTGAACACATCCTGGATATATGAGAACACACCACCCTAATTTTTTTTTGGTCTCATTTGATGATTCTATAGATATCCCATTTTTATGTGTGATGTTGATTTGTATACAGAAGACGAGTTCCCCCACATGTTTCCATGTTTCCCCGAAGAAGATTAATTAAAATGCCCATTTTTTATGCTCATATTCACCACTCATTGAATGTTACATACAGTTTTCAGAAATATCCCAACTTCCATAATCGTCAATAGCCATCAGAGATGAGAAGAAAACATCATATGTACACCATTTATTTAATATGAACATTATTCCATGGTATATGTTTCTCACAAACAAATGTCTTCAATAGAAGGAGAATTCATCACTAGGGTAGTCTTTTCAAACTTCTATTTGCTCAAATTTCATTCATTCATTTTCACAACTCTGGACATTGAAACCTCCACGAGGAGGAAATATATACCTCTTTTTATCTAAGTGCCCCTGACATGAGATAGACCTATAATTGAATCATCCATTCACCAACTCTCCCTCACACATTTAAGAAATGTGTGGGAACAATTTCCCACTCAAAGACAATTTGAATGTTCATAATGCTCTCAGAAAACACTACTCAAGCCAGCCACCCATTGTGGCTCCCATCATCAAAATAAATCCATAATGTTACAAATCCCACCAACCACAAAAGATGAATGGACGGTGTCCTCCGAACACCTTTGATTGACTATACAAATTATGCCTCGGTGGGTCTGCATATGTCTCCAAAAAAAAGATCAACATTTAATGAAAAATTCTCCCCATGGTGAGTCCTTTCCTACTTCTATAAACCTAATGTGGAACCTATGTCTCATTAATGTCTAGAATCCTAAAATCAAGGGTCAATAAAAATTACATATCCATGTATGAAGAATATTAGAACACTCTTGGATAATGATCATGAATTGGAACTCTTACATTATAAAGTCTGGTAAAACATATTCAACCTTCAAAATCAGTAATAAGTTGTATTGGTAGATCTAAAAAATACTAGCAAAAAAGACTTTATACTTTCTAGATGTATGATCTGTGAAATGATCTTTTGGGTAAAAGTTATGTATCAGTTCATTAAAAACGATGCGCCACATAAAAAAGAAGAAGGGCGTAAAGCTTTTACGTCAAAAACCCACAATAGTCAGCCTAAGAAAAATCCTTTTCCCTACTATGCCCATACCATATAGGATTAGACAATTATTTGGGTAAAAAACGGAAAAAATAGATAATATTTCTTATGATATTCTAGAAAACCTCAGCAATAGTCGAACTATGTTCGCTGAGTCTGCTGGCTCAGGGAATAAATTACAACTCGATTTTAATATTTTAATTTACTAATTTAATGTCATGGTTTACAATTAAACCCAAATTTAAATGATGCTGATAAGATGAGCTGAAGAATAGACGTTTCAATGCCAAATCTGTTTCATTATGTTCAGAAAAAAGGAGGAACATCCCCAACTTATAGATTCTCCATATTAGAAAAAAATGATAAAGTACATATTTTGATTTGATATAGAACTTAAATAGTTCTTGGTTGACCCTTTCGAAATGGATGTAGATTTATTTCCATGGTCCATCAATAATCTTCTCCAAATAGTCTCTCTCCACCATTTCGGCTTTCACCCTGCAATGCACACACTACAGAACAAATTTATAGTCCCACACATCTTTTAGGATAGATTTATAATTGGCATGTGAGGAGGCTAGTGGTCCCCTAAATCTGGAAATTTGGGCTTCAAACACTCACAAAAATTCCTCATTAGTTTACACCAAATCACTGTCATTTACCTCATCGGTTGTAAGATGATATAGTTATTCTGAAATTTCTCATAAGGTCACCACATGATGATGGTAAGAAATGAACTTGGACATCCATTCCCAATAGGAGGAATGGTATTCTCGAGCGATGAAAATTTGGTAAATAAGGAAGTGAAGGTGATGATAATGAATGCCACTATAACCTAGTTCAGTAAATAACCACTGAATGTTATCACCCTTACCAGTAAAATTGGATGTGGGTGTCTCCATAAAAAGTGAATATGACTGGTGCCATGCATCATTTTGCATTGATAGGTTCCTTTCCACAACCCCATCACATCAATATGCCTCTGCTTCCTCATTTCTATATGCAGGAAACGTCGCCGTAAGAACAAGGAGGGACCTAAGGCAGGTCTCCCAATACATGAGACTATCTATGTCCTCAGATTCCCCAACCATTGTAGTCGAATGTGAGATACTAACAACGGTTTCCACTATGATCAGTGATACTCATATGGTGCCAATATCATAAAGATATTGGGAAAAATCCGCAGGAGGGGAGTAGTCTGAATCACTTCCCACTAAAATGGGTTTTACTAATTAAACCTCTCACAGGTTATTTTGACAATGAAGTGAACACCTTCTTACCACAAGAGCAGAGGCATGAGGTGTACCGATCTTTGTTGTTTCAGGTACAATAGTATAAGTAATATCTGTTGCACTATTCTAAGTGGAAGGAATGTGTCATGTGTTCCTTGGGGAAATAACGGAGCAGGAAATGGTTAAGGGTTTCTTAACCCGCTGAACTGGTTCTGTTAGCATCCCGCTAGGGTAACAATATACCCATAGTTTGGAATACTCCATTGATATAAAGTTTTGACCCATCTTGTTAGGAATTTTAATATACCAAGAATTAATTTCATGCATCATCAAAACCAGATTTGGAAAAGAACCATGGGATGATATACTCCCCTTAACTCGAAAAAAAAACTGAAGGAGCACAGTCCGCTGAAGGCATCTGAATTGCCTAGAAAATCGGTAGGGGAGGTATGTCTCACAAATTACTACTTGGTCTATACGTGGAGAGAGAATCCCTTCATGAAGGTTGATAAGGTATTAGAATTCATCCATGGAACCTCCACTGTCACATATCAATGATACATGAGGGGTAGAATGTGGTGCAAACAAGAAATGAGAGGCATTGTTCAACTGCCCAACCGCATCGGTAACACTCATAGTCCTGGGACGAATATAAGAAATGATGAGAAGATTATGAAGAAAATAAGAATGGGGATCCATGGCGTTATATTTTTATTCATAATAGCGGATGTGTTCCCCCATCCACCCATACAATATTTGGAATGTTCCGCTGAGATAATGTGGAGGGATAACTTATTGTATTTGCCCCCACAATTCATAAAGTTTGGTGAGGGTAGGAAGGGCTAAATTAATGTGACAACCCTATACCAGCATGGACACAATCATAAATGTATATTCCTAATCCCTAGTGTATAATTCTTGAGATGGAATGATCCATCTACTTAAAAACATGGTGAAGAAATCTGCCAGACTAAGAACAGGTGAAACGTCTGACCGAAGTGCATATACTCATGTGGTATATAGGCCTGCATCAAGGGTAGCACAATATGACTCTGGGGTTTGGTAGGACTGAAAAGTAGGATGAGTTTGACTGCAGCGAGCTCTCGACATGGGCACATTCGTCTACAGGAATAAATTTATCCAAGTATCAAATGGGATGAGGGAACAATCCTCTAGGGGGTGATCCAGTGACCCCATTTTCTTGACCATTATATTCCTTTCCAAAGGAGACATGAGATTGGTGTCGTTGCATGTGGAAGCTGCTAGGAGATCTCTTTGTACCGTTCTCTAAGGATGGAGAGACCTTAAAGCTGGTAGATATCCCATAGACTGATTCCCACCTCTCTATGCAGTTGGTTGATGGTGTTGGAACATGAAAACCAGTGGATCAGCAATTCTGGAAGGATTTCACCCAGAGAAAAGATTGAAAACAAAGAAAACCAATTTTATTGGTATAAGCCTACCACCTCCAGCTTGTCTGGGAACTTCAGATAGGTCTGATGCACCGAACATTCCTAGGCCCACTCATCGGAGATATATCCTCCGAATCCCAAATCCAACTTGGTACTCCATACATCAATAGGATTATCTTGGGATATGATAATGATTGATGGGTATTCTATAGAATCTAGTTTCGTGACACCGTCTTAGAACTCAAATTTTCTCTAAGTCCATGTTGATCCTCCATGTATGAAGATGTTCTCTTGAAGTATAGTGGCAATGAATTCTCCCTAAAGTGGAAATATTGGCACATTCATGACCTTGTGGTGCCTCCAATAGGTTGAAAGGGATTTCGAGGTCAAAAAACATCAGAGGCATGTCGGCAGGAAGACAAAAGAGGTAAAGAGGGAACTATATGGATAACAGATAATATAAATTCGCTGGAGTAAAGAAGACTGTCAAAAAGCTACCATGGGGAATGATGTGGCCACAAAGATGGTCATAGTTGTGCCTCTCCATGGTTTATCTTGTAATTGTCGATTTTGTAGTAGCCTATGAATTACTCATTGTAGAATAAAAAGGAAGATCTAGTAGTCAATGAGAATTCAGTCCCGTAAAATGTTTTGGTCAAAGGCAATATAAAATGGTTAAAGGACTCAAAAATGTTCGCAAAAGCATTCGCGTACTATTCCTTGAAAATGTATGTGAACGGAGCATTCTTCGTATAACACGACACACAAAAGCTACTCGGCATATATCTATGGTACGTAGATTTAGCTCACCAGGTACAACTATGACACATGAAAGAACCATGGGGTGCAGGCCCTCAAACTATTGGCTGACGAACAGAATGGTTCATGGATGGAGGAAACTGAAAACCTCATCCTCAGTTTTGTTCACATTCAGAAGTATTGGATTAAAATTTATGTTCGTATAATAGTTTTTGAAGTTCAGTTTGTCGATCCATGTTCGTTATGGGGACAAAATAGATGTGTAGCCTCCTCTTATAAGGAATACGGATTTTATGTCTTAATATTCTACAAAAATATTCACGAAATCCAAAAATATGGTATGCAGACAATGAGATGGCGCAGAAATAGATTCACAGAATGTACAAAAGAATTCTGTGAACGGTATTTTCACAAGGATCACAGTACGTGACTGCAGATGAATCCTTAATAATTGAGTGTACTTTTCACCATTAGAAATGGTAAAAGACAAATGAAATGGGCCCTAGTATATAGGTGTGGTCCCCTCCTACCAGTCCATCTGTTCTACCAAGAACCATTTCATTTTAGGACAGCTTCTACATCGGAACAACCTCATTTTTCATTCAAAATGGACACTATTATAATGAGGGCATTTGCAGGGTCCTGAAAATTCTTCCAAAGGAACAAATATCCCACAATTGCTTTGCAGAAGGGTAAAATGGTCCTACATGTCTAGCATGATGAATGGACTCATATTTAGTTTCATGTTTTAGTGGAAACATGAAGAAATTTAAGATTTCATGGTTTTTAAATGGCCCAAGTACCACCACCGGGAAAGGTACATAGAGAAAATGGATCACAGACCTCCAGGTATGCAAGACGATACGTAAACAATTGGCCTGTGTGGCAATGGATAGCGAGAAAGGAAAATCGAAAACATAGTCACTGAAGGAGTTGTGCGTGTAAAGATAATATACATACCATACCTCACACCCATCAGTTCATAAAAAAAAGTGAACAATCATGGATCCATGAAACATTGTCGTGAACCAAAGCCTCTACAAACACTGGTTTACCATGTCTTTCGTGGTTCAGAATATTGCTCTATTCGGCCTCCGGAAATGGTGTTATGTGCTCAATAAATATGATTGCTTTGATGCTCTATTAAAGTATCACAATAGAAGTATGGAAGATAAAAAGAGAGAATAAGGGAAGATGAAATATTGAGGGAGACTTAGAGGCTGCACTTCGGCTTCCGTATTGTTACATCGGTGAAGCATGAGTCGCGAACCAGTCGCTTCGCAGGTACAGCCGGCCACAAACCATAAAACGAGGAAATTGAATAATAATAATAATAGAACTGAAAACTTAACTTTTGAACCATAAACCAATGAATTCTCATTTTCCAACTCCCCGTAAATGATGATCCCCTGAAGCCCCCTTTAATATGGTGTTCCTCGAAGCATACCAGTACGCAGACTAAACATGGCACCGTGTACTTCATCAGTACATGGATAGAAACCACAGTGGCATGAGGGTTCACAAACCACTATGGTATTCATTTTCGTATACCCATGATTGTGTATGGTATCAGTATACAAATGTTACCTCTTCCATCATATCAAAATGGTATGCAGAGCCTCCCCTATTTTTCAAAAAAAGGTCAGTACATGGAATGTGGTTTTTTCACGTATTGTTCATATTAGTTACAACCACACACTTTCAATATCGTCCAGTCCTCCATGGTCAATCTGCTTACCAGTCATCTTTAATTAGACCAAAACCTCCTCTAAATCCACCAAACCCATATGATTAGACCATCAGGTTTATTAGTGTGCCCATTGAATCTACATACCCATGGTAAGCAGAGTCACGAAGGCCCTCGCCACTAAAGGGTGGGATTCAGAAATGCATGTGCGGCTACATTTCCATGGTAACCAATATCCTAACCTTGGGATGCAGACATAAACCTCTCTGTTTTAGTGATTAACAATGATGAAATTATTTTTCATTCAATGAGTGATAGTGATCAGTCGAAGGGGTTAGGTTTTCTTCCCCCTTTGATGTGGAAAAAATTCATCCTCTTCCATGAACATGCTCTAAGGCCCTCCCACTAAGGTATTTCCCCAATCTTCTGAGTTAGGGTCGTGTGACCGTCAATGTAATTTCACAATGAATGATTCATTGCTATGTTCCCTCATGCAGGGTCCCCTCGGACTCTTCTTTCGTGGGCTCTCCCTCCCCCACCAATAGGGGTGGAGGCATCTGCATTGTTGAGTTTTTGACATCCTATTGTTTCTCACACCGAGCAAGACTCATGTGGGAATAGAGGTTTCTTAGTACTATGACATAAATATGAATATGAACAATGAGAACCCTGATTTTTGATCAAAATAGGATACTTAAGAAGCATACCTAAAGGCCTAAGCTCAATAGGATGCCCGTACACCCAATCATGTTCTGTTAAATGGGAAGCTCCCATGTGTAAGCCCCACATGATCGGAACTATATGGGTTCTGATTCCACTCCCGAGGATATAAATAAATCCCTTCATATGGGCCCGATCCCAACATCATGTTACCTTCCCTCCCCCATGGATGATGATAAAATCTAGTGCGCCTTATAATATGGCTCATGTCGGCATCACCTCCGGAGCTTCAAATATATTCATATGTATGACCATTTTTCAAAAAAAAGGTAGCTAGTAGACACATTCTTCAGGAATTAACCAAGGATTGATGAACCTATAAACATGAAAATCATGAAACAATCCTCCTTTGAATTGGTGCAGGGAGCCTTACCTCCCATCATCTAGACCAATGGAGTCTTTTAAGTGTCGTTGGCCAAATCATTTTCCAATGAGCACCTTCCTCTGGAAAGTAGGTCCATGAATCTTGTATACTAGAGATATTGGGAAATTTGGGATCCAAAAATAAACGTGTTGGATACCATACGATGAAGTTATATCTAATAAGGACAAATTTCACATGTACTTGACCCCGCACAATCCCCCTCTGGGACTTACAGTTCCAATAGGGTTAATTCAACCATCTTTAAAGGATAATGACAATGAACGGGTCGAAACAAAGGAATGGAAATATTGATGAGAACCAATATCTATACAAAGAAGAGACAGGTGAAGATCCCCATCACACCATTTCTGCATCACCCATAAATGTTTCACCTCGAAGATAAAACAAAATGAATATACAATTTGGATACATTCTCTACAAATATCAAAGAAAAATCCCCATCAATATTGTTTAATTTAACCAAGCTCTAGTAGAATCAAAACCCAACCCTAAAATATATCAATTAAATGAAGAGGAAAGAAAAAAAGGCTATTACATTGACAAAATTTCCATGAATCAAAAAAATGCACCGAGAACACCTTAAAATGAATGGGGATAAAAATAGGAAGAAGGTAATAAGATACGTTTCCACACATGATAAGGGGGTAATAAGAGGGATTTTCCACATATGAAATAAAGGGTGAATAATGGTATTTAGATAAATTTTATTATCCACTTGATTCTTTCATATGGTTGGGAAACAATGACCTAACCATGTATCCTTTTGTGTCTGAGCCCAACCACCTGGCATAGTTTGGCCACTTAGTGTATCATGCCATGAATTAACCGTAAACATGTCCCATATAACCATATACAACATTTCTCACTGTTGGTATTTAACCAGGTTTAATCCATGTTCCATGACCTATGTTAAATCCACATTGTATGGTTTCCACTAATATAAGAATATTTTGTTCCAACCCATGATCTAATATTTCCCGATGACCATGATCTTTATAAAATGAAATAAAACTAACCACATCCTCACGGTGCTAATAGTTTCTACGAAAATTTGTGCACCATACCATGAAACTGTATTAGAATCCCCTAAAAATCATTAAAACATATCTCAAACATCCCAAGAATTACCTATTTACAAATGGTATCTCTCATGTATTGTTCAATATATAGAGACATATCATCAAATCACTCCAACTCTTAGAATTTGAATTTTTTTATTAATACTAAAAGAGACCCAGACTCATGATTTTTAAAAAACTATATAATAAACACTAAAATTCCACATTAAAAATGGAGTGAGTTTTTATGAAAACATTAACAAAATAATACTTAATTAATTTCCATGAAACTCTCCATAGTCCAAATAACTAAGAAAAACACATTGAAAATGATTATAAACACAACCTATAAAGAACTAATGTAGTATAAACTCAATGAAATCAACTCTCAACCAATGTTATAATCACATTATAAAATAAAATTATACAATTTAATAGAATACTCAATATCTATTTATAAACATCATCATAACTAATTGAACCATGTTCATTGAATTTTGTTATAAAATATACCTAAGTAGAAGAAATAGTGACTATATCATCTATTATATGTAGTAAATACACATTATTCCAAAGGTTTTATTTTAGTTTATCATCTAAAATATAATTTTTGTTTTATTTATCTAGTGAAACAATTCATATATAATTATATATTAAATCTAAAAAATAACATAGAACATATAAAATCCTTATTTTATCATAAATTTATATTTAATTGAGATGTGATTTGAAAAAAAGGATATAGAAAATTAATTTTACTCAATAATCCAAATCAATAATACAAAATTATGGTCAATATAGTTTAAGTATAATGTAGAATATGTATACTTATTTATATATTTATGTTCATTATTCACATGGTGATTTCATCCTTATATATCTGGACATTTGAATGGTTTATTTCATTATGTTAGACATGAAATGTTCCAAAAAAATCACATCTGAGGAAATTTAAATTAACCTAGAGTATTAATAAATATTATGGGTTAAACTAACGATATATGTATTATGGGTGAAAACCATAATCTTCTTTAATAAATCATAGAGGCAATCATTGAAGAAATTTTGGCATTGGATTTAAGATTAGGGAGTCCAATTAACATATAGTTGAGCTATGTTATAATGTAATTGGAAAGAATAAATAAAACCTAAATACATTTTATAAATTTTTTAGGGACATATTCTGTGTCATGATAAGTTAAATATTGATTCCTCCCACTAGAATATTTAAATGACAGAATATTGAAAATTCAATAAAGTGGGATGTTTGAATTGAATATAATAAATCATTAATTATTCAAAAAAACTGGAAATCATGATAAATAATTAATCATCATTTTTGAATTATAAAGAATTTAGAGTGATGAATCCTTTTATGGATTAATTTTCCACATATTAAGTTTTTAATAATTACACTTTAAATGTTAAATTACTCTTTTATTGTGAAAATATTAATTTTTTGTCGGTTTGATAATAAAACTATATGTTTTTGAATATCATAATAAAAATTTATGTTTGGGTGGGGGGCTTGTAATAAAATATATAATTTTTTATTTTTTTATATATTTAATAAAAAAAAATTCATTAAATGATAATAATGGAACATTAATTGAATAATTAGTTTAAATTTATTTATATATTTTCGTTATAATCGAATAAAATTTAAAATATTCAATTACTTTTATCTTGAAAATCAAATATTGGAATATTTTTTTTGAAATATCGATTTTTTTTAAATTAAGTATGTAATTATTATTCTTTATTTTTAATAGGAAAATATTCATAGTTCATAAATATGTGTGCATTGTTAACTCATGGTAATTCTAGAGATTTTGAAAACCTTATGCTTGGAGAGTCTTCCAACCTATCATGAGTGATGAATTCTACAATCCCATTGATCTACCACATATTCAAAATTCATTATACCATAAGTGTATAATTATAAGCAACCATATATGAGAATTTTACAAAGGTACTAACATTCCATGAGGTTTATCAAGTCTTCATGCCTTACATTATAGTGACCACATGTGCAACATCCCGGATCAGAATAACACTCAATAGTTCAGTAATATTAGTTGGTCAAAAAAACTAAAGAATATATCCCAAAATAACATATGCTACCAAATATTAGTGAGTTCCTAGGTGTGTTAGTTGAGAGACTATCCTTAACCACCATTGTCTGGAATAGTGGAATATCAATAACATACAAGTAGTGGATAAAAAAAATCATAAAAAACAAAGTATACCATGTAAGAATGATATATATATATATATAATTATTTATAAATGTAACCTCATATAAAAAATTATGATACATGTCATATTTCCTTAATAATACAACCAAAACAAGTGTAAAAGGCAGGTGTACAATGAATGGAACAATGGAATAAAATACCAAAATATCCCAACTAGCATCATGAAGCTCTGCTTAGTTCTATGATCTCTTGCTCACAAGATATCATCACAGAACAATAGTGAGGCACTTTACCTTATCAATACCATTAATTATATTTTCTGTTTGGGTGACCAAATGTGGACCAAATATGGTGTAATATATAATCCTATTAGGCATCTAACCAAGGCAATGTTTCATTCATTCAGTCAATAGATATCAAACAATATGTAAGAAGAAAAAAAAGGTAAATGAATTAGTGTAGGAAATAATCCTTTAATTACCATATTCTCATTCATAATTGGTCATTTAATCACTTCATTCAAGTGGTAAGTCGTTGAATTACTAGAAATGCAAGTATCATTTATCGATATGATCAATTAATGATTCTATTTAATTTAATAAATAATACTGGAGACCCATCACGTAGACTGACATCACCCATGGTGATAACATGATCGAAGGATTCCTAAAATGGTATTTGAGGTTTGGGGATTTGATGATTGGAGAATTATTGCGATGGGAATGGGATACAATCAAGTGGTCACCCCCACGGATGAAGGTATGATGAAACCATGAAGCCAATGCACTATCTCTTTAAGCCCAGGTTTTCAGAATGTGTAGGAACGGGATCATAAATTTCATCCTACGAGTGTTCGTAATACTGTCACCTATTTAGGGATCAAAATTTAAAATGTAAATTGGTTGTATTATCACTAGAGGATTCTATGGGATATTTCATTCTCTATAGGTAATCCCATTCGAATGGACTGACATACTAAAAATTTGAGGCTTGGAAATTATGCATTAATCACGGTAGAAGTTGATATTTCAATTACTCTTATTGAGGATGTGGTTCTTACAACGAGGGATGATAGCATGAAGAATGACCTCTTATATGAGAGGAAGAAAAAATTTTCTTGATCTGCTAGTTCACTGGACATAAGTCTGATGAGTGCATGAGAGAAAAAGAATTTCACTTCTACAAGATGTAGGGGAATTATGAGAGCATGTGTAGAAGAATGAAGGAGAAAGAGAAACATCCTTTGGAACCCTTCGAGAAAACTGGTGTTGGGTAATGGAGTAGGACTAAAACAGGGCATAATGAGAATATGAACATGGGGGGATCTTATTCTATGGAAATGGTGAAGGATATTACTCATAATGGGTCACCTTGTTGGCATGTCTTAGATGGGGAGGGAATGGTTAACGAAACTCCGGTGATACCATCTTCCCTATATAGTGATTTTGTTCCTATGGTGGGTATGAATTCCGTCCTACCTGTGTGTGTTTCCACTGCTAATGTGGCGAAGGGCACCCCTGACTAGTCGGGAGATGATCTTGCTGCGACTCGAGTTGTTATACTCAGATCTATTCTTAAGTTATTTTCAATGAAGCTTTCACTGATTTCAATCCATCTTCTGATCTAGATGGAAAATTCATGCAGATTTCGTCCTACAAGGCATCCCAAAGCAAGCTTAATGTGGGCAGTGATCCCCATATTAGATCTAGGAACACCTTCATGCCCCTATGTGGAAGACTTTGGTCAGATGATATGGAGGAAGATCACACTAAGTTAGTGACAATCAATGCAGGGGGTGTTAATGCTGCCCCCAATGGTAGATCAAATGGGATGAATGTTGGTGCAAGTTGTTGGTTGGATGGGCTGCTAGTTAAATTCAATAAGAGAAAGAAGGTGGGGGAAACCCAACACACAACATCCTTCACTGCCATCTTTTTGAGGCTGATGTTTCTCCCATTGGTGGATTGGATATTGTCGACATTGGTGGACTAGAAGGGAAACCGGTTGAGGCTTGTAAAATAAAGCAGGTGGAGGAAACCCAACATACAAAATCTGGCACAGATAGCCTAGAAGAGGTTGCAGCTATTCCTAGGGGTGGATTGGGTGTCCTTGGAAATTACACTTATCCGAAGAATGGTATGGGACATAAGGGATGAAAAGAAAAATCCAAGCTACATTAGATAAAAAAGGGGGCCCTCTGTCAAGAGGCATGGACAATAAAAAATGATGATCAATTATTGGAATTGTCAAAGGTTGGGAAACTCCCACACGGCGAGGGCCCTTCGACACTATGTTAGGGCCTACAATATGATGTTCTTCATTATTGTTGAACCTAAAATCCTTTTTGAAAACATGAAGGAATTCAAATTGAGATTCCTATGATACAGGTCTGTCTCCAACAATCTAAATGTATCTTTTATAGATCACTTGTGAGTTTTAAGGAATGATACTATTCTAATTACTTCCTGTGATAGTGGGTCTTGAAGAATTCTAATTATTTGATTTATTGTTGGAAATGATATTTCTATGTCAATTTTTTATGCTTCCACTTTTTATAACCGAAGGATGGTATTATTGGAGGAGTTCAAATTCACCTCTAGGAGGATGGATAAAAAATGTATTCTTATTAGTGATCTTAATAATGTTGTGAAGCCCGAGTAAAAAAACTGGAACCAATTTTAATAGGAATGTTTTATGTGAATTTAATGAGTGAATTGACCTCTACAATCTGGATCATGTTCCCATTGCTGGTTCTGATTTTACATAGTGTAGATACAAATGGGAGGGGAAACAAGATAGAAATCTTGATAGATTATATGTCTAGACTGATGACCATATTTAATCCCATGGAGTGTTCGAATTCACACTTCCCAGACAACACTCTATTCAAAACCCAAATGCTGTTGATTTTAACACTTAGAGGCCATGGTCAGTCCCTATTCCCTTTCGATTCAACAATGGAAGTATTGTGATTCCAGGATGTATGGAAATTGACTTTGAGGCATGGAATATTTATGTCATTGGGAGCCTCCTCCAAAGACATGCTATGAATCTCAAGAATCATAAGAGGTTTATAAGGGAATTAAGAAGAAAATCATTTTCAAAAATTGATGAGGATATCATGAAATTAGAGGACGAGCCATCTAGGATTCAGACTTGTCATGAGCAACAACCTATTATTTCTAGAGAGGAAATAAAACTCCATAATAAGCATGATGATCTGTTAATGGTGAAGGAAAGATTAGTTAGAAAGAAACTGAATGTGACACTGTTAAAAGATAGGAACAAAAACTCCACATTCATCATAATATAGAGTAATGGAAAGATTAAACGTGCATGCAACAAGGTGATTAGAATTTGTGGGAATCCCTACATTGATGAAAATGAGATTTCATTGGCTATTTTTGATCACTTTTATGGAATATACTCTAATAATGGGTAGTCGAGTAGTCACCGCATGGTGGAAAACATCCTCCCCTAAATTTATGACCAATCTAATCAGCTCTTAATTGCTCCCCCATGAAAATAAGAGATCAGATATTCTCTTCTCTATCATAATCATGAGAGTTCACTAGGCCCTGATGAATTCTATAATAAATTTTTTATTTTTACTAGGACATTTTTCATAATGATATTAATAAATCCATTAAATAATTATTCTCTATGTCATATATTCCCCATGGAATAAACTCTTGTTACATTACTTTCATCCCCACGAATGATAATTCCCGTTGACATCAAGGAATTTAGTGTGGTTGCACTTGGGAGACAATACCCAAAAAATATCATAAATATTTTCATGAGAAGGATGGTTGAATTTGTCGATGGAATAATCACCACAAACAAATTTGGATTTCTCCTTAGGAGAAAAAACCAAATTTTAATCTTCACGTTCTTTGAGAGTGTCATACTAATGTTAAGAAGAATAATAAAAGGGAATTTTTTACTGAAAGTTGATATTTTATAATGATTTTGGTACTCTAAATAGAGCTTTCTTCTAGATGTCCTTTTATGATATGGTTTCTCTAATGGGTTTGAGAATATTCTTCTCGTCATTAGTGGCTCTTCAAGGCTATCAATTCTTTTCAATGGTTCCCTAAGGGTATTTTTCATTGCACCAGTAGGTATGACAAGGTGATCTACATATTGGGATTATTTTTTACATTGTAGAGGATTACCTTAGAAGGTGTATCAATAAACCTTCTCAAAATAAACTTTATATGAATACTAGGACTGGAGTGAGTGAGAATGTTCCATCTCATATCTTTTATGTAGATGACATTTTATTTTATAGTCATGCTTCAAGAAGAACCATATCACCTATTACAGCACTTTACAGTATTTATGAGGAGGTTCCTAACAAGGCCACAAGTTGGGACAAGTCTTACATTGTTTTTGGGAATTGTATTTCAGTTTTGAAAAAGAACGTGATATTTATTTGTCTTTGGGTGAGGAGGGTATCCATGAATATTCAGTATCTTGGGGTCCCACTATTTTGGGGAAATGAGAAAAGGCAGTATTTTAAGGGTATTTATGCCGGTATCATACACTAGTAGACCAGTAGGAAAGGGAAGTCTATTTCCCTATCTAGGAAAATCTACCTCATGAACATGGTAATCACATAGAAGTTTGTCAACTCGTTCTCCCTCTATAGATGAAAGAGGACTTCTCAAAAAGATTTAGAGTATGGTATAGAACATCATCTTGAAAAAGTCACCACATGAACGTAAATTGATTATAGTTTCATGGAAAGAATGTATATTTCCCGTGAAGATGTAGGGGTCTTGGAATTAAGGATCTTTGTACCATCAATGATTTTTTGATTGGGGAATTCACTTGGAACCTGATCTCACATGAAGCGTATGATTAATTCCTTTCGAACAGACTCAAAAAAGGCTTCTCAAAAGTTACAATTATTATCATGCCTCATCGGTTTGAGAATCTCTCAAACATTCCTATGTGATGATCATGATGGATACAAAATGGTTGTTTTATAGGGAATCCACAATGAAATGTTGGAACCAAAAGTGGCTCACATAACATCTTTGTGATCTTAATGTGCCACCTGAAGAATCCACTTTATCCATCTCGGACTTACTATCACATATGCACTAACTGGTCTCATGAATTATATTGTATGTGGAGAGTGAAATCAATAGATATTATCCTATGGATTATGAAACTTTTATTTTGAACCATAACATCACTGGGCTGTTTAATTGTATTGATTTTTATAGGATTCATTGTGGGGGCCTAACTCTTGAACCTGCTTGGCTGATGAATTTTAGAGCACACTTTATTCGTCCTTCTAGATTCTTTTTAATCTAGAGAATATGGAAAAACAAAATTACCACAACTGATCATCTCAAGGTAACTGGTATTCAAATGGCCTCGATGAATTTATTTTCAGGACTGATGAAGCTTCTACACAGCTTGTTTTCATGGAAATCAACTAGGCCAAGCAACTCTAGGCCTATATTGGCTCTCTGTTTCATATAGATTTTGATACCTGCATGCTGGTCCTTGACCTACTTCCGATATCTCACATTCTCATTAGAGTGAGAAAATTCATAATTTATTGTTTGCTTTTATTGCAACAGGAATTCTAGCCATTTGGGAAGCCTGAAATACAGAGTTGTTTAGTGGTTCATATCCAACTGTACAATAAGGTATATCGACTGTTCACAAGGATGTATATGCTACTTCACTTGTCCAAGATGGTTCCATTCCTAACTCCGTTTTGATTTAAAAATTCTAATAATGGTTAGAGTTTCAGGCCAGATTCACAATCTTCGGATGCTGAAACATATTCGATGGATACAACCCATTGTGCATTGTCTAATGGTAAGTGTTGATGGGGTGGTTTTTGGGGAACCAGTTTTTCAGGATGTGGGCGAGTGTTCTGCACCTACCATGTGTTTTTAGGGTATGTTTCAACCACTCTATTGGAATTAGAAATTCTATTGATGTTTAAATCTGGGCTATGATTTATGTTGTCAGGTACGTTGTCTGGTTTAATTGGAAATGTATATGGATTGAATATAATTCGCATAGTGTGGTCCATGATTTGAGAACTAAGACACGCCATGTTTCATTGGTTGTGCTGCCTTAGTGGGTCAACTATCTCAGCAAGCTCACTAAAATTATTATGGTTTTCTGGCATGACTATCAGGAGGCCAATCGGGTGGCAGATGATTTGGAAATGAGGGCACTTATTGATCATGGTGGGATGTGATCTTTCTTGGCTCCTGATTACTATGTTCTGTAGGTGGAGGTAAATAGATGTGGTGTGATGTACAATCATTTATGTAACACCCCTTTTTATGCTTGACTATGTTCCTAATTTTATTTAATTTTCATAGGGCCAACATCCATCGGTTACGGGTCTTTTGGAATAAACAAGACTAAATCCAAGATTGTGATTTGGATTGGTAGATGCATCACATAAAATATTTCATCAATAATTCGATTCATATCATGAGCCCATCATTAGAATTCCAATTTTTAAATCCAAGTCTCACTGAAGGTGTAATATAACCACCACCCTTCATGCCCATCCATGGAGATCCTCAAGATCCTAGATATCGATCTAGGTGTTTTATGGTATCCCTTTTTGTTGAGTTTTTCCTTGTCGGTTCAGAAAAAGGAGCCCATGTATGACTCATGACATAATGATGAAATTTCCTTTCAGTACATCCATGGAATTCCCATATGAATCCATATATCACTCAACATGTAATAGTCAATCCCCTCATGAGTCCATCCTTAGATGTCTATATTAGTAGCCAAAGTATCACTTGGGAATAAGCATAGAAAATTCCATGTGAGTCCATCTATGGAACTCATCATTTGAATCCATGTCTCAACAAATTAATGACATTAAATATAAATTAAACAATTCAATTATCCCAAGGGTCATCACAATAATAAATTTAATTTAAGATCACCTAAAAAGGTGACTAAATCCATTATCCATGAAAAGAAGGCTTGGATTCTAATTAATACAACAGAAAATCATTATAATAGGATTCTAGTGCATAATAAACATATTACATGGAATATCATCTATTTAACTCAAATGGGATTCTCAATATAATGTGAAATTCAAGATAAAATAATAAACAGAAGTCAAGATCCTAGGGTCTTGGTCACCCATCCCATCCATTAATATTTTCAATATACAATTCAAAATTCATATAATAATTCAATTTACAATTCAATTGACAATTCAAATCATCAACTTATTCATCAATTTAATTTGAAATTAATTTTAAAATTCATATCCCAAGGATATGTGAAAGGGGAACCCCCAAATGCATCCTATGTCAATATCCTTCCATGGTGGTCTTGTTCAACTAGTCGACCCTCCCATGGGGTGGTTCTGCTTCAAGGTTCTTAACCATTTTTATTCACCAACAATCCACTTTAATTACATAGGCCATTCAAAGAATATAATGGATTAAATTTCATTTCAAAGAAACATACAAAAATTAAAAGAGTGATAGAACAACATATTTATACACTTCTAGTTTAAGATAATGGCATAATGCCACATACAATTGGTTTTTAGGTGATAGATCATCCAGCATTATCTCAGGATTTAGCTCAAATCAAGAGAAAATTTAAGAATGGGTCAAGAACCTAATATTAAGAAAAATTAACTTGAAATAAAATGGAACAACTGATATCCAGAAGAAAAATAAATAATTAAAATTTATAAGATGCCATACCGATACTACCCAACAAGATAAACAACCATTGATTCTGACCCCAAGTTGAAGAGATATCACAATTATAAGAATAGTAACCAAATTGGTTTTAAATTGAGAGGGTTTTGTGTTTTTTAGGTTAGGTAAATAAGGGTTAAAAATAGATTTTAATTGGGGTAAAAGTTATAATTTTAAATAAAATTGAAGGGTCACATGGTTTAGTTGCATGGTTTGAAAAACTCTTCCCCAATTATGCATATGTGTTTATGGGAAGGGGAATATCGCTTGGTTTACCCAAAAAAATTTGACTAACCTTGTGCAAACCATGTCAAATCCCACTATCAAATTTATAGAGGTTTGTACATGTCTCTATGGCTAAAATTTGATGATTTGGTCTAACTGTTTGGCCTTCCCCGTCTCCTTTCTCATGCCTTGCATAGTTTATCAGACCGTATGGGTATCCCCGCATGGCTTTTACTAACCATGCACCAAGCTATTTTAAACCAAAAATCATGGGTTCAAGGATTAAAATGATCCATGAACACCCTTGATAACTATATAACCTTAATGTAAATTCACAAAATTCCAAATTTAAATATTTAAAATATGAATTGAAGGAAATTAAAGGATCGATACCTCAATGCAAAATCTAGTTCTTACAAACATCCACCATTAAAGAAATTAGGCCCCCAAATTCTCATATAATAGTGGTGAAGTGTAATTTGGGAAAAACTCTCTCCACTTTAATCATACAATAGCCTCATGATCCTAGGTCATTTCATGTATATGGTTGTGTTTCCAAAGAACATGGAATAAAAGAATTGACCACCATTAGAGAAACATTGTGATTACTAGCAACAATACTTATAGGATTATCCTCATAAGAAAAATAATTCTGTAACTAAGCCTCCCTGGGAAAAAAGAAATGATACATGTCTAAATAATAACTTCACAATTGAGATACATAGAAGACTTCGTGCATGAACGAGTACCTATGAGGTATGAAACTGATAGGCTTCCGGCCCGACTCTCTCTCTATAATCAAAAATGACCTGACATAATAATCTAAATTTTTATTCATCATTCATCCTTCTAACAAGAATGAATGAAGTTCTACATGAACAAAGTTCAAGATATATTCTTTTAGCATTCAAGTGCATTTATTGTATCTCCTACATCACCCATGTTCTTTATGTTTTATTAATATCCTTCCCATGCTTTCAATCTCCCATAGAAACGATCATTCATTACCACCATGATTCACGTCACAACAAACCCAGATCAAATATATGACCCCATAAATAACTACAGCGGTGTGACAGTGAAGTCACGGGGAGCCGGGATACGGCATGGTGCAGCGTCGGAGGATCCCACACGGGCAAGGCTTCGGGGAATGCATTGTGTAAGGCTTGACAAATTGAATGAATAACGACATTGCATCAGTATGGGAGGCATGGGGTCGAGATGGACCGTGTGTGGTGTAGCGAACCCACCATTAGAAAGATCCAGACCATGGGGAGTTGGGCCTCTCCAACTGCCCCACTGTCTTTACCTAGTGGCCTAGCAGCTCAAGTCCTGTAGGGCCAACATGTATAGCCCAATGGGATCAGTCAGTTTGTTCTAGATAGGGTTGGGTCATATTGGTCGAGTCGGACCCGGACCAAACCCAGGTCAGACCTTTTTATGAAATTAGTCATGAATTTCAAATTTTGTGTCCGTTTGATGATCTGTCTATTGTGTTGGGACCCTTATGATGATAATATCCTATTGGGATACTACAAGTTAGGTTTCTAGTAGTTCACGTATGACCAAATATCTTGAGGAGTAGTTTCTCTAGGAACTATTGTACTACATGAGTAATCCTATGGATGAATGTAACCTTTAGAATATTTTTAATTTAGATACTATGTTCATTATTGAGACATGGTCTATTATAGTTACTAAGTTAGTACTCCCTTGTCCTACCTGGGTGTAGGTCCCCTAGTCACACAGTGGTAGTCCCCAACTGAGTTTGGTTGTGGGTCCTAGAGACTGTGTGTCTTTCCGAGACTAAGTGTCTTACTGAGACTATGTTTTTAAGAATACTAGGTGTCATATTATGAATGGATGTCTTATCAAGACTGTGTATCGTATCATGTGAGATAGAGTCCTCCATTTACAATAGATCTTCCTTTCCTATTAAAAATAGTTATGAGGAGAGTACCCATTAACTTGGGTTGATCGATACCAAGATATGATTTAGATCATTCTCAATGAACTGAGGAGTAGGCTACTCTCTTTAGGAGTGAAAAACATTTTTTTGTATATTTTTGGGAAGTACTCTCTCAACCATGGGGTTATTATGCAGTGTGCGTCCCTCCACTCTATCTCTTTCTACGGACAATGCACATGGTGTATAGTTTGGAGATGTTCTCCTTTAAATGTGTGACGTGGTGAGTGTTGTACCTCTTCACTTGGGTTTCTTAGATTATGTTGGGTTGTGTTGACTAGATCCCTGGTGTTGGAAAATGGAGCTAGACCAAGTAAATGGTTTCCCATGGAGTGTATCTCTCAGATAAGTTCCATCTAAGATGGATGAGCTCATAGAGTTTTTTCACCTAGTTTTTGTGTTAAGATTAAAGCATATGACGAGAACCTTATTGTTGTAAATGAGTTTGGAACCTCATGATACTTAGTGTCTGAGATGATTATATCTAGATGTTCTTGATATATTTGCTATACGAATATATCTTTTTGACGCTAAATATACCTTGTTTATTTATTGGTACTGTACATTGTTTAGTTCATTGTGGTGTGCTTGGAATATTTAATAGTAGTATACATTTTTGGTTTTGGGGTGTCCAAGTGAGTATTTTTTTTACACAAACATGCGTGGTATTTTCCTACACATGTTGTGTCCTGTGAAAATGTTCAATGCTTCCACAGAGTCCTATGGGGACCAAGACAATATGGTCCTTAGAGGGATCCTACAACTGATGTGTTCTCCTATGTCTTCAAACAGTTTTCCATGTACCTACCAATGAAGTAGTGTTTTATGTGTATGAGTTTCTATAACATATGTGTTCGCTTTTTTATACGTTTACTTTTGGTGGCCTTGCATTTTGGCCTTATTTGCATTCTAGTTTTCTACTTTCAAACCATATTGTTGGATTCTTAGTGGTACTCATTATTTTTTACTTATTGTTTTTAAATTTATGTATTTTTTTGATTGGAGTTGTGTGTGTGTCTACAAGTACTATTGAAAATGACACATATTAGTGGGACATGTCTACTCAGTGCTAGTCACTAGACCATGTACTATTTGAGATGGGTTTGGAATAGTCATTACACGATCCCCTATTGGACGATTCATGACACTTTAACCAGGACTTCTCTTGTATAGAAGGATCGATGTTCAAGATGACCAAGAGGGGGGTAATTTTTTTTTGTTCTGTCCCATTAGAAGAAGATTTTTAGTATCTGAATAAACCGATCACCTTGTCACCTATGATCACATTACATATCTGGGGTAAGTCAAATACCATGTACTGTCATTCATCTATATTTTTAATTATATAAATAATTGTGTAGGAGTAATTAGTGGTTTCTTATGGATCTGGATAGGTGATTCCACATGAGAAGAATTATCGTACTAATTATATAGATTTAGCATCATTTGTTAATGAATTGATATTCTTGAGGAATTTTTACATGGGTGATAAGATTTCGGTGTAAAAATACCGCAATAGCATCAAGTACATATTTTATTAGTGGGTCCTGAAACATTGGAATAAGATTTTCGACATGTATCAATAATATTTTGATTTCATGTTGTCTTATTCATACACTATGTGCATATTCATTGTCGAATCTCTAATCTATGAGAAAAATATAGATGTTTTATAAGAGTCTAGTAGAGTGTAGTGGTGAATGGACCTCCTTGTAGAAAGTCATATGGATGTTCAGGAGTCCCAGGGATGAGTATCTTTGACTTCAACATCTGTTATGACAATTCTTTTCCACAAGATAAATATAAAGAAGTAATCTAATCCACATGTCTTATTTTGGATAGATAACTTATATAGTGGTAAGAGTCCCTTAGGATGGTCTCTTAGAAGCTATATGTATATTATTTTCTATGTCCAAGTATGGGACTTATGGGATTGTGGAAAGAGTTTATGAGATAATTTTCAATCTTCTATATGGGAGGTACATCATAGATTGAAAACATTATACCATGATATCTATAGATATTACTGGTACTCAGAAATGAAGAAGGAGTTATCAGGATTTTGGAAAGATGTTTCACCCTTTAGCATGTGGAATCTGATTATTAGAGTTCAGATAGCCGTTTAAAACCCTTTACCATTCTTGATAATAAATTGGATGATTTCACTATTTATTTTTTGATAGGAATACCTATGAAATCCCTTAGGAATGATGTATTATGGGTAGACATGGAACTGTTGAAGGATGTATCTAAATTCACTCCTATATGGGAGACCCTGAATATTGATCATATAAGTAGTATTAACTTGTCTAATATAGTTTGGATACACGGTGTTATAGTGGGTATCATTTCCTATAGATATCCTTGTTTGATGTGGGGAATATTTAAGAGTCCTTATAAGTATTCGGGATTGATGGTTCTTCTTAGTATAACCTATCATTTACAAATAGATGGTCAGCCCTAGAAGACAGTTCGGGGTATATGTGATATGTTATGATATTTTTTTAGGATTTTTTTGGCTCATGGGGGAAACATATAGAACTTTAATAGTACACTTATAGTAATAAATTTTGGGAATTGATCTAAAATGGTCCTTTGGAGGATTTTTATGGGAGGTCATTACATTTTCTTCTTTTGTGCCAGGAAGAAGGTGATTTGAGGTTTTTTATATCTATTCTCATGTAGGAGATGTTTGAATATATTCAGTTTATTATTGAGGTTGTTGGCAACCTCATAGAGAAGGAATAAATCTTAAGGTGACCAATAGAGATGACCCCTGAATATTGAGTTTGGTCATCATGTTTTCCATTGGGTGTCTCCTAGGTGGGGGGACACCATATTTGAAAACATGTAAATCTTGCACCATGGGTTGTTAATAAATTTGAGATAGTTGATATGGTTGATAAGGTGGATTATCTATTATCCCTTCCATAGGACAATATTTTCCTGAAGCATGTGTTTCTTGTGTCAGAACATCCGATAAATTGACCAGGACCTACTCATGTGGCATACTTTGTGGAAAAAATGCTTCATATTGATGCTCCCATTGAGGAGATTCCAATTCAGATTGTAGATATTATTGGGATGTATCTTTCAGGTGGGAATGTACCGCTAGTTAGAATACAGTTTCCACATGGGCTTGTTCAGTAGGGGAGATAGGAGAGGAAGTCCGATATTCAGGAACAATGGCCAAACATTTTCTCTGAGACCCAAAATTGTTGTCTGGAGTTGCTCGAGGATGATCTATTATAGGGTGAGGAGGTTATAAAATACATTATTTTCACAATTATTTCCTTCTTTTAGTTTTTATTTAAATTTATTTTTTCAGGTTTTCCATTAACATTAAACCATAGTGGTTGAGTCCTGTTCAGATATATTGATCCTTCTTAGGGAAAATGACAAAACATCCATGAATGTATGTTTATTTTAATTAATAGAGTACTATTATAAACATGTTAATTAATATTAATAGGGTTTATCATGGTTATGTTTGGGTTTATAGGGGTATCATGATCATTAGATGATGTTAGGATGAAAAATATCCACTAGAAAATTACACATCATGTTCATGTTACACGATGTGTAACTATTTCCAAACACATGTCGAGAACTATTTCGTAACATGAATAGGTAATATGTCATGTACCTTGTTCACATCACGTAATGTTTTAATATGGTTAAAATTAATCTGAGGTGGTTGGTTCTTCATTTTAACCCTTTATGAAGAAATAAAGGACATGTAAAAGGATTAAACAGTGTGGAATAGTTGGGGAAACAATTTTAAGTGGTATGCACATATGATTTATTCTATTACATCCATGAAATTATTCTCTCTCAACCCTAGAATTATTTCAAGGATATTTTGGAGTCTTTTATTCTATTTTGTATATATCGATTACACATATGATCCTTAGTGAGTTGTTTGTCTTAGTTAAGCCCTCAATTCACTTATTTCTCTCCATTGTTGTGGTATAATATTTTAACTGGAATTGGATATGGTTTAAAATGAATGTTTTCTGATCTAGGTTTTCCCTGTTTATCTTAATTTCCTTCGTAACCCTTGGAGGTAATGTTGTTTTTCATTTCTAAAACTCCATATAATGGTTTAGTGTCTAGTACCTAACATTATTGTCTACTTAATTATCATGTTTGTGAAATATTATCCTTGTTTTAATGTAAGGTGGTCATTATTTAATTAAATTATGAATTAGACTATTTCTTTGAGTCCTTTAGATTAAATTGATATATACATTGATTATGGATACCAGTTAGGTGATTTAAACCTTGAATACATGTATATTAATTTGATAATGACATAATGTATGTCTAGATTGACATGAGATTCAAATGTTTACTTGTTATAGATTCACCATGGAAATGGATTATTTTTTGAAATGGATATAATGTAAATGGTTTAGGACCAATTTGATAAATGAAAATTATATTTGAAATTCTAATATAAAATTTAAGAATAAAACATTGATCTATATGATGTGATATTGTGATATCCTTACATTTATTATATGTGTTTTGATTCATTATATAATTCCCATATTGACTGGGATCTCTCCAGTCCCATACTATAATGCTTATACTGAGTGAGATCTTCCCTATACCAAGTTGTAATGCTTATATTTAGTAGGTTCTACACAATCCCATGATGTAATGATTATGTTAAGCGGTCTCTCCAAATTCCTATGTTGTAATGATTATAATTAGTGGGATCTACCCAGTTGGACCCTATAATTATTATATTATATGTTATCTTATCAATCCCTTCTTGTAATGCTCATATTGAGAAGGCTCTACCAATTCCACTCCAGTAGTCCTTATATTGAGTGGGCTCTTCCCATTCCCATGCTGTAATGATTCTATTGAGATGGCTATGCCCGTACTCATGTTGAAATTATTATATAGAGGGTTTAGCAGATATTTGTGTGCCTTATCGCATTTATTAATATATGTTTATGGTTGGAAGGGTTTTGCTACATGCTCAGATGTGTTTCATCAAGGTGTTAAATTATGTTGATTTATGCAATTAATTAATTAATTAATTAATACCCATGTTTATAGCTTTACTGAATTCACTTATTATTAGACATGTTTTTATTATGAATGGATGTGTGGACCTACTGAGCATTACTCACACCATATTAAGGATGATGTTTGGGGCTTGATAAGTTTACATGGATGCATGTTTGACAAGGGCAAGGGACTCTATTGCTGATTATATATTTGATGAATGTGATAGAGTTTGGAGGTGTGATCGATTTGGGGTTTCAGATTGAGGTCTTTTGAGTTCTTTTGTGTCAGGTGATTATTTTATTTATATTGCTTTTAGTTTTACCTTTAGATACATATCAACCTATAATTACATAGTTTGTTGTTGTTGGTTTATTTCATTCAACATTTTACTTCCATGTTGTATTATATATTGTTTATTCTATTACCACTACACTGATGATTATTTATTATGGGTTGTTTTCACAATTTTTTTAATCTATAATCGGGGTTTAGTCCCCCAACTATATCCATAACAACCCATCTACTAGTTATAATCTTATAGTGTATAAGGAGGTTCTCTTGATGACCTATAAACAACCTAATTTTTTCACATGACAGAGTACCACATCGATAGACATTATAGTTGGTCGGGGGTGAATCCAAGTGATTTCATCTCCCTCAGAAGTTTTGATAAATAGGATTCATGGGTTACAATTCAACTTGTTGAGGACATAACTTCTTCTATATATGTTAATTGGAAATTATTATAACCCTAAATATATAAAAATCATAATAGACACTATACAACATATATATTATCAATTATTAAGATCCTTAATGATCATTAAAATTTTAAATAATATATTTTATAATGTTACAAAATTAAAAAAGAAGTGAATGTGTTTTTTATAATTACATTTCTTAATGAGAATTTTATTCATTCATAATGGAGTTTCTTTCATAATTGGTTGGGTCATTACATTCTTTCCAAAAAAAAATTCCCCTAAATGTTTTCTTTTGTGCAACAAAATATATTAGGGTAAATCTATTTCCACAACTATTATGGTTCCCATGTTGCCTCCACAAACTTCTTGTTCTTCCACAGCACTTTGACCAAAGGTTTTGTTTTATATTATAAAAAAATTGTACCTATAATTGAATATCATCATCAGATGGTCCTCATATGAAAGATCATTCCCCAAGGGTAATATCTATGGATTCAGTACATGTGTAGGGTCTAATATGTGATATACAATAAATATTCAACTTATTAATGGATTTTCATTAGATATGGTTTTAAATATCACTAATTAATTTAAAAATTATTCTAAAAAACATTGGAAAACATGGTGTTTTAATTAAAACCATTTATAAACATCACTAATTAGTGAAATTTATAAAATTGGATAATAGAAGATCTTTATAAAAATATCAATTATGAAATTTTTATAAATATATATAATTAGAAACACCATGTGTCCTAAAAACTTTTAGAAACACTGTTATATTATTCATTAAATATCCACATTTTTTATAAATGAGGCATGATTTTTTTTAAATTAATGATATATATTTAATAAATTAATATATTTTCTATATGAAATACCACACCAAACCTCACTGTTGCACTAATGTTTTCTCTGATGTCACAGACCCTACTAGTAGGACTTCACACCATCCTGGATCCTCAATTCGCACAAACTCATGTGCCTTACGGGATTCAACTACAATACCATCTGTAAGACCGTCCACTCACAGACCAACTTACCTAAATGTTTTTTATTAAAAAAATTTACAATCATATATTTATAAACTTATTAATATATTTCCAAACTAAAATTATTAATATATATATATACATTATTTGTTATTATTATAGGGTATTACGAAACCAAAGCACCCATTTGGATTGGGTGATACCACACTGATAAAATTTTTCATATCTAAGATATATTTGAATCCATGTTAAAAATAATAATTATATATATATATATATATTTGTGTGTGTATTTATATTACATATATATATATATATATATTTGTGTTTATATATATATATATATATGTCTGTGTGTGTGTGTGTGTTTGAGTGTGTGTTTATATATGTCTGAGTCTATATGTTTATAGACACACACCCACACACACACAAACATATATATGTGTGTGTGTGTCTATGTGTCTGTGTTTGTGTGTGTTTTTGTGTGTGTTTTTGTTTGTGTGTGTGTGTGTGTATGTTTATACATATATTTCATATATATATATTGATATTTTAATATATGTCAATTTATTTTTATATCAATATAATATTTTAAATTCACATATATATAATTATATATATATATATATATATTAAAAATATTGTCATTATATATTTAATTAACCATGATATCTAGGAGAGGTGATCCAGTATCTAAAACTAATTTAGTCTTGAACTCCAAATATACAATTCAAGCCTCGAACATGAAGAAGCCTCTCAGAACATTGAGTTCCACAATTAATCGGTTGCTCTCAAAATATAGCAATTATGTTAGAAAAAATATATATAATGAGTGGATCTGAACCTTTTTTGGAAGAAAATGGTAAGATCATCTTGGATTGTCTCAAATAATTCCAACTGATAATTTTTTTATGGATATCTCACTTTTAGGTATAGCCTCTCTGGATGATTTAAGACCATAAGAAGAATCTCATCCAGGTTTGGGGCTTTGATAATGGAGTTTATCCTTCACCAGTAAGGGATTATTAAACTTTTTTCCCTATAAAGATTTAAAGATAATATCCTAGATCATGGGATTTGTCTCTCTAATGCATAGTATCTTACAAATATAAGAAGGTTAAACCCTCTTAAATCTATACATTTTGGAAAACTCGAATACACATGTTTGGGTTCATATCAAATTTTTATAATTTATTTTTTGGCACCCGAAAACCAGTGGGGCATTTCCTTTGTAGTGGAAACTACTATTAATTGGATAAGGAAATTAAGTGGTCCTATTACATATATCTTAACATGTTTTATTTTTAGGTTGATGTGTTCTCCAGAGCTATTGAAACTTTATGATTGGTTGTTAGTGACATTAAAATTGATCAAACCAAGGAATTTGAATTACTTATTGAATTTTTTATCACCAATAATTGCATTGGATATTTAGTTTAAAAATAAAAAAAAGAAATTGAATAGTTCAAATTATAGGAAACATGAAGAAATTATTGTGATTTTTAAATTCAAAATTCTTTTTTACAAGGATATATGGGATATTCCAAAGAATATTATATTTTATGATCCTGATGTTAGTGTGGGAAGCAAGGCCTTAGCTCTAGATGTAATTGAACATATGCCTCACGGTCTAGTGAATAATTCTATTCCTAAAGTACTATGATGAAATCCCTCATTTACCAGTGAGAGATAAATGTGTGATTATAAATTTATTTTTCTACATTCTATTTGAAGGGTGGTGTATTACACTGATGGTAGGTTAATTCATGTGAAGAGATATGTTGAAGCATAGGTGAAGGTTATCCCTTAAAAATTGTTTATATCACAAATGTGAATGAACATGTTATCTAGGAGGACGGTATAGATTAAGATGTCTCACCTGATGAAGATTGTGATCTGGATAAATTCATGTTGATATATTATTGAAAGGATATATTAATGGATGTAAGTCAACTATTCCACAACTAATATTGGAGATAAAGTAACAAGGTTCAACTTTTTCCCAAAAGGATTTAAGTATTTCTACTGAGATGAATTATGAATTGGATACCTGGGTTGTTGTATCCACCAACATGGTGATCCCAAATCATTGGCCAAGTGTTATTTAAGATACTAATAATCTAGTTAATTGTGGTAGTGGGGAGCCTACTCTAAATTGTTGGACTATTTGTGGTATATATGAAGGAGATTCTTCCCAAATAGCAGGGAGTGTTCCATGTAATGTAAGAAAGGCTACTCTATGGCCATTCAGTATATGTAATGGAATAATTTGGAATAAAATGATAGAGAGGCAGGAAGAAAATATTCTATTTATATTTATGGTGATAATAATTACCACATGGGTTCTAATAAATCATATTATGAACATTCTATCACTATATCCATTGAAAATAATTTTGAGGATAATTTTGTTACATAATGATAGGATATCCTCAATCTTGCTAAAGTAGAGGATGATGTCTCGTTAGAAGAAGTGGAAAGAATAGGGATGCCTATAAACCAAATTTTTTTGATATGATGGAATCTATTAACAACACATATTTTGATTTGTTTTACCTTAAGAGAATTTGGGGGAAAGTAATAGTAAAAAATATATATAACAGAGCTTTTCAATACCCCGTATTAATCTCTAATTTTTGTGGTTTTCCTTCTTTGTGGATTTTGTAGGCACCAAGTGAGGATTTCCAAGTTGACTCTACTTATCATTGTGGGGAGACCTAAAATTTTTATCATGAAACCATTCATGTCACATCAATAGTTGGAACTCTTTTGAACATGTCCATATGTTAAGATGGTACCCAAGGGAATGACATTTTTTAACTATGTATATCATGAATACCACAAAGTAGGGTTAGAAAATAATATGGACGGAGTTCAAGACACTGAATCTCATAGTGGAACGAAAAATCCAAAAAACACATAAAATCAATGTGCTATATATAAAACACACAATAAATGGAAGATAGGAAGAGACAAAAGGGGAGGGTGAGCATCATGGGGAGGGGTGTTAGTCATTCAAAAGTGATTGTGTTGGTTTTACCGTTGTGTTGTCATGATGAAATTCATGGAACATCTTTTATATTGATATTTTATTGTTCCATTTATCGTTTTTCTTCTTTTTGAATAAATATTTAGTGAACATGGGTTTAAATCAATGGTTGACAAATATTTTAATTTTTTATTTGTTCTTTTTAAATAAAAATATATATGTATATATATATGTATATATATGTATATATATTATGTCTAAGTATATATCTGGGTGTTTATATAAATGTATATATATATATTTATATCAATATAGGGAAAGGGGATACATTACAAATAAAATCATTTGACACAAAAATTATTGGGAATAACTCACTAAGGCTTGTTCAGGAGACATCACTAAGACACATAGGAGAAACTAGCAATGACCATCACCCTGAGGACTATATATATATATATATATTATGTTATAAACTGATATGATATTTATATATATGTTGATGTATTTGAATATAAATATAAATATAAATATAAATATATTCATATATAAAAATTTAATTATAAAATTATATATATATATATATATAGAATTATACATATATTTTATTATCCATGTTTTGAAAAAGTGGTAAAAAGGTCACTAAAATAATACATTATTTCCTAAAAACATTTCTACATTTAAAATTATCCCTCTTTCTAGAAAACACAGGTAAACTAGCCTTTTTTCTTTAAAACATCACTAAAATAGCCATGTTTTCTTAAAATCATTCCTAAATTAAATATTTTTTATTAAAATGATACTAAATTTGATATATTTCCAAGAAAAGATGGCTATTCTCAAATCCAATGATATTTTTTAATATAGGTAACAAAAAATCGATATAATGTCATTGTTTTATAAAAAATGGAAAATTTTAAATTTAACAATTTTTTTAGACATGGTTGATTTTTTTCTAAAATATACACATTTTTTCAAAAATGTAATGAAAATAGACACATTTTTTATAAATGTTACTAAATTTTAGTTTTTTAATAACACATGGATTTATTATAAATTATCCATGTTTATAAATTTTTCTATATAGATTCACTAAAATATCCATGTTATTTTAAAACCATGGTTATAAAAGATCACTAAATTCATGTTTTCTTGTAGCGGTACTCCCTTAAGAGGGATATATAAAACATATCTTAGGCTTGATAAATGATAAGTGGGAGTGCTAGTGAATTGGAAACCACACCAATGATATCAAATATCTCAAAGGGGTATTTTTATGTATGACTAAGCATCCCATTATTCCCAAAAATCAATACTTTCTTTCATGACGATACATAATGAAACACCCTCTCTCTGACCTCAAACTCCAACCCTTATTGATGACTGTCTACACAACTAATATGCTGGATTCATGAAAATTTCATAGGAAATTGAATCGTTTGAACCTTATTTTCTCTCTCTTGGATAACATCATGTTTCGTAAACATTTTTTCATCGACATTATCCAAATATATAGGTGTTTAATAATTTTTCCAATATAAATATTTATAAGGATCCATTTGAATGATATAATAGAATAATTATTTCTATAACAAAATCACTATGGGAATGTGTTGAATTTAAAATTATTATAAATCCATTGAACATGATCCTAGCATATCCTATAGATTTTATATCATTCTCTATGATAGAGAAACCATCTTAGGGTGATAAAATGTTCTTAAACTCATCAGAGTATTCATCTCTTATTAAAGGATTCTCTGAAACCATTTTTAATCCCTTGAATCTAAATAAAATATATTAGAGAGTGGTAATCCATTAAATATTAAAACATACCAAATATTTGTCTTCTAAAATTTTTCAAGAGGGAAATTTTCCTTGATATAAATGAAATCTTCATCTTTTATAGTGAGGTCGAATACCACCCATAGAGAATTATTTATTTTATATATCAAGTGGATTCATAATATAATCTCCAAGTATATTTATTCCAATTCCCATAATGGTATTAGAAATGGTTTCATAATACCCTTAGACTTCCATCATTCCTCCTTAACTTATTTGAATACCAAGCATCGATATTTGAATTTTGAAATATCCCATATCATATTATCCCTCCAATGTCTTTCTTAATAACTATGTCCATATTTTAGGAATGTTGATAAATAGAGAAGTACTAGAATACACATAATTCATAAGTACACACATAATATTTAGATTTCTTGGTACACTTATTAAGGTTCCAAATCATTTAAATCAATCTTCAGTAATGTTGATCTTTGGTATATTCTCTTGTTTATTCAATATCTATTTATCATCATTTTGGGCCTCCTTGATCCTCTTGATAATAAAAGTTTGAGATGTTATTTGAGATGTTTGGATGAACGTTCTTTAAGGATTACCATTTCTATCCAATTCAAGTGTTAGAGGATTAGATCCCATTCCATCATCCTTATAGATTGGGTTGTATGATCCTTTCAACTCAATGCATCAGCCACTTTGTTCAACTTAATATGATAGTAATGTATTAAATAATAATTATACATTATCATGTCTATCCACCTTATTTCTCCATATTGATTTTTTTGGTGTGAATATATACTTTTGCATTTTTGATACATATTTATTTCACACTTATTCTTATAGAGTTAATATCACCAAATTTTTAATGTGAATATCACACATAATAATTCCAAAATAATGCATTGGGTAGTTCTTCTCATTGATCTTAAATTTGTGAGAGGCATAAGATATCACATATTCGTATTTCATGAGTAAGCAAAACAATAATTTTTTGGATGAAAAATTATAGAATAAAAATCTATCCCCACTGGTGGGTAATGTGAATATTTGTGTATTGATTATTCTCTCATTTATCACATTTAATATTTCATCATATTCATAAATTAATAAAAACATCACTCCCTTTTGAGTTATCTTGGTTATTGGGCTTCAAAATCATGATATGTTTATAGAAACTCAATTATAGTACCCAACTAATACATGGAAACTATGAATCATCGTCATTTATGATGGTATAGGTTATCCTTCTGATGTATATATTCATTATGGATCTAAAATTCTATATATTTTGGTGATAAAATATACTATAAATTTGTATTTATCTATAAATATGATTGATTGGGTACTCAATCTTACATTTAGGTGGAATACTATGAATCTCTTCAAGAAACATAATAGCATATTCTCTTATAATGAGTATGTCATCAAATACAATCTTTTCAATTTTTTCATAATAGTTTAATCTAGATACAAATTTTCATATGGTAATAATATTAATTCAAGAGATGATTATTTCAAAAGAGATATATTCCACTTTATACAATTATATATAATTTGAGGTAGATACAGGATACAATGGGTGATTTTCTTGTCTCAAAAATTTATTTTCACTTCTACATGGAAATACAATTCATACCCAGAATAGAATTGAAATCTATTTAAATGAGAATTATAAGACATTCAAGAATATTATTACAACAAAAATGACCTTATAGAAAAATAATCATTGAAGATTTCCAAAATTACATAAAATCACTTAGGTTGGTGACTCGATGCTATTAGAAAAAATACTAGATATGCAAGTGTGTTTATAATTAAAAATACAACAAGACATACAATACATTGTATTAGATGATACGTGTACTCATATTATCACAATCCAAATTGATGGTTTTTATAAAATATGACATTAATTGTTCCCTTGGCCTTGATGATTATTGGTGGACATCATGCTTTTTACCAATTGAAATAGTGCATTGTCTTGGATAATTCCAATGTTCTCTACAATTAAGATATAAAATATTTTATCATACCATATTATGGACTTCAATTTTCTCTATAATATAAAAAAAATAATTCAATTTCATATGACAATTTGTTACCTCAAGACATATTTTTTCACACATAAAACATCATATTGCTCCTCTGTGAAATTTACCATTGTTTCCCATTATGATTTTTTTCTCATAGAAAATTTAATATTCATTAATATTTAATAATTATCTCATAAGAATCTATACGACACTACCCTTATCTCATTTTATGTGTCTGATGATTCAAAAATCTTCTATTTTGTAATCGTAAATTGTGATATTGGGTTTGAAATAATCCTATGAATTTAATGTTTTGAATATATGGAACCCATGATCTATTATCTATCATAAACCTTAATATATTTTCCCCCCATTATAAAGGTCCATATTGAGCTTATTAATTTACCAAATAATACAACCCTAGTGTCAAACCGTATGTGCAAAAAGGTCATTATTTCATGCACTAGGTGACAATCAAGATGATACTAAATGACCAATTTTTGGGTTATTACCCCTATGTCATACTATTATAGGGACAAATACAATTATAGTATCTAAATAGATAATTGTTTTGTTAAAATCCACTCATTGTACTCTTTTCCTAATATTAGTGGTATGTAACTATGTTTAATATTAAACATTATCATTTAACAAATCTTTTATAGTATTAATCCCCAGAAATATAAAGACCTTGCCTCTGAAAACAAACATGAACCCCCTAGAATATTATCTTATTTCATTGTCTATAACATAAAGAAGCACTTAATAAAATACAAAAAATTTGATAGGTCCGGTTTCTTTAGAAAATTTTGTATATTTCAAAATACCCTAAAACGAGGATACAATAACATTATTTAAAACGTCATTAAATGTCATTAAAATACATTGATATTCTAAAATTACATGGGATAACCATGGGATGTACATAAGAAATGGGTGAGTTATAAAAGCTAAATAAGGGAATAATCAATGCCTGAAAGTAGTAAAAGTACTACCTGTGAGTCATGATACATAATATTATGTCATATAATCTTGATAATCATAATCATGAAAATTTAAGACACTTATATGATGATAACATGAAGAATACATAATGAATGTGGAAGCAACTGAAAACCTAACATCATAAGGATAATTCTAGGCTAACCACTGATACATAATACGATAGTGTTCTTAGTATAACCTCTGATACACCTTAAATGATATCTTCTTAGGTAAAATCATTACTAAATTAATTGGATAGATATATAATTATAAGACAAAATGTTACATTCATATCTTGTGTATGCATTTCTGTGACCCATAGATGATACAACATAAGAATATATTTTGTTAATTCTAATGACATGATTTAGGAGTTTGGGATACATATATGGAATTAACTACTCAATTGTGTAGAATAACATATAATTCAATTAACTTTAGTGTAAATGAATATTTATACTTCTAAAACAAATGTTTGTAATGTAAAATCATGGAATATGTTTAGCATCATAACTGGTTCCCATAAAGGATCAGCGAATGATTTAATTTGAGTGAATGGCTATCTTTAATTTCTAGGGAATATTAAAGAATATAAATGGATATACACAAAAAAATGAACTTGGAAAGTTTAAAATAAAAATGCATAATTAAAATTATGTACTTGAATAATGTGGATGGGGATGTGAATACCTTGAATTGGTAGGGAACATCTGAAATCATGGTAGGATCTTACTAAATAGTGGAAGCACCATTAGAGAGATATAGAGAGGGAGAAGGAGTAAAAATTATTAATCAAGTATTTTTTATTATAGAGGGTCTTTTCATTGGTATTTATCAGAAATTAGAGTATAATTATTTATTAATTTCAAAGAATAGGTTCTAGACTCCATAAAATAATGTATTCAAAACCATAAACCATCCAATGTTTTTCTTATAGTTTCGAAAAATGTTGTTTGGTTTTAAATATTTTGTAAGTCCAATAACTGAACTAATTAAAATAATTCTTTTTGTGGTGTGTAAGTATGTAATTTTCAAAAATTATTGTTTTCAGCATGAAAATATAATATTGGTTTTAGAGGATTCAGTAATGGTTTATAAAATCAATAAAATTACTTTAAAAGACAATATTTTTAAAGGGAAATATTTTTTTATGGATTCCTTGGATATCATTTATTATGTTACTTCATTGCTAATATGATTTCATAATATAGACTATATATTTATACCGTATTTATTTTTTACCGGAAAATTTAACTATCTCAAGAAATTCAAAAAAAATCACTATTGGATAATTTTATTATGATTATTCCAAATATAATATTTTTTTGACCAAAAAAGATTATAAATATGATTCTTTTTACCTTTAAAGAATCATACCTACTGAATATTAATATATTTTCTGAAACTGATATTTTTATGAACATTATAAAAATTACATTGGAATTCATTAAATTATATTTTCATTTATATTTAAATAAATATTAATTAATAGGAATATTTAAAAAAAACATAGTTTAAAAAATTATTGAATTTATAAAAAACATCTTCTTAATGGAATCTATTTATTTCAGAAAAATAGAATTTTTATTTCCTTCTATAAAATTATAATTATTATCAAGCCCATTATATATTCATTTATAAAATAAGAATGAAAAGTATATATATTGTTATAATTGTATTTAAAAATTAAACATACTAATTTATACTAATAGTTTCAAGATACAAAACACATTATTACAATAACATACACCAAAAGGGTATGTTTTGAGATGGTGATACTTTCATAGGGTGTATTTACAAACATGGATTGGGCCATGATATCAATATGGTTGAGAATCTCCCATAAATAGTATCAATCAAGATTTAGTTGTTGAATCTTATCTCGGGATTTTTCAAGGGAAAATATTGACGATCCTATCTCCCTTAGGATATCTGAAAAATGGGATTTTTAGGGTATAATACTTCTCGTAGAGGCCATCACTTCTTCTACCCATGTCAATTGTATTTTATCCTAACCATTAACATATAAAAATCATAATAGTCACTGTATAATAACTATATTATCAACAGTTAAGATACATAATAGTCATTTATATTTGATGGGATATATTGTATAATGTTCAAAATTATGTAAATATGTGCATGTGTTTTATTTAAATACATTACATAATGAGGGACTTCCTCATTTTAATTGGAATATCATTTATCAATTATTGTATCACTAAATGATATTTCTATTTTAATCATGATATTGTGGTGGAATACTAATTGAAAATTTTATTTTAAACCCTTATAAATTCATTTTCACTATTTAATTTGAACTTCATTAATGAGTTTTAACCTATAATAAATTTTCCTTCTACATTATGATTCATCATTGGAGAAAATAATAGGATTTTTGTTTGTGGGAGGAATCATTAATGTTATTATCATTATTTAACTCTGAAACACCTAAAAACCATGACATAAAAGTTTTCAAAATTACATGTTATTCGTTATCACATTGTAATTTTCTATGTGTGGTATTTTTTCCCCTATTTTAAGGTTGATTTTACACTTTGAGAATTCTAATATCTCTTAAACCTTTTATTTTATTGAGAACATAATTGAATTTTTCTCTTCAAAAATCATTATTTAAGAAAAAAATTGTATTTCTTATAATAATCATATGAATTGAAATTTTATATTTTAATTTAACATGAGATGTATTCATCAAAATAGAATATGAAATAAAAAACCTAATATAGTTTACACCATTTATTCTTTATTCTATATTATTTAACTATTGGGGAGGTTATTTTTTATAAAAAAAATTCTAACTCCACCACATCCAAGGGTATGTCTAATTGTTTTCAATTTCAATATTTCATTGATTTTCTCTAATAGGGTTAAATAAATGTTTGGAATTTCAATTGGAAGTAAATTGAAGTGTATTAATTATCATTAAAATATAAAATTTAAATCATTTATTATAAAATAAAAAACCATCTTAACAATAAAACCATTTGTTTTTATGAGGGAAATCACCTCACTAATTGAAATGGTTTATGTTGGAAATCAATAAAATCATGAATTATTTTTAGAATTAAATTTTTTTAATCCTCATATCCCTTTTCACTCACTAAATTTTATTAATTGCTTTTTGATGAAAACAAAAATACATTGTTTGATGGGATTTCATGTAGAATTTTGTGGAAGCATTTTTTAACATCCAAAATTTGTAATATCATTGTTTTTATTGAGAAATTTTATTTTTATTAGAATGATATTTAATTCTAGTTAATTTTATAATTTAATTGTCAATAATTGTATATCATAAACAAATGTGTGTTTTGGGGGTTTTAAAAATCAAATGTACTGTGATTATTTTTTATATATTTTAAGCACAATATTTCATTAGATTATAAGAATTGAAAATTAATTAAAGAATAAATTTTAAGGGGATTCTCATAATTTATTTTTCCTGGAATAAATTTTCTATTGTTACTTTCGGTTTAACCTAAAATATAATTTTGGGAATAAAAATTCATTTTATGTCTTTAAAATCACCATTTTAAATATATTTGTATTTTTTCATTTTAAAAGATAAAATAAATATAGTTCAGAATTTTATTTTGTAAATTCTAATCATAGTAGGTCTACTTACTATGAAAACCTGCCACATTTAGTGTCCTTAAATTTATCAATAGGGAATAATTTGTAATTTTTAGATAGATTTCATATGTTTTAAATTTAATCTACCTAAATTTTATAGGAAGCGCATACCATGCAGTATAATTTTCACAAGGATATAACTTATAGTGAGTTTTTTAATGTTTTTCTGACTCACCATCAAGCGACCACATGTTGGTAATATTAAATGTATCAATATACATGGGTTAACTATCAAAAAATTTCTTTCAATATATTATTTTTAAAATCTAATTTAGAGTGTTGTATCCAATATTACACGGTTGTTGTCATGTTATTGAAAAGAGACCAACCTTCTATCGAATTTGAGTGACCACATGATTAATATTTAAGATACCATAAAGAACCTCCATGAGATCATCTAATCATAATAGGAGGGTAGATTGGATGTGGATAATTTATCACCTAACATATGTTTTTTATTGATATAGTTGAATAATCAATCAGAAGTGGAACATAGTTGACTATAGAAAACCAAAACCTATTTGGCCAGAGTGAATATCTACTTTATTACATTTTCATAAGATACAATTAATATAATCCTAAAGGACCAAATATTTTAGTATTATTGATAAACTAGTTACATATATGATTCACATAAGTATGATGTGGCAATAAGATTACGGATAGTCATTGAGAAAATTTCATGGATAAAAACTATTGAATTCTTAATGATGGAAATTCTTAATTATTAGACATCATAATATCGAGAATCCTGACGCCACTTCATACATATGGTTTCCCTATATTACATCGACCAGGTGAGTAGTATTGTTGCATATAACATTATCTCTATGATCTATGATCTTTCCCAGATTCTCCTCATAAGAGGGACCAGCTTCCAATTATACCACCTTATAATTTGGTAAATGTGAGGTATCTGGTATGAACTTTCTCAATACTGATACATGGAATAAATTGTGTAGTTGATACATGGTTTGTGGAAGTTCTATTCAATAGTATACATCTATAAAAATATCAAGAATATAAAACGGTACAATTTACCTGGGATGTTTATTTTTCTTCATCCCAAATATCATGTTCCTCATCTATGATGATATGAAGAGGAATACAGTGTCTCCATCTTAAAAATGTTTTCCCTGTCAATTATTGAGTGAATTGTTATTATGTCTACATTAATCTTCCTTGATATGTTACTAAATGTTTTTAACCTATTTAATCTTTTTGTTGACCATTTTAGGTCATAAAATATTTTATTCACCAACTTAATCCCAACATGATGTTTTTGTAAATCTTTTCTAATAAAGGGATTCATGTGGAGCCATTTGGATTCTGGAGTGGAAACTATTTTTTATGATAACTAAAATTGTATAATATATTGATTGAATCCTCTATTTAAGTTCATAGAACATTCTCTCAACATTTCATCTAATTTATTAGTAGTACACTCTGATTGGACATCAGTTTGAGGATGAAAAGTTGTACTAATGTTCAAGATATTGTTTAGGGAATTTTCAATACTTTTCGAGGTCGTGAAGGTAAAACAAAAATACCGATCAGATATAATCAATAGTGGTACAACATGTAGCCTCACTACTTACCTGATGTATATCTATGAAAGTACATTGAGTGAAAACTCCTCTTGAATTTTGATAAAGTGTGTTGTCTTTGTAAGAAGATCCATAATGACCCATATAACATTATTTCCTATAGACGACTTTAGATGTGCAGTAAAAAATACATAGTGATTTTTTCCTACATCGAGGATGGTATTAGTAGTGGTTTGATTATCACATTAGGTGTTTTCCTTTCATCATTCATTTACTGACATTTGAGGAAATTTTGAATATATTCAGTAATCACCTTCATAATATTTTCCCACCAATAGTGCTCTTGGAGATTATAATACATCTTTGTGATTCCTATGTGAATAAATAATGTAGAGCTATTTTCATTATTCAAAATCACATTCTTTTTATTTTGATTTTAAGGTAAACATATCATGATATAAATGTTTCGATTTGATACACATTAATTTTTGAAAATGAGGATTTCCCATTTCTAATAGTCTCCACATTTTTCATGATTTTATCCTATTTTCTTTTAGCATTATTTATTTTCTCCAAAAGGGATGCCTGAAAATATAATTTTTGACACAATTCATCAGGTTACTTCCTTAAAAATTACCATGTTCATTTTTTTATAGTCTATAAAGATTACATCCTTCTCAATTATCTTCATTGGTAAATATGCATGATCTTTTCTACTTAGATAACCTGCCAACTTATTTGATTTACCAGGATTGTAATGGATTTTGTAGTTCAAATCCTTGATGATCACTAAAATTCCTCACTGGAATATATTTATCTATATATTTTTTAGTATATATTTTAATATTTTATTATTAGTATATATCTCACACATCTCCCCCTAAAGATAATGTATCCATATTTTCAATGAAAATACCACAATCTCTAACTCCAGATGATGAGTTCACTAGTTATTATCATAAAATATTAAATGAATTGAGGGGTAGGGTATCAATTTAATAATTTTCATTAGTACCCAACCCAATACCATATTGTAATCACTATTATACACCAAAGAAGTTCCCCACTTGTTAGAAGTGTGAGTGTTGGTCTTGTGATAAGCCTATATTTCAACTCTTTGATGAATTCTTCACATTAACTAGTCCACATAAACTTTAACCCCTTCCATGTCATCTTGTATAGTGGGTTTAACCATCATGATAAGTTATTCAAAAATCAATGGTAATATCCAGCTATATAAAGGAATCTATGGATCCCCATTACAAATGATGACCTTATCCACTATTATATTTTCCTTTATATAATAATGGTCCAAAAATATTACTTTTATAGTGGTAACATTCCCCAATAATGATACATACTCCATATGTAACTCATAGTTTCTATAATTTTCATATAGTTTCTTCCTTCAAAAATTCATTACCATAGTATTCAAATAATCCTTCTGTTCCTAAATTCTCTTTTAGTAAATCTGAATATCATCAAAAAAGACTACCAAATATTTATTAAGGTAATGTATAAAGAATTTGTCCATTATGTCCATGATAATTGATGGATAATTAGTGGGTCCTAAGGGCATCACTATGAAGTTATATTTCCCATGCCTCCTAATATATGTAGTGTTGGAAGGATCTTCTTTATTTACTGTTAATTGGTTATATCCCAAATATTGTTCAAACATAGATAAAATTTGGACCCCTGTAGATGATGGAACAACTAATCGATTCATGAAAAAGGATAATTTTTATTTATCAAGATTTTATTGAGCTCACAATAATTAATGCGGTGTCAAAATGATCCATCCTTCGTCATGAAAAAGGGGTTTACTACAGCCCACTTTGAATCCCTTGGGTTTATAAAACCCTTATCAATAATCTTCTGTAATAGCTCAATCAATTTATCCAACATAATGGTTTCCATTATATAAGTTGTATTTGATATATTACGATACCCAGCTGTATTTTCAACTGATAACTCATCCTCCCAGTTAGAAGAAAGGTCGTACAATTTTTCAGGGAACACATCAATATAGTCCCTCACAATGGTCCTGTTTTTGAGCCTGATTCCCTTATTTTTATCAATAATTTGAATTAGATATTAATTATCATAATTAAAAACTATACAAAATTGAGATAATTATTTTTATGGATATTAATCTTCCTCCTTACACTTTATAGAATTGAAGGATACTTCAACAAATTATGATTGATCTCCCATTATTGAAAGTTGATGTTGTCTTTTCATAAGGATACAAAATCCATTCCCAATATAATATGAAACTACATCAAAGGATGTATGATGATACTTTATGTGAGGTTCAGTCCACAAACATTATTTTTGGGGGATTTATATACGTTCAATGAAATAATTACCAATTTATTGTTATCATAGATAACTCATCCTCTATATTTTGAGGCGGTGTTCGAATAATTATACTAAAATATCAATATATGAATGAATGTGTAGAACGATAATAAAATTGTATGTTCACTATTATTAAATGAATAACCTGAATTATTTTCACCACATTATTTTTTGGATCCACCTCATTATTATTGATAACATATTCCATTCATGTTTCCTTGGAGGTTTCTGTTGTTGATTTCCTATAACGAACCTTGGTTTAGGGAAATAGCTAGCATTATTCCCATGTTCCTTGTTGTTGAAGCACAAAAATATAGTCTGAGTATTAATATAAACCTTTACTTATCCTCAAAATTAGTATTATTCTTCATATACATTTGATAGTAATTAGGATTATTCCCTACTCTTCCATATTAGAATAATCTTCTGGTTCTATTTATTAAGTTCCATGGTTTCTTAATCCCAAACATTTGACATATGGGATCTTGGGTTTTCTTTCCATCATGATATTTATCGATTGATACTCCCATTTTAAACATAATTTTTTTTTTAATATTTTGGACCATGAGACCACTAAGAGTATCCAATCTCTATATCAGTCATAAGGTAATATAATACAATATCCTTGTAACTATAAAAGTCTAGAATCAAAAATCGTTTTCTTATACTTGGCATCAGACATCTAAAAGATATCTCCTCCTTAAATTCAGTTTTCATGAAAAAGTAAGAGTCTTATCCTGAATAACTGGTAATGTTTTCTTCATACAACCTAATTGAATTGTCTTCCTTCTTATTTAGTATAAGAAAATACCTCTCTATCTGAATATGTAATGTTCTGATATTTTTTTTTGAAATATATTTTCTCTAATTCTTCCCATTACATGGAATAAAGTTCTACACTGTACATGGTGTTCTTGATAATGTTTTACCACTAATCATATTCCCCATAAAAACAATGGACCACTAGAACAACTTTATCTTCTTTTGAGAACTAGATGATTTATAATTGCTTCTCATTTCATTTAATCAGTTGTTCCAAAATGAGTGGTTCATAAGAACAAATAATATCAGATACCTTTTTTCATGAAGTATTTGAACAAAAAAATTATATTCCTTTAGATATGGATAGATTACATATGATTTATGTTATTATAATTAACTTGTTCCAGTTGAGAATGTACTAAAATGAAGTTATGAGCTCTTATTCCGATCAAATTTGGAATTTCATTATAGAAATCATCCCAATTCCTATCACGTTGACTATTGGAACATGTTCTCCTATTTACCTCCATTACCTATAACAATTAAATTAAAATTTTGGGTTCCTGTAAAAATATTGAATAAGAATATAAATAATGAAGATTTGAACATTGAGGGATAAAATTTTAAATTAAAAGTATATCCTAGAATTTTATTTTCTATGATCCAATATAGGTTATCCATGGTGATAGAATTATCCTTTGGGGTTTCACTAAAATTTTTAGACCAAATATTTAAAATAACTAGACCATGCTCTGATACCAACTATAACATACTTATCCTTTTACACAAATTATTATATGATTTAAGGAATAAATATCCTTAAAATAAATACCAATTATTATAAACATCAGTGTAATTGGAAAATTAGGTAAATAAAATAGAAAACAGAGATCCAAAATAAAGGTTTCTTTTATTTATACTCTATAATGAGATCCTTAAACCTTTTGAGATCATATATCTACATAGGGTAATCTAGGAAATAAATAAAAAAATAGATGAGTTAAAATCCCAGTAAGAGCATAAGAATAATTCATAAGAAGATGGATAAGGAGTCATTAAATTATGAAATTAAAAGGGATAGAACACGTATAAATCTAATGAAGCATAACACGTATAATATGGTATCATACAATCATGGAATAATAGGAATGTGGAAATAATGTAAAATAAGACATAATAATGAATCAAGTATAAATTCCAAGACCATTCCATACGGTGTAACATAAGTCATGTATAATTAACAAGATAATTTCACATGGTAGAGCGTGATTCAAGGCTTGCTGCCAATACCATTTCACATGGCGGACTAAGTTCCATAAAGGACTAGGGTTTACAACTTTCCCCAACATGATGTATCATGAGACTAAAAATTACCCTATGATTTAAATCACCTACTAGGTGAACCCATCATAACAGGTTCATAAATATGTGTTCTACATGAATAATCATAAATACGGAATAAACATAAGGGTTAGACATGGAAATACATTGGTATTTTTAACCAAGTCATAGGGAATAAACAATGGGTGTATCATAAAGGCTTTCATGAAATAAAGGATTTAGATAATAAATGGACATTAATAAGGTAATATATTCCTATGTAATTATAAATTATTTCTAAATAAATTGAAAACATGTAGAAATGATGTTTAATAAAATTCAAAATAGAGCCTATTTATTGCGATTTATGAGAAAATTTTAATGATTATTTAAAATAGAAAGACATTATTATTTGTATAAAACCAGAATTGAACCAAGATAGTTTTTCATGATTTTTTATGACTTATGAAAATTATTCTAGCTTAAATCTAATCATGTAATAGACCTGAAATTGGGTAAGAAATTAGGATGTTCCCTTAAATTGGGCTTGCATATCGTTAGGAATTGAGAAGGGAACGTTATAAAACATGTATTTCCCCCTAAAATAAAGCTGAATTGGGATTGAAAAATATGTTTATAACATACATACAAAACATTAGAGAGTTATATATGAATAATTAAGAAATAAATTGTGGTAAATATTGAGTAAGCGTATCCTAAAAAAAGGGTGGTTTAGAGATAATCCCTCACCTTATATCCAAAAGTGTTGTACACTTGTACTAAATATCCTGCATAATGAAATTATATTCATTTAAAATATTATTCATAACCTATTAAACAATTATTTTATTTATTATAATTTTATTATGTATATTTATGGAATTTTTTATGAGTTATAAGATTCAATTTATTCATTCAAGAGTGTTCATTTCCTTGGTTGTCAAGGTTGGTTCACTTGTATACAAGTACAAAATATCATGAAAAATTGTAATGGTTTTCTAGAATTGAAATTATATTTTACAAATGGGAATAAATATATTAAATGGTCTTATATAACATTTTATTTTCATTTATGCCGATGATTTAATAGATAAAATGTAAATGATAACTATTTAGATTATGTTGGTGGGTGTTCAATAATCACGAACTATTTTTGTTATATTATGTAACATTATGTATATATGTATGTTTTGGAATATAAAATAGGACAATAAATATATTTTAAAATAATTTTATCCACTATAATGGTTTTATGACAAATATTTAAGGTGGTATTAGAAAACAACAAATTATCATCCATGAAGGTGGTGAATCGACACCCCATGGATGATTTTTTCATATTTAGATCAAAATGGGAAGGGAAGATAATTGATGGTGATTATACCATTAAAATAATAAAATTATAGATGATAAAAAATATTGTAGTTATGATATTTTCTATAGGGTATTTTATGGAAGGAAAATAAATGAAAATAAATTAAAAGGGAAAGAAAGAGGAATTTTCCTCTTGAACTTCTTCTACTTGAGAACCTCCATACAACAATTGGGTTTAGTATTTTATTAAGTGAAAAGGATCATGGAAAAGGTGTAGAGATTTGGGAAGATTATTTTGAATAATATAGAAAATAGTAAAGGATATAGTTATGTGTGGAGAAGGGGTGGTGATGGGTGGTATTTATAGTGGGCGGGAGAGAGTTTTTTATTATTTTATTCATTTTATTATTATTTTGCACCAACCCTATAAATAGATTGGATTGTTGCGACTATGAAAATAAAATAGTTAATTGTGGCTTGAGACAATAGTTTTTACATCATCCATTCATCATCCATGACTCAATAATTCATTATTCAGTGTATACCATAAATTATTGTATTTCACTATTCACAATAAATATTCATCTTTTTTAAAAAAATACAAAAAATTCACCGAAACCATATATTGAAGTTTAGATTTAAAAAATGGAATCCATTTTATGATCATAATTTTCTACATATGAGAAATTTAATTTTTATTTAATATCATCATTTGTTGGAAACTATCGATTTTAAAACTATAATTGATTTTATAAAACATTGAAAAATTAATTAAGGTATCATAAAATTATATTATAATAATAAGAAAATATAATATTAATTCATGATTATTTTTTTGAAAATATAATTTTTTAAAGTAAACATACTAATAATAAAATTATAAATAAACATTCAGTTTTCACAAAAAATACAAATACGTAATTTACCATTTCGAAAACATTTGTTTACTTATTCCATGATACAAATATATGATATTTTTATTTAAAAGATAAGAAAAATTTATATATAATTTTATAGGTGAGGTTATTCTTTTATTTATTTATTTACTATTACAAATAGATTCATAACTATTCCAATAGTCTTGTTACCTTTCCAATGGTTTAAGTTCTTCAATTTCTATAAATACATCTTATTTCAGTAATAATTTATTTATAATGTTTTTCTTTAGTTATCTATGTGATTTTTTAAATTATAAAATAATTATATTAAGTGAATTTCCATTTATATATTTTTTGACACATACTCAAGAGAGATCTTCTTCAGATCTTTTAGTCATAGAGAACATTTCGAGAAGTCAAGAAACAAATTAGGTACATAGCAGTCGAGGTGAGAACAATTGAAAAAAGAAAATCAGGGCCGAAGAAGTTATTGTTTAAATATCATCATAGTCATAAGAAAATATATTTTAAAATGTTTTAAAATTACCTGAAAAGTAAAAACAAAGTGAAGGAAAACCTGCCAATGATAAATTGTGATAGATATGATCATGGAACCACTATTATATTTAGTGATCTTATTATTGTTTATGACTCCATTATGGTTTCTTCTATTGATTTACTTGGGTTTTGATAGTTGTGCCTATTTTTGGAATGACATCGAGGAAGGAGTAACAAACATATTATAAACCAGGTAATTTTCAGATTTTAATGATGCGTAATGATGGTCATGAAAATGGTGTAGGTATTAAGATTGATTGTTTAGATACCCGAAAAGGAATTAAGATGATTTTAAGGAATGTGTGACATGCAACTATGGGTTTTTTGAATCTTATTTCTATTAGTGTTTTTAAGGATGAAGAGTTTTTCTGTATTTTTGGTGATAAAAAATGGTGTCTTTCAAAGCGTTCCATGAATTTGTATCAGAGAAAAACAAAAGTTGGAATATACTAGATGAGAGATTCTATTTAATGTGATACATATTACATTGCTGTGTTTAGATTTTTCTCCATGTCATGGAATAAGAGGCCCAACAACATTAGTTAGAAAGAGCATGGTTGATTGGAAAATGTTGATCTGCTTCCAGATTTCAAGGGTGTTAAATTAGACATGGGTGACCACCGTATAGACATAAAATATATTTGTGTGTGTTTCAAATTTATTCCTTTGTACAGAAAGTCATAGGTAATTTAATTAGAAAATTATGAAATATATAGTCCATTAAAATATAAGACCTTAGTATGAAGTCATTATTTTATGATTTTATTTATTAATACTCATGTAAGCTTTATGAATATGTTTTTAATTCTAAAAGTAATTTTCTCTGTGTTTTCAAGCAATTAAATGTTTCAGTTTAGATGGAATCATGATAGAATATTAAATGTTTATTCACTAATTAAGATGGTGACTATTATGGTTTGTTTGATTAGTATTATTGTAAAAAAATTATTCAATATCAGAAGACGCCTACTATGAAACCTCAGCTAAAAAGTGTATATAAGCGTATGAACAAGAAATTGTTTAATAGATTTCAATGTTTGATCTTAGAAGAAAGGTTTCGTAGATTTTTTTTGGATGAGGGTTTATTTAATTCTACTTTATTTGTAAATTTATCACTTTCTATTTATTTGAATAAAAAAATCTAAAAAAGATTATATATGGAAAAGAGATCCAGTATGATCAGCTACATATTTTTTTGTTTTTAGGAATTTGTTTGTGTTATTAGATTTGAGAGGTCAAAACTGGATGGTAAGTCAAAAAATTAATTTTTAATATCTATGGGCATGATCGTTTTTCATACAGGTTGTATGATCTTACTCAGAACAAATTTCTCAAACATTATAATGTAGTGATTAAATAAGATTAGACTATTACAGACATTAATAAGGGAGAAAATAATAATTCTCTAATTGATGAAGTCTTATTGAATCTAGAGATAGTTTTTTTATTCACATTAACCTCATATTTTTGATTCTCAGGATCATGTTGATGTGAAAAATTGTGTTCATGTTGAATAGTTTATAATTGATTTTTCCGATGTACCTTTTGTTTCTAATGATCTGGTTTGATGGGTAATTAATGTACCCATACTATCACTCTATATGTCATATCTACATCATACTATTTATATCCCATATTCACCTAATGAGTTTCTGCTACACATTGATGGGAGAGGACCATAATCTTTTGATGAGGTGATGAAAAACATCCATAAAGTAATATGAGTTGTGGAAATGGATGATGATACGATATTAATGCTAGAAAACCACACATTTGAGCTGATTAATTTAACTACAAGGTATATAGATTTTAAAAATTGATGTATTTATCAGATTGAAAATTAAAAATCCAGTTTTGTTCAATGATACATGGCATGGTTCGTTGTTCAAGGATTCCGTCAGAAGAATGTTATTGATTATAATAAAAAAATTTCAACTACTGTTAAAATATATTTCAATCAATTTTTTCTTGGTATAGTTAATATTTTGGATCATAATATAGAGTAGATATATGTAATGATATCCTTCGTCCATGGATATTTAGATGAGTATATTTATATAGAGTATCTAGAGGGTTTTATTTGAATTGGTAAATAGAATCATGTCTATAGGTTAATAAAGAGTCTTTATAGTTTGATGAATAATTCAAGGTAGTGGCATAAGAAGTTTGAATATATAATTTCTAATAAGATATTCATGAACATATATTTTTATCATTGTGGTTTTTTCAGAAATTTTCTGATGATGAATCTATTATAATATTTTTTTAAGTTGTCGATATACTCATTGTTGGTCATGATGATGGTATAGTTAAAAAATTAAATAAGGATCTTTGTTGTTATTTTTTGATGAATGACTTGGGGCCTGCATGATAGATTCCCAGAAAGCTAATTTCTAAATATAGAAACGTCACATAATTATAGTTATACCAAAATAGATATATTTAGACGGTTCATTAGAGATTAAATATGGAAATATTGAATGTAGTTATTAGTCTTCCCGCTTTACATTTTAATTTTAGCCAAGTAAATTTCCTTATACTAATGAAGTGAGAGAGAGGAGATGCAACACATACCATATTCATTTGTTGTTAGTTTCTCGATGTATCTAGTGGTATGTACTAGACCTTATTTATATCATATAGTTGGTGTGATCAGTAAATTTCTATATAATCTAGGTATAGACAATTGGAGATATGTAAATTATATATATTGTTATATTCATGGTACTTATGATATAATATTGTGTCTTGAAATCAGATAAACTATGATTTTTGGATTTAAAAATTAATATATAGTTGGAGATATCTATTTAAGGATGTCTACTTTAGACTATTTAATCACTTTTTTAGGGGAGTTGTATCTTGGAAGTCAATATTTATGAGATGTTATGCTTTATCTTGCACAAAGTCTATTTTTATTGAAGCTATAGAGGATTGAAGAAGAATAATTTTGGATCAAAATATATATTCAACAGTTGAGTTTTAATAAGAATATGTATGACTTGTGATAGTTAGAGATCTATTTTTTGGGAATGAATAAAACCTTTCCTGGAAGATCAGAACATATTTATGTTATGTATCATTTTATGTATCATGTCTTTGATTCTCAATAGTTGGATATCGAGAAGATACAAACTGATTAAAATGGGTCGAACATGTTTAATAGTAGTTCACCAGGAAATAAATTTGATACTCAGAGATAGATTTCATGGGTTGAGGTGATCCCCACTTTTGACAAAGGGGGATTTTGTTGGGAATTCTCCTCTTGTAGGGACATTACATGAAATATAAATAATAATATATATATGAAATGATGGTACTAATGAATCATTTATAGGAAAACTGTAACACCCCAAGATTTCATTATTAGTTATCTACTTTAAAGTAATTCAATAGCTTGTGCTACACATGACACAGAGTTCGAGCGCACCATGAATTACCAAACTTGCTGTTCAAAAAGTGGTTACGAATAGTTATAACTAAATTTTAAATTTTATATACTACATATAATTTTAGGATCCATATCATGTGTTTTTACATAATATATGAACAAATTCAATTTTTCAAATAAAGGTAGTATTTTTCAAAAAAGCAATTTTACTGAATTTTAATTGCTAACCCATTTAAATCAAATATTTGACACTTTTATATATTAATTTTTCCAAAATAAACTTCTTATTTATAATAGGGACATAAAAATTTAGTTTTGATAATATTTTAGTGTTTTTCTGATAACTTTCATATTTGGGTGAATATTGAAAATTAATAAATTTTAATTGAAAACATCCTTTTTAATAAGATTAATTTATAGTGTTCAATTATACATTTGAATGGTTTATAAGTATAATTACATTATATTATTACCATTTAATCCAATTTTGGTCAATGGAATTAATTTCACTTTGAAATTATACATAAACAAGTGTCAATTGTTTGATAGTTATTGTTTCCTAAAAACACGCTATTTTTTTGACAACAAAAAATAATTTTAAATTAATTAATTAAACTTATATCTTATGAATTTGTTAAAATAGGCATCATTTTTTAATTCGTAATATCAAAATTTTCTTAGGCTGAAGTTTTGGTATTTTTCTGAAAACATTCAATTTTTTTAATAGTGAAAAAATTCTCTATCGTTGGTTAAAATCAATATTTTATAATTATTTATTTTATTTTAATTTATTTTAGGTCAAAATAAATACATAATAACTATATATTTTCAACTCAATTCATTGGATTTATTTTATAATAAGTTTATATATATAAACATTTATCGAATGTTTTACCGTCTTTTACCCACCTCCGAGGAGCATTTGAAAATTTGTATAGAACATAATTTTACCTCTTATGTGAGTTGAATTTCAAAAATCTGAAAGACAATATTTATATCAATAAGTAATATGTCGTTCAATAAAATGAAAATAATTTCTTCTGATTAGTAACTTTTTACTTTTATTTACCACGGTTAAAAGTAAACAAGGTAATAAAAGGTAAAAATGAAATTACTATTACCCTAACACATTTCCTAATTCTATTTGATAAGTTTAATATGGAGAAAAAAACATTAGGAATAAAATATTATCCTTTATGTCCACTTGGATTAGATTAGGACATTTATTTTTATGTAATTCAAAAAAGAGTTAAAAGTGTTAAATTCAAGGTTTAATAAATAAACCATTTGTAATATAGGGTTACACATAATATAAATAAGACTATAAATATTAATTATAAATATAAAAATATTTCCTAAATAATGGTATTTTATTTATAATTTTTATACATTAGATAATTAAATTTATATTTGACCCAACGATTATGTAGTAATTGCCATATTAATGAATGATTCAAATAATTGATATTAAAAATATCCTAAAAAATATAATTTGAGACTCATAATGAATTATAATAATATTATAGGTTGATATGAAATCTTAGGGTTGATTAAATGTATTTAGTTAGATGTAATAAATTTTTTTGGACTTTTTCATAAATCAATTATTAAATAATGTCAAAATTGACATAAATGAGTTTTTGAAACAAATATAATATTATTGGTTGATATAATAATCCTATAAATATATGGTTTGACCAAAATACTTATATAATTATAAGTGTTTCATTAATGAACCACTTGGGGCTCTCTTGGAGGTTTATATCATGTTTAATAACCATATAATTTAAAAATACAATGAGACATGATAAATGTAAAACTATATAACTAAGAGTTAAATCTAAAAGATAAAGAAAATTTAGTGACTAGACCTATCTAAAACCAATTCGTTGAGGGGCTTTCGACCCATCCCCACCTTATACTTTATATAATTTGTTTTTGAGAAATTATAAACTGAAAATGATTTTATTATAAAATAATATTTCAATCGTTTCCTAATGTGCCCCTCACCCATCTTATATTAGGGCACTTCCCCTTCTCTCAGATTTACACCTTAAATGACAGTTGTCTCATCCATCCCCTGCCCAAATATACTCCCAACTATACTCCCTTCATCCTAGAGGCCTTCCATTAGTCATAATTCTATCATATGGACATCTTTTGATCAAATCATAAGGAACCACTCGAAGAACAGGTAAATATTTCATCACCCCTTTCGTGTTATTTTCTTCTTCCACTTCCTATTTCGTTGTTGTTTCCATTATGAAATAATAATCCCAATATCTTCTATATACTATGATTATATTATAAAAATGGTACAAACCTGTTAATTATTCTATCCATCGTATAAATGAGAAAGTCATCGTACGTGTGTACATACGGATTACCGTCTCCACATCGTGGTGTAGTTTGTTATTCAAAAACAACATCATTTGGATGGGTATAATAATGAGTATAAATGATGTAAATAAAAAAGATAACATGATAATGATTCTGTGTATGATATACCAATCAATTATATAATATTTTATTATTAAAAAATGATATTGTCGGTCATGTGTACGTACCGATTACCGTCTATATTAATGCGATTAGATTCATTCCCCATCATATCCATTCAAGAATAATTTTCATTTAATGATTAAAAATAATTTTTAACGACTTATTATCATTCTTAATATGAATAATGTACATCCTATCTATAAAAAAGATTACTTACGTAACAAATCAAATAATGGAAAATGAATCAGTTAACACCTGAAACGATGATACAACTAAAATATCATTAAAAATGAAATATTAGAAGATCATTTATGATATAATTTTAATTTATATGGTTCTTGTATAATTCAATAACAATTATTTCACCATTATACAGGCGGTTAACTTACCCTCGACCATGGAAAAGTAATAGGTAATGGGTTTTCATCTCACTTTTATTCCCGTGAGATTCATGTTATATTTTCCACTATTACCTTTTGTGTGGTGTATGTACTGCCATGGTTGTATGGTTTGTGTAATATACTTTAAATTATGGGTATTCAAATAATTATTGGATGATCCTTCCTTCAAGGGTTGTATGTTTCTTTTGTTACCAAATCAGTAAGGGGATTTCAAATTTCAATTTCCACTCATTCGGTTTTACGCAATCATCATTGATTACTTTACTCCAAGACTATGTGTGAAATCACTATTTATTTACATATGTAGTAATTTACACACCACTTTTTGTGGATATACTTTTTATACACATAATAACTCCATTGATAAATTCTCAATTTTTCGGTATAAACTTGATAAGAGTAATTTTAACTCAATTTCAATTCATTATGTTAAACATCCTTGTCATTGGTGTTATTTTTAATTGAATATGGGTGAATATCTTCTGATTGATTTACACTGAATATCCAATCATATTGAGTGTATTTATATTTTTCACACATAATTATGTCATTTATTTACCCTTAACCTAAGGATTTAATCTTTATAAAGGAATTAAACTCAACTTACGTTCCATTGAGAATTATTTTTTGTTATGCACCAATTCAATTTTATTTGGGGTATATACAATACTTTGACACTGTATTTCATGAATAACGTTATTCTCATGATATTATAATGTGTTTATTACCTCAATTATTCATATTCAAGCATCTTTCATTTGGTTATGAACTCTAACTAAAATATCATTTTAAATGTTTTAAAAATTTATTCTTCTAAATCTTCCTCATTGATGTCCATGTTTAAAAAATGGTTTTATGGTTTTGTTTATATGGATATTAATGTTTAAAAATTTTAATTCATTTTAAAGGATTCAAATAGGTATGTGAAACATTGATTGAATATTCTATTTTAAACTGCTTCTTGATAAATAGTGATACTTTTTAATGTTTTCATGAAAAAGCAATATTTCTCTCTAAGATTTTTACGTATCATTTCCAACTATGTCAACATCCTTTATGGGGTATTATTCTTGATCGAGTTGGGTTTACTATGATACAAATATTTCATACTATACTGAATATTTTTTTATTTGTTTGATTGTATATGTGTTATTTTTATACCATTCATGTTTTATGGATAATGTATTGACATTTCATATGCTAGTTTTAATTTGAATGTTTATGATATGTTTCAACATTCTCATATGAGGAATGCATTGCACATAGTAAGTGACGAGTGGAGCCTGCTATATCTCTTCGATGCATTGGTAGGTCTCGTGAGACAAACTAGTGTATTCACACAAGGCATTGACAAAATCTTATTTGTAGTCTTGGAACAAGTCCTAGACTATGTGGTTATGAAATTTGGCATTATGCATTGTATCATTATGAAAGTATCTTTTGATATTGCATGTGATTATTCGACTAGAAGAATATTCATGGGAATAGGTACATGGAATTCTTTGATTTTATCTTTTCCATATTATATTGAAGATTATGTTTAAAATGATTTTTTTAGTCTTATACACTGCCTTAAATGGTTATGCATACTTATGAATGTTTCCACTATATTTTTTTCCTTACTAAGCATATGAGCTCACCGCTCTCTATGTATTATTATTCTCAGGATGTGAAGAAGTATTTTATGGTTGAACTGTAGGAATAGGATGAGGATATAAGTGTGTTTCAAAAGGGGAGAAATTTTTTTTGATGTTTTTATTTCATGATGTAATATAAAACTTATGACTGTATCTAATACCTGTAATGATACTAAACTGATCGGTCATTCCGGACATGCTTCCTTGTATCATTTATTGTTATGTAACAATGCACCGAATCAGGTTAACTAAGATCAGGGCATTAAGAAAATGTTTTAGGGATCAACACTTGTAGCTATCTCTTTACTCACGGTTTGTATCACTCTTATTAAATGTGTGGAATGGTAGATAGAGTTATACCCAATGGTTTTCAGATCTACACCTAGTGAAATTCTCCAAGTCTAATAAGCGTTCATCTATGGTTCTCTGTGATGTAAAATTATGTTATTCATCTGAACCATTTATTCATACATAGAACATCCATATTTCTTGGTTATATCTATTTGTATTTCTTTATTATATAGTGTTATTTGTTTCATGCTTCTTTCATAATTGATTGGCCTTCTCCCTTTGATCCTTTATATTTTCAGAGTACTATTTTTAAGGCCCAACAGTTTTTTTGGAATTTATACATTTTACACATGATAATTAGTGGATTCTAATTTTTATACTAAGTCTCATGGTATTACTTTATTGGTTTTTCGGTGTAAACAATTATTAGTGTAATCATTTATTATCTTCATACATATTTTTTCACTGTTCATCCTCGATTCTTTTTTCATGATTTTTTAAAGGGAATAAAATTATAATTTTGTTGTTCATATGTTATGGTGTTTTTTCACGTTTGTGATTTTTCATCTTTGAGCAATAAAAATCTAAGGAAACCCACTAGGAACTAGATTGAATGTGTAGGACACCTCATGAAAAATAATTCAGCACATGTAAATGAAACACATAGGAATATCATCAACAAAAAGTGGAACATTGAGCCCATCTACATTGTAAAATTGAATTGATTCCCCCATGATAGAGATGAAATCACTAGTAAATAGGCTATAGGGGTGAGAGGGTGACTCTATAGTACAGAGACGTCCAGGTGAGTGTAGAGTAATTTCTCCAAGGAGTGAGCATTTGGTGCTGGGTAGAGGGCTGATGTATAGTTGAATTGTAAATTTAATTATGTATTTAAACCTAATATATAATATAAATAGAAAAAACTTGTTTATAAAATAATTTAAAATTATTATTAATTAAAATTTACTTACTTATTATTAAATAATAGAAATATAATATTTTTTTTAAAAAAAATAATAATTAATTAATATATTCATATAAGTTGACAATAGTACTTGAACATAAAATTATAATAATTTTTGACCCTGATGTCTCATTGGGATCTATGAGTTTTCAAATAGAATATCGCTAAGATATCCACAAGGTATAGTATTGTATTACCCAATATTTATTTTTTTCATTCCATTAATCTTACATACATTTATAATGTTTTTTTAAATATATAAACCATGTCGAAGTAAACATTTATTAACCATTTTAATTTAAATAAAAAATTAACCAATTTATTTAATTTATAAAAATGTCATAATATATACTTTTATATACTATATCACAAATATGTATATATAATATACATATAAATATATGTTTTTGTGTTAACAAATATATATCTATTTTTTTATATATTCCAATACAAGTAAAAAATTAATAAATATAAAACAATTATATATTTCAATATATATATGACTATATATAGAAAGTAACCCCCCACAGATTTTTGGTAAACATGATTGTACATAATGTGCTAGGTAGGGGTTAGAACTTAATAGCTTTAGAATTGATTCAAGATTTAGGTAATGGTGTTTTTTATTTTTCATCAATATTCTTGTGTGTGTGTGTGTATATATATATATATTTATATATATCGTAACACATGAAATTATATTTTGTTAGTTTATTTGAAAAAATTGATATAAATATATGAATAAATAATATGTATGTAAACAGATACAAATATATATATCCTAAAATATAGAAGAAACCATGATAGTGCAGTAGTAAGGGAATTTTCTTTGCAAAAATAGGAAAAAGGATCAAATCAGAATAGGTGTGTGTTGATGATTTAGGCCACTGATAAATTATTTGTGGAATTAGAATTGAAAATGATTTAAATTAGAAATAATTGGGGGGATTATAGTGGTTTTTTGGTACTTTTTCAGTGGTGTGAATTAGGTATGATAACCAATGAATAATTATTTTGAGTAATATTAGTTCTAGAAATTAGTTTTAATAAAGGCCTCCATTGTGAACATAAAAAAACTCTTATAATGGAAAAACTTATTGGATCTATTTTAGAATTTTTAAAAGAGAATAACTTTTAAAGGAACTTGAATCATGAAATTGTTTTAGCACTTATAAAAGAGATTTCTATCATTGATAAAAAAAATTATCTATAGTTTTTTTTAATGTTATATTAATGAAGAATCAAAAAAAATATTCTTCCAATTATATCTATAAAAAATCTATAAACCTCAAAAAATGTACATGAAAACCCAATAAGTAGTGATGAAAAATCAAGTGGTTTACATCACCGTCTATCTCAATAACTTTCTCATATTATCTCTCTATACTATCGAGAGATCAAGGGTGGGATAATTTTTAAGGACTTGAGATTATTATATTAAATGTGTTGTGGTGACTCACATGTCATAGCTGAAAAACTATACATTTTAGATCATATACTTATAGTTATTTAAAGATAATTTCTCAATGGAGTTGTCATATTATTTAATCCATGTAATATCCCATGTCAAAATAAGAATAAGAATAAGAATATTATTATTATTATTATATCCCATGAAATTCATTAATCTAATATCATTTCATAAATAAACAATCTAGTATTTATTTATATTCAATTAGATATATCATTTCTATTAAATAATTAAACTCGACCCATATCACCACATATAATTTATTGATCCTTGAATAAAAAAATTTATTCATCTTATTACATAAAATAAATATAATATTTACCAAACCATTGAAAAATATTTATTTTAAATAATCATAAAACATAATTAAATATTTATTTTACACTATTAATTAAAATTATGATTATATAAATATTATATTTCATTCCATTTGAATAAATAAACAAGAGATAAAATTCTACTTATATATTTTAAACTCCAATATCTTATGATAGAATTTCAATGATTAGTATTTCAATTTATTTTTCATGTCCTATAATAAATTTATTAATAAAATTATATTTTTATGTAATTTAATTAAATTTTTATACATTTAGATTGTGAACATCTATGATCCTTTCCCAATGAAAATAATTCACTATAAAAAACATACTCTATGTTAGCTAATTAGTAGTGGTTTAAAAAAACCATCGATAATTGAAAATCTTAAGTCTCATGATAATCAATCCCCAATTATCAGTTTTTATTAAAATCACCACATAATGAAATATTAGTGATTTTTATTTATGAAAATAAAACTTGTATTCATATTCTAAGTGTTTATTAGAAAACCCACTTATTTAAATATCATTTTCACAGTAGTCTTCCCTTTTTTCATATTTCCCTCATCTCAAAAACCTCCCCATCCCTTCTATTTCTACTTATGTTGCACCCTCCCTCTCCAATTCTTTTTTCACTATGTGAAAAATATATTCTCCTTCATGATCTCCCCTTAACCATCTTCTCAGTGACTTGACCTTCTCCTCCCTGATCACCTTCATTGTCGATCGGTCTTATGAACAACTTCCTCATCCCTATCTTTTGATTCCATGTAAAGGTATGTTCCTAGAGCCTTTACTATAATCTTATCATTATTATTCTATGATTCTAATGAATATATTGGGATTTATATAGAATCTTATAATTTGGGATTTATGGATTCATCTATCGGTGGTGCTTATTATCCTAAACAAATTGCTTCAAAGTGCCTTTCTAGTTTGTTCTATGGTGCCTATGTTTCATTTTTTTGTGCCCTGATAGCTCTATTTTTCCTTGTTTCTTCAACCATTTCACTGTGTTCCTTCATGTATGACTTCATATTGGTTGTGAACGAAATATTCCATAATGTTTGGTTTTGTGTTAGTGGATTTGGTGAAGGTGGATCTATTGGGGTTATATTTTGTCTTCGCGTTGTCATCATAGTGGATTGATGGTCTTGTGGTTCTTTATATAGGATATCTATCATTGAATACCTTTCTATCAATCATCTATTGGAACCATGGCTGTTCTATGAAGGAATTGGAGTTTGGTTTGTGTTTGTTGTCAATCCTTAGTGAATGTTCCGAATGTGTGCCAGCAAAGTGATCATACAGTTCAAGCAGACAACTGTATTGATGGTGGCGCTGTTTCCCAGTGTTTGCCAAATTTTTGGGCCTCAAAATTGGAAAATGAATACATGGATTGTCTGCAAAAGAAGGTGCGCACAAAGAGGAAGTGGTGTATGAAAAATAAAATCCTTGTGTGAAAAATTTGAGTTGGGCGCGAAAAAGAGAGGGATTCTCAAAATGGAGGATCGAGGTTTTTCACGTAAACAGTGTTTCGGAATCAGAACGTCAAAAAAAACGGCAAAGTCATGGGGTGCGTGAAATATCTGATGATGTGCGCGAAAAATGTTATCAGCATGAAAGATTATGCGCCAGATGAGAGGTTTTATGCACCACAGAGGTTTTTTCATGAGGGGGTCATTGACGCCTATAAATGTGAGGTAACCCCCTTCATTCCAGTTAGTTGAAGTTTTAGAAAAGATCTGAGGTCTGATGCGCCAAAAAGGATCACGTAAATGGGCTTGCGTGAAATTCTCTTAATTGCGCGGAAAATTTCAGGATGCATGAAAAATGAAGAGTTGCGCGTAAAAATTGGGTTCGCGCATAAAATATACAGTTGCACGAAAAAGAGGGTTTTGGGGCGATATATTTTTCCACTCAAAAAGTAATGTTTGCGTGCGATAAGAAGGTTTTGCACGCAATGGTTTGGTATTGTGCGCAATTGGCAGTGAAATTTTTCTGCACATTCTGGTTATCTTGTTAAGTGGTTCTATGTGTTCTAGTGCATCTATTCCAGACTTCGATGCAAGCAGAGTCTCATGCTAAGCAGATGCAAAGACTTCAATGCAAATCTGTGGAAGAGACCTTCACGCATATAAACTAAGTGGGATTTCACCAATGGTAGTGAGCCAGGGGGAGTCAACGGGAGTGACCCAAGGGAATTAGTGAGCGATCCCTAAACCTCTGTAAAGGCAGTGAGCCTGGGACATATTGATTGTCCGAAAACCATTGTAATCCAAAAATAGTAATGATTAGCGGAATTTGGTATGGCCGACAACCTGTCGGCGTATGCTCCTTAGACGTAGCCCTTAGTGGTGAACCAAATAAAAAGTGGTGTGTCTTTTCTCTACATATGAATGTCTTCTTTCTAATCTTATCCATCATACATGTTTTACAAGTTCCTACCAACGTGGGAACATGATCCTATACTTTAAAAGAAAACATAGTCACCCTGATTCACCCCTCCCCTCTCAGGGTGTCCCATGGTCCTATATCATCCACCTTCGATCGGTCCTAGTCTGATTAACCTTTATTTTTTTCCTCTACTATTGTTTTTTGGGTTTTTTATGACTCATGACTCCAATCGTGGGTCCCCTTGGGAACGCTACCTCACCTGTGGTACTTCTCTTTGGTTATCAAATAACCACAAATTTCATTTTTTTATTCCCCCTCATCCATAAAGATATTTATTTGAAAATAAAAATAAATGTTTTTGCGATGAAGTCTAATATCCACCCTCTTATTCCAGTTCACATCGACATAGTCTGAATATAATTATTGAGTAATGTGTTTTAATTTTTATTTTATTGGTAACTTATTTAATATATTATATGAGGTTAATTTTTAGATTAATATTTTTTAAAATGTATTGGAATTGGTTTTTTAAAATTTTTAAATCTTGATACATTCATGAACTAATATTTCATTTTCATAACATATTTTCATTGTTTATACACCATAGGGTAATTCATATTTTTGTTTTTGATTTTTATATTATAAATGTTATACATTATATTTGTATCTTAATTATGAAATAATAAATTCAATTGATTATAATTATTTTTTATGATTAATGCTTACATGTAAATCCTTTTTTGATTTTATTAGGATTTTATTTAAAAAATATGTGTTAAGTTTTTTAAAAAATAGTTATTATTTGGGTTCAAATGTATAAAATATGGATTATTTTATGATAGAATATACATTAATATATTATGGGGTTGAAAGAATTTTTTATATTTTCAATTGAAAATTAATTTACAAATAGAAAATAAAAATACTATGTTATTATTGTAATTTCATAAGATTGTTAAAAGATAGAATTTTTTGTTACCTTGTTGTTAAAATTTTTTTTTTCATGATATGCAAGATAGATTTAGCCAAGGAAAATAAAAATAATAGAATGTTCAACATGTGACCATCAAAATAATGGACAACTTACTTCCCAAATAGTGGAGAATGAAATTCGTAAATTGATTTAAGATGTTTATGGATCTTCCCCAACACATGATGGAAATTGTAACATATTAGTGGGGTAACAGTATGGGTTTTTAGAGTTTAACACTATATAGACGAAAAATGAACAATAAATTGATTTTTAGGAAATATTTGATGATGAAATCCATATTTATAAGAAGGATATATAAAATATACCAAATTTGTTTCAGGTGAAGTTTCACCATACGAATTTTTTATGTGAAATTAAATATTAAGAATTGTTAATGGTATTAGTGTTTATGAATGATGAATTTTTCGAAACTAAGATTCTTGAATCATTTTATATGATGAATAATATTCTTAACATGATTCATCAGAATTATACATAGACTCATTCATGTCCCAATGGGTTCATATTGTATCGAGGATAAGATTTTGATTGATATATGTGTGAAATATATATACATATAAATATAAATTATTGATTCATGATTACTTTTTGAATGTATATACTATAAATAATAATAGAAATAAAATTTATATGGATTTATTTCATTAATTTCCATTAAAAATTATTTCAATCATTATTCATGACTTCTAATACAATAGAGTCAATTAAGTTGCATGTCATGGTAAACAAAAACAATAGGTTTATATGGAATCTAAGAGATTTGAAATTATGGGAATCCTTTGACTATTTAAATACAAATATTCTCTTCAGATCCTAGGAATATACACCTATTCTTGGATACTTATGTATTTAATACATTAAAGTTTAAAAGAACAAATTATAGTGTATGGATGGTTATTTTGATCCCTTAGCATTCTCTTATGTAGGTGTCTATATAATAAACTTCTTTCATTATTTTTAAAACCATACCAATTAAAAAAATGTTCCGAAATGAAATTGATGTATACCATTATCATTTTAAATAATAATTACAAGAGATATGATAAAATGGTGTAAATACATTACCTTTAAGGATGTAATGTTAAAAATATTCATTTATATAATGTGGAAAATTAGTGATTTACTTTGATTAAAAAATGTGTCTACTTTGAGTATGAATACAAGTCGTGAATTATTATTTTATAAACATGTTATTAATCTTTTAAGGATACTATATAGTATACAGTGCTTGTAACCTCCCACGCCCATAGATTATTTCAGTGGTCTCTAGACTAGAAATTCCTACCTGACCTCAAGCATTCCACCCTATAAAATAGAGGCTGCCGACGTCTAGCAAGGGACTAGGGTGTTACGTGGTGATGTTATTCCCTAACATTAAAGTGTGAAAAAATAAAATCTAACTAAACATCATCCATCATAATAATAATTAATCTATGGATAAAAATGAATCCTAATCAAGGTACATAAAATTAAATAAAAAAAATACTTGTCATAAGAGTATACATCCACTGATCACCCATTTGACTAATCACATATAAAAAATTAAAAAATGAATAAAATTTAATAAAATGATGTAATAACATTACCAAGCGTCATTTCATCATCTCTAGACTATTTCAAAGATATCTATATTGATGATTAAATATTATAATGTATAATCCCTATACCTAACAACAATGAACTGTTCCTGGTTATCCAAGTTACATGGTCACCAAAGAAGGGTGTGAGTACAACTCTATAAGACGCCACCTATGGGGTCCCATACATTACTATTAAAGAAGCATATGAAAATTTGATAGGTTTTGATAAACACTTAATATAACCATGGGAGAATAAATTATTTATCACCACTATTTATAAGTTCTTAGGTGACCCCCCGAGATTGACTATACCAACATCGAACAATACTGGATGTCTCCAAAAACATTTTGTTATTAGGAATAAACACTGATTTCTAGGAGCTAATCATGATAATTCATTATTCATTACGCATAAATTCTTTTCATAGGCTATATGAACAATCAAGAAGCATTAATATCTATTAAGATCAATGACTAATTCCATTGTTTTCTAAGAAATATAGTACTATGAATCTCTATGGGTAATTACCATGTGTTTTAGTAAATCTGGTTGTTTCAATATCCATTGTTGATCTTTAATAGTCCATGGAAATATAGTAGTATCATGATCTTAGAATTATTACCATGAATCATGGGAAAACCAGTTATATTAGGATCTAAAATAGATTCCTATGATTCATAGTAAATCAATAGGAAACCATTGAATCCCATGTAACATGACCCAAGAATTCCATATATTCCCAAAGGTTGATTCCTAGGAGAAAATATATAAATAATCCAAATAGAACAAAATTATAATTCCCATGAAAGATATATATGAATTAATTTACAAGTCTTGAGTTTTTTGTGATGTCTCTTCAATCATATATCATAATCATAACTCGAGTAGTTGTCCACCCAAACCCATAATGGATAATGAGGTTTGAACTCCCAACAACACAACATACCATCACCACTATAACCCTATTAGGTTCACATAAATTGTATTCCTTTTAAGGTGACAGAAAAAAGTTTATATTACTAATCCTATACTATCCCTCTCTAGTGTTATCATTTTATTGGGGCACCAACCAAGGAACAATATTTCGTATAATAACATGACCTTCCTAAAAGGTCTCTTCAAATATAAACTCAACTCTCAGGATGAACACATTACTCATAGAAAATTATGTTCTGTATCAGTAAAAAAATTACATTATTGCCACATTATCCATATACGAGAAGTCCCACCACACTATATGAAGATGAATAATTCCCTTATCACATGCAAATATGTCATAGGTTGTTCTAATCTCCCAACATATCATTAATTTACCTATTGTCTAAACCCCAAATTATTTACATGCTAGGGGGAAGGAACACTCACCCCACTCTTTGATAAACAAGCATAATGGATAAATGGATTCTCAAAGAAATACTACATCCACCATGGTCCCATTATTTATGTCCATCACACTCATCTACTAATAGGTCACTAAAGGTACCTATCCATAGGCACACTACATCTATCTCATGTCATTTCATGTAATTTTTACCCCATAGGGTCTATACATCTCTCCGAACATATTTATTGTCAATTACTATACTCATGGTTACTGAGACATCAAACTAGTTCCTAAGAGTCCACTGTGGCCCTTCGAACATGCATAAAGCCATAGTAATTTTATTTAAAAAAATCATTTATTTATATATATGTTTGATTGACCGCGATGTTGAGTCTACATATCATATATTAAATAATTAAAATTAATCTACATAGAGGTATGGTCATGGTACTAACTACCTCATCCAAATCCATTCCTTTTAATTAACATCCTGAAATCTCTCATTCGAGTACACTCAAGTATCACATCACCTTCCAAGAACATATATCAAGTTACTTTATTTTAAATAAATATTTATAATATTTTTATCTAATTTTACTAATTAAAATATTTATTTATAATGCCTAAAATATCACATGGATACATCAAAAATCTTATACGTTGAAAAAAGGGTTGTGGTCCACCACAAATATGTACCTAATCCACACTAAAGTCTCAATATAAACACATGATTCAATGGAAAATCTCATGACAATTTCTATATAACCCAAAATAAAATCATAGAAAAATGAAACTTCATTAAAACTATGAGAGATGACATGATACAATTCTCACAAGATGTCCTATAACTAATTTACATGGAATCCCAGAAGTATTTTTATGATTCCAACTTTATCCAATGGATGTTAATCCGAAATCCCTACTTATTTTGGAAAAAAATTAAGAGATGAAGAGGGAGAATTATATTGGAAGGAAGATATTAGTAACATATTTATTATTACTAAAAAACACCAATAAACCTAACATGATTAAGGGGGTCGAGTGGTGAAGTTAAGGGGGGAGAATGAGCTAAAATGGTCTCCCTTTCTCATCTCGTTTAACCATGAAAAAAGTGTCTTACCCTAAAATTATGGGTCTACCCCTTTTTCTAAAAACAACTTCATATCTCGTTCATAGTGTGATAGGGAGTGTTGCAGCATTACCACAGTCCAGGGAAATGTCTACCTCATTTGGAATCCTGTCACAACATGACCATATTTGGTCATGATTTGAATTCATATAGGAATCTATATAATTTAATGGAAGGGTCCCACCTCTCCAATGATTTAGGGATAATTACCGAAGAATGTAAATCTCAATATTTATACTGTTATTCTTTTTTATATTTTTTTGAATGTGAAATAAATCTGTTTATTTTATAAATTTATCCACCAAAAGCAAATAACCATCATGTTTTTGTGGTGATCTCAGTAATCTAATTACAAATCATCAATTCAATCAAATCATCAACAAAGACCCTTTCCACATAAAAAATCTTATGTCATTTCATCTTGTGGAATAATAATATGAATCATTGTTCTCAAAGAAAACCCTACTATAGATTCAAAATTATAATTCATTATGGATTTTACAACCATGTGTTGGGGGGTCTTTATAGCCTCCCCACCATAACACTTCTCATCCGTTATAACACTCAACATCCTTTAATCAATCAATCTGAACATATCTCGGTCATCAATTCACAATCTAATAACCTAATTCATCTCCTGATCATAATATAAGCTTCCAATATGTGACTTCAAAAAAAATATTTATCATAAATCAATCCATTTTATCATTTACATCACCAAAAAACATATTTTTTATCTCTTCCCCGTCTATTATATGATTCTGGGTCACATCAAAAGATTCATTTCTGATCCTATGACGCTTCTAACGATAAGGATCCACTCATAGTGGTCAATTCGATCCATGATACTACCCAAAGTCTAAATTTACAACTAAAAAACATTCTAACAGGTCAAATGAAACCCTTAGTTTAGTTTTCAACTCACCAATACCAATATAAAAAATAAACCAACCGGAATCCTATATCACTTTTCATCCTGATGAACTATATCAGATAATCCTTCAACATATTTGTAAATTCTAATATACACCAAAATTTATTATAAAATACATGATAGATCCTTGAAACATATACTTTATATATAACATGATTTTATAGATATAAATTTCACCCCACAACTTCAAATTACTAGAAATGACATCAGTTGGACATCCACTGGATGACCATTCTCAATAACTCTCGATCACGCCTATATATATGACATCAAATAACATGACCATGATGTGTTAAATCTAAAAAGAATCACTATATCATACAAACACCCTGATGTCACATCTGGAATTTTGATGTAATTCTTTAGTTGGATCAACTACCACCTATATTGACTTTCACAGTCTCACCCTGAGAATCGGTACATCATCGATCCAACACACCCCAAATCATATAAACTCCACCCCTAATCCTCATACTAATATGGAAACTCTATTGAATTTGTCATTTATGACCAAAACCTAGTTTCCAAAATGGAAACATATAATACTATTTCTATTTTATTATCATTATATAAATGTCACCTAGACCATTAAATGATTGGTCTCTTCACAACTAGGATGGTACCATCATTTGTGTCACCCTTCTAGGATCTACATTCCAACTTTCTAGGAACACCATCATTGAAATCCACCAAATAAAAACTTATAATAATTTTAATACCCTACAATCATTAATGGTGAACCCCGCATGGATTTATTTATACCGCAGCTTGAGTGACACCTCAATAGATTGCAATAAAAAGCCTTAATGATAGTCATTGTCAATGAATAAACATGGTCTGACCATCACATGACACCCCAATTATATCCATCATAACCTATCACCAAACAATGACACATATTATTCTAATAAAAGCTTCATGGAACCATTCTAATAATAAATACATTATTTCCCTGGATCCTTAGCCCACAAAAGGCTACTTATAGAACAATAATTTTATGGAACCATACAAAACCAGGTTGTACTACCTCGATCTCATCATAAACCAAGGGGTATGTAATCCCACACTACCCGATAATATATCTAGAAATTATCTCCCAATAATTAGATATCACCAATACTAGGATCACATATCCTAATCAACGAAACATGATCATATCATAGGATAATATAATATAACCCAAAGTAGCCTTAGTTCTTTCTTCTCGTTGGCCTAACGTATCACCCATGTCGATGTTAACAAAATGATCCCCAACCACTGTAAGAATAATTAAATATATAACAATAGAATACCAATGATTTATTAATTCGAAATATAGTGATATAAGAGTATAACACATATATTCATCCCGAACTAAACCTAAAATTAATGGTGTTAAATGTCCCACATATCCTTCCCTAAAAAACAAAATTAATACAAAATGAAATAAAAGTTCTATATGTCACAATATCCCATTGAATAATCAACCATTAATCAAATATTCCATGTGTTGATCTTATAACTTAAAAAATCCACCCATGCATCTCATCTCTAAGGGAACTCAAATTCATTGGTTAACCCCTCTGTCAGGTTTCCATCACATATCACATCATCTCATAAGTAATTAAAAGAACACTCACCCACTAAATCATGACCCTTGGATCATGACTATCCCAAGCTATATATTGAGGTGACTATGATTTCCCACAAATCCCATGAATAATATCTCATATAGTTCATAATTAATGTGGGAAAAACTCTTCTCCCATTTGAAATATTTTATGAAAACTCATCTTCAAACACCCATCCCTGGTATAAAAAAACATAATTAGCATCATATTCAAACTCATTAGACCACCAAGGTACTAATTTCTATTAGGAATCCATATTCAAAACTAAACCATTGATAATAATAATCAGAACCATAAATATAAAATTAAATTCCTCTATGACGATCCATATTTATGAAATAATAACCATTTGGTTCAGTTAAAGTATAATTTCACCAAAAATAATTATGGTAAAACATCAATGAATATTTTATAGATATGTTAAGTAAACATATCTATTTTCTAAGTTTCTTATATGATGTACATCATGAAGGAATCAAATTTATGTACAAAGAGTTAACACAACTCTTTACGCATCATGCAAATTTGATTTTCATGATATTTTAATGATTTTACAAAAAATGTTTCCTTTTTTAAATTTAATGAGGATACCTTGATTCATAAATATTGCTCAACTTTTGAAAACTCTTTCACCATTTCACACAAATTTCTCTATATTGATGAAATCTTTTCTTTACTTTAAAAATATCATTTATTTTTCTTAATTGTTTTGTCCAAAAAAAATTTCCAAACACTAAGAAACACTGCAAACTTATATGTAAAAATATTTGAACACATTCAACAGGTTCTATAACATTATCCTGAGGCTTTTGCAAAATATATTTTCAATAATCAACTATAACATCACAATATGAATTTTTTATAAACTTTTTCAAAAACAACAACCACCACATAAATACAAAAGTATCACCATGAGAGTTTTTTAAACAAAAATATCCCCCATGGGGTTTTTAACAACTATCCAACCATTGATACAACATTACTCGTCATTTTTATAGTTTGTTGACTAAAACATATTCTCTTCCAAATTCTACCATAATTAGGATCTTGCAATTCTAGATAGTGATTAAATATTTACTCAACATATAATCATAACCAATGTGATCCATGTTTGATTTAATAAACAATATTTTTCTATAACGTTAGTCAATGTATCACTTCATTCTCAGATAAATATTCCACATTTCATGGAGATCATCCTTTCTGAAAAAAAATATTTCATCATCTATGGAATGTATGATTTCCCTGGAGATTACCAATTCCCTATAAAACCCCATTTCTCTAAGAGTAATGACAACACGTGAGAAGAAAAATCCCTTATTCAACTCCAATGGGATATACATTTATCATGAAACCTATAGGTTACATGTTCATGATATATCTACTTTGAATGAATATCTCTAACATTTTTAGATTTAAAAACACCTTATTCTATTCCCCCCTATAAACATCCCACCTTTCATAATCATAAATCGATCCATTTGTCCAAAAACTAAACCTTCACTCATTTTTGGTATAAAATAATGTAAATAATACATATCAACATATAGAGAATAATATACCATACCTGAGGTAGTGGCGGTTATAAATCTACATTTTTTTAAGATTGGGGGTTCAAATGGACTTTGATATCCATTTAAACTCATTCAAATGCTTATTTTGATAAGGCCTTTATTAGAATGTATATATCCTGATGTTCTGTAGGCACACACACTAGCTACACCATACCAATATCCACATTTTACTTTATATAATGATTCTTTTTCAGTGTAATTAATTTATATGTGATGGATATGTTTTGTTCTAGGATTTTTATCACTTTAATTATCAAAATTAGTTCCACAAAAAGACATCACTTCTACTCCAATATCATAAATATGATTCTTTATCAATAGTAAATGGGTAAAAGCTGGAGTATTCATAATATATCTATCTGATATGGTGATAAGAAAATAAGGAATTAATTTTTGTAGATTAATACATTTTTTCCAAGATAAAATATACTACCCAACATTGAATTTCAGTCATCCATTGACCCAATCTAATCTGCATATCTATAACCCCAATCTCTTATTGAGACATTTAATTGTATGGAAATCATAAATATATCATTTCCTTCATATAATAAAGTATTATTTTAAAAAAAATTAAGTGATTTTCATTGAGTTAATTTTATATCTTAACAACTAATATTTGGAAAAAACAGTATAGGGTCATGTCACAATCATGTACAATAGGCTCACAATGATTCACCTATGTTTTGTGACATTTACCACTTTGTCTTCATTTTTATGGAAATATAATAAGGGTTATGACCAATGTTTTCATTCCATAGTTTTATATTTTAGAAATATTCTTAGAACCTCTGTGACATTTTTTTATTGAGGAATAAATGTTTTATTTATTCCTTATGTCACCTATAAACAAAATAAATAAATTCAGTTCTCTAAATATTGACATTTCAACCTCAAATATTATGAATTTTGGAAAAAATATCACCATGGTTTATTCGATAAACCAAAGATTGTATAATTTGCCTAAAAAACGCCACCATACATGTATTACTCTCATTATTAAAATAGATATTGTAATCAAATTCATCACACTTGAAACTGAGATTCTTCATATAAAGATCATTTCATGAATACCATGTTCATGGTTCATAAATCTGCCCACATAGAGCCTTAATTAGAAGGAAAACGTTTTTATCATCTTAATGGAAAATAAAACTTTAGGACTAGTGTGTCCTGATCCATAGATGAAATTGACCAAATGTTAGTGGGTCATACTTCAAACCATGACATAGAGGATTACTAGGAATCATAGGTGTTGGTCCTACTAGGATAAATACCAGATGGGTGGGGATGTGAATCAGAGTATGACAGATTACAAGAACCCCCCTTTCTTGAAATTTCATTGTTTTAATGAAAAACTGACTTCTCTCTTCTTTCTATATCATTGAATAAAAATAAACAAGTAATGATAATTTTACATAGTTCACCGTCACCATGATAAATATAAGATGAATATAATAAAAACATATTAATTCATTAAATAAACTATAGTAAAATTATATTATAATGTTAAAAGTATATATAATTTCACTACTGGTCCACTAACAGTCACACTATAAAAGATCATTATACACTCAACTAAAAATTTCACAATAATCCTTTAGAACATTATTCCATTACTTGAATAAAAATTGATTAACAACTAATTGGTGCATCTGAAATCTCAAATTTTATCCTCATGATGAATAATAAATTTTCACTCAAATTTTGGAAATTTAGTCTGGTTCATGTAATTTTCACATTCACGAAACCTTTTCAAAGCAATCATACATCATACGAAACATTCAAACAAATTTTATTTTTTCCCATGGAACTCCCATATTTCATAGATTTTTTTATTTATATGATCACTTGTTCATATAGACACAAGTCCTTTTTTTGTAAAACTGATGTTTGAATTGTTTCTCTTTATACGAAATTTTCCCACACAACTCTTACATGAGATCCCCGCACGAATATACTCTAAGTGTTGGATGTATCAGGGGATAGAGGTCAATTTATAGACGTTACCAACAAATCACTCAACTACCTTGAACAATATATAAATTTAACGTACATTCCTAATTTACATATATTCAATGATTTGATATTGTAGCAGCCTTATATTTTAAAAATAAGACAATGTTTGATAAGGTATATGACACTCAACACCAAACCTAAATGGAACATGATATATTATTTTTATAATTTTGAATTTAAATTGAGATATACAATTAAAATTAAACCCATTATAAAATATATTTAATTTTTAAATTTAATACAAATTATTTAACAAATGCAAAGTAATTAATCACTCAATTTTTATATAAAGACATTTTCTTCTTCAAATTTGTTTTATCTTTAAAAAAATTATTAATATTGTGAGATAATATAATAATTAATATAGAAAAAACTTTTAAAATATATTTCTTAAAATTATAATAATTTTTGATTTTATCGTATTAAAAACTACTCAGGGTCAGATTTTGGTATTTTCCTAGAATGAATGATTTTTCAGTGAATGGTAACAATTACCATTTTTTCAAATACTTTCATTATTTTCATAAAATATTGTAATTTAAAAGTCCCATTGTTTTTTATATTATGTATTAAAGTAACATATAGTCCATTTAATTTAAATAATTTCATTTTAATCTCTTATTTTCATTATTTTGGTATTTGTTTATTTTTATGCTTAAAAACATATTTTTCTAAAAAATATTTTGAGTCCATTATTTCTATATGTTTTAATTAATTAAAATAATATCTAATTATAAAATATTTAAATGATATTTGTAAATCATATATCTCACTATATTAATTGAAATCAATATTATTATGATTACAACACATATAGCTAATATAAGTTCATCTTATTTGTGGAAAAATGTATTCCTCGAAAAAACAATTTTTGACGTGTTTTGTGGGATTATTTTTAAATTAAAATTTCCCATTTATATGAATTGAATCTGATAAATTATATATTATATTTGGAAAAAAATAATTTTTATAATGTAATATGTTCAACAGAATATTTTTTCTTAATGAATATTGAAAATAGTAAAAATTATTTATCGAGGTTAAGATTTAAAAAGTTTTATTATTGGTTAAACCAAATTATAAAGGAAATTTTTTAACTTAAACATGTTTAAATCATATATTATAGCCATATTTCAAATTAATAATATGAAATATTCTAATCTATGGACATTTTGAATCATTTTTATTGGGAATTACTGACATTTTGTATTCTTTTTTAGAAACATCCTCGTGGGTCCTCTCCCTATCTTAAAAAAGGACAACACATCAACTAATCTATACACCCTAAAAATATTTTTGGTTTGAAAAAACATTAAAAATTCAATTATTTTCATACCTAACCGTATCATAGATTCCATGGTTTGATTTGAAAACCAACCTAAGGAAATTTTGGTCTAAACATAGGGAGGTTGTTCCAAGAAAGAAGTAACTTTATAATGAAAAATAATTTATTTCTTCTACCTATTTAAAATATTATATAACTATACAGATATAAAAATAACAATATATCTTGTATATTTATATATTATTGTTTTTATAAAATATCATACATCCATATCCTCTTCAATTAAATATGAACTGAAACATTTGATTATTTGTATGACGGACTATCACCTGACGAACTGATGTAATTCATTTTCCATCAACACCTTTCAAAGATGTTTATGAAAATATAATATATATATATGATATTTATAAAATATTTATCATTATTTTAATTAAATATATAATATATTTTCTTAACATCCCATTCACTGATAAATTATAATTTCATTTCTACATACATGTGGACTACCACATCCATATACTTATGTGATTCGATTTTCATTACCGCATCACATTGATGGTATTTATAAGTTAACCTAAAAATACTATTTGTTTTTTTTGATATAATTATTTTTCAATAATGATAAAATATTAAATTCCTTATTTCTATAATTATCATTAAAAAATGGAAACATTACTCATGCATATATATGATCTACAATCTCTAAGATCATAACGTCTATAAATATTCATAATATCCATTCATGATTTTCATTAAAATTAAATTTTATGTATTAAAATTATAATAATTTCATTAATATTATTATTCTATATATTATGATTTAATGACTTTATTGTCAATATTTAACCAACCTCAGTCCTTCTAAACATATAAACCGAATATCATCCAAAACATTTTAGGTGAACTTAATTGATGAAGAAAATAAATACAACATAGTAATAAATAAAATAAAAGGAATAATAAAATTGAAAGGGGTTTTTAATCATGTATATAATTAACATGTGTTTATTAATTTTGAAGATAAAGTATGCATGTGATGATCCAAACTCGAGGTAAGGGGTTTCTTAACTCAATTTCTTTAAATTAGGTTATACATCAACTTCGGTGACTATGTTATGTCATGATAATGTGTGAAATTTCTTTATAATTGTAATATATTTTAATTGTTTTGGGGGTTTCTATTATTTACAAAAAAATCACTTTATTTATTAATTTTCACGTGAATGATATGACCATTTTAAGGGATTTTAATTTAATGTTATCAATTTGTATGTGATCTCTCAAAACCACCATTTTCATTAGGCTAGGATATTTCTCATTTAAAATCACTTTCTATATATTTTTAAGGTTATGTAATTATTATAATCTGTATATATATGTATCTCACATATATACATATATTATTATCACTTACATAGATGCGGTAATACATGTCTTATACTCATTTCTCAAATTCCATCATTATGAAATTTCCTTTGATTGTGATATGAGTCAATATTATGTAACTCATTTTCCATCCATGATAAATTCTTAGATTAATGCACTATGATTTATTTCCTTTTTGAGGTCCACATGAATCTGAACATGTTATAATGGGTGCACCCAGATAGTAGTCCAATACATTGGGTAAGGTTTTATTCTCATGAGATGTTATGTATGAGATTATGGAGTAAACCTATCCTATTATATGACTTTTTAAACCATGTTATATTGTGTAAGTAGTTATTCTTGACTCATGTTCAAGTTATTTTATGTTTTAAAAAATTTACAATGATTATAAAAACATATCATACCATATTATTTATGATTGGATTCTTAATTGTTACTCATGATCCTTCACTTTTATGATTTTATATTATATGTTTATCTCTAATATTATGTTTACTTATAATTTTTATTCCTTTACTTGGATTTTTATCTCACTTGTTTTTTATGTGTTCCCCACGAATTGTTTTAGTATTAGGAGATCATTGAGATTTATGTTCACATGAAGGAGAATAAAAATAATTATTTTGTGATTTAGTTTCTTTTGTTTATTTATGTAACTAGAATCTCAAATACAATAATCCTTATGATAATTATGTTGTAATTAAATGATATTAATTTTAAAAAATCATGTAATAGTATTTTTAAAATTCTTCAGTCGCTATAGTTGGTATCATATCCAATTTCTTATAGGATCTAAAATACATTTAAGGTATCACTAAGTTTAATAAATACAAAAATGATATGTTTATGTTTTATTTCTATGCCTCATGCTCCTATTCTTCCAAATAAACTACACCACATGATATTTGCGTTATAATTAGTGGATTTCTATTTTAAAAACCATGTAATAATATATGTAACAGTATTTGGTCACTATTGATGGTATCGAATCCTAGGATATTTATTTTTGGGGATTAGGGTTAAATAAATTTAATAAAAACCCAAATGATAAGTATATGTATAATAAAACTAGAAATAGTTTTGGAATGAAATATATGTCATAGTTTTCACAGAAAAAAGAGAGACATATTATATACAAATCATTAACCTGAAATGATTGAATTATCTATGTATTATTATTTTTAATTATATTGTATAAGTACTTTTATCAAGGTTGTTTTGTTTATAGGAATCTTTAAACATCCAAGGGTTTTGATTTTTAGGAAGAATATATGATTTTAATATAACTTTATAGTTGTTTAGGTTATTTATAAAAATTATTATCATATATGATTAGGGTATATATACATTTATGTGATACTTTAAGAGTGATTGGTTTTATTTTGGGATAAATGTTAAATTTATATTGAATGAATATGTGATCAAATCATTAAAATATTTGGGTTTCAACCATAGAAAATAATATTTTGTTGAATTATATGATTAGTTATTTATCAAATGATCTAAGATGAAAATTTAATGTTATTGCTAACCCTTAAGAGATTAATTTTTTATTCCATCCTATTAAGATTTCATCAATTTGGGAATCATCTTACATTTTTCTCACAATATTGGTTTTAGATAATTTTTAGAGACATGTGGAATATATTTTTCCCATATTTCATATTTATGTGACCCATTAGAAGTTGATTTTAGTGCTTCATGAATAAATAAATCATCTTAATTGCCCATTGTATAGAGAAAGAGATGATATTGTGGTATAAATTAATAAAATGATAAAAATATACTTGTAAAATAATTTTATATTAATTATTTTTATGTTATGATTTGAAATTAATTCTCTAAATTTAGGAAAAAGTATACTGAATTGAATATTTTATACTATTACTTTCATTCTTGGTGAATAGAGGATATTTTTCACACCTCTATGGTTTATGGTTTTGTGGTATTTATCTTTCCCATGATTATTCACTTTTTTATGATCAATTATCTCTTTATATTTATACAATTATATTAGAATTGAAAATTTAAAAAAGGAGTATATTTTTACATCCTAATAATGTTTTCATTCTTGTAAACCTAGTTATGTGTTATTCAAGATCACCTTCGTACTTTTCTTCCTCTCTTACCGAGAAAAATTTTATTTACCATTTTTAATATGTGGGATTTCAATGAAGATATTTTCAAATCAAAAAAAATTTATTACCAATATAAATCTCAAATTTCATGAATGAAATTTAATATAGGGGAATAATGTTATGTAGAAATATTTAAAAAACCAAACTATGTTTGATAGAGTATATGAAACATAATAATGAGCCTAAAAATAACCAGAAATATTATTATTATTATAAAATATAAGATCTATTGAAAGGTATAAATAATATGTAATCTATTATTAAAATTATATATTTTTCCCATGAAATAAAAATGTTTCAATAAATTTTTAATAATCAATTAATAAATTTTTTTACAAACATATTTCATGCTTTAAAATTCTTTTCATTCAAAAAATATATTTTTTGTTTTATTTGTTAAAATATTAAAATAAAATTAGTTTAATTTTATTAAATGAAATAAATTTTTCAGTACGTAAAATTTAAATTATATTAGGCTTCAATTTAATGGTTTTTATGAAATGACTGATTTTTTGGTGATTAGTGAAAATTATCTACTTTTCAAATACTATAATTTTTTATTAAATAAATTATTTTAATATTACCATTATATATTAGATTTAATATTAATGTAAAATATAATGAATTTTGTTTATTTAATTTCAATTCATTCATAAATATTAATTATTTTGGTATAAATTTAATTCTATGCGTGAAAATACAGTTTTCTGAACACTATTTTGAGTGCACAATGTTTATGCATTTTAGTTAATAAAAATAACCAATTAATAGATAATTTATCAATTAAATATATTGATATTATAATAAAAATTTTATTTAAATTCATATAATAATGATTATAAGTCATAAAGTTAAATTTATACTATCTTATGTGTTAAAAATGAATTTCTTGAAAACTGTTTCTTGACACGTCTATTGTGTTTAAATTTAAATTAATTTGAGCCACACATATGAATTGAATTATATAAAACTGACTTAATATATGGAATTAATATAATTTTTATTATTATATAAGTTTAAATTATTCATTGATCTTAATGAATAGAAAAAGAGAGTACAAATAATTAATAGAGGTTATGTTTAAAATGGGTGCACTGGGGGGGGTGAACCAAAAATATGGGAACTATTAAATTAAACTTGTCTAAATAAAATTGTATGATAATATTTATAATTTATTATATACCCCCTTATAATATATATAAATTTAGTAGAATTGTTCTTGGGAATGACAATCATTTGGTATTCTTTTATGAAATTTCCTTTTGTGTCCTCTCCCTCTCATAAAAAAGGAAACCTCTTATCATATCCTATCCAAACATATATTGAATTTAGTTTTATAAAATTTATAAATAAATCCATTCCTAAATCCCCTCATATATTTCAGTAGGACTTGTTTTTATATCAAAACAAACCAAGGGAAGCTTTTACTGTAAACCTTAAGAAGTTGTCCAATGCGAATCCATCATTCTTAACAAAGAGTTCTATTTTATATTTTATTTAACATACTTAAAATAGTATTAAAATATACCTATATAAGAAAAAAATTATCATATAATAATATTTTATTCTTTTAATTCTATTATCTATATTTATATCCTCTTCCATCAAATGGGAAATAAAACCATTGTGGTGTATAAGGAGAACTACTGCCTAACGAACCAAAGTAATTCATTTTTAATCAATGTCCTCACCGATGATTATGATGATATATTTAATATATATATATATATATATATTATGAAAATTTTTACTATTACTTTAATTGAATATAGCATATATATTTTTACAATTCCATTCACTAAGAAATAATAACATCATCTGTTCGTCCATGTAGATTAAAACTCTCATGTAGCGATGTAATTTTTTTTAATTACCACATAAAAAGGGTAGTTTATAAAGGTATATTTAATTATATAATATGATATTTATGATATTAAAATCATTATAGAATGAAAATATAAAACATAACATATTTCAATCATGATCATTGAAAAACAGAAACATTACTCATGCGTACGAAAGACCTATTATTTCTAGAATAAAAAAAGTAGTCATTTTTCATATCATTATTTCATTATTAGTGTCAAAAGTGAAATTTATATTTTAATGTTATTATATTTTTAGTATTATTATTCAATTTATGATAAATTAATGATCTCCTTGGCCATAGTTAACCTACCGAATTCATTCGGGACACATGAACTAAATATCATCAAAACGTAGGACATGAAATTCATTGATTATGTAAATTAATATAACATGGTAATAAATAAAATGAAATGAATAGTAAACTATAAAAAGTTTAATTTTTATGTAAAAATTAAAATATGTTTATTATTAGTGAATATAATGTATGTATGTGATTAGTCGAACTCATGTTACGGGGATTATTTAACACAATTTATGTTCACTAGGTTATAATTATAGTTCTTTAAATATATGATTCCATGAATATGTTTGAAAAAGTATAATATTTAATTATATTTAAAAAACTTTTGGTGTATTTAAATTTTTTACCCATAATAACTTCGTTTATTAATTCATCGTTAAATGATACGATCTTTATAAGAGATTTCATCCCACATTTCTTTCATTGGGGAATATTTAAATGATAAACACAAATTTATATTATATGGTGTAAATAAATCCCATTAAACATGTTATATCATGAATAATTCATAGTTAATGATATTGTATAAAAAATATTGAGTTATTACATCTAAGGGGATTTGTATTGAAAGTAACCAAGTTATAATAGATCTCTATAAACCAACATTTTCTTCATATTATTAGCATTATCTCTCTAAATCACTTTCTATTTAAATTTAATGTAATTTAATTATTATAAATTATATATTTAGGTCTATCACATATATATATATGTATTATTATCCCTTCAAATTATGGGGTAATACATGTATTATGCACATTTCTCAAATTCCATCAGTATGAAATTTTTGTTCATCGTGATATAAGGAAACATTAAGAAACACATTTTTTAAAAATTTTCAATTCTTATAATTATGACGTATGATTTATTTAATTTGAGTGGTACAAATAAATCATGAAAATGATATGATGGGTGAATCCATATATCACTCCAATTCATTAGATAAAGTAGTTTTCTCATGGGATGTTACGTATAATATTTTGGAGTATACAAAATCTGTTACAAGACATTCCACCATGTGATAGAGTTTAATAGTTACCCTAGACACATGTTTATGTCATGGTTTTTGTTTTCCCACATTGACTATTATTATAAGATCTTATGATACCATTTTCATTATATTATAACTCTATATTATTTCTCATAAGACTTCTCTTTTATGATATGATGTTATAAATTTGAATCACATATTATATTTCCTTTTCATGTTTATTCCCTTACAAGGATTTTTAGTGAACCTATTTGTTTTATTAATTCCCTATGTTATCATATATAGTTTTCAATGATCAAAATGGTTTAGGATCTCAGAAAGAAAAGTAAAAATAATTTGTTGTTTTATAGTTTTTTTATTCTCTATGTACCTAGTCTTTTAAAGACACTAGGACTCACGATATTTGGATTGTTATTAATAGATGCTTATGTTAAAAATATTTTTAATAATATGTGTAAATGTATTGGGTATCTATAGATGTTTCCTTTAATGTGCACCAAACTACTGTTGTATAACTCCAGTATCTATTTCTCGAGTTTTTTTAATTCTGTATGTGTCATGAAACATTTATTTTCATGAAACATAAAAATTTTCATGACACAATGTTTCTTGAATTATTTTAAGTAGGCATCCCGAAATCATCACTCCCATTAATCATTGTGAAATAATTATACCCTTTCACAAAACATTTACATTTGCACAAAAATATTTCCACATCTTTAAAAACTACATTCTCCTTCCTCTAAATTTTAGGCCCTGAAAATTTTGAAAGATCTATAATACTCCACCACCTTATACACACAATTTTTTATGCTTCACTTGGAGCTTCTATACATCTATCATATAGATTTTTTAGAATAATTTTGTAACAATAATGTAGGATCATTATATCTAACCAAGATAACTAACATTTTATGAAACCCCAATCAACCAAAAAACCATAAATAAATCATAGAGTTGTATAGATTAATCTAAATAAATTAATATATGACCAAATCCCCTCATACAAAACTCTATAAAAGAAATATAAAATCCCCAAAATCCAAACCTTATTCAACCATGATCTGGTGGAACTGATTCCTAAATCTCTTTTTTGTGTTAACCAAAATCATATAGGAAGAGTGAGAACCAAAATTAAAATTATGGTTGGAAATATACCTTTAATAGTTATAATTTAATCAAGAAATTACCCCATATAATATAGGATATATAGAGGAAGTCATGTGGGGGGGGGGAACCATTTCGGACTCCCTTATTTCTCTTGTTTGATAAATACCAATGGTAGTCAACCCTAAAAATATTGGTATGTCATTTATTTTATATAATGTATATAGCTCAGCCATGTAATGACTATGAGGGTCTAAACATGACCACCCAAGAAGAAATCCACCCCACCCCAATTTTAACCCATTTTATCTTGTCCCCTCCCAGTTCACGACAAGACCTACATTAGGGAGATAAATTTAAACATCTTGATCCACCTTTCCCTTCCATGACATCCATAGAACCACTCCCAAAATCCTGCAAGGCCTTATTACCAATCGAAAATCATCCCATTCATATGTTTCATTACTCAAAATCCAAATCCAAATAATGGTTCCCAATGTGACCCCTTATTAAAAATTCATAACTCAATGGATGAAATTGTTTGAGGCCACCAAAAAATTATAACCAATTATAGAAATCCTGTAAAAATTATCAATCTTCTATGAATAATTAGGTAGTATTATAATTTTCATATTCTTTGGAAGACTGTTTAAAATCTATCAGATACTATTGGTACACAAAAATAAAAGAAACATAATATTTTTTAGTCTAAACCACCTTATTTGGATTATCAATTATTATGTCATAATCTTGACAGTATGAACATTTAATAGAGTGTTTGTGAAAAATATTTTCTTATAATATTTAATGATTATGGAAATTTCAAATACCATCTTAAAACTTTTATGGAATTAGAGTAAATTAAAATAAATAATCATCTATGAAAAAGTGATAATGGATTGTATCCTTTATTAGTGTTTTAATAATAAATAAATATAAAACAAATTCTACAAATGGCTATAAAATTTTAAAAACCCAAATAAATAATCAAGTAACATTTTAATATATATTGAAATAAAATATAGTAAGGGATTAAATTTAATGAATCATATATTTTTCTATAATAATAAATATATTTAGTTTTTCATAAATTGTCATTTAATAAAATATCAATTGTTGTAGATGATTTTTTAATTCCTTAGATAACACGGTGTGAAAACATTGAACCCCATTTATATTTAAAAACGTCATGAAAACATTTTAATGTATCTTTGTAATATTCATATGATATCTCCCCCATCGTTTTTTCAAAATGATGGTTTGTCTAACTATGAATTTGAATAAGGAATTTGATACTAGTGGTCTTGTGCATTATGATTAATATATCTAATAGAGATATATTTTCAACATTCTATTCTATCATTACTATATTAAAAGTTTCAAAATCAAAATAAATGTGGTTTATTCTTTTATTTTTCTTTTTAAAATTAGGTATCTAGGTCATTTTATGTCTTTTGGGAGAATCAAAGCTCAAAAAGAAAGAACTAATATTGATGTTTACATAGAAAAATAGTTTTTCATCTTTTGACTTAATTATTTGGATAATAATGAGACATGATTCAATTGAGTTGACCAAGTTGATGATAACTGATATCAATTTTAGTCTTATAGAAAATTAGTATCCTTTTTAATGTAAGGTAATCACGTGTGGAAAGTACCGTTAGTTTCATTATCAAAAATATTGTTTTCATACACACGCATGATTGTATATGTGCTTATGGATAATTTAATAAAATATTCTATAACTAAATAAATTAATATTAAAATAAATAATTGACGTCAATGTCAACCAGAAAATTAGAAAGAGATTACAACGACCACTAAAAAGGCCATCATTGATTTTTTTGGAAATATGGTATGATCATAATCAAGTTCAAATTCATAATATATTGATAAATTATATTAGGTCATTATTAATATTTTATATTTATTAATGTAGAACATAAATGTTGATAATTAAACTGAGATAGATCATGAATTTTTATTTGAAATATTTGGATCAAGGAACATTGATGTAGTCTATGTGATTTGATCCACATAATATTAATGGATTCATGTTTCATATATACAAGGAATTTTGAAAACATAAAATTCTATCATCTTTAATAAATCACATAGTTATGATACTATGGAAAATTTATATAAAAAAATTAAATTATTATCAAATATTTCTTGTTTAATTATTCAAATGTAAGTGGGTCGATATTAACAGTGGAATTATTAAAGCTTCAATATTATTTTCTTACATTATATTGTTTATGTTAATAAAAAATTTACACTCTAAAGAATGTGATCCGTATATTTTCGATTCACAAGAAACAATGATCTATTATTTTATTTATTAATCCAGTGAAGGGTGGAATTTTGTATTCCATAACCACCAAAGAGAAATTTGTGATATGTGTTATCAAGGGGAAGAATGTTTTTCTGGTAAAAAACCCCACCAACAACATGATATTTATCTAACTATTTTTGATATACTGATATTGTCAATATTTCTAGGGAGAGTAATGATGATTAAAGCATGTTAATGATAGAGTATAATAATAATAATAATAATATTTTCAATGAATAATTTATTTCATATATGACCAGTCCTGCATTAAATTACAACTACATATATTATTTAATATATATCAATCCAATTAATCAATAACCACCATTTTCAAAAATAATAATAATTATTTATATCATATACCATTTCATTATGTATTTTATATACTTTTCATATATAGGAATTCCAATGAAACAAATGATTTAAAGATATGAGAAGATATTCCACAACAAATATGTTGTCAGAAACATATGATATGAACCCAACATCATTAGGTTATCTACTTATTTTTGTATTCCTACATTATTATATTTGATGAAATATGTTCCACTTCAATATCCATATTCTGTTATCCCTACCTATAATGAAAAATCTTCTAATTCATGGATTTCAGGGGGATCAAATGGAGAAGCAGAGGAGTGGTCATCAAGTGATACTATGGTGTTAAAGTTACCATCAAAACAGTACATGAGAATAAAAATGTATGGAATGTAATTGATAATGTGAAAACATAAATTTTTACATTTATATGATAAATTTTAAATACATTTATTGAAAATATTCAAATATCAATGGGTCATAAATGAATTAAAATACATAAAATATTTGGAATCTAAAACAATTAAATGTATTTATGAAATTTTTCATGTTTGTGGTGCCTAAAAATGATGTTGGAGGTTTATATAGGAATATAATTGTGAATTTATCATGTTGGAGGACATATCTTCCCATTATGTATCATTATTGGGGGCAAAAACCCATTTATTATAAGACTGTAAATTTTAAGTAACATGTAAAAGTAAGTCAAAATAAATATTTTTATTTTATATTATTTTATATTTATTATTAAATTTATGCTTAATCATATTTTCAAATCTAATATGTAGATACAATTTTTTTTATGATAATGACATTGTTTTTCGTCAATGGAAATCGAAACATTTGGGTGGAAATTTTATAGAAAGTATTGGCATTGATGTGAGTTCAAGGAATCCTACTTCAGTATCTATAAAATATATTATAAGAACTATAAGGGATATAATGAGTTAAAGGAAATTAATTTGTGGAAATACATTATTCTGATTCATATATGTTATATGATATTATATTAGTATAGTGATATTTGTTTTTTAAATTAATCTTCTATTTATTAATAAACATATTTTATTTCACAACAATATTATCAAAATAATTAATCAACTAGGGAGAAACAATTCCCCACATATATAGTTGATTAAAAAAATTCATTGAGAGCATCAAACAAGATATTCTATTCTACTAGGATTAAATATAATGTTTTTTATGTTAAGTAATTTAATTTCTATTGTTATTGGATTTTCCCTTTTATGATATAGGAGAATGAAGTTAGTCATGAGGTTATCTATATCTTGTTATGGTTCAATGTGTAGAAGAATGAAAATGATAATTTGTTAATGGAAACCATTTAATATATTAGGTTAAATTATATAATTTTAAATTCAATTTTTTTGAAGAGTTATATTTTGTTATTTTTTTTCTATTTATAGAGACAAATTAATTGTTAATTTGATGAAAATACCTCACATACAACATTAATCTCCCAGAGTGATGTAATTACACATGTTATTTATAATTAATATTGTTAGTTGTGAGTGAGGTTTCGTTACTAGTCCCTCCACTTCAAGATTCCCAAGGAGGAGATCATTTTTATTTACTTCGATGATGCCTCATGATGTTCCATGCATCCTGTAAATAATTTTTTTCTTATGGGGTGTGTAATAGATACTCTATTTCTTATATGAATGTGGGAATTCCTTCAAAACTTTCCCCCTAAATATGAGTAGTATTAAATCTATTAAATTAAATTTAATATATTTATAGTATTATTATAATTGTTCTAAATATATTTTTTTATATAAAAAATATAATTAATATTAATTTATATTGTAAATTATGTTATAGATGGAAATTAGATAAAATAGAGAATGTTAGTCGATATGAACATCAGGGGCATGGATCTTTAAGGGTCAATGTGAGATCTTACATCTGCATGGGTAAAACGGTTTTGAAGGATTTTGAATTTTCTTTTTCTAGATGGGTAAAATTTTGTATATAGACTCAAAAATGAAATTTTGAGAGTTAGAATGAGTTAAACTGATGTTTTGAGGTAAGTAATGTGTCCTAGGTGGTAGGTCAGGTGTTCAGATGAGGTTTAGTGGCTTATGGTTGTGCTTTTGATGTTTTAGAGAATTTTTGCTTCAGAGGATGGTTTGGTGTGCATAATATTGGAGAAACTATGAGACACCTAGATGCTTAAGTGGTTTTTAGTTCATTTTGAATAGAGGATGGTGATATTGTACAGTTTGAGAATTGTTTTCGGTAAACCATTTCAGACAAAGGAAAAATAACTCAAGGTAAATGAGGGTATGAGACATGGTGCATTTTCTGTGCATGGTTTCAAAAATTAGCTATGCATCTCATTGTAGAAGTTTTCTAGTAGGGTGTGCATAGTTATTTCATTGTTTATAAAACTGTGTGTCCCAGCTTTACACTGGATTTGGATTTGACAATGTCAACTACACATTTCGTGCATGGTTTCGAAAACCATATGGCCACCAAAATTTCATTAAAAGGGGAAAATGAACAAAATACCATGTAAGGTTTTTTATCCAATCCACCCACATCCTCACCATTTTCGTATCATTTTCAACATAAATCATGTCTTATTATTTTATAATTAATGTTCTAATTTTTGTGGTTTGAAAGGTTTCGTAGTCATCCATATCGGTTGCACCATTTGTTAGTGGCTTCCAACGAGTTTTTCACATCGACCCATAAACAACCAATGATTCCCTCTTTCAGAATGCTTCACATGCCTTATTTCCAATGGAATACAGGAATTGGGTTATAGGTCTAGTGATGCTTAGGTTCTCACATTGATCAACATGATGGGAAGATGTCACATCACACCTTTTGAGGGGAATTACTGCCTACTTTGGGGATCTATTAAATAATTAATAAATGTATTTGAATCCTTTATTAAATCACAAGTTTTACACAGTTCACTAGTAAATTAACAACCAACTATTATCATGTATTAACATTAGAATCATCTATATGTATCTGTGGATCACAATCCATAGATATATCCATATGTATCAAGGGTTCTCCATTGATGGTACCCTTTTCCATGTATGTTACATATTACTTAGTCATTTTTTTATCAAAATTATTGTTTTAATCCAATCATTGGGGTGAAATGGAATTTATCATCCATAAGGGAGATAGAAGTTTTATGAAATTAGGCTTGTGCTTATGAAATGTGTTTCCAATGTATCCTCAAGAAAGGAATAATACCGATGTAGTTTAGTACCACCTAATGGGACACAACACACCTTTTAAGTTATTCTGATGGGGTCCAAACCATGTTGTTTAGAATCATGAAAAAATAACATCAAGGTGAAAGGTCATTTGTCAAATTTTGGGGTGAGACTTATGTCAAAGTGGTGTAGTTAACCTCAGAGGTATGTGGGATACTATGTTGGATATGACCCTACATGAAATGTGGCACATATATAATACAGGTTATTTTCGGTGTGTATGATTTTTATATCATATATGATTCCTATGTATAAAATTTGGATGGGAATTGAAACTCGTGCATTCTGGTTGTGGGTATCCACACCTATAGTGGCCCTCCGATGTTTTTCTCCATGGGTATTCTACCCTTTGAGACTGTGATAACATTATAGGGGATTATAATGATTCATAGAACCTTTTGAGTGGGACCATGGGGAATGTATTGAATCTTGTTGAATTAATGGTTTTTTTGGTATTAAACACATTAAAATTCTCATTTGAGTTGTTTTGGTTTGGGATGACACCAAATAGTATTCCATTAGAATTATGTACTGGACTTGTAAATGCAACGCCTAGGGGGTACCTCTGAGTTATGTTGATAAAAAGGCCCCACGAAGGATTCTATATAGAGACGTGCATCTAATCTTATAGATGTAAGGATCATAAATATCCTATAACCACAAATGATTCATGCTCAGTGTGAGAAAAAAGATGAAGAATAAGATCAGGAAAACCATACAATCTCTTTCAACCATTAGTGAATGATGGTGATGTAAATGGAGAATATGAAAGGGATTTTATGTTCCCATAACCTCTATCATTTCATAACTAGGATAGTCGCATATGGATACCCATATGGAAATGGTTTATAATAAATGATAGGTGTTACTCTACATGGTCCTCCATATCTCTTAGTTCTATTTTAGAGAAGAAGATAATACACTTACCCTCAATAGTAAAGGAAATCATTGTTACCACCTTCACTGTCTGAAAAGGTAGGTCTTGGGTCTTAGAGGTGAGTTGAGGAGGACAAATCCCCAACACTTATGTATGAGATGGGGAGGTCCCTAGAACTTCCTCCATGGTTGGTATCCTCATCAAAGAATATTATTGTAATTATACTCACCCTTAGGCCCATACCCCTCAGGTAAGGTATGTGTCTGAAATCTATTATCTAGGGTATTCCTAACCTAATCGGAGACACACTGGCATGTCGTTTTCCATGGGTTTTCATGTCTAGATGCATCATTAGTGGATGGGATTTGGTCTCCCTCTGAATGGAATCCCATGGTTGGCGGTTTCCTACCATTAGTGGAATTAAGGATAGATAAATTGAGTATAAATTAAGTATGTCCTAGTTAATAGGAAGTGGACTCGTGCAAGTCAAACTAGGGTGTGCTATAGGGGGATCACATATGGTACTATCTATGCATATCATAAGTTATTTCAATAGGTTTGACCTGCATATGTTAGGGATGAAATCTAAAAAATGGAATTCCTGGGGAAATTCCATTAGGTGAGGCCTTGATTAATGCTCTAAGGGTTTCCATCAGTTTCCTTTGAGGGGGCTCACCTTGGCCAGGTTTAGGTGAATAAAATCATGCTAGTTCATTCATAACTAGAGGGGAGTGTCTCTATAAACATCTGTTTTATGTTTCAAAAACTAAAGGGATATTAAAATAAATTTTCCCATTAATTACCTCCATTCTCAGTTTATGTGTATATACATAGATGGGTTTTGAGGTCCTAATTGAAGTCATGGGAATGCACAACTTCGAGTCTTATATATGTTTTTTAATAATCATAAATAAGAAGGCACAAGGTACTATTATTAGAACATTTTAGGACATTGGACGAATTAGTTGGTTTGAATAGTTCTATTATTGTAGTGAGTGCCCATGTGTGACTTGAATGGTTTTATGGGTGCCCCTATATGGGGTATTCACACTGCCTCTTTCACATAAGTGTGACATGAGTGGTGCTGTTATTTTTGGCCCTACTTAAAATTCATTCTATAAAGTGTATAAACCATGGAATTATTCACTTATAATTTCTATTATTTATTTTCCTCTGGAACATCCCATTTTCATTTGATAAAACAAATTTTCAACAAAATTATTCTGATGACTATATCCAATTAGAGGATGGTGGTCTAATCTTAATGTAGTGGAATAATATGTTGATGTATGCTTCATTATTTTTCCTCTCTATGTTTGTGTGACTTTGTGATTATGGTCTAGCAAACATGAATACATGAATTCCAGACATGGGAGAAGTGAGAGGTCATGTTTTTTATGAAAATTTATGTCGGTATATAACCTAGTCTGATTGAAAGGGGTTTCATGCACACATTGTGTACTGGGATCCCATTTTTCATAAATAAAGATGAAGTCCCCAACAATTCTTCCTACTTTATATATTTTTCAATGTTGTTTTTCATCATTTTAGTGATATTGTCATTTTATTATATTCAAAAAAATTAAATTCAAATAAACTAGGTATTCTGTTATATACGTGATGCATGAACCCGGGAGAGTGACCAAGGTGAGGCCACCTATGCATGTAATCTGTGCGAGGAGACCTTGATGGGTGACCCGTATGAGTCCATGACTTTGAAAAATTTCATAATTTATGAATTCATTCAAAACAAAGATTTATTCTTAATGAAATCATGGAACTTACTATAAAATTTTCAATAGTTTGTCATAAATAAAAAGGTTTCCACTAGATAAGCTATAAATTGTATTAAGGCGATGTTCGATGTCATTGGGAAAGATTACTATGATGCATGTGATAGTGCGCTCCTAGACATAGAAAAACACTTGAAGAAGCACCAGCATGAATATCTTGAGAGTAACTATATGTCACTCTATGGCCAAATACATATCAATGACATCATCATATTGAATCTGAATAACTATTTAACACTTTCCTAGTTCCTTGAATACAAGAATTTAACCAATGTTAACATATCAGATCATGGAACATATATTAATTTGGGAACCACATATGTGGCCTATTTAATGATGGAAAATAGTTGTATACTAGATTTGAAACCTCATACCCATGAGTTAATTCCACACTAGTACTTCTATATCTTCTATTATTCTAATAGAGACCAATTAATAGACCCAAGGGATGATAGGGACCTCCATGTGGGAGGGGGTTTCAGTCTCATATGGATGTGGGTATAGTGGGTGTTCTAGGCCTGTGTGGATTTTTTGATCGATCAAAAAGTGGTCAGTATCAATGACGCTATATTGGTGTCCCATAAATATGTATACAATAATACTAGAATCATTCCTAAGTATCTATGAAAATGCATCCCACTGACCAATCCATTTCATTTGATACATCTAAATGTTAACATCATTTTATAGGATATCTGGCAGATTGATGGATCTTCCATCCCAAAAGAGATGTATGATGAATTCATTCCACTAAAATCTACATACAAAATTCAAAAATGGAACCTCTTATGGATTGATAGCTATTGAAGATATACAAAAATTTCAATAATGATGATGCTCACCTAAGCAGTGATTTCATTTTGATGTGTGAATGAGTGTTTTTCTAGTGCCTGAGGGTTGGGTTCCCCACATGAAAGAATCCCACGAGATTTCATCCAATGGGGAATTGGTCCATTCCTATTTAATTATGTTCCACAATAGAGCATAGCAAGTACAGTCTGTGCGGGTACATAGTCATGTTTAATGTATATACAAAGTTGCATCTCATAGGTGTCTTATAAATTTTTCTAGTCTATTTTGTGACTCAAACAACAGTGTGAGGCTGAAAACATTTTTATAGCATTCAAACTAGTTGCGAGGAAGCATATAGGGTTCGAAGCCCCTATCCTAGAAAGTATATATCGATTTCTACTGCATATGCATACAGGATATGCACCATTCTGGTTTCCAAGGACATTCCGAGTAATTTAGGAATTTCATGTGGAAAATTTCAATTTATACAACTTGATAAGTTGAATCGATGTTCTTGGGGCCTGATTTTGACAATTTTTTCATGTCGTTTCTGGAATCCAAACCCTACGTATAAAAAACAAAAAATAATTAATAAGACCAAATCTTTTTATGGAGTTCAATTTCTTTGCTTATGGGTATCCTTTAACAGGGACATTCATCAAAAATTACAATGTTATAGATGCATTGATGACGTATATGAACTCTATTATGAATGGAATTCTAGAGGCCTGAATTGATAGTAAGATTACATTTGAGGCCTATGCATCATATATATATTCAAAATAATAAAAATTCATTTAGAAAAAAACATTATCCCCTTATACAGAAATTCCATCAGAGGGGCAATCAATGGTGGCCTAACAACATGTGATTATTATAGCGGAGGAGGTAACTAGTGTAGTATGTATTCTACCTCTAGTGAGGGAATCCATTGGTGTGACCTACAGATATGTTGAGGCCTGGATTTCATCATACCTCTAAGTGGTGTTGATAGTAGGCATTCCCCAAGTATATAATTAATGGTTCTTGGATGGGGAATTCATGGTATAAAAGATCAACACATTATAGAGTGTGTTAATGATGAGTACACAAGATCACACAATCAACACCACACAAATTTTATCCCACCTGTATGGGTAAAAAGGGCTATGAACATTGATATTGGGGTAGTTATTTTGGGCGCCATAGGTAATAGAAAATTTTATCTCTAGTTTTACACCCTTATGCCAAAATAGAGAGGGCCAAGAATCCCATCAAATCAACGACTTTAGGTTCTATATAATATCAGGCTAGAATATCATTAGATTTTAAAATATCGGATGTGGTCCAATTTTGGAAGGGCATGCCTTATAGTGAAAATGACTTATTTTCACTCCTTTGAATTAAGTTATAGAGTCCACATATTGGATATTTTCCAACCCCACCCACCATCCTATTTTACTTTGAACATATCTAGGCGGGAATATATATCTGTAAGATAAAGATACTCATTTTAACTACTGATAATTGGATCCTAACCAAAATGCAGGTAAATGATATGTTGTATTTGGGGGGTCTGAAGGGGTTGATCATCAATCCATTGATGAATGGGATGACTTCGTCAAACCTAATTATGTATGTTTTACCATTTATTGTATTCTTCATTCATCCTGTTAATATTTATTTTGACCAAAATACTATTATTGAGGAGAGGGAGACCCTGATTTTCTTGTGGGTGGAGGGAGAAACAAACTAGATCCCTTCTCTACAATATTTCCTAACAGGGTTCCATCTGGGGTTGAAAAATAAAATCATAAATCATGGGATATATAATAAATATAATGTTTTACAATAGGGAATATGGTGAGAGAGTCCACTCGAATTCCACATCTAATAGATGTACTTGGAGTGGTATGTTTCTTTCAATGAATGTGAAGGAATAATAGAGATTGAATCTCATAGGCATGTAAATCATTAGTCAATGTGAGTTTTCCTGAAAAATATTTATTCTTAATTTTTCTAGAATAAATTAATATTTATGCCCATAGGTTGTAGGGTCCACACCCCTCTCATATCTCAAGGGTATTTGAGAATATCCCCTATTAATTGAAGAAAAAATCCAAGATGATTCATAGATTTTTATTGGCAATATCGTTCCCTCAATAAGAGAAACAACAAGGGAGAAAGACACATCAATTCATGTATTTTTACAGAGGGAGGAAGATATTGTTTATGTCAAACTCACATCATATGGTGTCATCTTCCAATTAATGAATTATATACTATATGATGTTTTAGATCCTCTGCATACACTAGAGGAGCCTATAATTACCACAGTTAGTCATGTCAATAATCCAAAAGGGAATGACATAGAACCCAGTCTATACAATAAAGGTAGAGGTGTTGACATTGATCCGGTAGTAATTTAAAGGGGCTAAACTTCCAAACAGATAGAGGATGTTATTAACAATAGTTCTAATTTTTGTTTTGGGCCTAGCATTTTTGGCACCCTCAATAGTGATTCTTATATGAGAATTGACTCAATATATAATTAACTTAAAGAAATATTTAAGTTATATATTTATATTTTTTGCTCCATAGAATTGTTTTATGACTTAAATAAGGAACTATATAAATTTTAGTATCATCTATTTAGTTTTTTCTCCAATAACTAAGCTTATTATTCTTGTATTAAATTAACGATTTGAATTATTCCATGAATATATACATAAATATTTTCCTAGTAAATCCATGAATAGAGAATTGAGATCCTTTTTGGCCCTCCTACTGGGGTAATGATAGTCTATGTCCTTAATGTAGGGGATTCACATGATTCTTCCTTCTTGTTCCCTCAGAGAAGTCATGGGAATGTCCCTTAATAGGAAATATCGTTTCGAATTGTTGAGACATAGGGTGTTAGGGAAGAATCCAACCAAGAATATGATCAATAAATGAGTGAGTTCCATCAACAAAATTGATTTTACATTTAATTTATCATTTCAATCATAAAATTCTGATGATTAATTTTATTTATCAATCAACTCTAGAAGTCACAATGGCTGGATCCAAAGGGGAAGTATCTACACCAATTAAATTTAATACGCATGAAGATGGTGAGATCTATCTAGGAAGAAAAAACAAAATCTTCAAAAAAAATCATTCCAAAGTCTACTCCTCCCCTGATGACTAGATACATGATGATCCAGGAATCTAAGGATACACTTTGAGAATTTCACCAGCACGTGTGGAGGGATATCTGGAAGCAGATTTTGAAGAAACTCATTGAAAATTGTTATTCACAACTCCCATATCTCCAAATACAATTTGATATTCTACAGTATGGTGGATTCGACTACTACATGGTTCGTACTATCAGGAAGGAAATCATTCTCCAGGGGAAAAAACATCACATATTGTAATAAATTATTATCAAGGATAGAATACTCATCCAAACTGATGAACTGTGAGGTACACTATCATTAGTGGAACACGGTCCAGAAAAGAAATTTCTGCATTGTAGGAAGTGGGATGATAATAAATATAATAAAATAACACACCTCTAATAAGATATGGATGCCACTAAAGGGGATCAAATACATCTTCAGAAACTACTTGACAGAGTTCATGATAAGGGGGAGACTGCTATAAATTGGGGTGGAGGAACTCATCCTGGCTCATAATACAAAAGATGTTCAACTATCCAATATTTAATAGGAAGGTTATGGTACTCAGGAGACCATTATACTATTTAAAATTTTTATTGATGGTCCTTTTCAAACATAATAGAATGAATTTCATTTTTTGTATGTTCTTATAAGTCATGATCCATAAATAAAAATGATCTTGTTTGAAAATCATTTATTAATTCATCCTTATTCCCTCTAAATTTATAACATAACACTGAATCTAGTCTTTATTTGAAAACAACTTCATGAAAATGAGTAGTAATCAAAATAATAGTGATGGGGAGGTGCTTTTATTTTTTTATATGTCTTTGGAATAACTGAGAATAGTTTGAATATTTATAGAGTCATATGGTGGACTCTACAAGAAAACATTATTTAATTTCATCAACTTGATTATTTCCAATGTAAAAATTAAAGTGAGTTAGCAAAGAGACTTGAATTTTTATTATTCCTCCCTTGGTGGTTTTTCAAAAAAACTTGTTTTGTGATTTCTTGTTTTTTATTATTCAGTTTTTATCTAAACCTTGTGGCATGAATGTATAGTGAGATGGGACTCAACTTTAATATAGTGTTTCCAATTTTTGGGTTTCGTGACTCAGGATTAGTATGCATATTTTATTGGGGAACATAGTATCTTACATGAAAGACTTATGAGATTGGGGTTTGAGGTTGAATATCATTGACCATGAGTTGGGTAGTGAGGAACAAAGTATTGATTAGAGGGTATGAATATTCATACATTTCTCTACCCGAAGAGGGGGATTTTGAGTCATGAATTTTTTTTCCATATCTAAAACATGATGTGAAAAAACATACATAGCATAAACCCATACCATATTCGAAATTTGGTTTCTAGAATAATGTTTTCACTGCGGATTACAAATATATAAGTGGTATCTACTAGGACTGAATATACCTCTGGTTTACATTTTATTTTTGTTTAATACTCATGAAAAGGAAAACTAGTGCAGGTTATAACATAGTAAAATTGAAGGTGTCCTCTAGAATCACATATCCTATTTTTACTAGCCATGTATTTTTTTAATTACCTAGATTAATTAAGACCAACAAGGGTGTTTTTTCAAATGAATCTTTTTGAGAATTAAGGGAGAATATGTACTGGCAGTGTCTTTGAATAGGTAATCAATCCCAAATGAAATTAGTTTTGTAAATTAGGGAATATTCAATTGGGTGGAAAATAGAAATGGGAAAGAAACCTACCTAACAAGAATAGTTAAATAATTGTGCATTTTAATATCATGTGAGTATGAGATTGGCCAAATAGTTTAATATATTATTGAAAATCCATTTGTATGATATGATTAAAAATAAATTATCTTTGAATAAAATATTAATTATTTAAACATTCATTCTATTCTGTCCATGAATGATGAATCATCTTCCTGCATTAAGATGGTAGGTTTTAACCTGCAATCTAGGGGTTTCTTAATTTGAAAAGTGATATGGGACAATTGGGTAGGGAATGACTGAGAAACTATTTTCAAAAATTAAATTCCCAATATAATATTGTTGAGGCTTATGTCAATAAAGGAGGTATCTACCAAGGATAGATATACCACTAGTTAAAATTCCCTTTTGTTAGAAAACTTATGCAAATCCATAAAGGAGGATATTACAACATAGTCAACAAGATTTATCCTCTAACTAATAGGCCATTTTTGGGGGACTTTTGAAAACCCAATCTAGGGTTTATTACTTCTTATTCATACAAAAGAATCCTTAATATCCCTATGTACAATTACTTATGTCTAGAGAATGTTTATGGCGATTTTTATTCCCCTGGATACATAGTTTTGTTTGTTAAAAGAAGTTTCTTGAATATGTATGGATCATTTATTATCAAACATACCCAAGAAATTGTAGAAACATTTTTCCTATACATCTCTAAAACATATGTAGAAAAAGGGTATTTTTTCAATAATGAGACAACGATATATTATTTAAGCATTGCTATGTATACATCCAAGTGATAATAAATCCACACGTTGTTTTTTAATGGATTCCCATATTGATTGAATCTTTTTTAGAGAAATTGAATTACAATTTCTTTCGGAATATGGGATCATTTTTGGGGTGAAAACCTGCAATGGTCTTTCATCTATATATCAGAATAGTATATAGGGAGTGAGGCCATTTATTGTTTTTTGGCTAGACCATGATATAATAACTAAGAGTCACTACATATCTTTTTGAATCAGGAATAATGAATTATGTACTTCATGAATTTATTTTATACAAGATATGTTGATAATGAAATTCAGTGTCACGATGTAATAATGTTTGATGTGTCTTTTCATGTATTATATCTAAGACCATGTTACACCTGACATGAGGATATATTCCTTGATCATGCGGGTAATCCTTTACCAAAACTACTGAGATCATGTGATCTATGATCAGTCTGATAAATAAAAATGGAAAAATGTTTATTCCACAACACAAAGTGGATTAGAAAAAAGGACAAGGGAAATATTGATTTTGGGGTGGATGGATCTGGATGTAGTATCTGGGTGACACTATGTATCTTTTCAAAATCAAAATCAAGCCATAAATAAATCATAAAAACTATGTAGTTTAGCTTTATGCGGTGAGGACATTAGTCATGCAGTTTAATGTCATGCGGTAAGGATAAAGGTGAATTTTCATGAAAAACAATATATGTAGGATGGAACTAAAACTAGAGATCTAGGTGTCACAATGCATCCTATGAAGGATGAATCAAGACACACATCATTATTGAATTATAACTCCAAATAATTGTGACATTTTCCATTCAATTTAGTTTCATGTGTTTAGGATGAAAATTCTAGGATGCGATGAGTGGTGTATGTCATTGTGGGCGAATGATGTTCTGATATACATCATACATGAAAATGGAAATTTTAGTCCATGATATTGGGGGTTCTTGGATTCGGAGGATTTATATATGAAAAATGTTCCTGGAATGACCTCTATCCATGTTAAAAATGTGGTTCCTATTATATGGTTGTTGAGGCTTCAATAGATACAAGAGGTATATAATTGATAATTAATGTTCTACTAGTTTATAATAACTTTTTTATGGGGGAATTTAGAAAACATTAAAAGGGTATGATACTAAATATTCAAAAAAAATCATCCTCTAAATGAAAGTTTATTTTTATGTAAAATATATGCCAAGACAACTGGGGAATGTTAGTACCTAATTAGAAAAAGACATCCTTAAATGTATGGAGGTCTATCGAAAATGGATCGAGAAATTTTAGGGAGTTCAAAATTTTCCTAGTAAAAGGATTATGATTTGTGAAAGGAATAGGTCTGAGAAAAAAAGGTATCATTTTAATCGGAATCATCTAGGTAATGTGAAGTCTACTGAATATATTTTATTTCTATGTGGGAGGGGTTATTTCTATTTCTCTTATGTGTTCCTTAATAAGTGAACTCATCTTATGTTCTCTTTTATAGATTGTTGTATATATGATATAAAGGGGTATTTTTTATAAGTGTATGGGCCCATGACCTAAGATCTAGGATTAACTATGTACCCCATTTTAGGAGAAAATCAAGGCACATGTAGTTTTTTATATAATCCTTTGTGAATGTATGACCTATACACAAGGATAGAGGAAATTATTTATGTTGAAGCTAGACCCAGGGTTGGATATCTTGGAGTTACTACATATCCTGTGATGGTAGAAATAAAGACACACATAGATCTAGAACAATAGTGTTGTGGGACATCAAAACCAAGCATTATGATTCACTCAATCATATATCAAACAGCCACAAAATATTACATCGTGAAACATAGACATGAACCATAGTGATTTTTACATGTGACCAGGACAACGTTAGTATGTTTAATGTATTATGACTAGTACAATAGAATTTATAGATTAAGTTCGTACATCTTAGATTATGATGTCTTTAGTTTTAGGTAATGAAACTTGGGCCATATGGTGTGCCTTTTATGGTCATGTATATTGAACCATGATTCCACACAGTTTAACATCATCAAATAATAAAATTTATGTCCTTAAGTTTATTATATTGGTACATGGATAAATGGTATATTTTTCATAAAAATTATTTCATAAAAAATAATGAATTGGTATGGGATGTAAAAATTCCACCATCAATATCAATAGAATAAACTTCTTTGTAGTGGTCCTTGTGAATGGAATACAATCCAACCCATTTTGGATATATCATTGTAGATTTATTCCCCCGTATATCTAGCATCATAAGGGCCAACACCTATAATTATTAATGGAATGTTTAGAGGAATATGTTATTATTAAGATGTTGGGATATCTGATTTTTATGGAAAACAATGTAATTCAAGGTATATAGTCTTTTATCATCTAGTAATTCTAATTCTAATAATCATTTTTATGATTTCTCATATGGGGATAGTGGATCAAAAATGGAAATATTGGGAAAGGGAAATTGGACCTTGATGATTAGGACTTTATCATTTCTATATACAAATAAATATGGGATTTCCCATGTAGTGGTATGCATTGGGGTTCTATAGGCCCATAGGGAATGAAAGATTTTTTCAGAATAATAATTTTTATCACTCATTATCATCTTCTAGAGTATTTTTGATAGAGTCTTCTTGAAGAAAACTATTTATCCATTTTTCATTGCATGACAGTGGATGGATATTTATATTTTTATTATATTAATTATATAACTTTTATATATATTATGAATAGAAATTGGTACTATTTTCCATCAGTATTCTGTGAGAGACACCAAATCTCATGATGATGTTTGCTTTCATGATTTTGGTGATGCTTTTGGCCCCAAATTCATTGAGCAGTGTTGCCTCAAACCAATTGGAGTAGAAGTATTTAGTGGTCTAGATAAATTTAATTTACTTGTACATGGATAGAGTATATATCCCTTTGACATTCATTTTTTATATGGGAAATGGCAATGTGTATGTGGTTGTGTGTAGAAACTCTGTGGGTTCATGGGTGGAGTTAGTTTTCACCTGGAAGGAATGAAACATCATGGATAATATTTGGTATTCATTATTCATTATAGGATAAAAGTATCAAATAATTGAATTTTATTGGAATTCATGAACCCAAAAAAGTTGGAACTGTACGATCATCTATGTACTTCAAGATAAAAATGGTCTTTTCTCTATAGATGCACATAATAAGGGCTATAATCAAGCCTCATTATAGATAATATTCTCGTGGTTTAAGAAATTATAAAGAGTATTGTTGTTCACTCATTATCGGATTTTACCATTTCTATAACTTTTGAGAGATCAAACTCTTTTTTGAAGGTATTGCACAATGGTAATCATCAAATCGGCCATGGTACCATAGGGTTATGGGATGAAATTAGCCTCATTGATATCCTTCATATGGAATTGAACAATTGGAATGACTATTTGGTGATTGGAAATATTGATGGTTGTTTCATGATGATATATATATTCTAGAGCTATAGATCCATTGTCTAATGAATCACCCTATGAATTTTGTGATTGTGGGACCTGATTCAATGATGAATCAAAGGGGATTTCTTCTATTCGTCCATGGTCATAGTCAAGAAGGGTGTTGGTCTCTTCATTTCCATTGCAATAATCACTATTGGTCATCTTGATTAACAACTATGAATAAAACTTAACCATAATGTGGTATAAGAGAATTTGAAGAACATATTATATCACTATAATGAGGTCATGATATTCCACCTTATTTTTTGTACAAACATATGAAAAATGGAACATGTAAAGGAAAAATTTAATTTTATATAGATGAACACAACTCCCAAACTAACTTTATTGAGATTGGGGTCTTCTATTATCCTCTATATGGGTCTTCTGAATGATCGTTTGAAATACATCCCCCACCCATGGGGGACCTCTTGAATAGACAATATCTCTTCATAAGAAATTTAGTATTCAACAAAATTGCTTCTGAAAAATGATGATTTACAAGGAATCCATCCAATTCATGAACTTTTATCACTTTAAAAAAATGAAATAAATGTAAAACCACTACATGATCACTTCCGACCATGAAAAATGTCCAGTAAATATAAGAACACTTGAGATATATTTGTGTGGTCTATTGCGAGAGACCAAATGGACCTCATTGTGCTGCAGGTAGTGCCTCGTCTTTTGAACCTAGAAGATTAACACCTATAATCTCTTTAAGATATATGAATAACATGTATCGGTGTGATTTATTGTTAAATAGAGATAAAAATGGTTGCTTTCTATTTAATAATCATGAATATTTATGAGGAAGGAACCAAGTGATCATTTTAAGGAAATCATGTACATAATTAATGGCTTACCCTCAATAGGTGGAATCAACACTGGTAGGCTCAAGACATATTTATTGAGGCTATAAGATGAATCTAAACAGTCATTAATTTTTCGATATATGACCCCTTTCTTTATCGACCTGAAGAAGTAAAATCATTTTCATATAAGGTTTTCAATATATAACTTAATATAGGAAAGGTTTTTTTATAAAACCATCAACTCATTATGGTATCTAGGTGGTGAAATATTTAGGATAGCCCTTGTCTTCTCGAGGTCGTATTGGATTCCCCAATGGCATATTTTGAAGAGGAGAAATTTCACTAAGGTGACATGAAATGTACATTCAAGGGGTTCATCATCAGGATTTGATATCACAATTTGATGAATATGAACTCATGATTAGCCAGGTTGTCGGAGAACTATTAAAAGATAATTAAATGTTCTACTATGTTGTGTTCAATAAATCTTCCCATGAAGGGTTTGAAGATGTGATGCATGACACATTGATATATAGCGCCATCATTCTTCAAGACAAAGGGAAATACCAAATATATGAATAATTGTTGATGGTATTATGAAGGAAGTGTAATATTAATACTCTTCAGCCATTCATAATTGATTATACCCCAAATATCCATTAATGAAGTAAATGACCTTATATCATTTCATAGAATCAATAAATAGCATCATGATTAGGACTGGGTAATCATCTTTCAAACTATGCTGGTTGAGATCTCTAAAGCTGATGAAGACACTTTTTCCATTCTTATTATATAAAAAAATTATATTAGAAATTCAATTTGGATACCAAACATCTTAAATGAAATTATAATTGATAATATTTTAAACTTCAGACACAATTTTGGCAGCGTGAGTCACATGTGGCCTTCCCTCTACCTGCTTGTATCCTCAATGGTTTTATAGAAAGCCCAAGTGGTGAGTGGACACATCGGGTTCAGGTCAAAAAAATATTTTTGTAATTCTAGTAAAACATTTTCTGAGGTTTCTTTTGAAATATGGTATATACCAATCTTTCTTCGAAAAAATGGGTGAAATAATCAATGTAGGCTATGGGTTCTCTTCAATTTCATTGTTTTTCACACTGAGTTCATCATTGGTTGTGGAAATACACCCTCAATAAATTATAGCAATGAATCCATATTTTATTCTTTCACTTTCTCTTTCCACCACTCTTTTTACTCTTCCCCAATTTCCTTACTCTTAAGAAAAGTATATAACGAATGAATCCATCCCGAGATAGTGGTGGGGTAGATATTTTGACATTTGTAAAATGATACTACTTCCTTTGACCCAAATTGAAATGTGGGTTAATTTTTATGCTCAAGAGGGGATGATGTGACGAATTGAAAAGAAGTGTCTTAATTCTATTTTCGTGAACTAAAAAATTCTTCTGACTCAACTAATTATATTGGAATCTATTGAATCTTGGGGGTTAGAATGAGTGCTTTTCCACCATATATTTTTAGACTATTTGAGATTCAGTAAACATTTCAACACTTTGAGGCTTAATTATCATGTTTGATATCATGAAAGTTGTGAAATATGTTCATGAATTTGGTCTCATGCCATCGATATGATATATAGAAAGCACATATTCTTTATTTATCTATTTGAACTGGTTAGTTGTGGTCATTTACGGACCATTCGGGGATTTGACTTGAGAAATATTGTTGGTCTTGGGTTGTTTCCAATACCTTTGGTAGAATTCCACAGCTTTGTACTAAGATTTTTAGGATTCATATAGTTCTTTAACACCATACAATGTTCCAATATGGCCATTAATGTAATATTTGAGTAATTTTTGGTTTGAAAAGATTATTATCACATGCTAATGTAACAAAGGGCATCCAAATAGAATTTTTAATGTAATTTCTTACAAAACTAACAAAAAAATTTTATTTAGATAAAAGTTTCCCTATCTAAACTATAATATTGATTACTCTGATAGGATTTCCACACTAATATCATAACCCAATTGAATTAGAGTATAATGGGAAAGAAAACTTCGATGTAGCCCAGCCAATGAATTTTTTGGATGAGAATGATGTTTACCCTTGATTCGTTTCCATTGAAAGATCATCAAATGTGAATATAATTTATCTTTATTGACACTTATATGATTATGATGTGTCCCTATATAATGGGATATTTGTTTTAATACACTAAAGAGATGATCTTGTGGAATTATTTGGGATTTCTCTTTGCATCCTATGATTCAGTAGCTACAAATTCATATTCAAAATACCAAGAACTTAACAAATCCTATAATATTATTTCACAGTGCTATTTTGATAGATTTATAGAATCCATATTTGAAAACAAGGATTGAACTATGGATAATTACATTAAAAATTCATACATATTAGACAATGTTTTCTTCTTACTAGCATGTGGAGATTGACCTACATGCAATTTAGGAACTAATGTACTTGACATGGGAAGATTAGTAATCAGGAAAAGAGTTAAATGTGATTATATCCTTGCTGGGTTAGGTCAACTAGGTATTCTTACAAACTAAGGTTGATTTAATGGTGGTACCCTCTATAATAGATATTCTAGAAATATTAGGCCATGGAAACTCCAATTACATTTTTAGAGGTTTCTCGCGCATTCTAGACCCACCTTAGGCTCTCCCATGAGTTTCAATATCATAGATGGTCTGATAGGGGATGTACCTAGAGTGTGTATTTTTACAATGAAAACATTTCCCCTTATATCCATGTACCCTATGAATCGTTATCCAAATTCCCCAATTAGAAGTAGGGAACTCCTATTCATAGACATATCCATCATTGAGAAGTGATCCATTATGTGAATGACATTAATGGATCTGGATATTAGTTCTTCATCTGATGAGGATGTTGTCTCATGGGTTAACTCTTGTCGCACCATTTTATTGGGGAGGAAACCATGCTTCTAGTTGTGATGACATGAATTTTGAGAGAATAAAATCTAACTTCATAATTGGTATAGATTTATATTCCACTATTTTTTCCCACCTTTCTGGCCATTTCAATTTTTGGAAGACTGGTTTTTTGAGGAAATGAGTGCGGATGGATACACATGCTACTTGTGCTTGTGGTTTTCCCATCTTTACCTATTTGAAGTCCACTATTTTTTTAATATTTTTTTGAAAATGATTCATTACAAGATAGTTTGACCCAAAGTATGATATAAGGGGAAATTATTTTAGAGAAATTTGATACGATCCTGATTTGGCCTCTTCTGATTTGGCATGTTGAGAATGTTTTTTACAAGGTCGTGATAAAGTAGCTTTGGAATTGGTCACCTGACAATGAATAAAATTATTTATTTATCTCTACAAAGAGGATTCTCATATACTCCTTTGGGTCATCCATCTATGGAAGGAATTGTTACTGATGCTCGTGATGGGGTACTACATGATATAATCGGAGTTTTGGAGTTAGATTTGTTGTAGGGGATTGATTAAAGTAGAAATTGGAAGCCTATAATTTCAATATTCTCTTCCACTGAGTTGATGGAATTAATTAGAAAATTTATGCGCCACTAAATATGGAATATTTCATTTATTGAGAAACTATAGTTTTATCCTAAAACCCTCATGTCAATTTCCATGGGATGAGTGGTGTATGAAACTTATTAGAGATATTATTTATATAGATGGACAGAAAATCTTCATAGGGAAGCAATAGGTTTAGAGAGTAAGTCCACCATTTCCACCAAGAAATATAAAATAAAACCCTTTATGTTTTCCAATCATTATAGATTGAGAGGTCCATCAATATTTTCTTCTATCTCAATGAGATGAATTGAAATAGAAACAATCGTCAAATATCTTCCCATACTATGATTGGTTGAGGCGATATACTAGTGTACCATAAAAATGCTAACCAATGCAGTGTTTCCATGAAACTTCTAAGAATCATTACATAACTTTCATATTTTTTTCCCCATAATGGGATCACCGTAAGAAATAAATGTTCGAAAATACTAATCCAGATACCGTGAGCGATTAAAAATTTGAAATGTAGGTTTCACAAAATTTGGTGGGAGAGGGTCCATAACAACCCATTCAGGGTTACGCTTCCTTTATTGATGTACTAGTGTATAACATTCTTCTAAATCATCCCTCGCAGCTACAAATTAATCAACAATATTTATAATCCTTTAATTGGTGCCTGGTTTAATAGGGGCTTGAGCAGGGGTAGCAATATATATATCGTTATGTGGTGGCTCTATTTGTAACCACTATGGGTAGCCTATAAGGTATATATCATGAAGATGTTTCTAAACCATATATAGTTGTGAGCCTAATGGATGGAACTCTTGATACCTTACTATTTCGGGGTCCAAGTATATCTTTCATCGGTCCCACATGTTTAGAAGATGTTCCCGTAACAGTTCATTTATCTAGGTAAGTGATCTTTATTGAGGTACAATGGTATAAAGTGCGTGTTTTGTCTCTAATTATATAACATATAATGTTTGAATGTTTTCTCAGTGTAATTAAAAATTGATTCTTCTCAACTCTTTGATACCTTCATTCTTTTGTTAAAATATTTTCTTTAGTGTGAGGGGTTCAAACTCTTTGGGAGCTGGGTGAGGCACAACCTTACCTTTACCCATTTCTATGCTGAAATGTTCTAGAGGGGGTAGTAGTAGAGTGGTTTAGGTAATCCCCAATATTAACGAATGACTCTAGTTCAACATACACACACCTCTTGAAATTGTTTTGGTGTGGACCTTATTATTAATCAAATCTTCCTCCCCATTCTCCTCTATATTTGACCAATATTTATTTGTATATTCGTGGGTGTTTTTAACCAAATTCACCAATATATAATGCATTAAGACAATGTTTTATGTATCATTGATAGATTAATTTTTCATTTTCCCCCCATGAGGCCTCATTATCATCTTTTTTAGTCATTCATTAATTGATTGGAGAATTATTATATGAAGGTATTACTTGAACAATTTATTTTCTTCTCTTAGAGAGAACACTAGGTTGTGGGATTGAATAAACCATGGGTAATTTTTCTTTGATGTTCCCCCAAATCAGGGGAAGAATGAATTCCACACAGAGGAGGTTTCTAAGGTAAAACATCCCTGATCCCTATGGCTTGGGAATTCCCTTATTCCATTTAGTTAACCTTTCATGACTATTTATCTGACCATGAATGTTGTCTTAAAATATACCAAAGGCTTGCATACTAGTGTTTCTCATGGATTGATGTGGATGAAACTATCATGGCTTCATTACCAATTTTATAGAGTCTTGTTCTAAAATTATATAGATTCAAGGTTCTAACTACACCTAAAATAAATTCAACCGAAGACATATATTACATTTTTATTATGTGAAGATTGACATCCATTAAGTTGGATTCATTCTTGATATTTTTGGAATACTAATGAAAATTATTTCAGGGGATATCTGTATTCTTGACATATGTTTCTGAGATTCTGTCATGTATGATATCTACTAAGCATACTATTTGTCACAAACATTTTCCATTTTTTAATATATCCTTAAACAGTGACATTTCATGATATCGCTTTTTGAGGGATTTGTGTTTTGTGGAGCGTAGTTAAATGAAAATATCCATTCTATCCCCATCATATAATATGATCACCAAATGAGGAATCTATTATCAGATGACATAATTATTTTAATACATTGAGACATGTATTCCAAAGTGCTTGTAATCATCTTACTGATTTTTTATTTCATGCAGCTAGGAGAGCCTCCATGTCATAATGGTGTATACCTTTTCTTACACTGATGTGGATTGGATATTATTCATATCTTAATATGATTTATCTTATGTTATTAAGAGTGTTCTAAATATTTAGGTGGACGTTTAAAAAAAATATTCCTACAATGCCTATGGAATGTTTCATTGAGGAGTGTGTAAAGGTAAGAACATGACCTGTATGTGATTTTAGCCAACAGTCACCACATGTTCAACAGTTCATATACATATTTATCTATAGGTTCCTCAGCACAGTATGAGAAGTGTATAGTTCCCTACACATTATCATAAACAAAAATATGCATTGGGACTTTCACCATCATATTGGAAGGCAGATGATTCTAGGGTGGTTTGAAGAATTACTGTTTCCCTGGGATGTTTTGAAATTGAGAAAGTATTTCACTTATCAATGAATATGAATCAAGCATTAAAATCATCATTTTCTAAAATTCCACAATGTAGGAGGGTTTTATCATTATTAAATCATGAAGGGTAGGAACTCTATGATGAAGTGAAATGCCATTATGGGGAGGAATACCAACACAAATAAACATCAAACTATAAGGATAGTTCCTACAGTGTTTACCATATGGAGGACCATCAGTGATGAAGAAAAAAAGGGGGTTTACATTATTACTAATTGACCTTATGGCCACATAGAGGGCTTCTATAGATCTTATTAAGATATGAGATAGGAATATTAATCTATTTTTAGACATGAAGAAATCCTCCATGATAAGATTTCCAAGGAGAAAATTCAGGACATCTGCGACTATTTCCATAATATGGTAATAGAAAAATAGGATCCTTAGAATCAATATAAAAATGTACGAGGCCTTCAATAACTACAGCATTAATAAAAATGGGATCATATATTGGAACTTCCTTTACTAGTTTATTTTTGTGAGGCTTATTTTTGGATGCCTTTTTCGGACAGTTGGGACCACTTTCTAGAAAAATAGGTTTTTATATATGGAGCCTTCTTTTATTATCTCCCTTTTTTAAAATGAAATTTTTGGACATGTTTTTGTAATTTGGAAGGGGTTTGTGAATTCCCTATATTGGCCATTATGATAGATTTATTACCTCATGTTTTTTCAGGGATATGGGATTGATCCTATTATCTATAAATCATGGAGGTATTTGGTCCATGACCCTCATGGATGTGAGAATAGATGTGTTTATTCTCTAGAGCGACCCTCACATTGTGTTTTCATGTCACCACTAATTATGGGGGAAATGTTATGTGTCAATCCATCTATCACTTACACTACTATTAGTATTACCACACATGTTTTTTTTATTTGGGAATGATTTTTTTTCTTTCATTTCACCATTTTCAAGATGTTCATGGTAGCTTTAGTGTCTAGAATGAGGATATGTACTCATTTTGTTGCATGATATGAGGATTGTTCTTTATCTTATCCTCCATTTCCTTATAGTTTGTGTGGACAATACTCTGGTATAGGGGTAGGGTCTTCCCCATGTTTTTTGTATTGTGTATTTATTTACATAAATGCTTCGAGGATAGTCTGACAACCTCCATAGAGGCAGGTAGGTTTGTGCGTCATATTTTGGTTTAATACCATATTTAATTGGAGGGTTGTGATAATGTGTGAAATTATTTTTTTTTCTACTAATTAATTTCTATTATTTCCATTGTATTTCATTTTCAGACTTCTTTGGATGATGTCGAATTGTGCCACCGAGCTTGGCTGGTGTGGCCAGGTGTTTCTGTCATCCTACAGTTCACTGTTGAATTTTAATGGTGGGATTTGTAAATAAAATGGTGGTGGAACTACATCCTATTATCTGGTTAATTCAAACAAAATTTCATCGTTCTTTCCTATATATGAGTGACTAAGGCTGATATCCTAGGGACAACACCCCCATCATTCTGATGGTTTTTCACCGCATGACTTTTTTTTGGTAGAGGCTTCTTGTAGGATCCCTTTGGAGGGACCCCTATTCATTCAAGATGAATAAGTAAGTGAAATTTTTATATTCTTACACATGCTTAGGGAGGATTTTATTATTTCATTCTTTTGATAATCTCCCAAAACTGTTTGAGACAGCTATTGATTATTTCTTCTCCTGGTTCCACCAATAATCATTGTGTGGATGGCAGGTGGTGATTGATAAGATGTAGATACATTTGAGAGGCTTATAGGGTTGGGATGGTAAAATTTTTATGGTAATACAAATAATTAATTTTAGACATAGTTTTTAAGAATCTTGGTGGGTAATGAAGACCTCTATTTCATGGAGGACCCATTTTTTGTAGTAGCTGATGCATTGGACTACTAGAACTTGTGTGACACCATTGGAATAAAATGAATAATTGTTGACTATTTTTGAAATATTGGTGATTGAAAAAAGTATAACAACCCTTATAAAAAACGTCTCAATAAATGAGAACATACATTATCAATTGTTTTGTTGGGAACACTTTCATTTTGGGTTTGAAAGAGATGTACATGTTGGTGACATAGTCATATTGGTTAATGATTCACATATGGTGCACTATTTTTTGTTTCCATTGAAAATAATGATGTATGGTTTTATACATGATAGATTTATTGCGGGGTTTTAATTTTTTCACAATTATGTACATCTTATTCACCATTTTTGAACAGATTCCAATGATATTTTTTTCCATGGAGCTGAAAACACCTAATAGTTCCCTCACTCAGAATATTTCATGATACTCATATTGAAATGTAGGTGGTGTTGGGATATAGCTCCAGTGACACTGAGAAACTCACATTGGTCAGAAGGATGGAAGGATGGCCTTATCACTCATTTTTTGAGGAATTATTTGAGACTCTATGACTCCATTAATTATTTAATAAATGTTCATGAATCAAATGTAAAATCCAAAATATCTCACATGTCACCTATAATTTAATAACAAATTATTATAATGTATGAAAGTTACAGTCATAAATAGATATTTTAGGTTCTTTATAAATGGATCCATCAGTATGTATCTGATTTTATACATTTATGTTACCTTATTTCATACATTCGAGATATTCTTTGATTGGTTATTATCACAAAACTGGTTTTCATTAACACAGTGGAGGTCTATAATTTATCATCATCCATGGAAATTAAAGTTGTTTTAACATCAGTATTTGGATCTTGAAATGAGACTCTTATATAAGCTCATGAATGGAATAGTACCCCACATAGTCTGGTTCCACTTAACGAGACACATAATACATTTTAATTTAATGTGAAAATTACAAAACATTGTAGTTTAACATCATGCGGCCAAGGTGTCCAAGAAAATGGTTCATAGTCAGTGTTTTTGGTTTGTATTATTCCAAAGTATCCAAGGGATCCTAGAAGGGATGTGGTCTCTGAGGACGAATATTACCCTATTGGTAATGTGTACTAGAGATAATTTAGGATGATTTTGTTGTTTTGGGTTGGGACCTAAGAGTGGCTTCTTATGTATCACATTTGGATTGGAATCAAAGCCAACATAATTCTATTTGGAGGAACCATGATTATGGTTGTCCTTATGAGTTTTCTTAATAGGTATTTGGCCCAATGATATATTGATAATATGGGTGGATATTACACATAATCATATTCCCTATTGATTGGTGGTATGAGGAATGTATTGACTCATTGGGGTTTCGAGTTTTGGTTAGGTACTGCATATAAAATGATACCCATTAGAGTAGGTTTGGTTGGGGATTTCACCAAATAAGAGTCCCTATTATGATATATTGCTTTCAGAACCTAGGCCTATAGAGGGCCTCTAAAGTAAGATCAGAGGATGATATGAAAAATTATTTTATTCTAATACATGCATGTGAATATACTAATGCCATGATCATAATGAGATGATAATACCACATTGGTCCTGTTTTCTGTGAGAAACAAGAGTAAACATAATATCTAGAAAAAAAATCTCATTCATCCATTGGAGGAAAATGGTGGAGAATGGAGGGAGAAGAAAAGTATTTTATGTATTTTTTCTCTTCTTTCGTTATGTTAGATGGAATGTCACATATGGATACTCATCTACCTGTGATCCCTAATAAAGGACATGGGATTACTACAATAGGGATTCCATGTATTTCAGTTCCATACACGATATGGGGATCATCCACTAAGCACCAAATATAATGGCATGCATGACACTAAACACCCCCACACCCCAATCCCCATATCATGGTCTAAAATGGGAGGCCCATGGTCATAGAGATAAGATGGAGAAACAAATCCCAAACCCTTGTGTCTGAGTCCAGGAGGTCCTTGGAACTTCCACTACTGTTGGGTTCATCAATATGAAAGGTATTATTAATTTTACAAACACTTTGAATGTAACCATCTTTTAGCGAATTTGTTGGAAAACTCTTGTACAAGGAATGCACAACTTAATGGGAGACCTACTGGTGTGTCTTTAGCTATATATTTTTTTGTCTTGAGACTTTTTTGGAGGAATTTCTTTTTTATAATTCATATAGGGGACCCATGGAAGGAGGTTCCCCACCAATGGTGGAATGAAAGAAGGCTCAAAAAGTCTCCTGTATGTAAGGCCTCGGTGAGCAGATGTGGGATCATGCTAGTGGAATCTGGGCAAGATAGAGTGGAAACATGTAGGGTAAGGTATGCATAGATCAGAAGTTATACACCCAGGTTAGGCCTACACAAGCTATATATTACATTTCCATGAGTAAAACCCAATGTAAAATCACATTGAGGGGACTTGATTTAAGTTTCAAGGGTTTCCTTAGGTGTCCTTTGAGGGGTCTCATGTAGGTACATGGTTTAGGAGGGGACCTTCACGAAAATTCATGCTTGATTAGAGGGGATTAGATCCTTACATTGTTTTACGTTATATTTCACACATAGGAATAAATTCTATTCAACTATTCTACTAAATTTCATCTTATCTCAGATTTTGGAGAGCTAAAGGGTTGCTTTTGAGGGCCTGGGAAAAGGTCACGGGTGAGTAAAACATCAATACTTCTCCAGTTTGTTACATCATCATAAAAGAGAAGCCCCAAGGTCTTATTTATCAGTAATTTGTGGATCCTGGGTGAGGATGGTATTAACACAAGTTCTTCATTCTATTTAGCACATAGGCGTGACTAGAGTGGTTCTCCTAGGAGCACATGTCTGTGGCTTGCACTCTTCCACTAGTGTGACCTACGCAGCAACATTGATTCGGGCCCTTCACTATATACCTACTCCAAAGTGGGATACCCTTGTAATTATTCCCATATCATTTCCTCAAATTATTTCTAGTTGAATATTTTAATTTCATCATAAAAAAAGTGAGTGTTAACTGGTAAACAAGATTTATAGGGTTCCCAACCCTCCTCTTCTTTCCCCCATTTGATTTGGGTGCATTCATTGAAATTCCATTGAATTTTACAGGCACTATTCTCCTCCAGTGGATTCCTTTATTCTTCGTATTTCTCAAATATAATTTTGGAGTTATCCTGATTAGATGTTCTTTACTATTCCACTAGATTTTTGGGGAAACATCCATTTCTCAATGGGAATTCGGTTGGCATGTATAGTGTATATCCCAAGATGTCTTGCACACATCATTTGGTGGCATATCATTAAATCATGTGTTACATGTGTTTTTATTATATTTTATATATTAAATTTATTTGATTAATTTTTTAAATTTTATAACTTCATAGGGATATTCTTCACTATAGTGTAATAATTCTTTTATGGGCCTCCTATGGTGGTTTTGTGAAGTTTTAATTTTAGATGATCATTTTGTGAGTTTATTGGATTATTTCATGTCTGGTTTTTTATGATTAAATTAATTATACAGGTTAAAATATATATTTCTTTGTTTCTTAGAGTGATGAAAGTACTTATTTGTTCTAGATAAGCTCATTTTGATGCTGTATGGTTTGATTGGGGCATGAATATTACTTGGAATGTTCTCTATGCATTGGAAATGTTTGGAAATATTCTTTGATAATGTAGGTGGTCTGAGATATTTCCACATAGTCTTACTAATTGATTTCCATGTTTATGTAGACTGTGACTTAAATACCATATTTCATGCATTTTATTTCTTGAAATAATTGATTTGGTTTTGTTTCATTGATTGATATCATAGACTATCAATGAATACCATTGGATCACTGGGTTTTTATAAGTCTAAACCCATGGGCACCCATGGAGTCTTCCGATTCATTGAAATGGTAATGTGGGTTTTAATGGGATATAAAGATTTTATAGAATCTTAAAATTATTTATCTCATAGGTTGGATTTATTTAATTGTTAAGGGATACTTTGTAGGGAATTGGGATCCACATTTTTAAAATTTGATGAAAGGATGATTGGGAGTGAATTTATGTTTTAGGGTTTTATTAAAATTCCTACAAATCCTTTGAAATCATTTTAAATGTGGTCACGGTTTTTTTACACAATTTTTGGTGTCATAGAGGGTGATAAATGTTTTGAAATAGTTCTATTTTTAAAATTAGTTTTTGACCTCCATGTGGTTTATATAAAAGGGTTTTTAAATGGATTTCAATGTTGATTTGATATGCATGCGTGGTTTTTTCTTTGGTAAAATTCATTGATGTATGTTTTAAGGATATTAATGGATGGGATATATTTGTATTCTTTTTTGAATGGACCATAGGGACCTTGGTAAATGAAAATGTCTTAAAAAGGGAATTGTTATGGTTTCAAAATGTATTATAATTATTATATGATGATTTTTTCAAATTAATTTTTGTTGTAATGGTTAAATTTTTTAGTCATGGTGTTACACATATATGAAAGAGATATTTGTTCATGGAAGTCCTCATTATATCACCCTAGCATATTTCGATATGGATATTACATTATTTTTTCTTTATAAACTTTACATTAAAGAGAAAAACTCCTGAAGACCATAATAGGTTGTTGTATTTGGATGGTCAGAAATAGAGTATTCAAATCTGGTGATTGATATTCAATGTTTCCCTCAATGATCTTCCCATTTTGTACTCTTCATAAACATAACCTACATAAAACCTTTCTTCACATCATTGGGAGATAAAACATACGGTAGGGTGATCTCAGATGCTAATTAAGTGTAAACACAATAGATGTAAATTTATTATTACATAAATCATAATAAAAAACATAAGGATGCATGATAGTGATCATAACCTTCTATGTTTATACCAAACATTTCATAGATCATAAACATGATTCATGGAATAAAATGTTATAATTCTAGAAAACATGAGCCATAATATTGAGAAATCATCATCACTAAATCATGAATAACAATATCATGTCACAAAAATATATTACCATTATAAATATATAAAACCATTTCATGTGACATGGTTAACTAAAAATACCATCAACATGGGGGATCAAGATGCATGAAATTCACATAGTGGATGAGGATACACCTATTTCCCATTATGGATAAGGAAACACCTTTTCCCATTGAGGATTAATACCCACCTATTTCCCATTATGGATAAATCCCATTGATATGTTCCCATTTTCACCTCATGAGATATAAATATTTACCCAATTCATTAGAGAGAGATATACTCCCCACCTATCATATAATGAAAACAAAATATATATTTTCCATAAGAACAAAAAACATTCACCACATCATAACACATGAAAAGAAATGGGTATAATAATCATTTCAACATATCATAACCTATATAAAATACACAAGTTTTATATTCATTTCATCATATAATAACTCAAGAAAAGGAGGAGGTTTATAATCATTTTATCATGGTATACCCCATTGAAGATAAATGAGAATAATGAATAACTTTTCATATTAATCATAAAACTCTTATTAAAATATTAATAATTTGAACTTTGATTAATATCCTCATCATGGAATAGGTAATATGAATGGGTGCCATCTTAGATGTTGAATGATTTTTTTCAATTATTTAAAATATTTCTTTAGGAAAATATATTTTCCACTTTGAAAAATACTTTTTAAACGAGGATTATTTTGGAAACATTTTTTAAAAATAAATATTAACAATTATAAATGAATATTATACAAAATGATTGGTCATGACATAATAAAACTATATTCATGTAGTAAACATTAAAATAACGATTGATTTCACATGTTTTGATATAATCAAAACAAATTTTTTTTGGAAAATGACATGAATATTACATTTAATTTTTATAAATACGTAAATCATGGGTAGAAAAATTATATTTCAAATTATGAGTGTTTAACAAAAAAAAATTTATAAAACAGGATTTTGGAAGTAAATTTATTTTCAAATGAATAATAAAATAAATTCAGATTTCTATAAAAAAAACTCTTAACTATATTAAGGACCAAATAGTGTAAAAATGGTACATATACTTGAAGATATAATGAATAACTAGAGAATAAAATAATTAATGAAAAATCATGACAGGTACATCAGGAAATTTCATCATTTATACTTATTCAAAATCAATCTCGATAAAATATTAGATTGTAACATAAAAAATCATACCATTTTGTTAAAATTGAATCATAATAGCAATTAAGGAATAACCTAAAATGGTACATAAATTATCATGATGACATATAAATTCATGTTATTAGTTTTCATTAGGTCAATATATTCACCTCATGAATGAATATAGGTGAAAAACAAAATGTAAATCTCAATGAAGTAAAATTGAGACCAAAATCTTTACCGATTTGGTAACTTTTGAAATATAAACCACTTGAAAGAAAAATAATGAAATGAAAAATTAAATAAAAATACATTTATGTTGAATCATCATAAAATACATTCATAGTATGTATATAAAAAACACAAAAGAAATATGTGGTTAATATAACATGAGTTTCATTGATGTCCATGGTGAGATGAAAGTCCATTACATGAAGTCTTGACTTCTGAAATACTCATTAAAAAATCCAGTAAAATTAATATAATATTATTATAAATATATTGAAAAACATACTTTTATATATCATACCAAATATTATTTTTTTATTACTATTTATTAACTATTCATCAACAATTTCATGTTAAAAGTCTTGTTTCAGGTAATAAATGCTTTGCTTTTTGTATATGTTTAGGCCTTTTATTCCTGGTGATATTGAATTTATCACGAACTAAATAAAGTTTAATATATTATTTTTCATTAATATATAAAAAATATGTTTATTAAACTCATATTTAATACATTCCATGTATTGTGTGAATTAATCACATCGCTTCATGTGATGGTAGTCTGCCAATCACACTAACGATGCTATTGTAGCCCCAAAAATGGAATGGATGAAGGTATGTGTGATGTAAATATTATTAAAGATGAATAATATATTTAATATCATAAATAGAAGACATAAAAACTATGTTCATCATTAATATTACCATGATAAGTAGTAATGAGAAAATGAAAAATATTGCTTCGCCAGGCGCTAATCCGCTGTACACACAGATGATGATTTCATAACCCTGTTTGTGGAAGTGTGTATAGTTTTCAGTGTAAAAAAATATAATAATATCTTATTATATTGAAGATATTAATATTACTATATAATAATTATATAAAAATAATTTATGGTTTTTTAATAATAAATAAAAACGTTCATTGGTGAATGTTATCTCTTTTAAAGGTATCCTCTATAGGATTCCATGGAAAGACATACCTTGCTTAATTTATGTCCAATTTAGGGATTCTAGGATGGGGGTATGGAGTTGTTGATTTTATTTTATTTTCTATTTTCTGAAATGATTAGTTTTTAATGTGAGAAGAACAGAAGATATTGATTTCCCATTTATAGTAGGGGAGGAGTAGCATTACACTACTTTTTGATAGAGAGAATTCCTACCACGTTTTTCATATGTAAAAAGTGTCCAAAATAGAGAAAATTTGATCCTTATGCATTATAATTTATAATTATGCCCATATAATATTTTTTATAAAATTATATTGTTAAATTTTACCCTTATTTTTTTACTTTAACCCATGGAAAGAACATTTCTACCATAACCATGATAAATAATTTTTATTGAATTCACTTTTATTTTTTGTAGAAAATCATGGTGAAAATACTATAAATTATAAATTATGTTAATAAAAATTATAAAATAAATTTTTAAAAATTAAATCATATATGTGGAAAATTTTAATTTAAAACTAATCATGATGATGTGATGAGAGAGCTGATTTTTAAAGCAAAAAAGATTAAACATTTAAAAAGTTTTTATTTAAAATACCAATATTAAATTTATTAAAATGATATAAAATGTATTAATATACATTTAATTTAACTAAATATAAATTCAAACAAATTTATAATATAATTTCACATTACAAATAAATAAATTAAGATGAAATTTCCAATAAACATTCATTACATTTAACAATACATTAAAAAATAATACTTTTTAGAAATATCCCACAAATTCACCCTTTAAAAAAATTAAATTTATGAATAAAAAAATTATTTTAATTTTATTATAATTAATTTTTTAACGTTTTGATATTTTTGTTATTAATATTTAATAATGGAAATAAAAAATCAATTTTTTGAGAAAATAATATTTTTGAAACATAAAAAACTATACCAAAATTAGGTAATTATAAATATGATATATTTATAAAAAATATATATATTTAATAATTAAAAATTAGTTATTTCTATATAATATAATATGTTAAATGGAATGGTTATCGTAATCACATTTAAATAAGAATATTAATAAAATATTGTGGTTTTGTTAAAACTCAATATTGCCTAAAATGAAATCTATGCCAATATTCAATGTAGATAAAGACTAAATTAGACTTTTTTATAGTGAAATTTTAATATGTTTTATATTGTAATTAAATCCATCAAAAATATTTAATTTATTCCAAAAATAATAAATCATAAAAACCTAGAGTGTTACACATCACTCTTTTCTTATTCATCATGGCTATATATGCCCATGTATTAAGATGTTGTTCATTGAAGTCCACATAGATAATGAGCTTTTAGTCATGGTGGTCTGTAATTGAAGTTTAGGATCATGGTCCTGGATTTACACATCATTGTTTGGGTTTTTGAAAAATGGTTTTCTATATCCCTTATTATTTTTTAGACTGATGCTCTGGGAACTATTGTTTTATTATATACATAGAAGTTGGACTAACGCTCAGAGAAATTTCACATGTTTGTTTGATTAGATTGATGGATAGAATTATTTGAATCTGTGTTAAAATATTTTATATGGTTTGGTGTCATACTGAGATTTTAGTATTGGCCGATACATATGTGTTTGTATCATGGAGATAGATTAAAACTGGAAAGACATTTTCCTTATTCACAGTATGTATTACCCTATGATTTGTTTTCAGAGGATTTGTTTTTGTCGATCCATGTTAGTCAGTATCAGTGTCTCATTAGAACCCATGATCTACTGGGGTACAAGATAATTACAATTTCTATTGATATGTATTTTCCATAATTTAAAATGTTATTAATATCCTTTTTACCTAAATAAACTACAGTTCATAGTTTTTTTATCTTTAGGTGCCATTTTTAACTTCTCAACCCTCACAAGTTTTCTTGGTAGAAGGTAGTGGGTATTTCTAGGCCTTAGGTGACATTCCCAAGACACCAAAGGTTTTCAATAAATTCCAATGGATTTATAAACAATTTGGGGTGATTTTACCTTTGAAGAGAAAACAACCAAACCTCAAAAAAACCAAAGCTAGGAAACCATAATAACTAAACCTTTATATGAAGAATGATTGCATAAATAAAATTAAAATATAAAAAATCCAATAACCATTAAAATTATAAACTATAAACCAAAACCAAGAAAACATAAAGACCCCCATGATATCAATACAGTAATTCCAAACCTTCTCCAAGATACAACTCAACAAACCACTCCCTTGGTATGAAGATGTATCACTAAATAACATTGATATCTTCATTTAAAATTTTTATCTTTATATGACATATGAAAACACACAATAGTTCCCAAGAAGGGGTAATTCAAAACACAGTGGAATTTCCCCAATGACTTCCCCACTAACACAACTAGAGGAAAACTTGTTATAATATTTATATAAAACAATTAAAAATATTTTAAAAAATATAATATTATCGAAAAAATAGTTTTGCATGTAATGAAATTAAAAAATACATTAATACATTACCCATTTCATTTTCCATACCCTTCCATTTCCATACACCCACACATCTAAACATGCATGCCGACCATGGAACTCACAATAATCACGAGTGGAGAGTCATTCTATCACCATGTTTTCAATTTTTGAACCATTTTTTGGGGAATCTTCACACTCTTATCTATCCCATTTTTATGGGGGAGACTTCATTACCTTATCCATCCCAATTTAATGTGGGAAACTTCACACCCTTATATGTCCCAAATACACCTGAACAGAGACCCACAATGTGTACAAGAAACCATTATAAAATATTTAACATAAAAATATATTTTTAGAAAAACATTTTACGAAAAGACTTCCATGCATCAAAACCAAACTACAATTTTAGAATCATCAATTTAGAATAATGTCCCAAATGCACATTCCATAAAACCAACTAATTTATAAAATTTCCAATACAACCTAGAAAGGAGGTTCCCAAAAAATCAGAAAAGGATTTAAAAACAATTTCATGAAATTAAACTAATATTGAACCAAGCCTTCATGATCTAATCAGGTGAAAATTCAAGATAATCCACATATATCTCAAAAATTAGGTGAAAATGAAGAATGAAAAAAAACTTCAACAACCTAGGTTAGATATTCTAGATCTGATCATAGATCATGTTCCATTCGTCCAATTTACAAATATATGATCATGATTAAAATGGTAAATCATATATCTATCCTATACAAACAAGATCTATAGGTTTATATGGGGTTAGAAGAGGAATTCTATGAAGAATGGTTAAGAATGAGCACTTAATGAAAAGTATAAATCTCTAATAGGATTTTTATTGCTAAAAACATGCTCCCATATCAGATGGAATCACCTCTCTTCACTTAAAAGAAAAAAAATTAATGTTATGGAAGTTTTAGGAAACAATGATTATGATAATAAAATCAAATTTGATCCATGATTTAAGGATCTGAATTTTCACGATGCATGGTTACGGTGGCTAGTTAGAAAAACCATGTACTAACCAAGCATGAGCTACTATATGATAAAACCCTATAATGGTTTTCTTACATAGTTAGAAAAACAATTAACTTACCCAGATATCCCCCTATATCTAGATTTTTATAATTTCTATTTAGCATCAATATGGTTTTGCAGAACCATGTACTGACCATGTGTCTAACTAGTAACCATTGATTCCCCTTTCATGAATTAGCGGCGGTTTATCATGGTTTCTACAAACTATTATCAAATGATGGACCTCCATAAAATAATCCAACTCAAGAAAAAAACCATTTAAACCTCCAAAAACATAAACCAAAAATTATATATACATAAAATACATAAATATAGGGTCATGTACCGAAAATTGGTGGTTCTAAAATCTTTATACCACTAGCCTTGTAATCCATATAAAATAGAATGTTACTATTTAATAGGATGTGTTTGGGCCATTTATAAAATATTTTCTTTTCACACACACACATCTCATCTTAAATCCTATCATGTTTCCGTAAAACTCACAGAATAATATTGTCTTCCGATAAAATAAATTATATTACCTATCCACAATTTGTAGTGGTACATGATCTAATGATGAATCCGGCAATAGTTCAATTGGATCCCAGCAAATTACATGTTAAGAATTTTTTTTGATATTTCTCTATCAGAGATACATGAATCAAATTTTCACTGAACTAAGTCATGTATAAAATACAACCATTACGCACCTCACCAACATGATTAACTATCTCAAAAGATCCTATTTACTGAAGATATAAAAATCCCTTATTAATAAAATGAAGATTACCAATCCATGGTGAGAATCTCAAGAACAACTGATCACTCACATCAAATGAGAACAATCCTAAATGATGATCCACATATGATTTCTGAAAACTATGAGCCATCTCCATTCCCTTTTTGAAAAATTTAATAATTTTTATTGTCTCTTGGATAAGGTTGGGTCCAACCTATGAATTGTCACTTTTTCAACCTAAAAAAGTGTATAATAAAAAGGATTCTTATAATATTCTTCAAAATAAAACCAAAAAATATCAAGTAATGGTTACTGTTATTCTATAGTAACACCACTAATTCATTGTGCTCCTCCCATAAGCCATTGAAATCCATTACACAGACACTAAGAATACCCTACAATGTTTGAATTATCCTCTCATAGTTTCCATCAGTTTGAGGATGATAAATCATAAACTTAGTTAGGTGAGTCTCAAGGGATTCTTGTATAGATTTCCAATAAAATTATGTAAATATCATATAATTGTCTGATAAAATAAATGTTGTTAACCATTCCATTTTAACACTCCTCATATGTATATTTTTTAAAATTATTCCACCATAATGGATTCATAGATAAGGATGAAATTGAAAAATGTGTTTACCCGATATGTTATAACATGTATGGAATTGTGTTTCCAAAATTTCATTGATTGAAATATTAAAAAATTCATTGTTATCTGCTCCCATTTCTACAGGGGAATCAATTAATACTATGAGTTACCCACTGGACATTGTTGATATGGTTTAACCTATTAATAGTTGTTGCATCTCAAAACAAACTCAGCCATATTTTATTTCATGCCAACTGACCAAAATTTTGTTTTCATTTGATTATACATTTTTTTATTCAATGATGAACAACCAATGTCAAATGGTGGTAATAATGAAGGAGTAGTTTCATATAAGTTTAAGGTAAGACAAAAACATATCAAAACCACAAAACTAGTCATCTTTCAAGATTCTATCCCCCAACGGTCTCCCCTCCATTGAGTTCTTTCGTCATAGAAACACACTTATAATCACATGCCTTTGCCTCTCTACCCTTATCAATCAAATTAAGAGAAAAATGAACTACAAAGAAAAACAATAACACAACTTCAGTATTGACAACCAATTACATGTCAGCTATCACCAAAATTAGCTGCCATTTATCTTCATCCGATTTCATCAACTGACTATATGAATTTCTACATGATTCATCTGCCATAGGGTTCCCTTTACAGAGTGTATAAATTCATGAAATTTCATGAATTTAATGATACAATATCTATAGTATTTGTATCAGATTAATATTTATTTATGATGAAATGTTTCTTAAGATCTTATGATCTATACACACTATAATGTTTTCACAAAAGAGGTTTTGAAACCATGTCTTCAAAAGATGGACCACATAAGATAATTCCAAGTCATGTTTTGGGTAGTTCTTTTCATGAAACCATAAATTCCTGGAGCCATAAGTAATAACATGATCTCCCTACATGATATAACACACCAATCTAGATCTAAAAGTATCATGATACACCACATAGCCTTATCGCAATTCTAACAATACCATGACCAGTGATGATTTAAGTCAATCATTAATCTCTTAAAAATTCATATTAATTTCATTTTTCTATTTGAATAGCACATCTATACTTGTTAAAAATGTCATTGGTGGTGTTATTCATGAAACTTCTCAAAACATATCAGTAATAACAAGCTTAGACAAAAAAATGTGTCTCAAATACATTATTTGGATGTTTCTATGAGATCATAGTCTCTAACATTTTTGATATATAGAAACACATTCTTTTGAAATAACATTATCATGAAAGCATACATCTTGTATCATAAAATTACTCTTTGAGATTTTTTATACATACGATATTCTCAAAATATACCCAAGTGTATCACCAGGTGTTGATCATGCTAATCCATTGTTGTAGAATACACCAGAATGTCATCTAAAATCACCAGAATAAAATAATCTTGATACCTTTTAAATATCTGATTAATCAATTCCATAAAGATACATAGTGAATTCACAATACTAGAAGGTATAACCAACTAATATTAATTAACATATGTTATATTTTATGTTTTCTTAAAAATATAATTATAATAAACCCCTAGTTGGTGATATACTAAATACATGTCAATTTTAGAGAACCATAGGTAGCACCTTAATTTATCAAAATGGTCATCAATGCATGCAATAAAATATTGATTCATTATCGTAACTTGATTATGATTACGATAATCCACACAATGACTAAAATATCTATTCACATTTTTCAAAAACATAATTGGTGATTCCCCTAATGTTTTACTGGTCTAAATGAACCCTTTTCGTTCTATCTCTCCTAATAAGACATTCAATTCTCTTAACCCTATTCGTGCATCTGATAGAATTAAAGTGAGGTAGGACTAGTCCATAGAAATAGATCAATCAAAAACTCCCCTTTTGTTGTGGGTGGAAACAATAATAAATTATTTGAAAAAACATTTGTATTGTGATCAAATATTTCGGGAAACCACTATTACCAATATCATACAAATATTCCATGGTCAAAATTTCCAGTTGGTATAAGATAGATCCAACTTTTGGTACAAAAAATCATTCTTCACTAGACATCACAGGTATATCCCCACTTAAGAGAACATCTATACCATATACTATTGTAAAACTAACCCTTTAGGTATAATATTTTATGTGTGCTTCAAAATATTTTAGACAACCCATACCTAAGATTAATTAATAGATGTAAATCTCAAGCACTATGAAATACCAAAGCAATTCAATACCATTAATAGTTATATAACATTATTTTCTTGTAAATAAATGAGTTTCTATTTTTCTAGCTGGAGTTTGATGTTTTGAAATAGAAGGAATCGTCTCAATATGAAAACCCATAAGATCAGTAACACGAGAATAAATATATGAAAGAGATTAACTTGTATCAATACAAGCTTGTATAAATAGAGAATTCAAAAGAAATGTACATATCACTATCAAAGATCTAGATTGGTTATCCATGATCATTTATCAACTCCATTTAATTAGTTACTCACTACAATTGGTTCAATGTAACCATGTTGAGATTTCACTTGATGATGAGTCATGGAGTTCCTATAATAACCTTTTATAGCTCTATTCAATTGGTGAGAGAAATTCTGCTGCACTCATCCCATCGAGGTATAACATTTATGAGAATAGTGAAATGTTCCACGAGCATCCAAACTTAGTGAACTATTATAATAAAGTTGTAGATGTCTAGTCATTTTGAAATTGTGACATGATCTAGGTGGAGATATAAAATCTAGCTTGATATGATCTATGACAACATATTGAATACAATCATGATTACTTTCGGGTCTTGGAAGAATGTTAACTGATCCTTTGGTTGAGTTTGAGGTTCTCTGCCTATATTAGAATAGGCATCCCTCTTCATATTTTTCTCAGTGTTAGGGTTACAACCTTTTCTTATGAAGAAAACCATACTCCTTCAACATTGATTTCTAGTAGTATCTTCTTTCATCATTGTCAATCTATTCACCATATCTATAAATTATTTAATAAGTAGTAAAAATATCATTGAGGGGAATATTTGTTCATAGTCTTGACTCATCGGTTTGAAAGTCATTAGTGATGCATTGGACTAACTGTTGGTCCAATTTTTTCTTAGGTGAAACCACATTCTCAGCTGCCTCTTCTAATTAGTTTCAATAATGCCTACCAAGTTCAATTCATTAAAACGAGTAAAAATTTTGTTTAGTATAACACTATCAAAACTGTATGCCTATGACTTTCAAATAAATAACCAATTAAACCATTTTCAAAATTCTATTATAAATCCTTTTCCAAAATTTAACCATTTTAATTTTCAAAAAAGTATTCAAAATTCCATAATAAAATCTCTTAAAAATAAAACCTTTTTCAAATATTTTAAAAAATAATCTATTTTTTTAAGAAAAACCCAAAATTATTTTATAAAAACATATTATGAAATACAATTGGGAATTCATTATAATCAATGAATAGAGTGAAACTCTCATCGGATAAACCCATCAGGATGAGGTAAAAATACCTACGAGTGTGTAAAAAATTAAATTACCCAATCTCTCAAGTAACTTGATGTTTAGTATAAATTGGTTAGACATACCTTTTAATTCTCTATATTTCAAGTTCTGATGAACCCTTTTCCATGTTACCAACCCAAATAAAGGACTAAACAAAAATTATTTTTCAACTCTATGACCGGAAAAAACAGATACCATTTGTATCATCCCTCCCCTCACCCATTGGCTTGGGAAGAGGCAGAGGGGGTTACTGTGAATTAAGATACATCACCATGATACCAAATGATTGAAATTAATTCCATAGGATTCATAAAAAATTGGGCGATGATTTTCCATTTGAAGATAAAACATCTAAACCATAAGAAATAACAAATCCAAGGTGACCTTAACAAGAAAACAACTCTATGATGGAAGACTAAAATAATAAATGTAAAATATAACATATCCTACAAACATATTAGAGTACAAAGAGGAAACTAAATCCCAAGAATCTCAAATATACCAAAACCAAAAACTCATAAATTCTAAACCGCTTACATGGTACATGTCAACAAGACCTGGACAAGGTATCATGATGCATCACAAAATAAATTATTTTCATTGCATTTACACGTGTCATCATAAAATAAATATGCAAACAAATAATTGTTCCCATGGATTCCATGATTCTAAACTCATTAGGATTTCAACAATGACTTTAAAACTCATCACACTTTTAAAATACTACAATAACATTTATATAAATAAAATTAAATCAATTTAAATACAAATTATATCAAAATAAAAATATATTTCCCTGTAAAGAAACTAAATTACACTTTATAATATTTCCCATCCCCTTTGGTATACCCATTAGAATTTCCAAACACCCACACCTCCACACATTCATGTCAATAATGGACCTTCATATACTCGTCAGTGGTGAGTCATCTTTTCACCAAATCTTACATGGTGAACCATTTGTATCGGGGAAAATTCAAACATATATACATCTCATTTTTATTTGGAACACTTCACGCCTGCATCCATCTGACTATGATGGGGGAAAACGGATGCTAATATTCATACAAAATGAACGTTAACACATGCCCTCAGTGTATTAAAAAAATCTATAAAAACCATTTCTCATAAACCTTTCCATTTTTTAAAATTTTTAAAAAAACATTTCCCTTGCGTAAAACCCAAAATAGTAATTTGAAATCATCATTCAAAAATCATGATTCAAAATAACTTTCCCAAAAACCATCCAATTTAATAATTTTGATGAAAAAAACACAACTGAGGTTTCAAAAAAATCACATAGGGGGTTTAAAACAATTTCATGAAATTGAATCAATTTGGAACTATACCTTATGGTTATAAAAATATGTCAATGAGAAAGAATCCAACTATATCTCGATCATTAGAAAAAAACAAATAACGTCACAGAAACATCAAAAACTAGGAATAAATCTTCTAGACCTAAATGTAGATAATTTTCTCTTCAACGAATTACACAGTATCTGATCCATATTCCCACGATACAAAATATATCTATCCCTTGCATAATAGATATATTGTTCTAGAAAAGTTGAGAAAAAAAATATGAATCAAGATGAAGAATGACAACTTAAATATGAGTCTATATCCCCAATGAGATTTGGATCAATGTTTTTTCTCCTAAATATAATTGAATAAACTATCAAGACATCAGTAAAAAACAAATTCATGTAATGAGAGTATTAGGAAAAAACAAGGAATAAAAAGATTAGTTTGAGTTATATCCATGATTTTCGAATCTAAAATTTCATTTTGCATGGTTAAGGTGAATAGTTAGACCAGCCATCCACTAAACATGCTTGAGCTATACTTTTGAACAAACATTCACATGGTTGGATCACGTGGTTATAAAAACCATGTGACAACTATGCCATTACAATTTTTCAAGTATTAAATATTTTATCTTGCGAATTTGTATGGTTTTTTCAAACCATTACCCAATTTTGTTCCTACCTAGAGACTAATGTTTAACAATTAAATGTTTCAAGGAGGTGTTTCATTCTTTCTACTAACCATGCTAAAACTGTTCACCTCTATAAAACCCTCCAAAGAATGGGAAAAACCCCCAAACTTCTAAGAATAATCCTGAATATTATATATAAATAAAATAAATAAATAGAAGTCCAATTCCCATCCTACCTCCCTCCATCCCTTCTCACCTCCTCACCTCCTTGCTTCCTTTCCTCCTTGATCTATCGAGTCGAGCGGTGATGAAGGTGCGGTGTGATGTTCTTTGACTACCTCGTGATTTCTCGGATTATTGGAGCTCTGATGAAAACTGATGTCATTCACCATCTTCCGATGAAACCAGAATGTTGGTCTCTACACTTTCTTCTTCTATGGCCTTGCTTATTCCTGGGCTGGCTCTATTGGTGCCTCAGATTGGTGGTTGGTCTTTGCAGGATGGAAGAAGGAAAGTCTTTCATCTTCTTCCTGAGTTAATACAAGGTCGGAGAGGAAATCCTCAGGAATTATCGGACCCAACGGCGTACCCTTTCATGTTCATTCCTCCTCCGACAACCCATTTGTATGTCTTGCTTCCCCTTTTCAGTCTCATTTCTGGATATTTTACGGTTCCTTGTTTATTCCTCCGGCACTGGTCTACCATTCTCTAGTAACCTCTACCATTTTTTCCAGATCCATCATGTGAGGCTCTATTTTGGTATGGTTTGATGGCTTCCTCGATGATTTGGGTGGTTCTGGTGTCTTCTAGATTGGCGTCACAATTGGGGGATCTGTTGGTGGTTGGTTTGGTGTGGTGGTTTCCGTCCTGCTTTTCGTTTCTGGTGTCAAGGGAGATCTTTGGGGTTTTTCGATGGCGATTATTGATTCGGGTCGATGTTTCTTACCGATGATCTGGTTTCAATTAAGGGTTTTTGTGTCACCACTATTCGGTTTGTTTAGGTGAAGACTTTGTTTTATTCTGACGGTCTTGATGGGTTGTAGTGATAGTCATGATGGAGGTTAGGCATTTTTTTTTCGAGTCATCAAAGTCAATAGTGGGTACCAGTGATGCTTTTAGCTTTGAATTTTATTTGGTTCCCACTATGGTATAATGTGATGGTCTTTTGTGGTATTTTTTAGGACGGGTTTGGTGACAGGGTTCAATACCCATCCTATTAATGGTTAGTTATAATGATATGATGGTTCTCACTTAGCCTCAAAGTTATTTTTATGGTGGTATCTCACTTAACAAAAAATTGTTTCAAAAATAAAAAAATGGATTTTCAGTCAGCCATTGGTGCTACATCATTTGTGGCAGCCAATTGACTCGTACTCAAACCCTTCATAAGCCACAATTGTATATTGATTCCCAATCACAGTTTGTATGTATACTAAAGGAACAATTTTGGGATGATATACATGTTTAGTGTTTCATGATCAGGTAGGTTATCTTATATTCTTTTATGTTTCTAGATACGTGTACTATCTTATGGATCAGAGTTGGTGTAGAGATGATGTACTTTTTTCTGTTTATTTTTCATGTGTGTGATCATCACAGTGGGTGATCGATGTTGTATATTTGGCATGACTATTCTGGTATTCCCTATCTTTCATTGTATTATTGAATTCCTCTATTTTGGTTTCCAAAAACTCTGATTTGTACAATTTAAGTTATTTACATCTTGTTGGGTTCACTAATATGTGGGTATAGTCTACTCACAGTTCTACGTTATACCACAATTACCAGTCGATGGCCTATAAAATACACGAAGGTGCACATGATGTAATTTGGAGAACTAAATAGGGTACTGGTTTATTGTAATCAAGGACAATATGTTACAAATTACTATAATAGGAATTACTTTCTTGATGTTGTACTACTTGGTGTTTGGTAGACTATTGATATATGGATGTGTCCCAGATTTTGATATTTACTTGGATGGTGCATCATAAATACCTATGCAGGTAAAAATTTCAATATATCAGAGGATGATATTTCCATTCTCGTTTCTTATTTTATAATTTTATATGATTTTTTATTTGAGTGACACATATGTTTTTTTGATTTTTTGACTTATGATGGATTTATAGATCATCGATTGTTGCAAGAATCTTGTTTTTTTGTTTTCATTCAAGAATGATGGAGGAAATATGAAACTCATAAATCATGATAGATACATAGGATACAAATTTTATAGTCATCCTTCTGTAAGACATTATAGATTTACTTTTTCATAGGTTTTTTTGATCTATGGTGACATTTTTGACAATGACGATGTTGGTGTGATCATCATTCATTAATGGTGTGGTGAAAAAAATGGATAGAATGGTATAAGAATATGATCACAACACCTTTATGGGTCATTTTTTTAGGATCAGTTTCAAGTAAGGGTCCTCCATGGAGTGGCCTGATATGAACATGTGTGAAGAGTATGTGTACCATAGTTTTGGGAAGTTGGATGGAATATGACATCATTATTGGGTGAGACCCTAGAGTAGGGTGCTTTTAATTTTTGATGTCATGTGACTATGAGGTGGAATCATGTTTTAATCCCCATGGGTTGTGGCCTTCTATGAGTTTTCATAGACACTATGTGGGTGAAGAGATTAACCATTTTTTCAACTCATGTTTTGGGAGAAGGTTTCATGTGGATTTTGATGTTGAACCTTCATAGGATTTGGATGGGTTGTGTTTGATTTTTGGTGCGTGTGGTAAAGATGGATGTTTTGGACATTAAAAATTAGTTTATTATGGTTGTATCCGAGTATGGGGTTTTGGAATATTATATTCATTTGGGGTTGAGAAATATCATGTGAGTGATAGTGGTTCAGCCTTGTGGTTAATTTATAGGAGTGAACTTTTTCTTTGTGGGATGACTGAATAGGTAAATAATACCTAGTTTTATCACAGTCAGAGACACATGTAGATGTCATGTTTTTTTATACGAACAGAAATAGGATTCCTGATGCATAAATGGTCGTTTTGTTTCTGACGGAATGACCCATTAGTGGCTTCAAACAGTTATATATGGGTGTGTTTAAAGGATCATGGTGAGAGCATAAATTATCTTATAATAACTTTTAACAATTCATGGGTTTTTGAGTGTTAAAGGAAGTGAGTTTGTACATGAAGGTTCTTTTGGTTTTCAAAATTAAAAGGGTTCATTTTTTTGGTTAATAGGTACATGCGGGAGATTCATTACAAATAGATAGTTATTATGAGATGATGTTTCATAAAGTATGACTTGTTAGATCCAGAATATTGTTCTATGGTGGGGTTACACAAGAGTTTGTTTGATGGTTAAGTGTTAATGGGAATTTTTCAGAAATATAGGATGGTGATACACCATGTAATTCATTTTCTGGATTGTTAATTATGAATGTTTTTTCCTGAGGTTCATTAGAAGAGAAGTATAATGAGTGTAGGATGAGAATCGAGGTGAATGTATTGAGACACTTCATGTTTATGAGGCCTGGGGAACATGGATTTGTTTTAGAAGTCTCTAAATATAAATGTGACATTGGAAATGGATGAGTGGTGGTGGTATTCAAATATGGCATCGTGGCATACCCATTGATTATAAAAGATCATTCCTAATATCATGAAATTGTTCTTGGTACGCTAAGAGGGAAATGACTATAGTCCCAGATATTAAATCGGTTTTTTTGTTTGATGGAGTTCCTTCATTGAGTTGGTGATCATAAAATGGATGGAGTGATGTCATGTGGTGTTTTTTACCATAGTACCTTATAAATATGATATTTTCATGCTATAGAGGTCAGTGAATGGTAGGGGTTCTATTCTCAGAATCTGTGAACTGGTTATTGTTGGTGTTTATATTTTTCATTATGGTTAGAGTGAGACGGACACATCTAACTGATGTGTTAGAAGGGGATGTAGAATGGGCTTTGGTGAGGGGATTTGATTGAGTGAAACAATAAAAATGAAAATCTAATGGTAGGGCTCGACTTGTCAGTAGAAGTAGTTTGACCATTATAAAGGAGGGGTTACAGTTGTGTAGTTTTAGTCATGGATCGATCATGATGTAATTGAAATTCCACTGAGTAATTATTATGGTGTGTTCTTATATTATATAGGATATGAAAATAGGATATTAAGTGTGGTGGATGAACAATCCAAGCATCATCTTTGGGATTTATGCCGTTCTAAAAAGTATTTCATAGTGCTTGTGTTAGAGGTGTGATGACGCGTGTGGCAGGGTATAGTGACAGTTTTGGGTCAGTAGAGGAATTTATTATGGAATATTAATGGTATTGGGATGTGGAATCTTGAGGGAATGTTTGAATAATTGTGTAATGCCTCTAGGAATGAAGTAGTTATGATGAGATGATGTGGAAATTTACTATTAATTGTAGTCAACAACTTTTTTATGAGTCAGTAGGGGATATACAAACTATATTTAGATTTCAAAAATCTAAAATTCTGATTTTGGATTGGGATTTTGAATAAATGTTGGACCATTTTTAGTTTGTTCTTTTGTAACTGGTATCTGACCACACTAATTGGTTTCCATGACGATGACGACTATTGATGTTGATTATGCACTATCATGGGTATAGGTAATAGTATGTTGGGATCCTTGATGGGTGTATTATGATAGACTGATTTCAATATTCTTTTGTGATTTTATGACTCTAGAGGTTCCAACCATTAGATTGAGCATTTATACCTTTAAGCCTATGGTGGGTATAACCATAGCTCCAATGAGTAGTCAAAATTCACACGATCAGTTCTTCATATAGATGGTCTTGGGTATGTCCCATATTTTTTTTATTAGATAAAGTTTTTAGGATTGGTTTTTGGATGGTTAATTATCTTTAGTTGGAGGTTTCACATTTATTGTGTTTCTAATATCCAGTGTCAGAACGAGTCTTACGATCACATTGAGTGGAGTTGGAGGATGGAGGATGTGAATTTCCATTAGAATTTATTCAAGTCTTATCAATTCATAGTGCTATGGGAATTTCCTAGGAGATGGTTGGAGAGATAAATATAAAGGTGGGGGTTCTAATATTATCCTCAATTTTCATGTGGACAAGGCTTATGATCACCATGGGTGGAGTTTCTTTATTTTGGATATTAGGCACATAGGATTCAAAGAATGGGTTATTGACATGTTTTTTTGTTGTTATAGTTATTCTTGGTTCAATATTGTGTTCAAGTATAGGGAATTCATATTCATGAAGTCTATTAGTGGGATCAGGAAAGGATAACCTCTCTCAACTGACATTTTTTTGTTACCAAATATGCCTTCAGTATATATTTCATCTCCAGTTTTCAACAAGTTATTCTTTTCCATTACCAATTTGGGGTGAATTTAACTAGGATGTCTTATCACCTCTCTTCTAATTATTTAATTTTATTTTCCAATTATCAGTGCTCTTTAGTGAATAATTTCAAAATGACCCTGAGATAATACACCAAATGGAGTGCCCAATCAATTAATTATGACCATATTCATATTTACTTTTCTACAAATTTCCCAGACAGAAATAGAAGAAACAATGAAGCTAGATTGGGTATGTATAACATCGTATTTCCAATAGAGTACAAAGGGGATCCAATTTCTCCTGGGAATGTATGAATTACACACTTTAAATGTACGGTTAAATAAATTATTAATAAATTTATTAATTGAAAAAATTGTTTTCATTTATAAATAGGTATAATTGCCCTTATAAAATTCGTGCTATCATCTATAACAATGAATATCCTATTAGTTCTCAAGATTCCAAAGGAAATATGATAAAAAGATTTATAAAATTTTGAATTATTTTATTTAGGATGATCAATGGAGGGTAGATTCCACTAGAACTCCACAAATAGGATTTCTAAAGTAGTGTAGAATAGAGGAATTAATGTGAGGTATGTGGGGGAAACTATGTATTGACCATAGGAAAAATAGTCTTGGAAAACTATTTGGGGTCATAAATTATGGATAATGTATATTAAAATAAAATTACGGATATGGTATAAAGTTAAAAATAGTGAGAACATTACTTCTTTGGAATTATATTTGGGATCATTTACCAGTAAAAAAGGAACAATCACAATGGATTATAGGGTGTAGTGACATTAATTTTTGAGACTGCAAATTGAGAGGAGGTATTGTGTAGTATCTAGGGTGTCATTTTCCTAATATAACATTTAAATTTAATAAATAATTCCTTATTCCACTCATGTGATTCTCAATGACTCTAAAAAAATATCTTTCAATAGTATATATTTGGATGATGTTTCAAACAAGTGTATTTTTTCCAGTTTTTATTTCGGTATGTTTCATACCATGGTTTAGAAAAAATCTAGTTTGATAAAAACATATATTTTTCCATGGATAAGTCTCCATTGGTGTAAATTTATTCCATGAAAAATTAATTTTTTATCTATGAGGTATTCTATACTTCGCAAATATAATATATGAAGAGTTCAAGTATAGTGGTGTACACATGTCATTGAATTATTCTTACAAAATCATTCTGACATAGTATACCTCGCCTCACCATTGTATCTAGAGTTACTAGGAATATTTTCTATTGCATGAGATGGGGGAGTTCATGGTTATTTTACATCTGGAAGGACTATTTGAGGACTTGTTTTTCAATTTTGGATTGGGGGTGAGAGATGAAATAAATTAGAGGAGGATTATCATGTGGTTCTTTTTTCTACAGGATGCTGGTATCTCTAGAAAGTATGAAACCATGTTCATCATGATAGTCATCCCCCATCTGGGCTGGCACTAGTGGTTAAGGAAAGATTCCTCATTAGTGATTTGGTGGTCTTCTGAAGCGGCATGAGGTTTCTTTTTCCCCCATGAGGTATTTATTAGTCAGGATCTCGTTCGTCATGTCATCTCTATGATAATCTGTCTACTTTTTGTGTTGTACTACTCCATCCAATTTTTCATACTCAATAAGGTCGGATCATGAAACCAGGCCGACATAAGGGGAGGATGTGTGGTTCAAAACTCTTCTAGATCGGTTGTGTTTTCCATCATCTCTTTCTATGGGGCTACCAATTCCATTAAGGTGGAGGATATGGACATAATTAGTTGTTCAGATATAATAAAAACATAGAAAAATATATCTATTTATAGTATTGATAGACTCAAAGACTATATGGATCACTCTTAAAGTCCCCTCTTCTACCCCCGACGATTTACTTATTTGATCCGTAAGTTCAAGGATCTTCTTTATAATGAAATTATTATCTTATATTACTAGCATTAGGGGAACTGTGTATCTGACATCATCAGTTTTATGGCCTCCCATGATGTTCCGCTTTTAATTTATTTTAATTTAGTATCCCTCCCCCCATGAGTTATGGGAATTGTTTTAGGTGAATACCATGGCCTTTAATTTTGCTGGCCCCCATTATGCATTGTATCATTTTATTCTCTTACTAAAATTTAATGTTATCGTTATAAGAAAAATAGAGTTTGAATGAGGAAATTAGTTGTAATTGGTGAGAAAAATATGTCAGGTAGTGTAGATGGATTACCACAAATACTTATCCATCATAAGAAATATTATAGAAGCGAGGTTGTAAGATCTCATGTATTGGCGGGTTGAATTTTTTGGAATGATTTTGAATATTTATTTACTGGACGATTCAAATTTTGGACCAAGAAACAAAATGGGATTCCAAGAGTTATAATGAATCGATGTGATGTATTTAAATGAGGAATTATGTTAGAGTGGTTTCTCGAGTGTTAGATGAGAATATGTGGCCTCATGGTATGTTTTAAGAGTTTTAGAGAATCTTGGCTAGGGTGTATGGTTATGTGTTCATATTTTAGGAGAAAAGGTGTGACCCCTCGATTCATAGGTGGGTTTTAGTTCATTTTGAAAAGATAATAGTTAAGATTCATGGCTTGATCATTGTTTGGGGTGAACCATTAAATACAAAGGGGAAATCGGGTGATGTAAACGAGTGTTTGAGACATGGTGCATGAACTGCACACTATTTCAAGAAAACTATACCCTTTGTTGTAGAAGTTGCCTAGTGGGGTGTTCATAGTTGGTACACAGTTGAGAAATCAAGTTATCCAAAACAACGTGGCATCCAATATTTCATTAAATATAGGTAAATGAACCCAATAACACCCAATAATTTTCTTCAATTCCACTTTCTTACTCCCCCATTTGGGTTTGCATAAACTTGGGGGTTCCTAATCTATTTCATCTATACATCCATCGATTTGTGGTGAGTCCATGGATATTTATTTGAGTTTTATGTGAGTGATTATCCACCTATGTCTTCTATTGTCCTTCATATTTTCACACTCTAATTTTAGAGATCACTAGCTTAGGTTTCATTCATTATTCCACTAACGCATGGTGGAATCAACTATTTCTCAATGTGAATTTTTTAGCTTCGGTAGAAGAGATCCCAAGATGACTTACACAAGTTATTGGGTGATTTTTCATCAAGGTATGTGTCTTTGGGGATTTTTTTAAGGATTTAAAACATAAATTATTTTAATTATTTATTTTAATGGTATCCTCAAATCGGAATTTTCCTAGGAATATTGTAAGGGGTCCGTTATAGACATCCCAAGCTGGTTTCATGATGTTTTGATAAACAATTTGTGTCTAATGAGAATTATGGAATTATTTCAAGCTTGGGTTTTAATGATTTGATTAATTATAAGTGTTATAATTAATATCTATTTGCATTTTATATTATTATTAGAGTTGTAGTGGTGTATATGAAATAATTTGGAGTAGAACGGTTTGATCAGGACATATTAATGTTTGGGAAAGGAATCTATACTTTGAAAATATTTGGAAAGATTCATCAATGAGGTGGGTAGTCAAATATATTTACCAATTGTGTTTTTAATTTATTTCATCGTGTATGTAGTATATGCCTTAAAGACCATGTGTCGTGTGTTTTCTTCATTAACTGATGAAATTTTTTTTGGGCAATGTATTGATACCTTATACCTTCCATAGATATCATTGGATCTGTGGGTGTTTATAATAATGAACCTGTGATTTCATATGGGGTTCTTTATATCATGAAATGGGTAAATAAGTGTTGTATATAAATAAAGAAAGTGGGTAATGAGCTTAAACTATTTTTTCTTCTTAGATTAATTGATTTAATGGTTAAGGAAATATTGTTAGTAATTTGGAATCAACACTTTAAAAATACAATGAAATATTATTTCGAATGATTTTATGCTTTAATGTTTTATAAAATTGTTATGATGTATTTGAAATGGTGTTAATAATGTGCAATGTGTTTTGACCAGGATTGTGTGTCAAAAGGGGAGAGTAATTTTCTAAAATGATTCTTTTTTTAAAATGACGTGTTGAACTCCACAAGATTCATAGATAGGTTTCTGTAAATATATTCAAATGATTATTTGACATGAGTGTGTGGTTTACCCTTTCATAAAATTCTCTAATGGATCATTCAATTATTTCGATGGAAATGAAGACATTTGATATGATTTTTTTTGTGAAAGGCCAATAGGGACATTGGTAAATGAAAATGTTTTAAAAAATTTTTTTTTTGTTTTCATAATGTATTGTAAGGATAAGTTTTTGAACCATGAAAATGTTTTATTGGTGTAATGTTTCAATGTTTTAGTCATGGAGTACGACACCTATGTAAAGAGATGTTATTCATATAGGTCCAAATCACTATTGTGTTATTGATCAAGGTGGTCAACACTAGTGGATTATGATGTTGTTATAAGTGCTCCACATTGTTGTTGGGTTGTTGGTCATACGGGTCCATATGTGAGGTTCAGAATGTTTTTTATGGTGGTCTTCATAGTTGATTTTTATTTTCAGGCATGGAGTTATGTTTCCTCAGTACGTTTCCTTGACTAATGATCCAAGAACTATTGTTTCTTTATACGCAGTTTCTTGATTGATTTTATGGGATGTTCTCTTTTTTCTGTGTTTATTTTGACAAACATGATCCTCTAAATCAGTCCAGGTGGTTTTGTATATGTTTTACGAACTATAATTAGGTTTCATGAAGGATTGAAATCGAGTTTTATGTCTCCTTGAAAAGGATGATAAATGTTTATCCTTTCTGATATTCACATTTTGTATCACCCAATTTTATGCATTTAGAGGACCAGTTAGTGTCAATGCATATTGGCTGGTCTCGGTGTATCCTTAGAACTAGAGAGCCATTCAGGTACAATATAAGATGTGTTTTCATTTGATATGTGTTTTACTTTCATGTAATAGTTTTTTATTTCTCTATTACTTGGTAAATTGATATTTAGAATGTTATTTTATTTATACATTTTCAGTGGTGGCATTCATATTTGTACTCAATCACAGCTCAATAAGACACTGCATATGAGTACCCGATTAGCTCACCTTTGTTCTCTACAAGCACTTGTTTGGGATAACCCACCATATTGAGTGTTTAATGATCTAGTGGGTTAGATAATATGGTATTATGATGAAGGAGACCAAGTATATTTCATCACTAAAAGTTAGATGTAGTGTCGATATATTTATCTTTTATATTATTTCTTATAGGTTAAATTGGCCTAGTGGTATATTAATGTTTTATGAGTGGAATGACTATTTGGGACTTCACTATATTCCACCTTTTAATAGAATTAATCTATTTAGTTTTATCTTACTCATATGTGTGTAATGTCTTGTTATTTACATCTAGTTTTTCACTCTAGCATAGTGTTATAGTATAAATATAGTTCCACATTAGAACTGCACTACTAGTCTACATCCTTTAAAATATGAGGGGGAATTCATTTGGACAAGTGGTGAATTGGATTGAGGAATCTGTTTACTAACATTTTGTTCGAGACATTACATTCAACCAACATAACATAGAGGGGTAGAGTTAATTTTTGATCCCCTAGTTCAGGTCTAATTTATAATTTTTTTAGAACCTATATATGTTTCCCTTAAAATTCTGTATTGAAACAGACATGTTTGTGTATTTCAAATTTTTTGTGAGCTAATTTTTATAATATTTGTCTTTTTTTATTTATTGATTGTGCTGAATTCCACATCATATATCTATATTTTGTTTTTAAATTATAGGTATTAGCATATCCATATGCCCCATGATTCCTGTTAATTATTTTTTTATTCAATTGTGGTTTAATTTGTTGCTAAATTTTAAAACTACCTCTAATTATTTAGTAGCTATTTCAACCACAATTATCTACTACTAAAAGACATATGTTTACTAGAATGTACTACTAAACCACAACCAATTAATTCACATTGATTATAAGGAACACTAATTTATGAAAATATATATAATTGAACCACACACTACTAAATATTTAGTGTTAGTTATAACCATTTATAAATATTTAAGTAATACTAGATATTAAACAATGAAATATATTATAGAGATAGTTTTGAAACTGCAATTAATTACATATTCACAGAGGCTACACAAGAACAACACGAATAAAAAATCACAAATAATTAATAACCAACTCAGTAAAACATAAATATTTGATAAAACACTATGATTCAATCTGTGATGGTTTAAAACAGAACATAATTTCAAAAAACCACTATCATATATCATTTTATGTATAGTGGGTCGAACTATCCTAATGTCAAAGATTAAAATCTGACAACACATCAAGGTAGTTTTAGAGAAATAACTTAGTGTAGAAACTAAAATAACATTTCCCTGAATTCTACTGTGTGATATAGTCTATTTTTCACTAACATTGCATCAAGTAATATGCATACTTCTATCATCATCCTATAAGATTTATTTATCAATCATTGATTTTATAAACTGAAATATTCTATAAACTACCATGACAATGATTTTTTTATAGTTCCATTCTATTCAAAGGGTTAAAGAGATATTCTTCCATTAATATTTAAGTGAAAAAAACTTTTCGGACCATATTATTAATTACATATAACTTATGATGCACTTGACTCATACTACCTCTTTGTGAGCATATATCATCACATAATTATTCAATACATTAATGTATGTGAATCATGATACACATTAACAATGGAGTCATTTTTACGGTCCAATAAACAATTCTTCAAGTTGGAATATCCAATGATATAAAAAATATTTGAAATTAATATTGTATGGTCTATCCTCATGGACTCTATTATTAGAGATCACCAAGTACGAACTCCACAAAAATAAGTATAATTTTTTATTGACCCACAACCCCTGATTGTCAAACTTCATTTAAGCCCCTTCATTAAAATGCATCTATACTATAATAAATATTTATATATGAAAATTTTCATTGAATTTATTGATTCTCATTATAGTGGTGAACTTTTGTAACCTATCATTTTGATAAATACTATAAGGAAATTATCATTTTAATGTAATATAGAATGATAATCACTATATGGTTAGAATATAGATATATATATATATTATAGTAATACAAATACAAAATTCATTTGATTTTAGGGAAACAACTCTAATATAATTACACTTTAACTATATCCAATTTATAAAAAATTTTAATCAACTCTCTCACACATGATGTTGATGCTTCATGTACGATATGGATTGAGCCAAAGAGTCTACCACATTTTCCACTGTGGATACTCTAATAACAGAGTATTATTCCCTTTGAGTAAATCCACCTAGTATGTTATTTTTATGTAGTACATACTTGAACTATTTATGTTTCCTAGATTCATTATCTTAAACAACTACAATATTATTATCGCAATACAAAGCAGTGGGATCTGAAATTCTATCTCGAAAACAAAAATCATTGATGAAGTTCCTTATCCAAAGTATTCCTTTATCTACATCATAAGCCATAATATACTCATAATTTATAATATAATTGATGAAAAATGGATTCATAGAACTCTTGAAGCTCACAAATCATATATTAAAGAAAAAACATATTTTTATTTTTATTTTAGATCATTATAGTCTTTTGAACACAAGAATATGTATATCCCATAAAAACTAGTTCTACATATCCTCCAAAATATAGGAAAATATCCTTTATAAATATATAGAATTTATAGATATTCATTATATATAACCAATGTGGCTATCTATTGGTGTCTTGATATATTTTAACGATGATGATGTTTTAAGAAATATCATTCATGATACATAGATTGAAATACATTATAGAAAAAATTGTTAAAGAATAAGGTTTTAAACTAATTAATTCTGATAATCTTATTTTGTTTGATGACACATTTTACTGTTGATATGAATTCATTATGATGGAGGTCACAATATTATCATATATTGTTTCATCTGTTATCTCTTTAATACCTTGCCAAAATATATTTGTTCAATTATACCATTTAGAATCTTAAATATATATTTTTTGATATTAATCATTAGAATATAGTTTTCTTCATCTATATATTTCATTGGGAAATATTTATTTAACCATGTGTTTATAGGATATAATACTGGTACCCCATTTTCCATCAATAATATATAATTATCATATATCTCCCAAAAATTAATAACACTCCCATTTAACCTCATCTAGGTATATGACTCATATTCATTCTTAATAAAACCAAAATCTCTTATAGCTTTAAAAAAATTAATATTCTATGAGGATGTGTCTTTATTTATCCAATAAATGGTTATTTGAAGTATACATACCTTATTTGAATACTTTTGTATGATAAAACCTCTTATCTGTGTAATGTAGACATATTCTAGAATATTTACATTAAGGAATGTAATATTTAAATCCATTATCTAAATTTTATAGTCATAGAAAGTAGATATGGAAAGTAAAATTCTAATGGATTTCATAATATACACTCGTGAAATGGCTTTGTCATATTATATGCCTAGATGTTTCTTGAATCCTTTAGAAACCAATTTTAAATCATAGGTCTTAACATTTCCATATATGTATAGATTCTTCTTGAATACACATTGACACCAAATAATTTTTGTATCAAATGGATAATCTACCAAAACCCAAACATTATTTTGATTCATAGAAATATATTATTAATTTACATTTAATTTCCACTATATGTATCTTTTGACATTTTTAAATCTTCATTTTACAAAATATGATTACTATTCTAAAAAAAATGAGTCGCCTTCATCAATAATAATTAAACTATATCTTAGTGTCTCCCTAAACAATCTTGTACTTTTTTCAACACTACTGTCTATATAACATCATATTATACTATGTAATGTAGAAATTGTTCCTATGCCAACACTTCTACATCATGAGATTAAACTTTATCAAATTATATAATATTTCAACAATTTATTTTGTAATTGTGTTTCTTTTTAAGAATAATGGAACAATAACTAACTTTTTTCTTTTTTATAAAATGGTTTTAATATCTAACAACCTTTAGTTTCTTTATGATATCTTATAAATATGCACCTTGTTTCATATGATACATGATGTTTTCTATGATTATCTTAAAAATATGTCACATATCCCCTAACATGATTGTGAGACAAACTGGATTGAATTCTATAAAATAAGTCTTATTATATTCCACTATCCACTTTATTGTGTAATTAGTTTAGTCTATCTATCTACATTTCTAATCTATATCCCAAAAGGATTATACAGGATCTACAAAACTCATCATGTTTAATAAGTAATTTTCTATTCATTCAATAACACCATAAATATAATTTGTATAATGAGAATTGAATTAAGATAATATCCTAAAATAATTAAAATAATTGATGAATTAATGGTTAAGATATTTTCTATCTCCATCCGAGTGATGTTTATTTTTTCCTCTAACCATGTTTGTTTCCTACTTCATTTTTGATTTAATTTAAATTTAAAAAAAAATTAAACTCATTACTCATCAAGTTGATATATCCATAATTAATAAAATGATTAGTAAAATTAATAATGTATGTGAATATACTTCATATTTCTACTTGAAATGTTCCATATACATTTGTGTAAACAAATTCTAGAAGCTATAGAGATCTCCCACCTTTTCCACAAAAAGGAGATTATACCATTTTTAATTGTAATCATCTATTCCGTATATCTAAGATTTTATAGTAAAATTACTTTAATAGCCTTCTTCAAAAAATATTTTAAAATTATTCTAGTTTACAAGACCAAGTCGATGATTCCAAAACATGGAGTAATACTAAACATTGGAACGGGTATTTTTTTCAATATTTGGGGCATGGATTTGATATCCATGTAAATAAAGACCATTATTACGATGTTCTATATAATAAAATATACCATTTTTTGAATAAAAAGATAAATTTTATTTTTTAACATCAAAATAAGTCAATCCTTGTATAAACATCAGCCAAAATGATATTTTTTCTTACCCCAAACACATAATAATTTTTTGTCAAATCTAAAAATATTCATGTCTGTAATGTGAGATGGTATTCACATATAAACTCCATAACTAATCTTGCTCAATTTGAATCTCAATGATCCACCTCACTTGTTTTAATATTTTAGAATAAAAAATGATCCATATTTTCATTTGAATATGAGAACCAAAATCTATATATAATATAAAATTATTATAACTAAAAATAATACACTCAATAATAAATATACTTGAATTTTTACCCTGATTATTAACCTAGGTATAGCTCTTTTTCCAATGTTGCATTTCACCATAATAAAAGAAAACAACATCAATCTATTTTGAATCAATTAAGATATTTTATTTCATAAATGGAATCAAAAAGTTTCCTTTATATTAGATCATACATTATACTATTTTCCTATTATATTCTTTTTTCACCATATATTTATTATTATTTCACAATATTCATGTATTTAACTTGTAACACCCCAATCTTCCACGGTACGTTTCCTTTCGACTAATGCGATAGCGTGTGTTGTACGCAACCTCGAGTTCTAACACACACCACAACTAATTAAACTAGCCGTTGTGAATAGTAATACCTACTTTTTGAAATCATATATACATTTTATATTTCAAAATGGACTTCATTTTTGGATTCGGAATATCGAAATTAGCCTAGGGTGAAATTTTGGTACTTTTCGGATAACTTTTATATTTTGATGAATAGTGAAAATTACTAAATTTTAATTAAAAAAACTTTTTTAATCAAAATAATTAATATTGATAAATTATGAATTTGAGTAGTTTTAAAGTATATTTAGAATATATTTTTACCATTTAATATAATGTTGGTCATTGGACATAATTTTACAATTCAACCGAACATAATCAACTGTCAATCTTTTTATAGTTATTATCTCTTAAAAACACGTTTTTTGTTTTGACAACGGGAATTAATTTTAAATTAATTTATACCACTTCTGTGTTTTGAATTTAGGAAAATGGATTCCATATTTGGAATCAGGATGTTCAAATTGTGTAAATAGGTAACTTTTATTTTTACACATTTTGAATAATTACTGCGGTAAATATTTTATTTACCATGGTTAAAGGGTAAATCCTGTAAATAAGGGTTAAAAAAATAATATTATAATAATACAAAATTACCCTAAAACGTGTCCTAACCTTATTGGTGGACACATACCCGACCATGGGCATCCTTGGGTCGATTTGGGGACCCATTGGAGCCACTTGTATGTGGTAGGGACACATTATATTAATAAAGATAAAATAAAAATAAAAATGGCATAAGCTTACATCTTTTAGAAGAACAATTTTTACATAGGGTTATACATGTTGGATTTTCGATTATAAATATCCATTAGAAAGCTAAAGAGATTTCCTACATAATGATATTTTATTTATAATTTTTAGACATCAAATAATTTAAATTATTAATGACACAATAATGATGCAATGTTTACCTAATTAATAAATAATTTAAATAAATAAGATTATAATGATTAAAATATTATCTAAAACCTGTCCAATTCTTATTGGTTGATTTTATATAGAATATGAGTCATCTTATCTTCGACCTCAATTATTTTTGGACCATTATAAACAGAATATAATTATATTATAAAGTAATACTTTCACTCTTTCCTAAAGAGCCCCTCCTCTCCCTTATAAAAGGTGACCACTTCTACTCCTTCCTCACACCTCTCAAGCCACTTGGCTCTTCCAAACCCTGCCCAAATAATCTCCCCACATCCCTCTCCTCCTCCGTGAAGCTTCCGTTTAGGCAGAAAGCATTTCAAGAAGTCCTTTGGTTCCAACCAAAGTGAGTTACCTAAATTTAAGGTAACGATTTCTCTTAAATTATTTTCATTTATTTTGCTTCTCCAACCCCAAAACTCTTTTTATTTCCTTTATTTTGTAACAACACCAGTATCCACAATATACTAGGATGTTGTTATAATAAGGATTCAAACTACACATACACACAACTCCATCTAATGGATGATGAACATAATGTTTCTGTGGATGGCAAACTAACGCCTCACGAAACGATGATTGTTCAAATACATCTTACCGCCTCTCATGGTGGCAATTATGATGGCACTGTAATTAAATATGATATTAATGATATATATTTTATATATAAGCTTCTGTAATTCCATTTTATTTCATACCATTATTCGTTTCATATTGTATATACATACGATAATTTCATTTGAGGAAGTGCGGACTACCGCCCCCTTAAAATGATATGACTCGTTCATACCACACATGGAACGTATAAAGGATGGTGTTAATGAACTTAAGTAACATATATAAAATATTATATTATAATGTAATATTAATATACCTATGTATCATTTCGATTCGATTCTTTTAAAATAAAAATTAAATGGAAGTAGTGTTCGTGCGTACGTACGGACTACCGTCTCCACGAACGCGATGAGATTCATTCTCCATCGTATCCATTCAAGTCTTATTCTCATTTTAGGGTTAAAAATAATGTTAATATAATTATGATTATGAATAAGAAATAATCTATCCATTACAAACATGTCTTACGTAACCAAACATTTAAGAAGAACGAATCGATTTTCACCCGAAACGACGATAATACTAAGATATTATTAATAAAGCAATGTTAAAAGATCATATATGATATAATATTAATGTATATGATTCTTGTATAATTTAATAACAATTATTTCACCATTATACAGGAGGTTAACCTACCCCAACAAAGGAAAAGTACAAGGTAAGGGTTATTTCACAATCTCTTCATTATCCGAGGTTGTTTAAACGTAATAATCTACTGGGATCTATTTATCATCCACATCCATGTTTTCTTCAAAATGTATTTCAAAACATATTTATTATTTACAAGAATATGGGTTAAAGTCATTTATATCCTTGTTTGACTTTTTATAAGAGGTTTATAAAGGAATCTTTCCGTCGTTTTCAAAACAAGGTCCTTTTTAACCTTTTCGACAGAATTAAGATAAGAATGTTTTTTTAACTTATACGGCGGGTGTGGTTATTTTCCGCCATTATAAAATCGTCAAAGCTTCCCTTACAAGCTTATAAAAATATTTTCAAGAAATTTTTTTATTTTATATGGCTCTTAAATGATTTCAAAAATAGAAAGAGATATTTCTCTAAAAAGTGTTTTGATTTCATCTATGTCAACATCCTTTGACGGATTTTATGCTTATTTGAAGTTGATTTATTATGATACAAAAATTCTATATTGTATTGAAGGTTTTGTGATATTTTTGACTGTGGATGTGCTATTTTTTATATACCATTCATGGTTTATGGTGAAAGTATTGACATTTCGTATGCTAGTTTTAATACGAAGGTTTATGTTATGTTTAAACCTTTTCATATGGGAATGCATTGAACTTAATATGTGACGGGTGGAGCCCGCTATTGCTCCTCGATGCATCGGTAGGTCTAATGAGACAAACTAGTGTCTTGGCACAAGGCCTTGGCAAAATCTTATTTGTAGTCTTGGCACGAGGCCCTGGCTATGTGGTTATGATAGTCTGGCATTATGCATTCCAACATTATGAAAGTGGTTATTGATATTGCATGTGATTATTCGATTAGTAGAATATCCATGTGAATAAGTAAATGTCATTATTTCATTTTATTTATGCCATACTATGTTGAAGTTAAAGTTTAAAAGGATTTTGTTTTAGTTATACATTGCCTTAAATGTTTATTCTTATTTTTTAATGTTCCGCTATATTGTTATCCTTACTGGGCATTTGAACTCACCCCTTTTCTATGTTTTATTTTCCCAGGATGTGAAGAAGTAAGTTATGAATGACCTGCAGGGATATTATGTGGGGATATGAGTGTGGATTATGGAGACAATATGTTGTTGTAGTAGTTTTTCGTTTTATGATGTAATGTAAAACTTATGAATATATCTAGTGTTTCCAAGGCTACTAAACCAATCGGTCTTTCGAGATTTGATATTTCTTGTGATCATGCCAATGTTATGTAATTAATGCACCGAATCTGGATAACTGGGGTCGGGGCGTTACAGTTGGTATCAGAGGAAGTTTAGTACAAACCTTGGAAGCTAGATTTAGATAAACTCTGATTAGAGCACGTAGACCTAAGATGAACTTTGAGGATTAGTATAGAAGAACTTCCTAGAATTTTGGTATTTTAGAGATTTTGTGAGTTTACCAAGCAATACATCTCTGTCTGGATACGAGCAGGTAGAGGCGGCTCTGGCACAGATGTACCTAGGGGTAAAACCCGAAAACACCGCTTTGAGCTAGACTCGAACGGGAACTGGTGCACGACAACGGGCCTTGCTGCACTCTTGGTTACGACACTCCCGGGGGATATGCTTAGGATAACTCTCATTTTCTTTACAAATCATTATGAAGGGTTTATGAGTATATACTATCTCAAAGAAAACATTTTTATTATTATGGATTATATCCATAAATAGTTCAATTTATGTTAAGTGTTTTATAAGTATGGGATTATGTATTTTGATTCATAAACTGATCTAGTTTATGCCATTGTTTAGAAATGGCGCCTAGTGGAAGAAATGGAAACCGTATCAATGCACGCACTCCATGTAGGGATTTCCCTCCTTCTCAATATAATTATAGTGGGGATGGTGATGCAACTAGTGCCGATCAGCTAATCACCATACTGGGACAACTTACTCAGGTTATGAATAATAACCTTACCCGTATGGAGCACCCTGATACGCAGCGTGGAGGATCAATGTTAGATCGATTCATGAGGAAACAACCACCAACGTTCAATGGGAGTACAAATCCCTTAGTAGCTGAGCAATGGATAAATTCCCTAGAGAAAATATTTCAGGCATTGGGGAGCAGTGAAAGGGAAAAAGTTATCATGGCAGTTTACCGCCTCACTGGAGATGCTGATCAATGGTGGTCATTGATTCAAAACATGAAGGAAGATGATGAAGTATCAAATATGGAATGGAGGGAGTTCAAAGATCTGTTTTTAGAAAAATACTTTCCTCGCGACCATCGAGCAGATATGGAAAGGCAATTTCTAAGTCTGAGACAAAAGGAGGATGAGAATGTCACAAAGTATGAGGCTAACTTTACAAGGTTAGCAAGGTATGCCGGTGATTATATACGCAACCCAAGAAGTAAGATTGATCGTTTCTTTGATGGGTTAAAACCATTTCTCCGTCGAGCATTAGTCTCACAATCCTTTTCATCGTACGAAGACAGTGTCTCATTTGCTATCAAGACTGAAAAAGAATTCTCTAAGTCTTATGACTTTAAAGCAAAGCAATAGAAGAAGAGACCTGCTGATCAATTTGGGAATGGAAATAAGGGGAAGAAGGGAAAGTTTGAATATCCATTTTGTGGTAAATGCGGGAAGAAACATCCTGGTACTTGCTTGAAGGGAATGGGAGTCTGTTACAAGTGTGTTGAAAAAGGCCACCAAGCTTGTGATTGCAAGGGGAAGAAGGAAGCTACCAACGTTCAGTGCTACAATTTCAGGGAGATGGGACATTATGCAAATGCATGTCCTAAGCGTCAGGAGAACTTACCTCAGAAAAGGCCAAGGGATCAAGGCCAGGCTTATGCTATCACTACTGCTGAGGTAGAAGCTCCGAAAGACGTGGTGGCAGGTAATTTAATGGTTTCCTCAAGTTTAGCAAATGCATTATTTGATTCTGGATCATCGCATTGTTTCATATCTTCCCAGTTTTCTAAGAAAATTACATATTTCCAATTTGATTTAATAAGGGAGTTGTCAGTTAAAACTCCTAAGGGAAGTATCATTACAACAAAGTTTTGTGAATCAGTCCCCATTAGAGCACATAAATTTTCTTTATCTGCTGATCTCATCGTCATACCTATGATTGAGTTTGATATAATCCTCGGTATGGACTGGCTTTCGGACTATGATGCGAAGATTTATTTTAAGAAGAAAGAGGTTACGATTCTTGATGATAATGATAAGGAACACCTTATTTTTAGAGCAGAATCGTCACCACATAATTCTTATTTAGATCCACCCCCAGTATTTCAACTTAATTCAATTATTGGGGAGGAAGAGAATGAAATAACTGTCGGTGAGGAAAGGAATGTTCAAATAGAGGATGTACCTATTGTGAAAGAATTTGTAGATGTATTTCCGGAAGATTTACCTGGACATCCTCCAGAACGAGAAGTTGAGTTTTCTATTGATTTGATTCCTGGATCAAGGCCTATATCAAAGACCCCTTATAGAATGGCCACTATAGAATTAGTCGAACTAAAGAAACAACTAGAGGAATTGAGTAATAAGGGATTTATTCGCCCTAGTGTTTCTCCATGGGGAGCCCCTGTTCTTTTGGTTAAAAAGAAAGATGGATCTATGAGGTTATGTATCGACTACAGGGAGATCAATGCTATAACGATAAAGAACAAGTATCCCCTACCTCGTATTGATGATTTATTTGACCAACTGCATGGAGATCAATACTTTTCAAAGATTGACCTTCGATCTGGATACCATCAGTTGTGTGTGAAGAAGTAAGACATTCCGAAGACAGCATTTCGAACCAGGTACTGGCATTACGAGTTTACCGTAATGCCATTTGGATTGACTAATGCACCCTCTGTATTCATGGATCTGATGAATAGAGTTTTCAAGGAGTATCTCGATGAATTTTTGGTGGTATTTATTGATGATATCTGGGTATACTCCAAAACCTACGAAGATCATGAAAATCACTTGTGCATTATCTTGAAGACTCTGAGGAGGCATGAATTATATGGGAAGTTTAGTAAGTGTGAATTCTGGCTTCAGGAGATTTCTTTTCTTGGTCATATTGTCTCTAAAGATGGAATCTCTGTTGATCCTTCTAAGACCAAGGCAATCCAAGAATGTCCAGCACCTACGAGTATAACTGAGGTACGTAGTTTTATGGGTTTGGCAGGTTATTATCGACGTTTCGTCCAGAATTTTGCCCGATTGGCTAACCCATTAACAAAGCTCACACGTAAAGGGGTTAAATTTGTTTAGACAAAAGAGTGTGAAGAATGTTTCGAAGAACTGAAGAGAAGATTAGTCAATGCTCCTATATTGACTCTACCATCGGGGAATGATGGGTTCATTATTTATAGTGATGCATCGAAGAAAGGACTTGGTTGTGTCCTTATGCAAAATGATAGAGTTATTGCCTATGCATCACGACAGTTGAAAATTCATGAACAAAACTATCCTACTCAAGATCTTGAGTTAGCAGCTGTGATTTTTGCTTTGAAGATATGGAGGCACTACCTCTATGGTGAAAAATGTGAGATTTATACTGATCACAAAAGTTTGAAGTATATTTTCTCACAAAAATAACTCAACATGAGGCAAAGGAGATGGCTTGAATTACTCAAGGATTATGATTGCACGATACACTACCACCTGGGGAAAGAAAACAGGGTGGCAGATGCTTTGAGAAGAAAAGAACATGGTGTTTTGAACATGATGAGAATTGAAAGGGATCCAATTTTCATGGATCTAGTGAAGATGGACATGGGAATAACCAGGGAAGGTGAAACATCAATGCTTTTTCAAATGGGTGCCAAACCATCTTTACTAGAAAGGATTAAGAGTTCTCAGTCCGATGATGAAGAATTTCAGAAGAAGATTAAAGATGTGAATGATGGGAGATTGAGAGACTTTGTGTATGAAGATGGTATTTTGAAATTCGGGAAGAGACTTTGTGTTCCCGATTTACCTGATCTAAAAAGGGAATTGCTGGATGATGCTCATAGTTCCAATTTCTCTATACACCATGGGAGCACCAAAATGTATAGAGATTTGAAGGAACATTTTTGGTGGGACAACATGAAGATAGAGATTGCTGATTTTGTGTCAAGATGTATGGTTTGTCAACAAGTGAAAGCTGGAAGGCAACAACCTGGAGGAGTCATGCAACCTCTTCCCATACCGGAGTGGAAATGGGACAATATTACGATGGACTTTGTCATGGGGCTCCCAAAGGCTCCAAGAAGGAATGATGAAATATGGGTTATTGTTGATCATCTTACCAAGTCAGCACATTTTCTTGCTATAAGAGAAGATCTACCCCTAGAACGTCTAGCAAGACTATATATTAATGAAGTTGTGAGACTTCATGGAGTACCCTTATCGATTGTTTCTGATCGTGATTCCCGTTTTACTTCAAGATTTTGGAAAAGTCTTCAGAAATCCCTGGATACTGAACTTCATTTGATCACTGCTTACCACCCTCAGATAGATGGACAATCAGAACGGACTATTCAGACCTTAGAAGACATGTTGAGATCTTGCTCACTTGATTTTCAGGGTATGTGGGATCAATATTTACCACTGGTAGAATTTCCCTATAACAATAGCTTCCATTCGAGTATTCAGATGGCACCATATGAAGCGTAATATGGAAAGAGATTTCGTACACCAACCTGTTGGCATGAAGTCGGTGAAAGAAAACTTGTAGGCCCAGAACTGGTGGAGGAAACGGTGGAAAAGGTGAAAGTAATCCAAAATCACATCAAAGAAGCTCAAAGTAGGCAGAAGATCTATGCTGATAATCGAAGGAAGGATTTGGAATTTCAAGTCGGTGATCATGTTTTCCTGAAGGTATCTCCATTGAAGGGAGTCATAATTTTTGGTAAGAAAGGTAAATTGAGTCCCAGGTACATCGGACCCTTAGAAATTCTAGAACGAATTGGGGTTGTAGCTTACCGATTGGCAATGCCGCCAAGTCTCTCCAAAGTTCACGATGTGTTCCACGTATCTCTGTTGAGGAAATAAATGTCGGACCCAACGCATGTACTCACCTATGAAGAATTAGAACTGGAACCCGATCTGTCTTATTGTGAAGAGCCCGTCAAGATTCTTGATACGAGAGAAAAAGTGCTGAGAAACCGGACGACGCGTCTGGTAAAAGTTTTGTGGAGAAATCATAAGATGGAAGAGGCAATGTGGGAACCCAAGGAACTTATGATGAAGAACCACCTGAGTCTTTTTATACAGTAATACCCTAGAAATTGCGAGGATGCAATTATTTGAAGGATGGGAGAATGTAACACCCCAAGCTTCCACGGTATGTTTCCTTTCGACTAATGCGATAGCGTGTGTTGTACGCAACCTCGAGTTCTTACACACACCACAACTAAATAAACTAGCCGTTGTGAATAGTAATACCTACTTTTTGAAATCATATATTCATTTTATATTTCAAAATGGACTTCATTTTTGGATTTTGAATATCGAAATTAGCCTAGGGTGAAATTTTGGTACTTTTTGGATAGCTTTTATATTTTGATGAATAGTGAAAATTACTAAATTTTAATTAAAAACAACTTTGTTAATCAAAATAATTAACATTGATAAATTATGAATTTGAGTAGTTTTAAAGTATATTTAGAATATATTTTTACCATTTAATATAATGTTGGTCATTGGACATAATTTTACAATTAAAACGAACATAAACAAGTGTCAATCTTTTGATAGTTATTATCTCTTAAAAACACGCTTTTTGTTTTGACAGCGGGAATTAAGTTTAAATTAATTTCTGCCACTTCTGTGTTTTGAATTTAGGAAAATGGATTCCATATTTGGAATCAGGATGTTCAAATTGTGTAAATAGGTAACTTTTATTTTTACACATTTTGAATAATTACTACGGTAAATATTTTATTTACCATGGTTAAAGGGTAAATCCGGTAAATAAGGGTTAAAAAAATAATATTATAATAATACAAAATTACCCTAAAACGTGTCCTAACCTTATTGGTGGACACATACCCGACCATGGGCATCCTTGGGTCGATTTGGGGACCCCTTGGAGCCACTTGTATGTGGTAGGGACACATTATATTAATAAAGTTAAAATAAAAATAAAAATGGCATAAGCTTACATATTTTAGAAGAACAATTTTTACATAGGGTTATACATGATGGATTTTCGATTATAAATATCCATTAGAAGGATAAAAATATTTCCTACATAATGATATTTTATTTATAATTTTTAGACATCAAATAATTTAAATTATTAATGACACAATAATGATGCAATGTTTACCTCATTGTTAAATCATTTAAATAAATAAGATTATAATGATTAAAATATTATCTAAAACCTGTCCAATTCTTATTGGGTGATGTTATTTCGAATATGAGTCATCTTATCTTCGACCCCATTTATTTTTGGACTATTATAAACCGAATATTATTATATTATAAAGTAATACTTTCACTCTTTTTTAAAGAGCCCCTCCTCTCCCTTATAAAAGGAGACCACTTCTACTCATCCCTCACACCTCTCAAGCCACTTGGCTCGTCCAAACCCTGCCCAAATAAGCTCCCCACATCCATCTCCTCCTACTTGAAGCTTCCCCTTAGGCAGAAAGCATTTCAAGAAGTCCTTTGGTTCCAACCAAAGTGAGTTACCTAAATTAAAGGTAATGATATCTCTTAAATTATTTTCATTTATTTTGCTTCTCCAACCCCCAAAGTCTTTTTATTTCCTTTCTTTTGTAACAACAACAGTATCCACAATATACTATGATGTTGTTATAAGAAGGATTCAAACTACACATACACACAACTCCATCTAATGGATGATGAACATAATGTTTCTGTGGATGGCAAACTAACGCCTCACGAAACGATGATTGTTCAAATACATCTTACCGCCTCTCATGGTGGCCATTATGATGGCACTGTAATTAAATATGATATTAATGATATATATCTTATATATAAGTTTCTGTAATTCCATTTTATTTCATACCATTATTCGTTTCATGTTGTATATACATACGATAATTTCATTTGAGGAAGTGCGGACTACCGCCCCCTTAAAATGATATGACTCGTTCATACCACACATGGAACGTATAAAGGATGGTGTTAATGAACTTACATAACATATATAAAATATTATATTATACTGGAATAGTAATATACCTATGTATCATTTGGATTCGATTCTTTTAAAATAAAAATTAAATGGAAGTAGTGTTCGTGCGTACGTACGGACTACCGTCTCCACGAACGCGATGAGATTCATTCTCCATCGTATCCATTCAAGTCTTATTCTCATTTTAGGGTTAAAAATAATGTTAATATCATTCCGATTAGGAATAAGATATAATCTATCCATTACAAACATGTCTTACGTAACCAAACATTTAAGAAGAACGAATCGATTATCACTCGAAACGACGATAATACTAAGATAGTATTAATAAAGCAATGTTAAAAGGTCATATATGATATCATATTAAGTTATATGATTCTTTTATAATTTAATAACAATTATTTCGCCATTATAAAGGAGGTTAACCTACCCCAACAAAGGAAAAGTACAAGGTAGGGGTTATTTCACAATCTCTTGATTATTCGAGGTTGTTTATACGTAATAATCTACTGGGATCTCTTTATCATCCACATCCATGTTTTCTTCAAAATGTATTTCAAAACATATTTATTATTTAAAATAATATGGGTTAAAGTAATTTATACCCTTGTTTGAATTTTTATAAGAGGTTTATAAAGGAATCTTTCCGTCGTTTTCAAAACAAGGTCCTTTTTATCCTTTTCGACATAATTAAGATAAGAATGTTTTTTTAACTTATACGGCGGGTGCGGTTATTTTCCGCCGTTATAAAATCGTCAAAGCTTCCCTTACAAGCTTATAAGAATATTTTCAAGAAAATGTTTTATATTATATGGCTCTTAAATGATTTCAAAAATAGAAAGAGATATTTCTCTAAAAAGTGTTTTGATTTCATCTATGTCAACATCCTTTGACGGATTTTATGCTTATTTGAAGTTGATTTATTATGATACAAAACTTCTATATTGTATTGAAGGTTTTGTGATATGTTTGACTGTGGATGTGCTATTTTTTATATACCATTCATGGTTTATGGTGAAAGTATTGAAATTTCGTATGCTAGTTTTAATACGAATGTTTATGTTATGTTTAAACCTTTTCATATGGGAATGCATTGGACTTAATATGTGACGGGTGGAGCCCGCTATAGCTCCTCGATGCATCGGTAGGTCTCATGAGACAAACTAGTGTCTTGGCACAAGGCCTTGGCAAAATCTTATTTGTAGCCTTGGCACGAGGCCCTGGCTATGTGGTTATGATAGTCTGGCATTATGCATTCCAACATTATGAAAGTGGTTATTGATATTGCATGTGATTATTCGATTAGTAGAATATCCATGTGAATAAGAAAATGTCATTATTTCATTTTATTTATGCCATACTATGTTGAAGTTGAAGTTTAAAAGGCTTTTGTTTTAGTTATACATTGCCTTAAATGTTTATTATTATTTTTGAATGTTCCGCTATATTGTTATCCTTACTGGGCATTTGAGCTCACCTCTTTTCTATGTTTTATTTTCCCAGGATGTGAAGAAGTAAGTTATGAATGACCTGCAGGGATATTATGTGGGGATATGAGTGTGGATTATAGAGACAATATGTTGTTGTAGTAGTTTTTCGTTTTATGATTTAATGTAAAACTTATGAATATATCTAGTGTTTCCAAGGCTACTAAACCAATCGGCCTTTCGAGATTTGATCTTTCTATTGATCATGCCAATGTTATGTAATTAATGCACCGACTCTGGGTAACTAGGGTCGGGGCGTTACATAACTTCTTGGTCAATAAATGTAAAAATATCTATATGTTATTTATCCTTATTTTTAGGATAAAATTAATAATAAAGAATGAGAATATGGGAGGAATATAGGAAAGGTTGAGTTATGCATAGAAATATTGATGTAGTTGGAATATAATAATTTTCAAACACTTTATGTATCATTTAATTTTGTTTATGTGAGGTTCGGTAGAGAATACTCTCAAATTCCATATAAATACTGACTTAGGGATTTCATTACTATCGTCCATTTCATTATCATGATAATGATCATAGATATGAGATTGATGTGTTTTGGGGGGCTGTTTAACATCATGAATGCAATGTAAGGACATATCAAAAACATAATCAAGCCCAAAATCTATATATACATTTGGAATGAATATTAAAAAATAATAAAATAAGTAAACTTTTCTCAACGTAATATGGTATATCTAGTCTTAAATATGATTTTAATCAAAATAAAGGAGAATAATTTGAAAGGATATTTCATCTAAAGGTATCCGTAGATTGTAGAAATCATCTAAAAATCAGGTAGAACCTCTATTAGAAAAAAAAATACTAAAACCTTTGTTGATGTTAATAGAAAATTAGAGAAATTAAATAATAAACTACTAAATTTTTAATAATCACATTCACTATGAAATGGTATGGAATAGATTTATATAGGTCTCTAAGAACAAAATGTTTAAATAAATATTAATTTTATGTATTGCTAAATGTTTCATCATTCCACCATCATTAGAATGGTCAGTTTAGGCCATATAATGAATGATTAACATTTAAAGATTCGTATTATGAATTCCCAAAATCATCATCCTAAGATGATGAAAAAATTTATATGTTAGAATTTTGTTATGATTTAGGTTGATTATAGTGACATCACAAAATTTTATAATTCAGTTTATGTACCACAGTGATATAGTGTCTTAAACTTTTTCATGCTATACTCAAGGTACACAAATGAGAGGTTCAAAACCACGACATTGTAGTTGTGTCTTTATAAAAAAATTAAAGCGATCCCCCCCTCTAACTAAAGCCTATAGACTTATAAAACATTCAATTTATGTTAGATGAAAGGAAATAATATGTAAAACCATATCCAAAACCACGTTTTAAATATATATTATATAAATTTTGAAAATTTGTCATTAATTAATTGGGTATCACATTGTATGTAATACCTTATGATAATTTATATGATAATTATTTTAGATATTCTGCAAAATAATTTTTTTATTTCTATCAAAGTTTAAAATTTTATCATCATTCGAATAACATAAATGTGTGACTTCATGGTCCTCTATATTGTTGAAAAAAATTATGAATTACCAAATAAATAAATGTAAGAAACTAATGGCTTATAAAATATCATTCATTGTACTTAATCTACAAATATATTTACTATGATCTACATCGAACACATATATTTATATGCATGTGTCATGTAACTAAATCATATAGTAGTATGTATTTTTCAAATTATTTAAAAATGTTTTGAATAAGTTAAAAACAAGACATATATAATGTCAAACAAGTTTAGAGGCTCAAAAATTCTCGATTATTTGAGTATTGAATGGCCATATCGATGAATACATCTCATTTAATTCACCCTTATTGTAATTAACAAAAACTCTAGACTCATGAAACAGATATTATTTTCGACAATATGCATTACATGCTTTACACAATGTAAAAAACCACAAATAATTTGAAGAATATTGTTAATAAATATATAATAATAACTAATATGGTAATCCATTATTTGTTTTTACCTTTAGAAGATAAATAATTAATAAGGGTTAATATTGAGAATGGTTATTTTCAATAAAATATATTTCTGATATATTATGTCATTTCTTTTAAACGGTGAATTTATAAATTTTAGAAAGTATATTTTATAAAATAAAAAAAATTTATTTAATTCATAGTAGGAAAATTTATGCAGTAGGAATTTTTAATTTTTTTGTTAGAAAAGATTTATTTTTGTTTGAAAATACATTTTTCAGGAAAATTATATTTTTTATTATTTTACCATTAATTTTATCCTAGAATATTAAAAATCATGTAAATTATTAAAATATGTTAAAAAGAATAAAATTATTAATTTTGTTATATTATTTATTCCTATAAAAAATATTTCCCGCATTTTTAGAACTAAATTAATTTTTTTAATAAAAACTATTTTATATGAATTCGTTGAATCATGTAATTTAATGATGTGATTTGGTTTTGGATTTATATGGAATCCCCATAACATATATTTGGTTTATATTATCCAAATTATGTCCAGGTATTTTTTAATTTTAATAACCATGTCTTATACAATAATTTTAATTCTAAAAACAAACTTTTCATACAAACCTATTTTTACAATTAAGTGCATTTAATTAAAAATTTAAATTTTCACACCATTAGGAATGTTATTTGAAACAAACTATAAAAAAATTTAATATCTGAATTTTACAATTAGATAATAGTTTTAATATTAAACTTTATACTAACATTAATTTCTAAGGTTATAAATTAATTACATAGTTAAAAGTAAATTAGGGTAAAAGTTAAAAAGATAATAGAAATGGTCTAAAACAGTAATTGTTTTCTCATAAATGAGTGTTTCAGTTCTGTTTGGACCCACACCAAAATTAACATCCATTTTTTCTATTTTATATCAATTTAATTTTGAATCATAACTATATATTATTGAAAATGTATGTGTAACTCCCAAAAAATCCCTTATATTCACTTGAAAAATGGTAACATCCCCACATATTAAACACTCACCTTCCCTATGAATTTTACCTAGAAAATCCTAAGTGTTTTACACCAATTACCATAACTCTCTCCCACTGCCTTAAGATTTTGTTAACTGTTTATTCTATTAAGGAATTTATTTCATTGGATTTTTCTAAGAGAACACTCAAGCTTCGAACATGAGTTTTACATTATAATAGTTTTTTATTTGACTATAATAATTCTTAATATTCTCTAAGAATATTAATATAATCAAATAAATATAATTAGTGTAATAAATTTTACCTATATTAATTTACTGACTATTATTTAATCTTTTCCATCAACTCAGAAAAACTAAATAATGTAAACCATTCATTTTGAAAACTACCTACTCAATGAAGTAACATTTTTAATTTTATTTTTTATTTACAAAAACCATTTAAAATATAATTAAAAACACAAAAAATATAAATAATATCATAATTTTCTATTATAATGAATTTATAAACTTTCTAAATCAACTCACTGATCAATATATAACATTTTCATGGTTGGGATGGTTTAATCACCATCTTGAATAAAGGTTGTAAAAATATATAATGTATGAATATGCTAAATTAAATAAAATGTTATTATAAATAAAATATAAATTAAGTGTTTTTTGTTCTTAAATGGTTATATTAGGTCATTAAATTTTTATTAAGATATCAATTCTAATCGCTAAAATAACCAAAATAAATCAATAGTGATTCAATTTTCACTCAAACATCTAAAAACATTTTAACAAATACATATATTATGATAATAAATGGCCTATATTAAATTATACATATAATAATAAGGCTCTAAATATTATATAAATTAAAAATAATTTTAAAATGTAATAATTTAATATCATACATTAAATGAATCAGTAACAATATAAGTCTTTTATCTCCAGATTTATTTATTTGATAAACATTTTATTTTAGTCACAAAATAAATTTAAATGGTGTTTATATTTCCAATTAAATATTTAATATCAAGGATTGTATTAATTCAAGGGATTTTAACTTGAAATTCAAGATCCATATCTCTCTTTATGGTTATTATTACAGTTTTTCTTATGTCGTTAGGGTTTGCATCTTAAATTACTCTCATTGAGACACATTTTCAACTATGAAACTCTTTCCATTTATATAGTGCATATACTTGTTATTCGAGTTATTATTTTGTAGATTTGATTTTATTCATTATAATTGAAGATCAATATTAATCTCTTTCTTCATTTGGATTTTATTTAAATACTCCTCAGGTTGTAAGGGTGTTTTTTAACTCAAAGTTTTTTCTTATGTCAAAGTTACACTACATCAATTATAATCATCCAAAAATAAATTATAATTCCATATGATGATTTTGTATTGTACTCTAATATTCTTTTCTACAAAATTCATTCATTACATTTCAAACTTCTTTGTTAAGGGATATATTATTTCATAAAGATGTGTAATTTGATTTTGAATAATTCCCATAAATTTTAAATGTTTTTTTAATTCATATAGATGTTTTCACATCCCACCAGTGTTACCTTGTCCCTAATGAAAATAAATTTTTTATCTCTAATGGTCTTTTTAACCACTATTCATTTTATAAAAATGCTTCATCATATTTTAAATGATTTGGGTTTTTAATAAATGTGTTTAAAAATATTTAAATTGATTTTCCATGACATGATTTTATATTCTTCATTTCTGCTTCACATTTTAACATAGGATTAATTTCTTAAAAAAGTTTATTTTTATGTAATTGTATTTGAAATATTCTATTATTCTGTTTTCTCTCTATGTTAAAAAAATTGATTTTTTAAATTCACATGAAAAGCAAAAACTTTTAAGGATGATATGAAAGTAATAATTAAATTTCATTTTGGGATTTCTAACATCCCAACCTGGGAGCCACTGAACGATGCTCTGATCCAGTTGGTCACAAGCCCTCAAGTGCACCTCCCCGTACACTAGTGGGTGCTGACTAGCAGCGAGGGTCTCATAAGTCAGTCTTGGGGATACTATGCCCTCTATTATCAGAATAAAATACTAGTGTAAGTAACAAATATATAGCTGAAATTAATATAAATATAACAGTACAATGTAACTGGAATTTTCAAAACCAGAAATTCAATACTCAATTGAAAGGTAAAACATGCCATGACTATGAAAGTTCCAAGGGTCTACAATGAAAATGAATGTGAAGACACAACGACTCTAAATGGGTCCTGACCCACATCTAGTTCCCTCTTCCATGATATAACCCCAAAGAACACTCTAAACATGGATCTTTCCCCTTTCATGTCATGCAACCACAAAGTCTCTTCGGGTACCAATCAGGCAGCCTCAGTATGGTGTGAGTACGACTAAGTAGATCACCACCAACATTGTCAAAAACCAATCCAGTCATAAGAAGTGTATTCAGTTGCATTAATAATAAATCAAGACAATAGGGAAAATAATTATATTTAGCCAATTAACCTTTATTTATTACATTAAACATCCAGGATTCTGAGAACACCCAAAATACAATGCCTTCTTCAGCCCGAGTAGAAGCCCAAACCATTTCACATGTTAAATTCATAATTACTATGTCAAAATATTAGGTTTTTGAATATCCAAATAAAACCATAGTAAAAAATAAATGAAAGAGTGTAGAATTTCATGTCTAGAACACATGTTAGTATTTGGAGCATCAATCCATGTCTCATAACCCCATGGGTATCTGGAGCATCAGTCCTTGTCCCATAAAATATCAATTTAATTCATGTTATTGGTTCTAGAATGCCATATCTAGAACCTATGTGGGTATTAGGAGCATTAGTCTGTGTCCCACATACCTTTTTCAAATCAAATATCCAATTCACATATAGAACCATATTCAAATGTTTAATCATTTTTATACGTCCGTCGTAACTCTCACTCATATTAAACTAGATCCACAATTCACAAAGAACCGCATAAGAAAACCACCTATTAATTATTTATGCCACAAATTTTATACAACTGCATACCCCTAAAAAGATGAGACATTGGGATTGGATTTTAAACCACCTACATCGATTTATTGATGGAAGTTAGCCCAACAAAAATCCCAAAAATCTGAGCAGCACAACGTCGTCGATAATGTTATGGATCAAAATCCTTAAAACCAAAATAAGATCAAATGAATCAAGATCATGAAAAAATATATCTATATCCAAAATCATAGATATATACCTCAACTAATTGTTTTAGATCTATCGAAAGGATGAAAATCTCCAACGAAAAGATCAACGAAAGTTAAAGGAAGGAACAAAAGAAACAACAAGATGAAATCTACTTACCCAAAGGAGAGAAGATCTTCAATCCGAGCCTTAAATATTGAGAAAATGTGTTTGTATTTCCTTGTAATATCTCCAAGAGACTTTGGAAAAACCTATAAATTTCCAAGACCTAGGCACGGTCAGAAAAATAAGGATGTTCCAAGTTTCGGGTGTTTTTAAAAAGGATTTTCAGAATTAAAAACTGTGCACAGGGGTTTCTAGATAGTGGCACATGATTTGTCAATCTTTGCGAAAACTGTGGGGACCTCACTGTCTAGATTTTAATAGTACGCATGGTCTGGTCTCATGGTTTTTCAAACCGTGCGTACCACTCAATCATGTTCTTCTTGGTTGGAACGGTTTGGTCGCACGGTTTGTCAAACTGTGCAAAAACCATGCACAACCCACTGCCCTTTTGTTTTACTTAAATGTTCTCCCAAACTCACCTCAAGTCACTACTCCAAAATAGAGGTACCTAAAAATAAGAAAAGTACATGAATAAGTGTCTGAGGTTGACTCAAGAAAATTCAGGGATCTTACATTATCCCAACCTTATAACAGCTCATCCTCGAGCTGTACTCACAAACATCTCTGATATTTCGAGCTAAAAATATTGGGCCGCTGAGTCTGTATATCTTCCTCCCTTTCCCTAGTCTCTTCCTACACACGTCCATGCTGCCATAAAATAGGAACTATTCGTACGGTCTATCCCCTCAACACCTTCTCACTGCAATCCAACACACGTGTCATATGCTCCTCAAAGGATGCATCTATCTTTAGCTTAACATCATCCACATTGATCACATGATAAGGGTCGTGTTGATACCGTCATAGTTGTGATATATGGAAAACATCATGCATAGAAATAAATTTTTCTAGAAGAGAAAATTGGTATTCTACCAGCCAGACTCTCTTCAAGATCTCAAAAGGTCCAACAAACTTGGGTGCCAACAATCCTTGACTTCATATCCTGTGGTGACTCAACCAAGGTGACACCTGATGGAAAACATGATCACCCTATATAAACTATAAGGGTTATCTCCATCTATTAGCATATGACTTCAGCCTACTCTAAGCCATAGACATACGTTTCTGAATCAGATGAACCTGCTATGTCGTCTCCAACATGAGACTCGGTCCAAACAACTCTGACTCACCTCCATCCATCTAGTATAGCGGTGATCTACAAGGCCTACAATAAATATCCTCGTATGGTTCCATCTCTATAGTTTCCTAATAACTGTTGTTATAGGAAAACTCCACTGAAACTAGGTGCTTCTCCCATGTACTCCTGAAGTCATGTACACACGCCATCATTATATCCTCATGCACTTGTATAGTATGCTCTGAGTGTCCATCTGTTTTCGGATGGAAAGACATACTCAATAAAACATGTATACCATGTGCCTTTTTCAAGCCCATCTAAAACCGCGAAATAAACCGTGAATCACAATATGAAACTATAGTTCATGTCAACCCGTGCAATTGAACAATCATATGTAAATACATCTCTCCCAACTTCTCAACTATAATAGTTTCCCTTATTGTCACGAAATGTTCCACCTTGGTCAGTCGATCCCCAATGACCCAAATAGCATCATTCTTCTTATGTTTATTTCGAAGACCTATCATGAAGTCCATGGCCACGACATCACACTTCCATTACGGAATAGACAAAGGTTGTAGTAAACCTCCATGTCATTGATGATTTGCCTTCACTTGCTGACAGGTAATGCATTGTGTCAGAAACCCTACTATCTCTTTTTCATGCCTGGCCACCAAAACTATCATCGCAGATCATGATAGATTTTTGTCACAACAGGGTGCACTTCCCATCTTGAGTCATGAAATTCCAGCATGATCTCCTCTCACATGATCGTAGGAATTACTACTCGATTCATCATATAGACGATGACATTCTCCTCTATCTTCAAGTCTGATGGTTTCTCCCCACCTTCAATGATTTCACTCAAGGATAAGCATCCAGTGTCCTCATATTGCTTTTCCCTGATCTATCTCAATAGTGTAGACTCTATTTCAACTGACCTGAGTGAAATTTCCTCTTCTCTCTCCTTAACCACAATGTGCATTTAATCTAGAAACAACATCATCCTCCACTCAGCATTAGACTCCTAAAAAATCTAAGTCTGAGTCTTCATACTCAAACCATCAGCCACATCGTTTCTTTTACTAGGTGTATGTACTAGCTAGAAATCAAAAGACTACATATACTCTACACATCTCCACTATCGAATATTAAAACCACAATGAGTAAATATGTACTTCAATCACTTGTTATCAGTATAAACTACAACCCTTTGACCCATAAGGTAGTGTCACCAACACTTCAAAGCGTAAATCACCGCTGTTATCTAAAGGTTTTGTGTTGGATAATTTCGTTCATGTGGACTCAGCTGTCAAGACCTGTATTCCACAACATTATCCCATTGCATCAACACACCTCCAAATCCTATCCTAGAAGTGTCACAATTCACCATGTACTCTTAACCTAACTCAGGTAGAGCCAAAATTCATGCGGACATCAAAAAAATATAAAACTAATGAAAATATGTCTTGCATGCCTCTGACGATTCAAACTTTACTCCTGTTTTGGTGAAGCCCTAAAGTGGTGTTGCTAAATGGGAAAAGCCTATGATAAATCTCTTGTAGTATCCAGTTAATCACAAAAAGTGTCAAATATCGATAATATTAATGGGTTACTGCCAAGAAATTTCTACTTACACCTCCTCTGGATCCACTGAAGCACCATTCTTTGAGATGATGTGTCCCTAGAAGTGTATCTGATCAATCAAAAATTGACACTAAGATAGCTTGTCTTAGAGCCGATGCTCTCTCAGTGTACTCAATACGATGTAAAGATGTTGGGCATTATCGTCATAAGTCCTGGAGTAAACCAAGATGTAGTCCAAAAATACTACCAAAAATGATCAAGGTAAGAATGAAAGATCTCATTCATCATAGCCATAAACAATGCTGGTGTGTTTGTTAAGCCAAATGGAATTACAAAAAACTCATAAAGCCTATATATACTTTTGAAAGCAGCCCTCGGTATATCAGAAGTACAAAATCTCAAATGGAGATACCCTGATTTCATTTCGATTTATGATAAAACACATGCTCCCTTCAAATGGTCAAACAGATCATCAATACGTGGTAGAGGTTATTGGTTCCTCGCAGTCATCCTGTTCAACATCCGGTAATCGACAGATAAATGTAAACTCCCTTCATCCTTCTTCGCAAACAGTACAGATGATCCCCATGGTGATGTACATGGAAGGATAAATTATTAATCCTTCAAGTATTCCAACTGATCCTAGGGTTTTTGAAGCTCTGTCTTTGCCATTATTTAAGGTGGAATAGATACTGGCTCAACTCCTTACATGAGATCAACAGTAAATTCAACATCTCTCATAGGTGGTATCCCTTAGAAGTATTCCAGAAATACATATTGAAACAAATCAACCACTGGTGGAAGGATATCTTGCTTAAAACCTTCATCATCCAGTAAAATATTAGCAACATGGGCCGTGAGCTCTCCATGTTGCTGAGTAATTGGCAATGCTCCGCCTGCCTGGATATCCCACTCCCCGTGGTGAATGAAATGGTAACCCGATGGTGACATAAATGTCACCCTCCACCAATAAAAATCAATGTGGGATCGGTATGTAACTAACCATTCAATACCTAGGATTAGGTCAAATCCTATCATATCAAGGATATAGAGATCCCATAAGAAACAGTACTCCTTGATCTCAAGCGAACATCCCTTGAACCTACAGATATCTCTAGATTGTACCCCCATGGATGTGACTATCGTTAAAGCCCATCTCACAAACTCCACCGACAAACTCAAACCATTAACACCTTTTTTAGATATAAATGAATTAGAGGCACTGGTATCAAATAAAGCATTAGATAAAGTAGAATCCATAAGAATAGTACCTATCACTGTCGATGGTCCAGCCTCTCTATCCATAATTGTAGGTTGTACTCCATGAAAATGTGTTTCTCCTCTTTCCTATGATGCCATCTAACTCCACTAACTTGTACCAGTCTACTGATATGGGTGTTTCTTCCCAAGAGCTCCACATCCATCACCCTTACCACCTCGGCCAGTAAAACTCCAAATTTGGGACTGAAAGGGTGGAGAGGATCCCATTCCCATACTTTTACTCTTTTTAGCTAATCCACCACCACCTTACTCCTTTGGGTTCCTTCAAAACATCTGGAGATGTGCTATCCTACCATAGAATATGTATTCAACAAGGGGTCAGGAAAATTGATAATGATAATGATTCGGCCTTCCACACTTGTGTAAAAACACTCGGGTAAGGTCCTGTGTAACCGTCCTCCTTGCCAGGTTACCTTGTCTGCCACCTACCTGGCTGTCATTCTCATAACGTCGCTACTTGCTCTCAAAAGTCTCACCTCCCGACCATCCAGTAAAAACCATTTTTCCACCACTCGAAGACTCCTTCAGGTTCCCCTCAGAGATGACTGCCTGATTTACCACTTCGGCAAACTTCATCAGCTAGAAAATATTCACTTGAGACATCATTCCACATTTAATTCCACCCTAAAATCGTCTTGCGGAAGGGGTTTCGTCGACTCAAAATGCTGAAAAAAACATTGTATATATGTAAAGTGTCCAGTATATTTTATTTTAGACATATTACCTTGAGTTAGCCTCATGAACTCTACGGCTTTCTCCTGTCTAAGCGTCTCTGGATAAATGTTCTCAATAAACGTATCCTGAAATTACTTCCACTTCATAGATTTCAGCTGCCCATTCTGAGTCTGAATGTCCCACTAATGTTTTGTTTTACTACACAAAATGATAGATTCCAACTTGACTCTCTTCTCAATAGGTGTCTCTAGGTGGTCAAGTATAGTCTAGGTGGATTCTATCCAGAACTCAGCTTTCTTCGGACCACACTCTTCAGTAAAAGTCAGCGAGTGATACAACTGAAGCTCCCTCGTAAGATCAGGAATACTTTTGACAACCAGTACTAGGTCTATTTCCATCATTTTCATGTAACAAGTGAGGTTTTATGGAAACAGTCCCCCCATATCATCAATTGGTACTATTGGTGCCTCAGGTTCACCCGTTGGAGGACCATTTTTAACTATACCCCCGCTCGACCTCTCACAAGCGTTGTGGAGGAATAATTCTGCAAATCGAAATATGCATCTTAGAAAATAGTTCACAATGTTATCACAATTACACACATCCAAATTATTCATATAACTTCACAATTATTTCATTCAATTTCAAAATTAGACACCATTTTCATTTCAATTTCACAATCAAGGTAAATAAATAGTTTATGTTCAGCAATCTACATATAATCCTTTTTCTCATGCATGCCTTAAATAATGCATGTCACAATAATATAGAGTGCCTAGATTGATGCATATAGACAAGGTACTCATCCCATTCTAGGCCACGAATCAATAATCATCAAATTCAACAAATAATAATCAAATCACACAACAAGTGCATCACCCAAGGTGAAATAATATTCAAATGTAACGCCAAACAACAAAAACAGCAATCCCACCTTGAGTACTAGAGGTTTTCCCCTATAAATGGGTTTGAAACTCCCATGCATGAGCTCATTATCAAACCCCGACTTTCCCTAATTCTCTGTCCACCTTCCCAAAATAGTATGATGAATGAGGAAGAAAGAAAACATGCCTTTGATACCAATTTGTAACGTCCCGACCCGGGAGCCACTAAACGGTGCTCTGAGTAGGTTGGTCAGAAGCCCTAATGCATGCCTACCCATATGCTAGAGGGTGCATACTAGCAGCGATGGTCTATTAAGTTAGTCTTGGGGAGACTACACCCTCTATTTTCAAAAAAAATACCAGTGGAAGTAAATAAGAAATAATAGAAACACATATAAATATAACAGTACAATGTCACTAGAATAATCAAAGCCGTAAATACAATACTCAACTGAATGGTAAAACATTACATGACTATGCAAGTTCCAAGTGTCTACAATGAAACTGAAAGTAAAGACACTACGACTCCAAATGGGTCTCGACCCACATCAGGCTCCCTCTTCCATGGTCTAACCCAAAAAACACTCTAACCGGGTCTTTATCCCTTGTCCATTCCTGCAACAATAAAGTCTATTTGAGTACCAATCAGGAAACCTGAGTAGGGTGTGAGTACGACTCAATATATCAACACTAATAGTGTCAAAAACAAATATAGTCATAAGCAATGTCTGTAGTTGCATTAATAATAAGGAAAGAAAATAGGGAAAAGAATTATATTTATCTAATTAACCTTTCTTTAACACGTTAAACATCCAGGTTCTCGAGAATGACCAAAATATAATGCCTGCTTTGGCCCATGTTGGAGCCTAAACCATTTCCCCTATTCAATTCATAATTACTATGTCAAAATATTTTGTTTATGAATATCCAAATGAAACCATAGTACAAAATAAATGAGATAGTGTAGAACATCATGTCTAGCACACATGTGAGTATTTGGAGCATCAGTCCTTGTCTCACAACCCCATGGATATTTGGAGCATCAGTCCTTGTCCCATAAAATATCAATTTCATGAATGTCATTGGTTCTAGAATTCCATGTCTATAACCCTTGTGGGTATTAGGAGAGTCATTCCGTGTCCCACAACCCTTTTATCAAATCAAATATCCAATTCACATATACAACCATATTCAAATGTTTAATCATCTTTATCCTTCAATCATAACTCTCACCCACATTCAACTATATCCAAAATTCACAAAGAAATGCATAACCAAACCACTAATTAATTATTTATGCCATGACATTTATACAACTGCATATTCTTAACAAGATGAGATTGTGGGATTGGATTTTAGACCACGTACCTCAATTTATTGATTGACGTTAGCCCAATGAAAATCCCCAAAATCCGAGGAGAACAACATTGTCAATCAAGTTATGGATCTAAATCCTTAAAACCAAAATAATATCAAAGGAATCAAGATATTGAAAAAATAGTTCTAGATCTGAAATCCTAGATCTATACCATAACTCATAAGTTTAGATCCATGGAATCGATGGAAATCTCCCTTGAAAAGATCAAGGAATGTTAAAGGAAAGATTAAAGACACAACAAGATGAAATCTACATACTTAAAAAAGAGAGGATCTACAATCCGAGCCTTCAATCTTGAGAAAAGGTTTTCGGATCATCTTGGAATCTCTCCATGAGGCTTTGGAAAAACGGAGAATTTGCCAAGCCCGAGCCAAGGTTGGAAGAATAAGGAAATTCTGAGATTTTGGTGGTTTTAAAAAGGATTTTCGGAATTAAAAACCACCTTCATGGTTTCCTGGATAGTGGCACACAGATTGTCACACCATGCGTAAACCATGTAGACCTCACTGTATGGATTTGCACTTTCCACACGGTCTGGTCGCATGGTTTGTCATACTGTGTGTAAACTCTGCATACCTCTCTGTCCAGTTCGGCATGGTTGGCACAGTTTAGTCGCACAGTTTGTCAAAAAAGTGTGAAACTATGCACAACGCACTGCCCATTAGTTTTACTTAAAAGTTCATAAAAACACACCACAAGTCACCACTCCAAAACAGAGGAACATAAAAATAACAAAAGTACCTGAAAACGTGCCCCAGAATGACTTCAAAAAAGGCTGGGATCTTACAGGATTTATCTCCAATTCAAAAAGGAATATATTCTAATGTTGCACCAGTTTATAAATTAACATACATGTTCTATTCTTAAATACTAATTTTTGGATATTATTTTTTTGGTATCTAACAATCCTATTTTTATATGATACTATTTATACATGTTTTATAACATATTTTATTCTCCAGTTTTATTTATGTGAAGATAAATAATATTATTTTCAGATAAACACATCTGTATTTGTGATAACAGGTGGGATCATATATTTACCACTGATTAATTGGTTAGTGTTTAATATATAATGAAATCAAGAAGGTAAATGGGCAGTAGAGAAAACCTAAATCGGTACAAAAGTTGAATCCCAATACTAAAGAGGTACACAGATTGTATCCAATACTAAATAGGTACACAAGTTGTTTTCCAAGCATAAATAGGTACATGGGTTATAAATGGAGCCTAATGATGTACACGAGTTATTTACTATTCTTAAATAGGTACAAAAGTTTTCTCCCAAGGCCACATTGATTTAAGAATCATGTTGTGATTCTTACTCCACTATGAGGTTTTATAATTGTATTCTTATGTTTTTGATATTTTTTCAAAACATTCGAAATACTTTTCAGGTTTCCAATATTCAATATTGTTTTTATATTCTTTATGTATATGATATAATTTTTATTCCACTTCGATGAACTTATTACGGTCTTATATATCAGTGATCCTTTTAGAAAATATTAATATACTTATCCATGTTGTGTCTCCTTATGATCGCACCATTATGATTTATAGAAATGTTTCCCTCAATAATCATTTGAGGTCACTCCATTACTATGGTTACATTCCCCATGTTATATGGTAATGCTTAAATTGAGATATATTCATAGGAAGATAATGTATGGTGGTATTATGAGGAATTTTTTAGAAGTATTATTGACAATGATATATATATAGTTTATCTCTGAATATACAAAACCAATCAGTTCTTGGTAATTGTGTGACTATTGAGAGATGTAACATTATTTTTATTTTATATATGTTTATCTTGGATTATATTACATAGTATGAAAGTGAGAATGTAAACAATGTGTTCTTAGATCTTGAATCCAGAGAGCGGAACCCAAGTAACCTAAGTTGGTTTTAGATCATGGATTTATTATTTATGGATTTTAGATTAGCTATTTTAGGGATTATGGTCATAGCGAATTAGTGGAAACCCTATGTATAAGTCAAAGTCATAAGTCTATGCACTATATAACATAATTGAATTATAGTAAAGTATATATTTTATTTTTTCCCTATAAATAAAATCAATTTCTAGATACTTAAATGGATTCAGTATCTAGTACATATTTACATATGGTTAATAAACCTAAAAGGGAATGTTGGGCATTAAATAAATATTCATCTGGTGCATGATAAGGATGACTTACTGTACATCTATTTTGACACAATGAAAGGATATTATTTTTTTAATCACATTATCTTACAAATTTATGATGAATGATTTATTATGTTATGAAGTTAGGTTGTGGAATATCAGGGAACCCAACCTATAAAATCCTAGAATAAACCCTCAATTATTTAAATTTAACTAAAATATAATGTGATGACTTTAAAGAGTTTCAAATTTAAAATTTGACTTTTTTAAAATTTCATTATAATGTAAATATTGAAAACTCATTATTAAATATTGAGGTTTTCAATAATTTCTACAGAAAGGATAAAACATTTTAACAATAGATTTTATGGGAAACCAAATGATTACCACTTTATGAAACAAAATGAGATGCAAAATAGAGTGAAATTAATTTTGATAATTATATCTGAGTTCACAAGAAATATAATGATCCTTATAGGGATACCTAATGAAAATAATAATGGGAATCTTGTTATTGGACCTTTATTGTGATATTTTTTTAATCATTTAGAGGGTCCACTTAAAGACAAAGTATTCATTGTCTCATTATCATAGTATGAGAAGTTCATTTTAGTTGATTATTATCCAGAAGGTGAGGCTAACCAATGGTGGAGTCTCATTATGAATATGTAAAATAAGTTAGAGGGTGACAATATATTCTATGAGGGATTAAAAATGGAATTCTACATCAAATATTTGCTCATAACTCATCACAAAAAATGGGGAGAGAGGTCTTAGATTTGTAATAACAATAAAATTAATAGTTGTGTACTTATGTAACAAGATATATAAGAATTCAAATGTGAAAATATATTTTTACCTCTATCATTGACTGAAATATAGAATTATTCTTTTGTGAACTAGAATAAAATTTAAATATGAATAAGATATAAAATAAGTTTTTACATATTAATTGGTGGGCAATGTGAACATAATGTGGAAATGGAAATTATAGTCTGTAATTATTCTCATGGTTTTGAGTATACAAATGTAGAAATAATTCTCCTTATTTATTTATGCAATAAAAACCGTGGATTAATTTAAATTCATCCATCCACCTAAATAAAGAGTGGAATGAATCATTATGTTTCCAAAATAAAACAAACATCTACAACCTTTGAAGCCAATGAAACATGAAAAACCTAAACAATCACCACATATTAAATTAAATTTAAAAATTTTGTTAATCAAGATGATTATCAAATAATTATCCTACACTATATATTAGTAGAAGAATTATTGTGTTATTTTTATAGTAACAATAGTAAATTAAGGAATTTTTTCAAAAGGAATCTGATCACCACACTAAGGACTTGATATTGAAGATAACTTCCAGTTGTAGGACTATTGAAACCACAATATATGTTGTATTACTCACCTATTTGGAAATTTTGATGTAATTTTGTAACTTTATTGTATATCTAAACCACCAAAATTGTGAAATCACATTCCATATCTCAAATCAACCTAGGATAATATATGACTATTAGGATTACCATAAACTATTTGGGTAAATTAACCATGAGGGGTAGTTTGCCAAATATTATAACCATAGGTGAGTTTTCTAGTCTTATAAAAGTTATTAAGATTGATAAATAAGTAAATAAAAATAAAAATGAAAAATATTATAGATACCAATTGATAACATCATTGGTAGGTAACATTTTAAACTGGTAGGATGTAATTTATTTATGTGGAGGGGAATACAATGACCCTAAATTATGGACCTTGTAAAGCTGATGTTATGTTAAATAACATACCATACAGGATACACCAAACATAAATGATGCACAAAATATTATTATAAAGTTACTAATAAAGCTAAAACATATGATAAAACATTAAATTTTATTACCTTTTAATGATAAATAATAAATATGAGTTAATATTGAAAAACGTTTTTTAATAAACTTCATTTTAATTGTATTATATAAATATATATATATTTCAAAATAATTAATTTATAATTGTTAGAATGTAAATATGATAAAATATATTTTATATGTGAATTCCTAATCTAAAAAATTACTTTTTATAAATATTTGAGTTCTTTTATCAAATGGATTATTTTTAATCAAGAATATGGTTTTTATGAAAATTATAATTTTTATAATTTTACAATTAATAAGTGTATCATATATGTTTGAAAAAATATTTATTTAATAAAGTATTTATTTATAGAATAAAATTATTAATTTTTATATATTCTTTGAGATAATAAATCCAATTTAAATCATTTATATACCTACATACAATTTTATTTAAATAAAAATAATATTCGGTTTTTTCATCCTTTTCATTGAATCAAATATTTTCAAGATGAGATTCAGTTCGGGCATGCATGAAAACCTTGTTCATTTAAATTTTTTATAATTAACAAATTTATGTCCTGGTAATATATAATTTTATATATAATGTCTTACACATTAATATTAATCTTAAAAACAAACATTTATTAAAAATTATTTTTCCAAGATTAAGTGTGTTTATTTTAAAAATAATGCATTGAAAATAACATAAAATTATTTCATAAAATTATATTCATATTTTAAATCATAAGGATAAAATTTGGTAAAATTTTTAGTCTTTAACCTTTTCATTGAAATAAATAAATAATGTTAAAATATAATTACCAGGGTAAAAGTAAATTAGGGGAAATGATAAAAAAGGTCAATGAAATCATCCTAAAAAATCATGGTTGTATCATAAACGTGTTTTTGAGGAGTTTCTTACCCAAAACAATGTTAAAATTGTATATTTTCAATTTATTTTCAATTATCCCTTGAAAAGGAAGGATACATTCTTGGAAATGTATGAGTTTCTCCTAAAACCACCCTTATCTTAACTTATAAAAGAGTCACATCCACAAAAATTCGAGACCCACTATCCTATTCAATTTCTCCTTAAAACTATTCCAATTTTGTACTCTTTAAAACTATACTAATAAAAAAATATTTTGGTCAACCATAGTTTTTAACTGCATCATCTCTATGGATTTTTTCAAGACAAAAACCAAGCTTCCAACGTGAGTGTGACTTTCTATTAGTCATTTATTTTACTATAATCCTTCCTAATGTTCTATAAAATTATTTAGATAATAAAATTAGTATCATTAATATAATTTAATATCATTATATTATACAAATAAAAATTATTTACTTCTTCCATAAAATTTTAAAATAAAATGAATGTGATTTTTTCATTGTGTGGATTATCGCCTCCACTAAGTAAATATTTTTGTTTTTTATATTGTGTTTATTTAATTATACAAAAATAATAATAATATGTTTCTTCAACATAAAAAACAACAATATAATGTCATTATTATTCTTTTATAATGATATTATACTGATAACCATACTCACCTATTTAGATGTAACATGTTCGTGTTGGGTTTGAGTTAACCACCTAATTTTATAAATGCTCAAAAAATATATCATGGATGAATCTGGGAACACAAATACTAATGTTATTATAATTTAATAAAAAAATAATGTTTTTTATACAATATTTATATTAATTATTTAAATTGGTATTAAAATATCATATTTACTACTAAAAATAACAAAATTAGATGACACTGATATAATTTTCATGAATATTTATGAAGAAAACAATATATAAATTAATAAAAAATGATAAAAATGGTCCGTATTAATTTAAATATAAAACAACAATATTACTATGAATGTATCTAATAAATTTAACATTGTTATCCATGAAGGTAAGCACATGCACTTAATGTATCATAAATATGGTTAGTGACTCGTCTGAAAACATGTTTTGAGACAAATTTTTTATGAAGTTAATTTTATTTAAATAGAATTTATACTTCCAAACCAATATATAATATCATTAATTATCTTTATTAGTGGAATTTTAACTTAAAATTCAATATTTTGCTCATTGAAGGTGTTTTTATTAATGTGTTTCTTAAGCTTTAAGATTTTTCTTTTTAGATTCCTCTCTTTGAGACATGTTTTGAATTATCAACCAAATTAAAATGATGTTGTGTGTATCTTACATATTTGAGCTATTATATCACTAATTATATTTTATTCATTGTAATGTTAATTCCATTCAAATCTCTTTCTATTTCTCTGGGATTTGATTTAAATGATCCTCAATATATAAGGGGCTCTGTTGACTCAAATATTATTCTACAGTAATAATCACTCAAAAATCATTATAATATTTCAAGACTAAAGTATCCTACCCTATGATGATTTTATGTAGTATTCTACTCATTTTTTGGGGGGAATTCTTGATTCACACCAAATTTTTCTTCTATTATGGATTTATTATTTTATAAATAAATGTAATTGTTTTTAATAATAATTACCTACTCTTTTAATAGACATTTGTTATATCAATGTTTTTACATCCCCACAATGCTCTGTTTTCACATGAGGAAACAAATATTTTATCTATATTTATTATTTCATTCTCTTTTCTCAATTTTTAAAAAATGTATCATTATCCTTTAAATGAATTTAGCTTTCAGTAAAATGTGTTTGAAATTTTTGAAGTGATTTTCCTAACAATGATCTTATGTTATTCCCTTCAACTTCACATTTTGAAATATTCTTTATTTTTTATCATAGTATCTTTTTTGGAATTTTTTTGAAAAGTATTTTCAATAGGGTTTCTCTTCACCCTAAAATTTTTGTTTTTGTAATGTGACCATAAAAATCACAGCTTTTGAACATAATATTAAGAAATTATTATTAAAAAACAATTTATGTGATTTTATTTGCATTTTCAAAGGATATTCTCTAATAGATTAACGATTTTTATATTAACCTATATAAGATCTTCTGAAAAACCTTTTTTTGGAGTTTATGTTTTTGGAATTGCATGATCATGTCTTTTTTCTATGATACCATTTGGAAAATTATTGAATACCATTATCATATCATGGGTTATTTATGATAATATGAATGATTAAATTTATATGGAAGACACACACATATATATATATATATTAAAATGGGGTGGTATTATATCTCCCACTAAGTTATTTTTAATTCATAATATCTTATTATATTCTAATGTTACGTGGGTTCTATCCTAATCATAATGAGGTACATGGGTTGTACCCCAAGCCCGAAAAGGTACACATGTCATAGACTAATGCTAAAGAGGTTTATGGGTTGGTTACTAAGAATAAATTGGTACATAGTTTATAGAACATGACTAATGAGGTATATGGGTGATTTCATAATCATAATAGGGTATGTTGGCTATATCCCAAGCCTCATATGTTATGAGAATCAAGTATTTATGCCTAATACACAATGTGATTTTATTTTCATGTGATTAAGATTGTATTATTTTAATATGTTATCCCAAATACATTTCATGTTTACATAAATCCTGATTATTGTAATATGATTTAAAGCTTTAATATGTTTTATATTCATCTTAAATGACCTTACCATGGAATTATTGTCATATGATACTTTTATTAGGTATTTCTATCCTTTCTAATGTTATCCCACATGCTTATTATCCAACACTTATGATCTGTTGATATGTTCCGGTTACTACGAATTTGAGATAACCACTTTCTTGTGTTTCCATTCCACATGATATGATGGTTTTCTAATATTGTGAGACATTTAGAAGAACGTGTGGTGTGGTATGATTTTTGAATAATTTATACTATTATTTTCATTTAATATGATTATGTATTTGGTCTTTAATGACAGTAAACATATCATTTTAAGATTTATGTGACAATTATGAGGTTTAAATTTAAAATTTTGATTTGTTTATTTTTGGTATATTTAGATTTGATCATTTCCATTAGTATCAAAGACAGTGTGTAAATAATTTGTTCTTAGCTCTGAGAATAAGAGAGTGGGTACTAGGTTGATTCAGTTGGTATCAAAGAATGTTTCAATTGTTTTTAGAGATGAAATTTACTATTTTTGGTGATTATGATTAGTGAACATTATTGGAAACTCAATGGAAGCGTTTTTGTGATAATTATTAGAACAATATATATTATTTAAGAGTTAAAGTAGATATTTTGTGGTTTTTTCAAGCTATAACATCCCTCTATGGATACTAAAATTGGATATAATATCTGTAATACATGTACCAAGGTGTAATAAACCTTAAAAGGGTGTGTTGGTTATTAACTCTATCATCACTTGGTTTATGAATAAGAGACCTTACAATACACTTGGTTTGACACTCTCAGGAGGAATTATTTTGTTAATCTCATTCTATTATTAGGAAATTATGATAGATTTACCATGTTAAGGAATTTGGTAATGGAAAATGAGAAAACAAAACCAGAAGAATCCTATATAAAAATATGAGTGATTTAGAATTAACTAAAATTTAATGAGATTTATACAATGACTAACACATTTTAAAGTTGAATTTTTCCATAGTTACCTTATGAATCAAATATTAAATACTTCTCATTAACTCGTTTTGTTATATGAATAATTTGAGTATGGAGAGACCATGTTATCAGTGGCTGTGATTGAAAAAACAATAACTACCCAAATGAGAAACCAAATTGGATGGAAAATGGATTAAAACACTTTTTAAAAATTCTATCCTAGTTTGCGAGAAACAAAAAATCTTGTTGGTATGATGAATGCACTAAGTATGGGGTATCCTACAATTAATTAATTTATAAGATATCATCCACTGTCATTTATTGTATCTTATTATCCATATATTTTTAGTTTATGGATAAATTTTTGGGAAAAAATATTTTTTGTTTTTTCATTGCTTGAATAATGAAAAGTTCATTTTAATTGTTTATCATTTAGAAGTTGAGTCTTAATAATTATGTACACTCATTAATATTTTGAAAATGGATGAATATTTTACTATATCGAATGAGAGTAATTCAAAATGCTATTCATCGATTAATATTTCCCCTAAACAATAAAGATAAAAATATGGAGGGAGTTACTATAGTTGAAAAAAAAGATAAATCAGTGAGTAACTATAATGATATATTCAAGAGATATGAATGGAACACCTCTATATTTATTTTTGACCCCATGTTTATGGTTAAATATTTATTTTCTGTCCTAAAGACAATACATTGAAAGTAATTAGTTATAACAGGTTTTGATAGTTATAAATAGGTTTTTTGATGTACACCTAAGGTGGAAATGAAAACAGGTGGTGTCATTTTTGTCCTAGTTTTGGGAATATGAAAAAAAATATATTTTTACTTAGAATTTAATTTTATAAAAATAATGGATTAAATAAAATACAACCTTATAAATGTAGAAAATGTAGGAAGAAGCATCGGTTGGTCAATCTCCATGGAACTGGTAATTTATTTAAGTGTGATAGAGAAGGTCATCGAGTACATGAATGGAAAGTAGATATGAAGGGACTAATAATGAAATTGATAATGGGATGTCCTAAATTAAAGGAAACACTTAGTACAATTATTCAATTTTAATGTGTATAGGAATTATTACAAACAAAATTGTTCCAAACCAAAGGTTAATGATGACAACCAACATCAACAAACTCTTATCCAGTGGGAATAAAGAAAATCCTAAAAAATCACTATGACAGATGAAAATCACGAAATTGATATGGATCATCAAAAATTAAGGAATAATAATCCTTTACTCTTTATTAGTGGATATTATATTTGGAAGTAGTTTTTGTAACTCAAGAAAGTCAAGTTATTTTTTAAATAGCATCTGGTGACCAATACAATGTATGTTTTTAATAAAACTTATAGATATATGAATATTATAACCCAAGAAGATGTTTTATTATCCATACATTAGATAAATGTTTTGTTATTCTAGAAATGGATGGGAAAAAAATTAAAAAATTTGGTAAATAACATTCCATATCTCAAATTAATTTATTATCATTTACCACTACAAGGATAAATATGGACTCTATAGATAAATTAATCATGATAGGTAGTTATCCCAAATTCCATACCTATAGGTGAGTTTCATAGACTTTTCTAAGATAGTAATATTGATATATCTTTGAAAAAACAAATATAGAGTTTTATTTTAGAAAACATTTTAAAACTTCATTAGTATGTAATATTTAAAATTTCAAGGATGTAATTTATTTAGGGGGAAAATATAACTGTCCAAAATTAAGGACCTTTCAAAATAGATGTTATGTTAAATTATTTGTGTTATACACCACAAAAAAAATAAAATAACTACAAAAAAGTTGAATAAATTTATTAATAAAGCTATAATAAAAATTAATTAAGTTATCTATTAAAATTTATTACCATTCAAGGATAAATAATTAATATAAGTTAACAATTAAAATCGTTATTTTCAAGAAAAGTAGTTTTATTTGTATTATGTGTATTCTTTTAAAAACAAATTATAAAAAAAATTATAAAAAAATTTGATAAAATAAAATTCATTTTTAATACCTCACCAAAAAAATTTCTTAGTATTTATTTTCCCTATTTTCTGAAATAATTTAATTTGAGTTGAAAAATATTCTTTATTGATAAAATAATATTTTTTTGACTTTATAATTATTTAAGCATGTCATAAAATTTTAAAAAATATTTTATGTTGTAAAATATTTTAGTTAAGGAATAAAAGTATTCTTTATAATATTGTCTTTTAGATCATACATACTATTTCATTTATTTTTAGAACTAAATTTAAATGATAGTTTAATAAAAACAATTTATAGTATTTTATTATAATAATGTATTTCAATGATTATATTCGCTTCATTCATACAGTGAAATACTCATAAAATTTATAATTTTTTTATAATAATTAAATTTATATAATGGTAATTGATAGTTTTAGCAATAATTTGTTATAGATAAATTTTATGTTTAGAAAAACACATAAAAACGTTTTTATGTGATCCAGGTTTTTTATTTTTAAATTAAATTTTCACATCGTTACAAACATTATTTTATAAATTTATTTTAAATTTTTAATAAAATTGGATAAATTATGTAAAATTGTAAATTTTAATGTTTTTTATTCAACATAATTATTTATGTTTAAAATTAATTACCCAGGTAAAAGTATAGATAGAATAAATGAACTAAAACACTAAATATGGTATCAAAATGTGTTTTTGAATATATTTTTGACACAAATAAACATTACCCTCTATGTTTTTATATTTTTCCTCTATTGGAACATTAATATTCAGTATACATTATTTTAAATTTAACGGTTACTCCCCAAAATACTATTCTATTCACTTATAAGAGAGTGGAATCCCAACTACATAAAATCCAATGGTACCATAGAATTTATCATGTAAACTCTAATAGTCCTATCATTATATAAGCCTATTTTAAATATATATGATAACTTCCACCATTATTTTGCGTAAGGATTTCATCTCCTTTGAGTTTTCTAAGAGAAAACTCAAGCATCCAATGTGAGAATTACTTTATCCAAATATTTTAATTTACTCCACTCCTTTCGATTTTTCTCTTAAAAAATTATATAATAAAATAATTATCATTATTGTACTAAAATTTCATTATAATAATTTAATAATTATTTTTACCCCTTACCGTCAACATAGAAAAACAAAAATATGATAACTATGCATTGTACGAACTACTGACTCCACGAATTAACTTTTTTCATCTTGTTTTTATTTTTATATATATAACACTTAAAATATGATAAAACGTCCTAATAAATATAAATAATATAAATAATATTATATTATAATGTTATTATACACATACTTAACCCTACTCACTAAAGAGATATAGTGTTGTCATGTTTGAGTTGGTTTAACCAACAACATGAGAAAATCCTATAAATATTTATATTGTATGAGTATGGGAAAATAAATAAAAATATTATTATAAGATAATAATACATTAATATTTTGTTTTCTATAATGGTTATATTATGTGTTTATATAATTATCTAAATATCATCATCATTCATCAACATTACCAAAAAACAGACACTAATTCAATTTCCACAAAAAAATTAAAAAATATAAGTAATAAACAGAATATGATAATAAATGGTCAATATTCAATTAAATATATATGGATAATATTTATAATAATATATTTTATAAAATTAATATTATTATTAAGTAAGTTAACATATACATAGAACTAATTTGGAATATACTAAAGATTGATAATCAAACCTAATTTGAGACACAAGTTATTTTATGCACTTAATTAAATTTAAATTGTTTTTATACTAGAAATTGGATATATAATATCAAATATTATCTTTATTAATTTAGTTTTAACATAAAATAAATTATCTCTCTATGTCTCGGGATTTTTATTATAGTTATTCTTATGTCGAGTGATTTTTTTCAGAAATACCACTCAGAGTGACATATTTGGAATTACGCACCTAATTCAATTTAAGTAGTGTATATGTTGGATATTTGAGTATTATATCAAATATTACCTTTTATTCATAATAATTTATATCTATGTTTATTCTGTATCTTTCTCTGCGATTTTATTTTAATTCCCCTCAATGTATAATGGTTTTTTTATCTAAAATCGTTTTCTTGAGTCATAATCACTCTACTTCAATTATATTATTTCAAGATTGAATTATACTACCCTATAATTATGTTGCAATTTATAATCATCTTATTTTATGGGTAATTAATGGTTTACATTGAATCCTTCTTAAATGATTGATATATTTTTTCATAAATAAATATCTATTTGTTAAGGATAATTCCAATGTCTTTAAATAGAATATTACTCTATATCAATGTTTTTAATTATATCTAACTTTATCTTTTCCCTCATGAAAATAATTCTTTTTTAAATTGATCCTTTGAAACCATATATTAATTTTAAATAAATTTTTTTAAACTTCAAATGATGTGTGTTTTTAATAAAGGATTTTTGAAATATTTAAAAGGATTTTACTTACCATGATTTTATATTATTCCCTTAAACCTCAAATTTAGATAATTTTATTTATTATTAAGGTTTCATAATTATAATTGTTTTTGAATTTGTTTTTGGTTTCTCTTAATCTACATAATATATTTTATGTAATGTGAATTGAATATTGATAACTTTTTAGGTTGATACTAAGAAAGGCTTTTTAAGAAAAATCGATTTTATGATTTCTCTTCCATTTATAAAGGATCATTATCTAATGGATTAATTATTCATAAATCATCCTATATTTTATATTCATAAATACTCTATTTTGGATGTTATTATTTTATATCTAATGAACTATTTTTTATGTGAAGGCATTTTGAAATGTTCAGAAACCCATTATCTTTATATGGGTTATTTATAATAAGAAGGATGGTCTTATTTTAAGTGGAACACATATATATGGATGATGATGGGTGGATCTTGTATCAACCACAAATGAATTACTAAATGTATAATTTCTCATGACATCATTAAGGAAAAAAGATATATCCCAACTCTAAATTGGTGAAAGGATTATATCCAGAGCCTAAAGTGGAAAACAATTTAGAGATTAAGTATAAATAAACACACATGTTATATCCGTAGACAAAAGAGGTACATGGGTTGTATGAAAATATGAATGGGGTACATGAGTTGTTTCAAGAACCTAAATAGGTACAGGATATGTTGATCAAGCCAAATATTATTTGGAAAATAGGTTTTACACTTAGTTCACTAAGTGAATTTACTTTCATATTCTTACATATGTTCTATTTTTCTAAGATTTTCCAAATACATTTCATATTTCCCTAATTTCAAAATATTTTTATATTCCAAAAATCTAAAATATGATTATTTTGACACATTGATGATCTTAATATGTTCTTATTATAATATGATATTTTTATCATATATTTCTTTTCTTATCCATGTTGTGTCACATGATAATATTGTAACACTTATTTTTCATTAAAATAATTTTCATACATAGTTTTTTATATCACCCATTTCTTATATTTCCATTCCACAAGTCATTAGGATGATTATAAATTATGATATGTTTAAAAAAGTTCTATTATGGGGTGATTATAAATAAATTATTACAATTAATTTTTAGTAAAATATTTATGTAACAGGTCTCCAAAGACACTAAACCTATCAGTTCATGAGAATTTTTTATGTTTTACGATATGTAAAATTTATTTATTTATTTTTGGTAATTTTAATTTGGTTTATAATACTTACAATCAAAGTGATTATTTAAATAATGTGTTAATTTCTCTGATCTTATGAGTATGGGTCCAGGGTGCTTCAGTTATAGATGAGCATATCACATAACCTACATATAGTGATAAACACATCACATGTATTATATAAGAATGTGAATATAATTTTTTATTATATCATAATAGAGGGTCCAAATGTAAAAATCATCATATTAGTGGATAAATCCAATCCTATTTAAGATCTAACCAAATATATGATTAAAAATTTACCTAACCATCCCTTAGTTAGCTTACCACAAAGTCTTTTATAAGAAAGGTGACATAGTATAAAGGGTATCTTCTTGGTATCTCACCAACATCGGGTAAGAAGAAATATTAATATGAAACATAAAAACCATTAGTATTAAATTTATAGAGTTTGAAACCTTATATGATATTTTCGTAGGGATTCATTCAGTGCACATAGCCCATATTCTACCTTATGGGAATTTCTAAATCTCAATATAAACCATTACTCATACTAATCTTCAAAATTTACAACAAAATATAATTCTCCATGAAGTGAATTTTTTAATGATAATAGAAATCAATATTTTTATAGGTTAATCTGTGTAATATATGTATAAAATATAAAAAATAGATACTACATTTTGTATTAACATGCTACATTTTATATCCTTATACTCATTTTATGACATTCACAAAACCTTAAAAAATAAAAAATCTAATATGAAATTTTAAATTATTTCTTTAGGAGAGCATCATAAACATCACATGTATATATATTGATATTATCTAATTTTTGGTAAATAAGTGTTACTATTTTAATTTATATTTACCATTATACACTAAACAATTCTCGAATAGAATGTATAATTCACTCTGAATATAAATATAATTATATATAATATAATATATTATTTTTTATCATTGAATGTTTTTTAAATCATAATCATTCTCGCAATATAATGAAAATTTATATTCATTTAGAATATTATTCTATTATAGATAAAATCTTTTAGGATCAAAAATTTGAAATTATTTCCTCATAGTAAGAATAGTAAATAAATAATAAATTTAACACCATATATAATATGGTATTCAATTATTTATTGATTTTTTTTAAACTAAAATTATATTTTTCATAAATTTCCATTGATAGTGAGATTATAAAATTCCACATATGATGAAAAAAACCGTGATATATTTTTTATCTTTGGTAAAACAACCTTTACCCTTATATTCTTTTCAAAACATTTTATTGAATCAAATGAATCAAAAACCATGTTTATAAATAAATAATATCATTTATTCTTGAAACCCTATTTTTTAAAATTATATCTTATTATAAAAGTGAAAAAAATATATGAACCAAAATGGACATTTTTATTAAAATTCATTCCATCATTGAAGTTTTTCTCAGTTCCAAATCCTTAATTTGGAAAATCTATTATCCATTAACTAGAAGGAATTGTAATTATTCTACCACCAACACATTATCAATAATGAACTATTATATATTTATTATACTTATATAACATATAGTTTCTATCATATACCATTTAAAAATCTATGAATTTATTTTTATTAAATCATACATATTGTGTAATCTCAAATATGTTTCTTAGGAGCCTTTAGGTAATATATATAATTCATTCTCTAGTGGCCAGGCTATCCATTGTGGAAATATTGAACACCCTTCATGAAACAACTACATAGGTTTCAATGACCATACATAACTACTATAAAAGTATAATCTTATTTATCTATCTAATAAAATTATCCTCATGTATTATAAATAAAATAATAGATAATTGAAATAATATTCCATGCTCAACTATCCTCAAACCAATAAGAAAAAGTATAATAATTTTTTGAACTCATTATATTTGGGTTAACACTTTCATCATAATATGATTTATTTACATACCATTCCATAATAGAAATAAGTAGTCTCACCAAGTCATTACTAACCCAATCATTCTAAGTAGATGACTGGAAACTAATATTCTTACAGTCATATTTAATATAACAATTTTTAAACAATGATTAAGTAGTTCTATGATTCTTATAAAAATCTTGATTCAAGTATTGGTCAACATCAGTAGTTGTTTACATAGGGAGGGATTATGCAAACACAAATATTTTTATATATTATTTAATAAAAAACTATTATGTTATTGTACCAAACTAGATAATTTTCATACATATTCTTTCTCTTGAATACGGATCTTATTTTCAAGTAGGGTAATTATGATTCTATCTATCTATAACATAATAATTTATTATAGGAGTATCATATTAAATATATATTTAACAAGTATGTTTTTAAAATGTACTCCAACTAAAATGAAGATACCTTTTAAACTAATTATATCTATTGGTGGGAGTAGATTCATATTTCACTAAGCAACGAGTCATTTAAGGGGTTCCTTTATTTAACGAGCTAAACTGTTAGAAATAATAATTTCCCTTTTGATTTAAATAAATTTGTTATTGTATAATATGGTTATAGAAAAAACATTCACTTTTTTATTTTATTAAATTGAATTGGAATTAATATATTGGTAATTATCTTTACCATTGAACATATACTCATGGAATAATGATCACATAATTAGTATAAATATATGGTTTTATCAAATCCAATTGACACATACAAAGGAAGTGATGGCCTCAACTACTAGGAATGTTTCATATGAATACCATTTATCAGAGAATCTGAGGGATATATCATTTATGGGAATTTAGGATAACTAAGACCATTTATTGATCCAACAATATATGAATGGGTGGATCCTTTAAAAGGAGAAGTTCATGATCATTATGATCACATCTCAAACCTTGTTCATGGAAACAACCAATGATTGTCCCACAATTGCACATATTACTATTAGAGTGATTTATAGGGTATTCAAGGAATTTTTATAAATAAAATATCGATATGAATATGTACATAAATGTTTATATAATAATGAAAATATTCTCATCATATTATTCTTATTTTATAAATTATTGTTATTTTGATTCAATTGTACAGAAATAGTATTTGTGGTTAATATTCAAATTCAAATGAGGAATTTATTTTGATGAATTATTGGATTTTTTTAATATGTAAATTTTTAGTAAAATATTATTATTAAATAATATTTATTGAATATAAATGATCATATAGTTTTTATGTATGAAAATGTTTTTTAGAAGGGTCTGAAAATTGGTATTATCAAAAAAACAAGTCATTTTGAATAAAAGTGAGTAATTATTTTAAAAGATAAAATTCACATATGAATAAATTTATTTTGATGAAATGAATATTATTGTTTTAATCTAAAAATTCTAAATTATGAAATGGTGAATTGTTCATAATTTTCAGAGAACGTTGAATTTTCGGGTAAAAATTAAATACCATGTAAATATACTTTGTGTATTATGACATCATAATGATCCAAAAGTGATGTAATGAAAGTAATATAAATGTTATTCAAGAGAAAATATATTTTTTTAACCCTACTATTAGGTTTTTTAAAGTTTATTTGTTTTATTTTATAAATAAATTATAAATCTTCCAACACATATAATATATTTTAAGGTCTTAAAATCTTTTCTTTAAATGTGTGACTCACCCCCGCATATCCAAAGGCATTAATTTATTAATTTTGATCCATGGACATAGAAAATAATAAAAACCACCCCAATATTTTAGACCACAATGGAAAAAAACTATTTTTTGGTTTTTATGTTTGGATATTTTACCATAGAGTCTAAAACATAAATAATAAAGAAATTCCCCCACTTTTTTGAAATAATCCCACCCAATACCCCATTTATATTTAGTAAAAATCCTTATAAAACATTTATAATATATTGTTTTATCTGTATAATCCCCCAAACATACACCCAATCATTTAATAATATTCTATTAATAATTTAGAGTCTCACACTCAAGTAAGGAATCTTCCACTATATTTTTTAAAAATGAACTTATTTTTTGCTATCCATTTTAATTTTTATTTTTTCATATTATGATATGTTCTTATATATCCCTCATACTATAATTTTTATTTATAAATGATTAGAGACACCTTTTTCACTAATTAATATTCCTATGATCCTTCATATAACCATAACATGCCAAAACATCATAATGGATATCTCTCGACTCATTTGCATTCAAGAAATTCTTTTTTGTAAGGTCACATTAATTAAATTTTATTATGTTTTAATATGGTCTTAATTATTCTACATACATTAAATTTAATTAATAAATTTTTATGTCCCCTTTCCCTCTAGTTAAGCCTCCAATGATCCTTTATGTACACCCATTAGCATAATGAAATATAGTTAGGAAATTCTTATCCATTCAAGTTTATTCATTACTTTATGCCTTCAATTTCAAATTTTATAATGTTTGGATATATATTTAAATTTATCTATTACTTCCCATTTTATGTATATGTGATTATATTCTACTTTCTCTCTCATCAACCCATTTTTATGAGTCATTAAGTGACGCAATTATGAAACAAAATTTCATCGCAATCTTCTATGCCAAAATAATTTGGTTGTGACAACCATACACCTTTCTTATCAAGGGTGTTCACATTTGTGCATGTACACTTTTTTATTTGGTGGATACACATATTTACTCTATTATACCTAATCATAGAATAAATTATGATGATGAATGAATCAATGTTTTATGATCTATTTTGAAAAAATAATAATGAGAATGAAATAAATATTATGGGTGCACCGAGAAACAATTCCAATGGATTTTATAATGTTTATTATCTCGATACCTCATATTGGGATAGGAAGTACCCATGATTCCATTATGTGACTTTTTCCACCATGCTATCTTGGTGTCTTATCCTTGAGATATGTTTTTGATTCAATGTTTTATGTTGTATCCACATTTTTAATGATATTATTATCATGATATAGCTTGTATCATTGTCATATTTCTGATCCCTATTCTTGTTATGGCCTATTGATCTGAATATTATCTTACAAGTATTATCTTCTTCATTTATTACATTTTTATTTCATTACAGGGATTTACATCTCAAATTTTTTTTATATTTGTCCACAAGTTATCTTGGGATATTTTATAATAAATTGATATTTTAAAGAATGTTAAGGATGTTTTAAAAATATTATCTTATCCCATGTTCAAGATGTTATTCTATGTACCTAATTCATAAATAAAATATAGTTATTTATATTTTGGGATATATAATATTTAGTAGTATCTAATAGATAATGAATTAATGTGAAATAAAGATAAGTCTTGTTATAGTTGGTAATAACGAAAATTTTTAGTTATTTTTGGGATTAGGATTAGAAAACTATAGAAATATCATTAGTGATAATACTATGTTTAAGAAAACAAAACTAAATTTTTTATGTAAATATTATATTTTTTTAATGATAATACATATCTTTTTGGAAACTACAATTACACATTATGTTGGAACAAATGTACCTAGGGGTAATAACACTAACAAGGTGTTCCAGACCTAACTCTTGGTAACCTAGTATATGAAGATGTGCTTTGTTGTGAACCTTCTTTGACACCCCCAAGTGAAATGATTTAGTAAATTAATAATATCATTATGAAATATTAGTAAGGGAACATAAAAAATGTACATAAGCATATATGTTAGGAAATAGATCCTGGATAACGTAGATTAAATACTACAAATTCCCATATTAGGGAAATAATTGTAATTTATACGTTATCCCTTTAATATATTTATATTTCCCTTTATGTGTTTAATATTCACATATAATCATCATTAATTTTACTTTTATACTACAAAATGGTTGGAAATATGTGGAATCAGGTAAAAAATCAATGGGATGGGAAATGTGACGACTATCCCAAAGAGATAATAAACCCAATGGAAGCTAGAATCTAGAACATTATGATGATATATATGATTCATACTCCACATCAAAACATGGATCTAGAGGAGCATCGAAACCCTCTTATTAGAGAAGAAGTTGTGATTATGAGATTTACACGATAATGGCATCCTAATTTCAATGGATTGTCTGAAACATTAATCAAAAAATAATGAATCAATTCCATTGAGAAGATATTCCCCATAAATCAATGTTAGGAAAATGAAAAGGTTCTTCTAGATGATTATTATATAGAGGGGGAAGCTAATCAATGGTGGACATTGAAAAAAACAATGCTTAAGGAAGCGATATATGTAATGGAGTGTAAGGAATTCTAGAAAATGTTTTTTATAAATATTTTTCTCACACCATATGACATAAAATTGAAATTTATTTCCTTTCCTTGAAGAAAAAAGAAAATGAATATATCTTGGTGTACGAGGAAAACGTTACAAAACATTAATGATACACCACTTTCTCTTTTGATACCCAAAAATTCGAGGGCTGCTGCTTTTTTGGTGTTATAAAATCATGACTACAAAAATATATGGCAATCCATGACTTTGATATCAATAAGAAATTTTTTTAATGTGATATCAATGTCGAAATGGAGATTGGTAAATCCCAAGGGTTTCATTGGGATAAGAAGCTAAAAGTAGATTTTTAATTCTGGTGGTCTGAATGATAATTCTAATGATGTCAAGAATGTTAATCATCCAACATGTATAAGGTGTTGGAAGAAGTAACAGAAAATTTACTTATGGGGGAACAATTGAATATTTTTGTTGTGGGAAGGAATTACACATAGATAGGAATTGATGAAAAGAGAAATCCACTAATTCAATAGAGGATCATAATGCTTCATTCAACCCTCTGTGCATTTCTAGTTTCATCAACTACAAGGAACCATGGATCTTTTAAAACTAATGGCTTAAGCCAAGGGTTTTTGGAGACGACCAAAAACCTTTATGGAATCAAGGGTGATATTTGTTTCATCACTACTATAGAGGGTGATCCCAATAACTAATTGTTGACTGTTATTATTATAAATCATTGAAAAATAGTGAATGTACATTTTGATTCTTGTTTTATGCATTCCTTTATATAATCAATGTTTTGTAAAACTATTCACATACCCCCACAAATCATGGAGGTGGGGGTGTCAGGGAAAACAGAAAATGGATAAATTATATAATCCTAATAATATATCTCATCCCCTATCATAATTTGTGGGATACACTTCCTAGTGATGTTTTTCATACTTCCTTTGGTGTAATTTTATGTAATTATCAACATGGATTAGATTTCTATATATATAGAAAACATAAATTTCATGGAGAAGAAAATCAATAACAATATTGAAAATCAACCCCATGAATTTGAACAAGTGTGAGGGGGAAGGTGAGTATTATTTAGGACCAACATCTCAAGCAATGATATTATTTCCCAATCAGCATTTTTTTCTATTTGAAATGATTTATTATAAGGAAATAATCATTCTTGAATAAATTACCAATGTGAGTTAATACCTGGATTTGTTTCCTGAGGAATTTCTAAGTCCTCCTCCTAGGTGAGAGGATGAATATTGAATCAATCTTATACTTGTGGAATTAACAATATCAAATAATCTTTATAGAATGGATTTTGTGAATCTTGGGGATCTTAAGAAACAAAAAAGGAGAACCCAGATAAAGGTTTCATATAACCAAGTTCATCCCTATAGGGTGAACCATTCATCTTCTTTGGGAAGAAGGATGGGTTAATGCGCCTTTATATTGATTATTTGAGCTTATTATGATTGGGATAAAGAAAAATTATCATTTTCCACAAATTAAAGAATTTTTATATCAATTACATGGAACAAAAAACTTCTCTATGGTGTTTTCATGGTTGAGATATTACTATGTTAAAGTGGAAAAGGAAGTTATCCCCAAGACTACATTTTGAATAAGATATGGGCACAGTAAATTCTTAATGATGCCTTTTAGGATCACTAATTATCCAAAAATAATAATAGACTTGATAAATTGTGTCTCCAGATATTACCTTGAAACGTTTGAGGTAGTATTTATATATGGTAGTCTATTATACACTAACACCAATAAAGAGCAAGAGGATCATATGGGCATTGTGCGAAAAAAACATGAAAAATGATAAGATTTGTGAAAAGTACATAAAATGTGATTAATGATTGAATAATGTCTCATTCTTCTGGAATATCATCATAAGAAATGGGATATATGCAGATCCTTCAACGATAGAAGAAATTGAACGATGCATAGGACAACATCCAAGATAGATATCCATAGTTTCCTTGGATTATCATGGTACTATCATCAATTCCTAAGAAATTTATCACATTTTTCAAACCCTATAACAAAGATAACTCGGAAGGGAGGAAATTTACCATAGAATGCAGAATGTGAAGACATATTTGTGTAATTTAAATTGAGGAATATCATTTAAAATGTTCATACACTACCCACAAGTGGTGATACATTCTTCATATTGAGCGATGCTTTGAAAAATTGCTTGCATTAAGTGTTAATGGTGAATTAAAAAGTCATAGATTATAATTCATTGGTGTTGAATGTTCACAAATAGAACTACCCAACACATTATCTAGAGTTTGTGTAAGTGATATTCACCCTAAATATATTTCTGAATTATCTATTTGGTATGAAATATGAAATTCATATAGATCACAAAATCCTCAAGTATATATTCACCCATAAATAGTAAAATATGTAACAATGAGGATGATTTGATATGATTAAAGACAATGAGAACTCCATTCACTATCATCCCACGAAAGTGAATAAAGTGTATGACTCTATATTTATAAATGATCCATCAATTTTATCACTTATGAGAACTGATAGGGATCTAATTATATTAAATTTAGAAATATACACATGGGAATAATAAAGGAAGAAACATCATCAATCCATTCACAAATTATTGATCAAACATCTCATATGGTCAGGATGAAAAATGATAAAATTAATGATGTGGGAATTTTTAAGAAAGTGGAAACTATATAAAAAGTGAAATCATCAGATTTGAATGTTAATAAAGTAGGATATGTGAGATTGAGGTCAAAACTAAGTGTACCCTCTAATATTAAGTTAAAGGAGCTATTAGATGATAGACATAGCTCAAAATTCTCCATCCAACTAGTAAGAATAATGATAAATCAATATCTCCGAGAACACTATTGGTGGGACAATATAATTAAGGAGATCATTAAGTATACATCAAAATATCTTATATAAAATCAAGTGAAAGAGGAATGTAAAAAAATCCAACTGTATGATGAAACAATTACTCATACCAACATTGAAATGGGATAGAATCACTATGTTTGTTATTAGTAGACTTCTGAATACATCTAGTGGAAATAAATCTATATAGGTTATTTTTTATATACTTACAAAGACATCTCACTTTATCAAAATTTGAGAGGATTTTTCACTGGACCAACTTGCATGGATATACATCATTAAAGTGGTAAGAATGAAAGGAGTAAAGCTATAAATTATATTTGATCAAGATCCAAGATTCACCCCTATATTATAGAAGAGTCTCCATATTTATATGAATACTGGTTTAAAATTAATTGTGGATTAACACCCTCAAATCGATGTCCAATCTGAGTGGACAATTCAGAAACATAAGCACATGTTGAGAGCATACTAAATTGACTTCAAAAGAGGATGGGACCAACATATTTATCTTGTTAAGTTCCGTTAAATGAACATTTTCCACTCTATCCTCCAAATAGCTCTTTATAAATCCCTTTATGGGAGGTGGTTTAGAACACCTCCATAGTGGGATGATTTTGGGGAACAAACACTTTTAGATCTTGAAATTCTCTAAGAAATAGTTTAAAAGGTTAAGACCATTCTGCAACACATCAAGGATACTAGGATTTTGAAATAGAGATAAGCTAACAATAATAGACCATAATAAGAATTTTATGTTGGAGACATGGTATTCCTTTTCATATCTCCCTAAAATAAGGTGATTCGATTTTTCAAATAAGGAAAATATTAGACCAAGGTACATTTTCCCTTCTGGGTACACTGATTACATTATAGCGGTGCCATGTTGACATAAACTACCACTTAACCTATATCATGTACATGATTTATTCTATATATTCCTCATGAGGAATTACATACTAGAGACCTCACATGTAATCAATTCAGAATTGGTACCATTGGAGAATGATCGCTCCAAAGAAGAGCAGTCTGTGAAGCTCTAAGATCATAGGGAAAAAGATCTATGAAATAGATAAATTAACCTTGTAAAAGTGTTTTAGATAAACCAATGTTTGAAGAAGAAATGTTTGAACCAAATGAGTGGACTAAATAGAGTCACACTCACCTATTTTAGTGTGGTAAACGAAAATTTTGAGGATGAAATTTCTCAATGCGGGAATATTATAACGACCTGAACTGCTATAAATAAAAATTTCACTATTAATTTAATTAGATGTATTATTAAATAATATTGTCTTAGAAAACACATAAAAAATTATGTAATATTAATTCCTAATAAATTTTAAATAAATTAATTATATTTACCATTGATAATATAATTGGGGAAGAGTGATCACCTGTTTAGTATAAAAATAGGGTTTTAAAAAACATAATTATTACAGACCAAAGAAGTGATGGCCTCAACCAGTAGAATCATACCCTATGATTCCCACATATCATAGATTCCAAGGATGTTATAATTTATGGGATTTTTCATTGACCAATCTTGTACTGAGAACCAAGAATTTAAGTATGACCAAAATTGTTTACGAAAGAATTTCAAGATCTTCAAGATCACAGCCGAAACTATGTTTGTTGAACCACACCATGAATGTCCCACAATCACACACCATACTCATAGGAAATATTTTTGGGGTATTAAAGGTATATGTATCATGATACAATAAATATGAATATTTATATTATTTTTTATAGAATAATAAAAATATTTTCATCCTATTGTTGTTACTTTGTAAATGATTTCTATTTTTAATCAATAAGACACTAATAGTATTTTTGGTTAATATTAAAATTCAACTAAGTAATTGATATTCATGAATAAATAGATTTTTGAAATAATAAATATTTTACGAAAATCTTATTATTAATAATTTATATTACAAATAAATTATTATATATTTTTAATTAAGTCAAATGAAATTTTTATCAAGGTTCGAAAACTATTGTTGTCACAAAACCTCGTCATTCTCAATAAATTATGATTATTATTTTAAAAGAGATTATTAAAATATTGAGATAAATATTTACATAAAATAAATATTATATTTGGAAAAAAATTCATAATTATCCAATAGTGAATTATTCATAATTTTCTGAGACAGTTGAATTTTTTTGTATAAATTATATACTATATATATATACGTTGTCTATTATAGAAACATAATAACCCAAAATTGAAGTGAAAATACTATAAATGTTACCTTGACCAAATATATGTTTTCCATTTAAAATTATGTAATTTTATGTTTATTTTATTTATTTATTAAAGGAATTATTAGTCTTTCAAAACCTACAATATGTTTTAAGGTTTGAAATACATTTATTTAAGAGTGTGACTCACCTCCACATAGGGAGATGAATTATCTTAATAATTTATAATAGTATACATATAAGATAATATAAATAAATCACATTTGGTAGAAACCATGGGTAAAATCATTGTATGGTTTGTGGTTTTGGATATTTTATATTGTAGAGTCCAAAACCAAAATAATAAAGAAATCCCCCTCTATGCCAATATAATCCCACTCCAGCCCCAATTTATATTCATTCAATATCTTTAAATCATGACCATACTCTTCCCTACCCAATATAGATTTCTCTTAAGTTTCATCCAATATCTCAAAAATTCCCTTCCCATGCATTTAGAGTCAAACACTCAAATAAGTGACCTTTTACTCTTCTTTTTATTTATGCAGTTATTTTATGTTATTCTTTTTAATTTCCATTTATTCTTATTAGGATATGATCTTAAAAAAATAATATCATTTTTATTAGTACATTATTATAGAGACATTTTCTATCATTAATAATCCTATTATCCTTTATGTACACCAATTACCACAAAAACATTTATAGGAGATTTATCTCTACACATATACATTCAAGATATTATTTTATATTACGTCACTGAAATTCCATTTAATTATGTTGGATAAATTCTCTTTATAAATTTAATATCTATTTAATATATAAATTAGGATATCCATTTTCCCTCTTATTAATCCTCCCATGATCCTTTATATATTATCATCCCAAAATATCGTATGGATTCTTTTCTCTATTCATGTTTTTCATTACCTTATGACTTCCAAATATATAATGTTGGGATATGATTTTACATGTCCCTACTACATCCAATTTTATGTATATGTTATGGGAGACCCAATGTATCTCTAACCAAACCATTTTTATTAATCTTTTAGTGACACCATTTTGCAACCGAAATTTTATTACAATCTTCCAATCCAAAACATTTGTGTTGTGAATCCCATACACATTTCCTATTAAGGGTGTTCACATTTGTGAATATATAATTTCTAATTTGGGACTTACAAATATGTTTTCCAAAAATACTTAATCATGGAATATATTAGGATTATTAATGAATTCATGTTTTATGATTTATGTGGCACACTTTAGAATGAATATGAAATGAATATGAAGGGTGAACAAAAATAGTGCTCCTATGCATTGTTTATTGTTTAGTATAATGATAAGTCACATTGGGATAGAGAGTAAACCAGATTACATTATAGGAATTTTCAACCATGATTTATGGTCTGGTTTTTCCTTTTCATATGTTTATGATTCAAGGTTTTATGTTTTTTTCACATTTCCCATGTTATCATTATCATGCTATATCATATTTAATTGTCATGTATTGGATCCCTAATATTATTACACCCCATTGATATTCTTATTGTATAACATGTATTACCTTCTTCATGTTATCCCATGTTTATTCCCTTACTATGATTTATAGCTTAACCCTTTCATATGTTTTCCCTTGGTTATCCCATTCATTTTTAAAATCCATGGAATTGTAGAAAAATATTAAGAATGTTTTGAATATTTTTGTTGTATCTCGTGTTCAAGATGTTATGTTATGTACCTATTACACAAAGACACTATAATTAATTATCTTTTAGTTATTATTATGTTTTATATTATTTATTAATTAATTTATTAATGTTAAATAAATATAATGGTTTTTATATTCTCAAAACTTATCTTTTTTATGTATACTATTATCCTAGTCATATATTATTTGGCTCTAGTATAGTTGAGAAGATATTTTTTCTACTATTAATCATACTGATAAAAAAATTCCAGATAAATATAATCCAAATAAAATGATAAAAATGGGGCACATAACACTGATAGTATCCTCAATGCATGATTTTATTATAAAAGATAATCCAGCGGCACGCATTATTGGAATGAAAGTACCTAATTCATAGATAATGGTCTTGAAAAGTGTTCAATTTAGAATAAATATTACAATTAATATATGAATAGTATTTAATCTAAATATATTATATCATGTTATTCCATTTAAATGTATGCATAGTTTGATTTATATAGATTGGAATCATATCCATTCCATTAAATTAATTTTTTTAAACCTCAATGAAGTTGAACTCTTTACATGAAAGATATCTTGTCTCAAAAACTTAAATTAAAATACCATTATATTAATGAATTTAAGAACTAATAATGTAATGGAATTTATTAAACATATTTTGAATCATATCTTCTTAATTATGAAAAAAAAATTACTATAATAATCCTTATACGCCATAGTAAAATGTACTTGTACATGGGATAAAATAGACTCTTGGTTGTAATAGGTAGAACCATGCATTCTAAATTCAAAATATAAAAATCATATTGGTTAGAGAGTATTAATATAACTGTGAAAATTAATGTTTTTATGACAAACAAAGAAAACATGACATATTATGAAATTTGGTATAATAATAATCCCATTATGAAGGATTTTTTAGTTTTTTATTTCATGATTTATAAAAATTAAAACAATAGATCTAGGAAATTTTGGAAAAACTATCATGTAATATGATTAAATGGGATATATATAATAGAATTGGATTAAGGTGATATCATATAAGAATAAAAACTATTACACTACTATTATGTAAAGATCATTGAATATATATCTAGTATAAATGAGGTTTAACATGAATATTTTGAGAATTCCAAAAGTCGACACATGAAATTTTTTTCTAAAATAAGTGAAAATAATGATGGATATGTATCTAATCATGGTGATATAGATTCTAATCTAAATGGTGATGTTGAGGGTTTTTCTTAACATGATAAAAAAAGTATCAGAGTATGTAGTATCATATTTACATTTAAACAATCATTGGAAATCCTTAGAAAATAATTCAAATTAGAAGAAGATAGTGATTTTAGAATCTAATTTCTGTGTTATCACAAACTAATCCAAAATTACTTAATGTTGGCGTTGATCATAAAATTTGATAAATTCTATGAGTTAAGATATGGATTCTATTTAAAATAATGCTTCTTAGGATCATCATCCAAGAATATAAGGGAATAACTCTATTATTACAAATTTGGTTTTCAAGATAAATCTCAATGAAAATTTAATATCTCAAGATCAAATACTATATTTCTATGAAAATTTAACTCAATGGAAATAGAATTTGATCTTTGTGAAAAAACAATACCAATTTCAAGACATTAATACTTACAAATTTCCATTATTGTGTTAAGTAACAAGTAATACCACATTTAAAAAATGTATTTTGACACTACTTTCATAAATAATGATCTTGAAAACAAATCATTTATTAAGTAACCAGACGTATTTATCCATGAAAATTATGGAATAATGGTGTGCACACTAAAGAATGAAGTTTATGGGTTGAGACATGACCAAAGATCATTGTATTCTAAGTTGAACAATGGATTAAATAAATTTTATTTAATAACAGGATAAGTGAAAAAACGAATATATTATTTATATGAGAACATGTACTCTTTTTTTCATTTCTACAGATGAAAATAATTTTGTATGATTAATATACTATGGTTGTAAGGAAATTAAAAATAATTAAGATATGTTTTGAAATTTCAATTCATATGGAGATGAGATTATTTCAAATATTTCATGTTATGTAGACATAGAAATATAATTTCTTATATATGGATAAATTATCCAATGAATATTTGAAAAACATTGGCATTGAAGTTTCTAACAATGTGTTAAATACAATGAAATTAGGAATAAATATGAGAATGGATTAATTAGGGAAAAGTGTTCATCTAAAATAATTCAAAATGTTTATTGGAATCATTATTATGTTACAAAATTTAGAATTGATATTTTTAGAAATTAACACTATTTGAATGGTATCATAGTGAACTAGAAGAATCACACCCAATAACTATCATGAATATACTAATTTAAATCAAAGAAAAATTTAGATATGGTATATTTGTAAAAATGAAATGATAATATGATCATGGATGGTTACACTAATTATAAATGGGTAGGATATTGTGATCATAGAAAATCAATATCTTGAGTTACATTATTTTTGGGAAGAGTTTTTTTAGATGACATTAAATTAACCAATAGTTTGTAACATTTATCACTATATATATGAATAGGTGATAAATACATATGCATGAAAAAAAATTGGATGAAAGAAAAAGTATAAAACATATAGGTGAAGGCTTAACATTTTTTGAGAATTTATTGTGATAATCAATGTGAAATTAGTTTTTCTATAAATGCATTGATGTAATACATAATAACATAATATAGACCCTAAAATTCATGTCCTATACTATAACTAAATTTACACTTTAATGATAATTTATTAATTAATTTTTTAATTTAATAATTCAAAAATGAAACATCTTGAAAATGTACTGTAGAAACATTAAATTTGATGGTGTTAATTAAATGAAACACCAAGAGCATAAAATAATATAATATCCTAATAATTTAAAATTTATTTACTATTTTTATGAAATTTGATATAATTTATTTCATTAAATGTATGTGATATAGATTTAGTGTGTGACATACACACAAATATGTTTCTTCAATGGCTTGCCTTACATGCAAGGCCAAGTTTTACTAAAGGATAATATATTTTTAAAATTTTATTATTTAATATAATAATACTCATCATAGCCTTTAAATTATATGTTATGAAAATTACTATATATATTATAAAAATATATGGTTTTCTTAAATATAAAATGAATTTATATGTTACCAATTAATTAAAAATAAAAATATAAACCATTTAAATATAAAAGAAAAAATTATTATTGTTATGCTCAAAAAGGTGTTTTGTCTTAATAAATTATGTTAATTAAAATTAGTGAATGGTAATTAAGAAATATATATTAAAATATTCTGTCAAATATTTGTGATATTCATCCAATAGATTTGATAAGTATAATATAATAACAAACCCAATAGTATACATAACAACGTATATCTTTAATAAGGAACTTTTATAGCCATTTAACGGATTACCCATTTTAAATTCATTTTTTAGAACTTTTATAAATATTCTATGTAAAATAATTATTAATCCTTGATTTTGGAAAATAAATTTTTTGTTACGATGAATTTTGCGGAATTTTTCTTTGATGTTTTTTTGAATAATGAAAAATAATGAATTTCCCTCAAAAACTTATTTCGTCAAATTTATTAATAAAGATATGTAATATTTTTTTATTTATTTTAATGTTTAATTATACCTTTTTTTAACCAATTAATTAAATTTATGTCATTTTATCTATTTCTCTTTTAAATTTAATATTAAAACCTAGAAAACATTCGAACATTTTTACTTTAAAACTCTTCATTTTCATCCTGTATGTGGGAAAACGTTTAAATTTACCTCTACAACAAGTTTGGTTGAAATTTATAGAAATGGATTATATATTTTGAGTGTTTATAATTAATAATTTCTAATAAGTTCAAGATATTTATTGTCAAAAATATTGGTGAAAATTAATTAAAATTAATTACCAAAAAATTATGGTAAAATTAAACATAAAAAGGGACTAAACCGTGATCTTATTTCCTAATATAGACTAAAATCATGTACGAAATAATTTTTATGGACATATTTAGACCCTTTAATCGATTATATCAATATTTTACCATTATTTATTCTATTTCAATAAAAAATATGTGGTTGGTGTTCCTTCATTCCAAAATAATACAAGTGTTTCACTCCATTAAAAAGGGTCTCTTTTCCTCCCACATCATCACATATATCATGCCACTTAGATTCAAAAAATATATTCCAAATTAACTTCAAAAAATCTCTAATTTCTTTCTTTAGTCCTCCATTTTGGCATAAGGAAACTCAAGGAAGCACGTTGGTTCAATAAAAGGAGTTACCCAATTAAGAGGTATCATCTTTACTTATGTTATCTAGTTATATTTCCTTTATCCACTACATAAATTATAATTAATCCATGTTTATATAAAAAAAATAGTATCAATAATATATTAGGATGTAGTTTTGTTATGGTGTTGACCTTAACTTACTCAGAAATCCATATAATGTGTGATGAACATATTGTTTATGTGTAAAACGAACTACCGCCTCACGAAACAATGATTGTTCATTTTTTTCCTTACCGCATATCATGGTTGATATTATTATTGAAACTAGGATTATATATGTCATATTTGATATTTATTATTCATTTAATCTTTTTTAATTATTTTATAACATGTATATTTATACTTTCCATTTTTTGTACATAGTATAACATCATATGTGGAAGTGTGTACTACCTCCCTCTCAAAGCGATGTGATTTGTTCACATTATACATGGAATGTATACAAGATTGTACTAATTAAAAATACATAATAAAAAAAATATATTATAAAAATAAAATAATTTCATTTTTATAAATAATACATATACAAATGTATAATTTTCATTATTACCCTTTCACAGACTTAAAAGGGTATAACATCGTTCGTGGACATGTGGACTACCACCTATTCTACATGATGTAATTCATTTTAAATATTAATAGTTATATATATAAGAATATATGATTAAATAATTTCATATATATATGATATAATGATGAGTCTAGAGTGATTTATGTTTCTTACCATCTTTCCACAATGATCATTGAAAAATGACAATGTTTCTCATGCATACATATGTCCTACCGTCTCCATAAGTGTAATGTTAGTCAATTTTTCAAAAAATTATTTAATTAATGTTTTAAAATTAAAAATGATATATAAATATGGTAATTATTTCTTGGTTATTATTCTCTACATGTTATATAATAAATTCTTTGAATATTGTTGGCCTACCAATGTTATTTTTGACATATAAACCAATTTTGGTCAAAAAAAAACCTACCATAAATATAATTGAATTAGTAGATGTATATTAATTGATAATAAGTAAGTTTAGAGGTATGATAAAAATTAAAAATATTATAATGAAATTAAATAATTAACATTAGTTTGGTATTCAATAATTTAAAGGCACATGAGACAAGTAAGAGTCAAGGTAAGGGATTTTCACCTCACTTTTTACTTATGTGAGATAAATGTCATGTTTTCAACTTACTTATGTTGTGTGGTGTATGTAATACACATTTTAATATATCATACCATGAATTTATTTTTCATCATGGTATTTGTATTTTACGTTTTAATTATTTATTCTAAGAATATTTGAATTAAAAGTTACCAGGTGCAAAAGAAATCCATAAACCCAATTCTTTTCTTTGGGTTATATTACATCCATATTTTCATTAATATTCTATGATTATGTGTATAATAATAGTTTTACTATATATTGTCTTATTAAAACTTGTGTATGTGGATTTAAAATTTAAATACATAATCTATTCATTGACTTATTTTCATGTCAACATGGTGGTCTTTTCGAGGGTTTATTTCATGGTCTCGCTTTGTTCGGGATTATATAGACATAAATTTTTATTACAGTAAATTATTTGATCATTTTAGAATGAAGCCATTAACTTTATTCTACTATTGTTTTTATTGAACCTTTTCATGTATTAGTACATTTTTTCACTATTTGGTAGTCAATATGTTTTAGAAACCTTTTTTTAAGAAAACAAAAAATCATTTATCTCTTTAGTCGGAGAACATGTTTCCTTCTAATAACAATGTGTTATTAAACTGTTTTAAAAAAAATAACTTTTTAAAAATTGTTAATTAAATAAATTTTTTCCATTTTATCTTTTAAAAAAATTTCAATGGAATATTCTTATCATTTTTTGAACAAGGAATTTTATAACCTTTTTATCATGCAAAAATAATTATACTTTTTACCTCATATTGCCTTAATGGATTTACCCTCTCCCCTTTCATAGTACCTTTATTTTAACGGTTCAACGGATTCTATTTAAATGATTCATTTTATGATTATTATTTTTGGGTCTTTTGATTCATATATAAGGGATTTGATCTCAATTTACATTCCATTGAGACTTATTTTCTATTATGAACAAATTCACATTTGTTTATTGTATATACTAGCCTTGAACATGTTATAACATGAATATAATTACTATCATAATATATAAGTTTTATTTGATGTTATTACATCATAATAAATAATGAATCAATTGTTTCAGAGTGTTATGGGATTCATTGAAATGTTTAAGGATTATATTCCCCATGAATTTTTTACTGGTATTTAAGTGGTATTTCCATTCATCAACATCAACTACCCTTGTTTATAGTTATCTCCAATGAGAAATTATTGATAAGTAGGTATTCATTATTAAATAATGATATTTGATATGGCATATTATTTATTTCAATAATTAGATATGAGGAATTATTTGGACATGTAGTGACCGGTGGGTCCTAAAAATTATATAGCCCCTCGATGCTTCAACAGGTGATCGTGAGCACAACTAGTTGCGATAATTAAATAGCTATCTATTCATGGGTTTAAAAAGTATTATGAAATGTATTGATTATATAGGTTTTCATGTGAATTAGACATTATTCCCAATAATTATTCATTTCCCTAATTTATTTTCAGTTATTATTCATCCATTGATTTTCTGTCAACATATTTGACGATAGATTTAGTGTTTGTTCATTGAATAAATGGAATGTATTTCAGTTTCATACCTTTCCTTAGTGATTTTATATCCAGTTATTTGAATGGAATTTTTTTCTAGGTATTACCTTCCAATATTATTTGTGAACTTAATTAATAGGTTTTTCATTACATTGTATGTGTGTTTACGAGTAAATAATTATTACTCTAATTTATTCATTATTTTTCTTACTATATATTTTCCATACTGAGAATTTGATGTCACCCTTATTAGGTTTTGTACTCTTATAATCCCGGAACCTTACTATGAAAGACAGGTAGGGATTTTGAGATAGATTAGAGTTATCCTGGATGTTATTTATTTAAATATGAAAATAAACTATGTTGTAATTAGTTTATTCATTTGTAATACAGTGTTAAATTTTGTACCTGGTTTACCTGGACTACAAAACAATTGTGTCCTTTAGGATTTGATTATTTATGATCATGATATTGTAATAATAGGAGACTCTTGATCCAGGATATCTGGGGTCTGGATGCTATAGTTGGTATCAAAGGAATGTTATGAACATATTTGGAAAAACGATTTTAAAAACATAGAGTAGGAAGAATATCCCTAAGATAGGAATTGAGGATTACTATACAATAACGTCCTTGCTTTTTTGTTAGATAGAGATTATATATATTTCCAAAAAATATTGTAGCACCCCAAACACTATATGGTATGTTTCTCTTAAATACATTGTACTCATTAGGTAGCCTATATTTCATGAATCATTGAGCTTCTATGGTACAAAAAATGGTTACTTATAGGAGATAGCCATAACCTTGCAATTAAATTTAAATTTACCAGCTCTTTAATTTGAATTTTAAAAATCTGACAAACATTGTTGTGTTCAAGATGATATTTAGCATCTGGTAGAATTAACATAATTTTCGATGCATAGTAACCTACCCATATGAATTGTAACTTACTCGTATTAATAGTAATATGACTCTTATGAATGGTATTCATAGCCTTGAGAGTATAAATGAATTTAGGCACCATAAAAATAAAGACAAATATTTTAAGTGTTGATAAATTTCAATAAAATAATGATTTAATTAATCATTTAATTAATGATATTTAGAAAATTATTTTGAATATTTGACTTCTTTTTTGGATTCTACACATTGAAAAAATGGTAGGGTGAATTTTTAGGATTTTTCTGAGATACTAGAATTTTTTGTGAATAGTAAAATACATCAATTTACTATATAAATAAATTATAATTTAAATTAACTATTTCTAGCATCATGAGTGATGTAAGCACCCAAATCTCAAACTCAAATTCATATATTACTATTCTTGGTCATGGAATACTCACTATTGGTTGTCTTGAGAGGAAATAATTAATTAATGATTATAACATTATGAAAACTCCTCTCCCCTCCACTATATAAAGTACCCTCACCCCCTCTTCCTCTGAAACCACTCAATCCTTGTGACTTTACAATATTCTGCCCAAATCTCTACCCAAGATCCTCACCCACGTCTAAAAGCTCCTAGCCTCTTCGAAATACCAAAACCTCTCCCCTTAATATGTTCTCAAATGAGGAAGTCTCAAGAGGTAAATTCCTCTTTCAAATTCCATCAATTTATTTAAGTTCTTTTCTATTTGTTTCTCTCCATACCATAATAGTATGATAAATCCAGTAACATACATTTTTAGGAATTTTTTAATGCTAATGTTATATTTTATTACCTTATCTCATTTCCCCACCATTTATTCGAATGAAATGAAATCACCATTTGAGAAGTGCTAATTTAGCACATTCAAGGACAAAGTTTTATCAATTTCTATTATAATCATTGATTCTAGTCATGAAACCATTTGTGTTATTGTTGAACCAGATTATTATATATGTAATATATAATAATTTTAGTTCTGTAATCCTTTTGTAAAAATGGTATTATGTTATAAATAAAAACATGTTCATTGTAATCAAACTCACGGTTTATCCAAAACGGTTGTCACTAAGGTTATATATATGTAATAATTAGACCTCACTATAAGTAACCAAATTAAATTTAGAACCATGTAATCTCCAGAAATTCCACTAATTTCATATAACTTAATTTTTGGAAAACCACTTCCATCTTTCATATTTATCCGTACTTGAATATAAGTGAACCGATCTTTTAAAAACAAGTAATCAAACGATCCCAAAAAATGAAATTGAATATTATAACTAATAAAAAGGATTCTATTGAACTAAAAAGGGTCATAATAAATCATTTACATATATTATAGGTTCAATACTTATAAATTAATTATCCTAATTTTTTTAGTCAGGTCATTAATAACAAGTCTAGAACACCTTCAAGCATAAGGAAAGGGATTGGTTAACTCAATTTTCATTCATTGAGTTAAAAATATATTTATTTGGTTACATTGCTCCAAGATTATGTGGGAATGACTTATTACTTTTTATAATGTATATTCACTTATATTTTTTGGGTTTTTATTTGTCACACATAAATATTTCATTGATTTATCATCACTCTAATGACACAATCTTTGTAAGGGATCCTCTCTCTCACTTTTGTTCTAGAATCTCCCCTATGTAGTGCCCTATTATTTTTTATTCCTAATTATGGAGTATGTTCTCTCACCTTCCCTATACATACCTTGTGACATATAGATAAAAAAATACCCCATTACCGCTCATTAATCCCTCACAATAACAATTGTTTCCACGCTGAAATGATTGTAAGGGGTTTATCATCTCACTTTCATTTCTATGAGATTTTCATTGTTCGCATCTTATTTCATGTGTGGGGTATATGTGTTCTTCTATTTGATATATTGTTACACGATTCTATTTATATTCATGTTATTCAATGATTCAGTTGCGGGTTATTATGTTCTGGTCATTTGATTCGACCGATTACATAGTGGTAAGGACCTTTGTCTCAACTACCATTTTGTTTGGACTAACATTGTATTGTGCACCTAATAAACCTTATGTGGTGTAGATAATGCCCATTTGAGATCAATTTTCATTTTAAATTATATTTATATTGAATATTTATCATCTCATATCATGGATATGTTTTGTTGTCTAAATAGTATAGCATTTTACATACAGTGTTTGAATGGAAGTTTATTTTAATTATGGAAATATTGATGAATCAGTATACTCTACTCTATATGGATATTTAAAATCCATATTGCTCTTGTATTGAATAAATGTATAAATAAATCTATGGACATGAAGTGGAGGGTGGTCCCACTATATCCCCTTGATGCAACGGTAGGTCTCAATAGACAAATCAGTTTGGCGACAAACCCTTCTAGTTTTTTTTTCTAAAATCAGACAAGTTTCTACGCATAGAACTAAATTTTTTTTACAGTATTATAGTTTCATGTTCCATATATATGATTTCAAACTAATAATATTTCTCTTTATTCATTATCCATTATTATTATTATCCATGTGGTTTTCACTATGACAAAATCTATGGATGTAGTTTCATTCTCATATTGTTAATGGCATTAATTTTTCATTAATCATTATGCCATATTGATTATATCATATTGATTGTGAATCACTTATTACTGTAATCAGGCTTATGATATTTTTTACACCTACTGAGCATTTGAACTCACCCCTTTCATTGTTTACCTTAAACATTGGATGAAGATGAGGTCATTTATTGAGTTCATGTGGTTGCCGCTTTTCGTTTTGTTATGTATTGTATATTATAACAATTTTCAATGTAATTTGTGTAACATACCAATTAAGTAATGAATATTAGATATTTTTATATATGTCTATTAATTAATTAGATAGTGTTTTAGAGGCTTAAAATGAAAATAAATCCAATCTTAAACATGGAATACACTAATATTCTTAAAAGATTGTTTTACTGCCTTTTGATGGCAAACCCTTTTTAAATCGAACTTTTGACAATTTTATAATCTATATTTGTCAAAATAAACATATTAATTATGATTGGTACATTGAAATTTACATTGCATAAAGTTTTGGTATTTTTATGACAATGTTCATTTTTTTAATGAATATTGAAAAATACTGCATTTTACATCAATACTATTTTTTCATTTAATTTAATTATATTGATATATTATATTATTAATTGGTATTAAAGTTTAATCTGAATATAGTTTTACCATTTGATCCAATGGTGGTAATTAGGAATAATTTCACTTTGAAATTGGTCATAAACTAATGCCAAACATTTCATAGATATTGTTTCAAAAAAAACCCACTATTTGTTTTGACAACAGGAATTATTTTTAAATCAATTATTGAACTTTATGTGTTTGGAATTTGGTAAAATGGATTACATATTTGGAATCATAAGGTAAAAATTATGTCCTTAAGACTCTTTTTTTTGTACATTATGAATAGTAATGATGGTAATTATCTTTAATTGTCATGATTAATGAGTAATCGGGTAGTTAGGGATAATAAAATAATATCATAATAATAAACAAATTACACCAAAATGTGTCCAAAGGCTACTGGTTGTATCATGGGCGACCATGGGATGCCTTGTTCCAAACTTGGGGGCCCCATGAAATCACTTTTGTGAGAAAGTGACTTTTTTTCTTTTTATTTTTTAAAGAATGCTAAATGTAACAAAGAATGTATCACCTAGGTACAATATTTTTAATTTTGTCTACATAAATGATCATTTGGACTATAAATAGTCATTGGAAATCTAAAAAAATTCTAAATCATAGTATTTTTTTTAATTTTTAGACATTAAAAAATTAAATTATTTATGATATCCTAATGATTGTGCGATGACCTCATTATTTGATGATTTAAATAAAATGGAAAGATAATGTAAAATCTAAGACCTACACATGTCCAAAACCGATTGGGGGGTATATTTAGAACCCTTATCACCTTATCCTCGAATTATATCAATGTGGTACCATTAAAATCCGAAACCCATTTGAAAATAAAGTAACATTTCTTTACTTTCCAAGAGTCCCCTCATCACCTCTTATAAAAGGCCCCCACCTCTACCTCCTTACCCACAGTTCCAAAGCCCTTGGCTTGGACAAACCCTCCCCATTTTGTCTCTCCACTTCCCTCTATTACTACTTGAAGCCTCACATTGGGCAGAAGTCTTCCCAAGGAAGCCTTTGATCTCAAACCAACGGGAGTTACCCGATTTTAAGTTAATGTATTCACTTGAATCCTTTTGTTTTATTTTGCTTCTCCAACCCCCTAAACTCTTTTTCTTCATTTCTTTTGTAACAAATACATTATATTAAATATACTAGGATTTTTGTATAATAAGTATTCGAGCTACACTTACACACACCTACATCTAATGGTTAAAGAACATACTGTTTCCGTGGATGGCGAATTTCTGCCTCCCGGAACGATGATTGTTCAACATTATTTTAACACCTTCAACGGTGGCCATTAAGATGACACTATATTTATATATGATATATAATATGTTTATTTTTTCCATAATCTTCTGTAATTTTTATTTTGGGAATACCTTTATGGTTTCCATTATGGGTAAACGTGAATCTTCATTTAAGGAAGTGCGGACTACCGCCCCCTCAAAGTGATTTGATTCGTTAAATACCATATGTGGGACGTATAAAGGATGGAACTATGGTATTATATATGATATTATACTGTAATTATAATATACCTTTATATCATTATGATTCCATTCTATAAAATACGAAATAGAAATGAAAGTAGCGTTCTTCCGTACGTACGGCTTACCGTCTCCATGAACGGTGCATTTCATTTCTTACCTCTAAATGATTATGGAATATTATAAATTCATGCATGTACTGGATATATATGAAATATATAATATTTACATAATGAATACCATTCTGGATATAATGGATACATGAACAACTTGTAATTATAAAGGGCTTATTTTTTACTCAAGTACCAATGATCGTTAAAACGACTGTTATTAACTTAAATAATTACATAGTGTTCATGACATGGAAATAAGTGATATAAAAGGAATGATGAACTTGAAAAATGTTCTTAAACAAGTAGAAATTAACTGAAGCTTATTATTCAAAAGATTAAAGAACGACCGAGTCAAGTCGGACCCGAGGTATGGGACTTCGTCTCAATCTCCTTTCATTGAGGCATATTTTGTTTTATACACAACCTTTTTTTATATGGTGTATAAACCCCTTTGACTTTTACGTTTATTCAAAAGGAATCTTTTTATACGAAGAATTTACTAAATGACAAAAGGGAATGTTTTTGTCGTACGTATGCGGCGACAACGACTTCTCCACCTTCATGACCGTTATTTGAGTTTCGGCTTCCTCTACAAGCCATACCTTCATTTTAAAAGAAAAATAAATACCATGTTTTACTTTTCTTTTATTTTGGTATTGAAAATGGTTTTCATAATATTTTTATATCAATGTGTTGTATTGATATCTTGTGATTGAAAGGTGGAAATGTTATGTTTCCTTTATGCATGTTTTATGTTATACGATTGTGTTGAGGTTCTTGGGCATTATTATGAAGTTGGGTGGTTCCGTGATAAACTAAGGGTGGGTGAGCCCGATATATACCTCCAATTCATTGGGTAACGCGAAGGAGTGAAACGTTAAGGTTTCTCTGAAGAGATTTAGGGAATATATTGTGATGGGTATTCCAAACATAACCAAGAGGGTTACTCCCTACGTAAGAATTTTATGAATGCCTCAAGTTACCTTTATGTCTTATGATTTCTATGATTTATTCATGATTTGATGAGGTATGTTTTATGGGTATAGTATGATTTCATTCTTATGTATATATGAACTCATGTTTCCTTTCCATATTTTTTTTATATAACCCATACTGAGCTTTTTATGCTCATCCCATGACTTTTTTGAAATGTTTTTCACAGGTCAAGGGAAATGTACATGATATGATGATAGTGTCAAGGAAGTGTCAAGAAAGAATCCATGTTTTATTTTAAATATGTTTCCATTGATGGGAAAGAAGAATACTATCTTTATGTAACTACTTTGTTTATATGTGGAATGTAATGCAAGTTTAATGATTTAATTCTCTAAAACTCTAAACCCAAAAAGATCCTCAATGTGTAATCTTGTAATAACTCATGATTAAGTAAGGTTTAAGGCTGGGGCCTTATATTTGGTATCATAGGTCGGTTTAGATAACTTTAGGAGTTAGAATTCTATTAAATGATTATCCTTTTTTTTGAAATGATATAGAATTTGAAGATTACCATGTTGCTTCATCTAAGACATGTTTGTTCAGAATGGTTTTCCGTAGAGAAAACAAGGAAGCAGTGCTAGGAAGTCATACAGAAGGAAATAACCTTCCGAATCAGCATCATGAGATGGTCGGAATTGGAACGGAATAGTTTGTTGCAGTAATGGAATAGTTGACTCAAGCGATAAATGGTGGTGGCATCCACGCACGAGATCAGCCAGATCAACCGCAGAGGAACATGTCAGTGGTGGAACATTTCATGAGGCAACATCCCCCATCATTCAGAGGATCATCTGACACTGTGCTTGCTAAAGGGTGGATTAAAGCACTGGAGAAGATTTTTGATGTCATGGGGTGTTTAGAATATCAAAAGGTTAGTCTTTCTGTTTACCGTTTGGAAGGTGAAGCTGATCAGTGGTGGTCGATGGTGAAAAATATCAGGGATAGTGATGTGATTGATGATATTTTGGTGTTTTCTAAAAGTAAACCGGATCATGAAAGAAATTTAACGGTTATCTTACAAACCTTAAAAGAAAATAAACTCTATGGAAAATTCAGCAAGTGCGAGTTTTGGTTGCAACAAATTTCTTTCCTTGGTCACATTGTTTCTAAAGATGGGAGAACCGTTGATCCTGCAAAAACAAAGTTTGTTGAAGAATGGCCAAGACCCACAAATGTAATAGAGATTCGTAGTTTCCTTGGTTTGGTAGGCTATTACTGAAGGTTTGTTATAAATTTTTCACGGTTATCTAGTCCAATGACTAAGCTAACTCGGAAGGGTGTTAAGTTTATCTGGACAAGAGAATGTGATGATTGTTTTCAGGAATTGAAAGAAGATTGGTGAATGCTCCAGTTTTGGCACTACTTTCCAGGAATTATGAGTTTGTTATATACTGTGATGATTCATTGAACGGAATTTGTTGTATCCTAATGCAAAATGATCAGGTAATTGCTTATTCTTCACATCAGTTGAAAACTCATGAGGTAAATTACCCTACACATGATTTGGAATTAGCTACTGTTTTTTTGCTTTAAAAATTTGGAGGCATCATTTGTATGGAGTAAAGTGTGAAATATATAGTGATAATAAATGTTTAAAGTATATATTCACTCAGAAAGAGTTAAACATAACACAGAGGAGATGGCTGGAATTAATCAAGGATTATGATTGTACAATTCATTACTATCCAGGAAAAGCAAATAAAGTGGATGATGCTTTGAGTCGAAAAAGTAATGCTTCATTAGAAATGTTTCATTTGGAACGTGATCCTTTGGTTAAGGATTTGAAGAACTTTGGCATAGAAGTTGTTGGTGCAAGATGTTCTTCTGTTTTGTTTCAGGTATCAGTGAGATCATCTCTATCAGATAGAATCAAATAAGCACAGAAGCAAGACAGTTACTTGCAGAAAAAAGTAGAGCTGGTTCATAAAGGTAAGTTGCTTGAATTAATCATTGATAATGATTGGATTTTGAGATTTGGGAAGAGATTGTGTTTGCCTTGTGATTCACAGTTGAAGAGAGAGTTGTTATGTGAATGTCATAGTTCTCTGTTTTCAGTTCATCCAGGAAGTACTAAGATTTATAGAGATCTTCAGGAGTATTACTGGTGGGATGGAATGAAAAGATATATTGCTAATTTTAATGTGAAGTATTTGACTTGTCAGCAAGTTAAATCAGAGTGGCAGTTACCGAAAGTGATGCTTCAGCCTTTACCAGTGCCAGAGTGGAAATGAGAGAATATATCCATGGACTTTGTTGTGGTATTACCAAATACATCTCGAGGTAATAATGCAATCTGGGTTATTGTTGATCTCTTGACCAAATCTGCTCATTTCCTTGCTATACGAGATACTTTTTCCCTAGATCAACTTTCTCGTTTGTATCTTAAAGAGATACTCAGTTACATGGAGTTTCTCTCTCCATTGTGTGTGACCGTGATCCAAGGTTCACTTCTAACTTTATGAAAGGACTTTAGAAGTCGTTGGGTACTGAATTAAATTTTTGTACAGCTTTTCATCCTCAATCAGATGGGCAGTTGGAACGAACAATTCAGAACATGGAGGATATGCTAAGAGCTTGTTCAATGCATTATCAGGGAAGTTGAGACCAACATATTTCTTTGGTTGAATTTTCATATAATAACAGTTTTCATTCCAGTATACAGATGGCACCATTTCAGGCATTATATGGGAAGCGGTGTCGAACTCCAGCTTTCTGGGATGAAGTGGGTGAAAGGAATTTGATGGGGCCAGAATTGGTAGAATAGATGGCAGAAAAAGTTCAGCTGATTCAGAAACACATGAGAACATCTCAGAGTAGGCAGAAGAGTTATGTAGACAACATGTGAAGGATCTAACCTTTGAGGTAGGTGATCATGTTTTTCTCAAAGTCTCACCATGGAAAAGTGTGATGTGATTTGGTAAGAAAGGAAAGTTGAGTCCAAGGTTCATTGGACCATATGAAATTCTGGAGAAAGTTGGATCAGTTGCTTACCGAGTGGCTTTACCACCGAGTTAATCTCAGGTACACAATGTTTTTCAAGTTTTGATGTTGAAAAAGTATATGCCAGATCCATCTCATGTTTTGAGTCCAGAGTTAGTTTAGCTGGAATAGAACCTATCTTATAAGGAACAACCGGTCCAGATTATTGACCACAGGGAGCAAGTGATATGAAATAAGGTGATTAATCAGGTAAATGTTTTGTGGAAAAACCACACGATGGAAGAGGCAACATGGGAATCTGAAAATGCAATGAGGGATAAGTACCCCCATTTATTTGATAAGTAAATAAATTGCGGGGATGTAATTTTCTAAAGGGGGGAAGGATGTAACATACCAAGTAAGTAATGAATAATAGATATTTTTATCTATGTCTATTAATGAATTAGATAGTGTTTTAGAGGGTTAAAATGAAAATAAATCCAATCTTAAGCATGGAATACACTAATATTCTTAAAAGATTGTTTTACTGCCTTTTGATGGCAAACCCTTTTTAAATCAAAATTTTGACAATTTTATAATATATATTTGTCAAAATAAACATATTCATTATGATTGGGACATTGAAATTTACATTGGATAAATTTTTGGTATTTTTATGACAATGTTCATTTTTTATTGAATAGTGAAAAATACTGCATTTTACATCAAAACTACTTTTTTCATTTAATTTAATTATATGGATAGATTATATTTTTAATTGGTCTTAAAGTTTAATCTGAATTTATTTTTACCATTTAATCCAATTTTTGTCATTATGATTAATTTCACTTTGAAATTGGTCATAAACTAATGCCAAACTTTTCATAGATATTGTTTCAAAAAAATCCGCTATTTGTTTTGACAACGGGAATTATTTTTAAATCAATTCTTGAAATTTATGTGTTTGGAATTTGGTAAAATGGATTACATATTTGGAATCATAAGGTACAAATTATGTAATTAAGACTCTTTTGTTTGTGGACATTATGAATAGTAATGACGGTAATTACCTTTAATTATCTTGATTAATGAGTAATCGGGTAGTTAAGGATAATAAAATAATATCATAATAATAAAAAATTACACCAAAATGTGTCCTAAGGCTACTGGTTGTATCATGTCCGACCATGGGATGCCTTGTGCCAAACTTGGGGGCCCCATGAAATCACTTTTGTGAGAAAGTGACTTTTTATCTTTTTATTTTTTAAAGAATGTTAAATGTAACAAAGAATGTATCAACTATGTAATATATTTTCAATTTTGTCTACATAAATGTTCTTTTGGACTATAAATAGTCCTTGGAAAGATAAAACATCATATTATTCTTTTTATATTTATTAGACATTAAATAAATTAAATTATTTATGACATCATACTGATGCAGCGATGACCTCATTATTTGACGATTTAAATAAAATGGAAAGATAATGTAAAATCTATGACCTACACATGTCCAAAACCTATTGGGTGGGTACATTGCGAACCCTTATCACCTTATCCTCGAATTATATCAATGTGGGACCTTAAAAATCCGAAACCCATTTGAAGATAAAGTAACATTTCTTTACTTTCCAAGAGTGCCCCTCCTCTCCTCTTATAAAAGGCCCCCACCTCTACCTCCATACCCACACTTCCAAAGCCATTTTCTCGGCCAACCCCTCCCCATTTTGACTCTCCAATTCCCTATCTTACTTCTTGAAGCCTCACTTTGGGCAGAAGTCTTCCCAAGGAAGCCTTTGAGCTAAAACCAAAGGGAGTTACCCGATTTTAAGGTAATGTATTCACTTGAGTCCTTTTGTTTTATTTTGCTTCTCCAACCCCCTAAACTCTTTTTATTCAATTCTTTTGTAACAAATACAGTATCTTAAGTATACTAGGATGTTGTTATAAGAAGGATTCGAGCTACACTTACACACACCTACATCAAATGGTTAAAGAACATACGATTCCGTGGATGGTGAATTTCTGCCTCCCAAAACGATGATTGTTCAACATTCTTTTAACACCTTCAAAGGTGGACATTAATATGACACTATATTTATATATGATATATAATATGTTTATGTTTTCTATAAGCTTCTATATTTTTCATTTTGGGCATACCTTTATGGTTTCCATTATGGGTAAACACAATATCTTCATTTAAGGAAGTGCGGACTACCGCCCCCTCAAAGTGATTTGATTCGTTAAATACCATATGTGGGATGTATAAAGGATGGAACTATGATATTATATATTATATTATACTGTCATTATAATATACCTTTATATAATTATGATTCCTGTATATAAAATATGAAATAGAAATGAAAGTAGTGTTCATGCGTACGTACGGCTTACCGTCTCCATGAACGGTGAATTTCATTTCTTACCTCTAAATGATTATGTAATATTATAAATGCACACATGTACTGGATATATATGACATATATAATATCTACATAATGAATACCATTCTGGATATAATGGATACATGAACAACTTGTAATTATAAAGGGCTTATTTTTTACTCAAGTACCAATGATCGTTAAAACGACCGTTATTAACTTAAATAATTACATAGTGTTCATTACATGGCAATAAGTAATATAAAAGGAATAATGAACTTGAAAAAGGTTCTTAAACAAGTAGAAATTAACTGAAGTTTATTATTCAGGAGATTAAAGAACGACTGAGTCAAGTCGGACCCGAGGTATGGGACTTCGTCTCAATCTCCTTTCATTGAGGCATATTTTGTTTTATACACAACCTTTTTTTATATGGTGTATAAACCCCTTTGACTTTTACGATTATTCAAAATGAATCTTTTTATATGAAGTGTTTACTAAATGAAAAAAGGGAATGTTTTTGTCGTACGTATGCGGCGACAATGACTTCTCCGCCGTCGTGACCGTTATTTGAGTTTCGGCTTCCTCTACAAGCCATACCTTCTTTTTAAAAGAAAAATAAATACCATGTTTTACTTTTCTTTTATTTTGGTATTGAAAATGGTTTTAATAATTTTTTTATATCAATGTGTTGTATTGATATCTTGTTATTGAAAGGTGGAAATGTTATGTTTCCTTTATGCATGTTTTATGTGATACGATTATGTTCAGGTTCCTAGTCATTATTAAGAAGACAGGTGGTTCCGTGATAAACTAAGGGCGGATGAGACCAATATAGCTCTCCAATGCATTGGGTAACGCGAAGGGGTGAAAAGTTAAGGTTTCTCTGAAGAGATTTAGGGAATATACTGTGATGGGTATTCCAAACGTAACCAAGAGGGTTACTCCCTACGTAAGAATGTTATGAATGCCTCAAGTTACCTTTATGTCTTATGATTTCTATGATTTATTCATGATTTGATGAGGTATGTTTTATGGGTATAGTATTATTTCATTATTATGTATATATGAACTCATGTTTCCTTTCCATATTTTTTTATATAACCCATAATGAGTTTTTTATGCTCATCCCATGTCTTTTTTGAAATGTTTTTCATAGGTTAAGGGAAATGTACATGATATGATGATAGTGTCAAGGAAGTGTCAAGAAAGAATCCATGTTTTATCTTAAATATGTTTCCATTGATGGGAAAGAAGAATAATATATTTATGTAACCACTTTGTTTATATGTGGAATGTAATCCATGTTTTATGATCTAATTCTCTAAAACTCTAAACCCAAAAAGATCCTCAACGTGTAATCTTGTAATAACTCAAGATTAAGTAAGGATTAAGGCTGGGGCCTTATAGTTGGTATCAGAGGTCGGTTTAGATAACATTATGAGTTAGAATTCTATTAAATGATTATCCAACTTTTTTTTGAAATGATATAGAATTTGAAGATTACCATGTTGCTTCATCTAAGACATGTTTGTTTAGAATGGTTTTCCGTAGAGGAAACAGGGAAGCAGTGCTAGGAAGTCATACAGAAGGAAATAACCTTTTGAAACAGCATCCTGAGATGGTCAGAATTGGAACTGAATAGTTTGTTGCAGTAATGGCGCAGTTGACTCAAGCGATAAATGGTGGCGGCATCCATGCACGAGATCAACCAGATCAACAGTAGAGGAACATGTCAGTGGTGGAACATTTCATGAGGCAACATCCCCCATCATTCAGAGGATCATTTGACAATGTGCAAGCTGAAGGGTGGATTAAAGCACTGGAAATGATTTTTGATGTCATGGGGTGTTCAGAATATCAAAAGGTTAGTCTTTCTGTTTACCATTTGGAAGGTGAAGCTGATCAGTGGTGGTCGATGGTGAAAAATATCAGGGATAGTGATGCGATTGATGATATTTTGGTGTTTTCTAAAAGTAAAGAGGAGCATGAAAGACATTTAAGGGTTATCTTGCAAACCTTAAAATAAAATAAACTGTATGGAAAATTCAGCAAGTGCGAGTTTTGGTTGCCACAAATTTCTTTCCTTGGTCACATTGTTTCTAAAGATGGGATAACCGTTGATCCGGCAAAAACAAAGGTTTTTGAAGAATGGCCAAGACCCACAAATGTAACAGAGATTCGTAGTTTCTTTTGTTTGGTAGGCTATTACCGAAGGTTTGTTAGAAATATTTCACGGTTATCTAGTCCAATGACTAAGCTAACACAGAAGGGTATTAAATATATCTCGACAAAAGAATGTGATGATTGTTTTCAGGAATTGAAATAAGATTGGTAAATGCTCCAGTTTTGGCACTACCTTCTAGGAATGGTGATTTTGTTATATACAGTGATGATTCATTGAAAGGAATTCATTGTTTCCTAATGCAGAATGATCAGGTAATTGCTTATGCTTCATGTTAGTTGAAAACTCATGAGGTATATTACCCTACACATGATTTGGAATTAGCTGCTCTTGTTTTTTGCTTTAAAAATTTGGAGGCATCATTTGTATGGAGTAAAGTGTGAAATATATACTGATCACAAAAGTTTAAAGTATATATTCACTCAGAAAGAGTTAAACACACGGAGGAGATGGCTGGAATTAATCAAGGATTATGATTGTAAAATTCATTACTATCCTGGAAAAACAAATAAAGTGGCTGATGCTTTGAGTCGAAAAAGTAAAGCTTCATTAGTAATGTTGCATTTGGAACGTGATCCTTTGGTTATGGATTTGATGAACTTTTTCATAGAAGTTGTTGGTGCAAGATGTTCTTCTGTTTTGTTTTAGGTATCGGTGAGATCATCTCTATTAGATAAAATCAAGCAAGCATAGAAGCAAGACAGTGAGCTGCAGAAAAAAGTAGAGCTGGTTCAGAAAGGTAAGTTTCCTGAATTCAAAATTGATAATGATTGCGTTTTGAGATTTGGGAAGTGATTGTGTGTGCCTTGTGATTTACAGTTGAAGAGAGAGTTGTTATGTGAAGCTCATAGTTCTCTATTTTCAGTTCATCCAGGCAGTACTAAGATGTATAGAGATCTTCGGGAGTATTACTGGTGGGATGGAATGAAAAGAGATATTGCTAATTTTACTGTGAAGTGTTTGACTTGTCAGCAGGTTAAATTAGAGCGGCAGTTAACGAAAGTGATGCTTCATCCTTTACCAGTGCCAGAGTGGAAATGGGAGAATATATCAATGGAATTTTCTTGTGGGATTACCGAAGAAATATCGAGGTAATAATGCAATCTGGGTTATTATTGATCACTTGACAAAATCTGCTCATTTCCTTGCTATACGAGATACTTTTTCCCTAGATCAACTTTCCCGTTTTTATCTTAAAGAGATAGTCAGTTTACATGGAGTTCCTCTCTCCATTGTATCTTACCGTGATCCAAGGTTCACTTCTAACATTTGTAAAGGCCTTCAGAAGTCGTTGGGTACTGAATTAAATTTTAGTACAGTTTTTCATCCTCAATCAGATGGGGAGTCGGAACGAACAATTCAGACCTTGGAGGATATGCTATGAGATTGTTCGATGGATTATCAGGGAATTTGAGACCAACATATTTCTTTGGTTGAATTTCCATATAATAACATTTTTCATTCCAGTATACAGATGGCACCATTTCAGGAATTATATGGGAAGCGATGTCGAACTCCTGCTTTCTAGGATGAAGTGGGTGAAAGGAAGTTTATGGGACCAGAATTGGTAGAAGAGATGGAATAAAAAGTTCAGCTGATTCAGAAACACATGAGAATAGCTCAGAGTAGGCAGAAGAGTTATGTAGACAATAGGAGTAACGATCTAACTTTTTGAGGTAGGTGATCATGTTTTTCTCAAAGTCTCACCATGGAAAAGTGTGATGCGATTTGGTAAGAAAGGAAAGTTGAGTCCAAGGTTCATTGGACCATAAGAAATTCTGGAGAAAGTTGGATCAGTTGCTTACCGAGTGGCATTACCTCCGAGTTTATCTTAGGTACACAATGTTTTTCACGTTTCGATGTTGAGAAAGTATATGCCAGATCCATCTCATGTTTTGAGTCCATAGGTAGTTCAGCTGGAAGAGAACCTATATTATGAGGAACAACCGGTCCATATTATTGACCACAGGGAGCATGTTTTATGAAATAAGGTGATTAATCAGGTAAAGGTTTTGTGTAAAAACTACATGATGGAAGAGGCAACATTGGAATCTGAAAATGAAATGAGGGATAAGTACCCCTCTTTATTTGATAAGTAAATAAATTGCGGGGACAGAATTTTCTAAAGGGGGGATGGATGTAACATACCAAGTAAGTAATGAATAATAGATAATTTTATCTATGTCTATTAATCAATTAGATAGTGTTTTAGAGGCTTAAAATGAAAATAAATCCAATCTTAAGCATGGAATACACTATTATTCTTAAAAGATTGTTTTACTGCCTTTTGATGGAAAACCCTTTTTAAATAAAACTTTTGACAATTTTATAATCTATATTTGTCAAAATAAACATATTCATTATGATTGGGACATTGAAATTTACATTGGATAAATTTTTGGTATTTTTATGACAATGTTTATTTCTTAATGAATAGTGAAAAATACTGCATTTTACATCAAAACTAATTTTTCATTTAATTTAATTATATGGTTAGATTATATTTTTAATTGGTCTTAAAGTTTAATCTGAATATATTTTTACCATTTAATCCAATGCTGGTCATTAGGATTAATTTCACTTTGAAATTGGTTATAAACTAATGCCAAATTTATCATAGATATTGTTTCAAAAAAACCCGTTATTTGTTTTGACAAGGAGAATTATTTTTAAATAAATTATTGAAATTTATGTGTTTGGAATTTGGTAAAAATGGATTACATATTTTTAATCATAAGGTACAAATTATGTAATTAAGACTCTTTTGTTTTTTGGAAATTATGAATAGTAACGACGGTAATTATATTTAATTATCTTGATTAATGAGTAATCGAGTAGTTAAGGATAATAAATTAATATCATAATAATAAAAAATTACACCAAAATGTGTCCTAAGGCTACTGGTTGTATCATGGCCGACCATGGGATGCCTTGTTCCAAACTTGGGGGCCACATGAAATCACTTTTGTGAGAAGGTGACTTTTTATCTTCTTATTTTTTAAAGAATGTTAAATGTAACAAAGAATGTATCACCTAGGTAAAATATTTTTAATTTTTTATACATAAATGATCATTTAGACTATAAATAGTCATTGGAAAGATAAAAATAATTTCTACATCATAGTAGTTTTTTATTAATTTTTAGACATTAAATAAATTAAATTATTTATGACATCATAATGATGCAGCGATGACCTCATTATTTGACGATTTAAATAAAATGGAAAGATAATGTAAAATCTAAGACCTACACATGTCCAAAACCTATTGGGTGGGTATAGTTCGAACCCTTATCACCTTATCCTATAATTATATCAATGTGGGACCTTTAAAATCCGAAACCCATTTGAAAATAAAGTAACATTTCTTTACTTTCCAAGAGTGTCCCTCCTCTCCTCTTATAAAAGGCCCCCACCTCTACCTCCATACCCACACTTCCAAAGCCTTTGGCTTGGCTAAAACCTCCCCATTTTGTCTATTTACTTCCCTTCATTACTCCTTGAAGCCTTACTTTGAGAATATGTCTTCCCAAGGAAGCCTTTGAGCTCAAACCAAAGGGAGTTACCCGATTTTAAGGTAATGTATTCACTTGAGTCCTTTTGTTTTATTTTACTTCTCCAACACCCTAAACTCTTTTTATTCATTTATTTTGTAACAAATAAAGTATCTTAAATATACTAGTATGTTTTTATAAGAAGGATTCGAGCTACACTTACACACACCTACATCTAATGGTTAAATAACATATGATTCCATGGATGGCGAATTTCTACCTCTCGAAACGATGATAGTTCAACATTCTTTTAACACCTTCAAAGGTGGCCATTAAGATGACACTATATTTATATATGATATATAATATGTTTATGTTTTCCATAAGATTCTGTATTTTTCATTTTGGGCATACCTTTATGGTTTCCATTATGGGTAAACGCGATATCTTCATTTAAGGAAGTACGGACTACCGCCCCCTCAAAGTGATTTGATTCGTTAAATACCATATGTGGGATGTATAAAGGATGGAACTATGATATTATATATGAGATTATACTGTAATTATAATATACCTTTATATCATTATGATTCCATTCTATAAAATACGAAATAGAAATGAAAGTAGCGTTCATGCGTACGTACGGCTTACCGTCTCCATGAACGGTGCATTTCATTTCTTACCTCTAAATGATTATGTAATATTATAAATTCATGAATGTTCTGGATATATATGACATATATAATATCTACATAATTAATACCATTCTGTATATAATGGATACATGAACAACTTGTAATTGTAAAGTGCTTATTTTTGACTCAAGTACCAATGATCGTTAAAACGACCGTTATTAACTTAAATAATTACATAGTGTTCATGACATGGCAATAAGTGATATAAAAGGAATAATGAACTTGAAAAAGGTTCTTAAAAAATTATAAAATAACTGAAGTTTATTATTCAGGAGATTAAAGAACGACCGAGTCAAGTCGGACCCGAGGTATGGGACTTCGTCTCAATCTCATTTCATTGAGGCACATTTTGTTTTATACACAACCTTTTTTTATATGGTGTATAAACCCCTTTGACTTTTACATTTATTCAAAAGGAATCTTTTTATACGAAGCGTTTACTAAATGAAAAAAGGGAATGTTTTTGTTGTACGTATGCGGCGATAACGACTGCTTCGCCGTCGTGACCGTTATTTGAGTTTCGGCTTCCTCTACAAGCCATACCTTCTTTTTAAAAGAAAAATAAATACCATGTTTTACTTTTATTTTATTTCGGTATTGAAAATGTTTTTCATAATTCTTTTATATCAACGTGTTGTATTGATATCTTGTGATTGAAAGGTGGAAATGTTATGTTTCCTTTATGCATGTTTTATGTGATACGATTATGTTGAGGTTGTTGGGCATTATTATGAAGACGGGTGGTTCCGTGATAAACTAAGGGCAGGTGTGCTCGATATATCTCTCCAATGCATTGGGTAACGCGAAGGAATAAAACGTTAAGGTTTCTCCGAAGAGATTTAGGGAATATACTGTGATGGGTATTCCAAACGTAACCAATAGGGTTACTCCCTACGTAAGAATGTTATGAATGCCTCAAGTTACCTTTATGTCTTATGATTTCTATTATTTATTCATGATTTGATGAGGTATGTTTTATGGGTATAGTATGATTTCATTCTTATGTATATATGAACTCATGTTTACTTTCCATATTTTTTTTATATAACCCATACCGAGGATTTTATGCTCATCCCAGGTCTTTTTTGAAATTTTTTTCATAGGTCAAGGGAAATGTACATGATATGATGATAGTGTCAAGGAATTGTCAAGAAAGAATCCATGTTTTATTTTAAATATGTTTCCATTGATGGGAAAGAATAATACGATCTTTATGTAACCACTTTGTTTATATGTGGAATGTAATGCAAGTTTTATGATCTAATTCTCTAAAACTCTAAACCCAAAAAGATCCTCAATTTGTAATCTTGTAATAACTCAAGATTAAGTAAGGTTTAAGGCTGGGGCCTTATAATTTGTGTTACATCTATATATCTTGATTCCTCAAGACTACTAAAATGATCGTTCCTTCTGAATTTTTCATTCCTTCTAACCATTATAATGTCAAAAGTAATGCACCGGATACATCCTAGAGGGTTCAGGGTGTTACAATTGGTATTAGAGGATGTTTAGTAGAAAACATGGAAACTAGAGTAGAAATCATGTTTATAATATTATCTATTCATAGAATTCCAATTTAGGTTTGGTGATTTTCTATTTGAGATTCATAAACTAATCTAGTGTTTCCCATTATTTAGAAATGGAATCTAATGAAAGAATGGGAATCAATACTCGTGGGAAAGGTGGGGATATCCCAACTGACCAAGTCAACACAGTCAATGTTGGAGCAGATCAAATCATGACCACATTAGACAACTTACTCAGGTTGTAACAAATAACCATTCCACACCTGTGTTGGATCGTTTCATGCGACAGAAGAACCCATCTTTTTGTGGGACTACTAACCCAGTGGTAGCTGAGCAATTGATCTGGTCCCTGGAAAAGATATTCATGGCATTAATATGCAATGAAAATGAAAAGGTAGTACTGGTGGTATATTGTCTCATGGGAGGCACTGATCAATGGTGGACCTTGATTCTAGATACCATAGAGGAAGAAGAAATAGAAGATATGTAATGGAGTAATTTTAAGTAAATATTCTTCGAAAAATATTTCCCCCGTGAGCAACGAACTGAAATGAAGAGGAAATTCCTTAGCTTAAAATAAAGGGAAGAAGACAGTGTTGCATTGTATGAGGCTAATTTCACAATGCTGGCCAGGTATACCTTATATTTCATACGTGACTCAGCAAACAAGATTGATTATTTCATCGAAGGTCTTATGTCATGTCTTCGAAGGGCACTGGCTTCTCAATAATTTTCATAATATGATGAAACTGTACCAAGTTCCATCCAAATAGAGAAGGAATTTGCTATAAAAAATATTTTCAAAGGAAACCAATATATTATGCAGTACTTTGATAAAAAATGAAAAGGTGAAGCACCAAAGAAGGGCAATGGAACAAAGAAATTACCATTATGTGAGATCTGTGGAAAGAATCATCTCGGGAAAGGCTTGAAAGGCATGGGAGTCTACTATAACTGTAGAGAAAAGGTTAATAGAACTAGTTAATGCATTGTTAAAATACAATTAAATAATATTCAATGATAAAATTGTAGAGAGATGGGAAACTATGAAAATGAGTATCCTATGATCCAAAGAAACATGCCTCATAAAAATCCAAGAGAACAAGGGAGATCCAATGTGATTACCACTGTGAAGGTTGAGATTCCTAATGATGTTGTAATAGGTACTTTAATAGTTTCCTCAAACTTATCCAACACTTTATTTGATTTTGGATCATCACATTCATTTATATATTCTCAGTTTTCCAAGAAAATTAGATATGTCCAATTTGATTTAATAAAGGAGTTTTCAGTCAAAACTTCTAGAGGATGTATCATTGCAACAATGGCATGTCGACTAGTCCCCCTACAGACACCAAAACATGCGTTAGTTTAAAACCTTATCATAATACCAATTACTGAATTTGATATAATTCTCAATATGGATTGGCTGTCAAATTATGATGCGATGATTTATTGTAAAAAGAAAGAAGTTACAATTTTTGAAAATGGTGTAGAATACCTTGTCTTTACGGAAGAAACATCACCACCTTATTCTTATCTAGAACCACCCCCATTAGCCCTACATAATGAAATACTTGGAGAGGAAGATAAACCAATATCTTTGGGTAAGGAAAGAAATATTCAAATTGAAGATGTGAACATAGTACAATAATACATTGGTGTTTTCCAGATGATTTACCTAGACATCCTCCAGAGTGAGAAGTTGAGTTCTATATTGATTTAATTCTTAATGAAAGACCTATATCAACTACTCCCTATAGAATTTCTATTATGGAATTAATAAAGATAAAGATACAAGTAGAGGATTTGATTGAAAATGATTTATTCGACCTACTGTTTGTCCATGGGGATCCAATGTCCTTTTTCTCAAGAAGAAAGATGGATCCATGAGGCTTTGCATTGATTACAGGTAAATAAATGCTATTATAATAAATAATAAGTATCCTATTCCCCTGATTGATGACTTATTTTATCAACCTAATGGAGCTCAATACTTTTCAAAAATTGACCTTCAGTCTGGATATCATCAGTTGCGTGTAAGGAAGGAAGGTATTCCTAAGACAACATTTTGGACTAGGTATGGCCATTACAAGTTTACAGTAATGCCATTTGGACTGACCAATGGACCCTCTATTTTCATGGATTTGATGAATAGAGTTGTCAAGGAATATCTTGATAACATTGTTGTGTTATTCATCGATTATATCATCATATACTCAAGAAGGTATGAAGGCCATGAGAATCACTTGAGGGTCATTCTGCAAACACTTAGAAGTAATAATTCATATGGGAAGTTTAGAAAATGTGAATTCTTGCTTAAAAAATATTCTTTTATAGGCCATATTGTCTTTAATGATGGAATCCTAGTTGATCATGTGAAGACAAATGCAATCCAAGATTTCCCCACACCAACAAAAATAACTAAGGTACACAATTTTATTGGATTAGTAGGTTACTATCAGTTTTTCATTCAGAATGTTTCCCGTCTGGATAACCTGATAACCATGCTCACATGTAAAGGAGTTATGTTTGTGTAGACAAAAGAATGTAAAAATTCGTTGATGAATTGAAAAGAATATTGGTCAATGCTCCAATTTTGAATTTTCCATCTTGAAGTGGTGGATTTGTAATATACAGTGATGAATCAAATAATGGACTGGGTTGTTTACTTATGAAAAATGATAAAGTTATTGCTTATACATCAAGGTAGTTTAAGACTCATGATAAAAATTATCCAACTCATGATCCTGAGTTAGCAGCTATAATCATTGCAATGATGATATGGAGGAATTATCTGTATGGAGAGAGATGTGAGATTTATACAGACCATAAGAGTTTGAAATACATTTTCACACAAAAAAACTTCAACATAAGGCAAAGGAGATGGATTGAGTTACTCAAAGATTACGATTTTTCAATACACTACAACCTGGGAAAGGTGAATAAGGTGGCACATGCATTAAGAAGGAAATATCATAGACTTATTATTCAAACGAGGATAGAGATAGATCCTTTATTTTTCGATATTCTAATGATGGATATGGTAATTTTGAAGGAAAGGGAAACATCTTTCCTCTTTCAAATGATTTCTAAACCATCTTTATTAGAGAAGATAAAAATCTCCCAATCTGATGATGAGAACCTGCACAAGAAAATTAATGTTGTCAAATATGGGAGACTGGCTGACTTCATTTATGAGGAAGGAGTTCTGAAATTTGGGAAGTGGTTATGTGTGCCATTAGTACCTTGGCTGAAAAGGGAACTATTAGACAATTCCCATAGCTCGGGTTTCTCTATACACCAAGGTAGCACATAGATGTATAAAGATCTGAAGGAATATTTCTGGTGGGATAATATGAAGTGGGAAATTGCTGACTACATGTCAATATGTCTAGTTTGTCCACAAGTGAAGGCATAAAGACAACATCCCAAAATAGTGATGCAATCTATACAAATTACAATGAGTAAGTTGGATAACATTACGATGGATTTGGTCATCGGACTATCGAGGACACCTAGAAGGAATGATGAAATATCGGTCATTATTCATCATCTCACTAAATCAGAACATTTCCTTCCAATAAGATGGGATTTTCAACTTGAGTGCCTCGAAATACTTTATATTAATGAAGTTATGAGACTTCATGGTGCACCTCTATCAATTGTCTCTTATCGGGATCCCTGGTTTATGTCAAAATTCTAGAAAAGTATTCATAAGGATTTTAATACTGAGCTTCACATGAGTACTGCATATCACCCCCAAACCAACGGACAATCTGAAAGGACTATTCAAACTCTAGAATATAGACTGCGTTCATGTTCTCTTCACTTACAAGGTATGTGGGATCAATACTTGCCTTTGGTTGAATTTTCCTATAATAATAGTTTCCATTCTAGAATTCAAATGGCTCCATATGAATCATTGTATTGAAAGAGATGTCGAACTCCATCTTGTTGGGATGAAGTTAGTGAGATGAAACTCATTGGCCCATATCTTATTGATGAGACCACAAAAATGTTGAAGACAATACAATCACATATTAAAGCAGACCAATGTAGGTAGAAGAGTTATACTGACAACCGAAGAAAGGACTTGGAATTTCAAGTGGGATATCATGTATTTATGAAAGTATCTCTATGGAAGGGTGTATTAAGGTTTGGTAAGAAATGGAAACTAAGCCCCAGGTATATCAGACCATTTGAAATTCTGGAAAGAATCAGAGAAGTAGCTTACCATTTAGCAATGTCGCCAAATCACTCCAAAGTCCATGATGTGTTCCATGTGTCATTGTTAATAAAATACATGCCAGACCCAATGCATGTACTCACATATGATGAAATTGAACTCAAACCTGATTTGTTATACGGTGAAAATTCTGTTGGGATTCATGACACAATGGATGAGGTATTGAGAAATCGGATAACTCATATAGTAAAGGTTCTTTAGAGAAACCAATATATTGAGGAAAAAACAAGGGAACCTAAGGATTTTATGAAAGAGAATCACCCACATCATTTTTCTGAGTTTCATACAAAAATTTTGAGGAAGAAATTTCTGAAGGAGGGAATAATGTAGCACTGCAAACATTATATGGTATGTTTCTCTTAAATAGATTATACTCATTAGATAGCCTATATTTCATGAATCACTGGGACTCTATGTAAACAAACCATAGTTACTTATAGAATATATCCATAACCTTGCCATTAAACACAAGTTTTCCAGCTCTGTGATTTGAATTTTAAAAATATGACATACACGGTTGTGTACAAGATTATATTTATAGTTTGATAGAATTAACATGATTTTCGGTGAATAGTATCCTACCCAAATGAATAGTAACCTACCCTTATGAATAGTAGCTTACTCTTATGAATATTAATATGACTCTTATGAGTGGTATCCATAGCCTTGAGTGTATAAATGATTTTAGGCACCTTAAAAATGAAGATGAATATTTTAAGTGTTGATATATTTTAAATAAATAATGATTTAATTAAATATTTCATTAATCATATTTAGGAAATTATTTTTTAAAAATGGACTTCATCTTGTCATTCTACATGTCAAAATATGGTTAGGGTTAATTTATCAGATTTTTTGGAAATACATGAATTATTTGCGAATAGTAAAATCCATTAATTACTGTATAAATAAAATATAATTTAAATTAAATATTTCTATCATCATGAGTGATTTATGTACCAAAATCTCCAACTCACATGAATATATTACTATTATTGGTCATGGAATACTCATTATTTTTTTTCATGAGAGGAAATAAAAAATTAAAGATTATAATATTAAGAAAACTCCTCTCCTCTCCACTATAAAAATCACCCATCATCCCTCTTCCTCTCACACCATTAAAGCATTGTGACTTACCAATATTTATCCCATGTCTCTCACCAAGATCCTCCCCACGTCCAAAAGCTCATAAATTTTTAAAAATACCAAAACCTCTCCCATTAAGAGGTTCTCAAAGGAGGAAGTCTCAAGATGTAAATTCTTCTTTCCAATTCCTTCAATTCTTTTATGTTATTTTCATTTTGTTTATTTTCTCACCATAATAGTATGATAAATCATGTAAGATACCTTTAATGTTATTTTCTCATTCTAATGGTGTATTTCATTTCCTTCTCTCCTTTTCCCACAATTTATTTTAATGAAAAGAATTCACCATTTGAGATGTGCTAATTTAGCACATTCATGGACAATAGTTTATCAATTTCTATTATAACCATTGATTCTGGACATGAAACCATTTGAGTTATGGTTGAACCATATTATTAAATATTTAATATATCCTATTTTTAGTTCTGTAATCCTTTTTGTACAAATGGTATTAAGTTATAAATCAAAACATGTTCATCGTAATCAAACTCCATGTTTAACCAAAAAACGGTTGTCACTAATGTTATATATATGTAATAATTAGATCTCACTCAAAGTAACCAAATTAAATTTAGAACCATGTAATCTCCTGGAAGTCCACTAATGAAAGGTAAATTCATTTCTGGAAAACCACTTTCATCTATCATATTTATATGAACTTGAATATAAGTGAACCGGTCTTTTAAAAACAAGTAATCAAACGAGCCCAAACAATGAAATTGAACATTATAACTAATAAAAAAGGCATTGAATGAACTAAAAAGGGTCATAATAAATCATTTAAATATATTATAGGTTCAGGAATTATGAATTAATTAGCCTAATTTGTTTATTCATGTCATTAATAATAATTCAACAACACCTTCATTCATAAGGTAAGGGATTGCTTAACTAAATTTTCATTCTTTGAGTTAAACGTCTATTTAATTTGTTACATTACTCCAATAATATGTGTGAATAACCTATTATATTTTTATATTGTATATTCACTTATATTTTTTGGGTTTTTATATGTCACACATAATTATTTCATTGATTTATCCTAACTCTAATGACACAATATTTGGAAGGGATCCTCTCTCTCACTTTTGTTCAAGAATCTCCTCTATGTTGTGCCCTTTTATTTTTAATTCCTTATGATGATGTACGTTTTCACACCTCCCCCATACATCCCTTTTGACATATATATAAGTGAATACACCTTTACCTCTCATTAATACCATGCAATAACACTCGTTACAATTTCGAAATGTTTGTAAGGGGTTTCTCATCTCACATTCATTTCTGTGAGATTATCATTGTTGTCGTTATTTCTTGTATGTGGTACATGTGTTCTGAAATTTGATATATAATAACATGATTCTATTTATATTCATGTAATTAAATGAATAATTTGAGGTTTATAATGTTCTGGTCATATGATTCGACTGATTACTTTGTGGTAAGGACCTTTGTCCCAAATACAATTTTGATGTGACTAACTTTGAATTGTGCACCTAATAATTATTATGTGGTGTACCTAATGCCCATTGGAGATAAATTTTCATTTGAGATTTTCTTTATATTTAATATCCATAATCTCATATCATGGATATGTTTTTTTCTAAACTTTATACAATTTTACATAACATTTTTGTTTGGAAAGTGATTTTAATTATGGAAATATTGTTGAATCTGTATACTCTACTCTATACGAATATTGAAAAGGCATATTGATCTTGTATTGAATCAATGTATAATGAATTATTTTCACATAAAATGGCAGGATGGATCTGTTATTTCCCATTGATGCATCGGTATGTCTCTTGAGACAAATCTGTTTTGCGACAAACCCTTCGAGTTTGTTTCCAAAAAACAGACGTGTTTCTACCCATAGAACTAAACCATTTTTATTTTATTGTGGTTTCATGTTCCAGATACATGAAGTCTAATTAATAATCATTCTCATTATTCATTATTAGTTATTATTATTATCCATGAGGTTTTCACTATGTCAAAATCTATGGATGCAGTTTCATTATGAGTTTATTAATGGCATTAATTTTTTATTTATTCACTATGCCATATATATATTGTCAGATTGATTGTGAATCAATTATTATTGTAATCATGATTCCACTATTTGTAACCATTACTGAGCATTTGATCTCACCCCATTCATTGTTTACCTTCAAAAGGTGATGAATAGAAGGTCATTTATTGAGTTCATGTGTTTGCAGCTTTTAGTTTTGTTATGTATTGTATCTTGTAACCTTTTTCAATGTAATTTGTGTTACATCTATATATCTAGTTTCTTCAAGACTACTAAATTGATCATTCCTTTGGGATTTTTAATTCTGTCTAACCATGAAAATATCACAAGTAATGCACCGGCTCCAGTCTAGAGGGTTCGGGGTGTTATAAATACATCACTTTCTTGATAAAACACATGGGCGTGGTTATAGCACAAATTTACCAAGGGGTAACAACTCATACAATATGTATGTGGCATGGATCAGGGTAACTGTAAACATGAAAATGATCCATACTGTGTAGCTGTTTTTAAACTCATAGGGGGAATACTTTGGATAATTTACATTTTCATTACAACCCATTATGAAGAATTTTAACAATAAGTAACCTAGGTTAAACGTAAGGAGTTTTAGATTGAATATATCATTTCATGATTGGAAATCATACAATTGATATTATGGATAATCCTTAGAGAAATCGACGACCTATATTGAAGTAAAATAGTAGAAGTGTTTACGCATTTGGGTTGTATAGAAAACCATAGTTAAAAAAATTATTTGAATTGCCTTATTTTCAGGTTGACTATCATATTTTTTTAGAAAATCATATCAACATTGTTTTAAAGAAAAAAAACATGTATGTCGGGTGACAACTCGTTAAGTCTGGCAAGGCTATGGTGCTTGACCGATGACCGAAGTATGATAATAGTTTTTAACCAACCACTAGACTACAAGATGTCCTTGTTAATGTATAATTTTTCAATCAATTTGATGAATAAATATTTATGGGGTACTAATAGTTTTACTATTTTAGGTTTAGAGGTTAATATATTAAAGATGTTGTTTTTCGAGAATAGTTATAGACAATTGTAAGCATTATCACTCTTTCATTGGCCTTATGATCCTTTAGAAATGTATTTTAATGATTTAATTATCAATGTTAATTGTGGGATACACATTTCATGAGGCAATGGATGAATTATAATTTGATCGAAGCATAACGAAATGATGTAATTGTTCTTATAAAATTGAAATGTATTAATAAATTATATTTCATTGTATTCTTATGAAATTAAATAATTACTCAACATTAGTAAAATGATCAAAAACATATGTTTTTATCATACATTAATTTTAGCTAAAACGATAGTCTACTAAATCATTTCATATTAATGGATTTGGGGACCTTAAAATTTCATTGATCATTCAATTTTATTTGTGATTGATGTCCTCAATCAATCCATATAAATATTTATTATTTTTCTTCAATCTATGTCTCTATACTTTCCACTAATATTCTCCTACAAAGAGACATGGTTATATGGTATACCATGTGACTGTTTCACATTCAATCCTCTCTTTTAAATAGGATGTCTTACAAACCCTTCTCCTGATTTGTATTCTCAATATAGGAAATGTCAAAAAAACTATCACTAAAATTGATTTTAAATTTAGAGGATATAATTTATTTGTGTTTTGCAGAATGTAATGCCCTGAAAATAAAAAGTAGTAACGTTGTATTCAATAACATGTATGGCACACATCATCAAGTGCATAAGGGAATATGATTTTATAAGAATTTATAATATAATTACTATTTAAAACAAATTCAATGTAATTTATAACGTGAAATGAACATGATACTGAGTTAGCGTGTGACATATACAACAACAAGTTTCTTTAATGGATTGTGTTACATGCAAGATCGAGTTTTATCGAAAAATAAATTAGTATTAAAATATTATTAATTAATATAATAATGGATAATCTAGATGTTTAATTATCCGTTACGAATTGTATTAAATAACTTATAAAAATATAGTGTTTCCACTAATATATAATCAAATAAAAGGATACCAATTAATTTGATATGAAAATATAAACCAATTGAAAATAGAGGAATACTATTGAAAAAATGGGTAATTGCGATGAGGAAGGGTCCCATCACAAAAAGTCAACTTGGAGGGACTATTTGTGACATGGATAGGTATCTTGTCACAAAACGATTGGCATAAAATGCACACCAAAACATGGGATGGGTATTTGCGATGGGTGGTCTTACCTGTCGTAAATACCATTGTGTTGGTTTTACTATTTTTGACGGGTCCCGTCGCAAAGACCCTTCTGTAGTTTTCAGTTTTTGTAATAGGACCCATCGTAAATAACATTTTTTCCACCCCCCCCCCCCAAATTAATATAATTGTATAGTATTTATGATGACATTTTTCTCCCATCCCAAATATTATGTCTGCAGGTAGGTATTTACCACAGATTCCATCACAAATACATTTTTAACTGCCTCACCTCATTTCTAGGTGGGATAATATTTGTGACGGGGCACATCACATAAAATACTATTTGTAATGGGAAACCCGTCCAAAATACTCATATCATAAATAATCTAACCTCTATATACTAAATCGATTTTTTTCCATTTGACACTTCTCTTAACCCCTCTTACCGTCTATACTCTCATATTTCGCACTTAAATTTTTCAATGTTTTAAATTTTAAATATGAGGGATTTTTAAGCATTGCATCGTAAAAAAGATTTTATATTAAGGTATTTACCTATTGATTTTATTTTTCAGTTAATTCATTTAATTTTATATTCGTTATAATTATTATCAATTAGCGACAACTAAAATAAATTACAACTAGATGGTTTTATTTTCTATTAATTATTTTTAGAAATATATAGTTTTATTGGAAATGAATACCAATGAATTGTAATAATTAAGTGTAATTAGTAATAATTAGGCCTATTTACCAATAATTAGTAGTAATTAATAATAATTAGTGAAAATTATCAATAATTAGCGGTAATTAGTAATAATTAGCAGTAATTATTAATCAATAGTGATAAATAGTAATAAGTATTAAAAATAAATAAAATTAGCCGAAATTTGTAATAAATAGTAGTAATTTGTTATAAATAATACTAATTACTAGTAATTAGCAGTAATTATGAATATATAGCGGTAAGTAGCACTAATTTGTAATAATTAATGGTAGTTGGAAATAAATAGTAATGAATAGGTTGCATAGAAATAATTTGAATCAATTGTAATAAATAGGAATAATTAATATTAAATAAGAATAATTAGTAATAATTAGTAATAAATAGGAATGATTAGTATTATTCATTAATATATATGAATAAATAAGAATAAATAGAAAAAAATCGGAATAAATAGTAATATATAGTAATAATTTTGATTAATTAGTAATAATTTGTAATAATTTGTAATAATTTGTAATAGATAAGATTAATTAGCAATAATCATAATAATTAGAAATAATTAGTAATAAATAATAATAAATAGAAATAAATAGTAATAAATTGTAATAAATAGTAACAAATATTAATTATTAGTCATAACAAGAGTTAATTAGTAATAATTAGAAATAAATACTAACCATTAGTAATAAATAAGAATAATTATTAATATTTAGCAATAATTGGTAATAATTTCTAATAATTTTTAATAATTTTTAATAATTAGTAATAGTTATGAGAAATTAGGAATAAATTAGAAAAAATAGTAATCAATAGTAACAAATAGGAATAAAGAGTAATAAACATGAATAAATTGTAATATATAGTAATAATTAGTAATAATTTGGAATAATTTGGAATAATTATAAAAAATTGTGAATAATTATGAATAATTAGTAATAATTTGTAATAATTTGTAATAATTCGTAATAAACAATAATAAATGTTAATAAATAGTAATAAATAGTAAAAAATAACTATAAATATCAATAACTAGGAATAATTAAGAAACAGATATGAATAGATATCAATAATAAAGAATAATTGGACTTAATTAGTAATAATTAGTAATAATTAGTAATAATTAATAATAATTAGTAATAATTAGTAATAATTAGTAATAATTAGTAATAATTGGTAAAATTAGCAATAAACTAGAAGAAATATGAATAAATAAGAATAAATAGGAATAAATGGCAATAAATTGAGATAAATAGTAATAAATAGGAATATAGTGTAATAAATAGGGATTAATTGTAATAAATATAAGTAAATATGACTAAATAGTAATAATTTGTAAAAATTAGTATTAGTTTGTACAAAATTGTAATAAAAAGTAATAAATAGCAATAAATAGTAACAAATAGAAATAATAATTAATAATTAGTATTAAGTATTAAAACAAATGAGTAGATAGTAGTAAATAGGAATAAAAAGTAATAATTATCAATAAATGTGAATAAATAGTAATAAATAGTAATAATTAAGAATAATTATTTATAAATATGAATCAATTAGAATAATCAGTTTTAATTAGTAATATTAAAAAAATAGTTATAAATAGTTATAAATAGTAATAAATAGTAATAAATAATAATAGATAGTATTAAATATTAATTAATAGTAACGAATATTAATAAAAAGTAATATGTAGTAATAAAAAGGAATAAATTGTAATAAATAGTAATAAATGGAAATAAATTGGATTAAATTAGAATAATTAGAAATAATTAGTGATAATTAGTGATAATTAATAATAATTAGTAAAAAATACAAAACATTAGTAATAAATAGAAATAAATAGTAATAATTTGAAATAAATAGTAAAAAATAATAATAAAAGTAATAAATAGTAATAAACGTCAAAAAATAGTAATAAATAGTAATAAATATCAACAAATAGTAATAAATTGTAACATTGAAGAATAATTAGGATTAATTAGTAATAAATACAAATAATTATGAATATTATAGAAGAATTGGGAACAATTAAGAATAGTAAGTAATAATTAGGAATATATAAGAGAGATTAGGAATAAATAAGAATAATTCGGAATAATTACGAGTAAATAGGAATAATTAAAAATAATTATGAATAATTAAGAATAATTTGTAATAATTTGAAATAATTATGAATAATTAGGAGTAAATTGCAATAAATATTAATAATTAGGAATAATTAGGAATAAATAGAAAAAATTAGAAAAAATTAATAAATAATTGTAAAAATAGTAAAAAATAGTAATAATTATTAATAATTATTAAAAATAAGTAATAAATAGTAATACATAGTAATAAATAGTAATAAATGGTAATAATTGAAAATAATTGAGTAAAATTGGGAAGAATTGGGAATAATTGGGATCATTTTGGAATAATTATAAACTATTAGGAACTATTAGGTACAATTAAAAACAGTTAGTAATAATTAGTAATAATTATGAACAATTAGTATCAATTAGTAATGATTAGAACCAATTAGAAATAATTAGTTACTATTATTACCAATTAGAAATATTTTATAAATAATTATCAATATGAATAAATGGAAATAAATAGTAATAATTTGTAATAATTATCAATAATTAGCAATATATAATTATAATTTCAATTAATTTGAAATACACATGAATAATTAACAATTTTTTTTTTATTTTTGTCATGTTATTCTTATATAAAATTATTCATGAAAAACTAATCATTTAATATTTTTTAGAGACATATAAGACAAAGAATTTGACAATAGTCATTATAAGATTTTCGAGCATGGATAATCCGTGCAAGAATACAGATGGTTCTGGTATAAATCAAGTATATATTGAGGGTGTTCAAAAATTATTATGATTTCGATCATCAAAACTAGAGTATGTTTTAGAAGGGACAATTAAGAGTTCATGTATAAAATGTGTTCTGACGATGTTTGACACATTTGATAACATTGGGGGTTATCTATAGTATATTGGTTTTAAAAAAATTATCTTTTTTGGTATTAACATTGTTAACAATGTTCCATATAAGATACTAATAACTTGGTTTTATATCTATTATAGTTTCATAATTTAGTACATGATGTGGCAAGTCCAACTTTTCAAAAAATGAAAACTCTAGATGATATTGATTTTACTCATGAGTTGGAACCAAATCAATTATATGAGTTGCTGAGGTCCACTAAGGATTACTTATATCAAGGATTCAAGATATGAAAATTTTACATGGTGATAAAATTTATGGTTATTAAATCATATAATAGAATGTCTAATTTTTGTTTTGATCAGATATTCTCTTTGGTTAAAACACTTTTACCTATAATAAATGTGTTGCCTATAAGTTTTTATGAGAGAAAGAGGATAATTAATAATCTGGTTCTTGGTTATTAGAGATTCATAAATGTTCAAATGATTGAATCTAATATTATGGTGAAATTTTTTAATTTGATAGTTGTCATACACGTAGACAATCAAGGTAAAAAAAAGGCTTTATAAGGGATGTCTTGATTAATTTCTGTGAAATACTTGAGGTATTTCACTAGTATAACTATATTTTATTCTTTATTTATGTCACTGAACACATCTCCATTGATTTCATGGAAAAAACTAATATTTCAATCAGTACAACCTTATATAATCCCTTTGATGGTGACTCATGGGATGTTTTGGGCCATGTACATCCATATTTTTCGTTAGAATCCAAAAATGTGTGATTGGGTCTATCTTTTAATGGTTTATGTCTATTTGTTCCTTAATGTAGTAAATATTTATGTTGGACAATCTATATTACTCTGTACAATTTACCTCCATGGATGTTGATGTAGGAGCTATATAATTTTTTTTACATTATACATTCTTAGTTATCTGAAAAATAATATCTATGTTTATTTAATTCAATTAATTATTGAGTTAAATTAATTGTGTTGAAATGGTGTTTGAACATATGATGATGGTTCGAAAAAATATTTTCCATTGAAATCAGCCTTGGTGTGTAAAATTAGTGACGTCCCAACATATGGCTTGTTACCTGGCCAGAATACACAAGGTCCAGAATAATTTCTATATTGTATGAGAGAACAAAAGGTGTTTATGCTCATCAATGGAAGATATCCATGTTTTTCAATAGTCATCATCGATTCCTTCCACCCGATCACCCTTTTGAAGGAAAAATTATCATTTTATGAAAGGAATAGTTGAAATTGATATAACTCCAACAATGATCTCAGGTATGGAGTAAAAATCATTTTTATCATTATTACCTCCCATTACATATATTCCAACTAAAAACCAACAAAAAATTGATGGCATTGGGAAAAAACACAATTGGATAAAATATAGAGTTTATTTGGAATATACCACATCAGTCAGTAACATATTGGAAGTCATGCATATTGAGAAGAACTATTTTGATAATATATTTCAAATATTTTTGGATACACTAGTTAAGACCAAGTATAGTGTAAAGGCACAATTAGATCTTCCAAAATTTGATGGTGACTAGAACATGAACTATTTGAAAATTTCATATCACAGAAGTTAATGACGCCAAAAGAAGCATATACACTTTTCAAACAAAAAATCATAATTTTTTATTTCATTGGATTAAATATTTGAGTCTTCCAAATGATTATGTTTCCAATTTCGGTAGATGTGTCATAAATGGTTATATTATGAGATTAAAAATTAATGATTTTAAGGTTATATTGGAAATACTTATTCTGATTATATTAAGAGGTATTTTGAATTATATGATTTGGGATACACAAACAGACGTATCATATTTTTTCTGAGACATTTTTATAGAAAAAACAGAATACAATGCACAAAGAAAACTATAAGAAGATATTGTTTTATTTTAATATAAACTAGAAAAATTATTCCACCAAAATTTATTTATCTCAATGAAACATATGATATAGCATTTTAGGTATGAAGAATAATGTGGATATCTGATACAATTACGATGGATGTACCTACTTTAGATACGTATGATGAAATTGAAGAAAAAAATTTGTAACAAAGTATCAGTTGATATATCAATTATGAAATCTTATTTATAGGATAAAATTTATTTTTTCTACTCTCATTATTTACAATCTGAATATCCCTCAATGAAAAAACGCATGATCCATTATAAGGGAAATTTTGATGATGAAATGGGAAATCAATTACTAGTTTTAGTCATCTAGAACATGGATTTTGTGGAGTTCATGATTTATAGATCTCTGATGATGAACAACACAATGCTCAAACATATATTCTTGTCAATAGTAAAAAATGACCCTATTTTTACTATGAGTGATCATATCACTTATTCTATAATATTTATTACATTTAATAAATATTATTTTATATTTTGGTTATATGATAACCATATCCACAAAAATATTCCACAACTTATAGTACATGCTCTTGAAGATCGTAAGAAAATTAAATTTTCATGTTGGTTTCAAAAACTAGTAAAATAAATTATATGTGGTTTAACAGATAAAATAAATTTATTACATTTTGATTTTGTGATTGTTTTATAAATTTTTAGGTTTCTCAATATACTAATAAAATTTATTATCGAATGTATGTACTGAGTAACCAACCAGTAACAACGGTTAAATCTTATAATGCATATATGATGAATGATTTTCAATTTCATACAAGTGCATATGGGGAATCAAAAAAAAAACAATGAAAAGTGGTGTTTACTTTAGAGGATTTCATCATAGTGGGAATTAAATTTACTTTTACTACATGTTGGAAGAAAATATTGAACATTGGTATCTAGAATAAAATTACATAACTATTTTTAAATTTTTGTTCTGGGATACTGAGAGAGAATTTCTTGTTTATCAGTGCCATGGAATAATTGATATTAAATATAAAAGCTTCCTAAAATAAATAAACCATTTTTATTGGCTAATCTAGATCTTGAAATTTATTTTTAAATTTACTGTCATACTTTAAAGGAGTTGGGTTGTTGGTGGAGCATAATAAATATGAAATATCATGAAAATCAGTTTATTCATGGTATATGTGGTTCTGTTGAGGCAAAATGTGTTGAAACATTTCAAGAGACTACTCCAAATATATCATTTCCATGAAGAGACACAAATATCAATGATGACACCCCACAGTTAATGGTTAATAGTGATGATGATGTTATTGATGTAACAAATGAATTTGAAATGACAAGAGATGATGAAACTGAAACTCATATGAAAATTGTTGATACTAAGGAGGAATATGAATATATTGACACTATCATATATGAATATGAAGATGAAGAGGAATAATTAAACTATTCAATACAGGTTATATTTATATATACTATATATCTATAAATAATATTTGCTTTCAAATATTTTCTAAAAAATTCATTTCGTATTTTTGATGGACTTAGATCAGTTTTGTGACTTTCAGGGGGTTGATTTGCCTACTGACGACCAATATTTTGGATCATCTGACCTACAGAGTACTGGACATGCAACAAGGACTCGTAGGGGTTGTAGTCTTGTGATATTGATGATTCCTGACACCATCATTGAGTGATGTTTGCATCTTTTCTTTCATCCACACATGCAGAAGTATGTTTACTTGGGTATTTTATTTTGTTTTCATTATCTATCACTAATTTATTTATATATATATATTTTTTATTTTATCTTTTTCTTCACATAATTTCACATATAGCTATTGTAAAGGGGGTGTTATATTGTGAAATAATTTTTATAGAGTATGGGTAATATGGGAACATATTCTCATTGATGTTCAGCAATGTGTGTTCGATCCTTATATTGTATGTTAATAACAAATATTTTATTTCAAATTTACTTAATTAGTAACTTGATATTATTAATTGAATTTAGGGTTCATGGGTTCTCATTAATTATAGCTTGTGTGACTGTATTTGGAAGAAATGGTAGGGTTATATGTGTGATCGTTTTTGTTTGTTTTTTCACAATTTGAGGAGGTCAGAAATGAGGAATGCAGGAGTCAAAGAGTTTGATGAGTCTTGTTGTGCCAACCGACCTAATTATATTTCATCTTAGGTTTGGGATGGATTATGTTAAAACTAGAGGGGTAGTCATTTTCATAGGAGATCTTCAGTAGGTTGAGAAAACTAGGGGAGACATGAGTTGACACAGTGATCTGGTAGTCATAAATTTTGTATTCATAGGGAAAACATAGAAAGTATGTTTATTTAATTTTATTATATAACTTTAAATGTAACCTATTTATTTTATATCCATATAGGTAGTCGAACAACCCGATATTACAGAGTCAAACAGTTATACGAGGATGTACAATAATAATATCGTCAGAGAGATTATAGGTGATAACTATCATCATATTATGAATAGTATAATTTCTTTTTGAGATTTTAAATTAATTGAAAATAATGTTTTAACTATTTTAATTTGAAATTTCAATTTAATGAGTCATATTAGAGAATGAAATTTATGACATAGACTAAGTGTTAGGTGGAGACCGAAGAGGAGACCAGTGCAATAGAATTTTTTGAGGTATCATAGATGCAAGAGAGATAGTATATCTTTAAAAAATGCTGAGTTTTTGGTACAAACTCTAGATTAGTTCCTGAGAGTTTTTATTGTACCAATGTGATGTCGACGTGTATCTCAAGAGGTTCTTGTAGAGATTCATCACTGTTTTCTGAATAGTATTTTCAGAATCTGTGATCTTAGTGGGAGCTTATAGAGAGTATGAATAAGGAGTAGGAAGAGCTCAGTTGATGATAAAAGAATCAGTTGGAAGAGATGTATTAATGACAGCAGTAGCAACATGAAAAGATGATGGAGTACATGCAACATCAGGCTGATGGTTGTGGGATGATGTTCTCACCACCATATCCTCTAGATCATCTATAAGACCCTCCCCTCAGTGATTTATTTACTTTTTATGATAAAAAATTTGAATGTAATTTATTTTGTAATATTATATATTAATATTCTATATTTTTTCTTATTTCACTGCGAATATTGTGTTTTTTATTATTTAATTGTAAATATAATTTTTTATTGTTTTCTTACATTACTATTTATGTATTTATTTATCTATTTATTATTATTATTATAAATATTATATTTCAATGAATATTGAGTTTTTTGTTAATTTATAAATTTTTATATTGTCTATAATATTATTACTATTATTATTTTTATCAAAATAATTTTATTAATATTAATATAATAATATAAATATTATTATTATTTAATATTACTTTATGAATATTATTTTATGAATGTTATTTTATTAATATTGTGTTATTAATATTATTTTATTGTATTTTTTAATATTATAGTTTTATTTTTTTTTAATTTTTTAGTGTCGGGTATATCGCCAAAAGTTTTTAAAATGATTTGGGAAAATATTTATGATGGACCGTCACAAAAAATACTATTTTTGATGCAATTTTATACTATGGGGAATTTATGATGGGTCCCCAACACAAATAATTCAATTTTTAATATTGGAACAATTATTATTTTTATACTCACAAATGTGTCTTCTCTTAAAAAAATAAATTAATTACAATTTTTGAATGATATTAATGAAATATATATTATATATTCAATAAAATATTTTTTATATTCATCCAATAGATTTGATAAGATCATTTTAATAACAAACCCAATATAAAACATAAAATGTATATTTTTATTAAGGCAATTTATCGCTATTTAAGGAAGAACCGATTTTAAATTCATTTTTAGCACCTTTTGAAATATTATTTGTAAAATAAACATAATATTTTTAATAAAATCATAAAAATAAGGTTAGTGTGATTTTTTTGAAATTAGTTTTTGAAGTTTCATATTTTGATGAATAATGAAAAACAATGAATTTTAACTCCAAACAGCTTTTTCATCAAATATATTTATAAGGATAAATTATATTTTTCATTTATTTTAAAGTATAAATTGATAAAATTTCTCTCATTTAATACAATTTAGTTAATTTTAATAAATTTCACATTGAAATTGAATATAAAAACATAGAAAACATTCAAACGTTTTTAATTTAAAAACATGCATTGACGTCCAGTCCGTGGGATTAAATTTAAATTAATTTCTTTCACTTATATGATTATAATTTAGAAAAATGTATTGAATATTTTAATCATCATAATTTATATTTTCTAATAATTTTAAAAAAATAATCAAAACAATTTTTGAGAGTAATTAAAATTAATTACAATGATTACGATAAAATTAAGCATAATAAGGTACTAAATAGTAAACATAAGGCCTAGTATGGCCTATAAATATGTCCAAAATTCATTTTTGTAAATATAAATAACCTATTGTAACATGGATCTAATATTTACCATTATTTATCCACTTGTAACAAGAACAACATGGGTGAAATTCTTTTTTTCTAAAATATTACAAGATTGTCACTCCTCCTACACTATAAAAGGCCTCATTTCCTCCCACTTCTCCACAACTCTCAAGAAAAATAATATCATCCAACATCAAAAAAATACACTCCAAAAAATATATAACTTTCTCCTTGAAGCCTCATTTTGGAAAAAAATCCATCCATGGAATCCCTTTAGTGCAAACCAAAAGGAGTTACACGATTAAGCGGTAACATATTTCATTAAGATCTATTGTTTTATTTATTTTATACACTACTTGAATAAATACTTATTAAAATATTATATAAAAACAAAAATATCGTCAATATAATGGTATGTTTTTATATTTTTATTTATACCTGAATTTAAAAACACATCCATCGTTTGGGTATCAAACATACATGTTTCTTGTACAGCAAACTACAGCTTCACAAAACGATGATTCTTAATTTTTATTTTACTGCCTCTCAGGGTTGTCGTTATGATGAAATATCTATTTATATGTGATGTATATAATATTTCTTATTATTTATGATTATCTAATTCTTTTACACCGTATATTTATTCATGTATTCTATTTTATGTAAAAACGATAACATCATTAGTGAAAATGTGGACTACTGCCACCTCAAAAAGATGTGATTCATTTACAATATACGAGGAATGTATAAAGGATGGGTCTAATTAAAATTATGTAACATAAAAAATATTATATTAATTACATAAATACTTTTATATAAAATATATATATATATATATATATCATTTTCATTATCACCCTTTCACACACATACAATGTGATAACGTCGTTTGTGAACGTATGGACTACTGCTTCCTCGACAAGATGTGATTCCCATTAGATCACAAGAATTATATATGTATGTATGTATCATTAAATAATGTTTTATATATTTTATAATGATAATTATATAATGATTTATGTAACTTACCTTCTTTCTACGACAATCATTGATAAATGGTAACTTTACTCATGTGTATGTATGACCTATTATCTTCGTAAGTGTATCATTAGTAAAATTTTCATTACTATAGTTAATGATTGTATTAAAAAGTAAGAATTATGTATAAATATTATAATTATTTCAGGGTTATTATTCCATATATGTTATATAATGACCCATTTTCCCATAGTAATCCTACTAAAGTTGTTTTTGACATATAAAACGAATTTGGTCAAAACATCCGACGTAAACTTAATTTATTTACAAGTTTTATATGACATAATAATAAGTTAAATTAGATTCATTATAATAATTAAATATGTTCTCAATAAAGAAAATAATAAAAATACATTTTTTATTTAGGAATATAAAGACACACGAGACCCGATAGACTCAAGGTACTGTATTTTCACATAACATTTTACATCTTTGAGATAAATGTAATGTTATCCACTTACTTATTTTGTTTGGTGTATCTACTTCCCATTTTAATATATCATCCCATGAATTAATTTAATATAATTTTATTTAGAGTTTAAATATGAATTATTTCTTCTAATGGGATTTTTATTAAAATATTCCATGTGGAAAATAACTTTATAACCCAATTTATTTTCATTGGGTTATATTACCTATTCATTATCATTAATTCTACATGATTATGTATATAATCAAATTTTTAATACATATATATTTATTTTCAAATTATATTATATGGATCTATATTTGAAATATATAATCTATTCATTGATTAATTTACACATCAATGTTATGCTCTTTCTGAGGGTTTAATTCACAATCTATTTCTTTGTGATTTTTAAAATTGGAATTTCCATTAGAGTAAATAATTTTAGAATTGTATAATAAACCCTTTAATATTTTTATCATATGGTTATTAATTACCTTTTCCATTTATTAGTGCCATTTTTTCACTCTTTATTACTCATGAGGCATTAAAAAATGTTTTTCTTAAGAAAACCCGACATCATTTCTCTCCTTAGTTAGAGAACATGCTTTCTTCTAAAAATAATTTTTTATTAAAATGTTTTGGAAAATGTGTTTATCATTTTCAAAATGATTTAGTAATTACATTTTTATCATTTTTTCCGTTCAAAATTCTTTCAATTTAATCTTTTATCGATTTCCAAATTAGGGATTATTTAACCATTGTAAAATGCAAAAATATTTTTTACCTCTCATGTTGTTTATGTATTCACCAATATTCATTTATTATATTATTCATTTTCATGTTTAAAAGTTAACTTTTAAATGTTTTATATTTTGATTATTATTTTTTAGTCTTTCAATTCATATGTATGGGATTTCATCTCAATTTACATTATTGGAAAAGGGGTCTATCCCCACGAAGCTATACCAACTGTTTTTCTAAACCATTGGGATAAGTGGTTTTTATTATTTATACATAAAGTATTATTAAAACAATGAGTATTAAATCACATATTTCAACAATGCATCGGGTATCTCATCCTCAGTCTTCCAACTGGCTCCCCCGCTTGAACCCTCACATCCCCAACCTTCGTCCCCCAACCCCCTCCACCCCTCCCTTACAACCGCTCCCGACCATCCGACCTCCACCGCCCAACCCCCTCCACCCCTCTCTATCCTCCACCTCTCAACCATCCAACCACAACTTCTCGGCCATCTCCTCCCCTCCCCTCCCCAACCTCCACCTCCCAGCCCCGCCTCCTCTCCTAACCTCAACCTTCCAGCCTCACCTCTACCTCATCGTCTCAGCCTTTTCCTCCTTACCCCCATCCCTTATAAGCTCTATCACCTCTAGTGATAACCCCCCTAACCCCTCTCGGCTCCCTCTCCTTCGACAATGTCCCTTCATATTCCTTGCATCTTGGATTGGAATTTATTCTCCATGCATTTTTATTATTTTTAAACTAATAACATATTATTATATCAACAAGCTCAACATGTTGACTACACAATTTCTCTTTTTCATTGTCCATTTTAAAAATAATCATTCAACTTATAGGTAAATTCTAATTCCTCATATTATTATTACAATATCCTTTTCCATTTAATTTTTTTATACAAATTCATTTTGTTCAATAGAAATATCTAAAAACAATACTAATTTAGGATTATGTTAAGAGCCTAAAAAATATTACCAAAACATTTCTCTTTTTCATTTTTTATTTAATAAATAATCAATCATCTTAGAGGTAAATTATATATCCACGCATTTTTATTACATCATCCTTTTTCAATTTCAATGTTTTATACCACAACATTTGTTTCTTTGGATATAACAAAAAACAATACTGATTTAGGATTATGTTGTTGAGGTCCTTTATAATATTCCATTACAATATAAACATTCCATGAATTATCCCATATGATCCCCCCTATTATATTATCCTTAAGTTATTTCATTGTAGATGATTATTCATTGTAGTAGAAGTAAACTGTTTTTATGGATTTCATAGCTACTTTATCCCATATCATTTAATACAGGTAATTAATAGATTGATTTTTATTTCCCATTGGTAGCAATATTCTCTATCTAGGTCACCTTCCATTCACGTTCTACCATGGAACCAGTTTTATTTTTACATATTTATGATTTCATGGTTACCAAGGATGTCTACCTTTCCCCTTGTTGAATCCTCAAGTCATGGAGCTAAATTAACTCAATATTAAATTTTTATAGATCCATAGTATCATGATTTTTTGTTCTACCAGACTCATATAATTTTTCATTATAATACATATTTTCCATGAATAATTTACTTCCTTAATTTTCACCATTTAAAGATCTATATTGTTACCCAAAACTATGATGTATGGGCCATATTTACTTACTTCCCCTGATGTATCATCAGACTCTTATTGTGGTGTGATGAATAATTGTTATGCGGGCCCCCAAAAATATTTATAACTAAGTGTAGCATAGGGGCTGACCATGGTCATTCTCTTGAGTGACATTTGTAGTTGATCACTCAATACTTATTATTAACATTTTATTATACTATTTTTAAAATATCTTAAATAAAAAAAATGAAATAGATTTTTTATATATTTGGATGCAATAATAAAATTTTACATTCAAATGCAATGAAAACACAATGAATGCAAACAGACTGAAGTCAGAAAGAAAGGAGATATCCCCGAGAGAGTCAAATAGATTGATCATTCATCTTCTCATTATTAGTTTGAAATTTAATTAATAAACACACTCCATAGGATGTGTGAATATCCTATTCTGTATGGGGTTCTGTGCATTCAGTTCCCTCAAAAAACGTTGATAGACCACACATCCACCTCCTGGATCAAGGGAAAATATTATATAAGAGAAATTTGAGTCTTGAGTGGAAAGTAGAGACACAAAGGAGACTTACCCACTAAGATCCTCATTTACCTAAATCAAAGAAAATAATAAACAATTTAAAATAATGTTTAATGACTTGGCCTCAAAACTGGACTGATCCCATGGGATGTTCCTAGGGTTAGTTTCTTATGATCATGAGTATAAGAGATTATCCTGGAGAAGAATGTGGTGGAATGAAAAAAGATAAAAAAATGAGAATGAGATAAAGAAAAATAAAAAATATATTAAAAATGAATAATACCATTAAAATGGACAGAAAATAAAAACAATAAAAAATGGCCACACAGAATTTCCAATCTTTGAGAATGGGCGAGGAAGAAATTTATAGGGAGTGGAGGTGAAAGAATTCTCTCCCAAATCATTCTCCAAATTTTTCCACATGGATGTCGCATTAAATGGACGAATTCGTAATAGGTTGATTCATTTGAGATGTTACATAATGTCTCCTATATTCTCCCCAAGAATCGTATCATTATTGGCCATTGCATGTTGGTGTTATAGTGGATTTAATCTGAGACATTTAATCTGTCAATTTAACTGTCCAAATTCAAAATTTTCAACTTCAAAGACCATTATGACTTTTCATCATATCTCTTTACTCCTTAAATACTTAATAAATGTTTTTCATCGCATAATTAGGAGTCCCTCTACAAAATATGTGACATTTTGGATGACTGGATGTGATGTTGTGAATTAATTACTCAATGGAACCGTTTCTTCCTAGTGAGATGTTTCACCATCCATATATTTAGAGCCTTAAAATAATGCCTTAATGAGATTATTTAGACTTCAAATTAATCAAGGAATTGGATCATTAAAGCCTCTACCATATCTAGGTATAATCAATGCATTTGTATGTGTTTTCACTGAGTTATAATTCTATTACATCGATGGGGCCCATTCTGTCTTCCCAGAAAATTTCCCAAATTAAATTATTTTCTAGGACTCTAACTTCTCTAATCATCCTTTACTCCTACAGAAATATTTGTATGAAATAAATTAGGTATTTCATAAAATAAAATAATCACACAATTTGGATTAATAATATAAATTTTATCACAAAAATACACATATCATAAAAATCTGTCAAATTACCATTTTTAACAATTTTTTGTATTTAACCTAAAAAAACCAATAAAACAGAAAATTGTGAAAATTTCAAATACCATAATAATATTGTGTGATTAAAAAAATTTACAATATAAAATGTATGAAAATGTGAGCTTTATAATAGAGACTAAGTTTCCTCTCCATTGAACATTGAAAAATCATGTCAACTATTGGTTAAAATTGGTTTCCACATAATGTCAACAATATTCGTTGCCAATTTTGAATTTAACTCTACCATCTTGTAATCATCAAATTCACCTAAACACTCATGATAATTTATTATAATCATTTATGTCCCACTATTTTCAAGTTGAGTTTATTCTCGAGAAACCGAGAAACTCAAGTGAAATACCTATAGAATTACGCCATCTCTTTCATATATTTTTTCTTAGTCTAATGTCGATGAATGATGTTGTCGACCACCGAAGACAACTTTTTTGTAGAGAGATTCAATTATTATAGAATTGTTACAACATGGTTTAATAACTACTCCAATCCCCTAAGATACAAATCATAACTCATATATATATTTTTTATTGAGATCACACACTTAATTGATAACTAAAACTCCCTTGTAGTTCTTTTCTTTTCTCTATATAGGATAAATTATACTCTAAAGAATAATAATTTGGTCTATACCTTATACAATACCATGAAAACCCTTGAGATATTTATCTTTTTTGTTGATTCAAGATCAATACATCTCTATGTTCTAGTTTAATGATGTAATGTAAGCCTAATCTATTATTGAAACAATATACCGTCTCTCCACAAATGGGTGGCTCTAAGATTACATAAAAACTCAGCAGCTACATGATCCTGAAAAAACATATCATGAAGACTATACCCAAGTTCCAATGAACCATATTTAATCTATCATATCAACACACATCCCAAAAACTATAAATTCCTGTTCTATATTCCAATCTCACCATGAATAGAGTACCCTTATTGTGTCTTGAAACCATAAAAGTCTCACTATGTTAAACCATGTAAATGATAACTCAAAATTATATCATCATTTTTTAATTAAACTATAGTTCATTCATAGAATCACTACTGCTCAAAAAGATTATACTGAGTTTATAAGGCCATGCGCATAATCACTTTTCCAATCAAAACTGCAAATTCTCTCAAAACACTTACTCATAGAGTTTATTCATATCAAGATCACCAGGTATCTCTATATTCCTGAATCCAAATGCCTATAAGGGTGTTATTACCCATTTTAAAGGAACATTATATCCACCATGAATCTAGTTGTTCTACCAGACGTATACCAATTTCACCTAGTCAAGGAATGTGAATGAGACTTGCCTTCCTGAAACCATCTATAAGGATGAAAGAATTAGCACATAAGTATGTATCTCGGAGAACCCAAGTAACCAAAAACACTAATCAGAAATACATTGTAAAATTTTTTGAGTAGATATCATAAAACAATATTCTTACTTAGGCCTCACAAACCTCAACATCCATAAAAATTTCCAACCAATCTAATGGGTTAACCAAAATGGAATGAATGTAATAAATTTCAAACTCGGAGTCATGCTAAATAAGGTAACTAGTCTCTAAAAACTACTCCACATGTTATTCCTAACAGTGATTATATCTATAGTTTTCACTTATTGTCATCTCAAGGTAACCTGGAATTTAACATTCCAAATACATACTTTTATATTTCAACCACCCAATGAAATTATTTTCGACCAACACACTAACAGGTCAAGCATAAACCATAGTTTCACAAGTAATCACTAAACATATCAAAAAAATATCACTCAAACCCTGATCTATATAAAGATCCCTAGAGTTTTAGAGCCTCCTCATCTTAGGGGTACAACATAATTATGGCACTCTCAATATCCCCAAACACCAAACATAAGGTCCACTTCTATAACCCATCATGCCATCAATATATATATATATATAAATCACAATTATTTTTATTACACTTAAATATTTTATTTTAACCCAAAAATTCCACAATAAGGGCTTAGATAAATGAAATTTCAATGAAATATTTTAGATAAAAAGCTCATTTTATGCTAAAATGATTTTTATTTTATATGGTACCTCATAATAATAATGTTAAGGAATATAATATTATACCTTAACTATTTAATTTTACCCAAAACTCCATAGCTATGTATCAGTTAAATAATATTTCAATTACATGTTATTATAGAAAACATTATTTATGTAATAATTGGAATTTTTTAGATAAAACATATTGATAGACTCCCCATTAAGTAATAGAACATTTATTTTATAATTTATTGGATTTTACAAGTAAGATGAAACCCTACACTTATATGGAAAATAATGTATAAATTTTCACACACTTGAAATCGAAGACTCAAGTAATATTTCACGTAAATAATAAAATTCCATCATGCATAATAATGCTCCATGATAGATAATATTTCTGAACACACCCTCTCTTTTAATACTATTCCATGAGATGAATCCTATCGATCCTTCTCCTAATAATAAATTATATCACCAATGGTTAAATTAGATCAATTATATAATCAAATAGTTTAAATAGAAATTTCATCATGGATAACTTTTAGTTTCCCCATACATGGGTTGGATTGTCCCAGAAAAAACTTTATACCGTGTATCGACACATTATAATTTTATTTCACAACTTTCCAAAATAGTAATACTAAAAAAATTTGTAATAACATTTTACAAGTTCATACCATCATATACCACCAATCAGTTCTTGGACTATTGTTAGTTATAATACCTCAGAAATTCCTCCCCAAATGATGGAGGATGCTGACTAACAGTGACGGTGTCAAGAAATATTGTGGGGATACTATACCCATATATTTTAATAAAAAATAGTAGAAATAAACATACTAATATATATATATATATATATATGTTAACAATACATTTAATGAAACAATAAAATTTTCAATAAAAATAAAAATAATCCACTCAATAAAAAATTAATTTTATCTAATACATTTAGTTAGTCATTATATAATCAGAATTTGAGAAGATAAAACTATGAAAACAGTGGCAAATGGTCTTGATTATCAACATAGTCCCAACAACCATGATTAGTCCTAGAAATAATGTAATAAAAAACATCAGTTTCATTCCCAAATATAAATATAGAATATAATAATGATAACAGCTCAGGTTCCCATGTTCCATGGTAGAAAGTGGAGGTTTTTATTATAACTCGGAAAGACTCAAATATCGGTGTCCCGAAAAATAATATTCAATTTTTTTTCATTGAGATGTGATTTAATAATCATTTATTGATTATTGTATAAATATTTTACAAATTTATTATTTATGTTACTGTGTAATAATGATACTACTGATGCTTGATCTTTACAATGACACTCAACATCATTTTGTATCAACATTTTCTGTCACAGGAAAGTCTATAGTCATGGTACATGTCAAACCGTAAATGATAACATTATCAAAAACGGAGGAAACCAATGGAATAATAATCTTAGAGAACCCATATGTAACAATATAGAATTCTCTATCAATAAAAATCATAAAAAATACAAAGGGGTGAGGCTTTCCATTATTCTAAATCTATTCTTCTAGTATAAACTCAAGGAACAATTCTTAACATTTAAAAAAATGGTAGTATTATAACCCAAAGCTTAAAATGGAAGGTTTCTATCCAAATAGACCAAGTCTTATCCACTTTACTCATCATTCAAAATTGAATGAGGGTATGCCATACAAATCTAAAACATTAAAAGTTGAAATTTGGTACGTAATACATTACCTAAATCCTAGTGGAGATTCCCCTAGGAATTTCAATTCAATTTCCCTCATTTTCTTCTCTTGTGAGAACCCTAATCACAATGTGGGTAAAATAGAGTGTTTTATGTTAATCTAATAAAGTGTATTTGAATTTTCAATTTATTTTAAATGTATTTATTTTACCATAATGATATTTTCCTTTTTAGGTGCCTTATTGTGACTTGTTCCACTTTGTATACAATAGATGTTTCTAAGTAATTATTTTATTATAAAATTAATGAATTGATTTTGATTATTAAAATTGTATTCTAGAATTTTTATACCATTATTTGATACCCATTATTTCTTTATATAAATTATCTAATAGATTTTCATTTATGGAGATGAAGTGGTTTTCTTTATATTTATTTGCCCTCATTGAATTAAAATTTTACTCACGGAAAATATTAAATTAAATGTATATGGGGAACGTCTAAGATATTTTTTTTGATGGATAAATGTTTTTATGTCTAACTTGTTTTTTAAATGAGATAAAACATGTTTAAAGGTGTGTTTTAATTTAAAATGTTGGTTTTTTATGTTACACCTACAGGAGGAAAATAATTTCTATCTCTCCCTTAGTTCAACTATAATGACACATAAAACTCTATCATAGACAAGAAACCATTATTTTCCCATTATGGTTTACCTTTTTTATCATCCCTTTGTAGGATATAATTAAAAATTTTATCTCTAATACTAAACGGTTTGAAATTGGTTATAAAAAAAATCCACTTGCAATTCAAATGAGAATTAAATTTTCTATTTTTATGTTCTAATACTTATATTTTTGATATTACATATCCTTCTTTAATTTTGGTATATAGTACTGATTTGGAGAAAATTGTTTTTCTTGTTATACAATGGTTTGATATGGGTGTATCATACTGATATGATTTCAACCGTGTTTCAAAATAATTTGAAGAATTTTTTAGATTTTTCAATTAACAATGATTCAGACGGAAGTTATATATAAGGTCTATGATATAAATGTCTTGGAAGACAATGGTTAATCCATGAATACATTAGCTTCAATGGAAAAAAAATTGGATTTCCAAAAAACTGTTCGGTTTGGTATCACAATATAGAGATGAGTAAATGTTCTACTAGTCAGGAACAAAATGAATGAAGTGGTATGGAGAATTTGATATTTGATCGGTTTCCATTTTTTATTCATCATGAGTAAGATATTATGCCAGTGAAAGAATAAAATGATATCAATACACATAAGGAAAATACTAAAGATGATGATGAGAAAGTGAAAAAAGTATTAGATGATTCTAGAACTCCAGTATATCTGGAATGTACTAAAATGACAATGTTTGAATTTTTTATGTTATTTTATCATTGGAAAACCATGTATTGAATTTCTAATAGCATTATTTAATATATTCTTACATTTTTGTGGAAATTCTTCTTGATGATATAGATATTATCTAAAATCAATACCAGGCATGGAAGTTAAATAAGAATCTAGAATTTGATATTAATAAAGGCCATGCTTGCCTGAAAGATTATAATTTGTTGGGAGAAAAAAACTGACCATGATGACTGTAAAGAATGTGGTATATCTTGTTGAAGTCAAATGAAGATAGAACACCATCTTGTGTGGCAGAGAAATTCATGTGGCACTATCCATTGATTCCCAATATTCAAAATCAATTCATGTTTACAGAAATCTCATCCAATATATATTGGAATTATGTTGACAAAATTAATGGTAATGATGAGTTGGTCCATCCTGCGGATGCTTAGCATGGAAAAAATTTGAAGAAAAACATCCTAAAATTGTAGTTGAGGTGTCTAATGTTAGGTTGGGTCTATCCGGTGATGTTTTTAATCTCTTTGGTCAGATTCTTACTTCTCATAGAATGTAACTTGATTTTATTAATGATTATAATCATCTTCCATGGATGTCTATGTAAAAACCATTCACTTTCATGATTATACTAGTATCTAGACCTTCTGATCTTAGTAATGACATAGAAGTCTACATAGAGCCTTTAATAATTAAGTTGAAACAACATTGGTATTTGGGTGTGCGAACATTTGATTTTTATTCAAAGAATATGTTTCAGATGTGTGTTGAACTTCTATAGACCATAAATTATTTCCCTACTTATGCAATGATATATGGGTAGAGCATGAAGGGAAAACTATCACCTCCCATTTTTATGAAGAATACACGATGGAGAATTCATAAATATCGTCACAGTTTCTGTTTCATGGGGAATCGATGATTCTTTCTAATGGATCATCAATAAATGATGAATCATCGAATGTTTGATAATACTGGTGAGACTTAAAGACCGCCTCAACATATATCAGAAATTTAAGTTCTTAGTGAATTGAAAGATTTTATTTTTTTCATTAGGTAAAGGTAAGTTTAAATATAAAAAGAGGAAGAACATTGACACTAAATCCACTTAAAATTTTAAAAAATAAAAGTATTTTTTTGAGTTAACATATTGGTCTACCAATTTATTATGTCATTGTTTAGACATAATGCATATTAAAAAAATTATGTGAAATATTGCTTGAAATTCTTTTGAATATCAAGGTGAAGACCAAAGATGACTTCTGATCTCATCGAGACATGTTAGGTTTGGTTATTCAACCAGAACTGAATCCTGTGTGTATGGGTAAGACCAAATGAAATGTTTGTTGTGACTCTTATGTGATGAAAATATAAGATAGAAATCAATTTCTATTATTATTGGAAAATATCAAGGTTCTCAATGGTTATTCCAGCAATATATCTAAACTTGTCAACAGAAAATATGTTAAGCTAAAATCTATAGAAACCCATTATTATCACATCCTTCTTCATGAATTGATTCCAATAGATATTTTGAATTTTCTATCCTATAATTTAATGGTGAAAATGAATCTCTTGTTCCATTTTTAGAGGCATTTATGCTAAAAGTTTATCCATGTCATTCTTGATAAAAATACAGCATGAGGCTCCATTAATTTTATGTGAGATGGATGATTTCTCCTCCATTATTTTTCACTTACATGTTGCATTTAAAGTTTTATCTTCTAACAGAAACACTTGTTGGGGGACCATTTTCTTTTTAGTGGATGTAGCCTACTAAAATAAACTTGTGCCCAATGAAATCATCTATTCGAAAAAATAATTACCCCAAAGAATCTATTGTGAGGGGTTATCTGGCTGAAGAATATTTTGATTTTTGTTGAATGTATTATTCTGATGTCATGAAAAGTCATTACCGGCCAATTATACATTGTCCACATGGATCCCTGAAGAGCCAGAGATGGAACATCGCAAAGTCTTGTTTGACTGTGGTTTGTTTTATGATTATATCAAATATGTAATTTTTTTATTTATATATTATATCATATTATAGAATTTCAAATACACCTTAGACCTCTAATATCATATTATGTAGGGAACATAAAAAAATTATTAGTACATCTGGTCAATCATTATAGTTGAGATGGAGAGAGTCTTTGCATAGCCTTGAGTTTCATGCTCGGTTTCAATCAGAGGTATTACCAACAATTTAATTAGTTTAAAATATATATATATATATATATATATCCATTTATTTTTAGTATTCATATATATTTTAGTTGTTGAGTTCACCAGTTGAATTTGTTTCTCAACAATTAAGAGATTTGGATTTTGGTCCAAATTCATTGGTTCACGAATGAAAATATTTAATAATAAATGGGTATAAATTTGTTACAACAGATCAAGTGGTGAAAATTATTACACAACATGATGGTGTTATGTTAACCGCTACAACAGATTGTTATGCATGTGTATAAGATAGTTGACCTCAATATGGATAAATTTATTATTGTGAACATCTTGAAAAAATATTGTTATTTTACTTCAACTCTAAATGTTGAGTCACAATTATGAAATGTAAATGGCGTGATTCAATGATACTACATGTTACATTTATCGATGATTGTGGATTCAAAGTTATTGATATGAGTCGATTCCTACATACTGATGAACCATACCTAATGGGATCAATTCGTAAACAATTGTTTTATGTGAAAGATCATTTGAGAACCAATTATGGTGTCATTAATTATGTAATCCCCAGAACTATTTTTCCTGATGCTGGTTATGAAAATGCCACCATTGATGCCCCTATTAGTGTTGGACAAAATTTTTCATTGGATGAATCAAATTGTCACATTGTGAGAGTTGATGTTGAACATAAAGTAGTGGTCAGTAATATATAGAAGAAACCAAATATGTTCATTGTTCATTCATTTAATATTTACATGAGTTTAATAGGTTATTATTACTATAATTACATTAATTAGGTTTTAGTTTGGAATGATATGTTTTTTTTTTGTATTTTTTGTTGTTGTTTCATTAAATCAGATTTATTTCTATATACAGAACTTTTTTTAAATATTGTATTTAGAAAATGTATAACATGGTAATGTAATTTTAAAAACATTTTTAGTCACTTCCTTATAATCATTTGTATAATTAGAAATAAAACGAAGTCAAATTGGTTCCTCTCATGATTTTCTAATAGATTTAAGTCGTATGCATGATTTATAAAAAAATTTCTAAAAACATTACATTTCATTCTTACGTAGATTATTCCAAATACTACAAAAGGTCAAAACAAGTGACTATTTGATCTTGATGGACTAGGGTGTGAGTGTGCATTACCTCCATTTCGTCAATTAGTGATTGTAATAATTTTAATCTTTTTCTTCTTTATTACATATAATTTCATGTTAGAATTCTTTAATAAAAATTATGTACATTAAGTTCCACCAGATTTCACTCACAAAATTATTTTCATGGGTATGAGTGGGGATGTTCCTAGACCTAGATATATCACTTTTCATACCCATTTCCACACTGACCCACCATTGGACACCTTTTCTACCACACCTTTCCATCATCCCCGTGAGTCTCCAGGGATGATTTTATCCATGCCTCCATCATAATCTCAGATACCCTCTTATTCAAGTTCCATGTATTTTCCACCTTTAGGGATGATCCTGCTAATGAATCCATCATATGATTTTCTCTCTTCTTCCGTTATGATGACTACACTACCTCTCCAGATGTATCCACTATTACTATATCCATATCCGATGATGTATCCCCATCATACTATCCATATACTGCCATGTCAAGACTACGTCCAATTCCTACCATCCATATAGCATATGTTGAGTTTGTTCCATTAGATTCCACTCATGTGAATGAAGGCCACCTATATCATGCACTCGAATAGACACTTCCTACTTAGGCTACTGAGTTAGGACAACCCACAGATCTAGCACAGTCTATTGACCAGCATGCAAATGGATTATTTATTATAAATATTTCAAATTATATCACATTAATTTTTTTCATTTTCTAAAGTGAATTAATTCATCCTTTCCCCATATTTTTATTATTCATTGGGATATTCTTCTATGTGACATGGGCACACTCTGATAAAAAATATTTGGGATCACCAGACACAACTAATGGTCAATTACATTGAAAAAAATCAGTTAGTAGGTCCAAGTGCAATGCAGTGTAGAAGTTTCATGGTCACATTAGACAAGTACCATGCTATCATTCATGTGGAACCAATTTCATGGAGACATATCAGTGAAGAGATCATGGATAAAGCATGGGAGAAAATCTGGTTAAGAAATTTTTTTAAAGACATATCTGTATTATTAGTGTAATTCAATGAAATAACATGTTCATTGCAGATTTGTTTTAACATTCCCAATGTAGAGGCTACTAAGACTGAAAATTTGATGGATATTGGGGAGTTATGGTTCTTAAAAAATCATGAGTTGTATGTTGGTTAGAAGGGTAGGGTTGGTACTGACTTAGATGGGGTACCCATTTACCCCAATTTATCAAAAACTCAATATGAAAAAATGATTGTGTATTGGAAGACTGCTATGTTTAAGGTAATCTCACTCATTAATGGTTTTCATATAAAATTTAGTTATTATTACTTGTATTGGATATTGTATTTGGAATTTTCAGTGAAAAACATAAAGAATCTAGAGTCAATGAAATATTTTCATACATTGGGGTGCACTAAAATTCATGGTCATGAAAAGAACCAGGTACTATAACATAGTATTGTGATGTTATATAGGATGTTCTACTGCAAATATTATTGAATAGACTGAGGCCCATTGTGTGAATTTCTCAAATATGGTTCAAATCTAGATTTCTGAATTTTTCATTTGCAGCAAGCTTCATTGGGATCGAAGTTCCTCTACCTCCTGCCAAATTATTTTTCTCTAGTATAAAAAAAGATGGATGTGTAGTAAATTCACTGACAGAAGATAAAATTATAATGTTTAATATTTATATTTTTAAAATGTATATGAAATTATTAACTTAATTTGTAATTTAAACAGTATTCCTTGGAGGCCCTCGAAGGAAATAAGGATGAAAACTATGGGCCACATGATCATTTATGTCATGTGATAGTTTAGGACCCCCTTGAGTGATTACGATGTCGACGATTGGAAAAAAATTTCCCCACTAGGTATTGGCCATCATCATGATACTATCTAGACTCCCACACCTTTGAGATCAAAATATCTCATGCTAATGTAGCTGAGGCAATGGAAATAGCTTTAGGGGAGTGTAAACGAATTAAGGTGATGACCAAGCATTTTAATGAAATCTATGGCAGTTTTGAGCCAGTCTCTTCCTCTAGAGGATTTGTCTACATTTGAATCATATATGGAGTCAATACGCACATTAAAGGATGCATCACGAGATTCCAATGAGGGACTTAGTGGTGATGAAGCTAGTGGCGATAGAGCTGATCATGGTGAGGATGTTGTTGATTCTACTATTGGTAATGAGGCTTCTAACAAGCTTGATGTTGCTGATGATGATGATGATGATGATGATGGGTATGAAAATGGGTATTGGGTTATTGGTGATGGGGGGGATATTAATCCCCTACATTTTTGACTTATCAGGGTGACTTATGTGTATACTTTAAGAACATTAATTCAATTATTATATGGATGAGAATGGATAATTTATTTTATTCTAAAAAGTTATATATAAATTATTTCATTCATTTATATAAATCTATCATTATAATCCATAGTCATGCATATGGGTAAGTCGGTGAGGTGGTTATCATACTTATATGTAAGGTTATTTGTGATGTAGCTTGGATATAACCAAATGGTGTAGTTTTCCTTGTCTTATTCATATAGTGCTTATTTAATTTCCTGAGAATGCATGGGCTGGCTAGTAGACTACCAAATCCGATGTGTAGTGATTCAGGGTCATGTTCATGGATATTATTATTGGAAGGCAGTATATTGATACTATTATCCCCACTAACTTGAATAATTTTATATCATGAGTACCTGTAACAAGTTATTATTTCAAAACTAATAAAAAGCGTACATTTTTTATAAATAAATTGTTATTTTTATTGTTTATTTCTCCAGTGGTCAGGTACTTCATTTGTTGAAAGACAAAAGTAAGTTCACCAATAACTCAGTAAAATAAAAAAATATTTTAATCATAATTTAAGATCCCTTTCCTGATAATAACATCCACTTAATTCTATCTACCCTAATATTATAGTTCAATTGTGGGTTTGTATTAGTATTTTGCATCACTGACCTTTGATTAGTGATTCCCTTACAACAATATATTAATTAAATCTAAATGTTATCCCACATAGTCACATTAGATTAAATTCAGTATCTCTTTATTTTTTATTAATTATTGAATTTAATTGTCTATATTACTGAAGGTTAAAAATGAATATATTAGATAGTTATTTTTTTCTAAAATTTTCATTTTGTAAAATCCGAAGTTGTTATATTGATTGAACTGGTTAGGATTTTTGAGATCTCAAGTCCCTGAATGATATGGTATAGACATGAGATTTTTGATTGGGTTTATATGAAGCTTTGTATGATTGCTATTGCATTTCAATTCCCTGTTATGATGGAGTGACTCAACGACCCATTGTTCCTTTATTATGAATTTTATTTTTTGAGCAATAATTTCAATAATTTTGTTATTTACTACACATTTTTAGGGCCTTCCTTGACTTTATTGTATTTTATATACATGTTTTAAGTTGGATTCAGGTGTTCTTCCAGGTGGTCATATTTTTTATTCTTTTTATTTTTATTCGTGTAAAAGTTGTTATAAAGAGTAGTAGAAAACAACTGCACATGTCAAATTTTTTATTTTTTTATTAAGTAAAATTATTCTATTGGAAACAATATCAATATATTTATAATGAATATGCATAGGTTATTAAAAATAACTATGAATGCACTTTTTTATATATTTGGTTTGATTTTGGGTGTTTTGATTCTATAAGAGGTTAAAATTTTCGAAATTATAGAATGTTTTCTAGAAATCACCATCTACACAAGGTAATCATTTTGTTCCTTTTGAATCTGAATGACATTAACCATAATATTTCTATGCAAGATCAAAATATCACTATATATAGGATTATGATCCAATCTCAAAGATAATGTATTAATTTTTTCGGTTGAATGATTTAAAATCCTTTTTCTTTTTATAGTCTTGGCCCTAATTATTTTCATATTAGTTAATGTGTGGAATGACATGTAATTAGAGAATTTGCTTTTGTGTATGAACATCCTATGTTGTTATATGTTCTTGGAGAAGAATTAAAGTTTGAATAGGTTGCTTCTCATGTTATTAGTTCAACATGTTAATAATTGGATGTTTAGGTGTTTAGTTCCAAAATTTCATAGTTATACAATAATTTGGAACTTCAGGTAACATTGGACATTACATAACACATGTATATTTCAGGTGAATTTTCTAATATTTAATTTATAATATATATATATATATATACACACATTATTATTCTTATGATTGTATATGTTTCATGGTGTGTTTCTTAATATCTTCCATATGTGCTAGGCGATGAAGATTGCAATAATTGAGGTCCACATGTCCTAAACAACACATCGACTGATTATTAACTCTAATTCTATTGTAGACATGGATTTCTATATGTTAGTAGAATTCATGGATAGATAGACTAAATTATGATTAATCTACTATCGATATCATGTCACTCTACTTTTATTACACATATGATAATATTTTTTTATAAACATATTATTTTTTATTATAGAATGAGAGTATTGTTGAACTAATTTCATTCCCACGAGCTAGGAACGAGACATGTTTACACGAGCAGGGTTGAAAAACAATGTTTTATATCTAATAAAACTATTTATGGAGATGACATCTTTTTTAACAATGGATAGATATTTTATGGATGAGTTAATATTTGTGTTACGTGAGATATGTAAATAATCCAAACAGAGAAATAATTATTGATAGTTTAGATATTAAGAATAATCCCAGTACATAATGGTAGGTCTTAGTGGATGTAATTGGAAAATTCTTCAATGAATAAAGTTATAGTTTAATTCATTGATAACATTAATTTAATTTTCATAATGAAAAGACACAATTATAAATCAGCTGTGAAATATTCTGAAGGTAGTGTATACCTATACATGGAAGAATGATTAGATAATTTAAAGATAATTTAATCCATTAATATTGAATTTTTCTTATTATGTATAGGAAAAAAATTAATTTTATTGATGATTATGTATACCTATACATTGTAGGGGTTTTTTTGAATCTAGGCGGTGACCCTGCATCATGCCCCAGAACCATTCCAATATGGATTCTTTTCATTACAATATACATGATTGCCCCTTAATTATGTAATTCCTATAAGGACCTACCATGAACCTTATAAAATGAACTAAAAACTCCCATGTGTAAAGATAGCTACATGGATCACCCTAAGCATGATAACCACTGTTCACTTGTAAAAAAATTTAATGCATATACAACTCTACCTAATGATACTGAGACAGACCTAAGAATTCAAGCCACCTTTTATAATCAAACCATATAAAAAACATCAACTAAAAATTCCACATCTATATAATTAAATTTCAAATCTCAATTTTCCCAAACCTTTCTTAGGCCATCATTTCACAATTTCAAATTCTTGCTTGAATTATAAACTCAAAACGTTGTATGGTTTTAAAACCTCCCCACCATTGAACTTCTCTTCCCTAATAATCCATATTGTAATTTTATCCATTAAACCCAACCTATCTTAATCACTATTTCATGTTTAATTCTTTTATTTCTTCACTAGAATGTTGAATGATCTTCTACTACAAAAATACAACCACTAGGTATGCTATTCATCAAAAATAAATAAATTTTTCATCATCATCGAAAAACTATCTATGAAAATATATTCCTATTATCATATATATTGATTTTCCTATGTGACATCAAATTATTCTTATTTTTAATTATGGTTCTCACCACCATAATGATAGGATCATAAGGTCTGATGATGGAACATGATCCTCCCACTATCAAAATCACCTTTTGAATCACATTTTTAGTAGTTCCAAAAGATAGAATTGGGTATATATTCACAATAGTTCCATACTAAAAACGTAGTGAAAATTTGAAAATAGTACCTTGATAATATGGCACTCACAATTTTCATCAAGGTTGGTTTTTTATTTCTTTAATCATTTATGCATGCCCATGAACATCTAGGTGTTCTTTTGTGTAATAGTTTTTTTAAAATAATACAGAATTGAGGGAGGATCATTTTTCTATCAGATTACTTTCATTGAAGGCTCCATATTGTTTTTGTTTTTACAAGAATTATATTTGATGTTGATGTTATGTACCCTCCAACAATCTATCACATTCATCATATTAGTATGAAAAAATAAACTTTTGTTAGTTTTTATGCGTTTTTTTATCATTTCGATGCTTTTTTAAATTATTTCAGTTTTATTTATCATTTTAACATTTTTAGGAATTAAATTGTCAAGTTTTTGTATACATGGATTGGTTTTAAAAAATCCAAATGTTTCTTGAAACCTAATATAATCATATTTTACTGGTGAATGATTTTCTCAAATCTATTTAATTGTTACTTGCGGTTCGGGAGTTCATAATTGCTGGTGTTTTCTAATTGAGCAGATAGGGGTGAGTAAAGGTCAATTCAGCCATGTTTTGCAGTATGAGATGGATTCCATTCAAAATGTAGTGAAAATCGATACTAATATTTCATTCATTTTCATATCTATGTTCTATAAAAGAGTTGGTCATAGAAAACAAATGATTAATTTTTATTTCTCTATGGTCAATATTGTGTGCAACTGTTTCTACTTTGTGGTCTGAAAGATGGAAGAGAGCAGGAAGTGGGAAGGCAGGTAGTAGCTGGAAGCAGGAAGAAGTCAATACCTACTGCTATCTAGGGGAATAATTTATACCCACGGTTCATTGAACAATGGGAATAGATATATTTCGGTAAAGATATATAACCACTGTTTAAGAAAACTGTGGGAATTCATCTATTCTCAGAATTACCTACACCCGTGGTTCATTAAACTGTGGGTTATCATATTTTGGTAAAAATATTTCCCCCCAATTTATGTAATCAGTGGGTATATTGAAATCTACAGTATTCAATACCCAAAATTTCATAAAAACTATGGGTATAGGGCAATCCTGACACCTCGGGAGCCCACAGTTCATGAAACCACGGCTATAGGGCAATTATCCGGTTTTGTTACATTTCATTAACACTTATTTTTTATTATGCACCAACTCACATTTATTTGGTGTATACACCTCCCTTTAACATGGTATATCATGAATCTCTTTAATATAATGATATTATATGTTTTATTTAATGTTAATCCTTCATAATAATGTATAATTCATATGCTTTAGAGTTTAATGGGACACTTTGTAATGTTTAATGATTATTTTACTCAACAAAGGTTTAATGATCATTAAGTGGTATTTCCATTCATTATAGTCAAAAACGCTTATTGTTAGTTATCCTCCGCTAAGAATTATTTATATGTATGTTTTCTTTATTCAGTACAAATATTTTATAAGGAAGATTATCTATTTCAATTATTCGATATGAGGAACTCATTAGACATGCAATGAAGGGTGGGGCCCAGACATTATATAGCCCCTCCAGGCATCGATAGGTTTTCATAAGACAAAGTAGTTGCGAAAATAAAAAATGTTTGTGTCCATGGTTTTAAACCATATTGTGAAAGGTCTTAATGGTATAGGTTTTCTTGTTCCCTAGACATTACATCCAATAATTAAGCAATTTCTTCATTTATTTTCAGTTATTATTTATCCATGTGATTTTCATAGACATATCTATGGATATATTTTTTTATATTTCATTGATTAAATGAAATGTGTTTTAGTTTATTACCATTCCATATTGAATTTTACTTATCTTGTTATTTACATGGAATGTGTTTCCAAATATTTCATTTTAATATTGTTTAATCCCTTCCATCTCATTTTTTTGATTACATGGTATGTGTGTTTACTTATTTACCCTGCCATAATTATTACTCTCATTGATTAATTATTTCTTCTATTATATATTTCCCTTACTGAGCATTTGATATCAATCTTATTTTTTTTATTCCCAAGGAATCCAAGTATCGTACTATAAATGATATATAGGGATTTAATATATGAATTAGAGTAATCCTCAATGTTACCAATTTAAATAGAAAAAAAATATTATGTAATTATTGTATTCATTTATAATTCCAGAATCATTTACGTATCTAGTTTACCAAGAATACTAAACTATTCGGTCCATCGGTATTTGACTCTTTGTAATCATGCCAATATAATAGAATCAGTCACCGGCTCCATGCTTTCTATGGTCTGGTCGCTAGAAAAATTGACCAAAATAACATCATAATTTAATATTCATATCAAAATTAACCTAGTTTGAATTGTTGAACTTTTTCTTCAAAGGTCAATTTTGAATAAAAAAACACGGCTTTCAAGATACATGGAATTTGTATGAATTTATCATTATATATAAGTAAACTAGATGTTTATAATTAAATCATTAATGAAAATTAATTGTGTGGAATAAAAATATTCAATTTATATTTTTAATTTAATTTATAAATCCCATGTATGATGTTTTTGAGAAAAAATTAAAATGTTACTCAATAAAAATTCACTTTTAATAAATTTTTTAAATCAATTATTTTAAAAGGATATAGGGATTTCATAACCTTGATATCCTCATATGTTTTTTATAATAAATGAATTTATATCAAGAAAATCATTATCAAATATAATTTTATCTTAAATATAGATTTAATTATTAGAAACATTATTTCTTTAAAAAAATTATTAACTGTATTAATTTTAAATATAACCTTTTTACACCTTTAGAAATATAATTTGATGATGTTATTTTAAATTTTTTAATAAAAAGCATAAAATTATCTGAAAATTTCAATATTAATATTTTTCATTTAAATTAATTTCTTAGGTTATATATTAATTACCAAGGTAACGAAAAATTATGGTAAGAGAAAAATGTCAAAACAAAAAGACTCAAAACACTCATATTTTAATAAAATTATTTATTTTATGATTTTTTATTCTAAAAATATTTTTAATCTTATATTTTTTCCATTTTTGGTATTTAATACTAAAATATTAATGTTAAATTATTGAAAATGTAAGGTTTACTCACATAACACCCCATTCCTTTACATTTACAAGGGTGAATCCTTCACCAATTCAATACACATTTATATTTAGAACTTGTACTCACCCATTCATTCACATGGTGATATGAAGTAATTATTATTTTTGATAAGGGTACAATTTTCTGAAGTTCATAATGAACATTAATATTTAATATATTTAAATTAAAAATTAGTGCTACATAATAATGAAATTAAAGTCACATAATTCTTAGGACATCATAAATATAATAGAAACCATTTGGAATAATTTATAAGGGATATAATTTTATTTTTTATCTTGTGTAATTGAAATAAATAAATGAAAACATCATTTAAAATGGATAATTAGAATACTGATCATTGTGATATTTAATGATGGTATTGGGACTATACGATCATCATATAAAAATAGAAAGTAAAGCTTATATAATAAATACTTCCATTGAAAAATGTAATATTTTATAGTAAACACATAATACATATCACCCACCTAACTTATTGATGCCTGAAAATAAAATGTTTATGTTGAAATAATATTGAATTAAAATTAAATTAAATGAAAAATGATATAAAACTAGAAAATGACATTCGTCATACATCACCAACTTCATAGCTGATTCTTCCATGTTGATATATTTAACAATAATTCCTCTATTGAATTTAGTTGATGAAGGATTCTATCGAGTTACTAGAGGAAGATAAAGATAATTATAATATATTTGGATAGGGGTTAAAATTAAAAATAATGATAATAAAATGAATACTTTAAATTATGAATGAAAAATATAAAATTTATGTTTTAATATTATGGCAAGAATAATTGATAATTATGGTAAAAAAATAGAAGTGTTTATGGTAGACTGTTTATTTCAGTCTGCACTGTATATTGAAATAAGAAAATCAATGAGGCAGGTTATTCATGATAAATATAGTCAGTACACAATTTCTATATTTATAATATGAAATATTCTTAAGGAATAATTATTATTAGAAATATAAACACTAAAATATATATATTAATTTGAAAAAATATCAGCATTTTAATGTATTTTATAATTGGTTTCTAAAATATATAAACATTATTAAATATGATCAATAATGTAAAATATGTGTTTATTATTAATTTAATTTATTAGTTTTCATAATTTATATATATTTATTATCATTCTGTTGATGGAATATATATAATACAACCTCTATAACAATCTAATAGATCACAAATGATATAAAAAATCACTATTCAAATATATGCCTTCTGTTTCATTGTTATATAAATTACAAATCAGAATTTGTTATATTGGTTTCAATATAGAAATATAATAAAAAAGAAAATTAAGAATAATACATTTTAATGTGATGATAAATAAAAATACATGAATAAATATACACATATTTAGAATATGTTTCTCTAAGATATATATTATAACTTCTATAATTTTATTATATATTAATAAAAAACCTGCTGATTATTCCATTGTTTGTATTCTATTTCTTTTATATATGAATCAAAATTCAGAAAATATGTAATAGATTTTTACTATCAAGAAATATAATTCAACAACATGAAACTATAATTTTTAATATAATTCTAATAAATAATGTGAAACTGTAATAACATAAACAAGTTTTTTAGTTAATACCCGAAATGTGTTCACAAAAGAATCAAAATATAAAAATAATGATGCATTTTGCTGAAAAAATCAATAGTATAAAAATTATTCCTTAAAAATTAATATGTTTCTAAAATATATAACCATTATAGGTTTCCTCAATGCATAATTGGTTTCCACTAATATAAAACAAATGGTATACAAAAGAACTATTTATTCATTTTTATATATTTTAAAATACTTTTCTACAACAAATAACCATTATGTGTTGTGTATTTTAATTTGGAACATACATTCTCATATAGTTTTTTATTGGGATCCCTGGGGAAGAAAAACCACAGAAACGATTTAATAGAATTTGTTAAAAAATAGTAATAAAAGTACAAACTAAATAAGGTACCTAAGCTAAAAAACATCATAAATAGGAAAAAGTTTTTTATTTGGAAATTCTTGATGTATTTATCCTAGAGAATATAATAGTGTCTTCCTTAAAATAAGGAAATTTTTAACAATTTATACTCTCTTGAGTCACCAGAAAAAATAATAAAAACACTATTTAATAACAATGCTACTTAAAACAATGACAAAAATGTGATAAAATCATAAAATTTAGATTTTAAATATAATTTTTTGTAAATTCAACATAATGTTCATTTAATTCAACTTTTGATTTTCTTCTAAAATAAAAAAACTATAATAAAGAAAACGATATTAATTTTTATTTATTTTATAGATGGTTTTTATAATATATAACCATTAAACATTCTATATTTTAATTTGGAACATTTTTTCTATGCTGGTTTTACCTTGGGATCCCTAGTGGAAAAAAACCACATTAAAATTTTTATTAATAGGATAAAAACAATATAATAAATTTCAAAACAAATGATGTAACCTAGCCTAATAAAGCAGTAACTTTTTTCACACATTTCAGATTTCAGGCCATATCTTGATGTATTTCTTGTATAGAATATTAGAGTTACTTCATTAGTAAAATAAAATTTATATCAATGTCTACTCTCCTAGGACGCATTAAAAATTCATAAAAGACACAATTGGATAACAACGATAATAAAAATTGTGAAAAAAATGATTAAAGAATAATATTTATAATCTAAATGATTCGTTGGAATAATTTAACTTGAGTGGAATTGTAGAGTCAATTATTGTCTTAATCATATAACATTCCAATAAATTTCAGAAAAATAATAATGAAGACAGGAAAATCCAACTAGGAAGCTATATCAAGAAGAGATAAAACCAACAAACCTAGAGGGTAGAATCCATTATTGTATACACATTTCAATCACATCTCTTTTCTAGCATATATTTACATTTAAAATAGTTTCTAACTAATAAATATACACATTTTATTGAAATCATGAAGCTATTAACGTTTTTGTTTCATTAAATAAATAATATAAAATTAATATAGGAGACACAATAGTCTTTTATATTAAAATGAAAAGTTACACGGAACATAATATAGGATAAGAACATGTGAAGGTTTTTACTAAATGAAAATTAATGTATATAAATGAATAAAATGAATAATTAAATTTGTAATTTATTTATTTCATAAACTAATATAATTGAAACATATATAATATAAAATATTAAATTAATCTATGAGATTTGTTTTCAGTTTTAATTACTATGATGAAAAAATTAACAAAAAACATTAATTGAAGACTGAGATATAATTTAACTATTCACATTTTATAAAATTCTCCCCACCGAGCCCTTTTCTATGGAACATTAAATTATCATTGTCAATTCTATATCCAATGATGCTTACTTGAAATCATAGATCAAATTAATGGAATGCTAAAAATACAAAGTGGTTAATTAGTGAAAAAAGTACACATATTAATTTTAAGCTTACAAATACAATGATATTTCAATTTCACCCTTTTTAATTCCATTGATGTTGGAAGATGGAGAAACATCAACTAAACAAGAGATTTCACCCCTACATTGAAAAAATTAAACAAAAAAACAGGAAAACACATCATATTACGGAAATGTGAGAAGATATATTGAGTACGTACTTCCAAATCATGGATGTACCAAGGATGAAATAAAAAAATGCATCACTTTTCACTCAGAAAGTGAGTTCTATAATTTTTTAAACACTATTAGAGAAAAATAAAATTCAATGAACAATATCATTTTTATCTTGTTTAATCGAAAAATTATGAGAACAACATAAAACATAAGATTTTCAAGGATTTGACTCGCATCATTATAGAATATAATAATTTTTGCATGAAAAAAAACTCCTCTAAAAACAATTGAATATAGAACCAAAGCCATTTTTCCCACGAGCACATAGGAAATAAAAAACAACACCAAACAAAAAGGATGAAATTATAAACTGTGATTTGAAGAGAAAAATTAATATTAGAGACATGAAATAATTGATAGAAAGAACAAAAATGGTTGTCTAGTGAAAACAAAATAAATAGAATGAAATAGTGGAAAAGGTTGGAGGGGGAGGGGTGTTAAATTGGGAAAGAGAGAAGATGAACATTGATGTCGGGTGATGAACAATGGTATAGGAGTTCCATATATATGTTTTGGATGTTGGACTATTCGGTATGAGGTGGGGTACGGAGGCAGTAAATCAACGACCTGGGGGAGAGGTGACATGGAAATTGGGAGGTGGGTTGAATAGCAAGAGTGAGTTGTGGATGGATGGGGTAAGAGAGTCATAGGTAGAAGGAAGGGTTTTTCTTAGTGCGTATGAGATAGAGACTAAGGTAGAGTAGTTAGAGGCAGAGTAGGTGGAGGCGGATATGGAAGAGGTGGAGTACCAAAAAGTAGAGGAGGAGGTATATGTGGGGGTAGAGGCACTTGCAGGGGTGGAAGTGAGGCTGAATTAAAATCATGGGGGACGAGAGAGGGGAGTTGGTGAGGGGAGAGGGAGAGGATAGTCAGGGAGGAATTCATGGAGGGAGGGAGGCAGAGCTGGATAAAGGAGTCACGATGTTTGCAGTATCATGATGTTGGAAGGGTTCTGTAGGTACCCTGGGACGAGCATAGAGGATTAGCGAGCGGGAATCCTCAAATAAGAGGAGTGAAATCACATGTTGGATGCTAGTGGTGTTCTAAAAGGACATTCAGTCGAGTGGCGGGGAATCGTGAGTGGGAACACTAGGAAAATCTAAGGTGAGTCATGACTGTGGGAGGGTACTAAGAGTGGCAATGTAAGATGAACAATCTAGATAAGGGACGTGGATCATTGTAATGGTTAAACGTGTTAGTGGAGTTACCCAACCTTAGTATATGTAGTATATTTCCACCTTAAAATTCTATTGTTATATTCTTATAACCATATTCCATAAACATAAGACTTTTTTTCTCGTGGATATCCTAATACATTTAAATTCAAGAAGACAGCCAAGAAAACTTCATGCCCCTGATGTGACTATTATCAACTAATTAGTTTTAGACATAATTATGTTATTTAAAATATAATATGGAAATGATAATATAATTCTATTTTTATCTTTTATATCATGTAATGTAACTTTATTAAGCTTATTATCTTTATTTATTCATGTACTATATCCATTAAAAATTAAATTGTTTTTGTGTGTTATGTAGACTACCACATCCAATATGAATTGTAGTTTGTTTTCCTTAATTGCCTTACAGGGATGGATATAAGGATGATAATTAAAGATAAATATTATTTTAATGATATTATTATGTGTTTGGTTTGAAAAATTAAATAACCTATTAATGATATGATAAAAAACGACCATCATTAATTTCATTATTTAAAATAAGTGTACTAAGAGGATAACCATTTATTCAAATTGTGTAATATTTTTATATCCATTAATTTTTATTCAAATTTTTTATAACTATAATATATCACCCTTATTAACAGAAAATGATATCATTTTCCCCGAGGTGTACAGATATGAAAACCAAACCCCCTCATAATCAGTCATTAATATAGTTTATATTCATGTTCGGGTAGGTTTAACAACACACTTACATAATACTATGAATTTATGTCATGGATGATTGTTACATATTATTTATTAGAATAATAATATATAAATAATGAAATAATTATTTCTTTACCTATCATATTATATCAATATATAATTCATCAATTTATGAAACACTGTGCTTTCCTCAAACCTCACCCAAACATGCTGATTATCGACTTCATATTCATAGATAACGAATAAAACACTCATAAAATGCTAATAAAAAATCGTAAATAATTATAAATAATCCAAATGTAACTTCCATTACTTATTTGTGACGAAAGTTTGAATAATAAATAATTAAAACAAAGCTATTATGAAACTAAACAATTTAATGAAAATTATAAACACCTAATGTAAAAAACTGAAGAATTCATGTAGAGAATGACTATTTGTGAAGACTGTGAATGAAAATGGATATGACTAACATTACTAATTAATTTATTAATATATCTATTTTTTGATAAAAGAGGTTAAATTTCATTTATAGAATTTAGTACAAGAGGTATGGGTTTTTTGTTTGAAATTTCTCTCTTTGAAGAATGTTTTATATTATGTAACTAATTTACTTTATTTGGTTTATATATCGTCGATTTGAGATGTTATGTCTACAAATGTATTGAAATATGGAATTTTAATATCATCTATAAGACCTCTATTTCAAAAGGTTATGATTTAATTTCTACCCCACACATATGTGGGGTTTTCTGTATCAATTTTCATTCTTTGGGAATCATGTTATTATCACCACAAATTTTCTTTTCTGTCGTGTATACATTCCAATAGAATAATTGTTTAAATATTTATAATATTATTTATGGTATTTAACACTCTATATTTTCATCCATTTATCATATTATTTTGATTGATGAGTTTTCTTTCCCAGGCTAGAATGACCATTATATGTTTTTATAAAATAAAAGTTTAAGGAATTTCCTAATAAACAAATCCTTTTAGGGATACTAGAAAGTTGATGTGTCTATATCAAAAATTAAATTAGATGTAATCACCCTAAACTGGTTTGGTTTTTAAATGACTCAATTTTCAATCTAATTCACTACGAATGTGCCTATGAAATCACACCTTGGGAGAAACTCAAGAGGGAAATGCATTGGAATATTCCCACACACATAACGAACCATAATGAAGTAATTTTCTTAAAATATATTTTTTCTCCAACCAATGATATCAATTGAATATAAATACTATCATCCATTTAAATAATATGCCATTTTAAGTACCCAATCCATTAAATTTCATTGATAAGTTTACTATATGTTACTTTGAAGATTCCACATTTATTCTAAGTTGATTAATGGATGTTCTTCGGGACATCCCTCTATATTTATTAATTGAGAATATATTTTATTTCCATATTTTTAATTATATAGATAGAAATATTTTATTTAGCAATAGTTTCATTATGTAATGTTATGGAAGTTCTAGATGACCCTTATGTGGAATGCATCAGACAAAATATTGTGATGGGTTGGGCCCTGAAATATATATATCACAAACCAACCCTATTCATCCCACCATTGGAAGACCTAAATAAATACTAAAACGAATTGAGGGAATTACTAATCCCCAAGATCTATCATAGTTTATTGGGCATTAGAGAAGAACACATGGGAATGATTTCACTAGGAAACATTAATTAAACATTTAAATAAATTAAATAATATTTTTGTATAACCCGTTTGTACCTGGGATGCCCAAACTAGAGAATAATAATCGCAATAGTGAACTAATATAAAAACTAGGATAGAAATAAATAGAAACTAGCACAAAAAACATCCCCTCCCTCCAAACACCATCTCTCACACGGTAATAAAACTCACCTCCAAATACTTTACTTTTCCCACCAATAGATATAGCTACCCTTCATCCTTAAAATGTATCAAAATCCCATGTGGCTAATGTGATAAGAGAAAATGAATTTAATAGTAAACTATAAAATAAACTATAATATTTTGACTATAAGAGTCACTTCTCAAATAAATAATCCAAACACCACATGGGTGATCATAAAAGATAAGATGAAACATGAAATTGAAAAATCCTAGAGATATGAGCATGGGAATAAAACATCACTATTGGGATTACAAAAAATAACCATTCCCTAAGACATACCATAAAATATAAATACATTTTATAGAATATTTAAAATATAACATATAAAAATAGGGTTTTCTATTATTTTAAAAAAAATATAGCATGCTAAAGCATATGAAACCCATTTCCCATTATTATTCTCAAAAGGGTTTCCAATGAATTACATATATTTTTATAATAAACCATTTAAAATAAGGTAAATATGATTAAAAAAATGTTCTAATAATATGGCATAATAGTGATTTTTTCTTAAAAAACAGCTACCAAATAGATGAATGTATTGTTTATATAGAAAGTGTTTCATGTGATCTAAGGAGTGTTTGGGACAATATAATATAGATGCATAAACATAGACACAATCAGTCTCTAGATTTATTGGAAATCCACAAAACATTATCCTTAACAAATTTCTAAACCCTTACTAGATCAAATGAGTTGAATATACCAAAATAATAGTGATTCTATCCTACGTCCACTAGTCATAGAGTCAGAAACAATCAGTATAACATGTGTACATATAGCTCCCACATAACTACCCAAGGCACCCCATGATGTATAAATATATCTTATTTTTATCAAGATATCATATACATAGATTAAATATAATATGGGTTTTACTTTCCATAAAACATTTCACAGTTCCAACCAAGCCTCATTAATTAAAATAGAAACACCGTTTATTTGGAAAACCTATTTTTTCAAGGATTTTATGTTCCAAAACCACACTTCACACTTAAAAAATCAATATATTGATATATATTTAAGCACCAAATTTCCAAATATGCATTTTTCAAATATCTATGAGTGAATATGCATAATGAAAAAAATTATATATTTATATTTATACATATAAAAATTAATAAGTAAAATTTAATGAATCAAAATATTAGAAACCACTTAGTGGATTTATAGGAAACAAAACGGGCCACTGAGACTTTATAGAAAACATCCCTGAATGAATGAAACATATTTTATATATTCAATTTACATTATGAAAAACATATGAAAAACTATCCAATCACCCGAGATGCTAGTCTTTTCAAAATGAGCATTAACACATGATTTAGTGAAGGAAAACCCCAATAAGAAGCTTGGAAAATTATGGATGACATTAAATAAACATATCCCCACCCTAAAAACCATTTTATCTAAAATATTAGCTTCATAATATAATTAAAATGCATAATATATCTGTCAAAAAAATATTTTTTTTTCATTTTAAAATATTAAATCATGTGAACCCAAATGAAATGTCAGAAATCAACTCGCAAAGGGTCCAAAACTCAATCACCTTGAAGAATCATTCTATAATCGGTATCACATCTATCCTCGTAATCCATATGAATGAAAAAAAAGTACCACCTAAAAACTAAGGTTTAGAAAACCTAATGATTCAACAATGGGGAGGACCGAAATTGTAGAAAAAGTTGGTAGAGGGGGGGAAAGAATCACTTGAGATGATCACATGAATAATTGGGAGAAAAGACAACCAAAAAATAAGTTGGAGAGAATTTGATGAAATACATATAGTTGAGTGGTTAGTGGTTAGTGGGAGATGATAGAGAGAGGGGTGAGTATGAGTGTGTGAGGTATGACCCCCTTTAATGGGTAAAATTAATTAAGGTAAAAGAATGGTATTTTTTTTTGTTTTTCAATTTTCAATTTCATTTTTTTATTTGTAACTATTATTAAAATATGGACATGGTGGATGGTTAATTATCATGATTTAGTAAATTTTTCACCTACTATTCACCTTATCCTAGGCTCTTGGAGAACCTCTCATGAGAAGACCATGTTATTAGGGAGACTGTGTACTGATCGTGCAGTTTTCTTTGTTAAATCACATACTCACATACATGGTTTGTGTTTGGTTTATATTAACCTTGTGCGAATCGTGATACTACGCTGGAAAGAAAATATTTTAAAATTTAAAACTTTTTCACCCAAAATTAAAAATTAAGAATAAAAAAAATTAAAAATTAAAAATAATTATCAAGTCATGGCCATGGTGTGATAATATATCCCCTCAATTCATCGACATGTTTCAGGAAAGGAAACATGTTGGTTTTTTTGTATGTCTCCTTCCAGAATAGGATAAGTGTATTGGCATAAGGCCATGACAATATCTTTCTAATATCCAACATTATTCAACACATCAGTATGATATTGGAGATTATTTCTATCAATATTTTCATTTTTTAAGGAATATATCATTACTTTGGTTTATAGTTCATTATGGATTCATGTTTCTCATTTATTCTCAATATATCACTTATTACATATTTATGTTATGATTTTTTTCCCAATATGTTACCCAATATTAAAAATATTACCGCAAGCTTATTTTTATTCTTATTGAAAATATCCTTGAGGGGTACTATGTGTAATTTTCAGGGATATGATAGAGGTTATAATCATGTTCCTATAATATTTTCATATTTCGTATTATGTTTTCAAGTGTAATATACATATTTATATGTTCATCCAATACTACTAAACAATTGGATACTTTGTTAAAACATGTAATATATACCGAAAATGTAATATACCTTTCCACACTAGGTATCTCATGTCTGGGATGTTAAATTGGTATCAAAATAATTATAGTAGCAACTCTGGATATTAAATTCATATAATCCATGTACGATAACACCAATAATATGAAAATCCTTCAATATTTCAAGAGGAACCTCTATAAAACTTATTAGGAATTTTATTTTACAATTCAATATCATAATTTAATATTGTGTATATTATTGTAGAAGGATATTGACCCATGAAATAAATTGGATCCATATCAACACTCATAGTCAATGTAGATTCATTCCCACCAAAACAAATAAATAAGGATTTATTTGAGACTCATTAGTTCATAACCATGTCGAGGTCGTTGAACCAGTTAAGGAAATATAATATTTTCTACATAGAGAATCCTACAAATTCAAAACATTAATTAACTCTTTCAGATCACTTCATGTTACAACAACCTCTAAAATATAGCATGACTACTAATTCATTGGTACTTGAACAAATTATCACGTCACTAGAAAATATATTAAATTATTTGGTATGTAGTAAAAAGGATGAAGTCATCATGTTAGTATATCATCTAAAGGGAGATAATGTACAGTTGTCGTAGCTATTTCAAAATAATAAAGAGTACAACGAGATCAATTTAAATTTTTGAGGACTTTCAAAAAGTCATTTATTAAAAATATTTTCTTAATGAAAAAATTACATAAATGGAATGAAAATTTCTCTATGATAGACGCAAGTAGGATAAATATATTTTTGATTATATGGATAAATATACAAGGTTATATGTGTGTGCTATAAAATATGAATATAGACTATAAATCATGACTTTTTATTTAATTTAATGGTTAAATATTATCCTTTATATAATGTTTATCTCCCATAAACTTTTATCACTTGTGGATATATTATTGAGTTCCATTAAATGAAAAAGGATTCCTTCAAGTCATATATGTTAATGGTAAATCATTAGAATCATGGGTTGGTATAGTATCACGGGATGTACTATGTGACATATGGTAAGAAAGGAATCGTGGGATTTCTCACATGTTGTAATTATATGAAGAATAAACTTGGGGATTTTAGGAGGGGAAGAAGATTTGTTTGTTAGTATTAAGTAAAATTACATTGATCTCACCTTGGTAAGTAAATGGAATGATCTATTTATATTCAATTATTTAACTATATGGAAAAGGGAAATTGTTAAACCAAATTCCCCAAATATTAAGGGAATATTTCTAAAAAAATTAATATGGGAAAGGTAAAGTATATGCTCTTACCACAACAAATTTTGAAGTTCCTAATGATGTGTTAGATGGTACTTTGATAATTTACTCATAATTAGTGCATTTTTTATTTTATTATAGATCTTCACACTCATTTTTATCTTCCATGGTTTTCAAAAAAAATAGATGCTTATAGAAAAACCTAGTAAGGTAGTTATCAATTAAGACACTAAGTATGATTCTTATAACACTGTAAAAGTTTCAGAAAGTTCTAGTTTTGATACATGGGTATAACCTATTTGAAAATATGGTTATCATAAGTATTTTTGAATTTGTTTTTTTCCTTGGTATGTATTGGATTTAAAATCACAACGAAAAAATTTATTAAAAATATATGGATATTGTAATTTTGGATGGAGATGTGGAATCTATTATCTTTGAAGAAAAAATTCATCATATAAATCATAACTAGAGCCTACCGGAATAGTTATCCTTATTGAAATTTTGGGTAAATAGGAATATTAATAGTGAATAATGGATGTGGAATGTATCTTTATAGTAGATTATGTACACATGGTACATTATTACATTGATGTTTTCTTATAAGGATTACTTGGTTATCTATCATAGCGTGAAGTTGAGTTCTCTGTTGAACTCCTTCCAAATGCCAGATTGATATCTTAAAATTCTTATATAATGAATCTAATGGTGTTTTTGGATTTGAAGAAAAAATTAAACAATTTAATTGATAATGGATTTATATTCCTTATAATTTCAATGTGGGGATACCTTTTATTATTTGTGAAAAATAAAGAAGAATCTATGAGATTGTGCATCAATAATAGGGAGATCAATGATATTACTATATATAATAAATATTATTTAACACATAATTATTACTTATCTAGTTAACTAAAATGATCCCAATACATTTAAAAGATCAATATTGTATTTTTTTTATCATCAAATAATAGAGAATGAGGATGATATACTAAAGATGAAATTTCAAACAGGTTTTTGACATTACATGTTTATGATAATACCTTTTGGATTGACAAATGAACCTTTTTCTCGTTATAGATTTTATGAATAGAGTGTTCAAGTATTATATTGATAAATTTTTGGTTTTATTCACTGAATCTATCTTAATATAATAAAAATGTTATAATGATCATGAGATCCATCTAAAAATAATTATTGAGACCCTCAGAAAAAGGAATTATACAAGAAGTATAGTAAATGTGTCTATTAGCTCAATAAAGTTTCCTTTATTTTATTTATTTTATACAATGATGGAATATCAGTTGAACCCAAAAATACAAAAGTATTCAAATAATATCCTACACTGATGAAAATAACCACAATCCAAAGATTCCAGGACTTATCATAATATTTTTAGTGGGTTGTTCAAGATTCTATATGGTTGTCCAAAAAATTAACCAGGTTAACACTTCACAAGATTAAGTTCACATTATCAATGGAATGTCTGGAATGTTTTAAGAGTTTAATAAGGGTCAGGTTAATGAAATAATATTAACTTTACCATCATGCAATTTTTTTATTTCATAGTGATTTATTAAATAAATTACATAGACGTGTCCCTTTGTAGAATGACACAGAGATTGCATATGAATCATGTTATTTAAAATTCTTGAGAAGTGATATCCAATTCATGACCATGAGCTTCAAGCTGTAAAATTTTATTTTAAAACGTGGATAAAATACCTCTATGGTGGTAGTTGTGATATATATACTAACCACATGTGTTTTAAGTATATCTTATCTCAGATGGATCTCAACATGAGGAAAATAATATTGTAGGAAATACTCATGGCCTATGATTTCTTAATATAGTACCTCTCAAGAAAGGAAACCAATGTGGATGCCACATTGAGTAGTGGAGTCCATGGAGTATTGACCATAATGAGGATTTAAAATGATTCCATATATAGAGATATATTAAATATGGATATAGTGATTTTTATGAAATAGGATCCATCATTCCTTTTCAAATAAATTTATAAACCATCCTTTATAGAAAGGATCAAGAAGTCCAAACAGGATGATGAGAAATGTAAAAGGAATATCAAAGTAGTGAATTATTTGAAGTTGACATAATTAATATATAGATATGGAGTGTTAATTTATGTGAATAGGTTATGTGTTCCATCCATTATAGAGAAGGAAATGGAACATCTTTATGTAGCACATAGCACGAATTTATCTATACACTATGGTAGCATAAACATGTATTGACATTTAAGATTAAATTTCTAGTGGGATGGTATAAAGTGGGAAATCATAGAATATATATCTAAATTACTACTATGATAGTAGTTAAAGGCTGAAAGACAACATCATACAAGATTCATGAAACCAACTATTATATCGATATGGAAGTAGAACAATGTTAAAAAATACTTTTTAATATTATTCCATGGAATCCAAGGAAGAATGGTTCTATATGGGTCATAGTTGATTGAGTTATTATGTATGAACAATTCATAGTAATAAAATAAGATCTACCCCTTGATCATCTTTCAAAATTGTATATCAATAAAATCAAAAGTCTTCATAGGGATCCTATTTTGATTGTATTTGATTATGACCCTTGATTCACATCGAAATATTGTAAGAGACTTCAAAGGGATTTTGACACTAATAAATATTGAATAAATATCTATCATCATTGGATATATGGGAAATCTAAAATAACTATATAGAGGTGATTTCATTTTATGTTGACTATTAAGGTATGTGGGAATATTTTTTACATTTGGTAGAGTTCTCATACGAAGTTACATTTTATTCAAGCATCAATATGGTGCAATTTGATGGATTTTATTGTACGAGGTGTCATATGATGACCTGTTTGGATGAATAATAATAATGATATTTAGTTCTCTTAGAGCTCATAGAGTAGAAAAATATTAAATTATAAACAATTTAGTATCATATTAAATAGATAATAACAGAAAAAATAGTTATTATTATAATTGAAGTAAATACATTGAATTTCAATTTTGGGATCATGTATTCCTGATGTATTCACTATGAAATGGAGTTGTATGATTTGGTAAAAATAAGAAATTATTCCCAATGAACATTAGGCCTTTTGAAATATTATAAAGAATTGGGGTTTTAGCTTACTGATTGGATATAATACCAACCCATTGTAAAGTACATTACATATTACATATTTCAACACTATGATACTACTTGCAAGATCCAATGAATGTTCCCGCATATGAGGGAATATATTTCAAGCCTAAATTATCTTATAATGGGGATTATGCTGAGAATCATGACATGAGAGAGAATGTACCAAATAATATGATAACTTTCATAGTGAATGTCCATAGAGAAATCACATATTTTATTTTGAAACATATTAATAGTAAGAATATATAATTAAAGAGTCTCCACACTTGATAAATAGTTGATATACACCCCAATTTTGAAGATGAATTATTTAATGGGGTTGAAAGTTATACACAATACCATACTATAATGGGTTTTCTCTATATCCTGAACTATCATGAAATGTGTACTTTAAATTTATTTTATTAAGTAATTTATAAAATAAATAATCTTAAATAAACCAAACTAAATTATTTTTTGAATTAATTATGTCATAATTTTCATTGTATTAATTTTTTATCATTTTCTCTAAAGATTGGCTTTTAGTTGAAAAATATTATTTTCCTTAAACACGTAATTATTATACCTTTATTTTTATATAAGATTGAAATATAAGTTTAGAAAACCAATTTATGAAATAAAAAATGAATTTAATTAATATAAATTTGAATTTAAAATTTTCATTTGAATTTAATAATCTGATGTATAACTTTTTCAGAACTGTTTTAAATGATATTTTAATGAGAATTTAATTTTTAGTATTTTGTAAATCATGTATTTTCATGTAATATTCACTTTGTTTTTACCTTTCAATTCTCATAAAATTTATTATTTTTATAATAAATCAATTTATTTCATTAAAATAATTTTTTAAAATACTTTTATCATATTTAGAGATTTAAAGATTAAAATGATATTTATCTAAATACTACTTTTTATGTGGTAAAGTGTAATTATTTTAAAATAAACACCCCACACCTTTAGAAGTATTATTTGATAAAATGAGTTTTAAATTTGAAATTATAACAATTAAATTATTTAAAAATATTAATCTTAATCTTTTTTATTAAAATTAATTACTTAGGTTAGAAATTAATTGCCAATGTAAAAGAGAATATTTTTAAAGGAATATAGTTTCAAAAGCCTTAGAAATCAATATGTTTTCTGAAAAATGATTGTTAAGGTAATTTTTATCCCACACTCATTGTACTCTCATATTGTTTCCTTTTTTGGAGATTGAAACGTGAATAGTAAATTAAATTATTTAAAATGTAAGGGTTGCTACTAAAACTACAACCCCCATCACATATTAAAGGGTGACTCCATAACCACCTCAAGAATATCTTATCTATATAACTAAATATTTAAACTCATCAATTTTACTCTACCTAGAACCCTGTCCAATTATCATAATCCCCTGATTACTCATTTTTAACCTAATTCCTTCAAAAGGAAGGAGTCATCCTTGGAAAATTCAAATCTATATACTGATTATATAAACAATAACAGAACAATATTATTATACATTAAATACTATAATATAACTATATAATGGATATTACCATTATTTATTCATATACACCATCCATTATAAAAATTGATTGTGTGTTGTGTGGACAACCGTCTCTATGACGTAACATGTTTCATTTTAATTCACCCCTTAAAATTATTGATATAAAGATTTTATTACACTGTAGATATTATTTTGATGATATCATTAAGTTTATGTTTTGAAAAATTAGGGATCTTATTAATATTATGATAAAAAGATGATCATCGTTAATCTATTCCTTTAAAATAATCGTACTAAGAGTATAATGAAATATTCAAGTTGTGTAATATTTCCAAATACAATACTTATTTGAATGGACTATAATAATATTAAATCATAAAAATCAATATATAATATCATCAATCCCTAGGTATAATTATATTAAGAAAACAACCTCGTAATCATTCAATAATAAAGGATATGTTCATGTTTGTGTTTTTTTAACCACCTTCTTGAATAGCAAATTGAATTCGTATTATATATGACTATGAAATATTATTTACTATTATTATATGATATAAACTTTTGAATAATTTGTTTTCTTGAGATTTTATATTAATATCTAATTCACCAATAAAAGAGACACTCACTATTCATAAAAAACAACCAAAGCATGCTTGTTATCAATTATATATTTATGGATAAAGCCTAAAACATGCCTGAAAGGGATTTAAAACATCATTATTTATCATAATTGAAACCTAAAAATAACATTCATGACAAATTAATTATGGACATTGGAAGAATAAATAATATGTAGAAAGCTATTATGAATCTATTACGAACAATCAAAACTATAAACATCCAATTTGGAAAATCAGAAGAATTCATGTAGAGAATCACCATTTATGAAGTGTGTTAATTAAAATGGATATGATTAAGAATATTAATTAATTTATCAAGTTAAATAATTTTATTATATATGGGGATAATGTACAAAAGTGAATGTTAGGGTAAGACGTAATTTTTTTCAATATAAAATTCCCCTATTAAAGACATATTTTGTATTATAATCCTAATTTACATTATTTGGAGTATATAATTCTAAAAACTCTTTTATCATCATAGATACTATTTTATCCTTTTTTCAGAGCTACACAATAAGACGACACATGAATCTATGTCCCAGATAGCCAAAAATTAATTTTTATAAAAATATGAATTATATTTTATATTGAAAATGCACTATTTTTCAGAAATAATGTAATATATCATGAATGATGTCACATATCAATAATATGAGACCATGTTTGAATCCAAAATATATAGTTTACCTTACGTGTGAACTAAATTTCATCATTTATAGACGATTGGATGAGGATTTTTTTTAGTGTTTATATTATGTGAATTTATTAAATAATTAATTAAAATAGTTAATTAAATATCTAGAAACCATTTTCCACTATAAATATGAGGTTATTGAAAATTTATAGGGATATATGCATAACCATATTATCATTGTGTGGTGTATTATGACATTTTTCTTCAGAGGATCAAGATCAGATGATGGATAACAACTAGATCAAAGAAAATAGGGGAACAAAAAATGAAACAGGTCCTCTTCATCAATAGAAACTGCGTTCTTCCCCATAGATCAATACTAATTGAGGTATAAATTTGAAATTATTGTTTTCTTCTAATACTAATTTAATAATTGAATCATGAATTTAAATCTCTTTTAGATTCTCAATTTTCTCACCCATCACATGAAACTCATTGATGATTAATTTCATTATTTTATTGTTATATTTCCAAGCCATTCATTGACCATTATTATACTTGATTCTGAAATATTTAGAAAAATAATGATTTGGTAATGATCTATTCACCTCTTTTTTGTGTTTTTATATTATCGTTATTCGTGTTCATTATAATTGGCCTATGAGACCATGGTTTGACAATACTATGTTGGTACAATCATGATCGAACCATAGAATTCATGGTGGATGTGCACAAAATGATTACATTAATGATTTTTTGGAAAATAGGGATGAATTATGGGTGATACACTGTGGATCTAGGATCCAGATTGGGGACGAAGATGGTCAGCTTATGGGATGGGATACTCCCCCGTAAAGGTATTTTGGATTCTAGATTTTCAATCCCCTAATCCTAGAAATGTGTAACAACCCGAATTCTAGAGCCACTCAACTGGTTCCCCATACCCGGTTCACCACATGACCTCAAGCACATTTTCCCAAATGCCAGAGGCTGCTGACTAGCAGCGAGGGCCTTCGTCAGTCATTGGGGAAACTATTCACTCAATTGGTAAAGTATACAAGGAAATAGAAATAACAGTCAATAACAGAAGTAGTAAATAGCATATAGTAACTAAAACTAAACAGCGTGAGCAATGAATATATGGTTATGATGATAATGATGCAACAAGTACAAGTCTCTAAGGAAAGCACCAAACACAAAAATGTGCTGAAATACAGGTGAGAAACTAGGCCTAAAAGTAAACAACAACTCTAGCAGCATCGCAATCCTAAGCTTGATCCCATGCTCTCCATATTTGATGTCCTGGTTCCGGAAGCCGCATAGAGGCGCCCCGTACACGGTTGGTCACATGGCCTCAAGCGCATTTCCCCAAACGCCATTAGCTGCCGACTAGCAGCGAGGGCCTTGGGTGTGGTAGTGGGGAAACTATGCCCTTTTGGAAAAGTACATAGCAGAAGTAAACTATGAGAAATAGTGGAAACAGAACAATCCATACACAAGTAAACAGCGGAATACTAAAGCAATAAATAGCTGGAGCACAAATATATATATATGAAATGATGCATGATATATTTGTCTCGGAAAGCTGCCAAACAAGTCAAAATCCTTGAAATACAATAGTTCCAAACCAAAGTACAAACTAAAGGTAAACAGATAATCTCCTCAACATCACAAACCATAGCTTGGTTCCATGCTATCCTGCTCCAAGAAATCAAGTACCAAAAGACAAAAGGTACTTTCCCTTGTCTATACCTGCAACAACATATTCTACCTGGGCCCAAAAGCATATCCCAAACTGGGTGTGAGACTAAATCCCAGTAGGCAACCACTTGATGATCTGTGCCTAACAGTTAGTGATTATATAGCAGGTAATAGTACAATAGGCAGTAAACAGTAACAGTAAATAACAGGCAGTAACAAGAAGATATACAACAGTAATCAGTCCACAGAATAACAAGCAGTAGTAAAGTAAACAGCTAACCAATTACAGGAAACCCTCTGGGAAGTACTCGCATCCATCCCCTCTGGTCCTAACCAAGAAGTACCACAACCCTCTAAGCAGTGCACTCAGCCTAACCCCTCTGTTTTGGCCGTACGAATTTATAAGACTCTTTGGGGAATCTCACTCGGTCAATTCCGCTTATAGTCTAGGGTAGCCAGGGACTCTTTGAGGAAGATCATGTGGTCTAACCCTCATGGCCCTAAGGTCTAGAAACTCTCTGTGGAAGCTCACTCGGTCAATTCCTCTTATATTTTCAGTTCTATCACAGACTCTCTAAAGAATCTCACTCATTCAATTCCTTCTCTAGCCTGGAAAAGTTTTTAAAGAAATTCAAAAGGTAAAGACTCTCTGAGGAAGCTCACTCAGTCTACCCTCCTATATTCTATATGATCCAATTCACTCTGGGAAGCTCACTCAGTCTATCCCTTGAAGCCTATAATGTCAAATACTCTCTGGGAAGCTCACTTGGTCTATACGATATAGTCTATAGCACTAGGTTCTCACAGTCATGTGCTAGTTAGTGCATAATAATTCTATAAGGCCAACATAAACCTATAGAGATATATGGCTAACCAATGTACACTTATAGAGCTACTTGGCTAAAATTTCTACAACAAACAAGAATTTTATTATAATTACTTCATCCTATGGTCACTAGGGATGGAAACAGGATAAACAACCAAGTCTAAAAAATCCCCGAAGGTCGTAAACAGAACAGGGCATGGGCGAAACATCCAAGCACAACAATTATCCACAAACATGATCAATTTACCTCTACACAAGAATTCAAGCAAGGCAGGAATAACCAAATGATAAAAATGGTAAACATGTAATACCCCGTTCATGGGTATTGGTGGAATTCTCATATAAAACTCAAAGACATCGAATGATAAGGCACAAACCACCTACATGGATGCTAGGAGATCAATATACTTTATCCATGAAGATTGATTCTCCATAGAACGACATGGATCTACAAAAACTCACAAAACATTCAACCCAAAATAACCTGAGAAAGAAGATAAATTGGAAAACAAAGCTCTAGGAGAAGAGAGGACTCACCGCTGCAGTTCCAACGCAATAGACCGCGATCGAATCGGAGAATGGATGGAGAAACGGGGGCTCGTCAAAGATCTGCAGTCGTATGGTTTCTCTCAGATGAAGAAGCTGGAGAAGAAGAGCGTTATGTCGATGATATGTGACCCCATTTCGTTTAATAAAAAAACAAAATACACAGCATGTACTTCTTGATTACATGGTGTGTAATCTATTTTTCTGTACTCCTCTTTAAGCGGCCTCCACTTCACCCCTACACACCGTGTGTGTGGACCGGACACGGCCAGCACACGGCCTGATGTGGCACAAGAGTACATGATGTGTACTCATAAATTACACGGCGTGTACTTAAAAAATTTCCAGAAATTCTTCTTTTCTCATTAACTTCATAAAAATTAAATACATACCTAAAAATTTTGATCTGGGTTCTTAAAACTTCCCCCCTTAAAAAAATTCGTCCCCAAATTTGCCTAGCGAGGCGTAAAAGAAGAAATCCTGAACAGCTCTGGCCACTGGGATCGTACCTCGACCTCCCTCTCCCAAGTCTTATCCTGTACTCACTCGTGTTTCCATTGCACCCATACCAGAGGAACAGACCAGCCACAGAGAACCTTCATACTATGATCAAAAATCTGGATAGGATGCTCCTCAAAAGATACATACCCTTAGAGCTCAACCTCCTCGGGCTAAAAGACATGAGATGGGTATGAAAAATAACGTTGGAGTTGAGAGACGTGGAAGACGTCATGCATGTCCTGGTACTTTTGAGGTAGCTGCAACCGATAGGAAAGTAGCCCAACTCTCTCCAACACCTCAAACGGCCCGACGTACCGTGGTGAAAGCTTACCCTATCCATGAAACCTTTTGTGTCCCAACCTCGGTGAGACATGTAGGAAGACCTAATCCCCAACCTCAAAATCTAGAGGTTGTCTCCGCTGATCAGCATAGGACTTCTGTCGAGACTGTGTTGTAGCAATCCTCTTCTGAATCAGCTCTATCTACTCAGAGGTATCCTGAACAAGAAGAGGTCCCATCAAAGCTGCCTCTCCGGCCTCCAGCTAGCATAAGGGTTAACAGCATGGCCTACCGTACAAATCCTCGTAAGGTTCCATCTGAATAGTTTCAAGAAAACTGTTGTTGTCGGAGAACTCCATAAGAGGGATAAGATTCTCCCAAGAACCGCCAAAGTCTAGAATGCAAGATCGGATCATATCCTCATGCACCGGGATCGTGTGCTCGGACTGGCCATAAGTCTGGGGATAGTATGATGTATTCAAAAGTACATGTGTACCCAAAGACTTCTGAAGACCCTGCCAGAACTGAGAAGTAAAGCGTGCATCCCTATCTGAAACAATGGAGTGTGGAACTCCATGTAGACGTACAATCTCTCTGGTGTACAACCATCCCAAATCATCATCATTGAAGGTATCCTTAATCTTCAAGAAGTGACAAAACTTCGTAATTATGTCGACGACAACCCAAACAACATCGCACCCTCGGGGTGACCTCAGCAACCCTGTCATGAAGTCCATCGCGACGTTGTTCCACTTCCACTCAGGAATGGGTAACTGCTATAAAAGGCATGTTAGTCTCTAATTCTCTACTTTCACCTACTGACAAGTAGAACATCTCATGACAAACCCAGCAATATCTGTCTTCATACATGGCCACCAGTACTGGTGATGAAGATCCTGATACATCTTGGTGACACCAGGATGAGCTGCCCAAACTGAGGAATGAAAATCCCGCAACATCTCCTCGCGTTTGTATGATGGCACCCATACATGTCCCTGGAATTGAAAGATCTCATCCTCGCCAACAGTCCATCCATGAAGAGGTTCCTCTCCTGACATACTCTTCCGTAGGACTAAGCCTTCTGAGTCTGATAGCTTCCTCATCCGTACCTGATCAAGAATAGTAGAGGTAACAACTATAGAAGATAGGAAATTCTATACCTGTCTGTCGTGCACCTCCAAGTGCATCTCAGAGAACAGAGCCATAAGCTACCACTCACTGCTGGCCTCCTGAACTGCCTGAATCTGAGTTCTCCTACTCAACACATCTTCCACTACATTTCCATTTCCCGGTGTATAATCAAGCTCAAAGTCGAAAGAATGAAGATACTTGACCCACATGTGATGTCTCAGATTCATATCACGCTATGTGAAGATATACTTGAGACTCTTCTGGTCGGTGAAAACCAAAAAGTTCTCTCCCAGAAGGTAGTGTCTCCAACAACGTAAGGAATGAAAAACAACTGCCAACTCCAGATCATGCGTCAGGTATTTCCTCTCATGTGGCCTCAACTACCAAGACCCGTACCCAATGACTGCATCTCCCTGTATAAGCATGTCTCCCAGCCTGAAACCTGAAGCATCAAAATAAACAGTATATTTCTTTCCTGGCTCTGGATAGACTATTATCGGTGTTGACGTCAACCTTCCTTTCAGCTCTTTAAAGGCTGACTCACAAGAATCTGACCATAAGAACTTCTCCCCCTTCTTAATCAAAACTCTCAATGGTGCTTCTAGGCATGAAAAGTTCTATATGAAGTGCTTTAAGTAACCAGCCAGCCCTAGGAAACTCCATATCTCAAAGACGTTCTTCGGGTGCTCCCAGGAAACTACAGCTCTCACTTTCTCTGGGTCTACTGATACTCTCACCTCTGAGATGAAGTGTCCCAAGAAGTGAATCGAATCCATCCAAAAGTGGAATTTCGAGAGTTTAGAATAAAGATGATTCTCTCTCAGTGTACTCAATATGATCTCAATATGGGTAGTATGGTCATGTCGAGTGTGAGAGTACACCAAGATATCGTCCATGAAGACCACAACGAAGGAATTCATGTAAGGATGGAACACTCGGTTCATCAGCACCATGAAAACTGTTGGCGCATTCGTAAGACCGAAGGGCGTAACTGTATACTCGTATAGACCATACATGCTCTTGAAGACTGTCATAGGTATGTCTGATGGTCTAACGTGAAACTAATGATAGCCGGATCTCAATTCAATCTTCAAGAACAATTTGGATCCTAGAAGCTGATCGAAGAGATCATCGATCCTCGACAAGGGATATTGATTCTTGACCGTCACCTGGTTTAACTTCCGATATTCCACCAAATGCCTAAGTGTACCGTCTGCCTTCTTCGCAAAAAGGACAGGTGAACCCCAAAGAGAAGTACTGGTTTAGATGAAACCATTTTTCTGCAACTCCTCCAACTACTTCTTGTGCTCCTCTAACTAATTTTTATCTATCCTATAGGGAGAAATGGACAATGGTGCCGCACTAGGAATCAGCTCAATCAAGAAGTCTACCTCACGCTCCGTAGGTAAACCTGAAAAGTCCTCTATAAAGACATCACTGAAATGATCCACCACTAGAATAAATTCCAACTGTGAATTCCCCTGGTCATCCAGATAAAGTCTAGAAATATGGGTTGTAACTCTTCCTTTCCCATGTTGCTCGAGTCCTGCTCAACTCGCTTGAACATCCCACTCACCTCTATAAAGAAAGGATTCACCCTCTGGTGATACGAAACTAACCATGTGGCGATAACACCCGATGACTGCCTGGATGGGATACAACAAGTCCATCCAAAGAATGAAATCATAACCTCTCATCTCTAGGATATGGAGATACCATAAGAAACGATACCCTACAACCTCAAGAGGGAACTCTCTGCACTAACGTACGCTAGAAGTCCTTGCTCCCAACCGCATGTCAAGAGTCAACATGTGGGCAGACGAAAAGATACAGATCCCAAGGCTCTCCACAACAGAAATAGAGATAAAACAATGGGAAGCACCAGTATCAAAAATGGATGAAGATAAAATTGAGGCTACAAAGATTGAACCTCGAACTGTAGAAGGTCCGGGATCCTGCTCCTGATAGATCTACTCCACATGAAAAGTTTGGCCTACCCCGCGGCCCTGTGACCCTGCCTGACCACTCTGAGCTGATCCACTCTATTGTCGCTGATGAATTGGTGACTGACCACCAAGACCACGACCTCCAACTTGTCCCGAACGGCCAAAAGAACTCCAAATCCCAGGTTGGTGAGAAAATGGTGAAGCATATCCAGAACACGGTGTCATAGAAGAACCCCTACCACCAGCTGAAGGTGAAAAGATCTGACAAAACCATTGTAGATGGCCCATCTGGCTGCAAGATCGGCACTCCATTGGATCTCTCTAGAACTGAGGCCTAGTATGCCCACACCTACCGCACAGGTAGCATACAAACTAGCAGCTAGAATATACATCCCGCAAACCTCGATCTCCTCGAGTTAACTCTCTGCGACGCTTCCTGTAATCCATAGGAGGAACATCAGCTCTGGATGTAGATCCTCCCTGGCTCACTAGTCCAGAATCCCTCAGATTTTACTCATTGATAAGCGCCCGGTTGATGATATAGGATATCGAAGTCAACCTGAATATATTCACCTGTAAACGGATATTCTGCCTGAGACTGTCCTCAAACTTCTTAGCAAGGAACAACTCAACACCTGATGGGATCGGTGTGAAATGCTGGAGTTCAGTAAAGCGGGACGAGTAATCCATAACAGAAAGAGTACCCTGCTGCAGTCTCATAAACTCCCGGGCTCGATCATCCCTCAGGGTCTCTAGATAGAAGTAATCCTAGAAGGTGCACCGAAACTCATCCCAAGACATACCCTGCTGGCACCCTAACTGTGAGATCATCTCCCACCACCTCTTGGTGGTGCCTTAGAGCATATAGGTTGCCAACTTTACCCTCTTCTCTGGGGGTATCTCGAGATGCTCGAAGATAGTCAGTGTGGCCTCTAACCATGACTTGGAAGCCTGGGGTCCTCCATCCCCTGAGAAAGTATGAGGATGTTGTTGCTGAAAGACCCGCATCAATTCAACCATCGACGAGGCCGGTGGCAGAGGTCCTTGAAAATCTGCATCATCCTTAGGAAGTCCTCCCTGAACTGCTTATTGGCTCACGTGGTGGGTATAACTACTGGCACCAAGGCTTTCATTATAAGGGGATCTGTAGGAGGATCCTGATCAGCCATATCCAGTGTCTAGTAACCTTCAGGAAATTGACGTACAACCATAGGATATCTGGGAGGCATAACTCTAAAATATCAAAAGCACACCTTGGATCAGGATTAACAAAGACTGAAAACACAAGAGTAAAAAATGGGAACTGGAGAAGGAAACATTCAAGTTGCACACAACATAACTAACCGACGTGTATAAAAAAACTACACTGCGTGTTCTCTTAAACCATTCACATGGGAATGTATTCCTGTCACATTGGTCATGTAACAACCCGAACTACACTGCATGTTGTCCCCACACACGGCGTGTACTTGGACTTTACTCCCCTAACATAGTCTCCTTACACGGATAACCCACATAGTCCACTTAAACATAGACTACACAGCACGTTCCCCATGGACACAGCGTGTACCAAAAGAAGGTTTTGGCAACCCGTGTTGATAGTTACACGACCGACTACACGGCTGACCCTTACACTGCGTGTTTCGAACAAAAATGGTGTGCATAAAAGAAGATAACACTGAACTGTGTTGTTTGTGACACGACCAGGTACCTGGAACAAAACAACATAGCTATTCCTACCAAACACAGCGTGTTCTACTCGAGCTTCCCTGGCCCGTGTTGTTAGTGACACGGCCGGGTACACGGCTCACGACTACATGTCGTGTACCTACCGTACACGGTGTGGTCCTAAAGATTTTTCTACAACACCGTGTTCCTACTGACATAGTTAGCGAAACATTATAAAAACTACATGGCATGTATATATAAAGTACACGCTGTGCATTCTGGGTTTTTCTGGGCAGTAGCTCAGAAACTAAATAGATGTCCAGAAAACATAGAAAAAATTCATGATGGTTCCAAATTCCGATCTCTGAGGGCTTATACTCCATACGAATCAATGCTTAAAATCTCCTACATATCATAAACAAGATAAAAACGTCAATGATCCACCATGTTCTGATTCGTGCGGGCTCATAACACCTCAAGAACCAAAATTTGGCGTTCATTAAAACAAGGTACAGTACAAAAATTTCACTATCAAGCAGTAGAGATTCTATCAAGAATCTATCACAATAGAATGCATAGTCTACAAAACGTCTATCACAACAAATTCAATTGCTAATGAATCCTATATGACAAGGAAAGAATACATGACATGTGATTTCTAAAAAGTGTATATATATTGCATTAGAAGGCATACCCTTATCTCATCGGTTTACGACAGAAATAGAACCATAATAGAAACAATAATAACATCACAAGTCATGTGAATCACTCTAGGTGAAATCATATCAACTGTAACATCGTAAAACCAGAAAACTGCAATAAGCGAGGTAGATTAGCTTTTCCCTGTACACGGGTTAGCTACTCCCGAGCACAGCTTAACACCATGTACCGAATCCATCCTATCCCTGGATAAAGCTCCAAATAGTAAGTCAATAGAAAAGAACCTCCCGCTAACACCACTTTGTAACGTCCCTGTTCTGGAATCCACCCAGAGGTGCCCCGTACCCGGTTGGTCACATGACCTCAAGTCCATTTCCCCAAACGCTAGAGGCTTCTGACTAGCAGCGAGGGCCTTGGGTGTGATAGTGAGGAAACTATGCCCTCATTGGCAGAGTACACAGTGGAAGTAAACAATAAGAAATAGCGAAAACAGATCAATCCATTCATGAGTAAACATCGGAAGACTAAAGCAATAAATAGCTGGAGCACACAGATATATATATGAAATGATGCATGATTTATATATCTAGGAAAGATTCCAAACAAGTAACAATGCTTGAAATACAATAGTGAAAAACCAAAGTACAAAATAATGGTAAACATATAAACTTCTCAGCATCGCAATCCATATCTTGGTCCCATGCTCTCTTGCTCCAAGAAATCAAGTACCAGAAGTCGAAGGGTGCTTTCCCTTGTCTATACCTGCAACAACATAGTCTTCTTTGGCCCAAAATCATTGCCAAAATAGGGTGTGTGACTAAATCCATTAGGCAACTACCCAAAGATCTGTGCCTAACAGTCAGTGAGTATAAGGCAGGTAATAGTACAGTAGGTAGTAAATAGTAATAGTAAATAACATGCAGTAACATGAAGATATAGAACAGTAATCAGTCCATAGAACAACAAGTAGTAGTGAAGCAAACAACTTACCACTAACAGGAAACCCTTTGGGAAGTACTCGTAGCCATCCCCTCTAGTCCTATCAAAGATGTACCACAACCCTCTGAGAAGTGCACTTAGCCTAACCCCTCTGGTTTGGTCGTACGAATTTATAAGACTCTCTAGGGAATCTCACTCGGTCAATTCCCCTTATAGTCTAGGGTAGTCAGGGACTCTATGAGAAAGATCGCATGGTCAAACCCTCGTGGCCCAAATGTTTAGAAACACTCTTAGGAAGCTCACACAGTCAATTCCTCCTATAGTTTCAGGTCTATCATAGACTCTCTTAGGAAACTCACTCAGTTAATTCCTTATCTAGCCTAGAAAAGGTTTTAAGGTAATTCAACAAGTAAAGAATCTCTAAGGAAGATCACTCGGTCTACCCTCCTGTAGTCTATATGATCCAAGGCACTCTGTGAATCTCACTCGGTCTATCCGATATAGCCTATAATGTCAAAGACTCTCTGGGAAGCTCACTTTTTGTATCCCTTATAGTCTATTGCACCAGGTTCTCACAGCCCTCTGCCAGTCAGTGCATAATAATGATATAAGGCTAAAGTACACCTATAGATCTACTTGGCTAACCAAATTACACCTATAGAGCTACTTGGATAAATAGTCTACAACAAAAAAGAACGTTATCATCATTACTATATCATACGGTCACTAGGCATGGAAACATGCTAAACGGCCAAGGATAAAAAACACCTGAAGGTTGTAAACAGAACAGATCATGGGAAAAACATCCAAGCACAACAATTATCCACAAAACATAATCAATTTTCCTCTACACAAGAATGCAAGAAAGGCAGGAAAAATCATAAGTGAAAAACAGTAAACACGCAATACCCCGTTCACAGGTATTGGTGGAATTTGAACATAAAACTCATAGACATTGAAAGATAAGGCACAAACCACCTACCTGGATGCTAAGAGATCAATATACTTGAGCCACGAAGATTGATTCTCCTATAAACGATTTGGATCTACGAAAATGAACAAAACTTTCAACCCACGATAACTTGAGAAAGAAGAGGAATTGGAAAACAAATCTCTAGGATTAGAGAGCACTCACCGCAGCGGTTCCAACGCAATCGACAGAGATCGAATCAGAGAATGGACTGAGAAACGAGGGCTCATCAAAGATCTGCGGATGTATAGTTTCTCTTGGATGAAGAAGCTATAGAAGAAGAGATTTATGTCGATGAGACACGACCCCGGTCCGTTTAATGATAAAAAATACACAGCATGTACGTATTTAGTACATGGAGTGTACTCTATTTTTCTGTACTATGCTTTAAGTGACCTCCACTTCACCCCTACACACCGTGTGTGTGGCCGAGACACAGCCAGAAAATGGCATGGGGTTGCAAGGGAGTACATGGTGGGTACTCATAAAGTACACATCGCGTGCTTCAAAAATTTCTAGAAATTCCTCTTTTCTCAAAAACTTTCGAAAAAGTAAACATATACCTGAAAGCGATGATCTGGGTTTTTACACCAGCTCCATCCTGCAATCATGTACCTGAAGTAGAAGGTCCAAAATCCCTATCCACACCTGGAACCATATAACCTATTGGGGCCAAAGATCAGGACCCAAACAGGGTGTGAGACTAATCCACGTATGCAACCACCACAAGATCTGTGCCCTACTGTCAGTGAGAAATATAGAAAAAGGAAAGGAAATAAATGTAGCAGAGAAATAAGAGTACAATAAATTAAAAAATCATACAAAAATCCTTTAATATTTATTTATAAATTTAATTCAATCATTTAATTATCAACCAAGCAGTCTAGTAAATAGCTATATATTCCTAAGGCATAGCAAGTAAGACAACAGTTAACTCAGAAAACTACCTAAACAAAAAGAAGTACTAATCCCAAGATTTTTCTTTGGCTTGGTGGACTCATCACAACCAACAATACAATTTTCACACTGGATCTCGGGGTGGCTCATACTAGCAGACCCCTCTGGTCAAGTAGTCATACAAAGGCACATACACTCTGGGAAGTACTCATTTTCGATTCCCCTGCGGTCTTGCAACGATGGCTATGGACTCTCTATGGAAGCACTTACATCTAATTCCCCATGTAGTCTCGATACGTAGCTATGAACACTCTGAGGGAGCCCAGAGTCCCATTCCAGTAAGTCCTGTGAATGATACATATTTATAAAAGACTCTCTAGGGAAGCCCTTATTCGTCAATTCACTCTTTAGTCTACCGTATAAGGATCTGTCCTTAAAACATTTCTTAATCTTGAATTAAATGAATAATGCACATTTAGGATAATTTCAGGCTTAGATTTTTAGATAATTAAGTCATAACTATTATATCTCAAAATATTACAAAGTAGACACTACAATTATAACTGATTTTTTAGAAGAATAAAAAAATCCATAAATAAAACAAAAGTTATTATCTTGATCTATATCTTATTGAATACTTCCTTTCAATTACCCTTCCTTATAACCTTTGAAAAACATTTCAAAAACATGGGGTGATCATACAAAGCTCAGTAAGGGTTATAACATAATGAAAGGAATCATTAACCTACCAATAAATACAAATCATTGAACCCCTAACTTTCAATCATAAATTAACTTCTAAAATCATAATATTTATGTATAACTCAGAGAAATAATAAGACATAAAGGTAACTTGAGGAATTAATAACATTATTACATAGGGATTAACCCTCATTGTTACGTTTTGGAATGCCCATCAAAGTATATTCCTTAAATATCTTTGAAGAAACCTTAGTGTTTAACTCTTTTGCGTTACCCAATGCATTGGAGACATATCACTGGCTCACCCGCCCTTAGTTTATCATGGAACCACCCGTCTTCATAAACAATTCCCACAAACCATAACATAATCATCTCACATAAAACATGCATAAAGCCGATATAACATTTCCATATTTCAGTCACTAGTTATCAATAGAACACAGTGATATAATCAAAAAATTATCAAAACCATTTTCAATAAAAAAATAAAAGAAATGTAAAACATGGTATTTATTTTTCATTTAAAAAAATTTATGGATTCTAGAGGAAGCCGAAAGGCAAAATTGTGGTCACGGCGGCGGAGAAGTCATTGTCACCGAATATGTAATAAAAAATTGTTCCCTCTTATCATTTAGTAAAACAATTCGTAGAAAAATATTTCTTTTGATTAAAAGTAAATTTCAAAGGGGTTTATACACCGTATAAAAGAAAGTTGTGTATAAAACAAAATATGCTTCAATTAAAGGAGATTGAGATGAAGTCCCTTACAAAGACGATATCATTAGATTAAGGATAAATCAATTACATAAATTTGTGTAAGAAACATAAATACACCCAATATACGTGGATATTAAGTGTAAAACAATCATAGTTCATCCACACATATTCATAAAATGACATAATCAAAAGTAGTGGTTTAACCTAAAGAATTGAAATAGGGTTAAGAAGTCCCCTTAGAGAAATTGGATAGCCTAACGACGTCACATTAAAATTCATAAAATGAGTTGATTAGAGGTAAAAAGTATATCTCATAACTTGGACAAAAAATTTAAATCGATAAGGATATATAAAAACATATCCCAATATAAGAATATGAAAATTAAAAGACCTAGAAAAATAAGTCTTTTAAAAAAAGGACGGTGAAAGGGTCCCTTACCGATTTGGGTAACTTTTGAAACGTACACCCCATGAATGAAGGATCGTACAATGAAGATGTAAATACCCTTAAATTAAAGTATATTACACAAAGAATACAATAATTGGATGTACACACACCAAAAAAAATGATATAGTGGAAAATGTAGCATGAATCTCACATGAATAAAAGTGAGATGAAAAATGCATTACAAAAACACGACAGCCTAATGGTGCCACCTAAAACATCAAAAAAATGGATTGAAGAGTTCAAATAGGGTCTCTAATCATATGAAAATGAAATTTACAGTAATAGGAATATAAAATAACATCCCCAAATATAAAAAAACGAGCGTAAAGGAAATTTAATAAAATAAAGTACTTAAAAAGAAAGAGAGTGGTAGGATCCCTTACCTCAAGTCCGACTTGTCTTGTTCGTTTCTCTATATTCTTGAATAATAAACATTGGTCAATTTACAATGGATTAATTACCTCAATTAAAGTATATTATTCAATTAACATCACATATTATTATGTTATAATAATTAGTAAATTTTTTGAGTTCATATCAGACGTTTTTGTCGATGTTCGGTATATGAGTCAAAAATGAACTTGTTTGAAAAGAATTGCCCATGTAGTTATAAGTAATCCATCTCCAGAATAGTATTAATGATTTAAATATCATATAAATCTAGTATATATTCATTTTATACTATTCCATATCATTTGGAGATAAAAAATGAAATGCACCGTACATGGAGACGGTAGGCCGTACGTACGCATGAACACTACTTTCATTTCTTTGTCATATTAATGGAATTTAAACTAAATGAGAGATATATATATTATAATTCCAGAATTATATTGATCATTTATATGTAATATATATCATATATATCCATCATATATATGTACTTATAATAGTACATAACATTTGGAGATATGAAATGAAATGTACCGTTCTTGGAGACGGTAAGCCGTACGTACGCATGAACACTACTTTCATTTCTATTTCATAAAATAATGAAATTAAAACATAATGATACATAAGTATATTATAATTAATGTATAATATAATATATAATATCATTAACTCCATCCTTTATACATCTCACATATGGAAATAACGATTCAAATCACTTTGAGGGGGCGGTAGTCCGCACGTCATAAAATGAAATTATCGCATTTGCCCATTATGGAAACCAAAATGTTACGGCATAAATGAATTATACAGAAGAATAAGGAAAAATGAACATAATATATATATCATATATAAATACAGAGACATCTTAATGGCCACCATGAAAGGTTTTAAAAGAAGATTGAACAATCATCATTTCATGAGGCAGTAATTCGCCACCCAAAGAAATATTGTGTTCATTAACCATTAGATCGAGGTGTATATTAGTGTAGCTCGAATACATATCATAAAAAAATCCTATTATATTAAAGATACTGGTTTTGTTACAAAATAAAGGAATAAAAATAGTTTAGGGGGTTGGAGAAGCAAAATAAAACAAAAGAATATAAGAGAAGACATTACATTCAAATCAAATAACTCTTTTTGATTTAAGCCCAAAGGCTTCTTTGGAAAGAATTCTGCCAAAAGTGAGGCTTCTAAGAGTAAGAGTGTGATGTGTAGAGACAATATGAGCAGATTTTGGTCGATCCAAGGGCTTGAGAGTTGTGGGTAAGTGGGTGGAGGTGGGTGCCTTTTATAATAGGGAGGAGGGGGACTTTTGGAAAGTAATGAGATGTTATGTTATTATAAAATTATTTTCGGATTTTAAAGGTCCCACAATTATATATTTCTAGGATAAGGTGATAAGGGTTCGAAATCCACCCATCCAATTGGTTTTTGACAAGTATATGTCTTAGATGATACCTAATCATTTAATTTTGTTTAAATCATTCATTAATGAGGTAATCACTACATCGGCACGGTGTCATAGATAAATTTATTTTTTAAAATTAAAAAAATTATAAAAAAATTACCATCATGTAGGAAATATTTTTAGATTTCAAAATAATATTTATAGTCAAATAAATAATTTATGTAAATGAAATTAAAATTGTTTTACATAGGATATATAAACCGTTGTTATATTTCCTTTATTTAAAAAATAATATGATAAAAAGTCACAATCACACTAAAGTGATTCCATGGGGCCCCAAAGTTTCCACAAGGAATCCCATAGTCGTCTATGACACCACCAAAAGAATTAGGACACATGTTGGGGTCATTTTATATTTTTATGATATTATTTTATTTCCCTTCAAAACCCGATTACTAATTAACCACGATAATTAAAAATAAATATCGTCATTACTATTCATAATGTTCAAAAACAAAATATTCTTAATTACATAATTGGAACTTCTGATTCCAAATGTGGAACCCATTTTTCCATATTCAAAACACAGAAAGTTTATTAATTAATTTAAATGTAAATCTTTTTGTCAAAACAAAAGACGGGTTTTTAAGAAGTAAAATTTATCAAAAGATTGACTTGTTTTTTACATCCAATTGAAATGTGAAATTAATTCAAATGAACAAAATTTTATTAAGTGATAAAAACATAATTTAATTATACATTAAAAACAATTAAAATGATAATCTTAATATATAAATAAATTGGATGAAAAGGCAATTTTGAATTAAAATGTTCTATTTTTTACTATTCATTACAAAAATGAACATTATCAGAAAAATAACCAAAATTCACCCTAAGCTATATTTGATATTAAAAATTCATTAATGATGACAATTTTATAAAATTAAAATATAGAAGTTTCATTAATTAATTTAATATCAATTCCTGCTGTCAAAACAAATACCGTGTTTTTAAAAAACAATATATATTAAAAGATTGACACTTGTTTATTTACAATTTCAAAGTGAATTTAATTCCAATGACCACCAATGGATTAAATGGTAAACATATATTTTAATTACACTTTAGAACCAATTAAAAATATAATATAACCTTATAAATAAATTGTATTAAAAAGTACTTTTGAAATAAAATACAGTATTTTTCACTATTCATTAAAAATTGTATTTTATCAGAAAAATACCAAAAATTTACCCAAAGTAAATTTTGAAGATACTATTCTAAATAATAATTTTATTTTGTGAAATTAAACATATTAAAGTGACCAAAAATAGATTTAAATAGTGTTCTCCATCAAAAGGCGGTAAATCAACCCTTTTAATGTAAATTATGCTTAAAATCAGATTCATTTACATTTTATGCCTCTAAATTTTATTGGATAAAAGTAAATAAATTTAACAAACATCTATAATCATATTGTAGTTATTTTTATTCATTCCCTCTAATACAACTGCTAGGTGTCAACTACCATTTAAAATAATTATATTATTAGTTTGCAACGTAATATTTCAAAGAAACTCATTGCTGCATATTGGGTACGCCATCGAACATAGAATATCCTGTCAAGTAATATTAATATTTTATTCACAAATATTAATATATATGAACAATTCATATTCATTATTTACCTGTGATGTTACATCCTTCCCCCATTTTGGGAATTGTGTCCTCGCAATTTTAAAATTGGGCTTGAAAAATTCATTGAAAGCCCCACATCGAAAAAGGAGTAAATTAAACTATCACTTTAAAAGAAAGAAGAAAAAGGAAAATGGTCACTCGAGACAACAAATACTGAGATTACATGAAAACATGGATATGGAGGAGGAAACAAACCATCATGTTCTGATGGAGAGTGATGGGAAAATATGTCTAGGAGAAAGTTAACCACCAAAAATTCACAAACTTTAAATGGTATTTGATTCCCTAGTAGGAAAAGATAATAGAAAAAGTGTTTGTTTTAAGTTACATTTCATTTATGAATTCATTTATGAGCTTAACTAAAACATGAGGAAACATACTTACTTGTCACGTAGACTTTTATCTCTTACTAAATTTCTTTCACAAACCCATATTTTCTCCAAAAGGTGAGTATTTAGAATGAATTGCTCACATTAAGAGAGTTATAATCAACTTCGAGAGAATAAAATAACTCACAGTGTATGAATTATATATTTCCCATGTCCTTAGACCATAACCAAAACCAAAATTGTTTTTCTAAGATCAGATAATCCCCAAAAATAATCTTTTACAAAAAAAAACTACTCTTAATCTCCAAAATTTGTAAAACAACCAAAAGTTCAACAAAGACCATTCAATACAAAATGCCACTTAAAATTCATCAAAATAAACCAAACTAAGATTGAGACCCAAATATCTAAAGGATTTAATTGCATAGTCTTCCACATTAAATCTTATCATTTATCTCCTAATAACATCAGTTACTCTTAAAGTCTCATACTGAAAAGTAATTAGCCTAATCACATATCCCCCATGATATGTCAATCATTTCCATAGATAACCCAAAATCAACTATATTCTTGATTCATAAAATCATCTAACTAAAAATAATTTTTCATTCTAACTGGGGTCTTCACGTAGTCCAGTGGTAGGTGATAAATAGCAGTCGCACTTTGGTTGTCGGTTCGATTCCCATAGCATGGTCCGACATGACGGGTTGCCACACAGTCTGCATGTTGTCTTCTTTGAAAACAATATAACTTTATAACATTCCAAAAAAGTGATAAATCCTTCAAAAATAACCATAAAATATTTTAACCTCAAGTTTATCTCATGCCTTTCATTTTCCATCATAACATATAGTAACCCATACTTACCTCAAAAGTAAGGATCATATACACCATAATGGTTACCTTTATAACTATTACCTGAAATTCCCCATCGAGTTGGTTCTCTCATACATGCTGCATTTGAGAACTCACCATGGTTCAAGTGGATAATCATGACTCCTGATAGTTGGTTTAGAATAACCAGGAGATTTATCAATGAATCCCACATTTCATCCAGTCTCTTAATCATAGAACCAACGTAGTTTCTTTCAAACCCATTGTCACTTTGGTTCCTGCTAGATCCATCAATTTACTAAATCCAAAAATGTTAGTATGAGTATATCAGTAAAATAATAATATAATGATGAAGAATATAAAAACTAAGATATACTTATCCTAGTTAACTCAAACTCATTATAACTTTAAAAAAACAATTACTCCATATAATATACTAACCATTCTAGTTATACACAACTTGTCACTTATGAATAAACAAAACTCTAACCTATAATGTTACCTAACTGACCTCTGATAGCAACTATAAGGACCTGGCCTTAAAAAATTAATTAATCTTCAATAAAATGAATAATTCACATTGAGGGTATTTTCAGGTTTAGAGTTTTATAGAATTAGGACATAACTATTATATCTCAAAAGATTACAAAGTTGACACTACCATTATAACTGATTTTTCACATAAATAAAAAAAATACTTAAATAAAACAACAGTTATTTTCTTGATCTAAATCTTCTTGAATACTTCCTTTCTCTTACCCTTCCTTATAACCTGTGAAAAACATTTCAAAAACATGGGATGAGAATAAAAAACTCACTAAGGGTTATAACATAATGAAAGGAAACATTAACTTTCCAATAAATTAAAATTATTGAAACCATAACTTTCAATCATAACATACCTTCTGAAATCATAATATTTATCTATAACTCATATAAATCTTAAGACATAAAGGTATCGTGAGGCATTCATAAAATTCTTACGTAGGGAGTAACCCTCATGGTTACGTTTGGAATACCCATTATAGTATATTCCCTAAATCTCTTCTAAGAAGCTTTAGCATTTAACTCTTTTGCGTTACCCAATGCATTAGAGAGATATCATGGGATCACCCACCCTTAGTTTATCACGGAACGACCCTTCTTCATAAAGAATTCCCAAGAACTATAACATAATCGTATCACATAAAATATGCATAATGAAAACATAACATTTCCCCATTTCAATCACAAGGTATCAATATAACACATTTATATAATCAAAACATTATCAAAACCATTTTAAATACCAAAATAAAAGAAAAGTAAAAAATGGTATTTATAAATCATTTAAAAAAATGGTATGGCTTGTAGAAGAAGATGAAAATAAAATAGTGGTCACAGCGTTGGAGAATTCGTTGTCGCTGCATAGGTTAGACAAAAACATTCCCATTTGATGTTTAGTAAAATGATTCATATAAAAAGATTCATTTTGAATAAAAGTTAATTTATAATGGATTTATAAACCATATAATATAAATTTTTGTATAAAATAAAATATTCCTCAAGGAATGGAGATTGAGAAATTGTCCCTTACAAAGACGGTATCCTTAGATTAAGGATAAATCAATTACATAAATCTGTCTCAAAAACATAAATCCACCCAATATATGTGGATATTAAGTGTAAAACAATCATAGTTCATCCAAAAATATTCATATCATGACATAATCATGAATTAGAGGTTTAACCCAAAGAATTTAAATTGGGTTTAGAAGTTCCCATACAGAAATTCACAGCCTAACGACGTCACATTAAAATACATAAAATGAGTTGATGAGAGATAAAAAGGGTATCTCATCACATGGAAATAAATCATACATAAATGAGGATATATGAGAACATATCCCAACATAATAATATGTAAATTAAAAGATCTAACTAAAGAAGTCTTTTAAAAAAATGAGGGTGAAAGGTTACCTTACCGATTTGGGTAACTTTAGAAATGTACACCCCATGAAAGAAGGATCATACAATGAAGATATAAATATCCATAAATTAAATTATATTACACAAATAATATAATCATGGGCAGTACACACACCACACAAAATGGAAATAGTTTCAAATGTAGCATGAATCTCATGGGAAAAAATGAGATGAAAAATCCATTACGAAAACTCAGGAGCCTAACGGCGCCACCTAAAACTTCAAAAAAATAGATTGATGAGATAAAATAGGGTATTTCATGACATGAAAATAAAATTTACATTAATAAGAATATAAAATAACATCCCCTAACACAAGAAAAAGGAGCTTATAGGAACTGACATAAAAGAAAGTACTTAAAAAGAAAGAGAGTGGTAGGATCCCTTACCTCAAGTCCGACTTGCCTTGTTCGTTTCATTATATTACTAAATAATAAACATTGGCCAATTTAAATGGATAAAGGACATCATTTAAAGTTTTTTATTCAATTCAAATCACATATTATATTTTTATAATAATTAGTTAATTATGTGAGTTCATATCAGACATTTTTGTCGATATTCGGTATATGAGTCAAAAATGAACTTGTTTGAAAAGAATTGTCCATGTAGTTATAAGTACACCATCTACAGAATAGAATTAATGATTTAAATATCATATATATCCAGTATATATTCATTTTATACTATTCCATAACATTCGGAGATAAAAAATGAAATACACCTTTCATTGAGACGGTAAGATGTATGTATGCATGAACGTTACTTTCATTTGTTGTCATATTAATTGAATTAAAACTAAATGAGAGATATATATATTATAATTCCAGAATTATATTCATAATTCAGATGTAATATATATCTTATATATCAATTATATATATGTACATATAATAGTACATAACATTTGGATATAAGAAATGAAATGTACCATTCATGGAGACGGTAAGCCGTACGTACGCATGAACGCTACTTTCCTTTCTATTTCATAATTTAATGGAATTAAAACATAATCATACCTAGGTATATTATAATTACTATTTAATATCATATATAATATCATTAATGCTATCCTTTATACATCTGTCATATGGCATTAACAATTCAAATCACTTTGAGGGGGTGGTATTTTGCACTTCCTAAAATAAACATATCATGTTTTCCCATTATGGAAACCATAAATGTAAGGCATAAATGAAAAAAAATAAGAATAAGGAAAATATAAAAATAATATATATATCACATATAAATACATTGACATGTTAATGGCCACCATGAGAGGTGCTAAAATAATACTGAACACTCATCGTTTCGTGAGGCAGAAATTCGCCACCCACAGAAACAGTATGTTCATTAACCATTAGATGGAGGTTTTTATAAGTGTAGCTCAAATAATTCTCATAAAAAAATCCTGGAATAATGAATATACTGTTTGGTTTACAAAATAAAGGAATAAAAAGTTTTTAGGGGGTTGGAGAAGAAAATTAAAACAAAAGAACATATGAGAAGACACTACCTTCAAATCGGAAAAATATTTTTAATTTGAGCACAAAGGCTTTCTTGGAAAGACTTATTCCAAATGTGAGGCTACTAGGAGTAATATTGTGATTTGTAGAGAAAATATGAGCAGAAGTTGGACGATCCAAGGGCTTGAGAGGTGTGGGTGGGGGTCTTTTATAAGAGGGAGGAGGGGAACTTTTGTAAAGTCATTAAATGTTACTTTATTATAAAATGATTTTTGGATTTTAAAGGACTCACAATTATATATTTGAAGGATAAGGTGATAAGGTTTTGAAATCCACCCATCAAATATGTTTTTTACAAGTTTAAGTCTTATATGTTCCCTTATCTTTTCATTTTATTTAAATCGTTCATTAATGAGATAAGCACTACATCATCACGGTGTCATAAATAAATAAATTTATTTAATGTCTAAAAATTATAAAACAAATTACCATCATGTAGGAAATATTTTTAGCTTTCCAATGACTATTTATAGTCAAATAGATCATTTATGTAAACAAAATTAAAATTTCATTACTTAGGATATACAAACCTTTGTTATATTTCCTTTCTTTAAAATATAATATGATAAAAAGTCACTATCACACTAAAGTGATTCCATGGGGCCCCAAAGTTGGAAAAAAGAATCACATGGTCTTCCAAGACACCACCAATATCATTAAGACACGTGTTGGGGTAATTTTATATTTTTATGATATTATTTTATTACCCATCACTACCTGATTAATAATTAAACACGATAATTAAATATAATTGTCGTGATTACTATTCATAATGCTAAAAAAAGATTCTTAATTAAATAATTTGGACCTTATGATTCCAAATGTGGAACCCATTTTACCAAATTCAAAACATAGAAATTTTAGTTATTAATTTAATAGTAAATCTCATTGTCAAAACAAAAGACGGGTTTTAAGAAGTAAAATTTATCAAAAGATTGACTAGTTTTTACATTCGATTTTAAAGTGGAATTACTTTTAATGAACAAAATTGTATTAAGATATAAAAAAATAATTCAATTATACTTTTAAAAATATTACAATTACAATCTAACTATATTAATAAATTGGATTAAAAGGTAGTTTTTAATAAAAATGTTGTATTTTTCACTATTCATTAAAAAAATGAACATTATCAGAAAAATTCCAAAAATTATCCCTAAGATATATTTGATATTCCAAATTCACAAATTATGTTAATTTTACCAAATTAAAAACATATAAGTTTCATTAATTAATTTTATAATCAATTCCCGCTGTCAAAACAAATAGCGTGTTTTTAAGAAACAATATCTATTAAAAGATTGACACTTGATTATGTACAATTTGAAAGTAACATTAACTCCAATGACCACCATTGGATTAAATGGTAAAAATATATTTTTATTACACTTTAAAACCAATTAAAAAAAATATAATCTTATATATATATTAGATTAAAAATCACTTTTGAAATAAAATACAGTATTTTTCACTATTCATTAAAAACTGAATTTTTTCAGAAAAATACAAAAAATTTTCCCAAAGTAAATTTTGAATATATGAATCTAAAAGAGAATTTTATTTTTTCAAAGTGAACATATTAAAGTGAACAAAACAATATTGAAATAGGGTTCTCCATCCAAAGGCGGTAAATCAGCCTTTTAATGTAAATTATGCTTAAAATCAGATTCATTTAAATTTTAAGCCTCTAGATTTTATTTGATAAAATTAAATAAATTTAACAAAAATCTATAATAATATTTTAGTTAGTTTTATTCATTCCCTTCAATAAAACAGCTAGGTGTCAACTATCATTTAAAAAAAATATATTATTTGTATGCAACGTAAGATTTCAAAGAAAATCGTTGTTGTGTATTGGGTATTCCATCAAACATGGAATATCCATTAAAGTAATATTAATATTTTATTAAAAAATATTAATATATATGAACATTTCATATGCATTATTTACCTGGGATGTTACATTCCGCACCGGGTACACAGAGTCCTAAGTAGTCTAGTCGTGCCTAATCGACTGTCAGCATCCCTAAGTAAGTTCAACCACTACTTGGATAATAGCTACAATTAATAAAAAGAATATAAATAGAAGGAAATACATTCAAACAATTATCTCAAGGCAGGCGATTAGTGCAACATGGTATGCCTCACAGGCAACCTAATCCAAACGGCGGTAAACAGCCAAAACAAGGGAAACACCCATGGGGTGATCCTTAAACATGTTAACAAGAAATTATTAATCATATAATAACCTTAAGAATACATTAAATCTAAGGCAGATAATAATACAAGATCAAAACCCTAACCCGAGATACCCGATACATGGGAATCTGGCACTTTTGCATAAAAACTCAAAGACATTCAACGTAAGGAAACAAACCACCTACCTCGATCCTAAGAGATCGATATACTTGAACCTCGGCCACATGAATCGGCCTAGAACAGAGAAGATATGCAAAAACATCTAAAACTATCAACCTCATATAACTCTCATAAGAGAAAGAATCAGGAAACTTGGCCAAAGAGGAACCCAGAACTCACCGTTGCGATTCTATTGCAACCGACGACGTTCGATTCGGATCACCAATGACAGATCAGGGGATCGGAAAATATTCGGCCTCCTCGAACGCTCTGGACATAATTAGGCGATGGAGAAGATGGAGATAGGGATTAGACGCAGCCCCGGTCCATTTAATGAAATAAAAACAAATGTACACGGCGTGTACTTATTGAGTACACAGCGTGTACTTGCCTTTTCCGTACTCCACATTAGGCAGCCTCCACATCGCCCCTACAGACTATGTGTGTGGCGCAAACAAGGCCATCACACAGCCTCACACAGAATCAAAGTACACCGTGTGTACTTATATTGTACAGGACATGTACTTAAAAATTTTCCAGATTCTCCTCTTTTTCCCAAAATTGATCAGAAAAAGAAAAACATTCCTGAAATGAAAGTCCGGGTTCTTACAAACATCTGCCCTTAAATAAATTTGTCCCCAAATTTCCCTAATAAGGTGGCGATGAAGAAACCTCGAACAAATCTGGCCACTGTGATCACTTGTCAGCCTAACTCTCCCAAGTATTGTCTTGTACACGGTCGTGCTGCCATAGCACCCATACCAAAGGAAAAGATCAGCCATGGAGTACCTTTGCACTACGATCAACAATCCCTATAGGATGCTCCTCAAATGATGTATCCTGCTCCATATTAACTTCCTCGGGTTGAAAAACATCAGACGGGTCTGAGAAATAGCATCGGAGCTGAGAAACATGGAAGATGTCATGCATAGCCTGATACCTCTGAGGTAACTGAAACCTATAAGCAACCAGCCCGACTCTCTCCAGATCCTCAAACAGCCTGACATATCTCAGTTAAATATTACACTATCACCTGATCCTCTTATGTCCCAACCTCGGGGTAACACGTAGAAAAATATGATCTCTGACCTTAAACTGTAAAGGTCATCTCCGATGATCATCATAAGATTTTTTCCGAGGATATGCAGTGTCCATCCTTTTTAAAATCAACTCCACCTTTTCTGTGGTCTCCTGAACAAGACGAGCTCCCAGCTTAGCCTCTTCTCCTACCTCCTTCCAACAAAAGGGTGATCGGCATGGCCTACCGTACAGAGTGTTGTATGGTGACATCTGAATATTTTCTTGAAAAATATTAATGTAGGAAAACACTACTAGAGGTATATGTTTCTCCAAATAACCACTAAAATCAAGGATGCTTGTTCTTAGCATGTCATCTAGCACCTGAATTGTGCACTCTAACTGGCCATCTGTCTGAGGATGGTAAGCTGTGCTCAGATGTACCTGTGAACCCAAAGGCCTCTGTAGCCCTTTCCAGAAATGCGTTGTGAAGCGGGATTCCCTATATTAAATGATAGTAATAGGAACCCCATGCAGGCATACATTCTCACGGATGTACAACCATCCAAATCATCAACACTGAAGGTCTTCTTTATAGGCAGGAAGTTAGCAACCTTCGTGATCCTGCCAATGACAACCCATACCATGTCATTCCCTCGAGGAGATCTCAGTAACCCTGTCACGAATTCCATTGCAACATCATTACACTTCCACTCGTGAATGGGGAGGTGTTATAAAAGCCCTGATATTCACTGGTGCTTTGTCTTCACCTGTTGACAGGTGGAATATCTTATGACAAAACCAACAACATCTCTCTTCATACCTGACCACCAATACTGGGAGTGTAGATCACGATACATCTTGGTGACTCCCAAATGAACTACCCAAACTGAGGAAGGATAGTCTCACATTAGCTCCTCGCATATATCTGCTAGAACCCATACGCGTCCCTGGAAACGAAAGATCTCATCATCGCCTACGGTCTATCTAGGAAAAGGATCATCTCCTGACATGCTTTCCCGTTGGAATAGGCCTTTAGAATATGATAGTTGCCTCATACAAACTCTGTCAAGAAGGGTAGAGATAATAGCTATAGAAGAAAGTAAGGTCTGGCCTTGTCTGTCGTGCACCTCCAAATGAATTTCAGAGAACAGAGCCATAAGCTGCCACTCGCTGCTGGCATCCTGAACTGCTTGTATTTGTGTCCTCCTGCTCAGTGTGTCTGCCATAGAGTTGGCATTCCCAGGCGTATAAGCAATATCAAAATTGAAAGACATTAGGTACTCAACCCACCTCTGCTGTCTCAGATTCAAGTCACGCTACGGGAAGATATACATGAGGCTCTTGTGGTCAATATATTCCACAAAATTCTTTCCTAGAAGATAATGTATCCAAAAACACAATGCATGAACAACTACATCCAACTCCAGGTTTTGTGTAGGATAGTTACATTAACGTGGCCTCAACTGCCATGATCCTGATACAATAACATAATCCTCCTTCATAAGCACTACTCCAAGCCCGATGTTGGTTGCATCACAAAAAACTGTATAACTCTTGCTCGACTTCAGAAAAACTTGAATTGGTGCTGATGTCAATATCCCCTTCAGCTTATGAAAGACTAAATCTCGGGCTTCTGACCAAACATACTTCACCCCCTTCTTATTCAATCCCATCAACGGCACTTCTAAGCATGAGAAGTCCTGTATAAACTGCTTGTAGTAATCATCTAGCCCTAAGAAACTTCATACCTCGAAGAAATTCTTTGGATGCTCCCAGGTAACTACTGCTCTCACCTTCTCTGGTTCTACTGATACTCTTGTCTCTAAGATGATATGACCCAGTATGTGAATCTCGTCCATCCAAAAGTTGCACTTTGAGAGCATATCATAAAACTGATTCACCCTCGGTGTACTCAAATCAATCTCAAGATGGGTAGAATGGTCATGTCTAGTGTGAGAGTACACCAAGATGTCGTCAAAGAAAACCACCACAAAAGAATCCACATAGGGATGGAAAAATATGTTAATCAGGTCCATGAAAACTGCTGGGGCGTTCATGAGAGCGAACGGAAAAGCCAAATACTCATACAGACCATACCTGCTCCGGAAGGCTGTAAGAGGTATATCAGATGGTCTGACACGCAAATGATGATATCCAGATCTCAAATTGATCTTCAATAACACTCTGGTTCCTAGATGTTCATCAATGAGATAATCTATTTGTGGCAATGTATATCAGTTCTTGACCGTCAACTCGTTTAGCTTCCGATAATCCACACAAAGTAGTAAAGTACCATCCACCTTCTTTGAAAACAGAATGGGTGAACCCGAAGGGGAAGTACTGGGTCGGATAAAACCCTTTCCCTATAACTCCTCCAATTGCTTCTTGAGATACTGTAACTCAGGTGTAGTCATCCTATAAGGAGGTATGGATACTAGTGATTCTCCTAGAACAAGCTCAATGGATAATTCTACCTCTCTCTCCGGAGGCAAACATGAAAATTATTCTATAAAGACATATGGAAAGAGTTCAACCACTATAGGAAAATCTTTCATATAAGTCCCCAGGTCATCCAGATATAAGCTAGAAATCTGGGCCATAACACCACCCAACCCATGATGTTTTGGTCCAGATCTTCTCACCTAGACATCCCATTTGCCCTTGCGAAGATAAGATCCACCCTCCAGTGATGTGAAACTCACCCTACGGTGATAGAAATCGAAAAAGGCCTGGAAAGAAACTAACAAGTCCATCCCGATAATGAAATCATATCCTGTCATCTCCAAAACATAGAGGCTCTATGTAAAACGTCACCCACCAACCTCAAGGGAGCAGTCTAAGAACTCACGCACACTAGCAGTTCTAATTCCCAAGAGAGTGTCTAGTGTTATCATATCCTTAGAAGCATAAATAGTAAGTCTAAGGATTTCCATAGTATGCATAGAAATAAGGAGATCAGAAGATCCTATATCAAAAAGTGAAAAGGATAAAACTGAGGCTACTAAAATCTTACTTCGAACTGTAGAATGTACATGATCCTGCTCCTGATTAATCTGCTCTATCGAAAAAGTCTGGCATGCACTGCGTCCCTGTGTAGTAGACTGAGATCCCTTAGCTGATCCTCCCTATGCCTGACCACTACATCCACGGCCTATACCCCTTCATGGACAACCTGAAGAACTCCAGCTCCCAGTCTGCTGCGGAACTGGTAATCTTGTTCCTGCACGCGGAGTTGAAACTGATCCTCTGTCAATAGCTGCTGGAAGAATAACTTTGCAGAAACGCTGCTGATGGCCCATCTGGCCACAAGATTGGCACTCCACTGGGTCTCTTGGGCACTAAGGCTTCATATTCCCATTTTTCCCACACTGATAGCACACCACTTGGTTTCCAGAAGGAAGATCTCACCTACTAGAAGGAATAACTCGCTTCCTCGAGTCACCTCATGTAAACTCTCGGTGATGTTTCCTGCTGTCTACCTTAAAATATTCAGCCCTAGAAGCTGAACCTTCTTCTTCCACAGCTCCAGTCTCCCTCAAATTTCCCTTTGTGAAAAGCTCCTAGATGACTATTAGAGCAATATAATTCAACTGAAAGACATTCACCTGTGTTCTGATGTTCAGTCTGAGGCCTTCCTCAACCTTCCATGATAAAAATAGCTCGTCATTCCCTAGAACAGAAGTGAAACACCGTAACACTATGAAGTGGGAGGAATACTCCATAACTATGAGAGTACCCTACTACAGGTTCATGAAATCTCTGTCTCTGTCAGCCCTCAGCATCACCGGGTAGAAGTAGTGGTAGAATGTATGCTAAAACTCATCCCAAGCCATAACATGTTGGCGTCGTGCCTGCAAAACCACATCCCACCATCTCTTAGAAAAATCTCGTAGAATATAAGTCACGAGCTTCACTATCCTCTCTGTAGGAGTATCCAGGTCCTTGAAAATGGATAGCATGGCTTCTAGCCATGACTCTGCAGCCTGTGGTCCTCCCTCCCCAGTGAACATGAGAGGATGCTGCTGCTGAAAAACCCGCATCAGATGTGCCATAGACGGGGCAGGATGTTGAGCTCCCTGAAAGGTCTGCATGAATCTCATGAAACCCTCTCTAAACTGAGCATTGGAACTATTGTATAGAATCATTGTAGGTTCGTTGTCTAGAATGATAGGCGGAACTACTGGTAGTCCTTGGTCTGCCGTATCATGTGTACGGTCACTGCCTGGTTCCATACGTGCAACGGGAGGACGTCTTGGTGCCATATATCTTAAAGGTCAACATCACACCTTATTTAACGACGAACACAATTGAAACACAATAGAGTAAAATGGAATAGGGGGAAAACATTAAAATTCTAGAAAAACATGACTACACGGAGTGTTAGTACCACTTCATGGCGTGTTTTCCGAAAATTTTATCCTGGGCGTGTACCTTGGCTATACATGGTTGTGTAATCCACCCAGATACACGGTGTGTTCTCAAACTACACGAAGTGTACTAACCCTTTTTCCCCATACCTAGTTACTCATACACGGATAGGAACATGGACCATCCCAGCAAGAAACTACATGGCATGTTTGACCACTAAACGTCGTGTACTTATGATCTTTCCCATGTCCGTGTCGTTAGTCACACAGACTGGTACACGGACCACTACTACATGGAGTGTCAATATGGTACACACCGTGTTTCCCCACGGATTTTTCCAACCCATGTATTCAGTTACACAGAGTGGTCACATGGCTCCCCTATGAAAAAACAATACGACATGTTCAAAGGAGACACGATGTGTACTGGACATACTTTACATGGCCCGTGTTGTTAGTGACACATCCTGACACACGTCAGACCCTACAAGGCATGTTCCAGACGAAAACAATGTGTGCTTGTAAGGAATCCACATACCGTGTTGTTCATGACACTGCCGGATACCCAAGTCATACTACACGGCGTGTAAAATAGTCCACAACGTGTTCCTTCAATAACATTCACAACCCCGTCTACCTGTCCACACAGTCTGTGACACAACTAAAAAATACGCGGCGTGTATTCATGAAGTACACACCTTTTATTCTGGGTTTTTCTGGACAGTAGCCTCAGAATTGCACCGGAGCCCAGAAAACACATAAAAACAAGCATTAAGGTTCCAAATTACAATCCGCGGGGGCTCATACTCCCCGCGAATCAAATCTTGGAATCTTATAAAATGCATATAACATGTAAATAGTATAACACACTCATGATCCACCAAATTCTGATCCTCGAGGGCCCATAACACCTCTAAGTCCAAGGTTTGGAGTCCATGATAAAGAATCCCTAAACAAACGATATCCTATCAACATAGAAAGTATTCTATCACACTAGTTATCATGAAAACATGCATCTTCTATCACAATTTCTATCACAACAGCTTGCAGTTTCTAATGCAATCTAGATGGCATGGAAAAATGCATGACATGTTATTTTCTAACAAGTTCCTATATGATGCATGATATGGCATACCCTCATCTCATCGGGTCACAAAAAAATAGAACCACAATCATATAAATAGTAATAGTACAAAACAAGTGCACCACCCAACGGTGAAATCAATTAAACTGTAATATTTGAAAAACTCTAAAATTGCAATATTTGAGGTAATCTGGTTTTTTCCCGGTACATGGGTTGTAGAACGCCCAGGCACAGCTATTTACCATTTAACAATTCCGTCATATCCCTGTCTAATGTCACTAAAGAGTAAATCAACATAAAAGGAAAGAAACCCCCCCTTCGTTACCACATTGTAATGACCTGAATTCCATAGCCACTCAACTGGTGCCCCGTACCCGATTCACCACATGACCTCAAGTGCATTTCCCCAAACTCCAGAGGCTATTGACTAGCAGAGAGGTCCTTGGTGAGTCATTGAGGAAACTATGCCCTCATTTGGTAAAGTATACAAGGAAAGAGAAATAAAAGTCAATAATGGAAGTAGCAAATACCATACATCAACTACAACTAAAAATAGGGAGCAATGAAAATATAGTAATGATGATAATGATGCAGCAGGTACAAGTCTCTAAGGAAAGCATTAAACACAACAATGTGCTGAAACATAGCTGAGAACCAAGGCCTAAAAGTAAACAGCAACTCCAGCAGCATCACAAGATCAAGCTCGGTCTCATGCTCTCCAGCTTCATCCCGCAATAATTTACCTAAATTAGAAGGGCCAAAATCCCTATCCACACCTGCAACCGTATAACCTGTTTGGACCAAAAAGCAGGACCCAACTAGGGTGTGAGACTAATCCTAGTAGGCAACCACCACAAGATCTGTTCCCTACTGTCAATGAGAAATATAGAAAAATTAAAGGAAATAAATTCATTAGAGAAACTAGAATACACTAAAGTAAACAATCCTACAAAACTCCATTCACATTTTTTTATTAATTTAATTCAGTCATTTAATTATCAACCAAGGAGTCTAGAAAACAGCTATATATTCCCAAGGCATAGTACGTAACACAATTGGTAACTCAGCAGACTACCTAAACAACAAGTAGTACAAAACCCAAGCATGTTCATTGGCTTGGTGGACTCATCAAAACCAACCATAAATTTTTCACACTGTCTCTATTGGTGGCTCATACTGGCAGACCCCTCTAGTCATGTAATCATACAACGACACAGAAACTCTGTGAAGCACTCATCGTTGATTCCCCTACTGTCTTGCAATGATAGCTATGGACTCTCTAGGGAATCACTTACGTATAATTCCCCCTATAGTCTAGATACGCAACTAAGGACACTCTAAGGAAGCACAGAGTCCAATTCCCATAGGTCTTGCGAATGATACAAATTTATAATAGACTCTCTAGGGAATCCCTTAATCGTCAATTTCCTATTTAGTCTACCGCACCAAGTTCACACAGCCCTGAGCAGTCTAGTCATGTGTAGTTGACTATCAGCGTCCCTATGTAAGTTCAACAAATATGTGGCTAATATATATGTTGAATCAAAATCATATAAATAGCATGAAATACATGTACAAAATTATCTCAAGGCAGGCGATTAGTGCCACAAGGTATGCCTCACATGTAACCTAATCCAAACATTGGTAAACAACCAAAATAAGGGAAACACCCATGGGGTGATCCTTTAACATGATAACATGAAATTATTAATCATCTAATAACAATAATCATACATGAAATATAAGGAAGATAATAATACAGGATCCAAACCGAAACTTGAGGTACCTATTACATGGGAATCCAGCACTTTTGCACAAAAACTCGAAGGCATTCAACGTAAGGAAATAAGCCACATACCTCGATCCTATGAGATCGATATACTTGAAACTTAGACCATGAATCATCTTAGAATGGTGAAGATCTACAAAAACATATAAAATGTTCAACCTCAGATAACTCTCATAGGAAAAATAATCAGGAAATGTGGCCAAAGATGAACTAATAACTCATCGCGGTGATTAAATTGCAATCGATGGCATTCGATTCGGATCAACAGTGACAGATCAACGACTCGGAGAAGATTCAGCCTCCTCGAACACCCTGGACATAATTAGGCGAAGAAGAAGACTGAAGTAGGGATTAGACGTGACCCCAGTCCATTTAATGAAATAAAAACAAAAGTACAAGGCATGTCCTCACCTTTTCCATACTCCGCATTAGGCGGCCTACACATCGCCCCTATACATAATGTGTGTGGCCTAGACACGGAGAGCACACGGCCTCACGCGGGGTCAATTTACACGGATTCTACTTATAAAGTACAAGTCATGTACTTAGAAAATTTCCAAATTCTACTCTTTTTTCCAAAAAATGACCAGAAAATGAAAAAGATACCTGAAAAAAATGTTCAGGTTCTTACAAAATGAATGGTCGTCAATGGAACATTTTTTGTAGATTAGATTTAGTAAATTGGTATATTTTTATGTTTGATTGTTTCATATAGAATTATTGTAGAGGATTATACATTATTCAAAAATCACAACAACATTAAATGTATTGGGATGAATGCACGATATATATTTTCCTAGATGTGGTGGTTAGCGATTCAGGAAAAAGATATGTATCACATGGCTTGTTTTTTCGATACACTCTGGGTGACCCTCCTCAGGAAGCTAGGCTACGTTCCATGACCACCAGCCTATGGCTTTATATGGTAGGGCACGTCGTGTACTCTTGGAGTACAAAATCACTTCCCAAAAAAGATAGGCATGTCCAGTTGTACATGGCCAGGATATGGGAGGATAAGATAGACTTTTTATCACCCATACACAATGTGCAGTACACATACACATTGTTTACCACTTCATTTCATGAATTCCATGTGTTAGTGAGGTCATGAACTGATAGAGGAGTCTAGCCGGACACCAGGTGACCCCCTTACATGTCATATACTTCTTGAGAATCTTCTGCCTCTCATATATCCTTCATTTTGATGTAATGTACCAGAAATTCTGTATATAGTTTTTATTATATAGAATTATTTTAAGACCGCAAAATCTGAAGATGTGTGATTCCGAGGCCCGGAGTGCCAGGAATGATCCGTCGAAGTTTGGTTAAGTATTTATTATCACGCCAAAGTAGTTTTCCGAAAATAATGGAATAAATCTTATATGGTAACTCATATCAAAAATATTAGAGCACTGATGCATTCAAGATGGTGGGTTTACCCTAGGCGCGGCTTAAGTTTAGTCGGTGCGAGCCTCCTGTGAGAAAACTCAAAATTGCTATAATTTTGAATAAAATAACTAAATAAATTATTTTATTTTTAAAATGATTATAACACAGAAATGGTAACTAAGATTTCAAATTTGAGACCACCAATGAACTTGTGAGAGTAGACACTTTTTAGGAAGACACTAACATTGGTCAGCACAAGCCACAAGTGAAAGTTATATTTTGGACGTAAATAAAATAATTAGGTAACAGTTATTTTATTATGAAATCCATAAAATTTAAACGATAACTCAGATTAGAAATCTGACAGTATAGTTGGGTTCTTTGGGGCATGATTCATTTAGGCAGAGCCTAACCTTTACTAATGCAGGTCAAGGGTGACTATTATTAATTTGCAAAACTTTTTTTCAGTACGTTCTATAAACGTTTAAGTGGCATTTTGTAACTTTTGAACTAGGGCTCAGAATTTAAATCTGGGTACACCATGGAACTCACAGCGCCGATATTCTCTTATTAAAACCTTCACTTTGACCACAGTAAGTCTGGAGAAAAAGTTAGTTTTTTTGGAACTTTTAATAGAATAAATAATATAACTTTATTATTTTATTTTTATTTTATTCCTACAACGGACGAGTGATAAGGTGAGACCGGTGACGTATCAATCCAATAAATGGCTTGTACTTTCAATTCTAAGTAACTTCACTATTGGCTAATTAGTAAGGTTCTTAATTAATGGGTATCCATTAATCCCATTAACGTTGAACACCCTTCCTCTATACTATTTATATAGAGTTTGGGGAGAGGTTTCGACACTGATTCTCCAAGCAAGGAAGTGATGCCAAATTGAAGTAACGCTAAACCCTTGGGGGACGGAGCCGGTACCGATCGGAGGTGATGAGTGACACCAAAACCCTGAACTGGTTATCGACGAACGAGTGACATCTTTGGAGGCTAGTTGTGGGGGATCACGAACGCCGACACATCCTCAAATGAAGATGCTATCCAATGAACATTAGGTTGGGGTTATTTCATTTGTGCATTTTTATTTCTATATCCTCATTCTTTAATTTATACGAAAAAAAGCGGGTCAACCAACTAATGGGTAGACCCGTGATTCTTTCAACTTTTTGGGAGGTCGTTATGAGGTTACTTGTAGGGATTTATTATTGTTTGTATATCCCCTTACCATGTTCTTCTAGTCCTTCATGATTCAAGAACAAATAAGTCAATTTCAATCATTCTAACGCGGAGAGAGTGGTACAAACAAACACGACCTGATCTCTCCACAAACGTTATGAGTTTTTTTGGGCTTGAAAAGATGGTGACGTCTTGAGACAAGTGCGAAGATCTTTGGAATGAACAACGGGCCACCGGGGTGCACCTGGTGACCCGAGGAATGTCACCAGTGGGACTCGAGAGCGACAGTCGTCACCACGCATGTCCATGATGAAGGCGGTGGTGCGACTACACCACTGGGGAAAGGCCACGGACCATCGGCCATTACGAAGCAAGGGTCGTTGCCGGCGGATAAGGGAGGGAGGCCGACAGAGCTGGCTTCCGGGGATGGAATGATGCGCGACCATGCCGCGCAGAGAAGGTTGGCCATCCGGCCAGCCGGGGAGCTGAGTGGTCTACCCTAGCAGACAGCACCCAGGGCCGCCTAGTGGTCCGAGCCACACCAGTGGGCTAGGTCGGACCCCGCAGGCTGTATCGGATCCCGTGGGCCGAGACCGACCCAAGGCCAGACCCGGGTCGGGCCAACCGGGTCGGACTGAACCCGGACCAACTTCGATCCTTTTCATTCTTTCGACCATATCATGAGCTATGGGTATCCGTTCGACAAACAGTCTGTAGAGCCAGAAACCTTGGATCAAGAAAGTTCTTTTGGTATAAACCACATCAGTTTTTGATAAATTTGATGTATGGCTATGTTGGATCGAACATGAATCCAATCGGGCTCTCAGAAAAAAAGGCTAATAACTTATAGACTAGGCATCCGAATGATGCACTGTCTGTTGTGTTGAGAACCCTTTTAAGTGGAAGTCATTTAGGATACTTCCTCATGGGTCTTCGTCGCGTTTAGAGTATCGAACTGTGGCTTGAGGAGCATGCCCTCTCGGAATCAAGCGAGCATAGTGCAGGAACCTTGTAGCTAGCTGTAACATGAGAACGAGATCCTATGTAGGTCTATGCTTTGGGACACCTATTGGTTCTATGATTGAGGGTACCACATAGATACACTCAAGGAATCCTTTCTGGACTACTATAGGATCATTCGTAGGTCTGTTGTACTAGGATCCTATTTGTGTCTGATGAAGTACTAGGATCGTGTGTGGGTCTGATGATGTACTAGGATCCTGTGTGGATCTGATGAAGTACTATGATCCTGTCTGGGTCTGATGTTTTACTAGGATTCTGTGTGGGTCTGAAGATGTACTAGGATCATGTGAGGGTCTGACGATGTACTAGGATCCAAATGTGGGTCTGATGATGGTATAGGATCATGTGTGGGTCTGATGATGTACTAGGATCTTATGTGTGTCTAATGATGTACTAGGATCCTTTATGGGTCTGATGACTTACTAGGATACAGTGTGGGACAGATTACGTACTAGGATCCGCTGTTGGACTAATGATATAGTTTCCTATGTCGGTCTGATGATTTAGGATCCTACGTGGGTCTGCCTCTTAACGGAATAAGATTATTTAGTAGTTACATCTAACCGTCTTTACTACTGTACCGACGTTACACCTGGTGTGATATGATTCCATACCGTCGTGGTGATACCTTGTGGAATTCTTCTGTGTGGCATACCATTTTGGTACTTTACTTTCTGGTGAAAAATTTGTGGTATTCTTCTTTGTGGCGTACCTGTGTGGTACTTTCCTTCGTGGTGATACCTTTGTGGTACTATTTTGGGTGGCTTACCTGTGTAGTACTTTTTTTCATGGTGATACCTTGTGGTATTATTCTATGTGGTGTTCCTTTGTGGTACATTCCTTCGTTTTGAAATCTTTGTGGTATTTTCTGTGTGGCGTACCTGTGTGGCACTTTCCTTCGTGGTGATACCTTTTTGGTATTCTTCTGTGTGGCGTACCTATGTGGTACATCCCTTCACGGTGATACCTTTGTGGTATTTTTCTATGTGGCATAACTATGTGGCACTTTCATTTTTGGTGATACCTTTATGGAATTCTTCTATGTGGCGTACCTGTGTGGTACATACCTTCTTGGTGATACCTTTGTGGTATTATTCTGTGTGGTGTACCTGTGTGGTACTTTCCTTCGTGATGATACCTTTATGGTATTCTTCTGTTTTGCGTACCTATGTTGTACTTTCCTTTGTGGTGATACCTTGGTGGTTTTCTTCTATGTGTAATTACCTTTGTGGTACTTACATTTGTGGTGTTACCTTCATGGTATTCTTTCCTTCATGGAACAGTTGAGATTTGAGCTAATAAGATGGGCCTTGTGTTTCCTCATGAATGAGCTGGGTTTACTAGATAACCTAGGTATATGTATTGGCTTATACCTAAGTAGGGTTGACTAATGTTTCCATGCATCTAGTTTATCCTTTGTGGATTTTGAGAGGCCTTCGGGGGTCTCGGGGTCCCATCTCATTATCGTTATACTCAAAATTGCACAGGTTACATCCAAACCTTGTTGTGTTTGGTGAAGATGACAGAAAGTGACGACTGAGTATTAGAGTACTAGGACTAGAGGTTGCTTGGAGGTGGACATTAGATGAGGCATACTGTCGGGACAGCCATTCGAGATCTATTCCTACCCTTCAAATAGGATCTCTATCTGGAGTTCACATGAGCTGTTTCAGTTTACTTTTACTTTTCAGTTTTCTTGTACTCTCTTGTTGGGTTTGTATTCTGTCCCCTTTTTATTATTGTAAACACCCTTTTTAATATACAATTTACTTGTGTTCGTATCTTGTTGTGTGCATGGATGTGTGTGTTTATAGGATATAAAGGGAATTCCATCCCGGTTTTATAGAATACGGCATTCAGTGCTAGTCGCCAACTCATAGCTTCTGGAAGGAGGGTTTGGGGTAGTCATGAAACCGTCCTCGGGGGACAGGTCATGAAAAATTGTTATCAGAGGAGCCGGTTCTCCTCTAGAAATAGGACTCTGATCTTTATGTGTGGAAATAGTGTTAAGTGTTATGTGTGTGGTTTTCAGTTTGGGGAATCCAGTGTTGGTGCGGCGACCGACATATCCATACACAAGAACCCTGAATTCTGATTTCTGACTCCACGCGCGAGAACACTGATTGTGTGTGTTTTAAAAAAAGGTTTCTTTTCAATTTTTTTTAGTCAGATAACCTTTTATAACTTAATGACCATGGTTCACCTGTTATTTATCAGGATTCTGCTACATAGACAGCCATCTAGGATTCTAAAGAGAGAACATGATGACGACCACCGAGCAACGAGGCTCTGGTGCAGTGCCCTCTTACTATGTGGGAACCTTTAGGTGGTGAACCAGTAGTACCACAACCTATTGGGTAGCAGTTACCATCAGCCGCACGGGCAGACGGTGCATGCTGACTAAGCGAGTTGAATTAATTCCAGTATTAAAGGCCTCTAAAGTTTTAATGGAGAGATATATTCCCACGCACCTGAGGGCTAGATGGAGGCAGTTTCTAGATTTTTCTGCCTAGTTGAGACACCAGTAGAGTAGATGGTGATCTTAGATACTAGTCTTTTTCAGTGAGTGACCACGAGGATAGTCTGCATAGTGATGAGGCTTCGGTACGTAGACCATTGACTAATATAGTAACTTCAGGTAGTGTGTCAGCTATATCAATGATCATTGGTCAGCAGTTACAACCGGTGGTTCAGGTAGAGGACACATATAGGCTTAGTGCCTTGTGCATGATTCAACATTAGAGACTCTTCAGGTTCCAAGGCAAGCTCAACTCAGGTGGTTGAGGACTGGCTTGAAGAGGTGGGTGAGAGTTCTTTAATCCTTCTACAGCATCGGCAGGATGACATGTTGGTATCTGAGTATTCATCGAGGCATACTGATCATTCCCGGTACTCATTGAATAAGATACGATTAGTGCTTTAGGGATCGGACTTTCGAGCACAGTGTGTTTAAGGATGTCAGACCCAAAACTATTCATTTATGTAGTTTTACTTATTTTGGGGTGGTACCGGGTACCTTTGTGGTTGACTATTCTTTGGTTGAGTGGATACAACCAGTGAATGTTAGTAGTGGGAAAGCATGAAACTAGTGCCAGTCTCAGTGACATGGGCATGTAAAATGTTTCAGGATGAAGAAGTGTTAGGGACAGACAAATCTGTAGGGTAGCAGACGTGGAAGGAGATCTAGTAGAGTTGCATTAGTTGGTGTAATTTTTGACATGTTACTACCACCCCCATTTTGGTGGACCCGACCAGGCTCCGGGAGCTAGAGGACAGGGAATGAGAGTAGCTCCATTCAGTGGAAGAGTGCGACCAAAGGGCTCTATAAATGATTCGAGGTACGATCAGTGTCTACTATTAGCTTCTACAAAAATTGAAAAATATACCAACAATTCCTTATCTCCATGAATCATCCTCAAGGATTATAATTTCCAGTTAAGCTGTTGACTTGAACCTCACGTCAGAAGATACCTTCGAGAGGAGACTCAACAATCACACTTATGCCGACAGTGTGATCGGACCCTTGAGGCCATAGTTTTAGTTGGAACCTCCGGGTGGCAGCGTCGATTCCTTACGATGTTAGTTTGGGTATGGACTAAACATCCATAGTTTATACTTAGATTTTCAAAATTATGCCAAAAAGTTTTTGTTTATCTACAATTTTGGGATGGGGTTTTACTTAGTTTGTTATAAAGGAAACCCAGGTAGCCCAAGATAAACTCATGCATAGGAAGTTGCAACCGATCACTCTTGAGTCGGCTAGCCATACCCTCATTCCAATATGATTTTTGAGTTTTCCGTTCCCAATGTAGTGTCTAGAGTTCCTACAGGACTATGACTTTGAGATAATCAATACTTCTGGGAATTAGAAAGTGGTTGCAGATGCACTCGGCAAGAGCTCTGTCCTACAACTACTAAGTGAGAAAACAAAACAGCTAGCCACTCTTCAGATATCCTAAGTTGATCGAGATAGAGCATCTTATCTTCAGCATATGACAGTCACTCCCCTACTCCTTCAGTGAGTTAGGGAGGCACAACTTGAAGGCATTTATTGCGATCCTAGACGTGCTGATATATCTTCAGGGCAGGTACCTGATGGATTTTCTGAAGGAGGGGAACATTTCATCCTCTTTAGAGGACATACCATGGTATCGGTGGTGCTTCTGGAGGAGGTCTTGAGGGAGTTCTATATGTCCCCTCTGGCGGTACATCTTTGGGTGGTGAAGATGTACCAGAACCTCCAGCATCAGTACTGGTGGCAATAGATGAAGAAAGTTGTGATAGATTTTTTATCACAATGTCTCACTTGTTAGAAAGTGAAGAATGAAAAGAGATAGTATAAGTCTTATGCCCACAAGATATGGAAACCATTTTAGTTCCAGGAGGGGGACACATATTCCTACAGGTCTCACCCCGATGAGGTTTGCAGATATTTGGTCGGGGTGATAGGTTATCTCCAAGGTTCATCGGCCCCTTTCTGGTCCTCGGCATAGTTGTCGAGGTGGGTTACCCCTTAGCTCTTCCACCACAGTTTCACTTGGTGCGTAATGTTTTCTATGAATCCCAGCTGAAATGATAGTTCCATGACCCATCTCATGTCACCGAACACAACGAGCTTGACATCGACAATGGGGTGAAGTTTTTGGCAGTTCTAGTAGAAATTGAGGATAGACCAGAGCAGGTCCTTTTTGGGTAGTCGATACCTTTGGTGGACATACACTGGCAGCACGAGAACTCTAGGAGAGTGCAAGGGAGTGGGAGACTCAGACTCGTGCTTAGTACCCTCTTTTTGTTGTTTTTTCCTTTGTTGTGACTTTCGGGAACGTAAATCCCTAAGGTAGGGGGAATGTAATGTCCTGGTAATTCCGTATAATGTTTTTATTATATGAAATTTTTTCGAGACCACAAAATCTAATGACACATGATTCTGAGGCCAGGAGTGTCCAGAATGATCTGTCGATGTTTGGGTATGTTTTAATTAGCGTTCATAAGTATATTCCATAAAAAATTAGAATATATCTTAAATGTTAACTCAGATCAGAAATCTGAGGGCACCATTGCATTCAGGATGGCGTGTTTACCCTAGGTGTGAGTTAAGTTTAGTCAGCACGAGACTCCTGTGAGGAAACCAAAAACTGGTATAATCGTTAAAAAAATAATTAAATAAATTATTTTATTTTTCAAATTCTTATTACTCAAAAACGGTAACTCGGATTGAATATATGATACCAACACTAAACTCGTGAGGTTATACTATATTTAGAAAGATACTAACATTGGTCGGCGCAGGCCACTGGTGAAACTTTGTTTTTGGACATAAATAAAATTATTAAGTGACAATTACATTATTTTAAAATCCATGTGTTTTAAACAGTAATGTGGATTGGAAATATGATAGTACTGTTGTCTTAGTTGAGGCATGTTTCACTTAGTAAAATCCTAACATCGACCAACACGGGTCAAGGGCGACTGTTATTAATTTTTAGAACATTTTTTCAGGTACGATTAGTAAATGCGCAGGCGGTGTTTGGTAACTTTTGAGCCGTTTCTCAGAATTGAAATATGAGGACACCATTGAACTCACAGTGCTGATATTCTCTTATGGATAACTTCACTTTGACCGCATTAGGTCTAGAGAAAAAGTTAGTTTTTTGGAACTTTTAACAGAATAAAAAAAATAACTTCATTATTTTATTTTTATTCTCTTCCACCAATGGATGACTGATATGGTGGGATCAACGACGTGTGAATCCTATAAATGGATTTACATTTCAATTATAAGTAACTGCACCATTGGTGAATTGGGAAGGTTCCTAATTAATGGGCCTCCATTAATCCCATGAATTTTGAACACCCTTACCCTCTCTTATTTATATGGATCTTGGAGAGAGGCTTCAACACTGCTTCGTCAAGAAATGATGTGTTGACAAAGTACAATGACACCAAACCCTTGGAGGATGGATATGGTACCAACGGGTGGTGATGAGCGACACCGAAAACCCCGAACCAGAGAACGAAGAAAGAGTGATGTCATTAGAGGCTAGTTACAGGGGACGACGAAGGCCAATACTTATTCAAATGTAGATGATCTCCAACAAACATGAGTTACATGTTATTTCATTTGTGCACTTTGATTTCCACTTCCCCGTTCGTGAATTTATATGAAGAACATTGGTCAATCGACTAATGGGTTGCCCTGTGATTCTTTCATCTTTGTGGGAGGTCATTGCGGTGTAACTTGTATGGATTTATTGTGGTTTGTATATCCCCTTACCCCATTCTTGTCTCCCTTCATGATTCAAGAAAAAATAAGTCAATTGCTATCATTCCAATGCATAGAGATCTGTCCAAACGAAGACGGACCGATCTCTCCACCACCTTTGTGAGTTTTGTTGGGCTTGAAATGGTGGCGACATTCGAAGACAACTGTGAAGATATTTGGAATGAGTAATGGGCCTCCGCGGAGTGGTTGGTGACCCGAGTGACCTCACCTGTGGGACATGGCAGTGGCAGCTGGCACCACGGCTGACCACAACGAAGTTAGCGGCGTGATCATTCCACCATAGAAGGACCATGCCCTATCAGCAGAGGCAGAGCAAGGGCGATGGCTGGCACTCCAGCCAGCCGCGTGAAGGGGACGACGGAACATGTCTACACCGCTCAGCATACAGGATCCCCGACATGAGGCCACAACCGTGAAGAGAGGGTGGTCAGCCAAGTCGGCCGCTGGTGATGGCGTGGAGCACGACCGTGTCGCATGGAGAAGGCTGGCCATCCGGCAAGCCGAGGAGGAGAGCGGTCCGCACTAGAAGACTGCACCAAGGGCCACCCAGTGGGATGGGCCGGACCCAACGGGCCAGGTCTGATCCCGCAGGCCGGGTCCGACCTAGGGCATGTCCCAGGTTGGGCCGAGTCAACCCAAACCGGGTCTGGTCTGTCAGACTGGGTCATACTGGACCCGGACCCACTTCGACCTTTTTCATTCTTTCGACCATATCTTAAGATATGGGTTTCCATTTCACAAACTGTCTGCGAAACCCGAAACCATGGATAGGTACGGTTATTTGGGTATTACCCACTTGGGTTTTGGATAAATTTTATGTACAGTCAAGTTGGATCGAACACAAATCCAACCGAGCCCTCACAACAAAAAGGACAATGTCTTATAGACCGGGGGACAGATTGGGGCACCGTATATTGAATTGAGAGCCCATTTACATGGAGGTACTTTGGAAAACATCACTGTGGTAATACATGGCATTTGGATTATCAATCTGTGGCCTGACGAGAAGACCATCCGGGAATCAAGAGAGCTTAGTGCGGGAACCCTATAGCTGTATGTAACATTGGAAATGGATTCTATGTGGGTGTGTGCTTTGGGATCCTTCGTGGGTATGTGATTAATGGTCACACATTCATATGCTCTAGTAATACATGCGGGAATTCTCCAGGATCCTTCGTGGGTCTGATGTACTACGGACCTGTGTGGGTATGATGATGTATTATGATCATGTGTGGGTTTGATGATGTACTAGGATCCTGTGTGGGTTTGATGATCTACTACGATCCTGTGTGGGTCTGATGATGTAATAGGATCTTGTGTGGGTTTGATGATGTACTAAGATCCTATGTGGGTCTGATGACGTACTAGGATCCTGTTTGGTTTTAATGATGTACTAGGATCTTTTGTGGGTCTGATGATGTACTAGGATCCTATGTCGCTCTGATGATGTACTAGGATCCCGTGTGGGACTAATGATTTAATAGGATCCTATGTGGGTCTGATAATTTAGTATCCTATGTGGGTTTGATGATTTAGGATCCAACGTGGGTCTGCCTCTTAATAGAGTACGATGTTTCGATAGTTATATGTAATCATATTTACCACTGTACATAAGTTATACCTTGAGTGAGCTGAGTCCTGACCTTCTTGGTGATACATAATGGTATTCATATGTCTGGCGTACCTTTCTGGTACTTTCATTTATGGTGAAACCTTTGTGGTATTATTCTGCGTGGTGTACCTGTGTGGTACTTTCCTTCGTGTCGATAACATTACGGTGTTCTTATGTGTGGCATACCTATGTGGTAATTACCTTCATGGTGATACCTTGTGGTATTCTTCTGTGTGGCATACCATTATGGTACTTTCCTTCTTATTTAAACCTTTGTGTTATTCTTTTGTGTGTAATACATGTGTGGTACGTTCCATCATGGTGATACCTTTGTTGTATTCTTCAGTGTGACATACCAGTGTGGTACATATCTTCGTGGTGATACATTTGTGGTATTCTTCTGTGTGGCATACCTAGGTTGTACATTCCTTCGTGGTGATAACTTTTTGGTATTATTCTATGTGGCGTACCTTTGTGGTACATAACTTCATGGTGATACCTTTGTGGCAATCTTCTATTTGGAGTACCTATGTGGTACTTTCACTCATGGTGATACCTTTATGGTATTCATTTGAGTGGGTTTACCTGTGTGGTACTTACCTTTGTGGTGTTACCTTCATGGTATTCTTTCCTTCATGGAATAGTTTATATTTGAGCTATTATGTTGGGCCATGTGTTTCCTCATTATTGAGATGGGTATACTTGATAACCTAGGTATATGTATGGGAATATACCTAAGTAGGGTCGATTGTTGTTTTCATGATTGTATATTATCCTTTTTGGATTTTGAGAGACCTTCAGGGGGTCTCTGGGTCCCTACTGAGTATCATTATACTCTTCCCTGCACGGGCTACGCCCGCACCATGTTGTGTTTGGTGCAGACGACAGACATCACTGACTTAGGATGAGAGTACCAGGACTAGAGGTAGCTCGGAGGTGGAAATTAGATGAGGCGTACCATATAGATGGCCATTCAAGAGACATACCAACCCTTCAGGTAGGATCCTTGGTGGGAGTTCCCTGGATCTATTTCAGTTTACTTGTACTTTTCAGTTTTCGTGTACTTTCCAGTGGGGCTTGTATTCTGGCGCCTTTTTCTTATTGTACACACTCTTTTTACAATATATATTACTTGTGTTCGTATATTTCTATGTGTTTAGTTGTGTGTGTTTACAGGATATAAAGTCAATGCCTTCCTGGTTATAGGTAATACCCCTTTTGGTGCTTGTCGCCAGCCCCAATCCTATGTAAGGCGAGTTTGGGGTAGTCACGACACGAGCCCCGGAAGACGAACCATGACATTTGACATGGTTTTTTACCATGAGTAGCTTATATTATGATTTTTACATATAGAATTAAATGGTGGCGTTCATTGTGGATATTGACATATGATGATAGATGTTTTTTGTGTGATGAATCTTTATGTGGTGCATGATGAAAATAGTGATTGGGAAGGATTATTAGAGAGAGATCAGGGATAGAAATACCCTATAATATCCGTACTAGTTTGGGTGGAACCCTGTTATCTTATTAGGAATGGTACCTCTACCAATTGAGTTGAATCATAATATTGTAACAGGGAATGGTTCATTTACCTATTGAGTGGAACTATACTTTTGTATCAGTCCATGAGTCCTATAACTATTGAGTGGAACCCTCATATTGTATCATGGAATCGGTTCTCTACATGTTCAGTGAAACCCTCCTATTGTATCAAGGAGTAGGTCCTATACATATTGATTAGAACCCTCCAACTATATCAAGGAATGGGTCCACTACATATTTACTAGAACCATCATAGTTATTTAGGTTATGGATCCCCTACATATTGAGTGGAATACTCATGTTGTATTATGGCATGTTTCCTATAAGTATTTAGTGGATCCCTACTGTTGTATCAGGTTAAGGTTCTTCTATCAGTTTAATGGTGTCCTCCTATTGTACTATGGAATGTTTCCAATTCCTACTGAATGTAATGATCTTATTATACCTTGGAATGAGTTATATACCTATTTTAATGGGACCCTCTTATTGTATAAGGTTATAGGTCATCCACTTTTTAAGTGGAATAATCCTCTTGTATCCGGGTTTGGGTCCTATACCTAGTGAGTTGAACCTTCCTTTTTTATCATGGATTGGGTACTCAACTTGAATATTATCCCCTCTTCAGGTTGTGGAGTATTGGTGAGGTGCAGAAAAGCCTCATGAATTATTCAGAAATATAAGTGATTTAATGGAAAACATTGATGGAATTTTGGAACTATTGGAAAACACATCATACTGGGATGGAGTAATAAAGGTGACATACATGTTGGTGGTTATTTTAGATGATCATATGGATACTCGGGTTCTAAGATCATGTATGGTGGTCCGTCTTGGAGATCTTTAAATAGTCTCGTTTATTTTTTTCTTTTCCTGTTCTTCTTATGTTAGGATTTTGTTTGGTTGGGAATGTATTTTTCCTCTTCACTTTGGATTACTTTTTTCACACTCATTTGTAATCCCTATATGTAAATAAATGAATTTTTTTAATCAATATGCTACTAAATTTTTTTTGTCCCTCTGTACTTCTGTATAGATATGGTTGGGTTTGTGCATATATGTTCTTTAGAAAAATAACTCCAATTTTTGTAAATAATTTCAGCACACGTCTCCATACACTATCCTATGGATGTATGCTTTAGGTAGTTGTTTCTAGGCCTTCGGCCATCCAAGATGCAATTGGGGGATTGGTCATGAAAAATTGGAATCAAATGTGGTTCAACCTTGAGATAGGTTTTTCTAATTTTTACCCTTATGATGTTATGATGGGAACTTAGGGAAATGGTTTGAATGTATCTTGAGTGAGTATTTCAAGCCACGAAAGCTAGTGTTGCTATGGGAACTGACATATACATTTTCTATGACTCTAACAACATGGTTTTTGACTCTGAACACTAGGATATTGGTGTCAAGGAACAGTGGTACATGAATTATGTTGGATTTAGTTCCATTATTATTCTTCTTGAATCTTCTCACCATATATATATATATATGCTCAGTGGAACATGGTGTGTCTTGAAGAATTTTTATGACACCTCTGTTAAGAAATCCATTCGTGTTATCGATTCAGGATCATGAAAACTATCTAATGAGTGATCATGAGTCATTTTAGGGGACATCAGAGGAGATAAATCATTTAAAAATATAGAGAGCATTACCCTCTCCTATAAAGTAGATTATTATACAAGTATAGGAGGATAAATATAATCATAGGTTTAGGACACTCCATGAGTGTCTATGCAAGAGGCTACTAAGGTTCCATGGTGATCCATATACCTAGGCAGTGGATGGTTATATTGAGTTGATGTTCTGAGTTTCAAGATTGTACAAACATCAACTTTTATGACGGTTGAACTAGTATCCACCCTTTTCCATGGATCATTTGGGTGATTGTAGAGTTTATCCATGTATACCCATGACAAGTCAAAACACTCATTGCCTGACATTTAGAAGATTTTTTTCTTCTGAATTACTACCCCTAATACTTTTACTCCATTCAGATTTAGGATTTTTTTTGAAGCTACATTAGGGATGGTTCATAATTGTTGAGTTTGTTGAGAGGTTTAGTAATCTTCGATTGTATATCCTCGATTTGATTTGAGATAATTACTTATGGGTAAAAAAAATTTAGTTTGGTATCTGTAGAGATATTTGTACCGGTGTATACCCCTATGTATTCTCATATATGTTGGATTACTAGAGAAGGAACTAATGATAGAGATATTGATATCGTAGGGACTCCATGCAACCATATAAGGTAGTCGAGAATCATAGTGATGAGTTTTCTGTACAGGCTAGAAGGCACCAGTCAGAAGGTTCATGAAATATGAGTTCTTCCCATGGACATACATAGTCACCTGTTCATGTAGATAAGGGACCACTTGGATTAATAGGGTAGCTCGGATAGGGGTGATTCAATGTATAAGATGCTAATGGCCACATGTGATTTGATTTACAAACCCAACATGTCGAGGAGGGAAGGAAGATGACAGATGCATCACCACATAAGAGATAATACCATTATCACGGTTCTCCCAAGAATATCTAGGGTGTCCCCAATGGAGGTGGAGATTATAGAGGAGAAGGTGGGGCTCTCATAGGAAGAGGTTCTGGTGGTGGATGATGTAATGAGATCCTACTTCCACCACTACTAGGAGGCCCGAATTAGGCTCAGGGAGTTGGAATTTATGGTCATTATCAACTACAGAGTATGGATGTTAATGAAATAATATTTAAAAAGATGATTATGGGTATGATATATGGTTATCATAATATTTATTCAGTGATTGTATTCATTGGTTGGAATCATTTCATCATCTCCTTAATCTTTTTGTGAGAGTCGGATATTTTAGTTGATAATGTTTCATAAAATAATTTTCAGAATGTTCTTACATGGAACTATGTTTTGATATCATTTATTCTTCCATTAGTGATATTTATCACTTAGAGGGTAGTTCTTATTAGGGGACCATTTTTTCATAATGATGATACCTTATGATGTTATCTTAGGTATTTATTGGTTTTTCAAGGTTCGATCCTAGCTTAAATGTCACCGTATATGTGTTAGTTGTATTTGGATTGATGTAGTGAGAAACAATATTATGGGTGGGAGATATCTCATGGAAGAGAGAGTGGATCTTATAAGTTGGAAGATGTAACCCATCAATCATCAGTTGGTGGGTCTTCCCCTCAATGCAACTGGATCTTTAGTCATATTGACATAATCATTCAAGGAAGATTATATAGATGTATTTAGTGAGGAAATTTTGGGACTTCATCAATGGAGGGAGATGGAGTTTTGCATCGAACTGCACCCCATTACTGCTCTGATACCTTCTATAGAATATTTGATGGAACCTACTATGCTCAGGGAACTGAGGGTTGAGTTGGAAGAATATTAAGAGGATGATTTTATCAAACCCAGTGTGTCCCCTATCCATATATTGTGTTCATCTGAAAAAGTGATGATGGGAGATATCGTCTTTATGTTGTTTATCATCACGTGAACCAAACTAGGACAATAAACAAGTAACAATTTTTGTGATTTCTGACCAGAATAATTTATTTTGAGGCAATATATTGTTCATTAAGATTGATCATAGGTCCTTCCACCACTAGTTGATTGTTTGTGAGGATGATCTTTGGATGTGGGCAATATGATAACGCTATAGACACTATGTTTTCCATGTGATGCCTTTCAGTTTGAAAAATTACCATGCCTTTTTGATCGATTTTATTGACTTGATATTCCATCCACACTTGGACCAATTTTTATCTATATTCATTGATCACATATTCATATACGCTACATCATTTGAGGATAATTAAGGGCTCTTGATAATAATCGTAGACTTGATTCAAGAGAACCTAATTTATGTTAAGCTCCCAATGTGTCAGTTTTAGATGAATGATTTTATCTTTATATTGAATACAATTCTTGATAATATATTATATGTGTACTCGTTAATGATCGATGTCATTATTTATTCAGAGCCAAACAAGATCATGTTAGTGATGTACATTTTTCTTGTCTTGGGTGGGGGGTTCTATGGGAGGTTTGGGGGGGATTATAAATGATGAAATCCCAATTGAGTTCCCTGATATGTACTGGGTATATATTTACGTGGACTGAGTAGTGCCTGAGAGCCTTTGAGTTGTTGATGATGAGGGTGAATAGTTCTCCTGCATTGAGTTTACTAGAGTAGGTTATGGAGTATGTAGTATATTGTGATTCCCTTGGAGGTAGTCTTGAATATGTGTTTCTCCAAGGTAGTAAATTATCACATATCGGTTGAGGTAGTAGAAAACCCATGATAAAAACTATCTGAATAATGAACATGACTATGTAGCACTAGTCTTTGATACAAGTTTGTGGAGGAACTATATTCTACAAGATTCCTTTTTTGTTTACTCACACCATAAAAGGCATAGGTATATATTTACACAGAGATACGTAAACCTGAGACAATTGAGATATCTAGAGTTCCTTTTATCCTATGACTTTGAGTTAGTATTTACTTTTGGGAAGGATACCATGGTGGTAACATCACTTTGAATGAATTATCATTCTAATTTAGTGTTTGAGGTGTCTAATCAATTGGTCTCCACACAATCGACCCTGGTGGAGGGGAGGGGTGCATTTTATCTTCAATTAATGTTGTTGAATCCATTTATCCACATGTCTAGGAGGCTCAGTTTCAATAAATCAAGTTTATGGATCTACATGGATAAATATCCTCAAGAGATTCACCACATTTATTATATTAAGGATCGAATCATGATACCCTTTTATAGTGATGGATGTTGATGTTAGTTTGGATGTTAGAGGAGGTGATGAGGGATCATTAAACTTCTTTTTGGGTTGATGATTTTGGGGTAGGGATTATGTTTTGCGACCATCAGGTCTAGTAATGGTGGGGTGGAGTTAGGAAGAGTATTACTGAGTTCATCACTCAGTGTCTCAGATGTCAGTAGGTGAAGATTGAGCACCATATACTAGTAGGTTTATTGTATCCTCTGGATATCCCAAAGTAGATGTGGGATGATATATCAAGGGACATTGGGACACAGATTACACAGAAATAAATAGGGTTTGATTCCATCTAGGTGACAGTTGACAAGCTTACTAGGTCAGTGCACTTACTTGCTATAAGGGAGTGGAGATCAGTGGAGATTTTAGGGAAGTTTTACAGGAGGGAGATTTCAATCCTTCAGGGGTTCCCTTGACCGATGCCTCAGACCATCATGAATAGTTTATATCATAGTTTTGGAGAGTCATATAAGATGTATTCATGACCCAGTTGAATATGAGTATATATTTTCACCCTTATAAGGATGAGACAATTGGGTGAATTATCTATGTGCTAGAGGATATGTGATGGGCATGCATGTTAGACTTCAATTTGATCTAGGAGGATCACTTACCATTGATAGATCTTTCCTAAAATAATAGCTATCACTCTATTATTATCCCGAACCCATTTGTTTTCCTTTGTGAGTGACCCTACAAGTCCCCCAAATGCTACAATCAGATTAGTGAGGAATATCTAGTTGGGATTGATACAGTGCATGTGATGGCATAGAATGTCCAGATTATCTCCAAGTGGATTAGGATGGCCTCAGGTAGGGAGAAATATCATGAAGAACTACATCACATGTGATTGGAGTTGGAGAAACGATACTATGTTTTCCAATGATTCTCCCCATGATGAGGATTGTAGAGATTCATCTAGGGAGGTCGGCTAAAATGAGGTTCATTAGGTCGTTTGAGATCATGCCAAGGGTTGGTGAGGTTTCTTACTACTTCGCATTACTCCCATAGCTAGCGCGGGTGAATGATGTTATCCATATGTCGTAATTGAAGAGATATGTGTATGATCCTATGAAATTTATTGACTGGGGAGAAAAATATTTTTAAAATAGATCCACTATAATTGAATACCCCATCGAAATCGAGGATCAATAGGAGATAATTGTGTATGGACAAACCATTCCCATGGTTCATTTCATGAGGTATCATGGGAGAATGTAGGATAGCTCTTGGGAACAAGAGAGCATGATGTGGGCACAATATCCCTGCCTTTTATTTATTTTCTAATTTTTGGGGATGAAAATATTTAAGGATAGAATAATTTAGAGACTATATTTTTCCTAGAAATACTTTGAAATTAATGAAAAAATATTTTCTAATGGTAGGCATTGAGACGAACTGCGATTCTGAGGCTCTGAGATCCTGGAATTAATTTTTATGACCATATTATATATATTTTATATAAAACATGAATAATTTCTTTTAAATAATGTATTATATCTTGAAATAAATATTTAATTTAAAATATGAGACCACAGTTGAATACAGAATGTTGGGTTTATGTTAGTTGTGACCTTAAGTTGGTCAGCGGTATATGTTTAGATGAGGCATCCACTGGGAGTTACATTTAGTTAGTTAATTAATTATTTATTTATGTTTAATATTTTAATTACAAAATATCATTTGTCTTATATAAATATGTTTTTATAAAAAAGTATACATGGTTATCTGCATAACCCTAGGATCATTGAGAAATGGATTGTACCAATATTTTTTGGAAGTCCTAGATCAAGCGACGATTGACAATTAGATCAAGGTGAATTGGGGCACAAATAATAAATTGGGACCTCTCCATTGTAATTATTTAAAAATTATTGATCTATATTTATGTAGGTATTTATAATTTTGTTTTCACCTCTTTTTATTAAATATTAGAATCATGGATTGTAATATGTTTTTATTTAATATTTTCAAACACATGACATGAACCCCGTTAATGACTAATTTGTTTATTTTATGATTATATTTATATTGCATGAATTAAACCCCATAATTCGTGATTTTGAAATTTTTGTCAAATAATTCTTGAAGAATAATTGATTAACCTTCATTATAGTTATTTTACAACATTATTTTTCATTGTCTACATCGTTGGCCTATAGGGCCACAATTCGACATTATCAGGAGAGCCTGATAATTATTGAACCCATGTATACATGTTGGATGAGATAAAAATGGCCAGATTAATGATATGTGGATTAATTAGGATGGGAGCTTTGTGATTATATATAGATCTTGGATTTGGCACATTGACGATGATGAGTGGAATGCAGAAGGTCCTACAGAGTTCTACATGTATTTTCATATTTCTGGCAACCTGATCACTAAAATTAATGTTCGGTTAGGATCTAATCATTTTTAGTGGATTCCATGTAGTCAATGGGAATACTAAATTGTTGGATATATAGATATAGTACTCTCATGTAGAACTAATTATTTTTTTAAAATCCAAACTACTTGGCTTGTATTGAGATAAACACAAGTCGTGAAGTCCTACGGATGTGGTGGATAGAGTAGTACCCTCCAATTCTTGTATGTAAATTTTTATTTATGATTTTAATGAATATAATGTTTAATGGTGAAGGATGGGAGAGTTTGGAGAACATTTTTAGAGTTTTGGGGCTAATGGGAAGGCGCACAGGATGCACACATTTGGTTTAAACCATGTAGAATCCACTGAGTAACCATGCTATGTAGTTAATTCTTGACAAAAAAATTGGCGCGGTGGGAACATGGTTAAGGAGGCCATGTGAGGAGGTTGTGGGAGGTTCTTCTCAAGTAGTATGTAACACATGGTTAGCACACAATATTTATAACATTGGAACTAAACTATGCACAATGTTTAAGTGAGATCCTAAAAAGGTGGATCTCACACGTTTTTTGACTCTAACTCCCTTGTTTTTTCAACTTTACATCCTTAAGATTTGATTTTTATTGGATGATGATTGAATAACCTCTCATAAGTTAATTGGAATCAATCCAATGTCTTTCCTTGTCATTTAAAATCCCGATTCTTGAGGTATGCCATTGTTATTCTTTGTTCATGTAATGTTTTCTTATATCTACTTAGATATAGTTCTTATTTCCTCTTGGATTCTAAGATATAAACCCTTTATGGGTATATATATATGATTTTGGATTCCAAAAATGTTGATATTTGATATCTTTTTTTGATAGGATAAGATATCTATAAAGGTTTCAGGGATTTCTTACCCGGTTTATTGAGAATTCTTTATCACCTCAATTTTTTCCCAAACATTTGAGTTAGGTGACTCCATTCATGAATTCTCCTAGTATAAATTATTCGAATTCTTTAAAATTTAATAAACTATGTTTAATTGACTGTGAATTGGATGTTTATCAATTGTTGTATACCCTATTTAGTGATAGGTTTTTTAAATTTTGGAAATCTAGGAAATTCATGTCCTTGAATAAAGTGATCTATTTCTCCATTTTAAATTGAATATTTTTTAGTAGAATTTTTATTGAATGATGGTAATTTAATTTGATAAAAAAATTAAATTAAATTAATGGTTTTATTAAAATGAAATGGTTGATTGGAATTGATTTTTAATGGTTTTAATTAAAATAACTATTTTATTGAAATGGATGAAATTTTTTTATTTGAATGGATATTGAATGTATAGGGTTGTTTGAGTTTATGTTCATTGTGACCCTAAATAAGGGATGTGTACTATTGAGGTACATGGTTTGTGACCCTTGATCAGGTGAATGTGTCATTGGGACACAAGTTAATTGGACAAGAGACTACTCATGATTAAGGAACATTCCAAAGGAGGCATTCATGTTTGGGTGTGTTGTAAACCATAGAATAATTATGCAAAAATGATACTTGGAAATGGATTTAAATCTTTGTTAGTTAGTTTTTTTAATGTGACTTTTTGGAAAATTGGTTGAAAATGGAACTTGTTTACTCTTGGTTATAATGGTTTTTGGAAGATGATTATATTTGGTTATAATAAAAATTTTATAATTATTTTATATAACTTGTTTTATATAAATGTTTCTAACATTTATATCATTGTGGCATGAGTGGGGAAGTTATTGGGGAATGCCTATTTTGGTTTATAATCACCCCTGATTTGGAACTTTGGTGAATTTAAAAATACAATCTTTCAGGGCATGGGAAAAGGTAATGTGTCACATGTTTTTAGAACCACCTCAAGATACCTGAGTTGTTTGGTGATATTGGAGCAATGATCTTGTGTAGCATAAAGTCTTTTTGTTATCTTGTATTTTTTTATAGATATCTTACTCTATGAAAATTGTATGTTTCATGTCATCTATTGTAGTATACTTTTGTGTTGGTTTTATGTAAATGAATAGGTTGTGTTGTATTTCATTTATTCATGGATCATATAGTGAGTATTTTTGTTATTGTTTCTGGGTTAATGGTTTTATTTTTTAAAGGGTAAATCATCAGCCACATGGAGTTGAAACTATTCAACATTTTTTTCTAGCCTTTTCCATATTGGGGATTTCACTTAAGGCCAAGTAATTATTCATTATATTATCTAGTCAATGGGAAATAGTGGGCCACTATAAATGGTATCAGTTTGTTCGACCCAAAATCATGTCTTGGATAAGTGGTATCATATTGTTCCTTTATTTTTGGGATAATTAGTCATTAGTTATCTTATTTTTTGAGTTGAAATTCATTATTTTCTATTCCTTGGCATGTGATCTTAGAATCGAGTAGGACTTTCAGAACATGAAATGTCGAGTATAAAAGATTTAACTAACCATTTTATACTGAACATCAAGTTACCCAAGAGTTGGGTACATAAGTGTTTTGGATACACCTACAGGGTAATGTAATATCATTGTCATGGGAATATCCATTTAGACGAGCATGACATAAATTATAGAGTAATAACATCCCACTATGATTGCATATATCATTTTGATTAGTGAATAATATTTTTCACAGAGGAGATATTTTTTGAAAAATGATTCATTTTTATTCAAATAAATATTTTGAAAAGAGAATGGTTGATTCATTTCAAAAAAGGTTTAATTTTCAAAAGAAGGAATGGATTTTTAAAAAATGGTTAAAATTGGAAAATATTGGTTTGGGAAAATATTATGTGATAGTTAATGTGATCGAATTTGAAATTTTGATACTTCAGTTGCTAGAGACTGAGACTTATAAATTTTGTTGTCTAATTAAAAAGTGGAACCCAACGGACATCATTGAAACCAACCATAAGAAGCTATGGAAAATATGGTTGCCCCAAAACCATTTTTGAACCAATAGCTATTTTGGAGTATCTTCCAAGAATGTCATGATGTAGACACAGGGCACCAAAGTGATGATCTAAGAGATGTAGATCATTCCATCCAGTTCATGAAGCAGAATCCACACATCTTCTGAAGTGACTTTGAACTCAAAAGGATAGAGGTGTGGATGAAAATGATGAGTCCTATCTTGAATTTAATCATCACACAAGTAGAATTGAATGTTAAATTAGAAACATATATGATCTGGGATACTACATTGAAAAGGTAGGATCTAGTGGTGGAGGCTAAAATGTATCACTATCATATTTGGAAGGATTTTGAGGAATTGATTAATAAACAATTATATCCACACACATTTATGATCCAAAGAATGATGAAATTATTTTGCATAAAGCTAGAAAATATCTCTATCATAGAGTATATTGCTAAATTCTTGAATTTAGTGACTGTCGCAGCCGATGTTGCAGTGAGTGTGGCCTCTAAATTATGCATCTTTTAGTCAGGGATAAGCCAGAAGATTTTCTCAATGATTGTGGTGATTTTTATTATGGATTATATAGAGATGGTGAACAGAGCAATAGTAGATGAACGTGATATTTTTTGAAATATGGGATTAGGATGTATGATGATACATACAAGAAATGCTGGGAACTGAGAAGTTGGGATTAAGTATAAGAGGGAAACCAATTTCTAAGGTGGGAGTGGGAATCAGAATCGAACAGTCGGATCTGTGAACCATCCTGAACAACACAAGAGAAAATATAACTATTTCAAAATTGGTTTTTTACCACATAAAGTGAGAGTGTATGACACCACCTAGATCATGTCATAACTGAGAGAATATGGGCCATATTCAGCGCTATTGCCATAGTGCTCCGAGGTTAGCTGCTCAAGACACTTATCATGTGTCACAAGAATAGAATCCTTCGAAAGGGAGAGGAATGTTGAATGAGCCTCATAAATAGATTTGGGCTAGCCATGGTGATGATATGAACACCATGACTCTTCAGTAATGGCTTCATCAATAAGGAAAAAAGGAGTAGAGTGCAACAATGAACAAATTTTATGGAGTTGATTGGTTGATTTTGGATGATCAAGGTACAACATCTATGGTGAGAGGTACTATTATATTGAATTTTACCCATATGAAATTGTTGTTTGATACTGTTTCATCTCATTCCTTAATTTCATCTCATACTATTGATATTTAATGTTTAAAACTTGAGATGATACCCTCTATTTTTAAAGTTCATACATATCTTGGTAAAAGAGAGTATCTAGCCATTACATGTAGAGAATTTTCTATAACCATTGTTGGAGTTGAGATAATGTAGTAATTATCAGTGTTTGGGATGGATGTATTTGATGTAATCCCAGGTTTGGATTGGATGTCTATGTTTTTGTCTTATGTCAACTGTTATAACATAATGGTTATTTTTACAACAAAAGATGTCGTTGCATATATCATTTTAGGAAAAAGGGTCTTAAAGATAAGTGTAGTGATTTTTTTCACACCAAAAGTGGGAACAAACTCTTAATAGTTGGCAGAATTGTCCATGGCATTGATAGAATAGATCAATGATATCAGTTTTCACCCGGTTTTCGGTCAATTTATAGATGTTTTCCCCATAACAACTTAGGGTTACCACATATATAGGATGTGGGGTTTTTGATTGATCTCCTCTTAGGGACAAGTCTTATTTTCCTTACATCTTCTAGGATGACACCAACGTAGTTAAGGGAATTAAAAGTGCAATTGGAAGAGTTGGAAAGAAATGGTTTCATTCAACCATTAATGTCTTCATGGGAAACAAGTCTTGTTCGTGAAAAAAGGCAATAGAACTCTGAGGCTATGTGTAGATTATTGTAAGCTAAACCAAGTTAAGATAATGAAACCTTATCCACTTCCTGGAATTAATGATCTATTTGATCAATTTAGGGGAGTGTAGTGGTTCTCTAAAATTTACTTGCGATTAGGATATCACTAATTGCAGGTTTTGAAGAATGATATTCTGAATACAGCTTTTAGAAGCATATATGGCCCCTATGAATATATAATCATGTCTAACAGTCTCATGAATGTACCAAATGTATTTATGGAAATTTTGAATCAAGTATTTTATAGATATCAATATTTTTTTGTGTGGCGATTCTAGATGACATATTGGTGTATTCAACGACATGGTCCTATAATGAGAAACACTTGAAGATAGTGTTTGAAATCATGAGAGATCGTGATTTTCATGTAAAATTGTCAATGTGAGATTTTTTTATATAATAGGTATGCTTTATTGTCCATGTAATTTCTAAAAAATTTGTTTTTGTGGATTTGAATAGGATATGAACTATTAACTCTTGGAAACTACAGAATAATGTCTTTGAGATATGATGTTTTCATAGTCTGGCTGGTTATTATTGAACCTTTGTGTGTGACATATAAGGACTAGCCTCTCAAATGATAGTGTTGACAAAGAAGAATTATCCATTCCAATGGAATGAGGAATGACATAAGTCTTTCCATGTACTGAATGTTTATCTTACAGCAGCACCTATCTTGATTTTTCTAGAATCATGACAGGGGTACGTGGTGTACTTTGATGGTTTGTGATCTGGGTTGGGATGTATTATCATGAAAGGATACCACATGGTTTCTTATAGTTAAATGTATTTTAGAGTGCATGAGATGAATTACCCAACCCATGAGTTGGAGTTAGTTCTGGTTTTCCATTCCCTGAAGTATTCACCTCACTATCTATTTGGTGAGAAATTTGTTTTGTTAAAGGATTATAAAATCATGAATCATATTTTCTCAAATACATATTAGAATTTTAGGTAAAGAAGATGGATAGAGTATCTCCAAATTTTTTACTATGAGTTGATGTATGAACTGGGAAAAGGTAATTCGGTGGATGATGCATTGAGAATAAATTCATATTCTAAGTTAAAGAAAGTATCCCCATATGAATGTACGTATATGTTAGACATAGTAGACACGCATGTGTAATTTGACTACCGAGGTGATGTTGTGGTAGTATTTTTAGTTTATGTGGTTCCTAATTTTGTAAATATAGTTAAAGAGGCATAAAACAATGATGCAGAATGCCTGGCTGTGAGTTCAAAAAATAATGGTGGGGGGACCATTGAGGGTTAGAAACATAGTGGGAGTTTGGTTTTGTCATTTCGAGATTGGATGTTTGTTCCTATGGATTGTTAGGAACAACTTATTTATTATTACATCAATTCTAGATGGACAGTACATCCACATATACAGAAGATGTATGAGGCATTGAAATCCCAGTTTCGGTGGATTGGTATGAAATTGAAAATGGTTAAGTTTGTTTCAAGGTGCTTAACTTATCATAATGTTACGGAAAAACATCAGAAAAAACAAGTTCGGTTATATTTTTTACCTATTCTATTGTGGAAATGGGAGCATAAATTTGGTATTTTGTTACAGGTCTTCCAAAAATTGTTAGAAACATGATTCCATTTGGGGATAGTGGATTGAGTCACGAAGTCATCTCATTTCATTCCTATTTGTGAAACTCATATGGTGGAGGATCAATCAAAAATCTATATCCAATAGGTGATAAGGAAACATGGAATTCCTGTGTCGATAGTCTCAGACATAGATACAAGGTTCACATATTGTTTTTGAAAATCCTTGCAGAAACCTCTAAGAACTTAATTGACTATGAGTATGATGTATCATCCTCAGACAGATGAGGAATCTGAAAGGTGGATACATACATTGTATGAAATGTCCTAAGATTGCGTAATGTATTTTTGTGCCTTGTGGTATGGGAATATACCCTTAGTGGAGTTCTCATATAATATAATAAATCAGGTCTGGATACATATGTATCCTTTTGAGGCAATACATGGGTGTCTTTATCGTTATCCACTGTATTGGGTGGAAACAGATGAAACCTCTCTAGTTGGGCCGATCCATGTCCACGAAACAACTGAGAATATTTATTTTTTTATGAAGTAAATGGATATTAATCAGAGTCATCATAAATTGTATGAAGTTCAATGTTGAAGACCGTTGTCATTTGCGGTGAGTGGCCATGTGTTATTTCGAAATTCTACACGGCTATGAAATTATCATTTTGGCAATAAGAGAAAGTATTATATTCTATAAATTGGTTTTTTTAGATATTGGAATGGGTTTCAGAGGTTTTATATTTTATTTAACTACCACAGTGATTCAGGTAAGTGCATAATATGTTCCATGTATCTCAATTGAAAAAATATTAGCTGGATCCAGACCATGTAATCATAAGGGGTCACATTGACCTAGATCATGATGCTTTATTGGTAAATATCTTGGTACAGAATATGGAAAGGCCAGAAAAAGTAAATCATTGAAAACTCATCGTTCTATTATAGGGTTTTATGGAAATATGGTCAGATTGAGGAAGATACTTGAGAAAGTTAGAAGGAAATGAAAGAAAAATTGACAGAACCCATTTAGCACAAGGATGGTTTTCTACTTTATAATGATGAAAATACTAATGGTGTGGAGAATTTGGTTCCCCCAATTTCTAGTATGTATCCATTTCTTTATGATTTATTTGAATATAATTTTTAAGGGTGATTATTGGGAGCATTTAGTGATTGTTTTCAATTTTTTGGGGATAATGGGTAGTTTCACTGGATGTAGATGGATTGATTAAACCGTGTAGAATCCTAAGATAAATCATGTAGAGTTTCAGATGTTGGATAGTAACATCATAATTGTGGGTGCCTAGTTATGGAGGTTTTGTAAGGAGGTTATTCGAGGGTTTTTCTAGGAAGTATCTAATTCATTGTTAGCACACTATTTGTCTAACCGTGTGACTAAAACATTCATTGGGCTTAATGAGGTCATAAAATAGTTGATCTCTCACATTTTTTAATCAGACTTCCTCATTTTTTTGTCCTTTTTATCACTAAATCTATATTCTTTTCCATTAATGGTTGGAGAACCTCTCCCAAGTAAATTGTAATAGAATTGGAACTTTCATGGGCGTTTATAAGCCCAATTCTTGTGGTTTTCCAGCATGCTTCTTCATTCTTGTCATGATTTATTTTATATAATTAGACCTACAACTGCTCTTCACTTGTTTTCTTAGATCTATTCCAATTATGGATAGGTATATGGTTTTTAATTCCAAATATATTGAGATTTTTTCTCTTTTTTGACATGAGAAGAGATCTAAGGTAATTTCATGGAATTCATAACTAGTTTCTTGAGTTTTCTTAGTCCCTTCTCTATTTTCAGCAAAACCATTTATGAAGGTGGATTCAACCTTGATTCATTATAGTAATACCGACTAGAATTATTTCAAATTGAATATATTTTGATTAATTGGTTTTGAATAGGCTATTTAGTAGTTGTTGGAAACCATTGTTAGTGAATGTTTGGAAAATTTTGTATATCTCAAAAATTAGTTTCCCTGAATAAATTGATTTTATTCTTGTTTTTTAAATGACAATTTTGAAATAATTTTTTTAGAATTATTTTAGTTGGAATCGACTAAATTTTTTCCAATAAAATTAATGGTTTTATTGAAATGAAATGGATGACTGGAATTGGTTTTTTAATTGATTTCAATAAATTAAAACTTTCATTTAAATGGGTTGAATTAGTTTATTTAAATGGTTTTGTAATATATGGATTTTGTGAGTTCATGTTTGATGTTCCCTTGAATAAGTGATATGTACCCATGGTTTACATGGTGTGTGACCCTAGATTGGGGGCATGTGTCATTGAGACATAATGAAATTGGGAGAGAGACTATTCATGAGTATGGATTTATCAAAATGGTGTAATCATGGGTGGGTGTGTTGTGAACCATGGAATGGTTATTCCAAAATGATATTGAGAAATGGTCTTAAATAATAATTTGGTTTTTTTCTTTAAATGTTACATTTTGGAAAATTGGTTGAAAATAGAAATTTTTTACTCTTGGCTATAAGGGTTTTGTAACATTTTTATATTTGGTTATAAACTGTTTTGAAGAATTGGTTTATAAAAATGGTTTTATATAAATTTTTCAAACTTTTCTATCTTAGTGGTTTGAGATGGAAACTCAATGGGGGAAATCCTACTGAGTTTCATACTCCCTCTTTCATTGGAATATTTGTTCTTTTGCAGATTATATCTTTTGAGACATTGGAAAAGGTAAAGTATCACACCTTTTTAGCACCACATCAAGACACTTGGGATATTGGGTGATATTGGAGAATGAATCATGCGGATCCTGGAGCCTTGCAGTTATCTGGGAGTTTATTTTAGTTATGTTACATTATTTACTTTGGTAGTTTCTTATATTCCACTATAGTTCACTTTGATGTTGTTTAGATAAAAATGAAGTGGTTGAGTTTTATTTCATATATGTATGCATCATATAGTGAGTTTTCTGGTTATAGTAACTAGGTTAATGGTTTTATTTCCTAAATGTTAAAGTGTCCCCCACATGAATTTAAAACCCTTCAACATTTATTTCCAGCCTTTGGCATCTTAGAGATGTTTCATAAAGCTTAGTAATGATTCATAGTATCCCCATTCCAATGAGAGTAAGTGGGTCATTATAGGTAGGGTATAGAAAAAAGAAGAGGATATCATGCCATGGGGCTAGACCACAAACCATGTGAGCCTCTCAAGAAATCCAGGTCATGTTATTGGACCACACGCGTGGGACCCAATGTTGAATGACCTTCTATGTAAATTTTGAGTACACAGACACAATTTGAAGGATATGAGCAAGACTTAGAACACAAGGGTTGTCCCTGGGTGGAAGACACATGTCATATAGTAACCATAAATTCCATGTAGAACTATATGTCTAGAAATACATATTGTGTAAAGAACATGGAAATGAAAAGAAGTGGGGCCACACATTGTGTAGACCCCTTACACACTATGTACCTCGTGAGAATTTTCTACCACATGTATCTCCATCATTTTTACTCATATTTTAGCTTGCATGTAGCATATCTTATGTATTTCTCCATGTAAAATGAGATGGTGTCTATCATTGGATATTTTGAGATGTGATGTGATATGTTCTGAGTGTGATAGTTCTTTAGGAGCTATTTAACAATGTTTTTGATTAGATAGGGTCATCCGGGAGATGCTGGGTTTGTCAATACCATATACTCCACATATAGGTGTGAGTGGAACCTTCCTATCATATGTGGGTTTATTTATTCTATTTATTTAGCAGAAACCTCCCATTTTATCTAGCTAGGGGTCCTCAGCCATTGGAGTGGAACCATCCATTTATTTTAGGGTATGAGTCCTCCACATATTGAGTGGAACCCTCCAGTTGTATTAGGGTGTGGTTCCTCTACCAATTGATCAAAACCCACCTGTTGTTTCAGATATTGGATCCCCTAACTATTAAGAAAAACCCACTTTTTGTATCAAGTCATGTATCCTCTACCTATTTAGTAGAACCCTCCCATTGTATCACGACACAAGATATATACCAATTGAGTGTGACCCTACAGTTATATTAGGGAATGAGTCCTCTACTTATTAAGTGGAACCCTACTATTATATCATGGTATGTGTCATGTATCTATTGAGTCGAACCCTTCTGTTCCATGAAGTAATGGGACCACTACCTATTTAGTGGAACCCTTTTTCATATTAGGGTATGGGTCCTTTACTCATTCAGTTGACCCCTCTTGTCATATTAGGGTATGTGTCCTCTAATATTTTAGTGTAACCCTTATGTCATATCAGGGTTTGGGTAATCTACCAATTTAGTATAACCATCCATTTTTATCCGGGTATCGATCCTCTAATTGTAGATGATGTCCCTTTGGGTTGTGAGATAGTGGATAGGTGTGAACCGTCCTCATGAATTCTTTGGACACACATAAGTGATGTTTGACATTATTTATGGAATTTCAAACTCTATAAAAACGCTTCATTATAGGATGGAGTTGGGATATAGATATCATATATCTTTATCATATAAGTTTCTTTTACAACCATATATATCATTGTTTTTGGGTTTTTTCCTAATTTATATGGGATTAGATGTATACTTTTATCATGTGTCATATTTATCCCACACCAGTTTTCAAGTTTTACTAATGCTTATGTATTTTCTCACCCATGTATGGTATGTACCCACATGTGTAGGGTATTTTACAAATGGATTACATGTTGAAGGTGACTTAAGAGTATAATAGGGATACTTGGGTTCCTATACCAGATACAGTGGTCAGGCATGGAGATTTGGTGATGGTCTTACTCAAATATTATTTTCCATTTGTTTTCTCGGTGGGACAAATTTTCTACTTTGGTTTTTATTTTTCCATCTTCATTTTGAATTAATATTTCACGCTCTATTATATTCCATATAAGTTATTAAATTAATCATTTATACTCTATATGTTGTAGTATTTTATTTTTATTCCTCTGCACTTCTGTATGGATTTGGTTGGGTGCATTCATATAGGTACTTTAGGAAAATGTCTCACATTTTAGTTATTCCTTTTGATGTCTATTCCTAGCACCAAGCCTGTGGAAGCGATCTTGGGGAAGTTTTGACTCAGCCTTCCAATATCCAAGCTTCCCTATATGGGTTTTTTGATGAAAATAATATCTATTTGAGATGTTATATCATGAAATTAATTTATTAATTTTATTTTAAGATAATGTTTTATACATATATTTCAATTGGTTATGGTGAAATTGAAACCAAATACAAAAGTTTAATTTTTTATCTCAAATTTCATTCTTCGGAAATCATGTTATAATCTCCAACAATTTTATTTTATGTTGAGAATACATTTACATTAAAAACCATTTGATGTATTACTCGTGATATTTTGGGCATTTATAATTATGTATTTTTAATCCATCAATCAGGTTTTTTGGAACCAAGGGTTTTATTCTCTATAGTGTAAAAACTATCCAATTGTTATCAAAAGTAAATGTGTGTGGCATTTTATAAAAAAATGTAAATCACGGTTATGATATTGGGAGGTGGATGCAGCTATGGAATCGATGCACCTAACAGTAATCACTCTTAAAAGGGTCGGTTCAGAGTTGATTAAATCATCACTATAATGCATGATGAGCGGTCCCTGGACTAATAATATTGAGAGTCACTATTGAGGGATATTATTTGGGATATTACTACCTTCTTAATAAACAATAATAAAGGAATTTACCTACCATTTCGTTGTTCTCAAATCAATACATTCCATTGAATAAAAATATTACCTTACATGTGTAAGATGGTATATTTTATGTATTATCTCCATAATAATTATTTAATAAGAGAACTTCTTATCACTATAATGATAACTGCATCTATTAATTTTATTATGTGATGTTATCCTAGAGATCTGCATCATTCTATTGAATGTGGATGCCTTTGAATTCACTATTAATCAATATATAGTGTGTCGTGTTATATTGAGTAAGAGGTTCCTTAGGAAATTATATGAAAGGTATTGATGACTATTATGTGGTATTCATTGAACATAATCGGGTGATGTTTGAGCCCTTGAAATATATATCCCCACAATTCATTTATAGATCTCATGAGACAAAACAGATTGGGTTCATGTGTATAAAAATTCCCATAAAAGGGTATGTATATTGGTATATGTCCTTGATAATAATCTTTTAATGTCCAACATTATTCATTATATTCGTTTGTGACAAATTATTTTTATCCACATTTTATTGTTTTTTAATGGATATAGAATGCCCTTTATTTAGTTTATTATGGATTCATGTCACTTATTTATTCTTTTCATATCTCATATTTCATGTTTATGTCATTTATGATTCTACATTAAATTACCCTTTACTGGGTATCTAAGATAACCCATATTTTGTTTCCTCTCTCCAATAATCATAGAGGATTAATATGTGTAATATTCATTTATATGATATAAGGTCTAATGATGTTCTCATAATATTTTTATGGTGTTTCTTATGTTTTCAAGGGAAGTATTTTTTTGTATTTGGTCTTCGATTATGAGTAATCATTTTTATCCATTGATAAATCATGAAAATTATACCAATAATGGAATATAAATACAAGATCATGGTCTCCAGATTCTAGAATTTTATAATGTCGATAGTCTAGATAAAATCATAATAATATATAATTTCAATTTATTAAAGTGATGTTTGAAAACAGAGATGTCAGGATAGACTATATTTTCGCACAAGATCAAATTGGTGATGTTTTCACAAAGGCTATGTGAAGGGAAATATTTTAATAGTTATGTATATAGATTCATTTTTAGAATTTCTATATTATCTATATAGTTTTGGATGAACCATACAATTTATTATATTTTCTTTTCAAAGGGAGATAAAATAAAAACTCATCTGACACCTAGATAAGGAATATAATGTTGGGTTGTTGTAAAAAGAGAGAGAATTTATGGAGTTGACTAAGGAAGATTCAATCAAAATCATTATCTACAACACCATTTTCACTATGGGATTAATTTGAATGGATAACATTTTAATATTTAGTGTTGTGGTGTAAGGGTTTTTCTATTTGATAAAGTAAGTTATTTGATAAAAATTGATGACTTAATTAGAGTAGAAATAAATTCATATAGAATACTAAATAACATAATATATTTTTAATGGGTTGTAATTTTTAATAAAAAATCATATGTGAATAATTTAGGAGAATTGAAATCTTTTGATAATGTTTTTGATTTTTTTTTGAGAATTTTACAGATGATTTCTATAGGTTAGGGGTTGAAATGGAGAAATATGTATTTTATAAAAAATATGTAAGATAATTGAAAAGGGAACACGTATGATAAACTAAGGAAAAAGTTTCGAAAAGTACGATAGATATTACACTATAATACATAATATTAAATTCTATGTACAAAAGAATAATCTTCCTCGTCATAATAATAATTATATATTTAGAAAATATATGTAATATATCAATGCTATGATATAAGAGTTACAAAGATAATAAATTAGGAATATTTTGTAAACCGAGGAAGAACTATACACCATAAGAGGGGTTTTGAGTGTTAATTAGCATGAATATAAATTTCTTTTTATCTTATGTTGTATTTAATCATGTCTACACATTGAAAAATACATATTAAATCTATCAAAAAATAAAAAATAAATGAAAAATATTAATGTAGCATAGACATTAAGATTTTTACTCTATTCACCAACAATTGGATATATCGAAGATACACTTATCGATTTTGCATTGATGTATTAAATAACCACTACTATACTCCTTTTTTATTATATATTTTATGATGGAATCACTGCTTATCTGAGGTCTATAATATTTTTATGTCTTCTAATAACATGTTATTAAAAGGGTTAAAATTATTATATAAACACAGAAGTATAACTAATTGAGATATCAAACAATTGTATAACACACAACAAAAACGAGCATTCCCTATGATTTAATATTCTTCATATCCATATCGTTAGTGTTATATAGAATGACTATTTCTTAGAAGAAAAATATTTATTTTAATTTTTTGTAATCAACCTCAATTATCAATTAATGATATTCAATGAAGTGTATATTGGTTCAATCTACATCAATTTTTCCAAAATCATTACCACCCCTCTAAAATCTATGTTACCTACTCTTCTTCACAACATATTACATTATATCTAGATAATATTTTTATATTAAATAATAAATTCAATCTATAATCATCTTCAGTAATCATATATGTAAAATATTTCCACAAAAGTGTTACACATTTAATCTCTACTATATAAAATTGAAAAATTATTCAATTGATATGCTAATAAAATCCAAAATATAATGAGATAGACAAGTAATCAAACATGTTCAACTTATCTACATTCAATAAATAACAAATGGAAATATAATTCATTACCTGATCTATTTGTATCTTCATCGATTATATTTAAATAGATATTTTTTCATGGATTTATATAGGTTTTCATAGAAGGATCCTAATTTTTTTACTCATATATCATATAGAGTAACATTCTTTAATTCAACACCTTATTCTTTTCAATATATCACAACATAGTTTATTCATGATTTCTTCGGTCCTTAAATAGGCAATTCCATTGTGTAATGTTTCACGATTTGTGTTGGATTTTAGGTCTAATAACCTATAATTTTTAATTTATATTATATAAATATTTAAAATTTTAATATTAATAAAAAATATCATATAAAATATTTTCCACCATTCTACAAGAAATGAATGTCATAATGTCATAGAGTATATATCACATAAGAAAGGGTCATAATAGCTCCCAGTTATGATTAGAACTAATAAGTTATATGAATATATTCCAAAAAGGATGTCCCAAATTTAGATATAATTCTATGATTGGTTATACAATATATTTATTTTCTTATGTGAGAAATCATAAGTGGATAATACATTATCTCATGAAGTTTACACTTGGTAATATCCAATATGAGAGACTATGAGGAAAAATCGACTATTTAGAATTCCAAATGTTGTAACTCACATACATTTATGTAATGATGTAGATGATGATGATCATTGTTCATGTTAAATTGGATAAATTAGATTCACCATAATTAATGTGAATTAATTAATAATATGATGATGAATATGCCTCCACTATAATTATGGAAGTTGATATCCTAGCCTATTTGATTGGGATATAATGGTTTGTAAATTCCATGACCACGTGGTTTGATGAGATTATTTCATATTGTAAAAGAAATACATATCATGAAATTAGGTTGATGGAAAAAGTATTAAACATTATTTATGAGATATCTAGAGAAAGAGATTATATTACACATTGGGTTTTCATAAGTAAATTTCATTGTGGAAAAAATTACTTCTATATCTATGGTTGAATTGACCTGTTACTAGATTGAAATTATTGAATTTAATAGTTTCCACCTAAATCCACTCATAAGGAAGCATATAGGGCCACACACTAAGCATATCCTTTGGTCACATTAAAATTTTTCATGAAGATAATAGATGGAATAAATAATATTCTCCCGATTGAGAAAAAAATTTAAGATATTTTATTATCCATATTTATTAAATAAATGTTTATTCACTAGGTAGTTATTTAATTAAATGAGTATATAATATTTATTTATATATTTTTTCAAAATGTTATAAATAAATAAATATTTAGTTATTTAATGATTATTTAGTAACATAAATAAGAAAAAAACATACTTATCTACCATATTGATAATATAATATTTATTTAATCAATTATTGAATGAATATATATTTATATTTATATTTATATTTAATAAATGTTGAGTATGATAATATTGATGAGGGTCCATGTATAGATAGTTATTTTCTAGATATATACAATATTTATTATTGTGCTAATTTCTACATGTCATGGGAAAAATTATATTTTGTTTTTATTTATTATTGAGGTCCTATGTGGAATTAAATAATATTTACCCTTAACTTTGATTATATTAATTGATTGATATACAATTTTTGAAGAGGATGATCATTATGCAAAATATTACCAACCTAGAAAATTCACTTCCAATGAATATCTTCTCCAGGGTTTTCTATAAAGCATGCGAGAACCACTTCCTCCATCTCTCATCCTATAAAGACATAGAAGAAATATGAGATTAATTTAAGACATAAGTAACATAAATCTGTGATGTTGAACAAAATCAAGATGATTTATTTTCCAATCTAGTATTTGACATTCTATCAACAACAAAATGTGGATCACCACTGGTGTGGTATTAATTTTTTTCCTTTCAAACACAATGATAATGAAATAAATTATTATCCAATGATCTAAACTTTAAACTAAGAATAAAATCATTTATGCGGTAATATTTCATCATTTGAAATTAAATTAATTATAAATTCAACATGAAATGAAATATTTGTTCTATAATTTATCATCAATTTATTTGGAATGATTTTACTAGTCTTGGAGTCTACATTATGTGAATTATATAGTCTCTTGAACATGACAAAATTTGAGTTGGTGAGAGTCTAATATGCCCTTTTACTACATCTGAACCCTTAAACTGTTATTAATATGGTCACATTTATGTTTATAATTATTTGTTTATTATTTATTATTTATGTTTTTATAGGTTATTTTTCATTTCAATAAGATCATTCTTATAATCTAATTATCATGATCTATTTTTACATTTCCATTTCTCTATAATATTACCCAAATTTTGTTAAAAAATAAATGATACACTTTCAAAGAACCCATTTGTAACTATCGATTATTTATGGATTGATAATACAATAGTACACAATGTGCGGTCCAAAGGTACATGACATATACCCTTGTTCATTAAACCAAGAAGACTCGTTTGGATTCAAATTAATCATATATTACTTACATTGGTAGTGAATTAATTTCATACCATGTATTGAATGGATAGTCTGGAACATGGTTTTTATGACTACTATTTATTTAACATGATTTTATACCAAGAAGTCCAGACCTTTTCATAGAAAAATGTTGAGTCGAGATGCACTATATTTTTATTACAGGACATGTATTGACTAGAAACCACAAAATTGGGAGGTCACATGGTGTTTGACAACTATAAAAATCATTTAACTCATTTATACCCACCAAAATTACATTCCAAATCCCAACGCGGGTACATTTGACATATATTGAGTGGGATACATGACATGCAACATAATGAACACATAATATATCCAACCTGCTTATGTGAAATATTAATAATTAATTTATTACACCATTAAAAATCCTTATTATTTTCCTAGAAGTATTTTATTGAAAGGATATTCCATATTATATGTTTTATCTGATATTAATTATATGATTTATTTCCATTTAAAAATCAAAGGTATAATTCATATATGGTCATTACATTTTATATAATCTTCATACATTATATCAATACACATAATATAGTTTTCATATATGTTGGTTTTAATTTATTGAAATTAATTTCCATAAAATTACATCACATGTCATGTACATGATATATCATGTGAGTTCACTATATAGAATAGGGACTATGTTGGGGTCTTCAGACTGGGATTATATGTGATTCTTCCATGAATAAGATTTTCACATAAATTTTCAAATATTAAATAAAATTAATTTATTTAATTTACTTTAAATATCAACAGATAAGAATATATACGCCATATTGTATGAAGAATAAGGTAAAATGAATTAATCGATTAAAAATATTATTAATTAGATAAATTCGCATTAATTTTATATATTTGAAGAACAGATTGAAAAAATTTCTAGCCAGTTATTTTGAATATATGGCCATTTTATATAAATGATTAATCGTGATATTAGACAAAACATATTTATATTTTAGTTTTATATAATAATTGTTTGAATTTTTTAAAATAACTTATTAAATTAAATTTCATGGCCTATGTGTCGTCCCCCCTCCTTCATTATGTGGGACATGCATGTATAAGGTCGTTTTATATGAATTATACTTAACCATTCATTTGGTTCCCTTCACCTACATGTGAGTAAAAATATATATAATGGATGGAGTATCCTGGTGGATAGAGGATTTTCATTTTTTATATGATGGGGAACTAACCTTGGTGATACATATAATGAATGTTTTAATGGTACAAGTGATGCTTAGACTGGTAGAAGGACATTATTTCCATAGGGTCATTGGTTGATTTGATATCCAATTAGTATATATAACAATAAATAATCCAATGATCAATTCATTTTATTAATTTATTTTTATATGATACATGGTTTAGTTTTTGGAAACTAATCCCTGTTCACATAAATAAATGGATTAATGTAAGAATATTGAATAAAAATGAATGGAATATGAGTAAATATTTTATTGGGACATGTTTAATAACTTAGGTAAAACCCAATTATTATTAAAAATACATGTAAGGATAAAATAAGTAATTTATACATAACTAATAAAAATACCTCAATAAAATATTAAATTATAAAATTCCTTGTATTACCTGATTATGAATGAAACCATATAACTAAGCATTGGCTGCACCCTCATTTGGACACATGATTTTATCAGGGAGTTTCATATAGTTTATAGGTTGACTCTACCAAATATATATCAAAAGAGGTATCCCTCACTTCACCTGATGTCATTTGGAGGCCAATGCTAGTGAAATATGAATCATGATTTTATGATTAAGGAATCCACTAAATAAATAGATGATATACTTTTTAGTAGTTGGTAATACTATCTTCTTAAATATATTTGATCAACTGGCAAGGCCTTGAGTTGGGTTATGAGATTGAAAAAATGGACCGTTGAACTAGAATATCTACATGATAGGAAATTTCATTTCCAATGGTGGTAGTTGTCAGGACAAGATAAAATAGAGGGAGTCTAATAAAATTAAATTTATTAAATCATATCTAGTAATAAATTATTGTTCTGCCAATATTCTATTTCATTTTTTGTGAAAAAATGGAAACCTCAACTACTATATCATCAATGTTATCTATACTAGAAAAGAAAATATCTTAATTGGGCATTACTTATTTGAATGTTATAAATGATTTCATATTATTATATTCCATAAATAGAAGTATTATTTTTGTAACAATCCAACCCTATTTACCCAGAGTCAATGCATTATTACACCAAATTGTCATGATCCCATGAAATCAAGTCTCGAAAGACCAATTATTTTATTATCCATGGAGGTACTAGACACATACATATGTTTTAAATTACATTATGAAATGAGAAAACAACAAAATTGTGTGTCCTTTGAAAACAATCATATCCCATAACTTATTCCTTCATGTCATACATTATATACTTCTTCCAATATTTGGAAAAATAAAACATAAAAATGGGTCAACTTATATGCTCAGTAGGGATAACCCTATAGCAGAGACTATCATAAAAAACCTAAATATTTATTGAAATGTATAAGCATAAAACACACGCCTTTTAAACATAAACGTCAGAATAATATGGAAAATATAAATCGAATAATTCCATTTAATTATTTACATGGATATTTTAATAGTGTAATAATCACATGTAATATCAATAGATAATTTCATAATGATGGAATGCATAATGATGGACATCATAACCATATAGTCCTGGCCCGGTGCCAGGACTACAAATATGATATTTATGTTCTTGGGCCAATACACTTGTTTGTCTTATGAGTCCTACTGATGCATCAGGGAGCTATAGTAGGCTCCACCCATCACTTACTAAGTCAAATGCATTCGTCATATGAAAATTTTGAAACATAACATAATAATTCGTATTAAAACTAGCATAAAAAACGTTAATACTTTAATCAGAAACCATGAATGTGATAATTATAACACATCCACCATAAAAAAAATCAAAAAAAATTCAATATAATATGAATGATTTTATCATAATAAATCTACTTCAAAAAACTGTAATGTCCATCAAAGGATGATGACATATATGAAATCAAAACTATTTGAGAAAAATATCTCTTTTTATTTTGAAATCATTTAAAAGTTACATTATTATAAATAAAAAAGATGATTTAGAAAATATTCTGATAATATTTTATGCTATGCATTGAAGTCATTGTAATGGCGGGAAATAGCTGCACCCACCATATAAGTTAAAAACCATTATTTCCTTAATTTTTCGGAAATGGAATAAAGTAACTTGTTTAAAAAACAATAGAATGATTCCTTTCAAACCATTTTATAAAAAGCCAATGAAGTGTCTAAAATAATTTTAACCCAATATCTAGGAAATATTATAAATGTTTTTAAATAAAATTTTTAGAAACATAGTTGTGGATGATAAAGAAGTTCTATTAGATACTTACGCAAAAACTACCATGGATAAATAAAGAGATTGTAAAATTAACCCTTTCCGATTTAGTAACTTATGAAACATAAACCCCATGAAAGATGGATCATACAGTAAAGATATATATATACTAATAAATTAAATTATATTTCACAAATAATACAATCATGGGTAGTACATACACCAGAGAAAAGGAAACAATGGAAATATATCATGAAACTCACTTAAATAAAAATTGAGATAAAAACACCTTACCTTGTACTTTTAATTATTAGTGGGTAGGTTAATATTCATTATAATATTGAAATCATTGCTATTAAATTATAAAAAAACCACATACATAAATATGATATCATATATGATCTTTTTGTATATATTTTTTAATAATATTTTATTAGTATCAATACTTTTGTTGTTAACTAATTCATTTTCCTTTATATGTTATTTTAAAGTAAGTCATGTTTTTTATGGATAGGGTGTATTTGATTTATATCTATAATGATATTATTTTTTAAAAAATTATTTTTTATCATAAAATGAAATTTATTCTTGAATGGTTATGATGTGGAATGAATCTCATCATGTTCGTAGAGACAGTAATATGTACGTACGCAAATAGAAAATATCATTCTATTAAGGTCGAAATCATTTGTAATTGGTTGGTATATTAAAAATAAAGAAGAACTAAAAATCTATATTAATTATTTACGTCAATTGTACTCATTATTATACCCATCCAAATAATGAAGTGTTGAATAACAAACTACACCACGATGTGGAGATGGTAAGTTGTACGTACACAGGTATGGTGACATTGTAATTCATATGATGGATAGAATAATGAATATTATTTCACATTATTTTTAATAAATTAAACTATTTTGATGTTACTAGAGTTATTATTTTTGGTATGGAGACAAAAAATAAAGGGTAAGTTGAAGAAGAAAAGAACATTAAAAGAGGTGGTGAAATTCGTACCTCTTCTTCTGGGGCTTCCTTTTTTGGTTTGATCAATAGGCCTCCATAGGATGGCTTTCTGATCCATGTAAAGAGTCTAGTATTATTTGAGTGTAGTTAGGAGGATATTTTTAGAAGGTTTTGGCCAAGACAAATGGATTTGGAGGTGTGGAAGTAAGATAATTGGAAGTACCCTCTTATAAGAGAGGTGAAGGACACTTTATGATAATCTTGAAATGTTATTTTATTGTAAAATTATTTCCAGTTTCTAATGGATCAAAATGAATTCATTTAGATGATAAGGTGTAGATAGGTAGAAAACATCTCAAACAATATGTTTTATACATGTTTGGGTCACCATATTAACTATACTATTTAGATTTAAATCTTTGTTAAATAATTTAACTTTTACAATGTCTTCTTGTATTATTATAATACATGGTTAATAAACATACTAAAAACTTCCAAGATAACCCCAAGTGGTTCATTAACGACATATCTACCATTATAAAATTCCTTTTATGATCCATATACATTTTGGAATATTATATCATATAATAATATCGTATTTTTAGAAAAAACTTATTTATGTCAATTTTGTCACGATTTAGTATTTGGTTTCTTAGAAAATAAAAAAAAGTATTACTTAGAAAAAAATATTAAATAAATCCTATCATGTCATGTTCACCTATAAAATTAGTTTAAGGCATCAAAAGTATCAATTTACATTTATTTGGATATTTATAATATCAATTATTTTAATCATTCATTAATAAGGTAATTACGACATCATCAATGTGTCATAAATAAATTTAATTATATATTTTGTAAAAATTATAAATAAAACAACATGATAAAGGAAATTATTTTACCTTTCTAATAAATATTTATAGTCGAATTTATCTTATGTATTACCCGATATTGAAAATGTCTAATTTATTAAGATTTGAATTTAACACTTTTAAATCTACTTTAAATAAAATAATAATAAATGTCATAATCTAATACAAGTGGATCAAAAAGGATCATATTTTATTCCTAATGTTGATTTTGGTTGAAAAACACTTATCAAATAGAATTAGAACATGTGTTAGGGTAATTATAATATCAATTTTAGCTTTAATTACACTATTTACTTTTAACGGTGGTAAATAAAAATCAAAAGCTATTATTCAAATAAAATTATTTTCATTCTATTGAACTGAATTTTACATAGTGATTTCAATAGTGTCTCTCGAATACTTTAAACACAATTTTCAAAAGGGGTAAAATTGCATTTTTAGGCAAATTTTATAATGTTCTTAAATTGTGGGTAAAAGATGTTAAAAAGTAATATAAAATTTTAAATATATAATAATATTATAAAATGACATCAATGAATTAAATTGGACTAATATAGGTGTTATTTATATATTTTTATATTAAAATAAATTTAAATTAAAAATATTTATTTAAATAAAGAGCCATCTTTAAACAATATCACATTGTTTAACATTATTCATAAAAAATTTAATGTTTTTATAAAATACAAAAAATTCAACCAAATCTAATTCTGATATTCCAAATTATAAAATGAATTATATTTTATAAAAATTAAATACATAAAAATTGTATTAATTAATTTTAAAAAATATTTCATGTTGTCCAAACCAGAAAGTGGGTTTTTGAGAAGTAAAAACTATTAAAAGATTGATATGCGTTTATGTCCAATTTAAATGTAAAATTACTTACAATGACAAAATTCTGTTTAAATGATAAAAAATAATCTAATTATACTTCAAAACCATTTAAACGTATAATTTATCACTATATATTATTTTGTTTAAATATGTAATTTTCAATTAAAATTTAATATTTTTACTATTCATCAGAATATTAATGCTATCAGAAAAGCACCGAAAATTTATCAAAACTAATTTTTTATATCCCGAATCTAAAGAAGAAGTTTATTTTTTTCAAATTGAATATATTAAAGTGTCAAATATTTTATTTAAAAAAGGTTCTCCATTAAATGGTGTTATAATTGTAATATTTTAAAAATACTTCTTTTATTTGAAAAATGGAATTTGTAATTTAATTATGTATAAAAACACATAATATGGATGTTAAAATTATATGATGTATATAAAATTCAAATATCAGTTAATATTATTCATAACTATTTTTTGAACAGCTAGTTTTGTAAGTCGTGGTGCGCTCGAACTCAGTGTTGCATGTAGCACAAGCTATTGAATTACTTTTAATGAAAATAAATTACAATGAAATCTTGGGTTGTTATATTCTTACCCCCATTTGGAAATTTCATCCTTACGATTTCTAAAATTCAGCTAGGGAACTTTATTGAAAGTCTATCATCGAAAAAAGATTCAATAAAACTATCAATTTAAAAAAAATAAAGAGAAGTTCCATGGTCACAAAAGATAACCCATACTTGGATTACATGTAGGGAAACATGGATATGGATGTTAAAATAAGTGTCATGATCTAATGGAGGGTTATAGAAAACACGATCTGGAAAAAGTTAACAACAAGAAAACTAAAAACATGTGATGGGTTAAACGGTCATTAGTTTCCCAATAGGAAATGTAAACGGAAAATGTTTCTGTTTTAATTTCACTTTCATAAAGTTGAGGAATCTATTTATGATATTTACTACAGATATAAAGAGATATTGATATATTTCATGGGTATCTTCATCTATTAATAAATTTCAACCACTAACTCATCTTTTTTCCAAACAATGAGTATTCAAGATGAATAGGTCACACCTGAAGTGGTAGAATAAACTTCTAGAGAATCACATAATCCAGAAACGTTGAACTAAATTTTACCATTTTCATTAGAGATTAACTGAAACTATATGTTTAGTACAAGATCATATAATCCTCTAAATGAAAAATCCTTTATAGAAAGAAATACTAATGTTTATTTCCAAATTTAAACAAACAATACCCAAAGTTGAATAAATACCATTCAATAAACAATGCTCCTTAAAATGATTCAATAAAATATAAACTATGATTTAAAACCAAATCTCAAAAGAATTTAATCACATAGACTTTCATTGTAAATCTGCACATTTTTTCCAAATAACATCAACTTCTCTTAAAGTCTCACACACAAGTTTAATTAACCAAATCACAAATTCTCTAAAATAGGTTAATAATTTCCATTAATAACCTGAATCTATATAAAAACATATATTCTTCCAAAATAAAAAAACCTCCATTACTCCTCAAATGAAATCCCATAGTATTCTTATTTCCTTAGTCATATAGTGTTCCCAACAGAGCGTATGTCTTCCAAAATAACTTTTATCACTTATTCACCAAATCAATTTCCTATACGAAGAATATACATTTTATAAAACATAAGATCCCAAATCAACTTTCTAATGATCAATAATATCATTTAACTAAAAATAATTAGTCACACTGACCAGGGACATCACGTAGTCCATTTATTAGGCGATAAATCCTAGTATCACTTTGGTTGTGGGTTTTATGCATGTAGCATTGTCTGACGTGATGGGTTGTCATAAGGTCTTCTTATTCTACTTTTTCAAAAACTATATTTTATAAAATTCCTAAAATGAGATAAATTCTTCAAAATAACCATAACATAATTTAACCAAAAATTTTATCTCTTACCTTGAATTTTCATCCCATACATTAATAACCTTTAATGGACTCAAATTCAAGGATCATAGAAACCCAAATAGTTCTTCATAAATATATCCACAAAACAAGATAATTCTTCCTCAAATATAATTTTTACATAACAAACTGTAAGGTTATACATATAAGAGAATAGTCTTCCAAATTAATCTTGTCAACAAAGAGAATTAATAATTTTAAACATTTAACAATCCATTTATTTCCACAAAAGTTCTTTGATGACATAGTGGTTATCTTATAGAATAGGGAATTAACTCAGGTAATCCCAAGGTCTCATTCATTTAAACAAAATGATTGTAAATGGATTCTTAGGATCATTGTTTTCTTCCATAGTACTATTCATTTTTTTCTCAGCAATTCTTTACATTATGCCCTTTTTTCAACACATAAAGAATTTCTATTTTCTATTGAGACACTTTACTTGGTGTATCCTTCCACATTTCCAACATGATATGAATTGAGCTTTCATTTCTCCAATTTCTTCACTGTTGGATATCTTATCGTTCTTTTCCATTCTCTTCTCTGTTGAGTTTGGGATATGGTTAATGTATATGTTGTTGATCATATTTTTTGAAACTTGATTTGGCATGAACAAGATATATTTTACTCCTATAAAAATTTCTTTTACATTATCATTTACACCATCATTCCAACCTTGTAAGTCATGTTAAATGTTACAATGACTTCCTTGGAATCTAACCATTGACTAAAACCAGAATGCATAGTGTGAGCCATAAAATAATTTAGAGATTATAACGACACCTTATTTTGAATGTAAAACTCATTAGGATAAACATAGGTTATTTTTTCTCATATTATATTAAAATCCACCAAATCGGTCTGTACTGAAAATGAAAATTATCCTAAGCATATCCCATGGGAGTTTCATAACCAACAGTACCACAAGTCTCATTGACATGCACATGTTCTCATTCGAGTCTATCTCAAAGCTTTGTTTTTGAGTTTTAACCTTAGGTAAATATTGGCCAGAGCTGCCTCTACCTTCTTGTATCTAGATAGGGATTATTTCTTGGAAAACGAAAATAATATTTATATTACCAAATTGTTTCTATGTTCTTATATACTAATCTGGAAAATATATCATATGGTAGTGTTTTCTAATCATAGTTTTTCTAAATATACTATCCATGGTTTGTACTAAACTTACTCTGATATCAATTGTAATTCCCAAACCCTAGTTACCCAATGTTGGTACATTATTAAATAACATTGGCATGACTACAATAAATCAATTCTAGAATGACCTATTAGTTTAGTAGCCTTGGATATACTATATACATATATATGTTTTACATTACAATATGAAATGGAAAAATAAAAACATTATGTCTTCTTTGAACAAACTCCTATACCATAGCCTATTCGTGCATGCCAAAAATAATATACTTCATAACATCCTAGAAAAAATAAAACATAAGGAAGTTGTAAGATCATATGCTCACTATGGATAACAATATAGCGGAAACTATCATTAAAAAACATAAACATTTAAGAAAATGTATAGTATTAAAACACAATCCTTTTAAACATAAAATTCATCATAATATGGAAATGATAAATTAGATAATTACATTTACTTATTCACATCGATATTTTACTAGTCAAATAATCACTTTTAATATCAATATCTAATGTCATAATGATGGAATGAATAATACCAGATATCATAACCACGTAGTAAAGGCCTCATACAAAGACTACAAATAAGAGTTTTTTCAAGGCCATGTTCCAAGACACTAGTTTGTCTCACGAGACCTACTGATGCATCAATGAGCTATTTTAGGCTCCACCTGTCACATTAGATGTCCAATGCATTCCTCCTATGAAAAGGTTGAAAAATAACATAAACATTCATATTAAAACTAGCATTCAAAATGTTAATAATTTTACCATAAACCTTAAATGGTATAAAAATAACACATCCACAGTCAAACATATGACAAAACCATCAATACAATATGTAATATTGTATCATAATAAATCAACTTAAAAAAATTGTAAAATCTATCAAAGGATGTTGACAATGATGCAATCAAAACTATTTGAGAAAAATATAAATATCTATTTTAAAATAATTTCAAAGATACATATTTATTTAAGAAAACATTTATTTTTAAAATATTATTACATGCTTTTAAGGGATTATTAGAAGGTGTTGTAATAGTGTAAAATAGTTGCACCCCCCATATTAATTAAAAAACATTCTATCCTTAATTTTTGTAAAATGTCATAAAGTACCTTGTTTGGAAAATGACGAAAAGATTCCATTAAAAACATTCTATAAAAAGTCCAAAAAAAGTATAAATTAATTTTAATCCATAATATAGGAAATATTAAAAATTTTTTAAAATACATTTTTATGAAACAAAAATATTGATGATTAAGAAGTCCAAGTAAATACTTATGTAAAAACAACCTCAAGAAAGATAAAGAGATTGTAAAAGTAACCCTTATCGATTTTGTAACTTACGAATCATACACCCCATGAAAGAAGTATTATTCAATGAAGATGTAAATACCCATAAATTAAATTAAATTACACAAATAATACAATCATGGGTAGTACATACACCATACAAAACTAAATAGTGGTAATATAGCATGAATCTCATGGGAATAGAAAGTGAGATGAAAACCCATTACATTGTAATTTTCCTTGGTATAGGGTAGGTAAAACTCTTATATAATGGTTAAATCATTGTTATTAAATTATATAAGAACCATATACATAAATATTATATCATATATTATCTCCTAATATTTATTTGTTAATGATATTTTCATAGTTTCATTGTTTTGGGTGTTAACTGATTCATTTTCTTTTATATGTTTTGTTAGGTAAGTCATGCTTGTTATGAATGTGATTTATTTTATTCATATCCAGAATTATACTATGTTATTAAAAATTATTTTTAATCACAAAAGTTAAATTATTCATGAATTGTTATGATGGGGAATGAATCTAATCGCGTTCGTGGAGATGGTAATCTGTACGTACGCACGAGCGACAATATCGTTATATTGATGGTGAAATTGTTTGTAATTTAATGGTATATTACATATACAGTATCATTGAAATTTGTTATTTATTATTTAAATCAATTATACTTATTATTTTACCCATCCAAATAATGAATTGTTGAATAAAAAACTACTCCACGTCGTGGAGATGGTATGCCTTACATATGCATGTTTGGTGACTTTGTCGATCATAGGATGGATAGAATAATGAATAAGGTTGTACCATATTTATAATAACATCACTATATGTATAAGTTATTTGATTTTTTTATGAAACAACAATGAAATAGGAAGTGGAAGAAGGAAAGAACATTGAAAGAGGAGGGGAAATTATTACCTCTTCTTCGAGTGATTCCATTTGATTTGATCAAAAGGGCTCCATAGGTTGGAATTATGATCAATGTAAGGATTATAGGTTGATATTAAGGTATATGGGGTAATATTTGGGCATGGTTTGGTTGAGCCAAAGGAATTTGGAGGTCTGAAATTTAGAGAAGGGGAAGTAAACTTTTATAAGAGAGGTGAGGGTTACTTTAGGAAAATATTGAAATATGATTTTATTGTAGAATTATTTTTGGATTCTAATGGATCCAAATGAATATATTTATAGTCTAATGTGGATAAGGGTCTCCAACCTCTCAACCAATAGTTTTTAGATATTTTTGAGTCACTCTATTAACCATATCATTTATATTTAACTCTATGTTTAATAGTTCATCGTTTACCATGTCTTCTTGTATTATTATAATACATGGTTAATAAACTTACTATAAAATGAAAAGTGAACATAAATTGATAAATTAATGAAATATATATCTTTAAAAACATTCTTTAGACAATCGTTGTATTATTAGGAATATTATATAATTTAATAATATATTATATGTCTTAAGAACTCATATATGTGAATTTTGATACTATTTAGTATTTGGTTTTTATAAATGTAAAAAAACATGATGACTTTGAATAATATATAATAAATCAATCCTAAAATTTCATATTAACCTATAAAATTAGTGTAATGCCTCAAAAATCTCAATGTAAATTTATTTGTATATTTATAATATACATTATTTTAATCATTCATTAATAAGGTAATTACTTCATCATCCTTATGTCATAAAAATATTAAAATATTTAATGTATAAAAATTATAATTAAAATAACATGAATTAGGAAATTGTTTTTATTTCAAATTAATATTTATAGCAAATTTATCTTATATATAACCCTTTATTAAAAATGGTTTAGTTATTAAAAATTGAATTTATGTCTTTTAACTATAATTTAAATAAAATAATAATAAATGTCCTAATCTAATCCATATACATCAAATGGGATCATATTTTATTCCTAATTATGATTTTGGTCTAAAAACAATTATCCAATAGAATTAGGACATATGTTAGGTTATTTAGAATATCATTTTTACCTAAAATTACCCAATTTAATTTTAACCATGGTAAATAAAATTTCAATGTAACTATTCACCAAGTATTATTTTCACTATATTGGACCACATTTTACTTACTGATTTCAACTGTGTCTCTCATATTTATGAAATTTAGTTCACAGAAGTGGTAAAATTACGTTTAATGAAAATTTGCAAATATTCCTAGAAGTGGCGTAAAAGACGTTAAAAAGTTCAATAAAATTTTACATATCAATTCAGACTATAAAATGAATTCAATGAATTAAATTGGAATACTATAGGTATTATGTATCTATTTTTACTTTAAATTAAATTTAAATTGAAAATAATTATTTAAATAAATAGTCATCTTTAACTAAAAACACAATGTTTTCACTATTGGTAAAAAATTGGATGATTTTAGAAAATTAACAAAACTTCACTTAATGATAATTTTGATATTTCAAATTCAAAAAATATTTCTAATTTACCAAATTCAAAAAATAAAAATTGTATTAATTAATTTAAACAAATATCCCCATTGTCAAAACCAGAAAGCAGGATTTTGAGAAGTAATAACTATCAAAATATTGATATGTGTTTATGTCCATTTTAAATGTAAAATTACCTTCAATGTCCTAAATTTAATTAAATGATAAAAATATAATCTAATTATACTTCAAGTCCATTTAAATGTATAATTTAACAATATAAAATATTTTTGTTAAAAAGGTTTTTTTCAATTAAACTTTATAATTATTCACTATTCCTCGAAATATAAAAGTTATCAGAAAAGAAACGAAAATTCATATAAAATAAATATTTATGAACCACTACAAAATAAGAAGTTTATTTTTTTCAAATTGAATATATAAAAGTGACAACTATTGGATTTAAAATGTGTTCTCCATTAAAAGGTGGTAAAATTACAATTATTTAAAAATACTTATTTTGACTGATAAATTGAATTTGTTCTTATATTATGTCTAAAAAACACATAATATTGATTTTAAAATTATATGGAGTATATAAAATTCAGAAAGTAGTTAATACTATTCATAACTATATTTTGAACAACTAGTTTGGTAAGTCATGGTGCGCTCGAACTCGGTGTTGCAGGTAGCGCATGATATTGAATTACTTTTAATGAAAATAACATACTACAAAAACTTGGGGTGTTACTACTTGATAGATTACATTATACCTAATCCACCAACTATTATGGTGAGTGAGAAAAATATTCATGTCTATGAAAAAACTTGGTTGATTCACTCAATTGATAGTGGGTTTTGTTATCATCTATGCCAACTAAACTCAAAAACGGTCACTAAGATAAAAAATAATACATCATGGCAAATATTAACCAAAACTATTGTTATGAGAGAGCATGATCATATCGATTTGAGATTTATAGATTTATGATTATATGAAAACATTGAGAAGGTGAACCAGTAGGGTTTCACATAGTCAAATTTAATGGAACAGTAAGTATCTCAAAATTATAAGGTTTAAACTACCCAAGGAATTTTTTCAATATATCATCCATCCTCACTCGATCAGATATTATCCATATTTTTTAATAATTTTAATATAAACATCATTGACAATCCTCTTCGACATATCCATACATTTCTTTCCAAATTATATAAGTTCAATAAGATTGAAAATACTTTTATCTATAAAGTGAATAAGAAAATTGAAAAAGTATGAGGTATTAATAAAAACCCTAAATATAACTATTCGATACAATACCTGAGCTTGAGAATGAGGATAAAGGGGTTATAATGTGAGTAAGATACTATCTGTTGAACATGTGAAAATAAGGGCCACTGGAATATGATTTTCTCCCAAACAAGGAAGTAACTGGATAATTAGGTGCATAAATTTTCTATTTAAATATATCCATTTAAATATATTTCTTATTATATATAACATGGGGTCTTAAATTTTTTATCAAAACATATGAACATAGAAAATTCAGAAGGGTTTCTTATGGACAGGTGGATCTAAGAGCAACAAACTGGGGTAGACCTACTTTTGTGGTTGTTCGATATTACCACCTCACTTTGATAACGAGAATAATATTGGTTTTAAGATTTATTTATTATTTGTTTCTTATTACTAAAAACATTATTTCTATTCCACACATGATACAGATGTATTTTTTTCAAATTTGTGAATAACTGTGACTTTTTTTGTAAATATAATGATTATATAGAGATGAGCATAACCCGAGCAGGACAGGCGACAATGACCTTGCTCCGGTGATGGAGGTTCTTCCTCCCCCCTTCCCAATGGAGGGGGGGGGAGATCTTTCTCGATCATTGTCTCAGATTAACCCTCATTCTTTCATCCGCTTTTCTAATCCCAAATTTCTGACATGTTCCCATGCATCTTGATTTTCCCTAATGTTCCAGATTTGTTCCGTGGAGCACCTCAACTCTCATTAGAACCTTCAGAATTCAACTCTTATACAAATCTTTTTAACTTGACATTGGTGGCTCGGTTTCATTAGCAGTGTCCCTCAGTTGATGCTTTTGATGGTTTTGTATTTAAAGCCTGGAATCTTTAGGATCAGGCAGTGATTGGTTTTCCTGATCGAAGGCATATCATGATCCAATTTGGGTATATGGATGATCTCATCACTGCGTGGATTAAAGCTCGTCGACGGTGTAGAGTTATGCCTTTCTTTCTTCTTTGATGGAATTTTTAATTTCATAAGCATTGTGATAATCTGACTACGGTGATTTGGGTACGATTCTCTTACCTCCCTATAATATTCCATAATCCTTCCATTTTGGCTATGATAGGGAACATGGTTAGCCATTACTTGTGCTCTGATACCAAAACTAATGATGTGTGTCGTCCCATCTACCCTCACATTTTTGTGGAGATTGATGTCTCCAAGCCTCCGGTTGATTCGGAATGGATTTCTGATGGGCAAGAATTCTAGTGGGAATAGGATGTTAAATTTGAGTCATGGATAGACTAATGTAGTTTGTTCCATTGGATGGGTCTTGGTGTCTCAGCTTGCAGAAATGGTTCTCTGAATAAAAGGGTGTGCAACCGAGTGAGGGATGGATTGGTTGCTCATAATGGTGTTACTGTGGGGAGTTTGCATATGTAGGGGCATGATCAGTTGGATGGGGGGTTTCATGAAGGGAAATCCATGCTTCCTCGGCATGAGGTGGCGAATTTAGTGGAAAGTGGGGTTACTAGCATAGAGGATGTGTTGCAGAGACCAGGTGTGGAGCCTCCTGGGCTGAAGGTTAGTGATATCTTCACCAGGTTGAAGCAGGACTTGAGTATGTTTAGATCCATGAATGGTAATGGTGACTCTCCTACTGCTATCAAGGATTCAAGTGGTATTTTTGGAACTTAAATGTACTCCCTGATGGAATGTGCCCAAATGGATGTGAGTAACATTTTCGAGAGGGATGCTCCTTTAGAAGATGTTGTTATGAATGTTGCAGGCCTGGATGGACAAACTGGTGGTGTGGCCTCTCTCTGCCTGGACCCTGTGAGTGTACCTGCCGAAAATGATGCAGTCCAGGATGAACAAGCTCATCAAATGGATAATGGGTTCCTGTAGCCGGATGGGAAAAACTTTACTCTAGTGATGGAAATTGTAGATGGTAGTGGTACATCGATGAAGATTCCAGCTGGGATACATAAAATTTCTGGGAGGCAGGCGGCAAATATTGAGCTTGGTAACCGTTTTGCTGGCCTGGTGACTACTGACATGGTTTTGGATCATGAGCAGGGTACTGAATGGACTCAGGTGGAGAAAAATTCTGCATCTTTAGGTGCTGGTGTTGAGTCAAGGGCAATTTCTATTGGTAACTGTGAACAAGAATTGGAGACTGGGAAGCCCTCTAATGCTAAGGCGGGACCTGCAATAAATGAAGATAGTGGTTCACTGCTAGATAATATAGGTGGAGATTGTACTGTGATGAAACGAATGCATGGTGTCTATGATTTGGTTGATCATTCCCCTGTCCCTGATATGATGGATGCTAATAGCCAATCTCTACCGGATCAGGGAATGAGGGAAGATTATCTGGTGGTTCACGTTTCTGGTAAATGGGGGAGTTATTCTGATAGTGAGATAGAAAATGATGGTGGTATGGTTCATCCCACTTATAGTTATATGGTTCAGGGTTACAAAAATAAAGTGTCTATGAATGATAAATTGATGACTGACCCACCACGATGAAGGCCGTGAAAAGACTATTCTCACTTACCAATACCTCTAGCTACTAGATCTTCTAGCATAAAGGCCGGATGGATTACACAATCTTCTAAGGAGGACCTTTATTTGGAGAAGCTCAATATTAGAAGGAAGTATGCTAAGATTTTGAAACATTATGAATTTTCGGAATGGGAATTGGCTACCGCAGAGGAGGTAGTATATCAGGGATGTAGCGATCGGTCTGATTTTTATCATATATAACTATCTTTCTCACCAAGTCGTGCCTTCCTGTTGTACTTTTCTTTTATTTTCAATAAATGGTCAGAGGACTGCCTCTGACTAAGATTTCTTGGTATAATGATTTAATGGTAAGGGACTTTTAAATAAAAACATTTATGTGTTATATTACCTAAAATAATAAATGTAAATAGATAATAAAATTAATTCCCTTGATTCATTCCACACCCAATTATAGAACATGGGATAGGTCATGTAAATAATTTTTTGTTGACCACGTCACATATAGATGAATATTTGGATTTATTTGAACTAAAACCACTTGGTGTTTGTCTTGTGTTTTTGTGATAAAAAATGACCAAGCCCCTATATGGTGGAATAGATGACATTGACACAAAAAATCTTGAATTTATACACATTGATGAGTGCAGACATTTTCCAATAAAATATATGGGAATATAATAATATATCAGAACACTTATTGATGGGATTATTTTGTATGGATAAATATACTCAAGGAGGTATGATTAATATTATTTTTATAGACTTAATTAATGTAAGAATGAATTAAATAACTATCTATAATACCCTGATATTTTAAAATAAAACTATGTTCAATAGAGTTTACAACATGAAACATTGAGCTTAAACAAACTCAAAAATATTATTATTTATATAGAACCATTAGAACAAAACTCTTGAATTGGATGATATAAATTAGATTAAATGAATTGTGACATATATATATAATGGTACTACATAATATAAAGGTATTGATTAATTATTAATAAAATAGCACCCAATATTTAGTAAATTCATTATATTTTTTAATAAAATATGTCTAATTCAAAATTAGATTTGGTTATTATTTGTGAGTGAAAATTTTAATTAATTTCTACAACGTCTATAAATTTCATTTTATAGAAGTGATATAATTTTTTAAATTGGGATATAAAAAATATCCTAGGATATTATTATAAAAAAATTTAAAAAATTTATTTTTTCTGTGAGTAGTGAAAAAATACAAATTTTTTCGAAAATTGTATTTTCTATTAAAGTATTTATAGTGTCTCATTTTTTTATTTATATTAAAAATAAATAGATTTTTTATTTTAAATAATCCAATTAATTTATATAGAATCAATATTTTATATAAAATGGATTCCATATTTCAATTATGATGGTTTATTGGAAAAACAATTCTAAAACATATTGTGATTAAATATTATAAAATGGATTCCATATTTGTAATTGTCTATACGTAATTGGGTAAATATTTCTGCATTAATTTTCCTTTGATGAATATGGATCGTTGTAAATATTTTTCACGTCGGTAGGGGTAAATGTGGTAATGAAGGATAAATTAATGTGATAAGTCTGTAAAAATCTATATAACACACAAATTATTTTCATTAGATTGTTTTTGTGCAAACATAATATACAAATATTCAGTGATATGGAAACATCATGAAATTATGTATTGATAATCACCTTGATATTATTTTAAATAGAGAATAAATACAAAATGGCACACTCTATTAATAACACTAATATATTTTTATAGAGATAAAAATAGGTTATATTTATTTATAAATGTTTCATTAAAGGATGAATATTTTTTTCTTATGGTTCTTTATTTTAAATTTTTAGTGATGAAAAATTACCTTAAATTATTACACAACGTTGAAAGAATCCTTATGGAAATAGTAGAAAAATCAATTAAATGATTTCTCAAAAATTAAAATTAATAAAACATGGATTAATTGCTTCATTATATGTATATATATATATATATATATTTTAAAACATTATAGTGATATTTTGAAAATTTATATTCTAATTCCATTATTATCTTGATGTCATTAAAGTCAAAATATTTGAATAATCATGAACTGAGTTTCCTTCTATTGTGAGTGTTCTTTGTTTTAATGATTCTTTTTCTGTGTTTCTATGGTAATATTCACTTAAAATATTTCTCCATTATTTTTTAATGTTTATAAAATATTACAAAAATTAAGATAATTTTCTTATTTTATTAAGGAAATTTTTTAAATTTTATTTTAATGTAATAGTCATCTAATTTAATATCCCTTTATGATTCATTTTCATCACATATAATATTATTATATGATACCATCCATATTCTATATTTAAATAAATGATTATGATTTTATAAAGGTATTTTAAAATACCCTTTATTTTCTTGGGTAAATAAAGTTATAATTGAATATAATCTATTATTAAAAGTTAGATGATGATAATGAAAGTATCCATGTGTTATATACATTAAAAAAATATGGAAATTAGCGATGATGATTTGAAATTTGAATATATATCATCAGTATGGGTGATAATAATATAGCGTATATGATAGGTTATCCTGATTCATCTCTCTAATGTATTAAGTAAAGTTCATTATCTTTAAAGAAAAGTAGAAGGGAGTTAACTACAGATGCTTCTCTTGTAGATTTAATAGGGATCTAGTTGCATATGACAAGAGTGAACAAGGATGATGAAGATAATTTTCCAAGATACCAACCCATTTTATCTATTCATTCTATGATTTATAATTGTTCTATTCATCATGATTAACATCGCAAGGATCATGACTAGTGATTATCATGACTCCTTCGTTTGAAAAAGATTAATTCCATTCCCCATCTTTAAGGATTCCAAATTTCTATGGGTATAAATTTTCATATTTTATTCTCATTCACTTTGATTTTTTCAATATACCCTTATTCTAATCGTATGTTCAACGATGAAATTCAATTTTTATTACTTATATTTACCCTTATTGAGAATTTGATATTTCCCTTTTATGTTTTTCATTTCCCAATGTTATGAATAATTATGTTAAATGAATTATTTTTAGAAATATTCACTTATTATTAAATTTATTGGAGATGTTGAAGACATATTGTCAAATCCTAAAATATGGTTATATTAGAAAAAAGATTAACTTTAGGACCTGAGTATTGATAAGAAGGGTTGATAATAATTCTCTAAATCTCTAAACCAAAAAGGTTCTCGGGTATCAAAGCCTTTTAATATTTTTAATGATGTTTTATGTCTTGGATACCTAATATTGGTTCATGTATTTTATTATCAAATCAAGAAATGTAATGATTTTGGTTAAAAAAATATATTTTCTTAAAAAGTCAAGTGTATTTTATTTTGTGAGAATATATTATAATTAATTTCTGTAAATTTACCAAATTTTATATTATGAAAATGATATCTATTTTAAAATCATAAAATTATAATTATCTTATGATTATATTTTGAGATTTTTCTGAAAAGAATATTTTTCCAGTGAATAGTGAAAATATATCTTTTATATAAAGGTATTTTTTCTACTATTGTTTTTAAAAATCTATATTTAACAATAAGTTAATTTTCAAATGTAATTAGTTCATTTTTATTTTCCATAAGGTGATAAATTTTATTTTAATCTATATTATTCATAATGTTGGTACTAAAATATTATTATACTTAAAAATGCATTTTTCTTAAATATCATTTTTATCGTGTTTTGAATGTTTGTACAAAAATTAATTTGTATAAATTGAATGGATTTTATTTGATGAAATTATTTCTATATTTTGGAGTCAACATGTCCAAATTTAATAAATACGTTATAATTATTATTGTAATTATGAATAGTTACTGTGGTTCATACTTGTCAACATGGTATGGGTAAATTGGGCAATTATGGTTAATAATAATGTGATAAGGCAATAAAAATGATCTAACTAAAACATAATTAGTGTTTTAATAGTTTATTTCAAATATCTTCATTATATATTCTAATAATTGGTAGCTTTGTTCCATTTCTCTTGGATTATGACTTCATTTTATATTAATTAAAAAATAAATACAAAACTTCATCCTCATTGTTTTAATATATATAAAATTTTTTTCATAGTTATATTAATATGTTATGTTTGGTTATACATTTTTATATTAAATATGAATAATGTTTTATTAATTTTAATTAATTTGATATTTATAGGTGATGAAATAATTACCTTTAAATTCTTATACAACACAAACATAGTGCGTGTGCCAACAATAGAAAAATAATGTAAATGATATAAAAAATAATTAAATCCATAAATTTTGTATTAATTATTATTTTACACGATTTTCTCAATTTATATAACATATTAGTGATATATTAAATATTTATATATTAATTAAATTACAATCGTAATTTCATTAATATCAAACTTTATGGATAGTCCTAAAATGACTTTGAAAGTGTTTTTTGTTAAATAATATTGTATTAAAAAATTTAATTTTTTTAATAATATTATATTTCAAAAATTTAATGCGATATTGTCTAGAATATGTTCCATTTTTTATTTATGGGTCACCTTTCAATTTATAAAAAAAATCTGGCCCCCAATAGGGTAAAAATAATTATTATCGCATAAAATATTAAAAGGGATAACAAGTTTGATAAAATACGTTATAAGGACTAAAAATAAACAAAACATGACTAAAATTTATTTAATGATTTTATTTAGACTCATAGTTAACTTATATGAGAAATATATCAATTTTTATCCACTTGATCCTGAAAAATAATTTATATTTACTTAATATATTATGTAATTATAAGGTTTTACCTCCACTTTATTATATAAGGGCACCACATATCCTCTCTTAAATAAACATATTGAGCCAATTATCTCAATTACACCATATAAACTACTTATTAAATTCATTATAAACATTCAATTGGCCTTGGTATTCCCAAACGACTCCCTATAGGGTCATTAAGGAGAGATTCAAAAGAGGTTCTTTAAAGAGGAGGCAATTGTCACAACAAATAATTTTCATTTAACTTCTTATTCTACCTCATTAAATTATACCCTAATCATTAAAATATAATATTTTTATTATCTATCATATTATAAGATTTAATTTTGTTAATTATATAACATTATTCATCTAATTTTCCATTTAATGGGGAATAGAAGAATTGTTCACGAGTACGTGTGGACTACCACCTCCACGATGCGATGTGTTTCAGTTTTCATCAACACCTCACAAAGATGGTTGTTATGATATATTAAATTAATATATTTGATATTCAAGATATAATTTTAATTATTTAAATATAATATAATATTTTCCCTCTAACCCTTCCACCCGTTAAAAAAGGACAATGTCACTTATTCATATGTATGGAGTTCCACCTCCATGGAGTAATGTGATACAATTTTCACTTCTAAATGTCATGAGTTGTTTTAATTTTTTTATTTATAAAAAATATATTAATTTCATGATTATTATTCAATATATTATTAAAAGATTGACCCTTTATCCCGGATCAACATACCAAAGTCATTTTTCTATTATGGACCGAACATCCTCAATGAACCTGATATGGACTTAATCGATTAAGTATTTAAATATGGAATATAAATAAGTTAAATATATGGTTTAATAAAAATGTAATAAATCTTTAAAATATTGTTAAAAAATAAATAATTAATATATGTTTATTATATGGGATTTAATGAGTCTTCTTAGTGAGTAGGTGCTCCAGGAAATGGATTTCTTACGTAAATTTTCATTTATTGGGTTATACTTTTACTTAATTAACCATGTTACAAAAAGATTATGTTTCCATTTATATATTATTGTATTTTGTTTTATTAAAACTTATTTAATACAATATTTACACTTAATCTCTTTATTTATCAATTCCGATATTATCGATATGATCACTATAAAGATTATTCATCTTAAAACTATATGATTAATAAATGACTCGTAATATGAACATAATTCCTTTTATAAAAATTCCATACTTACCATTGAGATATTATATCCAGAATTTTTATTTGACAATGATATTTAATGTTCCGTTCATGTTATATCATTCAAGGGATACTGATTCAAATTTTATAAATATGGAAGAATTTTCTGGGTCTGTATTTAAATTCTTTGAGATATAATTTATTTCATGCACCGTTATATATTTTATATGGGGTAATTATTACCACATGAATGCATTTTATAAAAATATATTATTGGGGTAATAGTGAGAAGAGATGGGATATCAAGGTGGGGAGAGCCATCAGAATCCTAAGATTGATACTAAGGAATCCTATGCGAAGAAGGATGATCTTGAACTTACTGGTGATAGCCTTCAGCATGATGGTCACACAGAGATGTTTAGCTTCTAAAAGAAATAAAAGTCAAATTTTATGGTGTTTTTGGATGGTGATAATCAAACCTCTAATAAGAATATAAAATAAGTTGTCAAACTAGTAGAAAATATCACATTTTCTTTCGATTCTCCATCGATGGAATGGTTTATCAAGAAATGTTGATTTGGCCAATTGTCGAGCATTCAAGATGAAGTTGAGGAATGTATAAATATTTTAAGTATTTATTAATTGAAAATGTTCTAATTCAAATGGGGGAAAATCATGGAAGTCAAATGAGATTACATAGTGGTATGCTATGGTCAAGGGTTGTGAGGAATGGATGTTAACTTTAACAGGTAGTGGTTACTACCAAGTAGTCTTTCCCTCTGAAAAAATTAAGTGGAAAGCATGGAGTAATGGATGTATATCATCAAAGACTGGATTCCTCCAAACATAGGAAAAAGATATGAATTTTGATCCTAGAAATGTTAGAAACCCTCACACTCAGATCTGGATAAAAATCATCATATTGAACTAGTTATATTGGAATTCATGAATTCTATGATATATTTCATAATCTGTTGGAAACCCAATAAGGATAGACATAAACGCCAACAACCAGGTCATTGAAAATTATTCTTGGAACCTTGTTGAGGTTTATATGTCTTTTTCATTGGTTGATGATGTGTTACTGACTACCACGGTTGACCACATTAATCTTGAGGTTTAATATAAAATGAGACCAATGTTTTTATTTAATATTATTTTATTTGGGAACAAAGAACATGAGGGTAGTGGGGAAAAGGAGTGAAGAATATGAACTTTAGAGGAGAAAATGATGATTTTTTTAGAAGTTATAAGGGGAAAATTCCGGCCACATGACCCTATAATCACGATCATGACCCAAGGACATCCAATGAAGTACTTAATATGTCTCTTGATGGGGATTAGACATGAAAAATTGTGTTAGAGTTTGATATTAAGCCTAATTCTAATACAGTAGATTCTGTAGTTATGAGATTGGATAATAATATTCACAATCAGGATATTATTGTGGCTATTGGAATTCCCTTTAATGATTTCATGGATCATCCTAAGGTTAATACTTATAATGACACCACCTCTAGTTATGTTATGTACTCTTAAGATGATACATCTAAAAAAGAAATCCAATATGTGAAGTCTTCTGAATTCGATGGAATTTTTATTCTGTATGGGTCATTAATTTTCTGAGAATTGTTATGACTTGATACTTAGTTATGATGTACATATTTATCGTACTCCCTCAAGAAGATTTTAGGATGAGGACATTCCCCATTATTCTCATGAAATTTACTGATCACTGATACGAATAATGTTGTAATCATGGGGAATATTCTTGAGAATTTCAATGAATCATAATGGATGTTTGTATATGTTTCAGTTTAAAATTATAGAAAAAAGTGCCTTCCATCTTTAAACAAGTACTCATTTATTCCTCCTATATATACACTACATTATTTGTTGTTCCTCAGTCCGATGTTGTTGATGATTAAAAATCATTTGAAAACGATGCTATGGATTATGGTGATAGTGATTTTAATAATTTTTTAGACAATGTTGGAATTAATAAACATACCTCTAAAAGTTTGAACAAAAGGAAACAATAGCATGATGGGCCTAAACAAGGGTCACAATGATTAACCAATGAAATTACTCATATAAAATTTACCAGGACCATGGAATGATCCCAAGGTCACAGTCCACATGAATTTAATTATGACCAACAAGAAACTATTTATTAGTATTATAGAACTGATAATTAAAATTAATTTTTGGAAGTCATTTAAATAGAAATATTTAAGTTATACCATTATATATCCCAATAACCTAGAAAGATTCAAAGAGTCTATTTGGGTATGTGATCATGATGAAATTATAATTAAGTCATGAAACTATGATCATTAGTCCATCACTGTTTATGTGGGAGTGAATGGAATTTATTATTCTATGAAATTTGTGTATCTATTCAATTTTTATATTTAAAGAATACTCTTTTGAAAAAACTAGAATTCATCCATGAGAATATGAGTCAAGGATGGGAAATAATTATATATTTTAATATTTTCTTAATTCCTAATAAAAATACTAGAGATAAATATTGTCGACATATAAAAATTTAGTTTTCTAAACGTATTGAAAAATGAATCTGTAATTTGGTTCCTATTTTACGATATGACATCGAATGGGTCAAATTTACAATCAAAGAGAGATAAGTAGGTAAATTAGATTAATGTTTTTTAGAAGAAGATGATTATAATAATGCTATTGATATTTCCAGGATAACCCTTCTAAATATACATTATGATCACAAACCCCTTCTTATTCACTGAATTTAATTAAATCAATGTCATCCCATTTCCCTTTAATGTGTAATAATGTTTGGATCATTGTACGTGGTTGTAGATAAATAAATATCGATTCTGGGAAGATTGTGTTATTTAGTGGCTCACGATATGTTCATTCAAATAAAATCAAGGGGTTTAAATCAAGGATCAATGAAAGTAGTAAAACCTCTTTATCCATATTTGACCTTAACATCAATGAAGCCAAAAACCATCATGCTCATTGTTAATAAATTATTAAGTTTTTGGAGGATCCTACTTTTGAGCAGATTAATTCCATATATAACCATCATAATTTTATTTTCCTCGATGAAAATATAGATCTGAATCAATTTAATATTAGATGTATCAAATTAGGGTATAATAAAACATGACTTCTACATTCTATGAATAGAGAAAATAATGATAGAAATTTACTCTTGAATCTAAATAATAATGGGACACAGTATAATTCAGAAAATAAAATTTCAAACTTTTTTTCTTAATATTTTAATAACCCATCTGAGGATAATTGATAGGATAGAACTCACATGATGATCAAATATATTATTCCCGCCAATAGTGAGGAACAAAATTGAAATATTTTTTACGCTATCAATGAAAATGTATTTAAATGAACTATATTTTCCTTACAAATCGAATGTATTGCTACAGCAGGTGGATTCACTAATAAATTACTCATGTTTTATTGGGACGTATTACATATAAAGGTTATTAATGATGTGATAGAAATCTTAAATTGTATTTCAATGCCTTATAGAGTGAATTAAAACATTATTTCCATACTTATAAAAAGGAAAAATCTCCTTACATCAAATAATTTCAATTGGTTGGGGTTGGGAACTCAGTTTCCATGGTTATTAGTAAGAATTTGTCTTATAATGTAGGTGAAATTGACAAGGAATTTATCACTAGAGATCAATATGTTTTTTTAGGGAGGAACATCCAGACTTCTCTTTACACTACTTCAGACTGTTTCAAAATTATAGTTAAAAATGTAATGTATGGGAATATATCCCAAAATATTGATATCTCTTCGGCTTTTGATACTGTAAAATAGAACTTTATTTTTACCATTATGATAATTCATTGGTTCCCTTAGATATTTATTAACTTTATAATTTTCATAAACAATAGTGATAGGTTTTCTATTCTTCAAAATGGGCTTCCAATGGGATTCTTCAAGTGTTCCATGGGATTAGACTAGAAGATCCTTTATGTAGGATTCTATTTTCTATTATCAATGAATAATTAAGATTTTGTCTTAATGATCTTGTTAAGACTTGCTTTTTCAAGAATATGAAGGTCAGGAAAGAATTCTTTTCACCATCACATTTTTTTATACCGATGATATTTTTATTTCTGGGCAAGGTGAAAAAGTCACAATATTATCCATTATGTCCATATTTATGAGAAGTATGTTACCCAAGTTATCAGTTGGACTAAATATATTTTGATGTTTAGGGAGGGAGTACCAATATGAATGAAAAACAGGGTGTCAAGGGAGCTTGGTGTTAGGAGAGGATCCCTCTACTTTACCTATCATGGGTGACAATTTTTGGGGTATGATGAGAAGATTTCACAGGGAATATAGAATTATAAAATCATTAATCAAATGGTATCATGGAAAGGTAAAAACCATCATTAGTAGGTATTGTTTTTTTGGTCACTTTAGTTATGACATTTATGTTTTTCTATTCATTTTCTTTTTAAAGATGGCCTAGATCCCTCATTAAAGTGATACAAACAATGATTCACAACATAATTTTCACTAGGTCAATTTAGGAAAAGAAAACTAATAATAGGTGCATGGAAGGGTTGGTTTATGCATATTTATATGGGATGGATGGGAGTCAATGACAATAGACTCTTTAATGAGTCCTAAATAAATATATTTATGTGGAGCCTTCTTTCTCCTAATGATTACTTCTCAATGTTTTTTGGAACCATATTTAACACTCTATTACTAAAGGGTTCCTCTTGTTATGTCCCTTCCTCTATATGGATGGAAATAATGGATGTATATTAAGATATTATGATACATTCATAGTGGTTGGTCCCCAAAAATTAATCAATGAACAATTGGTCCACCCTATGGCTCTCACATCTATTAAATTAGTTAATTCTGATTCATCCCATGATGATGCATGTCACCATTTCTAACATTCTTGGTAATATATGTTCTCAACACAAGGCACCCGGATTAACCAAAATATTATAACATAGAAAATGAAACTACTATTTGGACACCAAATTTGAATGGAATTTTCACTACAAAGGGATGTTATAGTTATGAATGTAATGGAAATATTACTATACCTTCATGGGTGATTTGTTTGAATAAATAATTCATCCCACCAACTGGATTTCATTTTATTTGGAGAAACAAGAAGCATATATTTATATTATATGGGATTTTACAAAGTGTACAGATGTATCTTGATTCAATATTTTATGTATGCCTTTGTGCTGAAGAAAATATGTTACACCTCTTTTTCTACGATAATATTACTTATAGGATATGGATGTATGTGTAATGAATCTTTGGTTGTAGGTTTGATTTCAATAGATTTGATTGGTTAATGAAATCAATCCAACACACAGGCTAAACCAAACAGATTCAATCCATACTCATATATTCATCGTCATCTATCATCTTATATCTCTTGATTTTTAAAAATGTGATTTACTTTGATGATGAAATACCCTCCTCATAATATGTTATTCATTCATTTCATAGAGAAATAATTATTTCTTCTATGATCCAAACTAGATACATGAATAACTACGTCAATGATTTATCTGTTATGAGATTGATTAATGATAATCTGATGATGAAAAAATAGTTAGTGGATAAATCAATTTTATGGAATCCCTCTATTTCATGGTGGTAGAAATTTAATGTAAATGGGGTGGCTTTAGGTATAATCGGACCCTCATGTTTTTGTGGCATCTTCAGTACTCCTTGAGGATTTGTTAATGGTTGTTTTAGCACTTCTATGTAATTGGTCACAGTATTGAGGTTGGAATTTTTCCCATTATCAAGGTAGTAAGGTATTCTAACATATTTTGTTGTTAGTTTTTTGGGTAAAATCAGAATTTTCCTTGGCTATGGAATTACTTAATCCATGCCCTCAGAATTTCCATTGGATTTGTTTTCTATATTGGAATGATTTCCTCATACTTGTGGAGTGTATTTTCCTCGATGTCACACATTTATATTGGGAATTTAATCATGTTTATGATGCTCTATATAAGAGAGATGTGATGGAGACCATATGTAGATAGTCCTTTGTGATGCCAGATTTTGGTTAAACCTTGGATGAAGTGGATGCATGTGGTGATTTTCATACCTGACCCAATAAATCCGTTTTGTAATTCTAATTTATTTATGAATGGGCCTTCCTGACTCCTAAAAATTATAATTATTATTTCATGGAAATTATGGGTTCTATATTACGATGTCATATTCCTTTATTCAATGGATTTTATATTCAAGCATTACCCGTGTTTTAAGGGGTTCTCATATCCAACATTTCTATTGAGACATTTTTTTATTGATTCACCTATATTCATTTATATGTTGTATACACTAAATCTTGAAATTTTAACAACATGATTAATTTTATAGTCATTGTATTTTATTTCCCTTATTATGTTAATTATTTCAAATCATATTTTATTTTAAATTTTTTTAAAATGAGTATTCTATATAATATTGACTTAATGTTTTTAAAGGATTTAACTGATATATTAATCCATGTTATTTATCCTATTTCAATAATGTTATTTTATATACATAAATTATTCCCAAAAGTTATTTTATTTGATATTAGATAATATTTAAAAAAAATTAAAAGTATATTTTTTATTATTTTCCATATGGGTCACTTTTGACACTACTTAAAAATGTTTGAAAATAATATTTAATATTAACATGTATGAAGTAAATATATTTTTTCACCTTTATCACCATTATTAAAATTGATTCATTCATTATGCTTTTCCATTGTTATTTTCCAATAAATTAATTTTCTCAATATTTGATAAATTTTTATAAAATAACACCAAACTAAAAGGAAATGTTCCCTTGGTTTTATAAAATGTTATAAATATTATTTAAAAAGTAATTTAAATTAAGATAAAATCAATAAATTATTTAGATGATTAAATAAGATTATACATTTCTGAAACCATCTATATTATTTCTTTGGATTATTTATGATAATTTTTTTAATGAGATTTTCATAAAACATATTTTTTTACACTGGAAAATAGATATATAAAAGAATTAAACCTATTGATAAATTCTTTATGATGGAATGAATGATTATATGTATTTTATTCGAGAATGATACATTGAAATTATTGGTGGCAAAATGATGTCCTGAAAGATCTCATGATGTCATGTGAGAATGATATAACTTATGTGATGGGTAATCCTGACATGGATCTCCAATTCATTGGGTAATGTAAATTATATTTAAAGGAAATAAGGAGGGAGATAATTGAGGATGTTTATAATATGGATTTAATATATATGTAGTTATATTTTACATGAGTGAATGTAAGTGATAAAGATAATGTTCCAATATACTCACACATTTTCACTATGATTTCTATGAGGTTTTAAAGGTTTTTTTGATAAGGATTGATATCACATGGGTCATGGTTATTGAATCTCATGAATCCTGGATTTATATATCATTCTTCCATGAAAATTGATTAATGATCTAGGTGGTGAAATGTATGAAATGTATGAATTTTATTATGTTATACTCATGCACATTGATTATGTCAGTAGACCCTTATGCTCAACTTATTCTCATTGATGACATTTAATTATTAATGATTATATTTACTATTATGGAGAATTTTATATTAATCATTCTATGATTTACATTTCACCATATTTTAAAAATTGATGAAAAATGAATTATGTCTATAAAGGTTTCATTTATAAATATTTTTATGTGAGATTTTTGATAATTTTTATTAAATAATAATGTATAGGTATAGAATGAAATGTTATCACTTGAGGAAATGAGTATTTTTTGAGTTTTTATCCTAAATAACTAAATATATAAACCTAAAAGGTCCTTGGGTATATAAGTGATCAAAAATGTTTTGTTATTTTTTATGTGATAAATGAATAAATTGTTTCATGTTTTTTTAAATTAAAAAATTTACTGATATATTTTTAGCACGGTATCTAGTAGTGAAGGTTCAGGGAAATTATACCATATTGATAAGAAGATTATGAAATTATACTCAAACTGCGGTGGAGAATATTTTAATTCAGATATGATTGATTATAAATAATAGTATGATATTTAATCCTAATATACTCATTCTTAACCAACCCAATAGAATAGTGTTAGTAAAAAAGGAGGGATGAAACCATGTTGGACATGATAGAAGGAATAATGATTCATTCCAACCTTCTATTATCTTTATGATGAAATTAATAAGAGGAAAAATCTTACACATCTATCTACTATATATACTAATCCTAGGTTCTCTACTGCCACGTGTCACGATGTTGTTCTTCCACCTCATATTTTTTCTTACGTTCCTTTTATCTATAACTCCACGACACCCTCACCCCGGTGGTACCTCTAGATTCATCCGCCTCCCTCTCCCGCTCCCGCTAATTTTATCACATGTCGCGTCCTAAAATCCCATGAAATCCTCACCTTCGGATTCCAATCTTTCACGGTCGTTCCGCAATCAGTCCACCTCCATCTCTAAATTCCACCTTATACTGGTCACTACTCTACCCTCCACACTTTTCCTTCTCTTTATCATGGTCGGGATTGTGTTCTTCACATTCAAGGGTTCCCTCGAGATCTCGACACAAGGGTCCTCCTTCTCCCAGTTTCCCTATCGCTCGTTGACATCCTACTCCATATTCCTCCCCCTCGCCGTTTCACCACACTGCATTAGATTTCCGGGATGTTTCGGTTTGTCTACCCAATTTCATTCAACAAAATTATTTCATATCGTTTTAGTCATGAAGATTAACTTAAATATTCATAGAATTTTTTTTATTGTGTTTTGTAACCTGCATAGTTGACTTGCTGATTTCCTTTAAAAGAAATTTATCATTTACCATGCTCACATCTCTACATATCATGTATATCTATCTTCCTTTTTATTTTCATATCTCAAAAATGGGTGGACAATTACACGTTTGGAAGATTGAACCTTCTCGGAACAAATTAAGAATGAGGTGAGGTTTCCTTCAAAACATCCTCTATTTATATTCTCCGCTATAAAGTATTTCATTTAACTCTATTCATACAAAATCTGGACACTGTATTTAAATACCTTTGCATTCAAGTATCAGTAATTAAGGATCTACTAGGATCAATCAAAAATCAAAGCTATACTCTTAAAAAGGTCTATTTTCCCATTAGTTCATAAATAAATATTTCCATTCACACATGAACTTTTTAAGCATTAATACTATAAATTTCCAATTCGGGTCCTCCAATTAAACCATGTCCTTATTCTGTTCTATCAATGTTACTTTATTTATTATTTTTACCATGGTTATAGATTTCCACCATCGCATTAGAGTGCTAGGTTGTTTCGGTATGTCTATCTGATTTCATTCAACGCAATTCATTCTTTTTATTGTCTTCAAGAACATGAATAGTTGAGTTACCGATTTCTATTACAACAAATATTTCATGCATCATGCTCACAGTTATGCATATCATGAATTTTTTTCATAGTTTCATTTAGTTGTTTCATTGAACTTATGTTTTAAAACATTTTTAGGTTATCACATATCATCCTATTAGTTGTTATGTTTTCAGATTAAGTAAATAACACCTACAAAGTTAACTGTTGGCTTTCTCCATTCATATACCATTAACTAGTGAGCTTTACCACAATACCTCTCGCTTCTATGTTATTGGGTGTTTTGCTTCAAGTCAGGGTCAAACCCTTGAGATTTTTCAACAGATAACATCATGTATCACTTTATTTATCCTATTAGAGCCATTATAGTCTAATGTTCTATTAGCATCACATTAAAGTCTCGGATTTCACATCAGTTGTTCAAGAATTCTAGAATTCCAATTTCAAATTTTTTTTCTTGAAAACTCTCACGATATACTTCATAATAATAAGATTTATGTTGCATCAAAAATTAATGATTGTTATCTATATTTCATTTCACTGCATGAAAGGCTGGAATTTCTGTTTACATACCTCAAAAAAATGACGGTGTTCTTAAACATTCCAGCTATTTTAATATATGGTTACAACATATATATTTTAGTATTTTTTATGATATATAATTATATAGAATACATACTAATTTTTTATTTATTCAATTTAAATCTCTTGATTTTATATACATGATACTGGCTACACCTTGAACAATTTATGTAGAAAGACTTATCCCCTTCCATGGATTCACCTACTCACATCATGAAAAAACTCTTAAGTTGTCATCAAATATGATTTTAATCCTCTAATATTGTACACCAATATTGGTTATTTAACATATATTATGAATTACAATATATTTCAATCAGTTACCCTTTTTTAGATTGTTATAGGACTCATGTTTATTCATGAAAAAACAAATGTGCATGTAATGGTTGAAGAATCAATAGAGAATCAAGGTATCAAGAGTTTCCATATGATAATATTTCCTACTGATCATGCATTCAAGTTAGTTTACCCAGTCCATGTTAAATAAAGTTTCGACACGCTATGTCTACCACATGGTCAATATAGTTACCACATAATATGATTTTTTACATGGTAATAATAATTTTATAGTTAGTGAAAGTTACCAGGTGTTATGATGCTTCGTGAATTGAGAAAAAGTTGTTTTTAAACCTAATGCATGTTTTTTTATATATAATTGAGGTTGATGATATTATAATATCATTATGGTGGATGTAGACGATTTTGGAGGAGTTGAATAGGAAGGCGAGGATTGGGGTAGATGTGGAAGCCCAGAGGGTTGTTTTGTCGATTAAGGCTTCTAAAGAAACCGTCAATTTCACTCTTCAATGGGATTTGACCTTTTTCGTTCTACCTTGGTATTGTATAATGTTCCATGTTTTATCCCCACCTCAATGTTCTGGTATGATTCACATTACTTATTATACTTTTGGTTTGGAATGTTTTGATACATTATTAGTACCCTTTTCTCCCTCAACTTTCTTTTTTGGTCATGCACTCAACACTATTTCTCATTATTTGGCATTGATAGTATAGAATTTACCAATCTACTTGTTAATTCACAAGTCATTATTAAACTCTATATTATTTCATTTTTTATTTTCCAAACATAACTTAAAATTACAGAACTATACTTTTGAGATTTATAAAACTCTATAGGGTCATCAAATTAGTGGGTCGTCACAACCTAGTAGTGGCATTGAATTTATCAGGGTACAACGTGATTCATTTTATTTTCATTTTGCTAAAATAAAATATATAAGTTAAATTACTCTAATTTTACTTCCAACCTTGCTAATAAGAGCATCAAATTGGTAGGTCTTCTCCATCATGTTCAAACACTGGCAATATGTTTGATGCTTGTACATCTTATCAGTTATCTACTCAGGTATGTAACAGTAATCATATCTGAAGAATAACTGATTTCATTAGAATTAACAATACATTAATGGTTAGTGTTGAGTTTCAATGATTTTAATATACGAGAAGTTCAATTCTTTACATTTGTTACTATCTGCTGTTAACAATCACATATGTTCAACATTGATTTCAACTTCAAAAAGTAGCTTCAAATTCTGCTAACTATATTCTCTATGTAGAAATCACATTCACAATAATTAGATACGGAGGATGACATGCAACATGATCTTCAGAGTAGACGAGATAGTATAGGTAAAATTACTCATTGTAATCAACAAGAAAGGTGAATGAAGGCTGATTTGAACAACAAAAATAAGAAATTAGATTGACATTTTCTCCTTTACTATATAGGTAATAATACTTAGAGGTTTTTTAATTGGTTTTCATTCATTTGATTTCAAACCTTTAGAGAAATACACAATGATCTGGCGATTGTTGTATTTTAAATTTCTCATGGGGACATTTCGGTATGAATTATCTACATGTTTATTATAAAATTAACATGCTGGATGATTCTCATGTAGGACGCTTATAATGTTGGACTTTTTCCATGACATGCTGGATATAATACATGAATTATGCTTTTGTATCGGTTTTCATTGATCGATTGTTTTTCATTATGCTGGACGTTACTCCTTGTGTAATAGGATAATGGTGGATTTTTTTTGTGTTTTATATTGTAATGAATTATTTTTAGTTTTTATTACTCACAATAGACATTGTTAAAAACTATTCTATATGTTATGTATTTGTTTTTTCAAGGATATTGTAGGTTTCTTGTATGGATGTTACCGATAGAATCACATTTTCTCCCCCTGTAATCATCATTAAATGTTTACTATGTTGTTTAACTTTTATCTAATTGTTTTCCGAGATATAGTGAATATGACAATAGAAATAGGTAATGACTGCATGTAATGTGTTGTAATGCTGGGAAGTGAACCTCTGTTCTGACACTCATCTGCTTGCAGGTAATTTCTGCATAAATGATTTTAAATTTATTATGAAAATTCAATACACTAGAATTTCTGTTACATTAAATTTGTATGAGGTAGTGGATACTTTTGTAATTTCTTGTTCATTTTTCATCTTCTTGTGAATCTAAAATGTGAACTCCAGCAGAACATCATATGGATCAATGAAAAATCCATGGACACCTTGAATGAAATTTTGGTCATGAAATTATATCCAAGGTATGATATCTATCTTCACCCCTGCCGTATGTTATATTATGTTTCCAATTTCTGAATCTTCGAAAAAAATCAATATAGATACAATATAAAACTGTTAGTATGACATAACATGTTATAATACATCTTGACTGTGTTTTCATTATGTCTCACCCCTTCAATTAACATTACATATTGCATATTTGTTTGATCTTCGTATTCATGTTAATTGTATGGTATAATAACATACATATGTGGAATAAAACATTTCACTCTCCATATGTATATGTGTTAATAAAACACCATATAATAATTGTGTGTGCATTTTATATTGAATTGCTTTTGTATATGTCTCTGAATCTATTTTCATTGTTTATTAATGCTCCATTTTCCAGTCTTTCCGACTTGAAATCGCAATTATAGAAACATGATTAACATAATCTTCTCTTGAATATTATATGTTTATATTCACTTTCATTATATTGAACCCATTATTTGTGGATATGTGAATTATATATCTTCCCAATTATGTGGGAAGACAATGTATATGTGATTAAACAGTATATATGTTTTGACTTTTATTGACTTAAAACTCATTTTTATCTCTTGAGAAGGTTAGCAAGGACCATAGTGTCATATATAGCACCCACTCATGGAATTCAATGCAATTATTATTTTTTATTGTCTTTAAAAACATGCATAGTTGAGTTACAGATTTCCATTACAAGAACTATTTCATGTATCATGCTAACAGTTTTGCATATGATGAATTGTTTTCATAGTTTCATTCTGTTTTGTCATTGAACATATTTTTTAAAACATTTGCAGGTTATCACATATCATCCTATTAGTTGTTATGTTTCCAGATTAAATAAATAACAACTATAAAGTTAACTTTTGGCTTTCCCAATTCATATATCATTAACTAGTGAGATTTTCCACTATACCTCATGCTTTTATGTTATTGGGTGTTGTGCTTCAAGTCGGGGTCAACCCTTTGAGATTTTTCGAGGGATAACATCATGTCTCACATTATTTATCCTACTAGAGCCATTATAGTCTAATATTCTGTTAGCATCACCTTAAAGTCTCTGATTTCTCTTCAGCTATTAAAGATTTCTAGAATTCCAATAATAAATTTTTTCATTGATAACTCTCATGATATATTTCATAATCATAGGTTGTCTATTGCATTAGAAATCTATGTCTGTTATCTATATTTCATTTCACTACATGAAAGGCTGAAATTTCTGTTTAAATACGTCATGAAATGGACGGTGTTCTTAAACATTCCAGCTTTTTTCTTCAATGGTTCCAGTATATATATTTCACTATTTTTTATTATATATAATGATATAGAATACATACTACTATTTTATTTATTCTATTGAAATCTCTTGATTTTATATACATGATATTGGCTACACTTGGAACAATTTATGTATAATGACTTCTCCCCTTCCATGGATTCACCGACTCAGATCATGAAGAAACTCTGAATCTGTCATCAAATATGATTTGTATCCTCTCATATTGTACACCAATATAGGTTATTTCACATATATTATGCATTCCAATATATTTCTATCAGTTACCCTTTTTTAGATTGTTATGCAACTCATGTTTATTCATGAAAAACCAAATGTGCATGTAATTGTTGAAGAATCAATGGAGAATCAAGGTATCTAGAGTTTCTATATGATGATATTTTCTACTGATCATGAATTCAAGGTTATTTTACCTATTCCATGTTAAATCATGTGTCTACACACTATGTCTACCACATGGTCAATATAGTTACCACATAATTTGATTTTTTTACATGGTAATAATCATTTTATAGATAGTGAATTATTATTTTTCAGTTACCAGGAGTTATGATGCTTCATGAAGTGAGGGCAAGATGTCATTTAACCTAATTCATATTTTTTATAGATAATATAATTTTATTATATTATAATATCATTTTGGTGGATGTAGACGAGTTTGGAGGAGAAGAATAGGAAGGCGGAGATCAGGGCTGATGTGGCAGCCTGGAAGTTTTTTTTGCCAATTAAGGCTTCCAATGAAATCATAAATTTGGATCTTCAATGGGATTTGACCTATGTTGTTCTACATTGGTATTGCATAATGTTCCTTGAGTTATCCCCACCTCAATTTTCTGGTATGATTCACATTACTTATTATACATTTGGTTTGGAATGTTTTGATACATTATTAGTACCCTTTTCTACCTCAACTTCCTTTTTTGGTCGTGAACTCAACACTATTTCTCATTATTTGACATTGATAGTATAGAGATTACCAATCTACTGGTTAACTCACAAGTCTTTATTAAACTCTATAGTATTGAATTTTTATCTTCCAAATATAACTTAAAATTATAGAACTGTAGTTTTGGTATTTATTAAACTCTATAGGGTCCTCAAAGTAGTTGGTCGTCAAAACTTAGTAATGGAATTGAACTTATCAAGGTACAATGTGCTTAATTTTATTTTCATTTTGATAAAATATAAGACAATAGTAATTTTATAGAAATTTTACTTCCAACCATTCTGTAACAACATGGTCCCACTGAGAGCACAAACAACACACCTTAACATGGTCATCAGGTCCTGGCCTACCAGGCACCACTAGTTGCCCCACAGACATGTGGGGCCCACGCCAGGGTCCACCCACGTGCCCGAACGGGTCATCTGACTAATGATTATCCCCATAATCTAACACTTTTACTTTCTAGAGTGTTTTGTCCTCACTCACACACACCCTGGGAAACTTCCCAGAAGATCACCCATCCTGATTACTACTCCATACCAAGAATGCTTAACTGTGGAGTTTTAATCAGGCAGGCTCCCAAAAATGAAGGTGCACCTTGTTGATATGTGTTATATCATTTATTCATTTAACCCTTTAACATTCTACGGTGTTACAATCACCCCCCCCCCCCAATAGAGCACAACGTTCTCATTTTGGACCCTACATCTCAACCCAGGCAGTGCAGCACTCTTAAAGCTGGGTACCACCTATGATACCAAATGTAACAACCGAGTCCCGGTGACAGCACAGATAACCCGCCTTAACATGGACGCCAGGTCCTGGCCTACCAGGCACCACTAATTGCCCTGTAGACACGTGGGGCCCACCCTAGGGACCACCCATGTGCCCGAACGGGTCATCTGACTAATGACTGTCCCTACAAGCCATCACATGTCCTTTCCAGTGTGTTTTTTCCTCACTCACACACACCCTGGGAAACTTGCCAGAAGGTCACCCATCCCGATCTCTACTCCAGCCCAAGCATGCTTAATTGTGGAGTTCTAATCAGGCACGCTCCTGAAAAGTAAGGTGAACCTTTTTGACATGAGTTATATCATTTAGTCATTTAACCCTTTATCATTCTAGGGTGTTAAAATAACCCCCCCCCCTTTAGCACAATGTCCTCGTTGTGGACCCTACATCTCAACCTAGGCAGTGCGCCACACTTAAGGTTGGGTACCACCTCTGATACCAAATGTAACAACCGGGTCCTGGTGACAGCACAGACAACCCGCCTTGACATGGCCATCTGGTCCTGGCCTACCAGGCACCACTAGTTGCCCCGCAGACACATGGGGCCCACCCAAGATCCACCCACGTGCCCGAACGGGTCATCTGACTAATGACTCTACCCACAAGCCCACACTTGTCCTTTCCAGTGTGTTTAATCCTCACTCACACACACCTTGGAAAAACATCCCAGAAGGTCACCCATCCTGATAACTACTCCAGCCCAAGCATGCTTAACTGTGGAGTTCTAATCAGGCAGGCTCTCGAAAAGGAAGGTGCACCTTGTTGACATGAGTTATATCATTTAGTAATTTAACCCATTATCATTCTAGGGTGTTACAATCACCCCCCCCCCCACCCCCCCCCCCCCTTATAGCACAATGTCCTCATTGTGGACCCTACATCTCAACCCAGGAAGTGAACTGCACTTAAGGCTGGGTACCACCTCTGATTCCAAATGTAACAACTGGGTCCCGGTGACAGCACAAACAACCCGCCTTAACATGGTCGTCATGTCCTGGCCTGCCAGGCACCACTAGTTGCCCCGCAGACCCGTGGGGCCCACCCAGGGTCCACCGACGTGCCCGAACGGGTCATCTGACTAATAACTGTCCTCAAAAGCCCACACTTGTCCTTTCCAGTGTGTTTTATCCTCACTCACACACACCATGGAAAAACGTCCCAGAAGGCCACCCATCCTGATAACTACTCCAGCCCAAGCATGCTTCACTGTGGAGTTCTAATCAAGAACGCTCCGGAAAAGGAAGGTGCACCTTGTTGACATGAGTAATATCATTTAGTCATTTAGCCCTTTATCATTCTATGTTGTTACACTTTCATAATAGGATCATCAAACAGGTAGGTATTCTCCATCAAGATCAAACACTGCCTGTTGGTTTGATACTTGTACGTCTAATCGGTTATCTACTTTGGTAAATAATAGTCATCGTATCTGAATAATAACTTATTTCATTTGAATTAACAATACATGCATGATTACTGTTGAGTTTCAATGATTTTAATATACATGACGTTCAATTATTTACATCTGTTAATGTCTGCTGTTAACAATCACATATGTTCTGCATTGATTTCAACTTCAACAAGTAGCTTCAAATTCTGCTAACTATATTCTCTATGTAGAAAAACCTTTCACAAGAATTTGATATGGATGATGACATGAAACATAGTCTTCATATTAGTCGATATAGTTTAGGTACAGTTACCCATTGTACTCAACAATAAAGGTGAATGAAGGCTGATTTGAACAAGAAAAATGAGAAATTAGATTGACATTTTCTCCTCACATGTCTAGGTAATAATACTTAGTGGTTGTTTAATTGGTTTTCATTCATTTTATTCCAAACCTTATGTGAAATACACAATGATATGCAGATTTTTGTATTTGAGATTTCTCATGGGGGACGTTTCAGTATGAATTATCTGCAGGTTTATTATAAAATTAACATGATGGATCATTTTTATGCAGGACGCTTATAATGTTGGACGGTTTTCATGACATGTTGGACCTTCTTTAGGAATTACGCTTTTGTATCAGTTTTCATTGCTCGATTGTTTGCCATTATACTAGACTTTACTCCTTGTTGAATAGGATAATGGTGGAGGTTTTTAATTGTAGACATTATAATGCATTATTTTTTGTTCCTATTAATCACAATAGACTCTTATATAAACTGGGATATATGTTCTTTATTTGGTAATCCAATGATATTGTAGGTTTCTTGTATGGACGATATGCATAGAATCACATTTTCTCCCCCTATACTCATAATTAAATGTTTACTGTGTTGTTTCACTTTTATTTAATTATTTTATGAGATATTGTGAATACGACAATCAGAATAGTTAATGACTACCTATAATGTGTCATAATGCTGGGAAGTTAACCTCTACTCCGACACTCATATGCTTTTAGGTAATTTCTGCATAAATGTTTCTGATTTTAGTATGAAAATTCAATACACTAGCATTTCTGTTACATTAAATTCGTATGAGGTAGTTGATAATTTTGTAATTTTTTGTTCATTTCTCATCTTCTTGCGAAACTAAAATGTGACCCCTAGCAGAACATCATATGGATCAATGAAAAACCCATGGACACATCGAATGACATTTTGGTCATGAAATTTTATCCATGGTATGATATCTATCTTCACCCCTTCAGAATGCTATCTTATGTTTAAAATTTCCGAATCTTTGAAAAACTCAATATAGATACAATATACCACTATTAGTACAACTTAACATGTTATAATACCTCTTGTCTGGGATTTAATTATGTCTCACCCCTTCAGGTGACATTACGTACTGCATATTTGTTTGATCTTCGTATTCATGTAAATTGTATGGTATAGTACCATACATATGTGGTATAAAACATCTCATTCTCTATATGTATATGTGTTAATAAAACTTCATAAAAAAGTGTGTTCATTTTTTATAGTGTATTTCTTTTGTATATGTCTTCGAATCCATTTTCATTGTTTATTTGTGCTCCATTTTCCAGTCTTCCCAACTTGAAATAAAAATTATTGAAGCATGATTAACATAATATTCTATTGACTATTATGTGTTTATATTAACTTTCATTATATTGAACCAGTTATTGGTGGCTATGTGAATTATATATCTTCCTAATTATGTGGGAAGATAATGTTTATGTGTTTTAACTATATATGTTTTGACTGTTATTGAATTAAAACTCCATTTTATCTCTCGAGAAGGTTAGCAAGGCCCATAATGTCATATATAGCACACACACAAGGAATTCAACGCAATTAATTATTTTTATTGTCTTCAGAAACATACATTGTTGAGTTACTGATTTCCATTATAAGAAATATTTCATGTATCATGCTCAAAGTTATGCATATCATGAATTGCTTTCATATTTTCATTTAGTTGTGTCATTGAACTTGTGTTTTAAAATATTTGTAGGTTATCACATATCAACCTATTAGTTTTTATTTTTCCAGATTAAATATATAACAACAATAAAGTCAAATATTGGCTTTCCCCATTCATATATCATTAACTAGTGAGCTTTACCACTATACCTCGTGCTTCTATGTTATTGGGTGTTATGCTTCAAGTTGGGGTTAAACCTTTGATATTTGTCAAGGGATGACATAATGTCTCACTTTATTTATCCTACTAGAGCAATTATAGTCTAATGTTCTATTAGCATCACCTTAATGCCTCTGATTACTCTTCAGCTCTTCAAGAATTCAATACTCCCAATAATAATTTTTTTTCTGATAACTCTCAAGATATACTTCATAATAATAACTTGTCTGTTTCATCAGAAATCTATTATTGTTATCAATATTTCATTGCACTGCATGAAAGGCTAAAATTTCTATTTACATACCTCAAAAAATGGATGGTGTTCTTAAACATTCCAGCTATATTCTTTTATGGTTCTAGTATATATATTTCACAATTTTTTATGATATATAATGATATTGAATACATACTAATATTTTATTTATTCTATTGAAATATCTTGATTATATATACATGATATTGGCTACACTTGGAACAATTTATATAGAATGAAATCTCCCCTTCCATGGATTCACCTACTCAGATCATGAAAAAACTCTGAAGCTGTCATCAAATATCATTTGTATCCTTACATATTTTACACCAATATAGCTTATTTCACATATATAATGCAATCCAATATATTTCAATCAGTTATCATTTTTTACATTTTTATGTGACTCATGTTTAATCATGAAAACCCAAATGTGCATGCAATGGATAAAGAATCAATAGAGAATCAAGGTATCTAGAGTTTCTATATAATTATATTTTCTACTGATCATGCATTCATGGTTAATATACCAAGTTGGTAGAGACCAAAATATTTACATACATAGACATTACATTACTTTTCCGGAATACTTAATACATAACAAAAACAAACTCCAAGGACTGTAATAGTTTAGTGTATTTGGAAACTCGGAACATAATCTTCTAATCATGGTAAAAGATCTTCAACATCTCACATAAAGATCTTCCCCTTTTTTTTCTTACCTTAAACCTTTATTTAAATCTTGGGGAAAAAACATAAAAAAGGTGAGCTCAAATTCTCAGTAAGGGTAAACATGGAGAACATCAAAGAAGCCATAAACATTTTAATTCAAAAACTTGAACATAAAATCTAAAAATCAAAATCTTGAGAAAATACATAAATCATGGAAGTACGTGAGGAATATATCATAATGGAACATCAATCCTAATAAAATAGCCTCGGAAGAAAACAAGTAATTCTGGAAATGATTAAGCACATGTTATGATTTCCATAGTAGCCAAGGCATTGCTGACAACACCATCTAAGTGGAAAAAGTCCCTTTCTGAATCGACTTGACTCCTCGTTCTAGTCCTGTATCACTGAACCAGATTAGCATACCGTTACATCCATGTCTATCATATGAGATATAAATCTTTACCCAATGAATTTGAGGGATATATAGGTCTCACCCATCTCATAATGAAATCATTCTTACTTGTGCCACAAAATAAACATAAATCATTCATCATAACCCAAATAATAAAATGGGTTTTATAAACATCATCCCATCATAACATAATCCATACAGAAAAATAGATATCATTTCGTCATATAAAAATTGAAACCATGTAAATCATAGAGAAATTAAACTTGAATCATAAACATATGAAATAATTCCATCTTATATGGAAATTGTTTTGATAAAACACTTTAAATGAATTCTTGAGGAAAATATCCTTTCTTCTTCAAAATCATTTTCTTCTCACAAAATGCCCTGAAAATTAAAAATACAAGATTTTTTTTGAAAATAATAATCAAATCTTGTAGATTAAACTTAATGAAAATGAGGTGTTATGAAACCGTAAAAATCCGTTCATGCTGTACAAGTTAAAAATAAAATTCTTCTCATACATTTGTCAGAAAGGTCAAAAAGTTCCCCATCTGGTAAACAAAAGTAAAATTCCTTTAATAAAATGTGTTAAATTTCAAAAATGGGTAAAAAGGAATTTATAGATACATGAATACATTTTTAGAAAACATGGGCAAGGATGATAACAATTACCCCAGTAAATACATACGAATAACAATCTCGGATAAGAATGAGATTGGAATAGTAATCCCTTAACTTAGGTCTGATATGCTTTGTATGTATCCAAACCTCCTGTATAATGATTTAAATAATGTCATTGACTTATTACTGAATCATATTCATTATTATGATATCATATATGGTTCACTTTGGACTTTATATTACCCATTCTTTTGTAAATTCCATTTTAAAGCACCGCTTTTGGTAAAATCGTTTTATTTATCATACATGTTTGGACTTTTTGTTCTTGATATTATTATTACTTATATATTGATTGACTTACTTCAAAAATTTAAATCATTATATATATATATTATATATATTCAGTAGATATATATAAATATATATAATAGATAGATAAATGAAATGAAATACACCGTTCATGGAGAAGGTAGGCCGTACGTACGCATGAACGCTGTTTTTCATTTCCTTATTGAATATGGAATTAAGTAGATGAAATACATATATATATATATATATATATATACATAAATAAAGTATCATTATTATGTCATATATTTCATGATTACTTATTATATATCCTTTATAATCATTCTTTAATTGTTAACATGGAAAATGAATATCATCGTGTCGTAGAGACGGTAATCCCTACGTACACACGAGCGATGATATCCTTCCCATATTTACTTAATGGAATTGGAGGGGATGACATAATATCATAGAATCAGTATGATGTTATAATAATCATATATAGCTGTTGACTCTCCTCTTTGTCACATTGACTAAATGAAGGGAAAGGGAAATGACTTAGCACAAATTGATTCGTCCTTTGAAGAAAACATCAAAAATCGACAAAGGCTTGAACAAGGGATCAAATGAACATGTGCAGCGCAAGTTCTATCACTGTCGCACAAGTCCCCTTGTGCGTCGCCAAGTGATCGTGCAAGTGACTTGTGCGACCTAAGTGATAACCGCCTGGGGGCTTCTCCTGCATATAAATAGACCATGTGGTCCCCCCATTCGAAGAGGATTTTTTTCCAGAAACTCAGATTTGAGCTCCCGGCGCCCTAGTCTCTTCTCAAAGCTTCCAAAACACTTGTAAGGTAATTTCTTACTAGAAAGGAAGATATAAAGAGGGGGAGGAAGGAATAAGTGTTGAAAAACATCAACACTTGCGCACCTGAGTGGCCAGCCCTTAAGGGAAAAGACCATACTTGCGCGCCGCCTTACTCCTTCAATAGAACTTGTGCGCCCCTTTTCTGGAATAACCTCAAGAGGATTCTAAAGGCTTTAATCAATAGTCTCTCAAGTATTACCCAGTTGGTTAACCGTTGCGCATGTACACATGTGTCGCGCAGGTATACCTGCGCGACCAGGACTTGCGCGCCCACGTTGTACCTGCGCGCCTGCCAGGACTTGCGCGCCCCTGCCTTTTTGGGTTCCCTTCTACCCATTTCACCCCTCTTAAGCCATTCCACCTATCCTATTCAATATTAAATATTCAAGACACTCTTCAAATCCATTTATGGCATGATTTCTTGATTTTGGATTCCTTATTTGAAAGGAACTTTGTGGAATATCACTCAAAACCTAGTGATTTACACATCTTTATGTCACTAAAGATTGAGATTTCATTCATTCAACCTCATCCTTTAAGATGAGAGAACTCAATCAACCTGGGCCTCCTTTTTAGGAGTAAGTCCCAGTCATAATTCATAACCTGGGCATCCTCCCAATTCTTAAAGTTCCCAAATCTGGGCATCCTCTATAGGAGTAAGCCCCAGTCCCCTAATTTGGGCATCCTCCTTAGGAGTAAGCCCCAGACCTTAATTCCCTTAACCAGGGGCTCCTTTTCAGGAATAATCCCCAGTCATAATCCTTAACATGGGCCTCCATTTCAGGAGTAAGCCCCAGTCTCAAATATGGGCATCCTCTTGAGGAGTAAGCCCAAAGTCCCTTAATTTTTCAAATCTCTTAACCTGGGCCTCCTTTTCAGGAGTAAGACCCAGTCTTAATTTCTCTTAACCAGTCCTAATTTAACTATGATCTAGGATTCCTTCTCAGGAGTAAAACCCAATCATAAGTCCTCTCCTAATTTGGGCCTCCTTTTCACCAGTATTCCCCAAGTTAGAGTATTCTAAATCTCCATGAAATACATATACCTTTATGGACCCTATTCCTGGATTTCTTCCCTAAAGTAAATCTTAACCTTCATTTATCTGGGCATTCATACATACATAAGCCACACATTATTTCTTATGATTGCATCTTTCATGGCACAATTGTCTAATATTTGCCAATACCTATTGTTTCTCACACCGAGCATGACTCACGTGAGCTTAGAGTGTAAAAGTTACTATGAAATCCTTCTTTGAGCCATAAATCATAAACATCATACTCCCTTACTCGAACTATGTGGGTTCTGATTCCTTTTTTAAACAAAGGATACGTAGGTAGCCCATCTGTGGGTTCGATCCCAACTCTGAAATAATTAATGTCCTTCTGAATGACAATAAATTTCAAGTGCCCCACTGAGTGACTTTAAAACCAACATGGTCATCATAATGACCAAGAGACTTCTATATAAATGTATCAAAGGGTACCATTGACCAAGAATATCTAATAAATACAGATGATTCTCTATCGATGAAGAACCTCGAATACATATAAAAGATTCTCTAAATTTCCTACATATTTAATCATTTATTGTCAAATCTGAAGGAAAGCTCATTTTATACTTGGTAATGTAATATGGATCACGGACATAACTTAAATCTATAAAGAGAGTCTCGGAGTAGACAATATTTCCCCTAAAACAGGTGTGATGAGTCCGACCTCCCATCCTCTCGACCAATGCAAATTCCTAAAACTCATCAGTCCACAAACTAATGAGTGCCTACCTTTGGAAAGTAGGTCTAAATGGATGTGGAATCATTGGATGTTTCCGGTTCTACAGACAAACCCGTTAGAAACTGATCGGAATGTTTGATCCTCCCATCAAGGTGGTCATCCCCGGATTCCGAGGGAAACAAAATATGGTGAAACCGATGTGAATCATTAACCAAGTTAAAATGATTTTAAACCGATTTTTTTAGGCCCCTATTTAAAACACAGTGAGTGGGACAAAAAAACAATCATTGACATATGTTCTCATCCAAAATATGTAGTGGCAGAATTTATCTTGATTACGTTTGTTATATCAAACATGAACCCTTTTCCAAGATCTTCTACATTTCTAGAATGTATGCTCTCAAGTTCACACCTGTGAATATTGCTGCTGCAAATGCCACTACTGCTACTCTTGCTAGATCGTCGTCCGATCTAAGGGCGATATCACCTACTCAGCGTCTTCAACGCTGGGTATCAAACGCACTGGTTAAGGAGTACCGTCAACATAGTACCATCCCAACTCTGGAGGCTGCCCGAAAAGACCTCCAAGTGAACAACTAACACTGGTCGTCCAAACAATGACGACCAGTGATCAAGAAGCAGGTGGTGCTGACTACCGTCTCCAATCGTTTCGGGTCATTATCCCCAGAATTCAATCACCATTCACTCCATTATTCTGGGGAGGTGAATGAGCAGGTCCCGGAGGGCCTTAATTCAAACAGACAGGAGTCCTTCCTGAGGGCTCCCACCAATAATTGCCACCAGACTCGTGTGGCAGTGCGCCCTCAACATGATGAGGGTACCGACTTCAGGCGTTCAGCTCAGGTTCCTCGAACCCGAGCAAGAAAGAAGAACCACCAGAGGTGGAATCCGGTCAACAGTGAGCAGGTTCTCATCTCTTCCATCTCCGGAGAAGTCCACCAACCAAACTTGGTGGAAGGCAATGAGCAGACACACACACCTGCCCGTTTTAATTCCACTGTCCAGCAGACTCGTCTGGTAGCATCACGCCAATCCCACCAGGCAATTCCGGTGGAGTACTATAGGCAGGAACATACACCTATTTATACATCATCAGCTAGTCAGAAGGCTTATCTCAGTACATATGATGGATCTCTTCAACCACGTTTGGCAAAGTGCAATCAGCAGGCACATACAACTTCTAGTATTAATCAAGCCTACCAATAGTCTCTCTTGGTAGCATTCGAAGAAATCAGTCAGAAAGCCCCAGTGAAAAACAGGAGGCATAATCAACTCTCTGCCCCCACACTTGAGTACTATCAGGATTCACTGACAGGAAAAGGAGGACAGGTGCAGGCACATACACCTACTCCATGCTCGGAATGGACGTATATTCCTGTTCCGGCAGCTGAAGTCACCAAGCATATTCTTTCAATGGTGAAAGTGTAGAAGAAAATCCCTGCTCATATTCTGGATGCCTTCCAGGATATTATAACAACTTCAGCAGTATCTCAGGGAAAGACACATAAATCTATCCCTAACAGTTGAGTGACACATCAACAATTCACTCTAGAATAGACACACACATCTGTTCCAGCCCAAGAGGGTTGTGGGGAATACTCCCCCATATCATACGGACAACCAAGTCAGGCAGATACACTTGATTTGAGAGGATATCGTCAGCCTAGCTTGGCCATCTTTCTTGATCAGGAATATACATCTGCTCAGAGCAGCCACTGTCGTCAACAAGTGGTTTCCAAGGTGAGTAAGAAGGCGTCTAAGAAAAAGACCCACCCAGCACAGTCAAGAGATCAAGAGTCAATCTGTAATAAGGCCTTGATCGATGCTGGAGTTCTTGAAGCCCTCAGACAATTATCTGTTGAAATTTAAGATTCTACTCCATCATTTCCCAATAGTGGGAACACTAATTCTGAAGGTATTCAGTAGACACTTCTTCATGAAGGCTTGCTTCATGACAATTCGGTTGATCTCGAAGTTTCATCTTCATATGAGAGCCACAGGAACCCTTTGTGTGGTCAGAAGAACAAGGAGCAAGAGATATAATCTTTTGCAGTATCCTATTATAGTGGTCCTCCCCATGATGATGAATTTCACTACGAAAGTCCTCTCTGTAGTAGTGATGCACATTGCCCTGAAAATGCTCCAGTGGACAATGTAGTGCCGAGAAATCCCTCTTATCTTGGGGCACTTGCAAATGCGAAACCAGTCATGTCTGAAGCTTCATCGCTAGCAGGTGAAATACTTTCTCAATCAGAAGATAGCCCAGGGTGTAGGTCAATCTCCAAACCACCCCTAAGTCATGCATCTTCTAGTTTGATCATTGATTTCTCTACTAATCCTGTTGAATCCAATAAAGCAACAAAGAAAACCCAACTATGGTCAAATCGGGTAGAGGAATCTTCATCAAATGATAAAGAGGAAATGATGAACATGAGAAAACAATTGCTGAAAGGTGAAGTGCCAGTCATGTTTTGGCCTCTGGCTGACTCTCAGTATAACATTCCTGAAATGTTGACGGAAGATGAAATTCATGATATTCGTCTCAACATATGGAAAAATCTTTGTCAGTTGAAAAAGAATGTATTATCTTATGATGAATATGAAAATCATATTAAGATAATATAAGGATTACAACGTCAGATTGATTTAGCGTATCTATCAGTCTCTAGATATCCGAAGGCTGAAAAACAATAGAGAGTCGTTCAACGTTCATGCCTTGGCGCACTAAGAAGATTGTGTTAGTTAATTTCCAATGCCCCATCTGGTATTCAGGTCAGACAATGGGGTGTTCATAGAGCACTGCATTTCACGGTGCTCTCCAGTTAGCAAAGCCCGCCGAAAATGGTCTCATGCAATGTTATTTCCCATGGCCAACCACAGTCAATGGGCTTTGTTTGTAATCAAAATCTTGACCAAGAACATGCTTCAACTAGTTCCTCTCAAAATCAAGAATACAGAGAACAAGTTGTTAAATAACTCTTGCATCTAGCAAACAAGAATATTGAACATGCCTCTCGTTTGGAGCAAGCACGTCACCAAGTGAAAGAATTGTCAGAAATCATCCAACGGTCTTTTGAACCAGGTGATAAAAGTGGATACAGGTTAATGCATCCAGCTAATTTCCGGACTATGGTTCGCAAGATCAAGAGAGCTTTTAAGAAAGTCTCATACATAGCATGTCAAGAGCCACCCTTGCTCGCCAGACTGGGGACTCTTTTAAACCAACCCTCGAAATCAAAAAATAGGATTCGAGGAGTTGATCGAGAACAGTAGGAACAGCCCCAGTCCACCGGACTGGGGACTTTTTCAAATCATCAATCCCCTCCTCAGAGAAATTCGGTCTTTTCTCGATTGGGGAAGAAACCTCACGAGGAACTAAGATCCAAATTATCATGAGATTCCCTCCAAATTACGGTTTGTCAAGAAATTCTTGAGGGATCTAATCAACAAAAGAAAATGTCTCATCATAGACATGGAAGAGGACAATATCACCGAAATGCTGATAGAAGGGATGCGATGAGTTATGCATCAATCTGTGTCATCAATGCCGTTGTTGCTGATCCACCAGATGAGGCTCACTCAGGGGACTCAGATGAAGAGGTTCTTGCTCAAAAAGATGTACGCACCGACACAAATGAAGAAGGTGTGCGTACACGAAGTCAAATGATTACTTATAACCTAGGTACTCTTTCGAGTAACCCACTTCCCCCTCTCCGAAAAGGATCCAACAAAGGGAAGGGAATGAACTAGGTTACATATCCTTCCTTTGGAGAAGGTAAATCGCTCTCACTAGAGAAAAGGTTTGCACAACAGGAGTAAGAAATGAAGGAATTAAGAAGGTTGAATGCAGAACTACTTCAGAGTGGTCTTCTTCATAATCATGTTGGTTTCAATCAGCCAAAAGAATTTGTTGCAGCTACTGAGATGGATCAAGAATATCCTCCTCTATCAGTACACCCTCACAAGTCTAATCCTACGGGTCAAGTGATACAACAATCGGTAGTGCTACCATCAATTGCAGCACCAATCACCACATCTATCCATGTTCCAGTCATTTCACCTACCCAAGTCCAATTTCAACCGGATGTTTCTCAAAATTTAATAACTACTATTGAGACATTAACAGCTCGGTGAAAAACTATGGAAGGGAAACGTGTGCAAGTTCAACCAGAAAATAAAGTTTACCCTGAATGGGTAGATTCAATCTCTCCTCCATCCAGTTTTGGGAACCCTGTATTCCCTATTTTCAATGGATCAGGCGATCCTGAACAGCATTTGACGCATTACATTTCTTGTTATGATCCTATGATGGGAACTCAAGTGCAGCAAGAAGCAGGGAAACTCAGATGCTTCATGCGAACATTGCAAGGACTAGCTTTTGTCTGGTATACAAGCTTGCAATCCCGATCAATTACCAGATGGGAGGATCTTTGCCCAAAATTCCTCCATCATTTCAGCTCAACTTTGCCAAAGACAACCGTTTTTTGATATTACAAACTGTAAGCAAAGGTAGAATGAAATGGTCTCTGATTTCATTGCTCGATGGAAGGGATTAACATATTACTTGAGTTTAGCACTCCCTCGAGAATAATTGTTCCCAATCTGTGTGGAAAATCTGCGTGACGAATTACGCACGCCGTTAATCCCTGTGAAATACACAGGAGGGTTTCGTGACCTTACTTCAATCGCTCAGCAGATTGAAGATTCCCTTATACAGGCTAAGGTTAAATCTCATGTAATTCCATCAGCTCCAGGAAAAAGAATGGTTAAAGCATAAAATGCTACAGTTATGCTTAAACAAGCACTTTTACCTGTTTCTACCTCAAAACCTTAATCTCCTCGAAGGGCTCCACCTTTTGAGTGCCAACAACAATGGTCGTTTCATCTAGATGATAAAAGAAATCAAAGAAGAAAACAATTTGAGGATCTGAAGAGAAAAACAAACTCTTTCCGAAATGAACAAGTTCCTGGTTATTTCATTTCGGCTCTAGAAAACAATTTGTTTCAATTGCCAATGCCTAAGAGGCCAAACAAGGAAGGAGATGAAAATCATCCCAATTATTTCCCTTTTCATCAAATGTTGGGACATCCCATCCAGGAGTGTTTTGTCTTTAAATACCTCCTGAAAAAGATGGTCGACTCGGGACAATTCAAACTGAAAGGTTCTTCATCTCAGGTAGCATGTGGTACTGCTACAGTTCCAAAGGAGAAAGGCGAATGGCAAGAAGTCAAAAGCAAAAATGCACAAAAGTCTGCTGATTGTATGGTCAAAAAGACAATCAATCGAACTCATGCTATTTTTCAAAAATAATTAAAAGAACCAATTGTATCTTCTGCCATGATTGTTGCGGAAAAACCTTTTCGTCAGATGGAATGTCCTCAAAGAAATGACATGATTCAAATAAAGAAAAATAATCAGAAGAAGAAGAGTATGTGTCAAATCCTATGTTGTATTTGACTTTGGCGGACTTCATTCCATCTACTTCAGAGCCACGGGAACCACCCCACCAAATAGCACAGCCTAAACAGGCTAATCAGGCATAGTCATCTTCAGATGAAGAGTTGATCTTTGGTTCTGTTAATATGATTCAACTAACAGATCCATATGCCAGTCACAGTTTCGATTTCAATGAGTCTAAATTCCCTGTATCAAACAGGGAAATCAGAGGAAGTTCCAGTGGCTTAGGATACAGGGGAAGACATGGATCTTTCAGAAGCAACTATTCCAATTCTACCCCTTCTAGAACTGTGTACGCAGAAGAAACTCGTGGAAGAGCCCTTCAGCGAGCTTAGCAAGAAAAAACAATTTCTTCTACCAATAGAGAATTCATTCCTGGAACAGTTATTTTGGAAGACCGGTTTAAGGTTCAATCTTCTTCCTCTCAGCAAGTAAATGGATCTAATCGGTCTAATCTTACAAAACCAGGAATATTGCAAACTCCTATCCCAATACAAGATGTGTCAACATCCAAAGCATCTGCTTCCAAGGTACTTGCTAAACCACATATTCCTATTGGGAAACGTAGACCTCTAGATCAAAAGTATGATATATTGAAACACTTGGCCCACATACCAGCCATGTTATCAATTCTAGATGCTCTGAATCTGTCAAAAGATCTTCGGGAAGCACTCATCGAGGCTTTTTCAAGTCCTTAAGAGTTTGAAACTGAAATTGATGCAGCTGAAGTCTATCACATAGAGAATAATCCTGCAGAATGCCATGCAATAATATCATTGACTGATGAAGATGAAGATGATGTTGTGCATGGACATATTAGACCATTGTACTTGTCTGGCAAGGTTAATGGCATAGACGTCCAAAGATCTTTCATTGAAAATGGTTCAGGAGTCAACTGCATGCCCATTCGTACACTTCGTCGATTGGGCCTCACGGAATCTGATTTATCTCCTTCTACAATGATGTTACAAGGATATGATAAAAACAAACAAGAACCACAGGGTGAAGTTACACATAGAACTTAGTTTGGAGATCTTGTATCCAATTCAGATTTCATGGTTGTTGATCAAGACTCAGCCTTCAACATCTTTCTTAGAAGACCCTGGCTACATCAACATGCAGTTATCCCTTCATCATAGTATAAATTTTTCAAATATTGTTTCGATGGTCTTGTTGGGAAATTGTATGCTGATAAAGCCCCATTCAAGACATGTGATTCTCAATACATTGAGGCGGAATTCTATCACATGAAGGGAAGGGCGAAATCCACAACAAAGGAGATTACCAAAGTTAATGCTCTATATGGTTTGGAAAAAAATTCCAGTAAATCCATTTACACATGTGAGTAAAGATTATGTTTTTCCTATCATTCAAATTGACAAGATATACCCAAATCAAAATACTCTTATCGAAAGATCCATAAGGTCTATTACAAAAATCGAGCCAGAAAACATGGGAGAAATTAGTAATCTACCAAGAAGTGATGAAAGCATAAATGGTGACGTCTTCATTTCATCTGCTGAAATCCAACAAGTCTATGATTCACCAAATAATCCAGAAGAAGTAGTAGAAATATCGGAGGTGAACAATGATGTCGATTCTCAATCCATCATCTCCTCTATATTACCCAAATAAGACCATTCATCATCAATCGGGTCGGAAATGGAAGCTTGTTCTTCAAGATATGCAAATTTTGACATCTCTTAGGATCATGAAAATTCTACTTTATCATCTACTATGCAAGTAGAAATGGAAGAAATAATACATGATGAAGAAGAAGAGGAAAATCTCAGAGATACTCCTCCAGCATTTGAAGAGGATATCTCTACCACTGTGGATGGACTCAGAGAAATAAATCTGGGTACAAAAGAAGATCCACGCCCCACATTAATCAGTGCGGCCATGACTCTTGAAGAGAAAGAAAGTTATATTTATTTTCTAAAGAAAAATAGATATATATTTTCATGGAACTATACATAAATGCCCGGTCTTGATCCTGATTTTTCTACTCATCATTTGGGTTTACCAGAAGAACATCGAGGATTTATGCAATCCGCGAGAAGAACACACCCAACTTATGCTTCCAAAATTGAAGCTGAAGTGGAATAACTTATTAATGCTATCTTCGTCAGATAAGTACAATATCCCAAATGGTTGGCTAATATTGTCCCTGTAAAGAAAAAAGAATGGAAAATTTAGAGTTTGCATCGATTTCAGAGATCTTAATTGGCATTGTCCTAAGGATGAATTCCCAGTTCCGATTACAGAACTTCTAATTGATGCAACAGCTGGCTATGAAGCACTTTCCTTCAAGGATGGATATTCTGGATATAATCAGATCAGAATGGCCCCAGAAGATGAGGAATCTATAGCCTTCAAAGCCCCTTAGGGTGTGTTTTTCTACCGGTTAATTCCCTTTGGCTTAAAGAATGGAGGTGAAACTTATCAGCGTACCATGCATCGTATCTTCAAACCCTTCTGAGGGAAGTTTGTTGAATGTTATGTAGACGATTTGGTAGTTAAATCCAAAGAACGTTCTAATCACTTGGCTGATTTGGAAGTCATATTCCGAAAGCTTCGACAACATAATTTGAAGATGAATCCCTTAAAATGTGCTTTTGGGGTAGCCTCAAGAAAATTTCCCAGATTTGTTGTACGCCATCGTGGTATTGAAGTCGATCCCGAGAAGACCAAGTCAATCCTTGGTATGTCACCTCCTTCAAATTTGAATGAATTAAGAGGACTTCAAGGACACTTAGCCTATATTCGGCATTTCATCGCCAATTTAGCAGGCAAAAGTTTACCCTTCACCAAATTAATGAAGAAGGGAGTCACTTACCAGTGGACTGAAGAATGTCAAGAAGCATTCGACATTCTCAAGAAATACCTCTTGATTCCACTAGTACTCATTCCACCTATTGAAGGAAGACCACTTATCCTCTACGTCACAGCTCTAGAGCAATCATTGGGTGCATTTCTTGCTCAAAAGAATGATGCTGGGAATGAAAATAGCCTCTACTATCTTATTCGAACCATGGTTGAAGCAGAAACCTGGTATTCAATTATTGAGAAGTGTTTCCTGGCATTAATCTTTGCAGTTCAAAAGTTGAGACACTACCTGCAACATCACGAGGTCCAATTGGTATCTTGTAATAACCCGCTCAAATTTATCCTTAGTCGTTCAATGCTTACAGGACGTTTGGCAAGGTGGGTAGTTATTTTGCAGCAATTCGACATTCAGTAGGTGTCTCAAAAGGCAATAAAGGGCCAAGCACTGGCTGATTTCTTGGCTGAACACCCTTCAGTGGAAGACACATCTTTAGATATTGAACTCCCTGATGAGGAAGTCTTCTCTATTCAATAAAGTCCTCAGGCATGGGAAATGTATTTTGATGGTGCTTCCAGAAGTCCAACAGGGAGGAAAATGGATAATCCTAAATTCAACAAAGTTGTCTTAGGAATTGTGCTCATTTCTCTAGAAAAGGTAGTGTTACCTTATTCCATTTTATTGTGGGAAGGTGGTACCAATAATGAAGCAGAATACCAAGCTCTCATCGTAGGCTTGGAATTAGCACTTCAAGCACAAGTGAATCACATAAAGGTGAAAGGTGATTCAGACCTGGTAATCAAACAATTCAATGGGGATTATTCCATCAGAAAAGAAGAAGTAGTCCATTTGTATGATTATGTCAGAGAGTTAATGGAAGAATTCTCTTTGGAACCGACATTTTCTTATGTCCCAAGATCACAAAATGCTCAAGCTGATGCACTAGATAATATAGCCACAGCTCTGGCAGATCCAAATTGGGAAGAGACAACCATCAGTATTGCCCACTATCATGCAATTTCACCTTATGTTCGAATCAGAATAGAGGAAATTAACAAAATTTGTCCCATTCCTGAACCGTATAGTCATATTATAGGATGGATGTCACCTATCAGGGAATACCTTCAAAATGGAACACTTCCACCTGATAGAGCTGAGAAAGAACAAATCTGGCAACGTGTGGTCAATTTTACTCTTTATGATAGCCCAGATCAACTAGAGAAATCTCTCTAAAAATTTGGTTTTGATGAAGTTCTCTTTAGATGCATTCATGGTGAAGAGACAATAGCTGTCATGAAAGAAGTGCATGTAGGAGTCTGTGGTGCCCACCAGTCTGGACATAGACTGTCTGATCATATTCGAAGTCTTGGATACTTTTGGCCTTCAATGATACGAGATTGTGTCAATTTCACACTGAAGTGTCATCCATTCCAAGTACATGCCAACTTCATTCATCAACCTCCAGAGTTCCTTTATACAGTTTAATACTCATGGCCATTTTCCACATGGGGAATGGATGTGGCGGGACCTTACCCTTCGGCTACGGCCAAGCAGTTTAAGTACATTCTCACTGCTACTGACTTCTTTTCCAAATGGGCAAAGGCAATAGCTATCAAGGAAGTCAGTTCTAAATGCAATTTTAGCTTCATCAAGTCTAACATCATTACCAGATTTGGTGTCCCTCATAACATATTGACAGACAATGGCACCAATTTCTGTTCATCCGAGGTGAAGAAGTTGTATCAAGAATACAACATCAAATCCAACCATTCATCTCTGTATCATGCAGCGGCCAATGGCTAGATAGAAGCCTTTAACAAGAATCTTTCAAATATACTGCAAAATATGGTGGATAAAGATAAGAGTTCATGGCCTGATAAACTCTTTCATGCTTTATGGGCTTATCGGACTACCACCCTCACTGCAACTTGGTCAACTCCATATTCATTAGTATATGGAACGGAAGCCGTCTTTCAAATTGAAGTTCAACTACACTCGCTCAGAGTTGACATTTGTGATCAATCATCTATAGATTAACAATCTCAAAAGCAATTGAATGAATTGGAATGGTTACAAGAGAAAAGATTGTGCACTTTTCACCACTTGGAAGTCTATAAGAATTGAATAGCACGAGCTTTTAACAAAAAAGTTCATCTTCGTTCATTCACTCAGGGAGAATTGGTATTAGTTATCAGGACTCCAGTGATACCAGGAAAGAAACCTCCCAAGCTTGAGACAAAATGGGAAGGACCTTATTCAATACATAGGGTCTAATCCAATGGAGCTTATTCATTAATCTTGATGGATGGAGAACTCATCACTACTCCAACCACTGCCAGATTTTTTAAGAAGTATTTTGTATAAACACAAAATACATCCAAAAATGGTCTGGTATGACCTTAAACTACACAACTATCCAGAAAGACGTTAAACGGCATAACCAATGGTCCAACATGACGTTAAACTGTGTCCCCAATGGTCCAACATGACATTAAACTATGTCCCCCTTGGTCCAACATGACGTTAAACTGTGTCTCCAAATGGTCCAGTATGACCTTAAACTGCAACTTGGTCCAACATGACGTTAAACTGTGATGTCCTCACTACATGACATTAAACTGCAAAGTCCCTCTTTCGTCCTTTCTATATGACGTTAAACAGTACATTAATGGTCCATACATATGACCTTAAACTATTTTTTTTAATTTCGTCCCGCAAGACGTTAAACTGTGAAAATGTTCCCTAAATGGTCTAGTATGAACTTAAACTACAACTAGGTCCTGTATTACCTCAAACTGCATCCTCAACGGTCCATGCATATGACCCTAAACTATTTTCAAGTCCCTTACGTCCAGCAAGACGTTAAACTGTGACGTCCTAACTACATGATGCTAAACTGTATAAAAGTCCCTTATGTCTGGAAAGACGATAAACTACATAATCATAAAAGGTAATGTATTACCTTAAACTACACTTTTTTCCAGCATGACATTAAACTACACCTTCCACGGTCCATGCATATGATCTTAAACTATTCGCACTTTCGTCCAACATGACGCTAAACTGTGGAAAAAAATCCCCAATGCATCCAACAGGACGTTAAATGGTGTACTCTTTTGTCCTCAGTGCATGGCATTAAACAGCACAGTCCCCCTTTCTTCCAACAGGACGTTAAAATCTTTTGTCCCCATAGTCCTAACTACATGACGCTAAACTGTGCAGCACCTATAGTCCTAACTGCAAGACTTTAAACTGCATAGTCCCTTTATATGTCCTACATGACATTAAACTATGCATCGTTAAGGTTGTTGTTACCTCTTGGTTATCACACCAAGTATGAATCACGTGAGATTAGAGAAAACCTCAACCATAACACTCTCTTTGGGCCGCTAACCATGTGTAAGTCCCAACAACATTATTTTTTTAGGTCATTGTCCCCAAGAACAACTTGATCATTAATTCATTCTTTAATTGAACTACACAGACTTTGATCATTGCCTTCTAGGCTGGGTATGTAGGCAACCTCCCAAGGTTCAAGCCCAAAACCAATCCCTTCACATCGGTTCACCTTCATCTCATATAATGTTGATTTGTGAAACCGCCCCTAGAATCAATATCTTTACATTGGTTCACTTTCGTCCTTTTTATACGATGTTAAAATATACAACACATTTGTCCAGTATGACAATAAACTACAATATTCTTTCATACCCTCACCTAAGAGGGAACCATTATTTACATTTATTTTTCAATCATGTTTCATTTCCAAGACTACGTGAATACATGGAAACGCCCATACATTTTATCTTGGGTTAAACCATAATTGTACTAAAGTCCCCTTTCACCCTTCACATGTATGAAACAAATTTGTACAAAGGGTAATTCTAGAACTACGTGGGCTTGATTTCCATACTTATGGGATACGAAGGAATGTTCGAGTGTCCCTCGAATCCATCCCAAAGCCTTTGGGCCTAACCCCAAATTCCATTTTCATTCCTTTGGCTGAAAAGTCCCCATGAAAACACACATTGTGTATTTCTTATAATGGTCCAAGATCTATGACCCTAAACTTATATCTCTAATCCTTTTGTCCCACATGACGTTAAACTATAGTTTATGAACTACGCATGGCTTGATTCTCATCCTTATGGGATACATATTGAAGTCCATCATTTCAATTCAGGACCCAGCCACAACATGATTATGGTTAGCATTGATCTATATATATCTGTATACATTGAACAATACCCATCTTTATGTGTCATAATCCTAACCTTAAATATTTTCAGATCCTCATAACCCTTTTCATGACTTATATTCACAAAAATGTCAAACATCTGAGAGTTCATTTGCCTGACTATGCAGCACTTGCCCATATGCGGCTTTGCATAAATATTCCAAATAACAGACTTGTTAGCAAAAAGATACTATTATTTGACTATGCATCCAACGCCCTTAGGTGGAACTGCATAATTCAACCCCCTAACAGGTTTTTCGGATAGTGGTAACTCAATTGTTGGGAATAATGCCTCTTTTATCCTTATTTGTCTTAAATGACAGTATGTATCGATCCAAAAAAATAGCCATCCTTAACATATTTTTCTCATATCCTTTTTCATGATCTGAAAGTATTCAAGTATATGGTTTATATTCTCCTTCCCTACGTTTGGGTCAGACCTTCGTAGGAGTGATATCCATCCAGTTCATTGATAATCTTGTTTGGAAGTATCTTCTCAATATTCAAGTAGCTCTTTCTATACAGCAAACTCTATACATTGGATAATTTGAATCTCCATAAACTTTCAATGGCTTTTATCACTAGGAAAGTAAATTTATGAGAGTTCTTTTTTCTGACTATGATGCATGTGCCCATAGGTGGCCTTGCATAAACAGTCTACATAACAGACTTGTTAGCCAAAAGATACTATTTTATTTTACTATGCAGCCAATGCACTTAGGTGGCCCTGCATAATTCAACCCCCTAACGGGTTTGTTAAATAATGGTAACTACATTCTTGGGAACTACTTATTCTAATGACTTTTAGCTCTTTTTCATATCATTCCTCATATTCAAATATTCTTAAGTCATAGTTTACATTTTTTCCCTCATAAATTGAGTATGGTACTATGTTTTCAGATAAATTATCAAGGCATTGAGTCAATTATAAATCATTCGGTCAAATATATTTGGACCTTAAACATTATCCTCTTTATGTCCGATGTGCATGACTTTAAACTGCCCACAAAAGAAAAAGGAACTCTGAATAAAATTCAAGTTCCAGCTCACTAAACATACATTTTGTATGATTTAGGTAATATTGAGAAATTAAAAGGTTCATGTTTGTAGGGTTATTTACATTAATCCTAGTAAAAATTAAACTATACTTGCTAGGCCCATTGGCTTAGGTAAAATCTAATGCATATAGAAAAATAATGTCGGTACAAATGATTGAATATGAAAGTGTTTTTTTCATTGATCCATAGGAGATAGAAGGACATCCATAGACTGTAGTCTCTTCTCTTTTTTTCAAGAATTACAAGAATATTTCAACATAACTCTTCATTTGATTTATGGAATCCTGAGCTTCATCAGTAACCACCTGGAATTCATTCATTAAACTGGATATAATAAGAGATGCAGTGATACCGGATCTTCTTGGAACAATTGTAAAAGGATGTTCTTGAGTGCGGTTTGAGAAAATTTTCTACTGATCAAATAGTGACTCTGTTTCTGTCCAAGAGACTTGGAAGATGGATACATGTATTTGAGAATGGAGCATTGGAAGTAAAGATCCATTTGGAGAGAGTACTCTTTTCAGATATTGCTCTAATGCCATGTTTTTCTTCTCTCCACCAACCAACAGCGGAAAATGTTTCAGCCCATGGGTTTTCCATTTTCAAATCTGGGAGAGTGATGTTGTATATATCATAATAATCATGGCCAATGATGTTCATCATTTCATCTATCCGGTTGCTAGCCAGTTCATCAACCATTCCGGGTCTAAGAGCCATTGATTCTGCACAAGAGTTGAATAAATTAACTCTTAAATGTGTTTATTTTTCATAAAATTTGTGAAAGAATTCGAAAAAAATGGCTAAGGCATTAAGGCGCACAATTATAAACATGATGCACAAGTGTTCTTATTCCACGCTAGTTTTTGACGGGCAATTATAAACCGCGCAAGTACAAATACCTATACAGCAGCATGACAGTAATGAAACATCAGAAAACAGAGCAACCTGCGCGGCTAAGGTGACCTGCATGGTGAGAGCTCGATGGTTTGAATTCCGGAAATATGGATGATTTGTATGGAAGTGAGGCCCTATATTTATAGACGTGACCGGGACCCTGCGCGATCAAGGGATGTATCCATGCGCGCCAGAGCCTGTGCGCCCAAAGCTCATTTGCACGCCCTACCTTGCGCGCCCCAATTTCCTTTTGATTCTTGATTTCCTCAGAGTCAGATCCTCTATTCTTTCAGTTCCAACTATGAGGGGGGACTTTTTTTACACTCCTCTTCATCACATTGTCTAAAAGAATGGAAAGGGAAATGACTTAGCAAAAATTGATTCATCCATTGAAGAAAACATCAAAAATCGACAAAGGCCTGAACAAGGGTTCAAAAGCACATGTGATGCGCAAGTTCTATCACGGTCGCGCAAGTCCACTTGCGCGCCGCCTAGTGATCCAACAAGTGACTTGAGCGACCTACGTGATAACTGCCGGGGGTCTTCTCCTGCCTATAAATAGACCCTATGGGCCCCCCATTCGAAGAGGATTTTTTCCAGAAACTCAGATTTGAGCTCCCGACACCCTAGTCTTTTCTCAAAGCTTCTGAAACACTTCTAAGGTAATTTATTACCTATAACGGAAGATCTAAAGAGGGGGAGGAAGGCTTAAGTGTTGAAACTCATCAAAACATGTGCGCCTGAGTGGCCAGCCCTTATGGGAAAAGGCCACATTTGCACGCCGCCATACTCCTTCAATAGAACTTGTGCGCCCCTTTTCTGGAAGAACCTCTTGAGGATTCTAAAGGCTTTAATCAAGAGTCACTCAAGTATTACCCTGCTGGTTAACCGTTGCGCAAGTACACATGTGTCGTGTATGTATACCTGCGCGACCAGCACTTGCGCGCCCACGCAGTACCTACGCGCCTACCAGGACTTGCCCACCCCTTCCTTTTTGGGTGCCCTTCTTGCCCATTTCACCCCTCTTAATCCATTACACCTCTCCTATTCAAGATTCAATCTTCAAGAAACTCTTCAAATCCATTTATGGCATAATTTCGTGATTTTAGATTCCTTATCTGAAAGGAAATCTGTGGAATATCCCTCAAAACCTAGTGATTTACACATCTTTATGTCACTAAAGATTGATATTTCATTCATTCAACCTCATCCTTTAAGATGAGAGAACTCAATCAACCTGGGCCTCGTTTTCAGGAGTAAGTCCTAGTCATAATTTTCAACCAGGGCATCCTCCCAATTCTTAATGTTCCCAAATCTGGGCATCCTCCTTAAGAGTAAGCCTCGGTCCCCTAATTTGGGCATCTGCCTTAGGAGTAATCCCCATACTTTAATTACCTTAACCTAGGCCTCCTTTTAAAGAATAATCCCTAGTCATAATCCTTAACCTAGGCCTCCTTTTCAGGAGTTATCCCAAGTCTCAAATATGGGCATCCTCTTCCGGAGTAAGCCCCACGTCCCTTAATTTTTAAAATCTCTTAACCTGGGCCTCCTTTTCAAGAGTAATCCCCAGTCTTAATTTCTCTTAACTAGTCCTAATTTACCTTTGATCTGGGATTCCTTTTCAGGAGTAAAACCCTATCAAAATTCCTCTCCTAATTTGGGCCTCCTTTTCAGGAGTAAGCCCCATGTTAGAGTATTCAAAATCTCCATGGAACATGTATACATTTATGGACCCTATTACTGGATTTCTTCCCTAATTTAAATCATAACCTTAATTTATCTAGGCAGTCATAAATAAATAAACCCCACATTATTTCTTCTGATTGCATCTTTCATGGAACAATTGTCTAATTTTTACCAATACCTCTTGTTTCTCACACCGACCATGACTCACGTGAGCTTAGTGTGTAAAAGTAATTATGACATAATTCTTTGAGCCATCAATCATAAACATCATACTCCCTTACTCGAAGTACGTGGGTTCTGATTCCTTTTTTAAACAAAGGATACATAGGTAGCCCATCTGCGGGTTCAATCCCAACTCTGAAATAATTCATGTCCTTCTAAATGACAATAAACTTCAAGTGCCCCACTGAGTGGCATTAAAACCAGCATGGTCATCATAATGACCAAGAGACTTCTATATAAATGTATCAAAGGGTACCATTGACCAATAATCTCTAATAAATACAGATGATTCTCTGTTGATGATGAACCTAGAATACATATAAAAGATTCTCGAAATTTCTTACATATTTAATCATTGATTGTCAAATCTGAAGGAAAGCTCATTTTATACTTCGTAATGTAATAAGGATTCACGAACATAACTTAAATATATAAAGAGAGTACCGGAGTAGACAATAATTCCCCTAAAAAAGGTGTGATGATTCTGACCTCCCATCCTCTCAACCAATGTAAATTCCTAAGCCTCATCAGTCCACAAACTAATGATCGCCTACCTTTGGAAAGTAGGTCTAAATGGATGTGGAATCATTGAATGTTTCAGGTTCTACAAACAAACCCGTTAGAAACCGATCAGAATGTTTTAACCTCCCATCAAGGTGGTAATCCCAAGATTCCGAGGGAAACAATAGTTATTCTTTACACCATTATACCCATCCAAGTAAGGTGGTGGTGGAAAAACATATTACACCACGGCGTGGAGATGGTATTCCGTACGTATGCATTAGCGGTGATTTCGTTTTCCATATGATGGATATAAGGTGAAATAGGTTTGTTTAATATTTATAATAACTTATAAGTATATTAGAGATACTTATGTAATAACTTTATAATGAAACAACTAAATAAGAAGACGATGAAGAAGAAAGAAAACTTTAAAGAATCGGTAGAAGAGATTACATCTTCTTCGACGCACCTCCTTTAAAATTCCTCTTAGGGCACTAGAGTTGGTCTTTTGAGAAGAACAGAACCTCTATGATATAAATAGAGTGGTTTGGAAGTGGAATTTGTAGGGTTTTGCCGAGCTTCAAGGCTCAAAATGGTGTGAAAAGAAGATGGAAGGGGTGCCCTTTTATAAGAGAGGAGAGGGGGACCTTAGAAAAACGTAAAATATTATTTTATAATAAAGTCATATTCGGTTTTTAATAGCTCCAAATTAATTTATTTTGACGCTATGGTGGGTATGTGTTGAAATCCTCTCAACTAATATAATTTAGAAAAATTTAGGTTACTATTTTATCCTTATCATTTAGATTTAACTCTAAGTTAAATAATTTAACTTTTACTGTGTCTTTTTGTTTTCTTACACTATATAGTTAATAAACTTACTATAACAAGTCAAAAGAACCCCAAGTGGTACATTATTATTATATATATCCTTATCTATGTTATTTGGATGAGAATGTTGATTTTTAGTAACAAAATAACAATTAATAATATAATTTTTTTTAAAGAAACTATTTTATGTTAATTTTGACACTATTTGGCACTTGATTTTTTTTGAAAATCGTAACTACATGATTAGTTCGAAAAAGGTTAATTAAATTAATACTAAAATGTAATACTGACCTAGAAAATTAGTGTAATTCATAAAAAGTCGAAAATTATATTTAGTTAAGGATTTATAACATCAATTATGTTAATATTTGATTAATAAGTTAATTACTGAATCATCATTGTGTAATAAATAAATTAAATTATTTAATGTCTAGAAATTATAAATAAAATACCATTATGTATTAAATAGTTTTATCTTTCGAAGGAATATCTATAGTCTAATTTAGCTTATGTATAAGCCTATATTAAAAATGTTTTATTTATAAAACTTTGATTTTAACTAATTTAATTTTTCAATAAATAAATTAATAATAAATGTCCTAATCTAATCCATGTGTACCTAACGGGTAATATTTTATCCCTAAGGTTATTTTTGTCGAACTACACTTATCCAATAGAATTAGGACATGTTTTAGGGTAATAATAATATCATTTTTACCCCTAATTACCCTATTTACTTTTAATCGTGGTAAATAAAAGTTAAAAGTTACTATTCACAAAAAAATTATTTTTATCTTACTAAACCACATATTACTCCTTGATATTATTCGTGTCTCTCGGATTTTCGAAATTTCACTCACAAAAGCGGTAGAATTATGTTTCATGTAAATTTTCAAACTCTCCTAGGAGGTGGGTAAAAGACGGTGAAAAGTTCAAAAAACTTTTTATATGTCTAAAATTATTATAAAATTACTCCAATGAATTACATTGATCATATATAGGTATTATGTATCAATTTTGAACTAAAATGAATTTAAATAAAAAAATAGTTGTTTTTATAAAATATCGGTTTTTTAAATAGTAACCCAGTGTTTTCACTATTCATCAAAAATTGAAAGTTTTCATAAAAATACCAAAATTTCACCCAAGGGTAACTTCGATATTCTGAATCCAAAAATGTAGTCCATTTTGAAAAATAAAATTTATAAAATTTCAAAAAGTGGGTATTACTATTCATAACGGCTAGTTCATAATAATATATCGTTTAGTAAAACTCGGTATTGCGTTCTACACACGCTATCAATGAAGGTCTTGATTACGTGTAATGCAATCCAAGTCAGGGATGCATGTAGTGAAAGCTCTTTTTGGTGTTGCGTATAACATAATCAAAACATATTTCAATTATACATTAAACAAAATCTATACTTATTATTGCATAAAATAATTTCCACAAAACGAACGTGAAATTGTGTGTAACAAGAGCCAAGAATAGTGTTGTGTATACTGCAAGCTAATACAGTGTTGCGTATAGTGCAAGATAATTTTGGTGTAGCGTAAAACACAATAAATCAATTAAATTAAAAATAATAATTCTCATAAAATCTCATGTTGTTACATTCTACCCCCACTTAAAATGAATTTCGCCCTCGAAATTCATTGGGGTTATAAATCATTTACTACTTGAAAGTTTCATTCATAGAAACCCAAATCGAAAAATAGAATACCAAAATTGAACATTAAAAACTAAATTATGAGAAGTAAAGGTTACCCAAATTAACTAATCACTGGGTTTCCACATAGGAGAACATAGGTGAAAATTTGGATATGGTAGAAAAATCAAACCATCATGTTCTGATGGAGTGTGGTAGAGAATATGGCTATGAAAAACCCAACAATCACAAATCCATAAATTTGTAATGATATAAGGTACCAATCTCATAGTATAAAGAAAACAATTACTAGAAATTTCATTTTCTCAGCATGTGAATACCATCATTTATCATACGATATATCTTTTTGGTCACATTCCAAGCATGTGAATACCTTAATTATGTTTTCTCTTGAAAAATTAATATCTATTGAACCTTAGTGAAAACCTGAATGATGTCAAAATTAAACACTTTCCACATACCAAAATCCCAAAATTTCTATATACTCAAACCATAATATAACTTTTTCCTTATATCAGTCATGAGCTCATTTAATTTTTTTTCATTATCCCTTCATTATGCACATATCATCTTCTTTCCAAAAATATTTCAATCACTTTTCATGGTTATCGGTACCATATAATTTTTGAAAACCAAAACATAGATATTCCAAAATTCCACGATGCCATAAATGAGATTCCATGATACTATTTTAAAATCCCATTACATAAACACTTAATCATTACACAACATCATTGTCATACTCAACATCACAAATAGTGATCGCATGTGACTTCCCTTTATCCTTTTCCTTACGAGGTTTCTCACATTGATCATCATTAACCCTTAGATTGGGTAATTGATTAGCATAATTCTCCATTTCCTTACACTTGAAGCATTGAAGTGTTGGTGGTGGGTTCTCTGCAGTCTTTTTTTTATTTACATCATTAGCATCCCTTTTTCCATTAGTTCAACACTCATCTACAAGATGACCTTCTTTTGCTCACTTAAAACATTTTCTAGTCCCTTTATGACAATCTCCACCATGCTTCATTCCACTCTTTGAGCATAAATAAAAATTCATCTTCTTTTCACCATTATTCTGGGATTTCTCCTTCAACTCCATCTTTCATTTCTTGTCTAAACCATGAGATGGATATGTAACACCAACTTCCAGTTCTACCTTGATAGCACAATGCACAATTTCTTCAAAGCTACTAAAGTCTCTTATATCTAATTCCCTTTGAAGACTTGTTTTTTAGCCACTGAAGAATCGAACAACTTTACTTTTAGGTTGGATGATAATGCCAGATGGATACCTTGTATGTCTTGTAAAATTCTCTTCGTATATACCAACAGATTCATCATCCTTCTGCTTAAGAACAAGGAACACCTTTTCCTTATTTGTTCGAATAATACAAGGGAAGTACTTACTGAAAAAAAAGTTCATGAACTCGTCACATTCCATGGATTCAATTTCATATTGGGGCCTTGTATTCTTAATTAGAGTCCACCACTGGTCTGCTTCACACCCTAAATGGTAAATAGTTAAAATTGCTTTTTCATGTTCTGAACAGCAAAGTATGGAGAATATCTTTTCAATGGTACTGATCCATTATTCAGCAACAAGTGGATCAGAAGACCAATTGAATGAAGGGGGACGTTGCCTCATGAAGGACTCAATAGAATATTGTTCCCTTCTCTGATCATTTGGAAGTCCAGAATGATTCATAGCTTGTGTAGGTATAAAAATAAGATTTTTCACTCCATCTCCCATAACATTGGTTTGTTCAGGAGGAAAATTATTGCATTTTCCATTACATTGATCAACATGGTTCCTTCGGGTTCCAGCCATCGTCTAAAACCCCAAAAGAATAGTGTGAGAGGAAAAAATCATTCTAGGGAAAACAACATAATAAACGGGGAGTAACTTCAATATATGACATCTTATGGTTAATTCTATGATTGTTACTGTAATCCTAGTACTATAATCTGTAGTTATAATTAACCTTAGGGAAATCCCTATACATACCTTAGAAATATCTCTAGGGATATCACTAATGTTTTTACATCATAGTTTCCAAAGGATGACTAATCCTTTCCTCTGATACAAACTATAGAGAACCACATCTTGACATACATATAAATTACATTACTTTTGAGGAATACTTAATACATAACAAAAACAAATACTCAAGGACCGTAATAGTTTAGTGTCTTTGGAAACATGGAACATAATCTTCAAATCATGGTAAAAGATCTTCAACATCTCCCATAAAGATCTTCCCCTTTTTTTCTTACCTAACACCTTTCCTTAAATCCTGGGGTAAAAACATAAAAAAGGTGAGCTCAAGTTCTCATTAAGGGTAAACATATAAAACATAAAAGAATCTATAAACATTTGAATTCCAAAACTTGAACATAAAATATAAACATCAAATTCATCAGAAATTACATAAATCTTGGAAGTACGTAACGCATATATCATAATGGAACATCAATCCTGATAAAATATCCTGGGAAAAAACATGTAATTTTGGCAACCATTAAGAACATGTTATGATTTCTATAGTAGCCAAGGCATTGCATCCAAAACCATCATAGTGGACAAAGTCCCTTTCTGAATCGAGTTCACTACTCATTCCAGTCCTGTATCCCTGAACCGGATTACCATACCATTCCAGCCATGTTTATCTCATGAGATATAAATATTTACCCAATGCATTGGAGGGATATATAGGCCCCACCCATCTCATACTGAAATCATTCTTACTTGTGCCACAAAATAAACATAAATCATTCATCATAACCCAAATAATAAAATGGGTTTCATAAACATCATCCCATCATAACATAATCCCTAAAAAATGGATATCATTTCATCATAGAAAAAGTGAACACATGTAAATCTAAGGGAAATTATACTTGAAACATACACATATGAAATAATTCCATCTTATATGGAAAATGGTTTTGATAAAACACTTGAAATGAATTCTTGAGGAAAATATCCTTTCTTATTCAAAATCATTTTCTTTTCACAAAATTCCAGGAAATTTTAAGAGAATAGGATTTTATTGAAAATAGTCAATAAATCATGCAGAGTAAGATTCATGAAAATGAGGCGTTATGAAACTGTAAAAATCAATTCACGCCGTATAAGTTGAAAATATCATTCTTCTCGTAATTTTGTCGGAAAATTAAAAAAGTTCCCTGTGTGGTAAACAAAAGTATGATTCCTTTCATAACATGTGGTAAATTTCAAAAATGGGTAAAAAGAACTTTAAAAAACATGAAAACATTTTTAGAACACATGGGCATGGATGATAACAATAACCACAATAAATACTTACGAATAACAATCGCAGATAAGAACGATATTGGAATATTAATCCCTTACCTTAGGTCTGATATGCTTTGTATGTATCTGAACCTCTTGTATAATGATCTAAATAATTTCATTGACTTATAACAAAATCTTATTCATTTTTATGATATCATATATGGTTCACTTATGACTTTATATTACCCGGTCTTTTGTAAATTCTATGTTAAAGCAGCATTTTGGGTAAAATCGTTTTATTTATCGTACGTGTTTGGACTTGTTGTTCATGATATTATAATTACTCATATTTTGATTTTATTACATACAGAATGTAAATCATGATTTCTATATCATATATATATTAATTACACACACACACACACATATATATATATAATAAATATATAAATTAAATGAAATACACTGTTCATGGAGATGGTAGGCTGTGCGTATGTATGAACGCTGTTTTTCGTTTCCTTATTGAATTGAATGGAATTAAGTAGATGAAATACATATATATATATATACAGTATCATTATTATGTCATATATTTCATGATTACTTATTATATATACTTTATAATCATTATTGAATTGTTAACATGGAAAATGAATCTCATCGCGTAATGGAAATGGTAATCCGTACGTACGCACGAGCGATGATATCATTCCCATATTTATTGAATGGAATTGAAGGGGATGATATAATATCATAGAATCATTATGATGTTATAATAATAATATATAGTTATTCTTTACATCATTATACCCATCCAAGTAAGGTGGTGGTGGAAAAATAGATTACACAACGACGTGGAGACGGTATTCCGTACGTATGAAAGCGCGGTGATTTCTTTTTCCGTAGGTTGGATAGAAGGTGAAATAGGGTTGTTTCATATTTAAAATAACATATCAGTATATTATAGATAATTATGTTATTACTTTATAATGAAATAACTATATAAGAAGAAGATGAAGAAGAAAGAAAAATTGAAAGAATCGGTAGAAGAGATTACCTCTTCTTCGACGCACCTCCTTCAAATTTCTTCTTAGGGCACTAGAGCTGGTCTTTTGAGAATACCCGAACATCTATGATATAAATATAGAGGTTGTTAAGAGGAATTGGGAGGGGTTTTCCAAGATTCAAGGCTCAAAAGGGTGTGAACAGAAGAGGGAAGGGGTGCCCTTTTTATAAGAGAGGAGAGCGGCAGCTTAGGAAAACATAAACTATTATTTTATAATAAAGTCATATTCGGTTTTAAATAGCTCCAAACTGATTTATTTCGAAGCTAAGGTGGGTATGGGATGAAATCCTATAATACAATATATTTTAGACATGTTTAGGTAACTATTTTATCCTTATCATTTAGATTTAACTCTATGTTAAATAATTTACCTTTTACCGTGTCTTTTTGTTTTCTTGCACTATATCATTAATAAAATTACAATAACAAGTCAAAATAACCCCAAGTGGTTAATTATTAATATATATATATCCTTATATATGTCATTTGGACGAACCTTAGATTTTTAGTAATAAAATAACAATTAATAATATAATATCTGTTTTAAAAACTATTTATGTCAATTTTGACACTATTTGGTACGTGATTTTTTGAAACTTATAACAGCATGATTAATTCAAAAAAAGATAAATAAATCAATAATGACATGTCATATTAGCCTATAAAATTATTTTAATTCATAAAACGTCTAAAATTAAATTTATTTAGGGATTTATAACATCAATTTTGTTAATATTTGATTAATAAGGTAACTACTGCATTATCATTGTGTCATAAATAAATTAAATTATTAATGTCTAAAAATTTTAAATAAAATACCATTATGTAGTAAATCTTTTTATCTTTTATAGGAATATTTATAGTAGAATTTATCTTATGTATAACCCTATATTAAAAATGTTTTAGTTATTAATTATTGATTTTAACTATTTTAATTCTTCTTTAAATAAAAAAATAATAAATGTCCTAATCTAATCCATGTTTTCCAAAAGGGTAATATTTTATCCATAAGGTTGTTTTTTGTCGAACTACACTTCTCCAATAGAATTATGACATGTGTCGGGATAATAATATTATCATTTTTACCCTTAATTACCCTATTTACTTTTAACCGTGGTAAATAAAAGTAAAAAGTTACTATTCACCAAAAATTATTTTTATCTTATTGAACCACATTTTACTCCTTCATATTATCTGTGTCTCTTGTATTTTCGAAATTCCACTCATAGAAGAGGTAAAATTATGTTTTATGTAAATTTTCATACTCTCCTAGGAGGTGGGTAAAAGACGGTGAAAAGTTCAATAAACTTTTTATATGTGTAAAATTTTTATAAAATGACTCCAATGAATTACATTGAACTTATATAGGTATTATGTATCAATTTTGACCTAAAATAAATTTAAATAAAATAAATAATTATTTATATAAAAAACGAGTTTTTAAATAGTAACCAAATTTTTTCACTATTCATCCAAAATTGAATGTTTTCAGAAAAATACCAAAAATTCATCCTTGGCTAAATTCGATATACCGAATCCAAAAATGAAGACCATTTTGAAAAATTAAATTTATAAAATTTCAAAAAGTGGGTATTACTATTGATAATGGACAGTTCATAATAATATTATAATAATATAACATTTAGTGAAACTCGGTATTGCGTACTACACACGCTATCGAGGAAGGTCTTGATTGCGTGTAATGCAAGACATGTCAGGTATGCGTGTAGTGAAAGCTCCGTTTGGTGTTGCGTATATCATAATCAAAACATATTTCATTTATACATTAAACAAAATATATACTTATTGTTGCGTAAAATATTTCCACAAAACGAACTTGAAATTGTGTGTAACAAGAGCCAAGAATAGTGTTGCGTATACTGCAAGCTAATACGGTGTTTCGTATAGTGCAAGCTAATTTTGGTGTAGCGTACAACACAAGTCATCAATGAAATTAAAAATAATAATTCTCATAAAATCTTGGGTTGTTACACATTACATGTTAAATCAAGTGTCCACATGCTATGTCTACCACATGGTCAATATTGTTACCACATAATATGATTTTTTTACATGGTAATAATCATTTTATAGTTAGTGAATTATTTTTTTCATGAACCAGGAGTTATGATGCTTCATGAAGTGAGATAAAATTGTTTTTAAACCTAATGAATGTTGTTTTTATAGATAATAGAGTTTGATGATATTATCATATCATTATGGTGGATGTAGATGAGTTAGGAGGAGAAGGATAGGAAGACGGAGATTGGGGCAGATGTGGCAGCCCAGAAGATTGTTTTGCCGAGTAAGGCTTCCAATGAAATCGTTAATTTGTCTCTTCAATGGGATTTGACCTATGTCGGTCTACCTTGGTATTGCATAATGTTCCTTGTATTATACCCACCTCAAAGTTCTGGTATTGATTCAAATTACTTATTATACTTTTGGTTTGGAATGTTTTGATACATTATCAGTACCCTTTTCTCCCTCAAATTCCTTTTTTGGTCATGCACTCAACACTATTGATCATTATTTGGCATTGATAGTATAGAATTTTCCAATCTACCGGTTAATTCACAAGCCTTTATTAAACTATATATATTGCATTTTTTATTTTCCAAATATAACATAAAATTACAGAACTGTACTTTTGGGATTTATTAAACTCTATAGGGTCCTCAAAGTAGTGGGTCTTCACAACTTAATAGTGGAGTTGAATTTACTAAGGTACAATGTGCTTCATTTTATTTTCATTTTTCTAATATAACAGACATTGGTAATGTTACTGTAATTTTCTTTCCAACCATGCATAACAGAAGCATCAAACTATTACGTCTTCTCCATCAAGTTCAAACACTGCCAGAAGGTTTGATGCTTGTACTTCTAATCGGTTATCTACTCATGTATGTAACAGTCATCATATCTGAATAATAACTTATTTTATTTACATTAACAATACATGCATCATTAGTGATGAGTTTCAATGATTTTAATATACATTCTGTTCAATTCTTTACATCTGTTACTATCTGTTGTTAACAATCACATATGATCTGCATTGATTTCAACTTCAACAAGTAGCTTCAAATTATGATAACTATATTCTCTATGTACAAAAACATTTCACAAGAATTTGATTTGGAGGATGACATGCAACATGGTCTTCAGAGTAGTCGAGATAGTTTAGGTAAACGTACTCACTGTCCTCAATAAGAAAGGCTAATAAAGGATGATTTGAACAAGAAAAATGAGAAATTAGAATGAAATTTTCTCCTCTATTGTCTAGATAATAATACTTAGTGGTTTTTTAATTCGTTTTCATTCATTTTATTTCAATACTTAAGTGCAATACACAATGATCTGCAGATTTTTGTATTTGAAATTTCTCATGTGGGACATTTCAGTATGAATTATCTGCAGGTTTATTATAAAATTAAAATTTTGGATGCTTTTCATACAGGACTCTTATAATTCTGGAAGGTTTTCATGACATGATGGATGTACTTCATGAATTAAGATTTTGTATCAGTTTTCATTGCTCGATTGTTTGCCTTTATGCTGGACGTTACTCCTTGTGGAATAGGATAATGGTGGAGGTTTTTAATGGTAGACATTGTAATGCATTATTTTTTAGTTTCTATTACTCACAGTAGACGCTACTAAAAACTGGATTATATGTTCTATATTTGGTTTTCCATGGATGTTATAGGTTTCATGTATGGACGTTCGCATAGAATAACAATTTCCCCCCTACTCATCATTAAATTTTTACTGTGTTGTTTCAATTTTATCTAATTTTTTCTGAGAAATCATTAATACAAAAATAAGAATAGGTAATAAATCCTTGTAATGTGTCGTAAAGCTGGGAAGTGAACCTCTATTCCGACACTCCTCTACTTTACGGTAATTTCTGCATAAATGTTTTTGAATTCAGTATGAAAATTCAATACACCGGTAATTCTGTTACATTAAATTCATATGAGGTAGTTGATACTTCTGTAATTTTTTGTTCATATCACATCTACTTGTGAAACTGAAGTGTGACCTCTAGCAGAACATTGTATGGATCAATGAAAAACCCATGTACACCTTGAATGACATTTTGGTCATGAATTTTTATCCAATGTATGATATTTATCTTCACCCCTGAAGTATGTTATCTTGTGTTTCCAAATTATGAATCTCTGAAAAAACTCATTTTAGATAAAATATACCACTGTTAGTATGACTTAACATGTTATAATACCTCTTGACTAGGTTTCCATTATGTCTCACCTCTTTTTTTAACATTACATACTGCATATTTGTTTGATCTTTATATTCATGATAACTGTGTTGTATAATACCATACATATGTGGAATAAAACATTTCATTCTCCATATATATATATATATATATATATATATATATATATATGTGTGTGTTAACAAAACCCCATCTAATAATTGTGTGTACATTTTATATTGTATTTCTTTTGTATATGTGTTCGAATCTATTTTCATTGTTTATTTATGATCCATTTTCCACTCTTGGCAACTTGAAATCACAATTATAAAAACATGATTAACACAATCTTCTCTTGACTATTATTTGTTTATATTCACTTTCATTATATTGAACCAGTTATTGGTGGATATGTGAATTATATATCTTCTCAATTATGTGGGAATACAATGTATATATGTTTTAACATTATTTATGTTTTGATTGTTATTGACTTAAAACTCCATTTTATCTCTTGAGAAGGTTAGCAGGACCCATAGAGTCATATACATCACCCACTCAAGGAATTCAACACAATTATTTCTTTTTATTGACTTCAAAAACATCCATAGTTGAGTTATTTATTTTCATCACAAGAAGTATTTCATATATCATGCTCACAGTTATGCATATCATGAATTGATTTCATAGTTTCATTCTGTTGTGTCACTGAACATGTGTTTTAAATCATTTTTAGGTTATCATATATCAACCTATTAGTTTTTATGTTTCCAGATTAAATAAATAACAACTATAAATTTTACTATTGGCTTTCCCCATTCATATATCATTAAGTAGTGAGATTTACCACTATTCCATGTGATTCTATGTTAATGGGTGTTGTGATTTATGTAGAGGTCAAACCATTGACATTTGTAAATGGATAACATCATGTCTCGCTTTATTTAGCCTAGTAGATCCATTATAGTCTAATGTTCTATTAGCATCACCTTAAAGTCTCTGATTTCTCTTCAACTGTTCAACAATTCTATAATTCCAATAATAAACTTCTTTTCCTGATAACTCTCATGATATAAATCATAATAATAGGATTTCTGTTGCATCATAAATTTATGATTTTTATCTATATTTCATTGCTCTACATGAAAGCCTATAATTTTTTTTTACATACCTCAAAAAAATGGATGGTGTTCTTCATCATTCCAGCTATTTTCTTCTATGGTTCCAGTTTATATATTTCACTATTATTATGATATATAATGATATAGAATACATACTACAGTTTTATTTATTCTATTGAAATATCATGATTTTATATACATGATATTGGCTACACCACAACAATTTATGTAGAATGACTTCTCCCCTTCCATGGATTCACCTACTCAGATCATGAAAAAACTCTGAATTTGTCATCTAATATGATTTTTATCTTCCCATATTGTACACCAATATAGTTTATTTCACATATATTATGCATTCCAATATATTTCAATCAGTTACCCTTTTTTATATTGTTATGGGACTCATTTTTATTCATGAAAAACCAAATTTTCATGCAATGGTTGAAGAATCAATGGTGAATCATGGTATTTATAGTTTCTATATAATGATATTTTCTACTGATCTTGCATTCAAGGTTAGTATACCCAGTACATGTTAAATCACGTTTTTACATGCTATTTCTACCACATAGTCAATATAGTTACCACATAATATGACTTTTTACATGGTTATAATCATTTTATAGTTAGTAAATTATTTTTTTTCATTTACCAGGTGTTATGATGCTTCATGAAGTGAGCACAAGTTGTTTTTAACCTAAATTACGTTTTTTTATAGATAATAGAGGTTGGTGATATTATAATATCATTATGGTGGTTGTAGATGAGTTAGGAGGATAAGAATAGTAAGGCGGTGATTGGGGCAGATGTGGCATCTCAGAAGGTTGTTTTACCGATTAAGGATTCCAATGAAATCATCAATTTGGATCTTCAATGGGATTTGACCTATGTTGTCCTACCTTGGTATTGCATAATGTTCCTTGTATTATCCCCACCTCAATTTCTGGGTATGATTCACATTACTTATTATACTTTTGGTTTGGAATGTTTTGATACATTATTAGTACCCTTTTCTCCCTCAACTTCCTTTTTTGGTCGTCCAATCAACACTATTTCTCATTATACGGCATTGATAGTATAAAATTTACCAATCTACTAGCTAATTCACAAGTCTTTAGTAAACTCTATATTATTGGATTTTTTATTATCAAAATATAACTAAAAATTACAAAACGGTACTTTTAGGATTTATTAAACTCTATAGGATCCTCAATGTAATGGGTCTTCACAACTTAGTAGTGGAATTGAATTTATCAAGGCAAAATGTGCTTCATTTTGTTATCATTTTGATAAAATAATAGACGTATGTAATGTTACTATAATTCTCCTTCCAACCTTGCATAATATGAGCATCAAACAGGTTGGTCTTCTCCATCATGTTCAAACACTGCCAGTAGGTTTGATGCATGTACGTCTAATCAGTTATCTACTCAGGTATGTAATAGTCATCCTATCTGAATAATAACTTATTTCATTTTCATTAAAAATACATACATGATTAGTTTTGAGTTTCAATGATTTCAATATACACAACATTCAATTATTTACATCTATTATTGTCCGCTGTTAAAATCACATATGTTCTGCATTGATTTCTAATTCAAAAAGTAGCTTCAAATTCTACTAAATATAATCTCTATGTAGAAAAAACCTTTCACAATAATTTTATTCGGAGGATGACAAGAAACATGGTCTTCAAAGTAGTCAAGATATTTTAGGTACAATTACTCATTGTAGTCAACATGAAAGGAAAATGAAGGCTGAATTGAACAAGAAAAATTAGAAATTAGATTGGAATTTTCTCCTTTACTGTCTAGGTAATAATACTTATTGGTTGTTTAAATGGTTTTAATTCATTTGATTTCAAACCTTAAGTGCAATACACAATGATCTTCAAATTGTTGTATTTCAAATTTCTCATGGGGGACGTTTCAGTATGAATTATCTGCAGGTTTATTATAAAATTAACATGTTGGATGATTTTAATGTAGGACGCTTATAATGATTGATGGTTTTCATGACTTGTTGGATGTAATTCATCAATTGCGGTTTTGTATTAGGTTTCGTTGCTCAATTTTTTGTCTTTGTGTTGGATGTTACTCCTTGTGGAATATGATAATGGTGGAGGTTTTTAATGGTAGACATTGTAATGCATTATTTTTAGTTTCTATTACTCACAGTAGACGCTGTTAAAAACTAGGCTATTTGTTCTGTATTTGGTTTTCCAAGGATATTGTAGGTTTCTTGTATGGATGTTACGGATAGAATCACATTTTCTCCCCATTTACTCAACATTAAATGTTTACTGTTTTGATACAATTTTATCTAATTTTTTTACGATATATTGTGAATACGACAACAGTAATAGGTAATGACTGCCTTTAATGTGTCGAAAAGCTGGGAAGTGAACCTCTGTTACGACACTCATCTTCTTAGAGGCAATTTCTGCATAAATGTTTTATGAATTCAGAATGAAAATTCAATACACTGGCATTCCTATTACATTAAATTTGTATGAGGTAGTTGATAATTTTGTAAAAAAAATCATTTCTCATCTTCTTGCGAAACTGAAATGTGACCTCTAGAAGAACATCATATAGATCAATGAAAAATCTAAGGACACCTCTAATGACATTTTGGTCATGAAATTCTATCTAAGGTATCATATCTATCTTCACACCTGTAGTATGTTATCTTATGTTTCCAATTTTTGAATCTCTAAAAATGTCAATATAGATACAATATACCACTGTTAGTACGACATAACTTGTTATAATACCTCTTGACTAGGTTTTCATTATGTCTTACCCATTCTGTTAACATTACATACTGCATATTTGGTTGATCTCAGTATTCATGTTAACTGTATGGTATAATACCATACATATGTGGAATAAAACATTTCATTCTCCATATGTATATGTGTTAATAAAACCCAATATAATAATTGTGTGTGCGTTTTATATTATATTTCTTTTGTATATGTGTTCGAATCCATTTTCATTGTTTATTTATGGTCAATTTTCCAGTCTTACTGACTTGAAATCACAATTATAGAAACATGATTAAAATAATCTTCTCTTTACTATTATGTGTTTCTATTCACTTTCATTATATTAAACCAGATATTGGTGGCTATGTGAATTATATATCTTTCTAATTATGTGGGAAGACAATGTATATGATTTTTAACTGTATATATGTTTTGACTGTTATTGACTTAAAACTCCATTTTATCTCTTGAGAAGGATAGCAAAGCCTTTATTGTCATATACAGCACCCAATCAAGGAATTCAACGCAATCATTTCTTTCTATTTTCTTTAAAAACCTGCATAGTTGTGTTACTGATTTACATTACAAGAAATATTACATGCATCGTGTTCACAGTTATGCATATCTTGAATTTTTTTCATAGTTTCATTCAGTTGTGTCATTGAACTTGTGTTTTAAAACATTTGTAGGTTATCACATATCAACCTATTAGTTGGTATGTTTCCAGATTAAATAAATAACAACTATAATGTTAACTGTTGGCTTTCCCCATTCATATATCATTAACTAGTGATCTTTACCACTATACCTTACGATTCTATGTTATTGGCTGTTGTGGTTCATGTCGGGGTCAAACCTTGGAGATTTATTATGGGATAACATCATGTATCACTTTATTGATCCTACTAGAGACATTATAGTCTAATGTTCTATTAGCATCACCTTAAAGTCTTTTATTTCTCTTCATCTGTTCATGAATTCTAGAATTCCAATAATAATTTATTTCCCGATAACTCTCAAGATATACATCATAATAATACGCTATCTGTAGAATTAGAAATCTATGACTGTTATCTATATTTCATTACACTGCATGAAAGGCTGAAATTTCTGTTTACATTCCTCAAAAAATGGATGTTGTTCTTAATCATTCTAGCTATTTTCTTCTATTTTTCCAGTATATATATTTCACTATTATTTATGATATATTATGATATAGAATACGTACTACTATTTTATTTATTCTATTGAAATCACTTGATTTTATATACATGATATTGTTTACACCTGGAACAATTTATTTTGAATGACTTCTCCCCTTCCATGGATTCACTTACTTAGATCATGAAAAAACTCTAAAGTTATCATCAAATATTATTTGTATCCTCTCATATTGTAAACCAATATAGGTTATTTCACATATATTATGCATTCCAATATATTTCAATCAATTACCCTTTTTTATATTGTTATGAGACTCATGTTTATTGATGAATAACCAAATGTGCATGCAATGGTTGAAGAATCAATGGAGAATCAAGGTATCTAGAGTTTCTAGATGATGATATTTTCTATTGATCATGCATTCAAGGTTATTATACACAGTCCAAGTTAAATCAATTGTCCACACGCTATTTCTACCACATGGTCAATATAGTTACCACATAATATGATTTTTTACATAGTAATAATCATTTTATAGTTAGTGAATTATAGTTTTTCAGTTACCAGGAGTTATGATGCTTCCTGAAGTGATAAAAAGTGGTTTTTAAACCTAATATATGTTGTTTTTATAGATAATAGAGGTTGAAGATATTATAATATCATTATGGTGGATGTAGGAGAGTTAGGAGGAGAAGAAAATGAAGGCAGAGTTTGGGGAAGATGTGGCCACCCAGAAGGTTGTCTTGCTGATTAAGGCTTCCAATGAAATCGTCAATTTGGCTCTTCAATGGGATTTGACCAATGTCATTCTACCATGGTATTACATAATGTTCCCTATATTATCCCCACCTCAATGTTCTTGTATGATTTACATTACTTATTATAATTTTGGTTTGGAATGTTTGGATACATTATTAGTACCCTTTTCTCAGTCAACTTTGTTTTTTGGTCGTGCACTCAACAGTAGTTCTCATTATTTGGCATTGATAGTATAGAATTTACCAGTCTACTGGTTAGTTAACAAGTCTTTATTAAACTCCGTAGTATTTCATTTTTAATTTTCCATGTATAACTTAAAATTAAAGAACTGTACTTTTGGGATATATTAAACTCTATAGGGTCCTCAAAGTTGTGGGTCTTCACAACGTAGTAGTGTCAATGAATTTATCAAGGTAAATTTTGCATCATTTTATTTTCATTTTGAAAAAATAACATACATAATTAATGTTACATTTATTTTACATCCAACCTTGCATAATAAGAGAATCAAACTGGTAGTTCATGTCCATCATGTTCAAACACTTCCATTAGGTTTGATGCTTGTACGTCTAATCGGTTATCTACTCATGTATGTAATAGTCATCATATCTGAATAATAACTTATTTCACTTCCACTAACAATACATGCATGATTAGTTTTGAATTTCTATGATATTAATATATATGACATTCTATTTTTTACATCTTTTATTGTCCGCTGTTAACAATCACAATTGTTCTGCATTGATTTCAACTTCTACAAGTGTCTACAAATTTTTTTAACTATATTTTCTATGTAGAAAATAATTTTAAAATAATTTGATATATAGGATGACATGCAACATGGTGTATATAATAGTCAAGATAGTTTAGGTAAAATTACTCATTCTACTCAAAAAGAATAAAAAATGACGGTTGATTTGAATAAGAAAAATGAGAAATTAGATTGACATTCTCTCCTCAACTTTCGATGTAATAATACTTAGTTGTTGTTTAATTGGTTTTCATTCATTTGATTTGAATCCTTAAGTGAAATACACAATGATCTGAAGATTTGTTTATTTGTAATTTATCATGGGGGACGTTTCAATATGAATTATCTGGAGGTTTATTATAAAATTAACATGTTGGATGATTTTCATTTAGGACACTTATAGTGCTAGACAATTTTCATGACATGTTGGACGTACTTCGTGAATTACACTTTTGTATCAGTTTTCATTGCTCGATTGTTTGTCATTATGCCAGAAGTTACTCCTTTTGGAATAGGATAATGGTGGAGGTTTTTAATGGTATACATTATAATGCATTATTTTTAGTTTCAATTACTCACAGTAGACGCTGTTAAAATCTGGGCTATATGTTCTGTATTTGGTTTTCCAAAGATATTGTAGGTTTCTTGTATGGACGTTACGCATATAATCACATTTTCTCCCCTTGTACCCATCATTAAAGGTTTACTGTGTTGTTTTACTTTTATATAATTGTTTTACGATATATTGTGAATACAACAATAGGAATAGGTAATGAATCCATGTAATGTGCCGTAAAGCTGGGAAGTGAACCTCTATTCCGACACCCATCTGCTTGTAGGTAATTTCTGCATAAATTTTTATGAATTTAGTATTCAAATTAAATACATTGGAATTTCTATTAAATTAAATGCGTATGAGGTAGTTGATACTTTTGTAATTTTTTTTTCATTTCTCATCTGCTTGCGAAACTGAAATGTGACCGCTAGAAGAACATCATATGGATCAATGAAAAACCCATGGACACCTCGAATGACATTTTGGTCATGAAATTCTATCCAAGGTATCATATCAAACTTCACCCCCAAAGTATGTTATCTTTTGTTTCCAATTTCTGAATCTTTGAAAAACTCAATATAGATACAATATACCACTGTTAGTATAACTTAACATGTTATAATACCTCTTGACTGGGTTTGCATTATGTCTCACCCCTTCAGTTAACATTACATAATGCATATTTGTTTGATCTTCATATTCTTGTTAACTGTATGGTATCATACCATTCATATGGGGAATAAAACATTTCATTCTGTATATGTATAAGTGTTAATAAAACCCCATATAATAATTGTGTGTGTTTTTTATATTTTATTACTTTTTTATATGTGTTCAAATCCATTTTAATTATTTATTTATGCTCTGTTTTCCAGTCTAGCTGACAAGAAGTCACAATTATAGAAACATGATTAACATAATCTTCTCTTGACATTTATGTGTTTCTATTCACATTCATTATATTGAACCAGATATTGGTGGCTTTGTGAATTATATATCATCCCAATTATGTGGTAAGGAAACGTATATGTGTTTTAATTGTATATATGTTTTGACTGTTATTGACTTAAAACTCCATTTTATATCTTGAGAAGGTTAGCAAGGCCCATAGTGTCATATATAGCACCCAATCAAGGAACAAAACTCAATTATTTATTTTTATTGTCTTCAGAAACATGCATAGTTGAGTTACTAATTTCCATTACAAGAAATATTTCATGTATCATGCTCATAGTTTTACATATCATGAATTCTTTTCATAGTTTCATTAAGTTGTGTCATTGAACGTGTGTTTTAAAACATTTGTAGTTTATCAAATATCAACCTATTAGTTGTTATGTTTCCAGATTAAATAAATAACAACTTTAAAGTTAACTGTTGGCTTTCCCCATCCATATATCATTAACTAGTGAGCTTTACCACTATACATCGTGCTTCTATGTTATTGAGTGTTGTGCTTAAAGTTGGGGTCAAAAATTTAAGATTTTTCAAGGGATAACATCATGTCTCAATTTATTTAGCCTACTAGAGCCATTATATTCTAATGTTCTATTAGCATCACCATAAAGACTCTGATTTCTCCCCAGTTGTTCAAGAATTCTAGAATTCCAATAATAATTATTTTTCCTAGTAACACTCATGATATACTTTATAATAATAGGTTTTCTATTGCATCAGAAATCTATGACTTTTATCTATATTCCATTGCATTTCATGAATGGTGGAAATTTCTGTTTACATACCTTAAAAAATGGATGGTGTTCTTAAACATTCCAGTTATTTTCTTCTATGTTTCCAGAAAATATATTTCACTATTTTTTATGATATATAATGATATAGAATACATACAACTATTTTATTTATTCTATTGAAATATCTTGATTTTATATAGATGATATTAGTTGTACCTAGAAAATTTATGTAGGATGGATTCTCCCCTTCCATGGATTCACCTACTCAGATCATGCAAAATCTATGATGTTGTCATCAAATATGATTTCTATCCTCTCATATTGTACACAAATATAGGGTATTTCACAAATATTATGCATTCCAATATATTTCAATCAGTTACCCTTTTTTAGATTGTTATGCGACTCATGTTTATTCATGAAAAACCAAATGTGCATGTAATGGTTGAAGAATCAATGGAAAATCAAGGTATCTAGAGTTTCTATATAATGATATATTCTAATGATCATGCATTCAAGTTTAGTATACCCATTCCATTTTAAATCAAGTGTCCAAATGCTATGACTACCTCATGGTCAATATAGTTACCACATAATATTATTTTTTTACATGGTAATAATCATTTTATAGTTAGTGAATTATTGTTTTTCAGTTACCAGGAGTTATGATGCTTCAAGAAGTGATCACAAGTTTTTTTTAAACCTAATTCATGTTGTTTTTATAAATAATAGATGTTGATGATATTATAATATCATTATGGTGGATGTAGATGTGTTAGAAGGAGAAGAATAGGAAGGTGGAGATTGGGGCAGATGTGGTAGCCTAGATGGTTGTTTTGCTGATTAAGGCTTCCAATGAAATCATAAACATGGCTCTTCAATGGGATTTTACCTATGTTGTTCTACCTTGGAATTGCATAATTTTCACTGTATTATCCCCACCTCAATGTTCTGGTATGATTGACATTACTTATTATACTTTTGGTTTGGAATGTTTTGATACATTATTAGTACCCTTTTCTCCCTCAACTTCCTTTTTTGGTCGTTCACTCAACACTATTGCTCATTATTTGGCATTGATAGTATAGAATTTACCAATCTACTGGTTAATTCACAAGTCTTTATTAAACTCTATTGTATTACAATTTTTATTTTACAAATATAACTTAAAATTATAGAACTGTAATTTTGGGATTTATTATAGTATATAGTGTTCTCAAAGTAGTGGGTCTTCAAAACATAGTAGTGGAATTGAATTTATCAAGGTACAATTTGGTTCATTTTATTTTCATTTTGCTAAAATAACAGAAATAAGTAATGTTACGATAATTTTCCATCCAACCTTGCATAATAGGAGCATCAAACTGGTAGGTCTTCTCCGTCATGTTCAAACACTACCAGTAGGTTTGATGCTTGTACGTCTAATTAGTTATCTACTCATGTATGTAATAGTCATCATATCTGAATAATCTCTTATTTCATTTGAATTAACAATACATGCATGATTAGTGTTGAGTTTCAAGGATTTTAATATACACGAAATTCAATTCTTTACATCTCTTACTATTTTCTATTAACAATCACATATGTTCTAAATTGATTTCAACTTCAATAAGTTGCTTCAAATTCTGCTAACTATATTTTCTATGTAGAAAAACCTTTCACAAGAATTTGACAAAGAGGATGCCATGCAACATGGTCTTTATAGTTGTCGATATAGTTTAGGTACAATTACTCATTGCACTCAACAAGAATGGCTAATGAAGGATGATATGAACAAGGAAAATGAGAAATTAGATTGACATTTTATACTCTACTTTCTAGGTAATAATACTTAGTCGTTGTTTAATTGGCTTTTATTCATTTGATTTCAATCTTTAAGTGAAATACACAATGATCTGCAGATTTTTGTATTAGAAATTTCTCATGGGGGACGTTTCAGTTTGAATTACTAATGTTTATTATAAAATTAACATGCTGGATGATTTTCATGCAGGACGCTTATAATGCTGGACAGTTTTCATGACTTTTTGGACATACATTGTGAATTACGCTTTTGTATCAGTTTTCATTTCTAAATTGTTTTTCATTATTCTGGATGTTACTCATTGTGTAATAGGATAATGGTGGAGGTTTATAATGGTAGACATTGTAATGCATTATATTTAGTTTCAATTACTCATAGTAGACGCTATTAAAAATTGGGAAATATGTTCTGTATTTTTTTCCAAGGATATTATATGTTTCTTATATGGATGTTACGCATAGAATCACATTTTCTCCCCGTGTACTAATCATTAAATGTTAACTTTGTTGTTTCACTTTTTTCTAATTGTTTTATGAGATATCATGAATACGACAATAGGAATAGAGAATGACGTCCTATAATGTTTTGTAAAGGTGGGAAGTGAACCTCTATTCCGACACTCAATTGCTTGCAGGTAATTTCTGGATAAATGAATCTGAATTCAGTATGCAAATTCAATACATTGGCATTTCTGTTACATTATATTCGTATGAGGTAGTTGATACTTTTCTAATTTTTTGTTCATTTCTCATTTGCTTGCGAAACAGAAATGTGACCTTTAGCAGAACATCATATGGATCAATGAAAAACCCATGGACACCTCGAATGACACTTTTTTCCTGAAATTCTATCCAAGGTATGATATATATCTTCACCCATATAGTATGTTATCTTATGTTTCCAATTTCTGAATCTCTAAATAACTCAATATAAATAAAATATACCACTATTCGTATGACTTAACATGTTATATTACCTGTTGACTGGGTTTTCATTATGTCTCACCCCTTCAGTTATCATTACATACTACATATTTGTCTGATCATCATATTCGTGTTAACTGTATGGTATAATACCATAAATATGTGGAATAAAACATTTCATTCTCCATATGTAAATGTGTTAATAAAACCCCATATAATAATTGTGTGTGTGTTTTATATTGTATTGCTTTTGTATCTGAGATCGAATCCATTTTCATTTTTTATTTATGCTCCATTTTCCAGTCCCGCTGACTTGAAATCACAATTATAGAAACAAGATTAACATAATCGTCTCCTGATTATTATGTGTTTCTATTCACTTTCATTATATTGAACTAGTTATTGGTGGCTATGTAAATTATATATCTTCCCAATTATGTGGGAAGACAATGTATATGTTTTTTAACTGTATATATGTTTTGACTATTATTGACATAAAACTCCATTTTATCTCTTGAGAAGGTTAGGAAGGCCCATAATGTTATATATAGCACCCACTCAAGGAATTCAACGCAATTCTTTCTTTTTATTTTCTTCAGAAACATGCATAGTTGAGTTACTGATTTCCATTACAAGAAATATTTCATGTATCATGGTCACAATTATGCATATCATGAATTTTTTTCATAGTTTCATTCAGTTTTGTCATTTAACATGCGTTTTAAAACATTTTTAGGTTATCCCATATCAACCTTTTAGTTTTTATGTTTCTAGATTAAATAAATAACAACTATAAAGTTACCTGTTGGATTTCCCCATTCATATATCATTAACTAGTGAGATTTAACACTATACTTTGGGATTCTATGTTATTGGGTGTTGTGCTTCATGTCGGGGAAAAAACCTTGAGATTTGTCAAGGGATAACATCTTTTCTCACTTTATTTAACCTACTAGAGCCATTATTGTCTAATGTTCTCTTAGAATCACCTTAATGTCACTAATTTCTCTTCAGCTGTTCAAGAATTCTAGAATTCCAATAATAATTTTTTTCCGGATAACACGCACGATATACTTCATAATAATAGGCTATCTGTTGCATCAGAAATCTATGACTGTTATCTATAGTTTATTGCACTGCATGAAAGGATGAAATGTCTTTTTACATTTATCAAAAATTGGATGGTGTTCTTAAAAATTACAACTATTTTTTTATATGGTTTGGGTAAATATATTTCACTATTTTTATGATGTATAATGATATAGAATACATACTACTGTTTTATTTATTCTATTTAAAATCTATTTATTTTATATACATGATATTGGCTATACCAAGAACAATTTATGTAGAATGACTTCTCCCCTTCCATGAATTCACCTACTCAGATCATGAAAAAACTCAGATGTTTTCATCAAATATGATTTGTGTCCTCTCATATTTTAAACCAATATAGGTTATTTCACATATATTATGCATTCCAGTATATTTCAATCAGTTTCCCTTTTTTTAGATTGTTATGCAACTCATGTTTATTCCTAAAAAACCATATGTTCATGCAATGGTTGAAGAATCAATGGAGAATCAATGTATCTAGATTTTCTATATGATAATATTTTCTACTGATCTTGCATTCAAGGTTATTATACCCAGTCCATGTTAAATCAAGTTTCCACACTCTAGTTTTACCACATGGTCAATATAGTTACCACATAATATGATTTTTTACATGTTAATAATCATTTTATAGTTAGTGAATTATTTTTTTCTGTTACCAGGAGTTATGATGCTTCATGAAGTGATTACAAGTTGTTTTTAAACCAAATTCATGTTGTTTTTATAGATAATAGGGGTTGATGATATTATAATATCAATATGGTTGATGTAGACAAGTTAAGAGGAGAATAAAAGGAAGGCGCAGATCGGGGCATATTTGGCTGCTCGGAAGGTTGTTTTGCCGATTAAGGCTTCGAATGAAATCGTCAATTTGGCTCTTCAAGGGAATTTGACCTATAGAGTTCTACCTTGGTATTGCATAATGTTCCCTGTATTATCCCCACCTCAATGTTCTGGTATGATTCACATTACTTATTAATCTTTTGGTTTGGAATGTTTTGATACATTATTAGTACCCTTTTCTCACACAACTTCCATTTTTTGGTCATGCACTCAACACTACTGCTCATTATTTGGCATTGATAGTATAGAATTTACCAATCTATAGGTTAATTCAAAAGTATTTATTAAAATCTATAGTATTGCATTTTTTATTTTCCAAATATAACATAAAATAATAGAAATATACTTTTGGGATTTATTAAACTCTATAGGGTCTTCAATGTAGTGGGTCTTCACAACTTAGTAGTGGCATTGGATTTATCAATGTAAAATGTGATTCATTTTATTTTCATTTTTCTAAAATAACAGACATAAGTAATGTTACTTAATTCTCCTTCCAACCTTGCATAATAGGAGCATCAAACTGGTAGGACTTCTCCATCAAGTTCAAACTCTTCTAGTAGGTTTGATACTTGTACGTCTAATCAGTTATCTACTTAGGTATGTAACAGTCATCATATCTGAAGAATAAATTATTTTATTTTCATAAACAATACATTCATGATTAGTGTTGAATTTAAATGATTTTAATATACATGAAATTCAATTGTTTACATCTGTTACTATCCGTTATTACTAATCACATATGTTTTGCATTTATTTCAGCATCAACAAGTAGCATCAAATTCTGCTAACTATATTCTCTATGTAAAAAACCCTTTCACAATAATTTGATATGGAGGATAAAATGAAACATGGTCTTCATAGTAGTCGAGATAGTTAAGGTATAATTTCTCATTATACTCAACAAGAAAGGTGAATGAAGGCTGATTTGATCATGAAAAATCAGAAATTAGATTGACATTTTATCCTCTACTATCTAGGTAATAATACTTAATGGTTGTTTAATTGGTTTTCATTCATTTCATTTCAACAATTATGTGCAATACACAATGATATGTAGATTTTTGTATTTGAAATTTCTCATCAGGTACGTTTTAGTATGAATTATCTGTAGGTTTATTGTAAAATTAACATGCTGGGTGATTTTCATGGAGGACGCTTATAATGCTGGACATTTTTCATGACATGCTGGAAGTACATCATGAATGACGCTTTTGTATCAGTTTTGTTGCTCGATTGTTTTTCATTATGTTGGACATCACCCCTTGTGGAATAGGATAATGGTGGAGGTTTTTAATGGTAGACATTTTAATGCATTATATTTAGTTTTTATTACTCACAATAGATGCTGTTAAATCTAGGATATATGTTCTGTATTTGGTTTTCCAAGGATATTGTTGGTTTCTTGTATGGACGTTACGTATATAATCAAATTTTCTCTCCATGTACACATCATTAAATGTTTATTATGTTATTTCACTTTTATCTAATTGTTTTACGAGATATTGTGAATATGACAATATGAATAGGTAACTACTGCCTATAATGCATCGTAAAGCTGGGAAGTGAACCTATGTTCCGACACTCATATTCTTGCTGTTAATTTCTGCATAAAGGTTTCTGAATTCACTATGAAAATTAAATATACTGGCATTTTTGTTACATTAAATTCAAATGAGGTAGTTGATACTTTTGTAATTTTTTGTTTATTTCTCATCTTCTTGCGAAAGTGAAATGTGACCTCTAGAAAAACATCATATGGATCAATGAGAAACCCATGGACACCTCAAATGACATTTTGGTCATGAAATTACATCCAAGGTATGATATTTATATTCACTCCGGTAGTATGTTATCATATTTTTCCAATTTATGAATCTCTGAAAAACTCTATATAGATACAATATACCACTGACTGGGTTTGCATTAGGTCTCACCCCTTATGTTAACATTACATTCTACATATTTGTTTGATCTTTTTATTCCTGTTAACTGTATGGTATAATACCAATAATATGTGGAATAAAACAGTTCATTCTTTATATTTATATGTGTTAATAAAACCACATTTAATAATTGTGTGTGTGTTATATATTTCATTGATTTTGTATATGTGTTCGAATCCATTTTCATTGTTTATTTATTCTCCATTTTCCAGTCTTGCCGACTTGAAATCACAATTAGAGAAACACGATTAACATAATCATCTCTTGACTATTATGTGTTCCTATTCACTTTCATTATATTGAACTAGTTATTGATGGATATGTGAATTATATATCATCCCAATTATGTGGGAAGACAATTTATATGTGTTTTATCTGTATATATGTTAAGAATGTTATTGACTTAAAATCCCATTTTAACTCTTGAAAAGTTTATAAAGGCCCATAGTGTCATATATCGCACCGACTCAAGGAGTTCAACACAATTATTTCTTTTTATTGTCTTTAAATACATTCATAGTTGAGTTACTGATTTCCATTACACGAAATATTTCTTGTATCGTGCTCACAATTATGCATATCATGAATTGTTTTCATAGTTTCATTCAGTTGTGTCATTAAACTTGTGTTTTAAAATATTTTTGGGTTATCACATATCAACCTATTAGTTTTTATGTTTCTAGATTAAATAAATAACAACTATAAAGTTAACTATTGGCTTTCCCCATTTATATACCATTAACTAGTGATACATACCACTATACCTCGTGATTCTATGTTATTGGGTGTTGTGCTTCATGTTGGGGACAAGCCTTTGAAATTTTTCAAGGGATAACATCATGTCTCACTTTATTTAGCCTACTATATCCATTATAGTCTATGGTTCTATTAGAATCACCTTAAACTCATTGATTTATCTTCAGTTGTTCAAGAATTCTACAATTCCAATAATAAATTTTTTTCTCCTCATAACTCTCATGATATAATTCATAATAATAGGTTATCTGTTTCATCAGTAATCTATGACTGTTATCTATATATCATTGCACTACATGAAAGGCTAAAATTTCTGTTTACATACCTCAAAAAATGCATGGTGTTCTTAAACATTCCATATATTTTGTTCTATGGTTCCGGTATTTATATTTCACTATTTTTTATGGTATATAATGATATAGTATACATAATACTGTTTTATTTATTCTATTGAAATATCTTGATTTTATATACATTATATTTGCTACACCTAGAACAATTTATGTAGAATGACTTCTCCCCTTCCATGAATTCACCGACATAGAACATGAAAAAACTCTAAAGCTATCATCAAATATGATTTGTATACTCTCATTTTGTACAACAATATAGGTTATTTCACATATATTATGCATTCCAATATATTTCAATCAGTTACCTTTTATTTATTATTATTCGACTCATGTTTATTCATGAAAAATCAAATGTGCATTCAATGGTTTAAGAATCAATGGAGAATCAAGGTATCTAGAGTTTCTATATGATGATATTTTCTACTGATCATGCATTCAAGGTTATTATACCTAGTCCATGTTAATTCAAGTGTCCACTCGCTATGTCTACCACATGATCAATATAGTTACCACATAATATGATTTTTTATATCGAAATAATAATTTTATAGGTAGTGAATTATTGTTTTTTAGTTACCAAAAGTTATGATGCTTCATGAAGTGAGAACAAGTTGTTTTTAAACCTATTGCATGTTGTTTTTATAGATAATAAGGGTTGGATATATTTTTATATCATTATGGTGGATGTAGATGTATTAGGAGGATAAGAATAGGAAGGCGAAGATTGGGGAAGATGTGGCAGCCCAGAAGGTTGATTTACTTATTAAGGCTTCCGATTAAATCATCAATTTCGATCTTCAATGGGATTTGACCTATGTTTTTCTACATTTCTATTGCATAATGTTCATTGTATTATCCCCACCTCAATGTTCTTGTATGATTCACATTTCTTATTACACATTTTGTTTGGAATGTTTTGATACATTATTAGTACCCTCAACTTCCTTTTTTGGTTGCGCACTCAACACTATTACTCATTATTTGGCATTGATAGTATATAATTTACCAATCTACTGGTTAATTCACATGTCTTTATTAAACTCTATTGTATTTCATTTTTTATTTTCCAAATATTACTTAAAATTACAGAACTGTACATTGAGATTTATTAAACTCTATAGGGTCCTCAAAGTAGTTGGTCTTCATAACTTAGTAGTGGCATTGAATTTATAAAGGTACAATGTGCTTCATTATATTATCAATTTTCTAAGATAATATACATCTGTAATGTTACTTTAATTTTCATTCCAACCTTGCATAATAGGAGCATCAAACTGGTAGGTCTTCTCCATCAAGTTAAAACACTTCCAGTAGGTTTGATGCTTGAACGTCAAATCGTTTATCTACTCATGTATGTAACAGTCATCATATCTGAATAATAACCTATTTCATTTTCATTAACAATAAATGCATAATTAGTGTTGAGTTTTAATGATTTTAATATACATGATGTTCAATTATTTACATTTGTTATTGTCCTTTGTTAAAAATCACATATGTTCTGCATTGATTTCAACTTCAACAAGTAGCTTCAAATTCTTCTTACTATATTCTCTATATAGAAAAAACATTCACAAGAATTTGATACGGAGGATGACATGAAACAAGGTCTTCAGAGTAGTCGAGATAGTTTAGGTACAATTACTCATTTTACTAAATAAGAAATGTGAATGAAGGATGATTTGAACAAGAAAAATGATAAATTAGATTGACATTTTCTCCTCTAATTTCTAGGTAATAATACTTAGTGGTTGTTTAATTTGTTTTCATTCATTTGATTTCAAAACTTAAGTGCAATACACAATGACATGCAGATTGTTGTATTTGAAATTTCTCATGGGGACATTTTAGTATGAATTATCTGCGGTTTTATTATAAAATTAACATGCTGGACGATTTTCATGCAGGACGCTTATAATGCTAGACTGTTTTCATGACATGTTGGACATACATCATGAATTACACTTTTTTATTAGTTTTCATTTCTCGATTGTTTGTCATTATGCTGGACGTTACTCATTGTGAAATGGGATAATGGTGGAGGTTTTTAATGGTAGACATTGTAATGCATTTTTTTTAGTTTCTATTACTCACTGTAGAAACTATTTAAAACATGGCTATATGTTCTATATTTGGTTTTCCAAGGATATTGTAGGATTCTTGTATAGACATTATGCATGGAATCACATTTTCTCCCACTGTACTCCTCATTAAATGTTTACTGTGTTGTTTCACTTTTATCTAATTTTTTTATGACATATCTTGAATACGACAATAGGAATAGGTAATGACTTCCTGTAATCGGTCGTAAAGCTGAAAAGTGAACCTCTGTTCTGACACTCTTCTGCTTGCAAGTAATTTTTGCATAAATGTTTCTGAATTTAGTATGCAAATTCAATACACTTGAATTTCTGTTAAATTAAATTCGTATGAGGTAGTTGATACTTTTTAAAAAAATTTCATTTCTCATCTGCTTGTAAAACTGAAATGTGACCTCTAGAAGAACATCATATGGATCAATGAAAATCCCATAGACACCACGAATGAAATTTTTGTAATGAAATTCTATCCATGGTATGATATCTATCTTCACCCATGCAGTATGTTATCTTATGTTCCCAATTTCCGAATCTCTAAAAAACTCAATATAGATACAATATGCCACTGTTAGTACGACTTAACATGTTATAATACCTCTTGAATGGGTTTAGATTATGTATCACCCCTTCAGTTAACATTACATACTGCATATTTGTTTGATCTTCGTATTCATGTTAACTGTATGGTATAATACCATACATATGTGGAATAAAACATTTTATTCTCCATATGTATATGTGTTAATAAAACCCCATATAATAATTGTGTGTGGGTTTTATATTGTATTGCCTTTGTATATGTGTTCGAATCCATTTTCATTGTTTATTTATGCTCCATTTTCCAGTCTTGCAGACTTGAAATCACAATTAAAGAAACATGGTTAACATAATCTTCTCTTGAATATTATGTGTTTCTATTCACTTTGGTTATATTGAACCAGTTATTGGTGGCTATGTGGATTATATATCTTCCCAATTATGTCGGAAAATAATTTATATGTGTTTTAACTATATATATGTTTTGAATGTTATTGACTTAGAACTCAATTTTATCTCTTGAGAGGGTTAGCAAGGCTCATAGTGTCATATATAGAACACACTCAATGAATTCAATTCAATTCTTTCTATTTATTGTCTTCAGAAACATGCATAGTTTAGTTACTAATTTCCATTACAAGATAAATTTCATGTATCATGCTCACAGTAATGTATATCAAGAATTGTCTTTATAGTTTCATTTAGTTGTGTCATTGAACTGGTGTTTTAAAACATTTGTAGGTTATCACATATCAACCTATTAGTTGTTATGTTTCTAGATTAAATAAATAACAACTATAAAGTTAACTGTTGGATTTCCCCATTTATATATCATTAACTAGTTAGCTTTAACACTATACCTCACACTTCTATGTTATTGGGTGTTATTCATCAAGTCAGGGTCAAACCATAGAGATTTGTCAAGGGATAACATCATGTCTCACTTTATTTAGCCTACTAGAGACATTATAGTCTAATGTTCTATTAGCATCATGTTAAAGTCTCCGATTTATCTTCAGATGTTCAAGAATTCTAAAATTCCAATAATAAATTTTTTTTCCTGATTACTCGCATGATATAATTTTTAATAATAGGATGTATGTTTCATCAAAAATCTATGACTGTTATCGATATTTCACTGCACTGCATGAAAGTTTGAAATTCATGTTTACATACCTCAAAAAATGGATGGTGTTCTTAAATATTCCAGCTATTTTCTTCTATGGTTCTAGTATATATATTTCACTATTATTTATGATATATAATGATATAGAATAAATACGACTGTTTTATGTATTCTATTGAAATCACTTGATTTTATATACATGATATTGGGTACACCTCGAACAATATATGTTGAATGACTTCTCCCATTCCACAAATTCACCTACTCAGATCAAGACAAAACTCTGAAGCTGTCATCAAATATGATTTTTATCCTCTCATATTGTACGCCAATATAGGTTATTTCACATATACTATGCATTCCAATATTTTTCAATCTATTACCCTGTTTAGATTATTATGACACTCATGTTTATTCATGAAAAACCCAATGTCCATGAAATAGTTGAAGAATAAACAGAGAATCAAGGTATCTAGAGTTTCTATATGATGATATTTTATACTGAACATGCATTCATGGATTTTATACCTAGTCCTTGTTAAATCTGGTTTCCACACACTATGCCTACCACACAATCAATATAGTTACCACATAATATGATTTTTTACATGGTAATAATCATTTTAGAGTTAGTGAATTATTGTTTTTCAGTTACCAGGAATTATGATGCTTCATGATGTGAGAACAAGTTGTTTTTAAACCTATTGTATATTATTTTTATAGATAATAGAGTTTGGTTATATTATAATATAATTATGGTGGATGTAGATGAGTTAGGAGGAGATTAATAGGAAGGCCGAGATTGGGGCAGATGTGGCAGCCAAGAAGGTTGTTTTTCCAATTAAGGCTTCCATGAAATCGTTAATATGGCTCTCCAATGGGATTTGTCCTATGTCATTCTACCTTGGTATAGCATAATGTTCCCTATATTATCCCCACCTCAATTTTCTGGTATGATTGACATTACTTATTATATTTTTGGTTTGGAATGTTTCGATATATTATTACTACCCTTTTCTCCCTCAACATTCTTTTTTGGTCGTCCACTAAAAACTATTGCTCATTATTTCTCATTGGTAGTATAAAATTTTCCAATCTACTTGTGAATTCACAAGTCTTTATTAAACTCTATATTATTTCATTTTTTTATTTCCAATATAACATAAAATTACAAAACTGTGCTTTTTGGATTTATTAAACTCTATAGGGTCCTCAATGTAGTGGGTCTTCACAACTTAGTAGTGGAATTAAATTTATCAAGGTACAACGTGCTTCATTTTATTTTCATTTTACTAAAATAATAGACATAAATAATGTTACTATAATTTTCCATCCAACCTTGCATAATATGAGCATAAAACTGGTAGGTCCTCTCCATCAAGTTCAAACACTGCCAGTAGGTTTGATGCTTGTACGTCTAATCGGTTATCTACTCAGGTATGTAATAGTCATCATATCTGAATAATAACTTATTTTATTTTCATTAACAATACATGCATGATTAGTGTTGAGTTTAAATTATTTTAATATACATGACGTTCAATTATTAACATTTGTTACTGTCCACTATTAACAATCACATATGATCTGCATTGATTTCAACTTCAACAAGTAGCTTCAATTTATTCAAACAATATTTTCTATGTAGAAAAACCTTTCATAACAATTTTATATGGAGGATGACCTGAAACATGGTCTTCAGTGTAGTCAAGATAGTTTAGGTACAATTACTCATTGTACTCAACAAGAAATGCGAATGAAGTCTGATTTGAACAAGAAAAATGAGAAATTAGATTGACATTTTCTCCTCTACTGTCTAGGTAAAAATACGTTGGGGCTTTTTAATTGGTTTTCATTCATTTTATTTCAATGCTAATGTTCAATACACAATGATCTTCAGATTATTGTATTTTAAATTTCTCATGGGGGACGTTTCAATATGAATTATCTGTAGGTTTATTATAAGATTAACATGAGAGATGATTTACATAATGGACTCTTATAATGATGGATGGTTTTCATGACATTCTGGACGTACTTCATGAATTACGCTTTTTTATGAGTTTCTAGTGCTCGATTGTTTGTCATTATACTGGACGTTACTCCGTGTGGAATAGGATAATGGTGGAGGTTTTAAATTTTAGTCATTGTAATGAATTATTTTTAGTTAAAATTACTCACAGTAGACACTGTTAAAAACTAGGCTATATGTTCTGTATTTGGTTTTCCAAGGATATTGTAGGTTTCTTGTATGGACATTTCGCATAGAATCACATTTTCTCCCCCTATAGTCATTATTAAATGTTTACTATGTTTTTTCACATTTATCTAATTGTTTTACGAGATATCATGAATACGACAATAAGAATAGTTAATGACTGCTTGTAATGTGTTGTAATGTTGGGAAGTGAACCTATGTTCTAACACTCATCTTCTTGCAGGTAATTTCTACATAAATGTTTCTTAATTCAGTATGCAAATTCAATACACTGGAAATTCTGTTACATTAAAATCGTATGAGGTAGTTGATAGTTTGGTAATTTTTTGTTAATTTCTCATCTACCACTGAAAATGTAATGTGACCTCTAGCAGAACATCATATAAATCAATGAAAACCCCATGGACACCTTGAATGACATTTTGGTCATGAAATTCTATCCATGGTATGATATCTATCTTCACCCTTGTAGTATGTTATCTTATGTTTCCAATTTTTGTATCTCTAAATAACTCAATATGGAGACAATATACCACTTTTAGTATGACTTAACATGTTATAATACCTCTTGACTGGGTTTGCATTATGTCTCACCCCATCAGTTAACATTACATACTGCATATTTGTTTCATCTTCGTATTCATGTTAACTGTATGGTATTATACCATACATATGTGGAATAAAACATTTCATTATCCATTTGTATATGTGTTAATAAAATCCCATATAATAATTGTGTGTCCATTTTATATTGTATTGCTTTTGTATATGTGTTCGAATCCTTTTTCGTTGTTTATTTATGCTCTATTTTCCGGTCTTGCCGACATGAAATCACAATTATAGAAACATGATTAACATAATCTTCTCTTGACTATTATGTGATTCTATTAACTTTCATTATATTTAACCTGTTATTGGTGGATATGTGAATTATATATCTTCCCAATTATGTGGGAACACAATGTATATGTGTTTTAACTGTATATATGTTTTGACTTTAATTGACTTAAAACTCCATTTTATCTCTTGAGAATGTTTTCAAGGCCCATAGTGTCATATATATCACCCACTCAAGGAATTCAATTCAATTATTTCTTTTTATTTTCTTCAGAAACATGCATAGTTGAGTTACTGATTTCCATTACAAGAAATATTTCACGCTTCATGCTCACAGTTATGCATATCATGAATTGTTTTCATATTTTAATTCAGTTGTGTCATATGAACGTGTGTTTTAAAACATTTTTATGTTATCAAATATCAACCTATTAGTTTTTATGTTTCCAAATTAAATAAATAACAACAATAAAGTTAATTGTTGGCTTTCACTATTCATATATCATTAACTAGTCATATTTTCAACTATACCTTGCTCTTCTATGTTATTGGGTGTTGTGATTCAATTCAGGGTCAAACCTTTGAGATTTTTTAATGTATAACATCATGTATCACATTATTTAGCCTACTAGATCCATTATAGTCTAATGTTCTTTTATAATCACCTTAAAGTCTCTGATTTCTCTTTAGCTATTCAAGAATTCTATAATTCCAATAATAAATTTTTTTCCTGATAGCTCTCACGATATACATCATAATAATAGGTTGTTTGTTTCATCATAAATCTATGACTGTTATCTATATTTCATTTCAATACATAAAAGGATAAAATTTCTGTTTACATACCTCAAAAAATGGATGGTGTTCTTAAAAATTCCAGTTATTTTCTTCTATGGTTCCAGTATATATATTTAATTATTTTTTATGATATATAATGATATAGAAAACAAAATACTATTTTATATATTCTATTGAAATATCTTGATTTTATATACATGATATTGGCTACACCTAGAACAATTTATGTAGAATGGCTTCTCTCCTTCCATGGCTGCACTTACTCAGATCATGAAAAAACTCTAAAGTTGTCATCAAATATTATTTGTATCCTCTCAAATTGTACACCAATATAGGTTATTTCATATATATTATGCATTCTAATATATTTCAATCATTTACCCTTTTTTAAAATTGTTATGTGACTCATGTTTATTCATGAAAAACCAAATTTTCATGTAACGGTTAAAGAATCAAAGGAGAATCAAGGTATCTAGAGTTTCTATATGATGATAATTTCTACTGATCATGAATTCAAGGTTAGTATACCCAGTCCATTTTAAATCAAGTGTCCACGCACTATGTCTACCACATGGTCAATATAGTTACCACATAATATGATTATTTACATGGAAATAATTATTTTACAGTTAGTGAATTGTTGTTTTTCAGTTACTAAGAGTTATGATGCTTCATGAAGTGAGTAAAAGTTGTTTTCAAACTTAATTCATGTTGTTTTTACAGATAATAGAGTTTGATGACATTATAATATCATTATGGTGAATTTAGATGAGTTAGGAGGAGAAGAATAGGAAGGCGGAGATTGGGGCAGATGTGGCAGCCTAGAAGTTTGTTTTGCTGATTAAGGCATCCAATGAAATCGTCAATTTGGCTCTTCAATGGGATTTGAACTATGTAATTCTAACTTGGTATTTCATAATGTTCCCTATATTTTTCCCACCTCAATGTTTTGTTATGATTCACATTACTAATTATACTTTTGGTTTGGAATTTTTTGATACACTATTAGTACCCTTTTCTCCCTCAACTTCTTTTTTTGGTTGTGCACTCTACACAATTGCTCATTATTTGGCATTTATAGTATTGAATTTACCAATCTACTAGTTAATTACAAGTCTTTATTAAACTCCATAGTATTGCATTTTTTATTTTCAAAATATAATATAAAATTACAAAACTATACTTTTGGGATTTATTAAACTCTATAGGGTCCTCAAAGTAGTGGCTCTTCACAAATTAATAGTGGCATTGAATTTATCAAGGTATAATGTGCTTCATTTTATTTTCATTTTTCTAAAATAACATACAAAAGTAATGTTACAATAATTTTCCTTAAAACCTTGCATAATAGAAGCATCAAACTGGTAGTTCTTCTCCATCATGTTCAAACACTACCAGAAGGTTTGATGCTTGTAAGTCTAATCAGTTATCTACTCAAGTATATAACAGTCATCATATATGAATAATAACTTATTTCATTTTCATTAACAATACATGCATGATTAGTGTTGAGTTTCAATGATTTTAATATACATGACATTCAATTCATTAGATCTATTACTATCTAATGTTAATAATCACATATTTTCTACATTGATTTCGACTTCAACAAGTAGCTTCATGTTCTTCTAAATATATTCTCGATTTATAGAAACCATTTAACGGAATTTGATACAGAAGATGACATGAAACATGGTGTTCAGAGTAGTCAAGATAGTTAAGGTACAATTACTCATTGTACTCAACAAGAAAGGATAATGATGGCTGATTTGAAGAGGAAAATTGAGAAATTAGATTGATATTTTCTCGTATACTGTCTAGGTAATAATACTTAGTGGTTTTTTAATTGGTTTTTATTCATTTGATTCAAAACTTAAGTGCAAAACACAATGATTTGCAGATTTTTGTATTTAAAATTTCTCATGGGGGCGTTTCATTATGAATTATCTGCCGGTTTATTATAAAATTATCATGTTGGATGATTTTAATGCAGGACGCATATAATACTGGATGATTTTTAGGACATGCTAGATGTACTTCATGAATTACTATTTTGTATCAGTTTTCATTGCTCGATTATTTGTCATTATGCTGGATGTTTCTTCTTGTGGAATAGGATATTTGTGGGGATTTTTAATGGTATATAATGTAATGCATTATTTTTAGTTTCTATTACTCACAGTAGACTGTATAAAAAACTAATCTATATGTTCTGTATTTGGTTTTCCAAGGATATTGTAGGTTTCTTGTAAGGAAGTTACACATAGAATCACATTTTCTTCCCATGTAATATCATTAAATGTTTACTGTGTTGTCTCACTTTAATCTAATTTTTTTATGAGATATTGTGAATACGACAATTGGAATAGGTAATGACTTCATGTTATGTGTCGTAAAGCTAGGAAGTGAACCTCTGTCCCGACACTCATCTACATGGAGGTAATTTCTGCATAAATGTTTCTGGATTTAGTATGAAAATTCATTACACTGGCATTTCTGTTACATTAAATTCGTGTGAGGTAGTTGATACTTTTGTAATTTTTTTTCATTTCTCATCTTCTTGCAAAACAGAAATGTAACCTCTAGAACAAAATCAAATGGATCAATGAAAAACGCATGGAAACCTTGAATGACATTTTGGTGATGAAATTATATCTAAGCTATGATATCTATCATCGCCCGTGTAGTATTTTATATTATGTTTCCAATTTCTCATTCTCTGAAAAACTAAATATGTATACAATATACCACTCTTAGTACGACTTGACATGTTATAAATCCTCTTGAAAGCGATTGCATTATGTCTCACCCCTTCAGTTAACATTACATACTACATAATTTTTTTATCTTAGTATTCATGTTAACTGTATGGTATAATACCATACATATGTGGAATAAAACATTTTATTCTCCAAATGTATATGTGTTGATAAAAACCCATATAATAATTGTGTGTATTTTTTATATTGTATTTCTTTTGTATATGTGTCCGAATCTATTTTCATTGTTTATTTAGGCTCCATTTTCTAGTCTTGCCGACATGAAATCAAAATTATAGAAACATGATTAACATAAACTTCTCTTGATTATTATGTGTTTCTCTTCACTTTCATTATATTGAACCAGTTATTTGTGGCTATGTGAATTATATATCTTCCCAATTATGTGGGAAGACAATGTATATGTGTTTTAACTATACATATGTTTGGAATGTTGTTGACTTGAAACTCTATTTTATCTCTTGAGAAGGTTATCAAGGCCCATAATGTCGTATATAGCACCAAATCAAGGAATTAAATGGAATTCTTTCTTTTTATTATTTTTCAGAAACATGCATAAATGAGTTATTTATTTCCATTACAAGAAATATTTCATGTATCATGCTCACAATTTAGAATATCATGAATTGTTTTCATAGATTCATTCAGCCATGTCATTTAAATTGTGTTTTAAAACATTTTTAGGTTATCACATATCATCTTATTAGTTGTTATGTTCCCAGATTAAATAAATAACAAAAATAAAGTTAACAGTTGGCTTTCCCCATTCATATATCATTAACTAGTGATCTTTAACACTATACCTCACACATCTATGTTATTGGGTGTTGTGCTTCTAGTCGGGGTCAAACCATTGATATTTTTCAAGGGATAACATCATGTCTCGCTTTATATATCCTACAAGAGCCATTATAGCTTAATGTTCAATTAGAATCACCTTAAATTTTCTTATATCTCTTCACCTATTCAAGAATTCTAGAATTCAAATAATAAATTGTATTTCCTGATAACTCTCACGATATACGTCATAATAATAGGTTGTCTTTTGCATCAGAAATCTATGACTGTTATCTATATTTCATTGCACTACATGAAAGGCTTAAATTTCTATTTACATTCTTCAATAAATGGATGGTGTTCTTAAACATTCCAGCTATTTTCTTATTTGGATCCAGTTTATATATTTCACTATTTTTTTTATGATATATAATGATATAGAATACATAATACTATTTTATTTTTTCTATTGAAATCTCTGGATTTTATATACATAATATTGGCTACACCTGGAACAATTTATATAGAATGACTTCACCCCTTCCATGGATTCACCTACTCAGATCGTGAAAAAACTCTGAATCTGTCATCAAATATGATCTGTATCCTCTCATATTGTACACCAATATAGGTTATTTCTCATATATTATGCATTCCAATATATTTCAATCAGTTACCCTTTTTTGGGATTGTTATTCGAATCATGTTTATTCATGAAAAACTAAATGTGCGTGCAATGGTTGAAGAATCAATGGAGAATCTAGGTATCTAGAGTTTCTATATGATGATATTTTATACTAATCATGCAACTATGGTTAGTATACCTAGTCCATGTTAAATCAAGTGTCCACATGATATTTCTACCACATGGTCAATATATTAACCACATAATATGATTTTTTACATGGTAATAATCATTTTATAGTAATTGAATTATTTTTTTTAAGTTACTAGGATATATGATGCTTCATGAAGTGAGCACAAGTTGTTTTTAAACCTAATTCATGTTATTTTTATAGATAATAGTGGTTGATGATATTATAATATCATTATGGTGGATGCAGATGAGTTAGGAGGAGAAGAATAAGAAGGTGGAGATTGGGGCAGATGTGGCAACCCAGAAGGTTATTCTGCCGATTAAGGCTTCCAATGAAATCGTCAATTTGGCTCCTCAATGGGATTTGAACTATGTCGTTCTCCCTTGGTATTGCATAATGTTCCCTGCATTATCCTCACCTCAATTTTCTAGTATGATTCGCATTACATATTATACATTTGTTTTGGAATGTTTTGATAAATTATTTATACCCTTTTCTCCCTCAAATTCCTTTTTTGGTCACGCACTCAACACTATTTCTCATTATTTTGCATTGATAGTATAGAATTTACCAATATACTGGTAAATTCACATGTATTTTTTAAACTCTATAGTATTTAATTATTTATTTTCCAAATATAAATTAAAATTATAGAACTGTACTTTTGGAATTTATTAAACAATATAGGGTCCTCAAAGTAGTGGGTATTCAAAACTTAGTAGTGGAATTGAATTTATCAAGGTTCAATGTGCTTAATTTTATTTTCATTTTTATAAAATAAAATACATAAGTAATGTTACTGTAATTTTCCTTCCAACATTTCATAATAGGAGAATCAAACTGGTAGGTCTTCTCCATCAAGTTCAAACACTACTTGTAGGTTTGATGCTTCTACGTCTAATCGTTTATCTACTCAGGTATGTAACAGTCATAATATCTTAATAATAACTTATTTCATTTGCATTAATAATACATGAGTGGTTAGTTTTGAGTTTCAATGATTTTAATATACATGATGTTCAATTATTTACATCAGTTACTATCCACTGTTAACAATCACATATGTTATGCATTAATTTAAACTTCAACAAGTAGCTTAAAATTCTACTAAATATATTCCCTATGTAGAAAAACCTTTCACAAGAATTTGATATGAAGGATGACATGAAACATGGTCTTCAGAGTAGTTGAGATAGTTTAGTTACAATTTCTCATTGTACTAAACAAGAAATGAGAATGAAGGCTGATTTGAACATGAAAAATGAGAAATTAGATTGAAATTGTCTCCTATACTATCTAAGTAATAATACTTAGTGCTGGTTTTGTTGGATTTCATTCATTTGATTTCTATCCTTAAGTGCAATACACAATGATATGCAGGTTTTTGTATTTGAAATTTCTCATGGGGGACATTTCAGTATGAATTATCTGCATGTTTATTATTAAATTAACATGCTCAATGATTTTCATGCAGGACGCTTATAATGATTGATGGTTTTCATGACATGCTGGACGTACATAATGAATTATGCTTTTGTATCAGTTTTCGTTGCTCGATTGATTTTCATTGTGTTGGATGTTACTCCTTGTGGAATACGATAATGGTAGAGGTTTTTAATGGTAGACATTGTAATGCATTATTTTTAGTTTCTATTACTCACAGTAGACGATGTTACAAACTGGGCTATATATTCTATATTTGGTTTTCCATTGATATTGTAGGTTTATTGTATGGATGATACATATACAATCACATTTTCTCCCCCTATGTACATTATTAAATGTTTACCGTGTTGTTTCACTTATATCTAATTGTTTTACAATATATCATGAATATGAAAATAAAAATAGGTAATGACTGCATGTAATTTATCGTAAAGCTGGGAAGTGAACCTTTGTTCCGACACTCATTTGCTTGCTGGTAATTTATGCATAAATGTTACTAAATTCAGTAAGAAAATTCAATACATTGGCATTTCTATTACATTAAATTTGTATGAGGTAGTTGATACTTTTGTAATTTTTTGTTCATTTCTTATCTACTTGAGAAACTGAAACGTGACCTCCAGCAGAACATCATATGGATCAATGAAAAACCCATGGACACCTCGAATGACATTTTGGTCATGAAATTCTATCCAAGGTATGATATATATCTTCACCCCTGTAGTATGTTATCTTATTTTTCCATTTTCTGAATCTCTGAAAAACTCAATATAGATACAATATATCACTGTTAGTACGACTTAACATGTTATAATACCTCTTGAATAGCTTTGTATTATGTCTCACCCCTTCAGCTAACAATACATACTGCATATTTTTTTGATCTTCATATTCATGTTAACTGTATGGTATAATACCATACTTATGTGGAATAATACATTTCATTCTCTATATGTATATGTGTTAATAAAACCCTATATAATAATTGTGTGTGAGATGTATATTGTATTTCTTTTGTATATGGGTTCGAATATATTTTCATTGTTTATTTATTCTCCATTTTCCTGTCATGCCAAATAAAAATCACAATTATAGAAACACGATTTACATAATCTTCTCTTGACTATTATATGTTTCTATTCACTTTCATTATATTGAACCAATTATTGGTGGCACTGTGAATTATATATCATCCCAATTATGTGGGAAGACAGTGTATATGTGTTTTAACTGTATATGTGTTTTGACTGTTATTGAGTTAAAACTCCATTTTATCACTTGAGAAGCTTAGCAAGGTCGATAGTGTAATATATAGCACCCACTCAATGAATTCAATGCAATTATTTCTTTTTATTGTCTTCCGAAACATGCATAGTTTAGTTACTAATTTCCATTACATGAAATATTTCATCTATCATGCTCACAGTTATGCATATCATGAATTGTTTTCATAGATTCATTTAGTTGTGTCATTAAACTTGTGTTTTAAAATATTTGTTGGTTATCACATATCAACCTATTATTTTTATGTTTCCAGATTAAATAAATAACAACTATAAAATTAACTGTTGGCTTTCCCCATTCATATATCATTAACTAGTGGGATTTACCACTAATACTTACGCTTCTGTGATATTGGGTGTTGTGCTTCAATTTGGTGTCAAACCTTTGAGATTTATCAAGGGATAACATCATCTCTCACTTAATTTAGCCTAATAGATCCATTATAGTCTAATGTTCTATTAGAATCACTTTAATGTCTCTTATTTCTCTTCAGCTGTTCATGAATTCTAGAATTACAATAATAATTTTTTCCTTGATAACTCTCATGATACACTTCATAATAATAGGTTGTCTATTGCATCATAAATCTATTACTGTTATCTATATTTCATTGCACTACATAAAAGGCTGAAATTTCTGTTTACATACCTCAAAAAGTGGATGGTGTTCTTAAACATTCCAGCTATATTATTTTATGGTTCCAGTATATAAATTTAATTATTTTTTATGATATATAATGATATAGAATACAAAATACTATTTTATTTATACTATTGAAAGATCTTGATTTTATATACATGATAATGTCTACACCTGGAACCATTTATGATGAATGTCTTCTCCCCTTATATGGATTCACTTACCCAGATCATGAAAAAACACTGAAGCTATCATCAAATATGATTTTTATCCTCTCATATTGTACACCAATACAGGTTATTTAACATATATTATGCATTCCATTATATTTCAATCAGTTACCCTTTTTTATATTGTTATGTGACTCAACATTATTTATGAAAAACCAAATGTGCGTGCAATGGTTGAAGAATCAAAGGAGAATCAAGGTATCTAGAGTTTCTATATGATGATATTTTCTACTGATCATGAATTCAAGGTTAGTATACCAAGTCCATGTTAAATCAACTGTCTACATGCTATTTCTACCACATGGTCAATATAGTTACCACATTATATGATTTTTTACAAAGTAATAATTTATTTACATTTAGTGAATTATTATTTTTCAGTTACCAAGAGTTATGATGCTTCATGAAGTGAGAACAAGTTATTTTTAAACCTAATGCATGTTGTTTTTATAGATAATAGAGTTTGATGGTATTATAATATCATTATTGTGGACTTAGATGAGTTAGGAGGAGAAGAATAGGAAGGGGGAGATTGGGGCATATGTGGCAGCCCAAAAGTTTGTTTTGTCGATTAAGGCTTCTAATGAAATCGTCAATTTGGGTCATTAGTGGGATTTTACCTATGTCATTCTACCTTGGTATTTCATAATGTTCCCTATATTATCACCACCTCAATGTTCTAGTATGATTCACATTACTTATTATACATTTGGTTTGGAATGTTTTGATACACAATTATTACCCTTTTCTCCCTCAACATCTTTTTTTGGTTGTGCACTCAACACAATTGATCATTATTTGGAATTGATAGTATATAATTTACCAATCTACTGGTTAAATCACAAGTCTTTATTAAACTCTATAGTATTTCATTTTTTATGTTCCAAATATAATATAAAATTACATAAATTTACTTTTGGGATTTATTAAACTCTATAGGGTCCTCAAATTAGTGGGTCATTAAAACTTAGTAGTGGAATTGAATTTATCAAAGAATAATGTGCTTCATTTTATATTCATTTTGCTAAAATAAACAACATAGGTAATGTTACTATAATATTCCTTCCAACCTTTCATAATAGAAGAATCAAACTGGTAGGTCTTCTCCATCACGTTCAAACACTGCCAGTAGGTTTTATGCTTGTAAGTCTAATCAGTTACCTACTCAACTATGTAACAATCATAATATCAGAATAATAACTGATTTCATTTTCATTAACAAAACATGCAAGATTATTGTTGAGTTTCAATTATTTTAATATACATGACCTTCAATTCTTTACATCTATTACTGTATGTTATTAGCAATCACATATTTTTTGCATTGATTCCAACTTCAACAAGTAGCTTCAAATTCTGCTAACTATATTCTCTATGTAGAAAAAACTTTCACATGAATTTGATATGGAGGATGACATGCAACATGGTCTTCAGAGTAGTGGAGATAGTTAATGTACAATTACTCATTGTACTCAATAATAATGGAGAATGAAGGCTGATTTGAATAAGAAAAATGAGAAATTAGATTGAAAGTTTCTCCTATACTATCTAGGTAATAATACTTAGTGGTTGCTTAATTGGTATTCATTCATTTGATTTCAAACCATAGGTGCAATAAAAAATGATCTGTACATTTTTTTATTTAAAATTTCTCATGGGGGACGATTTTGTATGAATTATCTACAGGTTTATTATAAAATTAACATTCTAGATGATTTTCATGCAGCAATCTTATAATGCTGGATGATTTTCATGAAATGTAGGACGTACTACATGAATTACTCTTTTGTATTAGTTTTCGTTGCTCGATTGTTTTTCATTATGATGGATGTTACTCCTTATGTAATATGATAATGGTGGAGGTTTTTAATGGTAGTCAATGTAATGCATTATTTTTAATTTCTATTACTCATAGTAGACGTTGTCAAAAACTGAGCTATATATTCTGTATTTGGTTTTCTAAGATATGTTAGGTTTCTTGTATGGATGTTACACATAGAATCACATACTCTCCCCAGGTACTCATCATTAAATTTTTACGGTGTTGTTTCACTTTTATCTAATTGTTTTATGAGATATCATGAATAAGACAATAGGAATAGGTAATGACTTCCTATTATGTCTTGTAAAGCTGGGAAGTGAACCTCTGTTCCGACACTCATCTTCCTGCCGGTAATTTCTGCATAAATGTTTTTGAATTCAGTATGAAAATTCAATACACAGGCATTTCTGTTACATTAAATTCGTATGAGGTAGTTGATACTTTTTCAATTTTTTGTTCATTTATCATCTGTGTGAAAAATTGAAATGTGACCCTTAGCAGAACATCATATCGATCAATGAAAAACCCATGGGAACCTTGAATGACATTTTGGTCATGAAATTCTATCCAAGGTATGATATCTATCTTCACCCCTACAGTATATTATCTTATGATTCCAATTTCTCAATCTTTGAAAAACTCAATATGGATAAAATATACCACTGTTAGTACGAAATAACATGTTGTAATACCTCTTGACTGGGATTTCATTATGTCTCACCCCTTCCGTTAACATTACATATTGCATATTTTTTTGATCATAGTATTCATGTTAAATGTATTGTATAATACCATAAATATGTGGAATAAAACATTTCATTATCCATATGTATATGTGTTAATAAAACCCCATATAATAATTGTGTGGGTGTTTTATATTTTATTTCTTTTTTATTTTCATTGTTTATTTATGCTCCATTTTCTAGTCTTGCCGACTTGAAATCAAAATTATAAAAACATTATTAACATAATATTCTCGTGACTATTATGTGTTCTTATTCACATTCATTATATTGAAACAGTTATTGTTTTCTATGTGAATTATATATCTTCCCAATTATGTGGGAAGACAATGTATATGTGTTTTAACTGTATATATGTTTTGACTATTATTGACATAAATCTATATTTTATCACTTGATAAGGTTATCAAGGCCCATAATGTCATATATAGCACCCACTCAAGGAATTTAACACAATTTTTTCTTTTTATTGTCTTCAAAAACATGCATAATTGAGTTACCGATTTTCATTACAAGAAATATTTCATGTATCATGCTCACAGTTATGCATATCATGAATTGTTTTCATAATTTCCTTCAGTTGTGTCATTGAACTTGAGTTTTAAAACATTTGTAGGTTATCACATATTAACCTATTAGTTGTTATGTTTCCAGATTAAATAAATAAAAACTATAAAGTTATTTTTTGGATTTCCCTATTCATATATCATTAACTAGCGAGATTTACCAATATACCTCGCACTTCTATGTGATTGGGTGTTGTGCTTCAATTCGGGGTCAAACCTTTGATATTTTTCAAGGGATGACATCATGCCTCACTTTATTTTCCCTACAAGAGCCATTATAGTCTAATGATCAGTTATCATCACCTTAAATTCTCTGATTTCTCTTCAGCTGTTCAAGAATTCTATATTTCCAATAATACATTTTTTTCCTGATAAATCTCATGATATACTTCATAATAATAGGCTGTCTGTTGCATCAGAAATATTTGGTCGTTATCTATATTTCATTACACTACATGAAAGGCTGAAATTTCTGTTTACATTCCTCAAGAAATGGATGGTGTTCTTAAACATACCAGCTATTTTCTTCTTTGGTTTCAGTATATATATATTTCACTATTTTTTATGATATATAATGATATATAATACATACTATTGTTTTATTTATTTTATTGAAATATCTTGATTTTATATACAAGATATTGGCTACACCAGGAACAATTTATGTAGAATGACTTCTCCCCTTCCATGGATTCACCTACTCAGATCATGAAGAAACTCTGAAGCTGTCATCAAATATGATTTGAATCCTCACAAATTGTACACAAATATAGGTTATTTCACATATATTATTCATTCCAATATATTTCAATCAGTTACCCTTTTTTTAGATTATTATTCAACTAATGTTTATTCATGAAAAACCAAATGTACGTGCAATGGTTGAAGAATCAATGGAGAATCAAGGTATCCAGAGTTTCTATTAAATGACATTTTCTACTGATCATGCATCCAAGGTTAGTACACCCAGTCCAAGATAAATCAAGTTTCCACAAGCAATGTCTACCACATGGTCAATATAGCAACCACATAATATGATTTTTTACAAAGTCATAATCATTTTATAGTTAGTGAATTATTGTTTTTTAGTAATCAGGAGTTATGATGCTTCATGAAGTGATCAGAAGTTGTTTTTAAACCTAATGCATGTTGTTTTTATACATAGTAGTGGTTGATGATATTATAATATCATTATGGTGGATCTAGATGATTTAGCTGGAGAAGAATAGGAAGGTAGAGATTGGGGCAGATGTGGCATTCCAGAAGGTTGTTCTGCCGATTAAGGCTTCCAATGAAATCGTCAATTTGGCTCTTCAATGGGATTTGACCTATGTCACTCTACCTTGGTATTGCATAATGTTCCTAGTATTATCCCCACATCAATTTTATGGTACGATTCACATTACTTATTATACTTTTGGTTTGGAATTGTTTAATACATTATTAGCACCCTTTTCTCCCTCAACTTCCTTTTTTGGCCGTGCACTCAACATTATTGCTCATTATTTTCCATTGATAGTATATAATTTACCAATATACTGGTCAATTCCCATGTATTTCATAAAATCTATAGTATTGCATTTTTTAATTTCCAAATATTACTTAAAATTATATAACTGTACTTTTGGGATTTGTTAAACTCTATAGGGTCCTCAAAGTAGTGTGTCTTCACAACTTAGTAGTGGAATTGAATTTATCAAGGTAAAATGTTCTTCATTTTATTTTAATTTTTCTAAAATAGACATAAGTACTGTTACTATAATTTTCTTTCCAAACTTGCAAAATAGGAGAATCAAACTGGTAGGTCTTCTCCATCATGTTCAATCACTTCTAGTAGGTTTGATGCTTGTACGTCTAATTGGTAATCTACTCAGGTATGTAACAGTCATCATATTTGAATAATAACTTATTTCATTTGAATTAACAATACATGAATGATTAGTGTTGAGTTTCAATGATTTTAATATACATGAAATTCAATTATTTAGATCTATTACTGTCCACTATTAACAATCACATATGTTGTGCATTGATTTCAACTTCAACAAGTAGATTCAAATTCTGCTAAATATATTCTCTATGTAGAAAACCCTTTCACAAGAATTTGATATGGAGGATGACATGCAACATGGTCTTCAGAGTATTCGAGATTGTTTTGGTACAATTACTTATTGTACTCAACAAGAAAGGTGAATCAAGGATGATTTGAACAAGAAAAATGATAAATTATATTGACATTTTCTCCTCTACTGTACAGGTAATAATACCTAGTGGTTGTTTTATTGGTTTTCATTTATTTGATTTCAAACCATAAGTGAAATACACAATGATCTGCAGATTGTTGTATTTGAAATTTCTCATGGGGGACGTTTCAGTATGAATTATCTGCATGTTTATTATAAAATTAACATGCTGGATGATTTTCATGCTGGAGGCTTATAATGCTTGATGGTTTTAATGACATACTGGATGTACTTCATGAATTACGCTTTTGTATCAATTTTCATTTCTTGATTATTTGTCATTATATTGGACGTTAATCCTTATGGAATAGGATAATGGTGGAGGTTTTTAATGGTAGACATTGTAATGCATTATTTATAGTTTTTATTACTCACAGTAGACACTGTGAAAAACTGGGCTATATGTTCTGTATTTTCTTTTCCAAGGATATTGTAGGTTTCTTGTATAGACGTTACGCATAGAATCACATTTTCTCCCCCTATACACATTATTAAATGTCTACTGTGTTGTTTCACTTTTATCGAATTTTTTTACGAGATATCATGAATACGAAAATAGAAATAGGTAATAACTCCATGTAATTTTTCTTAAATCTGGGAAGTGAACCTCTATTCCGGCACACATATGCTTGCCGGTAAATTCTGCATAAATGTTTCTGAATTCATTATGAAAATTCAATACACTGGAATTTCTATTACATTAAATACGTATGAGCTAGTTGATACTTTTGTAATTTTTTTTAATTTCTCATCTGCTTGTGAAACTGAAATGTGACCTCCAGCAGAACATCATATGGATCCATGAAAACCCCATAGACACCTCGAATGACATTTTGGTCATGAAATTCTATCCAAGGTATGATATCTATATTCAACCCTGTAGTATGTTATCTTATGTATCCAATTTCTGAATCTCTGAAAAACTCAATATAGATTAAATATACCACTTATCGTACGAATTAACATGCTATAATACCTTTTGACTAGGTTTCCATTATGTATCACCCCTTCAATTAACATTACATACTACATATTTGTTTGATCATTGTATTCATGTTAACTTTATGGTATAATTACATACATATGTGGAATAAAACATTTCATTCTCCATATGTATATGTGTTAATAAAACCCTATATAATAATTGGGTGTGCCTTTTATATTGTATTTATTTTTTATATGTGTTCGAATCCATTTTCATTGTTTATTTATGCTCCATTTTCCAGTCTTTCCAACATGGAATCACAATTACAGAAACATGATTTACATAATCTTCTCTTGACTATTATGTGTTTCTAATCACTTTCATTATATTGAACCAATTATTGGTGGCTATGTGAATTATATAAATTCCCAATTATTTGGGAACACAATGTATATGCGTTTTAACTGTATATATGTTTTGACTGTTATTGACTTAAAAATCCATTTTATCTCTTGAGAAGGTCATCAAGCCTGATATTGTCATATATGGCACCCACTCAAGGAATTCAACGTAATTATTTCTTTTTATTGTCTTCAGAAACATGCATATTTGAGTTACTAATTTCCATTACATGTAATATTTCTTGTATCATGCTCACAATTATGCATATCATGAATTGTTTTCATAGTTTCATTCATTTGTTTCATTAAACATGAATTTTAATACATTTTTAGGTTATCACATATCAACCTATTAGTTTTTCTGTTTCCAGATTAAATAAATAACAACTATAAAGTTAACTGTTGGCTTTCCCCATTCATATATCATTAACTAGTGAGCTTTACCACTATACCTTGCTCTTCTATGTTATTGGGTATAGTGCTTCAATTCAGGGTCAATCCTTTGAGATTTATCAAGGATAACATCATGTCTCGCTTTATTTAGCATACTAGAGAAATTATAGTCTAATGTTCTATTGGTATCACCTTAAAGTCTCTGATTTCTCTTCAGTTGTTCAAGAAACTAGAATTACAATATTAAATTTTTTCCCTGATTACTCTCAAGATATACTTCATAATAATAGGTTGTCTATTGCATCAAAAATCTATGAATGTTATCTATATTTCATTGCACTACATGAAAGGCTGAAATTTCTATTTACATACCTCAAAAAATGTGTTGTGTTCTTAAACATTCTAGCTATTTTCTTCTTTGGTTCTAGTATATATATTTCACTATTTTTTATATATATAATGATATAGAATACATTCATATATTTTATTTATTATATTGAAATATCTTGATATTATAAACATGATATTGGCTACACCTGGATCAATTTATGTAGAATGGCTTCTCCCCTTCCATGGATTCACCTACTCAGATCATGAAAAAACTCTGAAGCTATCATCAAATATGATTTGTATCCTCTCATATTATACACCAATATATGATATTTCACATATATTATGAATTCCAATATATTTCAATCAGTTAACCTTTTTTTAGATTGTTATGCGACACATGTTTATTCATGAAAAACCAAATGCGCGTTCAATGGTTGAAGAATCAATGGAGAATCAAGGCATCTAGAGTTTCTATATAATTATATTTTCTACTGATCTTGCATTAAATGATATTATAGGTATTCCATGTTAAATAAAGTGTCCACACACTATGTCTACCACATGGTCAACATAGTTACCATATAATATGATTTCTTACATGGTAATAATCATTTTATAGTGAGTGAATTATTGTTTTTCAGTTACTAAGAGTTATGATGCTTCATGAAGTGAGCACAAGTTCTTTTTAAACTTAATGCATGTTGTTTTTAAAGATAATAGATTTTATTGATAATATAATATCATTATGGTGGATGTAGATGGGTTAGGAGGAGAATAATAGGAAGTCGGAGATTGGGGCAGATGTGGCAGCCCAGAAGGTGGTTTTGCCGATTAAGGCTTCCAATGAAATCATCTATTTGGCTCTTCAATGGGATTTGACCTATGTCATTCTACCTTGGTATTGCATAATTTTCCTTGTATTATCCCCACGTCGATGTTTTGGATTGATTCCCACTACTTATTATACATTTGGTTTGGAATGTTTTGATACATTATCAGTTCCATTTTCTTCCTCAAATTCCTTTTCTGGACGTGCACACAAGAATATTGCACGTTATTTGGAATTGATGGTATATAATTTACTAATCTACTGGTAAATCCACAAGTCTTTATTAAACTCTATAGTATTTCATTTTTTATTTTTATATATATCATAAAATTACTGAACTGTACTTTTGGGATTTATTAAACTCTATAGGGTCCTCAAAGTAGCGGGTCTTCACAAATTAGTAGTGGCATTGAATTTATCAAGGTACAATGTTCTTAATTTTATTTTCATTTTGCTAAAATAACAGACATAAGTAATGGTAATGTAATTTTCCTTCAAAACTTTCATAATAGGAGTGTCAAACTCGTAGGTCTTCTCCATCATGGTCAAACACTGCCAGTAGGGTTGATGCTTGTTCATCTAATCGGATATCTACTCAGATATGTAACACCCATGATATCTGAATAATAACTTATTTCATTTGAATTAAAAATACATGGATGATTAATTTTTATTTTCACTGATTTTAATATACCTGACGTTCAATTCATTACATCTATTACAATCTGCTATTAACAATCACATATGTTCCATATTGATTTAAACTTCCACAAGTAGCTTCAAATTCTACTAACTATATTCTCTATGTTGAACCACCTTTCACAAGAATCTGATACGGAGGATGACATGAAACATGATCTTCAGAGTATTCGAGATAGTTTAGGAAAAATTAATCATTGTACTCAACAAGAAAGGCTAATGAAGGTTATTTGAACAAGAAAAATGAGAAATTAGAATGAAATTTTATCCTCTACTGTCTAGGTATTAATACTTAGTGGTTGTTTAATTGGTTTTCATTCATTTGATTTCAAACCTTTAGTGCAATACACAATGATCTACAAATTCTTGTATATGAAATTTCTCATGGGGGATGTTTTAGTATGAATGATCTATAGGTTTATTATAAAATTAACATGCTGGATGATTTTCATGCAGGACGATTATAATGCTGGATGGTTTTCATGACATGTTGGACGTACATCATGAATTATACTTTTGTATCAGTTTTCATTGCACGATTTTTTTTCATTATGTTGGATGTTACTCATTGTGGAATAGGATAATGGTAGAGGTTTTTAATGGTAGACATTGTAATGAGTTATTTTTAGTTTCTATTACTCACTTTAGACGCTGTTAAAAAACTAGGCTATATGTTCTATATTTTGTTTTCAAATTATAGTGTAGGGTTCTTGTATGGACGTTACGCATAGAATCACATTTTCTCCCCTGTACTCATCATTAAATTTTACTATTTTGTTTCTCTTTTATCTAATTTTTTATGAGATTTTGTGAATACGACAATAGGAAAAGGTAATGGCTGCCTATAATGTGTCGTAAAGCTGGGAAGTGAACCTTTATTCTGACACTCATCTACTTGCAGGTAATTTCTGCATAAATCTTTCTAAATTCAGTATGAAAATTCAATACACTTGCATTTCCATTACATTATATTCGTATGAGGTTTTTGATAATTTTGTAATTTTTTGTTCATTTATCATCTACTTTCGAAACTGAAATGTGACCTCTAGTAGAAAATCATATGGATCAATGAAAAACCAATGGACACCACAATAGAAATTTTCATCATGTAATTCTATCCAAGGTAAGATATCTATCGTCACCCATGCAGTATGTTATCTTATGTTTCCAATTTTTGAATCTCTGAAACACTCAATATAAATACAACATACTAGTATTAGAACAATTATACATGTTATAAGACCTCTTGACTGGGTTTTCATTATGTCTCACCCCTTCAGTTAACATTACATACTCCATATTTGTTTGATCTTCGTATTCATGTTAACTATATGGTATAATACCATACATATGTGGAATAAATAATTTCATTCTCCATATTTATATGTGTTAATAAAACCCCATATAATAATTGTGTGTGCGTTTTATATTGTATTGCTTTTGTATATGTGTTCGAATCCATTTTCATTTTTTATTTATGCTCGATTTTCTAGTCTTGCCGACTTAAAATCAAAATTATAGAAACATGATTAATATAATCTTCTCTTGACTATTAAGAGTTTCTATTCACTTTCATTATATTGAACCATTTATTAGTGGCTATGTGAATTATATATCTTCCCAATTATTTGTGAAGACAATGTATATGTGTTTTAGTTGTATATATGTTTTGACTGTTATTGAATTTAAACTCTATTTTATATCTTGAGAAGGTTAGCAAGGCCCATTGTGTCATATATAGCACACACTCAAGGAATTCAACGAAATTATATCTTTTTATTGTCTTCATAAACATTAATATATCATTAACTAGTGAGCTTTACCACTATACCTCGCACTTCTATGTTATTGGATGTTGTGATTCAAGTCAGGGTCAAACCTTTGAGATTTTTCAAGGGATAACATCATGTCTCACATAATTTAGCCTACTAGAGCCATTATAGTTGTAACACCCCAGGTAAATAAAGAATATTACATTTTCATATTTATCCATATCTGTGTATGAAATATTAATATTACTTTAAGGGAAATGATATGCTCGATGGCGTACCCAATACGCAATAACGAGTTTCATTAAAATCATACGTTGCACTCTAATAATAATATAATATTATTTTAAATGGTAGTTAACGCCTAGCCGTTGTAATGGCGGGAATGAATGGAACTAACTAACAAATTATTATATATGTTTGTCAAATATTTTTACTTTTTACAATAAATGTTAGAGCATTAAAAATGATAATGAATCCAATTTTAAGCGTAAACATTTTAATATTCGTTAAAACGTCGATTAACCACCTTTTGATGGTGAACCTATTTCAAATCCACTTTTGGGAAATTTTATGTGTTATAAAATTCTTCTTTATAATCGGTACATCAAAATTTACATTGTGTAAATTTTTTGTATATTTCTGATAATGTTCATTTTTTAATTAATAATTAAAAATGTTGTATTTTAATTCAAAACCTCATTTTAATCTAATTTATTTATATGATTATATTATCTTTTGAGTTGGTTTTAAAGTAAAATTAGAATATATTTTTACCATTTAATCCAATAGTGGTCATTGGAATTAATTTCACTTTGAAATTGGACTTAAACTAGTGTCAATCTTTTGATATATATTGTTTCATAAAAACACCCTAGTTGTTCTGACAGCGGGAATTAATTAATTAATTGATTAATTTAAAATATATGTGTTTACTTTTTTAAAATGGACATCATTTTTTAATTCGGAATATCAAATATAGCTTAGGGTGAGTTTTTGGTATTTTTCAGAAAAACTTCAATTTTTGATGAATAGTGAAATCTGTAAGTGGTACTTAAGAAACTGATTTTCGATTAAATGAAATTTTACCACCTCTGTATTTTTAATTTCAAAAATAATACATACATAGTTTTCATTAGGAAGTAAAATTTGGTTCAATGGGATTAAAATAATTTTTTTTGTGAATAGTAACTTTTAAGTGATTAATCGCGATTAGAGGTAATTAGTGTAATTTAAGGTAAAAATAATGTTTTAATAAAATGAAAAGACCATGACACGTGTCCTAGCATTATTGGATGAGTCATGGCCGACCAAGAGAATCCATGGGACAACTTGGGGACCCCATGGAGCCACTTTGGTAGGAAAATGACATTAATAACTTTTTATTTAATGTTAAAATAAAAATGTCAAAAACATGTGTTGTTTTACTAAAAAAACATTTATATGGGGTTATACAAGTCATATTTTTTACTATAAATATTCCTTAGAATGATGAAACGATTTACTATATCATGATAGTTTTTTTTATAATTTTTTGAAATTAAATAAATTAAATTATTTATGACACCGTGATGATGCAGCGATTACCTCATTATTTAACGATTTAAATAAAATGAAATGATAATGTAAATTATAAGACCTAAAATTGTCAAAAACCTATTGTATGTGTGGATTTAGAATTATTATCACCATATCCTCGAAAGATATAATTTTGGGACCTTTAAATTCCAAAAATCAGTTTATAATAATGTAACTTTTCAAGACTTTCCAAGAGTGCCCGTCCTCTCCTCTTATAAAAGGCCCCCACCTTTACTACCATACTCACACCTCTCAAGCCTTTGGTTCGGCCAAACCCTGCCCATTTTGTCTCTCCAAATCCGTATATTACTCCTATAATCCTCACATTGGGCAGAAGTCTTCCCAATGAATCCTTTGAGCTCAAATCAAAAAGAGTTGACCGATTTAATGGTAAAGTCTTCCCTAGTGTTCTTTTGTTTTATATTGCTTCTCCAACCCCCTAATTTTTTTTATTCATTTCATTTGTAACAACATCATTATATCCAATATACTTGGATGTTTTTATAAGAATTATTCGAGCTACACTTATACACACCTCCATCTAATGGTTAAAGAACATATTGTTTCTGTGGATGGCGAATTACTGCCTCACGAAACGATGATTGTTCAATATTTTTTTAACACCTTTATAAGTGGCCATTACGATGTTACTGTATTTTATATATGATACATATGGTATTTATGTTTTATATATGCTTCTGTATTTTATATTTAAATAATACCATTATTCTTTGCATGTTGTGAAAATGCGTTAATTTTATATGATGAAGTGCGGACTACCGCCCCCTCAAGTGATGTGACTCGTTCATGCAATACATGGAATGTATAAAGAATGAAATTAATGAAATTATGTGACATATATAACATATATATTATTCTGTAATTATAATATATATATATCTCAATTATTTTTAATTCCATTAATATGACAATGAAATGAAAGTAGTGTTCATGCGTACGTACGACCTACCGTCTCCATGAACGGTGCATTTAAAATATTTTTATCTCCAAATGTTATGGAATAGTATAAAATGAATATTTACTGGATATATATGGTATTTAAATCATTAATACTATTCTGGGGATGATGTGATTATAACTACATGGATGATTCTTTTCAAACATGTTCATTTTTTACTCATGTACCAAACATCGACAAAAACATTTTATATGAACTCACATAATTAACTAATTATTATAAAATTATAATATGTGATATTAATTGAATAATCAAATTTAAAGGAGGTCCTTAAGAAATTATAAATTTAAAAAAATTTAATATTCAGGAATATAAAGAAACAAACAAGACAAGTCAGACTTGAGGTAAGGGATCCTGCTCCTCTCTTTCTTTTTAAGTACACTCTTTTATGTCATTCCATTTAGGCTCATATTTCTTATGATTGGGATGTTATTTTATAATAATATTACTGTACGTTTTTTGTTCATATGATGAGAGACCCTATTTTCTCTCATCAATCCATTTTGAATGTTTTGTGTGGCGTCGTTAGGCTGCTAAATTTTCTAAAGGGATCATACCCCTCTTTTCCTTTTTAAGTACACTCTTTTATGTCATTCTTTTTAAGATCATCTTTCTTATGATCAGGATGTTATTTTATATTAATAATAATGTACTTTTTATGTTCATATAATGAGAGAACATATTTTCTCTTATCAATCCATTTTGGATGTTTTGAGTTGCGCCGTTAGGATACTGAATTTTCATAAGGGATCTTACCTCTCTCTTTCTTTTTAAGTACTCCCTTTTATGTAATTTATTTTAAGCTCATATTTATTATGTTTGGGGATGTTATTTTATATTCAAAATTATGTAATTTTTATTTTCCTATTACTATAGGCCCTATTTGATATCATAAATCCATTTTTGGATGTTTTATGTGGCGCTGTTAGGCTGCCGAGTTTTCATAAGGGATTTTTCATCTCACTTTTATCCCTTTGAGATTTATGCCACATTTTCCATCATTTCCTTTTATTGTTGTATGTACTTCCCATTATTCTACTCTTTGTGTAATATACTTTTGTTTATGATTATTTAAATCAATGTTTTATAGTTCTTTTTTTCACGGGGTGTACATTTCTAAAGTTACCCAAGTCGGTAAGGAAACCTTTCACCCTCCTCTTTTAATAAAGACTTCTTTATGTTATGCATTTTAATTTACATGGTTGGATATGTACTTCAATATAATTATTGATTTAAATTTTATGTCCAAGTGATGAGATACCATTTTCTCTCTCATCAACTCATTTTCTGAATTTTAATGTGATGTCATTAGGCTATCAAATTTTTGCAAGGGAACTTCTTAACCCAATTTCGATTTCTTTGGGTTCAACTTGTAGTTATTGAATATGCCATCCTATGAATATGTGTGAATGACCTCTGATTATTTTACACTTAATATCCACTTATATTGGGTTTATTTATATTTTTCAGACATAATTATGAGATTTATTTATCATTAATTTGAGGATACTAAAATTTTAAGGTATTTCATCTCAATTTACATTTACATTGATAATTCATTTTTGATATGCACCAATTCCCTATTATATGGTGTATATACTGTCCTTTGAAATATTATATCATGAATCCCTTTATTCTCATGATATTATAAAGTTCTGATTAAATGTTATTCCACAATTATTTGTATTCAAGCGTCTCTCATTTTGTTAAAAACTCTTTAACTAAAATATCATTTTAAATGTTTTAAAGATTTATTCTTCTAATTCTTTATCATTAATGTACATGTTTTAAAAATGGTTTTAAGGATTTATTTATATGGACATTATTGTTTGAAAATGTTAATTCCTTTAAAATCTTCAAAGTGGTATGTGACACATTGATTCAAAAAAATCTCTTTATTAAATGGTTATGAAAATGGTTTGATAAAGCATTGATTTTTCCAATATCTTGAAATGATATTTTGTGATTGAAAATTAAATTTTAATAGTGAAATATTTGTATTTGAAATATTTTATGTGCTAGGATTTTATAATGGTACTTGGAAATTAGACGGGTGGTTATGTGATTAACCATATGATGCGGGGTGCCGTGAATACCATGACTGGTGGTTATGTTATAACCTCCAATGCATTGGGTATTGAAGTCGGCCATATGGCTATTCCATTAAGTGATATGTGTGGAAGTCGACCATATGGTTATTACATTTAAGTATGTTTATGTCCCAAGTTACCTTTATATGTTATGTGTTCTTTATATGGGTTTTAGGGTAATATTTTTGTTACAAAAGGGTATGTGATCATCTTTTATTCAGTGAATAGTTTTTACTACTTCATAAAGGTGAAAAGTATTACTTTGATAAAGTATTCATGGTTTACTTGATGTTTTGAAAAACTAACAGTTTTATTTCTTTGTGCATCCTTTACTAGGATTTTTATGCTCATTCCAAGTTTTTGAAATGTTTTCCACAGGACTTAAAGATGAATAGGGTCAAGGATGGGATCAAGGAAAGGCATGATATCTAAAACATGGAACTAGACATGTTTCTTTTTAAAAGTTTTTATTTTATGGACACTTAGTACAAGTGTCTACCTTGTAATCTTTTGAGATGTAATAGTTGTGACCTAATTCTCTAAAACTATAACCCTGAAAAGATCCTCAATGGGTATTCTTGAAATAACACAAGATTATGTAAGGTATAAGGCCGGGTCCTTATAGTTGGTATCAGAGGTCGGTTTAGATAACTTTATAGGTTAGGTTATTCCCTAAGCATAAGTGACATAACCATAATGGCTATGATTTCAGAAAGAGTAACAGTTTTTAGATAAAGTGAATGAGTAAGTATATCTTAGTGTTTATCTTCATCATTAGTACATGATGGTTTTTTATATACTCACACTGACATTTCCTTTTTTAGTAAATAGATGGATCTAACAGGCACCAAAGTGACAATGGGTTTGAAGGAAACTGTGGTGGTTCTCTGATTAAGAGACTGGATGAAATGGGGGATCCAATGAGGATCCTAATGGTTGTTTTAAACCAACTATCATGGAGTCACGATCAAACACTTGAACCATTGTGAGTTGTCTAATGCATCATGTACAAGATGACCAACCCGATGTGGAAGTTCAGGTAAAAATTATATAGGTGACCATTATGGTTTGTATGATCCTTAATTTTGAAGTAATTATGGGTTATTATATGATGGAAGATGAAAGGAATGATTAAAAATTGAGGTTAAATTATGTTATGGTTATTTTTAATGATTTTATCTCTTTTTGGGTAATGTTTTTAGAATTATATAGTTTTTGAAAAAGAACACCACGTAGACCGTGTAACAACTCGTCGCGTCAGACGAAGCTGCGGGAATCGAACCCACAGCCAAAGTGCAACTAGTATTTATCGCCTAACACTGGACTACATGAAGCCCCTAGTTAGTATGACTTATTTTTTTAGTTATATGATTTTATGAATTAAGAATAAGTTGATATTGGGTTATATATGGAAATTATTATCTTATCATGGAGGATATGTGATTTTGTTTATTACTTTTCAATATGAGACATTTAGAGCAGCTAATGTTATTTGGAGATAAGTGTTAATTTGTACCTTGGAAGACTATGTGATTAAATACTTCAAATATTTGGGTTTCAATCTTATTTTGGTTTACTTTGAATAATTTTATGGACAAATTGTTTATCGAATGGTCTTCGTTGAACTTTGGGTTTTGTTGGACAAATTTTGGAGATTAAGAATAGATTTTTTTTATAAAGGGTTATCCTTTTATGGATTATTTGATCTTGTTCTAATAATTTTGATTTTGGTAAGGTTCTAAAGACAGGGGAAATATATAGTTCTCTTTTTTGGATTAGTTGATTCTCTAGAAGTTGATTATAGTACTCTTAATGTGAACAAGTCCTCCTAAATACTCATCATTTGGGGAAAGTATGAGTTTGTGTATGAAATATAGTAAAAGTTGAAAGTCAACATGACAAGTAAGTATGTGTCCATAAGACCAAAAATCAATTCCTCAATGAAAAGTAACTTAAAACAAAAATGTTGTCTATTAACTTTTCCTACTGGGTAATCGAATACCGTTTAACCCACCATAAGTTTGTGATTTTCTGGTGGTTAACTTTCTCCTAAACATGTTTTCCATCACTCTCCCTCTAAACATGACCCTTTGATTTTTCTTCCATATCCATGTTTTCGTACATGGATACTAGTATAGGTTAACTCATGTGACCTCTGTACTTCACTCCCTTTCATTTAAAGTGAATGTTTTACCGACTCTTGTTCTGATGTGGGACTTTCAATGATGTTTCCGAGCCCAATTTTAAAATTGTGAAGACGCAATTCCCAAAAGGGGGGAAGGATGTAACACCCCAGGTAAATAAATAATATAACATTTTCATATTTATCTATATTTGTGAATAAAATATTAATATTACTTTAAAGGGAACACTATGCTCGATGGAGTACCCAATACAAAACAATGAATTTATTTGAAATCTTACGTTGCACACTAATAATAAAATAATATTAATTTAAATGGTAGTTAAGGCCTAGCCATTGTAAAGGCTGGAATGAATGGAACAAACTAAAAAATTATTATATATGTTTGTCAAATATTGTTACTTTTTACAATAAATGTTAGAGGATTAAAAATGAGAATGAATCCAATTTTAAGCGTAAACATTATAATATTCTTTAAAAGGTTGATTAACCGCCTTTTGATGGAGAACCTATTTCAAATCCACTTTTTGAAAATTTTATGTGTTACAAAATTCTTCTTTAGAATTGGGACATCAAAATTTACTTAGTGTAAATTTTTGGTATTTTTCCGAGAAAGTACATTTTTTTAATGAATAGTTAAAAATGTTGTATTTTAATTCAAACCCTCTTTTTAATATAATTTATTTATATGATTATATTATATTTTTAATTTGTTTTAAAGTGAAATTAGAATATATTTTTAGCATTTAATCCAATAGTTGTCATTAGAATTAATTTCACTTTGAAATTGGACTTAAACTAGTGTCAATCTTTTGATATATATTGTTTCATAAAAACACGCTATTTGTTCTGACAGTGGAAATTAATTATTAAATTAATTAATGTAACTTATATGTTTTGAATTTTGTAAAATGGAAATCATTTTTGAATTAGGAATATCAAATATATCTTAGGGTGAATTTTTGGTATTTTTCTGAAAAACATTAATTTTTGATGAATAGTGAAACCACTAAGTGGTACTTAAAAAAACTGATTTTTCATTTAAATGAAATTTTACCACCTATGTGTTTTTAATTTCAAAAATCCAACATACATGGTTTTTATAAGGAAGTAAAATGTGGTTCAATGGGATTAAAATAATTTTTTTTGTGAATAGTAACTTTTATGTTTTTAATCGCGATTAGAGGTAATTAGTGTAATTTAAGGTAAAAATAATGTTTTAATAATATGAAACGACCTTGAAACATGTCCTAACATTATTGGATGAGTCATGGCCGACCAATAAATCCATGGGTCAAGTTGGGATCCCCATGGAGCCACTTTTGTAGGAAAGTGTCATTAATAACTTTTTATTTAATGTTAAAATAAAAATGTCACAAACATGTGTTGTTTTTCTAAAACAATTTTTTACATGGTGTTTTACAAGTCATATTTTTTACTATAATTATTCATTAGAAATATAAAACGATTTCCTAAATCATGATATTTGTTTTATAAGTTTTAGACATTAAATAAATTAAATTATTTATGACACCATGATGATGCAGCGATTACCTCATTACTTAATGATTTAAATAAAATGAAATGATAATGTAAAAACTAAAACCTACACTTGTCAAACACCAATTGGATGTGTGGATTTAGAAATATTATCACCTTATCCTCTAAATATATTGTTTTGGGACCTTTAAAATCCAAAAATTATTTTATAATAATGTTACTTTTCAAGACGTTCCAAGAGTGCCCCTCCTCTCCTCTTATAAAAGGCCCCCACCTTGACCAGCTTACCCACACCTATCATGCCATTGGCTCGGCCAACCCCTACCCTTTTTGTCTCTCCACATCCCTATATTACCCCTATAAGCCGCACTGTGGGACAAAGTCTTCCCAAGGAAGCCTTTTAGCTCAAATCAAAAAGATTTACCTAATTTAAAGGTGAAGTCTACCCTAGTGTTCTTTTGTTTTATTTTGCTTCTCCAAACCCCTAAATTTTTTTATTCTTTTATTTTGTAACAAAAAAGTACCTTATATATAATTGGATGTTTTTATAAGAATTATTCGAGCTACACTTACACACACCTTCGTCTAATGGTTAAAGAACATACTGTTTCTATGGATGGTGAATTACTGCCTCACGAAACGATGATTGTTCAATATTCTTTTAACACCTTTAAAGGTGACCATTATGATGTCACTGTATTAAATATATGATACATATGGTATTTATGTGTTATATATTCTTATGTATTTTATATTTAAATAATACCTATATTCTTTTCATGTTGTGAAAATGCGATAATTTCATATGAGGAAGTGCGGACTACCACCCCCGCAAGTGATGTGACTCGTTCATGCAATACATAGAATGTATAAAGAATGAAATTAATGAACTTATGTGAACAATATAACATATATATTATACAGTAATTATAATATATATATATCTCTCTCAATAATTTTTAATACCATTAATATGACAAAGAAATGAAAGTAGCGTTCATGCGTACGTACAGCCTACGGTGTCCATGAACGGTGCATTTCATTTATTTTTATCTCAAAATGTTATGTAATAGTATAAAATAAATATCTAATGGGTATATATGATATTTAAATCATTAATAATATTTTGGAGATGATGTTCTTATAACTATATGGACGATTCATTTCAAACAAGTTCATTTTTGACTCATGTACCAAACATAGACAAAAACATTTGATATGAACTCACATAATTAACTAATTATTATAAAATTATAATATGTGATATGAATTGAATAATAAACTCTAAAGGAGGTCCTTAAGAAATTATAAATTTACACAAGTTTATTATTCAGGAATATAAAGAAACGAACAAGACAAGTTGGACTTGAGGTACGGGATCCTACCCCTCTCTTTCTTTTTAAGTACGCTCTTCTATGTGATTCCTATTAAGCTCATATTTCTTATGATTGGGATGTTCACTTATTTTAATACTACTGTAATTTTTGTTTTCATATGATAAGAGACCATATTTTCTCTCATCAATCCATTTTGGAAGTTTTGAGTGGCGTCGTTAGGCTGTCGAATTTTTGTAAGGGATCCTACCCCTCTCTTTCTTTTTAAGTACACTCTTTTATGTAATTCCTTTTAAGCTCATCATTCTTATGATTGGGATGTTATTTTATATTACTATTACAATAAGTTTTATTTTTATATGATGAGAGACCCTCTTTTCTCTCATCAATCCATTTTGTAAGTTTTGAGTGGCGTCGTTAGGCTGTCGAATTTTCGTATGGGATCTTACCTCTCACTTTCTTTTTAAGTACTCCCTTTTATGTAATTTCTTTTAAGCTCATATTTCTTATGTTTTGGGATGTTATTTTATATTCATAATTCTGTAATTTTTTTTTCCTTTTACTATAGACCCGATTTGATCTCATGAATCCATTTTTGGATGTTTTATGTGGCGTCGTTTGGCTGCCGAGTTTTCGTAAGGGATTTTTCATCTCACTTTTATCCCCAGAAGATTTATGCCACATTTTCCACCATTTCCTTTGATTGGTGTATGTACCTCCCATTATTCTACTCTTTTTGTAATTTTCATTCATTTATGAGTATTTACATCAATTTTTATAGTCCTTTTTCAGGGGGTGTACGTTTCGAAAGTTACCCAAGTTGGTAAGGAAACCTTTCACCCTCCTCTTTTTCTAAAGACTTCTTTATGATATTTATTTTAATTTACATGTTGGAATATGTTCTTCTATATCATTATTGATGTAAATTTTATGTCCAAGTGATGAGATACCATTTTCTCTCTCATCATCTCATTTTCTAAATTTTAATGTGACGTCGTTAGGCTGTCGAATTTTTGCAAGGGAACTTCCTACCCCAATTTCGATTTCTTTGGGTTCAACTTGTAGTTATTGAATATGTCATCCTATGAATATGTGTGAATGACCTCTGATTATTTTACGCTTAATATCCCCTTATATCGGGTGTATTTATATTTTTCACACATAATTATGAGATTGATTTATCCTTAATTTAAGGATACTATCTTTATAAGGGATTTCATCTCAATTTCCATTTTCATTGAGAATTCATTTTTGATATGCACCAATTCCCTCTTATATGGTGTATATACTGTCCTTTGACATATTATATCATGAATCCATTTATTCTCATGATATTAAAATGATATGATTACATTTTATTCCTTAATTATTTGTATTTAAGCGTCTCTCATTTTGTTAAAAAAATTTATCTAAAATATCATTTTAAATGTTTTAAATATTTATTATTATAAATATTTATCATTAATTTCCATGTTTTAAAAAAAAAATTAAGGATTTATTTATATGGAAATTTTGTTTTAGAATGTTAATTCATTTATAAGCATCAAATTGTTATGGGACACTTTGATTCAAAAAAATATCTTTATTAAATGGGTTTGAAAATGGTTTGATAAAGCATTGATTTTTCCAATATCATGAAATGATATTTTGTGATTGCAAATTAAATGTTAATAGTGAAATATTTGTATTTCAAATATTTTATGTGCAATGATTTTATAATGGTACTTGGACATTAGATGGGTGGTTACGTGATTAACCATATGACGGGTGGTGCTATGAATACCAGGACGGGTGGTTACATTATGACCTTTAATGCATTGGGTATGGAAGTCGGCTGTATGGCTATTCCATTAAGTGATATGTGTGGAAGTCAACCATATGGTTATTCCATTTAAATATGTTTATGTCTCAAGTTACCTTTATATGTTATGTGTTATTTATATGGGTTTTATGGTAATATTTTGGTTACAAAAGGGTGTGTACTGATCTTTTATTCAGTGAATAGATTTTAATACATAATAAAGGTGAAATGTATTATTTTGATAATGTAATCATGGTTTCCTTGATGTTTTGAAAAACTAATAGTTTTCCTTCTTTGTGTATCCTTTACTGGGCTTTTTATGCTCATTCCAAGTTTTTGAGATGTTGTCCACAGGACTTAAAGATGAATAGGGTCAAGGATGGGATCAAGGAAAGACATGATATCTAAACATGGAACTAGACATGTTTCTTTTTAAGAGTTTTTATTTTATGGAAACCTAGTAGAAGTTTCTACCATGTAATTTTTTGAGATGTAATTATTATGACCTAATTCTCTAAAACTCTAAACCTGAAAAGATCCTCAATGAGTAATCTTGAAATAACTCAAGATTAATTAAGGTTTAAGGCCGAGTCCTTATAATAGTCTACTGTTCTGTTAGCATCACCTTAAAGTCTCTGATTTCTCTTCAACTGTTCAAGAATTCTTGAATTCCAATAATAATTTTTTTTCCTAATATTTCGCAGGATATACTTCATAATAATAAGCTGTCTATTTCATCAGAAATCTATAACTGTTATCTATATTTAATTGCACTGCATGAATGGATGAAATTTCTGTCTACATTCCTCAAATATGGACGGTGTTCTTAACCATTCCAGCTATTTTCATCTTTGGTTCCAGTAAATATATTTCACTATTTTTAATGATATATAATGATATAGAATACATATTACTGTTTTATTTATTCTATTGAAATCTCTTGATTTAATATACATGATATTGGCTACACTGGGAACAATTTATGGAGAATGACTTCTCCCCTTCCATGGAATCACCTACTCAGATCCTGAAACAAATCTGAGGCTGTCATCAAATATGATTTGTACCATCTCATATTGTACACCAATATAGGTTATTTCACATATGTTATGCATTCCAATATATTTCAAGCAGTTAACTTTTCTTTATATTGTTATGTGACTCATATTTTCTCTTGAAAATCCAAATGTGCACGAAATGGTCGACGAATCAATAGAGAATCAAGGTATCTAGAGTATATAGATGATTATATTTTCTAATGATCATGCATTCATGGTTAGTATACCCAGTCCATGTTAAATCAAGTGTCCACACGCTATGTCTACCACAAGGTCAATATAGTTTCCACCTAATATGATTTTTTACATGGTAATGATCATTTTATAGTGAGTGAATTATTGTTTTTAGTTACATGGAGTTATGATGATTAATGAAATGAGAACAAGTTGTTTTTAAACCTTGTGCATGTTGTTTTTATAGATAATAGTGGTTGATGATATTGTAATATCATTATGGTGGATGTAGACGAGTTGGGAGGAGATGAATATGAAGGCGAAGATTGGGGCATATGTGGAAGCCCATATGGTTTTTTTGCCGATTAAGGCTTCCAATGAAATCATCAATTTGGCTATTCAATGGGATTTTACCTATGCCATTCTACCTTGGAATTGCATAATGTTCCCCGTTTTATCCCCACCTCAATGTTCTGGTATGATTCACATTACTTATTATACTTTTGGTTTGGAATGTTTTGATACATTATTAGTACCATTTTCTCCCTCAAATTCCTTTTTTGGTCGTGCACTCAACACTATTGCTCATTATTCAGAATTGATATTATAGAATTTACCAATCTAATTGTTAATTAACAAGTCATTTTTAAACTCTATAGTATTGCATTTTTTATTTTCCAAATATAAAGTAAAATTACTGAACTTTAATTTTGGGATTTATTAAACTCTATAGGGTCCTCAAAGTAGTGGGACTTCACAACATAGTAGTGGAATGGAATTTATCATGGTACTATGTGCTTCATTTTATTTTCATTTTGATAAAATAACAGACATAAGTAATGTTACTGTAATTTTCCTTCCAAACATGAAAAATAGTAGCATCAAATTGGTAGGTCTTCTCCATCAAGTTCAAACACTGCCAATAGGTTTGATGCTTGTACATCTTATCAGTTATCTACTCAGGTATATAATAGTCGTCACATCTAAATAATAACTTATTTCATTTTTATTAACAATACATGAATGATTATTGTTGTGTTTCAAATATTTTAATATACATGACATTCAATTATTTACATCTGTTACTATCCACTGTTAACAATCAGATATGTTCTATAATGATTCCAACTTCAACATGTAGATTTAGATTATGCCAAATATATTCTCTATGTAGAAAAACCTTTCAAAAGAATATTATATGGAGGATTAAATGCAACATGGTCTTCATAGTAGTTGAGATAGTTTAGGTATAATTACTCATTGTACTCAACAAGAAAGGTGAATGAAGGATGATTTGAAAAAGAAAAATGAGAAATTAGATTTTCATTTTCTCCTCTACTGTCTAGGTAATAATACTTAGTGTTTGTTTAATTAATTTCATTCAATTTACTTCAAACCATAAGTGAAATACACAATGATCTGAATCTCTAAAAAACTCAATATAGATACAATATTCCACTGTTAGTATGACTTAACCTGTTATAATACATTTTGTATGGGTTTTCATTATCTCTTACCACTTCAATTAAAATTACATACTAAATATTTTTTTGATCTTCATATTCATGTTAACTGTATGGTATAATACCATGCATATGTGGAATAAAACATTTCATTCTCCATATGTATATGTGTTAATAAAACCCCATATAATAATTTTGTGTGCGTTTTATATTGTATTTCTTTTTTATATGTGTTCAAATACATTTTAATTTTTTATTTATGATTTATTTTCTAGTCTTGCCGACTTGAAATAAAAATTATAGAAACATGATTAACATAATCTTCTCTTGACAGTCATGTGTTTCCTTTCACTTTTATTATATTGAACCAATTATTGGGGGCTTTGTGAATTATATATCTTCCCAATTATGTTGGAAGACAATGTATATGTGTTTTAACCATATATATGTTTTGACTTTTATTGACTTTAAACTCCATTCTATCTCTTGAGAAGATTATCAAGGCCCATAGTGTCATATATAGCACCCACTCAAGGAATTCAACGCAATTATTTTTTTTTTGTCTTCAGAAACATGCATAGCTGAGTTACTGATTTCCATTACAATATTTATTTCATGTATCATGCACATAGTTATGCATATCATGAATTTTTTTCATAGTTTCATTAAGTTGTGTCGTTGAACTTGTTTTTTAAAACATTTGTAGTTTATCACATATCAACCTATTAGTTGTTATGTTTCCAGATTAAATAAATAACAACTATAAATTTAACTATTGGCTTTCCCCATTCATATATCATAAACTAGTTATATTTAGCACTATAACTTGCTTTTCAAGGTTATTAGGTATTGTTCTTCCATTCGGGGTCAATCCTTTAAAAAATTTCAAGGGATAAAATCATGTCTCACTTAATTTGGCCTACTAGAGCCATTATAGTCTAATGTTCTATTAGAATCACCTTAATGTCATTGATTTCTCTTCAGTTGCTCAATATTTCTATAATTCCCATAATAAATATTTTTCCGGATAATTCTCTTGATATACTTCATATTAATAGGATGTATGTTGCATCAAAAATCTATGACTGTTATCTATATTTCATTGCACTGAATGAAAGGCTGAAATATCGGTTTACATACCTCAAAAATGGATGGTGTTCTTAAACATTAAATATATTTTCCTTTATGGTTACAATATATATATTTAACTATTTTTTGTGATATATAATGATATAGAATACATAATGTTGTTTTATTTATTCTATTTAAATCTTTTGATTTTATATACATGATATTGGCTACACCTGGAAATATTTATATAGAATGACTTCTCCCCTTCCATGGATTCACCTAATCAGATCATAAAAAAACCCTGAAGTTTTCATCAAATTTGATTTGAATCCTCTCATATTGTACACCAATATATTATCTTTCACATATATTATGCATTACAATATATTTCAATCAGTTACCATTTTTATAGATTGTTATGCGACTCATGTTTATTCATGAAAAACCAAATGTGCATTCAATGGTTGAAGAATCAATGGAGAATCAAGGTATCTAGAGTTTCTACATGATGATATTTTCTACTGATCTTGAATTCAATGTTTGTATACCTAGTCTTTGTTAAATCAAGTTTCCAAACGATATGTCTACCACATGGTCAATATAGTTACCACATAATAAGATTTTTACATGGTAATAATCATTTTATAGTTAGTGAATTATTGTTTTTCAGTTACCAAGAGTTATAATGCTTCATGAAGTGAGCACAGGTTGTCTTTAAACCTAATGAATGTTGTTTTTATGGATAATAGAGGTTGATGATATAATAATATCATTATGGTGGATGTAGACGAGTTAGGAGGAGAAGAATAGGAAGGCGGAGATTGGGGCAGATGTGGAAGCCTAGAAGGTTGTTTTGTTGATTAAGGCTTCCAATGAAATCATCAATTTGTCTCTTAAATGAGATTTGACCTATGTCATTCTACATTTTTATTACATAATGTTCCTTGTATTATCCCCACCTCAATTTTCTGGTATGATTCACATTAGTTATTATACATTAGGTTTGGAATGTTTTTAAACATTATTAGACCCCTTTTCCCCCTCAACTTCCTTTTTTTGTCGTGCACTCAACACTATTGATCATTATTTGGAATTGATAGTATAGAATTTACCAATCTACTAGTTTATTCCCAAGTCTTTATTAAACTCTATAGTATTGCATTTTTTATTTTCCAAATATAACTTCAAATTAGAGAACTGTACTTTTGGGATTTTTTAAACTCTATAGTGTCCTCAAAGTAGTGGGTCTTCACAACTTAGTAGTGTAATTTAATTTATCAAGGTAAAATTTTCTTTATTTTATTTTCATTTTGCTAAAATAACAGACATAAGTAATGTTACTATAATTTTCCATCCATCCTTGCATAATAGAAGCATAAAACTTGTAGGTCTTCTCCATCAAGATCAAACACTACCAGTAGGTTTGATGCTTATACATCTAATCGGTTATCTACTCAGGCATGTAATAGTCATCATATCTGAATAATAACTTATTTCATTTGAATTAATAATACATGCATGATTAGTGTTGAGTTTCCATGATTTTAATATAAATGATGTTCAATTCTTTACATCTGTTACTGTCCGCTTTTAACAATCACATATGTTCTGCATGGATTTCATCTTCAACAAGTCGCTTCAAATTCTGCTAACTATATTCTCTATTTAGAAAAAACCATTCACAAGAATTTGATACGGAGGATGACATGCAACATGGCCTTCAGAGTAGTCGAGATAGTTATGTACAATTACTCATTGTACTCAATAAGAAAGGCGGATGAAGGATGATTAGAACAAGAAAAATGATAAATTAGATTGAAATTTTCTCCACTACTATCTAGGTAATAATAATTAGTGGTTGTTTAATTGGTTTTCAATCTTTTGATTTCAAACCTTAAGTAAAATACACAATGATCTGCAGATTGTGGTATTTGAAATTTCCCATGGGGGACGATTTAGTATGAATTATCTGCATGTTTATTATAAAATTAACTTGCTGGTTGATTTTCATGAAGGATGCTTATAATTTTGGACAGTTTCATGAAATGATGGACGTACTTCATGAATTACTCTTTTGTATCAGTTTTTGTTGCTAGATTGTTTGTTATTATGCTAGACATTACTCCTTGTGGAATAGGATAATGGTGAAGGGTTTTAATGGTGGACATTGTAATGCATTATTTTCTGTTTCTATTACTCATAGTAGATGCTGTTAAAAACTGCGCTATATGTTCTGTATTTGGTTTTCCAAGGATATTGTAGGTTTCATGTATGGACATTACGCATAGAATCACATTTTCTCCCCTTATACTCATCATTAAATGTTTACCGTGTTGTTTCACTTTTATCTAATTGTTTTACGAGATATCATGAATACGACAATTGGAATAGCTAATGACTGCTTGTAATGTGTCGTAAAGCTAGGAAGTGAACCTCGGTTCTGACACTCATCTGCTTGTAGGTAATTTCTGCATTAATGTTTTTGAATTCAGTATGAAAATCCAATACACATGATTTTCTGTTACATTAAATTCATACGAGGTAGTTGATACATTTTTAATTTTTTGTTCATTTATCATCTTCTTGGGAAACATAAATGTGTCCTCTAGAAGAACATCATATGGATCAATGAAAAACCGATGGACACCTCAAATTAAATTTGTGTCATGAAATTCTATCCAAGGTATGATATCTATCTTCACACTTGCATTGTGTTATATTATTTTCCCAATTTCCGAATCTCTAAAAAACTCAATATAGATATAGTATACCACTTTTAGTTCGACTTAACATGTTATAATACCTCTTGACTGGGTTTGCATTATGTCTCACCCCTTCAGTTAACATTACATAATGCATATTTGTTTCATCTTCGTATTTATGTTAACTGTATGGTATAATACCATACATATGTGGAATATAACATTTCATTCTCCATATGTATATGTGTTAATAAAACTCGATATAATAATTGTGTCTGCATTTTATATTGTATTTATTTTTCATATGTGCTCGAATCCATTTTCATGGTTTATTTGTGCTCCATTTTCCACACTTCCCATCTTGAAATCAAAATTATCGAAACATGACTATCATAATCTTCTCTTGACAGTTATGTGTTTCTATTCACTTTCATTATATTGTACCATTTATTGGTGGATACATGAATTATATATCTTCACAACATTTTTGGAATATAATGTATATGTTTTTTAACTGTATATAAGTGTTAGGACCAATAAGGGCCTATATACCCTGAGAGGGGGGGTGAATCAGGGTATGGATATTCTGTTAAAAATTTCCTCCTACCCCACTGGATATTGACCTCTTCATTAAAAGGGTCACTTTGTTTGCACTTGTGTTTTTATTATCACCACTTCTTTTGTTCTTTATCTGATGATGATGCTTTAAATGCAATGGAGGACAGTAATAATGTGGACACATAGATTTTTACTTGGTTCACCCTCACTGGGCTGCGTCCAAGGAGCATACAATGATAATGCGCTGCTATATCAAATCCACTAAAGCACACTGTTGTTTACAAGGTTTGGTCTAGATCACATCTATGTCCAGGATCACTACCTTTACAAGGATTAGGGTCAGCTCAGTGCTTTCCCATGGGTAACTCCCTATTTCTCTTTCTCTGGCTCACTGCCGGTGGAGAGCATCACCTTCTCCCTCTTCCTTTCCTCACTGCTCTATAAAGAATCCACTCATAGTTTATAGACTTGTATGTCTTTTCATTATCACTAATGAATACAACCTCCGTTGTATGTGGATGCTCTGTTGAAGTCCAACTTTCACCCGTAGATGAATTTCACTTTGCACCGAAGGTATCGTGCAATCTACTAGCATTCACATAGCCCCAAATCCCTTCCGTGAATCATCCATACTTGGCGCCCTTCTATAAGCCGGTGTGCAAGTCTCGGCGTGCAAGTCAAAACGGGCATGCAAGTCCTCCTCAACCACTTGAGCGACACAATCTTCTGCAACTCAAAACTTGCATGACGCAAAACTTTTTATGCCCAAACCAATATTGGCCCACAACCAACAACTATCGCGCTTCTTCAAAATTTGTCACACAAGTGTCACCAAACCACTTGTGCAATGCCTTCTTCTTCAACATAGAACCTTCTTGACTCTCTTCCTTCCTCGTCCAGACCACCTTGGACGTGAAACTATCACCTGGCACGCAACCTCTACTAGCACAACCACACACCACATGCGCGACCACAACAGCTGCACGATGGGAGCTCTGATTTTTCTAATTGTTCAACTCTACTCTGAATGAGGAGGAGTCGATCTGTATTTATAGGCATTTTGACACCATGCGTGACGGTGCACAAGTCTCCCCTCGACACGCAATTCTCTGCCGCCCAACTCACTTGCGCGACCAACACTATAACTAGCACGACCCTTATCTATTTGCTATATTCTGATGTTCTGATCATGAAAAACATATGGCGCACAAGTTTCCTCTCTTTCAAGACCTCGGCACGCAAGTCCCTTTGCCAAAAACAGTTTTCTCTATTTTTCGATTTTCAGGCCCAAAAATTTGGCAAAGACTGGAAAACGACGCCAGCTTGTATCTGCTCTTATTGTACCACATCTAGATCATCAATTTCTTTGTCAACATTCTTGATTCAAACATGGATTATTAACCATAGATATTAAACTCTACATGCCTTTATAAAATCCACATTTTCAACAAATTTGTATGACATGGTTTTCTTTTTCAATAATCAAAACACAAATGTCCACTTTATCAACAAACACAATCACATCAAAAATTCTTTGATGATACCTTGATGGACTTTTTCCCAACAATATCCCCCTTTGGGTTTATTGAGAACTCTTCCATAAAAAGATACATCGTTAATTCTTCATCCACCATTCGCCTATTGTGATTCCAATAGCGATCAAGGATTTACTCAACACATACTCTAATCCCACATGAGTAATGCTCGGTGTGAGAAACAAGAGTAAATGAAAAGTTCATCAATTATTAACTTCGTCTCTGACACCCACTGTTGACACCAAACTGATACCAATTTTACCAAACTGATGCCAATTTTTGGAAAACTTCTTACCACATTCCAAAAACACTCTTCTACTTTTATCACGATCCTCGACTGTAATGATATCCATTCTTTGATCGATCACATCTAGCATCATTAGATTTAAAACACTCCCCCATTATCATTTCTCCCCCTATCTCGTTGCTCCACCTCTCAGATTTTCCTTATATCGTTAATGATTTCTCAAATAACCACACTGTTTCTGCCTTGATCAATCACTATTTTCTCCCCCTTCGTCAAAAAACCCAAAGGTCACTTCATTGCAGTCTATAACAAAGTAAAGAACACATATAAATACATTAAGGAAAAACATGTCATACCTCGCAGAGAGGAGGTCCCATATCCACACTCTTATAAGTGCGGGGAGTCCACTAAACTCCTAGAGCCAGACAATATTGTTTGGTCGGAGGTGATGGCAAGAGGGGGGGGGGGTGAATTGCCTTTTTAAAATTAATTAACAATTTAAAACAAATTTAAATGCAGCGGAAAGTAAAATGGCAAGACACAATTGATAACGGAGTTCGGCTTTAAACTCAAGCCTATGTCTCCGCTCCCAACTCAACCGTTGGGAGATTTATACGACCGCTTGCTTTTTAATGGTTATAGCAAGAAACCCACTAGCCATTTTAAGGTAGGCTATATCACCTTCTTACAGCTTGCTTTTTTATTATGGTTGTAGCAAGAAACCAAAATTGAAAGAATGAAGAAAAAAGGTTGTTTGTTTTAATACAAACCCAATTAAGAACTAAACAATTGAAGTAAATAATTTAGAACAAACTAGAGGAAGCCTTGAGCGCCAAGAGGTGAGTGTAGTTGATGTAGAGGCAGCCCAAGCTTCAAGGATGGCAATTGGATCTCAAGTAGCCTTTGAGAATTGTCGTAGGAGCCTCAAATGATCAAAATAGCTTTTGTATGCTTCGGTATATGATCGGTGGTGTTCCCAGCATCCATGGACGTCTATTTATAGGAGAAATACTCCCAAATACTTCAAAATAGCAGTTGGAGGGCTTTCGGAGCCGTTGGGGATCAAGTGGGCCAGCCTGGTCAAAGCCTAACGGCTAGTTTGACTGAGCACACCGGCTGGCCGGTGCTGATCCACCGGCTGGCCGGTGCTGATCCACCGGCTGGCCGGTGCACCAGACAGAAGCAAGGGATTTCTGTCTGGCTCCACCGGCTGACTGGTGCTGAGCCACCGGCTGGCCGGTGGTCTGGACAGAAGCATGCTATTCTTTCTGGGTTCCACCGGCTGGCCGGTGGTTAGGCACCGGCTGGCCGGTGGTCTGGACAGAAGGTATGCCATTCTGTCTGGACCCACCGGTTGGCCGGTGGCCAGACACCGGCTGACCGGTGGCACCTGGCAGAGGGCAAGGCATTCTGCCTGGTCCACCGGCTGGCCGATGGTCTCACACTGGCTGGCCGGTGGACTTAAACAGTCCATTTTGAATTCTTCTTGGGCCAGCTTCTAGGCACCCTATTTCCTATCATCAAAAACACTTGAAAACAAGTTAGAATACAATTAGAGTGATTGTGATCATTAAAATCCAAGAGAGAGGGGTGCAACAATCTCCCCCTATTTTGATGATCACAATCACAAAAGAGAAAGCTTTAAAAAAGGGTATGAAAGCTTTACAAAAGGGTATGTCAATTGAAAACTGAAATAAACAATTTTAACTTGGAAAACTTAGAGACGTGCCAAATATAATGATCTTGAAAGCATTGAAATACTGAGAAAGGGTCATTTTTTGAAATTGCAACCAAATGCCATTTTTTAAATAAATCAATTGAAAACAATAACTTAACCATTTAAAACAGATTTTGATGACATCAATAACTTAAAATGGAACTTGTAAAAAGAGCATTTTAATAAATAACTGTGCAATAGAGAGGTTTTCTCCCCCTTTGGGATTATCAAAATAGGAGGAAAATTATGAGAGAGAATAAGAAAAACAATCAAAGAGGTAAACAATGATAAAAAGGAATGGATAGACAAGACAACTTGAAATTTAAATAAGATGAAATGGTACAAGGAGAATCCAAAATACAAATACAAAAACAAATCAAAAACAACTAAGGCTCTATTCACTCCTAGAGGGTCGAGGGAGACGACGACGCCTGAAGGTCGGAGGAGCTGGAGGGGCCTGGACCACCTCGAAGCGACGATCGAGAGAATCGATCCGAGAGTGGAGCTGATCAAACTGAGAGCTGAAGTAAGAAAACTGCAAGTCCAGCCGGGTCTCAATCTGATCCTGGAAGCGTAGGAACTGATCAGCCGTTACCGGCAAGCCACCAGCATCAGCAGGAGGGGGCACAGCCTCAGCAGGCTCAGGTGCATCATAACCCTCTCCAGCCTCCTCATCAGCAGCAGCAGCAGCCTCACCTTCGCTGTCACTACTTCCTTCCTCTTCATCATCATCACTATCCTCACTGTCTGAAAGAGGATAGGCAGCGGCAATAGCAGGAGGCATGGCATGGGCAGGAGGATGGGAATGAGTCTGAGGAGAGTAGGCCTTGAGAAGACCGTCCTTGTCGACAATCCATTCCTGACGCCAAGGGTGCCTACGGATGTTCATTCATTGCACCATAATAAAATTCACTATGCTATCCTTTGTTGGATGCTCGAAGGAAGTAGCATGAAGAGGCACATCAAGAAAGGAAAAGATTTTAGTCAAGAGGCGTCCGTAGGGTAGAGTTTTGGACCGGCGCGGGTGCTCAGCCACATAAGTCATGGCCCGGAACAGAAACCAGACCAAATTGAAGTGAATGCCTCTGGTGATAAAAGAGAGAAGATAAATATCAATTAATTTGACATTATCATGATCCCCGATACGGGGCGCAAGGGAAGTTTGAATGAGGCGCTCAATAATACGATGGTTAGGAGAGAGCTGGGAGAGCTTGACAATGGGATTTGAGGGCTGCCCTGTGAGATGCTCAAGAGCGACAGCAAGATCAAATTCAGAGTCCCGAGGAAACTCCCCCTGAGCAAATGCATGAGGCCCGACATGAGGAACTCCCAGCATCCGGGCAATTTCCACCGAAGTGAAAGTGATGGGTTTCCCAAGAGCAGTGGAGGAGATGGTATCAATGTCATCAGAAACGGACCACGTCAAATGAGCATAGAACTATTTGACAAGAAGAGGATAAATGACATCCTTTTCGGGTGGCTCCAAAAATGAATGCCAATGTTGATACTCAATAATTGAAAAAAGCTCGAGACGAGCAGAAGAAAGCCAAGGATAGTCAATAACTCTACGGGGCAAAATGACTTTGTCATGCCATATGTTCGGAAGTTGAGGGATTGAAGGATGAGGAGGTGCTTCTTGAGCGATACCCTTGCCTTTGCGAGTAGATCGAGGTACCATGATGGCAAAAGGAGCTAAAAAGAGAGAGATTGAGAGAATAAAGGAGTTTTGAGAGGGCAAAAACCAAGAAGGGAGGCTAGGTTTTGGAGGAGCTGCGGTTTTAGGAGGAGCCACCCGAGATAGAAGAGAGAAATGAGGGAGGAAGGGTTTTAAAATTAATTTTAACCCTTCCTTGGGTCGGCCCAAAAAACAGAAACCCGACACCACCGGTTAACCGGTGATGTACCACCGGTTGACCGGTGGTACTAAAATTCATAAAATATAAAAAAACAGAATTAAAAAAAAAGTGTTTAAAAAATTCTAATAAAAATAAAATATAAGCAAGCCAAGAAAGTCAAATATTTAATAGTGCTCATTGATGAATCATTCCTAACTCCCCTTTAATAAAATCAAAATGGTCAACCAGGAGCGGTTTGGTAAAAATATCAGTTAATTGGAAATCGGTAGGAATGAAGTCCAAAGTGATATCTCCTTTTTGAAAATGGTCACGAAGGAAATGATGCCTTAAGTCTATGTGCTTTGTCCTAGAATGTTGTATTGGATTCTTAGAGATACTAATGGCACTAGTGTTGTCACACCGAATAGGGACATGATCATAGGAAAGACCATAATCCAAGAGAGTGTGTTGCAACCAAATAATTTGGGCACAACAATTGCCAACGGCTACATACTCGGCCTCGGCAGTAGTAAGAGCAACACAATTTTGCTTCTTGCTACTCCACGAAACAAAGGACTTGCCTAGCAGATGACAGGTTCCACTAGTACTCTTACGATCTAATTGACATCCGCCAAAATCAGCATCCGAATAAGAAGATAGTTCAAAAGAAGTATTTGAGGGATAAAATAAACCAAGATTTTTGGATCCTTTTAAATACTTAAAAATTCTTTTGACCGATTTAAGATGGGATTCTTTAGGATTGGCTTGAAAACGAGCACAAAGGCAAACACTAAACATGATGTCAGGACGGGTCGCAGTTAGGTAAAGTAGACTCCCGATCGTACTCCTATAAAGCTTGTTATCCACCGGTTTCCCGGCTTCGTCTAACGTAAGCGTACTTGAAGTACTCATGGGTGTACTAATTTCCTTTACTTGATCCATACCAAAACGACTTAGAAGCTCGTTTGTGTACTTGCTTTGGCTTAGAGAAATACCTTTTGAATTTTGAATGATTTGAAAACCAAGAAAAAATTTCAATTCTCCCATAAAACTCATTTCAAATTCTTTTCTCATTAAATCTGAAAAATCAGTACAAAGAGATTCTTTGGTAGAACCAAAGATAACATCATAAACATAAATTTGGACTATTAAAAGATCTTTTGAAGTGTGTTTTAAAAATAGGGTACAATCGGCTTGACCCATTTTAAAATCATTTTCTAAAAGAAATTTTGTTAACCGCTCATACCAAGCCCGAGGGGCTTGCTTTAAGCCATAAAGAGCCTTGGTTAACTTAAAAACATGATTTGGAAATTTTGGATCTTCAAAACCGGGGGGTTGTTCAACAAAGATTTTTTCTGAAATAAAACCATTTAAAAAAGCACTTTTAACATCCATTTGAAAAATTTTGAAATTTAAGTGAGCGGAGAATGCCAACAAGATTCTAATGGATTCCAATCTAGCGACGGCCGCGAAGGTTTCACCATAATCAATTCCTTTTTCTTGATTATAGCCCTTAGCTACTAGGTGAGCCTTATTCCGGGTTATATTTCCTTGATCATCAAGTTTGTTCCTAAAAACCCATTTAGTGCCAATAATTGGATGATCATTGGGTCTTTCAACAAGAGTCCAAACATCATTTCTAGAGAATTGATTTAGTTCCTCTTGCATTGCAAGAACCCAATTCTCATCAGTAATAGCATCATTAATGGTTTGTGGCTCTCGTTGAGAAAGAAAGGCTTGATGTTCAACCTCGTTGAGGATTGATCTTCTAGTTCGAGTATCGGCTTGAAGATCACCTATGACATTTTCTAAAGGATGGTCTCTAGAAGGTTTCCAAACCTTAGGCAAGGTGGAAGGCGAAGAAGGTGAAGAGGGTTCTTGATGGTCATCCTCCTTGGGAGGAGAAGAGGAATCATTCAAATGAAGCTTATCAAGCTTATCTTCAACATCCTCAATGACCAGGTGAGGTTTTGGAAGAGTTTCATCAAATTTGACATGAGATGATTCTTCGATGGTTTTTGAACGTTTATTGAAGACACGATAGGCTTTGCTTGAGTTGGAGTACCCAAGAAAAATACCTTCATCGGATTTGGCATCAAATTTCCCTAGGTTATCTTTTGTGTTAAGGATAAAGCATTTACACCCAAACACTTTAAAATAACCAACTTTGGGCAATTTGCCTTTCCAAAGTTCATAGGGGGTTTTCTTAAGAAGTGGTCTTACAAGGACTCTATTAATAGTATAACAAGCAGTGTTTACCACCTCGGCCCAAAAATATTGAGGGAGGTCGAATTCACTAAGGAGGGTTCGAGTGATTTCTTGGAGAGTTCAGTTTCTCCTTTCAACCACTCCATTTTGTTGAGGAGTCCTAGGGGCAGAGAAGGTGTGATTGTATCCTTGAGAGGAACACAATTCATCGAATTCTTTGTTCTCGAATTCACCACCATGATCACTACGAAGAGATATGATTTTATATCCTTTTTTGTTTTCTACTTTCCTAGAGAATTTCAAAAAGGTTTTACAAGCATCATTCTTATGGGATAAAAAGAAAACCCAAGTAAAACGAGAAAAGTCATCAACAATAACTAAGGTATAGGATTTTCCACCTAAGCTTGCTACGGGAGTAGGACCAAAAAGATCAAGATGAAGGAGTTCAAGAGATTTTGAGGTGGACACTTCCTTCTTAGATTTGAAAGAAGACTTGTGTTGCTTACCAAGTTGGCATGGCTCACAAATCAAATCTTTCTTAAATTTAAGTTTAGGAAGGTCACGAATGAGCTTGTTCTTATTAAGCTTTAGAAGTGAATGAGAGCTACAATTCCCCAATGTTCTATGCCAAAGCCAAGGCTCATTGTCAAGAGCACTTAAACATTTAACATTTTGGCTAGCTAGAGATTTTAAATCAATAATGTAAACATTTTGAAAACGGGAAGCAGAAAATATCAACTTGTTTTGAAAATCAAACACATTGCATAAATCATTTTGAAAATTGACTGAATAACCACTATCACAAAGTTGACTAATGCTAATTAAATTATGCTTTAAACCTTTAACTAATAAAACATCTTTAATAAAAGAGGAGCTTCCAAAACCAATGGTACCTATTCCGACGATCTTGCTTTTTGAGTTATCACCAAAGGTGACATATCCTCCATCGAATTCTTCAAGTGAGTTGAACTCGGAGGGATCGCCACACATGTGCCTTGAGCAACCGCTGTCGAGATACCACGAGCCTTTAGAGGTCCTACTCTTTTGGCGTTTATCCTACAAAATCAAGAAAGAAGAGATTTTGGTACCCATATAAGTTTGGGTCCGGAAAGATTAGCTAAAAGAGACTTTTGAACCCATAATGTTCTAAAGGGATTCCTTCTATGATACTCATCCGAGTAGGTAATGGATTTGGGTCTTCCATACCTAGAATTTTTACAATCACATTCATAAATCATGTGACCGGTCTTTTTACAATAATTACAAAATTTGTATTGAGAGCTCCCCCTTACAAAAGTAGTGGGTGCCCTAGAAAAAGTGGATTGCTTGTTATAGCCAAGTCCATGTGTGGTTCTAGCCGAACGCTGAGAACCTAGCAATTTAGTTAAGTTTTGTTCACCTTGGGTGAACTTGGCAAGAGATTCCTTCAAATCCTTAATGGTAGAATTTAAAGAATCTACATTTGGAATATTATTGACTTTAAGGGCAAGCTCCTCATTCTCTTTGAGAAGTTTGTCTTTTTCGGAAATAAGAGTTTTGTTTTTCTTTTTCAGGGTCAAAAATTTAGAGGTAAGTTCGTGAAAACCTTCCTCTAATTAATCTCTTGCATTTTTGTGTTCTTCATAAGACATATCATTATCAAAAGAAGAAGATGAGGAAGAAGAGTGAGGAGAAGAGTGAGAAGAGGATACCTCATCAAATGCCATTAGGCATTTTCCACCTTCATCGCTTGAGTCGCTTGAAGACATGGAGTCATCACTTGCACTCCATGTTGATGCTTTGAAGGCATTCTTGTTTTTCTTTTCTTTTAACCTTTTCTTGAAAATGGGGCACTCCGGTTTGATGTGGCCTTTCTTTCCACATTCAAAGCAAGTGATTTCTTTCTCCGCCTTTGGCTCTTCCTTTCGTGCCTTTTGAAATTTCTTCTTTTTCATCATGAACTTGCTCATTTTCCTTGCTAGTTGAGCCATCTTGTATTCACTATCATCGGAGGAGCTTTCTTCCTTTGCCTTGAAAGCTATGTTATTTTTCTCCTTGAAGATATTTCCTTCTTTATCGGCTTGCCTCTTCGTGGTAATCTCATAAGTCATGAGTGACCCTATGAGTTCTTCAACCGGCATCTTCTTGACATCTTTCGCTTCTTGGATTGCCGTCACCTTTGGTGCCCAAGAGCTTGGTAGGACCCAAAGAATTTTCTTGACCATTGTTTCTGCTGAAACATCATCACCAAGGGACTTTCTCCCATTTCAAACATCAGAAAAACGAGTAAACATTTCGGTGATTGACTCGTGTGGGTGCATTGTGAAACTCTCAAAGTCTTGACGATACATATCTAACCTAGTGTCTTTGACTTTGTTAGTGCCCTCATGGGTCACTTCCAAAAGTTTCCAAATTTCATGTGAGGTGGTGCAAGTAGAAATACGATTAAACTCATTATGGTCTAACCCACAATGAAGAGCATTCATGGCTTTGCCATCAAGCTCAAAATTGGCAATGTCTTCGGGGGTCCATTTAGATTCATCCTTACTAGAAAGAGTGTAGCCTTGCATAACAATTCTATATATAGGATAGCCAATGCTTCTAAGAAAAGTAATCATTCGTGTTTTCCCATATGTGTAATCGGTTCCATCGAAGTATGGAGCCCGAGTCATGGAATACCCTTCGGGTGCTTGTGAGAAAGAAGCCGTCACTATGGATTTTTCGTTTGTAACCGGTTAAGGTATTACACAAACGCTCCCTATGATACCAAATGTTGGGTCGGAGGTGATGGAAAGAGGGGGGGGGGGTGAATTGCCTTTTTAAAATTAATTAACAATTTAAAACAAATTTAAATGCAGCGGAAAGTAAAATGGCAAGACACAATTGATAACGGAGTTCGGCTTTAAACTCAAGCCTACGTCTCTGCTCCCAACTCAACCGTTGGTAGATTTATACGACCGCTTTCTTTTTAATGGTTATAGCAAGAAACCCACTAGCCGTTTTAAGGTAGGCTAGATCACCTTCTTACACCTTGCTTTTTTATTATGGTTGTAGCAAGAAACCCAAATTGAAGGAAGGAAGAAAAAGGGTGGTTTGTTTTAATACAAACCCAATTAAGAACTAAACAATTGAAGTAAATAATTTAGAACAAACTAGAGGAATCCTTGAGCGCCAAGAGGTGAGTGTAGTTGATGTAGAGGCAGCCCAAGCTTCAAGGATGGCAATTGGATCTCAAGTAGCCTTTGAGAATTGTCGTAGGAGCCTCAAATGATCAAAATAACTTTGGTATGCTTCGGTATATGATCGGTGGTGTTCCCGGCATCCATGGATGTCTATTTATAGGAGAAATACTCCCAAATACTTCAAAATAGCCGTTGGAGGGCTTTCGGAGCCGTTGGGGATCAAGTGGGCCAGCCTGGTCAAAGCCTAACGGCTAGTTTGACTGAGCACACCGGCTGGCCGGTGCTGATCCACCGGCTGGCCGGTGCACCAGACAGAAGCAAGGGATTTCTGTCTGGCTCCACCGGCTGACCGGTGCTGAGCCACCGGCTGGCCGGTGGTCTGGACAGAAGCATGCTATTCTGTCTGGGTTCCACCGGCTGGCTGGTGGTTAGGCACCGGCTGGCCGGTGGTTAGGCACCGGCGGGACGGTGGTCTGGACAGAAGGTATGCCATTCTGTCTGGACCCACCGGTTGGCCGGTGGCCAGACACCGGCTGACCGGTGGCACCTGGCAGAGGGCAAGGCCTTCTGCCTGGTCCACCGGCTGGCCGATGGTCTCACACCGGCTGGCCGGTGGACTTAAACAGTCCATTTTGAATTCTTCTTGGGCCAGCTTCTAGGCACCCTATTTCCTATCATCAAAAACACTTGAAAACAAGTTAGAATACAATTAGAGTGATTGTGATCATTAAAATCCAAGAGAGAGGGGTGCAACAATCTCCCCCTATTTTGATGATCACAATCACAAAAGAGAAAGCTTTAAAAAAGGGTATGAAAGCTTTACAAAAGGGTATGTCAATTGAAAACTTAAATAAACAATTTGAACTTGGAAAACTTAGAGACGTGCCAAATATAATGATCTTGAAAGCATTGAAATACTGAGAAAGGGTCATTTTTTGAAATTGCAACCAAATGCCATTTTTTAAAGAAATCAATTGAAAACAATAACTTAACCATTTAAAACAGATTTTGATGACATCAATAACTTAAAATGGAACTTGTAAAAAGAGCATTTTAATAAATAACTGTGTAATAGAGAGGTTTTCTCCCCCTTTGGGATTATCAAAATAGGAGGAAAATTATGAGAGAGAATAAGAAAAACAATCAATGAGGTAAACAATGATAAAAAGGAATGGATAGACAAGACAACTTGAAATTTAAATAAGATGAAATGGTACAAGGAGAATCCAAAATAAAAATACAAAAACAAATCAAAAACAACTAAGGCTCTATTCACTCCTAGAGGGTCGAGGGAGACGACGACGCCTGAAGGTCGGAGGAGCTGGAGGAGCCTGGACCACCTCGAAGCGACGATCGAGAGAATCGATCCGAGAGTGGAGCTGATCAAACTGAGAGCTGAAGTAAGAAAACTGCAAGTCCAGCTGGGTCTCAATCTGATCCTGGAAGCGTAGGAACTGATCAGCCGTCACCGGCAAGCCACCAGCATCAGCAGGAGGGGGCACAGCCTCAGCAGGCTCAGGTGCATCATCACCCTCTCCAGCCTCCTCATCAGCAGCAGCATCAGCCTCACCTTCGCTGTCACTACTTCCTTCCTCTTCATCATCATCACTATCCTCACTGTCTGAAAGAGGATAGGCAGCGGCAATAGCAGGAGGCATGGCATGGGCAGGAGGATGGGAATGAGTCTGAGGAGAGTAGGCCTTGAGAAGACCGTCCTTGTCGACAATCCATTCCTGACGCCAAGGGTGCCAACGGATGTTCATTCGTTGCACCATCATAAAATTCACTATGCTATCCTTCGTTGGATGCTCGAAGGAAGTAGCATGAAGAGGCACATGAAGAAAGGAAAAGATTTTAGTCAAGAGGCGTCTGTAGGGTAGAGTTTTGGACCGGCGCGGGTGCTCAGCCACATAAGTCATGGCCCGGAACAGAAACCGGACCAAATTGAAGTGAATGCCTCTGGTGATAAAAGAGAGAAGATAAATATCAATGAATTTGACATTATCATGATCCCTAATACGGGGCGCAAGGGATGTTTGAATGAGGCACTCAATAATACGATGGTTAGGAGAGAGCTGGGAGATCTTGACAATGGGATTTGAGGGCTGCCCTGTGAGATGCTCAAGAGCGACAGCAAGATCAAATTCAGAGTCCCGAGGAAACTCCCCCTGAGCAAATGCATGAGGCCCGACATGAGCAACTCCCAACATCCGGGCAATTTCCACCGAAGTGAAAGTGATGGGTTTCCCAAGAGCAGTGGAGGAGATGGTATCAATGTCATCAGAAACGGACCACGTCAAATGAGCATAGAACTCTTTGACAAGAAGAGGATAAATGACATCCTTTTCGGGTGGCTCAAAAAATTAATGCCAATGTTGATACTCAATAATTGAAAAAAGCTCGAGACGAGCAGAAGAAAGCCAAGGACAGTCAATAACTCTACCGGGAAAAATGACTTTGTCATGCCATATGTTCAGAAGTTGAGGGATTGAAGGAGGAGGAGGTGCTTCTTGAGTGATACCCTTGCCTTTGCGAGTAGATCGAGGTCCCATGATGGCAAAAGGAGCTAAAAAGAGAGAGATTGAGAGAATAAAGGAGTTTTGAGAGGGCAAAAACCAAGAAGGGAGGCTAGGTTTTGGAGGAGCTGCGGTTTTAGGAGGAGCCGCCCGAGAGAGAAGAGAGAAATGAGGGAGGAAGGGTTTTAAAATTAATTTTAACCCTTCCTTGGGTCGGCCCAAAAAACAGAAACCTGACACCACCGGTTAACCGGTGATGTACCACCGGTTGACCGGTGGTACTAAAATTCATAAAATATAAAAAAACAGAATTAAAAAAAAGTGTTTAAAAAATTCTAATAAAAATAAAATATAAGCAAGCCAAGAAAGTCAAATATTTAATAGTGCTCATTGACGAATCATTCCTAACTCCCCTTTAATAAAATCAAAACGGTCAACCGGGAGCGGTTTGGTAAAAATATCAGCTAATTGGAAATCGGTAGGAATGAAGTCCAAAGTGATATCTCCTTTTTGAAAATGGTCACGAAGGAAATGATGCCTTAAGTCTATGTGCTTTGTCCTAGAATGTTGTATTGGATTCTTAGAGATACTAATGGCACTAGTGTTGTCACACCGAATAGGGACATGATCATAGGAAAGACCATAATCCAAGAGAGTGTGTTGCATCAAAATAATTTGGGCACAACAATTGCCAGCGGCTACATACTCGGCCTCGGCAGTAGAAAGAGCAACACAATTTTGCTTCTTGCTACTCCACGAAACAAGGGACTTGCCTAGCAGATGACAGGTTCCACTAGTACTCTTACGATCTAATTGACATCCGCCAAAATCAGCATCCGAATAAGAAGATAGTTCAAAAGAAGTATTTGAGGGATAAAATAAACCAAGATTTTTGGATCCTTTTAAATACTTAAAAATTCTTTTGACCGATTTAAGATGGGATTCTTTAGGATTGGCTTGAAAACAAGCACAAAGGCAAACACTAAACATGATGTCAGGACGGGTCGCAGTTAGGTAAAGTAGACTCCCGATCATACTCTTATAAAGCTTGTTATCCACCGGTTTCCCAGCTTCGTCTAACGAAAGCTTACTTGAAGTACTCATGGGTGTACTAATTTCCTTTACTTGATCCATACCAAAACGACTTAGAAGCTCGTTTGTGTATTTGCTTTGTCTTAGAGAAATACCTTTTGAATTTTGAAAGATTTGAAAACCAAGAAAAAATTTCAATTCTCCCATAAAACTCATTTCAAATTCTTTTCTCATTAAATCTGAAAAATCAGTACAAAGAGATTCTTTGGTAGAACCAAAGATAACATCATCAACATAAATTTGGACTATTAAAAGATCTTTTGAAGTGTGTTTTAAAAAAAGGGTACAATCGGCTTGACCCATTTTAAAATCATTTTCTAAAAGAAATTTTGTTAACCGCTCATACCAAGCCCGAGGAGCTTGCTTTAATCCATAAAGAGCCTTGGTTAACTTAAAAACATGATTTGGAAATTTTGGATCTTCAAAACCGGGGGGTTGTTCAACAAAGATTTTTTCTGAAAAAAAACCATTTAAAAAAGCACTTTTAACATCCATTTGAAAAAGTTTGAAATTTAAGTGAGCGGCGAATGCCAACAAGATTCTAATGGATTCCAATCTAGAGATGGGCGCGAAGGTTTCACCATAATCAATTCCTTCTTCTTGATTATAGCCCTTAGCTACTAGGTGAGCCTTGTTCCGGGTTATATTTCCTTGATCATCAAGTTTGTTCCTAAAAACCCATTTAGTGCCAATAATTGGATGATCATTGGGTCTTTCAACAAGAGTCCAAACATCATTTCTAGAGAATTGATTTAGTTCCTCTTGCATTACAAGAACCCAATTCTCATCATTAATAGCATCATTAATGGTTTTTGGCTCTAGTTGAGAAAGAAAGGCTTGATGTTCAACCTCGTTGAGGATTGATCTTCTAGTTCGAGTACCGGCTTGAAGATCACCTATGACATTTTCTAAAGGATGGTCTCTAGAAGGTTTCCAAACCTTAGGCAATGTGGAAGGAGAAGAAGGTGAAGAGGGTTTTTGATGGTCATCCTCCTTGGGAGGAGAAGAGGAATCATTCAAATGAAGCTTATCAAGCTTATCTTCAACATCCTCAATGACCGGGTGAGGTTTTGGAAGAGTTTCATCAAATTTGAAATGAGATGATTCTTCGATGGTTTTTGAACATTTATTGAAGACACGATAGGCTTTGATTGAGTTGGAGTACCCAAGAAAAATACCTTCATCGGATTTGGCATCAAATTTCCCTAGGTTATCTTTTGTGTTAAGGATAAAGCATTTACAGCCAAACACTTTAAAATAACCAACTTTGGGCAATTTGCCTTTCCAAAGATCATAGGGGTTTCTCTTAAGAAGAGGTCTTACAAGGACTTTATTAATAGTATAACAAGCTGTGTTTACCGCCTCAGCCCAAAAATATTGAGGGAGGTCGAATTCACTAAGGAGGGTTCGAGCGATTTCTTGGAGAGTTCGGTTTCTCCTTTCAACCACTCCATTTTGTTGAGGAGTCCTAGGGGTAGAGAAGGTGTGATTGTATCCTTGAGAGGAACACAATTCATCGAATTCTTTGTTCTCGAATTTACCACCATGATCACTACGAAGAGATATGATTTTATATCCTTTTTCGTTTTCTACTTTCCTAGAGAATTTCAAAAAGTTTTTACAAGCATCATTCTTATGGGCTAAAAAGAAAACCCAAGTAAAACGAGAATAGTCATCAACAATAACTAAGGTATAGGATTTTCCACCTAAGCTTGCTACGGGAGTAGGACCAAAAAGATCAAGATGAAGGAGTTCAAGAGATTTTGAGGTGGACACTTCCTTCTTAGATTTGAAAGAAGACTTGTGTTTCTTACCAAGTTGGCATGGCTCACAAATCAAATCTTTCTTAAATTTAAGTTTAGGAAGGTCACGAATGAGCTTGTTCTTATTAAGCTTTAGAAGTGAATGAGAGCTACAATGCCCCAATCTTCTATGCCAAAGCCAAGACTCATTGTCAAGAGCAGATAAACATTTAACATTTTGGCTAGCTAGAGATTTTAAATCAATAATGTAAACATTTTGAAAACGGGAAGCAGAAAATATCAACTTGTTTTGAAAATCAAACACATTGCATAAATCATTTTGAAAATTGACTGAAAAACCACTATCACAAAGTTGACTAATGCTAATTAAATTATGCTTTAAACCTTTAACTAATAAAACATCTTTAATAAAAGAGGAGCTACCAAAACCAATGGTACCTATTCCGACGATCTTGCTTTTTGAGTTATCACCAAAGGTGACATATCCTCCATCGAATTCTTCAAGTGAGTTGAACTCGGAGGGATCTCCACACATGTGCCTTGAGCAACCGCTGTCGAGATAGCACGAGACTTTAGAGGTCCTACTCTTTTGGCGTTTATCCTACAAAATCAAGAAAGAAGAGATTTTGGTACCCATATAAGTTTGGGTCCGGAAAGATTAGCTAAAAGAGACTTTTGAACCCATAATGTTCTAGAGGGATTCCTTCTATGATACTCATCCGAGTAGGTAATGGATTTGGGTCTTCTATACCTAGCATTTTTACAATCACATTCATAAATCATGTGACCGGTCTTTTTACAATAATTACAAAATTTGTATTGAGAGCTCCCCCTTACAAAAGTAGTGGGTGCCCTAGAAAAAGTGGATTGCTTGTTATAGCCAAGTCCATGTGTGGTTCTAGCCAAACGCTGAGAACCTAGCAATTTAGTTAAGTTTTGTTCACCTTGGGTGAACTTGGCAAGAGATTCCTTCAAATCCTTAATGGTAGAATTTAAAGAATCTACATTTGGAATATTTTTGACTTTAAGGGAAAGCTCTTCATTCTCTTTGAGAAGTTTGTCTTTTTTGGAAATAAGAGTTTTGTTTTTCTTTTTCAGGGTAAAAAATTTAGAGGTAAGTTCGTGAAAACCTTCCTCTAATTGATCTCTTGCATTTTGGAGTTCTTCATAAGACATATCATTATCAAAAGAAGAAGATGAGGAAGAAGAGTGAGAAGAAGAGTGAGAAGAGGATACCTCATCAAATGCCATTAGGCATTTTCCACCTTCATCGCTTGAGTCGCTTGAAGACATGGAGTCATCACTTGCACTCCATGTTGATGCTTTGAATGCCTTCTTGTTTTTCTTTTCTTTTAACATTTTCTTGAAAATGGGGCACTCCGGTTTGATGTGGCCTTTCTTTCCACATTCAAAGCAAGTGATTTCTTTCTCCGCCTTTGGCTCTTCCTTTCGTGCCTTTTGAAATTTCTTCTTTTTCTTCATGAACTTGCTCATTTTCCTTGCTAGTTGAGCCATCTCAGATTCACTATCATCGGAGGAGCTTTCTTCCTTTTCCTTGAAAGCTATGTTCTTTTTCTCCTTGAAGATCTTTCCTTCTTTATCGGCTTGCCTCTTCCTGGTAATCTCATAAGTCATGAGTGACCCTATGAGTTCTTCAACCGGCATCTTCTTGACATCTTTCGCTTCTTGGATTGCCGTCACCTTTGGTGCCCAAGAGCTTGGTAGGACCCAAAGAATTTTCTTGACCATTGTTTCTGCTGAAACATCATCACCAAGGGACTTTCTCCCATTGCAAACATCAGTAAAACGAGTAAACATTTCGGTGATTGACTCGTGTGGGTGCATTGTGAAACTCTCAAAGTCTTGATGATACATATCTAACCTAGTGTCTTTGACTTTGTTAGTGACCTCATGGGTCACTTCCAAAATTTTCCAAATTTCGTGTGAGGTGGTGCAAGTAGAAATATGATTAAACTCATTACGGTCTAACCCACAATGAAGAGCATTCATGGCTTTGCCATCAAGCTCAAAATTGGCAATGTCTTCGGGGGTCCATTTAGATTCATCCTTACTAGAAAGAGTGTATCCTTGCATAACAATTCTATATATAGGATAGCCAATGCTTCTAAGAAAAGTAATCATTCGTGTTTTCCAATATGTGTAATCGGTTCCATCGAAGTATGGAGCCCGAGTCATGGAATACCCTTCGGGTGCTTGTGAGAAAGAAGCCATCACTATGGATTTTTCGTTTGTAACCGGTTAAGGTATTACACAAACGCTCCCTCTGATACCAAATGTTGGGTCGGAGGTGATGGACAGAGGGGGGGTGAATTGCCTTTTTAAAATTAATTAACAATTTAAAACAAATTTAAATGCAGCGGAAAGTAAAATGGCAAGACACAATTGATAACGGAGTTCGGCTTTAAACTCAAGCCTACGTCTCCGCTCCCAACTCAACCGTTGGGAGATTTATACGACTGCTTGCTTTTTAATGGTTATAGCAAGAAACCCACTAGCCGTTTTAAGGTAGGCTAGATCACCTTCTTACAGCTTGCTTTTTTATTATGGTTGTAGCAAGAAACCCAAATTGAAAGAAGGAAGAAAAAGGGTGGTTTGTTTTAATACAAACCCAATTAAGAACAAAAAAATTGAAGTAAATAATTTAGAACAAACTAGAGGAAGCCTTGAGCGCCAAGAGGTGAGTGTAGTTGATGTAGAGGCAGCCCAAGCTTCAAGGATAGCAATTGGATCTCAAGTAGCCTTTGAGAATTGTCGTAGGAGCCGCAAATGATCAAAATAGCTTTGGTATGCTTCGGTATATGATCGGTGGTGTTCCCGGCATCCATGGACGTCTATTTATAGGAGCAATACTCCCAAATACTTCAAAATAGCCGTTGGAGGGCTTTCGGAGCCGTTGGGGATCAAGTGGGCCAGCCTGGTCAAAGCCTAACGGCTAGTTTGACTGAGCACATCGGCTGGCCGGTGCTGATCCACCGGCTGGCCGGTGCACCAGACAGAAGCAAGGGATTTCTGTCTGGCTCCACCGGCTGACCGGTGCTGAGCCACCGGCTGGCCGGTGGTCTGGACAGAAGCATGCTATTCTGTCTGGGTTCCACCGGCTGGCCGGTGGTCTGGACAGAAGGTATGCCATTCTGTCTGGACCCACCGGTTGGCCGGTGGCCAGACACCGGCTGACCGGTGGCACCTGGCAGAGGGCAAGGCCTTCTGCCTGGTCCACTGGTTGGCCGATGGTCTCACACCGGCTGGCCGGTGGACTTAAACAGTCCATTTTGAATTCTTCTTGGGCCAGCTTCTAGGCACCCTATTTCCTATCATCAAAAACACTTGAAAACAAGTTAGAATACAATTAGAGTGATTGTGATCATTAAAATCCAAGAGAGAGGGGTGCAGCAAATATCTCTCGAAAGCTTCCTTGGGTAAGGCTTTTATCAGAATGTATGAAACATGTGGCTCTATAGGCACATAATCCAACTTCACGATTCCCTGCTCAACTTTCTCCTTGATGAAATGTTACTTTATTTCAATGTGCTTTTTCCTTGAGTAATGGACGAGATTTTTGTTGAGATTTATAGCACTTGAGTTATCACATTGAATTCTAATTGGAGACTTCACATAAACTCCCATATCATCAAGTTGCTACTTCATCCATAATAATTGTGTGCATGCTTGAGTAGCTGCAATATACTCATCTTCCACGGTGCTCAATGAAATGCAATCCTAATTATTGATTAACAAAGAAATACATAGTCCACCAAGATAGAATGCACCTCCTAATGTTGATTTCCTATCATCTGCTGAACCGGCCCAGTCTGCATCAGTATATCCCAATAACTCTGTCTGAGATTTTTCATTACATGTCAATCCAAAATCCACCATTCCCTTGATATACCGAAATATTGTTTTCACTGTATTCATGTGGCTTTCATTGGGATTACACTAATATATTCCTTCTTGGCATGTGACGAAAACAATTTTTGTCCTTGTTGTAGTTAATTACAATAGACATCCAATTATTTTACTATAATATGTGATATTATCTGCCTTACCATCCTCATCTTTTGATAATTTAATCCGGGTAGCCACCAGAGTCTTCATCTCCTTGGAATTCTCCATTCCAAACATTCTTAAAACCTCCTTGGAATATTTGTATTGAGAAATGGATGTTCCATTCCTTCCTTGTGGAACCAGAAGACCTAGGAAAAACATTATCTCTCCAATCATTGACTTTTCAAACTCATTTTTCAGGAATTCAAATAATCTTCTGCACTGATCTTCATCTGATCCACCAAATATTATGTCTTCAACATAAACCTTCACCATCATCATTTGATTACTATCATTGCTAAAATAATTATTGTAATCAACTCCCCAAGCAAGAAACCAATATTTTTCAAGTACTAATCGAGCCTTGGGTACCATGCTCTTGGTGCTTATTTTAGCCCATACAACACCTTCTTCAGTCTGCAAACCTTATTCTCACCATCATGATTGATCAAACCCTTTGGCGGCTCAATATACACCTCTTCTTCTAGAATCCCATTCAGAAATGCGGATTTGACGTTCATCTTGAACATATTGAACTTTTTTTCACTACTATGGCTAAAAGTAATATGTTTGTCTACAGCCTTGAAACAGGTGAAAATGACCCATCGACATCAATTCCCTCTATTGGGTAGTATCCTTCACACATCAGTAGTAATTTGTTTCGAACCATTGCTCTATCTTCATTCTTCTTGATGCGAAAAACCCATTCAGTCACAATGACGTTCTTATCTACTGCCCTTGAAACAATCTCTCGTGTCTAATTATTTTCTGAGTCGGCATCAGCCACTTATGCTTCCCCTTTGTTTCATTTCTCATCATCACATTCATTAGGAAATTTCTCACTGTTTATTTATTTAGTGGAATCATTCCATTCATCTACATCACACATCTTCTTGTTATCCTGAAAGCAATTAGTTGATACCACATTGTTAGATCAAAATAAATGAGCATGAGATGCATGATTATTGGTGATTCTCCCACAATATTTATTCCCTTGATATACAACACCTGAGATGATTCATCCAATTGTTTCTTTGATGGATCTTGAATCTGATTTTTATATTGAATGATCCTCCAATGTTTTTCAACACTTTCTAGTTTTAGTATCATAAGCATTATTCTTCCACTGCATCATTTATTCTCATCTTCCACTTTGCATTGATCCATTAACCAAATATATAAGCCTACTAAGTTGGAACTCGGTGTAGGAAACAAGAGATAAATTTAATAACATAATCACTTCCTATTGCATTCTGTTGTTCCCTTTCTTCTTCAAATCTAGTACCTGACTTGAGTCAATCGAAACTCTGAAGCATATCACTTCTCCACATTGCCTCTTCAGATGCAAGTTCCCCTTGGACCGTATCTCCCTAAAATCTGAAACATTTGAATCATTAGTTAATGTCATTTAAATACATAGGGATGAGGGGAAATTTCTAGAATCCTCAAGATGAGGATAGTAGTTGATCCTAATGGGTCAACCCTTTGATTCTTTCTTGCAGAGCATCACACTATTTCCTTGATTCTTCTAGATTCCTAGGAAACTTCAATTGCTCTTTCCGTATGACTAACCATTCATTACCCACATACTGAGTCTTTCTATGATATGTAGCTTTCGCATGCTAGGCCTTTCTCATCATTTGTGTAATGCCCCAACCCTAGTTACCCAGAGTCGGTTCATTATTACATAACATTGGCATGATCATAAGAAAGATCAAATCTCGAAAGACCGATTGGTTTAGTAGCCTTGGAAACACTAGATATATTCATAAGTTTTACATTACATCATAAAATGAAAAACTACTACAACAACATAATGTCTCCATAATTCACACTCATATCCCCACATAATATCCCTGCAGGTCATTCATAATTTACTTCTTCACTTCCTGGGAAAAATAAAACATAGAAAAGGGGTGAGCTCAAATGCCCAGTAAGGATAACAATATAGCGGAACATTCAAAAATTAGCATAAACATTTAAGGCAATGAATTACTAAAACAAAAGACTTTTAAACTTGAACTTCAACATAGTATGGAAAAAGTAAAATGAAATAATGCCATTTACTTGTTCACATTGATATTCTACTAATCGAATAATCACATGCAATATCAATAACCACTTTCATAATGTTGGAATGCATAATGCTGAACTTTAATTTCTTTGTCAAGGCCTCGTCCCAAGACCTTGGGGCTAACTGTAACCGGAACCCAACCCGGAGTGCCTCTAATAACCGGACACCAACCCGGAGTGCCTCTAATAACCGGAGACCAAACCGGAGGGCTTAATTTTACCAGTCCCTAACCTGGAGGGCTTACTTTTACCAGTCCCCAACCTGGAGGGCTTACTTTAACCAGTCCCCAACCTGGAACATACATGTCCAACACATTCATATGAAGTAAAGGTTGAAATATAACATAAACATTCTTATTGGAACTAGCATACGAAATGTAAATACTTTACTCATAAACCATGAATGATATATAAATGACACATCTACAGTCAAACATATTACAAAACATCATTACAATATGGAAGTTTTATATCAAAATAAATCAACTTCAAATAATCTTAAAATCCATCAAAGGATGTTGACATAGATGAAAATGTTTTTTTTTAAATTATTGAGTGAAATATCCCTTTTTCATGAAAACATTTTAATGTTACAGAATTTAGAAAGTAAGGAATTTAAATACATTTTTGAATCAAAGTGTCCCATACCACTTTGAAACTTTTGAATGGAATTAACACTGTTAAAACATTCATTTTCATATAAATAAATCCTTACAAACCATTTTGAAAACATGGACATAAATGAGGATGATTTAGAAGAATAAATATTTAAAATATTTAAAATGATGTTTTAGTAAAAGTTCCGTTTGAAATAATCCCATTGAAAACTCTTTTATGAAATATGGACATGGATAGTAAATATGTCCCTGTAGATACTTACGTAAAGACAACCTCAGATATTAAAGAGATTGTGAAGTAAACCCTTATCAATTTGGTAACTTATGAAACATACAACCCATGAAAGAGGTATCATACAATTAAAATGTAAATACACATAAGGTAAAGTGTATTACACAAAGAATACAATTATGGGCAGTACATACACTACACAAAAGATAATAGTGGAAATATGGCATGAATCTCACGGAAATAAAGAGTGAGATGAAAACCCCTTGCCACGTTAATCAACTGAGTCGTATGGCCAAAATTTAACAACCACCAAATTATTTATAGAATAACATGAATATAAAGATAATCATGATAATATATATATCAAATTCCAGTACACAATACACCACTTTCAATAATTTAGTGGCGAATAATGGAAATCTCACGGAATTGAATGTGAGATAAGAAAATCCATTACCTTGTACTTTTCCTTTGTTGGGGTAGGTTAGCATCCTGTATAATGGTGAAATAATTGTTACTAAATTATACAAGAATCATATACATTAATATGATATCATATATGATCTTTTAATATTGATTTGATAATAATATCTTAGTATTATCGTTGTTTCGGGTGTGAACTTACTTGTTTTCTTTTGTATGTTTTGTTACGTAAGACATGTTTGTAAAGGATAGGTTGTATATTATTCATATCCAGAATGATATCAAGTCCTTAAACATCATTTTTAAATCATGAAATGATAATTATACTTGAATGGATACGATGGAGAATGAATCTCATCGCGTTCGTGGAGATGGTAGTCCGTACGTACGTACGAGCGATAATATCATTCTTTTGATATTAAAATAATATATAAATGGATGGTATATCATATATAAAGAATCACTAACATGTTATATTTATTATTTACATGAGTTACATATCATTATTATACCCATCCAAAATAATAATATATTGAATAACAATTACACCACGACGTGGAGACCGTAAGCCGTACGTACGCACGTATAGTGACATGTTATTCAAAGGGTGGATAGAATACTGAATATGGTTGTACCATATTTTTAATAACATCACAGTATATATATGATACTGGAGTTATTATTTTAGAATGGTAACAACAAAGGAAGAAGAAGTGGAAGAAGAAAGGAACTTGAAAAGTGGTGGTGAAAACATTACCACTTCTTCGGGTTCTTCCTTTTGATGTGATCAAAAGGGATCCTTAGGTTTGCTTTCTGATCAAACTAAAGCCTCTAAGATGTAGTGAGGGATGTTGGGAGAGTATTTGGGCAGAGTTTGGCCGAAACAAAAGGCTTTGAAGGTGTGAATAAATGAGAAGGAGGAGTGCCCTTTTATAAGAGGGGTGAGGGGCACCTTTGGAAAAGCTAGAGATATTAGTTTATAATAAATTAATATTTGGTTTCCAATGGCTCCAAAGTTGAATATTAAACGGTTAAGGTGGGGATGGGTCGAAAACAACTCAACCAATAGAATTTATACAGGTTTGGGTACTTATATTAACCTTATCTTTAAGTATTAACTCTAAGTTAATTAGTTTCACTTTCACTATGTCTCTTTGTATTTTTATATAATATGGTTAATAAACTTACTATATACATCCAAGCGACCCCCAAGTGGTCCATTAATTATGAACCTATCATGATATACGTCTCTTGTCCGAACCTTAGATTTTTATTAATTTAATATCAATTAATAATATAATATTTGTTTTAAGAACTCTTTCATGTCAATTTTGACACTATTCAATAGTTGATTTTTGTGAAACTCATAACAGATTGATTACTTCGAACAAAGTCAATTAAATCAATCCTAATATATCATATTATCCTAGAAAATTAGTTTAATTCATTAAAAGTTTCATATTATATTTATTTGGGTATTTATAATATCACTTATTTTAATTTTTCACTATTATAGTAATTACTGCATCATCATTGTGTCATAAATAAAATAAATTATTTAATGTCTAAAAATTATAAATAAAATATCATTATGTAGTAAATCGTTTTATATTTCTAATTAATATTTATAATCTAAAATCCAACATATATAACCCTATGTAACAATTGTTTTTCTAAAAGATATATGCTTGTGTCATTTTTGTATTCATTTTATCTTAATTAAAATAAACTGTCATTATCACTTACAAGTGGATCCATGGGGTCCCAAAATCGACCCAAAGATGCCCATGGTCGACCATGTATCACCCAATAGGGTTAAGACACGTTTTAGGGTAATTTAGTATTATTATAATATTATTTTTTAACCCTTATTTACCGGATTTACCCTTAACAATGGTAAATAAAATATTTACCGCAGTAATTATTCAAAATGTCTAAAAATAAAAGTTACCTATTTACACAATTTGAACATCCTGATTAAAAATATGGAATCCATTTTTCTAAATTCAAAACACAGAAGTGGCAGAAATTAATTTAAAATTGATTCTCGCTGTCAAAACAAAAAGCGTGTTTTTAAGAGATAATAACTATCAAAAGATTGACACTTGTTTATGTTCGGTTTAATTGTAAAATTATGTCCAATGACCAAAATTATATTAAATTGTAAAAATATATTCTAAATATACTATAAAACCACTCAAATTCATAATTTATCACAATTAATTATTTTGATTAAAAAAGTTGTTTTTAATTAAAATTTAGTAATTTTCACTATTCATCAAAATATTAAAGTTATCCGAAAAGTACCAAAATTTCACCTTAGGCTAAATTCGATATTCCGAATCCAAAAATGAAGTCCATTTTGAAATATAAAATATATATAATTTAAAAAATTAGGTATTACTATTCATAACGGCTAGTTTGATCGGTTGTGGTGTGTGTTAAAACTCGAAGTTGCGTACAACACACGCTACTGTTTTATTCAAAGGAAAGCGTATCGTGTAAGCTTGGGATGTTTCATTTTAAATTTTTTGATGTCCCCATTTAGTCAATAAGTTTAAAATATTGTATTTAAAAAGGTTTCACTATTAAAAGTTGATAGAAGTGCAATACTGAAAATGAATCTGTTCTTGCATTATGACTAAGAAACTAATAATATGGATTCTAAAATTATAAGGATTATATAAAGTTAAAAATGTAGTTAATGCTATTCATGACCTCTTTTAATGGCTTTTTTTTGTAAGTCATGGTGTGATTGAACTCGGTGTTGCATGTAGTGCACGTTATTGAATTATTTTGAAGAAATAACACACTATGAAATCTTGGGGTGTTACATTCTCCTCTCCATCAATAAATTGCGTCCTCGCAATTTGAAATTGTTCTTCGAAAATAAAAGGTTGAAAATAGAAAATATATTTGTGGGAAAACCCACATCGGAAATTGGGTTACTAAAATTTAGTCTTAATATGAGGAAAAGAGAAATGAAAGTGTCACCACCAAATTATGATCTTGATTAGGAGAACATTGGTGGCAATTAGAGACATATAATTGGAGGAAAAATGTAAATATTTATAGGTATTGATTGAGGTCATCAATCACAAACAAGTATAAAATTGAGGTCCTTAAACTCATCAATCTATGATGATTTGAAGTACCATCGGTTCAACAAAATATAGGTTATTGGGATAACACATTTTTGACGTTTCAAAATATCTTAGTTGAAATCCCACATCGAAAAATGAATTAATGAGGCCTCTATTTAAAACAAAGAGTGGAAAGTATGAAGATTACCGAAAATAACACATACTAGGGTTCCATGTAGGAAAATATGGATATGGAGGAGAAATCTAACCATCAATTATCTGATGGAGAGTGGTAGAGAACACGGCTATGAAAAGGCCAAAAATCCCAAAGCCATAAATTAGTGATGATTTAAGGTACCATCTAGGACAACATTTTTGTTCTAAGTTCCTTTTATTAATGTTGAGGAATTTATTTATGAGATTGGATAAGATCATAAGGAGATATACTTACATTATAATTAGAGTTTTATCCATTAATAAATTTCTACCACAAACTCATCTTTCACTCTAAAAGATAATAGAACGTAATGAAAATTTCTATTTATACTATTCGTACAGGGTTCCAAAATAAATGAATTTATCATTCATCTACCAGATCTTTTAAAAAACTACATTATTTAATCCAGGACATCTCATGGGCCAGTGGTAGGTGATACACCCTTGTCGCCCTTCGGTTGCGGGTTCAAGTCTCGCAGCCTTGCCGGACGCGACGGGTTGCCGCCCGACCTCCGGGTTGTCCTTTTATGGCAATCCAAAATAATCCAAACTATAACTATCCAAAATACTTCTTTCCAAACTCACAGTCCAACATTTATAAAGAAGGTAAACATAATGTAGATCCTTTTTACCCCGTAATAGCATATGAATACCTTCATCATGTATTCTTTTAATACACTGAAACATCCTGAATTACCATATTTTTTATTGATTACATCCATGCTCCCTTATTCCATATAGAATGCTGAATATACTTCATCAATCCAAAAAAAAATTTAAACCCCAACAATGATGGAATATAAAAATCATTAATCAGTTCCAAGGTAGTCAAGAATATCCAATATAATTTTTCCAAAATAATCATGTATTATTCGAAAATAACTACCTCGGTATCAGAACTATATTATGGTTTATCATTCTCTCAACCATATATTTTACAAAAAAAATTTCTTGCTATTGAGTCACTTTTCTTTGTTCCACACAATCTCAAGTCCTTAATAAAATAGTACTGCAGTGCAATCCTTATATACTCCATAATCATTATAACAAGTACATTGTTGATACAACACTCAATTGACATACTCAACATAAGAACTCTAATCATTCTTCTTCATCTGTGGTTGTATCATAACTTGATTATTATCCAATAACATCATTTGCGGCATATTCTGATGACTGGGACATAGATTCGCGTAGTGTCCAAACTCCTTGCAAATGAAGCATTGTACATTTGAAACCATTTTCTTACCCTTACAGTCATGTACTTTGTGCCCTTTTCCTCCACACTTATAACAAACTCCCATTCCTTTCAGGCAAGTTCTAGGGTGTTTCTTTCCACAGTTACCACATATGGGAAAATTCTTCTTTTCCCTCTTCCCTTTATCCATCTTTCTCTCTTCTATCCTTTTCTTCTCTTGCTTCCCTTCAAAGCCATAGGACTCAGTAAACTCTTTACTTATCTTATCAACACATGATATTATTTATTCATATGATGATAATACATGGGAGACTATTTCTCTTATAAATTCTAGCTTAAGACCATGAAAGATATGATCCTTCCTTCTCTTTGGATCATGTGCATTATTGGAGTTCTCATTCCTTCTACTGGGCGCCATTTCTAAACAATGGCATACACTAGATTAGTTTATGAATAAAAATACCTAATCCCAAACTTGTAAAACACATAACATAAATTAAATAGTTTATGGATATAATCCATAATCATAAAAATGTTTTCTTTGAGGAATTATATACTCATAAACCCTTCATAATTATTTGTAAAGAAAATGAGAGTTATCCTAAGCATATCCCCCGGGAGTGTCGTAACCAAGAGTGCAGCAAGGCCCGTTGTCGTGCACCAGTTCCCGTTCGAGTCTAGCTCAAAGCGGTGTTTTCAGGTTTTACCCCTAGGTACATCTGTGCCAGAGCCACCTCTACCTGCTCGTATCCAGACAGGGATGTATTGCTCCGAAAACTCACAAAATCTCTACAATACCAAAATTCTAGGAAGTTCTTCTATACTAATCCTCAAAGTTTATCTTAGGTCTACGTGCTCTAATCAGAGTTTATCTATGTAACACCCCAAGATTTCATAGTGTGTTATTTCTCAAAATAATTCAATAACTTTCACTACACGCAACAACGAGTTCAAGCGCACCATGAATTACCAAACAAGCCGTTCAAAAAAGGTTATGAATAGTATTAACTAAATTTTAAACTTTATATAGTCCTTATAATTTTAGAATCCATATTATGAGTTTCTTAGACATAATGTAAGAACAAATTCATTTTCAGTATTGTAGTTTTACCAACTTTTAATAGTAAACACTTTTTAAATAAAATATTTTAAACTTTTGACTAAATGGGGACATCAAAGAAATTTAAAATAAAACATCCCAAGCTTCCACAGTACGCTTTCCTTTGAATAAAATAGTACCGTGTGTTGTACGCAACCTTGAGTTTTAACACACGCCACAACCAATCAAACTAGCAGTTATGAACAGTAATACCTAAATTTTGAAATTATATATATTTTATATTTTAAAATGGACTTCATTTTTGGATTCGGAATATCGAATTTAGCCTAAGGTGAAATTTTCGTACTTTTCGGATAACTTTCATATTTTGATGAATAGTGAAAATTACTAAATTTTAATTAAAAACAACTTTTTTAATCAAAATAATTAATAGTGATAAATTATGAATTGGAGTGGTTTTAAAGTATATTTAGAATATATTTTTACATTTTAATATAATGTTGGTCATTGGATATAATTTTACAATTAAACTGAACATAAACAAGTGTCAATCTTTTGATAGTTATTATCTCTTAAAAACACGCTTTTTGTTTTGACAGCGGGAATTAATTTTAAATTAATTTCTGCCACTTCTATGTTTAGAATTTAGGAAAATGGATTCCATATTTGGAATCAGGATGTTCAAATTGTGTAAATAGGTAACTTTTATTTTTAGACATTTTGAATAATTACTGCGGTAAATATTTTATTTACCATGGTTAAGGGTAAATCCGGTAAATAAGGGTTAAAAAATAATATTATAATAATACTAAATTACCCTAAAACGTGTCTTAACCCTATTGGTTGATACATGGTCGACCATGGGCATCTTTGTGTCAATTTTGGGACCCCATGGATCCACTTGTAAGTGATAATGACACTTTATTTTAATTAAGTCAAAATGAATACAAAAATGACACAAGCATATATCTTTTAGCAAAACAATTGTTACATATGGTTATATAAGTTGGATTTTAGATTATAAATATTCATTAGAAAGATAAAAAGATTTCCTACATAATGATAATTTATTTATAATTTTTAGACATTAAATAATGTATTTTATTTATGACACAATGATGATGCAGTAATTATTATAATAGTGAAAAATTAAAATAATTGATATTATAAATACCCAAATAAATATAATATGAAACTTTTAATGAATTAAACTAATTTTCTAGGATAATATGATATATTAGGATTGATTTAATTGACTTTGTTCGAAGTAATCAATCTGTTATGAGTTTCACAAAAATCAACTATTGAATAGTGTCAAAATTGACATAAAAGAGTTTTTAAAACAAATATTATATTATTAATTGATATTAAATTCCTAAAAATCTAAAGTTCGGCCAAGAGACTTATATAAGGATAGGTTCATTATTAATGGACCACTTGGGGGTCGCTTGGATGTATATAGTAAGTTTATTAACCATATTATATAAAAATACAAAGAGACATTGTAAAAGTGAAACTAATTAACTTAGAGTTAATACTTAAAGATAAGGTTAAAATAAGTACCCAAACCTGTCTAAATTCTATTGGTTGAGTGGTTTTCGACCTATCCCCACCTTAACATTTAAATAATCAACTTTGGAGCCATTAGAAACCGAATATGAATTTATTATAAATTAATATTTCTAGCTTTTCCAAAGGTGCCCCTCACCCCTCTTATAAAAGGGCACTCCTCCTTCTCATTTCTTCACACCTCTAAAGCCTTTTGGTTCGGCCAAACTCTGCCCAAATACTCTCCCAACATCCCTCACTACAACCTAGAGGCCTTAGTTTGATCAGAAAGCCATCCTAAGGAGCCCTTTTGATCAAATCAAAAGGAAGAACCCGAAGAAGAGGTAATGATTTCACCACCCTTTTCTAAGTTCATTTCTTCTTCCACTTCTTCTTCCTTTGTTCTTACCATTCTGAAATAATAACTCCAGTATCTCACATATACTGTGATGTTATTATAAATATGGTACAATCATATTCAGTATTCTATCCACCCTTTGAATAACATGTCACCATACGTGCGTACGTACGGCTTACCGTCTCCACGTCGTGGTGTAATTGTTATTCAATATAATATTATTTGGATGGGTATAATAATGATGTGTAACTCATGTAAATAATAAATATAACATGTTAATGATTCTGTATATATGATATACCATCCATTTATATATTATTTTAATATCAAAAGAATGATATTGTCGCTCGTGCGTACGTACGGACTACCGTCTCCACGAACGCGATGAGATTCATTATCCATCGTATCCATTCAAGTATAATTATCATTTGATGATTTAAAAATGATGTTTAAGGACTGTATATCATTCTGGATATGAATAAGATACAACAACCATGGCTTATGTAACAAAACATATAAAAGAAAATGAGTAAGTTAACTCCCGAAACGACGATAATTCTAAGATATTATTAACAAATCAATGTTAAAAGATCATATATGATATCATATTAATATATATGATTCTTGTATAATTTAATAACAACTATTTCACCATTATACAGGAGGTTAACCTACCCCAACCAAGGAAAAGTACAAGGTAAGGGTTATTTCACAATCTCTTCATTATCCGAGGTTGTATTATACGTAATAATCTACTGGGATCTCTTTATCATCCACATCCATGTTTCTTCGAAATGTATTTCAAAACATTTTTACTATTTACAAGAATATGGGTTAAAGTCATTTATACCCTTGTTTGACTTTTTATAAGAGGTTTATAAAGGAATCTTTCCGTCGTTTTCAAAACAAGGTCCTTTTTAACCTTTTCGACAGAATTGAGGTAAGAATGTTTTAACTTATACGGCGGGTGCGGTTATTTTCCGCCGTTATAAAATCGTCGAAGCTTTCCTTACAAGCTTATAAGAATATTTTCAAAGAAAATGTTTTATTTCATATGGAACTTAAATGATTTCAAAATAAAAAGAGATATTTCTCTAAAAAGTGTTTTGATTTCATCTATGTCAACATCCTTTAATGGATTTTACGCTTATTTGAAGTTGATTTATTATAATACAAAACTTCTATATTGTATTGAAGGTTTTGTGATATGTTTGACTGTGGATGTGCTATTTTATACCATTCATAGTTTATGGTGAAACTATTGACATTTCGTTTGCTAGTTTTAATCCGAATGTTTATGTTATATTTCAAACTTTTATTCAGATGAATGTGCTAGACAAGTATGTTCCGGGTTGGGGACCGGTAAAAGTAAGCCCTCCAGGTTAGGGACTGGTAAAAGTAAGCCCTCCAGGTTGGGGACTGGTTAAAGTAAGCCCTCCAGGTTAGGGACTGGTAAAAGTAAGCCCTCCGGTTTGGTCTCCGGTTATTAGAGGGACTCCGGGTTGGTGTCCGGTTATTAGAGGCACTCCGGGTTGGTGTCCGGTTATTAGAGGCACTCCGGGTTGGGTTCCGGTTAGAAGTAACCCCTAGGTCTTGGGATGAGGCCTAGACAATGAAATTAATGTTTGACATTATGCATTCCAACATTATGGAAGTGGTTATTGATTTTTGCATGTGATTATTCGATTAGTAGAATATCCATGTGAATAATTAAATGGCATTATTTCATTTTATTTATGCCATACCATGTTGAAAGTTCATGTTTAAAAGGCTTTTGTTTTAGTTATACATTGCCTTAAATGTTTATTCTTATTTATGAAAGTTTCCGCTATATTGTTATCCTTACTGGGCATTTGAGCTCACCCCTTTTCTATGTTTTATTTTTCCCAGGAAGTGAAGATGTAAGTTATGAATGACCTGCAGGGATATTATGAGGGGATTATAGTGTGGACTGTGGAAACATTATATTGTTGTAGTAGTTTTTCATTTTATGATGTAATGTAAAACTTATGAAATATATCTAGTGTTTCCAAGGCTACTAAACCAATCGGTCTTTCGAGATTTGATCTTTCTTGTGATCATGCCAATGTTACGAAGTAATGCACCGACTCTAGGTAGCTGGGGTCGGGGCGTTACAGTTGGTATCAGAGGAAGTTTAGTACAAACCTTGGAAGCTAGATTTAGATAAACTCTGATTAGAGCACGTAGACCTAAGATGAACTTTGAGGATTAGTATAGAAGAACTTCATTGAATTTTGGTATTGTAGAGATTTTGTGAGTTTTCCGAGCAATACATCCCTGTCTGGATACGAGCAGGTAGAGGCGGCTCTGGCACAGATGTACCTAGGGGTAAAACCCGAAAACACCGCTTTGAGCTAGACTCGAACGGGAACTGGTGCACGACAACGGGCCTTGCTGCACTCTTGGTTACGACACTCCCGGGGGATATGCTTAGGATAACTCGCATTTTCTTTACAAATCATTTTGAAGGGATTATGAGTATATACTTCCTCAAAGAAAACATTCTTATGATTATGGATTATATCCATAAATAGTTCAATTTATGTTAAGTGTTTTATAAGTATGGGATTATGTATTTTCATTCATAAACTGATCTAGTGTATGCCATTGTTTGGAAATGGCGCCCAGTAGAAGGAATGAGAACTCCAGAAATGCACATGATCCAAAGAGAAGGAAGGATCGTATCTTTCATGGTCTTAAGCTAGAATTTATAAGAGAAATAGTCTCCCATGTATTATCATCATATGAAGAAATAATATCATGTGTTGATAAGATAAGTAAAGAGTTTACTGAGTCCTATGGCTTTGAAGGGAAGCACGAGAAGAAAAGGATGGAAGAGAGAAAGATGGATAAAGGGAAGAGGGAAAAGAAGAATTTTCCCATATGTGGTAATTGTGGAAAGAAACACCCTAGAACTTGCCTTAAAGGAATGGGAGTTTGTTATAAGTGTGGAGGAAAAGGGCACAAAGTACATGACTGCAAGGGTAAGAAAATGGTTTCAAATGTACAATGCTTCATTTGCAAGGAGTTTGGACACTACGCGAACCTATGTCCCAGTCATCAGACTATGCCGCAAATGATGCTATTGGATAATAATCAAGTTATGATACTACCACAGATGAAGAGGAATGATTAGAGTTCTTATGTTGATTATGTCAATTGAGTGTTGTATCAACAATGTACTTGTTATAATAATTATGGAGTATATAAGGATTGTACTGCAGTACTATTTCATTAAGGACTTGAGATTGTGTAGAACAAAGAAAAGTGACTCAATAGCAGGATAAATTTTTGGAAAATATATGGTTGAGAGAAAGATAAACCATAATATGGTTCTGATACCGAGTTAGTGATTTTAGAATAATACATGATTGATTTGGATAAATTATGTTGGATATTCTTGACTACCTTGAAAATGATTAATGATTTGTATATTCCATCATTTTTTTGGGGTTTAAAACATTTTTGGATTGATGAGGTATATCCAGCATTCTATATGGAATAAGGGAGCATGAATGTAATCAATAAGGAATATGGTAATTCAGGATGTTTCAGTGTATTAAAAGAATACATGATGAAGGTATTCATATGCTATTACGTGGTAAAAAGGATCTACATTATTTTTAACTTCCTTATAAATGTTGGACTGTGAGTTTGGTCAGAAATATTTTGGATAAATTCTAGTTTGAGATTAATTTTGGATGGTCATAAAAGGACAACCCGGAGGTCGGGCGGCAACCCGTCGCGTCCGGCAAGGCTGCGAGACTTGAACCCGCAACCGAAGGGTGACAAGGGTGTATCACCTACCACTGGCCCACGAGATGTCCAGGATTAAATAATTTAGTTTTTATTAAAAGTTCTTGTAGATGAATTATAAATTTGATTATTTTGGAACCCTATACGAATAGTGTAAATAGAATTTTTTTTTACGTTCTATTATCATTTAGAGTGAAAGATGTGTTTGTGGTAGAAATTTATTAATGGATAAAACTCTAATTATAAAGTAAGTATATCTCCTTATGATCTTATCCAATCTCATAAATAAATTCGGCAACATTAAGAAAAGGAACTTAGAACAAAAATGTTGTCCTAGATGGTACCTTAAATCATCACTAATTTATGGCTTTGGGATTATTGGCCTTTTCATAGCCATGTTCTCTACCACTCTCCATCAGATAATTGATGGTTAGATTTTTCTTCCATATCCATATTTTCCTACATGGAACCCTAGTATGTGTTATTTTTGGTAATCTTCATACATTTCACTCTTTATTTTAAATAGAGGCCTCATTAATTCATTTTTCGATGTGGGATTTCAACTAAGATATTTTGAAACGTCAAAAATGTGTTATCCTAATACCCTATATTCTGTTGAACCGATGGTACTTCAAATCATCATAGATTGATGAGTTTAAGGACCTCAATTTCATACTTGTTTGTGATTGATGACCTCAATCACTACCTATAAATATTTACGTTTTTCCTCCAATTATATGTCTCTAATTGCCACCAATGTTCTCCTAATCGAGATCATAATTTGGTGGTGACCCTTTCATTTCTCATTTCCTCATATTAAGACTAAATTTTAGTAACCCAATTTCTGATGTGGGTTTTCCCACAAATATATTATCTATTTTCAACCTTTTATTTTCGAAGAACAATTTCAAATTGCGAGGACGCAATTTATTGAAGGAGGGGAGAATGTAACACCCCAAGATTTCATAGTGTGTTATTTCTCAAAATAATTCAATAACTTTCACTACACGCAACAACGAGTTCAAGCGCACCATGAATTACCAAACAAGCCGTTCAAAAAAGGTTATGAATAGTATTAACTAAATTTTAAACTTTATATAATCCTTATAATTTTAGAATCCATATTATGAGTTTCTTAGACATAATGTAAGAACAAATTCATTTTCAGTATTGTAGTTTTACCAACTTTTAATAGTAAACACTTTTTAAATAAAATATTTTAAACTTTTGACTAAAGGGGGACATCAAAGAAATTTAAAATAAAACATCCCAAGCTTCCACGGTACGCTTTCCTTTGAATAAAATAGTACCGTGTGTTGTACGCAACCTTGAGTTTTAACACACGCCACAACCAATCAAACTAGCAGTTATGAACAGTAATACCTAAATTTTGAAATTATATATATTTTATATTTTAAAATGGACTTCATTTTTGGATTCGGAATATCGAATTTAGCCTAAGGTGAAATTTTGGTACTTTTCGGATAACTTTCATATTTTGATGAATAGTGAAAATTACTAAATTTTAATTAAAAACAACTTTTTTAATCAAAATAATTAATAGTGATAAATTATGAATTGGAGTGGTTTTAAAGTATATTTAGAATATATTTTTACATTTTAATATAATGTTGGTCATTGGATATAATTTTACAATTAAACTGAACATAAACAAGTGTCAATCTTTTGATAGTTATTATCTCTTAAAAACACGCTTTTTGTTTTGACAGCGGGAATTAATTTTAAATTAATTTCTGCCACTTCTATGTTTAGAATTTAGGAAAATGGATTCCATATTTGGAATCAGGATGTTCAAATTGTGTAAATAGGTAACTTTTATTTTTAGACATTTTGAATAATTACTGCGGTAAATATTTTATTTACCATGGTTAAGGGTAAATCCGGTAAATAAGGGTTAAAAAATAATATTATAATAATACTAAATTACCCTAAAACGTGTCTTAACCCTATTGGTTGATACATGGTCGACCATGGGCATCTTTGTGTCAATTTTGGGACCCCATGGATCCACTTGTAAGTGATAATGACACTTTATTTTAATTAAGTCAAAATGAATACAAAAATGACACAAGCATATATCTTTTAGCAAAACAATTGTTACATATGGTTATATAAGTTGGATTTTAGATTATAAATATTCATTAGAAAGATAAAAAGATTTCCTACATAATGATATTTTATTTATAATTTTTAGACATTAAATAATGTATTTTATTTATGACACAATGATGATGCAGTAATTATTATAATAGTGAAAAATTAAAATAATTGATATTATAAATACCCAAATAAATATAATATGAAACTTTTAATGAATTAAACTAATTTTCTAGGATAATATGATATATTAGGATTGATTTAATTGACTTTGTTCGAAGTAATCAATCTGTTATGAGTTTCACAAAAATCAACTATTGAATAGTGTCAAAATTGACATAAAAGAGTTTTTAAAACAAATATTATATTATTAATTGATATTAAATTCCTAAAAATCTAAGGTTCGGCCAAGAGACTTATATAAGGATAGGTTCATTATTAAAGGACCACTTGGGGGTCGCTTGGATGTATATAGTAAGTTTATTAACCATATTATATAAAAATACAAAGAGACATTGTAAAAGTGAAACTAATTAACTTAGAGTTAATACTTAAAGATAAGGTTAAAATAAGTACCCAAACCTGTCTAAATTCTATTGGTTGAGTGGTTTTCGACCTATCCCCACCTTAACATTTAAATAATCAACTTTGGAGCCATTAGAAACCGAATATGAATTTATTATAAATTAATATTTCTAGCTTTTCCAAAGGTGCCCCTCACCCCTCTTATAAAAGGGCACTCCTCCTTCTCATTTCTTCACACCTCTAAAGCCTTTTGGTTCGGCCAAACTCTGCCCAAATACTCTCCCAACATCCCTCACTACAACCTAGAGGCCTTAGTTTGATCAGAAAGCCATCCTAAGGAGCCCTTTTGATCAAATCAAAAGGAAGAACCCGAAGAAGAGGTAATGATTTCACCACCCTTTTCTATGTTCATTTCTTCTTCCACTTCTTCTTCCTTTGTTCTTACCATTCTGAAATAATAACTCCAGTATCTCACATATACTGTGATGTTATTATATATATGGTACAATCATATTCAGTATTCTATCCACCCTTTGAATAACATGTCACCATACGTGCGTACGTACGGCTTACCGTCTCCACGTCGTGGTGTAATTGTTATTCAATATAATATTATTTGGATGGGTATAATAATGATGTGTAACTCATGTAAATAATAAATATAACATGTTAATGATTCTGTATATATGATATACCATCCATTTATATATTATTTTAATATCAAAAGAATGATATTGTCGCTCGTGCGTACGTACGGACTACCGTCTCCACGAACGCGATGAGATTCATTCTCCATCGTATCCATTCAAGTATAATTATCATTTGATGATTTAAAAATGATGTTTAAGGACTGTATATCATTCTGGATATGAATAAGATACAACAACCATGGCTTATGTAACAAAACATATAAAAGAAAATGAGTAAGTTAACTCCCGAAACGACGATAATTCTAAGATATTATTAACAAATCAATGTTAAAAGATCATATATGATATCATATTAATATATATGATTCTTGTATAATTTAATAACAACTATTTCCCCATTATACAGGAGATTAACCTACCCCAACCAAGGAAAAGTACAAGGTAAGGGTTATTTCACAATCTCTTCATTATCCGAGGTTGTATTATACGTAATAATCTACTGGGATCTCTTTATCATCCACATCCATGTTTCTTCGAAATGTATTTCAAAACATTTTTACTATTTACAAGAATATGGGTTAAAGTCATTTATACCCTTGTTTGACTTTTTATAAGAGGTTTATAAAGGAATCTTTCCGTCGTTTTCAAAACAAGGTCCTTTTTAACCTTTTCGACAGAATTGAGGTAAGAATGTTTTAACTTATACGGCGGGTGCGGTTATTTTCCGCCGTTATAAAATCGTCGAAGCTTTCCTTACAAGCTTATAAGAATATTTTCAAAGAAAATGTTTTATTTCATATGGATCTTAAATGATTTCAAAATAAAAAGAGATATTTCTCTAAAAAGTGTTTTGATTTCATCTTTGTCAACATCCTTTAATGGATTTTACGCTTATTTGAAGTTGATTTATTATAATACAAAACTTCTATATTGTATTGAAGGTTTTGTGATATGTTTGACTGTGGATGTGCTATTTTATACCATTCATAGTTTATGGTGAAACTATTGACATTTCGTATGCTAGTTTTAATCCGAATGTTTATGTTATATTTCAAACTTTTATTCAGATGAATGTGCTAGACAAGTATGTTCCGGTTTGGGGACCGGTAAAAGTAAGCCCTCCAGGTTAGGGACTGGTAAAAGTAAGCCCTCCAGGTTGGGGACTGGTTAAAGTAAGCCCTCCAGGTTAGGGACTGGTAAAAGTAAGCCCTCCGGTTTGGTCTTCGGTTATTAGAGGGACTCCGGGTTGGTGTCCGGTTATTAGAGGCACTCCGGGTTGGTGTCCGGTTATTAGAGGCACTCCGGGTTGGGTTCCGGTTAGAAGTAACCCCTAGGTCTTGGGATGAGGCCTAGACAATGAAATTAATGTTTGACATTATGCATTCCAACATTATGGAAGTGGTTATTGATTTTTGCATGTGATTATTCGATTAGTAGAATATCCATGTGAATAATTAAATGGCATTATTTCATTTTATTTATGCCATACCATGTTGAAAGTTCATGTTTAAAAGGCTTTTGTTTTAGTTATACATTGCCTTAAATGTTTATTCTTATTTATGAAAGTTTCCGCTATATTGTTATCCTTACTGGGCATTTGAGCTCACCCCTTTTCTATGTTTTATTTTTCCCAGGAAGTGAAGATGTAAGTTATGAATGACCTGCAGGGATATTATGAGGGGATTATAGTGTGGACTGTGGAAACATTATATTGTTGTAGTAGTTTTTCATTTTATGATGTAATGTAAAACTTATGAAATATATCTAGTGTTTCCAAGGCTACTAAACCAATCGGTCTTTCGAGATTTGATCTTTCTTGTGATCATGCCAATGTTACGAAGTAATGCACCGACTCTAGGTAGCTGGGGTCGGGGCGTTACAATCTAAATCTAGCTTCCAAGGTTTGTACTAAACTTCCTCTGATACAAACTGTAACGCCCCGACCCTAGTTACCCAGAGTCGGTGCATTATTACATAACATTGGCATGATCATAAGAAAGATCAAATCTCGAAAGACCGATTGGTTTAGTAGCCTTGGAAACACTAGATATATTCATAAGTTTTACATTAAATCATAAAATGAAAAACTACTACAACAACATAATTTCTCCATAATTCACACTCATATCCCCACATAATATCCCTACAGGTCATTCATAAATTACTTCTTCACTTCCTGGGAAAAATGAAACATAGAAAAGGGGTGAGCTCAAATGCCCAGTAAGGATAACAATATAGAGGAACATTCAAAAATTAGCATAAACATTTAAGGCAATGAATTACTAAAACAAAAGCCTTTTAAAATTGAACTTCAACATAGTATGGCAAAAGAAAAATGAAATAATGCCATTTACTTGTTCACATGGATATTCTACTAATCGAATAATCACATGCAATATCAATAACCACTTTCATAATGTTGGAATGCATAATTCTGAACTTTAATTTCTTTGTCAAGGCCTCGTCCCAAGACCTTGGGGCTAACTGTAACCGGAACCCAACCCGGAGTGCCTCTAATAACCGGACACCAACCCGGAGTGCCTCTAATAACCGGACACCAACCCGGAGTGCCTCTAATAACCGGACACCAACCCGGAGTGCCTCTAATAACCGGAGACCAAACCGGAGGGCTTACTTTTACCAGTCCCTAACCTGGAGGGCTTACTTTTACCAGTCCCCAACCAGGAGGGCTTACTTTAACCAGTCCCCAACCTGGTACATACTTGTCCAACACATTCATATGAAGTAAAGGTTGAAATATAACATAAACATTCTTATTGGAACTAGCATACGAAATGTCAATAATTTACTCATAAACCATGAATGCTATATAAATGACACATCTACAGTCAAACATATTACAAAACATCATTACAATATGGATGTTTTATATCATAATAAATCAACTTCAAATAATCTTAAAATCCATCAAAGGATGTTGACATAGATGAAAATGTTTTTTTTAAATTATTGAGAGAAATATCCCTTTTTCATGAAAACATTTTAATGTTACACAATTTAGAAAGTAAGGCATTTAAATACATTTTTAAATCAAAGTGTCCCATACCACTTTGAAACTTTTGAATGGAATTAACACTTTTAAAACATTCATTTTCATATAAATAAATCCTTACAAACCATTTTGAAAACATGGACATAAATGAGGATGATTTAGAAGAATAAATATTTAAAACATTTAAAATGATGTTTTAGTAAAAGTTCCCTTTGAAATAATCCCTTTGAAAACTCTTTTATGAAATATGGATATGGATAGTAAATATGTCCCTGTAGATACTTACGTAAAGACAACCTCGGATATTAAAGAGATTGTGAAGTAAACCCTTATCAATTTGGTAACTTATGAAACATACAACCCATGAAAGTGGTATCATACAACTAAAATGTAAATACACATTAGGTAAAGTGTATTACACAAAGAATAAAATTATGGGCAGTACATACACCACACAAAAGATAATAGTGGAAATATGGCATGAATCTCACGGAAATAAAGAGTGAGATGAAAACCCCTTACCACGTTAATCAACTGAGTCGTATGGCCAAAAGTTAACAACCACCAAATTATTTACAGAATAACATGAATATAAAGATAATCATGATAATATATATATCAAATTCCAGTACACAATACACCACTTTCAATAATTTAGTGGCGAATAATGGAAATCTCACAGAATTGAATGTGAGATAAGAAAATCCCTTACCTTGTACTTTTCCTTTGTTGTGGTAGGTTAACATCCTGTATAATGGTGAAATAATTGTTACTAAATTATACAAGAATCATATACATTAATATGATATCATATATGATCTTTTAATATTGATTTGATAATAATATCTTAGTATTATCGTTGTTTCGGGTGTGAACTTACTTGTTTTCTTTTGTATGTTTTGTTATGTAAGACATGTTTGTAAAGGATAGGTTGTATATTATTCATATCCAGAATGATATCAAGTCCTTAAACATCATTTTTAAATCATCAAATGATAATTATACTTGAATGGATACGATGGAGAATGAATCTCATCGCGTTCGTGGAGACGGTAGTCCGTACGTACGCACGAGCGATAATATCATTCTTTTGATATTAAAATAATATATAAATGGATGGTATATCATATATACAGAATCATTACCTTGTTATATTTATTATTTACATGAGTTACATATCATTATTATACCCATCCAAAATAATAATATATTGAATAACAATTACACCACGACGTGGAGACGGTAAGCCGTACGTACGCACGTATGGTGACATGTTATTCAAAGGGTGGATAGAATACTGAATATGGTTGTACCATATTTTTAATAACATCATAGTATATATATGATACTGGAGTTATTATTTTAGAATGGTAACAACAAAGGAAGAAGAAGTGGAAGAAGAAAGGAACTTGAAAAGTGGTGTTGAAAACATTACCTCTTCCTCGGGTTCTTCCTTTTGATGTGATCAAAAGGGATCCTTAGGTTTGCTTTATGATCAAACTAAAGCCTCTAGGTTGTAGTGAGGGATGTTGGGAGAGTATTTGGGCAGAGTTTGGCCGAACCAAAAGGCTTTGAAGGTGTGAAGAAATGAGAAGGAGGAGTGACCTTTTATAAGAGGGGTGAGGGGCACCTTTGGAAAAGCTAGAGATATTAGTTTATAATAAATTAATATTCGGTTTCCAATGGCTCCAAAGTTGACTATTCAAAGGTTAAGGTGGGGATGGGTCGAAAACAACTCAACCAATAGAATTTAGACAGGTTTGGGTACTTATATTAACCTTATCTTTAAGTATTAACTCTAAGTTAATTAGTTTCACTTTTACAATGTCTCTTTGTATTTTTATATAATATGGTTACTAAACTTACTATATACATCCAAGCGACCCCCAATTGGTCCATTAATGATGAACCTATCATGAAATAAGTCTCTTGTCCGAACCTTAGATTTTTATGAATTTAATATCAATTAATAATATAATATTTTTTTTAAGAACTCTTTTATGTCAATTTTGACACTATTCAATAGTTGATTTTTGTGAAACTCATAACAGATTGATTACTTCGAACAAAATCAATTAAATCAATCCTAATATATAATATTATCCTTTAAAAGTATTTTAATTCATTAAAAGTTTCATATTATATTTATTTGGGTATTTATAATATCACTTATTTTAATTTTTCACTATTATAGTAATTACTGCACAATCATTGTGTCATAAATAAAATAAATTATTTAATGTCTAAAAATTATAAATAAAATATCATTATGTAGGAAATCTGTTTATCTTTCTAATGAATATTTATAATCTAAAATCCAACATATATAACCCTATGTAACAATTGTTTTTCTAAACGATATATGCTTGTGTCATTTTTGTATTCATTTTATCTTAATTAAAATAAAGTGTCATTATCACTTACAAGTGGATCCATGGGGTCCCAAAATCGGCCCAAAGATGCCCATGGTCGACAATGTATCAACCAATAGGGTTAAGACACGTTTTAGGGTAATTTAGTATTATTATAATATTATTATTTAACCCTTATTTACCGGATTTACCCTTAACCATGGTAAATAAAATATTTACCGCAGTAATTATTCAAAATGTCTAAAAATAAAAGTTACCTATTTACACAATTTGAACATCCTGATTCCAAATATGGAATCCATTTTTCTAAATTCAAAACACAGAAGTGGAAGAAATTAATTTAAAATTGATTCCCATTGTCAAAACAAAAAGAGTGTTTTTAAGAGATAATAACTATCAAAATATTGACACTTGTATATGTTCGGTTTAATTGTAAAATTATGTCCAATGACCAACATTATATTAAATTGTAAAAATATATTCTAAATATACTTTAAAACCACTCAAATTCATAATTTATCACTATTAATTATTTTGATTAAAAAAGTTGTTTTTAATTAAAATTTAGTAATTTTCACTATTCATCAAAATATTAAAGTTATCCGAAAAGTACCAAAATTTCACCTTAGGCTAAATTCGATATTCCGAATCCAAAAATGAAGTCCATTTTGAAATATAAAATATATATAATTTCAAAAATTAGGTATTACTATTCATAACGGCTAGTTTGATCGGTTGTGGTGTGTGTTAAAACTCGAAGTTGCGTACAACACATGCTACTGTTTTATTCAAAGGAAAGTGTATCGTGTAAGCTTGGGATGTTTCATTTTAAATTTTTTGATGTCCCCATTTAGTCAAAAAGTTTAAAATATTGTATTTAAAAAGGTTTCAGTATTAAAAGTTGATAAAAGTGCAATACTGAAAATGAATCTGTTCTTGCATTGTGACTAAGAAACTCATAATATGGATTCTAAAATTATAAGGATTATATAAAGTTAAAAATGTAGTTAATGATATTCATGACCTCTTTTAATGGATTTTTTTTGTAAGTCATGGTGTTATTGAACTCGGTGTTGCGTGTAGTGCAAGTTATTGAATTATTTTGAAGAAATAACACACTATGAAATCTTGGGGTGTTACAATTTGGGGTTTAAACCCACTAGTACACATTACCTTCTTTGATGTTCCACCAAAATTCCATTTCCCTTGATTATTTCTCTGGGTAGGAATCTCTCCACTTGTCATCATCTCATTCTTCTTCCACCATTGTAAGGGTATTTCTCTTTCCTCCACTTCTCGCTGAGGAACATGACATGAAGATTTTTCAATTCATTCTTTGTTCATATTCCTTTTATCAGATATCTGAGTCATGACACTATTTTTCACTGGTGTTGAATTCTCCCCTGAACGTGCATTATTATTTCTAATAGATGGAGTAGATCTCCCCTTAATCTTCCAGGTTTTTTCACATTCTCTCCCTAAGGGATGTTGTGAGTGTGACGGAGAAGGTGATTGATACACCTTTTGTTTATCTCCTTGTGATTCCCCTAAGGTAGAAAACCTGTTTTCCAATATACCACATTATCTTCCAATGTAGGATTTCTCATTATACACCACTAGAGTCATAAATCTCCTCTCAAGTTCCTTTTACTTTTTTTATTTCTTATTACAGTAATGTCTTTCCAAATTCCCATAATCAGAACATATAAATAATTTTCAATTAAAGGCATACCTCATTTCAACATGTCTTTGTCGAGATGTTGATGCAGATTGAGTTCCTCCTCTAACATTGAGCTCCTGAGCTTCCTGAAACAATCTCATGGTGTGTCCAATTCTTCCACAGTAATAGCATCTAATAAATTCTTTCCTCTGAGAGACTCTTCTCTCTGATTTCTCATAACAATTATTTTTATTAACATATTTATTAATGTTTCAATTTTCACAGCTTGATATGTATTCCTGAGCCTCTAAAAAAAATCTTGATGTGTGGCCATGAATCCCGTAGAAATAGCACATATCTTCACTACTTCTTGTAACTGTCCTCTTAGGCATGTCTCCAGCACCTATAGGATTTCCTCCACTTATGGAACTATTCATGGCTCTCTTTCTGTCATGCATAGGAGGTAATTCATCAAATACAATACCAATTTTTCCAAAACTATATGGTATTTGAGTTGAGAAAATTTGTTCTTTTCTCCTTTCAGAAATAGAAAATTTTCTTTTTATTACATCATCTCATGTCGAAGGTTAATAAAATAGTAAGTGCAAGGCATCGTTCATTTTAGGATTTCCTCTAGCAATGGATTTCTCTACTTCTTTCTTCACTAATTATAGCTCTTCTTCAATCTTTTGAATCATCATGTCCTTTGATTCAAGTTGTATAGCATCCCACCTTTTTATCACATAAACTTTAATTACATTTTACAAAACCGAGGATCTTTAAGGTTTAGTGTCTTGGAAACCAGGAACTTAAAACATGAAAACAACATAAAGAATTCTTCTTAAACACTTGAAAGGCTTCTCCTCATGTTCACCCTAGGCTCATTACTGAATCTCATAACCTGGGGACATACATCAAAAGAAAGGGTGAGCAGAAGGCCCAGCAAGGGAAACAAGTGAAACATTTTACATATGAACTTGGGATACATCAATAAAGTCATGAAAAGAACTTTAAGGCATGAAAATGAAATCATGAGGCATATCATAATAAAAATAAAACTTTTTCATAACTTGAAGATGTGGCTGCAACATTTAATATTGGCAATCGTTTCGTTTCACCAAGGTCCATCCCCAAGGTGTCGTTAAAAAAATTACCAAGGTTATTCACCAAGGCGTCGTTAAAATGGTCATCTCTAGAGATTAAGTCTTTACCCAATGCATTGGAGTTCTATCAGGGGCGCACCCTTAAATTTGCCTTTATTATCATGTGAGCCACATATATCATCATCAAACATTTCATAAATAACCCATATAGCATAAAATAAATGGGTTTCATTTCATAATCATAACATTTTAAAAACTGCTTTAATGACATGATCTTTACGGCACTTTAAACCCACGGAAAGGGAAGCGGGTCTCATGTATGTAAATCCCAGAATTTAAAAATGGAACATTTTGATATATATGCGAATACCCTTTTAGAAATAAGAGCTTTGAGTATTCACTTTATAACATAAAATAATTTTTGAGAAAAAAGAGAGGCATTTTGAGGGGAAAAATTCTGCAGCATAACAGCTATGTTACAAGGTTTTAGAAAACATTGAGAAAAGAGGGGACATGGGTCAAACATTCATAAATGACCCATAATACAGTAGAGGGATAAAATATAAGGGATTTATGAACATGGTAATGAAATTTGAAAATATACCATATGAAATGAAGAATATGAAAGGAAGAAAACAAAACAAGATTTCTCTTGTGAAAATTTGGCAGCCTAACGGCATCACTTAAACTTCAACAAAATTGAATTGACAAGGTCAAATAGGGTCTCTCATCATATGAACATAAGATTCCAGTATGATAGATATAGAGATCATACCCCAACATAATATAAAGGAACTTGAAAGAATTGACATGAAAGTAGAACTTCAAAACGAGAAGGGTGAAGAACCACTTAAAAATTCGGCAGCCTAACGGCGCCACTTAAGACATCAAAATACTGAATTGAAGAGATCAAATGGGGTCTCTCATCATGTGATAATAAAATACCAGTATGATAAATATAGAGATCATACCCCAACATAATAAAAATGAACTTGAAAGACTTGACATTAAAGTAGAACTTTGAAAAAGAGAGAGGTGAATGAATCCCTTGAAAATTCGGCAGCCTAACGGCGCCACTTAAACTTTCTTAAAACGAAATGATGAGAGTAAGAGGGGGTCTTTCATCATATGAACATAAAAAGGGCAGTAAGAGGAGTATAAAATAACATCCTCCAAAATAATAACATGGAGCATAAAAGGAATGACATAAAAGAGATCACTTGAAAAGAAAGAGAGGGGTCGGATCCCTTACCTTAAAATGTAACTCTTAAACCTCAAAGGTTGGGACCTTGAGGGCATGGGGGCACCTTGGGAGGACTCCATGGGAGGTAAGGAGACCAGAACTTCGTTGGGGAAGAGTGGGGAGTCGAATGGATGAGAGGATGGCTTGGTATTTATAGGGAAAGTGAGGGGACACGGCATTCATGGCAAAGGGGCACCTCATTAGTGGTTTTCGCAAAACCATGGGCTTGCCCATGGTATTTGCCCATGGTATTGGCCACTTGGGACACCTCATACCTTATCTCACTATTCATAATTCGAACATATTGATTACAAACTTAATACATCATTTAATGATGTCATTAAACACCCGTAACTTAAAAACTGTATTTTCACTATTCATCAAAAATTCAACTTTCTCAGAATAATCCCAAAATTTCACCTTAACCAAATATCAACGCTCTGATTACAAATATGAACTCCATTTTATAAAAATAATTTTCTAAATATTTTTAATTTAATTTTTAAATAAAAACACTATTCATCAAAAAGTCATTTTTTTCAGAAAAAACCCCAAAAATTACCATAACATAATATCGATGCTCTGAGTTCAAAAATAAAGTCATTTTTATAAATATAATTTTCTAATTATTTTTAATTAAATTTTTAATTAAAAAACACTATGCACCCTAAAAAACTAATACTTGAATAATAATTAATGAAACCGTTATTTAACTATTTTATTGAATAACATTACTTAATCAAGGTGCCTAGATTATTTTAAAACTTTCTTTAAGTGAGATTACTAATCCATTTGGTCATATTACTAATCCTAATCATAAAATCACTATTCATAATTTACTATTCCTCAAAAATCAAGTTGATCTTATTAGACTCTAAATTTCGTACTGAACATAATTGTAGAAGACCATTTTTCGAAAATCATTACACATTTTTAATTATTTAAGGTGTACACAACCATTTTTAAAATATCCTTTTTCTAAAATTCATCAAAAATATGCATACAATATTTATCCGGTCATTTGAAAAATCATAAACATCATCATAAGAAGAAATCCAAATTTTTATTTAAAAAAAGGATTACACAAGGCAATTACGGTCTCGTTACATAACCCCTTATAATACCAGCATAGGACCTAAGAGTAAGGTGTGCTAGGGTGATAGAATTTTGGGGCGGCTCAGTCAACATTGCCCGAGTAGTAATTTCTATCAGTTTGAACTTCTCGCGAAGGCGATTCCGTTCTAGCTTCACATGATGAAGTTCGGCTTGGATTTGGTCCAGAGCAAAGCCCAATGGTGCTACCTCCTTCCCAATCTCTGTTAGATGGGCTTCGATCGGCCCAAGGCTACTAGGTGAGGCCATCAAATCTTCTTTCTATAATAATTAACCAAGATTACTTAAATATAGAGACAATAATCAAAACATTTTGTTCACGGTGGTCATATTGACTGATGGTCATATAACACTCAAAAACCAATGGTCTCATTTTATTTATAATCATGTTTATCAAATAAAACATTTTTTTTTGAGTATAAAAAAATAACACATGAAATTAGGAAACAAGATTTCAAAATTTCGGGTCGTTACAATCTTCCCCCCTTAAGAAATGGCGTCCTCGCAATTTTTTTAAATTGGGTTTTGAAATTTCATTGAAATTCCCACATCGGAAAAAGAGTCAGTAACACCATTACTTTAAAAGAAAGAAAAGGAAGTACAAAGGCCACCCGAGTTAACCCACACTCGGGTTCCATGTAGGAAAACATGGACATGGAGGAAAAAACAAAGGGTCAGTTCTGAGAGAGAGTGATAGAGAACATGATTAGGAGAAAGTTAACCATGAGAAAATCCCAAACTTATGATGTGTGTAAACGGTCTTTGATTACCTAGTAGGAAACTTAAACCAACAACATTTTTGTTTTACGTTTCTTTTCATAATTTTGAGGATTTCATTTACTACATAGAACAAAAATATAAGAAAATATACCTACCTTCAAGTAGAGTTTCATCCTTTAACAAGTCCCTACCAACACTAATCTTTTCTCCAAATGATGAGAATTCAAAAACACTTGGTCTCATAAAAGCACAAGAATCATCTTATATAGAATCACATAATCTACAAAAGATTAACTATCTATTTCTTCTATCTTTAAACATTATCCCAAAAACAGAAAGGTTAAGGTAAAACAACTCTTCAAAAAGAAAGAATCCCATAGGAATAGAACCTAATTTTAAATCTTCAAAGTTCCATGGTACTACCCAACGTTCATCATAGACCACTCCATAAATAACGGTCCTTAAAATTCCTCAAAATAAACCAAACTAAGATTGAAACCCAAATACAAGAAGGATTTGATAACATAGTCTTCCAAAACAACTTCATTGTTCATCTCCAGACAACATCAACCACTCCTAACATCTTATAACAAAAGTAGCTAACCTAAACATATTTTACCCAAGATAGGTTAATCATTCCCAAAAGTAACCTAAATTACTATAAGTCCACCTTAAATTCATCAATTCTTCAAAATATAAGTCAACCTTACTCCTCAATGAAAATACTATAGTAATCTATTTACCTCGATCATATAGGGTCCCCAAAATAGTGAACGCCTTCCAAAATAATAATCATCTTTTAATCCCCTAATCAACTCTGACATATTAATACGGAAATTGTCACATTTCCTATCACATTGGTTGTTGGGACACGTTATTCCATTTCCCACCATTAACTAAGAAGATAAAGTATAATTAGAGGCTTAAATACTTAACCAATAATCATGAAAAGGAACTTAAAGCATATAAGGATAACTTGTAGAAGAAAAGTATACCCTAACTTGTGATTTCCTAGGTTCCCATCTAGGTTATCCATGATCATATATTCTTATGTGAATCTTTATTTTATTTTATCTTTGTTCCTTTAATAATGGTTCATACCAAGCTTATGAAATTACCAAAGCATATCCCCCGGGAGTGTCGTAACCAAGAGTGCAGAAAGGCCCGTTGTCGTGTACCAGTTCCCATTCGAGTCTATCTCAAAGTGGTGTTTTCGGGTTTTACCCCTATGTACATCTTTGTCGGAGCCACCTCTACCTGCTCGTATCCAGACAGGGATGTATTTGCTTGGCAACCCCTTACTCAATACTCACCAAAATACCAAGAAGATTTCCTATATTAAACTTTTCTATAGGGTTCCTCCTAGAGTTTTCATATCCTAATTTCCACAAATAACTAAACCATCCTTTGATACCAACTATAGCATCCCACCTTTTTATCACATAAACTTTAATTACATTTTACAAAACCGAGGATCTTTAAGGTTTAGTGTCTTGGAAACTAGGAACTTAAAACATGAAAACTACATAAAGAATTCTTCTTAAACACTTGAAAGGCTTCTCCTCATGTTCACCCTAGGCTCATTACTGAATCTCATAACCTGGGGACATACATCAAAAGAAAGGGTGAGCAGAAGGCCCAGCAAGGGAAACAAGTGAAACATTTTACATATGAACTTGGGATACATCAATAAAGTCATGAAAAGAACTTTAAGGCATGAAAATGAAATCATGAGGCATATCATAATAAAAATAAAACTTTTTCATAACTTGAAGATGTGGCTGCAACATTTAATATTGGCAATCGTTTCGTTTCACCAAGGTCCATCCCCAAGGTGTCGTTAAAAAAATTACCAAGGTTATTCACCAAGGCGTCGTTAAAATGGTCATCTCTAGAGATTAAGTATTTACCCAATGCATTGGAGTGCTATCAGGGGCTCACCCTTAAATTTTCCTTTATTATCATGTGAGACACATATATCATCATCAAAAATTTCATAAATAACCCATATAGCATAAAATAAATGGGTTTCATTTCATAATCATAACATTTTAAAAACTGCTTTAATGACATGATCTTTACGGCACTTTAAACCCACGGAAAGGGAATCGGGTCTCATGTGTGTAAATCCCAGAATTTAAAATGGAACATTTTGATATATATGTCAATACCCTTGTAGAAATAAGAGCTTTGAGTATTCACTTTATAACATAAAATAATTTTTGAGAAAAAAGAGAGGCATTTTGAGGGGAAAAATTCTGCAGCATAACGGCTATGTTACAAGGTTTTAGAAAACATTGAGAAAAGAGGGGACATGGGTCAAACATTCATAAATGACCCATCATACAGTAGAGGGATAAAATATAAGGGATTTATGAACATGGTAATGAAATTTGAAAATATACCATATGAAATGAAGAATATGAAAGGAAGAAAACAAAACAAGATTTCTCTTGTGAAAATTCGGCAGCCTAACGGCATCACTTAAACATCAACAAAATTGAATTGACAAGGTGAAATAGGGTCTCTCATCATATGAACATAAGAGTCCAGTATGATAGATATAGAGATCATACCCCAACATAATATAAAGGAACTTGAAAGAATTGACATGAAAGTAGAACTTCAAAACGAGAAGGGTGAAGAACCACTTAAAAATTCGGCAGCCTAACGGCGCCACTTAAGACATCAAAATACTGAATTGAAGAGATCAAATGGGGTCTCTCATCATGTGATCATAAAAGACCAGTATGATAAATATAGAGATCATACCCCAACATAATAAAAATGAACTTGAAAGACTTGACATGAAAGTAGAACTTTGAAAAAGAGAGAGGTGAATGAATCCCTTGAAAATTCGGCAGCCTAACGGTGCCACTTAAACTTTCTTAAAACGAAATGATGAGAGTAAGAGGGGGTCTTTCATCATATGAACATAAAAAGGGAAGTAAGAGGAGTATAAAAGAACATCCTCCAAAATAAGAACAGGAGCATAAAAGGAATGACATAAAAGAGATCACTTGAAAAGAAAGAGAGGGGTCGGATCCCTTACCTTAAAATGTAACTCTTAAACCTCAAAGGTTGGGACCTTGAGGGCTTGGGGGCACCTTGGGAGGACTCCTTGGGAGGTAATGAGACCAGAACTTCGTTGGGGAAGAGTGGGGAGTCGAATGGATGAGAGGATGGCTTGGTATTTATAGGGAAAGTGAGGGGACAAGGCATTCATGGCAAAGGGACACCTCATTAGTGGTTTTGGCAAAACCATGGGCTTGCCCATGGTATTTGCCCATGGTATTGGCCACTTGGGACACCTCATACCTTATCTCACTATTCATAATTCGATCATATTGATTACAAACTTAATACATCATTTAATGATGTCATTAAACACCCGTAACTTAAAAACTGTATTTTCACTATTCATCAAAAATTCAACTTTCTCAGAATAATCCCAAAATTTCACTTTAACCAAATATCAACGCTCTGATTACAAATATGAACTCCATTTTATAAAAATAATTTTCTAAATATTTTTAATTTAATTTTTAAATAAAAACACTATTCATCGAAAATTCATTTTTTTCAGAAAAAACCCCAAAAATTACCATAACATAATATCGATGCTCTGAGTTCAAAAATAAAGTCATTTTTATAAAAATAATTTTCTAATTATTTTTAATTAAATTTTTAATTAAAAAACACTATGCACCCGAAAAAACTAATACTTGAATAATAATTAATGAAACCGTTATTTAACTATTTTATTGAATAACATTACTTAATCAAGGTGCCTAGATTATTTTAAAACTTTCTTTAAGAGAGATTACTAATCCATTTGGTCATATTACTAATCCTAATCATAAAATCACTATTCATAAATTACTATTCATCAAAAATCAAGTTGATCTTATTAGACTCTAAATTTCGTACTGAACATAATTGTAGAAGACCATTTTTCGAAAATCATTACACATTTTTAATTATTTAAGGTTTACACAACCATTTTTAAAATATCCTTTTTCTAAAATTCATCAAAAATATGCATACAATATTTATCCGGTCATTTGAAAATTCATAAACATCATCATAAGAAGAAATCCAAATTTTTATTTAAAAAAAAGGATTACACAAGGAAATTACGGTCTCGTTACATAACCCCTTATAATACCAGCATAGGACCTAAGAGTAAGGTGTGCTAGGGTGATAGAATTTTGGGGCGGCTCAGTCAACATTGCCCGAGTAGTAATTTCTATCAGTTTGAACTTCTCGCGAAGGCGATTCCATTCTAGCTTTACATGATGAAGTTCGGCTTGGATTTGGTCCAGAGCAAAGCCCAAGGGTGCTACCTCCTTCCCAATCTCTGTTAGATGGGCTTCGATCGGCCCAAGGCTACTAGGTGAGGCCATCAAATCTTCTTTCTATAATAATTAACCAAGATTACTTAAATATAGAGACAATAATCAAAACATTTTGTTCACGGTGGTCATATTGACCGATGGTCATATAAAACTCAAAAACCAATGGTCTCATTTTATTTATAATCATGTTTATCAAATAAAACATTTTTTTTGAGTATAAAAAAATAACACATGAAATTAGGAAACAAGATTCCAAAATTTCGGGTCGTTACAAGTTGGGTATTGAGTTCTCTTCTGAGATTATTTCCACAACTCATCTCAACTTCCAATTCTTGTGTGAGCTTTTCCACCATGTCACTTTTCTCCTTTACATTCAATTTTTCCTGAGAAACAGATTCAGAGATAGATACATTCTCTAATTTTAGATTTTTTTTATTTTGAACTTGTTCAGAAAATTGTGTATCTAGATCATCATTTCTGGATTTCAGATTCAGAACATCATATGACCTCAACTTCTCATCACATTCATCAGCCTTTTATTTCCCTTCATTCTAGCCATCTTTTGTAGTTCTTCACCTTTAGAATCATTCTTCTCCCTTAGGTCAGCATCCACATCAATAAGATTTTTATTTAAACCTCTTAGCTTGTTGAAATCAATGTTCAATTCTTGGATTTGGATATCTTTAGATTTAACCTCATCATCCAATTTTCTATCCAATTTCATTGTCATATTGACAACATCTACTGGTGGACTCCTTCTTGAATCTTCTTCATCATCATTTGTTTCAGTATCACTTTGAAGTTCAAGTACATCACTCATTCCTACATCATGATTGAGTGAATCAATATTTTCCCTATCAGATTCATCCAGGCCTTCCTTTAGTAAGTTGTGTGATTCTTTTAGTTGAATCACACATTTTCCATAAACACTTCCAGACTGAGGGATAGCTGACTTCTTATTCTTCTTTTATGTTTTTCCCTTTTCCATGGTACACCGAGATAAGTTAAAACTGATATGGCCACAAAAACAAACTACACCAAGTCGTAGAAAATAAATATGATAAAAGCAACCTTCCCTCTGATACCAATTGTTAGGACCAATAAAGGCATATATACCATGAGAGGGGGTGAATTGGGTTATGGTTATTCTTTTCCAAAATTCTTCCTACCCCACTGGATATTGACCTCCTTATTACAAGGGTCACTTTATTTTCACTTTTTTGTTTATTATGACCACTTCTTTTGTTCTTTATCTGATGATGATGCTTTAAATGAAATGCAGAAAAGTAAGCATGCAGACACATATATTTTTAATTGGATCACCCTCATTGGGCTACATCCAGGGAGTATACAACGGTGATGTGACGCTGTACCAAATCCACTAAAGAACACTGATATTTACAAGGTTCGTTCGAGATCACTTATATGCCCAGGATCACTGCCTTGATAAAGTTTAGGGTCAGCTCACTGATTTCCAATGTGTCACTCCCTATTTCTATATCTCTGGCTCACTGCCGGTGGAGAGGATCACCTTCTTCCTCTTCCATTGCTCACTGCACTAGAAAGGATCCACTCACAGTTTAGAGACTTGTAGGTCTCTTCATTATCACTAATTAATAAATCCTTCATCGTATGTGGATGCTCTATTGTAGTCCAACATTCACACGTAGATGAATTTCACTTTGCACCAAAGGTAACGGGAAATCGTCCAGCTTTCACGCAGCCATGAATCCCTGTCGTGAATCAACCATACTTTTCACCCTTCTATAAGCCAGCGCGCAAGTCTCGGTGCACAATTCAAAATTGGCGTACAAGTCCACCTTTTCCACTTTCACGAAACAAGCTTCTTCAACTCCAAACTTGGGCGACACACACCCTTTTACACCGAAACTAATATTGGCGTGCAACCAACAACTTTCGCGCTTCTTCAAAATCTGGAACGCAAGTGTCACCAAACCACTTGCATGACGCCTTCTTCTTCCACTCAGAACTAGTGCGACTCTCTTCCTTCCTCATCCAGACCACCTTGGATGCACAACTATCACCTGGAGCGCAACCTCTACTTGGGCGACCACACACCACTTGCGCGACCACCACACCTGTTCCACGGGAGCTCTGATTTTTCTATGTGTTGAACTCTACTCCGAATGAGGAGGGGTAGACCTATATTTATAAGCATTTAGACACCCTGTGTAAAGGCACGCAAGTCTCCCCTCGGCACCCAAGTTTCGACAAGCAAGTCTTAGCCACCCAACTCACTTGCACGACAAACACTAAAACTTGCACGACCCTTATCCCATTGCCATATTCTGATGTTCTATTCTTGAAAAACATATGGCGCACAATTTTCCTCTCTATCAAGACCTCAGCATGGAAGTCCCTTTTCCAAAAACAGTTTTCTCTATTTGTCAATTTTCAGGCCAAAAAATATGGAAAACAATGGAAAACGATGCGAGCGTGTATCTTCACTTTTTGTACCGCCTCCAGATCATCCAATTATTTTTCTAAGTTCATGAATCAAACATGGATCATTAACCACAACTATTGATCTTGATATGCCTATATGAAATCCCCTTTTTCAACAATTTTTTATGTCATGGTTTTCTTTTTCAACAATCACAACACAGATGTCCACATTGTCAACAAACACAATCACCTAAAAATGCTTCAATGATACCTTGAGGGATTTTTTTCCAGACAATATGTTTTGACTATTATTGAATTTAAACTCCATTTGAAATCTTGAGAAGTTTATAAAGGCCCATAGTGTCATATATAGAACCCAATCAGGTAATTAAACACAATTCGTTCTTTTTATTTTCTTCAGAAACATGAATAATTGAGTTATAGAATTCCATTACAAGAAATATTTCATGTATCATGCTCACAGTTATGCATATCATGAATTTTTTTCATAGTTTCATTCATTTGTGTCATTGAACTTGTGTTTTAAAACATTAGTAGGATATCACATATCAACCTATTAGTTGTTATGTTTCCAAATTAAATAAATAACAACTATAAAGTTAACTGTTGGATTTCCCCAATCATATATCATTAACTAGTGAGATTTACCACTATACCTCATGCTTCTATGTTATTGGGTGTTGTGCTTCAAGTCAAGGTCAAACCATTGATATTTGTCAAGGTATGAAATCATGTCTCACTTTATTTAGCCTACTAGATCCATTATAGTCTAATATTCTATTAGCATCACCTTAATGTCTCTAATTTCTCTTTAGCTGTTCAGGAATTCTATAATTACAATAATAAATTTTTTTCTTGATAATTCTCATGATTTACTTCATAATTATAGGTTTTATTTTTCATCATAAATCTATGACTGTTATCTATATTTGATTGCACTACATGAAAGACTAAAATTTCAATTTACATACCTCAAAAATTGGATGATGTTATTAAACATTCCGGCTATTTTATTCTATGGTTCCAGTATATATATTTAATTATTTTTTATGATATATAATTATATAGAATACATAATACTGTTATATTTTTTTCTATTGAAAAATATTGATTTTAAATACCTGATATTGGCTACACCAGGAACAATTTATGTAGAATGTCTTCTCCCTTTCCAGGGATTCACTTAATCAGATCATGAAAGAACTCTGTATTTGTCATCAAATATGATTTGTATCATGTCATATTGTACACCAATATAGGTTATTTCATATATATTATGCATTCCAATATATTTCAATCAGTTACAATTTTATTAAATTATTATGCGACTCATGTTTATTCATGAAAACACAAATGTGCATGTAATGGTTGAAGAATCAAAGGAGAATAAAGGTCTCTAGAGTTTCGATATGATGATATTTTCTACTGATCATGCATTCAAGGTATGTATAGCCAATCCATGTTAAATCATGTTTCCACACGCTATGTCTACCACATGGTCAATATAGTTACCACATAATCTAATATTTTACAAGGTAATAAACATTTTATAGTTTGTGAACTATTGTTTTTCAGTTACCAGAAGTAATGATTCTTCACGAAGTGAAAAAAGGTTGTTTTTAAACCTAATGCATGTTTCTTTTATATATAATAGAGGTTGATGATATTATAATATCATTATGTTGGATGTAGATGAGCTAGGATGAGATGAATTGGATGGCAGAGATTGGGGCAGATGTAGCATCCTATAAGGTTGTTTTGCCGATTAATGCTTCCAATGAAATCGTCAATTTTTCTCTTCAATGGGATTTGACCTATATCATTCTACCTTGGTATTGCATAATGTTCGTTGTATTATCCCCACCTCAATGTTCTGTTATGATTCACATTACTTATTATACTTTCAGTTTCGAATTTTTTGATATATTATTAGAACCCTTTTCTCCCTCAACTACCTTTTTTGGTCGTGCACACAACTCTATTGATCATTATTTGGAATTGATAGTATAGAATTTACCAATCTACTAGTTAATTCAAAAATCTCTATTAAACTTTATAGTATTGAATTTTTTATTTTCCAAATATAAATTAAAATTATAGAACTGTACTTTTGGGATTTATTAAACTCTATAGGGTCCTCAATGTAGTGGGTCTTCACAACATAGTAGTGGCATTGAATTTATCAAGTTACAATGTGATTCAATTTATTTTCATTTTGCTAATATAACAGACATAATTAATGTTACTATAATTTTCCTTCCAGACCTGCAGAATAGGATCATCAAACTGGTAGGCCTTCTCCATCAAGTTCAAACACTGCCTGTAGGTTTGATGCTTGTACCACTAATCAGTTATCTACTAAGTTATGTAACAGTCATCATATCTGAATAATAACTTATTTCATTTTCATTAACAATACATGAATGACTATTGTTTAGTTTCAATGATTTTAATAAACAGGACGTTCAATTATTTATATCTGTTATCGTCTGCTATTAACAATCACATATGTTCTGTATTAAATTAAACTTCAACAAGTAGCTTCAAATTCTGCTAACTATATTCTCTATGTAGAAAAAAAGTTCACAAGAATTTAATACATAGGATGACATGCAACATTTTCTTCAGAGTATTTGAGACAGTTTATGTACAATTACTCATTGTACTGAACAAGAATGGTGAATGAAGGCTGATTTGATTATGAAAAATGAGAAATTAGATTGACATTTTCTCCTCTACTATCTAGGTAATAATACTTAGTGGATTTTTAATTGGTTTTCATTAATTTGATTTCAATCCTTAAGTGCAATACACAGTGATCAGCAGATTGTTGTACTTTAAACTTCTCATGGGGGAAGTTTCAGTATGAATTCTATGTAGGTTTATTATAACATTATCAAGTTGGATGATTTTCATGAAGGATGCTTATAATGCTGAACAGTATTCATGACATATTGGATGTACTTCATGAATTACACTTTTGTATCAATTTTCGTTGCTCTATTTTTTGTCATTATGATGGACGTTACTCCTTATTGAATAGGATAATGGTGGAGGTTTTTAACGGTCTTCATTGTAATGCATTATTTTTAGTTTCTATTACTCACAGTAGACGCTGTTAAAAAGCTGGGCTATATGTTCTGTATTTGGATTTCCAAGGATATTGTAGGTTTCTTGTATGGACGTTATGCAAAGAATCACATTTCTCCCCCTGTACTCATCGTTAAATGTTTACTGTGTTGTTTCACTTTTTTCTAATGGTTTTACGAGATATAGTGAATATGACAATAGGAATAGGTAATGACTACCAATAATGTGTTGTAAAGCTTGGAAGTGAACATCTGTTCTGACACTCAACTTCTTGCAGGAAATTTCTGCATAAATGTTTCTTGAATTCAGTATGTAAATTAAATACACTGGAATTTCTGATACATTAAATTCGTATGAGGTTGTTTATACTTTCATAATTTTTTGTTCATTTCTTATCGTCTTGTGAAACTAAAATGTGACCTCTAACAGAACATTATATGGATCAATGAAAAACCCATGGACACCTCGAATTACATTTTGGTCATGAAATTCTATCCAAGGATTGATATCTATCTTCACCCCAACAGAATTTATCTTATGTTTAAAATTTCTAAATCTTTGAAAAAAAATTAATATTGATACAATATACCATTGTTAGTATGACTTAACATGTTATAATACCTCTTGACTGGGTTTTCATTATGTCTCACCCCTTCAGTTAACATTACATACTACATATTTGTTTGATCTTCATATTCATGTTAATTGTATGGTATAATACCATGCATATGTGGAATAAAACATTTCATTCTCCATATGTATATGTGTTAATAAAACCCCATATAAAAATTGTGTTTTTCTTTTATATTGTATTTCTTTTCTATATGTGTTCGAATCTATTTTCATTGTTTATTTATGCTCCATTTTCTAGTCTTGCTGACATTAAATCACAATTATAGAAACATGATTAACATAATATTCTCTTGACTGTTATGTGTTTCTATTCAATTTCATTATATTAAACCAGTTATTGGTGGCTATGTGAATTATATATCATCCATGTTATGAGGGAATACAATGTATATGTGTTTTCATTGTATATATGTTTTGACTATTATTGACTTAAAAATCCATTTTATCTCTTGAGAATGTTATCAAGGCCCTTAGTGTAATATATAGCACCCAATCAAGGAATTAAACACAATTCATTATTTTTATTGTCTTCAGAAACATGCATAGTTGAGTTACTGCTTTCCATTACAAGAAATATTTCATGTATCATGCTCACAATTATGCATATCATGAATTGTATTCATAGTTTCATTCAGTTGTATCACTGAACATGTGTCTTAAAACATTTCTATGTTATCACATATCAACCTATTAGTTATTATGTTTCCAGATTAAATATATAAGAACTATAAAGTTAACTGTTGGATTTCCCCATTCATATATCATTATCTAGTGAGATTTACCACTATACCTCACGATTCTATGTTATTGGGTGTTGTGCTTCATGTCGGGGTCAAACCATTGAGATTTTTCAAGGTATAACATCATGTCTCACTTTTTATAGCCTACTATATCCATTATAGTCAAATTATCTATTAGCATCACCTTAAAGTCTCTGAATTCTCTTTAGCTGTTCAAGAATTCTAGAATTCCAATAATAAATTATTTCCTAATAATTCTTGTTATATACTTCATAATAACAGGCTGTCTGTTGCATCATAAATCTATGACTGTTATCTTAATTTCATTTCACTACATGAAAGACTGAAATTTCAATTTACATACCTCAAAAAATAGATGTTGTTCTTAAACATTCCAGCTATTTTCTTCTATGGTTCCAGTATATATATTTAATTATTTTTTATGATATATAATGATATAGAATACATAATACTTTTTTATTTATTCTATTGAAATATATTGATTTTATATACATGATATTGGCTACACATGGAACAATTTATGTAGAATGTCTTCTCCCCTTCCACGGATTCACATACTCAGATCATGAAAAAACTCTGAAGCTGTCATCAAATATGATTTGTATCCTCTCATATTATACACCAATAAAGGTTATTTCACATATATTATGCATTCTAATATATTTCAATCAGTTACCCTTTTTTTATGCGACTGATGTTTATTCATGAAGAACCAAATGTGCATGTAATGGTTGAAGAATCAAAGGAGAATCAAGGTATCTAGAGTTTCTATATGATGATATTTTCTATTGATCATGCATTCAAGGTTAGTATACAAAGTCCATGTTAAATCAAGTGTCCACATGATATGTCTAACACATGTTTAGTTACAACATAATATGATTTTTTACATGGAATAATCATTTTATAGTTTGTGAATTATTTTTTTTCAGTTACCAGAAGTTATGATGCTTGATGAAGTGAGCACGGGTTGTTTTTAAACCTAATGCATGTTGTTTTTATATATAATAGAGGTTGATGATATTATAATATCATAATGGTGGATATAGTTGAGTTATGAGGAGAAGAATAGGATGGTGGAGATTGGGGAAGATGTGGCAGCCTAAAAGGTTGTTTTTCCGATTAATGCTTCGAATGAAATTGTCAATTTTTCTCTTCAATGGGATTTGACCTATGTCGTTCTTCCTTGGTATTTCATAATGTTCATTATACTATCCCCACCTCAATGATCTGGTATGATTCACATTACTTATTATACTTTTAGTTTGTAATTTTTTGATATATTTTTAGTACCCTTTTCTCCCTCATCTTCCTTTTTTGGTCATGCACACAACTCTATTTCTCATTATTTGGAATTGATAGGCATTATAATGTAATATTTTTAGTTTCTATTACTATAGTAGACACTGTTAAAAGATGGGATATATGTTCTGTATTTGGCTTTATAAGGATATTGTAGGTTTCTTGTATGGATGTTATGCAAAGAATCACATTTTCTCCCCCTATACTCATCATTAAATGTTTACTGTGTTGTTTCACTTTTATCTAATGTTTTTACAAGATATCGTGAATATGACAATATGAATAGGTAATGACTGCCTCTAATGTGTCGTAATGATGAGATGTTAACCTCTGTTCTGACACTCAACTGCTTGCAGGTAATTTCTTCATAAATGTTTCTGAATTCAGTATGAAAATTCAATACACTGGAATTTCTATTACATTAAATTCATATGAGGAAGTTGATACTTTCATAATTTTTTGTTCATTTTTAATAGGCTTGAGAAACTGAAAGGTGACCTCTAGCAGAACATCATATGGATCAATGAAAAACCCATGGACACCTCTAATAACATTTTGGTCATGAAATTATATCCAAGGTATGATATTTATCTTCACCCCTGTAGAATGTTATCTTATGTATCCAATTTTTGAATCTCTGAAAATACTAAATATAGATAGAATATACCCGTTTTAGTATGACTTAACATGTTATAATACCTCTTTATTGGGTTTTCATTATGTCCCACCCCTTCAGTTAACATTACATACTACATATTTGTTTGATCTTCGTATTCATGTTAATTGTATGTTATAATACCATCCATATGTGGAATAAAACATTTCATTCTCAATATGTATATGTGTTAATAAAACCCCATATAATAATTGTGTGTGATTTTTATATTGTATTGCTTTTGTATATGTGTTCGAATCCATTTTCATTGTTTATTTATGCTTCATTTTCCAGTCTTGCCGACATGAAATCACAATTATAGAAACATGATTAACATAATCTTCTCTTGACTATTTTGTGTTTATATTCACATTCATTATATTGAACAAGTTATTGGTGGATATGTGAATTATATAACTTCCCAATTCTGAGGGAAGACAATGTATATGTGTTTTAACTGTATATATGTTTTGACTGTTATTGACTTAAAACTCCATTTTATCTTTTGAGAAGGTTAACAAGGCCCACAGTGTCATATATAGCACCCACTCAAGGAATAAAACACAATTCTTTCTTTTTATTGTCTTCAAAAACATGCATAGTTGAGTTACTGATTTTGATTACAAGAAATATTTCTTGTATCATGCTCATAGTTATGCATATCATGAATTGTTTTCATAGTTTCATTCAGTTGTGTCATTGAACTTGTGTCTTAAAACATTTTTATGTTATCACATATCAACCTATTAGTTTTTATGTTTCAAGATTAAATAAATAACAACTATAAATTTAACTGTTGGCTTTCCCCTTTCATATATCATTAACTAGTGTGCTTTAACACTATACCTCACGCTTCTATGCTATTGTGTGTTTTTCTTCATGTTGGGGGCAAACCTTTGATATTTTTCAAGGTATAACATCATACCTCAAATTATTTATCCTACTAGAGCCATTATAGTCTAATGTTCTATTAGCATCACCATAAAGTCTCTGATTTCTTTTTAACTATTCAAGAATTCTAGAATTCCAATAATAAATTGTTTTCCTGATCATTCTCATGATATACTTCATAATAATAGGCTATATGTTGCATCAGAAATCAATGAATGTTATCTATATTTCATTGCACTGCATGAAAGGCTGAAATTTCAATTTATATACCTCAAAAATGGATGTAGTTCTTAAACAATCCATCTATTTTCTTCTATGGTTCTTGTATATATATTTCACTGTTTTTTATGATATATAATGACATAGAATACATACTACTGTTTTATTTATTCTATTGAAATATCTTGATTTTATATACATGATATTAGCTAAACCTAGAACAATTTATGTAGAATGACGTCTTCCCTTCCATGGATTCACCTACTCAGATCATGAAAAAACATTGAAGCTGTCATCAAATATGATTTGTATCCTATAATATTGTACACCAATATATGTTATTTCACATATATTATGCATTACAATATATTTAAATCAGTTACAATTTTTGTATATTGTTGTGCGACTCATGTTTATTCATGAAAAACTAAATTTACATGCAATGGTTAAAGAATCAATGGAAATTCAAGGTATCTAGAGTTTCTATATGATGATATTTTCCACTCATCATGCATTTAATGTTATTATACACAGTCCATGTTAAATCAAGTGTCCACACGCTATGTCTACCATAATGACAATATAGTTACAACATAATATGATTTTTTACATGTTAATAATCATTTTATAGTTATTTAATTATTGTTTTTTAGTTACCATGAGTTATGATGCTTCATGAAGTGAGCACAAGTTGTTTTAAAACCTAATGCATGTTGTTTTTATAGATAATAGAGTCTTATGAGATTATAATAACATTATGGAGGATATATATGAGTTAGGAGGAGAATAATAGGATGGCGGAGATTGGGGCAGATGTGGTAGCCTAGAACGTTTTTTTGCTGATTAATGCATCCAATGAAATCGTCAATTTTTCTCTTCAATGGGATTTGACCTATGTCGTTCTACATTGGTATTGCATATTGTTCGCTGTATTATCCCCACCTCAATGTTCTGGTATGATTCAAATTACTTATTATACTTTTGGTTTGGAATTTTTTGATACATTATTAGTACCTGTTTCTCCCTCAACTTCCTTTTTTGGTCGTGCACACAACACTATTTCCCATTATTTCACAATGATAGTATAGAATTTACCAATCTACTGGTTAATTCAAAAGTATTTATTAAACTCTATAGTATTGAATTTTATATTTTCAAAATATAAATTAAAATTACAAAAATGTACTTTTGGGATTTATTGAACTCTATGGGGTCCTTAAATTAGTGGGTCTTCACAACTTAGTAGTGGCATTGAATTTATCAAGGTATAATGTGATTAATTTTATTTTCATTTTGCTAAAATAAAAGACATAAGTAAGGTTACTATGATTTTCATTCCAACCTTGCATAATAGGAGCATAAAACTAGTAGGTCTTCTCCATCAAGTTGAAACACTGATTGTAGGTTTGATGCTTGTACGTCTAATCGGTTATCTACTCAGGTATGTAACAGTTATCATATCCGAATAATAACTTATTTCATTTTCATTAACAATACATGCATGATTATTGTTGAGTTTTAATAATTTTAATATACATGATGTTCAGTTCTTTACATCTTTTACTGTCTGTTGTTAATAATCACATATGTTCTGTATTGATTTCAACTTCAACAAATAGCTTCAAATTCTGCTAACTATATTCTCTATGTAGAAAAACCTTTCACAAGAATTTGATATAGAGGATGACATGCAACATGGTCTTCAGAGTAATCGAAATAGTTTAGGTATAATTACTCATTGTACTCAACAAGAAAGGATAATGAAGGCTTATTTGAACAAGAAAAATGAGAAATTAGATTGAAATTTTCTCCTCTACTATCTAGGTAATAATACTTGGTGGTTGTTTAATTGGATTTCATTGATTTCATTTCAAACATTAAGTGTAATACACAATGATCTGCAGATTGATGTATTTGAAATTTCTCATGGGGGACGTTTCAGTATGAGTTATCTATAGGTTTATTATAATATTAACATACTGGATGATTTTCATGAAGGACGCTTATAATGTTGGACAGTTTTCCTGACATGCTAAACGTACTTCATGAATTATGCATTTGTATCAATTTTTGTTGCTTTATTGTTTGTCCTTGTGATGGATGTTACTCCTTGTGGAATAGGATAATGGTGGAGGTTTTTAATGGTAGGCATTGTAATGCATTATTTTTAGATTCTATTACTCACAATAGATGCTGTTAAAATCTTGGATATATGTTCTGTATTTGGCTTTCTAAAGATATTGTAGGTTTCTTGTATGGATGTTATGCATAGAATCACGTTTTATCCCCATGTACTCATCATTAAATGTTTACATTGTTGTTTAACTTTTATCTAATGGTTTTATGAGATATCGTGAATACGACAAAAGGAATAGGTAATGACTGCCTGTAATGTGTCATCAAGCTGGGAAGTGAACCTCTTTTCTAACACTCAACTGCTTGTAGGTAATTTTTGTATAAATATTTCTGAATTCAGTATGAATATTCAACACACTGGCATTTCTGTTACATTAAATTCATATAAGGTAGTTAATACTTTCTTAATTTTTTGTTCATTTCTCATCAGCATGAAAAACTAAAATGTGACCTCTAGCAGAACAACGTATGGATCAATGAAAAACCCATGGACACCTCGAATGACATTTTAGTCATGAAATTCTATCCAAGGTGTGATATTTATCTTCACCCCTGCAGAATGTTATGTTATATTTCCAATTTATGAATCTCAGAAAAAATCAATATAGATACAATATACCATGGTTTGTACGGCTTAACATGTTATAATACCTCTTGACGGGTTTTGTATTATGTCTCACCCCTTCAGTTAACATTAAATACATTATATTTGTTTGGTCATCATATTCATGTAAACTGTATTGTATAATACCATGCAAATGTGAAATAAAAAATTTCAATCTCCATAGGTATATGTGTTAATAAAAACCGATATAATAATTTTTTTTCATTTTATATTGTATTTCTTTTGTATATGTGTTCGACTCCATTTTCATTGTTTATTTATGCTCTATTTTCCAGTCTTGTCGACTTGAAATCACAATTATAGAAACATGATTAACATAATCATCTCTTGAATATTATGTGTTTCTATTCACAGTCATTATATCGAACCAGTTATTGGTTTCTATGTGAATTATATATCTTCCCAATTATGTGGGAAGACAATGTATACGTGTATTAACTATATATATGTTTTGACTGTTATTGACTTAAAACCCCATTTAATCTCTTGAGAAGGTTAGTAAGGCCCATAGTGGGACATTTATGGATCTTTATGCCCTTGAAACCCCATATGGTGTAACATGGGATTCCTATTTCCTAACTCAGGTGCATACTCACGAGTTTTATTGGAAAAAAAGAGCAGAGCTTGAATATTGTGGGTTTTCATTTTATTTGTATTTTGAATACTTCAATCTTCTGATTTTTTGAATTCTATTTCTTAAGGTCCCATTTTTTCTGGAATCAGGTGAAACAAAGCGGGGGGTCTCAATATTTATCATATAATAAGGGATTCTGGGAACTGTTACTGTATTGTCGGATGTCCTCCTTTATTTTAAAATTCTAGATGGGGAGAGGATGAAAATATTGGATTCCTTCAGTGGCTGCTATATATGACACTATCCCTACACTTATTAAAAAATTTGGGATATCAAATTACAATTATGGATATATAGGTTCAGCAGTCTAGATCTCTTAAGAACTGGAGTGGCTGCTACATATGAACTGATGCTATATTTTCTCCTTTTTTTCTATGTTTTCATATTAAAGACCTTCATCTTGATTGAAGAATTCTTCCATTCATTCACATTCACTTTTTTTGGGTTATGAAATCATTATTTTTGAAGGTGTAACATGAAGATTATTTCCCAGATGAGTGATGCTGATGGCACTTTCTATATTTAGCTTTTGATAATCCAAATTATAAATTGAATCTATCTTTGAAATTATTTTGTATTTGTTGGGTAGATTTTTTGTTGTGATCAATGTCATTTGTGATATTTCATTTTCACTGATTATATTGTGCATCTGTTTGTCACTTTTAATTTATTTTCATTCCTTAAGTTATTTTAGTATTTAATAACATTTCCTTTTTGTTTTCTGGGTAGGAAAAAAATAGGACAGGACTCCACCCACCTCTTGATAAAATGGAATGCCGCTGCAGAGAAGAATTTCATAGCTGATACTATCATAGATAGTATTGCCATCATTTCTCGATGTTTAACTACTGGGAGGATTTCTATATCCTTTACCCCATGTAGGAACAACATAGAAAAAAATAGAAAGGGGAGGAGTTTCTTTCTATTTGATCTTATGGACATGAGGAGGGCTACCGTTTTACATTTACGGAGGTATTCTATCATTATTTTTCATTTTGTGTTCATGAATGATGCATTCATGGTAGATAATTTAGGGTGGAACTTCCAAGATGCGGTTAATAATGTTTTGGGTAGGGCCTTCAAAAATCATACTACCTCATTAATAATTTAGTAATGGATTTATAGGATCAGTGACCGCCTATGATAGTTTTTAATGGAATTAAAAACTCCATCCTATAATAGGGCATGGTTATGAGGATGGTCGTAAATTTTTCCATCACCGTTACATGATTTATTTTTAGGTTATATATTATAGGATACTAGGGAAACATTCTATAAGTGAAAATATTCATTTACATGTTTCTTTTCATGTGTATCCTTTGGTGCTTTCGATATATTCCAAAAATAATATATAATTGTAGACGTGATATATACATCTATTATAGTGGAAACTAGAGTGGATCAGTGACCCGCACATGGAACATGTATTTATTCCAAATATTTTTCATAATATCACATGAAAATTTCCAATGACTCTCCTTGAAGGAAGAAGGGATACATGTAGGATTCTGAGTGACCATTCAATTGCACATATGAGTCACCCCTCATTAGAAGGTGCGATCATGGGCTCAAATCCTTTATATTTACATTGACGAAATTACATCTTCGATGGTTTGTAGGTTATTTCACATTTAATTTATTTTCTTTCCTTTAGTTATTTGAGTATTTAATAACATTTCCTTTCTATTTTCAGGGTAAGAAAAAAACAGGACAACACTCCACCAACCTCTTGAAGATTGAATCTTTTTGTTGTTGTAAGCATAACCTAATCTCCAGGTTTGTGTTTCTAAATTTTTTTCATTGTTTTTTATTTTTTCAACCTTCCTCATTAAAATGTATGAGACACATTTCCCATTTAATGTGTTGCTATCTTTAAAAGACATTTAATGTGCACAGTTCAGGTAAATTTTATCGAAGATGTTATTTACTGCTCTTTGTAATGGACATTTGTGAGACTATGCATGTAAATATTTCATTGGTTGGTGCACTCCACTACTAATGTTTTTCCAATATAAAAAACTAATCAAAAAATTCTATTGCACTGGATATTTATAATAAGTTCTCCCATTCAATTTTATTTTCATAATTTCTACTTGAAGATGTGTGTTTTTACCATTTATTTAAATGATTTCATTCTTAATAATATTCACATGATGATGGGAGATGAGGTGTGGTGTCTATATGGTCCAGAGTGGGTGATCAAAAACATCAACCACTAGTACATAGTAGTCCAGAGGACCGGGTATTCTATCAGATACCAAGTCTCCTGACATTTAGTGATGTAACAACCACATTCAATTATTCTTCATCTATTTTTTATTGAATTACATGTTGTTAAGTATTATGTAGTGTTTGTTGAATATATATTTTCATGTATTTAATTTATTCAATAGATTCCTGTGATTCATCTTTGTCTCTGATATATTTTTCACCAAATTGAATGATGAATTCATATTCTATTCCCTCGTTCCATTATCAGACAACCTTACTTCATAATTATAATTTATTCAACATATGTTTTCTTCATAAATCTTCTAAACTTTAATCACTTATTAGAATAAAACCCATTAATTTAATACGTCGTGCAATAGCAAAGGCGAGTACTAGTTAATATCATGTTACAAATAAATCGAAAAATTAAATTCTCTGTGAAATTTATTTCTAGAAGGAAACCTATATTTTCCAAATTATTTATATAGGGAGGAAGATTATTTGTCAAATACTCTTCAAGAAAATAACTTTCACCCTAATGTTAAAGTAATATATTTATATGTTACCCTATGGAGGTAAGGGTTTCATAACTATACATCCTTTAGAAATAAATTTAATAATATCCATATATTAAATTTTTCTTTATAAGGAGAAGAAATCCAAAAGATATTGTGTGAGAAAGATAAAATTTGATGAAATCTAGTCTCATGATACATAAGAGTTGTAATAATACTTTATTCAACATAGCATAGCGGTAGATAATTTTCCAGATACACCAATGGTGCCTAAGATTACAAGAGAGGAAGAACAACCAAATAGATATATTTTTCTATTCAATGATTATGATGACTCATTATTAGTTGATAATAATAATCTAGTATCTTATGGGGAAATATAATGTGAGACATATATTGTGAAATAGAAAGATTCTATGAATTAGGAAATAAATTATCTATACCAAAACTAATATTTAATTTTGTTAGATCCTCCAATGGATTTAATTCTTATCTGAGTAAAATGGGTATTAATGATGAATCTAGGTATGGATGGACATGTCGGTACCTATAGGGAATGACTAGTTATAAAATAGTAAAAAAACATCAAGGTATTAACTATAAAAAACCCTTTCACAATACACTATATCGATATCTATCCAAATTCTATAGTCAATAACAACATTACATGACTCTGAAATTTGACAGATGTTTGTCAAAAAAACTATCATTAATATGAACCATTTGGAATATTTCTACATGATCGAACAAGAAGAGTTATTACATAAAAATATTCCAAAAAAATGAATTTTGGAGAGATATATTTATGGATTAAATAAAGAATCCAGTTAAGGGAATAAATGTTTTTATATAGATATAACAAAATTTTGTTTCATAAGAAACAAATATGGGACTACTGTAAATTATATGTCTAGTGGGAGTGTGATCATTTTACTTATTATATATATTACTTATAAATTAGTTATTATAAATCAGATACTAGTATTATTGTCTATTAAGGCCTAGTTAAATAAATTCTTCTCCATGACAGACACTAGTGAATAAAAATATATTTTTTTCATCATGATCCATTGAGATAGATCAAAAATCCATTTTATATTAAGCTAAAGTATATACATTCATTAGATACTGAAGATATTCAATATAGAAAACTCTAAAGGGGGATTATTGCATAGGTCACATTTCATATATCTTTCAAATAAAATGTCAATATTGAAACATTAGGAGACACCCAGAATGGATATGATTCCATATACAGTAGTTATTGTCCTAGTAATTTTTTATATGTTATTTACTAGGATAGATGTTTCCTATGACATAAATATGGTAGGTGGATAATAAGTAGATCTTAGTGAATTCCATTAGATAGTAGCAAAGACTATGAGAAAGTATCTAAGATAGACTAAGGATAAGTTTCTTTTTTATGGAGGATATGTGGATACAATAATTAGGGGACACAAATATTCTATTTTATGGATATATAAAATGATATGAAATCCAAATTGGAATAAATAGTTTTCTCAATAGAGATTTTGTGAGCTATAAGAGCTTATAGAAAGTAATAGTTTCAGACTTATAGTGGGTTATGATTTTGTTACTTCTTATGAGATAGTTAAAGAAGTTGTTTAAATACAAAACATCATCCAAGAGTTGGATGCTATTCCTTATAGTAAACACCCTATCACACTATTCTATGATAATACAAGAACAATTGATAAATAAAATGATATAAGGTAAAATTAGTGGATTATATTTTTAATTCATAAGTATCATATCTTGAAGGATTTTACATAGAGTGGTGATGTTGCAGTGATTAGTGTAACTATAATAGAAAACATGGAAACACACAATGAAATCCCCTCCTCAGTAGAAACATGATCCCAATGTGAGAGGTATCATACAAAAATTCATCAGTACTTTGATTTATTGAAAGTGGAAGTATTTTTTTTGGTTTCCTTGAACTAACCGTTTTTACATTATATTACATGTATATTAGAAGAGGTGAACATTAATAAAAAAATATCATGTCATATATTGTTAATTTTTGTGCATGAATTAAATTTGAAAATGTTCTAGAGTGACTATCACATCCAAATAGTTCATAATATTTCCATTAAATGATGAGAATCAAGAGATTTTATGATGATATTTTAAATCTAAAGTCTTATAGTCATTGAAAATTTTATAATTGGGTATAGAGTATAATGTCTATCATATTGGAGTACTTATAATTAAATGAGACTTCATCTCTTGATGTTTTCACTTGGTGACCTTCTAGTTGAAAGATTATGAGGATAGACCCACGGGTAGGAATTCAACATTTTTGTGAGTCATTTGACATTACTATTTGTGAGTAAATTCAATAATCCTTAAATATCATTATTATTTTCATTATTATATGGTGTGTGACACATACTTTTATGTATTTATATAACCCATATTTCACTATATTTTTGATAAGGAGGATACATTGGGTGTTTTACAAGTAATGAAAATTAATTAATAAATTGATGAATCATTTGTCCCTTTTATCATTATAGAAGTATATATATAGGGCACATTGATTGGGATGTAACTCTCTAATAAATCTGATGGCCATTATTTTTTCTGAATTCATTTCAAATATTCGATGAAAAAAAATATCAAGAAAATTGGTTGATGACACAAGCATACAACCAACCTAATTATATATTGAGATAAATGTACTATATTATAGAGTGAGTGTTCATATGTGAGTTCCACAATTTTGAAACTAATTTATTTCTTTGTGGGTTCCTTAACCTATTTCTAGATACTAATCTTAGACTTTAGGAAATCCCACCTAATTCCATATAAAAACAATCTTAGTGGGTGACACATTAAGTGTATCCTTTTTCTTAGTAATATTATACTAGAATTTAATTGTTGGAAAAAATAATAATATTATGACCGATGAATAATAGTTATTCAAGAAATTTTATGTTATTTAACATATTAAATAAATTTTTATTCTCCTGGTAATTTTAGAAATTTTAAATATATAATATTAACATATATATCATAATTCTCAAGATAATAAATAAACATTTATTTATTAAATAAATTATTCATTTAGTTATGTGAATACTAAAATAAATATTTATTAACATAATTTTAAATAAAATATTTATTTGTTCATTTTTTGAATAAAAAATAATTATAAATTATTTAGGATTCTATAAATATTGAGGAAATGTGGACTAATATGAACTAGTTATTATATATCTATTTACCAAAATATAAATAATATTTATCGTTACATAGGCATTTTCATTCCATGAGATAAAATAATATTATTATTATTTTCAATGACATGAGATTTTTTGTGGGCTTAATATATTATTAAGTGTGTATATGAAATTATTTGATATTTAACATAACTTTATGTCTATAAATTGACTACTACCTCATTTTTGAAGTTGTAAATAATTTGGCACAAAATTCCCCACCAAAGTTTTCTATAAGGATGAAGAACTTATATTTGGGTTTTCTCAAGATTATGATAACCTATTCCTCCTCCTCTCTTATTCTCAAGTCGAATAAGAACAAGGAAGATTATTTTATGCCCAATGGAATGTAAAGCCATAATGGTGAACCACTCATGATGAATGAATAGCCACACTTTCTCATAATGTAATATAAACTTTATTTAGATATCAATGTAGAACATAACTATATAAAATAAAAGGTATCCACTTTGTGTCCTCACAACATAATAATGATACAACAAATGAAAAACCAATGATCACTGCCATCCACAGAGAAACCACTCAAGTACCAGAGAATCTTTATTCTTATAATATTTTTTTAATTTTTATTTAACTTGAAATATATTCTTAGTTTAAACAATATTTTTTTATTTCATTATAATCCTTTCAATGGTAATGGAATCTTTGACATGTACATTATGAATTATCCAATAAAACCGATAAAATCTGAGTTGGATCTAACTCCAATAGGTGCTTTCATTGAGTCAAGAACCTTTAACAAGATCTTATTATGTGTTATAATATATTCAAATCATTATAAATACTAACCCAATAATTTTTTCATAAAATGTGGTCGTAAGGAATCATATTAAATTTTTTTATTATCAATATTGTTACAGCATAACAATTTTTCCCCTGATTAAGAATATTTAAAATGAAAAATTGTATTACAATATGCTAAAATCCCATGATGGTGGAGCTTGGAATTTTAATGTGGCTATTTCCCCTAATGTTCGTTAGCCTCAATAAATTTACTAACTCTACATGAGTCAAAACCATTTTTAGGAAAAAAAATAAAAAGAATTAATTGCTACAATATTGTACATAATTACTTATCAAACCATTGTTTTTCATCAAAGACCCCAGGGATATTGTTTCCCCTATCATATTATTCCCAATTAAAGTTAAATTACTATAATAAAAAAACATAAATAAATAAATAAATATGTATAATGGGGAGAGAAGTGACCTAACCCCTTAATTTTATAAGATTGGTTAAAATTAAACGATAAATTGGTTCCTCTAAAAAACGTGTTCCACTAATGGTTTATAAATGAAATATTCCTCCTATTGTGATATAAAAATATCATATTTTAATTTATTTTCTCAATTTCCACTATTATAAATAGGTTATAAATCTCAATATTCATTATAAGAGAGTGTTAGACACGATTCATAAATATTTCTGTTGAAATATTGTTATTACAACAAATTATCATTGTTCATTATAATACATATTCATGATCTTGGAGGTATATCTTCATCCACATCAGCTATGTATAGTCTTTCGTTGTTAGAATATATTCTCCTTCTACTGTTCTCAATTACACACACTCATATTCACAATAATCCAACAAACATGATTTATTCCTTTAAATAAAGCTATTAAACTTGTAAATTTATCATCCAAAATATATATATCCTAATAAAAATATAAATCATATAATAAATCTTGATCTTATATAGTCATGTTATCCAAATAATAATTCAGAGTTTCATAATTAGGCCTAATTAACATCATTATTCCTACAAGATTTTATTCCTTTTTACTACACTAAAAACATACTTCCAACCACACATAATAAAATTTTATAGGAATTTTTAATGTATGATAAAGTGAACTTAAAATAATTGCACTATAAAAATTTGGGTTTATTTTTTTGATGTCCTCGTGTTTTCTATGTTTTGTTCTAAATAACATTGGAGTTGAAACATTTTTACATTCTTCTATTATGAATTTCTTTAACTACTCCTTTTCATATTTCACCTATGACGGGGATTTATTACCTTCATCTTGATAAATTATATGTCCAAGAAATTATTCCAACTCTTTAATAATTGACATCTCAAATTATGAACTCATTAATTGTGTAATATTTTCCACTAAAATATTTTTGTTACCAACTAATATAATACCATCCATACACATCATCACCATGAACAAATCCTCCTAATATATTTTCACATAGTGGTTTTGATCAATCACCCCTCTCATGAACTCCATATTTATTATGTATTAATCAAGACCCTTATACTAGTCATTTGGTTATTGATTTAGTCCATACAATTAATTTTCTAAACTACACACAATTGATTCATCATTCCAGATAAGAAATCATAATTTTTTTTAATATATACGTCTTTATTAAAGAATCTATTTAGAAATGTTATCTTCAAAATCATTTGAAATAATCATATATCACATAAATAAAAACAACTACAAATAATATTATAGATTATATTCTTACCAATAAAATGGATTTTTCAAAATATTAACCCCTTTAACCCATGTATATCCTTTATATACCATCCTCACATTATTATTGAAAAAACGTTCATGTTCATCAATATTTTTTAAAGACTCATTTTTTTAAATAACATGATTATTTGTAGATCTATCTATAAACTCCCAAGAATATTTCATTTTAATATGTTACAATTATTCATATATATATTTCAACAATGATTTCTCAGTTTCTAATTCAAAAAAAATAAAGTATGTTATTCCTTTGAAAATAGGGAAGTGTTATTTTTTATGCTCGTTCCCCATATCAGTATTGCTATATATTTTTCTCCAATAATAGTTCTTGTATAAAAAAATATTCCACTTGTTCTTATTTAATTTATTGAATCATTAATTTCTTTTCTATTATCAGAAAATGATTAAAAATGAAAATCATTATCAAATAGGGATAATTTAGATTCACTTGAATGAACAAGAGTTCCTTATTCTTTTTCCTTAACTTCATTATAGGAAAAATCTAGAATAATCAATATACTTATATTAAACATGATTCATATGCAATGTATCAAAAAATTTAGGCCTATTCTTGAAACATTTATTGGCATTAATTATTCACTAGTAGCCTAAAAATGTACCTTCTTTTATAGTATCAACATATTTTTTTTTTTGATTTTCCTATTTATTCCACATGAAAAAGATACTTATAAATATGAAGAGATTCTCTAGTGGGTGTTTCCTTATATTCCAAATTTAATATGGTATCTTCTCTTGTTTAGGATTTATTAATACTCTATTATAATTTTTAGAACCACATAGACAACCAATTTTTTATAATGGAAATATATTCTACCTTATATCAAAAATTTATTAGTCATATTGTTCACAATAAGGATACTCTGTTTCATAATTCCATTATATCGAGAAGAACTTTTCATAAAAACTTCAGGATTTATGCCATGTTTCTCAAGAATAGTTTTGACCTCAATAGAAGTATATTTAGTTTAATTGTCTAATCATATATTATTAAATTTTTATCCCATTTTATTTTTAATATTCTTCAAAACATTTTAATACAATCTAATTATTATTTAGTTGGATATAAAAACATAGGAAATCCCATTATATTATAGGAATAAAACAAATATCTCACTATTAGTTCTATCTTTAAAAATTGGACTACATAACCAGTGTGACCATATTAAACAAACATAACGCTCTCTTCTTCATTACATGATGTAGGTTTCTTACCATCATTCACTATAAGAATGAATCAAAAATCTTCTATCTATTTCACTTTATTAATGAGATATCGATAATTTTATTCACACTTGATGGAATATACATCCTCCATAATTTAATATAACATATAATATGGTGGAAGAAGATAGTTTACTCTTCTATAGAAAGGAGAAAAATTTTCTCTTTTATGTCCACCAGATATAAAACCCCATCAGCCCCATTCCTTTAATAATAGAATATCCATCATTTCATTTGATATTATAACACTTATAGTTAAATGAAACATCTGAAACAAAGTCACATAACTGAATTTCCCTCAAATAATTGCTTCATAATCCATCAAAAAATATATAATTAGTTTTCTTAAATAAATTATTTTTGACATGATTTTTTCTACTCACTTTGACCCTTATATATCCACCGTTTCTTTAAAGAATTTTTCCATAAACACTTTCTTTAACATTCTTGTAAAAATTCATATTACCTATCACATGGGATGAACATCCATGATAAATAATCTTTTTTTACTATTCCCTACAGCCTTAAAATTCTCTAATTTCAATGAAAATATATAATTAGTTGAAATGCTTGTAGTTTTAGGATCAATTTTTTCATCACTATAAAATATATCAAATTCTTCATTCCCAATAGATAAAATATATTTCACAATGAAATTGAATTAATTTTTTTACATACACTATTATTAATCTTATATTGGAAAAATTTATACACCTTTTATTATAATCGATATCTTTATAATAAAAAATAAATCGGTTAAAACAATACCAATAGAATGAAATTCTTATTTTATATACAGGATATGATTTTTTTTCTTCTTTATGGTATTTTAATTTCATATCCTCTTATATAAAATTTTGAGACACCATAATAAAACATTATATGACCAAAATTACTATATAATTAACAATTAAAATTACTATATAATTGAAAATTTTAAGAGGAAAAACATGTATCAACTATCTTATCACATGTATCATTATTTAAAATTACTTATGGATTGATGGTATATTCTTGACTATCAAGAAATTATTCCTATCATATAATTGATTTTATTATTTAAACATTATAATTATATTTCATATATTCATGCATGAAATTCCAAGGCACTTTTATTTATACATATGGGTATTTATAAATATAGTATTTCCTTAAAAGATATTCTTCCTTATTCAACACTTTCTTTTATAAATGAATAAAAAAATCTGAACATTAACTTCTTCTTTAAGTGATTTATTTTAATTTTAGACTCATCGTTATTTCTTAGAAATATGATTTCATAATGAATTTTTTCAATATTAAAAAATATATTCTAAACATTCATAATAATGTCATCAATAATCATTTCTTGTCACTCAATATTTAACATGTATTCAATACTTCTTATCATTTCATTTGAAAAACAAAATCCATAGTACGATCAAATTCATCATCAATATCATCTAGGTAACTTGGGGATTCCATTATAAATACTCATAAAATTTGGTTATTTATAATATATTGAAAAATATTTTCATGTAATCCTTCTAATTCCACTAATACGTAAATAACCCCCTAGGGTTTTACACCATATTCTTCTTTATCTTAGGGTTTCTCTAGAATTTCCATCATGGAATACTCCATATCCAAGAAAAATTAATTTAGAAACATTATGATAGATGTTCTTTAACATCTTTATTATATTTGTTAACTAACATCCGTATCTAAAATTTAATTCGGTTCCTAATTTCTTAATAATTATTTTTTTGGAAAAATTATTTATTTTATTGTATTATATTTCAAACTTGAAATCCTCCCCATAAAATCACTTTAAAAATATTGTATTTATGTTCCCAATATTTCAATAATGAATATGTGATAAACATAAGATAAATTGAGAATTTTTCTTTCCTCTCTAGATATACTATTCCCTATGTAATAATAAATCATCACTTATATATTATTTAATTTTATCCACCCGAACATATCGCTTCTCCACAACATTGAATAATATTTTGTTATATTAATGTTATACAAAACATTTCACCTTCACTTACACCTCATATTCAACCAATTTTTTATTTAATTCACTGAGTGATAATTCCATATGAAATACATTTTTAATTGAGAACACTCATGGGTTGTAAATTAGTATTACTCTACCTAAAATGATATTCTGTACATCAACATATTTCATCTGCGAAACAAGTTCACAAATAACATTAACCACTTCAATTATATGTTTGAATAAATTATCAAAATTGTAACTTTAAATAATCTTTATATCATTAAATCAATTTTTAATGAATTTCGTCTTTACATATTTCACATTATTTTCATATTTATAAATAATATTATTCTTCCCAAATTCCAATGGCTATTTCACAATACTTCAATTTTATATAAATTTTAACATAAAATGATCCTAAAAAGGATTATAATCCTATAAATAATAATTACACGTCTATTTAAATTATTCTATCATTGACCTTCCTAATAAATCACTGGAATTCCATGAACTATTGTGTTTTCACATAAATCCCAATGGATCAAATTTGTGGTCTAATTATATTATTTCATACATGATTATTTCACCCACCAAAAAAAGAAACACCCATTATATTTATATCATTCTTCAAAAAAATAACTTCCACTAAAGATCATACAAGAAATAACTAGTGTCCTCGATACCAGTTATTTGTAAACTGAGATCCAACTATGTACCCTATAAGTGGGGGTGAATTTGTTGGACGAGAAGTATCATTTTAATATCACGATCGATTGGATATTGACATTTCATTTGAAAAAGGCACATTAAATATATAAAAACCCAATAATGGAATATTAAATCCACTTATGCATAATGAATTTTACTTGGTTTATACATATTAGGCTATAAATAAGGAGAATATATCAATAGTGTGTTGATATTTCAATATATTACTAACCCACTTTTTTGTAATTACAAGATTATAGATAATATCACTACACAACTAAGGATGTTGGCCTCTTATTTTCTTCCAATCCATGTTATAAAGTGGGTTACATGTAAAATATTTACATGTAGGTAAAAAAAATAATATATAAAATAATTTCATAACACCAAATAGTAATATGTCTTCTCCATGATGATAAGTTCTTTATTTCCTTATATTTAGTTTTATATACAAAAAAACATTATTTCAAGACTAATATTCAATAAAGTAAATTCCAATGAACATAACCTCTCATTTATAGATATTAAATAAGGGCCCCAGTAGTTTATCTAATTTACTTCTTCTCTAATATTTAATATCACATTATAATATCTGTTAACTCTTATTCTATATAGAATATTACAATATTTTTATAGATTAATTTAATTTCAAATTAGAAATTAAAACTATAAAAAACATTAAAAAATCATTTATTTCAAATCCATCCACTAGATTATCATCAAGTGAATATACAACATAGAAACTAAAATATTTAGTGAAAATATGTTCCAATAACCCCCAATGTCCCTAATATATCAAATTCAACCAATCCATTCAAATTCTATAATATCCATAAATCATAGTATTAAATCTATTTGTTGGAATGATATTTTGGTTACATACTCATCCAATTAAAATTTATAGATATGTAATAGTGTGATATAAGGATTAACTGTGTGATAATGATTTTTTTACCCAAATAGACCAATGATTAGTAATATAATATTCTTTTTTTTCTCATTCCAAATTTGTCATGGTGTAGTCTATTTATGAATTCATTGATCATGAAATAGGTCCTAATATTGATTAATGATTAATAAAAAAAATCCTAATATGTGTTTAAAATTAGTCAAAACTTTAATAATCACAAACCTATATTGTTTTAACTACATGTATTTTAGTGGCACAACTTCAATCGTATGTTTTGAATAAGGTTGTTGTTGTGCAACACTGCTTCTATTGCATGAGAAATCACAAACAGCTAGTGCTAGCACAATATTTCAAATTCCCTTCATGAATGACCATTATTTCATAGTGTGGATACCTATCCCAATATAAAAAAACCCATTAAATTAATAGATAGTTAATAATTTTTTCATTAAATTATTTTTCATTGAGTCTTGTTAGTCTTACACAACATTTTATTTACACTTACGAATGAGTAAGATAAATTTCTATTTTTAGGATTCCAGCTCCATTCACATTGTGACATATGATCTCATCATGTGATCTATTATTGAAACATCAATATCACTATGTCATTATTCCATTTTAAAACATCCTTAACTCATCCATCTCTACTCATCTTAATTAATATAAAATTATTTCCAAAAATTATTTCTAGTTAGAAAAATTCAAACTTATCAACAACCTATGGTTTTATAAATAAGTTAATGATATATAACATTAACTCTAATTTTACCCTGCATACATAATAATAAATTATATGTTACCAATATTACATAAGAATAAATTTAAATTGTTTATAATTAAATTTTATGATACTTAAGAGTAACCTATAGTTTCAACTTATATGAAATAGTTCATTTGAGGTAATGTGAGAATGAACAGGTGATATCTAATATCTAAATTTGATGATGTAGGTATTTAATTTAGAGAATTAATATCGATATGTTTTGTGTAAGTAAAATATTATTATTTAATATTATATTACTAGTATGTTTTTATGAATATATCTGTTGAAGGAGGATGGGGATTTTGTGGATATCAAATTAAAGGGAGAAGTCAAGATATTTGTAATTTTTAAATGAATATATAATTAAATGATATTATATGTGGTTTAAATTATATAATTTCCAAATTATTTTTAGGATTAGAGTTTAGGGATATATTATAAAAATATTTTACTTGTTTAAATGTAGATAATGATGTTTCACTTTTCATAGAGGATTCCAAAATATAAATATGAAAATTTTATCATAATGATTTATATAAGGACTTAAAATGATGAAATTTTTCTTATAAAATGAGATGATATTGATAGAAAAATAAATTTAATGAAAAAAAAAATTAATTAAGTTAATAGGAATTCTAATGATCTCTTTCCATTTCTAGATATTATAGAAATCAATGTTTTTAAAGAAGTGGAATGCTGAATTCATATAGTTTTAGATTAGACACATTTAGTAAAGTATATTGATCTAGAAAAAACAATAGTTGTGATTTTATAATATTGTGAAAAATAATAAGGTCTAAGGATTATACATTACGATATTGTAATGACTTTATAATATTTGTGACACATAAATATATCTCAAACTCGACAGAACCTAGAAAAGTTGTCGTTTCCCACACATGGTTGAATCTTATAAAAGTTTCATGTAATTTTATGTTATTTTTTTATTTTTGTTTCATATGGGTAAATGTGCCATTTAAATACTAAGAATATTTTGTGTTTAATACAAAAAAATGATGATTAAAAAAATAAATTGTAAAAGAAAGGGTAATATTGATTCAACCTCCCCCCTCTTACTGTTACACCATCAACAACATGGCAACTTCAACCCAACATTAAGATATACTGAATGAATAAAACTAATTTACAAGCATTAAATAAGAATAATCAAACAATATAGTGGAGAACAGAAAGTGTGAACCCTTACATAAAATAAATCATACACATATTAGTGAGTAATATTTCATTTAAAATATATTGGTTAATAAACTATAGCAGCTTCACTTACATCAACAGGCTAATTAGTATGTGAAACATATAAAAACCCTTGCATACCAGATTCAATGAAACTTCAAATCAGTTCTGTAAAAATTCCAAATTGTTTAAACAAATATTTCACTTCAAACAGATGTCAAAGAACGTTCCAACCAAAATCCAAACTGATATCAATCCCAACACTCAAATCCATAAAATGATGGCCTAAAAATAATTCATATAACCTGCAATTGTTCTCAAAAAAATTTTCCAACCAAACCACTACTTTAAATCCTTTAATAACAGTCACACAAGATACATTGGGTAACACTTTTTTTATCATTAGATCCCAAAACATGAGAGCAAGGTTCATTTCCATTCCAGCCTCAACCAAATAGAAACTCTTTTAAAAGCTATAAGAAACCTTAATAAACATGAATGTTTAGCTTCTCATGAAGAGATTCAAAGTGGTCAGTGTGAGTATCCCCAAATAATTTTAGATCCTCTCTCCACAACACTGAAAAAAATCATTGACAATTATATGTCTAAACCAAAGGGAATTCCATTCAACACATTTCACATTGAAATAATCAATGTATAAATAAAAATTAACCCCTATGAATAAATTAACAAAAAGAATTCGATATAAAAAGTCCTCAAATCAAGTAACTTCCAAAAAATGGTCCATGTAAAAATATTTTAGCATGCAATAGGAGAACTGGAATTATCAAGACAGAAAAAATTCATAATAGTGTGGCCAGAAAACCAGGAAATGTGAAGAGAAATCCAATATGGGATGGATTGACCTAATAATATCATTAAAACAACCATGATATTCTCTCTGAAAATATTTATTCCCAAGGAAGGTACAAAAAACATTGGTTTTCTATTTAGTTCAAATTCCACACTATCAATCTTACACTCCCTGATACATAGATATACGTATATAATTATCTCCTTGTTATGATACCATCAAAAGGACCATCTTTTTTGATCCTCAATCCAAGGGTATAATTCTTCAATAAAACCTTCATTAATAACATGGGTATAATTTGTAATCTTAATGGCATCCTACAACCCTTATTCATCTGTGGAGTAGGATTATTCCTTATTATCTAAAGATAAGGAGGGATCCTTACCAACATCTGCCAATGGAGAGATAGCTAGTTTTTCCAATTGAATCCCCAAGGATATGGTAAAAATATTTATCTCAAACATAGGGTAATATATGAGTTTTATGGTCTATTGTGGTGTGGATCAATGAAGCCATCTAAGTTGAAAATATGAATCTTAACCTTTTAGCACTTTAGTGTATGTAGTATTCTACAATTTGGAATACTTGATAATGTGAATCCTAATTGGATTCACCTGTCTCACTTTGTGTCTCTTTTTTTTCTTTCTAATTATGAGCAACATTTGACGTAACATAAATCGGTTGATCATTATTAAAAACATCCACAAAGACGAAAAAGGCATCATAATTAAGACTAAAAGGCTAGGATTTTCAAGAAATACCATGAACATATTTATTGGGTGTTATCCTTAATCGAGTACACTTATCACTCTCTTCACGGATTGGATGAGAATTATCCATCAACACAATCTCATAGAAAGGTTGGGCATCCGCATGTCCATCCTGGGCCAGAGGTTTCTCTTAGTTCCTATCATCATGATTATTAATGTTTTCGGGAACAGGATTCAGCTTATTCTTTTCCCCTCATAATAACTTCTTACGTGTAAGGGGGAATCAAGTAGCTGATTCATGACCACAAACTTTGGAGGAATGACCAATTATGTGATAATTTTCGCAGTAGGCTGGTATATTTTCATAAGATAATTCTTGGTAAATGTAACACCCCAAGATTTTATAGTGTGTTATTTCTTCAAAATAATTCAATAACTTTCACTACACGCAACACCAAGTTCAATCGCACCATGACTTACCAAACAAGCTGTTCAAAAGCGGTTATGAATAGTGTTAACTAAATTTTAAACTTTATATAATCCTTATAATTTTAGAATCCATATTATGAGTTTCTTAGACATAATTTAAGAACAAATTCATTTTCAGTATTGCAATTTTACCAAATTTTAATAGTGAACCCTTTTTAGATACTATATTTTAAATTTTTTGACTAAATGGGGACATCAAAAATTTAAAATGAAACATCTCAATCTTCCACAGTACGCTAGCGTGTGTTGTACGCAACACCGAGTTCTAACACACCGTAACCAATCAAACTAGCCGTTATGAATAGTAATACCTACCTTTTGAAATTATATATATATTATATTTTAAAATGGACTTCAATTTTTGAATTGGAATATCGAATTTAGCCTAAGTTGAAATTTTGGTACTTTTCGGATAACTTTCATATTTTGATGAATAGTGAAAATTACTAAATTTTAATTAAAAACAAATTTTTTAATCAAAATAATTAATAGTGATAAATTGTGAATTTGAGTGGTTTTAAAGTATATTTAGAATATATTTTTACCATTTAATATAATTTTTGTCGTTGGACATAATTTTACAATTAAACCGAACATAAACAAGTGTCAATCTTTTGATAGTTATTATCTCTTAAAAACACGCTTTTTGTTTTGACAGCGGGAATTAATTTTAAATTAATTTCTGCCACTTATGTGTTTTGAATTTAGAAAAATGGATTCCATATTTTGAATCAGGATGTCCAAATTTTGTAAATAGGTAACTTTTATTTTTAGACATTTTGAATAATTACTACGGTAAATATTTTATTTACCATGGTTAAGGGTAAATCCGGTGAATAAGGGTTACAAAATAATATTATAATAATATTAAATTACCCTAAAACGTGTCTTAACCCTATTGGTTGATACATGGTCGACCATGGGCATCTTTGGGTCGATTTTGGGACCCCATTGATCCACTTGTAAGTGATAATGACACTTTATTTTAATTAAGTTAAAATGAATACAAAAATGACACAAGCATATATCTTTTAGAAAAACAATTTTTACATAGGGTTATATATGTTGGATTTTCGATTATAAATATTAATTAGAAAGATAAAAAGATTTCATACATAATGCTATTTTATTTATAATTTTTAGACATTAAATAATTTATTTTATTTATGACACAATGATGATGCAGTAATTACTATAATAGTACAAAAATTAAAATAATTGATATTATAAATACCCAAATAAATATAATATGAAACTTTTAATGAATTAAACTAATTTTCTAGGATAATATGATATATTAAGATTGATTTAATTGACTTTTTTCTAAGTAATCAATCTGTTATGAGTTTCACAAAAATCAACTATTGAATAGTGTCAAAATTGACATAAAAGAGTTCTTAAAACAAATATTATATTATTAATTGATATTAAATTCCTAAAAATCTAAGGATCGAACAAGAGACTTATATAATGATAGGTTCATCATTAATGGACCACTTGGGGGTCTCTTGGATGTATATAGTAAGTTTATTAACCATATTATATAAAAATACAAAGAGGCATTGTAAAAGTGAAACTAATTAACTTAGAGTTAATACTTAAAGATAAGGTTAATATAAGTACCCAAACCTGTCTAAATTCTATTGGTTGAGTGGTTTTCGACCTATCCCCACCTTAAACTTTGAATAGTCAACTTTGGAGCCATTAGAAACTGAATATGAATTTATTATAAATTAATATTTCTAGCTTTTCCAAAGGTTCCCCTCACCCCTCTTATAAAAAGGCACTCCTCCTTCTCATTTCTTCACACCTTCAAAGCCTTTTAGTTCATCTAAACTCTGCCCAAATACTCTCCCAACTTCCCTCACTACAACCTAGAGGCCTTAGTTTTATCAGAAAGCCAACCTAAGGAGCCCTTTTGATCAAATCAAAAGGAAGAACCCGAAGAAGAGATAATGTTTTCACCACCCCTTTTTAAGTTCCTTTCTTCTTCCACTTCCTCTTTATTTGTTATTACCATTATAAAATAATAACTCCAGTATCATATATATACTGTGATGTCATTATAAATATGGTACAACCATATTCAGTATTCTATCCATCCTTTGAATAACATGTCACCATACGTGTGTACGTACGGCTTACCGTCTCCACGTCGTGGTGTAATTGTTATTCAATATATTATTATTTGGATGGGTATAATAATGATGTGTAACTCATGTAAATAATAAATATAACATGATAATTATTCTGTATATATGATATAAAATCCAATTATATATTATTTTAATATCAAAAGAATGATATTGTCGCTCGTGCGTATGTACGGACTACCGTCTCCACGAACGCGATGAGATTCATTGTCCATCATATCCATTCAAGTATAATTATAATTTGATGATTTAAAAATAGTATCTAAGGACTTGATATCATTATGGATATGAATAATATACATCCCATTAATAACGAATATGGCTCACATAACAAATAATATAAAGTAAAATGAACCCGTTAACACCCGAAATAACGATAATTCTAAGATATTATTAACAAATCAATGTTAAAAGATCATATATGATATCATATTAAAGTAAATGATTCTTGTATTATTCAATAACAATTATTTCACCATTATACAGGAGTTAAACCTAACATCGACCAAGGAAAAAGTACAAGTAAGGGATTTTCTTATCTCACTTTCAATTCCGTGAGATTTCCATTGTTCGCCACTAAATTATTGAAAGTGGTGTATTGTGTACTGCCATTTGATATATATTATCATGATTCTATTTATATTCATGTTATTCTGTAAATAATTTGGTGGTTATTAACTTTTGTCCATATGACTCAGTTGATTAACGTGGTAAGGAGTTTCTTATCTCACTCTTAATTTCGTGAGAATTCCATTATTCACCACTTATTTATTGCATGTGGTGTGTGTGCTGCCCATGTTTGTATTCATTGTGTAATATAATTTAATTCATGTATATTTACATCATCATTGTGTTATCCTTCTTTCATTGGTTCATGTTTCATAAGTTACCAAATCGATAAGGGAATTTGAAATTCCAATTTCCATTTATTCGGCTTTATGCAAACTCCATTGATTATTTTACTCCGAGATTATGTGTAGAATCTCTATTCATTTTCTTATGTAATAATTTCCACTCCCCTTACTGTGGATATACTTTTGATACAAATAATCACTCCATTGATAATTCTCAAGTCATTGATATGAATTTGATAAGAGTAATTCACCATTTGTTGAGTTAAACATCCAATTCGTTGGTGTTGTTTTTACAAGAATATGTGTGAATATCCTATGATTGGTTTACACTAAATATCCAATCATATTTAGTGTATTTATATTTGTCTCACATAATTATGTCATTGATTTATCCTTAACCTAAGGATACAACCATTATGAGAGATTTCATCTCAATTTACATTCCATTGAGACTTCTTTGTTGATATACACCAAATCACTTTTATGTGGTGTATATAATGTACTTTGACATAGTAGATCATGATTCCCTTTATTCTCATGATATTACAAAGTTTTGATTACCTCAATTATTTGTATTCAAGTGTCTCTTTTGGTTAGAATCTCTAACTAAAATACCATTTTTAAATGTTTTAAAACTTATTCATCTAAACCTTTCTCATTAATGTCCATGTTTTAAAAATGGTTTTAAGGATTTATTTATATGGACATTAATGTTTAGAAATCAAAACTCCTTTTAAAAAGTTTCAAAGTAGTATGGGACACTTTGATTCAAAAATCTACTTTAAATGGCTTCTTGACAAATAGTGTGACTTTTAAATGTTTTCAAGAAAAGGGGGATATTTCTCTCAAATAGTTTTGATGATTATTTTCATCTATGTCAACATCCTTCATTATTCTTGATTGAGGTTAATGTGATACAATACAATCTTCCATATTGTATCGAATGAGTTATGTTTGACTGTGGATGTGTTGTTTTTATACCATTCATGGTTTGTGGTAAAAGTATTGACATTTTGTATGCTAGTTTTAATACGAATGTTTATGTTATGTTTAAACATGTTCATATGAGGAATGCATTGGACTTAATGAGTGAAGGGTGGAGCCCGCTATAGCTCCTCGCTGCATCGGTAGGTCCCATGAGACAAACTAGTGTCTTGGCACAAGGCCTTGACAAAATCTTATTTGTAGTCTTGGCACGAGGCCTTGGCCATGTGGTCATGATATTCTAGCATTATGCATTCCATCATTATGAAAGTGGTTATTGATATTGCATGTGATCATTCGACTAGTAGAATATCCATGTGAGTAAGTAAATGGCATTATTTCATTTTACCTTTGCCATTTTATGCTGAAGTTCAAGTTTAAAAGGCTTTTTTTTGTTATAAATTGCCTTAAGTGTTTATGATTATTTATGAAAGCTTCTTCTATAATGTTATTCTTACTGAGCATCTGAGCTCACCCCTTTCAATGTTTTATTTTTTTCCCAGGATTATGAAGAAGTAATTTATGAATGACCTGCAGGGATAGTATGAGGGGATATGAAGACAAGATGTTTTTTTTATGATGTAATGTAAAATTTATGGATGTATCTAGTTATTCCAAGGCTACTAAACTAATCGGTCTTTCGAGACTTGATCTTTCTCGTGATCATGACAATGTTATGTAATAATTCACCGACTCTAGGTAATTAGGGTCGGGGCGTTACAGTTGGTATCAGATGAAGTTTAGTACAAACCTTGGTAGCTAGATTTAGATAAACTTTGATTAGAGCACGTAGACCTAAGATGAACTTTGAGGATTAGTATAAAAGAACATCCTAGAATTTTGTTGTTGTGGAGATTTTGTGAGTTTTCTGAGCAATACATCCCTGTCTGGATACGAGCAGGTAGAGGCGGCTCTGGCACAGATGTACCTAGGGGTAAAACCCGAAAACACCGCTTTGGGCTAGACTCGAACGGGAACTGGTGCACGACAACGGGCCTTGCTGCACTCTTGGTTACGACACTCCCGGGGGATATGCTTAGGATAATTTACATTTTCTTTACAAACCGATTTAAGTAATATATACATAAGATGAGAGTAAATGACCTTGGTTAATCCTAATATGTTTCAAATTGAGAATATGGTGACATTTTAATCTCTAAATGATTTTACGACTACTATTACTCACACAATGCTTTCTGGTTTTAGTCAATGGCTGGATTCCAAGGAAGTCATAGTGACTTTGAGAATGATGTAAAAGGTGGGAACGGTGGTGGCAATGAGCAACAAAATGGAATGTTGATAGGCGTAAAAGATATCGTCTTTATGCCAAATCAGTTTTCCAAAAATATGATCAACAACATATATATTAACCAACTCCCAGACTCAACAAGGAATAGAAAGGTGATAAATGATAAGATCTCCAGCAATGGAGACCATGGAGAAAAGAAACCTCAATTTTCATCATGCACGAAATGTGGAAAGAGACACCCAATAAAGTGTCTCAATGGGACAACGAAATGTTTTACGTGCGGGAAGGAAGGACATAAAGTGAAGAATTGCCGAAGAAAAATTAAGAGTACTATGGAAGAAGATAAAAATGGTCCCAAGAGTCCATTTACAGTCATTTGCCGTAAATGTAGGGGACCTGGCCATTACCCGAGTGAATGTCCTATTCTATAGAATATTTTCTTGGTCAAAGAAGAAGCTATGTGGAAATAAATGGTTGGAGAAAATTTTAAAAAGTATTAGCACTCCTTGTTGATGGGTTTACTTTGGAATAATTTTCTCTTGTATTTGTAACCCCGCAGTTTTCCATGTGAGAATGATATTTGAGGAAGAATTGTCTCTTCTCTTGTGGATATAGGTATAAATAACCATTTGGTTTTATTTGATCATTGGGGTTTGAGAAAATGATAAGTTATTATAATTTGGGATGAAAATGCAAAGTATGATATAACATTTGTGGTTAAATTATGTTATTTTTAGGAATTTATCTCATTTTGGTAATATTATAAAATATAGTTTTTGAAAAAGGACAACACGTAGACCATGTGACAACTCGTCGCGTTGGACAAAGCTATGGGAATCGAACCCACAACCAAAGTGCGATTGGGATTTATCGCCTACCACTGGACTACATGAAGTCCCTGGTTAGTGTGACTTTTTTTTTGTTAAATGATTTTATTGATCAATAATAAGATGATTTGTGTTCTTATTTCTTATCAAATGAATACCCTTGGTATAGGAAAATGATTTGGTGATAAATGTTATTTTGGAAGATGTTCATTTTGTTAGGAACACTATATGCCCAAGGAAAATATAATACAATGAGGTTTCATTTGTAGAGTAATGGTGGATTTTTATCTACGTTTTTATTGTTGATTTATAGCGATTTGGGTTATTTATGGAAATGATTAACCAATAACAGAGAATATGTGATGATGTTAATTACTTTTAAGTATGTGACTTTAAGATTATTTGATGTCATTTGGAGATACAATGTAACATGGGAGACTACATAATCAAATTCTTCTATGTTTTGGGTTTCAATATTAGTTTTGATTATATTAAAGGATTTTAAGGACAATTGGTTATTTAATGGTATCTATTTAACTTTGGGGTATTGTTGGTATAATTTTAGAAATTAAGATTAGTACATATTTATCTCAATAAATATCCTTTTGGGGATCATTAGATCATTCACTAACCATTTTGGTTTTGATTAATCTTCAAAGACAATGTAAATATATGGTTTATCCTGCATGGATCATGTGATTCTATAGAAGTTTATTCTAGCTCTTCCAGTGTGACCAATTCTTATTGAATACTTATCGTTTAAAAAAAATTGAGTTAGTGGTGGAAATTTATTAAAGAATGAAAATATACTTAAAATGTAAGTATATCTCATAATTTTCTTAGTAAATATCATAAATTAATTCCTCTTCCTTATGTAATGTAACTTTAAAAAAAATGTTGTCCTAGATGGTACCTTAAATCATAACTAATTTATGGCTTTGGGATTGTTGGCCTTTTCATAGCCATGTTCTCTACCACTCTCCATCAGATAATTGATGGTTAGATTTCTCTTCCATATCCATATTTTCCTACATGGAACCCTAGTATGTGTTATTTTCGGTAATCTTCATACTTTCCACTCTTTATTTTCAATAGAGGCCTCATTAATTCATTTTTCAATGTGGGATTTCAACTAAGATATTTTGAAACGTCAAAAATGTGTTATCTCAATACCCTATGTTTTCTTGGACCAATGGTATTTCAAATCATCATAGATTGATGAGTTTAAGGACCTCAATTTTATACTTGTTTGTGATTGATGACCTCAATCACTACCTATAAATATTTACGTTTTTCCTCCAATTATATGACTCTAATTACCACCAATGTTCTCCTAATTGAGATCATAATTTGGTGGTGATCCTTTAATTTCTCTTTTCCTCATATTAAGACTAAATTTTAGTAACCCAATTTCCGATGTGGGTTTTCCCACAATGATATTTTCTATTTTCAACCTTTTATTTTCAAAGAATAATTTCAAATTGCGAGGACACAATTTATTGAAGGAGGGGAGAATGTAACACCCCAAGATTTTATAGTGTGTTATTTCTTCAAAATAATTCAATAACTTTCACTACACGCAACACCAAGTTCAATCGCACCATGACTTACCAAACAAGCTGTTCAAAAGAGGTTATGAATAGTGTTAACTAAATTTTAAACTTTATATAATCCTTATAATTTTAGAATCCATATTATGAGTTTCTTAGACATAATGTAAGAACAAATTCATTTTCAGTATTGAAATTTTACCAAATTTTAATAGTTAACCCTTTTTAGATACTATATTTTAAATTTTTTGACTAAATGGGGACATCAAAAATTTAAAATGAAACATCCCAAGCTTCCACGGTATGCTAGCGTGTGTTGTACGCAACACCGAGTTCTAACACACCGTAACCAATCAAACTAGCCGTTGTGAATAGTAATACCTACCTTTTCAAATTATATATATTTTATATTTTAAAATGGACTTAATTTTTTGAATCGGAATATCTAATTTAGCCTAAGGTGAAATTTTGGTACTTTTCGGATAACTTTCATATTTTGATGAATAGTGAAAATTACTAAATTTTAATTAAAAACAACTTTTTTAATCAAAATAATTAATAGTGATAAATTGTGAATTTGAGTGGTTTTAAAGTATATTTATAATATATTTTTACCATTTAATATAATGTTGGTCATTGGACATAATTTTACAATGAAACTGACCATAAACAAGTGTCAATCTTTTGATAGTTATTATCTCTTAAAAACACGCTTTTTTATTTTGACAGCGGGAATTAATTTTAAATTAATTTATGCCACTTATGTGTTTTTAATTTAGAAAAATGGATTCCATATTTGTAATCAGGATGTCCAAATTGTGTAAATAGGTAACTTTTATTTTTAGACATTTTGAATAATTACTGCGGTAAATATTTTATTTACCATGGTTAAGGGTAAATCCGGTAAATAAGGGTTAAAAAATAATATTATAATAATACTAAATTACCCTAAAAAGTGTCTTAACCCTATTTTTTGATACATGGTCGACCATGGGCATCTTTGGGTCGATTTTGGGACCCCATGGATCCACTTGTAAGTGATAATGACACTTTATTTTAATTAAGTTAAAATGAATAAAAAATGACACAAGCATATATCTTTTAGAAAGACAATATTTAAATAGGGTTATATATGTTGGATTTTCGATTATAAATATTCATTAGAAAGATAAAAGGATTTCCTACATAATGATAATTTATTTATAATTTTTAGACATTAAATAATTTATTTTATTTATGACACAATTATGATGCAGTAATTACTATAATAGTGAAACAATTAAAATAATTGATATTATAAATAGCCAAATAAATATAATATGAAACTTTTAATGAATTAAACTAATCTTCTAGGATAATATGATATATTAGGATTGATTTAATTGACTTTGTTTGAAGTAATAAATCTGTTATGAGTTTCACAAAAATCAACTATTGAATAGTGTCAAAATTGACATAAAAGAGTTCTTAAAACAAATATTATATTATTAATTGATATTAAATTCCTAAAAATCTATGGTTCGGCCAAGAGACTTATATCATGATAGGGTCATCATTAATGGACCACTTGGGGGTCTCTTGGATGTATATAGTAAGTTTATTAACCATATTATATAAAAATACAAAGAGACATTGTAAAAGTGAAACTAATTAACTTAGAGTTAATACTTAAAGAGAAGGTTAATATAAGTAACCAAACCTGTCTAAATTCTATTGGTTGAGTGGTGTTCGACCTATCCCCACCTTAACCTATTAATAGTCAACTTTGGAGCCATTATAAACTGAATATGAATTTATTATAAATTAATATTTCTAGCTTTTCCAAAGGTGCCCCTCACCCCTCTTATAAAAAGAAACTCCTCCTTCTCATTTCTTCACACCTTCAAAGCCTTTTAGTTCGGCCAAACTATGCCCAAATACTCTCCCAACTTCCCTCACTACAACATAGAGGCCTTAGTTTGATCAGAAAGCCAACCTAAGGAGCCCTTTTGATCAAATCAAAAGGAAGAACCCGAAGAAGAGGTAATGTTTTCACCACCCCTTTTTAAGTTCCTTTCTTCTTCCACTTCCTCTTTCTTTTTTATTACCATTATAAAATAATAACTCCAGTATCATATATATACTGTGATTTTATTATAAATATGGTACAACCATATTCAGTATTCTATCCATCCTTTGAATAACATGTCACCATACGTGCGTACGTACGGCTTACCGTCTCCACGTCGTGGTGTAATTGTTATTCAATATATTATTATTTGGATGGGTATAATAATGATGTGTAACTCATGTAAATAATAAATATAACATGATAATTATTCTGTATATATGATATAAAATCCAATTATATATTATTTTAATATCAAAAGAATGATATTGTCGCTCGTGCGTATGTACGGACTACCGTCTCCACGAACGCGATGAGATTCATTGTCCATCATATCCATTCAAGTATAATTATAATTTGATGATTTAAAAATAGTATCTAAGGACTAGATATCATTCTGGATATGAATAATATACATCCCATTAATAACGAATATGGCTCACATAACAAATAATATAAAGTAAAATGAACCCGTTAACACCCGAAATAACAATAATTCTAAGATATTATTAACAAATCAATGTTAAAAGATCATATATGATATCATATTAAAGTAAAAGATTCTTGTATTATTCAATAACAATTATTTCACCATTATACAGGAGGTAAACCTACCATCGACCAAGGAAAAAGTACAAGTAAGGGATTTTCTTATCTCACTTTCAATTCCGTGAGATTTCCATTGTTCGCCACTAAATTATTGAAAGTGGTGTATTGTGTACTGCCATTTGATATATATTATCATGATTCTATTTATATTCATGTTATTCTGTAAATCATTTGGTGGTTATTAACTTTTGTCCATACGACTTAGTTGATTAACGTGGTAAGGAGTTTCTTGTCTCACTCTTAATTTCGTGAGAATTCCATTATTCACCACTTATTTATTGCATGTGGTGTGTGTGCTGCCCATGTTTGTATTCATTGTGTAATATACTTTAATTCATGTATATTTACATCATCATTGTGTTATCCTTCTTTAATGGGTTCATGTTTCATAAGTTACCAAATCGATAAGGGAATTTGAAATTCCAATTTCCATTTATTCGGCTTTATGCAAACTCCATTGATTATTTTACTCCGAGATTATGTGTGGAATCTCTATTCATTTTATTATGTAATAATTTCCACTCCCATTCCCGTGGATATACTTTTGATACACATAATCACTCCATTGATAATTATCAAGTCATTGATATGAATTTGAGAAGAGTAATTCACCATTTGTTGAGTTAAACATCCAATTCGTTGGTGTTGTTTTTACATGAATATGTGTGAATATCCTATGATTGGTTTACACTAAATATCCAATCATATATAGTGTATTTATATTTGTCACACATAATTATGTCATTGATTTATCCTTAACCTAAGGATACAGCCTTTATGAGAGATTTCATCTCAATTTACATTCCATTGAGACTTCTTTATTGATATACACCAAATCACTTTTATGTGGTGTATATAATGTACTTTGACATAGTATATCATGATTCCCTTCATTCTCATGATATTAAAAAGTTTTTATTACGTAAATTATTTGTATTCAAGTGTCTCTTTTGGTTAGAATCTCTAACTAAAATACCATTTTTAAATGTTTTAAAGACTTATTCATCTAAACCTTTCTCATTAATGTCCATGTTTTAAAAATGGTTTTAAGGATTTATTTATATGTACATTAATGTTTAGAAATCAAAACTCCTTTTAAAAAGTTTCAAAGTGGTATGGGACACTTTGATTCAAAAATCTAATTTAAATGGCTTCTTGACAAATAGTGTGACTTTTAAATGTTTTCAAGAAAAGGGGGATATTTCTCTCAAATAGTTTTGATTATTATTTTCATCTATGTCAACATCCTTCATTATTCTTGATTGAGGTTAATGTGATACAATACAATCTTCCATATTGTATCGAATGAGTTATGTTTGACTATGGATGTGCTGTTTTTATACCATTCATGGTTTGTGGTAAAAGTATTGACATTTCGTATGCTAGTTTTAATACGAATGTTTATGTTATGTTTAAACATGTTCATATGAGGAATGCATTGGACTTAATAAGTGACGGGTGGAGCCCGCTATAGCTCCTCGATGCATCGGTAGGTCTCATGAGACAAACTAGTTTCTTGGAACAAGGCCTTGACAAAATCTTATTTGTAGTCTTGGCACGAGGCCTTGGCCATGTGTTCATGATAGTCTGGCATTATACATTCCATCATTATGAAAGTGGTTATTGATATTGCATGTGATCATTCGACTAGTAGAATATCCATGTGAGTAAGTAAATGGCATTATTTCATTTTACCTTTTCCATTTTATGCTAAAGTTCAAGTTTAAAAGGATTTTGTTTTAGTTATAAATTGCCTTAAGTGTTTATGCTTATTTATGAAATATTCTGCTATAATGTTATTCTTACTGAGCATCTGAGCTCACCCCTTTCAATGTTTTGTTTTTTTCCCAGGATTATGAAGAAGTAATTTATGAATGACCTGTAGGGATAGTATGAGGGGATATGAAGACAAGATGTTTTTTTATGATGTAATGTAAAATTTATGGATGTATCTAGTTATTCCAAGGCTACTAAACTAATCGGTCTTTCGAGACTTGATCTTTCTCGTGATCATGCCAATGTTATGTAATAATGCACCGACTCTAGGTAATTAGGGTCGGGGCGTTACAGTAGAAACCTTAATATCCATTTTGAATCCAAATATATTATGGAAGAGGATGAGATATATCAATTTTAGTGAAACCATCACAATTAATGGTCTTGAATGTTTTTTGTTGGAAGATTCAAGTTTTAGGGGTTTCCAAATTAAGCTGGAAATTGGGAACAAGGACACTCATTTGAAAAAGTTTAGTGTAAGTCCATCATATCATAACAATAATAGATTAATAGGAGGTTCAATGTTATGATCAAAATCTGGGGCCTATCTTATCACGTTCATGGAGCATCCCTAAAAATAAACAAATTCCCCATCCATAAATCATAGTAGTCATTATCCCAAAAAAAATTGGAAGAAAACATTCAAGGAGTTCAGAAACCCAATGAGAAAAACTAAAAATCCAATGTCATCGATTGATTTTCTTATGTAGTTAAAAAAAGTCCTACACATGAAAAATTTCCCAATAAGCATGAATTGATCATCTGAGGAAAGAAGGTGTACCTCATTTGAGGTAAATAATATTTCTGAGTAACCTCGATGTCGACACATTTTTAGTTGAATGCAAAGATAATCAGTCAGATTACTGAGAGGTTCCTTCAGCTCAATGTCTTGGATAACAAGCACATCTACAACGTTTATAACATTGGCATTTAGGTTTTCTGAGTTATCCCCAAAAAGTGCCCTCTCCAGTGCTCTCAACATCTCCCTCTCCTAAATCTTCATCATTTATATATCTAGTTTACCTAGAATAATAAAATATTCAGTCTTTTGGGATGTTATTCCTTTTATAATTTTCCAATATATTAAATAATGCAGTATATTTAAGCTATTGGGGTCATGGAATCTACACAAGAAGTCTATTATGTTTCTCAATATAGGATTCTTCTTCAATTAATCAATTTAATGATATTGATTTGACATCATTTTGATACACTATGAATCCTATTTACATAACCATTTTAAAAAATAATCTTTTTGTCTCTAGGAAAGCCCTATGTCATTTATTCTTACATTACCACATTAAATGGTTGGGTATAATGAAGTTTATATATTATATATATATATATATATATATAACATTTTATATACTTTTATTCATTATATAATATATATATCTATATATATATATATATACCATTCTATAGGGAGTGTCGTCTTCACGAAGTGGTGTGACTCTCTTTTCATCACCAAACCACATGGACGATATATAAAATTATACAATATGTTATATATAATATTATGATCATTATTTAAATAGAATATATTACTTACCCTTTTTTCAGAATATTCATTGAAAATAAAGATGTTACTCATGCGTATGTATAACCTAGCATCTCCATAAACGTAACTTACTTCATTTTTGATAACCATATTTCACGATGGTAATAAAAATTAAAATCTAGATAAAAATAAAATAATAACATAATAATTTTTATTTTATATATATTATATAACTATAAAAGATTTTCATGAACTGGATCTATCCTGATGAAACATGCATGATAAAACAAGGAAATTACACCTGAATCCATACAAATAATGAATTATTATTAATGACCATGTTTTAAGATGTTTTTAATGTATCATAAATGATATTATAAATATTAATATGGTTACTTAATAAGTTAATAACATGTTTCCAACCACTATGAAGATTGTTAAATAAAATTCAATAAAAAAGAAGTGTGATGAAATGGATTTCTTATCTAAATTTAAATTCATTAGGTTAATCTTCTAATTAATTGATTATTTCCTTATATGATTATGTGTATAATGATATTTTATTTCATTATTTAGTATTTGAATTTATTTTATGTGGATCTATATTTGAATCACATAACAAATTTATTGAAAAATTTTGATTCCAACATCATGATAATTTTAATAATTTCATTCATAATCTCATTCTAATCGAGATTATTTATTCTGGAATTTTTATTAAAGGAATTTATTTCAATATTTCCTTATAAAACAATTTATATCTATTTTAATCTGTTTGTTCATTATATTTTCATGCAATAGAACCACTTACACTCATTTCAAATTAAAAGTTTTCTAATAAAATCTGACTTTAATTCTAACATCTGTCAGAAATCTATTTTTTTAAAATTTTCTTTAACCACTATTAATGATTTAAGAAAAAAAAATTACGGGTTTTTATTTTTTAAAACATTACGAATTAATCATATTTCATTTTAAAAATAATTCCTTTTTGACTTTTTTTGTAAATTTGAATATATTTTTTTAACACGTACAGCATGTTTAGAATTTTCCCTTATCGTAACATTAAAATGGTTAAAAATATCACTTATAAATTTTCAAATATATTTTGAAATACATTTAATTTAAAAATATTTTAGGCTCTAAAATTTTGTTTTCAAAATGAAAATGATATTTTCCTCAATTTCTTTAATTCTATTTTTTGATATTTATATTCATAAAAGACAATAAAACTTTAATTTTAATGTAATAGGTATATGATGTATTGAAATAATCTTTATTGTTTTTATAGAAAATTTATTATCATTTTTACCAAGCATATTATTAACATTCACATTGTTGATTAATTTTTGTATTCATTATCTTTCCCTTGAAATATTCACCTTCTTATGATCGTTAAACATTAAATTTACATTAAATACTCACACTATTAATCATAGTTATAATTATTTCATAAACCATATCTCATTTATGCATAACCAATTATCCATTATAATTATTTGATTTATTGGGGAAATAGTGAAAAATATGTATACATTTCTCAATATAGTTAGTTGATTATTATGAACATTGTTCATGGATTAAATCGATTACTTGATATATGGGTAATTATATGGAACTACAATGATAGGTGGTCATTGACATTATATAGTCCCTCGGTTCATCAATAAGTTTTAGGAGAAAATTAGTTAGTCTATAATTAAATGGGTTTTTACCAACAGATTAAATAGTATTTTAATGGTCGTGATAGTTGAGGTACTATGTTCCTGAGACATAGTGTAAAATAATTATGTATTGACTTAATTTAGAGTTCAGTTATTATTTTCTGAGACATTTTATCTATTATATTATCTCTAGAAGAATTTCATTTTCAATTTATTGATTAAATTGATTTTTTTAGTCGTTTACCTTTCCATGTTGATTAATCGTTATCCAGTTATTTAAATGCTAAGCGTTCTCAATTATTTACCATTTCATGTTAATTATTCTTTTTCATTCATAATAGGTTCAAATGCACATAAAAATTACTGAGAATTTGAGCTCACCCATATTTTTAACTCTTTGAGGATTCTATGATGTGTACTATGTTTGATATGAAAGGATATTCTAGAGGGTATAATGACATTCCTAAAAAATTATACTGTTATTTTTTAAAACGAATGTAATATGTGAATCGTGTATGTTTTTAGTTTACCAAGACTACTAAATAATTAGATCCTATAGGATGCAATTAATTCTATATTATTCCAATGTATTTAAGAAAGATCAAGCTCCTTGATAATGGGGTATGAATCACTAATATTGGTATCATGTAATGTTTAGTATAAACCTTAATAACTTGATTTAAGAGAACAAAAATTAGGGAATATAACCCTACGTTAAACTTCTAGGATATGTATTGAATAAAATCCTTATTTTTTGGTAAAATAGATATTGTGTGTGTTTTCCTAAAAATACATCCCTATAAGGATTCAACAAGTTGATGGGTTTATGAAACAATTGTAATTTTGGCTAATAACTCGAATATGGGTGCATTGGGATAGACTGGATTGTCACCTTATGCATAGAAACATGCCTTACTATTGACATGTTTTTACATTCCTAGGGTAATGATTATTATAATTCACATTTTCTTTACAACTCATTATGAATGATTTAAAAAAATACATACATCACTATAGAAATCTTGTTCATGATTTTGAGATTAAATGCACATAATTTTTTCAAATTTTTCAATTATTTCATAATATGGTGGATTCTAAATTATTTTTCATATTGACAAAATATAATGTAACACCCTAATCCGAGAAAATCAGAGCTCGTTATTTATTTTAATACATTGGAATGATTACAAAGAATAAAAACCCTAAAGAACTGATCAGTTTAAAAGTTCTAGAATGTCAGATTATATACTTGAACATTACATTACAATTCAGAAAAAAAAATATAACATATATAATCCATTGAAAACACCATTTTTTTCAAATATTAACCATGTATATTGGTTATAATACACATCCCGGAATCCTGGGATAATCAAAACATATGAAAGGGGTCATATCATAGCTTAGTAAGGGTATGTGTACAACTGGAGCTATTATAAACATGTAAGAAAACATAATAATGTTAGTTAAATAACTAAATCACTTTCCATTTAAAAATATTTGGAGCACAATACATCTAGAATAATAAAATACTATATTAATAATCACATTAGCTATAAAAAAACCACAGATATTGTACTAGTCAAATAATCACATGAAATATCAATAACTAATCTCATAATGAAGTAATGTATAATGTTACACATCATAAACATTCCATTAAGGATTCTTCCAAGACAACACACATAAATAGGTAAAAAAACTAAACTAGTTTGTCTCATTAGACCCATCAATGGATTGAGGGCAAATAACAAGACTCTCTATTCACTTACTAAGTCCAATGGATTCCTCATATAAAAGGGATATAAATCACAATCAACATATAAATTTTTATTAACATAAGAATATAAAATGTGAATACTTAAATCATAAACTATGAATTGTATCAAAATAGTACATCCATGATCGAACATATCATAAAACCTTTCAATAAAATATGGTAGATGGTATCATAATAGACTAACATAAATCAAACATAAGATCCAACATAGGATGTTGACATAGATGAAAATAAAATAATTAAATCATTAAAAATATCCTGAGAAAAAACCTTTTTTAACATTGAAATCATTTATTCAAAAGATGAACATTTATAAAATAATAATTTTTTAAAAATATATTTTTGAATAAAAGTTTCCCATACAACATTGAAACATTTGATAAAAATTTAAAATTTAAAATTTTTATAAAATTCATTCCCTTATAAATAAATCAATATAATAAATTTTTTAAACATGGACATCAATGATAAACATTTAGACTAATAAATCGTAGAAAATTTAAAAAGTTGTTTTAGTTAAATAGACCCTTCCGTAAAACATTAAAATTATTACATTTAATAACATTTTTATGAAACATGGACGTGGATGATAAATATATCACTGTAAATACCTTTGCATAAACAACCTCGAATAATAATGGGATTGTAAAATTAATCATTACCTATGGTCTGAATCCATCCATACATGTATAAATATCTTATATAGTGGTTTTAAAAATTTTATTTACATTAAAAACAATCCTAATATTATTTATTATATCATATATTAGTCATTTATGACATTATATTACACAGTTAATAATAATTACAAGTAAAAACAACGTTTATGGTGATATTTGCTCTGGTTCTGGCACATGTTTTAACTAATTATTTTTTATCATATTATGTATATAATGAGTTAAATAATTAAAAAATATAAAAAATTATATATATATATTATATATATATATTCAATATATAAATATATATAAAATATAGGTATAAAAAAATAACACCATTCTTAGAGACGGTCGACCGTATGTACGCCTGAACACTGTTTCCATTTTCATGTCATACTGACTAGAAGAAAGTAAATTTAATATATGTATATATAGTATTCCAATATATTTATTAGGTCATATATTTAATAGTTATTCACTGTACACGTTTTTATAATCATTATTTAATATTTAACATGGAAGATGATTCCCATCACATCGTGGAGACAATATGTCGTATGCACGCAGGAGCGACGATATCATTTCCTTGTTGGCAAAAGGATGATAACTTAGATGGTATATTAATTATAATAATTAAATAATCATATCATATTTATAATTTATATCCATTATTTCTATCATTATACCCATCCAAATAAGTGGGGATGAAAACAAATTACACGACAAAATGCATACGATAAGTCGTACATATGCACACATAGTGATATTATTTTTCATAGGATGGACAAAAAAGAGAATATTATTGAACCATGATAATTATAAAATACTATAATATATATGATACTAGTGTTATTAAAATATTATGGAAAAAACATTGGAAAAGGAAGTAGAAGAATAATATAAATTAAATGAATGGGTCAATTAATGACATCTTATTCGGTAGACTTCCTTTGGATCTCTTCTTAGAGACACTATGATTGTTCTTTTTGGAATACCATGACCTCGAAAACATAAATAATAATGTTTTCTTGATATATGGGCATGTTTATGTTGATCTATAAGGCTAAAAGTGGTTTGAGGAAGTGAGGGAGGAAGCGATCTTATATAATTGAGATGGGAGGTACTTTGGGAAATCCTCAAAATATTAAAATATAAAAAGTCTATTCTAGATACAAATACATTAAAATTGACCATAAATTAAAATCAGAAGTTATTTTCTATCGTATATTATCCCTTTGTGATACATTTTTTTATTTTTAAATAGTTTAATAAAAAAAATAATTCAATAAGATATTATTATTTTTATTTTTAATACTATTTAATTAATTTGACTTCAAAAACATTAAGTTAAAATGATAATTTGAGAATAATTCTTTAAAACATCTGTAATATATCTTATACATATAGGAAAAAAATTTAGACACATTAACTCATCAACATATATCAAAATTAATATTTTTTATATCAATTATTTTTTTCTCATAATTAAATCAATAATTTTTTAGAATTAAAGAGGCATTTATGGTAATTGAAAAGTTTCTAAATATGAAAAGGAAAATTTCATAATGAAACTAATATAATTATGATAAAAATATACATTTATGTTCATTAGTATCTTAATTTTGTTAATATGTGTAAACATAAAAAATTAAAAAACAAAGAGAGTGATATTTTGTAAAAAACATTCCTTTAAATAATATATAATTTATGTACAAGTAAAGTGTCAATTAAAAAACTAAAAAATGATAATAATTTGAAAAGGGTAAATTATTATCCATAAAATATTTTTTGAGATGTTATTATTATTTTTTAAATCCTTATCTTTTTTATTCCTTTTTTAACAACATTAACTATTACCGTGATTTCATATAATTTATACATTATGGGTTAATGTAATTACTGTAAAATTCCAAAAGATCACTAAAAGAGTTTAGGATGATATTTTAAAGCTTTATTCCTATTATTTGGGTGAATTTTAGTTTTTTAGATATTTTATATCATTAAATAATATCTTATTCTATTTTATATAATTTTACTTGTCTATTTTGACACTATTCATTCTTTTGTCTTATAAAAAAGTTAAACCAGCAAGATAAATTCGAACTGTGAATTATAAAACATTGATATCATCTCAAATGCATAAATAAAAATCCTGGATGAAATTTACTCACTCAAATTAAGTTTATATTAATTTTTGAAATATCATTTATTTGATTATTTTATTATTTAAATAATTACTAAATACTCATTGTGTCACCATTTCTGTTAATTATTTTATCATTACTGAATATAAATAAATTATCATGATGGAGATAACAATTTTTTATTTAAAATTACTACTTATAATCAAATTTTTCTACTTTATAACTCTATATTAAAAATGATTAGTTTTTAAAAATATGAGCAATAAATTTTTAAATTATCCTTAAATAAAATATAATAAATGTATAATTCTCATAAAAGTGGCTTCAAAAGGGTATAATGTCTTCGTAAGTATGATTTCGGTCAAATCCTACTATTAGACAAGTGTTAGGGTGATTTCATATTATTATTTTAATAAATAATTACATAATTTACCCTTAACCGTGGTAATAAAAATAATTATATATTTTACTATTCATATGAAAAAAATAAAAGAAACCAATTTACAAAATTTATTCCCCCTTATTAAAAATATGTATTCTATTTTTCAAAATTCATAAAATATATTCTTCAATAATTAATTTAATATTAACCCCGTTAACTGGGTGAGAAAATAGGTTATTAAGGTTTAAACATGAATTGGTTTAAAATGTTTTTATATCCAAATTAAATGTAAGATTTATTTCAATGAACTAAATTGGGTTAAATAATTATAAAAATATTTTCTTATAGTTCAAAACCATTCAATACTATAATTTTACACTACAAATTATTTGGATGAAAATTTTTGATTTCAATAAAAATTTTGTATTTTCAATAATCATCAAATCAAAATATTTATATGAATAATACAAAAAAATAACCAAAGTAAATTTTTATATTCATATTAAATAGAAGATGATTAATTTTACTGATAGAATATATAGAAGTTTCAAAAATATGATTTGAAATATGTTCTGCATTAAAAGGTGGAAAACTATTTTTATAAAAAATATACGTTTTTATGTGTAATATTGGGTTTGTTCTTATATTAATCCTTTCAAATATATTGGATGAATATAAACATATTTTATTGGATAAATATATTATAAATTCACTATATAAATTCTCTATAATTGTAATAATTTAATTGAATATTAAAAACATAACTAAATTGAGTTTTGTTAAATCCCTTTATTGTGTGGCTTGTAAGCTATCAAAGAAATTGTATTTAAAACAAAACATAACATAATTATCTTTTGGTGTTACATCTAATATAGTGTAATTCATCATTTATAAATGAAACCTAGAAGAATTATTGAGAACCACAACAATGCATGTAATATAAGGGGTAACAATAATTGTTTTATTGATGGTTTTAAGCTAATTGTTTGAAGGAAACTAGTCTCCCAAACATTATCACCGTATGAGGAAATATTATTATGTTATAACAATATAAATTAGGAATTATGTATTTATTACAGATTTTATGGGAATTAATCAAATAAATTGATGATATAATAAAAGTATAGATAAAGGGGATAAGGGAAATAAAGGTTTTCCCACATATGCTAATTATGGAAAGAAACAGTCAGGTACATTCTTGAAGAAAATGAGACTTTTCATCATGTGTGGATAAAAATAAAAAATTACTTGTGATTACAAGGGAAATAAAAAATTTCCAATGTAAAATGATTCAACTATAAGTATATGGGGCACTTTGAAAATAAATGTCCCATTCAATAACGGGATGTACCTCATAAGAAGCTAGTGGATCATGGTCAAGCTTATTCTGCTCCTACAGGTGATAAAGAAGGATTAATTCCCTTGTGTTTAGATTGAAGAATTATTTAATTCAAGAATTATGTAAATTATATCCAGGTTATAATAATTATAAAATGTTTAAGGATTAGATTGTAGTATTGTTTCTCTGAGGATTTTGAAGTGTTTGTGGAATGGTACATGAAAACTATATTTTGTCAAGTTGATCTTCTCAGAAAAAATTGGATATAGGTCCCCTAATATGTTATTTATATTGAGATAATTATTTTTGGATAAGGTGATAAATAATATGGACAATGTAAATTGAATATTGGTAACGACCTTGTAACTAATTAATGATTTGTCGACATAGTGCTTTATGCTATCATTGATGGAGTTTACAACTTTTTTGGATTTAAGTATTATACCCAATAATCTAGGTTTTATTTATGTAATAATTAATCATTACTGTTTTGAATACAGTTATATCTTTATTCATGTAATAACCATGTTTCAAGATAACACATGATGAATGTATTTATATGTTTGTTCTGTGACGATTAAGAGCTACTACATGTTATTGAGATATTAGTAATAAGTTAAATTTAGAAATTCAACAACCTTATTTCAAACGTTTTGGATCATAATCCTTTATTGGGTCCCAAAGGTTAACCATTTATGAAATTGTTTAAATTTATCTTTGGACTGGGTTTTAAATATATATCAATTACTTTACTAGATGAAAATTTATGTGTATTGAATATCTTGGGCTAAAAATATTGGTTTTGGAAATTAATTATAGATTTCTGGAAAGAATGAGAACTCTTTTATTGATACTATGATCAGTTAAAATTAAATATTAGTGTTTTAAGAATATAAAATCATCTTTGGATATATTTTTTTGAGTAAGTGAATGATTATTTCTTAATCGAAGCACAATAAAAGGATGAAATTGTTCATAGAAAATTAATACATAAAAAGTAATTTTATTTCCTTATATATATATTAAATTAATACATCAAAAATTGGATAACGTATCTTGAAATTAAATTATATCATGCTACCATCATTCTTGATAATATCAGTGACCTTTTCACGCAAATTTGATTTATGGTTTTACGGTACCTAACAATTTATGGATCACCCAATTTCTTGGGATAATTTATATCTATCACCCTCTATTAATCCTAAGGAATTAATATATTTTTCCATGTCCATGTTTTCATTTCCCACCAATTATCTTATACATGAAAACATAGTTAGGTGACTATTCCATATGACCTTTATACTTCCCTTTCTCTCTTATTCCAAGGATATATTGTTAACAGTTCTTACAATGACGTATTTTCAACAACGGTATTTCAATATTTCAAACCCCAAATTTACAATATCATGTTTAAAATGATAGGATTTAGTTTAATTAATTTTGGGGGAATATAACTTGCCAATATTTTAAAATAAGAACATTATATTCAATATCTTATGTGACACACAACACCAAGCTTATATGAAAATATACCACCCCAATAACTTATGAGGTAATTATTTTTATAAAAATTCAATCTATTCAATATCTTTCATTACATGAAAATAATATTTTAAATTTATTAGCATGAACTGGTGAGATTATCTTTTTATATTTTCAACACTTGATTTATAAATTAAATTATAATAATTTAAAAGAAAAATTAAGGTTTTTTAAAAGTTATTTTTATAAAATATGGATTAGTCGCTCAATGAACACATGATTTTAAAATATGTTTTATGAAATTTAGAAACTTAATTTTAAAAAATAAAAATTTATGTTTAAAATATTAATAAAAATATTATCTTATGGTGATTTTTTAGTTTTTTTTGAATGGTTTCATTTTTTCATGAATAATGAAAAATATTGAATTTTAATTTACAATTTATTTTTCATTTAAATTGTTCTTATTGTTAAATTAAACATTTAATTTATTTTAAATTAACATTATTTCAATTTTAAATAAATAAATATATTTTTTATCATTGTATTATTTTTTATGTTGAATGTAGATATAAAAACATTGTAATGTTTACAACATTTATACTTTAGAAAATTGTTTTCTTTTCACATGTGTGGGATTATTTTAATTTATTTTGACACATCGATGAATTTAATTTGAAAAAATTGATTCAATATTTCTAATAGAGTAATAATATAATTTATAAAAACATCAACTTAGTTTTTGAATAAAATTAATATTGAATGTAGTAAAAATTAATTACCATGGTTAAGGTAAAAATGTGTTTACCGAGGGCTGGAAAAAAATGTAACTTCAAAAATGACCTATAGGAATGCCTATAAACTATTTTCTGAACATATTACTACCATAAAACCTCTATATTTTAATAATGGTCCATTTTTATACCTTTTTACACAAGAAAATTGTAGGATCACTCAATTATTTTAAAAAATACCAAGTGTGTCCTCTCCTCCACTTATAAAAGACCACACCTCTTTTCTGCTTTTCACATATTCAAAACCTTTTTGACTAGACAATACCTACCATGTTAACTTCCCATAATATTTCCTCCCACCATAAAAGACATTTTTTCATAAAATTAATAGAACCACGGATGTTTTTTGAGCAAACATAATGTGGATAATCGAAGAATATGTAATGTTCGTTAAAGAGAGTCTTTATTTTATTTCATTATCCACCACCTTCAATTATATTATAACATAATAATATAAAAAAAAATTATAATTCAAAAACTAGGATATTTCAATAATAATTTAATTTCCTAAAACAATATCCACCTTAATCAAAAGGGTTATGAAATCATCATTCGTGTATATACTAGACTACCGCATTATGAATTGATGTTATTCGTTCTTCAATTAGAACATTTCATGGTTGGTTATGATGATTGATAAAAATTATATATGCATATATATGATATTTATTACATATTTATAAATATTTATTCAATATTATATATATATATATATATATTAAATTATATGGGGGACAACATAACGTCACTCGTGTGTATGATAGATTACGATGTCGCAAACTGATGTGATTCATCATTCAACAACTTTGGGAATAGAATTTAATAAGGATAAATTTAATAAATATATGTTATGTACATAAAATAATTATGGTATTAATGAAATATTTATCATTATTCAAAGTAATATATATCATTTTTCTTCTTACTATCCCAATCACCTAAATATGATGGCATTGTTCGTGTACGTGTGGACTACTGTATTCACGAAGTGATGTGACTGACTTCTCAACACCACCAAACATGGAGGATATATAAAATTACATAATATGATATATATATATATATGATACTACGATAACTCTAAAAATAAAATATATTACTTACCTTCTTTCCAAAATTATCATTATAAAATTGAAGGTTTACACTTGCGTACTTATGGTCTACCGTCTCCATGATTGTAATGTGAAACATCTTTCATAAACATATTTCACTATTTTTTTTAAAAGTAAAATTAATTTAAAATTTTCATAATTATTTCATGATTATTATACACTAAATTATTTATTTATATAATATATGCAATATCTGGATCATTCATGATGAAACATGCATGAGAATACAAGGGAATTAACATTCGAAACAATAAAAATAATGAATTATTATTAATTAACTGGTATTATGATGATATAAAATGATAATATATGATAACATATATATATATATATATATATATAGATCTTTTATTAGTTAATATTATGTTTATAACCACTATATAGAATATTAATGAAAATCCAATAAAAAAGATTTGTCTTGTAAAGGATTTCTTAACACAATATTTGTTCATTAGGTTAATCATCTACTTCATTGACTTTGTAATTATAATGTTATGAGTATAATCAATTCGTTTATCTTATGATGTATTTATACTTATTTTTTATGTATTTTTACTTGGAAAAATATAATCTATTCATTTATTAAAAATAAACTAATCATTTTGATCCTTGTAAAGATTTATTTTGCAATCTCATTATAATTGATTTTATATTTCCTTGAATTTCAGTTAAAGGAAATTATTTGACCATTCCATAATAAACCCATTTATTTTTTTTCTACACTATTTATTCTTTATATTTTCCTATAGTACTGATATTTTACACTTATTGGTACTTAAAATATTTTAGAAATAGTTTGTATGAAAATTCATCTTCATTTCCCTCTTCGGTCAGAAATATAATTTTCTTCAAAAACCATTTTTTAGAAATATGTTTTGATCCATTTAAAATATTTATTAAATTATTATTCCCTATTTTTATTTTTTAAAAAATTTAAAGGATTCTAATTGCTTTTTTAAAACAATTCGCATTTATATTTTACCAAAAATGTAAAAGGAATATTTTTTTAATGCGTATAATATGAACAACATTTTTCATCATCAAGACCTCAAAATGATTAAATTATTAATTTATAATTTTAAAACATTATTCTGAAGGAAAATTATATAGAAAACTTTTTATATTAAAAAAAATTAAAAATGTAAATGATATTTTCTATAATCTTTTACAATGATCCTTTTATCTAATTTATATGAATCAATGATAAAAACTTTGTATTCCTACTACAAGTGATATGTGTTGTATTGATACACTCTCTATTATTTATATTGATGATTTATGATCAATGTATCTGAGGAATGTATTGAAATTTGTTTCATGATTCATTTTTATATTCATTAATGTTCCATTGGATCATTCATGTTTATTTGATCGTTAAATATTAAATTTCCTTTAAATAACTATATTATTTATCATGGATGTGATTATTTCTTAAACCATATCTCATTTCTACATATAGCATTTTATGTTGAATGTAATATGTTTTACTTGGTAAATATTGATAAATCAATATGAATTACTCAATACAAATATTTTCTGATAATGCATGTTGTTCATGAAAGAAATAGATTATTTGATATAAAAGGAAATCATTAGACCTAAAATGATTGTTAGGGATCGTAATTATATTTCCACTAAAAAAATCAGTAGTTCTATTTAGATGAATTAGTTAATAGAGAAATAAAATTGGGTGTATATATAGTTTAAACCATCTTGTGAATGGTCTTGATGATAGAGGTTTCATGTGCCTCAGACATGACATCAAATAGTTAATCATTTCCCTCATTAAGTGTGTAGTAATTATTATCTATGATATTTTTACTTTGATATTATATCTAGAATTATTTCATTTACTATTTTTTGATTTAATTTCATGTTATTGAGTTATTTTCTTTTCCATATTCATTATTCATTATCCATTTAATTAAATAAAATGTGTGAATAGTTAGATAACTTTCCATGTTGATTATGATAGTTGTTTTATGCTAGTGTTGTTGTACATATCCCTTTCTGAGTATTTGTGATCTCCATTATTTTTTCCTATCTCAATATTCCAAGAAGTTTTTGATTCTTGATATGTAAGGATATTCTGAGAGGATGAATTATATTCTCCTAAAAAATTATATTTTAATGTGTGTATTCAAATGTAATATGGGAATCATGTATATATCTACCAAAATGATATGACATATCAGTTGGTGGCCCAACCCATATCCCCAAAAAAACATATTAATGAAAAATGTAATATAACTGTATACATGAGGTTTAATGGACATTCACTAACTAGAAATTTAAATTGAGCAGAAACATAAAATAAATCATACACACATTAGTGAGTAATATTTCATTTAAAATATATTGGTTAATAAGCTATAGCATCTTCACATACATCAACAGGCTAATTAGTATGTGAAACATATAAAAACCCTTGCATACCAGATTCAATGAAACTTCAAATCAGTTCTGTAAAAATTCCACATTGTTTAAACAAATAATTCACTTCAAACAGATGACAAAGAACGTTCCAACCCAAATCCAAACTGATATCAATCCCAACACTCAAATCCATTAAATGATGGCCTAAAAATAATTCATATAACCTGCAATTGTTCTCAAAACAAAATTTTCCAACCAAACCACTACTTCAAATCCTTCAATAGTAGTCACACAAGATACATTGGGTAAGACTTTTTTTATCATTAAGATCCCAAAACATGAGAGCAAAGTTCATTTCCATTCCTGCCTCAACCAAATAGAAACTCTTTTAAAAGCTATAGGAAACCATAATAAACATGAATGTTTATCTTCTCATGAAGAGATTCAAAGGGGTCAGTGTGAGTATCCCCAAATAATTTTAGATCCTCTCTCCACAACACTGAAAAAAAAATCATTGATGATTATATGTCTAAACCAAAGGGAATTCCATTCAACACATTTCACATTGAAATAATCGATGTATAAATAAAAATAAACCCCTATGAATAAATTAACAACAAGAATTCGATATAAAAAGTCCTCAAATCAAGTAACTTCCAAAAAATGGTCCATGTAAAAATATTTCATCATGCAATAGGAGAACTGGAATTATCAAGACAGAAAAAATTCATAATAGTGTGGCCAGAAAACCATGCAATGTGAAGAGAAATCCAATATGGGATGGATTGACCTAATAATATCATTTTAACAACCATGATATTCTCTCTGAAAATAGTTATTCCCAAGGAAGGTGCAAAAAACATTGGTTTTCTATTTAATTCAAATTCCACACTATCAATCTTACACTCCCTAATACATAGATATACGTATAGAATTATCTCCTTGTTATGATACCATAAAAAGGACCATCTTTTTTGATCCTCAATCCAGGGGTATAATTCTCAATAAAACCTTCATTAATAACATGGGTATAATTCGTAATCTTAATGGCATCCTACAACCCTTATTCATCTGTGGAGTAGGATTATTCCTTATTACCTAAAGATAAGGAGGGATCCTTACCAACATCTGCCAATGGAGAGATAGCTAGTTTTTCCAATTTAATCCCCAAGGATATGGTAAAAATATTTATCTCAAACATAGGGTAATATATGAGTTTTATGGTTTATTTTGGTGTGGATCAATGAAGCCATCTAAGTTGAAAATATGAATCTTAACCTTTTTAGCACTTTAGTGTATGTAGTCTTCAACAATTTGGAATACTTGATAATGTGAATCCTAATTGGATTCACCTGTCTCAATTTGTGTCTCTTTTTTTTCTTTCTAATTATGAGCAACATTTGACGTAACATAAATCGGTTTATCATTATTAAAAACATCCACAAAGACGAAAAAGGAATCATCATTAAGACTAAAAGGCTAGGATTTTCTAGAAATACCATGAACATGTTTATTGGGTGTTATCCTCAATCGAGTACACTTATCACTCTCTTCACGGATTGGCTGAGAATTATCCATCAACACAATCTCATAGAAAGGTTGGGCATCCGCATGTCCATCCTGGGCCAGAGGTTTCTCTTAGTTCCTGTCATGATGATTATTAATGTTTTCGGGAACTGGATTCAGCTTATTCTTTTCCCCTCATAATAACTTCTTACGTGTAAGGGGGAATCAAGTAGCTGGTTCATGACCACAAACTTTGGAGGAATGACCAATTATGTGATAATTTTCGCAGTAGGCTGGTATATTTTCATAAGATAATTCTTGGTAAAAACCTTAATATCCATTTTGAATCCAAATATATTATGGAAGTGGTTGAGATATATCAATTTTAGTGAAACCATCACAATTAAGGGTCTTGAATGTTTTTTGTTGGAAGATTCCAGTTTTAGGGGTTTCCAAATTAAGCTTGAAATTGGGAACAAGGAAACTCATTTCAAAAAGTTTAGTGTAAGTCCATCATATCATAAAAATATTAGATTAATAGGAGGTTCAATGTTATGATCAAAATCTGGGGCCTATCTTATCACGTTCATGGAGCATCCCTAAAAATAGACGAATTCCTCATCCATAAATCATAGTAGTCATTATCCGAAAAAAAAAATGGAAGAAAACATTCAAGGAGTTCAGAAAACCAATTAGAAAAACAAAAAATCCAATGTCATCGATTGATTTTCTTATGTAGTTAAAAAAAGGCCTACACATGAAAAATTTCCCAATAAGCATGAATTGATCATCTGAGGAAAGAGGGTGCACCTCATTTGAGGTAAATAATATTTCTGAGTAACCTCGATGTCGACACATTTTTAGTTGAATGCAAAGATAATCAGTCAGATTGCTGAGAGGTTCCTTCAGCTCAATATCTCAGCTAACAAGCACATCTACAACGTTTATAACATTGGTATTTAGGTTTTCTGAGTTATCCCCAGAAAGTGCCCTCTCCAGTGCTCTCAACATCTCCCTCTCCTAAATCTTCATCATTTATATATCTAGTTTACCTAGAATAATAAAATATTCTGTCTTTTGGGATGTTATTCCTTTTATAATTTTCCAATATATTAAATAAGGCACTATATTTAAGCTATTGGGGTCATGGAATCTACACAAGAAGTCTATTAGGTTTCTCAATATAATATTCTTCTTTAAGTAATCAATTTAATGATATTGATTTTACATCATTTTGATACACTATGAATCCCATTTACATAACCATTTTAAAAAATAATCTTTTTGTCTCTAGGAAAGCCCTATGTTTAAATGTTTCATCTACATCTATGCCTTTGATATTTTTAGTACCGGTTTTTCACCAAATTTTCACTCTTTTGTTTTCCAGAAATGCGAGACTACCCACATGGAAACTGGGTGATGGGGGAGCAGGCAAGGTTCTGCTAAGAGGGGGGAACCAGGGACGCGCCAGGCAGCGAGGCCTGCGCAGGCCGGGACAAGAACAGTGGGGACATCACATGGTGCTACCGCAACCTCATTGCCAAGAGGGGGGTCACACGAGGTGGCCAGAGAGCTGCCTGGGTAGCAGATAAGATACCTGATAAAACCTTCCCAGGATTCAATTTTCCGGGCATTTTGGTTGTCCTGGATGACCCTACGGTAATCAATGACCATTGGAGCCTTCTGGTAGAAGATAATACAGGATGAGATCCAGCTACTGGAGGTCGGGATCATTCGAGTTTCCGACTGAGTAAACTTCCATCAGTGGCATGCATATCTAATGTCCATGGACACCTATGCGGGCCAAAGGGGTCGACGCGCAGAGCCACATTTCCTGGTGAAAGTGATGCTTGTCCAAGAGAATGAACCGGAAGTGAAGCCGCCGGGAGAAGGCGACAATGATGAAGAGTCAGAGGGGTAAGAGTAAACAGGAGAATATAAAGGCGAAGGAGAAGGTGAAGGAGAAGGAGAACCCGAAGATGAGAAGTCTCAGGGGGAGGCCTACCAAGGGAGTCTTCGAGAGAGCGGTGAGATTTTCGGCTCTGATCTTGACATAACCGAGATACTCAACGTATGTATCTATCCATACTCATCTTCCTTCTCCATCCATTCTCTTCTGCAATTTCTAATCCATTTCACTATCTCACTCAGGAGCACATAGGTGCTGATCAGGAATCCCCAATACAAGAAGGAGGATAAGCGCCGGTGGGATAGGATGGGGCTCCGACCCCATTATCGAACTGACAAGCGCAGAGGGGTCTCCTTCCACAATGGCTTCTGTAGTGGCCAACACACCAGAGACTGATGCTATGGGTTCTTGTAAGTCTTATTTTTCGCTACTGGTGATTACCATTAGAAAACACAACAAATCATAATTCTCCTCATACTGTGATCTCGGTGTTGGTGGCTCGTTGGGCTGATGGGCCCGGGTCGTCCCTGAGTGGACCAGTGGCGGACGTACCTCCTCCTCCAGAACATACCTCCTAATTTGAGTCGGGCCCAGCAATTGTCGAGCAGGGAGAGACGGACATTAGCAGTTCTGTCATTGGAGTGTGGTCGGGAGATGATGAAGGCACCACCACTGTCGGGGAGAGACAGGATGGTCACCCGGATGTTGAGGATCCTATTCCTCGTGAAGACATCCCTGAGGCAGACCCTGCTGCCGATCTGCTGGCTGCCTTTCCTATATACCGGCCCACTGATCTTGAGTAGATAGACGATTCAGACTCGGAAGCAGCTGAGGAGAGCCGGATGACACTATTCAAAGGGTGTAAGTGTATTCAGTGCTTTCTCAGGCATCCTTAGGTGGATTGGCTGAGGCGGATGGGATCACTCCAGACCTGGTTGGGCTTCTTGTGTTCCGGAGGGGATGACACTCAATGCCTTCAACTGATGGTCCATGATTACATGGATGAGAAGATACGTGAGATCAGTCGTCACACTGATGTTGACCAGTGTCGGGAATGATCGGCGAGCACTCGAGCGTTCCTGAGGGTGGATCAAGAAGTATGGCACCTCGAAGAGTAGGCGGAAGAGAAGGAGGTCTTCATTGCAACATGATCTGATCCCGTGGAGTAACTGATGTCCTAGCTGGCTGACGCCCAAGAACAACTGATGGAGGCGAGTCAACAGATGACCGTACTTCAAATGGAATGAGCACAAGAAAAAGCTAAGATTAGATAAGTGCGCTCTATGGCTGTTGATGAAGAGAGAGTCTTCAGGGAGCGATAAGTAGTCCTGGAGGCCACCATCCAAAGGGTAGAGGCACTGGAAAGATCAATCCAAAATGTTGATCCTTAAGGGCCATGTTTTGTCTATCTCATGAACTTTTGCTTATACTGCTCATCGTTCTCATCCAACATATGCAAAAATCCATTTAATTGTACCTTTGGTTTGATATGCTCAACCATAATCTACCACAACGTGGGAGCATCATCCAATATTCAGGCATCCGAAATCAGGCCTCCATTTCTAAGGATAAGTTGGAGGCCTATCCAAGGTAATGGGACCTCAAACTGATTGCTATATCATCTTCTCAATGTTTTCTGACACACGAGCTGGGCATTTCTGGGGGCATTGAAATCCATCCGAACATAGGGAGATGAAAAAGGTGAATCACGTTACTCAAATTAGGAACACTATAGGGGGCACGATGATAGAGGATAACTGTTAACCATGGCCGAAACGCAGCATCCATATCGCATTGGCCTGAAATGGGGACAATAAATGAGGGATGACCGCTGACCATGTTCGCAAAACGGGGCCTAACTCAAATATCATCGATCAGTCTTCCGAAACGTTGGCCTAGGACAGCCGGGGGACCGTAGGTCAATCATCCATATTGTTACAATAGGTGGACCAAAGGTCTATCATCCATATTGTTACAGCAGTCGGACCACAGGTCTATCATCCATACTGTTAGGGGGTCCCATCAAACATGACCAGTCTTCCGGAATGTTTCCCTAGGAAAGAAGGCGGACCGTAGGTCGATCATCCATATTGTTACAATAGGTGGACCAAATGTCTATCATCCATATTATTATAGCAGGCGGACCACAATTTGGGCATCCATACTATTAGGTGGTTCTATCAAACATGAAAGAGGATGAAGATCCGAATAAAGGGGGCACGCAAAGTGAGGAAAGTGGAGTTTTGGTTTGTTCGAATAGAATCCAACACTCCCAAAATTTTTCCACCGTGGTGGAGGCACATTAGGAAGACATATTAATCTTATCACAGATCATTCCAATTTTCAGACAGGACCTCTCTGGTGAGAGAACGGTTGCTTCCCAACATCACTATGGGTCATCCCAAACTTATTCGGGGTAAATGTCACAATTACACCACTCCCCAAAAAGTCAGGCCAATGGGCCGACAATGAGGACTGACTAGATTTGGTAATACCTGGGGATGGACCCAAGACAAAATGTCTAGGAGTTCCTACATATCTCATAAGGTTGATAATCAATCCACACGTAGTTCTAGAAAAGGATCTTATTTTAAGGTCTTACATCTCAGACCAAAAGAGTAAGGGAAGTGGGAGACACATGGTAAAGTGGTTGCGGAACCCGACGTGAATGGGGGCAAGGTCCTACTTACCATGTGCTCCTTGGAGACGTGTTTTGGTTAAGGGACCAAACATGAATATTAGGATGGGCCTGTAGGGAAGTGCCCAGGCTCTCCTACGTATCTCATAAGGATTAGAATCAATCCATACGTAGTTCTTGGGGGTTCCTTTTAAAGTCATGTAGGACAAGAAACAAGAGGGATAATTCTCATAACAGGGCGCACGTGGTGTGGCTATCGCAAACCTAATGTGAATGAGGACATAGTCCTACTCACCACTCCACCCGGTCATGTGGTCAAGTTCACAAAGGCGGGATAGACACGATGAATTAGCGGCCAAGCTGGACCCAAAGAGGCGTGCAGGTCTAGCCCTCGCACCAAAAGAAGCGGTATTTGATTTATCTTGTTTATTCTTGAAGGTATAGGGTTTTTCATTTGTGGAGAGATCGGCCTAGGGTAGAAACTCCTGGAATCACCAAAATAATAAAGCCATATATAGGCATTGAAAAGTTTTATGGTAATGGACCAATACCCAAAGTGATTCCCCCTATGGAGAGGTCATCACAATGCAGTTCTGTTTTTCGTCATGCGCCCGGGACGATATCATCTAAGTTTATAGTCATGTGGTAGGACCAATCAGCACAGTTTAAGGTCGTATGGCTTGGACCTGGGGGAATACACACGATGCGATAAGGCGCACCAAATGTAGATGAGTACATATGTAACGCCCCGACCCTAGTTACCCAGAGTCGGTGCATTATTACATAACATTGGCATGATCATAAGAAAGATCAAATCTCGAAAGACCGATTGGTTTAGTAGCCTTGGAAACACTAGATATATTCATAAGTTTTACATTACATCATAAAATGAAAAACTACTACAACAACATAATGTCTCCATAATTCACACTCATATCCCCACATAATATCCCTGCAGGTCATTCATAATTTACTTCTTCACTTCCTGGGAAAAATAAAACATAGAAAAGGGGTGAGCTCAAATACCCAGTAAGGATAACAATATAGCGGAACATTCAAAAATTAGCATAAACATTTAAGGCAATGAATTACTAAAACAAAAGCCTTTTAAACATGAACTTCAACATAGTATGGCAAAAGTAAAATGAAATAATGCCATTTACTTGTTCACATGGATATTCTTCTAATCGAATAATCACATGCAATATCAATAAACACTTTCATAATGTTGGAATGCATAATGCTGAACTTTAATTTCTTTGTCAAGGCCTCATCCCAAGACCTTGGGGATAACTGTAACCGGAACCCAACCCGGAGTGCCTCTAATAACCGGACACCAACCCGGAGTGCCTCTAATAACCGGACACCAACCCGGAGTGCCTCTAATAACCGAAGACCAAACCGGAGGGCTTACTTTTACCAGTCCCTAACCTGGAGGGCTTACTTTTACCAGTCCCCAACCTGGAGGGCTTACATTAACCAGTCCCCATCCTGGAACATACTTGTCCAACACATTCATATGAAGTAAAGGTTGAAATATAACATAAACATTCTTATTGGAACTAGCATACGAAATGACAATACTTTACTCATAAACCATGAATGCTATATAAATGACACATCTACAGTCAAACATATTACAAAACTTCATTACAATATGGAAGTTTTAAATCATAATAAATCAACTTCAAATAATCTTAAAATCCATCAAAGGATGTTGACATAGATGAAAATGTTTTTTTTAATTATTGACAGAAATATCCCTTTTTCATGAAAACATTTTAATGTTACACAATTTAGAAAGTAAGGAATTTAAATACATTTTTCAATCAAAGTATCCCATACCACTTTGAAACTTTTGAATAGAATTAACACTTTTAAAACATTAATTTTCATATAAATAAATCCTTACAAACCATTTTGAAAACATGGACATAAATGACGATGATTTAGAAGAATAAATATTTAAAACATTTAAAATGATGTTTTAGTAAAAGTTCCCTTTGAAATAATCCCTTTGAAAACTCTTTTATGAAATATGGACATGGATAGTAAATATGTCCCTGTAGATACTTACGTAAAGACAACCTCGGATATTAAAGAGATTGTGTAGTAAACCCTTATCAATTTGGTAACTTATGAAACATACAACCCATGAAAGAGGTATCATACAATTAAAATGTAAATACACATAAGGTAATGTGTATTACACAAAGAATACAATTATGGGAAGTACATACACCACACAAAAGATAATAGTGGAAATATGGCATGAATCTCACAGAAATAAAGAGTGAGATGAAAACCCCTTACCACGTTAATCAACTGAGTCGTATGGCCAAAAGTTAACAAACACCAAATTATTTATAGAATAACATGAATATAAAGATAATCATGATAATATATATATCAAATTCCAGTACACAATACACCACTTTAAATAATTTAGTGGCGAATAATGGAAATCTCACGGAATTGAATGTGAGATAAAAAAATCCCTTACCTTGTACTTTTCCTTTGTTGGGGTAGGTTAACATCCTGTATAATGGTGAAATAATTGTTACTAAATTATACAAGAATCATATACATTAATATGATATCATATATGATCTTTTAATATTGATTTGATAATAATATCTTAGTATTATCGTTGTTTCGGGTGTGAACATACTTGTTTTCTTTTGTATGTTTTGTTACGTAAGACATGTTTGTAAATGATAGGTTGTATATTATTCATATCCAGAATGATATCAAGTCCTTAAACATCATTTTTAAATCATCAAATGATAATTATACTTGAATGGATACGATGGAGAATGAATCTCATCGCGTTCGTGGAGACGGTAGTCCGTACGTACGCACGAGCGATAATATCATTTTTTTTGATATTAAAATAATATATAAATGGATGGTATATCATATATACAGAATCATTAACATGTTATATTTATTATTTACATGAGTTACATATCATTATTATACCCATACAAAATAATAATATATTGAATAACAACTACACCACGACGTGGAGACGGTAAGCCTTACGTACGCACGTATGGTGACATGTTATTCAAAGGGTGGATAGAATACTGAATATGGTTGTACCATATTATTAATAACATCACAGTATATATATGATACTGGAGTTATTATTTTAGAATGGTAACAACAAAGGAAGAAGAAGTGGAAGAAGAAAGGAACTTGAAAAGTGGTGGTGAAAACATTACCTCTTCTTCGGGTTCTTCCTTTTGATGTGATCAAAAGGGATCCTTAGGTTTGCTTTCTGATAAAACTAAAGCCTCTAGATTGTAGTGAGGGATGTTGGGAGAGTATTTGGGCAGAGTTTGGCCGAACCAAAAGGCTTTGAAGGTGTGAAGAAATGAGAAGGAGGAGTGCCCTTTTATAAGAGGGGTGAGGGGCACCTTTGGAAAAGCTAGAGATATTAGTTTATAATAAATTAATATTCGGTTTCCAATGGCTCTAAAGTTGAATATTAAATGGTTAAGGTGAGGATGGGTCGAACACAACTCAACCAATAGAATTTAGACAGGTTTGGGTACTTATATTAACCTTATCTTTAAGTATTAACTCTAAGTTAATTAGTTTCACTTTTACAATGTCTCTTTGTATTTTTATATAATATGGTTAATAAACTTACTATATACATCCAAGCGACCCCCAAGTGGTCCATTAATGATGAGCCTATCATGATATAAGTCTCTTGTCCGAACCTTAGATTTTTAAGAATTTAATATCAATTAATAATATAATATTTGTTTTAAGAACTCTTTTATGTCAATTTTGACACTATTCAATAGTTGATTTTTTTGAAACTCATAACAGATTTATTACTTCAAAAAAAGTCAATTAAATCAATCCTAATATATCATATTATCCTAGAAAATTATTTTAATTCATTAAAAGTTTCATATTGTATTTATTTGTGTATTTATAATATCACTTATTTTAATTTTTCACTATTATAGTAATTACTGCATCATCATTGTGTCATAAATAAAATAAATTATTTAATTTATAAAAATTATAAATAAAATATCATTATGTAGGAAATCTTTTTATCTTTCTAATGAATATTTATAATCTAAATTCCAACATATATAACCCTATGTAACAATTGTTTTTCTAAAAGATATATGCTTGTGTCATTTTTGTATTCATTTTATCTTAATTAAAATAAAGTGTCATTATCACTTACAAGTGGATCCATGGGGTCCCAAAATCGACCCAAAGATTCCCATGGTCGACCATGTTTCAACCAATAGGGTTAAGACACGTTTTAGGGTAATCTAGTATTATTATAATATTATTTTTTAACCCTTATTTACCGGATTTACCCTTAACCATGGTAAATAAAATATTTACCGCAGTAATTATTCAAAATGTCTAAAAATAAAAGATACCTATTTACACAATTTGAATATCCTGATTCCAAATATGGAATCCATTTTTCTAAATTCAAAACACAGAAGTGGCAGAAATTAATTTAAAATCGATTCCCGCTGTCAAAACAAAAAGCGTGTTTTTAAGATATAATAACTATCAAAAGATTGAAACTTGTTTATGTTCGGTTTAATTGTAAAATTATGTCCAATGACCAACATTATATTAAATTGTAAAAATATATTCTAAATATACTTTAAAACCACTCAAATTCATAATTTATCACTATTAATTATTTTGATTAAAAAAGTTGTTTTTAATTAAAATTTAGTAATTTTCACTATTCATCAAAATATTAAAGTTATCCGAAAGGTACCAAAATTTCACCTTAGGCTAAATTCGATATTCCGAATCCAAAAATGAAGTCCATTTTGAAATATAAAATATATATAATTTCAAAAATTAGGTATTACTATTCATAACGGCTAGTTTGATCGGTTGTGGTGTGTGTTAAAACTCGAAGTTGCGTACAACACACGCTACTGTTTTATTCAAAGGAAAGCGTATCGTGTAAGCTTGGGATGTTTCATTTTAAATTTTTTGATGTCCCCATTTAGTCAAAAAGTTTAAAATATTGTATTTAAAAAGGTTTCACTATTAAAATTTGATAAAAGTGCAATACTGAAAATGAATCTGTTCTTGCATTATGACTAAGAAACTCATAATATGGATTCTAAAATTATAAGGATTATATATAGTTAAAAATGTAGTTAATGCTATTCATGACCTCTTTTAATGGATTTTTTTTGTAAGTCATGGTGTGATTGAACTTGGTGTTACGTGTAGTGCAAGATATTGAATTATTTTGAAGAAATAACACACTATGAAATCTTGGGGTGTTACATTCTCCCATCCTTCAATAAATTGTGTCCTCGCAATTTGAAATTGTTCTTCGAAAATAAAAGGTTGAAAATAGAAAATATATTTGTGTGAAAACCCACATCGGAAATTGGGTTACTAAAATTTAGTCTAAATATGAGGAAAAGAGAAATGAAAGGGTCACCAACAAATTATGATCTTGATTAGGAGAACATTGGTGGCAATTAGAGACATATAATTGGAGGAAAAACGTAAATATTTATAGGTAGTGATTGAGGTCATCAATCACAAACAAGTATAAAATTGAGGTCCTTAAACTCATCAATCTATGATGATTTGAAGTACCATCGGTTCAACTAAATATAGGGTATTGGGATAACACATTTATGACGTTTCAAAATATCTTAGTTGAAATCCCACATCGAAAAATGAATTAATGAGGCCTCTATTTAAAACAAAGAGTGGAAAGTATGAATATTACCGAAAATAACACATACTAGGGTTCCATGTAGGAAAATATGGATATGGAGGAGAAATCTAACCATCAATTATCTGATGGAGAGTGGTAGAGAGCATGGCTATGAAAAGGCCAAAAATCCCAAAGCCATAAATTAGTGATGATTTAAGGTACCATCTAGGACAACATTTTTGTTCTAAGTTCCTTTTATTAATGTTGAGGAATTTATTTATGAGATTGGCTAAGATCATAAAGAGATATACTTACATTATAATTAGAGTTTTATCCATTAATAAATTTCTACCACAAACTCATCTTTCACTCTAAAAGATAATAGAACGTAAAGAAAATTTCTATTTATACTATTCGTACAGGGTTCCAAAATAAATGAATTTATAATTCATCTACCAGATCTTTTAAAAAAACTACATTATTTAATCCAGGACATATCGTGGGCCAATGGTAGGTGATACCCCTTTTCGCCCTTCGGTTGCAGGTTCAAGTCTCGCAGCCTTGCCGGACGCGACGGGTTGTCGCCCGACCTCCGGGTTGTCCTTTTATGGCAATCCAAAATAATCCAAACTATAACTATCCAAAATACTTCTTTCCAAACTCACAGTCCAACATTTATAAAGAAGGTAAACATAATTTAGATCCTTTTTACCCCGTAATAGCATATGAATACCTTCATCATGTATTCTTTTAATACAATGAAACATCCTGAATTACCATATTTTTTATTGATTACATCCATTCTCCCTTATTCTATATAGAATGCTGAATATACTTCATCAATCCAAAAAAAATTTTAAACCCCAACAATGATGGAATATACAAATCATTAATCAGTTCCAAGGTAGTCAAGAATATCCAATATAATTTTTCCAAAATAATCATGTATTATTTGAAAATCACTACCTCGGTATCAGAACTATATTATGGTTTATCATTCTCTCAACCATATATTTTCCAAAAATTTATCCTGCTATTGAGTCACTTTTCTTTGTTCCACACAATCTCAAGTCCTTAATGAAATAGTAATGCAGTACAATCCTTATATACTCCATAATCATTATAACAAGTACATTGTTGATACAACACTCAATTGACATACTCAACATAAGAACTCTAATCATTCCTCTTCATCTGTGGTTGTATCATAACTTGATTATTATCAAATAACATCATTTGCGGCATAGTCTGATGACTAGGACATAGGTTCGCGTAGTGTCCAAACTCCTTGCAAATGAAGTTTTGTACATTTGAAACCATTTTCTTACCCTTACATTCATGTACTTTGTGCCCTTTTCCTCCACACTTATAACAAACTCCCATTCCTTTCAGGCAAGTTCCAGGGTGTTTCTTTCCACAGTTACCACATATGGGAAAATTCTTCTATTCCCTCTTCCCTTTATCCATCTTTCTCTCTTCTATACTTTTCTTCTCTTGCTTCCCTTCAAAGCCATAGGACTCAGTAAACTCTTTACTTATCTTATCAACACATGATATTATTTCTTCATATGATGATAATACATGGGAGACTATTTCTCTTATAAATTCTAGCTTAAGACCATGAAAGATATGATCCTTCCTTCTCTTTGGATCATGTGCATTATTGGAGTTCTCATTCCTTCTACTGGGCGCCATTTCTAAACAATGGCCTACACTAGATTAGTTTATGAATAACAATACCTAACCCCAAACTTGTAAAACACATAACATAAATTAAATAGTTTATGGATATAATCCCTAATCATAAAAATGTTTTCTTTGAGGAATTATATACTCATAAACCCTTCATAATTATTTGTAAAGAAAATGAGAGTTATCCTAAGCATATCCCCCGGGAGTGTCGTAACCAAGAGTGCAGCATGGCCCGTTGTCGTGCACCAGTTCCCGTTCAAGTCTAGCTCAAAGCGGTGTTTTCGGGTTTTACCCATAGGTACATCTGTGCCAGAGCCACCTCTACCTGCTCGTATCCAGACAGGGATGTATTGCTCGGAAAACTCACAAAATCTCTACAATACCAAAATTCTAGGAAGTTCTTCTATACTAAACCTCAAAGTTTATCTTAGGTCTATGTGCTCTAATCAGAGTTTATCTAAATCTAGCTTCCAAGGATTGTACTAAACCTCCTCTGATACCAACTGTAACGCCCCGACCCTAGTTACCCAGAGTCGGTGCATTATTACATAACATTGGCATGATCATAAGAAAGATCAAATCTCGAAAGACCGATTGGTTTAGTAGCCTTGGAAACACTAGATATATTCATAAGTTCTACATTACATCATAAAATGAAAAACTACTACAACAACATAATGTCTCCATAATTCACACTCATATCCCCACATAATATCCCTGCAGGTCATTCATAATTTACTTCTTCACTTCCTGGGAAAAATAAAACATAGAAAAGGGGTGAGCTCAAATGCCCAGTAAGGATAAAAATATAGAGGAACATTCAAAAATTAGCATAAACATTTAAGGCAATGAATTACGAAAACAAAAGCCTTTTAAACTTGAACTTCAACATAGTATGGCAAAAGTAAAATGAAATAATGCCATTTACTTGTTCACATGGATATTCTACTAATTGAATAATCACATGCAATATCAATAACCACTTTCATAATGTTGGAATGCATAATGCTGAACTTTAATTTCTTTGTCAAGGCCTCGTCCCAAGACCTTGGGGCTAACTGTAACCGGAACCCAACCTAGAGTGCCTCTAATAACCGGACACCAACCCGGAGTGCCTCTAATAACCGGACACCAACCCGGAGTGCCTCTAATAACCGGACACCAACCCGGAGTGCCTCTAATAACCAGAGGCCAAACCGGAGGGCTTACTTTTACCTGTCCCTAACCTGGAGGGCTTACTTTTACCAGTCCCCAACCTGGAGGGCTTACTTTAACCAGTCCCCAACCTGGAACATACTTGTCCAACACATTCATATGAAGTAAAGGTTGAAATATAACATAAACATTCTTATTGGAACTAGCATACGAAATGTCAATACTTTACTCATAAACCATGAATGATATATAAATGACACATCTACAGTAAAACATATTACAAAACTTCATTACAATATGGAAGTATTATATCATAATAAATCAACTTCAAATAATCTTAAAATCCATCAAAGGATGTTGACATAGATGAAATTTTTTTTTAAAATTATTGAGAGAAATATCCCTTTTTCATGAAAACATTTTAATGTTACACAATTTAGAAAGTAAGGCATCTAAATACATTTTTGAATCAAAGTGTCCCATACCACTTTGAATCTTTTGAATGGAATTAACACTTTTAAAACATTCATTTTCATATAAATAAATCCTTACAAACCATTTTGAAAACATGGACATAAATGAGGATGATTTAGAAGAATAAATATTTAAAACATTTAAAATGATGTTTTAGTAAAAGTTCCCTTTGAAATAATCCCTTTGAAAACTCTTTTATGAAATATGGACATGGATAGTAAATATGTCCCTGTGGATACTTACGTAAAGACAACCTCGGATATTAAAGAGATTGTGAAGTAAACCCTTATCAATTTGGTAACTTATGAAACATACAACCCATGAAAGAGGTATCATACAATTAAAATGTAAATACACATAAGGTAAAGTGTATTACACATTGAATACAATTATGGGCAGTACATACACCACACAAAATATAATAGTGGAAATATGGCATGAATCTCACGGAAATAAAGAGTGAGATGAAAACCCCTTACCACGTTAATCAACTAAGTCGTATGGCCAAAAGTTTACAACCACCAAATTATTTACAGAATAACATGAATATAAAGATAATCATGATAATATATATATCAAATTCCAGAACAAAATACACCACTTTCAATAATTTAGTGGCGAATAATGGAAATCTCACGGAATTGAATGTGAGATAAAAAAATCCCTTACCTTGTACTTTTCCTTTTTGGGGTAGGTTAACATCCTGTATAATGGTGAAATAATTGTTACTAAATTATACATGAATCATATACATTAATATGATATCATATATGATCTTTTAATATTGATTTGATAATAATATCTTAGTATTATCGTTGTTTTGGGTGTGAACTTACTTGTTTTCTTTTGTATGTTTTGTTACGTAAGACATGTTTGTAAAGGATAGGTTGTATATCATTCATATCCAGAATGATATCAAGTCCTTAAACATCATTTTTAAATCATCAAATGATAATTATACTTGAATGGATACGATGGAGAATGAATCTCATCGCGTTCGTGGAGATGGTAGTCCGTGCGTACGCACGAGCGATAATATCATTCTTTTGATATTAAAATAATATATAAATGGATGGTATATCATATATACAGAATCATTAACATGTTATATTTATTATTTACATGAGTTACATATCATTATTATACCCATCCAAAATAATAATATATTGAATAATAATTACACCACGACGTGGAGACGGTAAGCCGTACGTACGCACGTATGGTGACATGTTATTCAAAGGGTGGATAGAATACTGAATATGGTTGTACCATATTTTTAATAACATCACAGTATATATATGATACTGGAGTTATTATTTTAGAATGGTAACAACAAAGGAAGAAGAAGTGGAAGAAGAAAGGAACTTGAAAAGTGGTGGTGAAAACATTACCTCTTCTTCGGGTTCTTCCTTTTGATGTGATCAAAAGGGATCCTTAGGTTTGCTTTCTGATCAAACTAAAGCCTCTAGGTTGTAGTGAGGGATGTTGGGAGAGTATTTTGGCAGAGTTTGGCCGAACCAAAAGGCTTTGAAGGTGTGAAGAAATGAGAAGGAGGGGTGCCCTTTTATAAGAGGGATGAGGGGCACCTTTGGAAAAGCTAGAGATATTAGTTTATAATAAATTAATATTCGGTTTCCAATGGCTCCAAAGTTGACTATTCAAAGTTTAAGGTGGGGATGGGTCTAACAAAACTCAACCAATAGAATTTAGACAGGTTTGGGTACTTATATTAACCTTATCTTTAAGTATTTACTCTAAGTTAATTAGTTTCACTTTTACAATGTCTGTTTGTATTTTTATATAATATGGTTAATAAACTTACTATATACATCCAAGAGACCCCCAAGTGGTCCATTAATGATGAACCTATCATGATATAAGTCTCTTGTCCGAACCTTAGATTTTTAGGAATTTAATATCAATTAATAATATAATATTTGTTTTAAGAACTCTTTTATGTCAATTTTGACACTATTCAAGAGTTTATTTTTTTTAAACTCATAACAGATTGATTACTTCGAAAAAAGTAAATTAAATCAACTTAATATATCATATTATCCTAGAAAATTAGTTTAATTCATTAAAAGTTTCATATTATATTTATTTGGGTATTTATAATATCACTTATTTTAATTTTTCACTATTATAGTAATTACTGCATCATCATTGTGTAATAACTAAAATAAATTATTTAATGTCTAAAAATTATAAATAAAATATCATTAAGTAGGAAATCGTTTTAGCTTTCTAATGAATATTTATAATCTAAAATCTAACATATATAACCCTATGTAACAATTGTTTTTCTAAAAGATATATGCTTGTGTCATTTTTGTATTCATTTTATCTTAATTAAAATAAAGTGTCATTATCACTTACAAGTGGATCCATGGGGTCCCAAAATCGACCCAAATATGCCCATGGTCGACCATGTATCAACCAATAGGGTTAAGACACGTTTTAGGGTAATTTAGTATTATTATAATATTATTTTTTAACCCTTATTTACCGGATTTACCCTTAACCATGGTAAATAAAATATTTACCGCAGTAATTATTCAAAATGTCTAAAAATAAAATTTACCTATTTAAAAAATTTAAACATCCTGATTCCAAATATGGAATCCATTTTTCTAAATTCAAAACACAGAAGTGGCAGAAATTAATTTAAAATTGATTCCCGCTGTCAAAACAAAAAGCGTGTTTTTAAGAGATAATAACTATCAAAAGATTGACACTTGTTTATGTTCGGTTTAATTGTAAAATTATGTCCAATGACCAAAATTATATTAAATTGTAAAAATATATTCAAAATATACTTTAAAACCACTCAAATTCATAATTTATCACTATTAATTATTTTGATTAAAAATTTTTTTTTTAATTACAATTTAGTAATTTTCACTATTCATCAAAATATTAAAGTTATCCGAAAAGTACCAAAATTTCACCTTTGGCTAAATTAGATATTCCGAATCCAAAAATGATGTCCATTTTGAAATATATAATATATATATTTTCAAAAATTAGGTATTACTATTCATAACGTCTAGTTTGATCGGTTGTGGTGTGTGTTAAAACTCGAAGTTGCGTACAACACACGCTACTGTTTTATTCAAAGGAAAGTGTATCGTGTAAGTTTGGGTTGTTTCATTTTAAATTTGTTGATGTCCCCATTTAGTCAAAAAGTTTAAAATATTGTATTTAAAAAGGTTTCACTATTAAAAGTTGATAAAAGTGCAATACTGAAAATGAATCTGTTCTTGCATTATGACTAAGAAACTCATAATATGGATTCTAAAATTATAAGGATTATATAAAGTTAAAAATGTAGTTAATGCTATTCATGACCTCTTTTAATGGCTTTTTTTGTAAGTCATGGTGTGATTGAACTCGGTGTTGCGTGTAGTGCAAGTTATTGAATTATTTTGAAGAAATAACACACTATGAAATCTTGGGGTGTTACAACATATCCTCATACCATCACCAAGCGCGATTTTGGGAGAGGAGCCTCGGGCCAAGGAGCCAACGAGGGTCCAATAATCATGGAGGCAGGAGACACTAGCTTCCAGATGAGGTGGGCTCGAAATGCAATGTCTAGGTGACTCCTAATTTCCAATTGGGATGAGGGTCAAGCTGCGCATGATCCTTAGAGAAAACCCAAGCATATACTCTTGGCGCTCAGATCACGGGATCCCTGAGAGACGCTGTCACGCAGCTTTGTCCGCCTGAGGTGTGGAAATGCACGGAGGGTTAGTGCCAGGAGTGTCGAGAATCCACCTTGACATGATGGGGTGGAACATAATGTGAATCATGAAATAAACATTCTGGGCCTAAAGGATTCGGTGTGATGACCGAGGACTACTGCTGACCGTGTTCTCAATCCAGCATCCTATCGTGTTAGCCTAAAATGGGGACAAAGAAATGAGCATCGACCGCTGACCATGTTTTCAACATGGGATTTGTATCAATTTATTGTCTGAAACCCTCAGGGGTATTGGGACGTGATGGTAGGAGATCCCTTAGGCGTTGTATCCATGCCATTCTTGGGGGTCCCTCTAGGTGTGAAAGATAATGGGGTCCGAATGAAAGGGATAATGAAGCTTGAAAAGTGGACAAAAACTTTCCTATGTCGAATCTGACACTCCAGGTCCTAGACCAGAGTACTCTGAGAACATTAGCGGACCACTGGAAATGGTCTAAGGGCTCAGTTTGAGAGCAGCCAAAAGATGGAGGATTCCCGAGAGTAGGGGGCATGGTGCCAAAAACCCTGTACCACACCTATATATCCCGCTGCGGGGAGGGACAAGCCAAGTGACTGAGGTGACCGAGAGACAGTTGGATCTCTTAGGATATGGGGCTAGACCTAAAACCTAAACGTTCAGGCAGTCCTACGTATCCTACAAGGATGCAAATCCAGCTGCACGTAGTTCTAGAAGCACAGTTTATCGTCATGTAGGATGATGAGAGGCATTTCATCCAAGAATGTGCACGGCACGCCGGGTAACCCATGGTGAATGAGGACATAGTCCTACACTACACCACACACTCTAGGTAAGGACTAGGCTAAGGGGGGCGAGAGGGCCAAGGGGCCTGAGGCTGGGCCTCGGTCAGGAAGGCCTGACCAGCTTGCAGTTTAACATCTTTCAGTTAGGACGAGCATGCAGTTTAAGGTCATCCTGGTCCACAAGGATCTTAGTTTAAGGTATTAGAACTCGGAACACAAGGGCCCAGATGTAGGGCCAAATGTAGTTTAATGTTGTGATGGACCAAATGCAGTTTAGGGTCATGCAGGACCAGGTGTAGTTTAGAGTCATGCGGGACCGTTATCTTGTTTAAGGGAATGGGGGACCCCGTAGGGTCAAGAAAATACATCTTGAGGAACTTGGAATTGGTGGGAGGTGTGATACACTCACCATCCATAGTCACCAGGGAGTACGCACCATTGGGATAGACCATATGGACAATGAAATGCCCCTCCCATTTGGGCTCCAACATTGTGTGGTTTCCTGTCGGGAATCATTGGTGCCCTTAGAGCCAGTAACAGATTGCCTTGCAGGAAAGATCAGAGGCGAACCCTCTTATTGAAATCTTGAGCCATCCAACTCTGATGACTTTACAGGTTGTGCATGGCAGAAGCCTATTCTCGTCCAGTGCTTCCAATTCAGCTAGATGACTTTCGACAACTCTATCTGGCGTTTGATGGTCATAGACTACCGTGCGCAATGAGGGAAACTGAATCTTGATGGGACGGACGGCCTCGGCTCCGTACACCAGGGAATACAGGGTAACCTGGGTGGAATTATGATCTGTTATCCGATAAGCCCAAAGGGCGTTGGGTAGATTGTCTGACTAGATTTTCTTGTTCTGACCAACCATTTTTTGCAGAATGTTAGAGAGTGTTTTGTTAAACGCCTCGATCGGTCCATTTCCATGCGCGTGATAGAGGGAGGTATTGTTAGACTGAATGTTGTACATGGTGTAAAATTTATTCAGCTCGGCCGCTCGGAAGTTGGTTCTGTTATCCATGAGGATAGAGTGAGGTACTCCAAATAGATAAATGATATTGGAACTCAGGAAGTCAGTGATAGAACGGGCTTTGTCTTCCTTGAGCGGAATTGCCTCTGCCCACTTGGAAAAGAAATCCGTAGTGGTCAAAATGAACTGGCATTGGCGAGCGGTCTCCGATGGGTAAGGTCATGCGACATCCAATCCCCAGACTGCAAAGGGCCAAGAATAATTGGTATTATTGAGGGGCTCCGGTGGCCTATGCACAAAGTTAGCATGAACTTGGCACGCATGACACCTCTTGGCATACTCGATGAAAGCATAGATCATGGAGGGCGAGAAGTACCCCAGCCTCCGAATCTGGTGAGACAACATAGACTCGGCCTGAATGGCGCCACAAGAACTATCATGAACCTCTTGCATGACCTTCGAGATCTTTACTCCTTGAAGGCAACGAAGGATAACACCTTCAAATCTGCGTCTGTAAAGGATTTTCTCAGGGCTGGGACTGCTCTGAAGGGTATACTGCATTACACGACGTCGGATTCGCTCGCACTCATCCTGGTCTGACAGAAGATTACCATGTTGGAGGTATTCAACCAAGGGTGTCCTCCAATAAATAACTATTTCGATCACCGCACCTGGGGATCCTGGCGTAGGGGCACCAGTGGTAAGATGGTTCACTCGTGGGCCGTGATCATTCTCTGGGGTAACAAGAGCAATGAATCTCTAGTACCCCATGCGGATAATCAGGTCGTCCTATTCGGGCTCTGCAAGTGATGCGGCCAGGCTGGACAATGTATCTACTCAACCATTCTGTGACCAGGGAATATGAACGACTTCCATCCGAGAGGGGAACTCAGCCATTAGATGGAGGGTGCACTCGATCAATGGCACGAGTTCCAACTTTCTGACAATATTATCACCATTAACCTATGATTAGCCAATAAAAACACATATTTTGATTACATTTTAATGGTATTATATTTTATGTTTTGATCATATGGGCCTGAGTTAGTGGATTTTAATTTTGAACATCCATTCTCATCATTTGTGAACTTCATGCCTAATATGCACCATTTTAGGCCCAATTTTTCATCTGATTTTAATGAATGTAATTATCCTTATTTTAATTTGATATTTTGGGAAATGGATATACAAATAAATACGATCATTTTTAATTCAGGGATCAATGGATGATTCATAAAGGATAATAGGGATATTTGGCGATGAATAGAAACAATTCTGGAGAAGGATGATTGGATATCATCCCACTGATGGGAATGTGGAGACCAAATTATAGGGCCAATAAGTCCCAATTTCTTGGGTGGCTAGAGGACATATATAGGAACAAATATGTCTTCTGGATCCAGTGCTAATTTGTCCTAAATCGTGGTTATTAAGGTGGCACAAATTGAAGATTCAATTCTGGGATAGATTCTGCGGCCCAGAAGAACAACCCACTCTTTATATCATATCTCTCGAATGACTTATTATTTTGGGCATAACTTTTATAGGATGTTATGTTACATCCGGGGATTCATATATGTATACTATGGCCCACTCAAATTAGGCCTTCTAGATGGTCCTTTTGGTGTGTCTTTCCAGTGAATGAAAGCTGGCTGCAACTTTGAGTCAAGAAGTTCAAAAGTCTCTCTACATTAATGTTCCACCCACCTCTCCGCATCAAAATTAATTAATGGCCCATGAGATGTTTGGGAGCTCGGCCCAAGCTTCATGTTTTCTTTTTTAATAGAGTAGTGGTGGAGTATTTAGGGATCTTGGATGCTTTGTTTCATTGTAATTTTTTGTTGTCCATTTGATGTTTTAATTGTTCTTCATTCTCATGTAAGTTGTTTGAATCACATTAGTTCTTAATAAAGGTTTTTTATTTTATCTTTTTCTATTCTTTTTATAATCACAGTGATATCTTTTCTTCAATGTGTGAATTTATTCACACCAAATCTTGTGAAATTTATCACACAACGATGGAGTGATCATTTTTGATGTTGTTGTTTTTGCTTCATCAATTCCGCCCCTATGAGTCTACTTTCCGCTTCCTTTGAGATCATAGATTCAATGGAGGGATAAAACCTTATGGGTTGGTCCTAGGAAATTTCATGGGGAAGAATGGAAGTTATTTTATGATCTAAAATTATGTAATCATTTCATTAATTTACGATTTCCATTTGATGATTAATTTCTTCTTCATCTTCGAAAACTTTAACAATGACACATATCGAGTGCTAGTACGATCCAATTCCTTGGAGTGATCATTAAAATGATCCTCTAAGTGCCTTGGTGATTATCCTTGTAATTGTGTATGGATTAAATTGGTGAATGATTTTGAGGAATTATATCATTTTGGGGATACGTCTTGAATCAGTGAATGGAAGGTCATAAGAAAATAAATACATCCAATCTAACCCTAGTAACAACTTAGGATCAACTAATCTGAATTAATTTTTTTAGACTAAGTAATTGTATGTTTTAATTTATTTTCTTAAAATTAAATAATTAGTTATTCAAATCAAATCAATCCAAATATTTGGCCACTCCATAGCCAAATCCTTCCAAAATCAGAGTGTCTCTAGGTTTCTTCTTCGGTCCATGTGGATTCGACCCCTACCTGTACTACAATGACCGCATACTTGTAGGGTAAATTTGGGCGCAACCAAATTTTGGCATCATTTCCAAGGACCCAAGTAAGTTACCTTAGACACACATCTTCTTTTATCACCCCACATTCTCTATTCTCACCCCCATCCCTATTATCTTTACCCATTTCTGTTTCTATTTGTCCTAAGAATCTAGAATCCAACTTTCTATCTTCACCAGTGGAGAATCTTCCAAATTATCTTGTCACAAACTCATGCTGGAATGAAATAGAAAATTAATATTTGAAAGCCATTAAATTAGAAAATTTATTTGATCAACTCTTGATTAATTGCCACACAGCCGATGATATGTACAATCAATGGGATGATGACTGTTTAAAGGATCAATTTTCAGCCATCTCAAGGTTTATTGAAGAGATTAAACTTAATGAAGTTCAAGATTTTCAAACTCCTATCCAGCCTAATCCACAAAAACTCCTTGAACAATTGTGTAATCAATTGGAAATAATGAGTTCTGAGGTATCATCATTGAAATTAGAACTACAATGCATTAATACTTGTGAGGAACTCATCCATACACCAACTGTTACTTCCGAAACCTTAGGTAGAGTGTCAGGTTTCCAAAAAAACTGTCATGAATTTATTAAAGAACCAACCTTTGGATTTGGGTTAGGGGAAGTCAATATATAAATTTTTTAAGTGTCTTTAAATCAGGAGGAAATTTATTTTTTGAATTCAAAAGAAAATAACTTGACATCATGGATTGATTTTTCTAAACGTGGCTCCATTAGTGAATTTTTAGGAACACCGATCATTGAAAAATTGGGAGGAATCCCAATCATTGAGCACATACCTACACATAGAATTCAACTGGACACTTTTGAGGATGAATCATGTTTTTATAAGGAAATAATTCATTCTAATGTCTTTGGAGAAGAATCTAATTTTCATTCAAATTTCCAATCTTCTTTAAGAAATTTCAATCAACATGAACTCAAAATCATTTTCCTTCCTTCCCCACTCAAGTATCCCATCATTTGTGATAAACAAGAGCTTGGGGTTTTCATTCATTCATCTCATGAAACACAGAAAGGGTGGTTGATCTTTTATTTATGAGGAAAGACTACAGAAGAAAAAATATCAACCATTTTTTATACTCCTTGGGTTTTCCCATTCATTTTAGCAAATAAGATTATTCATGGGTCAAATTCAAAACCTTCTTACCAACCACAACAGAGAATCATTCTTAATCATGTTTAAGTGGAGAAAGATGAGGTCATTAAAATTTTGAATGTTGGAATTGGATAAGTTGGGGGGTTCAAGTCGAGATAGTGATGTTAAACAAAAGCAATGCATGTGAGGCAACCCATGGTTTTTATGTTTTATTTCATTTAATTAGCACCTTATACTATTGACATGTTCTTCTTTTATGAGTATCGATGGGTATGAAATGGGAGTACCATATTCATCTGTGTCACATGGTGTGATCCCTGAGTAATAACTTACCCAGAAATCTAAAACAAGACAATGTATCATCAGTTTATTTTATTTTATTTATGTTTATGTAGGGTAAAAAAATTGGACTGTTGATTTGATCTTCTTTTATGAGTATGGATGGGTCTGAAAGGGGGGCACCATATTCATCTGTGTCATGCGGTGTGATCCCTGAGTAATACCTTACCCACAAATTTAAAAAGAATATAATGTATCATTAGTTTGATTTAAAAAAACAAAAAAAAACAGGGAAAACCATAAAAATGATGATGCGTGGAATTAAATAAATCGTTTTGTTGTTTGTTTTGTCTGGTTTATTCTTTTTTGTATGGTTCAAGGATAATTTTTGGTGATACATGTTCAATCAATGAGGTGCCTACATCCTCTAAGAGATCAAAGGATTAATCTGGAGCATCATGACATTCAACTTCAAAAACCAGGTGAATTTGTTCCATGTTTATCATTTTCAATTTTCTCTTTGAACACCTCTCCTACCCCCCCCCCCCTATAACTTTTTTTATTTAAGCACTGGGGATAGTGTTATTCTATTTTGGGGGGAGATTAAATAAAATATTTGATCTTGTGTGAAAAAAAATGCTTGGAAGGAAAATTTTCATTAGCCTTGAACATGATAACACACATTTCAAACTCTAAAATTGGATATCAAATAATTTTTCATGCCTTGATTCTTATTTTAATTCAAGTTTATGTTCATGTGTATAAATATTGGAATGTGTTGTTGTCTGATGTGATTTTTCACCGTTTATATTTTCATCCAATTATTTAAAAAAAACACAATGCACGTACTTTATGTTTTGGGGTATTAGTTTTAATTCTTGGGGTCAATAATAAATGGCATTGGGTTGGTGATCATTTCAATTTTAACATGAGTATTCAAAAAAATCAATTGCGCGTAGAGAAATGAATTGACCTAATGTGTGGCTTTCAGCACTTGTGGATCGTGACTCCAAAGTTGTCTGGCCCGGAGTTGGGAATTTTATCTCTATTTGTGGTAATTTGAATTTTTTTTATTGAGTTAACTCAAGATGAAGCCTGAGTATGTGAGCATCACTTGGTTCCCTAAGGTCATTGAGAATGGGAGTCATCGAAAAATTCTTGCTACATGGGTTCACTTGATTGAGTTCAATTTCAATTACCATGGAAGATTTGCAAAAAAAAAATCCAAAAAAATTAAATTAAAAAAATGAGTACTCATCTTACTATTACAAATTTTATTTCTCCTAGCGCTTCCATATTTTCTCCCCCGAATGAAAATGAACCCCCATGTCTATTGTGACACACAACACTTCATCATGCTTAATTGAATTTGGATGAAATATAGAGATGAATTTGAAGAAAGGAATGGGATTGTTCTTGAGATATGCCTATGGAAATAGATTGTTTTAAATTATTTTGATGGGTTTCATAATTTTTTGGTATGAGATCTTTGGGTGAGAAATGTCTATTAAAATGTTTTTGGAAAAGGTCATTCGAATTTCATTTCTGTGAGATATATTTTGCTCGTGACTTGAAAAACTCATGTTGGGGGTGTGATTAGCCAATAAAAACACATGTTTTGATTAAATTTTAATGGTATTAAATGTTAATTTTTTTTCTTATTGGCCTGAGTTAGTGGATTTTAATTTGAACATCCATTCTCATCATTTGTGCACTTAATGCCTAATATGCACCTATTTAGGCCCAATGTTTCATCTGATTTTAAAGAATTAAATGATCTATATTTTAATTTGATATTTTGGTAAATGGATTTAAAAATAAATATGAACATTTTTTATTCAAGGATCAATGGATGATTCATAAAAGATTAGGGGTATATTTGGCTATGAAAAGAAACAATTCTGGAGAAGGAAGATTGGATATCATCCACTGATGAGAATGTGGGGCCCACAATACAGGCCCAATGAAGTTCCAATTTCATGGGAGGCTATAATAGATATAGAGGAACAAATAAGTCTTCTAGAGCCAGTGATAATGAGTCCTAAATGGTGGTTATTAAGGCGGCCTAAGTCGAAGATTCTATTATGGGCAAGATTCTACAGCCTAGAAAAACAACCCACTATTTATATCATATCTCGCAAATGACTTATTATTTTTGGCTGAAATATTACAGTGTGTTAGGGATCATCCAGAGATTCATTTATGGATTCTATTAACAACTAAAATTATGCCTTCTAAAAGGTCTTTTCGATGCATCTTTATGGTGGATGCAAGATGGATGCAACTTCGGGGAAAGAAGTGGAAAAGTCTCTCTATATTAATGTTCCACCCACCTTTCCCCAACACAATTAATTAAAGGCACATGGGATTTTGGGGCCTCGTCCAAGGCTTCATTTTATTCTATTTAATTCAGTAGTGGTGGAGTATTTAGGGATCTTGGATTCATTGTTTCATTGTAATGTTTTGCTGTCCATTTGATGTTGTAATCGTTCTTCATTCTCATGTAAGTTGTTTGAATCACATTAGTTCTTAATAAAAGTTCTTCATTTTATCTTTTTCTATTTTTCTTCTTATCACTTTGATATCATTTCTTCAGGGTGTGAATTTATTCACACCAAATCTTGTGAAATTTATCACACAATGGTGGAGTGGTCATTTTTTGTTGTTGTTGTTTTTGCTTCTTCAATTCCGCCCATATGAGTCTACATTCCACTTCCTTTGAGATCAAAGAATCAATGGAGTGCTAAAACCTTATGGGATGTCCCTTGGGAGTTTCATGGGGAATATTGGATGTTATTTTATGATCTAAAATTCTGTAATAATTTCATTAATTTAAGATTTCCATTTTATGATTAATTTATTCTTCATCTTCACCAACTTTAATAATGACACATTTTGAGTGCTAGTACGATCCAATTCATTTGAGTGATCATTAAATAGATCCTCTAAGTTCATTGGTGATTAGCCTTGTAATTTTGTAGGGATTAAATTGGTGAATGATTTTGAGGAATTATATCATTTTGTCAATACGTCTTGAATTAGTGAAACAAACGTCATAAGAAAATAAATACATCCAATCTAACCCTAGTAACAACTTTGGATAAACACATCTCCATTAATTGTTTTAGACTAAGTAATTGTATGTTTTAATTTATTTTCTTTAAATTAAATCATTAGTTATTCAACTCAAATCAATTCAAATAGTTGGTCACTCCATAGCCAAATACTTCCAAAATTAGAGTGTCTCTAGGTTTCTTCTTCGGTCCCTGTGGATTTCACCCCTAACTGTAATACATCGACTGCATAATTTTAGGGTAAATTTGGACGCAACCAACCTGCCTGATGACCAGCTCAAAGCCCCCTTTCACATGCATATGGGGCACGTCAATCACGAGGGCCAGTTTGAGGCCAGTGATGAGGGCATGATATTCGGCCTCATTGTTAGTGCATCCCTCAGAAAATAGGTATGAAAATGGAAGGATGGCTTACTCTGGCGTGATGAAGATGATACCCAGGCCCACTCTTTTGATCCTAGGATTGTTGAGTATTCTACCGGTGGGGATCCGGGAGGCACCGTCAAAGTGCATCTGCCAGCATGGGATGGCATGACCGATTGACCGGATTACCTCATAAGGGAAACCTAGATCCAATGGCTAATCCGTGGAGGTTGGGTGAACAGATAAAAAATCTGCCAATGTCTGTCCTTTTATATCCTTCTGAGGTACGAACTTGATGTCGAACTGCTGGAGGATCACCACCCACCGCGCTAGTCAGCCAGTCAACATAGGTCGATTCAGCATGTACTTCAACGGGTCTACCCGAGAGACCAGCTGTACCTCATGGTGCTGCAAGTAGTGCCACAATTTCTGTACGGCGAATACGAGCACCAGGAAACTCTTCTCGATGGGAGAATATCTAATTTTTGTATCGAGGAGCATCAGGCTAAGGTAGTAGAGGTTGTTCTTTGTTCCTTCGTTGTTCTTCTAGGCGAGAAGTCCATCGAGGGATCGTTCCAGGGTGGTCACGTAAAGGACCAGCGGCTTCCCAGAGATGGGTGGCATTAAGATCGAAGGATGGAGCAGATACTTCATGATTTCCTCAAAGGTGGTATGACACTCTTCATCCCATTTATTGGTGGTGCCTTTATTCATGATCCGGGAAAAGGGCTTTCACTTGCAGTCCAGATTCTTAATGAATCGCCATATGTAGGCTAAGTGGCCTTAGAGACCTCGAAGTTCCTGAATATTGCTCGGGGGAGGCATATGGCTGATGGCCTTGATCTTCTTTGGGCTGATCTTGATGCCTCTATATCTGACAACAAATACAAGAAACATCCTAAAAGTTACCCTGAAGGCACACTACAACGGGTTCATCTTCAGGTGTCGGGAACGGAGGAAGCCGAACACCTAATCAAGGTCCTTGAGATGGTCCTGGCACTGGCAATATTTGACTACCAGATCAACCACGTAGAATTCCACCAGTGTCCCTATAATTGTCTTGAATATACGATTCATGGACCGTTGATAGGTGGAATCTGCATTCTTTAGGCAGAAGGGCATAACCTGGTAAAATAAAGTACCTTGAGGGGCCCTGAAGGCAGTGGACTCTTCATCCTTGGGGGCCATCCGGATCTGGTTGTACCCGGAATACCCATCCATGAAGGAGAGGTCTTGGAACCCAGCCATGGCATTAATCCACAACTCTGTCACCGGAAGGGGAAAATCATCCTTCGGACAGTGGCGATTGAGATCGCAGAAGTTGATACAGACCCTGATCTGTCTGTTTATCTTCTTGGACGGCACAATATTGGCCAGCCACCAGGGGTACTGAACTTCCTTGATTAGGTTTCCTTAAATAAGCTTGTCAACTTCAGCCTCAACCATGGCACTGTGAGAAGGGTGAATCTTTCTGGGAGGCTTCATGAACCTGCTATGGTTTGCTGGAAGGCCAATGTGGTGGACGGCTACCTGAGGATCTAGACCTGGTATCGCATCGTAACTCTAAGCGAACGCATCATGGAGCTGTCTGAGGTATTCTACATACTGTTGTTGCTCCTCGGGGGGCATGGCTGCACTGATCAATGTGGGTCTCAGATCCGCCTCACTACCAAGATTCACCTGTACCAATTCATCGACCGTGGTAGACACGCCTTCTTCAAAGGAAAGGGGAGCATACTCCAGATCCTCTTCCCCACTTGTGAAGGGATCTTCCACGGGGTGGGGGGGGGGAGGGAGGTCATTTCAAGGATACCAGTCCCTGATGGGAAGTTGGTGCTGGCTTGGGCGGCTGTGGTCATCACATTAAAAGACTCACATGCTACTCAAATCATAGTGATAAAGGCAGTTGATCCAATCCTATCTGGTCTTCGGCCCAAGGGGCCACGCTTGATGACATCAAAGCAGCAATGGTGTGTCGGCTTGAGCCGATTAATTCCAGCCTGGTAGAAGAGATAGTTATAATGTACTGTCGTTTCCATGAGCCTGATGTCCCAATAACGTATAGGGGTAGGAGGTTCCGGGATCACTTGAGCCTGGTTGGTGTAGGAGTATGAGGTGATTTTCCCCCATCGCTTGGACCGTTGAATATGACTTCCTATTGTACCCGAAACCACAAAACATTTCCCCTATCGGGGGTTTTGGCCTCCAACCGTTGGATTTGGAAGATGTAGGCGTCTTCCAAACCTGCCCAGGGGTCACTTGCGACAGTGGTGGGATTAACCTCACCTGCCAGGATTTTTTTATCCTTGCTCTTGTAATAGTCATCGTCCAGATAACGGGCTTCACAAGAGAAAAAAGGAGACGCATCTCCTTGTAGAAGGCCTACTTGACCATTATGGGAGTATTTGAGGAATTGGTGATATGATGAGGGGACTGTCGTGTGAAGGTGGAGCCATGGCCTACCCATCAAGGCATTGTATGAGCTGTCCTGAGAGACAACCATGAATTCGGTGCTGGAAATTAGGCCCCAGAACTGGGTCTTCAAGAAAATCTTGCCGACTGAAGTTTGCTCGGTTCTATTGTACATCGGAATCCTGAGGTCAGTGGGAGATAAATCATCATCAGACAGATCCATCATTTGCAGTGTCCGAGATGGGATTAGATTAATCCCAGAACCCATGTCAAAAAGAGAGTGGCGTACATCCATTCCATTAAACTGGCCGGTGACATACAATGGGCGATTGAGCCCCTGTATGGGAGCGTCTTCATATTCACCAGAGAATTAGATAACCTCGTGGCATTCGGCATTCTCAATTGCCTCCGCGTGGAAGTCTTCTACAACTTCTACCTCCGTTTTAAACTGGAGGGGTCTCCTTAGGGCCTTGGCGAGCGCCACACACATTTCAGATGAAAGTAGAAGAGCCTCAAGGATAGAAAGCCTTGCTGGAATTCCGTCCAGGTGCTTCAGAACACCATACATCCGGTACAAACGCGAGCCACTGCATACAAGAGGCTACTTTGTGATTGGAGGCATGACGGGCCCTACTGGCAGGGCCGGTGGCTGACTGGTACTGGTCACATCTCGTTGTTCACCAGTCAAACCCTAAAGAGAGGCTTCCGGGTTAGGACTAAAAGGCTGGGGTTGGCTGGTAGCAGGGCAGAGCTGGTCGCGGCAGGGCCGAGGTGGTTCCGCCTGATCCAGCAACACAAATGGTGGAGGTGGCGAACATGTCAACAGCAAATGAAGGGGTCGTGTGTGCTGAGCCCTATACTGGGCCTGCTGCCTGGTCTTAGTGGCATGCACGACTTGGCCTGAGGTGCCAACTGTCGTGCCCCAGTGATTCATGTATCCATGGTTCCGCCGATTTTGGTGACAACTGGGGACATTGGGAAGGTCTGTCTGGTGTTCCTCATCATCGGGAGACAAAAAGGGATTTACCAACTCTACGGTGTTAACCGAAGCGTACCCCAAACTATCACTCGAGGAGTCATCCATTACCGGGGAGAGTCTCGGAGGGATACCCAATTCAGGGGGCATGAAGTCGCCAAAAGTGTGGGATGACGACGACATTGGAAGGGCGCGTTCTTTCTTCTTGCACCACCACCGATTTCTCTTCTGGGAAGAGATAGGCTGGGATGACAATGTCGAGGTAGAAACCATAGCTTCTGAGGGATATGGATGATTCAGGCATGCGCAAATGATGCCATGGGAGCGAGAGACCATCCTGTGGGCCATCTAGTCGTTATAATTCCAGGACCCACGGTCGGAAACCTACTTCCATTCATCCTCGTCACCGCTATCACACTCTGATCTCACAAAGACACCTTCCACTTGTGCCGGGGCTGGGCCCAACCTAACTACATTGTTATAAATCTGGTCTTAGAGCCAGTCCTTAAACATGTAGCATCGTTGTATGGTGTACCAAGGGTTCGATGATAAGGGATGTAGTTGGGGTGAACAGTGAGATGCGCCTCTTCTGGCTTCCGGTACTCAGGCAGCCGCACAATTCTCTACTCCAAGGCACTATGGAAGTAACCAAGGACCTTAGCCTTGTTGAAAAAGTATATATGATTCATTCTATCTAGAAAGGGGGATCTTGGAGGTTGGCCCTGACGAGGGGTCGGGGGATCATGCAAAGGAGGGGGAGCCTAATTATCTCGCCTAGGTGGTGGCGGTGCTTTACGTGGAGGCGTCTGCTGATTTTGAGGTTGTCGCTACTGGGCTAGAGGTTGCACTCGTGGAGGTGGACCCCAATGGGGCTGCAGATCTGGACTCACTGGTAGAAACTCTAGCTTCCTGGGGGCCTCTATCTGGGCCACAGTTTTGGGAACAGCTCTAGCAGCTCTCCTTGTAGGGATTACAGGACGTAGTGGGCGTGCCTGACTAGCCTGTTGTAGGGCCTTGTCGTGGCGCTGAGCCTTGTCTGAGAAGTCTCAGAACCCTCCAGTGTAATTCTGAATGATCAAAGTAGGAACCAGATCATCCTTGACGTTCCCTATGCACATTGTCATTAATTTCTCTTGAGTTAGTGGCATGTCAAGGGAGAATGTGAGCCCCTTCCACCGGGCGATGAAGTCCGCAACTCACTCATCGGGACTTTTCTTGCACCTGAATTGGTCTGTGATGTTCGAATTCCGGGTTGGGGAACTGAACTGGTAGAGGAATTTCATGAGAAAGTCCTCCCAGCTAGTCACAGATTCGACATGGAGGTGGCTATACAAAACAAATGTCGGCCCTTCAAGTGTATGAACAAAAAAAGGATCTTGGCGGCCTCCTGCTGCACTGGAGTTCCTAAAATAGGCCCACACCTTGAGTTGAAGGGGGCCAGGTGCTGTGGCGGGTCTCCTGTCCTGTTAGAGGGGGAGAAAGTGGGGTTACCAAATCCTGGTGGGGTGGACATATCATCCACCCATGCTGAGTATGGCTTGTCTTCTAGTGGGATTGCCACCTGTCGAGTTTCCAGAGCTTCTAATTGGGCGATGAGTGCTGCCATCAGATCATCTAGATGTGGGTTCTTGTCCAGATGTGGGTCCCTAACCATAAGCGCATTGTCGGACCCTTCAATCTGGTAGTCAAGCTCAGCAGCTCGCGGGGCGGTTGGTGGAGCGACTCTTGGGGCAGCAGGAGGAACCCGAGCGGGGTCTCTGGGGTGATCACACCGCTCAAGAGGGTCTATGGAAACGTATCATGCCCTCTTGCCATGAGCTTCGGCCTCTCCTTTGTGAGAGATCACGACATTGTCGCAGTTGCCTAGGAGAATCTCGTCGAGGGGTAGTTGTTCCTGCCCCTGCTGACCCGACCTAGGATCACTATAGTCAGGTCGCCGCTCTACAATGCATTCTTCCAAGAGCTCATTGACCAACCACTTCTACTCAGTAAGATGTTGGTGCAGTGTGGACTCCTCAAGATCTTCCTCTGACTTTTGCACTGAGGCAGATTGGTCGGCGAGCTTGACTGACCCAACGTGCTCTTTACCCTTGACGATGTTCCAGATCCGTGTTAATGCCTCAGTGGGTGTGGGGAGACCTAGGAGGTTCATCTATGGGTGATTAATCCTCCCATATGGGTCCATTAGAGGACTGTCCTCAGGGGGTGAGTCCCCATCGAGAAGTTCCAAATCCTTCCCCTCTCTCGACAGGTCGGCAATGTTGACCACTGCTGCCCTTGGGGGTATGCCCTCATAACCGCTCAGTGAGTCAGGCTGTCGGATAATCACACTGAAAAGGAGGACAACATACTTCCCCAATCCATGGACGTGTGCGTGGGGGGTGTCTTCTTCGATAACATTGCGGAGTACTTGAAAAATCTGGACACATTGTTGTTGGAGGGCTATGTGTAGCCATGTGACTCGGGGTGCCGAACCGCGAGGAGCATGGCCAGGTTGACCCGATGACACTGCTCACTGATATCCTCGAGGTGTTCTTGACTCTCGGGATAAGGCACTTGTTGATGGAGAATATGGGAGTGAGTCACCCAGAGAGTCTGGCAGAAATATTCAAACTCTCCCAGGGTGAGCGATTCTGGTATATCAAAATATGATCCTGCGACCGGGAAAAACTTCTCAGGGATGTGGCCTACTGCGAGGAAGGTCCAGAAGCTCTATGAATTAGGTTCAGGATCTAACCCTTGATATCCCCGCTCATCAACCGAGAATGGCTGGGGAACTGGCAGTAGTGTCGAGGCAGGCTGATGGGCTGGTGGGCTGGCCAGTGGAGAATACTACGAGCAAGCCGATTGGCCGCCGAATCCTAATTCGTCCTCCAAGGGATGTAGTGTCTTCGCTGTCATGTCACAATAGGATGGGCCGGCGAACGGGCCCCCTATCACAGTTTCGGCGCTTGTCACGGGTGTTCCATGTCACGACTCTTCCGTCGGTCCCCAGAAATGTTCTCCACCATCTCTGACTGAGGTGGAAGGTTCTTCCAGAGAGTCCAATGGTAACTGAAAGTTTGATCCCTAAGGGTACTCCAAGTCCTCGTCCTCCTGGATATACTTTTGGAGGGAGGCGAGGATCATATAGATCTCGCATTCAGGGAGTACGTGGCTAATGTGTTGCGTCCATATCCCTGCCCTTGACTCATAGGACTGGGGGGAGGGCTCCATCGCCGAATCTTACTCCGCCTTAGAGTCAGAGAAACGGACCGGTCTGATTTTCATCCAGCCTTCCCTGGCGTTTCTCTTGCGGCGACGATGTACCACCTTCTTTCCCCTAGGTGGCTCCTCAGGGCAAGGATGATTCCCATCATGGATTCCTCTGGCTGTAGTGGTGCTGGGGCGGAGAGGATCGAGGGCCGGAGTGCAAGGAGCACCGAGGAAGATGTCGAAAGGGACATGAGGAGGACCTCCATGTAGATGAGTGACCGGACATGCAACAGCTCCATACTCGCGGTCTGTGCTGGGAGAAGTGACCCCATACCCAGTGTAGTGAGTGCAAGAAAGAGTACCAGCTAGAGCATTACTATCACGGGGAAGCCTTTTACCTTTGTGGAGGGTGGTGCCAGGCAGGGCTCCAGGCCCAGGTTGGAATAAGTGAGGAAAAATACCCCCTGAAATGGTGGAATAGAGTAGGCCTTCATGTTGGATGGCACTACCGCGAATTGGTCTGTGGTGGCCAATGCCTGTACCAGGAACCGGGAGTGTCAACCCAACATGCCTGGGGGCCAGTTGGGGCCTCGATCCAGGTAGGGCATGTAACTGCCCCTGCTCAATGTGCGTGGGGGTTTGATGATAGGAGTCATCAGTGGATCAAGCCACAGTGGTTGCTGACACTGATGCCCCAGGGCGGGCATCCTCTTCTACTCACGCCCAATGCTGGCGTTAGGTCAGATGGGTTGGAGTCAGTGGTGCGGGCACATGGATTGCCTGCTCTTCGGCTCAGGGTGTCGAGCAGCAGCGTCGACGCAGCTTAGCAGGAGCCCTTGCAATGAACCCCTGGAGCGGGTCCTCGACCGGGCGAACATGGACATCTCCCACATCATCGGAATAGGGAAGGGAGGTGTCGAGGCGTTCCGAGGATAGGCTCCCGAAATGGTTGAACGTCGGTGTGTGGCGTGGTGGGTCCCTATGTAGCCCTCGGGGGCGGCGATGGCAGTGAGGGGCAGCTGCCTCGAGATCCAATCAGTCTATGTCCCTGGTCGGGATGACCCCTAGCTTCTCGTACCTACGCACAAGGTTGTTGATCACCCTCTGTTGGATAATCTATGATAGAGGGAGGGGGCTTGAGCGCCCGGTAGTCGCGGCGGTCGAAGAAGCTATGGAAAAGGTGGGACCACGTTGTGTGGTCGCGTCGATACTGGCCATGCTCCTGCGCCAGTGGGCAGGTGGTGATCGAGCTTCGGATGCAGCGATCCGATTCTTGAAAGCATGAAGATGAACCCATTAACACTAGAAGGAAAAGGGAACGACGACCAATAGCCCAACATCATTCCGCCTTCTGTGGTCGATAAGAGGGATCCATGATGATGACGTCACAAAATGGAGTTCTCAACGTCCTGACCACCCCAACCCATGGCGGGATTCACGCCCTGGTGCTGGGTGCCCGGACCTGGTGACATGTTAATCTTCCGACACCCCAAAAGATACTGGTCTCCATATTGAGGAGAGTAGATTCACGTCAGGTTCACCATTTTCTATTTTAGATGCTTTCGTCGGGGCGCACACGCATCCGTCACGCAGGGGAGGATGCGGGGATTGTGGCCCCGCCTTCCCGCTTTCCAAAGGTGGGCGACATCCGTTCCTTGTTCAAGGACGTCTGCTCCTTGATCGAAACTGGGATGATGGGATGTTAGTTCTTCCATCCATGGATTTCTCCTTGGAACTCATCACCTAGTCTGGGTCTCCCTCATATATTTATGACGTATTCGTGAAGCTCGTTCCTGGTGCCATATCTTCAAGGACACCAGTTAATTGCGATGCTTCTGTCGAGAGGCTCCAAGGGGTCTGGTCGGAGCAGCAACCTTCAGTGAGGAGAATGGTCACACTGGGGCGTCGTTGGCTTGTCGTGACACTGGGGGATGGTCATGTATTTCTTCTTTCCCTTATTATATGGATTTTAGAGGTTGTAGAAGCCCAAGGAATCCCACATCGAAAGCGGAGAATTGGCATGCCATAGGCATGTATCTTATTTTTTTCTTCAGCTTCCTATGTTTAACACAGGGTATGCCGTGAGTTTAACGACTAGAAGGGATGGTTATGACAAGGGCATGTCTTCTGAGGTTTTCCTCATCTTCCCATGTTTAGCACGGGGAATGCCGTGAGTTTAACGTCTTTCGGAGATGGTTACGCCAAGGGCGTGTCTTATGAGGTTTTCCTTATCTTTCCATGTTTAACAAGGGGTATTCCGCGAGTTTAACTTCTTGCGGAGACGGATCAGACTGATCGGAACACTGAGAGTGGATCAGATAAAAGGACCCCCTGAAGGGAACTCCAATGTTGGGGCCAGCACATGGGCGGCATCCCGGATACTGTGGAGTGGAATGAGGTGGCATGATCCCACTGAGATGTGGTGGCCTGGTTAGGAATCTGGATGGGTGATGGAGTGAAGGTGGCTTGAACCTTGTGTAGGAATCCTACGTACCATGCCTTGACATGGATCAAAGTCCCCATAGTTCGAGCATACATTTTAACGTCATGTGGGACGAGGGCATTTGGGGCTTACGCTCTGAGGCAGCCCACAATGGACGGATATGGGGCATACACTCTGAGCCGGCACACAATGGTAGGATATGGAGCTTACACTCTGAGGCGGCCCACAATGGATGGATATGGGGCTTACGCTTTGAGGTGTCCCACAACGGATGGATTTGGGGCTTACACTCTAAGGCAGCCAACAATGGTGGATATGGGGATTACACTCTGAGGCGGACCACAATGGATGGATATAGGGCATACGCTCTGAGGTGGCCCACAATGGATGGATATAGGGCTTATGCTCTGAGGCGGCCCACAATGGTGGATATGAGGCTTACCCTCTGAGGCGGCCCACAGCAGATGGATATGGGGATTACGCTCTGAGGCAGCCCACAACGGATGGATATGGGGCTTACGCTCTGAGGCAGCCCATAAGGGATCGATATTGGGCTAATGCTCTGAGGCAGCCCATAATGGTGGTTGGTGAACCGAAACTAAGGGGTTGGAACAACCAAGTGATGGGATTGAACCTCATGGAGGCTACCTACGTACCATGCTTTAGAATGGATCCAAGTCCATGAAGTTCAGGCATATAGTTTAACATCATGCGGGATGATATACAATTTAACATCATGCGGGACGAGGCAGACAGTTTAACGTCATTCTGGATGGGCATACAGTTTAATGTCATGCTCGACGGGCAATTTTGGGATTACGCTCTGAGGTGGCCCAAAGTGTTGGAGAACTGACGTGAAGAGGTTGGAAAGACTTGGTGGTGGGCTTGAACCACATGGAGTCAACCTACATACCATGGTTTAGTACGGATCAAAGTCCTCTTAGTTCACCGGTATGAGAATTATTGTCTAAGGCAGCCCATAGGAGGATTTCAAGGTCGATGGTCACTCTAAGCCCACGTGAGTCATGCCCGGTGTGAGAAACAAGAGGCAGTAGAGACCGGACGATCACGTTGTGAAGGGTGGGTCCGTGTGAAGTGGAGTGGGGATTACACGTTGAGAGGCCCTTGGTTCTGGGGAATACTCTAGGATGGAGGCCCAATGTGAGACAAAACACATAGGGAGAGGGATTTGGGACAGAACAAAGGAGATGCCTCGTTCCCAATCACACCCTCCCCTAGCCTTGGTGGTGGGGAAGTACGGAGGTTCTTGGGTGCTGGATTCTACAAGAGAGGCTTGGGGCTTACGCTCTGAGGCATCCCTTCCCATGTGGACAAATACCACTCTGAGAGGGAGGATACCATTCCATGTGAGGAAGATTCCATTCCCGTGGAGATGAGCGGTGTAAAGAATTTCTGAGCCGGGGGGACCGTGCGTGCGAGGCACGAGGTCAGATTACAGTTTAACATCATGTGTTGAGGATGAGGTTCTTAGTAGTTTAACGTCCTACAGTTCGGATAAGGTGGGTTCCCTCCACACCCCTAGGGCTTACATTCCCAAAACCCTCTACCCCTTGTAGGAGGGAAGGCTTCGGCATGTCCGTGGTGAAGGGGGGCCACTGTGTGAACCATCGAGGTGTCCACGTTAGCATGGATATGCAAAGAAACAATAGCCGTTAGTGTGCCTATGATAAGGAGTATAAGGCAAAGAAACGTAATGGGAAATATCGCCCAAGGGACCTTGAAATTACTTCGTACGAGCCTGGATGGTCGTACGGGAAAACAGTGCATGGCGCGCATGCCCGGTATGGAGGAAATCAGGCGCCTATGCAGGGAGGCCCCACGGGGGGGCTTCAAGGTGAGGGGTCCTGGGGTTTGCGTGCGAAGAGAAGGTTTGCATGAAAAACACTGGGATGGCATGAGATTGGGGCAGGCGGATTGCGCGCGGCTAGGGGGATTGCGTGCAACGGGCTTGGATTGCGCATGGGGGCAACGACTGATCCCTAAGGTAGGGAAAAACCTAAAGATAGGATTTCACGCCATTGGGTTTCATGTGCAAAGGAGGGAGTGCACGCAATGGAAGTGATTGCGTACAAAGGAGGAACCAAGAGGAGTTTGTAATTTTATTTAAACCGGTGGGATTGCGCGCAAAGGCGAACCCTAGGGAAAGGTTCCATGAAAAGGGTCAATACCTGAAAGTCATATTACGCGCGCGGGTGTCCAATTTCACACGTGGGAGCTGGTCCGAATTCCCCAACCCCGAAACAGAAGGGGTGTCCTTACATTTATAGGCTTCAGGTCGTCGCAGAATCCGGGTGACGCGCAAAATTTTCTGTGCCAGGACCATTCGGCGCGCAAGGACGCACCGTGCGGAACCAGGTGTGCAAAATTGCGCGCCCCACTGGTGCTTTTTCGTGAATCCCGGACATCCTTTGTGCGGGAAACATTTTTCGTGCAATTCCTCCTTAATTTCCCGCACCACTTTCGGGCCCTCCAGACCGAGCCTCGGAGTCCGAATCTGACTTCGTTTCGTCATTTCAAAACATCCTTTAGGAATTATAGACTTTTTTGGCATCTACATATACTTAATAGAAAAATAATTGTGGTATACTCAACATTAAAATCCATGAATAGAGTCTCAACATTGATCAACTAGAAATCCTTCCAACAGTTAATCACTTCGGGCTTCACTTCAATCACGAATTTACTCATTATGGGGTCATACCCTAGCCAAAAAAATAGAAGGAACAAACCAATATGTTACATTAGTAAAAACATACCAAAACCAATGTATGAACACATGAGGAGTGAAACCATAAGGGCTTCTTGAGACATTTCCAACAAAGGGCTGTTAATCAACACTTCAACCCATATAACCAAAAAAACAAAAAACCAAATAATTGTTCAAACAAGGGGGTTCTTGAACTAAATACACCACACTACAACATTCCATAAAACACATAAGACACACAACCCAAACATGTCATACAGAAATCAAATTTTCCTATAAAATCATCTCTTTTAAAATAAATTTGTTGTTTTCTGGCACATCCACCAATGATAACTGATGGGCCTCACAAATGCATGTTTTCGTGACACATCAGAAAACCACCTCATATTCATAATAGCACTCATCCAGCCATTCCCTTAACCATCCATATTCCAAGGTAAATCAATTCATGTGGTGGCTCATGGAAATAACAATATCAAACAAAAACATTCTTTCCACTTTTCAAAACCAAATCATTCAACCACCACATCCTTTTCTCAAATCAACTAACCATAAAAAAACCAAATTAAAATTTTATAGGTCTTTTTAGAAAAATTGAAAAACATAATTAAAACTCACTTTCAATTCATACACATTACATTTATAACATATCAACCAAGTTCAAAAAACATTTGGTTTTAGGGAAAATTCTATTTAATCAACAACCTTTCATTTTGAAACTCATTTATCTCCATTTAAAAAATGTACCCAGAAATTCCTGAATAATTTCATAGACCAATAGTTACCAAATCAAAAGTAATATTCAAACATCACACATAGATTCCCAAATAATTCATTTCATTCAAAAAACTTTTCAGTAGCTCATAAAACTCTATCTGAATCGGATCTTCAAACCCCAACAAAACATAACTCACACATCCAAAATCGGTGTAAACATACCATTTACACTTTTGATACCATTATGAACATTAATTTATACCCTTTCATAAATCATACCATATCTTCAATACATGAAATTCATTTCAAGAAAAATTAACACTTCTTAAAGTCAAGTCATAATTTTTTTCTTTAAAACCAAGTTTCCAAAATTCCAAAAAAAGACAGAAGAATATGCACGGGAAAATTGGTGATGGTTGGTGACTTGGACATATGGTTGGAATCCATACACCAATCACTTCTCCATCACAAAGAGTGTTCTATAGAAATATCATAGGCTAAACATGGCTTACCTGGCCTAGTGAGCTCTCTGAGACCATTAACTCAACTCTCTTTTCATTTCCCCAATCATCGACGAACTATGAGAACAATATGAACTCAGATAAAACCAAACATCTCATAGAGAAAGTAATCCTATCATAAGGTGTTCTAGCTAGAAACACTAATCATAATAGGAAGGTCATGTCTCTATAATCCTAGCACTGGCCCACCCAAACTCTTCCCCAAAAAAAATGTACCAAAAAGAACCAACCTCCTCTAATACCATTTTGGCATGAACCAGATTTGGTCGCCATCATAACAGATGCCTGACTCGGTCCTTGGCAAGGCTCAAGGGGTGTTATAGATTTCCATGGGTTGGAACATGTACCAGACTATCACAAAAATAGTGTTTTGGAACAAGTTTCCCAAATTCAGAACCATTAGACAACCAAAAATAATAAATAAATTTAATCTGAAAATATATTCCAAACAAGCCATTAATAAAATTCAGACCTGAAATACAATGTTTTAGACAAATCCAAATAGGGCCACAACACAGAATTGGTATCAAAAACAAATCAAGGGCCATAACACGACAAGCGTCCATCATCCCCAATCCATCTCCACAACACCACACCAAGAATGGAAGCTAACAACCCGAACCACCGGCACTAAAAGCTTTGTCTATAACTATGGAAAATATTACCAAGTATAATTATACCCAATGGTGTATGTACGGTGTGAATTGAAGCCCAATAAAATCCCACCCAAAGATACAATCTGATAAACATTATAAGAAAAAAAGCTAGAAGGTTTAAATAAAAATGAAATGGTAGCAAAAATTTTCTAAAGGATGAATCTTTTAATGAAAACAGTTTTCAAGGGGTATTCTAATGAATGAAAACTTTTAAAAAAACACAAGCTACTAAATTTTATATCCAAACATACCATATACTGACAGTGAGTAACATATAGTCAATGAGTAACAGTCATGGGGACACCTCTAGGATCTAGCTAGCTGTGGGCCCCAAGTACCTTGTATCTCAGTGAAATGTAACTATAATAAATATATGTTCTCGTGAACGATCAACTAATAGGAAACATACCCATCAACTATAGGTCCCCAACATTATCATAATAGTTAATTAGTGTTTTCATTTTCAATATTTCTACATGAAGAACGGACAAAACCACTCCGGATCACTAGCATACTAGTTTACGTCCACCAACCTAGATACCCGAGTTTCTTCTTTGTGCTCTATCAAGTTTCACATTTCATAAAAACCATTCTTGAATTAAAATTACTTTTCCAAAACACACATACACCAAAAATCCCACAATAAAGTCACATAACAATCCATTCACATTAAAATTCATTTTAACATCATACTCACTCAAAACTACATGTAAACATGTTTCAAACCCTTCTTGCAATTTAATAAAACATTTGAACAATTCAAAAAATGATCTAAAACATATGACGTCACCAATCATCATTTTATCTTTTAAAACCCCATTTTGCTAGCATACACCCGCTAAAATAGTAAATAAAAATCTTTTGCACAGTTTGTATAAATCAATAAACCATTTACTATTTTCATAAAATGATTTCAAGAAGAATAACATTGTTTTTCATATAAACCCCATTCAAAACCTATTTATCAAGACCAAATTCACACCAAAACCCTAAAAGATGTATTTTCCATCTCGTTATACATTTGATAAATGATATTAATATGTTTTAAAATGACTTCAAATGATACAACAAGTGATACATAAGAAAACACACCATTTTAAGAAAAAATGAAACATTAAAATTAAACGGTCAACCAATTCCCTAAAAAATAAAATTTTCATCACAAGAAACATATAGGAATATGATTAATAAGTAAGTAAATTAGTCTAATTAATTATAGAATACTTACACATGGAATCTCCAACCTTTAGTTTCAAAACAACCAAATCATTGTATGAAACTACAACCACGCCGCCACCACACCACAAAGGAGTGAAAATGATCCTAAATCCACAATATTGGGCCAAGAAACCCAAAATCAAACACTAGGTGTGAAAACCCAGTTTCTATACATTTTTAACTTCAAGAAAGTGGGGAGAAACCCTAAGAAAATGGAAGGAACAAGACCAGAATTCACTTACATGAGAAACATTGAATAAATCACCCGAAATACACAAATAGTTGAATCTCCAAGCAACCATAACTAGAAGGGTGGCTAGAATAAGTATTAGAATGTTTATTGGGGATATAAATGAGTAAAATGATTAAAATATACGAAATTAAAATAATCCATGAATTTTAAAAGTGGATACCATGTACAAAATCCATGTATGGATTTTGGTAAACCCTATAATGGATATTAATCATATTGGTCAAAATTGGTTATTCCTGAAATAAATTGGATATGCATTGATAATTCATTACCTATAAGGCAGAAATGTGGGAAAAGTTATTCATATAATAGATTATGAGAAAAAATATTCACCAATTTCTATATTGAAATACTTGAAAATTCTACATTATTTTTTAGCTTACCATGAATATGATATTTGGATGATATCTATGAAAACATGTTTCCCCAATAGGTACTATTGGGAAGATACATATATGGAACCAAAAAAAGGGAATCTATCACCAGATAATTCAAATAACATATCAAAGTTTTAGAGATCCATTTATAGATTAAAGTAAGAATACATGTCATATAATATTTACTTTTATGAATTTATAAAATAACTTGGTTTCAGAAATAATTACTGTTAGACTTGTTTCTATAAATATTTAGTGGGAGTGAAATAATTTTGTAACACATCAAATTTAATTATCCCATAATTACACAATTTTATAGAAATTTTACATTAAAAACCTTCCCATGACATTATAGGTTTTGATTTTTATAGAATTAGGACTATTGATTAACTAATAAAGAAAATTTCTTTCTAAACTGATAGAAATATTCCTCAAAAGATATGAAACTTTTTAATTCATATTATTTCATCAAAATATCCCATTAATTATGCACACAAAATATTATTTTAAAAATAGTATATGTATTATTTTATTTTATATCATATCATTTTTTAATCTTAAGACTGAGTGAGTTTTGATTTTTATTAAGGGAATATTCAAGGTAAAGCATGGAATCAGGACAACACATATAAGTTAAGAGGTATTACCTGATATCATAAAGATAATGATCATAATCCTGGAACATTAGTTTAAGGGAATGATATAATAGGATAATTGAATTATATATATTTATAAAAAATGTAAAACGTGCAAATATAATAATAATCAAGACACATTTCCATGACAACATAATAGTCTTCCTTGATAACTTCCCATGCATGATATATAGTATCTCATGAGATAAATACATAACTTAATTAACTATTGGAATATATAATTCTAGCCCCACTCCCCATAAGATTAAAATCATACATATTTGTGCCACTTGATTTGAATCATCATATCAAAAACACATATCAAAAAATGGGTTTTATATACTTTTCAAAAAGGTATCCCATAACCAAATATTCATAAAACCATTAATAATAACTTCATGAAAAATCCATGTAAATTAAATTGTAATAAATTATATTAAGTAATTTATTGGATAAATCACCCTAAACCAAGATAATGAAGAATACTGTTTTTACACTGTATAGATTAAGGGCATACGGTCAAGTCAATTATTTCCCCAATCAATTTCTGAATGGTTGTCTATATGAACACCCATGAATCAGTGGAATGAAATATATATTATCCATATAGGAATGACATTGGAATGAAAATCATATATATATATATGGTGGATTCATAGGAAATTCAAACGAAATAATTAATCAAGTATCTTATAGATGTTTATTTTTGTGCATATATGAATGAATGGATAAAGAATTAAAGGATAGATAAACAATAGTTTATAATAACACCTAGAACTCAATTTTAAATAGAAAAATAAATAAACCTCATATTTTGAAACATTTAAAGTGAAACTTCACAAAAAGTAGGAGATTAATTTCTTTTTAAAACCAACCAAACTTATAGATTAATCCTCATAAAAAATAAAAATACATGATGTTGTAAAATTCATCTAGAAATTTGTTTGTTAAAACTAATTTCCACGACACTTTTTGTAATGAATGTTGAACTAATGTAGTCAAAGGATTCATTTGAAAATAATCTTCATAAATATGTCTAGAAAATTTCATGAAAATTTATTTTAAAAGAGATGAACTACTAAATTATTTTTAATAATGGTATAATCTTTTAAACATGAAATATAATATAAAATATAATTACAAAATAATTCCTTTAAGTATTTTTAAGAAAAATGTATTAATAAAAATATATATCATAATAAATTGAAATAAATTTTCCTTTTGTATATATGCATATATAAATTTGATGATCATATGAGATAAATAAATTGAGGATTTAATATTAGGAAATTTGAGTAGTGTCATAAAGATAAAATGTAGATATGTAAGTGAAAAATCCACTTGAAAGGATGAGATTCATTTTATAAATGTCATATTTTCTAGAAGAATAAAATTCCAAAATAATGTATAATTTGACAAGAATAATTATTTTCGTAAAAATAATATTAAATATAATATAGAATAGAATTTTTTTGGAATTAATAAACACAAAATATTATCCATAGAAGACAATGTGTGACCCAATGAAAATAAATCAAGTTATCCAAAATATATTACGAAACATCTAATTTTTACGTCAAAATAATATATGATATTGATCATTATGTGGAATTTTAAATTTAATATGTAATCATAAAAAATAATACTAGTATAATTTATGTCTATATGTATACTTATTTAAATAAAATTATGTTTATAATATATAATATGGCTATAATATTAGCAATTGAAATAATGAAATCTTACCTTGTATACCATCTTAGTTAAACATACTATAACCTCCTGTATAATATAATCAACTCTATTAATCACATATTTCATAACCTAATTCATATATATTAACTTTTATATTCTTCATTTTTTAATATTTTTAATACATTTATGAAATTGTTATTCCATTTTCACCATTGGGTATTAGTAATTCTAATTATTTCCCACACGGTTTTTAAATTTGACATTGATGCCTATTATTTGATACAAATATAATTATTCCTAAATTATTTTAATTATTTTAATATATGTTTCATTATTTTTAATAATGTTCCATTTTCATTCAATGATATTTTTAGTTATGATTCATGGATATGGAATCATTTACATTCTTATTTTAGTGATTTTTATGTAATGAAATGATGTATCTTAAAAATAATATATAATTTAATTCTACCTTAACAAAATAAAAAATCATTATAAAATTATTATTATCCATTATCAGTAATAATTATTTTTTTATATTCACCAATGATTTAAAATTATAGAATCGTTCATGTGAGTGGTTAAATCAACATGAACAATACTATTGTATTATTAATCAGTGATAATGGTTAAGAAAGTGAATATTTTAGAGTAATATTATATTATAAAAAATGATATTATTTAGTTATATTTATGTTATTTAATGATATTTTAAATGTTTAATAATAAAACACCATATAGATATAAAATAAAATACAACACTTTGTGGTGGTAGTAGTCCACACATACTCACAAGTAACAGATTCATTTCGATGGGATGAGAGAAAGATATTTTTTTCATAATTTCGGAATATTAATAATTTTATAAATATCAAATAAATAATTTAAATACCCATTTTAATAAACATTCTTTATAGTGAATAAAAATACTACATGGCTTTCCTGGATGCAGTAGTCTGTATATACAGATGACAATGTCTTAATTTTTCGAATGGTTTGGTGTAAGGAAGAAGAGGGATATTAAAAGTGTGTAATAAAATGTAATAACAGTAATAATACTCATTTTATCATAATTTCCTAGAAATAATTATCTGGTAGAATAGCAAAGGAATTAACCAAGATCATTTGAGAATAATATTCTTTCTTTGGATGTCCTCCCGTAAGTAACACTTCCAGGCTCAGTATCATTGTCATTTGGAATTCCAAGGGATTCTATGATATGAAGAGGGAGCATATAATATAATAGGTATGATTTTTTGTATTTATAATTATTTATAGAGTGGATAAATGGGTTTATGTGACTGGTATTTATAAGTGAGAGAAGTGACGGTTTTATAATAATATAATAAGGTAATTCAATATTCAAGGATTGTGGATTAAGTAATGGAAAAATAATAGAGTGGTTGAATGGTAATGGTATATAATATCTTAATAATTATTTTTAACACAAGTTTTTAACATGTTTTAATTATTTCCCACTATGTTAAACTCATCTTAACTCAACTTATATTTGCTTTGGTAAAACCATTTTTCACCTCACTAAAAAAAATTTATGAATGAAAATTAATATAACCTAATTTATTAAATTATAAATTATTATTTAAAATATGGGAATAATTTTATTTTAAAAAATATATATATGTGAAAAAAAATTATTTTCACGCATTAAATATAAAAAGTATTTTTATAAAAAAAATGTATTTATAAGTATAAAAAATTTGTTTACGATAAGATTATCAATGTTATTTATTAAATATGACATTAATTGGTTAATTATATAAAAATAGGTGTTTTTTGGTCTTCAAAATCACTCCAAAATATGATTTAACATTTTAAAAAATTCATTAAATTATAAGGGTGTAAAATTATTTTTATTATAATGAAATATTACATTACTTCTGAAACGATTAACATGCTTTTTCTAAATAACACATGGTATTTTTAAATAAATTGGTTTACTTATTAAAAAAGTGTTTGGTTCGTGAAAAGTTTTTTCTAATTTAAATATTGATACATAATTTATGATAATGTCATAAAATAGATAATTTATACATAAACTATTTTTTTCATTAATGACATAAAAACAATTTTTGAAAAAAATTCCAAACTATTCATCCAAATATAATTTTGACCTTTTTATTCCAAAAAAGAAATTAATTTTTTAAATTAAATTTTAAAATTAAATTTAATTAATTATAATATAAAATATCATAATAGGAAAATAATTTTTAATCATTAAATGATACTTATATTAATATATATCGTTTATTTTAAATTATTTATTATGTAAATAAAAAATATATTAATGAATAAATACTTGAATAATACAATTTTATATTTACATAACTCCTTATTATCTCCTTATAAAACCTATGTATAAGATAAGATCACATGCCACTTGCAGGTGATGATTCTGCTAGTATTGATCGCATGGTTATTTCAAGGAGTTTGAACATCTCTCACATATAAGTTTTCCCATACATCAATTTTTGGGTATTGAATATGGATTAGTGTAGTGAAAACCCTATGGATAATACCTTTTTTCTAGTATTAGATTGGTGATATTTATAAATAAACCTCCCCTACCTAACAACATTTTTTCAGATCTCATTATATGGCCATATTAATTCATACCTATTAATTTAATTGCTATATATTAACTATTAAATTTAATAATGTTATTCCAAAGTGTCATCATTCAATTTTAGTTCATTGTTATGTCTGAATAATGATATAAAACATATGATATTTTAAATGAAAATATATAATTAAATATAGAATGGTGTAACATTTTCCCCTGTAAATAAATTGTATCCATAAAAAATTATTGATTACATAATAATAAAATTTGTTAATTGTATCTATACGGTATAAATAGCCCAACATAGAATTGTAATGGACTTTTATACTTTAACATCATAGTTACAATAGGTAAAATATCATTTCCCTTAATCATGTTAACAAATTGATTCATATATCCTTAGAAACATATTTGTCTATTTCCTACTTTTAATAAATAATAATCTAATTGTTCATTTAAAAATCCCCCCAATTTATTTATTAACACATATTTAATATGTAAGAAATTTAATATTCATTCCTTTATCATATCTATCACTAGAACATCCATGAGAATCAATTTTTCTATTTTCTGTTGTGTTTTTTAATTTAACTATTTTCAAATTGTAAATTATAATTCATGATATATAGTTTGGAATATTTATAATATTTCTCACCCTAGATATTATACCATTAGGTTTATGATATGTAAATTCTTCGCATCTTCCATCACACCCATCATCAACATAGTTTGTTTGGGCTTCAAACATTTCAAAAATGAAATGTTTAATAATGATAATAATTAAATTACTAAATGAAATGGGGGAAAATGGGAATTGAATAAATAATTCATAAATGATGTTGATATATAAACTCATTAATTTCTATTCTTTACTATGGGTTATCAATGTAAATTTTTCTCTTTTATAACAACACTTAAATATATTCAAAAACCTTATATTTATTTATAAAAACCATGTGAATCACCAATGAATATTCCCTATGAGGGTCTAACTAGTTTGTTAGTCTTAATACCACTCATCATGCACCATCTAAAGATCATGTTGATACTCAACTATCCTTTTTCATAGACATTAACCATTGGTGAATATGTTTCATAGTCAAATCTACTTTATAGTTATTAATATAGGGATATAATTTCTCAAAGACTACACACTCAATATTATTTGAAAATTTAATAGGTTTTCATATACATATGCTAATCAATAGGTTTTTCCCTAAATATATCTTATCAAAATTAAAATATAAAATCAAATAGTCAATATTACTTCAACTAACCTAAATGTCATTCTATATATTGGAAATTATTATAAACCTTAACTTCTTAGCCTTTGATGACATTTATAACACTTAAATTGTCCTTAAATGATAACATTATAACACTTAAAGTTTTCTAAACCATTCTTTGATAAAAAATATAATATCCTAGATTCAAATATACATTAATTATTTGTTTTTTTAGAAATTTTTAATTACAAACACTCTGATACCTTTTTGTTTTATATTTGAAAATAATTAATAAGAACATTTACTAATAAATTATTTTTCTTTTTTAAATAATGGCTTTTTTTCAACAATAAAATAAAATATTTAATCCATAAAAAACCTTAAAAATATCACATAATCTATGCACAAAATATAATCATTTAGAATTTCAATACACATTTGATACTTTTATAATGAGGGAACAAGTAAATATAAAAATGGATGATGTCAACTGCTATGTAAGAGAAAAATCAAATTAAATACTACTGGTGATACAAACTTATTTTTTTGAGTCCTAACATTAAATCATAAATATAATGATCATAATGAGGGAAACATTTCATTAGGGAAATATATAATAATGTTATTAATTAATAAATATGATGAAAAACATAAATATAAACATTATTAGAATATGTTAAGTCCCGCAAAAAAGATAGCATAATATAGTGTTATATGTTAACTAATCATACACTATACATTATATCTCATGAGGTCAAAACATTTCCAAATGAATTTTACGAATATATAATTCTAATACCCCTTATCACATAATAAAAATTATAAAAATGTGTGTCATATGATTTCAATCATCATATCATAAAACCCCAATTAAATAAAATTTGTTTATAACGTTTGTAAATTGTATCCGATAAGGAAACATTTTTAAAACCATAAATAATCATAAAAGAACAATCCCATGGAAATTAAAATTAAATACATTGATATTGATTATGTTATTTGCTAAAACACCTTAAATAAAAATAATAATGCATATGTTAATTACAATATATATAAAAACGGAATACAATCAAGTGAATGATTTCTCTAGTCAATTAATATATGGTCATCTGGGTGAACACCCATCAATCAATGCAATGAAATATAGAATATTTATAGTGAAAAGGAATTTGAAAAAAATAATATTTATATATGGTGGATGGTAAGGTAAGAAAAAATTATTAATGGATTGATTCACATATATAGTTTTCATATCATGTACATGTACTATCATCTATATATAATTACATGTTATATGGAGAATAAATTTTGAAGAACTCTAGAAACTAATATTAAAATGAAATAATAAATAACATTTTTACATAGGTATATTTTTAAAGAAAAATTTACCAAATAAAAAATAACTTACTTCATAAAATAATGAAATATTATAGGGTAATTCTCATAAAAAATCAAAATAAAATATGGAAAAAATATTCTCATGAATAGTACATTAAAGTAAATCTTCATTTAGTTTTTCATTAATAATGTCAAATTTATGAATTCACATGTTTCATTCAAAATTTAATTTCAAAATAATGTTATGAAAACTATTTAAAAAGAGAACCACTAATAAATTTATCATAATTAATGTATTGAGGTTGAAATATAAACTTGAAGATATATATCAGTATGTAAAATGATTCTCTAATATTTTAATTAAATTTATTAAAAAAATCCACATCGTAATAAATATTGATAGAATTTTATTATTAAAATATAAAAATATAATTATGTATCTAATAGGGGATATAATATATTAGTATTTTCAATAAGGATTTTAAATCAGTGGTGGGAATAAAAAATATGGATACGTAAGAGAAAAAAATATTTGAAGGGATGTGAATCATTATTTTAAATGAAATATTGTTAAAAGAATAAAATCCACCAAATTAGAATATTAAGATGGAAATAATTTTTATATAGAGAATAATATTAAACAAAATATATAATATATATGTGGGTAATAAATAAGCATGAAAGGTTTGTAAAAATGAATATAATTTGTAACCAAATGAAATCAAATCTATATGACTAAAAACACTTTTGAAATAAGAAAGTTTTATGTAAAATGAATATTATGTAAGGATTAGGATATATAATTGTAAATAACAAAAAGATTCAATGAAAATAATAATATAATCACACATGTAAATAATTACACCGTGTAAATGAAACATTTTTTCACAATTTGAAATACATCTCAATGAGGGGAAACTTAGACAGTGAACCCTTACATTTTATTCATGATTTTTGAACACTCTCTATCCACCCATATATAAAAATACTCCTAATAAACTAGTTTAAAACCATATCCATATCTATTAACTTTTATATTCTTAGATTTTAATTATTTATTTTCCATTTAAAAGTTAATTAGTTTATTTTCACCATTACGTGTTAATAATTTTAATTTTTTTGCACTACAATTGTATTGATGATGTTTATGTCAAATATTTGACTCTCATTTCATAATAAATTTATTATTTAAGGTAATAGAATATATTTTTTGTAATTATTTATAAATTTAAGATTCTATTCTATGAAATGTTTTTTATATTACTTAGAGATAGAATCAATGGAATGTTATTTTAGGTATTTTTAATCAATGAAAGGTGGTATCTTATTAATGAGTTAGATATTAATTTATAATTCTTTAAAAAAAGAAGTCAATGCATTTTTATTATTAATTTGTATAATTATAAATTAGGTTTCCATAGTGATTGTTGATAAAAATTTACAACATCTTTTATATAGGTTGTTAAACCCACACAAAAAGCCCATCTTATAACTAATGGGTGACTGTCATTATAAAAGTTATTATTTTGGAATAATATTATTTTTATAGAATCATAATGATATTATTTATCTTTCTTAGGTTGTTAAATATGATTTTAAGAGTTTTAGAATATCGGACTAATGTTATGGAAGATGAAATATGTCAATTCATGGATGTAGTAGTCCACACATACCCCTGATTGAAAAATTAATTTTTATGGGATGGGAGGATTATAATGAATTTCTACAATTTAATATTCTTCACGATGTTATAATTATGATATTAATCTCTTAAATACCGGTTTTTAACCAATAATGCAAGGAATTTGTAACAGCCTATTTTGGGTTACTTGAATAGTGATTGAGTGGGCTGTGCCACATCACCTTCGGCATGCTTCACAATATACTAGAGGGTTCTGATTTGTTTTGAGGGACTAACATAATTGTGGAATGAATAATTAATTGAAAATGAATATTGAAGGCCATGCCTAAATCTACTAAATATTATGTATGACCAATACATTAAATGAATAAAACCCAAGTAGCAGGGAAATGAGGTGTTACTTTATTAAATTATTATAGATACATGTTTCAAATCCCAAAGTACTGAAATTTTTTGATGTTTTGGAAAACCATATTACAAACATGAGGTATATTATTCATTGGTAAAAGAAAATAAAATATAACAAATTCATATAATATTTCAAAAGAATTTGAATAATTCATCTTCATATCCTAGTAAAATTAAAAATAATAATTTTGACCTAAAATTATTTGTAAGGGTAAAGTATAGTCGTAGCTATTAATAAATAAGGTGCAGTCAATATTCCATGGTAAATAAAGAAAACACGTGCCATTAAATTAAGAAAATGATCATAATAATATAGTAATAAGATGTGACCAAATAATTTCATATAAATAATCACATGATATTGGAACTAAGTTGTGGATATTCTAACTTATTAAATAATAAATGGAAAAATTGATTTCATAATGATGGAATACTTAATGGTGGATATATTACAACTTTTCAACGAGGCATCATGTCATGTTTTTAATATTGTGATGGCTTCATTCCAAGAATCTAATACTATCAAGGCCTCATGAAAAGAATCTAATGTTGTTAAGGCTTTATGCTAATAATCTAATACAGTCAAGTCTTTTTGAAAATAATCTAATAATGTCAGGTATTCATGTTAGGAATCTAATAAATGGGTTATGCATCGTCCAAAACCATAATGAGTTTGTTCTATGAAACATAACAATACATTGGGGGGTTCATTACTGGTGCCCAAACCACGTACTACATTTCCAAAATATTCCTCATATATTGAATAATCAATCTAAATCATAGACAATGTGCCTTATCAAATACCTTTATTAAGCACAAGATGCAAATTTATAAATATTTCCCTAAAAAATCTTATAACTCTGCGAGTAAACGTTTTAGGTAAATGTGGTATAATGTTTAGGAAATAATAATATCCATCATAAAATAATATAGATGTTAAAAATAAATACCTTCTTTAGGAAGTATTTACAATAAAGTGATTTTTTATGATAATTTTAGAAATCACAAAAGAAAATTACTTTGTATGATAAAATTTACCATTTGTTTATTTTTGAGTCAAATTTCATTAGATGAGATCATTAAAATTGAAAATTATTATACCATTAATTTTGAATGTATAATAATATTACATGTAAAATGTACCATATATACACCACATAAAAGTTAATTGGTGCATAAAAACAAATAAGTCTCAATGAAATATAAATTGAGATGAAATCCCTTACTCCTTGAGTAACATTTGAATCATTAGATATATGAAATAATGGAATAAATTATAACATTTAATATAATCAAATAATTTAGAATCATTGTATATCTTGTAAGAAGAAAATATATACACCACACAAAATAAAATAGTGGTTAATATGGCATAAGTCTCCAAAAATAAAAGTTAGACTTGAAATCACCTTACCTCACATTTCCTTTTGGGTGAAATTTATTTAACCTCATATATATTGTTATTTATAATTATATTAACATATAAAAGAACCATATTAATATTTATTATATCATACAAATCCCTTTTATGAAATTTTTTAACACTTACATTAATAATATTTTACATGTTTCATCATTTTATGTGTTAGTTGCCTTGTTTTTCAAGTTTGGTTTTACAAGGAATTTTTTGTTACTATTAATTATATCATTATTTAATATTTTAATTAATTGAAAAAATAATTTAATAATTTTATATATTAAATATATTTTTTTTACATTTATCCATAATGTTTTCATGTAGTAAATGAAATACACGATTTGTGGAGATAGTAGGTTGTGCGTAGCATGAACAAAGTTTTTATTTTTTTTTATTAAAAAAATTGTTAAATGATATATATGAGTATATTATAATTATATTATCAAATTTATGTCATATATTTTAATAAAAAATAATTACACTTATCCCTACTATAATCCATGTAAAGCGTGATTGAATCACTTCAATTTGAGGAGGCGGTAGTCCAAACATCCACAAATAATGTTATCATATTCCCAAAAAATGAAAGACATGAGGGTAGGGGTTATATAATAAATTCTGAAAAATAAATTAATTATAAATATCAAATATATTATATATAAACAATAAATTGGTCACTATGTCCCTTTATTAATTGTGGTAATGGAAGAACGAACAATATCGGTCTGCATGGCAGTAGTCTACCATACACACAAACGATGAATATATATCCCATTTGATGGAAGTGTGTTAATGTGTAGGTAGTAAAAATAATATAAAAACATCTATGTATATTTATGATACTAATGTAAATATAAAATCAAGATATAATTATAATTTAAGTTATAGAAAAAGGAATAAAATGAATGTTCTCGTTGAAAAATGTCACATCTTTTTCGTGTAACTCTTTTCGGTTTAAACCAATATACATCCTTGGATTATTATTTGTACAAAAATAACCCTATAAGATGAGTTGAGGGATGGTTTTAGATTATTTGGGTTGGGATTTTATGATACATAATTATTTTGTGATGTGAATAAGTTAGGGGGTGAGTGTTTTTTTATAGTGGAGAGGAGTGTCATTCTGGTAAATATAAAAAGGTAAATACTATTGGTAGGACATACTTATATAATGTTCCTAAAAATTGAAAAATAATAGAATTAAAGGAATTTATGGTCAATAAAAACCTCCACCACATAAATATAAGTGAATTTTAATAGCATAGTTTTCTAACATCTATGTTTCCCCACTTTTACCATTTTTGTTTTTATTAAAGTATTTTTCCTAGCTTAAGTATTTTATCAATTATGAATAAAATAAATTTATAATTGATATCTAATTTTTATCATATTATTATAAATATGATATATAATTTATAAATTAATAAACCATGGTTTTTTGAAATTAATTTTTATACAAGCGGAAGTAACGTGCAAAAATACAACTCAAACGGTAATCGCACAAACATATTTGATTATGAATTAACGGTCAATATAGTAATTATAATATAAAAATTGGTCCATTAATTGGATATCTTCCATATTTATTTAATTATAAAAATTACTTAAATAAGATAGTATTTTTATAAATTTTTTATCTACTAATAAAATATCATTTATTAAAAAAATATTTAATATCAATTTTTTCATTATTAATTTAATTTGTATTTAAAAATGTCAATAAAATGATGGAATTAAAATATATCAAGTTAAAATATACTTAAAATACTATATTGGTTAACAAAATTATGGTCTCACATTAATTCCCTCAATTTTATTTAATATTAATAACTTGTGTGTCATTTATCTTAGCAAATTGTTACTTAAACTGTTTTTATGCTGGAATTTATAAATAATATAAATTACTTATATCATATATAAAAACAAAATATAAATTTTTATTATAAAAATAACTCATTTTTCTTTCAAAATATTTATATAACTAAAAATATTATGTTTTTTCCGTATAAAAAGGATTTTTAAATCTTAAAGGTAAGGAATATTCTTTTTTTGTCATTTTCCTTTCTAAAAATATTATATTGGTAAACATCATGGCCTACTATCGAATAAATAAGCAAATTTTTTCCAATATGGTCTCTATTTGAAATATTTCATGGTATTGTTTTGATATGTTTCTAGTTCATCTGGCCCAATAAGATTGATGTTTATTCAATAAGTAAACTCATTTTCACCTTTATCAATATAATTAACATTATTTTTGTTCACTAATATTTTTGGAAATAATCTATGTTTATCCTATTAGTGATTATAATTTATTATTATTCCTAATATCTATTAAATTTTTCAAAATTCCAATCACATAATTGAAGGAAATTAATATAAAATTAAACTCATCGAAGGGATGGGACATAATGATTTTAAAGATAAAATGTTTAAAAGTCGACTATGTTTTCATATTTCAATTAAATATAAAAAAATTTAAATTTCTTAAATTTTATTAATAAATTTTAACTTAATCATATAATTATTCAGAAATAATTAAAAACATAATTTATCAATAAATTATTTAGATGAAATATTAGTTTTCTAAGAAAATTCGGTATTTTCATTATCCAACCAATAATGAAACCTCAAAGAAAAAAATAATTAAACCTAAGTGAATTTTTATTTCAACATTTCAGTAAATAAAGTTTTTTTAAAATTAAATTTATAAATGTTTCAAAATTTATATTTAATGGAATTGTGCCATTGAAAGTAGATAAAACTGCCTTTAGAAAAATACACCATTTTAAGTGTACAATTAGAATTGTTCTTATATTATTACTATCGATTTTATTGGATGAATTCATATAAATATTTTTTTAAAATTAGATATCTATCTATATATATATATATATATATATCATTAATATCATTCAATAGTTGTAATTAATTTAATCTATTCTAAAATAAATATATCATAAATTCTTTGGGTGTCAAATTCTCCCCTCCTTAAATAAATTTTGTCTTCGAAATTCAAACATTATCTAAATTATTGATGGTTTTCTTTTTGAAGATTATAATTTTAAAAACCCACATCATAAATAGGGTTAATGAAAAATATTATTAATAAGAGGGAAAAGGATAGGTGATGGTCACAACAAAACGAAGATTTTGGATTGGAGAAAATTAGTGAAAACATAGAAATGGAAGAGAAATATGAATATCATGATCTGGTGGTGAGTGATAGAGAACATTCTTAGGATATAGTTTTTTATACCACAAATCCATAAACCATAGGTGTGAAAAATGTTATACAAATCATAAAAATGATGATAACCTGACATCATTTTTTTAAACCCTTTTCCTAGAGTTGATGAAATATTCCACGAAATAAGAATATAAGTAAATGTACATTTGTATTTCATAAACAAAATCTTACAATGTTTTTTGAGTTTTATGAATTATACTTCATATTTTAGCACATGTTTTATCACACGGTGTAGCAATTAACTAACCTCTAAAACCTTATCCAAATATTTAATTAAATTATTTTATAAATGGGTAAACTTTGGACCCTTCCATGTATTTTGATCTGATAATTCAATCAATTCTAAGGTAGTTAGTAGTATCTAATTTACATTATCAATATTAATCATTTATTTGACCAAAAAATAATTATCATTGCATTTTAAGAATATTAATGGTCAACATTCCCTTAATTATATATTTTCTTTATTTTTAACTTTTCATTGAAAGAGTTTTATTAGTTATCGGTGACATACCACATGTGATCTCACATCTTTAATTAAATAGTACTAAAATAAAGTCATTATATATTTCTTGATTATCATAACCATTACATAATTTATAAAATATTAAAATAACATAATTTTTAAATAGAAATGGATGAACCTTAATCTTTCTACTTGATATGTTGTAATAACATTATAAGGACTTTAACCCCTTACATTATTATGAGGTATATTCCATTAGTTCATGGGGAATTCATTCAACTGGGGTCTCATATACTTATATTTAGAGAATTGAATATGGTAAAATTCCTTATTTCCCTTTCAATCCTTAAAATAGTGTCCTTTTTCATCAAATGTGAAGAAAACTACTTTTTCTTTTAAGTAAGTACTTGGGTGTTTCCTTCCACAAGTATCAAAAGTTGGATAATCCTTATTCTCCTTCTACCATTTATCATGATTTTTCTATGATTACGTCTTTTATTCTTTCATTTCATTGAAACCAAAAGACATGGAAAACTATTTCCCTTTGTTAAGAGAATATTATATTATATCTTCATATGATGAGAAGTTTTTAGAGACCAATTGCCTTAAAAGAGCTTTCTTAATACCTTCAATGAAATTTTCATTCTTGCATATCATGTTTCATATATAATATGTATCATACCTAAATAACCTTGTAAAGGTAGATTCATACTCTAGAACACTTTCCTCATCCTTTTTTCTCAAGCGAAGGAACTTTGTTTTTGTATCATTTTTTTCATTATTGAAATTTTATTCAAAGACTTTTTCTTTAAAATAATTCCATTCCACTAGTTTTATTTCCTCTTCCTCCATAGTATTTTAGAACAATTCCCCCTTTGATCTACATAAACATTGAAAAAATACACTATATGTGTAACCTTTTCCTTTTATCTAGATTAAAATTCCATAAATATCTTCTCCAATGTCTTACTCTATTTCTCATATTCCATTTTATAATTAGTCCCACAAAATGATGGGGGTCTCAATCTTATAAACTGATCTAGAAATGCATAATATCTTCATGTAATAGGTTTATCCATCTATGTGAGTATATTTTCCATAATATGATTCACCTTACCTAATATATCCATAACATTATCAGTTATAAAACCATTAATATTGACAACCCTAAGAGGGAAACCTCTACGTTGTCCATGAGTATTGATATAGTTCTTCCTTCAAGGATTCATTTCTAAATATTAAAAAACTCGAAATTAATTCCTCATATTATGAAAATTTATTTATAATTCCAGAACTAGTGGAATATGTATAATAAATGGATAATTTTATGCATAACTAAACTCATAATCATGAACACTATTTCTTTTGGATGTTCTTCTATAATTACTTTCAACTTTTATCACAGGGTTATGTTTTCTATTATAGGTTTTCTAGAATCTAGTTCCAATGTTTTCTACTAAACTTTCTATGAAACCAACTATCATGATCCTGACCCATGTAGCTCAGATCATGTACCTTACTTTATTAACCAGGCATAGATATATTATTTAAATACCAAAGGATCAAATGGTTTATTAGTTTTAGAAAACCGGATTTCATACATGATATCCATTTTATATTGAGAAAAAATAATGCATAATAAAAGAAAAATCTCAACATCCTTGAAACACGTTTGAATAATTCGTCTTCATATCATTGGTAATGGAAACAAAATAAGGGTGATCTCAAATACTCAATAAAGTTAAAGTACAATGGAAGCAATGAATAAATAAGGCATTATCAAAATTCTAGGGTATATAACTGAAACACATTCCACTAAATTAATAAAATGATAATAATATTATAGGAATAAGATAAGATCAAATAATTCCACATAAAAATATCCTACGATTGAAACTAAACCAAGAATATTTTATCTAATAGAATAATCACATGGAATATCTGAATTCATAATGACGGAATTCATTATAATGGATATCTTAAAAATATTTTTTATTGATTTATTCTACAAATCTAATGATTTAATGGTTTCAAGACAATAATATTGTATAATGAAGTATTCATGAAAAGAATATAATACATCCAAGGCTACATTCCATGAATCTAATACTATCTAGGCATCCTTCCAAGAATCTAATACTACCAATAATTCATGCCAGTAATCTAATAAATGGGTAAGGGCTCATCCAAAACCATATCTAGTTTTTTTTAAGAATCATACTAATGAATCAAGGGTATTTAATTAACCAGTCCCTATACCATGTACTTAATTTCCAAAACATTACTTATATATTTAATAACAAATTTAAATAATAATAAACATACCTAATCAAATTTTCGTAATGAGTAAATGATATAAGTTTATCAATAATTCCCCAATTAATTTTATAATATTCAATGTAAAACCATATTTATGGATGGAATACAGTTTAAAAAATATTAACATCCACCATATAATAATATAGATATTAAAATTAAATATCAATTTCAATGAAATTATTAACTGAATTTAATTTTTTCAATAGAAATTTAATAATTACAAATTGAATATAGAATGTATGGTAACCCTTAACACTTTTTAATTTTCTGGTCAAGTCCCATTGCATGAGATACAAAAAATTTAAATTTAATATACCATGAAATAATAATGAATCGTGATATTACATGTAAAATTGGATGTATATGTATAACATAAAAGTGAATTGGTTCATAAAAAGAAATATGACTCAATGGATTGTATATTGAGATGTAATCCCTTAATACTTGAGTTTATTTTGAATCATGATATCTATTAAATAATAGAAACAATTTATTTGTTTTAAATCATGAAAAAACTAAATTAATGATATAAAATTTCATTTCTAAATACATTCACCAAAAAAAAGAAATGAGTGGTGAATATGGCATAGGTCATGCAGAAATAAAAGTGTTACTAGAAGTTCCCTTACCTTATGTCTCATTTTGGATGACTGTTATTTGAACTATTATATAATGAATTTATAATGAAATTAACTTATAATAGAACCATATTAATATTTATGATATCATATATAAACCTTTTATGAAGTATTTTAACCCATTCACAAGTAATCATTCACCATTTTCATTATTTCAGTTTTTAATTGCATTGTTTTTCGGGTATGTTTGGACTTGTAATTATTCACCCTATTACATGGATCAATATTTCATAATATCGATAATTTAATAAATGATTAAATTTTTAAATATATTATATATATATTTAATTATATTAATCAATAATTTTTTGATATAAGAAATGAAAGACATCGTTTATGCAGACAGTGGGTCATACGTTTTCATGATCATTGTTTCCATTTTGTTTTTGTATTAAATGAATGAAATTTAAATGATATATATGTGTGTATTATTATTATATTATCATATTTATGTTATATAACACATATATTTTTAGTAAACCCATCAATAATTAATTCTATATATATAGTGAATGAATCACATCGTGTTGAGGAGGCGGTACTCCACACGTCCACAAATGATGTTATCGTATTCCAAAAAAATGATATCTATGATGGAATGTGTTTTACAATAATTTTATATGGATAAATTCATTAAAAATATAAACTATATCATTTATAAACTATAATTACATCATTATTTCCAACCTTTAAAGGTCGTAATGGAAGAACGAATGACGTCAGTTCGCGAGGTGGTAGTCTACTGTACACATAGATGATGATTGTGTATCATTTTTGATGGATGTGTGTGAAAGGCCATACCCTTAATAAAAATAATCCTAGTTTATTTATTATAATAATTTTATTATATAATCAAGACATAATAATAATTTAATGGGTGGATAAATAAAGAAAACATAAGTGCTCGTCGAAACATGTTACCTCTTTCTCAGGTAACTCCTTTTGGTTTGTATAAAAATATATAGTTGGTTGGTTTTTAGAAAAAGATTGGGCTTCAAAGATTATTGGATATATATTTTATCATATTTGGGTAGGGTTTGGATGATCCAAAAATCTTGATAGGTGTGTGGATGAGGGTGGGGGTGAGTTATTTTTTATAGAGTGTCATTATCATAATTATAAAAATAAAAACTCTATTGGTAGGTATTATTAACATCATGTGAATAAAAAGTAAAAAATAATGGATTTATGTGAATTTATGGTCAATTAAAACATAAACCACCCAACTAATTTCATTTTCATAATGTGGTTTCTTAATTTTTGTGTTTCCACAATTTTACCGTTTTGGTTTTTGTTTAAGTAACTACTTTTTTATAACAAAAGTATTTTATCCATTAAGACTAAAATGGAAAGATAATTGATAAAAAATTTATAAATTGTGATTATAAATAAGTTATCTAATTTATAAAATAACAGACCTACTTGTTTTCGAAATAATTATTTACACAAGCGCATGTAACATGAAAAAACACTACTTAAAATGTAACTCCACTTACATAGTTTTTTACAATTTAACATTGAATATAGTCATTATAATAGAATAATTGGACCATTAATGGACATACCTATATATTAATTAACATTAAAACCAACTTTAAATAATATATTATTTTTTTGAAATTTAAATCAGGTAATAAAGTATCATTTTTTGAAAAATATACCTAATGTTAATTTTGACATTTTTAATTTAATTTTAATTTAAAAATATCATAATAATGATGGAAATAAAATATATTAACTTAAAAATAGTTTAAAAAGATATATTTATCTAAAACATAATGGGAGAACAATAATTCCTTCAATTTTCTTCACTTTTAATATTTTTTTCATTTATCTCGATTAATTATTAACCAAATAATAACTACATTAGAATTTTTAAAGCATGAAAAATAAATATCTCATCTATAAAATTTAAAGATGAAATATTCTGATACAAATAAATCATTTATATATCATAATTATATGTATAATCTAAAATATAATAATTTTCTATATCCCATGTCTTTATAAATGTTAATCGTTAGGAAAGTTCCTTTTCGGTCTTTTTCCTTAACATATTATATTGGTCACATTCATGGTACAGTGTAAAAATAGATAAAAAATAGATCATATAGTATAAGGCCCCAGCCTTAAACCATACTTAATATTGAGTTATTACAAGGTTACACATTGATGATCTTTTCAGGTTTAGAGTTTTAGAGAATTAGATCATAAAACTTGCATTACATTCCACATTTAAACAAAGTGGTTACATAAAAGACAGTATTCATTCTTCCCATCAACGGAAACATATTTAAAATAAAACACGGATTATTTCTTGACATATCCTTGACACTATCATCACATCATGTACCTTTCCCTTGACCTGTGAAAAACATTTCAAAAACTTGGGATGAGCATAAAAAGCTCAGTAAGGTTTATAAAAATATGGAATGGAAACATGAGTTCATATATACATAAGAATGAAATCATACTTTACCCATAAAACATAGGCACTTTAACATACATCATTAAATATTGAATAAATCATAGAATTCATAAGACATAAAAGGTAACTTGAGGCATTCATAACATTCTTACGTAGGGAGTAACCCTCTTGGTTACGTTGGGAATACCCACCACAGTATATTCCCTAAATCACTTCGGAGAAACCTTAACATTTCACTCCTTCACGTTACCCAATGCATTGGAGAGCGATATCGGGCTCACCCGCCCTTAGTTTATCACGGAACCACCCGTCTTCATAATAATGCCCAAGAACCTCGACATAATCGTATCACATAAAACATGCATAAAGGAAACATAACATTCCCACCATTCAATCACATGATATCAATACAACACATTGATATAAAAACCTAATGAAAACCATTTTCAATACCAAAATAAAATAAAATTAAAACATGGAATTTATTTTTCTTTTAAAAAGAAGGTATGGCTTGTAGAGGAAGCCGAAACTGAAATAATGGTCACGGCGGCGGAGAAGTCATTGTCGCCGCATACGTACGACAAAAACGTTCCCTTTTTCCGTTTAGTAAACGCTTCGTATAAAAAAGATTCCTTTTTAATAAATCTAAAATTCAAAGGTTTTTATACACCATATAAAAGAAGGTTGTGTATAAAACAAAATATGCCTCAATGAAAAGAGATTGAGACGAATTCCCATACAAAGACGGTATCCTTGGATTAAGGATAAATCAGTTACATAACTATGTGTGACAAACGAATACACGAAATATAAGTGGGTATTAAGTGTAAAAAAATCAAGGGACATTCACACATAATCATAGAACGACATATTCAAGGTGTACAAGTTTATCCCAAAGAATCGAAATTGGGTTAAGAAATTCCCTTGCAAAAATTAGACAGCCTAACAGCGTCACTTCAAAAATCTGAAAAAGAGTTGATGAGATATAAAAAGGGTATCTCATCACTTGGACATAAAATTTACATCAATAAGGATATAGAATAACATATCCCAAAATAATATTATGTGAATTAAAAGACATAACAAAAGAAGTCTTTTAAAAAGAGGAGGGTGAACGGTTCCCTTACCGACATGGGTATCTTTCGAAACATACGCCCCGTGAAAGAAGGACAATACAAAATTGATGTAAATACTCATAAATTAAATAATATTACACAATGAGTAAAATAATGGTCAGTACATACACCACTCAAAGGAAATTGTGGCAAATGTAGCATAAATCTCACGGGAATAAAGTGAGATGAAAAATCCCTTACAAAAACTCGATAGCCTAACGGCGCCACTTAAAACTTCCAAAATGGATTGATGAGAGAAAATAGGGTCTCTAATAATATCAAAATAAAGTTTACAGAAAGAGGAATACAAAAGAACATCCCCCAACATAACAAAGAGGAGCTTAAAATAAGTGACATAAAGGAGAGTACTTAAAAAAAGAGAGAGGTTGGATCTCTTATGAAAATTCGGAAGACTAACGGCGCCACTCAAAATTTCCAAAATGGATTGATGAGAGAGAATAGGGTCTCTCATCATATGAACATAAAAATTACAGTAAGATTAATATAAAAGAACATCCCAATCACAATAAAGATGAGCTTAGAAGGAATGACATAAAAGAGTGTACTTAAAAAGAAAGAGAGGAATAGGATCCCTTACCTCAAGTCCAACTTGTCTTGTTCGTTTCTTTATATTCTTGAATAATAAAATTTGGTAAATTTATAATTGATTAAAGACCTCCTATAAATATTATTATTCAGTTAATATCACATATTTTAATGTTATAATAATTGGATAATAATATGAGTTCATATCAGACGTTTTTGTTGATGTTTGGTACATGAGTCAAAAATTGAACTTGTTGTAAAATAATTTTCCATGTACTTATAGCTACATTATATCCAGAATAGTATTGATGTTTAAAATATCATATATATCCAGTATATATTCATTTTATACCATTCCTTAGAATTTGGAGATAAAAATTAAATGCATCGTTCATGGAGACGGTAGGCCGTACGTACGCATGAACGCTATTTTCATTTTTTGTCATATTAATGGAATTAAAACAAAATGAGAGAGATATATATATATGTTATAATTCCATAATGATATCCATAATTTATATGTAATATATTACATATATATCCATTATATATATGTACTTATAATAGTACATAACATTTTGAGATAAGAAATGAAATGTACCGTTCATGGAGACGGTAAGTCGTACGTACGCATGAACGCTACTTCCATTTCTATTTCATATTTAATGGAATTAAAACATAATGATACATAATAGTATTTTAATTACAGTATGCTATCATATATAATATCATTAAATATACCCTTTATACGTACCACATATGGTAATAACGAATCAAATCACTTTGAGAGGGCGGTAGTCCGCACTTCCTTAAATGAAGATATCGCGTTTACCCATAATGGAAACCATAAAGGTATGAAATAAATGAAAAATACAGAAGCTTAAGTAAAACATAAACATATTATATATCATATATAAATATAGTTTCATCTTAATGGCCACCTTTGAAGGTGTTAGAAGAATGTTGAACAATCATCGTTTCGTGAGGCAGAAATTCACCATCCACAGAAACAGTATGTTCTTTAACCATTAGATGTAGGTATGTGTAAGTGTAGCTCCAATCCTTATTATAACAACATCCTAGTATATTGAAGATACTGGATTTGTTACAAAATAAATTAATAAAAATATTTTATGGGGTTGGAGAAGAAAAATTAAACAAAAGGACACAAGTGAAGACTTTACCTTAGAATCGGGTAACTCCCATTGGTTTGAGCTCAAAGGCTTCCTTGGGAAGACTTCTTCACAAAGTGAGGCTTCAAGGAGTTATATAGGTATGCGGAGAGAAACAATGGGCAGGGGCTGGCCGAGCCAAATGCTTTGGAAGTGTGGGTAAGGAGGTAGAGGTGGGGGCCTTTTATAAGTGGAGAGGAGGGGCACTCTTGGAAAGGTATAAAATGTAACTTTATTTTCAAATGAGTTTTGAATTTTAATGGTCCCACGTTGATGTGTTTCGCGAATAAGGTGATAAGGGTTAGAAATACACCCATCCAATAGGTTTTGGACATGTTTAGGTCTTAGATTTTACATTATCTTTCCATTTTATTTAAATAGTTAAATAATGAGGTCATCGCTGCATCATCATGATGTCATAAATAATTTAATTTATTTAATGTCTAAAAATTATAAAAAAAATACTATGATGTAGGGAAGCTTTTTATCTTTCCAATGAATATTTATAGTCCAAAAGATCATTTATTTAGAAAAAAGTAAAAATATTTTACTTAGGTGATACATCCTTTGTTACATTTAACATTCTTTAAAAATAAAAAGAAAAAAAGTCACTTTCTCGCAAAAGTGATTCCATGGGGCCCCCATGTTTGGAACAAGGCATCCCATGGTCGTCCATGAGACAACCCTTATCCTTAAGACACATTTTGTGGTCATTTTTTATTATTATGATATTATCTTATTTTCTTTAACTACCTGATTACTCATTAATCAAGATAATTAAATATAATTACCATCATTACTATTCATAATGTCCAAAAACAAAAGAGTCTTAATTAAATAATTTGGAACTTGTGGTTCCAAATATTTAATTATTTTTACCAAATTAAAAACACATAAATTTCAATAATTAAGTTTAAAAAAAACTTCCCATTGTCAAAACAAATAGCGGGTTTTTTTGAAACAATATTTATGAAAAGTTTGGTACTTGTTTATGCCTAATTCCAAAGTGAAATTAATCCCAATGACCATAATTGAATTACATGGTAAAAATATATTCTAATTACACTTTAAAACAAATTAATAAGATAATATAACCATATAATTAAATTATATGAAAAAGCAGTTTTGATGTAAAATGCAGTATTTTTCACTATTCATTGAAAAATGAACATTGTCAGAAAAATACCAAAAATTTACCCAAGGTAAATTTCAATGTCCCAATCATAAATAATATGTTTATTTTGAAAAATAGAGCTTATCGAAGTGTCCAAAAGTGGATTTAAAAGGGGTTCTCCATCAAAAGGCTGTTAATCGACCTTTTAAAGTATATTAGAATGTTTACGCTTAAAAACTGGATTCATTTGCATTTTTAATCCTCTAACATTTATTGTAAAGAGTAAAAATATTTTACAAACATATATAATCATTTTTTAGTTAGTTCTGTTCATTCCCACCATTACAACGGCTAGGCGTTAACTACCATTTAAAATAATATTATTTTATTATTAGAGTGCAACGTAAGATTCCCAAGAAACTCGTTGTTACGTATTGGGTACGCCATCGAGCATATCATCCCATTTAAAGTAATATTAATATTTTATTCACAAATATCGATAAATATAAAGATGTCATATTCTTTATTTACCTGGGGTGTTACATCCTTCCCCCCTTTTGGGAATTGCATCCTCGCAATTTTAAAATTGGCTTGGAAACATCCGTGAAAGTCCCACACCGGAACAAGAGTCGATAAAACAATCACTTTAAAATAAAGAATGATAAGTACAGAGGTCACCTGAGTTAACCCATACTAGGATTCCATGTAGGAAAACAAGGAAATAGAGGGAAAAAAAGGTTCATGTTCTGATGGAGAGTGATAGTAAACATGTCTAGGAGAACGTTAACCACAAGAAAATCACAAACTTGTGATGGGTTAAACGGTATTCGATTCCACAGTAGGAAATGTTAATAGCCAACATTTTTGTTTTAAGTTAATTTTTATTGAGGAATTTATTTTTGAGCTTAACTAAATCATAATGAAACATACTTACTTGTCATTTAGACTTTCAACTTTTACTAGATTCCTTAATCAAACACATATTTTCTCCAAAAGATGAGTATTTAGGAAGACTTGTTCACATTAAGAGTACTATAATAATCAACTTCTAGAGAATCACCTAATCCCCAAAAGAGAAATATATACTTCCCAAGTCTTTAGACTTTAACCAAAACCAAAACCAAAACGGTTAGTACAAGATCAGATAATCCAGAAAAGGATAACCCTTTATAAAAACAAAATCTATTCCTAATATCAAAAATTTGTCCATCAAAACCCAAAGTTCAACGAGGACCATTAGATAAACAAATTGTCTATAAAATAATTCAAGTTAAACCAAACTAATATTGAAACAAAAATATTTGAAGTATTTATTTGCATAGTCTTCCAAGGTACAAATTAACACCTATCTCCAAATAACATCAGTTACTCTTAAAGTTTCATATTGAAAAGTAATTAACCTAATCACATATCCTCCAGGATAGGTTAATAAATTTCCATAGATAACCCAAAATCAGCTTACTCTTAATTCATAAAATCATCTAACTAAAAAGAATTAGTCAAACTAACTAGGGACTTCACGTAGTCCCGTGGTAGGCGATAAACCCCAATTGCACTTTGGTTGTGGGTTCGATTCCCGTAGCTTTATACGACGCGACGGGTTGTCACACGGTCTGCATGTTTTCCTTTTTCCAAAACTATATAATTCTCAAATCATTCTCCAAAAAGAGATAAAATCATCAAAAATAACCATAACATAATTTAACCTCAATTTTATCTCATGCCTTTCACTTCCATCATAACATATAATAACCCATAATTACCTCAAAAGTAAGGATCATATAAACCCAAATGGTTCATTATAACTATGTCCACAAAAGAACATATAACTATTCCTTGAATAAAATTTTCATATATTAAACATCAGGGTTACACATACTATAAAAAGTCTTCTAATGTAACCCCATAATCAAAAGAGAATTAATACTCTTAAGAATTTCACCATAACTCTTGAAGCCCTTATATGTTGACTTCTTACTCATTCAACATTCTTCATGATCCATTAACCATCCCTTTCTAACTTATTCTGAAATACTTCTTTCCTACAAACAAAATCATGAATCATATCCTAAGATTCCAAAATAGGAAAACAATAGTTATGAAATAATCCATACCTTTGATTGGTCATTGTCAGTTTCTTCATCCTTAATCGGAATGGCATTAGGTATTGGTAAATGAACATTTGTACGATCTTGGTGATCCCATTCACGAAACTTCTTCATATGAAATTTGTTTGCATAATGACCATGCACACCACAATTAAAACATTCAATTTATCCCTTAGAAAGAACTTCTTTCCCTTTCCTTGAGTCAACTAGATGCTTCCTTTTTCCATGGTAGGTTCTTGCTTTATGACCTTCATTTCCACATCTATAGCATATTTCGGTCCCTTTGTAACATTTTCCTAGGTGTTTCTTTCCACATCTTTGACACATAAGTTTTTGAACACACTTACCATTATGATTATTATCTGTAGTTCCATAGGGATTTGTTTCTTGCATATATGATGCCTTAGAGAAATCACCAAGGTTTAGGTGGTCAATCATGATTCTAGATAGTTGGTTGAGGATAATCACAAGAGTTCTCATTGCAGCTCCCATATCATTCAGTTGCTTGCTCAAAAAACTGTCACAGTTTCCTTCACATCCACTGTTACTTTGGTGCCTGCTAGATCCAACCATTTACTAAAACCAAAAAGGTCAGTGTGAGTATATCAACAAAACCATCATGTACTAATGAGGAAGATAAACACTAAGATATACTTACTCATTAACTTTATCTAAAAAAAGGACTCTTTCTGAAATCCTAACCATTATGGTAATGTCACTTATTCTTAAAGAATACCCTAACCTCTAAAATTATCTAAACTGACCTCTGATACCAACTATAAGGCCCTAGCCTTAAACTTTACATAATATTGTGTTATTACAAGATTACACATTGAGGATATTTTCAGGTTTAGAGTTTTAGAGAATTAGATCATGAAACTTTCATTACATTCCACATTTAAACAAAGTGGTTACATAAAAGACAGTATTCATTCTTCCCATCAATGGAAACAAATTTAAAATAAAACACAGATTCTTTCTTGACACATCCTTGACATTATCATCACATCATGTACCTTTCCCTTGACCTATGAAAATCATTTCAAAAACTTGGGATGAGCATAAAAAGCTCAGTAAGGGTTATAAAAATATGGAAAGGAAACATGAGTTCATATATACATAATAATGAAATCATACTTTACCCATAAAACATAGGAACTTTAACATACCTCATCAAATCATGAATAAATCATAGAAATCATAAGACATAAAAGGTAACTTGAGGCATTCAAAACATTCTTATGTAGGGAGTAACCCTCTTGGTTATGTTTGGAATACCCACCACAGTATATTCCCTAAATCTATTTGGAGAAACCTTAACGTTTCACTCCTTCGCATTACCCAATACATTGGAGAGCTATATCGGGCTCACCCGCAATTAGTTTATCACAGAACCACCCTTCTTCATAATAATGCCCAAGAAACTCAACATAATTTTATCACATAAAACATGCATAAAGGAAACATATCATTCCCACCTTTCAATCAAAAGATATCAATAAAACACATTGATATAAAAACATTATGAAAACCATTTTCAATACCAAAATAAAAGAAAATTAAAACATGGAATTTATTTTTCTTTTAAAAAGAAGTTATGCCTTGTAGAGGAATCCGAAACTCAAATAATGGTCATGGCGGTGGAGAAGTCATTGTCACCGCATACGTACCACAAAAACATTCCCTTTTTTCATTTACTAAATGCTTCGTATAAAAAGGATTCCTTTTGAATAAACATAAAAGTCAAAGGGGTTTATACACCATATAAAAGAAGGTTGTGTATAAAACAAAATATGCCTCAATGAAAGGAGATTGAGACGGAGTCCCATACAAAGACGGTATCCTTGGATTAAGGATAAATCAGTTACATAACTATGTGTGACAAATGAATACATGAAATATAAGTGGGTATTAAGTGTAAAAAAATCAGAGGACATTCACACATAACCATAGAACGACATATTGAAGGTGTACAAGTTTATCCCAAAGAATCGAAATTGGGTTAAGAAGTTCCCTTGCAAAAATTAGACAGCCTAATGGCGTCACTTCAAAATTCAGAAAAAGAGTTGATGACAGATAAAAAGTTTATATCAACACTTGGAAATAAAATTTAAATCAATAAGGAAATAGAAGAACATATCCCAAAATAATATTATGTGAATTAAAAGACATAACAAAATAATTCTTTTAAAAAGATGAGGGTGAAAGGTTCCCTTACCGACATTGGTATCTTTCGAAACATACGCCTCGTGAAAGAAGGAAAATAAAACATTGATGTAAATACTCATAAATGAAAGACTATTACACAATGAGTAAAATAATGGTCAGTACATACACCACTCAATGGAAATTGTGGCAAATGTAGCATAAATCTCACGGGAATAAAAGTGAGATGAAAAATCCCTTACAAAAACTCGGCAGCCTAACGGTGCCACATAAATCTTCCAAAATAGATTGATGAGAGGAAATAGGGTATCTCATCATATCCTCATAAAGTTTACAGAAATAGGAATACAAAAGAACATCCCACAACATAACAAAGAGGAGCTTAAAAGAAGTGACATAAAGGAGAGTACTTAAAAAGAAAGAGAGAGGTTGGATCTCTTACGAACATTCAGCAGCCTAATGGCGCCACTCAAAACATCCAAAATGGATTGATGAGAGAGAATATGGTCTCTCATCATATTAACATAAAAATTATAGTAAGAGTAATATAAAATAACATCCCAGTCATAATAAATATGAGCTTAGAAGGAATGACATAAAAGAGTGTACTTAAAAAGAAAGAGAGGAGTAGGATCCCTTACCTCAAGTCCAACTTGTCTTGTTCGTTTCTTTATATTCCTGAATAATAAACTTTGGTCAATTTATAATTGATTAAAGACCTCCTATAATGATTATTATTCAGTTCATATCACCTATTTTAATGTTATAATAATTGGTTAATAATATGAGTTCATATCAGACGTTTTTGTCGATGTTTGGTACATGAGTCAAAAATTGAACTTGTTGGAAAATAATTTTCCATGTCGTTATAGGTACATCATATCCAGAATAGTATTTATGTTTAAAATATCATATATATCCAGTATATATTCATTTTATACTATTCCTTATAATTTGGAGATAAAAATTAAAAGCACCGTTCATGGAGACGGTAGGTCGTACGTACGCATTAACACTACTTTCATTTTTTGTCATATTAATGGAATTAAAACAAAATGAGATATATATATATATATATATATATATGTTATAATTACAGAATTATATCCATAATTTAGATGTAATATATTACATATATATCAATTATATATATGTACATATAATAGTAGATAACATTTTGAGATAATAAATGAAATGTAGCGTTCATGGAGACGGTAAGCCGTACGTACGCATGAACGCTACTTCCATTTCTACTTCATATTTAATGGAATTAAAACATAATGATACATAATAGTATTTTAATTCTCGTATGGTAACATATTTAATATCATTAAATATACCCTTTATACGTACCACATATGGTAATAACGAATCAAATCACTTTGAGGGGGCGGTAGTCCACACTTCCTTAAATGAAGATATCGAGTTTACCCATAATGGAAACCATAAAGGTATAAAATAAATGAAAAATAAAGAAGCTTAAGTAAAACATAAACATATTATATGTCATATATAAATATATTTTCATCTTAATGTCCACCTTTGAAGGTGTTAGAATAATGTTGAACAATCATCATTTTGGTGAGGTAGAAATTCACCATCCACAGAAAAGTATGTTCTTTAACCATTAGATGAAGGTGTGTGTAAGTGTAGGTAGAATAATTCTTATAAAAACATCCTAGTATATTGAATATACTGGATTTGTTACAAAATAAATGAATAAAAAGAGTTTAGGGGGTTGGAGATGAAAAATAAAACAAAAGGACACATGTGAAGACTTTACCTTAAAATCAGGTAACTCCCTTTGGTTTGAGCTCAAAGGCTTCCTTGGGAAGACTTCTGCCCAAAGTGAGGCTTCAAGGAGTTATATAGGGATGTGGAGAGACAAAATGGGCAGGTTTTGGCCAAGCCAAAGTCTTTGGAAGTGTGGGTAAGGAGGTAGAGGTGGGGGCCTTTTATAAGAGGAGTGGAGGGGCACTCTTGGAAAGGTATAAAATGTAACTTTATTTTCAAATGAGTTTCGGATTTTAATGGTCCCACATTGATGTTTTTCGAGGATAAGGTGATAAGGGTTCTAAATCCACCCATCCAATAGGTTTTGTACTTGTGTAGGTCTTAGATTGTACATTATCTTTCCATTTTATTTTAATCGTTAAATAATGAGGTCATCGATGCATCATCATGATGTCATAAATAATTTAATTTATTTGATGTCTAAAAATTATAAAAAAAATACTATGATGTAGGAAATATTTTTATATTTCCAATGAATATTTATAGTCCAAAATACCATTTATGTATACAAAATTAAAAATATTTTACTTAGGTGATACATTCATTGTTACATTTAACATTCTTTAAAAATAAAAAGATAAAAAGTCACTTTCTCACAAAGGTGATTCCATGGGGCCCCCAAGTTTGGAACAAGGCATCCCATGGTCGGCCATGAGACAACTAGTTGCCTTAGGACACATTTTGTGGTCATTTTTTTTATTATGATATTATCTTATTTTCTTTAACTACCCGATTACTCGTTAATCAAGATAATTAAAGATAATTACCGTCGTTACAATTCATAATGTCCAAAAACAAAAGAGTCTTAATTACATAATTTGGACCTTATGATTACAAATATTTAATTCATTTTACCAAATTCCAAACACATAATTTTCAATAATTAATTTAAAAAAAACACTTCCCGTTGTCAAAACAAATAGCGGGTTTTTTTTAAACAATATTTATGAAACATTTGGTACTTGTTTATGCCTAATTCCAAAGTGAAATTAATCCCAATGACCATCATTGAATTACATGGTAAAAATATATTCTAATTACACTTTAAAAAAAATAAAAAAGATAATTAAACCATATAATTAAATTATATAAAAAAGCAGTTTTGATGTAAAATGCAGTATTTTTCACTATTCATTGAAAAATGAACATTGTCAGAAAAATACCAAAAATTTACCCAAGGTAAATTTCAATGTCCCAATCATAAATAATATGTTTATTTTGAAAAATAGAGCTTATAAAAATTTCAAAAAGTGGATTTAAAAGGGGTTCTCCATCAAAAGGCGGTTAATCGACCTTTTAAAGAATATTAGAATGTTTACGCTTAAAAACTGGATTCATTTTCATTTTTAATCCTCTAACATTTATTGTAAAGAGTAAAAATATTTGACAAACATATATAATCATTTTTTAGTTAGTTCTTTTCATTCCCGCCATTACAACGGCTAGGCGTTAACTACCATTTAAAATAATATTATTTTATTATTAGAGTGCAATGTAAGATTCCCAAGAAACGCGTTGTTGCGTATTGGGTACGCCATCGAGCATAGCATCCCCTTTATAGTAATATTAATATTTTATTCACAAATATGGATAAATATAAATATGTCATATTCTTTATTTACCTGGGGTGTTACATATAGTTTATATTTTGTATGTATGATCATCTAAAGCATTTTTGATAGGTTTATTGGTCATTTGGCCCCTTAATATTAAAAATTAGCCACTAAGTAAACTCGTTTTCACCTTCATCGCTGTAATTATATTTAATTGTTTATAGTAATATTATCTTCCAAAAAAATATGTCTAAACTATTAAAATATATAAATTATTATTATTCAAAATATTAAATCCAATTTTTTAAATTCCACTCAAATAGTAGGGATAAATTAAATTAAAATTATTTTCATTTTGGGAATGAGACATCAAGTTTTTAAAGTGATAATTTTTAAAAGTGTATTATGTTTTTATATCTAAATTAAATATAAAAAATTAAAATGGCATAAATTTAATTAAAATATGATAAATTGGCCTAATGATAATTTAAAACTAACTAAAAATATAATTTAGCATAACAAATTTTTTAGACAACAAGTCAGTTTTCAATTAAAATTCTTTATTTTTTCACTATTCATCAAAAAATGAAAATTCATTGTATAACATGAAAAAGTAAAAAAATAATTTATGGTTTATTTTTAAAAAATTTTAAAAAAATTGAAGTAAATTTAATAAGTGTGAAAATTAATATTTAAATCAAGTGGTCCATTAAATAGTGGAAAATGTGTCTTTAAAAATATCTTTTAAGGGTAAAATTGGATTTGTTCTTATCCTATGCATTTCAAATATATTAGATTAATGAGAAATATATTTTATTGAATATAAAATATATAAATTTCATTAATATCATTCACGAGTAGTAATTAATTTAATATATTCTCAAATAAATATATTATAATGTTTTGGGGTGTTACAGTCTATATAGTGGACATCCCACTATCCTGTAGGTATAAATTTGGGAGCCCACTGCACCCATGAAATCAAAAATATAAAAGTAGTAAACGATATATATGGAACATCCAGAAAAACATAGTAGTAGAAACTAAAAAAAATAATACAATAATCATATTCCATTAAATGTATATTTTCTATTGCATGATGACTATAACAGAAAATAAATAGACTGGCCTCTAAACTAACTACAATATCATTCTTCCTTATACACAACCTTTATTACCAACTAGCACATACCATGAGCTTAGATCTACATTGTACTTATGTCCTGATCAAAAACATGATTCTCTAACCATGTATATTATAACCCAAACAATGTACATGGATATGGGGTGAGTCTAACGACCAAGTAAGTATCCCAGTGCCTCAACAAATCAATATACTACTAGGATCAAGTGGATGTACATGAATTACATATATAGATTAATTTTGTGAACATATGGAACACTGACTAGAAAAAACATGACATTCGAGGACAATAATTACACAAACATACCATCTTGAGAAAATTGTCAAAATACACCTCATCTAACAACCAATACAATACCTAATTAGAATCCATGTTGGAATCCATGTAATACCAAAACCCATAAACTGCATGTTTCAACATTATGTAAGAAGGAACATATGTCATGAAAAAAAGGAAAACTAGTAAAACAATTATCACACATCTCACACTAGAAATATTGGTCCTGACCATCTCAAGAAGAATGATCTATCTGGGTGTACTTAGGGAGGGCCATATAGTCACCCTTACCCATCCTCATAGAATAAGGGGAGGCCATAATCATCAATATTAACCTATCCCTTTAGTTTCTCGATTGAAAACTATCAACAACACCATACCATACCTATAGGTTTTGTGTATTTCACAATTAATCACACTATCTAATCCCCAATGTTTTTGTGGAGAACATGATCAATCACACTAGACCATCCCCATAGGTTTTGGGGATGAATTCAAAAAGTTATCAAATTCATAAATTCTAATAGAGGGAGGTCACATTAGGCAAATGGTCAACAAAAAACGATAATAGTATCAAAGGAATATAGGCCACCCCATAATCCCAAACTCGTCTTTAGATAACTATTCTATCTAGATGTAGTCCCATAAATAAGAATCCACTTTGTTACCTCACAGTAGTACAACCCTCTTAGAATACCTCACATAGACCTATAACAAAAAATCAATTTATTACCATGATAAAACAATTTAAGTAAAAAAACACATGAAACATTTAGAATGATATACAGATATTTTCCCTTGAATATAAATAACTGATTAATCAAGAGACACAAAATGGTTAAGGCCCTTTACCTCAACCAAAGCTATTTCCCATCTTGGAATCACTTGATATCCACTGCCAAGGCCCATCAATGCATCAAACCATCTCTTAATCACCTACCCCACCCATAAATCTCATCAATTTTATTTATTTATTAATTTAAATCCAAAATAGTAATTTTCTTAATAGGCATCAAAATCATAGAGATCCATTGATGCTAAAATCACATAAAACTGAGTAAATTCCACTCCCAATGAAATTCTGACAATATGCTAAGAAAAATCCAAACATTATGCACCCAAATTGGAGGGAAATTGAAAATAAAATTCATCATAAACCATTTATAAACTCACCATGAAACCTAACATATGATGAATGGTGAGTGGAGATTAGTTTAGTCCTATTGGGAAAAACCCTACTAACCACACATAAAGGTCACATAAGAAACAATGATTTTACTACGCTTAGATAAAAACATAAATATAAAACTTATCCTAAAATAATAATTCCATTAAGGAATTGTATAGAAAATAAATAGTAATATAAGAAGGGAAATTACCTTGAAAGCATAGGTCGAACCTCTCAATAACCAGATGGATCGATGTCATGCTAAGGGAGAGCATGGAAAGCCAAGATTGTCTCTCCCCATTTTGTTTGTCTATTGGTATGGAAAAATAATGAGGGTGTTCTAAATAGTAACCCACCATAATAGTCAAAAAGGAAACTCATTAAAAAGATGGATCCCATATCCCATAGTCTAGACAGTAATCCCAGATAGGGTTCCTGACACACTCTCTATCCCACTAGATGGTTGGTGGCCACCTGTTAAAAATAAATAGAACAGCCTACCAACCACTAATAAAAAAACCCTTAAAAACATGGTACCTCCCATGACACTCGGTTAACATTGATATACACAACCCTAATATTTACGAAGTTTTATATTTTCATTCTAAGTCTCATATCTCAAATTAAAGTCTCCAACAAATAGAAAAATTTTATTTCCATTAGAAATTTCCTTCCTAAAAAAATGTGGGTCATTACAAACTACTCACCATTTTCCTTATGAACCTCAATAATCTATATTAAAACTATATCCATATCCCACAAACTATAATACTATTAGAAATATCTATAACATGCCAAATTCCTTCTTCAAACACAAAATTATCTTCTATTGTGATACTCTAAACACTAATCAATAGTGTAGCAGATTACTTCCAAAAAACTCAATTCAATCCATAAACAACATAAAAAACATGAACTATACTCTGGATGAATCTTGTAACTCAATTCATCTGGTACCACAAGACATCACATTCTCTTCTATCACAAACAAACATTCCCGAATTCCAATCAGCCCCAATCAACAATATTTCAACGGAATATGGAATATGTCTCACAGGAGGAATGTTGAGACTGGTAACCCTTAAATAAATCATAATTCTTAAAGTAAGTGATTTCATGTGTAATTTGGGAGATACTTGTAATGAAATATATTGGATTGTGAGAGCAATGCTTCACGTCACGAGGAACTCGGTGAACCCTAGTCCGTTTAATTTCTCTCAAAGATCTATGTCGTCCCCATGATTAGTTCTATTATGGTTGTATTGGACCAAATTGGGAACTCGCGGTGGTTCTTCAAAAGAAAAATGAAATTAAAAGCTCGGATATGGAAGTTCCAGACCCGGGGAATGCTCTTCTGGATTCTGGATCTAACCCTCCAATCAGTGGAGCACCGTGAGGTATTTCATTCCTTGAAGCTCTTAAAGGATCTCTTGTTTCCTCTTCTACAAGTGAAAAATCTCACTCGACCATCAAGAGACTGGATGATGGAGGTTTTTTCATTAATGAAGATCCTGATGCAATTGCACAACACCAAAATCTCTGTAAGTTTTATTTAATGGGACGTGTATCATATTCTAAAGGAGACAAACCCTGGTCCTATGTTGAACTGAAACAAAGAATATCAATCAGCCGGGTTATTACAAACTGGAAAATGATCCCCTTGGGAAAAGGATTTTTTCATATTCTTCTGTACTCTCAAGATGATCTTAATTCTGTTTGGAAGATAGGTAATTTATTGTAGAAGCCTGAATTTATGAGACTCTCGGATTGGGATGTTTATTTCAATCCAAATACACAAAGAGGCAAGTCTGTACAAATTTGGGTTAGGATCCATAACATAAACTGGTTTTTTTGGCACCATAGAATACTGAATGATTTAGTAGCCTGCATTGGTACCCCCCTAAAAATTGATCAAATAACCATTAATTCTGACTTGGGTATGTATGCAAGGGTTTTAGTGGATGTCAATCCTGAAACCAAGCCTCCAAATACTATCTCTTTTCATGCCAAAGATTACAAGACTGTAATTGACCTTGAATATGAAAATATGCCCTCCTTTTGTGACTTTTGTAAAATTGTAGGGCATTCTATTCAGATTTGTAGATTGGTTCATAGAGCCCCCAATCATCATAACCCTTATGATTGGTCTGAAGTTAGAAAAAATAAGAAAGATAGAGTACCGCCCACTGATAAATTTGACCCTTCCCAAGTCAAAACTGGAATGTGGATTCCTAAAAACCCAAAAGAACCTGGGGTAAACTGAGCTGATCAGGTGGAGAAACAGGAGCAGGATTTTCATGATCAATCCATCAAGAAAAAACAGGAATATTTTGATAACCCGTTAAATCATACCCCCTTGACTGGGTCTCAACCTGACCTTGATTCCTCCCCAATTTTGGGACATGGCTCCATTCCTGAAGATCTTCCTCTAGTTCCCATATCACAGAATCATAAGGGTGAGTCTTCCTTGGCCATTTGTATGGTTGGACCACCTCCTAGAACCTTGCTCAATCTCCCTCTTACTTCTCATATGTCGGACAGATCACCTACATGTCTTCAGGACTCATTCTCTTTTGAAAAGATAGAATGCATTAGGCAGGTTATCTCTCCCACACTTGGTGTTGTTCACTCTGAGACATTGGCCAAAAACAATCCTTCCTCTTCAATTGTCCAGTCTGTTGTCCAACCCGCCTTGTCTGCAGATTGTTCCATCACTGCTTCCATGCAGAATGCTTCCAATGTTGTTGTTGATGTGAATCCATCAATATCTGAACCTTCTAAAATAGATCCAGATTCTAATTCGGTTACCCTTCATCAGGGGATTTATGTTTTGGATGGAAATCCCCCTGTTTTGGTGGCTACTACAATTTCATACTTGGATCCATTGAATCCAGTTTTAGTTATAAATCATGTATGTGTGTTGACGAATTCTGAAATTAAAGCAGGATGTAACACTGCCAATACTGAGTCTTCTATGGCCATAAAGGATAAAATCTGTTCTTCCAACAAAACCACTTCCCCTAGGAAAACTAGAGGTCAAAATGCTGGTAATAAAAAGAAAGGGGGTCAAACCCAAAGAGTAAATAATAATGCATATTCTCTACTATAATTTTCAGGGGATTGCAAACCCTGGAACCCTTAACGTTTTGAAGCATTTTATTTTTACCCATCGTTCTATGCTGATTGCCATTGCTGAACCTAAAGTTAAAATTGCCCCTAAATTGATGCATCTGTATAACCTTGGTTTCTCTTTCTTGGGTTCTTGTAACAATTGTTATCTGGACTCTCTTTGGATTTTCTATCACTCCTCTCTACAAAATGTCAACATATTTAGTCTCACTGCTCAGGATTTGACATGTGATTACTACCTTGATAGCACTCACATCTTCAATACCTTTTTTTATGCCAAAAATAATTACCTTGATCGAAGATCTCTTTGGAAGGATATTTCTGACATCAGTACCAAGATTCAAGATCCCTAGGTATTGGTTGGGGACTTTAATGCTATTTTTTCACCCTCTGAAAAAATTGGCCACTCCGTCTCCTCTATCTCCACCAGAGAATTTAAAGCTTCCATAGAAGTCAAAAATCTCATTGAGATTAACCTTACTAGTGCTCAATTCACTTGGTACATACATCACTACAATCGCGTGGTGGCGAGTAAACTTGATAGAGTTTTCACTAATGAGTCTGCTCTTGATAAGTATAACCAGATCCTGTGTGCTACCCTTACTAAACATGCTTCTGATCATCATCTGATCTTAGACAGCTTTCCTCAAAACTCTCGGAATCCTTCCTTTCCTTTCATATTTAATTTGGCATGGTCTTCAGACTCAGATTGTGTCTCTCTTATCAATTCTTCCTGGACTAATATGAGAAATCACAATGATGCCTTTGCATGCACCACTAAGTTGAAAAACCTTAAAAATATTCTCAAAAAGTGGTGCAATGATAAAGCTGCTTTAGTTGACAAAGATATCCATGATTTTTAAAAGGATTTGTCTCTCATTCAAAATAATAACACTTTATCCAGTTTCAATTCTGACCCCCAGGATGAAATCAACATCTCTACTAAATTGATCTCTCTTCTAAACATTAAAGATAACTTAAAGAATCAAATTTTCAAAACTAATTGGATCAATGATGGGGATAGAAACACCAAATTTTACAACTCTCTTCAATGGGTTAGAAAATCTTGGAAGCCTCTCTCTTGCTTAAGAGTTGAGGGTAATCTCATTGTTTCCGAGGAACAGATTGCTAATCATGTTGTTTCCTACTTCACTGACATTTTCAATGGTCCTAACATCGACAAAGATATCCTACCAAACATTATTCCATGCATGGTTACTTCTAATGATAACTGTCTGCTCAACTGCATCCCCCTTGATTCTGAGATTAAGGACACTATCTTTTGTCTAAATCCAGACAGTGCCCCGGGTCCCAATGGTTTCAACAATGGCTTCTATAAAAAACATTGGGATGTCCTTCAAAATGATGTCTGTCATTTAGTTAAATCTTTCTTTGAAAAAGGGGTTCTCCCCCTTTCTCTCAACTCTCAATTCCTCACGTTAATTCCTAAAGTTGATAATGCTGATGAAATTCACCTCTTCCATCCCATTTCCCTCTTAAATTCTCTCTTTAAAATTATTACTAAGATCCTTGCTAATAGGCTTTCTAATATTAGGAACAAAATTGTCTCCTAGAACCAGTTTGGCTTCAATAAAGGCAGATCTATACAAGATTGTATTTTTCTCGCTTCAGAATCCACTAATTTATTGAATAGAAATTCTAGAGGTGGGAATATTGATTTTAAGCTGGGCATCACTAAGGCCTTCGATACGATTGACTGGACCTTCATTTTTAAGGTCCTCTCCATTTTTGGATTCAATGATTCTTTTATCAATAAAATTAAAATCATCTTCAACTCAGCCAATATCTCTATTCTTATTAATGGATCACCTAGGGGATATTTCAAATGCTCCAAGGGAGTTATACAAGGAGACCCTCTCTCTGCTATCATTTTTTCTATCGCTGAAGACTATCTTAGTAGACTACTCTCCCTCAATGTTGAGGGAGGAAGAATCCAACCAATCATTGCTTCTAGAAATCTTCATGCTCCCTCTCACCTGCTCTATGCTAATGATATTATTTTCTTCCTTCAGGGAGACAAAAGAAAATTTAATAACCTTAAATCCATCATTTCCTACAACGAGGAGGTTTCTGATCAATGCATTAACTGGAAAAAATATTTCATCTACTTTGGTAAAAAATTCCCCTCTAATAGGAAAACTCATATCACCAATGCCTTAGGGGTTAAGGAAGGATCCCTCCCTTTTACTTATCTTGGTGTCCCCCTTTTCTGGGGTCGAACCAATGCTTTTTTTTCTTAGCATCGTTGATCAAATTCAAAACAAATTTTCTTCCTGGAAAGGTAAATCCCTTTCAATGGCTGGAAGAATTTGCCTTGTTAAATCTACTATTGACTCTAAGGTAGTCTACTCCATGATGGTCTACAAATGGACTTTGGGGCTGATAAAAAGAATAAATACAGCTATAAGAAATTTCATCTGGAGTGGAAGCACTCTGGAAAGGAAATTGGTAACAGTCTCTTAGGACACTTGCTGTAAACCTATTCAAAATGGAGGAATTGGTATTAAGAATCTTAAAATCATTAATGAGGCCCTTCAAGCCAAACTCACATGGTCCCTCATTCATAATAACTCTCATTCCATGAGATTTCTCAAAAACCAATTCCTTTATAAGATTAAGTCTGGTTCTTCTAATTACATGACTTCTTCTATCTGGCCATCGATCAAAGCTTCTTTTCACTCTATCATGGAAAATTCTAGATGGCTTGTTAGTAAGAATTCTTCTTTAAAATTTTGGTTTGATAACTGGACTGGCTACCCTCTCATTTCTGATATGCCTAATACCTTTTCCCCTAATCCCCCGAACTGCTCTATTAGGGAGATGATCAATTCCCCTGATTCTCAACTTCTGAATCCTATCAAGGGGATTGTGGATAATTATTATTTCACTTCCAATGAGGATCTCCTTGTTTGGGAACCTGCTCATAATGTCCTGTTAAACTCTAAAATATTTTATCGCTATCATTCCCCTAATGAGGATGAAAATTTTAATTGGGTGCCCAATTCCAATAAATCCTGGATCAAGCCTTCTCGTCTTACTATTATGTGGCGTATTGCACATCAAAAAATTCCAATTGATGTTTTCCTACAATCTTATGGATTTAATATTTTCTCTGATTATAGATTATGAAATCAGCATCATGAGGACATCAATCATTTTTTATATCTTGTGATACTGTTATGGCCCTTTGGCATTACATCTTTGACCTTTTTGGATGTAGATGGCTTTTAGATGCATTTATTTTCTCTCAACTGAAAAGAATGTTGGAATTCCCAAGATCTCCCCAAATCAAGAATCTCTTTTTTACTGCTGTTGCGGAGCTTCTGCATATACTATGGTATGGTAGAAATGATTCTTTTTTCAACAATAACTCTTTTAATATTAATACAGGTAAAATGGGGATTCTACTGGCTATAAAGAAAGTGGCTACAATCCAAAAAGAATGTTGTGACAATTCTGTTATAGATTTTGAAACCATTCTCCAAATTGGTGTTAAAGGTATCCTTCTGAATCCACGCTACACTATTGAAGTTTTCTGGCAGGCACCTCCTCCTAGATGGATTAAGGTAAATGTGTACGGAGCATCAAAGGGCAGTCTTGGACTTGCTGGATGCGGTGGAATTTTCAGAGACCATCAGGACCGGATCCTCATATGTTTCTTTGGAAGCTTCAGAAATGATTATACGCTGGAGGCAGAAATGATTGCTACCATTCATGCCATCTACTATGCAAAGATTTTCAACTGGAAGAATATCTGGATCGAGAGTGACTCAACTACTATAGTGCAAGCCATCTGGAAGGGTGATGTCTATCTTGCATGGTCTCTCACCCCCAGATGGATGGACTACCTCGCTGCGCTCAACAACCTCAACTTTATTGCCACTCATACCTATCGGGAGGCTAATATGATCGCTGATGGGCTTTCCAACATGGGAGTCTCTCATGAGATCACTTAGAAGAATGAACTCCCGCTAGAGTTGATTCCTTCTTTTATTAAGGACTCTAGAAAATTTCCCTCTTTCCGTCTGGTGTACCTTGTTTATGCCTCTTTCTATTTGAATAAAGCTCTACGTTATGGTCTTTTGACCAGAACCCACTTTTAAAAAAAAATAAACAATATTTCAAAGACACCTTATGATCCTAATCCCAATCTCTAAAGGAACCCAACAGTCTAAAAACACCATAAAGATCATCCTTAAATTGAACTCATGAACCTAAATCACCCTAACAGGAGGGAAACATCACCAAGACCATCATATTTCTCCCCTCCATTGAAGTTTCTTTGTTATCACATCCTAGAGAACACTCATCTACAAGCACCAGCACATAGGGTAATTTATAACCCATACCATGCTGATGGGGACACCATCTATGATTTTGGTTAAAATTTCCCCCAAAAACACGGTACACACCTTTAACAACTGATAGTATACTCTCATAATATATGTTTTCCCTTAGTTCTCCTAGAGTGTTTTACTAAATGGGCCTCTTTGGAACCACACACATGTCCCTCCACTTGATATGTGACCCCGAATTAGACATGTAAACCCTTATTGATCACATTGAGTTTAAAACCCTTGATCTTCCATGTGCTCAGACCTGATCTACCCATGATCTCATTCACATATAATAATAACATGATTATCAACCAAGGACCCAAACTGTCACACCCATGAGTCCCTCATCAACCCAAAGCCAGCCACCATCCAATAAATGACGGCTAACTAATAAAATATTTTTGGTGTATACTTCCATTCTACATAAACGAAAATACTAATAGAACAATTACACTCCCAATGAATGTTCCCCCATAATTCCATCATCACACAACTATTTCACACACCTATGAAATTTGAAAAAAAATGTACCAAATCAACCCCAGCGATCTGCATCTCACCATAATGAACTGCCACATATATACCACTAGCCATACCCATTTCACATGATAGTTTTAAAAATACAAAATCAACCTATATTAAAACTATAAGTAAATTATCTTACTATGATAAAACATTCAAATTACCTCTAAACGAAATCATAATTCCAAAATTCTAATTGAACTCGTTTATGCAGCCACTAAATACAATCACTCTCAAACTAATGAAATTTTTTTAATAACTCTTCTCTTCACCACCACCAAGATCCAATATGGATCTTAGCTGCACTCGTCAAATTTAGAAAACCATTAAAACCCTCAACAATCAAAAAAACCTAGGTTTTATGTTTTTCCACACCATAAGACACATCCACTGATGACCAGTTTAATCATTTGTTATTTTCACCATAATAATCGCCTACTAAGAGTGGACATCATCCATTCCAAATAGAGGACCTAAACCAAATGTACATCAAGTAGTCTGTCCAATAAAATTTGAAAAAAACACATCATGACATGCATAATATATCTTATCAATGAACCATCGAAAATCACATTCAAGTACTCAAGGATCAAACTTAACAGACATGAGCCCGCAACATGTGGTTTTATATCATACTTTAAATCTCATGGGGCCACCAAAAGTGGTTTCAACAAAAAGTACATCACAGTAATGCAAAAACAATGAATCGGTCTAACATCCATATAATATCAGACAAATTCATGAAATAACCACTTTTTCTCACCTTGATTAAAAACTGTAGGTTCAAAAAACTAGCTTATATTGGAAACAATTTCTCTCTGCACAAAACATTAATCCAAAAAAACACCCACTGAACTCACTTGAAGGTTTCTAAACAACCTTGGCACATAGGTTAAGCATAAAATCCAAGCATCCATGTCACACCAACAAAAACATTGAATCCTTGTGTACCAATTATAAGTGACACCATTTTCCTATTTTCAAAACAATATTTTCAAAACATTTAACAAAAAAAAATAACTACATTGATTTTCCAAACACCCCTTGAAATACAAGGTTTTTCTATCAAAACAAAAATCAGTAAAATCTTTTACATAGGAAGATAATTTCTGAAACAAATAATTGAAATTTTCAGAAATAAATTATCAATAAAATATCCAAACCAATTTGAAATCAAATTTCAAAATACTTTTTACCTATATTTTCAACAAAAACTAAAAAATAATTCTAATCCATTTCAATACCACTATCTCAATGAGACATTTCAAATAAAGACAAATTTTTATATCCATTAAAACACACCACAATTCATTGCATGTGTTTTTATTCATTTTCAAACTAGGTTATTCTTTAAAAATACTTCCAAAATATATTTCATTTTACTATCCAACCATGAAAAAGTAGAATAAATAAACAAGCCTCTCATATCCATATTAATTCCATCACCTCTTATAATATAAGAAAAAGAAACACCAATATCATTATAAGTCACATAAATTAATATGGATTATTATAAGGCTATCATGATAACCAAAACTACCTATAGGTGGGTGTACCGTGCCACAAGAATGCCACGACCATGATGCATGTACAACACAATGGCTCTCAACCAAGACGTATACCTCCTCTAGAGTCTCATCCATCTGTTGATGGGATTCTCATTTTAGGAATGCACTTGATATAATTTTTGAGTCCCAATATCCTATCTCCATATATAAATATAATATCCATCCTAAATATCCTATAATATAATTTTTCAATGCCCCAAACATATCCACATGACTAGTGTCTATGTGGGAGAAGACACATTATATATGCTCACCTCCTCATACACTAGAGTCTAAAAAATATTTTTGAGGTCCTAACACAATAATGGGATGATTATTCCATCAATAATGAGTCATGGGGACCATACCTAAATCTACTAAAAATTCATCCTAAACCATCCATATAGTGGGAAACCCACCATCATGTGGGGAAAATATTTGAAACCATTAAGACCCCACACTCAATAAAATAAAAGTAGTAAAATATATATTTGATACATAAAACATAACAAGGGTAAAACAATCCAATAATAACAATAAATGAATGATACAGAACTAAAGTCACATTGTTAAATACAAAATTACTATAACTCAGAAGAAATACACTAGCTTTCGGCCCAACACTCATACCATATTTCAGTATCCATAACCTATCGGACCAGCTACCATGTCACTTTATCTTATATCCGGGTGACTCTTATTTCATGAATTAAATTCTGAAGGTCTATCTTTGTGAACAATAATTCATGCCATGTACATAGATAGGGGTGAGTAAAACAACTAGTAGGTGTAGCTAACGCCTCAACCAAACCATTCACTATAATGATAAAGTTGATTTGGATTTAAAAAATATATATATATCATATTTTCCTATATAAAACACCAACCAAAAAATTATAACATGTGATAATACAAACCATAAAATAATCCCTACTTTGTTACCTTATTAGAATCAATCTACTTCCATAACCTATATTATACCTAGTTTGGATCTATGTGGGAAACCATGTTATAGCACAAACCATAAACAAAAAAATCATAGATTCATTTTAGAAACAACATCTATCTAGATGAAAATAACACATGTTTCCCATTGCCCATGACTTCCAATCATGTTACCACATCATCCAGTACCCCAACCCTTCCCTATGTATTTAATGAGGTCTATCAAATCACTTTAACCCACCCTATAAAATCGAAGAGGACATGAGCAGTGACAGTAGACCATCCCTATGGAATATTGGGAGGCCAACCATCATGAACACCGGCCCATACCCACCATTTATACGAATCCCACTATCAAGAACACAAACCCATCTATGTATGTTCTTGGGATAATATAATCAATCACACTATCCCGTCCGCATAAGCTATAGGGATGAAATCAATAAGTAATATGACAAATACATTCACACTCAGGGAGGTCACATTAAGTATATGGACATAAAATAAATAAAATATCAATTAAGGTATGAAACTCACATGAACACTCCCAAAATTTCTATCTAGTAACCCATACCTCTAGACCCAGTCGCACATGTTACCATCCAACCAAGTTCCTCTATTTTATCCAATACTTTATGGATGTTTCAATTCCAATTTGATACAATGATCAAACAACACTAGTCCAAACACACAACACATGCAATATATAAGTATTTATTTTATTTTATGAACCTGAATATAAATATACATTTAATTAAAATAAGTAACAAGTTCAATACCCCTCCCCCAACAGAACATATTTACTATATTTTCATAATCTAGAAGCCACTGACCAATCCCATTAAATAATTATCCCTACTATCAAGAACCTACCTCATCATAAAAATCATCATATTTATTAATTAATTAATTTAAACCAAAAATCTCCATTTGAATAATAGGAACCACATTCATCGAGTTGTCTAATGATGTTCAAATCAAAAGAATCATGATACATTACAACCCAATTCACCCTACATCCTACATGAAGAGAAATCCTCAATTGATAAACGTGATTTTAGGTACAATTATACACATTCATCATAAACACTTCCAAAAAACCAATCTAAAAACTAAATTATGAAAATGTTGAGTGATAGATTGATTTTACCTTCTCATGACATTCTCAACAAGATTCACGTGAAATACAATGAAAGTGAAATGATTTTACTTTTATCTTGTGAAATATTCAATCCAACCAATTTCCAAATGAAATTAAATTTTGTGAAGAATTTATATTAGAATCTATGAGAATTTGAGAAAATATGATACCTTAAATCCATATATTAAATCTATCCAGTACAACAAAGATTGAATGAGGGAAAAGGGAGACACTGGGAGAACCAATCAAGGATCTCCCCTTATATTATTTTAGATAGAAGAGAAAACCCATGATGGGGTTCCAAAGAGAAAACAATGGAAAATACTAAAAGGACCCTTACTAAAATGAGATTGCCCAAAAACCTAAAAACCAATTGGTGGGTCTCACTATCTTGACGTTGATTTCAGAATGTGTGCAACACAGACTGTAAATCCCACTAGCTTACAGATAGTAGTTCACTAGAAAAATATATAGAATCAGTAACTAGGACACCCAACCACTACTCCAACACCCCTCTTATCATTTGATACATTATACAAAACTCAAGTTATGTTAAAGACACACACTTGATATATCTTATGGTTTCTAATTCCATAAAAAGTTACAAATCTCGTAATGAATCTACCACCAAACAAAAAAATCAATTTCACTTGAAATATTTGAAATTATAGTGATGAACGGTGTTAAATCAATGAATAAAAATAAAAAAGTTTTTCATGGAGGTGGTTGACTTCAGGTGAGTATGATGACATTTTCATTTTTTTAATGGTTTTGGAGGAAGCTAGCAAATCAATATTTTGTTATTATAATAAAATTACATATATTGATCACATTAATTTTATAATACATTCATTTATAAAATAGTTTTTATTATCTTGAAGGTGATAATAATTAATGGATATCAGTTGAGAACATTACTTACCCCTTTAGATATTCTCCCTTGGGTGTATGCTTAAGGCTCATTAACATGGTATTTTGAAAAAATAGATACTTATAAGAAATGGGGATGGACTTAAGTTCAGACTAATATAGTTTTTTTTAAATATAATTATTTATAAATAGTTGATAAATGGAGTGTTGGAGGTTGTTATTTATAAGTGAGTGGAATAAAATGTTTTGTATTAATGTAAATGGAAAAGTTACTATTTAAGACAAGTGGATTAAATAAGGAAAAATAATGAAGCGGGAGAATTTTTGGGGTCTATATACCATCAAACATTAATTTTCACGCATGTTTTTAAAATGTTTTATTTCTTTCCATATTGGTTAAACCCTATTTACCTTAATTTACATTGCCCATGATAACTCCATTTTTATCCCTGTTAACTATTTTTTAGACAAAAAACGAAAATAACCTTATTACAAAATCTGAAAATGATTATTTAAAATATGGAAACTATTTTATCAAATAAAATTTTGATGCATGAAAAAACTAATTTTAACATTATGGCACATTATGCCTAAAAACAATTTTTTGAAAAGTCTAATTTTAAGCATAAAATTATATATGTGATAAATATTTTAGTTTTTTTATTTTAAATGACATTACTTGTTTTAAAATAAAAATGGGTAATTTGGAACTAAATCTAAGATAAAACTAAATTTTACGATGTGAAATTTAATTAAATTATAATGGTGATAATATTTTTTATTAGAATGAAATGTTATTGATTCTCTAAATGATCTTCATGGTATTTTATAATTAAAAATAGTATTTTTATATTAGTAATATTAATCATTAAAAATTATATTATTCATGTAAATTATTTTATAGTTTTAATTCTATATTGTTTTATGATAATGTCATAAAAGACATGATATTACTATAAACTATATTTTTCAATATTCACATAATAATCAACCATTTCATAAAAATATCAAAAATCCATAAAAAGATAATCATGATATTTTCTATCCATCAAATGATGTTAATTTTATGAAATCAATTTATAAAAGTGATTTTATTTAATTTTAATATAAGACCAGATACTAATAAAAGTGATTTATTGCATAAAATAATTGTTGTATTAATATATATCCTTAATGTTTATTCCTTTAATTATAAATATTATTTTATGTTTTAATTATATGTATAAATCATACTAATTTATATTTAAATAACCCCTAAATTTCACCACATAAGTCATAATAATAGGATAATATTTTGTGGAAGTCACATGTGGTGATTTTTCGTGCATGGATCTGATAGAATATTTCTCATTCATAAACATCTCTCAGATATAATTATACCCATACCATATTTGTTGGATCTCAAATGGGTCCTAGTAAATGGAAAATCAAAGTTAATATTTACCCTTTCTAATAATGTAAAAATGATCTTTTTAATGAATATCACACTACCAAATTCCATTTCTTTTAGATTTTATAATTTTTAACTCTATTTCTATAAACTAATTTGGAAGTTATCTTATTATATTAATATTTAATAATTTTATTTCCAAGTATCATGGTTTCATTTAATTTCTTCATTATATGCGAATTAATTTATCAAACACAATATATTTTAATATATATTTATTATTTAAAATCATTTGGTGTTACTTGTTTTCGTGATAGTATATATTGATGACATGCTATTGATTGGATATATGAAACAAACCTTATAGTTAATTAAGTACCCATTAAACTCATACCTCTACTTGAAGGTCTTAAGTGAAGAAACATACAATCATGGGATCGAGGTCGTTCATGATAGATCCAGGAGGCTACTTTGACCTTGTTGAAGTCTATATATGGAAAATATACAAAACATACATAGATTGAAATAGTATAATAGAATATAGTTACCAATATATCACGGTATACATCCCTCTAAGAACATGTTTCCCCGAACACATGACTTTAGGAAAATAATGGAATAACTAGTGTTTGGGTAAGTTATGTGTATAAACAAATTTACCAGGATAGATGTATCTTATTCCTTAAGAAATATATAGAAGATAATGAGATCATCTTTGAGGCATCCATTGGATGGAAATATAAATTTTCGTTGGGCATCCGAGGTGTACTATGTTTATTTTCCTTGTTTATATATAAATTGAGTATATAGTTATAAGGGGATATATAAATACTCATTTCAAAATAGATGAAGATGATTTGAAGTCACAATCAGGATATATCCACACTCTCAACAGAGGTACTATTTGTATGGAAATATCAAAACAATATATGAACTTTTATTCTATAGTATATTCTAAGTATATTAAATAATATTATGCAGCCAAGTAATTGGTTTTGATAAACAAATTATTCAAATTTAATATCATGGTTACTAGTATTAATGGCCCTATCATACTATATTTTGATAATACATCTGTTGTGGCTTTTGAAAAGGTTCCAATGTCATATTAATGAATAAATAACATTCTATATAAATACCATCTCTTGAGTTATTTTTCTCACAAATGTGAAACCATAATAATTATCAATTCCATATAAGACTATTTGGTGGACCTAGTGACAAAATTTGAATCTCAATATATCCAAAAAAATTGGGTTTTTGGAATTAATATCATAAGTAGTTGTCTTTAGTCTATGTGGGATTAGGGTGGATTTGGTTCCCAAGAAACAACTACTTTTTACATTAGATTTCTTATATGTATATAGACATGAATATTAATAAATAAATTATCACATATTAATTTTTCTTCTATATACATTTAATGTGATAGTTATTGAGAGTATATGTCACATTAAAAAGCTCATAAGAAGTTCCATGTAATAGTGAAAACCATGATATGTTATAATGATATTCATAAATATTATGTCCAATGGTCATATGATTTCATCTAACAGTACATAGGTGATATATTCTCTTAGTTGTTAGATACTAGTAAGAATAAATCATCATCTCTTGATGTTCAGACATTTTAAATCTCTAATATGGGATATTATGAGAAAAATACCACTAATAAAAAGAATACATATTATGTTTCATTTTATATTCATGTCTTTAGAGGTGTGCAACTATCTGCATATTTTACGATTATTATTAATTTAGATCATGAGTCATTTACTTTAATGTATTCCCTTAAACCGTAATGACATATTTTTATGGTGAAGTTGGGTACGTTTGTTTAATCACGGGCGATATATTATAAATAAATATTATGATAAAGGATTTTTAATTTCCATATTTTTGGAAGTTTGTATCCCATCCCTTTGATTGAAATAAAACTGTAAAAATAAATTCCATAGACATAGTGGTTAAACATGATCATTTCTAGAAGTTAATGTGAGATTTGTCTAGAATATAGTTTGATGACATTAGTACGAATCACATTTGATGATATATCATGAAAAAAGGATTATATTACATCGTGAGCATTCATATGTGGTTGTTGAATTTTCATTATTAACTTCTTCATCTTGAGTTATTTAAGTGTTGTGAGATGCTGATATTGGACTTCAGGAAAACCTACCTAACACCACTAATGAGGAGGCCAATTGTAACACCCTGAGCTTCCACGGTACGCTTCTCTTTGAATAATACAGTAGCGTGTGTTGTACGCAACTTCGAGTTCTAACACACACCACGAGCTGTTATGAATAGTAATACCCACTTTTTAAAATTTTAGAAATTTTATCTCTCAAAATAGACTTCACTTTTGGATTTGGAATATTGAAATTATCCTAAGTTGAATTTTTGGTATTTTTCTGAGAACTTCCAATTTTTATGAATAGTGAGAAATACTTAAAAACAACTTTTTTAATCAAAATAATTTATAGGGATAAATTATATTATTTAGTGGTTTTAAAGTATAATTAGAATATATTTTTACCATTTTATCCAATGGTGTTCATTAGAATTAATTTCACTTTGAAATTGGACATAAACAATTGTCAATCTTTTGATATATATTATTTCTTAAAAACACGCTATTTGTTGTAACAGTGGGAATTAATTATAAAATTAATTAATGAAACTTATATGTTTGGAATTTTTTAAAATAGATATCATTTTTGAATTCGGAATATCAATTATAGGTTAGGGTGAAATTTTGGCATTGATCTGAAAAACATCAATTTTTGATGAATAGTGAAACCACTAAGTGGTAGTTAAAAAACTGAATTTTTCATAAAACATAATTTTACCGCTTCGGTGAATGGAATTTCGAAAATCTGAGAGACACGGTTAATATCAAGTAGTAAACTGTGGTTCAATGAGATGAAAATAATTTCTAGTGAATAGTAACTTTTTACTTTTATTTACCACGGTTAAAAGTAAATAGGGTAATTAAGGGTAAAAATGATATTAATATACCCTAACACATGTCCTAATTCTATTGGACAAGTGTATCTCAACAAAAAACAGCCTTAGTAATAAAATATTATCATTTAGGTTCACTTGGATTAGATTAGGACATTTATTATTATTTAATTCAAATAAGAGTTAAAAGAGTTCAAATCAAAGTTTATTTACTAAAACATTTTTAATATAGTGTTATACATAAGATAAATTAGATTGTAAATATTCATTAGAAATATAAACCAATTTCCTACATAAGGATAGTTTATTTATACTTTCGAAACATTAAATAATTTAATTTAGTTATGACACAATGATGATGCAGTAATTACCTAATTAATGAAAAATTAGAATAATTTATATTATAAATACCAAAATAAATATGATTTGAGACATATTATTAATTAAAATAATTTTATAGGTTACTATGAAATTTTAGGATTGATTTAATTAACATTTTTCTAAGTAATCATTCTGTTATGATTTTTAGAAAAATCAATTATTGAATAGTGTCAAAATTGGCATAAAAGAGTTTTTAAAAAAAATATTATATTATTAATTGATATTAAATTCCTAAAAATCTAAGGATTAGCCAAGAGACTTATATCATGATATTAGTATCAATAATGGAGCACTTTGGGGTACCTTGGTTGTATATAGTAAGTTTATTAACCATATAATATAAAAATACAAAGAGACATTGTAAAAGTGAAACTAATTAACTAAGAGTTAATACTTAAATATAAGGTTAATATAGTGACCCAAACCTTTCTAAAATATATTAATTGAGTGGTTTTCGACCCATCCCCACATTAAACTATAAATAATCCACTTTGGAGCCATTAGAAACCGAATATGAATTTATTATAAAATAATATTTCTAGCTTTTCCAAAGGTGCCCCTCAACCCTCATATAAAAGGGCAATCTCCCTTCTCATTAACTCACACCTTCAAAGCCTTTTGGTTCGTCCATACTCTGCCCAAATACTCTCTCAAATTCCCTCACTTCATCTTATAGGCCTTACTTTAGACATAAATCCATCTTAAGGAGCCCTTTTGATCAAATCAAATGGAAGAACCCGAAGAAGAGGTAATGATTTTACCACCCCTTTTCAAGTTCCTTTCTTCTTCCACTTCATCTTTCATTATTATTACCATTCTAAAATAATAACTCCAGTATATTATATATACTTTTATGTTATTATAAAAATTTTACAACCATATTTCAGTATTCTATCCATCCTTTTAATAACATGTCACCATACGTGCGTACACACGGCTTACCGTCTCCAAGTCATGGTGTAATTGTTATATAATAAATTATTATTTGGATGGGTATAATAATGATATGTAATTCATGTAAATAATAAATATAACATGATAATGATTCTTTATATATGATATACCATCCAATTATATATTATTTTAATATCAAAAGTATGATATTTTCGCTCGTGCATATGTAAGGATTATCATCTCCACAACGTGATGAGATTCATCTCCAAGTTCACCATTCATCGACGATTATAAAAATATATATTACTAATAAGTATTTAATATATTAAATAATAATGCTACTTGAGAAATATATATTTATATATATAGGAATTTATGTACTTACATATATCTTATTCACTTACTTCCGTTCAATACTATATGAAAACAAAAACAGCGTTTATGCGTATGTACGGACTACCGTCTCCGTAAATGGTGTTTTCCATTTCACATATATGTCTATTATACATATTTATATTCTAGATATATATTATATATTTATAATTTTTTATATTCTGGAAGTATTTAAATCATTATCTATGTGATACAAACAAGAGTAACAAGTTAAAACATGTACGATAAAGAACGTGATTATTACCCGAAATGTTAACTTAACATGCAAATTATTATTAATTGGGTAATATAAAGTCATAAATGAATCATGTATGATATCATAAATATTAATATGGTTTTGGTATAATTTAACAACATACTATGATATTCATACAGTAGGTTAAACGTACCCTCGACTAAATGAAAGTACATGGTAAGGGGCTTTCATCTCACTCCTTATTCCCGTGAGATTCATGCCATATTGCCACTATTACCTTTTGTGTGGTGTATGTACTGCCCGTAATTGTATTCTTTGTTTAATACACTATAATTTATCTATATTTACATATTCATTGTATGATACCTCTTTCATTGGTTGTATGTTTCGTAAGTTACCAAATTGGTAAGGGTTAATTCCTCAATCTCATCATCATCCGAGATTGTTTATGTGTAAGTATTTACTGTGAAATTTTTATCATCCACGTCCATTTTTCATAAAAATGATTTCAAAATGAAGATTTTAAGTATTTTGAAAGGTACTGTTTATCAAGATCAGATTTTCAAATGTTTTAAAGATTTATCTTTCTAAATATTTTTAATTAATGTCCATGTTTTCAAAATGATTTTAATGATTTATTTATATGGACATGAATGTTTTGAAATGATAATTCTTTTCAAAAGTTTCAAAGTGTTATGGGAAACATTTATTCAAAAATCTCTTTTAAAATTAATTCCTTTATAAATGTGTGACTTTTAAGTGATTTTACAAAAAGGATATTTCTCTCAAAAAACTTTACTCATCATTTTCAACTATGTCAACATCCTTTGATGGATTTTAAGCTCATTTAAAGTTGATTTATTATAAAAAACTTCCATTGAATGTTTTGTGATATTTTTGACAGTGGATGTGTTATTTTTATACCATTAATGGTTTATGGAGAAAGTATTGACATTTCGTATGCTAGTTTTAATACGAATGTTTATGATATGTTTAAACCTATTCATATGTGGAATGCATTGGACTTAGTAAGTGACGGGTGGAGCCCGCTATAGCTCCTCGATGCATCGGTAGGTCTCATGAGACAAAATAGTGTCTTGGCACAAGGCCTTGACATAATATTATTTGTAGTCTTGGCACGAGGCCTTGGCTATGTGGTTATGATAGTCTGGCATTAGGCATTCCATCATTATGAAAGTGGTTAGGGATATTGCATGTGATTCTTCGATTAGTAGAATATCCATGTGAATAAGTAAATGGAATTGATTCATTTTATTTCTCGATATTATGATGAATTTCAAGTTTAAAGGCTTTTGTTTTAGTTTTATACATTGCTTTAAATGTTTATGCTTATTTTTGAAAGTTTCCGCTTTATTGCTTACCCTTATTGATCATTTGAGATCACCCCTTTCTATGTTTTATTTTTCCCAGGATTCCAAGAAGTGTAATGTGATTGATATGCAGGGTTAAGCCAAGGTAATAATGGTGTTCTTAAAGATTATTTATGTTGTTTTGTATGTTTTAAAGTGAAAATGTAACATTCTTGTATGTGATCTATTTTTCCAAGAATGCTAAACTGATCGGTCCTTTGGGACTTGATTCCTTGTAATCATGCCAATGTATTAAAATAATGCACTGACTATGGGTAACTGGGGTCAGGGTGTTACAGTTGGTATTAGAGGAAGTTTAGAAATAACCTTGGAAATTAGATTTAGATAAACTCCAATTAGATCACATAGCCCAAAGATAGACTTTGAGGATTAGTATAGAAGAAATTCCTAGAATTTTAGTATTGTAGAGATTTTTTGAGTTTTTCGAGCAATACATCCATGTCTGGATACGATCAGGTAGAGGCTGCTCTGGCACAGATGTACCTAGGGGTAAAACCCGAAAACATCCCTTTGAGATAAACTCGAACGGGAACTGTTGCATGACAACGTGCCTATCCGCACTCTTGGTTACGACACTCCTGGGGGATATGCTTAGGATAATTATCATTTTCTTTACAAACCATTATGAACGGCTTATGAGTATATACTTACTCAAATAAAACATTTTTATGATTATGGATTATATCCATAAACTGTTCAATTTGTGTTAGGTATTTTACAAGTTTGGTAATTATTCATTGCAATTCATAAACTGAACTAGTTTATGCTATTGTATAGAAATGGCACCCAGTAGAAGGAATGTGAACTCCCATAATACGTATGATCCAAAGAATAAGAAGATCATATCTTTTGTGGTCCTAATCTATAATTTAGAAGGGAAATAGTTTCCCACGTATTATCATCATATGAAGAAATAGTATCACGTGTTGATAATATGAGTAAAGAATTTTCGGAGTCCTATGGCTTTGAAGAGAATCAAGAGAAGAAAAGGATGGAAGAGAAATGGATGGATAAAGGGAAGAGCGAAAAGAAGAATTTTTCCATATGTGATAACTATGGGAAGAAACACCCTGGAACTTGCCTGAAAGGAATGGGAGTTTGTTATAAGTGTGGAGGAAAAGGGCCCAATGTACGTGACTGCAAGGGTAAGAAAATGGTTTCAAATTTACAATGCTTCATTTGCAAGAATTTTAGACACTACTCGAACCAATGTCCCAGTCATCAGACTATGCCACAAATAATGCTATTGGATAATAATCATGTTATGATACCACCACAAATTAAGAGGAATGACTAGTGTTCTTATGTTGTTATTTTATAATTATTTCATTTAAGTGTTGTATCAATGATATTCTGGAAATAAATAATGATTGTACTGCAGTACTATTTAATTAAGGATTTGAGATTTTATGTTACTAAAGAAATTGACTCTACAGCGAGTTAATTTTTTTTTTTTGGAAATTACATGGTTGAAGGAAAGATAAACCTTAATATGGTCCTAATATTGAGGTAGTGGTTTTGGAATAAGAGATGATTGATTTCGGTAATTCTGGATGTTGCGGTGTTGTAAAAGAATATATGAGGAAGGCATTCACATGTTATTACCTGGAAAAAAGGATCCTCATTATGTTTAACTTCCTTGTAAATTTTGGACTGTGAGTTTGTATAATAGTACTTTGGATAAGTCTAATGGTCGGAATGGATTAAGTTTGAAAGGTTATTTTTTGGATTTTTATAAAAGGACAACATGAAGACCATGTGGCGACCCTTCATGTCGGACAAAGCTGCAGAATCGAACCCACAACCATAGTGCAATTGGGATTTATCTCCTACCATTGTGCTACATGAAGTTCCTGGATGGTATAATGTAGTTTCTTTACATAAAGGGTCTGATATGTGAATTATAAATTCATTATATTTGGAACCATATACGATTAGGATAAATAGAGTTTTTTTGAGTTGTATTATGTTTTTGGGTGAAAGATGAGTTTGTGGTAGAAATTTATTAATGGATAAAACTCTAATTATAAAGTAATTATATCTCCATATGATCTTAGCCAATCCCATAAATAAATTCCTCAACATTAAGAAAAGGAACTTAGAACAAAAATTTTGTCCTAGATGGTACCTTAGATCATCACTAATTTATGTCTTTGGGATTGTTGGCCTTTTCATAGCCATGTTCTCTACCACTCTTCATCAGATAATTGATGGTTATATTTCTCTTCCATATCCATATTTTCCTACATGGAACCCTAGTATGTGTTATTTTCGATAATCTTCATACTTTCCACTCATTATTTTAAATAGATGCTTTATTAATTCATTTTACAATTTGTGGTTTCAACTAAGATATTTTGAAACGTCAAAAATGTGTTATCCTAATACCTTATGATTTTTTGAACTGATGGTATTTGAAATCATCATAGATTGATGAATTTATGTACCTCAATTTTAAACTTGTTTGTGATTGATGTCCTCAATCACTACCTATAAATATTTATGTTCTTCCTCCTATTATATGTCTATAATTTCCACCAATGTCCTCCTAATCGAGATCTTAATTTTGTGTTGACCCTTTCATTTCTCTTTTCATCTTGTTAAGATTAATTTTATTAACCAAATTTCCGATGTGGGTTTTTCCACAAAGATATGTTCTATTTTCAACTTTTATTTTCAACTAACAATATCAAAATGCGAGGACGCAATTTATTGAAGGAGGGGAGAATGTAACACCCCGAGCATCCACGGTACACTTCTCTTTGAATAATACATTATCGTGTGTTGAACGCAACTTCGAGTTCTAACACACACAACGACCAATCAAAGTAGTTGTTATGAATAGTAATACCAACATTTTAAAATTTTAGAAATTTTAACTCTCAAAATAGTCTTCATTTTTGTATTTAGAAAATCAAAATTATCCTAAGTTGAATTTTTGGTATTTTTCTGAGATCTTCCAATTTTATGAATAGTAAAAAATACTAAAAACATCTTTTTTAATCAAAATAATTTATAGTGATAAATTATATTATTTAGTGGTATTAAATTATAATTAAAATATATTTTTATAATTTAATCCAATGGTGTTCATTATAATTAATTTCACTTTGAAATTGGACATAAACAATTGTCAATCTTTTGATATATATTGTTTCTTAAAAACATACAATTTGTTGTAACAGCGGGAATTAATTATAAAATTAATTAATGCAACTTATATGTTTGGAATTTTTTAAAATAGACATCATTTTTGAATTCTGAATATCAATTATATCTTAGGGTGAAATTTTGGCATTGTTCTGAAAAACATCAATTTTTGATGAATAGTGAAACCACTAAGTGGTAGTTAAAAAACTGAATTTTTCATAAAACATAATTTTACCGCTTCTGTGAATGGAATTTAAAAAATCCAAGAGACATGGTTAATATAAAGTAGTAAAATGTGGTTCAATATGATGAAAATAATTTTGGGTGAATAGTAATTTTTTACTTTTATTTACCACGGTTAAAAGTAAATAGGGTAATTAAGGGTAAAAATGATATTAATATTACCCTGACACATGTCCTAATTCTATTGGACAAGTTTATATCGACAAAAAACAACCTTAGTAATAAAATATTATCATTTAGGTCCACTTGGATTAGATTAGGACATTTATTATTATTTAATTCAAAGAAGAGTTAAAAGAGTTAAAATTAAAGTTTATTTACTAAAACATTTTTCATATAGTGTTATACATAAGATAAATTCGATTGTAAATATTAATTAGAAAGATAGAATAATTTAATACATAATTATATTTTATGTATAATTTGTAAACATTAAATAATTTAAATTATTTATGACACAATGATGATGCAGTAATTACCTAATTACTGAAAAATTAGAATAATTGATATTATAAATACACAAATAAATATAATTTTAGACTTTTTATGAATTACACTAATTTTCTAGGTTACTATGACATGTTAGGATTGATTTAATTAACTCTTTTCGAAGTAATCATTCTATTATGATTTTTACAAAAATCAATTGTTGAATAGTGTCAAAATTGACATAAAAGAGTTTTTAAAACAAATATTATATTATTAATTGATATTAAATTCCTAAAAATCTAAGGTTCAGTAAAGTGACTTATATCATGATAGTAGAATCATTAATGGACCTCTTTGGGGTCTCTTGGATGTATGTAGTATGTTTATGAACCATATAATATAAAAATACAAAGAGACATTGTAAAAGTGAAACTAATTAACTAAGAGTTAATAATAAAAGATAAGGTTAATATAGTAACCCAAACCAGCCTAATTTATATTTTTTAGTGGTTTGAGACCCATCCCCACCTTAACCATTAAATAATACTGTTTGGAGCCATTAAAAATCGAATATGAATTTATTATAAAATAATATTTCTAGCTTTTCCATAGGTACCCCTCACCCCTCTTATAAAAGGGCACTCTCCTTTCTCATTATCTCACACCATCAAAGCCTTTTGGTTCGGACAACCTCTGCCAAAATACTCTCTCAACTTCCCTCACTTCATCCTAGATGCCTTCCGTTAGTCAAAAATTCAACCCATGGAGCCCTTTTGATCAAATCAAAAGGAAGATCCCGAAGAAGAGTTAATGATTTCACTACCCCTTTTCAAATTCCTTTCTTCTTCCACTTCTTCTTTCATTGTAATTACCATTCTATAATAATAACTCCAGTATATTATATATACTTTTATATTATTATAAACATTTTTCAACCATATTTCAGTATTATATCCATCCTTTTAATAACATGTCACCATATGTGTGTACGTACGGCTTACCGTCTCCACGTCGTGGTGTAATTGTTATTCAATAAATTATTATTTGGATGAGTATAATAATGATGTGTAATTCATGTAAATAATAAATATAACATGATAATGATTCTGTATATATGATATACCATCCAATTATATATTATGTTAATATCAAAAGAAAGATATTTTCTCTCGTGCGTATGTACGGATTACCGTCTCCACGACGCAATGAGATTCATTTCCAAGTTCACCATTCATCGACGATTATAAAAATATATATTACTAATAAGTATGTAATATATGACATAATAATGCTACTGGAGAAATATATATTTATATATATAAGGATTTATGTACTTACATATATCTTATTCACTTACTTCCGTTCAATACTATATGAAAACAGAAACAACGTTTATGCGTACGTACGGACTACCATATCCATAAACGGTGTTTTCCATTTCATATATATGTCTATTATACATATTTATATTCTACATATATATGATATATTTATCATTTTTTATATTCTGGAAGTATTTAAATCATTATCTAAGTGATACAACCAAGAGTAACAAGTTAAAACATGTACGATAAAGAAAGTGATTATTACCCGAAATGTTAACTTAACATGGAAATAATTATTAAATGGGTAATATAAAGTCATAAATTAATCATGTATGATATCATAAATATTAATATGGTTCTAGTATAATTTAATAACATACTAATATATTCGTACAAGAGGTTAAACGTACCCTCGACTAAAGGAAAGTGCAAGGTAAGGGGTTTTCATCTCACTCCTTATTCCCATGAGATTCATGCCATATTGCCACTATTACCTTTTGTGTGGTGTATTTACTGCCCATAATTGTTTTATTTGTGTAATACACTTTAATTTATGTGTATTTACATATTCATTGTATGATACCTCTTTCATGGGTTTTATGATTCGTAATTTACCAAATTGGTAAGGGTTAATTCCTCAATCTCATCATTATCCAGGATTGTTTATGTGTAAGTATTTACTGAGACATTTTTATCATCCACATCCATTTTTCATAAAAATGATTTCAAAAAGAAGATTTTAAGTATTTTGAAAGGTACTCTTTAACAAGATCATAATTTCAAATGTTTTAAAGATTTATCTTTCTAAATATTTTTAATTAATGTCCATGTTTTCAAAATGATTTTAAGGATTTATTTATATAGACATGAATGTTTTGACATGATAATTCTTTTCAAATGTTTCAAAGTGGTATGGGACACTTCGATTCAAAAATATCTTTTTAAATTACTTCCATTATAAATTTGTGACTTTTAAATGATTTTACAAAAAGGATATTTCTCTCAAAACATTTTACTCATCATTTTCATCTATGTCAATATCCTTTGATGGATTTTAAGCTCATTTGAAGTTAATTTATTATACAAAACTTCCATTGAAGGTTTTGTGATATGATTGACTGTGGATGTGTTATTTTTATACCAATCATGGTTTATGGAGAAAGTATAAACATTTCGTATGCTAGTTTTAATACGAATGTTTATGTTATTTTTAAACCTATTCATATGAGGAATGCATTGGACTTAGTAAGTGACGGGTGGAGCCCGCTATAGATACTCGATGCATCGGTAGGTATCATGAGACAAACTAGTGTCTTATCACAAGGCCTTGACAAAATCTTATTTGTACTCTTGGCACGAGGCCTTGGCTATGTGGTTATGATAGTCTGGCATTATGCATTCCATCATTATGAAAGTGGTTAGGGATATTTCATGTGATTATTTGATTAGTAGAATATCCATGTGAATAATTAAATGGCATTACTTCATTTAATTTCGGCCATATTATGTTGAAGATCATGTTTAAAAAGATTTTTTTAGTTTTATACATTTCCTTAAATGTTTATGCTTATTTTTGAAAGTTTCCACTGTATTGCTTACCCTTACTGAGGATTTGAGCTCACCCCTTTCTATATTTTATTTTTCCCAGGATTCCAAGAAGTGTAATGTGATTGATATGTAGGGTTAATCCAAGGGAATAATGGAGTTCATAAATATTATTTATGTTGTTTTGTACGTATTAAAGTGAAAATGTAACATTCATGTATGTGGTCTATTTTTCCAAGACTGCTAAACCGATCGGTCCTTTGGGACTTGATTACTTGTAATCATGCCAATGTATTAAAATAATGCACAGACTCTGGGTAACTGGGGTTGAGGTGTTACACAAATAGTGGTAACCACTTAATATTTCCATTATTATAAATTAAATTTATGTTTAATTTAATTTTTGAAATAAATACTCTTATTAATGCTATAGAATAAAAAAAATCAAAATTTATTAAACAAATATATTAAAATACCTTTTTATGTGAGTTTAATATTAAAATAAATATTTATTTACAAGGATATTAATATTATTAATATTTATTTATTTATCAAATGAATAATATATATTATTCTAGGTTCAGTAAATATCAAGGAGGAATTTTGAACCAGGTTGACAGGTCTGGTGAGAATTTTAAATTAAATATAATTAAATAAATATTAATGTATATATAAGGAATGATATTTATTTATCTCTGAGATATGTTCCTATTAATAAATTATTATTATTATTATTATCTATATATGTGGAATTTTATAAGGATTATGTGAATATATAAGTTCCAATGTTCCATTATATATTATCTAAAATAAATCTAATAATAATAAATTTTATCATATAATAGGGTGAGACATTGTTGTGAATAACACATACTCTTAATATATTGTGTCAAAAATTCAGAGAATAATTCTATATAATCATATCAAAATTGATAGATATAATCTACTTCCTAGCTATCATGAACCAACCAAATCCTCTCATAGACCAAGAACCTAGACCAGATCACTAAAAGGAAAGAGGCACATTATTGATCACCTTGGGATAGCGATAAGAGAAATGGTATGAAAATACCATACCATGGGAAATACATCGCTCTATATATATAAATAAACACATAAAATCAGATTAAACAATAAAATAAAACAGTTAAATATAATAAACTGAACAATAATAATAATAAGCATCATGACACAAGAGCATAACAAAATAAAAATTAATAAAAAATGTTACCAACCATATCTATGTTACCCATTGGTTACTATCCATATCCCACAACATCTATGATGGACCGAATCAAAAAAACAATGAATATGAACAATGCTAATGTGCCTGAAAAGAAAATATAAGAGTTTTATTCATCAAATGATGTATGTTGGATGTCAGTGAAAGTAATTTAAGTAGGATCCATCCAAAGAGTTTATGATTATAATTTCAAATGAAATTTCATTTGAACTAGTTTTAAATATATATACAATTAAGTTTTTCATGCTTATGTATATAATGGAAAATAACACATCCTAATGATTTTATAAGATTACCTTTTATTTTTCATAAATTAAACCAATAAACTTGAAAATGATTCATTAAAATCACACATTCTTATAAAAATATCATCTTTTCATTTAATAACAATTACATAAAAAAATTAATAAATGTATTATAAAACAAACACATGGTGCATGAATAAAATATCAATTTAAATGGTTCATCGTCAAAAAAATAAACAAACATAGTAAATAAATGGAAACATCCATGGTTCAAACCCAGCATAAAAAATATAAAATATAAATAGAACAAAATAAAATACCATACAGCAACAAAAACCTGTAGAATATGTGTCATGGGATCTACCCTATGTCCAAATGTTATAAAGTTATATAATTTACCATATATGGACCAACTTCCATCCTAAATTCTATTCAAACACAATCACCAAAATAGACTACATCTATCCTCATTGGGGGAACAACCCATCAAGTCTTATCTCACACTATATGGGACACTATTAGAATGAAAATATTTAGTTTAGAATAAATATTGACCTTATACATATCTCCTTATGATCCCATTATCAAAAAATAAATTTCTGGGTGAGAAAAAAATACTTAGAAGTATTATTAGTCATAAACAAAAACTAACCCTCACCTTATACTCTCTCAAAAGAAACAAACAATTTTCTTCATCACTTAATCCTTATATACATCAAGAAACACCCAGGAATGCAAATAATCATAAGAGGCACCAAGAGGGTTTCATATAACCACAACCTTTTAGAACCATTTTAATGTAACAAATGAGCCTCTGTGAAAACTAACTGAAGGTGATGAGTCAATACTAACACAACCAAAATAATTTATTGAATGTTTTCAAATGTATTTTATAATAATTAATTATAGATAAAAATAATATAATTGATTCTGCCATTAAAAAAACCTGTGAAAAATGAGAACACCACCTCTTTAAATTATTTCCTGTCCCAAATGGGGTATAAAATATTCAAAACCAAAAAAAAATCATTTAAAGACACATATAATTCAATAATTATTTTAAAATAACGAGATTAAAAAAATACTTCATACCAAGTGTGAAATTATTCCAATCATTTTAAAATCAATTCTAACTACCAAATATAGGTGTCATTTACTTAATAGAATATTTAAAACCATTCATTTTTAAAATGAAATTCTTATTAATGGAAGTACAAAAAAACACCTACCTTAGTTCAATTATGGTCAATATTGATGTCATCACATATAAATGTATATTCATAAATAATCCCAAATGTACCTATTTCAATCCTAAACACCAAAATGCACAAAATTAGAATCACAAAAAATCCAAAATTGGGAAAATAACCCTCTTAGTGTACATAAGGTAAATGTAGAATGAAGGAAATAGATTTGGGAGGAAGATAGAAGAAGAATAAATGAATATAATGGGTTTAACTTGGGAAATTGAAATAATTACTATTTGATGATCTTAGAGATCAATGGGGTAGGGAGATAAATACACCATAGTGTACCCCAAGATTACAAATAACAAAAATTTTAGAGGGGAAAATGGTAAAAGGTAAAAGGGTAGAATAATAAAATAACATAGGTTCACATGGTTTGGATGATGGTTTGTAAAACCATTCACTAACCAGGTAAAAAATATTTTTAAAGATGTTGAATGCCTCGCATAGTTGTTGCATCATTTTTTAAATAAGTAACAATATTTGATCAACCTATGCACCTCAAATCACCCATACATAAAGGTAAAATGTATAGTTACTCCTTGCATAAGGGTCTTCTTAGTGGTTAATATAAACCATGTGCTACCTATTCACCCACAACCATTAATATTTAAAATGAACATACAATATCTTGTATTTAAGGGTAACCTACTGGAACATAAAATTAGTAGTGTGGTTAGTTCTAACCATACAAAGAAAACTATGACCCATGGAAAGACTTGATAAAGTTATTCCAAATATTTTACACTAACTATGGTTTCATAGTAGTAATAATACTCTAGAATAAATGTTTCTTGAAAATATAAAATTCAACCAAAAATTCAAAAAAAATTAAAAATGCCCCAAAATATGATAATCAATACAAAACAATTGTAATATAAGGTTTTACATTATTCTCACCACATTCTTCCCCAAGAAAAATCAAATTTAAAGTTGTAGATAATGGGAAAAAATAGAAAACAAAACTTCAAAGCAGGATATGGGATATAGGTGAAATTATCCAGAGAAGTACATAAGGATGAAACAGTAAATATTTGAAAAATTACTATTGTGAAAAACATTCCTCAATAAAATGAACCCAGACCGATTCACCACTCATTAGGGACAACATTTATTAACCAATCCTGTTGATAAAACCCTCATAAAAACATCCACAGAAAAGATCTTTTGAGAAAAATAAACTTTTAGAATTCCTAAAACATTTATTCATATATTTTGTATTGAATAATACCATACCACCAAACTCAGTTAGCTCCTTTTATAAAATCTATGATAGAAATTACTCTTCAGGCCTCAAGAGTTTAAATAGAATTTAATATTACTTCAATCATTCCCATCTAATTCATTGCCTTAAGAGAAAATTTTTAACTACGAAATAGAGGTGGATGATGATTCAAAAAGTCATAGATATGGTCTATGAATAAGGAATATCTCATCTCCACAACTCGATCATGAGTCTATGTTTTGTAAATGAGTGATGAAAACACTCCTAAAATATGGTTGAATCTATTTTGAATAGCAGATCAATGACCATACTATACAATTTTCATCGAATAATTTATGGGAGGCATACTCTAAACACACAAAACATTAACATAATTCAAATCATGTTTCCTAAATAAAATCACAAATTTTTATTATAAATAAAAACAAATACAAACCATAGATCATCCAAATAAATCATTTATAAAATTTCACCTTCAAAAAATTACCTTCAGTAAGAAGTTTATAAATACAATCATATTTTAAAAAACAAGTCCTTCACATTTCAATATTTCTGAAATTATACATTTTTTAAACCATAAATACTCATGGAGACCCACTCCCATCCAAAAAAATTATATTTTATATTCAAAACCACCAACCATTAAAAACATCCATGGGTGTTAAAATCACTACAAAACCACTATAAAATTGTTTTCCAAAAAATAAATACCATATAGAATCCATTAACTTTACCAAAAAACTATTACCTGACATATAAAACAATATGCACAATTTTTTTTTGAAAACATTAAAAATTTTGTATCTAATATTCAATTTTAGAATTAAATACTACATTTGAAACATTTTCCATATTTTTTCCCAAAACCATTTACTAAAGTTTTTTCATTTAAAATTTTTACAAGACACCATTTTTAAAATATTTTAAAATTTTTATTTTGAAATCGACCACACATGAAATAATTTTCAATAAAAAATTTAAATCATCCTATTCATAAAAACATTCGTTCAAAATCACATTAATATAATTATCATAAAATATAAACATTATAAAATCATTCAATCATCCCCAAAATCACTATTAAATCATATAAATCATTAATACCATAATAAAAATTCAATAAATATCATAAATATCATCTATAACTACACCAAATGTCATCAAATTACACAAATGAGACTCTCTTAATTATTATTAAATCAATGGTACACAACATTCTGATTATTTTTCAAATCATGGGTGGTAAAATTGAAATTCCATGAATGAAAAAATACTATTAATGATTTTTCTACATGGGCGGGTAAATTATGCACCCACCATGTGATAGACTATGACATGGTTAAAGGCCAATTATTCATAATCTCTACACATTTTACTAGACCATGTGGGAAAAAAATACAACACTAACTTATTATCCATTTTATCCTTTAAAAATTAATATAACCCCATAATAAATACTATACTCCACTAAGACTAAAATAAAACCATAAATTATCAAAAAAAACTCAATATTGAATTTCAAATCGTGACTAAATTCTCTACCACCTAGGGTGATATATAGTTTAGTGTGAAACATAACTATTCAAGCACTTAATCACATTTTCACCTTTGTTCCAACACATATCCTATATCCTTTCATTCTAGATAAAAATTTAATATAAATAGGGTACTCTAGTATCATTTTTCAATGAACCAACTCAAGCCACTAATTGATTGAACTCCCAGATCGACTAGAAACCAAGCAGAGGGTGAATAACTGCTCACCTCATGATCATAATAGAAGATAGTGTATCAATAGAGTATACATTGAGAATGATTTACCATTCCATATATAAATAAACACATTAAATCATAGTATGAAAGAAAAAGAAATAAATAATTCTCTTAAACTAAACAACAACAATAATAATAACCATCACGATACAAGAACATCCAAAATGAAAACAAAACGGTAAAGAATGTCAAACATATTCTTGTGATTATTCAATCACTCTCCATATTTCACACCATCCTTGTTGGAAATGATGACAATCATAAAGATGAAGACCAATGATTGGGATCCATAAATAAAGCATAATATTTATAGAAATTGAATGGTGTATTCATGGTGTAATAAAAACCAGAACATATAGATTCCTTTAAAAGAGTTTATATTAGACATTTCAAATGAAATTTAATTTCTGTTAGTTTTAAATATACATATAAAATATTTTATTCATTATTTTGTACATAAAGGAAAATATCACATCATAATTTATTTATAAACATAAAATTTATTTTTCTTTAATGTATAGGATCCCTTTGAAAAAAAATTATTAAAATAACACACTACTACAAATATATTACTTTATAATTTAAAACAAAATCCATAAATACAATTATGAAATTATTTTTTAAATTCCCTATATTAAATGAAAAATATATCAATATAAAGGGCACCACTCAAGGAAAAAATGAAAACAACTATTTTTCTAAAAATAAGAAGGCACGTGATATCAATAAAATCTAGTGGAAACCCCTACCTAAAACTAGAAACGAAAGAATATGTATAATAATTTATACTCTAGTTACTTACATAATAAAATCATATACATTACCCAAAATGGACCAACTATCATTCTATGATTCATCTTAAATAATCTATCAAACCACCTACACAAATAATCTTCAATGGAACTTCCCATATTGTCTTATCATAGACTTGAGGAGACATTAGTAGCATGTGACTACCTTGGGAAGAGTAAAAATATATATCCCCCTAAATTGACTATGTTCCAAAGAAAAAATAGTTTATGGTGAGAAAATAATCCATATAAGTATCAATATACATAAACAACAACTCACCATCACCTCTAACTCCTCGCAAGAAACTGTCCCTTTTTTACATCACCCGAAATCCAGATACATAAAAAACTAACCATAAATAAAAACACACATAAAGGGTAAATAATAGGGTATCAAACACTCAAAAAAATTTAAATCCATTTGAAACTACCAAAAGGGACTCCTTGAAAACTGGCCCGGAATACTGAGTAATTTTTAGCACATAGAAACAAATTTCTATAACATTTTCCAAAATAATTAATTTAAAACCATTTCAAATGATAATGAAATAATCAAATACCATTTTTATAAACTCTTTAATAATACGAAACAATAACCCCTTTTATTTATTTCACAATAAAAACTTGGTCAGAACTCTTAAAAAATAAAATTTCATCTTTAAATGACACTTTTTATTCAAGCATTATAGAAAAAATAAGCAAAACCAACAAAAATACATTATTCCATGTGTGAATTGATTCTAAACATTAGTAAATCCATTATAACTACATAATATTTTAATAATTTAATAAATAGAACATTTATATAGAATTCATACACAAATTCAGTCTCTAATTAAGGGAATCCCAAAAAAATAAACTTATATTTAACTTTGATCAATATAGAATTTATCAAATATGATAATAGATGCTCAAACATTCATAAAGTAACCTCTCACAAGCCCAAACACCCCAAATCATTGAATTATAGTCTATTGAACAAAAAATATTTTGAAAAAATTCTTTGGGTTTGTAGGAGAAACCTCAAGGCAGAAAAAGATATTATAGATAAAGAGAGATGGGAAATAAAATAAGGGATAAGTTTTTACCTTATGAAAATGCATCGGAAATGTTGGAGGATCATGTATAATAATGGGTACAATATGAAGAGAAACCATCATCCACTATGGGTAACAGAAAAATCCAAAATGGGTGAGGAAAGAGTGGGAAATTGGTTAAAAGGTAAAAGGGTAAATTAGATAATTCATATTTTTACTAGACATGGTTTCTATTATTGTTTGAATATGTGGTTTAGAAAACCATGCACCAACCATGTGAAAAAGCTTTATTAATCTACAACACGCCTCATACCGTTTTCATATTGTTAATTGAAATCATGTAAATCCTATTGCCTTATAAACACCCATGTGTAAAGGTGATCTATATGGTTACTAATTGCATAAGGGTCTTCCATATGGTTCACCATAACCATGGACTCTTTTTTCACACAAACTTGTGCACATTATAAATAACCTAAAAATATCCCATGTTTAAGGGAACCCACTCACACATAAGGTCCATTTGATTAGTTCTCTCTAACCAAGAATGTTGAACCTAGTGCCTTAGAAATCTGGTGTAAGGGTCTTCTACATGTTGTACAATATATATGTAGTGAATTAGTAGAAATGGTATAACAGCATAAAAATTTCATAAATAGTTAAAATTTATAGCCCAAAGTGTTTAAAAAGTCATTAGACTAAAAAATAATATAAAAAATATAAAAAATTGTAATATACAGTGTTATACTAACTCTCTAATCCAGAGAGAGTAATAACAAATTCTTCAATTTTTTGTATTGGGTAACTGTCAAAGAGAGTGTCACAAGATAGTAATTTAAACCATGAAAGAACAAAGAATGCCATCAATGATTCTTTGAGATCATATGATAACATGTGGATTAACAGTAGAGGGATTGAAATTTGGATCATCTAAACATAATGATCATTCAACCAAACATATATTTCAATGATCAATTCTTATCCTAAGTACTTAAGACTGAGGTAATTATTATTTTTTAAATTATTTATTTATTAAATGTGAATATATACCCTCTTGTTTATAGGTCTCTTATGTCATTATTCAAAAGATATAATCATGAGTCATGATTTTCTTCTTTGTGTTTTTTTATTAATTCAAAATGATACATTAAAAATCATCATTGAGAATGAGACTTACCATATTCCACTATAGCTAGATCATTCAACATATTAATCTACTAAATACTTGAAATGACAGTGAATATTTAAATATAAAACCAGATTGAACATAAATAATATTTTTATAATTAATAGTACATTATTCTCTTCAATGATGGATATCAAACTACCACTATGTAGCATCATATTTTATTAGAATAAGAATTTAAATGGATTTCAAGTGGTTATTAATCCTTTCATCTTATATAATGTCATTAATAACCAAATACTTCAGTGAGTAGATCGAATGGATGAAGTCCTCCTTCATTAGTTCAATAAGTAGAGAAAATTTAATAATGGACATAGATCTTCTTATTTTATCTCAAATCAATGAAAAAATATTAATATCTCAGACCCATATCATAAATATTATACTCTATTATATGTCAATCTTTATATGGAAGAAATTAAAAGCTTAAAATTCAATATAAAACAAACACATTACAACTTTTAAATATTTTATATATTTATAATCATATTCAAAATATTTTTAATCCCATAAAATGAGATAAATTTTAAAAAATTACATGTATTATTTAAATATAATTTTAACACTGATAAGAAAATTTAAAATCCAATGATAATTTCAGAGGCACAATAAAAATCAATAGATTTAATTATTATTTTTAAAATAAAACATTTAATTCATGATAGTTTCTTTATAATCCAATGTAATTTCAATTAAATCCAAATGAAAAAATTCAATTTTATAATCAATATATTTCAATTCCTTTCCACAAAACATTCCAACTATATAGACAATTGAAATATTTATTTTTTTTTAAATTTATTGTACATGAGTTGAAAAATGTGAAATGATATTCAATAATTTTGACCACAGATCATTTTTCATGGAAAAATATATCATTTTATAAATATTTCTATTCATTATCATATTTTAGTGAAAAATTATCAAACATAAAGAAATAAACATAAAAAAACGAGTTTTATCACAATGGTGATCAATATTTGATATAAAAATTATATAATAAAAATTTAAAATGAAGATATTATAGATTCACCTAAATTTACACAACCCATTATCAGTGATAAAGATAAATCCTAATAAAGGTAGATATTTTATTAATGTTATACAAAAACATTGAATAATGATTATTCTATTTTGTTCTTTTTAGCGCTAAAACAGATCTCCAATTATCACATTTCATTTAGGATTAATAAATACTTAAATTTATCAATTATTTTTAAATAGTAAAAACTGAATTTATTTATATTTTTACATATATTTTTTAAAATATATTTTTTATAACAATAATTTTATATATTTATAATATAAATATATAATTATTCATAATATATATATATATATAATTATTTGTAATTATGTACACTATTAATTATAATTATATATCTAATTATAATTTTATATAATTATATATATTATAAAATATATTCAATGAACTCTATGAGTAAAATTATAAATCCATTAAATATGATTTATATTTAAATTTAAACATTTATTTTCCAAATATATATATTATAATATACATTAATATTTTATTTAATATATCTGTGTGCTAATAATATATATATATATTTATTTATTTATAATTACATATATTTTATATATAGAGTTTCCATAAAATACATATTAATTTATATATATATAGACACACAGACACACATAGACAAATATAAAGCTTACATTTCATATATATTTTATATACACATATTTATATATTCTTAAAAATGATTTGTATAACAGTATATGTATACACACACACACAATTTTTATATATATACCTTGTTTATTCTTCTATAAATTTTTATAATTATATATTCAATTATAACTAGACACACAAGTCCATATATTATAAAATATAGTGATATGATATATATAAATAAATATATAAATATAATACATATATAAATTTATATATTTGTATTTATATTTTACAATTTATAATATGAACATGTATTTTATAAGGCCCCAGCCTTAAAGCTTACTTAATCTCGAGTTATTACAAGATTACACATTGAGGATCTTTTTAGGTTTTGAGTTTTAGAGAATTAGATCATAAAACATGCATTACATCCCACATTTAAACAAAGTGGTTACAATAAAAGATAGTATTCATTTTTTCCAATAAATGGAAACATATTTAAAAAAAACATGGATTCTTTCTTAACACTTCTTTGACACTATCATCATATCATTTACCCTTCCCTTGACCTGTGAAAACATTTCAAAAACATGGGATGAGCATAAAAAGCTCAGTAAGGGATATAAAAATATAGAAAGGAAACATGAGTACATGTATACATAAGAATCAATGAAATCATACTCTACTCATAAAACATAAGCACTTAAACATACCTCATCAAATCATGAATAAATCATAGAAATCATAAGACATAAAGGTAACTTGAGGCATTCATAACATTCTTACGTTGGGAGTAACCCTCTTGGTTACGTTTGGAATACCCATCACAGTATATTCCCTAAATCTCTTCGGAGAAACCTTAAAGTTTAACTCCTTCACGTTACCCAATGCATTGGAGAGCTATATCGGGCTCACCTGCCCTTAGTTTATCACGGAACCACCAATCTTCATAATAACGCCCAAGAAACATAACATAATTCTATCACATAAAACATGCATAAAGGAAACATAACATTTCCACATTTCAATCACAAGATATCAATACAACACATTGATAAAAAAACATTATGAAAACCATTTCCAATACCAAAATAAAATAAAATTAAAACATGTTATTTATTTTTCTTTTAAAAATATGTATGGCTTGTAGAGGAAGCCGAAACTCAAATAATAGTCATGGCGGTGGAGAAGTCGTTGTCACCACATACGTACGACAAAAAATAATCCCTTTTTTCATTTAGTAAAATGCTTCGTATAAAAAATATTCCTTTTGGATAAACGTAATTGTCAAAGGGGTTTATACACCGTATAAAAGAAGGTTGTGTATAAAACAAAATATGCCTCAATGAATGGAGATTGAGATGAAGTCCCATACCTCGGGTCCGACTTGACTCGATCGTTCTTTAACCTCCTGAATAATAAACTTGATTTAATTTCTACTTTCTTAAGAACCTTTTCCAGGTTCATTATTCCTTTTATATCACTTATTACCATGTCATGAACACTATGTAATTATTTAAGTTAATAATGGTCATTTTATCAATCATTGGTACTTGAGTCAAAAATAAAAACTTTATAATTACAAGTTGTTCATGTATCCATTATATCCAGAGATATACTCATGATGTAGATATCATATATATCATATATATCCAGTATATACATGCACTTATAATAATAGATACGTTTAGAGGTAAGAAATGAAAAGCACCGTTCATGGAGACGGTAAGTCGTACGTACGCATGAACGCTTCTTTCATTTCTATTTCATATTTTATGGAATGGAATAATAATGATATAAAGGTATATTATAATTCCAGTATAATATCATATATAATACCATTAATTAAATCCTTTATACATCCCACATATGGCATTGATGAATCAAATCACTTTGAAGGGCGGTAGTCTGCACTTCCTAAAATGAAGATATCACGTTTACCCATAATGGAAACCATAAAGGTATCCAATAAATGAAAAATACAGAAGCTTAGATAAAAAATATCCATATTAAATATCATATATAAATATATTTTCATCTTAATGTCCACCTTTGAAGGTGTTAAAAGAATATTGAACAATCATCGTTTCGTGAGGCAGAAATTCGCCATCCACGGAAACAGTATTTTCTTTAACCATTTGATGTATGTGTGTGTAAGTGTAGCTCGAATAATTATTATAAAAACATCCTAGTATATGGAAGATACTGGTATTGTTACAAAAAAATGAATAAAAAGAGTTTAGGGTGTTCGAGAAGCAAAATAAAACATAAGAACACAATAGAAGACACTACCTTTAAATCGGCTAACTCTTTTTGATTTGAGCTCAAAAGATACCTTGGGAAGGCTTATGCCCAATGTGAGGCTTCTAAGAGTTAGATAGGGATGTGTAGAAAAAAAATGGGCAGGTTTTGGCTGAGCCAAAGGCTTTGGAAATGTGGGTAAGGAGGTAGAGGTGGGGTCCTTTTATTAGAGGAGAGGAGGGGCACTCTTGGAAAGGTATTAAAGGATACTTTATTATAAAATGATTTTCGGATTTAAAAGGTCCCAAAATTATATATTTCTAGGATAAGGTGATAATAGTTCTAAATCCACCCATCCAATAGGTTTTTGACATGTTTAGGTCTTAGATTTTACATTATCTTTTCATTTTATTTAAATCGTTAAATAATGAGGTCATCGCTGCATCATCATGGTGTCATAAATAATTTAATTTATTTAATGTATAAAAATTATAAAATATATATCATGATGTAGAAAATATTTTTCTATTTCTAATGAATATTTATAGTAAAGAAGATGACTTGTATAACCCCATTTAAAAATTGTTTTATTAAATCAACTCATGTTTGTGACATTTTTACTTTAACATTAAATAAAAAGATATTAATGTCATTTTCCTTCCAAAGTGACTCCATGGGGTCCCCAAGTTGACCCATGGATTTTATTGGTCTTCCATGACACATCCAATAAGGGTAGGACTTGTGTCATGTTCATTTCATATTATTAAAACATTATTCTTACATTAAATTACACTAATTACCTCTAATCGCGATTAAAAACATAAAAGTTACTATTCAACAAAAAATTATTTTAATACCATTGAACCAAATTTTACTTCTCAATGACAACCATGTATGTTGGATTTTTGAAATTCAAAACACAGAGGTGGTAAAATTTCATTTAAACGAATAATCAGTTTTTTTAAGTACCACTTAGTGGTTTCACTATTCATCAAAAATTGAAGTTTTTCAGAAAAATAACAAAACTTCACCCTAAGCTATATTTGATATTCTGAATTCAAAAATGATTTCTATTTTACAAAATTAAAAACATATAAGTTACATTAATTAATTTAACAATTAATTCCCGCTGTCCGAGCAAATAACATGTTTTTATGAAACAATATGTAGCAAAAGAATGACACTAGTTTAAGTCCAATTTGAAAGTGAAATTAATTCCAACGACCACTATTGGATTAAATGGAAAAAATATATTCCAATTGAACTGTAAAACCAATTCAAAAGGTAATATAACCATATAATTAAATTATATGAAAAGGAAATTTTGATGCAAAATGCAGTATTTTTCACTATTCATTAAAAATGAACATTGTCAGAAAAATACCAAAAAATTATCCAATAGAAATTTCAATGTCCCAATCATAAATAATAAGTTTATTTTGAAAAATAGAGCTTATAAAATTGTCAAAAGTTTGATATAAAAATGGTTTTCCATCAAAAGGCTTTAAAACAATCTTTTAAAAATATTAGTGTATTCCATGCTTAAGATTGGATTTATTCTCATTTTAAGCCTCTAAAACACTATATAATTCATTAGTATACGTAGATAAAAATATATACTATTCATTACTTACTTGGGATGTTACATCCTTCCCCCCTTTAGAAAATTGCGTCCCCACAATTTATTTACTTATCCAATAAGTGGGGGTATTTAGCCCTCATTGCATTTTTGGATTCCCATGTTGCCTCTTCAACCATGTGGTTTTTTCACAAAACATTTACCTGATGAATCACATTATTCCATAACACTTGATCCCTATGGTCAAGAATCTGGACCAATTGTTCCTCATAATATAGGTTCTCTTCCAGCTGAACTACCTCTGGACATAAAACATGAGATGAATCTGGCATATACTTTCTCAACATCGAAACATGAAAAACATTGTGTACCTGAGATAAACTCGGAGGTAAAGCCACTCGGTATGCAACTGATCCAACTCTCTCCAGAATTTGATATGGTCCAACGAACCTTGGACTCATCTTTCCTTTCTTACCAAATCGCATCACACTTTTCCATGGTGAGACTTTGAGAAAAACATGATCACCTACCTCAAAAGAGAGATCCTTCCTCCTGTTGTCCGCATAACTCTTCTACCTGCTCTGAGCTGTTCTCATGTGTTTCTGTATCAGCTGAGCATTTTCTGCCAACTCTTCTACCAATTCTGGCCCCATCACCTTCTTTTCACCCACTTCATCCCAGAAAGCTAGATTTCGACATCGTTTACCATATAATGCCTCAAATGGAGCCATCTATATACTAGAATGAAAACTGTTATTATAAGAAAAATCAACCAAATATAGATGTTGGTCCCAAATTCCCTGATAATCCATCGAACAAGCACATATCATATCCTCCATAGTCTGAATCATTCGTTCTGACTACCCATCTGATTGAGGATGGAAAGCTGTACTAAAATTTAATTCAGTACCCAACGAATTCTGAAGGCCTTTCCAAAAGATAGAAGTGAACCTGGGATCACTGTCAAATACAATGGAGAGAGGAACTCCATATAACCTGACTATCTCTTTAAGATACAAATTGGAAAGTTGATCTAGGGAAAAAGTATCTCGTATACCAAGTAAATGAGCAAATTTAGTCAAGTAGTCAACAATAACACATCTTTCATTATTACCTCGAGATGTCTACGGTAATCCCGCAACAAAGTCCAGGGATATATTCTCCCATTTCCACTCTGGAACTGGTAAAGGCTGAAGCATCCCTTTCGGTATTTGCCACTCTGATTTAACATGCTGATAAGTCAAACACTTCACAGTAAAATCAACAATATCCTTTTTCATTCCATCCCACTAGTAATACTCCCGAAGATCTCTATACATCTTAGTACTACCTAGATGAACTGAAAACGGAGAACTATGAGCTTCACATAACAACTCTCTCTTCACTGTCTTGCTTCTATGCTTGATTGATTCTGTCTGATAGAGAAGATTTCACTATAACATGAAAAAAACATAAGGACATCCTGCACCAACAACTTCTATGCCAAATTTCATCAAATCCTTAACCAAAGGATCATGTTTCAAATGCAATATTTTTAATGAAGCATTAATTTTTCGACTCAAAGCATCATCCACTTTATTTGCTTTTCCCAGATGGTAATGAATTGTACAATCATAATCCTTGATTAATTCCATCCATATCCTCTTTCTCATGTTCAATTATTTCTGAGTGAATATATACTTTATATTTTTTTGATCAGTATATATTTCACACTTTACTCCATACAAATGATGCCTCCAAATTTTTAAAGTGAAAACAACAACAGCTAATTCCAAATCATGTGTAGGATAATTTACCTCATGAGTTTTCAACTGACGTGAAGCATAAGAAATTACCTAATCATTCTGCATAAGGACACAACCAATTTCTTTCAATGAAGCATCACTGTAGAAAACAAACTCAACATTCCTGAAAGGAAGTGCCAAAACTGGAGCATTCACCAATCTTCTTTTAAATTCCTGAAAACAATCATCCCATTCTTTTGTCCAGATAAACATAACACCCTTTCGAGTTAGCTTAGTCATTGGAATAGAAAACCGTGAAAAATTTCTAACAAACCTTCAGTAATAGGCTTCCAAACCAAGGAAACTACGAATCATAGTTACATTTGTGGGTCTTGGTCATTCTTCAACAACCTTTGTTTTTACAGAATCAACTGTTATCCCATCTTTAGAAACAATGTGACCAAGGAATGAAATTTGTTGCAACCAAAACTCACACTTGCGGAATTTCCCATAGAATTTCTTTTCTTTTAAGGTTTGCAAAATAACCCTTAAATGTCTTTCATTCTCTTCTTTACTTTTAGAAAACACCAAAATATCATCAATGAAAACAACCAAAAACTTATCCAAGAACTCATGGAAAATTCTATTCATTAAGTCCATGAATATAATAGGTGCATTGGTTAGTCCAAAGGGCATTACTAAAAATTCATAATGCCCATATCTTGTACGGAACATGGTCTTCGGAATATCTGCTTCCTTTACCTTAAAATGATGGCACCACGATCTTAGGTCAATCTTTGAAAAATACTGAGCTCCCTGGAGCTGATCAAACAAATCATCGATATGAGGAAAAGGATATTTGTTCATAACAGTGATGTTATTCAAGGATCTATAATCAATGCAAAGTCTCATAGAACCCTATTTCTTTTTAGCAAATAAAACAGGAGCACCCCATGGCGATGTTCTAGGTCGAATGAAACCTTTCTCTAATAAATCTTGCAATTGCTCCTTCAACTCTAAAAGTTCAATTTGAACCATTCGATAAGGGGGTTTTGAAATTGGCTTAGCATCAGGAACTAAGTCAATAGTAAATTATAATTCCCGATCTGGTATTATTCCATGCAACTCATCAGGAAAAAATCAGGATACTCATTTACCACTGGCACATCATTAATCTGAACAGTTCCCTTGTTTTCAACGATATGTGGAAGGTAACATTCATTTCCATCTTTTACAAGTTTCTCAGCCTCTTTATATGTTATCAACAGTAAGGGTTCATTCTTGTACACAAACTGAATGACTTTATGAAAAGAATCTTCTTTAGCTCTACATTCAATCTTATCATGGTAAATAGAGAGCCAATCCATACCCAAGATAACATCAAACTCTACTAGAGGTAAAAAAATATGGTTCGCAAGTAGGTTCTTTCCACGGATAAGCAAAGAAATATTCTTATAAATTATTTTTTCCTCAACATTTCCCCCAGGTGTTTTTACCAAAAGTTCATGAGTCATTTCTTGAGATGGTATTCCAATTTTAGTAGAAAAGGTTTCAGAGATGAAAGAATGTGTAGACCCCGAATCGAACAACACACTGGCATAATCTGAAAAAACAAACAAAGTACATGATACAACTTCATTTGATGGCCCAACATCTGCTGAAGTAGATGCAAAGAATTTCACCGCCCCTTTCTTATTATAGTCTAACTACTTCCCATCACTCGAGATCTTTGTCGGACACTCATTTGCATAATGACCCATATCATTGAACTTAAAACATTTCACTAACTGTAAATCAAATTTGGTCTTACCATCAGCCTGATCTTTTTCAGTGCAATCACGAGCCTTATGTCCCATATTACCACATCGGTAGCACTTTCCAGAATTCAGAAGACATTCCCCAGGATGCCTTTTCCCACATTTATCACAAACTAGAAACTTAGTTTTCTTACCATCAGACCTTTTTGAAGAATTTTTTCCTTTCTCCTGCCACCTCGGTCTCTTCTTCTGTTGGTTGTTATAGAAAACATGATCATCAGCAAACTCCATTTCCACCTTCTCAGCACATCGAACAAGCATTTCATAACTTTTTAACTAACGAGAAGCTAATGCCCTTCGATATTTTGGCTTTAATCCTGATTAAAAACGATTGATTTTACTATCAAGGTCTCGGATAAAATTTGGAGCATACCTTGCCAATCAAGTGAACCTTTCTTCATAAGCAGCCACTGAGTATTCCTCTTTCCTCAATTCTTAGAATTGTTTCTCCATCATATGTTGAACAACCTTAGGAAAATACTTCTCAAGAAACATACCTTTGAATTCATCCCAGTAGAGAGCATCAATTTCATCAGCATCTCTGAAATTTTTAACCATCGACCACCACTGATCTGCTTCACCCTCCAAACGGTAAATAGAAAGACTAACCTTTTGATTTTCGGAACACCCCATGACATCGAAAATCTTCTCCAGTGCTTTAATCCACCCTTCAGCTAGCACAGGGTCAGATGATCCTCTGAATGATGGGGGATGTTGCCTCATGAAATGTTCCACCACTAACATGTTCCTCTGTGGTTGATCTGGCTGATCTCGTGCATGGATACCGCCACCATTTATCGCTTGATTCAACTGCGCCATTACTACAACAAACTGTTCAGTTCCAATTCTGACCATCTCAGGATGCTGATTCGGAAGGTTATTTCCTTCTGTATGCCTTCCTAGCACTGCTTCCATGTTTCCTCTACGGAAAACCATTCTGAACAGACATGTCTTAGATAAAGAAACATGGTAATCTTCAAATGCTATATCATTTCAATTTGACCATAAAAAAAATATTTTTTGATAATCATTTAATAAAATTCTAACTCCTAAAGTTATCTAAACAGACCTCTGATACCAACTATAAGGCCCTGGCCTTAAACCTTACATAATCTCAAGTTATTACAAGATTACACATTGAAGATATTTTCAGGTTTAGAGTTTTAGGGAATTATATCATAAAACATGCATTACATCCCACATTTAAACAAAGTGGTTACAATAAAAGATAGTATTCATTTTTTCCGATCAACAGAAACATATTTAAAATTAAACATGGATTCTTTCTTGACACTTCTTTGACATTATCATCATATCATGTACCCTTCCCTTGACCTGTGAAAATATTTCAAAAACATGGGATGAGAATAAAAATCTCAGTAAGGGATATAAAAATATGGAATGGAAACATGAGTACATGTATACATAAGATTCAATGAAATCATACTCTACTCATAAAACATAAGCACTTAAACATACCTCATCAAATCATGAATAAATCATAGAAATCATAAGAAATAAAGGTAACTTGAGGCATTCATAACATTCTTACGTAGGGAGTAACCCTCTTGGTTACGTTTGGAATAATCATCATAGTATATTCCCTAAATATCTTCGGGAAACCTTAATGTTTAACTCCTTCACATTACCCAATGCATTAGAGAGCTATATCAGGCTCACCTACCCTTAGTTTATCACGGAACCACCCATCTTCATAATAATTCCCAAGAACCATAACATAATCGTATCACATAAAACATGCATAATGGAAACATAACATTTCCACTTTTCAATCACAAGATATAAATACAACGCATTGATATAAAAACATTATGAAAACCATTTACAATACCAAAATAAAAGAAAAGTAAAACATGGTATTTATTTTTCTTTTAAAAAAATGTGTGGCTTGTAGAGGAAGCCGAAACTCAAATAATTTTCACGGCGGCGGAGAAGTCGTTGTCGCCGCATACATACGACAAAAACATTCCCTTTTATCATTTAGTAAAACGCTTCATATAAAAAAGATTCCTTTTGGATAAATGTAAAATTAGAATGGGTTTACACACCGTATAAAATAAGGTTATGTATAAAACAAAATATGCCTCATTGAAAGGACATTGAGACGAAGTCCCATACCTCGGGTCCGACTTGACTCGATCTTTATTTAACATCCTGAATAATAAACTTGAGTTCATTTATACTAGCTTAAGAACATTTTTCATGTTCATTATTCATTTTATATCACTTATTACCATGTCATGAACACTATGTAATTATTTAAGTTAATAAAGGTCATTTTATCGATCATTGGTACTTGAGTCAAAAATAAACTCTTTATAATTACAACTTGTTCATGTATCCATTATATCTACAGTTATACTCATGATGTAGATATCATATATATCATATATATATATATATATAGTATATACATCAATTTATAATATTACATACGTTTAGAGGTAAGAAATGAAATGCACCGTTCATGGAGACAGTAAGCCGTACGTACGCATGAACAATACTTTCATTTATATTTCGTATTTTATGGAATAGAAACATAATGATATAAAGGTATATTATACTTCCAGTATAATATTATATATAATACAATTAATTAAATCCTTTATATGTCCCACATATGGAATTAATGAATCAAATCACTTTCAGGGGCGGTAGTCCGCACTTCCTAAAATGAAGGTATCGTGTTTACCCATAATGGAAACCATAAATGTATGCCATAAATGAAAAATACCGAAGCTTAAGTAAAACATAAATATATTATATATCATATATAAATATATTGTCATCTTAATGGCCACCTTTGAATGTGCTAAAAGAATATTGAACAATCATCGTTTCGTGAGGCCGAAATTCGCCATCCACGGAAACAGTATGTTCCTTAACCATTAGATGTAGGTGTGTGTAATTGTAGCTCGAATCCTTATTATAAAAAAATCCTAGTGTATGGAAGATACTGGATTGTTTTTAAAAGTATGAATAAAAAGAGTTTAGGGTGTTGGAGAAGAAAAATAAAACATAAGAACACAATAGAAGACACTACCTTTAAATCGGGTTACTCTTTTTGATTTGAGCTCAAAGGCTTCCTTGGGAAGCCTTATGCCCAAAGTGATGCTTCTAAGAGTTAGATAGGGATGTGGAGAGACAAAATGGGCAGGGTTTGGCCGAGGCAAAGGCTTTGGAAGTGTGGGTAAGGAGGTATAGGTGGGGGCCTTTTATAAGAGGAGAGGAGGGGCACTCTTGGAAAGGTATAAAAGGATTCTTTATTATAAAATGATTTTCGGATTTAAAAGGTCCCAAAATTATATATTTCGATGATAAGGTGATAATAGTTCGAAATCCACCCATCCAATATTTTTTTGACATGTTTAGGTGTTATATGTTACATTATCTTTTCATTTTATTTAAATCGTTAAATAATGAGGTCACCGCTTCATCATCATGGTGTCATAAATAATTTCATTTATGTAATGTATAAAAATTATAAAAAATATATCCTGATGTTGGAAAGCTTTTTATCTTTCTAATGAATATTTATAGTAAAAAAGATGACTTGTATAACCCCATTTAAAAATTGTTTTAGTAAAACAACTCATGTTTGTGACATTTTTACTTTAACATTAAATAAAACGATATTAATGCCATTTTCCTTCCAAAGTGGCTCCATGGGATCCCCAAGTTGACCCATGGTTTGTCTTGGTCGGCCATGACACATCCAATAAGGGTATGACATGTGTCATGTTCATTTTGTATTATTAAAACATTATTCTTACCTTAAATTACACTAATTACCACTAATTGCGATTAAAAACTTAAAAGTTACAATTCACCAAAAAATTATTTTAATCCCATTGAACCACATTTTACTTCTTAATGACAACCATGTATGTCTGATTTTTTAAATTCAAAACACAGAGGTGGTAAAATTTCATTTAAACGAAAAATCAGTTTTTTTAAGTACCACTTAGTGGTTTCACTATTCAACAAAAATTGAAGTTTTTCCGAAAAATACCAAAACATCACCATAAGATATATTTGATATTCGGAATTAAAAAATTAGTTATATTTTATAAAATTCAAAACATATAAGTTACATTAATTAATTTAATAATTAATTCCTGTTGTCTGAGCAAATAGCGTGTTTTTATGAAACAATTAGTAGCAAAAGATTGACACTAGTTTAAGTCCAATTTCAAAGTGAAATAAATTCCAACAACCACTATTGGATTAAATGGTAAAAATATATTCTAATTTAACTTTAAAACAAATTCAAAAGATATTCTAACCATATAATTAAATTAGATGAAAAAACAGTTTTGATGTAAAATGCAGTATTTTTTACTATTCATTGAAAATGAACATTGTCCAAAAAATACCAAAAAATTATCCAATGTGAATTTCAATGTCCCAATCATAAATAATAAGTTTATTTTGCCAAATAGAGTATATAAAGTTGTCAAAAGTTTTATTTAAAAATAGTTTCCCATCAAAAGGCAGTAAAACAATCTTTTAAAAATATTAGTGTATTCCATGCTTAAGATTGGATTTATTCTCATTTTAAGCCTCTAAAACACTATCTAATTCATTATTAGACATAGATAAAAATATCTATTATTCATTACTTACATGGGATGTTACATATTTGACTATAAATATATTTGTATTTGTGTGTGTGTGTGTGTTTATATACAATTACAAATATGATTATGTACTATAAAGAAAATAATTGAATATACAAACATATGAAATTATTCTGAAATATTAAATGGATATTTAAAACTATAATTCATATTAAATTTAAAAACATTGATTAATTATATTTTATAATTATCTAACAAAAATTTATTTTATTAAACAATTTAAATATTTAATAGTGTATTTAATTTCAATAATATATATATAAAAATATAATATATTAATTTATTGTTTTAATAATTGTATAACTAAATAAATGAACATAAATTAATTTTCATATATTTATATTAACATACGTATATATATTAATATAACTATCATGTTTGTGACATGAGTTTGATTTGACCTAAAAACCACATGGCGTGAAAAAAGAAAAAAAATAGTGAATAAATAGGAGGGTCAATATATGTATGTTTATGGAATAAGTATGTGTTTTTATGAATGAATGCACACACACAAACATGTATATATACACATATATGTGTGTGTGTGTTTGAATGTGTATGTATGTATGTGTATGTGTGTATGTATGTGTATTTATCAAAATATACTTGTTTTTGTTTGTATTTGTTAACGTATGTATGTGTGTATGTATGTATGCATGTATCTTTTTGTATACTTGTATATATAGGTGTTTATGCACATAAATATTTGTATGTATGTGTATATGTGTGTATGGGTATGTATGTGTATGCATGTACATGTGTACTGAAATATGTGTATGTGTATGTACATATGTTCATGTGCATGTATTTATTTATGTATATGTGTATGTATTTAGATATGTGTGTGTGTGTGTGTGTTTGTATATATATGTGTATGAATATATTTTTATATGTATGTTTATAAATATATGTATATGTGTATATACACATAAATATATGTTTGTGTGTGTATGTTGTCGGTGCCCACTAAATGAGGATCGATGAGGAATGGATAATAAATCAAATGAAAAAATGAGATGTAGGAGAAGGGATTGACGGGCATCATGTGATGCTTTACTGATCAACTGACCATGTTTCGTGATCACATGACACCAACTAGATCATGTGATTCCCCTTTATATCATCTAATGAAGACTTAATAGGATGTTGATTATAGAGACATCCATGATCATTGTGGATCATGTGACGTGATAGAAATGATACATGATATGGAAGGTCATGCTATCAAAGTAAGTCTAGACATGAAATGGATTCCACTAATGCAATGCATCTGAAAAATGTTTCTGATTAAGGGAGGGCATGTGATAGCTATTTTTCATGAGAAAAATCATAGGTACACTCTTAGTGTCTTTAGGGTTGTGCGATTTCATGGCCCTGATAGGATCACACAACCCCCCGATCACCTGTTTGGCCAATGTCCCACAATGGTTCCAAATCATACAAACTTTCTACAATTCCTCTGAACCCCATGAAAATATCATTTTACATGTAAAGTTGAATATGGATATCAAATCCCCCTTCCTTTATGTACCCTAATATTTCTCCGTTGAGAGATAATAAGAAGAGGGAGAAATAAATAAATGAGACACAATAGAGAGGGCTATGGTGATGATATTTAGAGACTTGGTGACTCCCACATGATGAATAAGTTGGTTACTCATAATTTTATGGTCAAGTCCATGAAGGAGTCATCACTACATAATCACATGATGTGGGAACAAGAGTTGAGTGCTTGTATTCTAGTTCAGAAGTCAACCACATTAACCTTATTAAATCACATGATCTCTTGATCATTCTCCTATTAAGAAATATTAGATCCACCATTCAATCACTTGGTTTCCTAACCCTATACAAATCATGAAATCATAGGAACCATGCTCATTTCCATGACTTTATTATGAAGTCCCTGACCATTTCCCAATCAAGTGATCACTTAACCCCCATTCAGTAATATGGTCACCCAAACTCTTGAAACCTCTTATAAAACCCTGAGGATCGAACCATGACTAAATGAACAACAATGTGCACCCCTTAGATTATATATTACCTTGATAAAAGGAGTCTCTAGGTTATTAAATCAGATATTTTTAATCCTAGGGGAAATGGAACCATGGATTCCGTTAATAATGTTGATTTCTAGCATGAGAACAGTAAAGAAGTCTCTCTTACCTCGACGATGGATTTATTTTCCATCCTATGAACCGAGATGGGTAGGGAATCCCTCTTTAAGTAAGACCCTATCATTATTTTAGGAATTTATATCCCTCATTCCTTCTATAGCTCCTCCCTCACCCGTGAGTGGATATGGATTAGGTTCATCATGGGTAGCATCATCCTGTAAGCCCCATTTAAAACATGTTTCACGCTTCTATGTAATGTGTATTATCCTCTTTTATCTCCTATTTTTCACCCCATGAATGACTCACATGGACATATATATAATATTTTATTACACTTTTAGTATAATTAAATATTTTTACATGGGCCTCTTTATTATCTGCAATTCTAGAAATGTCTTTTTTCATGAGCCTCTTTTTAAGGTTTAATCCCTAACTGTATTATATATTATACAAATTGATATATTCCCTATGAAACATTCCGTAAAAGAAAAATATTCCCAGTGAAGCATCTTAGGTAAGTGACATATGTGAAATTCCATCTGAATGATATTTTCTTATACCTTATATGAAACAAATTTCCCTAATATCAAGACTATATATACTCTAATTAATATCTTCAAATAGTACATATGATGCCTCTCCAAGGCATGATCCCTACATCCAATATTAAAATTTACCGTGTTCTTGCCACATTAAATTAAAATTCACTGCCAATATGCTATTCAAATGACATTAAAACATGTTTTAAACAACATTTGTATATGAAAATAAACTGCATGGTATGTTCTTCACACATGACATTAAATTGTTCAATTCAAATTATGTGGTCTTTGATTCTTGCTTTGATAGGATTTTTAGGAATCCTATTTGATGATAAAATCCAATATCATTAGTGTTTTATTCACCCCCACCAAGCCCATATTCCTTTTCAATCATCCATATATCAGACTATATTCTGGATAAGATCATCCCCCCACTTGAAGTACCATATTTCCTTCAAGTCTCATTAAATTATTCTCATCGGGACACATTACTACATAGAATTATATTAACAGTGACATATTCATTATTATAATAACACATATCACTTGTTTCATATTCCCTCAAGGATCAACTAGAAATGGCCTCTCATTTTTTAGAACCACACTATCTACTTCTAGTTAATAATTACTAGTGTTAGAGTAAACAATTATATACTGGGATTTAAGAAAGAGTAATGATCATTCCTTAAATATATAAGATACTCCCATAGTAAAAAATTATTCTTACTAGTTTGATGTTATGATCTTTATATCCCATACTCTCACCAATGGATAGATTCTATGTTTCATTGGTAAAAAACTTTAATGAACACATAACCTTGGAAAGAAGGATCATAGCATATAACAAATTTTAGAGTTGTTGGGTATGTACATATCCCAGAATAAAACCCATTGTAAAACATATAAGAAAAGAATAGAGAACTTATTTTAATACCTTGAAAACACTCTCAACCCCTCACAAACCAAGAACTATCCCACCCAATCCTAGTTACAAAATGGATAACCTGATATAAATCATTCACCAGTAAAAATGATTGGTTGAATATTAACATACATGCAATGAGGAATTGATTTGTTTTCTTGTTTTTATTGTCTTTATGACCACTAATATCCATATTATAAGATATATTTTATCTAAACGAATGAAATTGTCATCATGAATTCAAAAATTTTCATCAACTACCATGAGAAATGAAACCTCCATTAGAAGAATGAAGACATATCCTGCTCAACATCTCCAGAACCATGTGTTAAACATGATGGTAGTGGAGTATATATGGAAAAATAACATACTAAAACCAGAGGTCATACATAAGGGTCTCCTAGAAGTAAATTCTCTGTTCTTATCTCATTCGAGTAAGACCTCAAAAAATCCACTAATAATTAGCACCAATGCCAACCAATTTGGGATTATATTCTCGTAGCGTGACAACTATTACCTATCGTATCATAATAATTTGGCTTTGAAATTAATCCATGAATTTTCCCAAGTTCACAAGTATCATAAGATATATCCTATATACTTATGCAATAAGCATAATGAATCTACCACCCCTTATCCACTTATTGGGGGAACCACCTTATAAATGTCTAATATGACCATTCATGCCCAGCCATCTAGGAAATCTCATCAGAAATGCAATGATTTAGACCAGAGGGTTTTGAATTATACCCCCACTTTTTTTAATGAATTTTACCAAAATTATATGATGGTGATCAGAGAGTAGGCTCATATCCATATTCAAACACATAATTGCGTCCAACATATTCCATCAGTAAGTAATGAGTGGGAACATGTTCTTACCACCACACACAACGAATGATAACAATTTTCATCTATATAGAGAGTATTATAATGAGCTCATATTCCCATATCATTTAATAATTTCTTCCATTATATTCAAAAAAAATTGGGCCCAAATCCAAGATCAATACCTTATGTACTACATATATATTTGGATGTAACTGAGAAAATTCACCTTTATATTATAGAAATCACATGGAAACATGAACATATTTCTATTTTAAGAACTAGAGTAGTGTATCAGCATGTTATCCATGGTCAGATAACTATATAGGAACTAGAAATATTTTTTATCCAATTTAGTAGGATTATAAACATATTCTGGTAAAGGATGAAGAATGGGATTGGGCTCATATCTCTATTCTAAGAAAGTTATATCAACTTCAATTGATAGTCTTCTCATGCTATTTCCATATTCCTATAAAATAAATATAGTCAACTATTACAAATGAAATTGAATATCCGATTCAAATTCCAATTCCAATTGAGGTTTTTTAAATATTCTAGAAGTCACCCCAGTGGCGGATTATATCCTTACTGATAATTCTGAAGCATTCTAACATATTATGGAATATTATAAAAGTAAGAAACATATTCAGGCTTCCACCAATGAATGACTATATCAAAAACCCTAAGCGCCCACATAGGTGAGGTAACATTTCCCTTCTTCCAATTTTGAGGTTCCATAACATATTTTGGTTATTGATGAATGTCATAACCAGGAACATAACCCTATTTAAACAATGTCTAACACACATATTATAGAAGCATCCCATGAGAGAGCTCATATTCTTTCCAACAATTTATATCCCATCTAGAATATTTCAATAGCTTAGTGGTAGCATGTAACATTTCCTTATAGCAACTAAATATTGATTTTGGTATATTCTTGATGCTTCCAGGTAGTATACTCAAATACCTTCTCAACCCCCAAAAACGAGTTAATCAGATTATAATGATAAAATAGGATAATTCTCACATACCAACTCTACTTAATTTAAGAATCCTTGAGTCCATAAAACACACACATATATAATCATAAGGATCCACTAACTCTTTTTTACAAGAATATGGAAATAACTATCATGGTTGTTCTCATCGTAGTAGTATAAAGATTCATTATGGGAATCCTACCTGTGACATCCATTATAGACAACATTCCCATATTGATATCCCACATAAGAATGGAAATACTCCTCTTTCTAGTGAAATTTTTATATATAGATTTTTAAAAAATGGGATTAATGGAATATGGTTCCCTATAAATTTCTATCGACACATCACCTCGATCAGTAGATGAACTGAAGTATTGACCATCATCTTTTCCTACAATAGTTCCCAAGTAACAGCCTTCAATAAAGTAATCTATGTGGTTGGAAAAAGAATTTAAATATTCTTATGATGAAGAGCCCAACATTTAAATTTTGGAATAATTTTATAATTAGAAAATCTAAACTATATTCTATCCCATTTAAAGTTTATATTATGAAATTTTAGAGTCTTAATGGATGATTTCATCCTATAATTATTCTAGAAATTATAGGAAAATATTCACTAGTTAATTGATAATAAAATCCATTATTAGGGATCTAGAGACCACCTCTAGGTAGTGAACAATATTTACTATCACATGTACCAAGCTACATTCTCCAAAGATCCTAATTTGATGTTAGAAATGCACTACTATAGTAATCCAAATGTTTTTATATATATTATATTAGGACTAACAAAAATAATAATTGATTTCACATTATAATTATGTATACCATGATGGGTATAATATGAATAATTAAACTTCTTTTCACCCCTATCATATCATAGTCTCCCTATGGTGGCATCTTGTAATGTTATTTCCATAATAAATGTTATAGTTTTGAGAAATATGCATGAATCTTGATCAAGGTAACAAAATACTCCCATATATAATGAATAAAAAACCATTATTTGATAGGGAAGTTCAATGGTAGTATCATAATCTAGTCCCCCTGGAAGGTCATAATAACATATTATATAATTTATCCAAAACCACTGGCAGTAGGGAAATTCCCTATGGAAAATAGCTCATGCTCTGAGAAGGCACTAGAACAAGATCTTGCTTGATTGAAAATGTGACAAATACAGAATATTAAATGTATTTCCACTATGATATATATCTGGGGGAAACAACATCCCATGTTTTTAGATGATTTTTTACCACCACCTCTACCACTAAGGTCATGAAATCCTCTATAGTTCCGGAAGATATCAGTGGTGGATTTTGGTCTACCCAAACTCAGAGGGATGTGATTATTTTTACCTTGAAGGCCACCTCTAAAATAATATAATAATTAACTGGTTTAAGAAGTATTTGTGGTGTTACCACATTATCAAAAATCCTTAATATTGGGGGGATTATTGTTATATCATCCACATATATAATTATTCCAATGATGGGTAATGAATTCCAAAATCCAATTACCTAGTCATTCTCACTTCCATATAAAACACCCATATCATTTGGGACAGGTTCGATGACGATGAACAGAGATTTTATCAATATCACTATCCACATATCAATTCAAAGATATGGTATGACTAAGAAGATCAAATTGTACTAGTTTTTAAGGAGAAACAGCCCATTGAGAAATGGGATCTAGAAGAAGATTTTAGTATACCCTTTGAGAATTGATAAAGGAAAAAAGTGTCACTATATTACCTAGATTATTATAAATAGTTTCTAGCAAGCTAATATTCTGTATTGAACATCAAGAATGTCAATTTGGTAGATGGAATTCACCAAGACATGGACATAAGGGTTTGTAAAAAAGGAATTAATACCCTGTGATGTAGGTTGTGATGAAACTCAAACTAAGGTCACACGTGACTGAAATCTTGGAGATCCTAGAACATGGTACCTTCAAATAATGATTTTCTAGCCCCTTGTTTCTATTTCACTAAAGATAATGGGAAATTCATAGATAAATCTAACTTAACACAAATATTTCATGAATTATTATAATTTTATGAGAGGTAGGAATTATATGTGGTTGAGTTATTCAATATTAGATGGTTCAATGAAGAATAACTATCTAAAGAGTTTCCCAATTGGTATTATTATCCAATAGAATTTATTAACTCTTACCACACTCATTATAATGCGATTAATATACCTAAAATAATAGAATTTGAGAAGGTAATTTTTTATTTTATTTAAATAGTTAGTTTACATGAATTCAAAGAATATGTAAAATTATAATTTCCCTCCATTAGGAATGAAACTTTCCTCATATTAGGATAATAACCTAGTCATTGCATACCCCCATTTTTAGTGTACATTGGATGCTAGAAAGAATCATCAATCTTATCACACTACTCACAATTATATTATGAATCAAAAAAACACATTCCCTGAAACTATTTTATACTGTCGAGCCTCATGCTAGATTGAAAATGATAATGTCTCCAGATTTATCACTAGATGTAAATTACTATTACACTCACTCATTTTATAATACCACATGAGTATCTATTAAAACATTATGCAGAGAACCTTAGTGATGAAATAATTACATTGATGATCTCGTTGAAATATTTGGATGGATTACAATAGTATTTAGACACAACATATCATATAGAAGATATTATCCAATGATATAAGGATAAAAATCAACCCACAGCACAACAAAAAAATAGTATATTAATGAAGAAAATAATACCATTATACTCCATCTAGCGTAAGTGATTATGTATTTCCCCAAGTAGTCTCTACAACATCACATGCATCAAAACATGTGAAAAAACACAAAACAAGCCCACAAAAATGAAAATAGATATTAAAAAAGACTTCGGTTTTTTGAGATAATTTTTTTTATTAAATTAACAGTTTCCAAGTTACTTCCATGAAACCATGGAAAAAATATCACCAAGCTATGTGACCCTAAGAAACATTAAGAAGACATCCATAGTGTCCATCCTAAATTTATCCATTTTCACTAGAGGTTGGTCCACACAATCCATGACTTCTTTATATTATATGAAATGATATAGACCATGGTTGATTCTAGAAATGCGATACTATGAAAATTCTCAGAGTAACTATCCTATCTATCCACCAATAAATCAAAGGATGAACGTAACTAAAAAACATAACTAGGATTAAAAGGAAGTTCAATTATTGTATGACTTGAAGGGTAGATGATCGGTCTCTTGTTGTTGCCAAGTAACAACCCTGTAAACTAATTTTTTTTCGATCTCCTTATACATTTTATAATGGTAAACTATTGAATGGATCCTCTAGAGGTACACACAGTCAGTGTATGCACTACAAGACATTGGAAAAAGATTCTCACATGATTCCAAAATCATCTCGGTTGATTGTGAATTTATTTTCCTCCATATTCTGAGCATGATAAAAATCCAACTAATGGAATCATCATTAGATAAAGAGTCAATTTTTGGTTCTGTTAATATCATTAACATGGCAGACCAATTCAATGATAATGGTTATGAATATGAACTTGTGTTACTCATACCTAACCATGGAGATTGAGGTAGAGGTCATATAATTAGAGGGAATAGGATATGAGTTAATTGTGTTAAAGTTTAGTATTCTTTATATCCTTACTAAATCCATATATGTGTCCAATACTAATGGGAAAACACTTCAGTGAGTTCATATGAAATATGGAGACACACCCAAATCCTTCAAAAATATATAGAACCGGTTTTTTCAACTACTAATTGGTGAGTGTGAATTTGTTTGAAAATCATATATATCTACGCAACCCATCAATGATATGTATGCCTTCAACTTCAATCAAATAACCGGATATGAATACATTAATTTATTCACCTCCTAAAACATGTTGAAATGACAAAATTTATATTGGGAAGCATAGGCCTCCAGTATAAAAGTATGATATCGTGAAATAGTGAATGGTTATCCAAGCTAAAATATTTGTTTTGGATGCCCTCTTCTTTTTGAAGGATCTTTGGAAAGCACTCATCAAGGCCCTATGAAGTCCATATGACTTGGAGAATGATGTATCTCTAGTAATGGTGTATCAAGTGAAAACTACTTTAGTAAAATGCCATACTATTTTATCATTCATAACTCAAGATATTGTGGATTGCCTTAAGGGGAATAATAGAGCATTTTACATTTTCAAATTCTATATTATTTTATCACTATCCTAAATCTCCAAAATTTTTGTCATAGTGAAGATGGTTTCACCTGATATGTTTTCCATTTTGGGGAATGAGAAGAGAGAGAAAAAAAAGCACATCAAAAAGTTAAAACAAAAAAGAATCATTCAAATACCTAGTTTCTATTTTTGAGTTCATAGTTATCTAGTAAGACACAATATATAATGTTCTACATAGAATATGTTGGATGCACATCCATGCATTAGTAAAGTCATCATACCATCAATGATTACTGTTATTCTAAAACCAAATGGTTAGGGTTATATGTGGTTTTGGTTCACCTATGAATCATGTAAGATCCCATATATTAGGGTCGGTCTCAACAAAATATACAGAAATCAATGGACGATAGAGGGTAATATGTTTGTTTTCACTACATATAGTTCAGGGATACCTCTTAAGAAATACTGTAGAATTCATAGAATAGATTATGTAATACCTATCAACCTGTAAGAGGTAACAAATCTTATGGTAGAGAGTCACCATTTTATGTATGATATATTGTCCCATATCTATACAGTAATAGTTGTTTCAACTAAATTAAAAACATCAGGAGGTAGTTAGTTCATGCTTGATGTGATTAGTTTTAGGGGTCAAAATTCTTGGAATAAGAGTGATCCTTTTCTATAACCATCTTGATTTAGGTACACCTCTATTCCATCAACTAATATTTAAAATTACGATATGATGTTACTTAAAACTAAGGATTTCAATTATTTCTTTTCATTATTGATAGAAGAGAATAAAAAAATAATCATAATAGAACTCTCAATCACAATTCACACCATTTAGGACTCTCACGACCTAATAGGGACTCCCAATCCTTCACAGTGGATAGAAATTCCCATGTACTACCAATTAATATTGAGGAGACATCCATTAAAATTTAGAGAGAAAAAGAGGAGGATGGTTTCTGGTAAGTCCCTAAAAATTTGAGGAATTTGTCTTTGCACCATATATAATACTAGAAACCTAAATCTGGGTATATAAAGGGAATCATGACCCACTTCGATACTTTGTTAAATTACACTATAAGATGAAGATATATATATATATATATAATTATTGGAAAATAATTTACATTTTTTCACTTATAATTATATATAGATGCATGGGTTGGATTCCGAAGTGGCACCAATCATCTAGGCTCACTAGATGATCATTTAGGTTTCAAATATGTGGCTAGAAGAATGAATCCATCCCTTTCCACCATGGTTTAGTATTAGGTTTATAAAATCATTAAATAAAATTTCATTAAAAACATAGAATACATGAAATGGATTTCCAACATCATCCCCATTAATAAAATAATTGGAAGAACATTGTCTATATAAATTTTAGGGATCTCAATCAACTATATCTAAGGGATGATTTCCCAGTTCTGGTTACAAATATCTTGATCAATAAATCATTAGGATTCTAATTATGATTTCCATTATTGATGGGTAATCCAGGTTCAATAATATCAATATGATTAAGGAACCTGATGTATCCAATTCTTTCATAGGGACTTAATATATATTCTACTACCTAGTCATTCCCTTAAATATATAGAATTCCTGTTTCGCCAACCAACAGGACATGCATCATATCATTAAATAATTGTGAAAAAATTTCACCAGTTTAGACTAAAAATGAACTCTTTTAGTGTTATTTTGGGCTAATGAGGGATAAATTACTTTTTTTTGTAGTACACCACCATGATATTGAGGTTTTCCTTTAGAATAACAATTAAATCCTCACAATGTATCCACATTGGAAGCTTTAGGAGTTGAGGGTTATCCAGGCATGCCACAACTTTATTTGACATTTCATAGATATTCTGGCTCGAAAATGCCTCCAATTCATGGAGTAGATTAATAAGGGAGTTGTTTACTAACAAGAAAATTTTTATTAAGATGACCTCAGAAACCTCAAGCGCTATGAATTGTACCCGACAGTTTTACTTCAACCACTATAAGGGAAGCCACTCATTATATAGGTGTCCACAATGGACTGGTGACTCGGTTCCTTTATAACAAAAATAATATTCTGGGATGGAAAATTGTGTATACTATCTTATTAGAAAAATTCAAGATATTGACTCTTGATATTGTTGTAATTTAAAAGAGTTATCTTACACTTCTTTTCTATAGTCCAAAAGCTATGACATTGTATGCAATAAAATGATGATTTCCTAGTCCCTCACATCAACTAACTCAAGTACATCTTCAAATCCTTATAATAACTAAGTGTTTATATCATTAGACACATACCCTACTACAATATAAAAAAGAATTATCATAGAAGGAAATCAGTGCGAATGTATTGAATGATTTTCACATTGAAATGCCTACCTCAGAGAGCATGTCATTAAATACTAAACAACTAGATGATGTGATTTACTATACCAATATTACTCCTTAAATATGGTAGATATAAATTGATGGAACCTAAAAAAGTATGACTGAGAAAGAGAAGGAATGGAGAAAATCTCAATCAGGTTGGTCTGGGTATTTACTTGTTCTCCCCTAGTGAGAAAGTATAATGTATACCTTCCATTCATCAAAATATTTCACTAACAATGAAGAAAAATACAAAAATATTATTATGATTCTATAACTAGCCATAAATTTGTTGATATCCTCTCTTATATTCTAGGTAGATTTGAATATATTTATTAAGAAGATCAATTGTGTGTAATAAATTTATAAAGATGAGATTGACACATTCCTCGGATTTTTGAGGTGACTAGTTATGGAATTTCCTTTTGATATAATACTAAATCACATCCCCCACTCATAGAATGATTGTGTAGATTTTATTGATAATATATTCATAACCCTAACTGATCCTAACCAGGATGAGACAATATTTCACATTATACACCCCAAGGTAGTCTACCTTGTTAATGAATAATATGTAGGATATCTATCAAATTAGAGTTTCCTTACATAATGATAATATAATTTCCTCTTCAACTAATACCCTACTGGATTGATAATCCCCATAATGAATTACCTTTAAAATATGACCCTTTTATTAGACAGTTGAAAAAAGTAATTGAACCAATACTGGGTTAAAATAAATTCCCTATACGATGACACAAGTGCACTAAAATATCTCTTAAAATGAGGTGTTTATGGAGTCATCCTCATATTCACTAAATATGGAGAGAACCTCATGGTCATAAATGAAGTCCATGATGGATCTTACCATGATCATTAGTTTGTAAATATACTCTAAAACTAAATTAAGAGGCTTTTATATTTCAACCCAATGATTATATAAGACTATGTGAAATTCACCAAGATGTTTCATGTCTATCTAATTCATTAAAATTCAATCCATCACCACCTAGAGTTTTTTCTTTCTTAGAAATACTCTATAACAATTAATATATCTGTAATGGAAGTCATGGGACTATATCCCCCAGGTACAACTTCGTTATTTATATATATCCTTATTCCACTAAATTATTTTTAAAATAGACTAACAACATACACTGTAAGGATTTTGTTACAATGAACATCATGAAATTTTTTATGTATATAATCATCAACATATTTTGTTTCCCTCATAAAATATTGATGCAAAATGGAACAAACATCTATTATTCTATGTTGAAATGGTTATATAATGAGTAAAACATCAAACCCATCCATTCATCCCACGATCACACAATAGAAAATGGTAAAATAAAGGCTTTAAACAAGACCCTATAAAATATAATCTAGAAACAGTGGATAAACATAAAAAATATTAGATTAAAAACAATTACACACTATTTTCCCCATTGATACTAATTCTTACACTACCACATAGGTGACCCCATATTTACATTTTTACAGAACATAGGTTGTTCTACCAATTTGAGTAAAATTTCACTCACTCTAAATCTTTATCTATGTAAATCTATCAGACTAAAAAATTACTTGAAGAAAAAATATTAAAATAAATAATTTTGTATTATTGGATAAGGATCATCTCTTTAGTTCATCCGCAATCTTTATATCTGTTATAATCAAGTATTATAAGCATTCAATGAGAAATTTTTCCTCTGATCATTATATAAAGGAGATATTTTATTGGTTCTCATTACACTAATGATTCTAGGGAATAATAATCCCAAACTATAACCATTGTGGGATGGACCTTACATCATACAAAAGTTCAATTCCAATGGGATGTATTCCTGGTCCACAATGGATTAGGAACACATCACACCCCCACACAATTAAATGTATATTAAGAAATAATTTTCATAATTATCATGTTGTTTTTAAATAAAAATAACCAGACTTTAAAATTCCTAACACTTAGGTCCTTGTCACATAACACTCAATTTCATGACATAAAAATACTTGGGGGAAGAATTTACCTTGCATTGAACTCATATCCTCAATGGGTGATGTTAAAATACATAACATCTCAGTCTTAGTGGTATGACATAAAGTAATATATAACTTAGGTCCTCATTGACTGAAATTAAATTCAATGACATTGATGTCCTAAATTATGACTTTAAACTATATATCGCTCTTGTCCTTACCACATGATTCTAAACTACATGGTCATAATCCATGATTAATTATGTTAAATTTTGTGGTGGAAGTCCACCATGCATCTACTCTATGTATCCCATTCCATGTTCCCTCTAATCTATATGAGATCTTGATCCATGTAGAATTATTTGGAACACAATTATCCCATGATATATAGAATAACCTCTCTTATTCACCCCATAAAAATAAGGTCAATTCAAGGAAATATTCACATTAATAACTTTGTGCTGTTTGATTCCATTTTGGATAAGATACATAGTGATTCAAAGAAACAATATCCTTAGCCTAGTGGAAAATTTTAAAAAAACATTCCCAAATATATGAATCAAATTTGTTTCATGGAAATTATTTACAAGAACTACAGAAGGCATAATTCTTAACCTCAGAATATAAATATTTATACCCAGAATTATTGATTTGGATTTAGCCACATAGGTAAAAAATGACACCCCTCATCATGGATCCTAATTATATAACACTTCACCCATGATGGGTCTCATCCCTTTTAAAACACTAAGATGTGTTTCTATTACACAATCTATGAATCAGATCCACGAAAAACTAGAAACCAAAAAATTCCACTCCTATAAATAATACAGATCGATGTAGGTGTCTTTGATAGGATTTCCCTTATTTATGGGCCTATTCTCAAAAAATTCCCCTTTTCCCCAGCATACGATCTAGGTTAGTATAGGGGACCTTTTCATTAGGAATAGATTGTTTCTTGATACTTTTCCCCATAGGTTATATAGTTACACCCAAATATCTTATGCCTAGATTTATCAAAATTCCTATATTAAATTCCTACTGCCTTATTATCATAGTTTATGTAGTGACCCTCTGATCTCTTATCCTGGGATGAAGTGTAGTTTCTAAGGAAAATAATTCTCTCCCTCTGCATTCAATTCAGATCTACATAGGGGTATTGTTTGTAATGACTACATGTTTCTTGATTTTTATTTCCTTATGATAGATAGTGACACAATGGCCCTCTATATTAGGCATAGATGCAACCTTTTATAAATATACACTGTCAACATTATTTTATTTATCTTCCACTAACACCTTTATTTCCAAGATAATGATACACTAATTTGAAACACAACTTTATTCCCTCTTACATGAACCTGATTTGTGAAAAATAAGATAACTTATATATCCCATAGCCTATAAATTGGCAAGATCTATGTTAGATCCTTAATTGTTGAGATATTTATTTATGAACTTATACTAAAAATGACTCCCCATTCAATATCTCGATATATATAGGGAACAATATGAGAATTAAATATAGATTGATTCCTTTTATCCAAAGATATACAGTGATGCCTAAATCTTCAATCCTACACTACACTATAGAACATATTAACAAAAAACCTCCAAAAATGTGAATTATATATTTTAGTATTTATTCATTAATCAATCCACACTAAGGATGGAAATATCATTGAAATGAAATCATTCTAGCCTTGGTCACACCCTCATGGACCTCTTTTATGATAAAGATTCCACATCCATGTCCTTATTTCATAATGATAAAATTCAAAACAGTTAATTTATTATCACATGGAGTTAAACATCATGAAATAGATTTTATTTTTTATAATAATAAATAGAAAATATGATCATCCATTTCCATTCCGTATCAAAGGAATAAAAGACTTTAACTATAATAAACTAAGGTTAGGGGTGCCTCCATATCAGTTATGGAACATGTTAGTCCATAAATCACAATTCATTTCATGAGTTCCTCAGTTTTAAAAAAACCATTTATAGATATTAGTAATGAGTGTATCTAACTTGAATGTACACCTTTTTTTGGTTATATACACATTATCTGAATTATTTCCTACAAATGTGCTACAAATCTGGATTTGGAACCAGAATAGATTTCATGATGATGTGCGGGAAATCTAATATCTATATTCATGATGTGGGAAAACACTAATATCCATTTGAAACCAAAATAGTTTTGGGGATGCATAACATGTCTCATTGATTTAAAAACTATAGTTCCAACACGATAGTATAAATAATAAAATCATTAAAAGGAACCATGTAATACAATAAAATTCATTATTTTATATTTTAGAAGGATATAGTACCTATAAAATTTCTCAGCATTTCCCTTGTTTTACCAAATAAGTGGACTATAGTGTAATAATGTTATGAAAACATCTGCTCAAATGATTTCCCAACACAATCCATTTTATACCACATGATGGATATTTATTGGTGCAATTTATTTAATTTTTCCCTATTTGAAATGAATTACATTGATGACCTTTAATAAGAAGAATCCATTATGGCATTGACATCATCCTCAATAAGACAATATTCTCCCATATATTTATATTTATCTACGATGAGAAGATAATGGATACATGAATGTTCTTGTTGAATCTTGACTACATCATATCACCCCATAGAATATGTTCCCTAATGCTTCTTTAATACCACTATAAGATGAGATGCCTCATTAAGGGTGTTGTTGTGATAACATACAATAGAGGCTAAGGCCTCCTCCACTTCCGCCTTCATTTTTAGTGCCCTTGCTATCTCTAGAATGGTGAGAACCTCTATCATCTTGGCATGTTATTCTTGCTAATCATGACAACCATAGTTAAGGGTGGAGAAAAAATATTGGAGGTGGCCTAATCTTTCCTTAATCTCATCGAATGGGACTTGGGTAATCAGGGACTATATGACATTCTACATCCATCTCAAAAATTTCTAGAGGAATAATGTAGGTCCAATGCCGCATAAAATTATAGATTAGGAATATGGATATATTTAGGAACCATGTTGTTTGGAGGATATTTTTCATTAAAATCTATCATAATACATGACGATGAAACAACATGTTCCTCAGTGAATCCCACTATGCGATAACCTGAAATATATGATTTAATTATGCCCAATTTGTTTTATATCGACTTATTAATATCAAACACATAAATTATGATAAATAATAGACACATACAATAATGTTTTTCTATGGAATATGAGATATGTATTGATATTTTTTGTTTCCATAACATATTCTATAAGAAATGTATTAACATTAGGAATTATCAAAATATTTTCTTGTTGAATGTTGGGATCATTATCAGGGATAGATTGAGATATCGTTATAGATATATTAATTTAGTATGACCCCGATCAAAAATAGAATACTAAAGTGGTTATCATCCTATTTTAATGTTTTTCAATCTTGGTAAAGATCATATAAAGAGTAACTTGTTGTGTCTAGATCCTCTAAGAGTGAATATTCATACTCTAAGTCTAATGGAACATGTTTTTTGATGTTTTAATAGGGAACTAGGCTTACCACCACTCAAAATTTTGAGTCTATTACTTCCAAATAAATCATTTGAAATCAATGATGCTTTGAGTGGTTTGGGAGTTAGATCCCAATTATTCTTTTATTCGGAGCCTAAAATATCAACTTTTGGGCCCCAACATTATTACACACAAATCATAATTATTCATATGTACCAGTTTACATTATTGAGTGATGAATAACCTATGATTTTTCTCGATCATACATCATTGTTGTATCTTCCAAGGATCCCACTAGAAGTATAGACTATGGGTGGGTTTGCGTCATTATAAATATCACTGTAATTTAATTTATAATTTATTCAAATGGAATAAACTTAGGTGTAAAATATTTCCATGACATCAGATGAGGTATTGGTAGTGAAATTGGAAACACCACTTCAGGATAAACGAAAATCAATTCCTTATACTCCATCTAACCAGGGGATCCATATTCACAAGAATCCTCGTTATCATATGTATTATCCCCATCTACCATCCATCTATAAGAATATATATGAGAAGTGAGAGGTTGCCTAATATCTCCTTCTTCCTATTATATCCAAATTTAATAATAATAGAGATTTAATGATAGAGAATATTATATTCATATTGATGTTTATCTATCCCCTACTTCAAAAGTGTGTTGGATTCCCATTTTACTCACAAATTCCCCATGATGTTTATATATCATCCATAGTTCCTAGTATGAATATAGAACATGGTTACATGGGAAATGAATCATAGCATAGATATCTATGAGGTAAGCATAAGACTCATAATTTCGTTCCTCACATGACATAACCATAGGAGTGGTCATATTCCTAAATCCCACCAGTTAAACCACTTCCTGGAGATGTATTTTCAAAACATCCACATTGGACAAGCATTTCATCTGGTATGCCCATTGTTTGCATGCGAAAGAAAATTTCGTACTTACTGGAGTGGATGAAGTGGTAGGTACCTCAGTTGTTGGATCCCCACATAATGATGCAACAATATCTAGGTGCATTACCATATTTTTTGGAATATTTAGTTCCAATTAACTTCTTGAAAAAAAACCTCTTATGGGGACACTTTACCAATATTAATTTCATATTTTCTTCGATCACATTACCCACAGATAGAGAACCATTAAAATTTTTGACCAACATGGACAATTAAGATTCTTAGTAGAACTGAATCTTGGCATCAGTATAATCTTTTGATTAAAAAATACATCAAATGGTTAGAAAAAAATTAACTTGAATAATGATTTATTCTTTTGTCAACATATACTAGAATTGGATGGTTTCCATCAGAATTTTCCCCACACAATTACTAAAGAGAGTTACTAAGCAATTATGTTTGAATACAATTGAATTTCATTTAGAATTTATAGGGTAAATAACCTTCATAGGTAATTGTGTCACTTATCTAGGATGATAAAACACCCTCATTGGACAAAAAATTAGTACACTCTTCATGATGACCCTGTTAATTTTCAGTAATGGTGTTATATTGATATATGCATGATATATATTGAAACGGTTTAATCTAATTTAATTTTTTCATTATCACCAAATTTTTCAATGGGCGGGTCCTAAACCAAATGATTCATTTCAAAAATGTTCTGAATGAAGCACAAAAAATTATATTAGTGTTAATGGACTCATAACCACCCATATTGGCTCCCATCCATACCCATAATTATTTTAAGTGGCCTGAAATTATATATAGGGATTTTATCTTATGTATATAACGTATTAAATGATTCAACTTGTCCAGTATGTGTATAATAAAGTTAATTTTCTTACAATTTTATCGTTTCACTACCATTAGGATGGGTTTCACTATGAACCCACCCTTGTTTATTATTAGATTTAGGTAACCGCTAATGAAAATCACAAAAAGGATAATAATTATATAAAATTATTATACTAGGAGATGAATTTTCATCCTTAATTGTTTAATTAGCCTTCTTATATTGATTCACATTAAAAACCATCCACCCTATAAGTTTTACATTATGGAGAATCCATAGGCTTCTTTTATAATGGATCATATATGGATCTTTTTATTTGTAGTGTTTTCTTATTTTTAATGGATATGTAAAATCTGAAACATAGGATTAATTCAAGGATACCCTATTCTAAATCAAGGATATCATTTCATATGGGGGTTTCAATTAACGTTCAACCCAATTGAAAGAAGGGAGAGGGAAATTTTTCACACATATATATAAAGAATTCTGAACCACAAATCTTCTATACAGCCTAAATACATATGACTAATTATCCATGCATATGTTGGGATTTTTTGGGGTATGGGTCCCCCAGCTTACACATATTTGAAGAAGTACTTTATTTTAATAAGTGAGATTCTTTAAAATCCATATGGACTTGTAGAAGCCTACTATCTTCAGATCCCTTGAAAACTCCATGAAATTTTTCTTTACCGAAAATGGAAAGCCCTAATCTATAAGAAAATTCACACCCTATCATATATCCAAAAAATATGGCCAACCAAACAAATGGTTTGTTATCAATATCTAAATTATTTGTTTATCAACAAGGGTATTATTTTCAAATTTAAGAAAGTTAATTTCAAGATCCATCAAGGTAGCCTTTATCACATAGCAATCAAAGTGAACATCTTCATATGTGAAATAGGCCACATGGGATAGGTTTTCTAGGTATGTGCTATGTGTCTTGCTAATCCTAGAAATAATCTAGTTCTTTAATTGAGGAGGTAAAATTGATCCATCATTTGGAAGACCAAACGTGTATAGGGGGATCCAACGGAATAGAGGGAGCTCTATTAGGTTGGACCCCATTAATCTCAAGTAATGGACATGAATGTGCAAGATGATCTCACACTAGTCATCATCAATGTAGTTGACCATAGCAATTCGATGGTCCAAAACCTTATCATATTCCTTTTATAAATTCATTTTAATCAATGAAGAAACATTTATTTAGGAAATAACGGTCCTAAAAATTAACTAAAATCACATGAGTAATATAGAATCAGGTGATCATATGACCACTATGGAGACACATTATCATACAATGGATTCATAGAGAAACAATCATGTTATCATAAAGGATATAGTCTCTCATAAGATAAAATTAGAATTTTAAGGAAGTTAAATAGTCACATTAATTTATAGATGACATGTAATCCATGTAAGTGATTAAGTGAATAGGGAATTTCTATGGATGATAACATTGAGATGTTATACAATAGTGGTCACACAAAAAATTATACTAGTAAATCAAATGAAAGAATATTGTTTGATATTCATATAATGATAATATGTGATGGAATTATGTAGTATGATTGTAGATTTTTATTTCTCTCAAAATAAGTCAAAAGTTTGGACCCGCCTAACCACCTTTATATAGTAGAGGATGTCCAAGAGACCAACGATCGTATAGATGAGTTTGGGTCTAATGTGGGGTTCTACTTCTATAGAAACAAGTCTTACCATTTCCCTTTTAGACTTCATTTTCATGGGGGGATTTGTTTCATGGCCATTAGATTAGCATTGATGATTAAACAATGATAAATAAAATGATAAAATAAGACCAAGAAAAGGGGATTTATGAAAATAACATTACTCTTTACTGATCACATGACCACTTTGTATGACTATGTGACAATAACTAGTTCATGTGATGCCACTTTGACTCATGTGATTAAAATTTAATTGTATTTTAATTATAGAGACTTCTTTGATTACTATAGATCACATGACATGATAGAGACAATACATGATGTTAATTGTGACATGATCAAAGACACGAAAAACACATGTTGGATTCGACTTAATGACATATCCAAAAAAACCTTATCAACAATGTCAGGATCTGTTCTCTATGTTTATCATAAGACACACTAGAGGTACACTCTTGGTGATGATAAGGTTATGTGATTCCATGTCCCAAATAAATTTACATGGTGCCATGATATATCACTTGGCTGAACTAACACAATGGTATCAACTCCTCCAGACTCTCACCGCTAACTTTAAACCCCATGCAAGGCTCCCTTTTCATGGAATAAATCATTGATATAAAATCCAATTTCCTATATATGCACACCAATATTTACCATTTCAGTTAAAAAAATATGGATAAAAAATAGGATACACCGACTGGAGGGATGCAATAAGGATATTTATAGACTTAGTAACTCACACATTGTGTATCATGAAGTAAGAATCGGATTCATGGTAATGACCTAAAAGGTGTAAATAATACCCCATCATGTGATGGGGTATTCGAGATAAAATAAAATGTATACCAATTTTAATGTATAACACATGATCCCTATTTATTCATTTGATTAGTTGATAATTATATTATCATGTGATTGTAGAGCCTCTATTTAGTGACGTGGTTTCGAAACCCCTTGTAGCTATTTCTATTTTATGAATCCAACCCATTCAAATTAAATCCTTATGTGCTCACCAGTAAATTAATATTTCACAATATTTCTTAACCCCTATTCAACCATATGGTCAGAACAAATCATGAAACCTCTTGTAAAATTAGTAGACCAATAAAATATGGGGTTGTACACCATTGTACACCTTTTCAATCTTGGTTTACCGTTATAAAAGCAGGATTCTAGTAATCATCCTGGATATATGAAACTCTCAGGGGAACCCTTACCATGTATTCCCTTTATAACATGGAACCCTATCGGGTGTATAGTAAATTAATATCACTTATCTAAATATTGGATTTCTTATTCATCCTTTATGTTGTGGAGGATAGGGCATTCATAATTGTGTGATCACCAACCCATTCAAGAATAATTTCATATACCTCACGCCTTTGATAGACCCACCCTCATTAGTTAGTGGATATGTTGTATATTAATCATGGGAAGCCTTATTTACTTATCTAATTTAAAATCCAATGTCAAACTCTAGTGAAATACGTATTCTCCTCTATTATCATTTTTTTTCTCACATAGTGGAATGTTAGGTTAGATTGAATTGAATTACTATGACCAAGAAACAATTTGGGGTGCTTTGTGATACTTTTAAATATTTGACATTTTCAAAGCAATTATACCATTCTTAAGGGATTATTTTCTTATCTCTTGGAGACAAGTATGAATTGGAATTAATAGGGAAAAGAACATAGTGTTGTATTGTGGTTCAGCCAATAAAGATCCACTAATCCACTCCACCAACTATCTCTCCAAGAGTTTGGTGGTTTCCATAAGACATGTCCTCTTATCACATGACAATAACAACTGAGTACATAAAATTTAAATATTTTCAAAAGGTATTTTACATTGACTTCTATTTATTTTATAGGGAACTATAAATCATCTACTTAGGTCAAGAATTTGATACTCCTTTACCACCATGACTGATTCAAATAATATTAAACTCTAATAAATCCATAGAGATTGATTTTCATGGGAACACATATTTTCCCATAGTTGATGTAACAATAGATAGATGCATTTTATCTTCAATAACATATAGTAGAAGCAAATACATATTCAATGTGACACAATATTTATTTGAAAAATAGTATAAAAAACATCATACAACTAAATAAAGAATATATTTCTCTAATGTGAATATTTAAAAAGTTCTTTTTCGAACTTGTTAGAGAATATTTTCCAATAATGTATAGAAGAAGTGCTAGGAATATAAAAATATATATCCAAACATGTGTGTCTATAAATTTTTTCTCTAGAGGTAATGACACAATGTTATTTAAAATCACACTGTTTTTTATTCAGATGAGTATTTCTCTATGTTTTATTTCTGTTGTTATGTTCTTGAGTTAGAAGATGACAATCTCAAAATTTATATTCTAGGTTGTCCTTCTCTAGGAAAAAACACTCCCAAAAATACTATATACTAAATCAGTAATATTTTAATTTAAAATCATTAAATAGAGTTATCACTTCCCATTGTTATCATAAATATTTAATTCAATAAATAAGAGACTTGGAATATATTATAATACTATAATGAATATATATTTACTTCCAAAAAGACCATAGCATAAAATGCTCAGAATATAATTAATTTTAAACTCAATCATTTACCAATCAAACATATGGTTCCTTGACATATCAATAAACAGTAAATGTACATTTGAAAATGTATTATTTTTAATAATGTTATGTATGGTGAACCATACTTTTATGCCATTAAAAATAGGGGTTCATAAAAATGTCAGTTTTTAGATCCATACTTTTCCAAAAAACATAGGGTATATGATCCATACATGTTATTCCAAACATAGGGTTTTAAAACCATATGTTATGCATACAGATATAGTGTATGAACAATATTTATAGAATACATTAAAACACGACCATAATACATTAAACAAAATTTTTCCCATTGATCAATGACCTCTGTCTTCTTTCGAAATATATTTTAATGAATACCATTTTCATGAAATTCACATAAGATAGAATCTTTTGTAACAAGAATGTGAGTGTTTGTGAGAAGAAAAACCAAAAATAATTTTACAAAATATTTTAATCAACAAAATCTCTACAAGAATGAATCTTGTGAGATTATAGATCTCATTTTATTACATGATTAACAAAAATTAATATTTTAACTTGGGCTTCGATCACAGGTGTAAGACCTTACACATATTGTGTCATGTTACTCCATTTTTGGTACAATCCTTGATAATATTATCTCATTTCCAAAGTTACATATTCCCCATGATACATTTATTCAAATGGATATATTATTAATGAAGTATTATAGGGTAACCTTATATGAGTAAGCATGGTTAAATACATTGTTGTCACACATTCTATAACATATAATTATGCAACATCAAATGTATGTGGACTCTGATTCATATCTTCATAGGATATATTTGATTTCTCTCCAAGTTTTTATCCCTATATTCAACCAGTAAATTTCCCACATCCCCTCAACACGATGTAAAACTATGTGGCCATTATCATAACTGTAATGACCCAGGCCCAAGTTACCTATATTCAGTGGTTAATTTCTTATATTGAAATATTATATAGGCAATATCATCCCAAAGGACTAAACAATTTTTTAGTTTAAAAAAACTAGATACATAGTTGAACCATAAATTATAATTTAAAATTTAAAATATAACATAATGATTCCTTTAATAACAACATTATTTTCCTCACATATCTATTCATTTTAATCATATTATACATCTTTTAGTCATGGGAATGGTAAAAAATAATATAGGGGTGAGATCAAATGCTTAGTAATGGTATACATACAACAAAAGATATAATTAATGAATAATAATAAACATTAAGGCAAGTTGATGAAAATGAAACACACTCCATTCAAACATAATCTTCATCATAGTATATAAAGAATAAATGTTAATAAAATAATTCCATGTGAATAATCACATGGATATTCTAATCAATTAATAATCACATTGAATATCAATAACTAATCTAATAATGATTGAATAAATAATTTTTAACATCAGAAACATATCATCAAGGATTTTTCCAATACACCATACATAAATGGGTAAGGCCTCAACTAATACCCTACTAGTTTCTCTCAAGAGACCTACTAATGTATCTATGGGATATAGCAGGCCCACCTGTCACTTATGAAGTCCAATACATTCCATGTATGAAAGGTGTGAATAAAAATAACATAAACATTCATATTAAAACTAGCATACTAAATTTGAATACATTATCCATATACCATGAATGGTATCAAAACAGAACATCCATATTAAAAATAATAACAAACCATTAAAAAAATATGGTATAAGATATCATAAGAGTTCAAATCAATAAAACACAAGATTCAAACAAGGATATTTATATAGATTAAAATACTCTAATAAAATTATTAATTTTTATAACATAAATACCCTTTTCATTTTTTAAATTTTTTTTTTAAAAATACACACAATTATAAAAGAAATAATTTCATTTGAAAATAACTTTATATACTTATAGAAGAATATTCAAAACATTAAGGTGGCATGATGGTGGTAAAATAAACTCATTTCATATTATTTTAAAAAACATTCCTTATTTATTTTTTCAAAAAAACTATAATTTACCTCGTCTAGTAACTGATAAAATAATTCTATTCATAACATTTTATAAAATGCCATACTTGTGTAAGAAAAGTACCTTAACCATTCATAAGAGAATATTATAAAAAGAAAACATTTTTTGAAACTATTTAAGTGGAATGGAAAAATTCCCTAGTTTATAATTAAATAGAATATATCTAGAATAATGTTGATATCTTGAATTAAACTCTTACCTTAAGTCTGATTTCATCCGTACCTTCTCAAAACCATTCTTCTTTGGAATAATTCCTTTAAATATCTTCTTAAGGGATCAAGGATTAGTCATTTTAATAGATCAGGATCACCAAAAAATTTATAAGGATGTTGGGACAACAAATGGGCTAGGTTTGGTCGAGCTATAATTTCAACATGTTGTTAATAAGTGAGAGAGGAGGTTCACTTTTTATAATTTATATGAGGGTCACATTAGGAAACTCTAAAAATATTAAATTAATATAAACTAATTTTCAATTAAAAATGTCTAAAAATTGAGTTATTTAAAAGATAATATAAGGTAGGTTTTAAATACTCTCAACCGAAAAATGATACATCTTTTTATCACATTCATACCCTTATGTTCTAGTATTTACAATTATTTAATCGTTTTAACTATTACCAATAAAAAATGTGTTTTTACTATTAGATTATTATATAGTTACTATAAAATGTAATAGGGGCCATAATTGAGTAATTGATGATTTTTTAAACTTTTACCCAATAAGTTTGATTAATTTCATATTCTATTGGCCTATATATCATTTAATAAATTATTATTTATTTTAAAATATCATTAATGTAAATTTTGAAAGTATTAATTACATGACTATTTAACAATATCATAATAACAAGATAAAGTAGAAAACAAATTTAACTTCACTATCATTTGAATGTAATCTAGTAAAATATTTGATGACCTTAATTTTAAAACCCAGAATTTCTTTGTAAATTTTAATTTTTTTATATAAATGGGAATTTTACAAATCCAAAAAAATTGACGGTGCATAATTCTGAGGCCCGAAGTTCCTAGAATTAATTTCTAAACTTTTTTTAGGTACATTCAGTAAACGTGCAAGCAGGTTTTTCTAACATTTGAACTGGTGCTTGGAATTGAAATCTGAGGGAACTCTTGAACTCGCATCACTCATATTCGCTTAAGGATACCTTCACCTCGTCCACAAAAGGTCGACGGTGGAAGTTAGCTTTTAACATATTAATGAAAAAAAATAAAAAAAAATTGGTTAACTTTTTTTTCCATGAGCATGTTGAGAAGTGGGGACCACCAGACCTAAACCTTCCATGAGAGGTTAGGATGGTGGGGACCACCTGAACTAACCTCCCATGAGAGGTTATGGTGGTGGGGACCACCCGAGGTATAAAACTATTGAAATCCCCTATTAATGAGGGAGAAACCTCTCATCTCCCTCTTTAATGTGAATGAGCCTCTTGAGCTTCCTCCACATTAATTGTGCCAACGCCATAATTTAATTTTTCCTGCATGTGTGTGTGAATACCAAGATAATTTTATCTTATGTTAAATTATATTGGCACCTCTATCTTTTGGTGGAATTGGGGAAAAGGTTTGGCAAAGGATAATGCTTTGGAGAACTTTGGAGAAAGCTCTCCAACGAAGAACTCCATCGAAGAACACCAATGAATAACGAAGACCTCAACTTCAACATTCTTCATCAGTACATCCTCTATTGTGGGAGATCATCAATCGACGATCGCCTTCAACCCCCCCCCCCAACGACATCGTCTTCTCCCTCACGATCACCGTCGACGAATCAAATGAGTTAGGGGGTTATTATTAAATTCTTGAATTCTCTCGATTAATTTCCTCATTAATGGAAAGCATCATAAATGTGTAACAACAGAAACGAGTTGATCCACGATTCATACTAAATTGAAGAGGTTTTCATTGTTGACCCTAGTTTTTTTGTGCCACTTGCTACCACTCTAATGCAGAGGGTGTTGGCTAAAAAAACATGGCCCGACACCTCCTTCGTTCTTCCTTATTGTGTTCTTCATGATGGAAGAATGTGGATTACACCACGACAATGAATGAAGAGAGAGTCTGGATAATCATGCCGCTGATGGAGGCGATGGAGCAACGGAGACCACCGCCGTAGCCTCGTTGCCCGAGTCACCGCTCGAGCCACCCTATGGCTGAGCCACTCTAGTCGAGGCACCGCGGCTGGCCGGGCCGAACCACAGCTACTGCCGATGTCCGGGCCGAGCCACCTCTTGACCAAGCTGTTATGGCTGAGCCACCCCGCGGCCCCAAGCCACTCTGTCTGACCCGCCCTGCGGCCTCCGTCCCATGCCCTCGCGGCACCCCCATGACCGAGCCGTCGTCTGTGCCCGAGCCGACCTGCAGCCTCCCCCCCCCCCCCATAGCACCCACGACCCCTCACGGACCTCATGGCCTTCCGGACCGCCCAATGGGCTGGGCCGCACCACGGGCTGGGTGGACCCGAACTGGGTTTACCCGGGCAAGGTCAGGTCGGGTCGGTCCACCCGGGTCACTCCGGCACTGGACTTTGTACGACCCTTTACTTTACATGGGCCTTAACATTGACACTGTATGTCTTATTGATGTACTTTTAGCAGCACTAGAAATCGTGGAGTGAGACAGTCCCATTGATTATACCCCACTAATGTTTTGGGTAAAGTTGAGCTACGGTCAAGTTGGATCGATCATGAACCCAACTGGCCCCCCGATACTAAAAGGCTAATAACTCATAGAATGAGCATTCGACTGACGCACCATCTATTGATTGAGACCCCATTGACATGGAAAACCTTTGAGATACTTCTTTGTTGAACTGTTAGGTATTTGGAGTATTGACCGGTGGCTTGGGGAGGGGACCGTCCTGAAGACGAGCAAGCCTAGTGCGGAAACCGAGTAGCTAGCTGTGACGAGAAGAGTGCTCCTAGCTATCATGTGCGGGTGAGCTCCTAGAGATCTAGTGTGGGTCAGCTCCTAGAGATTCTATGTTGGACAGCTTCTAGAGATCTTGTGTGGGTCATCTCCTAGCGATCCTATTTGGGTCAGCTCTAGTGATCTTTTGTGGGTCATCTCCTAGCGATCATGTGTGGTTCAACTCCAGCGATCATGTGTGGGTCATCTCCTAGAGGTCATGTGCGGATCAGCTCCAGTGATCCTCTGTGGGTCGGCTCTTAGTGATCCTCAGTGGGTCAGCTCCTAGCGATCCTATGTGGGTCAGCTTTAGCGATCCTGTGTGGGTCAGCTTCAGCGATCCTGTGTCGGTCAGCTCCTAGCGATGTCGTGCAGGTTAGCAGCAGAGCCTCTTAACGGAGTAGGATGATTTATTAGTTACATATAATCATCTATAATACTGTACCAAAAGATATACCTGGTGTTATCTGAGTCAAAACCACCGTGTTTTTTCATGTTTGAGATGGAATTCTTGATAACTTAGGTATATATATAGGCATATACCAATGTAGGGTTGTCTGTTATTTTCATTCTTTGGGGTTTATCCATGGTGGATTTTGAGAGACCTTCAGTGTCTCAGGGTCCTTATGTAGTATCGTTATACTCAACCCTGTACGAGAAATTCCAATACCTTGTTGTGTTGGATGCTGACGATGGACAGCGCTGACTATGGCTGAGAGTACTAGGACTAGACAGTACCCGGAGGTTGATCATACAGTGTGTCGGTACGCAGAGGAGACCGGTAGACATGGAGATTCGAGGAGGCGATATATACCTACCCTTCAGGTCGGAACATCAAAGGATGATCCAGTATCTGTCTTTCTCTTTCATCGGTTGTATTTTATTTCATTTGTTCTTGTACCTTTACTATGGGGCTTCTATTCTGCCCCCTCTTACTTTCAACAATCTTTTTGTTATACGGTTTTCTTGTGTTCGTATCTTGTTGTTTGCATGTTTTCATGATTTTACAATTTATAAAGGCAATTTCTTCCCATTTTTAGGGTACGCCATACGGTGCTATTCGCCATTCCCTGGCCTATGGAAGGTGGGATTGGGGTAGTCACGACACAGGCCCCGGGGGACGGGTCGTGACAAATTGGTATCAAAGGGGTCGATTCTACCGTAGAACATAGGACTCTAATAATTATTTTTAACGGAAATAGTGTTAATTTTAGTGAGTGTTGTTATCATTTTTGGGAATCTAGTGTTGATATGATGTCCAACGTATCCATGCATCAGGAACCTGACTTCTAATTTCTGACTCAGTGCACGAAAACATTGATTGTGTGTGTGTTTTGACGCGTTTTCGTTGTGATATTTTGAGTCAGCTCGCCATGTATAACTTATTAACCATGGAGAACCTGTTACTTTTCCAGATTCCTCCACACAGACATCCAGCTATGGTTTCAAGAGTTGTACGCACTGATAGCCCACCGAGCGATGAGGCCTCGGTGCAGGGCCCTTTTTCAGTAGAGGCACCAGTGGAGGCTCCAGAGGTACCATTTCCTGTTGGTCCACTAAGGCCACCAGCCCTATCAGCATATGGTGCACACCACTTGATCATGTTGCACGTGTTATAGCACCAGAGGATACCCTTGTTCTGGGGAGAGATAGACCCACAGGCAGCTGAGGATTTGTTGGAGGTTGTAGTGAGAGTCTTCTGACTGGTAGGAACACCATCTGGTCTCACGGTGATCCTTACCACCAGCCTTCTAGAGGCAGCAATAGGAAGGTGGTGGAGCTTGATGATCCTTGATCATGACAATGTGATGCTTATATAGGCATACTTCGAGAGCCTACTTCGGGTAGAGTTTGTCCCAGCGACTCTTTGTACATTGCGCATACAAGAGCTTCTTTATCTGCAGAAGGGCATCATGATTGTAGCTCAGTACTCAGTGAGGATCACTGACCTCTCACACTACTCCACTGATATGCTGCATTACCCTTTCTTCAAGGCCCTATCCTTCGATCAGGGACTCAAGCTGGAGATCAGGGCTTTAGTGATATCACTCAAAATCATGATGCAGACGGGGGTGTTAGAGGGAGCCCTATTAGTGGAGAGTTTCCTTATTGAGCAGTCATTATTAGAGAGACCCACCACTAGTCATCACATAGCAGAGTATTCTACATCTTGTAGCAGACAAATGTCATAGTGGTCAAAGAGGACCAAAACTATAGGTGGACGACCACATGATTTAGGGTCAGTTTTGTGCGGCACCCGAGATTAAGCTAGTCATACCAGGAGCGGGAAGTGTTAGGCATGCAGCAGGCAGGGTCACATGGCTCGTGATTGTCCGACCCACCATACGGATGATCAAAAGTTGATCGAAGGACCTCCCTGGAAGAGATAGAGTTTTGACCGAGGTGGTCCTCATAGAGTAGGAGGACGTGGAAGAGGAGATGGTCGTGTAGATGTCGGTGGGTGATTTTTCGAGATTTTACCACCACCACCACCCGAAGGTCCACCCCGACCATAGGGAGGAGGTGGACTGGGGAGATCTTAGTACCAATCTGCTAAGGCCTACGATCACGGTGCTCCGGAGATCATATGAGGTACGATATGTGTCTACTCAACCTTAACAGTAGTTCTTATTGACATGGGTTCTAATTATTTTTTTATTTCCACTTCCCTCGTTCGGAGATCGGAGATTCCAAAGGAGCAGTTGGCTCGATAATTACAGCTAGAGACTCCTACAAGAGAAAATTCGATGATTACACACTTCTGAAGATAGTGTGAGATTACTATAGGAGGTGAGAGTGTCTGCTGGTATCTCTTAGTATCAGCATCGAGGCCTTACGACATCATCTTGGGTATGGACTGGTTATCTATAGTCCATGCTCAGATAGACTATATTAGGTGCAAAGTGCAGTGTGTCTGCATGGATAGGACCAGGTTTACCTTCACCGGTGAGAAGAGAGCCTTTTTAGTGCATGACATACATTCCTAGAGGAGGGTGCAGCTAATCCCTCATCATTTCGCTAGCCATACCCTTAGAGCGGTTGATGTGGAGAGTCTGAATTATCCTGTAGTGGTGAACCAGTACGTGGATGTCTTTCCTGATGATGTCTCGGGTCTACCTCCTTATAGAGAGGTGGACTTTTACATTGACTTGTACCCTAGTACGACAATGATATCTACACCAGTATATCAAATGGCTCTAGAAGATCTTTGTGAGCTACGGGGTATAGCTGGAGGACTTACTGGTGAAGGGGTTCATTTGGGCCAATGTTTCACATTGGGTAGCCCTGATTCTGGTATACAGCTGCTAGGCAAGGCGACAGATCATCTGGACACCGGAAGATATCCTTTGAGGATAGAGATAGAGAAGATTTACTTCAGTCTCTTATAGTCACTTCCTCACATCTTTAGTGAGTCAGGGAGGCACGGAGTGGGAACGTTGACTGCGAGACACTACATGCTCAGATATCCACAGGGCAGACACCTGATGGATTTTCTGAATGTGGGGAGCATGCCATCCTCTTCAGAGGACATACCGTGGTACCAGGGTCACATTTGGAGGAAGTGTGGAGGGAGTTACACATATCCCCTATAGTTTTACATCTAGGAGTGGTGAAGATGTAACAAGATCTCCGACTATAGCACTGGTGGCTGGGAATGAAGAAGTAAGCAGCATAGTTTGTCTCTTGGTGCCTCACTTGTCAGCAAGTGAAGGCGGAGCATCAGGTACCAACAGGCTTGGTTCAGCCTTTAGAGGTACCAAAGTGGAAGTGGGATGGTATATCCATGGACTTCGTGAAAGTACTTCCACATACATCAAGGGGTCATGACTCGATTTGGGTGATCATCGACCGACTCACCAAGTCGGCCTACTTCCTACCGATCAGAGAGCAGGGTTAAATAAAGAGATTGGTAAACATCTATGTTTAGAAGATTGTGTGCCTACATGGAGTACCATCATCGATTTTCTCCGATCATGATACATGTTTTACATCCCTGACTATGGAAGGGGTTGCTGGAGGCTTTCGGGATGATGCATCATTTGAGCACCGCCTTCCATCCTCATATGGATGGTCAGACGGAGCAGACCATATAGACCGTCGAGTACATGTTGCATGCTTATGTCCTAACCTTTGGTCACAGTTGGGAGAATCACTTTCCTTTGGTGGAGTTTTCATACAACAATAGTTATCACTCCACCATTGGGATGACTCCTTTTGAGGTGTTGTTCAAGCGGCCTTGCGGTTCACCCTTGTGCCGGACTAACCTAGGGGAGTCAATACTAGTGGGAAAAGAGATGGTACGTACTGCCATAGAGAATATAAAGATCATCCAGGAGTGGATGAAGACTGCACAGAGTAGGATGAAGTCTTATGCCGATAGGAAATAGAGACCTCTAGAGTTCGAGGATGGAGACCACGTCTTTCTATGGGTCTCACCTCGACAAGGTCTGTAGAGATTTGGCCGAGGCGGTAAGTTATCTCAAAGGTTCAGTGGACCTTTTCCAGTCCTAAGTAGAGTTGGCAAGGTGGCATACAACTAATCTCTTCCACCTCAGTAGCATCGGGTGCATGATGTATTCCACGTATCCCAGCTGAGGAGATACGTGCACGACCCTTCTCACATCATCGACCATGGCGAGCGGGACGTCGGCGATGGAGAAACTTTTACGGAGGTTCCAATGGAGATTGAGGATCAACAGGAGAAGGTCCATCATGGACGTTCGATACCTCTGGTGCGCATTTGTTGGTAGTATGGGAACCTCCAAGAGAGCACATAGGAGCAGGAGGGTCAGATTCGTGCTCAGTACCCGCACTTGTATTCCCAGTTTTGAGTTGTGGCTTATGGGGACGCAAAGCCCTGAGGTGTGGAGAATGTAAAGAACCATAATTTACATGTAATTATTTTTAAATAAATGGGAATTTTACAAGTCCACGAAAATTGACGGTGCATAATTCCGAGGCCCGGAGTGCTCTAAATGATTTTCTAAACTTTGTTTCAGGTACGTTAAATAATTGTTTGAGCAGGTTTTTCTAACTTTTTATGCAGTGATCGGAATTGAAATATGAGGGCACCATTGAACTTGCAACGCCGGTATTCGCATAAGTTGACCTTCACCCCGACTGCAGTAGGTCAAGGGTGAAAGTTATATTTTCACATATTCGTGAAGGAATAAAATAAAAAAATATTTGTATCTTTCATTTTTATTTTTATTCCATGTGGATGTTGAGAAGTGGGGACAACCAGACCTAAACCTCCCATGAGAGGCTATGATGTTGGTGACCACCTGAACTAAACTCCAATGAGAGTTTATGTTGGTGAGGACAATCTGAGGGATAAACCTCTTGAACTCCCCTCTTAATGAGGGAGAGTCCTCTCAACTCCCACTTTAATGTGGAGGAGCCTTTTGAGCTTCCTCCACATTAATTGTGCCAACACCATACTTTATGTTTTCCAACATCTTTGTGTGTGTTCCACCATAATTTATTCTTAAGTAAAATTATATTTACACCTCTTTATTTTGGTGGAATTGGGGAAAAGGAATGGAAAAAGAGAATGCTTTGGGGAACTTTGGAGTATGTGCTCCAATGAATAACGCCAATGAAGAACCCCGTCCTCGACTTCAACTTTCTTCCTAGGGAAATCCTCCAACATAGGACGTCTTCAATCGACGATCGTCTTTCTCTCCCCAACAACATCGTATTCTCCCTCGTGATCTCTGTCAATGAATCAAACGAGGTACGGGGTTATAATTATGTTCTTAAATTTTCTTAATTAATTTCCTTGTTCTTGCAAAGCATGGTGAACATGGGTCAACCAAAATGAGTTGAGACACGTTTCGTATTAAATTGAAGAGTTTTTTCATTCTTGACTCTTATTTTTGTTGAGTAGATTTCTACCGCTCTATCGCAGAGGGTGCATTCCAAACAAACATGGCCCGACCCCTCCGGTATTCTTCCTTATTAGGTTCTTCGTGATGCGAGAAAGTGTCTTACATCATGACAACAAATGAAGAAAGAATCTAGATAAACCAGCCGCTAATGGAGGAGACAGTTAAATGGCCACCACTGCAGAAACTTCACTACCCAGCTGCCTCACCACCCGAGTTGCCACCTTAGCCGCTCTAGCCAAGCTACCATGCGGCCCAGAGCCGCTCTGCCCGATCCGCCGCTTGAGACACCGCTGCCGTCTGGGCTGAACGATCTCCGATGTCCTGGCCAAGCCGTCGTCGCCGTCTGGGCCGAGTCACCCCGCGGTCAGGCTGCTCTGGCCGAGCAACCCAGTGGTCCCGAGCTGCTCTGTCCGAGCCACCTCATAACCTCTGCCCTCCCGACCTAGCCGCCCCGGGCCGGGTCGAGCCACCCCGCGCCCTCACGGCACCCCCGTGGCCGGGCTGCCATCCGTGCCCGTGCCAACCTGCAGCCTCCACTACCTTGTGGCACCCATGGCCTCCGCGGCCCCTCATTGCCCTCATGGCTTGTCAGACCGCCCAGCGGGCCGGGTCGGGTTGGGACGATCGGGTTAAACCAGACCTAGGCTTGATATGACCCTCTACTTTACATGGGTCGTACCTTTGGCATCTGACGTCCGATTAACGAACCGTCAGTGACACTAGAAATCATGGAGCCAGACGGTCCCTTTGAATATACGCTAATGGAGTTTTGGGTAATTTTGTGGTATGGTCAGGTTGGATCGAGCATGAATCCAACCGGGCCCCTAAGACTAAAAGGCGAATAACTCACAGATCGGGTGTCCGATTGATGCGCCGTCTATTGCGTTGATTCCTCTTAGACATGGTGAACCTTTTAGATACTTCTTCATGGGACTTTGTGGATGTTGTAGTATTGACCAGTGGATTGGATAGTGGACCCTCATAGAGATGAGCAAGCCTACTGCGGAAACCCTCTAGCACTATGTGACGAGAAGAGTGCACATAGCTATCCTGTGAGGGTCATCTCCTAGCGATCATGTGTGGGTCAGCTCCTAGCGATACTGTGTGGGTATGCTCCTAGAAATCCTCTATTGGTCTGCTCCTAGCGATCCTTTGTGGGTCACCTCTAGGGATCCTATGTGGGTCATCTCCAAGCGATCTTGTGTGGGTCAGCTCCAACGATCCTGTGTGGGTGAGCTCATAGAGATCTTGTGTGGGTCGGCTCCTTGCGATTCAGTGTGGGTCAGCTACATAGATCCTATGTGGGGCAGCTCCTAGTGATCCTATTTGGGTCCTCTCATTGCGATCATGTGTGGGACAGCTCCATCAATCTAGTGGGGGTCCGCTCCTAGTGATTTTGTGCAGGATAGAAGTAGAGACACTTAACAAAGTAGGATGATTTAGTAGTTACATCTATTCATCTCTACTAATGTACCAAAAGATATAACTGGTGTTAGCTAAGTCAAAAACTCTGTGATTCATAATGTTTCAGATGGATTACTTGATAACATAGGTATATTTATGGGATTATACCTAAGTATAGTAATCTGTTATTTTCATACTTTTTGGTATATCCTTTGGTGTATTTTGTGAGACCTTTAGAGTCTCGAGGTGCCTACTGAGTATCGTTATGCTCACCCCTACATGGGCTATGCTCGCCACTTGTTGTATTGGATGCAGACAACATACATCACTGACTGAGGCTAAGAGTACCAGGACTAGATGGTACCTATAGGTAGACCATACGGCGTGTCAGTATGCAGTGGAGCCGGGTGGATGTGGAGTGCTGAGGATGTGATCTGTACCTACCCTTTAGGTAGGAACATTTGTTGAGGATCCAGTAGCTGTCTTTCTCATTCTTCAGTTGTATTGTATTTCAGTTGTACTTGTACCTTTAATGTTGGTCTTGTATTCCAGCCCCTTTTACTTGAAGCACTCATTTTCTTATACAGTTTTATTGGTTCGTATCTTGTTGTGTGCCTGGTTACATGAGTTTACAGGATATAAAGGAAATTCCATTTCAGTTTTAAGGAATACGCCTCTCGGTGCTAGTCTCCAGCCCATAGCCTATGTGAGGAGGGCTTGGGGTAGTCACGGCATGGGCCCTCGAGGGATGGGTCGTGACATTAATGAATTTAAATTATATTTAATTTAGTATTTTTACTATCATTTATTTCACACTTCCATTAATTGAACTATTACATCATCATCATTACGTACTATTTTTATGTAGTTTAAAATTTCTTAAAAATTAGAAATAAATTATCATGATGAGGATAAAAAATTTTGATTTAATATTATAATTTATATTCAATCATATATGATAAAAAATCATATTAAAAATGTAATACTTATGAAAAACATGATTTTGACATATGTGTATTTTTTTAAATAAAATACTATAACATTATTAATGTCATTCACATTGATAAAAGACCCATTAAATCTTCCCAATGATTAATTTAATTGATAGTAAATATTTCAATACAATTATGGTAAGTTTTAGGGTAATTTTATAATATTTATAGTATTATTTGTACTCTTAATTACATTGTTTACCCTTAACCCTCTAAATCATAATTACCGAAATTACTATTCATATTTTCAAAAAATAAAATAGACCTATTTAATAAATATTGAAGTTGTGATTCCAACTATGGAATCAATTTTTGAAAATTCAGAACACATAATTGGTTAAAATTAATTTAAAATTAACCCTATTTAAGGGGTGATAAAACAGATTCTTAATGTGAAAACGGTCAAAAGATTGACATATTTTTATATACAAATTAGGTATGAAATTGATTCCAGTGACATAAAATAGATTGAATGTTATAATAATAATTTAATTATATATTAAAATAAATAAAAAATGTTATAACACTATAAATTATTTCGACCAAAAAATAAATTTTAAATTAAAATCCATTATTTTTTACTATTAATCAAAACCTGAAAGTTATCATAAAAATACCAAAAATTATACCAAATTAAATTGTTATATTAATATTTCATAATGCGTTTTTTTTTAAATAATTTTTGAAAGTGTAAAATTTATTTTTAAAATAAGTTATCCATTCAAAGTCGATAAAATTATTATTTTTTTAAAAATACATCTTTTATGTGTAAAATGGGATTTATTCATCCATCGTGTCCTGAAAGGACATTGATTTATTTGTAATTAAAGTAAAAAAGATAGTGTTTTGGTTTTAAAATCCTTTTCTTAGATTACAAGGGTTCGTTTACTGTCTATATAAATAACTCAAGGAATCTTACTTGATTTATTTCCATTTCATAATCTCTTCTTTTAATTATGATTCAATCTATTTATAAATCATTTCTTATACCAAGAGTTGGATACTCATGATGAATTATATGCCTAAAACATTTTTATCAAAAGATCCTTAATCCATTACGTCGACCACTAAATATTTTCAAAACCAATATTGTTAGAATAGATTATCCAATATGATAAATTATATTTTATCCACGTGAAATAATAGCCATTGTTCAAATTAATCCATTTCAACCTTAAGACTCATCCAAAATACATCTATCAAAATTCATAGTCCACAAATTTATTAGGAAATTCAATAATTTTCTAAAATAATCATAACATAAAATTTTACCCAAAAAACAAAATAAATATATTTTTATCTCTATCTATATTTAATACTAATTTAATCACTTTTAAATGTTAAGAAAAACATACATGATTCTAATAAAAAATTTCAGTTATATTTATTAAATGTAATCATGTAGTAATCACTGCATAGATAACATAAACCATAAAATCAGTAAAAACATTCTTAGTTACCAATACTATTCAATAAACAACTCTTTTCACAACTATCTCAACATTAAGAATATATTTAGGTTTATCTTCCCCAAATCATGTGTATTGCAAAAGATAAACTTTCCACTAAATCATGTTTCCTAGTCATTGGTACCATTAAATATATTTCCTATATTCATTTAATAATAAGAACTATAGTACATCCATTAAGTATCACATGATTATTACGACAAGAATATCCTTGATAATATACTTCTAAAACTATATTATTGAATTTGAAAACACAAATACTTTCATTGTTCTAGTTCGACCATAGTAACATCATAAACTAACCTTAATCCCTTTTGCACCTTCTGAGATATATTTCCATAATTCTTGGGACATTAATTTTAGTATTATTCTATATCTTTATAGTTAAAACATTTTACTTTTATAGCATCTCTCATTTCCTTATAATTAGGAGCATGGAGACCTTTCTCTTAGCACTTATAACAAGCCAACATTCCCTTTAGGAAAGTATCAAGTTGTTTCTTCCAATAATTATCACCAATGGGAAAATTCTTCTTTAACTCATTCCTTTTATTCATCTCTTTATACAATATTCTCTTATCATCTTACTCTACCTTAAATTCACAAGACATAGATAATTTTTTCTCACTATTTATAAAACATAAGACTATATCTTTATATGATGAGAATTTTTGGGAGACCAATCTGTTTTAGATGAATTTATTTAATCCATCAATGAAATGATGAATTTTACTCCTTTGGTTGTTTATATAGTCTGAATCATGCCTTGATAACCTTTCAATGTTGGAATTATATTTAGAAACATTCTTGTCCTCCTATTATCATGAATTCATGAATTTATTCTCCATATCAGATATATTTTCACAAAGGAAATCTTTTTCCTTGAAATTTATTTAAAATAATTCCATTCCATGTTTTCAATTCAATCATCCTCCTTGGTGTTTCGAATTAATGAGAACCATTGATCGGCATCTCCATAGAGTAGATAAAGTTCCCTAACAACCATCTCCCAATCCATATATCCCAAAGAAAGAAAAATCATTTCAAAGGAACTTATCTGTTTCTTGGCTACAATTGTATTTTAATCCCATTGAACGACATAGGTTTTTGACTCATGAAGCAGTCTAAAATTGTTCATTCACATAGTGAATAAGGATTCCCCATATGGAAAAGGTTATTGTTCATAACATGAATCATTTGTCCTGGTATAGTTATAAGTTTTTCATCACCAATCACAACTTCAGCTCCAACATCATCATCTTGAATAGGAGTGAAATCCCTACATGGATTGCATAAGTTGAAATAGTTTACATTCCTTAAATTAGGTTATATTTATAAGAAAATGGAATTCACTACATTGGATCTTGAAATTATGAAATATAATGTATACTCTCAGAACTAGTTAATTATATAACCTATATTTATTTTTATTTTTTTATAAATTATATTTAATTATAAGATATGTCTATTGGGATATATATCCAAATTATTTCATAGGGTCTCATTATCCAATCTATATTTTCCTAAATATACATCCAATTATTTCTACTAAACTTCCTCAGATACCAACTGTTCAGACCCTTACCCTAGTATCCTAGAATAAGGGGTTACTTTACTACATTATCATATAATACAAGGAATCACATATCAAAGTATCGATCAATTTAGTTTTTTATGAAAACTAGATACATAATTGAAACAAAATTGCAATTAAATATAAAAATTATAATATAATTATTCAATTACAAATTCCTGTATTCTGCTAGATTGTCCCTAAATGCCAATCATAAAATACATCTTGACATCATTGGAAAATTTTAATATGAGAAATTTGTATATTCAAATGCTCATTAAGAGTAAGCGTATAATGGAAGCTATCCTGAATAAATAAGAATAAAAATTAAGGTAAGTTTAATAACGGAAACATAAGAAGTTTTAACATAATATAGTACAAAATATGGAAAAAATAAATGATATTTAGAAAATTCCATATAAATATTCACATTTATATTATACTAATCAAATGATCATGTGAAATTTCAATAACTAATCTCATAATGAGGTAATAGATAATTTTAGACATCATAAACCTACAGTCAAGGCTTTATCCAAGATATCATATAGAAATAGGTAAGTCCTCATCCAATACCAACTAGTTTGTCTCATTAGAACTATCGATACATTAAGGGGCTTTTGAGGGCCCCACCCTTTACTTACAAAGTCCAATTTATTTCACATATAAGAGGGTAGAAACATGAAAACAAAAAAATTATTAAATATTTCATAATAAATACGAATAATTAAACAATAAACCATGAATGGTATTAAAATAGAACATCCACATTTAAACCAATGAAAAACCATTCAAAAAATATGATAAAATATATCATTATATTTCAAACAAATTAAACATAAGATACAAAAAAATGATTTCTGATATAGATGAAAATACTCTAATAAAATTATTGATTTTTATTGATAGAAATATAGATTTCTATTTTGAAATAATTTACTTAAAAATTTGTACAATTATAAAATAAATAATGCAGTTTGAAATGTAACTTTTAAACTTCTAATGGATGCTTCAAAATATTTTGGTGTCCCGAAAGAGGAAAAATCTGCTCATGTCAAATAATTTTAAAAAAAATTATCTTCCACATTTTCTCAAAAAATTCATAATGAATATAGTTTTGAAAACAAAGAAAATGATTCCTTTCAAAGAATTTTATAAAAATTAAAACTAGCATATGAAAAATACATTAAATATTCATAGGAGAATAGTAAAAAATTTGATAACATTTTTTACTAAACATTGGAATGTAAAAGATATATTCCCCAATGAAGAGTCAAATTGAAACAATATTTATTAATTATTAGGTTTTGAATTAAATCCTTATCGTAGGTTTGATTTCTTCTATACATTTCGGAAACTCATCTTCTTTGGATAACTTCCTTTATATCTATGATTAATGTATATAGGGTTAGTCTTTTTTGGAGACAATTATCTCTATAAATTTTAGAGTTATGTTGGGAAGATATTGGTAAGGGCTTGAGCGAGATAAAAATCAAAATGTGGTGTAAATAATTGAGGGAGTATGTACCCTTTTAATGTTTAGGCGAGAAGAAATATAAAAAACTGTTAAAATATTAATTTGATATAAATTAATTTTGAATTCAAATTGTCTCAAAAGTGACTTATTTCGATGGTAATATGTTGATTCTTCTTAATAATATCCACCAATAATATTTAGACATTTTTAAGTTATATTATTACAATTTTGATTTGGATTAAACATTAAATAATATGTTTAACTCTAATCCTAAAAACACGTATTTTTACTCATTAAAGCCTAATATAGTTTCTATCAAATTCCAAAAGAACCATATTTGATTCATGGATGGTTATTTAAACCTTATCATAATCATTTGGATTAATTTTACATTTTTATGAATTTTATATCATTTAATAAAAATAATTGAATTTAAAAAATCATTAATCTCAATTTTTCAACATTCATTACTTGAATATTCAAAAATATCAGTATAATAAGATTAATTCTAAAATATTTTTCTAAAAAATTAATAAAATGTCAAAGTAATCTACAAAAATTATGTATTACATTTGTTATTTCAAATTATATTTATTTTAATATTTTTAATACAATTTATTTGAAATTTACATTAAATAAATAGTTACTACAACATCATTGTGTAATCCTTTAAGGTAATTATTTATTTCATAAAAATTAAAACTAAATTATAATGATGAAGATAAATATTATATATTTAAAATTACTATTTATATTTAAATATATTTTCTCGATAACCTCATTTTACAAATTTAATACTTATTAAATACGTGAGAATGACATATTTTACTTGTCTTAAAATAAAATACTATAAAAGGCATAAAGTCATATTGGAAGATCTAAAATGCCATAAAATAAGAACAACGTTGATTTTTTCTATATTAAGTCATCCAGTAAAATTATTAAAAGTATTAGGGTAATTTCCTAATATTTATAATATTATATTTACCTTTAATTGACCAATTTACCCTTAATTATGATAATAAAAATTACAAAAATTACTATTCATATTGTCCAAAAATAAATAGGACCAATTTATAAAATTGGAAACATATGATTCATAATATGGAATCTATTTTTCAAAATTAAAAACTAAGAATATGATAAAATTAATTTAATATTAATTATGTTTATGGGGTGAGGGAATGGGTTATTAAAGGTAAAAAATTCAAAAAATTGTAAATTTTTTATATCCAAATTCAATGTAAAATTTATTCGAATGACCTAAATTTTATTAAATGATATAAAATTGATATAATTATACATTAAAAAAATCAAAAATATATTTTTACTTTATAAATTATTTATAGGGAAATTTTGTTTCTGATTAAAATATAGATTTTTTCATTATTGATCCAAACATGAACTTTTCAGAAAAATACCAAAAATTCATCCAAACTAAATTTTGATATTCATATATAATAAATTATTTTTTTAAAATTTGAATTTATAAAATTTTCAGAATTTAGTTTTTACAAAATTGTTCCATAAAAAGGCTGTAAAACAATCTTTTTTAAAAAATACGAAATTATCCCTATATTTGAGTTTTCCTTATATCATGTCTAAAAAAATAATGGATGGCTGTTGAAAATTGTATTAAAATATTATAAATTTTTTCCATTAATATAATAAAAATTTTATATTTGATTATTTTGGTGGTATGAGATATATTTTTGCGCATTTAAATTGTTTTTTATAAAACGATTTCCTTTTATTTTAAAAAGGGGGTTATCTTCATTTATAAAGAATTTTCCACAAAATAATTGATTGTATTTAAATGCATAAAATTATTTTCATAAATCATTTAATCTTTATCATTACCATTATTCTAGTGGATAGTTTATAATTGTAACGTTTATAAAATAATATTTAGTTGTTCATTTAATCTTTATGTGGAATATATTATACTCTATCAGACGCAATGATTTCTTTTAAAAAATATGGATGTTATATTAGTAACATGACATTAACTTACATATCCAATTTCCTAAAACTATTTTTGATAATCAATATTCCATGGTATTATCACATGACCATAAATTGAATCATTTTATCTATATTTTCTTTAATTCCTATTTAGTTGGGATACAACAAAAAATATATAATGTTCAAAACATCATGAATATTCTACTCTCCTCCACTAGGGACATGTTTCCTTTATATTATCCATTTATTATGATATATTATTGATTACAACATTACCCCACTCGGAGGTCTATATTCCCACTAGATCTTGTTACTTTATTCTCATCAGGGCATGTTCCTAGTGAGGAATATATTTAAAAGACCATATTCTATTAGAGACCATCTAATCCACGTTGGGATATATTCCCATTATGGTTATATATAAGGGGATTCTCTGGTATATGTCCCACACCATCTATTTATTTTAATCTTTATTTCAATTTTACTTACCTTATGAAATTAAACTACATGGATCGGCCAATATCAAACGACCTTAAAAGGTGATATGTCTCTTATTGAGTGGAATATAAATATATTGGTTTTGATTATATTCACATGAATACCTTGGAATAATATTAATGAGATTAATCTCCAAAAAAAACATAATCCTCATTCCATGATGATGATAAACTCTTGAGCACCAAACTGTGTGGCTTTAAAACAATGTTCCCTATAGACCAACACCACTAAGTAATAATAAGTTTCCATATGGAGAACTTTTTGATTCATACTGAAGTTTTTTTTTATAAGAAAAACTCTAATACAAAAAAAATGTTCACAAAGATGAAATGAATTTGATATATATAGAAATTTCCATCAATATATACTAATAAATGATATCTAGGGTTAAGGTAACTGATCCCATACTAGGTTTCTGTAACGATTCATGAACATAATATAAATATATAATAGAGTACTTTATTATCCTATAATTTCCCCCAATAGGGTGTGATAATCAAAACATCTCATCCTATTCTATAATGTGAGTTACAAAGATTCCTTACAAAGAAACATCATGTTTAAAATTATTTTGTAATATAGGCCAGTAACTTGTGATAGGTGTGGGAGCCATTGTATATTATTAGATCAATGAATAAACTAAATTAAAAACATTCTGAGATGGTATTTTTAACCCTACGAGAAGATTTTTTAGCAATTATTTTCTTCCCACAAACAAATTACCAAGCCATGACATTATGGGTCAAAATAATTATATTTTTATACATTTATGTGTATTAATATGAATATTAATGGGCATGTATGTATTTATGTATATGTTTTTGTGTATGTATGTCTATGTAAGTGTATGTATGTATATATGGGGATGTATGTGTATGCTTAATCATGTATATGTATGTGTATACATGAATGTGTAAGAATGTCTATACATGTTTTTCTATGTATTTGTGTATATATATTTATGTGTATGAGTATGTATGCTTGATTATGTGTATGAGAATTTATTTTTATGTTCATGTATTTGTATTTATTTATGTGTATGTTTTTGAATCGAATCCTCAATTCTTGGAAGATCGGATTGCTGCTTGTAAGCACTCCATCATCGGTCAACTTAGATCGCATGCTGAAAATTCATGAAAGCTTGATGATCTTTAGACTCACCTATGGCAGATCTTGGGTTTTATAGATTAGCACATTGTTTCATAGGGTATGAATTTCTTTCATTTTAACTTTGATTGAAATGAACATAAATTGAGGTCATTGAATTATGTTTTCATTAACCGCAATCCTAGTATTATTATATTGTATAATTGGAATCCTTAGTTCAATCCCTTTCAGGCTAAGAATACATTTTCTCAGTCTTGGATCCATGTTAAAGGCTAAAATTGGGTCTTTTAGCATTCGGAAATCCTCTAGGATGTTTCCATGGCTATATGAACTCCTCTTAAAGCTGACAATGAGAATAATACCATGAGGTATGGAAATTTTTCACGCATTTTGGTTGAGTTTTACATGTCATTAATTCTTGTTGAGATGGTATATCTAATTTTTTGTGATTTTAATTTAGAACTTTTCATTGAATTTGAACATGTTCCTATGTTTTATCTGAATTTATCAACTATTGGGAACACTAAGGGTAAATGTAAAATTGGTTTGAGGTTCTCAAATTGTAAAAATTATGAAAATCTTATAGAAAATGAAAATTTATGTTGTCATCTATTGACACTAATGGTCCCAAATCAGTTCCTGTGAATCATAGTCCCCATGAGGGTGTGATATTTCCATCTTCTGGCATTAATGGAATTTTATTACCTGGTTCTAGTAGTGGTAATGTTGAGGGAATCCCTCTTTCTTATCTTGATGTTGTATCTCGATGAAATGATAAAGGTGATGATAATGGGCGTACACCCCTTGTCCCTATATTGGCTCAAGGGGGTGAAACTACTAAAGGAGGTGATGTAATTATTCATGATTTTGATGTAGATTTTGATCATTCTTTAATTATAGTGGAGAAATATATGGTTAAGGTAAATCTTGAATACAATGCAAAATCATTTATTCCTATTGTGGATTATGATTTGGTGACAACTACATCTAGGTTGGAGCCTGTTATTTCTAAAACTCTTGTATCACATGCTTATGTTTCCTTTTCAAGCCTAATGTTTTACCGGCTTCTGTCTTGAAATTTGGGTAGGACTCTATTTTTTACTTGGTTATAAAGCATGTGAATGCTTCTACTATGGGTGGTAATACTATGGAGCATCATATGCTTCTGGAATATTTTCTGTAACCTATGTAGTCTTCTCTCCCTAATACCACTGGTACTAAGATCCAATAGCATGCTATGTAGCTAGACCCTGCCGATGTCGCCATTGGAATTTATTTTCCTCTGTTCTTGATAATGATGTTATTGCGATCAGGGAGAAGAATTCCACTAAGGAGGATATTTCACTTTCTTATTCTAGTGGTGTCGTGATTTGTGATGTTACTTTGGGTTGTCAATCCTCTCAACGTGTGTCTTTTCCACATACAGATTTTATTTTGGATCCATTGCAAGGGGCTTCCAATGAGGCTGTAGGTGGTTTCATTATTGTGAATCCCAACTTCTTCAGTATGTTGAATTCCATTAATTATCCAAATATTGATATGCCATACAAGGGGAGAAGGTTTTGAAAAGGTAAGACATCATTGTCTACTATAGTGGCTAATGAATCCAAACCCGACTAGGTTCTTTCTGAAGATGTGAAGATGGGGAAACCATCCACTGAACATGCATGAACTGCTATGGTGCTGACTAGAGATGTGCAAGGAGATGACAAGGCTCTGGTGGTTGATCAACGTGTGGATCACAAGGATGATTCAATTGATTATCTGATGGATTTTTCGGATGCAAGTGGTTCTTGAAAGACCATTAAATACTGGAAAATGGGAATATATCCAAGAAGTAGCGGTGGATTTCATGGATAGGGTATGGGAAGGAAAAGGTAGATTGGATATCTGTATATTGTATTAATGGAGTTACTCCCCCTCCTACCCATTTCTATCCTTTATGAACTATTTACTCTATTTATAATAATTTTCAGAGGCCATGGAGAGTTTCTATGGTCTACTGTTTGTGGTATATATATATATATGTATGAATTCGTATGTATGTGTGTGTATGTCTATCTGTATATATGTTTGTATATGTGTATGTATGTGTCTATCTGTTTGTATTTATATGTATATATGTATGTCAATGTATGTTTATATATATGTATAACATATGTATGCATGTTTATGTGTTTTTAGGTTGTGTATGTATTGTTGGGAGTTATCCACCAAGTTCAAACACCGGAAAAAAACCAGCAAACGATCCACCCATTAGAAAAAAATAAGTCATCTAGAAGTACTCCCTCTATCGTAATATACCGAGAGATATGAATACATACACCATAATATCTTCACGAAGTCAAAACTCACACACACTCAAGGTAACTCACACCTAACAGCTATTCAAATGAAATAATAGTATATGATAATTAAATTTGTTTCAAATAATATTTCCTACATCCATGGGGGAAACATTGTATTTATTTATATTCAATCAAATGTTTAAGAATTATAGTTTCAATTGATAAAACTATTTATAAGAATAATTACAAAGATTATGTAATCTATATTTCTCTAAAAAAATTTGCTAAAAAACATACATTTGAATCACTTTTCACATGGTCTCGACCATACTTTTATAGAATATTTTAGTCTATCATTCTAGTCACATTATCCTCCAAACCTTATAGTGATCCCAAATTTGGAATGGTGTTTTTTAATCTGTAGTATCCCTTTGATTTTTACCACATGTCCGGGTGAAAAACCACATCCTGATCATGTGTTGATAACCTCAATCCACTATATCTAGTAAATATTTCATATACACAAATATCATACAATGTCATCATCTGAGTATTTTTCCATTCATCGAAGTGGTCTTACATTCACTTCCTAAAACCCATAAACAAAGGATTTTTCATCCTACACTATGTAGTTGAGTGTGTCTGGTGAACTGAAATAAGATTCAAAAAATAAAAAATTTCCAAATTGAGACGACTTTAGAAACCTCTATAAATACTCTAAAACTTTTGAGGAAAAGAAATATATTAACATTCATAACAATAAAAGCTGTTTTTTCCAATATCCATCTATTCACCCAATTATCATTGAGCCATAATTCTAACTCGTAATTTATAAAACCGTATACTTAGTGATAATGTTATAAATATATTTTCACCCAACTATCTTTCACAACTCTAAAAATGTTTCTTCAAACCATATCAAGATGAATTGATATTTTAGATTCATGTTTTATTTATATGTGCATAGATTACCAAATTCTGATCCATGTGAATTAAACTATGACTGTCACATAATAACACACCACACTACATAAATCTTCCAAGATCATCCAAAATATTACATACCCATATTAGATCCTTCATTGCTTCCATTTCTGCAATATACTCAGATTATATTGTGTAAATAGTAACCATTCTTTTTATCCATGATATCCAAATGACCATAGTTCATTATAGGTAAACAAATACCCAATAGTTCTCTTCTTATTATATTATTCGCTAAAAATATTTCAATTTAAAAACATTGATATATATTTTCCTTTCTAAATAATAATGGTATAGCTTATTATAGCTTAAGATACAATATAATCAACTTCATAAACTCCCAGAATTCCCCTCATGTATTTGATATGAATAGTCTCACAAATCGTAATATAAATGAAATGTTCAGTTGAGTACATATCATGATGTACATAATACATCCAACATCAAATTAAAAAAAATCATACATGAAACCTCATCTTCTATTTTTGGTGTGTGCTCCTTATACATTTTGATGTGGCAGGCCAAGGGATTTGATTCCTTCTTACATTGAAACATCACAAACTTCTATATTATAATTCAAATGAAGTTCATTTGAGAGATTACTAATGCCTTAAAACTCATATATCACTCAATCATCATCCCCAAATTCATTTTTTCCTATCCAGTATGATTCATATCTATGTTCCAGATATATCACTCTTTATCATATAAATCATCATATCATCTCTTTTAGAAAAAAATGTGTCATCCATATAAAAGAGAAATATGATAAATATCCCATCATCCTATGGATTTTGATTAAAATAATAATATGTGTTGCAATGTGTGAAAGCTTCTTCGAACATAACTAAATTAAGATTATAATTCCCTTATTATGGTACCTGATTCAATCCATAATGATTTTTCAATAGTTTAAAAATTTTGAGTTTCCCGGAATCACATTTGATACTTCAAATAAATCTCTTCCAATTAATCATTTTAAAGGGAATTAATATTTACATCTATTGCTTATTTATATATATCATCAAAGAAAATAGTTACCAAAACTATCTATATATATCCATAGATAAATACTTGATAAATTAAATTATTAATAACCAATCACTTCTTTTGAAATCTATTTACCACTTTCCTTTCCTTGATATGTATCTTCTGTTCAGCTTCATACATAAAATAGAACACCCATTTTTTCTCCATTGATATTTTACCTTGAGTTAAATGAATCAAATTTCAGGATCTATTGGAATCTAGAAAGCATATTTCTTATTTTATAGAGAACACCAATTGTATAGTGTCACTAAAAGTGGTTTCCTCATTTAGACTTTCTCGTACCCAATTTTTCAACATAATTAATAAGATCATGCAATATTTTATCCTTTGAACTAGTTTTCTAATTGTGTTAGATATTTTCAATAAAAAATGCATTTTATATTGACCATGTATTTCCACTTCAAATTCTATAAATCCCAGTGTCCAAAAATTTGGTACACCCACACGAGCCTTAATAAAAATCACCTCCCTAGAGAATCTTCTCTAGCTTAACATCTGGACTTCCATTTTTTCAATTTCTCTTTGATGGAATTTTTCTCTTTCAAGTACTACAATGATGATTTATAAAGACTTCATTAGTGGACTCTTTATTCCAATCCTCCTAAATTATGTTCTTGTACTTTCAAAAAAACAACTCAATGATGAGGACTTCATGACTTATGATGACATTATTTTTTATTCATCCCATACATGGAATCTAATTTTTTTCATTTTTGTATCCAACCAAAAAACAAATATATTGCTTTTCGTTGATTTTATCATGATAATTTTCATATAAATCTACATTATAATGGTTTTAAAATACCTTGATATGGATAAATTGTAATTATTTAACAAACCATAGTTTTTCATCACACCCTTATCACAATAAAGAACAGAAATATCAATTAATGATTTATGCAACTGTAATCACTATTTATTTTCAAATTTATTTATGAATTATAATTTGAACTCTCATGATATATTAATTATCTATCAACATGAAATTAATTAAATTTTAAAAACTATTATTCAATGATGTTTTAATCATAGATTTTTCTGTCTTTTTCACCGTATTCTAATAGAAGCTTAGAATAATCAATCAATTTTACTCACCCCAACTATTAGATATTTTACATTTTTTACTTAAAATCCATTATAATTAATTCCATGGGATTTAGTTGGGTGAATTATATAAAAAAATATATCTTTTTTAGGTATTATACCCATACTTTCTTCATTTATTAATTTATGAAGGAAACATAGTGAAAAGACCCACCATGAGATCAGATTTGGGAATGTCCCCAAACATATGAGTATACCTTGTTTAAATTATAGGATTTGGGACTCTATACATTACGATTTAAGGATACATTCCTTCTATTAAAAATAATACAAATCTCAAATATCCAATTATCAATGTGATGAACCTTAAATAAGACATTCACCATTATAAATTTTGTATTCTTATCACAGAGATGTTTGATCTAGAAATGCCACAAATTATAAATATTGGACATTAGTGATCTAAAAAGTACGACTCCACTAATTATCTACTCAGATATAGGGTATTATACATTAAACCTTGAGTAAACACCATGGATCCTCAGGTCACAATCTAGCTTCCATTAGCAAATATTTTAGTAATCACTAGTACAAAAACCTTTTTTTACGTCACCATTTCTCACGTCGGTTTTTTAGAACCGACGTTAAAATATCTAAAAATTGATTCTTCACGTCGGTTATTATATAACCAACGTGAAAATACATTTTCACTGATTTTTCACGTCGGTTATTATATAACCGACGTGAAAAATCATTTTCCAGGAAAATATAATAAAATTTTCACTTATTTTTCACGTTGGTTTTAAATAACCGACATGAAAAATCGATTTTCGTGACTTTTTCACGTCGGTTATTTAATAACTGACGTGAAATTTTTTTACCAAAATGTAGTTCGTTTCTCAAGCTTTAATTTGACAGGTCACAGAGCTCAAACGGAGTGACGGATTAAAAGTTATGGCCTTCAAAAGTTGATCATCTCTAAACGATGTCTTAAGGATGTCCAACTTCTGAAGGCCATAACTTTTAATACGTAACTCCGTTTGAGCTCTGTGACCTGTCAAATTAAATCTTGGAAAATGAGTTACATTTTTGTAAACTTCTTTCACGTCGGTTATTAAATAACTGACGAGAAAAATAACTTTTAACGTCGGTTATTAAATAACCGATGTGAAAAAGTCATGAAAATCGATTTTTCACGTTGGTTATTTAATAACCGACGTAAAAACTGTTTATCAAAATGTAGTGCATTTCTCAAGCGTTAATTTGACAGGCCACGGAGCTCAAACGGAGTTACGGATTAAAAGTTATGGCCTTCAGAAGTTGACCATCTCTAAACGATGTCTTAAGGATGTCCAACTTCTGAAGGCCATAACGTTTAATCCGTAACTCCGTTTGAGCTTTGTGACCTGTCTAATTAAATCTTGGAAAATGAACTACATTTTTGTAATCTTATTTCACATCGGTTATTAAATAACCGACGTGAAAAATAACTTTTAACATCGGTTATTAAATAACAGACGTGAAAAAGTCATGAAAATCGATTTTTCACGTCGGTTATTTAATAACCGACGTGAAAGAGTGATGAAGATTGATTTTTCACGTCGGTTATCATAAAACTGACGTGAATGATATTTTTAATATCCCGCTAACGCGAAATTTCAATTTTTTTATAGCGCGATATCGAAATTTTGAATTACCTCCTAAAATTTTTAATACTGCTTTTTCTCATAGAATCTCAATTATAGGTTTCCATTATACACCCATCCTAATTTGAAGATCATTTATTTCAACCATTATCGTTCCCCCAAATCGACTCTTTTTCTCTCGAACGTGAATCAATTATTTATTCTTTTCGCGATCTCGTCAAGGTATATTTAATCATACATCCATGGTTTATGGTTTTTATGATTTTTTTTAATTGATATACCATTTTATGATAATTTCATTCAACCATCATCATTCCACTGAATCAACTTGTTTTATCTTCAATGTGAATCAACCATTTCTTATTTCCGCGACCTCGTCAAGGTATTTGTAATTATTTTCCCATGATTTATATTTTCTATGAGTAGTTTTCTTAATTGATATACCATTTAACGATTGTTAATTTATTATAATGATGGATGATTATTTATATCATGATAAAACTACAAATCACCCTACGGATTCAAAAATTCCTTCTAATATGAAGCTACGGTTGGCTCATTAAATCTTTCCTCGGAAAAAAATATCAAACTTCTGATGGTCATAACTTTTGATCCGTAAATCCGTTTGAGCTCTATAACCAGTCAAATGAAAGCTTAGAAAATTTTCTACGAGATAATAAACATTTTTTACGTCGGTTATTTAATAACCGACGTTAAAAATAACTTTTAACGTCGGTTATTAAATAACCGACATAAAAAATGACCTATAACGTCAGTCTTTTCAAAAACCGACGTAAAAAATGGCTTCTTATCGCCATTTTCCAGAATGTATTTCACGTCGGTTTTTTAAAAACCAACGTTAAAAACTATATTACCCCATTTTTTATGTCGGTTATTAAATAACCGACGTAAAAAAATCATATTTTTAACGTCGCTCGCAATAACGTCGCCTAAAAACCGACGTTAAAAAGAAAAAAAAACCGACGTAAAAAAAGGTTTTTGTACTAGTGAATGTCTATCTCATCCATATAACACATGAAAATTAAGTTCTTCTATAGACTAGGGATATGTCTGAATTCTGCATATTCTAAGAAAATCTGATTATTCATCTAAAAATTAACATTTCCTTTCCCAAAAAATAATTACTCTTTCTACATAAAAAACTCATTAAGAATAATTAAAAATATTAAGGCTACTTTAATTGTCTAATTCATGTTAGGTTTGTATAAAATGTCTAAATCACTATGAAAATTGTCCCATGATTCCATTTATATAATATTCCAATTGGTCATTCCAATCATAGTGTCCTCCTAATATTAAAGAGATCATACATTTGTAATATTTATTGTGGATCTCTACTAGCCATCAAAATTTAACCACATGTCTTAGTGAATGGCCCAAAGCTACCCATGCATAAGAAAATTTTGTACAGGACATCATGACCACCTTATGTGATACAAAATATTGGATGGTATAATCGTATTATTAGTCTTCCATAAGGTAAGGATATTATAGTATCACTATCTAAAAATCATGTCTAATATATTATCTAGCCAACACCATCTAGTTTATTACATCTAGTGAATTGAAATGAGCCTCATATCTCATCATATATGTTTATGAGTATGTATATATGTATGTATGTATATATTTATGTGTCTATATTTTCATGTATGTGTATGTATGTGTATTTTTGTATGTTTATGTATGTGTGTCCATGTATGTATGTTTATATATGTATGTATATGTCAATGTGAATGTTTGGTTGGAATATATATGGATGGGTATGTATGTAAGTATGTTTATGTATGTTAGTGTATTTAAATATTTACAGAATTATTATTTATTTGTGTTTAATTAGTAATTTATCATAAATATATTGTATTTAAGTATAATTTTTAATGTTTATTCATTTTTATATTAATATATTAATTTATTTTTAATTATTTGTTCTATTTTTTGTGATTAATATAATTTATTAACTTTTATTTATTCATTTTTAATGATTTTTAATATTTAAGCATTCAATATTATTTTTTTCATTTTTAGTACTTACTCAATTCTAATATTTTTTGGAATTTATTGATTTTTATTATTATTTTATACATTATTATTTATTAATTTATATTATGTTTTTATATTTATGATAAATAAATAATTTATATTATTTTAATTTTTTAATTTTTTAATATTTATATAAATTTTATTTATTCATTTTCAATTAGTAATCTATTTTTATTAGGGGGTGAGGATCGAAAGCTCCTCTATGGTGATTTGGATGGTGTTAAAGGTTCTTCTTTTTTCTTGGCCATTCAATGTTTTTCGTGTTTTGATATTTTTTCTCAGGGTGACTCTTCAGTCATGAATCAGCCTAAAAGGCATTAGCATGTCTTTAGGCTATCTATGTGATCTCTTGAAAGGGGTTTTCTCTTAGAGAGAATGAATAAACATGGTGATTAATAATTTTGAAGTATTTTAATACCTAAATATATGTAAAACCTTTAAAATAATTTATTTCCATGTATCCATATTCAGATGAGTTTTGAAAATGAGTTTGGGAATGAATATCAACCCTCTAAATATTTTAGGGATTTAATTTTTGTTAGGACTATTATCAAGGGAGAAATGACCAATGTCGTTGTGAATCATAATTTAATTTATGAATAATTTTTTATGTGTAATAATTAGATTATATTGCGAATGTTTCCTCCCAATGGAGGAAAACCTGTTTATATGATGATTTGGTAAGTTATATTTTATAAATTTGGTTTTTTATGAAAAGTAAGTGAATCTAAATTTGAATAGTATTTTATCAGTATTTATTTTGTTTTTAAGATCGTCAATAATGCTTACATATATTTTTTTATCATTATCTTAAACGTGTTTTTTAGTCCATGAATGGTCAATAAATTATGAGCCATATGATATGATTAATTCTTTTACACATGTCTGGATTTATTTGTATAATCTTAATCGAGTATTTTGGACACTCAGAATCCTATATGATATAGAACATATATTAGACTAGATATTCGTCTTAATAGAGAGACATAGAATGTGGGGTTTGTTCACATTTAAAGGATACATGTGGATGTGTACATTAGTGAGGTGATCATACACGAGGTTGTTCTTTCAACTCATGATGATGAGTTTAATTTATATGTTGTTCTTAAAATTATTCCACATTACAATGAGGAGTGAAATTCTACTATAAATTTAATAGGGGTTTTCATAGGATGATTGTTTACTAAAATTATGGCTTTAAGGGGAACATTAAATATTCTTATCAACTATCTAATCCTCCAAAGGGGTGAGTTAGAATTTATGTCAAGGATGCTCCTATTTTTAGTGATGTAAGAAAGTATTATTCTAATATTCATGCTTCTAGGTTAGATAAAACTACTAATTAAGAGTAATAAAATATTAAGAAGTATTATAAGGGTTCTTGAATACTGGAATGATTGGGTTCTAGGAGACAGTCATTTAAGCCCATATTCAGGTTGATTTATATTTGTTCACAAGTGGGTCCATAAATTCCTAAAAATTTTCCCTTTATCTTCTAAACCTAGAACATAATATTTTTCTCGTGGTCTTGTTTGTTGTACCAATCTATTACCTTATATTTAGGAATACCATGATTGGTGATGGGATTACAATGTATTTGTTAAAGATGTTAAGGATAGGTATCTCCATGTTGGAATATCCTTTATGGATGCTCTCTCATAGGGTATAGAGGGTAAGAAGGAATCTATTGAATCCTTCAATGACTAATTAGACATTATTATTGCATCAATCACTATAGTGTACATGGAATTATGATAAGAATAGATTTTTTTCACTGCCAAATATAGTGGAAAATTAAAATTGGAGGATTTAAATTCAAGTAAATCTGAGAAGTTCCATTTAATTAATTATCATCATCCTAGAGGATTTCCCATTATTATACCTCCTCCTCGACATGAATCGGCCTCACTATATGTTACTAGAATGTGGTTTGAGGATACTGGGAATGTGGTGACTTCTCATGACCCTGGTGGTGTTGATTCTATGATCATAGGATAGTCTCATCTTCTGGTGGATAAAGCTACATGTGAACCAACTATGGCATTCAATATAGAGATATTTATTGATAGACCCAAGTTTGGGAATATCATACTGATTAAATTGGTTGATAATCTGAGCTCTATGGTTATTAGGAAGGCTCATACGGAAACATATATTATGGAATTTGTGAAAGTTTGAATCCAATGTCCTTATGTATGGTTTTGATGAGGAACCTATGAATACACAATAGATGATTCTAGTGGTAGTTCTAGCTATTTGGGTCACTTCAAAATTTGTGTCTAATCAAATTTCAAAGAATGATATCTCATTGTGCCCTATCACTCATACACATGATAATAAGACCAATGACGGATAAAGTGAGTCATGTTTTTCGAATCTCCCTAATGATGTAAGTGATTACAAATGGAGTATTCAATAAATAAATTTGATATACTTGCAAATGGAAAATTAATTTTTATAAATGTTACTTCAGGATTCTCTCCTAGGATAGTGTTCAATGAATTCAGTGCTTAAAAATATAGAAAATCATGTTGGTTACTATCCTCAATGGGGAGTAGGAATATTCACTCGCATATCAATTTTAATTTTCGTGCCTCTAAAATAACTGAAAATGGAGGGAAAGTTAGCTCTAATAACACTAAAATGGTCAATGTGGAGGTAGTTTTTTATGATGAACCTTTTAGTGATTGAGGTGGGCCACAGTAGTATTCCAAGACATAGAGGATGACACGACATCCTCATGGCCAGGGTGGATGATCTCCTCATTATAAAGATAGTACTCGATTTAAAGTTGTTAGAGTAGATTGTTCATGTATGATTACATCTATTATGTTCAAATTAATCTATGTTTTCTCATCCCATAGTTAATATTTTCCTTTTATTTAGTAAGGTGGCCTCCAAGCCTCGTCTCTTTTCTTATTAATTATTAATTGTTTCAAATATTTTTTATTTAAAATAAATTATTGATATTAAATCACTTTTATTTTTATATTTATTAATTTCATATCATTTTTAATATAGAAAAATATATATTATATCTTCATTTTTAATTGTTATTCATTATGTATTAATGTAATCTATTCAGCTTTAATGAATTCTTTATAAACTCTTATTTTTTAACAACAATTTTTAAAAAGTTTCTAATTTATATAATTAGTATTTATTCATTTTAAGTGTTTATTCTTTTTTTATTTTAATATTTAAATATATAAAAATTGATTTAATAATTATTTATTTATATTTAATTTTTAATTAATTATGACATTTTATTTTTATATAATTTTTATTTTTATAATTTTTTTGAAATATTTATTTATAATTATTTTTTATGATATATGTAATTAATATTAATTCATAATTTTGTACGTTTTTTTGAATTTTTTATTTGTTCGTTAATATTCATTTATTTAATAATATTTATTAATTTTTAATATTTATTATTTTATATTATTTTTAAACTTATAAATTTATTAATATTCATTTTTAAAATATTTATTATTAATTATTCATATTTTTAATATGTTTTTAATTTATATAATTAATATATGTTCGATTTTATATTAATATTTTAGAATTTTAATTCTAATAAAATTATTAATTGGTAATTTGTTATTTTTATTTATTTAAAATATTTTTTACATGATTGTATTTTTTAATATTGTTTTTAATTTATGTAATTAATATATCTCATTTTAGATATTTTTTGTAATTAACATAGATAATATTTCTTATTTAAAAATTATTTATTCATTTTTATTTATATATTTGTTCATTTGTTTTTTAAGTGAAAAAATTGTCTGTGTCAATTGTCTATAAGCACTTGTTTTAGAATTGATAATGTTAGTGTTGATAATTCTGCTTTTATTAATGCTTTACTAACACTGATAAAATAATAATTAATGAGAACTTATCCATTTAGACATTATAAACTTCACTTTTATCAATTATTTTGGGTCATTGCTGATAAAATGCTTCCTGTACAATATAATATCCCAAACAAAGCACGCTAATCCACCTTACAATGTTCAATTTATCTGTGAATAAAAACCTTGTTGCAACCAAACTGAGTTTTTTTAGAACCATCCCTCAAAACCAAATGTGTATTATTCATTACTTGTTTTTAGGGATTACTAAACCAAATTTTCATGATTTTTTATGATTTTTTTATTGTTCCCCTCATTTTTGACTTTAATCATTATGTATGTATATGTTCCTCTATTAACAAATCTTTTTAATTTTTTTTCAGTTTTTTAGAGAAAAAAACACATAAGGTATTCTATATTCATATGTACCTAGTTTTATGTGTTTCTTTATATTTTAATGTTATACCGATACCTAATAATATTTATTTTTTGTTTTCATTTCTATTGGTTATATATATATTGTAAAATTATATTAATAAAATTAAATTACAAATATAACATCATTCTAACAATTAAATGGTAATATAAATAATAATATTAATAAAATATTAATTATTTATATACATTTAATCATAAAAATTATCCATTTCCATCATCATTGGGTCTATTGTGGTGATATTTTAGTTATTTTTTATATGAGAATTTTGTTATAAACGTGATGATGTGATTAAGAGTAATGACATTAAATTATGAAATAAAATATCCTTACACTATAAAATTATCAAATAGAGTTTATTTTTGACATTAATAATCATAAAAAAATTTAACATGTTCCATTATTTTACCAATCATATAAATAAATTCAAATTCAAAATTTGTAATTTTTTTAGATTAATTTAATAATTTAAATAAAATAACATTCGAAATGTTTGAGACTATTAAAATTAAATCTTCTTTAGACGAATAATAAAAAATTCATGGTAGCTAAAAAATATTAATTTTAGAGGTTTTGAAAAATATTTTTATTGCAACATACTGAAAACTTAATTTCTATGTCTTTAACTTAAATTACCCTTCTTATGTTACATAATATGGGATTTTAATGATTGTACCTGATATAAATTTCAAAATAACATTGATTTCTAATCATCAAGAAAATTAGACCTTGTTACTCTCTTTGATATAATAATTAGTCTTCCTCTATGAGATAACCATAAATTGAAATGTTTTCTTGAATTTATAGTTTAGTCCATAATAAATGTTCATCTAAGGTCATTATTTTGAAGACATCCTCTACCACAACATTAATTTGTTAAATGATAATGTGTAGTTGTAACTCCATATTCTTAAGTGACACATCATTATGTTTTATAATTTATTCTATATCATTGATCCTATAATTCGCGGATTAAATGGAATTTATCATTTTTATTCTAAGGAGAATATTCTTTATTGTTATTGTTATTTCTTCTCATTATATTCATGGAAAAACAGAATTTTACACATTTATAATATTCATGGAATGTGATTCCCTTTTTCAATTATTTCATTTCCAATGAACAACATTTTTTTCACCAATTGTGTTTTATCTTACAGTCGATTTTGAGTTTAGATATATCTCAGTATACCTTATTTATAACATTTATTCTCATATTATTTTTACCCAATATGACTATGATTTTTATTATATAAAACTTTTTATTTTTCATTCAAATCTAGAAATAATTTTTTAATCTTTGATTTGAAATTTGTAACTGTTGTTTTCCTAACCCTCTCATCAAAAAAATTTCCTTTATATATTTTAATGATAGATTAGTTATTTAGTAATATGGAATAATTTCCCATAAATTTATATAAAATTTATATATTTTTCAATGTATTATAAAATATTGGATTTATATTTCTTCATTTGTATAATTTATATATGTATATATTTTATTATTTAAAATTATATTTTTTAAGATTATATTTTATATGAGTTACACATGTAAAAAATAATAGATTATATACATAGATTCAATATATATATTTTTATTGTTTTTATTGAATATGAATGTTACTAAACCAAATAGGATGAATATGAATTGAAAATAGACGGATTTTAATTGTATAAAAAATATTATGTTGATGGGCTTAAAAAGATAATAATGTTTTCAACAATGCATGAAAACAAACCATCTCAAATCCTTTGACCGAGTTTTTATTGTTGATATTCAAGTTTATTTTCTCGATGGGAGTTGGAGGAACAATTGGCCTGTCATGAAATAGATATAATTTTTATGCTTGGTCTAAAGAGGATGAATAATTGAATACAGTTAATGACAAAATTAATAGTATATTTTATATACCATACAATATGATCATAACCATAAATAATAATAAACACCATATTAATGAAATTAAAATGAAATTTTATCATTTTCTTCATGATTGTGCAAAGATATCTGAGAATTTAAAGAGTTGTGAAAACAATCCATTGTATGACAGTTATACTGAATTTAAAACATTCTCAACCAAATTTATGTTATATGAATTATAGAAGGACGTATATGGAATAATAATAGAATTATAGAACTAATTTCATTATTGAATGATATGTTACCAAAAAACAATGGGCATAATTATCAAACATATGATGAAAAATGAATTCAATGGTCAATGGGTATGATCTCTAAAGGGAAAATTGCTTATCGAAATTACAGTACAATTATTCAAAAGAGGAATTAAACCCTTGAAGTTTCTTCATGTGTGATAAGGATTGATATAATAAGTATAAATATATCCCTTCAAATGTTATATATAATATTATAATTCTTCAATGTTTTATATAGTTATATAGATGTGAGGATATTGAAAGGTATTAAATATGATACTTAGAAAAATGAATTCATGATGGGAAACTTAATCACTAAAAAACTCCCCACAATGGAATAAATTGATCATGTGTAGCTTGAATTTTAAAAGAAAAAACTAGCCTCCCTTTTACGCTATCTGTAACACCCCAATATTTCATAGTATGTTATTTCTTCAAATTAATTAAATAACTTGCATTACACGCAACACCAGTTCTAGTTTGACTTACCAAAATAGTTTTTCAAAAGCGGTTATGAATATTATTAACTGAATTTTGACAATTACATAATACTTATAATTATAGAATCCATATTATGAGTTTCTTAAACATAATGTGAAAAAAGATACATTTTTTTATAAAAGAAGTATTTTTAAAAAAATGAAATTTTACCGCATTTTAAAGGGGAATCCTTTTAAAATACAAATATTTGAAACATTTATATATTCAATTTGAAAAAATAAACTTATTCTTTAGAATCAGTACATATTAATTTAGTTTCAAAAATTTTTTGGTTTTTTACTGATAACATTCATATTTGTGTGAATAGTGAAAAATAATATATTTTAACTAAAAACAACTTTTTTAATCAAAATATTTTATATTGTTAAAATATAAATTTTAATGGTTTGGAAGTATAAATAGATTATATTTTTACCATTTAATACAATGATGGTCTTTGGAAATAATTTGACATTTAAACTGGACATAACAAAGTGTCTATGTTTTGATAGTTATTATTTGTTAAAAACATGATTTTTGTTTTGACAACGGGAATTAATTTTAAATTAATTTTTGCCTCTTATATGTTCTGAATTTATAAATATTTATTCCATATTTATAATAAGTAGGTCCAAATTGTTTAAATAGGTAACTTTTATTTTTAGGCATTATGAATAATTATTTCGGTAAATATTTTATTTACCATGGTTAAAGGGTAAATCTGGTAAATAAGGGTAACAAATAATATTATAATAATACTAAATTACACTAAAACGTGTCCTAAACCTATTGGCTGATACATATCAGACCATATTCATCTTTGGGTTGATTTTGGGACCCCATGGAGCCACTTGTATGTGATAATGACACTTTATATTAATTTTGTTAAAGTAAATACAAAAATGACATAAGCGTATATCTTTTAGAAAAAAAAATTACATAAGGATATATATGTTATATTTTCAACTAAAAAGATTCATTATAAATATAAAAATATTTCCTATATAATAGTATTTTGTTTATAATTTTTAGACATTGAATAATTAAATTTTCTTATTACACAATGATGATGCAGTATTTTCTTTATTATTTAAAGAATCAAATAATTTGTATTATAAATGTTATCATTAAAATAATTTGAACGTTTTGATTCCATACACGAATTTTATTGGTTACTATTACATGTTAGGATCACTTAAATGAATTTTTATTGATTTAATAAAGTTTTTAATACTTTAACAAAAATAAATTATTAAATAGTGTCAAGATTGACATAAAGGAGTTTGAAAAAACAAATATTATATTATTAATTGATTTGTTATTCATAAAAATATAAATTTCGGAAAAAGGACTCATATAATGATATTTTAATCATTTATGGACCACTTTGGGGTCTCTTGGAAGTATATAGTATGTTTATTAACCATATAATATTAAAATATAATGAGACATGGTAAATGTCAAACTATTTAACTAAGAGTTAAATCAAAAAGATAAAGTTAATATAGTAACCCAAACCTATGTAAAATCTATTGGTTGAGAGGTTTTAGACCTATCCCAACCATGATCTTTAAATAATATACTTTGGATCCATTATAATACGAATATTAATTTATTATAAAATAATATTTCTAGATTTTCCTAAGGTGCCCCTCACCCCTCTTATAAAAGAGAACTTTCCCTTTCCCTCTAATTCACACCTTAAAAGCCTTTTGGCTTAGACAAACCCTACCCAAATACTCTATAAACCTATCTCACTTTAACCTATAGGTCTTAGTTTGATCATAAATTCAACCTAAGAATCCCATTTGATCAAATCAAAAGGAAGAACACGAAGAAGAGGTAATAATTTCACCACCATCTTTCGAGTTCCCTTCTTCTTCCACTTCTTATTTCTTTTTAATTTCCATTATAATATAATAACTCCAGTATAATATATATACTATAATGTTATTTTAAATATTTTACAACCATATTCATTAGTCTATACATCCTTTGAATGACATGTCACCATACATGCGTATGTACGGCTTACGGTCTCCACGTCGTGATGTAATTGTTATTCAATACATTATTTTTTGGATGGGTATAATAATGATGTGTAATTGATTTAATTAATAAATATAACATGATAATTATTTTGTATATATGATATAACATCAAATTATATATTATTTTAATATCAAAAGAATGATATTTTCGCTCGTACGTACGTACGGATTACCGTCTCCACAACGCGATGAGATTCATTTCCAAGTCCACCATGCATCGACGATTATAAAAATATATTACTTATAATTATGTAATATATGAAATAATAATTCTACTAGATATATATATATATATATACTTACATATTTCTTATTCACTTAGTTCCATTCAATATGATATGAAAACGGAATCAGCGTTTATGCGTATGTACGGACTACCGTCTCCATAAATGGTGTTTTCCATTTCATATATATGTCTATTTTACATATTTATATTCTAAATATATATGATATATAAATCATGTTTTATATTCTTTAAGTATTTAAATCATTATTTACATGATACAATCAAGAATAACAAGTTTAAACACGTACAATAAAGAAAGCGATTATTACTCAAAATGTTAATTTAACATGGAAATTATTATTAATGGGTAGTATAAAGTAATAAATGAATAATGTATGATATCATAAATATTAATATGGTTCTGGTATAATTTAATAACATACTATGGTCTTCATATATAAGGTTAAACGTACCCTCAACTAATAGAAAGTGCAAGGTAAGTGGTTTTCATCTCACTCCTTATTCTTGTGAGATTCGTGCCATATTGCCACTATTACCTTTTGTGTGGTGTATATATTTCCTATAATTGTATTATTTGTGTAATAAAATTTAATTTATGTGTATTTATATATTCATTGTATGAAACTTCTTTCATGGGGTGTATGTTTAGTATGTTACAAAATTGGTAAGGGTTAATTCTACAATCCCTTTATTATCCGAGATTGTTTTTATGTAAGTATATACTGGGAAATATTTATTATCAGTGTCCATGTCTCATAAAAGAGTTTTCAAAGGGATTATTTTTTGGATACTTTTGACTAAAATATCATTTTAAATTTTTTAATGAGTTATTCTTCTAAACCTTTCTCATCAATGTACATATTTTTAAAATGGTTTAGATGATTTATTTATATAGACATGAATGTTTTTAAAATGTTAATTGCTTTCAATATTTTCAAGTGGTATTGAACACTTTGATTCAAAAAAATGTTTTTAAATGTCTTCCTTTCTAAATTGTGTTACTTTTAAATGATTTCATGAAAAGGGGATATTTCTATCAAAGAGTTTTAAAAAACATTTTCATCTATTTCAACATCCTTTGATGGATTTTAATCTTATCTGAAGTTGATTTATTATAAAAATCTTCCATATTTTATTGAAGGTTTTGTGATATGTTTGAATTTGGATGTGTTATTTATATACCATTCATGGTTTAGGGATAAAGTATTGACATTTAGTGTGCTATTTTTAATATGAATTTTTATGTTATGTTTATACATTTTCATATGAGGAATGCATTTGAATTATTAAGTGACAGGTGGAGCCCGCTATAGCTCCTCGATGAATTGGTAGGTCTCATGAGACAAACTAGTGTCTTGGAACATGGCCTTGAAAAAATCTTATTTTTAGTCTTGGCACAAGGCCTTGACTATGTGGTTATGATAGTCTGGAATTATGCATTCCATCATTATGAAAGTGGTCATTGATATTGCATGTGATTATTAGACTAGTAGAATATCCATGTGAATTTGTAAATGGAATTATTTCATTTTATTTTTTCCATATTATGTTGATGTTAAAGTTTAAAATGCTTTTGTTTTAGTTATAAATTTCCTTAAATGTTTATTCTTATTTATAAAAGTTTACACTGTATTTTTTACCCTTACTGAGTGTTTGAGATCACCCATTTCTATGTTTTATTTTTCCCAGGATTCCAAGAAGTGTATTGTGATTGATAAGAAGGGTTAAGCCAAAGGAATAATGGTGCTCATAAAGGATTATTTAGGCTGTGTTTTATGTTTAAAATTGTAATGTAAAGTTAATTTATGTAATCTATTTTCCAAGACTGCTAAATTGATTGGTCCTTTAGGACTTTATTCCTTGTAATCATGCCAATGTATTAAAATAATGCCTTGACTCCTGGTAACTGGGTTGGTGCGTTAGAGTTGGTATCAGAGATAGTTTAGCAATAACCTTGGAAACTATATTTAGTTAAACTCTTATTAACGCACATTACCCTAAGACAGACTTTGAGGATTAGTATAGAAGGAATTCCTAGAACATTTGTAATGCAGAGATTTTGTGAGTTTTCCAAGCAAATACATCCCTATCTATATACGATCAGGTAAAGAAGGCTCTGGCACAGATGTGCCTAGGGGTAAAACCCGAAAACATCGTGTTGAGCTAGACTCGAAGGGGAACATGTGCATGAAAATGGGCCTTGCTACACTCTTGGTTATGACACTCCTGAGGGATATTCTTAGGATAATTATCATTTTCATTACAAATTATTATGAAGGGTTTATAAGTATATACTTTCTCAATGAAAACATCTTTATGATTATGGATTATATCTATAAACCGTTCAATTTACATTAGGTATTTTAAAAGTTTTTAATTATTCATTGCAATTCATAAATTGACCTAGTTTATGCTATTCTATAGAAATGGTGCCCAGTAGAAGGAATGGGAACTCCAGCAATACGTATGATCCAAAGAGTAAGAAGGATCATATCATTCATGGTATTAAGACACATTTAGATGAGAAATATTCTCCCATATATTCTCAACATATGAAGAAATAGTAACATGTGTTAATAAGATAAGTAAAGAAATCTTTAAGTCTTATGGATTTTAAGGGAAGCAAGAGAAGAAAAGGATGGAAGATAGAAAGATGGATAAAGGTAAGAGAGAAAATAAGAAATTTATAATATGTGATAATTGTGGGAAGAAACACCCTGGAATTTTCCTTAAGGGAATGAGAGTTTGTTATAAGTGTGGAGAAAAAGGACACCATGTACGTGACTTCAAGGTTAAGAAAAAGGTTTCAAATGTACAATGCTTCATCTGGAAGGAGTTGGGACACTACGCGAACCAATGTCCAAATCATCAGAGTATGCAAAAAATGATGATATTGGATAATAATCAAGTATTGATACTACCACAGATGAGGAGGAATGATTAGAGTTATTTTGTTTTTATTAGAGAATTATGTCATTTTTGTGTTGTATCAACAATGTACTGGTTATAATAATTATGGAGTATATAAGGATTTTACTATAGTACTATTTCATTAAGGACTTCAGATTGTGTGGAACCAAGAAAAGTGACTCAATAGGAGGTTATATTTTTGTGGAAAATATATGGTCGAGAGAAAGATAAACCATAATATGGTTCAGATACTGAGGTAGTGATTTTGGAATAATACAAGATTTATTTGGATAAACTATATTGTATATTCTTGACTACCTTGAAACAATTTAGTTATTTGTATTTTCCATCATTTTTTTAGTTTACAAAATTTTTTGGATAAAAGGATTATATCTAGTATTCTATACGTAATAAGGGATCATGAATGTAATTAATAAGGTTTTATGGTAATTGAAATGTTTTAAAAGAATACATGATGAAGGTGTTAAAATGTTATTACACGGAAAAAAGGATCTTCATTGTGTTTACCTTCCTTATAAATTTTGGACTATGAGTTTGGATAGAAGTATTTTGGATAATTCTAGTTTGATATTATTTTTGGATTTCCATAAAAGGACAACCCGGAGGTCGGGCGGCAACCCGTCGCATCTAGCAAGTCCGCGAGACTTGAACCCAATACCGAAGGGTGAAAAGGGTGTATCACCTACCACTGGCCCACGTGATGTCCTGGATTAAATAATATATCTTTTTTAAAAAAAATTAAGGCTGGTTAATTATAAATTCATTTTCTTTAACCCTATATGAATAGGATAACTAGAATATTATTTTTAAGTTCTATTTTTTAGCGTGAAAGATGAGTTTGTTTTAGAAATTAGTTAATGTATGGGACCCTACTTGTCAAGTATATATTTTTATTCTTCTCTTATTATATGAAGAAATTATATTTTATACATTAGTGAATGGATCTTAAAACCAAAAATGTGTTATCCTAATACCATATGTTTTTTTGAACCGATAGTATTTTTAATCATCATAGATTTATGAATTTAAGGCCCTCAATTTTACACTTGTTTGTGATTGATGACCTCAATCACTACCTATAAATATTTACGTTTTTTCATCAATTATAAATCCCAAATTTCCACCAATGGTCTCTTAATCGAGATCATAATTTGGTGGTGACCCTTTCATTTCCCTTTTATTCTTATTAAGACTAAATTTTATTAACCTAATTTCCGATGTGGGTTTTCCCAAAGTTATTTTCTGTTTTCATCCTTTTTTTCGAAAAATAATTTTAAATTTCAAGGAACAAATTTATTGAAGGAGGGAAGAATTTAACACCTCATGCTTTCATACTACGATATTTCTTTGAAGTAATTCCATAACTTGCACTACACGCAACACCGAGTTGTAGCGCAACATGAATTACCAATCTATCTATTCAGAAGAATTTTGAATAGTATTAACTAAATTTTTAACTTTACATCATCTTTATAATTTTAGAATCTATATTATGATTTTCTTATACATAATTTAAGAACAAATACCTTTTTTAGATAAAAGATGTATTATTCAAAAATGAAATTTTACCGCCTTTTAATTGCGAAGCCTTTTTAAAAAAAATATTTGAAACATTTATATATTCAATTTGAAAAAATAAACTTCTTCTTTAGATTCAGGAAATATTAATTTAGTTTCAATAAGGTTTTGGTGTTTTTCTGATAACTTTCATATATGGGAGAATAGTGAAAAATAATATATTTTAACATAAAACAACTTTTTTAATAATTATATTTTATATCGTTAAATTATAAATTTTAATGGTTTCAAAGTATAAATAGATTATATTTTTTCCATTTAATCCAATGTTGGTCATTGGACATAATTTCACATTTAAACTGGACATAAGAATGTGTCAATCTTTTGATAGTTATTATTTGTTATAAACAAACTTTTTGTTTCAACAACGGGAATTAATATTAAATTAATTTATACCAATTATGTGTTTTGAATTTAGAAAAATAGATTGCATATTTATATTCATTAGGTCCAAATTGTGTTGATGTAATATTTTTCTTATTAATTAAAGAATCAAATAATTGGTATTATATATTTTATAATAAATATAATTTGAAAGTTTTGATTCCATACACGAATTTTATTTGTTAATATGACATGTTAGGATCACTTAAATGAATTTGGATCGAATTAATAAAGTTTTTAAGAATTTAACAGAAATCAATTATTAAATACTGTCAAAATTGACATAAAGGAGTTTTTAAAACAAATATTATATTATTAATTGATATTTTATCCCTAAAAATCTAAGGTTCAGCCAAAGGACTTATATAATGATAGGTTTATCATTGATGGACCACTTGGGGGTCTCTTAGAAGTATATTTTATGTTTATTAACCATATAATATAAAAATACAAAGAGACATGGTAAATGCCAAACTATTTAACTAAGAGTTAAATAAAAAAGATAAAGTTAATATAGTGACCAAAAACTATCTAACACCTATTGGTTGAGAGTTTTTAGACCTATACCCACCATAAACTTTAATTTATCCACTTTGTATCCATTATAAACTGAATATAAAATTATTATAAAATAATATTTCTAGGTTTTCCTAAGGTTCCCCTCACCCCTCCTATAAAAGCGCACTTTCCATTTCCCTCTAATTCACACCTTCAATGCCTTTTGGCTCGGCCAACCCCGGCCCAAATATTTTTTATACTTACCTAACTTTAATCTAGAGGTCTTAGTTCGATCATAAATCCATCTTAAAGATCCCTTTTGATCAAATCAAAAGGAAGAACTCGAAGAAGAGGTAATAATTTCACCACCCTCTTTCAAGTTCTTTTCTTCCTCCACTTCTTATTTCTTTATTATTTCCATTCTAAAATAATAACTCCAGAATCTTCTATATACATTTATTTTATTATAAATATTTTACAAACATATTCATTATTATATGCATCCTTTGAATGACATGTAACCATTCGTGCATACGTACGGCTTACCGTCTCCATGTCGTGGTGTAATTGTTATTCAATACATTATTATTTGGAGGAGAATAATAATGATGTGTAATTGATTTAAATAATTAATATAACATGGTAATGATTCAGTATATATGATATACCATCCAATTATAAATTATTTTAATATCAAAATAATGATATTTTCTCTCGTGCGTACGTATGGATTACCATCTCCACGGTTCAATGAGATTGATTTCCAAGTCCACCATTCATTGACAATTATAAAAATATATTACTAATAAGAATGTAATATATGCCATAATAATGCTACTGGAGATATATATATTTATATATATGTGTATTTATGTACTTATATATATCTCATTCTCTTAGTTTTTTTCAATATGATATTAAAACGGAAACAGCGTTTATGAGTACAGACAGACTACCGTCTCCATAAACAGTGTTTTCCATTTCATATATATGTTTATTATAAATATTTATATTCTAAATATATAGGATATATAAATCATGTTCTATATTCTGTTAATATTTAAATCATGATCTAATTGATACAATCAAGAGTAACAAATTAAAACATGTACGATAAAGAAAGCGATTATTACTAAAAATGTTAATTTAACACGGAAATTATTATTAATAGTTAGTATAAAGTCATAAATGAAGAATTTATGATATCATAAATATTAATATGGTTCTGGTATAATTTAATTACATAATACGGTCTTCATACAGGAGGTTAAATATACCCTCAACTAAGATAACGGGCAAGGTAAGGGGTTTTCATCTCACTCTTTATTCCCGTGAGATTCGTTCCATATTGTCACTATTAGATTTTGTGTGGTGTATGTACTACCCATAATTGTATTCTTTGTATAATACACTTTAATTTATATGTATTTACATATTCGATGTATGAGACCACTTTCATGGGGTGTATGTTTCGTATGTTACAAAATTGATAAGGGTTAATTCTACAATCTCTTTATTATCCAAGATTGTTTTTATGTATCTACTGGGACAGATTTATTATCAATTTCCATTTTTAATAAAAGCCTTTTCAAAGGCATTATTTTTAGGATAAGTTCTACTAAAACATCATTTTAAATGTTTTAATGATTTATTCTTCTAAACCATTCTAATTAATGTCCATATTTTCAAAATGGTTTAAAAGATTTTTTTATATGGACATGAATGTTTTTGAAATGGTAATTTCCTTAAATAGTTTCACGTGGAATGGGACACTTTGATTCCAAAAAAGTTTTTAAATGTCTTCCTTTATAAATTTTGTGACTTTTAAATGTTTTCATGAAAAGGGGATATTTTTCTCAATGAATTTTACAAAACATTTTTATCTATGTCAACATCCTTTGATGGATTTTAAGCTTATTTGACGTTTATTTATTATACAAAACATCCATATTTTATTAATAGTTTTGTGATATGTTTAACTGTGGATGTATTATTTTTATACCATTCATGGTTTAGGGACAAATTATTGACATTTCGTGTGATTTTTTTAATATTAATGTTTATGTTATGTTTAAACCTTTTTATATGGGGAATGCATTGGACATAGTAAGTGATGGGTGGAGCCCACTATATCTCCTCGATGCAACGATAGGTCTCATGAGACAAACTAGTGTCTGCGCACAAGGCCTTGACAAAATCTTTTTTGTGGTCTTGGCACAAGTCCTTGACTACGTGGTTATGATAGTCTGCAATTATGCATTACATCATTATGAAAGTGGTCATTGATATTGCATATGATTATTCGACTAGTAGAATATCCATGTGAATTAGTAAATGGAATTATTTCTTTTTATTTTTTCCATATTATTCTGAAGTTCATGTTTAACAGGATTTTGTTTTATTTATACATTTCCTTAAATGTTTATGCTTATTTATGAATATTTCATTGTATTGAATACCCTTACTGAGCGCTTGATCTCACCCCTTTCTATGTTTTATTTTTTTCAGTATTCCAAGATGTGTATTGTGATTGATATGTAGGGTTAAGCCAAGTGAATAATGGCGTTCATAAAGTATAATTAATGTTGTGTTTTATGTTTAAAATTTAAATGGAAATTTAATGTATGTAATATATTTTCCAAGACTGCTAAAGTGATTGGTCCTTCGGGACTTGATTCATTGTAATAATTCCAATGTATTAAAATAATGCACCCACTCTGGGTAACTAGGGTTGGGGAATTACACTATCTATAAATGTAATGAATTTTAAAGGTAGTGTTCGTCGAAACCTATCGTTATATTTTCACTATGACATGACTATACTTAGAGTATAATATTTAATATTTATATTCTTAATTAATTTATTTTTTTTAATCATTATCATGCTGAAAAATAACCCAATCCCCCTAGTGGTAAGCTCATCCACCCTTAAAAAATTACTGTCTGATGGTAAACATGACTTTGATATGTTAAGTAAAGTTAAAGACTATAAAACAATATAAATTTATATTATTTATTAAGGATACCCAAATTTAAACCCATGTCATTAATAATTACCCTTATATAAATACCTTCCTCTATCATAGCACTACATAAGGGTAAAATGAAATTACCCTTATATTGGTCCTTTATCAAGGGTTGTGTAATGTTAAACTGTATGCTCACTTACACATGCCACGTTTCCTAACCCATATAAGTGTATGTGTGAGGATTCCCTTTTTTGATACCCACCTTTTATAAGTAGTGTTATCATTTTCAAAATAAAATTACAGTGTTATTCTTTATATCATGAGTAAATTAATTTTTTATTGAAAATGGAAATTTTGATATAAATTAAATTGAAATAATTCTATAATGAATTATTTAAATGTGATACATATTTATTTTCATAGTATCATTTTAAAACAATAATGATAAAATAGTAATAAAATAACTAGATTGAAATATTTTTACAAATAATGAGAAGATATCCTTGACATGTGTGATTGGGGATAAAATTAGTTTTATACGGGAGTTAATCCTTATTGAATCTAATAAGTATTAATATTAATATATTAGAATGATTATTAAAAATTATTTATTAGTGAATAACTATCTGAGATTTTAAAACTAGAGACATCCCTTGTTTATTTTTTTTTTTGTTTCTATCTGTCCGAGTCAATATTAGCCATTCTTATGATTTTGGCAAGAGCATAATAATTAAATTGATACCCCTTTAAGGATAATCAAGATATGCTTTTATATTATTATTTCATGGATTGAGTGTCATGAAGTTGTGATTAATATTTCTAGATAGGTGATTTAAGGCTCTCAATTTTTTTGTGAAAAATATGAGTTTATGATTATTTCAATTCCAAGGGTAAATAGTATGAATTAACATAAGAATCATAATCAAGTATTGATACAACATATCCCACATTCGATTTACACTATCATTCCCCAATAAAAATGTCTTATATTCCCCTCCCTTCTATACCAACTATTAAACACCCATGAAAAGTATGATGTGGTTAAAACTACAACTTTACTAATCCCAACATCCTATAGTGTCTAAAATTCTAGGATGGAATCAATAAAAATCCACATATCACATGAAACAACCTCATAATCCTCTACATATATCAAATTAACCTCACATCACATATCTATAACCCCATTCTATATGTGGTAAGATATCGTGAACATGAAGGGAATCAGCCTTGTGACCTCATCATTTCATGTATTACCCTTACCATGTACAATCATTACCAACCACACTATACAACTAGATAGGTAGTTCTAAGGTCTGTCCCACATAATACATATCATGGTTATGTGATGGATTATATGAAAATAATGATATAAAACGTGTCTTACATTTTTTAATGAGTATATAAAATCAGTAAGTAAATTGTTTCATGTCCTCTTGATTATATTACTTCTTGTATTATTTTACTACGTATGTACAATAATCTATTACTGAGCCTTAGTAAGGCTATGAATGATTATTCTACCTGGTAGTGGTTTTTTGGTTCTACACAACACACTCTGGAGAATTAATCAATGGAAATAATAATATGTGTGGATTGAATATGGTGGTGGAGAAAAAATGTCAGTTAAACCAAGAATGTGATGCAGGAAAGTGAGACATGGTATGTAACATGATTTTAAACCCCCCATATGATATTATATAAGGAACTAAATCCTTCTAAACCAACAAAGAACTACGACTCTTTTTGTTGGGTGGAGACCAAAGAATGGTTCATGAAAAAACGTTAGTTTTCAATTATAATTTAGCTTTGAGTGATTCTATGGGAGTTAAATTGATTAAAAATAAATGAATACAATTATATTACATACTAATATTATTAAGAGTTTTCCAAGTATATTTTATATTTATTGATCTACAATTATCTATATATGGTTTGGTTGGGTGAGGGAATGTAGGCTGACTTGATTAATCATTAAGGATAGGCCAAATTATAGAGGATGGGATGTAGTGGAGGATGGAATGTTTATTTTAGTATCAGAGTTTGGTGATGTATGAATAGAGTGTCATTGATTTTGAAATTGAGAATTAGAAAGAGGATATGGATGTTTCATTTAGTTTGATTCACTTATAAGAAAAGTTTTGGGTTATGCAACTGGTCAGTTAGATGATAGGTGTATCCAATAAATTGTATATTAAATATATTGGGGATTAGAATGAGACAAATTTTTCATGGTATTATTTTCAGAATGATTTTTGTTTTAATTTTTTATCATCAATGAAGTGTATAGTAATGTGGAATAAGTTTTCCTCTAATTAGATGAGGTTTATGAGAATGTATGAGCTCAAGAATAGGTTCAAGTATTTTGTTCGTTTATCCATCAATATTTTTATGAGGAGTCTAGAGTGTGATTTAATGAGGAATCATTGTTCCCAACTATCATATATACATTTTATCTATTTACATTACCCATGTATTTGGAGGTGATAAAGAATTTTTATGTTATTGAAAGGATGAAACACAAAGGAGGATTAACCTAAAAATGAGGACATTATAATTTTTATGGAGAATATATTTGGTTGGTGGATCTCAATTATCAGGGAAGTCAAGGATTCATCAATATTGGAGTCAATCACAATAGTTTTTCCACGTTAATTTAAATCCATCAGTTCCTGAGAATGTATAGATAGTAATCTGATTGTATGTTATGATTGTGGAGGCCACAGTAATTGAAAACATATTTCTTTTTCTATTAAAGGAGGTCAATATGGTATGGTTGGTCATGTTACCTTTTATACCTAGTATAATTAGTTAAATTTGAAATTATTTCAACATTAGAAGACACCAGGTTAACATTAATAATTAGGAAAATGCTTATTCCCCACATAGTAGAGATAAATCTCATGAAGGTTATCCTTAGGATGTTCTCTATACTTAGGGACAAAGACTGTATTAAAGTTATAGAGTTTTTAACCATTAGTTGGGTAGAGGAGATCGGTGTTGAAAATTTCACATTGTAGAGGTTCTTTTTTCCGAGTGACTAGACTTCATTGGAGATACAATCAGCTTATTGTTGATCATAACATTTAACATGATTTATTTTGAACTTTAAAACTAATCTATTTCACCAAATTCTGCCAAAACCTATGGATTGAAGGTAAATGGGCTTCATTTTCACATACTGTTGACTATACTAGACATATGTTTTACATTATTTCTTGATTGGTATCCGGATTGTTGGATAATAATGTGATAAATTTATCCAGTTTGATATTTCATAATACTATATAAATTTCAATAAAATTTAATCCTTTCTATAGATTTATTATATTCCATGAATGTTGTTATAAATTTATTCTAGAAGAAATTGATGTTCTTGTATATAGAGGTCCATTGAGTGGTGTTCCATGGAAATCGGGATTTTCACATTGGAAGTGGGCCTATTGAGACTATTTTATCAAAATCTATGGAGTCGTCATTTGGATCAGTAGTGGTGTAGATAATAAATATTTATATTTTTTCAAGGAATATCCTAATGGGTTTAGGTAATAGGTTTTGATCATACCCCCTCATCATGACATCAGATTTGAGATAGAGTTGAAACGTGGTGTTTCTTAAATTTTGATGGATCCTTATTGGATAAACCCTTTTCTGTTATTATAGATAAGTATTTATATTTTCAATTTGATATAGAAAGGTTTTATTTTCCCTAACATGTTATCATGAAGATATTCTCTATAAAGGAAGATGGTTTTTGAGGATTTTCATACAGTATTAGAGGTTTAATTAGGTAAGGGATATGGATCAATACCCTTATCCAAAGATAAATTATTTTTATGAAACGTTAAAGGTATCCAACTAGTTTTTGAGGACTATTTTGGGATTTTTGTATCATTAGATGACATTAAAGGAGTAGTATATACCAAATACTACTTTTGAGTGTTCATAGTATTGCAATTCTATGTTACAAATACCATAATAAATTTTTTGGGGAAAATATTATCCATGATCCATAATTTTATAGATTATATTATGTTGTTATTAATTGAAAACAAACTCATATAATAAAATATTGATGATCACATTGGGAACCAATAATTTTTTTATTTGATATTTTACATAATAAAATCTATAAAATATTTAACAAGTTATTGATTTGGATATGGGATGTAAAATTACATAGTTATGTGGTTTCTCAATAGGGAGTATTAGTTGACACCTAAAAAAACGATGTGGTTATTTCTGATGTATACCTAAGAAGGTGGATGAGAATAGAATTTTTCTAGGTATTTGATTAAATTTAATGTATTTTTTTATTTGATTTATCTCTGATAACATCTATATCCACTTCTACGACCATGTGGTCCTAGGACATCTATTGGATTGATCAGTTTTTGGTGGCCTTTGAATACTAAAAATTTAAGGTGATGAATTTCTCAATGCTTCAGTTTCCAGGGATAAAAGTCATTTTTGAGGCCTTTTATACTGAATTTTATATCATTTTATGTTATATCTTAATACAATAGTGGGTTTTTATCTCTTATGTAAGGGTAAAATTAGTAAAAAAATAAGCGAGGGTGAATTACCATCATTTGTTTTAAACTGATATAACAAAATTAAATGTTATTCTCATGAAAAAATCAATTTATGAAGGAAAAAATTAATGTAAAGAGGATAACATGGCATTTAAATTTTGAAAATTTAATTGTAAAAATTTTATAAAGGAGTTCAACAATATATTAATAATTATCCCCTATTTTTTATCCCCTCAATAATTCTTGAGAGGGTTATATTTAACCTTTTTATTTAATGGAAACCATAAATGAAAGATGAAAAAATGAATCTCATATTTTTAATAGAAACTAAGAAACAAAGAAGACCCTTGGTTTTAAGGAAAACAAGAATCTAATAACACTTACTTTAAAAATAGTGATCACCAAAATAATAATATAATGAATATAAATGGTTTTTCATAGTGCTTTTATAGATAACTCTATACTCTCTATATGATATTATGAATATTAAAGATGAAGATATAGAGAGAGAAGATAGAAGATGATCCATTAATAATTATAATAAGGGAACAATTGGATTTAAAATAATATCCATGAAATAATTGAAGAAGTTGAATCTTGATTCAATTTGATGAGTAGAAATCTAATTTAACTTTTATATGTTCATCATGGATTGATCAAGAATTGTTCATTGTAAATAGGTTTTCAAAGATGTCGTTGGATGATATAAAATCCTCCCATGATGTCTATTTCTAACCTTCATATTTTATAGATGAACATTTTATAACCTATGAGGAAATATTAATATGAAAAGATATAAAATATAAATTAAATATCATTATCCATGAAAGCATATGTATCCCAATCTAATCAAGAACCTTATATTCTTTTTAACCCATTCCATTTATAAAAGTTATATTCCAACATTTTTTCAAATGAATCTTTTATCATATTTCATTATGATTAAGCTTTAAAACATTTGAACGTAAATATAAAATATTTTCAAAATAAATAAATATATAAAATGTCAAACATATGAAAGAATAGATAAGAAAATAACTACATGATTGTCATTAATATCACCCTTAAAAATATTAAAACATTCTAAACCCATGGGGTTTGTAAATATATAAAATAATTAAGGATATGCGATAATATATTATAAAATTAAATATCCTTTCAGAAAGTGGTCTCTAAAATAATGATATTGAATATTAAAGTTATTTGTGTGCCTTTTTTGAATATGATTTCTAGAGATTCTTATGGAACTAGAACTATCAAATTTTATTAGAACATTAAGATATTTTAGCCAAAAATATAATAATGTTTTTCAAACCATATTGTTTCTTTGAAAATAACCCCTATGGATATATATTACACTATATATTTAGAAAAAATATATTTAATGTTTTTTAACTACTCCAAGATATTGTGGAAATTCTATTAAAGTGATAAGTCCTGCATGTATTTTTTATATCTAGTTAACAATTTCCAAAAATTTTAGTATAAAAAAATTAAATATAAACAATGGATTCATTAAGATAAAATAATCCATGTTTTTAGAACCTTTTAAATAAATTAAAAATCATTTTAAGATATTTTAAATTTTATTCATTTGGAATGGATTGAAAACTATCACGAATACAAACACTAAACATAATGTTTAATTGGGTCACAGTATGGTAAATAATACCCATAATAATAGTTCTATAAATATTATTGTCATCTAGTTTTTAAAATTCATCCAATGGTAGATAATATGAAATACCCATAGGTTTATTAATATTCTTAGCTCAATATATACAAAAACATATTTTATGCTCATTAGTTTATTTTTTTGGATTAGAAAATTTCCCTAACTTATTTTAGATATTTAAAAACCAATATATTATTTCCTCTCACCAATATAAATCATTTCAAATTATTTTCTTATTATATTTTAAAATTAATTAAAAATTTATTCACTAGTTTATTAAAAAATTACATAATTTATATATTTTTTAATGATTAAAATACTTTTTAATAACTTCCTAAAACTGATTTTTTATTTTATTTTCACATTTTTCAATATTTTCAACAAAAGAATAATTTTTAACATTTGATACAAAGCATAAGGGGATTATTTTAAACCATATAAATACATGGTTAACTTTATAAAATAATTTTTAAATTTTTCAGTTTCATAATAGGGTGGGTTTTTCACAAAAAATATTCAGTAATGGAAAATTTTAAAAATTAACATTTAACCTCCATTTCATTTTTTTTAAATTTTGATGTGTGGTGAATGCTGATAAAATTCTTATGGATTCCATAAAATCAACAGTTTTGATGGTTTCATCATAATCAATTCATTGTTATTTATTATATCCTTTGGATATAATTCAATTTTTTCCATGTGTGATGTTCCCTTTCCCATTTGAAATATTTATAAAGATCTATTTTTCACCAAAATTGGGATGATCGTTATGTCTTTCAGCAAGATATGAAACATTATTTAATTGAAATTAGTTTATCCCTTATTTCATAGTAGGAACCGAAATTTTCAGCATTAATAGATTTCTCATGTTATTGAGCTCCAACAAAATAAATAGAATGAAAATTCCCAAAATCTTTAAAACAAAATATCTAGTGTGAGTATCATCTTGTAAATCACATAGAATTTTTTCCAAGGGATGGTATTTAAATTTTATAAAAGATTTAATTAAATGACTAGAAGAATATTGAAATTTGATAGAATCATTTGGAGAATATAAATAATTTAAATAAAATGGTTCATGGTTTACTAGAATGCCTAAAAATTGGGATTACAGTTTATGGTGAGTTTCCACATCTTTGAAATGAATGGATTATTCAAATATTTTATTGTTTTATTGAATGGTCAGTAGAATTTATTTGAGTTATAGTACATAATAAATATTCTGTAATCACATTTGGACCAATTTTCCTTATTGTTTCTTTAAATTTAATAACATAATATTGACATTTATAAAATTTGAAAAATAAAACATTCATAATTTTATTTTATCAAGCATGAAAAATGGTATTTTTGAGAAAGGGTCTTATGAGAACATGATTTTTGATATAACAAGAGGTATTGAATGAATTGAACCAAAACTATTGTGGGTGTATTGAATTTTTCAAGGTGGGTCTTGATATTTCCAAAATATTTCAATTCCTTCTTTCAAAAACAATGTTTTTTGAGGTGTTTTATGAGTGAAAAAATTAGGATTATAACCTTTTAATAAGAAAACAACGTCAATTTTTTTTAAAAACCCTCCTCTATGATCACATTGAATATAAATTATTTTTTATCATTTTTTATTTTTGACCATCTTGGTAATTGAAAAGATGAATTTAAACGCCTCATTTGTGTGTTCTAACAGAAAATCATAAATGAATCTTGTATAATCATGAAGAATAACAATAGAATATGATATACCTCAAATAATTTCAAATTGACGTAGTCCAAAAAGATCATGGTGATAAATTTAAATGGATTTATAGTAAGATATATATTATTTAGTAATAAAGAAATATTTTTGTTTCTTACTAATTTGGAAATGTTCACAAACAACAATGTCTTTGAAATGAAATTTTTCTAATTCTTATATGAGATGTTTTCAGTCGAGCTTAACCATTGTGTGAATATGTGATGTAGTGAGCTTTGAATCTATGAAAAATCTACAACTCACTATGTAAAATTATAAAACATTTAATATTTTGATAAGAATGATATTCTTATCAATAATATAAACTTTTTAAAATAGTGGTAAAAAGCATTTCCACTTAAAATATAAAACATTTATAAAATAATTTGTGAAATATATTTTAAAACCATTTTCAAACATTTTTAAAATTATGAGAAAATTTTGATTCAAAATATCAAAATAATAAAACATATTTTATTAATTTGTAATTCTTAAAATCTATTATACCTATATCAATGAATTTACTTATTGATTCTTCATCAAAATTCACAGATCACCCAACAATTGTTTTCAAGGTCATTAAATTAAAAGGGGTCACCACACATGTGTTGTGATAATACAATATACATTACAACTTATAATTTTTTGAATTACTCTTTCTACATTTCTTCAATATTATTAATAATTTAACATTTTAGTAGCTAAAATTTGGGTCCACAAATGTCATCATAGATGGATTTTCAAACTATGATTTGTTTTGAATAATATTTTTGAGATGAAGTATGAGAAAAAAATATACATAATTTACATTATATAATTTCATTCAATTTTTAATTACATTCATAAATTATAGGAAAATTTCCAAAATCATAATTACAAAACTTATCTTGAGATATATCCTTTATGAAAGAAGCACTTTTTGAAGAAAATTCATTATACAAAAAACCAAATCAAAAATATTTTTTTAAATGAAATTTTTAACAGAAAATTTCATATTAATTATTTTCTCATTAGGTTAATTTCATGATAGATTTAATGATAAAATTTATAGTCAATTTTAACTCTTTCATGTTTATTTGATCATTCAATTTTATCAATAATTAATTTCTTTATTATGAATTAATCATCTTCCTCGATAACTTAGTCATAATTAGTATATTTATCTTCTTAAAATGATGTCACATAAAAAACCTTCTTAAATTTTATCATGATCATTTTAGGATACTTATATATTTAGTTATCTGAATAATATGAGGATGGAAAAAAAAGGTAAAAGAAGATTAGTTTGAGTTTACTTCATTATTAAATATTACTTCACCGATGAGATACATATTTCATTCATCATATAACAATATTGAGTAGAGAAAAATATTTACTTCACTTGATTTTTAAAGTTTTAAGACCTTATTAGTTTTATTCTTCTTCTCCTTTTTTAATTTTTGATAAATATGTATTGCATCAATATGTGTTTCTTTTTTACGTTAGAATCATGTTATATGTTGTTAACATTGTTCATATTCAATTTTCAGAATGAAATTATGATTTAATTATTTTGAATAATTTCTTCATCTTCTTATATTAATGAGTAATTTCCTCAATATAATAATTTTTTTCATTGATTTTCTTAAAATTAATCTTATTTTTATCCTTGAATAATTCATTTTCTATATCACCTTGTCTCTTAATTGTGAACTTGTATGTCATTATGGATCTATATATCTAATATAATGGTTTGTTTTTTTATTTTTATTCATATATTTACTTAACATTATGTGTCTAATTTCATATTAAAACTAAAATAATTTTCTTAACTGAAATTTCTTCAGTAAGAGTTTCACTAGGATACATTTTACCATTGAATTTAATGGTAATGTACAAAAACATTTCTATAATTTATTTTCTAGTATACAATCTAAAACACTCAAAACCTTTTGTAAACTTATCATGTATATTATTATTTACTTTATTTTTTCCATTATGAGTATCATCTAATAGTTTTAATATTTCTTGATCTGTTTTAAATATAGATTTAATATTAAACTCATTTTGGTCTAAACCGTTATATGGGGCATTCATATCTTTATCATATTTTTCAATATATGTAATATCTATGTTAGTCCATATTTAATATTTTTCACTTGTAGGAATATAACCATGCATAAAAATTGTACAAACATGAAAACTAATAGATCTAGGAAAGTGTAACATATTCTTCTACAAAAAATATACTTTGAACCATCAAAATAAGGTATTTTCCCCAAATATCTCCAATCATAAGTAACATGGGTATTTTAAAAATATGAAATCTTATAAAAAGATGCAACATTGAAATTTTTTTAGATATTAAAAACCGTTTTTTTTAAAAACTAACATTTTGAGGATATAATAAAGATAACATTTGATTTTAAATATATGTTGGTTTAATATTTCAAGAGGGGAGTGAGATTACTTCAAAATATTTAATTATAATTCTATAAAATAAAACATATTATTAGGTAAGAAATAAAACTAGGAGTGGAACAATATATGTATAATAATATTATAATAATTAAAACTTTAATAAAAAAATAAAATTTGAAAATTAAAAAGAATCATCTTGGTTAAGGAGTTCAAAAATAGCTCAAGAATGATCCAATAAATCTCATCCATTAAATAATAATTTATGGGGTTGTATTTCTCACATGGTTTTAATAGATACCATTAAACCAAGAAGAAAATAGTAATCCCATGCTTTTAATCGAAACTAAGAACCCAAGAAGACCCTTGGTTTTAATGGAAACCAATAATCAAAGAACCCTCAACCTAGTGGAAGTGATTTCCTAAAGAAATAGATGAATAAGGTAATGGTATATTTTTACAATACCATTACAATGAACTGAACGATCTATAGAATATATAGAGACTATAAAATATAAAGATAGTGTGGGAGAGAATATGGAATATGAGTCCTTAAAAATAAAAAATAGAGAGTAATGAGTTTAATTGGAATAGGCTAGATAGAATTGAAGAAGAAGAATATTGACTGCCTTTGAACATAAAAAATAAATGTTCACGTGTATAATATCATCCTGGATAAATGAATAATAGTTTGGTGGTAATAGGTTTTAATATATGTAGTTAGTTGAGATCCACGAATCCCTTGATGATTATTTGCAGCCTTAATACGTTTGGGATTGACCTTTAGTTATTTTATGATTTTAATGAACCAAATAAATTTTTTTAAACCAATAAATTAATTTGAATTTAATATTATGGATCTATAATTTCTTTGGCATGGAAAACAGTTGTTTCATGGAAGAGGCCTTTTCAGTGTCAAGATTCAGACTATGTTTTTATATATTTTTGGATAAATTTTTTGAATTCATTGATTATGAGGTAGATATGACATTAAATATATGTAGTGTTTTGAATTAATCATGCATATAAAAATAGTTTTCAATTTTATAATTTTATAAATATCATATTAACATGTTAAATACACATTTTTTCTAACCATTCTTGGAAGTGATGAAAAATCAAACATGACATTTATTGAGGCGGTATACTGTATATACAGATGAAAATGCATTTGTGTTGTGAATGGTTTTGGTATAAGGTAGAAAATGGATATTAAATGGGTGAAACAAAATGTAAAAATATTAATAATACTGATGTTATAACATTTTCATGGATAGAATATATTTTTTTTGGTAGTATAGTAATGTAATTAAGCAAGATCATTTCATAATAGTACTCTCTCTTTGGATGTCTTCCCATAGGTAACATATTCATTCTCATTATCATTGTAATTTGGAAGGCCAAGAGATTATATGATGTGGAGAAATAGATTATAATTTAATAGGTATGATTTTTTGTATTTATAATTATTTATAATGAGTGGATAAATGGGTTCGTGAGACTAGTATTTATAAGTGAGAGTAGTAACATTTTTATAATAATATAAAAGGGTTATTAGATATTTACAGAATTTGGATTAAGTAATGACAGAATAGTGGATTGGGTGAATGGTTATGGTATATAATATCTCAATAATTCATTTTAACACATGTTTTTATCATGTATTAATTATATCCCACTCAGTTAAACTCATTTTACCTCAATTTATCTTTGCTCTGATAACTCCATTTTTAACCTCAGTAAAAACAATTTACAAATGTAAATTAAAATAACCTCATTTACTAAATTATAAATTATAATTTAAAATATGGAGAAATTATTATTATAATAAAAATATACATGTAATAAAAAATAAATTTTTTCAAGCATTACATGTCAACACTATTTAAAAAAAAATGTATTTCTAAGAATAAAATGATGGTTTATGATAAAAATATAAATGTTATAGATTAAAAATTACATTATTTTAATAATTATTCAAAAAATAAGTTTTTTTTCTTCAAAATCCATCCAAAAAATAATTTAACATTTTTAAAACTTTATTAAATGAGAAGGGTGAAAATAGTTTTTATTATAATAAAATATTACATAACTTCCAAAATGATGATCATGATTTTTCTAAATGAAACATATTTTTTTAAATAAATCATATTACACATTAAATAAATTTTGTTTGATGAAAAACAGTTTATAATATTTAAATTGATACAAAATTTATTATAATGTCATAAGATAAATAATAATCACAAAAACTATTTTTTTTATTAATCACCTAAAAAACTAATTTTTGAAAAAAATCCCTAATATTCAACCAAATATAATTTTAAAATTTAGAATTCAAAATTGACATTAATTTTAAAAAATAAATTTTAAAAAGTGATTTAAATTATTTTTAATATAAAATATCATAATAATAAAGAAATTTATATGCATTAAATGATAGTTGTATTAACATATATCATTTATTTTTTATTATTTTTTATGTAAATATAAAATATAAAATATATTAATGATTACATGTTTTAATAATAAAATTTTATATTTACATAACAACTTATGATCCCCTTTAAAACTTATGTATAAGATAATATCAAGTGACATTCGTAGGTGAATATTCTTCTAGCACATATCACTTGGTTATTTAAATGAGTTTGAACATCTCTCGAAGAAATAATTTCCCATACCACAATTTTTGCATATTGACTTGGGATCATTGAAGAAAAAACCCTAGGGATGATACCTTCTTTAAAGTAATAGATTGATTATATTTATAAGGAAAACACCCCTACCTAACAATATTTATTTTAGGTCTCATAATATGGAAACATTTATTTATACCTATTAATTTATTGGTTATATTATAAGTATTAAATTTAATTATGTTATTAAAAAGTGTCATAATTTGATTTTAGTTCATTGTTAGGTGTAAATAAATCTTTCAAAGATATTAACATTTAGGGAAAATATATAAATAAAAATATAAGGTTATTACATTATCCCCCTTAAATATATTCAGTTCACACAATTTTAATCATTACTTACTAATAAAATTGTTAATTGTATATAAAAGGTATTAATAACTCAACATATAATTTTAAATGAGGTTTATACTTTAAAATCATAGGTACATATAGAAAAATATCATTTCCCTTAATCAAGTTAACCAATTTATTTATATTTCCTTAAAAACATATTTCTCTATTCCCTCCATTTAATACAAAAATAATCTTATTATTCCTTTAAAAATTCCACCTATGTATTTATTCCCACACTTTTTAATATATAGGAAATTTAATATTCATTCCATTATCATATCTATCACCAGAGCATCCATGAGAATCTATATTTCTATTCTTTGTTGTGTTTTATAATTCAATAATTTTCAAATTTTTAATTATAATTCATGATATCTATTTTGGAATATTGATATGATTTATCACTCAATATATTATAACATTTGGGTTCTCATATGTAAATTCTTCGAATTTTACATCACACCTATCATCGACATAGTTCGTTTGGGATTAAAAAATTTCTAAAATGAAATGTTTAATAATGATAATACTTAAATTATTTAATTCAATAGAAGAATAATGAGAATTGAAGAAATAATTCATAAATGATTTGAATATAATTACTCATTAATCTCTAGTATTCACTATGGGTTATCCATGGAAATTTCCTCTTTGATAACAAAACCTAAATATATTAAAACCCTTTATAATGGTTCATAAGGACCATGTGAATGATCAAATCATATTCGATATGATTTTCTAGCTAGTTTTTTAGTCTTAATCCCACTAATCAAAAACCTATCAAAGATCAAGTTGATACTCAACTAGCATTTTCATGTTGATTAACCTTGGGTGAATTTGTTCAACAATCACATCCACTTTACAGTATACTTATAGGAATATAATATTTGGAAGACCGCACACTCAATATTATATTAATATTTAATATGTTTTCACATACAAATACTTATCAATAGGTCTTTCCCAAAATCTATCTTATCAAAATTCTAATATAAAATCAAATAGTCAATATTACCTCAACTAACCTAAATGGTTATCTATACCTTGGAAATTATTATACCCCTTAACTTATCAACCATTGATGAAATTTTTGACACTTTAATTATCCTTAAATGATAAAAAAAACTTGTAAAGTTATCTAAACCATTCTATAAGACAAACTATAATATCCTAGATTCAAATATCCATTAATTACATGATTTTTATAAAGTATTAAATTACAAACACTGTGATTCCCTTTTGGTTTATATTTTTAAATAACTAGAAAAAACACTCACTAATAAATTATATGTCTTTTTTAACTAATGGATATTTTTTCTACTATATAATAAAATATTTAATCCTTAAAAATATTTAAAATATCCCATAAATTATTCACAAAATATAATCATTTAGAAATACCATAAACATTTCATTTGTTCATAACAATGGGAAATGTAAATATAAAAACATTTGATGTAAAATGCTCTGTGGGAGAAAAATCAAAGTAAATCCTGGTGGTGAGGAAAACCTATTTTTTATGAGTCTTACCACGATATCATAAATTTAATGATCATTATGAGGGAACACATGTCATAATAGAATTATATAATAAGATTATGAAATCATAAATACGATGAAAAAATATAAAGCACCACGTCGTAAGCGTACGTCAAGTCCCACAACTAAGATAACATAATATAGTGTTATATGATAACTGATCATACAATGTGCATGGTATCACATGAGATCAAAACATTTCCCAATGCATTTTAGGGATATATAATTCTAGGAGACCCTATCACATAATGAAAATTATTTATACATGTGTCATATAATTTTAATCATCACATCATAAAACCCAAGGCAATAAAATGAATTTATAAACTTTTCAAATGGTATCCTATAACGAAACATTTATAAAACCATCAATAATCATAAAATGACAATACTAGGTAAACTAAAATTAAATCTAATTATATTAAGTATGTTTTTCTTTGTAAAACCCTTAAATAAATATAACAATGCATATGATAATCAAACGATATAGAAAAAGGGTATATGATCAAGTGATTGATTTACCTAGTCAATCAATATATGCTCATCTGGGTGAACATCCATCAATGAAATTAATGAAATATAGAGTATTCGTAGTGAAAAGGAATTTAAAAAAAATCATGTCTATATATGTTGGATGTTAAGGTAAGAGAAAATAAGTAATGGATTAATTCACATATAGAGATTTCATATCATGTACATGTACGAACATGGATAAATAAATAAATGGTATATGGAGAATACATTTATAAAAACACTATAAACTCACTTTAAAGTGAAATAATAAATAACATTGTTCCTTTGAAATATTTTAAAAATAAATTTAATAGAATAAAAATATAATTTATATTATAATATATTAAAATATTATGGATTAACCCTCAAAAAAATTAAAATTCAAGAAGGAAAAAATCTTCTCCTGAAAAATACATTAAAAGTGAATATTCATTTCGTTTTTCATAAATAAAGTGAAATTGATGAAGTAAAAAGTGTCTTTCAAAATTTAATTTCAAATTTATGTTCGTAAAAATATTTAAAAAGATAACCACTGATAAATTTATTATAATAAAGTTATAGAAGATGAAACATTTAGTTTAATATAAAATATCATTATGTATAATGATTTTATAATATTTTAATTGAACTTATTAACAAAAACCCACAGCGTGAAAAATATTAATACAATTTTATTTTGAAAATATATAAATATAATTATGAATATCATAGAGTTTAAAATATATTATTGTTTTAAATAGGATTTTAAATTAATGGTGGGAAAAAATATGGATATGTAAGAGAAATAACTATTTGAATGGATGTGAATCATTCTTTTCAATGAAATATTGTTAAAAGAGAAAAATAAAAACATTAAAATATTTATTTGAAAATAATTTTTATGTAGAGAAAAAATATAAAATATAAAATATAAAATATATGTGGTAAAAAATAAGCATGAAAGTGTAGAAACAATGATTATAGTTTTTAACCAAATGAAATCGAATCGAGTGGACTAAAACCTTTTCTGACATAAGTAACTTTTATATAAAATAATATGAGAGTAGGATCATGATATAGAATTCTAAATCCCATAATTATTTTTTAAAATTAATAATATAATCCCATAGGTTAATAATTACACCATGTAAATGAAATATTTTTCCACAATTTGAAATACATCTTAGTAAGGGGAAACATAGAAAGATAACCCTTACATTATATTCATGGTTTGTTGAACACACTATATCCTCATATATATATATATATAAACTCCCTTAAAACTAGTTTAGAAAATTATCCATGTCTATTAATTTTATATTTCTAGCTTATAAGTATCTATTATACATTTACTAGTTAATTAGTTCATTTCAACCATTAGGTGTTAATAATTATTGTTTTTTAAGACATGCAATGTAATGGTGATATTGATGCAAAATATTTGATTATGATTTCATAATAAATTTATCATATAATGTAATATAATAGATTGTTTATAATTTTTTATAAATTTAAGATTTTGTTATATGAAATGTTTTGTTATAGTACTTTGTGATGGAATCGATGGAATGTTTTTTTAGTGTTTTTTAATTATTGAAAGGTGGTATCTTATTAATGGGTTACATATTAATTTTACCATTCCATAAAAAGGAAATTAGTATATTGTTATTATCATGTATCATTATAAATTAGTTTCCTACAGTCATTGAGGATAAATATTTACAGCATCATTCATATAGGTGGTTAAACCCACAAAAAAGAACATCCTATAATTAGTGGGTGATTGTCATTATAAAAGTTAATATTTTGTAATAATATTATTTTTATAGAATCATAATGATATTATTTATATGTTTTAGGTTGGTAATTCTAAATTTATGAGTTTTAGAATTAAGAACTAGAGATATGGAAGATGAAATATGTCAATTCATCGAAGTAGTAGTCCACAAATACCCACAAGTAACACATTCACATTTATGATATGGGAGGAATATAGGTATTTTTTGAAATTTATTTATCTTCATGTAGTTATAATTATTATATTAATCTCTTAAATACCCATTTTTAACCAATAATTCATGTAAGTTGTAACACCCTATTATGGGATTCCATAACGGTTCTTAAGTGGGTGGTACCACATCACCTCAGTCATGCCTCACAGTTTTCTAGAGTGTTCTGATTAGAAGTTAGTAAATAACATAGTTGTGTAATGAATATTACATTTAAAATGATCATTGAGGGTCATGCCTAAATTTACTAAAATGTTATTATAGCCCATCTGTGTAATGAACACTACCACAGTAGCATCGAGATGAGTCATTACATTATTACATTGTCATAGAAACATGTTTCAAAACACAAAGTACTTAAAATTTTAGTAGTTTTGGAAGACCATATTACGAACAGTAGGTATATTTTTCCTTGGTAAAATAAAATAAATGCAAAAAATTCATATAATATTTGATAATAATTCAAATAATTCATCTTCATATCCTAGTAAAAGTAAATATAATAAGTGTGATCTCATATTCTCCATAAGAGTAAATCATTTCGGTAGTTGTTAATAAATAAAGCGCAATCAAAATTCCAATGTAAAAAACTAAAACCCATGTCACTAAATTAATTAATTGATCATAATAATTTAGGAATAAGCGGTGATCATATAATTCCGTATAAATAATCACATGAGCATGAAACTGAACATCTGATATTCAAACTGATCAAATAATCAAATGGAATAATTGAATTCATAATGGCGGAATATATAAGGATGAATATATTAAAACATATCATCGAGGCTTCATGCCAGGTATATAGTATAGTGAAGGATTCATTCGATGAATCTAATACTATCAAGGTTTCATGTTAATAATCTATTTTAAGAAAGTATTCATTCTAATAATTTAATATATTCAAGTCCTTAAGACAAGAATCATATACTATTAGGTATTCATGTTAGTAATCTAATAAATGGGTAAGGCATCCTCTAAAACCATAACGAGTTAGTTTCATGAAACATAAAAATACATTTAGGGGTTCATTACTGATTCCCAAGCCTTGTACAATATTTCCAAAATATTCCTCATATATTGAATATTCAATTTAAATCATAAACAATGTTCCTTATCTAATATCCGTATTGAGCACAAGATACAAATTTATCAATATTTCCCAAAACAGTCATCTAACACTATGAGTGAACATTGTATTTTAATATGGTATAATATTTAGGATATAATAATATCCAACATAAAAAATATGGATGTTAAAAATAAACATAATTTCTATGGAAAATTATTGAAATTAAGATATTGCTTCATGATAAAGTTATCAATCATAAAAGAAAATGAGATTTTATGATAACAATTACCACATGTTAATTTTGGAGACAAAATTAATTGGGTAAGATCATTAAAATTGATAATTAAAATACCATTCATTATGAATGAATCATAATATTACACGAATAAAGAACCATATATACACCACATAAAAGTTAATTGCTGCATAAAAACAAATAAGTCTCAATGAAATATAAATTGAGATGAAATACCTTACTTCTTGAGTAACATTTAACTATTGAGATCTATGAAATAATGGAATAAATAAAAAATTTTAATATCATGAAATGAATGAGATTCATGAAATAACACGTCAAAGGGAAATAAATACACTACACAAATGAAACTAGTGGTTAATATGTCATAAGTCTCCTGGAAATAAAAGTGAGACTTGAAATCACCTGACCTCAAATTTCTTTTTGGGTGAAAAATATTTAGCCTCATATATAATATTATTTATAATTATATTAACATATAAAAGAACCATATTAATTTTTATTATGTCATATACAGTTTTTTATGAAATTTTATAACACTTCTACTAATATTCTTTCATAAGATTCATCATTTCAGGTGTAAATTACCTTGTTCATCGGGTTTGGTTTTATAATTAATTTCATGTTACTATTAATTATATCATTATTTAATCATTAAAATAATTTAAAAAACATGTTATCATTTTACATATTAAATATATTTGTATTTATAGTAATTCATACTTTTTTCATGTAGTAAATGAAATACACGGTTCACGGAGACTGTAGGTTGTGCATACGCATGAACACTATTTCCATATTATTTTTCATTAACAAAACTAACTAGTAAATGAAATATATGTGTATATTATAATTATAGTATCAAATTTATGTCATATATTTCAATAAAAGTTTTACACCCATCCATAATATAGTCCATGTAAAGCGTGATTGAATCACATCGCTTTGAGGAGGCGGCAGTCCAAATATCCACAAACAGTGTTATCGTATTCCCAAAAAATGAAACACCTGAGGTTACGTGTTATATATAAATTTCACAAAAAAAAGTAAATATAAATATCATATATATTATATATAAACAATAATTTAGTCACTATTTCCAACCATGAGTTGTGGTAATGGAAGAATGAACGACATTAGTCCGCAAGGTAGTAGTCTGCCATACACACGAACGATGACTGTGTATCCAATTTGATAGAAGTGTGTGAATGTGTAGGTAGTACACATAATAGAAATAATATAAGTATATTTAGGAAACTATTGTTACTATATAATAAAAATATAATAATAATTAATGTGTTGGATAAAGGAATAAAATGAAAGTGCTCGTTGATGAATGTAACCTCTTTTTCGAGTAAATCCTTTAGGTTTATACATATACATATAGATAGTTTTATTTCAAAATGAGGCTTATAAGATGACTTGAGGGATATTTTTATCTTATTTTTGTGGGGTTTGGATGATTCAGAATTATTGAGCGATGTGAATAAGTGAGGGGGTGAGTGTTATTTAATTGTTGAGAGGAGTGTCATTCTTGTAAATATAAAAATAAATACACTATTGGGAGTGCATCCTTTCATCATGTGCCTAAAAAACTGAAAAATAATGGATTTAATGGAATTTATGGTGGATAAAAACCTACACCACAAAAAAATAAGTTCATTTTTATAGCGTTGTTTCCTAACATCTTTGTGTACCCAATTTACAATTTTGGTTTTTATTAAACTATGTAGATTTTCTGTCTTAAGTATTTTATCCATTAAGAATAAAATAAAATTATAATTGATGTGTAATTTTTACTCTATGATTATAAATATAATATAAAATTTATAAAATAAAAATCCTTGGTTTTCAGAGATTATTTTTAACACAAGCGCAGGTAACATGAAAAAATACTACTCAAACCGTGCGTGCACTAATATAGTCATTTACTTATTAACAATAAATATATTCATTATAATATAATAATTGGTCCATTAATTGTACATATTCTATATTGATTGAAATATAAAAATTACTTAAATAAGATAGTATTTTTTGGAATTTTTAATCAGATAATAAAATATCATTTATTATAAATTAGTATTAATATCAATTTTCTCATTACCAATTTAATTTGAATTTAATCATATAAATACAGTTATATAAGTAAAATATATCAAGTCAAAAGGTATTTAAAAATATATATTTATTTAAAAAAATTTGGTATCACAATATTTCACCCAATTTTCTTCAATCTTTATATTTTTTGGGTTATTTATCATAGAAAATCATTACTTAAATTATTACTATACTGGTATTTATAAATATTATAAAATAATTATGTCCAATATAAAAACTAAATATATATTTTTATAATAAAAATAAATCATTTTTCTTTAAAAAAAATTATATAACAAAAAATATTATGTTTCTTCCAAATATAAATGCTTTTTAAATGTTAATGGTAAGGAATGTCCCTTTTTTGTCATTTTCCTTTATTAACATATTGTATTGGTAAAAATCAGGGCCTAGTGTCGACATAATAATATTATTTTATCCAATATGGTCTCTACTTGATATATTTCATAATAATGTTTTTGATATGTTTCTAGATCATGTGACCCCTTAAGATTAATGTTTAATCATTATGTAAAGTCATTTTCACCTTAATCTCTATAATTACCTTTATTTTCATTCACTAATATTTTTGGATAAACACTATTTAGATCCTATTAGAGATTATAAATTATTATTATTAAAAATATTTATTTCATTTTTTCAAATTCCAATCACATAATTGAAAAAATTAATCTAGAATTAATCTCACAGAAGGGATGAGACATCCAGTTTTTAAAGAAAAAATGTTCAAAAGTTAACTATGTTTTTATATGTAAATTAAATATAAAAATTGTTAATATGACATAAATTTTATTAATAAATTTATACTTAATCTAATAAATATTGAAAAATAATTAAAAATATAATTTAACACTGAATTATTTAGATAAAATATTTTTTTTCTAATAAAATTTTGTATTTTTCACTATTCATCAAAAAAATGAATATTCATAGAAAAAACAATAATTTAACCTAATTTAATTGTGATTTCCTGATTTCAATATAAAAATATTTTTTGAAATTTTATTTATAAATGTTTCAAAATTTATATTTAATATAATTTTTCCATAAAAAGACGATAAAACTACCTTTAGAAAGATACCGCATTTTAAGCGTACAATGAGACTTGTTATTATATTATTCCAATCAATTTTATTTGATGAATTCCAAAAATAGTTTATTGAATATAATATATATATATATATATATTATAAGGACCTAGCCTTAAACCTTACTTAATATTGAATTAAATGAATAATTCACATTGAAGATCTTTTCAGGTTTAGAGTTTTAGATAATTAGGAACATAACTATTACATCTCAAAAGATTACAAAGTAGACACTTATACTAAGTTTCAATAGAATAAAAACGCTTAAAAAACATGTCTAGTTCCAGGTTTTATATAGCATGACTTTCCCTTGATCCCATCCTTGACACTATTCCATATTAAGTCCTGTGAAAAACATTTCAAAAAAACTTGGGGTGAGCATAAAAAGCTTAGTAAAGGATACACAAAGAATGAAAACTATTAGTTTATAAAAACAAAAAGTAAACCATGTATACTTTATCAATGTAATACTTTTCACCTTTATGAAGAAGTAAAAACTCTCCACTTAAAAAAAATTCATTACTTACCCTTTTGTAACCAAAATATTACCATAAAACCCATATAAAGATCAAATAACATATAAAGGTAACTTGGGACATAAAATTACTTAAATGGAATAACCATACGGTCGACTTCCACACATATCACTTAATGGAATATCCATACGACCGACTTCCATACCCAATGCATTGGAGTTTATAACATAACCACCCATCCTGTTATTCATGGCACCACCCGAAATATGGTTTATCATGTAACCACCCGTCAAATGTCCAAGTACCATTATTAAATCATAACACATAAAACAAATATAATGGAAAGATAACATTTCCACACTTTGATCACAATATATCACTAAATTATATTGAGATAACAAATCCATTATAATAAAACTATTCAATACCAAAATACATAAAACAGTATATGGTATTTATTTCATTTAAAAAAACATTATGGCTTGTTGAGGAAGTCAAAGAACAAATAATACTCGCGGCGGCGGAAAAGGTCGTTGTCACCGTGTACGTTAAAAGAAACATTATTTTTTTTTCTTTTAGTAAAATGCTTCGTATAAAAAGATACCTTTTGAATAAAATTAATAGTCAAAGGGGTTTATACACCGTATAAAATAAAGTTGGGTATAAAACGAAATATGCCTCAATGAAAGAAGATTGAGACGAAGTCCCTTACCTCGGGTCCGACTTGACTCGATCGTTCCTTAACATCCTGAATAATAAAATTGAGTTAATTTCTACTTTCTTAAGAACTTTTTTCAAGTTCATTATTCCTTTTATATCACTTATTTCCATGATATAAACATTATGTAATCATTGATGTTAATAATGTTTGTTTTGTCGATATTTGGTTCTTAAGTCAAAAGTGGACTTCTTACAATTACATGTTGTTCATGTGTTCAAAGGTTCATTATATACAGAATGATATTCATGATTTGGATATAATATATATCCAGCATATACATGTATTTATAATATTACATAATCATTCAGAGGTAAGAAATGAAATGCACCGTTCATGGAGACGGTAAGTCGTACGTACGCATGAACGCTACTTTCATTTCTATGTCATATTAATGGAATTAAAACTAAATGAGAGATATGTATATTTTAATTCCAGAATTATATTAATCATTTAGATGTAACATACATCATATATATCCATTATATATATGTACTTATAATAGTACATTACATTTGGTGATAAGAAATGAAATGCACCCTTCATGGAGACGGTAAGCCGTACGTACGCATGAACGCTACTTTCATTTATATCTCATAATTTAATGGAAATAAATAATAATTATATAAAGGAATATTATAATTACATTATAAAATCATATATAATAACTTTAACTCCATACTTGATACGTCCCACATATGGCATTAGCGAATCAAATCACTTTGAGGGGGCGGTAGTCCGCACTTCCTAAAATGAAGATATCGCGTATACCCATAATGGAAACCATAAAGGTATGCCATAAATGAAAAATACAGAAGCTTAAGGAAAAACTAGACATATTATATATCATATATAAATATAGTGATATCTTAATGGCCACCTTTGAAGGTGTTAAAATAATATTGAACAATCATCGTTTCGTGAGGTAGAAATTCACCATCAACGGAAGCAGTATGTTCTTTAACCATTAGATGTAGGTGTGTGTAAGTGTATCTCGAATCCATCATATAAAAACATCCTAGTATATTGGAGATACTGGATTTGTTACAAAAGAAATGAATAAAAAGAGTTTAGGGGGTTGGAGAAGCAAAATAAAACAAAAGAACACAAGTGAAGACATTACCTTAAAATCGGGTAACTCTCTTTGATTTGAGCTCAAAGGATACCTTGGGAAGACTTCTGCCCAAAGTGTGGCTTCTAGGAGTAATAGAGGGATGTGGAAAGTCAAAATGAGCAGATCTTGGCAGAACCAAAGGCTTGAGAGGTGTGGGCAAAGAGGTAGAGGTGGGGGCCTTTTATAAGAGGAGAGGAGGGGCACTCTTGGAAAGTTAGGAAAAGATACTTTATTATAAAATTAATTTCGAAACAAAGGGTCCTACAATTATATATTTAGAAGATAAGGTGATAATATTTCTAAATCCACCCATCCAATAGGTTTTTGACATGTGTAGGTCTTAGATTTTATACTATCTTTTCATTTTATTTAAATCGTTAAATAATGAGGTAATCGTTGCATCATCATGATGTCATAAATAATTTAATTTATTTAATGTCTAAAAATCATGAAAAAAATACTATGATGTATGAAATATTTTTATCTATCCAATGAATATTTATAGTATAACATATGACTTGTATAACCCCTTTTAAAAAGTGTTTTACAAAAACTACTCATGTTTGTGACATTTTAATTTTAACATTAAATAAAAAGTTATTAATGTAATTTTCCTACCAAAGTGGCTGCATGGAGTCCCCAAGTTGACCCATGGATTATATTGGTCTGCAATGACACATCCAATAAGGTTAGTACATGTTTCAAGTTTATTTTATATTATTAAAACATTATTTTTACCTTAAACTACACTAATTACCTCTAATCGTGATTTAAAACTTAAAAGTTACTATTCACCAAAAAATTATTTTAATCTCATTGAAGCACATTTTTCTTCTTAATTACAACCACGTATGTAGGATTTTTGAAATTCAAAACACAGAGGTGGTAAAATTTCATTTAAACGAAAAATCAGTTTTTTAAGTACTACTTTGTGGTTTCACTATTCATCAAAAATTGAAGTTTTTCAAAAAAATACCAAAAATTCACCCTAAGCTATATTTGATATTCCGAATTCAAAAATGATGTCTATTTTACAAAATTTAAAACATATAAGTTTCATTAATTAATTTAATAATTAATTTATGCTGTCAGAGCAAATAGCGTTTGTTTTATGAAACAATAAGTATCAAAAGATTGACACCAGTTTAAGTCCAATTTCAAAGTGAAATTAATTCCAATGACAACTATTGGATTAAATGTTAAAAATATATTCTAATTGAACTTTAAAACAAATTCAAAATATAATCTAATCATATAAATAAATTAGATTAAAAAGAGGTTTTGAATTAAAATACAACATTTTTTACTATTCATTAAAAAATGAACTTTATCGGAAAAATACCAAAAATTTACACAAAGTAAATATTGATGTCCTGATTCTAAAGAAGACTTTTATTTGGTCCAATACAATGTATAAGAGTGACCAAAACTATATTTAATGATGCTTCTCTATCAAAAGGCGATAAGTGAGCCTTTAGTGAAAATTAGAGTATATATGCCTAAAATTGAATTATTTTCATATTTTAAGCCTTCATCTTTTATTGGGTAAATATAAAAACATTTAAAAAAACATATATATTAATATTTTAGTTATTTCTATTCATTTCCTCCAATACAATGGTTACGTGTTAACTGTCATTTAAAATAATATTATTTTATTACTAGTGTGCAACGTAAGATTTCAAAGAAACTCTTTGTTGCATATCGGGTACGCTATCGAACATAGAAACCCCTTTAAAGTAAAATTAATATTTAATTCACAGATATATGAAAATGATTTATTCTTTATTTACCTGGGATGTTACATCCTTCCCCCCTTTTGGGAATTGCGTCCTTGAAATTTTATTCACTTATCAAAATAAGTGGGGGTATTTATCCCTCATAGCATTTTCAGATTCCCATGTTGCCTCTTCAACCATATGGTTTTTCCACAAAACCTTTACCTGGTGAATTACCTTATTTCGCAACACTTTCTCTCTTCGGTTAAGAATCTAGACTGGTTGTTCTTCATAAGAGAGATTCTCTTCCAACTGAACTACCTCTAGGCTCAAAACATGAGATGAATCTGGCATATATACTTTCTCAACATCGAAACATGAAAAACATTGTGTACCTGAGATAAACTCGGAGGTAAGGCCATTCAGTAAGCAACTGATCCAACTTTCTCAAGAATTTCATATGGTCCAATAAACCTTGGACTCAGCTTTCCTTTCTCACCAAATCGCATCACACTTTTCCATGGGGAAACCTTGAGAAAAACATGATCACCTACCTTGAAAGATAGATCCTTCCTCTCGTTATCTGCATAACTTTTCTGTCTGCTCTGAGCTGTTCTCATGTGTTTCTGAATCAACTGAACTTTTTCTACCATTTCTTCTTCCAATTCTGGTCCCATCAGCTTCCTTTCACCCACTTCATCCCAAAAAGCTGGAGTTCGACACTACTTCCCATATAATGCCTCAAATGGTTCCATCTGTATACTGGAATGAAAACTGTTTTTATAAGAAAACTCAAAAAAAATAAAGATGGTGGTCCAAACATCCCTTATAATCCGTCGAACAATAACGTAGCATATCCTCCAAAGTCTAAATTTTTCGTTCTGACTGCCCATCTGATTGAGGATGAAAAGCTACTCTAAAATTTAATTCAGTACCCAACGACATCTGAAGGCTTTTCCAAAAGTTAGAAGTAAACCTGAGATCACGATCAGATATAATGGAGAGAGGAACTCCATGAAACCTGACTATCTCTGTATGATACAATCGAGAAAGTAGATCTAGAGAGAATGTATCTCGAATAGGAAGGAAATGAGTAGATTTAGTCAATCGAACAACAATAACCCATATTGCATTATTACCTCGAGATTTCCTCGATAATCCCAAAACAAAGTCCATGGATATATTTTCCCATTTCAACTCTGGAACTGGTAATGGATGAAGCATCCCTTTCGGTAACTGCCGCTCTACTTTAACCTGCAAACAAGTCAAACACTTCACAGTAAAATCAGCAATATCCCTTTTCATTCCATCCCACCTGTAATACTCTCGCAGGTCTCTGTACATCTTAGTACTTCCAGTATTAACTGAAAACAGAGAACTATGAGCTTCAGATAACAACTCTCTCTTCAAATGTTAATCACAAAGCACACACAATCTCTTCCCAAATCTCAAAACACAATCATTATCAATGTTGAATTTAGGCAACATACCCTTCTGAACCAGCTCTACCTTTTTTTGCAACTCACTATCTTACTTCTATGCTTTCTTAATTCTGTCTGATAGAGAAGATTTCATTGATACCTGAAACAAAACAGAAGGACATCCTGCACCAACAACTTCTATGACAAAGTTCATCAAATCAAAAACCAAAGGATCTCGTTCCAAACGTAGCATGGTTAATGAAGCATTACTTTTTCGACTCAAAGCATCATCCACTTTATTTTCTTTTCCCGGATGGTAATTAATTGTACAATCATAATCCTTGATTAATTCCAGCCATCTCCTCTATCTTATGTTCAATTCATTCTATGTGAATATATACTTTAATGTTTTTTGATCTGTATATATTTCACACTTTACTCCATACAAATGATGCCTCCAAATTTTTAGAGCAAAAACAACATCAGCTAATTCCGAATCATGTGTAAGGTAATTTACCTCATGAGTTTTTAACTAACGTGAAGCATATGCAATTACCTGATCATTCTACATAAGGACACATCCAAGTCCTTTCAATGAAGCATCACTGTATATAACAAACTAACCATTCCTAGAAGGATGTGCCAAAACTGGTGCATTCATCCATCTTTTTTTCAACTCCTGAAAACAATCATCACATTCTTTTGTCCAGATAAACATAACACCCTTCCAAGTTATCTTAGTCATTGGACTAGATAACCGTGAATATTTTTCAACAAAACTTCGGTAGTAACCTGCCAATCCAAGAAAACTACGGATCTCGGTTACATTTGTGGGTCTTGGCCATTCTTCAACAACTTTTGTTTTAGCAGGATCAATAGTTATGCCATTTTTTGAAATAATGTGACCAAGGAAAGAAATTTGTTGTATCCAAAAATCACACTTGATGAATTTTCCATACAGTTTATTTTCTTTTAAGGTTTGCTAGATAACCCTTAAATTACTTTAATTCTCTTCTTTACATTTAGAAAACATCGAAATATCATCAATAAACACAACCACCATTTATGACCTGATTCAACTGAGCCATCAGGGCAGTAAACTGCTCAATTCTGATTCCAACCATCTCTGGTTGCTGATTCGAAAGGTCATTATACTCTGTATGCCTTCCGAGAAAATCTTCTTTGTTTCCTCTATGGAAAACCATTCTTAACACAGAAATATCTTAGGAGAAGAAACATGGTAATCTTTAAATGCTATATCATTTCAATCATACCATAAATTAACTTATAATTTAACACTTTTATAACTCATAAAGTTGTCTAAACCGACCTCTGATACCAACTATAAGGCCCCAGTTTTAAACCTTACTTAATATTGAATTAAATGAATAATTCACATTGAGGATTTTTTCAGGTTTAGAGTTTTAGAGAATTAGAAACATAACTATTACATCTCAAAAGATTACAAATTAGACACTTCTACTAAGTTTCTATAGAATAAAAACTCTTAAAAAACATGTGTAGTTCCATGTTTTATATAGCATGACTTTCCCTTGATCCCATCCATGACCCTATTCCACATTAAGTCCCGTGAAAAACATTTCAAAAAAACTTGGGGTGAGCATAAAAAGCTCAGTAAGAGATACACAAATAATGAAAACTGTTAGTTTATCAAAAAAACAAGTAAACCATGTATACTTTATCAAAATAATACTTTTCACCTTTATAAAGAATTAAAAACTCTTCACTGAAAAAAAATCATTACTTACCCTTTTTTAACCAAAAAATTACCATAAAACCCTTATAAAGATCACATAACATATAAAGCTAACTTGGGACATAAACATTCTTAAATGGAATAACCATACAGTCGACTTCAACACATATCACTTAATAGAATAGCCATACGGCTGACTTCCATACCCAATGCATTGGAAGTTATAATGTAACCACCCATCCTGGTTTTCACGGCACCACCCAACATATGGTTTATCACGTAACCACCCGTCAAATGTTCAGGTACCATTATAAAATCACAATACATAAAACAAATATAATGGAAAGAAAACATTTCCACACTTTGATCACAATATATCACTTAAATATATTAACATAACAAATCCATTATAGAAAAATATTTTCAATACCAAAATACATAAAATAGTATATGGTATTTATTTCATTTTAAAAAAAACATTACGGCTTTTTGAGGAAGCGAAAGACCAAATAATACTCGCGGCGGCGGAAAAGGTCGTTGTCACCACGTATGTTAAAAGAAACATTCCTTTTTGTCGTTTAGTAAAACGCTTTGTATAAAAAGATTCCTTTTCAATAAAATTAAAAGTCAAAGGATTTTATACACCGTATAAAAGAAAGTTGTGTATAAAACGAAATATGCCTCCATGAAAGGAGATTGAGACGATATCCCTTACCTCGGGTCTGACTTGACTCGATCGTTCTTTAACATCCTAAATAATAAACTTGAGTTAATTTCCACTTGCTTAATAACCTTTTTCAAGTTCATTATGCTATTTATATCACTTGTTTCCATGTTATAAACATTATGTAATCATTTATGTTAATAATGTTTGTTTTTTCGATATTTGGTTCTTAAGTCGAAAGTGGACTTCTTACAATTACATGTTGTTCATGTGGTCAAAGGATCATTATATCCAGAATGATATTAATGATTTGGATATCATATATATCATATATATCCAGAATATACATGTATTTATAATATTACATAATCATTTAGAGGTAAGAAATGAAATTCACTATTCATAGTGACGGTAAGCCGTACGTACGCATGAACGCTACTTTCATTTCTATGTCATATTAATGGGATTAAAACTAAATGAGAGATATGTATATTTTAATTCCAGAATTATATTAATCATTTAGATGTAACATAGATCATATATATTCATTATATATATGTACTTATAATAGTACATTACATTTTGGGATAAGAAATGAAATGCACCGTTCATGGAGACAGTAAGCCGTACGTACGCATGAATGCTACTTTCATTTCTATCTCATAATTTAATGGAAATAAATAATAATGATATAAAGGTATATTATAATTCTAGTATAATATCATATATAATAACTTTAAATCCATCCTTTATACGTCCCTCATATGGCATTAACGAATCAAATCACTTTGAGGGGGCAGTAGTCCGCACTTCCTAAAATGAAGATATCGCGTATACCCATAATGGAAACAATAAAGGTATGCCATAAATGAAAAATATAGAAGATTAAGGAAAACATAAACATATTATATATCATATATAAATATAGTGACATCTTAATGGACACCTTTTAATGTGTTAAAAGAATATTGAACAATCATCGTTTCATGAGGCAGAAATTCACCATCCACCGAAACAGTATGTTCTTTAACCATTAGATGTAGGTGTGTGTAAGTGTAGCTCGAATAATTCTTATAAAAATATCCTTTTATATTGAAGATACTTTATTTGTTACAAAAGATATGAATAAAAAGAGTTTAGGTTGTTGGAGAAGTAAAATAAAACAAAAGAACACAAGTGAAGACATTACCTTAAAATCAGGTAACCCTCTTTGATTTGAGCTCAAATGCTTCCTTGGAAAGCCTTATTCCCAGAGTGAGGATTCTAGGAGTAAGAGAGGGATGTGGAGAGACAAAATGAGTAGATATTGGCAGAACCAAAAGGCTTTAGAGGTGTGGGTAAGGAGGTATAGGTGGGAGCCTTTTATAAGAGGAGAGGAGGGGCACTCTTGGAAAGTTAAGAATGATACGTTATTATAAAATGATTTTCGGATAAAAAGGGTCCCACAATTATATATTTATAGGATAAAGTGATAATAGTTCGAAATCCACCCATCAAATAGGTTTTTGACAAATGTTGGTCTTCGATTTTACACTATCTTTTCATTTTATTTAAATCGTTAAATAATGAGGTAATCGTTGTATCATCATGATGTCATAAATAATTTAATTTATTTAATGTCTAAAAATTATGAAACATATACTATGATGTAGGAAATAGTTTTAGCTTTCCAATTAATATTTATAGTCAAATATATGACTTTTATATCCCCCATTTAAAAAAATTTTTAGTAAAACTACTCATGTTTGTGACATTTTAATTTTAACAATAAATAAAAAGTTATTAATGTCATTTTCCTACCAAAGTGGCTCCATGGGGCCCCCAAGTTGACCCATGGATTTTCTTGGTCGTCCATGACACATCCAATAAGGGTAGGACATGTTTCAAGTTCATTTCATATTATTAAAACATTATTTTTAACTTAAACTACACTAATTACATCTAATCGCGATTTTAATCTTAAAAGTTACCATTCACCAAAAAAATATTTTAATCCCATTGAACCACATTTTACTTCTTAATTACAACCATTTATGTAGGATTTTTGAATTTAAAAATACAGAGGTGGTAAATTTTCATTTAAACGAAAAATAATTTTTTTTAAGTACCACTTTGTGGTTTCACTATTCATCAAAAATAGAAGTTTTTCAGAAAAATACCAAAAATTCACCCTAAGAAATATTTGATATTCTGAATTCAAAAATGATGTCTATTTTAAAAAATTCAAAACATATAAGTTGCATTAATTAATTTAATAATTAATTTCCGATGTCATAGAAAATAGCGTGTTTTTATGAAACAATAAGTATCAAAATATTTCCACTAGATTAAGTCAAATTTCAAAGTGTAATTAATTCCAATGACCACTATTGGATCAAATGGTAAAAATATATTCTAATTTCACTTCAAAACCAATTCAAAATATAATCTAATCATATAAATAAATTAGATTAAAAAGATTTTTTGAATTAAAATACAACATTTTTCACTATTCATTAAAAAATGAACTTTATCGGAAAAATACCAAACAATTTACACAAAGAAAATTTTGATGTCCTGATTCTAAATAAGAATTTTATTTTGTCCAATAGAATGTATAAGAGTGTCCAAAACTATATTTAATGATGGTTCGCTATCAAAAGGCGATAAGTGAACCTTTAGTGAAAATTAGAGTATATATGCCTAAAATTGAATTCTTTTCATATTTTCAGCCTTTATCTTTTATTGGGTAAATATAAAAACATTTAAAAAAACATATATAATCATATTTTAGTTATTTATATTCATTCCCTCCAATACAACGGCTACGTGTTAACTACCATTTAAAATAATATTATTTTATTACTAGTGTGCAACGTAAGATTTCAAGGAAACTCTTTGTTGCGTATCGGGTACGCTATCGAACATAGCAACCCCTTTAAATTAAAATTAATATTTAATTTTAAAATATATGAAAATGATTTATTCCTTATTTACCTGGGATGTTACATATATATCATTCATATTGTTCAACAATAGTAATTAATTAAATCTATTCTCAAATAAATATATTGTAAAGTCTTTCGGTGACAAATTATCCCAACCTTAAATAAATTATGTCCTCAAAACTCAAACATTATCAAAGTAATAGAGGGTTTTCTATTTGAAAATTATATGTTAAAAAACATTCATAATAAATATGTTTAGTGAAACATAATATTAATAAGAGCAAAAAGGATATGTGAAGGTCACAACAATACTAGGGGTGCGAATAGGAAAAAATTAGTGAAAAGATGGACCTGGAAGAGAAATCCAAATATCATGTTATGATGGTGCGTGATAGAAAACATACTCATGATAAAGTTTCTGACCACAAATCCATATACCATAGGTGTGAAAATGGTATATAAATCATTAAAAATGATGATAACTGGGAAACATGTTTTTTCAAACCCTTTTCCTATAGTTGATGAATTATTTCACTCTATGAATATAATTAAATGTACAGTTGTATGTCATAAACACAATCATGTCATTTATTTGTGACTTTTACTATTTATACTACATATTTTAGCACATCTTTCATCATCTAGTGTAGAAATTCACTAACCTCTAAAAACATATCCTAAGATCGACTTAAATGATTTTATAATGGTTAACCTTAGGAACCTTCCATGTATTTTGATCCAAAACACTAGAATCAATTCAATGGTAGTCAGTAGTATCTAATTTAAATTATCAATTTCAATCATTTATTTGTAAAAAATTAATTATCATGGCATTAGAACTATATTATTGGTCATCATTCTCTTAATTATATGTTATCTTGATGTTTAAATTGTCACTGAATCATTTTTATTGGTTATCGGTGACATACAACATGTGATGTCAAATCATTAATGAAATAGTATTGAAATAAAATAATAATATATTTCATGATTCTCACAAATATTACATCATATATACAATACTAAAATAACAAAATTATTGAATTGAAATGCAATAACATTTATCATTAAAATGAATAAGTTGTAATAACATAAGAATGACTTTAACCCCTTAGATTAATATGAGGTATGTCGCATTGGTGCTTAGGGAATTCATTCGAATGAGGTCTCATATCCTTATAGTTGAAGCATTGAATATTTTAAAATCCTTATTTACCTTTCAATCCATAAAATAGTGGCCCTTTTCTAAAATTATGAAGAAAACTTCTTCTCCTTTTAAGAAAGTAACTGGGTGTTTCCTTCCACAATTATCCCATATTGTTTAATCCTTATTTCCTTTATTCCCATTATCTATATTTTTCTATGATTTCCTCATTTTATCATTATTTCTATAGAATCTATAATACTGGGAAACATATTTCCTTTTCTTAATAGCACATGATACTATATCCTCATATGATTAGTCGTTTAGGGAGACCATTTACCTTCAAAGACTTGTCTTAATACCTTCAAAAAAAATTAATTCTTGAACCTATTGTTTCATATGTAATCTGTATCATACCTACATAACCTTATAAAGGTAGATTAATACTCTAGAACACTTTACTCATCATTTTTAATCAATCTAATGAACTTTCTTTTCATATCAATTTTTTTCCCTTGTGGAAATATTATTCAAAGGTTGTCTCCTTAAATTAATGTCATTCCATTAGTTATATTTCCCCTTCCTCCAGAGTATTCTAAATTAATGACCACCTTTGATCAGTATAAACATTGAAATAATACACTGTAAGTGTATCCTTTTCCTTTTATCCACATTCCAATTCCATAAATGTCTTCTCCACAGGAAAAATATATACCTCAGATTCCATTTCATAATTAGTCCTAAGAAATGATGGGGATATCTATTTTATAAAATGATCTACAAATGGACAATCTCTCTATGGAATTGGTTCCTCCATCTGTGCGAGGTTATTTTCAATAAAACTATTAACCATACCTAATATATCCATAACATTATAAGTTCTAATACCAGCAATATTGACTCCCTTGATAAATAAACCTCAACTTTGGTTGGGAGTATTGATATATTTCTTCCTCCCATGTTGTATTTTTAAATATTCACAAACGATAGATTAAATCCTATCATTATGAAAATTAATTTATTATCCCAAAACTAGTGAAATAATTATCATTAATTGAAATATTTATTTATAACTAATCTAATAACCAAAAAACTACTTCTTCGGGATGTTCTTTTATATGTGCTTTAAAATGTTATCATAGGTTTATGTTTTCTATTATATGATTTCTAGAATCTAGTTTCAATGCTTTCCAGTAAACATTCTCTGAAACAAACAGTAACGACCCCAACCCAGGTAGCTCAGATCTAGTACATTTCTTTATTACCCATGCATCAATATAATATTTAAATCCCATAAGACCAAAATTTTTATTAGTTTCAGAAATCTAGATTACATACATGATACCCATTTTGTATTGGGAAAAGAAAATAACACATAATAAAATTAAAAGATCATAATCCTTGAAAATCATTCCAAGAATTCATCTTCATATCCCATGGAAACAAAAAAAAGGGTGACCTCAAATTCTCAATAATGTTAAAGTACAATGAATGCAATGAATAAATAAGGAATTATCAATATTTCAAGGTAAATAACCAAAACAGATTCCAGTAAATTAATAACATGAACAAATTATGACAGGAATAAAAGCTGATAAAATAATTCCACATAAAAAACATCCTAAGCATGAAACAAAACCATTTATATTATAACTAATCAAATAATCACATGGAATAACTAAACTCATAATGATATATTTCATTATAAAGGATATCGTAAAACTAATTATTGGGGATTTATGCCCAGAATCTGATACTTTGAAGGATTTATAATAATAATATAGTACCACCATGTATTCATGCCATGAATATAATAATTCAAAGTATCCATGTCATTAATCTAATACTATAAAGTATTCTTACCAAGAATTTAGTAATTCCAAGGATTCATGCTAGTAATCAAATAAATTGGTAAGGCCTCGTCTAAAACCATATCTAGTTTTGTATGAATTATACTAATGCATTAAGGGGATTTCATTAACCAATCCCCATACCATTTAATTCATTTCCAAAACATTCCTTATATATTTAATAACCCATTTAAATCATAAAAAATGTGCCTTGTCATGTTTCCATAATAAGTAAAGGATACTGATATATCAGTAATTCCTCAATATATTTTATAATATTCAAGGTAAACACCATAGTTATAGATGGAATATAGATTTGAAAATATTAATATCCATCATAAAATAATATATATTAAAAATAATTATAATTTTCACGTAAAAGTCTTTAAATAATGTGATTATTTTAATAGAATGTTACTTATCATAAAATAAATTGGGAATGTATAGTAGCCCTTAAAACATTTTAATTTTTGTTTCAAATACAATTTCATGAGATACATCAAATTTATATTTAATATACCGTTAAATATTAACGAATTATGAGATTACAAGTAAAATTGGATGTATATATAGAACAGAAAAGTGAATTGGTTCATAGAAACAAATATGACTCAATAGACTGTAAATTAAGATGAAATCCCTTACTACTTGAGTATATTTTGAATTATTATATCTATGAATTAATAGAAAAAAATTATACTTTTAATATCATGAAAAAACTAAATTAATTATATAAATTTTATAGTTAAATACATTCACAAAAAAAATAAATGAGTGGTGAATATGGAATAAGTTTTGTAGAAATAAATGTGATACTAGAAGTCCCCATACCTCATGTCTCCTTTTGGATGAATGTTATTTGAAATATTATATAATAGTTTTAATAATGAAATTAACTTATACTAGAACCATATTAAAATATATGATATCATATATATATATATAGTCCTTTTATGATGTAATATAAACCATTCACTAGTAATCATTCACCATGTTCATTATTTAAGGTGTTAATTGCTTTGTTTTTTGAGTATGTTTGGACTTGTAATTTTTCACCATATTACGTAGATCAATATATCATCACATCAAGAATTTAATAAATGATTTAAATTTTATATACATTATATATATTTTTATATTAATCAATAATTTTTTGATATAGGAAATGAAAGACATCATTCATACAAACGGTAGGTCATATGTTTGCATTAACATTGTTTCCATTTTCTTGTTGTATTAAATGAATGAAATTTAAATGATATATATGTGTGTATTATGATTATGTTATCATATTTATGTTATATAAGTCACGTATTTTTAGTAAAATCATCCATAATTAATTCCATGTATAATGTGAATGAATCACATTGGTTCGAGGAGGAGGTAGTCCACACGTCCACATATGATGTTATCATATTCCCAAACAATGAAACAAATGATGGAATGTGTTATATAATAATTTCAGAAGCATAAATTTATAAAAAAATATAAACTATATCATTTATAAACTATAAATCCATCAATATTTCTATCCTTGAATGGTCGTAATGGAAGAACGAAAGATGTCAGTTCGCGAGGGGGTATTCTACTGTACACATAGACGATGAGTGTGTATCCAATTTTATGGATGTGTGTTACGGTTTAGGCCATAAAAATAATAAAAAACTTCTTAGTATATTTATTATAATGATTTTGTTATACAATTATGACATAAAAATAAATTAATTGGAGGATAAATAAATAAAACATAAGTTCTCATCAAAATAAGTTACCTCTTACTCTAGTAACTCCATTTGGTTTAAATAAAAAGGCATAGTTGGTTGGTTTTATGCCAAAATTTAGGCTTCAATGATTAGTTTATTTTTTTTCTTAACTTATTTGGTGAGGGTATTGATGATCAAAAAATCATGACAGTTGTGTGGAAGGGGGTAGTGTGATTATATTTTTATAAGTGGAATTCTCAAAAATATAAAAAAGAAAACACAATCTCCAGGTATTACTAACATCATGTGACTAAAAAAGAAAAAAATAATGGATTTAAGTGTATTTATGGTCAATCCAAACCTACAACACCGAAAAAAGTTCATTTTTATAATGTTGTTTCTTAACATCTACATTTCCACGATTTTATCATTTGGGTTTTTATTAAAGTAACTAATTTTTATTACTAAAGTATTTTATTCATTAAGACTAAAATATAATGATATTTAACAGATAATTTATAGCCTATTATTAAAAATAAGTTATCTAATTTATAAAATAATAAAACAACGTGTTTTAGAAATAATTATTTACTAAAGCGCATGTAACATGAAAAAACACTACTTAATCTATAACTACACTAACATAGTTGTTTACTATTTAATTGTGAATATAGTAATTATAGTAGAAGAATTGTTCTATTAATGGACCTAATATGGTATTATTTAACTTTTAAAACTGCTTTAAATAATATACGATTTTTAGGAATTTTATATTAATTAATAAAGTATCATTTTTTATAAAATATACATAATGTTAATTTTGACAATTTTAATTTAATTTGAATTAAAAATTATCATTATATTGATGGTAATAAAATATATTAACATAAATTTTTAACCGAATATATTCATCTAAAAAATTATGGGAGCACAATAATTCACTCATTTTTCCCATTAAATATTTTTATTATCATTTAGGTTGGTAAATTTCATCTGAATAGACTGAAGGCCTTAATTTAAATTAATTTTTGATAATTTCCCTTCAAGGGATATGGGTGAAACCTTACAAGGCCCATACAATTAGAGTTTAACTGGATCTTAGTCTTAATAGATTACATGACCTGAAGGACTTAAAGAATTCAACAAGACTATAACTATAAGGAACTACCCCTCCCCAGCATCTGCATCATGATGGAATCTGTCAACCTTTATATGGTTGTATTTCTATTATTCTGGGGAATGAAAAAAATGGTCTAGATGGCGTATCCATAACCTATCATTCTTTTAAAACCATTTGGTTCTACTCTGGTGAGTGCACTTACTCTAAATCATCCTCAAAGGCTTGCCCCCTTTTTGTATCATATGTCTGGTGTAACTACACTAATCATGTCTCCATAAGGACTTGATGTTTCCTGAAGGCCTTAAAGGTGGCCCAAAGGCCTTATTGACCCAATGGCCTGGGTGGACCGATGGCCTTAAAGGAACAAAGCCAAAACTGGGGGTCCAAGGTGAATAGTTTGTATTGCTATAGCACTGAACAGTACCCGCACAGTGTTTCTACAGTACTTCTACAGTGCTGCTATAGTGCTTCTAAAGTTCTGCTATATTGCTGCTACAGTAACCCGAAAATATGCCCCTACCTGGTTTCAAACCTGGGTCTCATTGATGCACTTAAGAAGTCCTTACAAACATAGCTGAGGATCATGTGCATTTATGTTAGTTAATTATTAATTAAATAGTTACTACATTAGAATTTTTAAAGCATTAAATATAATTATATCTTCTATAAAATTTAATGCTGGCATATAATGTCATGACCTATCCACTGGGGCTCGTGTCGTGACTACCCCAACCCAACTTGCATAGGCCAGGGGCTGGAGATAGCACCGAAGGCATATTCCATAAAACTGTGAAGGCATTGTCTTTATAACCTGTAACGCACACAACCATGCACACAACAAGATACGAACTCAAGTAACTGAATAGTGAACATAGTGAGTAAAGTACGTAAATGGGGCCAGAATACAAGCCCAACTGGAAAGTACAAGATGACTGATAGGTGAAAAGAAGTTCATGGATCTTCCACCTTGATTCCTACCTGAATGGTAGGTACACCTCACGAACTGTCATCTCTGCAGTTCATCTCGTCTAACATCCACCTACGAGCTACCTTCAATCCTGGTACCCTCATCCTTAATTAGCGATGTCTGTCATCTTCATCAAACACAACATGGTGCAGGCATAGCCCATGTAGGGGTGAGTATAACAATACTCCTTAGGTACCCCAATACCCTCAAGGTCTCACAAAATCCACCAAGGATAAACAAAAAAGTATGAAACAACAGATAATCCTACTTTGGTATATGCCTATACATATACCTTAGTTATCAAGTAATCCATCTCAATCATGAGGAAACACAGACGTACTGACTCAGCTCACACAAGGTATATCTTTTGGTACGGTAGAAGATGTTATTATTTATAAATAATGAATCATATTATTCCATTAAGAGGCACTAATTCACACCTACACAGAATCGCTAGGAGCTGACCCACACAAGATCATAAGGAGATGACCCGCATCGGACTGCTAGGAGTTGACCATCACTAGGCCGCAAGGAGTTGACCCATGTAGGATCTCTATGAGCTAAACCAAATAGGATCGCTAGGATCGGACCCACAATGGATCGCTAGTACATGACCCACACATGATTGCTAGGAGCTGACCCACACAGGATCCTTAGGAGCTGACCCACACAGGATCTCTAGGAGATGACTCACAAAATATCGTTAGAATCTAAACCACATAAGATCGCTAGGAGCTGACCCACACCAGATCACTAGGAGAACTCTTCTCACCACAGCCAGCTACTGGGTTTCCTCACTAGGATTGCTCATCTCTGGGAGAGTCTTATCCCCAAGCCAGTGGTCAATTCCCCAACATCCATGATCATCAAATAAGAAGCATTTCAATGGTCCACCATGTCAGAGGGGTCTCAACACAACAGACGGCGCGTCAATCGAACGCACGGTCTGTGAGTTATTAGCCTTTTAGTCCCGAGGGCCTGGTTTGATTCGTGCTCGATCCAACCCGACCATACCTCAACATTACCCAAAACTACATTAGGGTATTCTCATAGGGACCGTCTCGCTCAATTATTTCATGCTCTACTGACAGTTCATCAAACGAACGTCTGGTGAAAAAGATAGGGCCCACGTAAAGTAAAGGGTCGTATTAGGTCTAGGTCCGGGCCGACCTGGTCGGACTGACCCAACTCGACCTAGCCAAGGTCGACCCAGTTCGGGTCGACCTGGACCGTGGTGTGGCCATGCCCACTGGGTGGTCCAGCAGTTCCTGAGGGACGTGAGGGGCCTTGGAGGCTGCGGGTGCTGCGGGGCGGTCGAGGCCGCGGGTCAGCTCAGGCGCAGATAGTGGCTCAACTTCGTGGTTTCTACGAGGGTGTGGGGTGGCTCGGTCTGGCCCAAGGCGGCTCGTCCAAATGGGATGAGGCCACGGGGCATCTTGGCTGGGAGGGCGGAGGCTACGGGGTGGTTCGGATGTGGGGCGGTGCCATTGCGCCGTCTCCTTCGGCGCGACCGGCGGAGGTGCCAATCGCTGTTCTCGTGCCGCATCTGTGCCAGAAACCCACTCAGGTTTCCATCTTCCTCCATATCAAAGAGCACCACATATCATCACAACAATTTTTGAGAGGACGGGCCATGTTTTTTTGGGCCACACTCCCCGCATTAGAGTGGTATCAAGAAACACAATGTAATCATGAAAGAAGAACGAGTATGGAAGATATTTCAAAAATCATCAATACCCACACACCTAATTAATCTATATTCTAAATCCCACAAAATAATTAGAAGGGGAGTACATGGGAAGTGATAATCCTAAATAAATAAACCCCTACCTGATTTGCTTGATGATATCGATGAGGTCATGAGGAAGTAGACGAATCGTTGAAAAAGGAAGGATGTCAGTGTCGTTAGGATTTTCCTCGATTTTTGGTTCATGCGTCACACTCTGGCTTGATTCTGAAGAATGTTATTTGATGGTGTTCTTCATTCAGAGAATAAGGTCTTCATTGGTGTTATTTGTTCGAGAAAGAATTTCTTTGTTGGTGTTCTTCGTTTGAATAATGTAATCCTCCAAGAGCTCTCTCCTTTGCCCACCCAAATGAATAGTGGTGCCAATATAATTTAACATAAGAAGAAATTAAGCTGGAACACACACACGAGTTGGAAAAATTAATGTATGGCATTGGGACTATTAATGTGGAGGATGATTTAGAGGCTCCTCCACATTAAAGTGGGAGTCAAAAAGTTTCTCCCTCATTAAGATGGGAGTTTAAGAGGTTTAAGTCTCGGGTCATCCCCAACACCATAACCTCTCATGGGAGGTTTGGCTCGAGTGGTCCCCACTACCATAACCTCTCATGAGAAGTTAATTCATGTGGTTCCCACCTGTAAAACTTCCACATGAGAGTTTAAAAAAATGTTACACAATTTATTTTATTTTATTCTTTTCATGAAGAACCCAAAAAATTAACTTTCACCCTTGACCAAATGTCATCAAAGATAAAATATTCATAACAGAATATTAGTGTTGCAAGTTCAACAGTTCCCTCTAATTTCAATTCCGAGTGCCAGTTCAAAAGTTAAAAAAAATCACGCTCACATTTACTGAATTTACTGGTAAAAATTTTCAGAAATTTATTCCATGCACTCCGGGCCTCAAAATCACGCACCATCAATTTTTGTGGACTCATAAAATTTATATTTAATTAAAAAAATACAGGGAAATTTTGGGTCTTTACCTTCTCCCTAACTCAAGGCTTTGTGTCCCCATAAGCCACAACTCATAACTAGGTAAACAAGTGGGGGTACATAACAGATATCTGAGTCTCCCACTCCCATGTGCTCTACTGGAGGTTACGATGCTTCCATCAAATGTGCACCAGAGGTATTGACAGTCCACGAAGGACCCACTCCTTTCGATCCTCAATCTCAACTGGAACCTCCATAAAAGTTTCCCATCCTCGACATCCAACTCTCCATGGTTGATGATGTGGGAAGGGTCGTGCACATATTCTCTCAACTAGGATTTGTTGAAGACGTCATTCCACTGGTGCACTAAGGTGGAAGAGCTATGTGGTATGCCACCACACCAACTCTACTGGGGACCTGAAAAGGTCCGATGAACCTTGGAGGTAACTTTCCGCCTCGGCCAAATTTCTGTAGACCTCCTCGAGGTGAAACCCATAGAAAGACATGGTCACCATCATCGAACCCCAGAGGTATCCGTCTGCATTTGGAAGAAGACTTCTACCTACTCCTTGCAGTCTTCATCCTCTCCTGGATGATCTGTACTTTCTCTATGGTAGCTCGTACCATTTCTAATCCCAATAGTGCTGACTCCCTTGGGTCAGTCCAGCACAAAGGTGATCGGCATGGTCTCCCATACAACACATCAAAAGGTTCCATCCAAATGGTGGAGTGATAGATGTTGTTGTATGAAAACACCACCAAAGGCAATTGATCCTCGCAGTTGTGACCGAAGTTGAGGACATAAGCACACAACATATCCTTGAGGGTCTGAATGGTCCTCTCAGTCTGACCATTCGTCTGAGGATGGAAGGTGGTTCTCAAATGAAGCTACGTCCCAAAAGCCTCCTACAACCCCATCCATAGCTGGGATGTAAAATGTGTATCACGATAGGACACATTTTTCGAGGGTACTCTATATAGCCGTACAAAATCTTACACATAGAGGTGTCCCATGTTCTCTACTAAACCCTGCTCTCTGATGGGTAGGAAGTGGTTCGACTTGGCGATTCGGTCAAAGATCACCCAGATAGAGTCATGAACTCTAGATTTACGTGGAAGATGTATCATGAAGTCCATGCATATCCCATCCCACTTCTACTATAGGACCACTAATGGATGAACCAAGCCTACTGTTACCTGATGTTCTGCCTTCACTTGCTGACAAGTGAGGCCCCGAGAGACAAACTCTTCAACTGCTTTCTTCATTCTTAGACACTAGTGATGTATTCGGAGATCCTAGTATAACTTCACCACTCCTGGAAGCACTGCTAAAGGGGATGTGTGGAACTCCCTCACCTCTCCCTCCTATGGTGACACTGGTACCATGCTACGCCCTTTGAAAGGAATGATGTGCTCCCCACCTTCAAAAAATCCATCATGTTCCTTTCTTGTGGATATCTGAGCACGTCGTGCCTCAGAGTAAGATTCCCCATGTTGCACCTCCTTGACTCGCAGAAGATGTGGGGGAGTGAAAGTAAGAGACTGAAAGAAAGCTACTACATCTCTATCCACAAATGATATCTACAAAGCTGCCAGCTGCTCCGTCGCCTCGCTTTGCACCTGTATGCCAGACCTCCTGCTCAGTTCATCTACAAAAACGTTCCCCTTCCTAGGAGTATAGTCTATATCAATGTCATAGTCTTGGAGGAACTCAAGCCAACATCGGTGTCTCAGGTTCAGGTCCTTTTAAGAGAAGATATGCCTAAGACTCTTGTGATCATAGTACACTATAAAATGTTCACCCATCAGATTGTGCTACCACATCCTCAAGGAGAAGGCCAGTGCTGCTAACTCCAGGTCATGGGTAGCGTAGTTATACTCTTGTTGTCTCAATTTTTGAGAACCATATGTGATCACCGCTTGATCCTTTATTAGGACACATCTAAGTCTGTTCCCTAATGCATTGCAGTAGACTACGTACCCTACACCCTCCTCTGGAAGCCTCAAGATGGGTTCACTATTCAGCATCTTCCTCAGCTTCTGAAAACTCCGCAATAATTTCTTCGACCAGTAGAAGATTTGCCCCTTCATCTTCAATGCTTATTGTGGTGCTGCATCTCTGGAGAAGTCTAGAACAACCCTCCAGCAGTATCCAGCCAAACCCAGTAAACTCAAAATCTCTTTCAAACTCCTGGGTGTCTCCCAAGCAAGTAATGCCTCAATCTTCGCACGATCAACTACAACTCCAGCCTCTGAGATGACGTGTCCCAGAAAGTGAACCTCTCAGATCCAAAATTGGAACTTCGAGTGCTTACCATAATGTTGGTTCTCTTTAAGTGTGTCCAACACTACCTATAATTGATACATATCCTCCTCCTTAGTAGCCGAGTAGATCAAGATGTCGTCAATGATGATTTCTACAAAGCGATCAAGGTATGGTTGATAGATCTTGTTAATGAGACCCATGAACATTACTGGAGTGTTGGTTACACCAAATGGCATAACAAAGAACTCATAATGGTCGTACTGACATCTAAAGGTTGTCTTCTGCACATCCTCATCTCATACTCTGAGCTGGTGATAGCTATATCTGATTCCTATCTTTGAGGACAATCATGCTCCCATTAGATGATAAAATAGGTCACCAATCCTCAGGAGCGGGTACTTTTTCTTCACGGTCACCTGGTTCAGGCTCCGACATTCAACACAATGTCGAAATCTCCCATCCACTTTTTTGGAGAATAGAATTGGGGTTGCCCATTTTGAAACACTTGGAAGAATGAACCCCTACCCCTGTATGTCCTCCAACTATACCCGCTTCTCATGAAACTCCACGAGAGCCATCCTATATGTTGATGTAGATATCCGTGCCATCTCTGGGTACAAGTAATTGTAAAATTCCACCTCTCTACGAGGAGGTAGAATCGGGAAATCATCAGGGAAGACACCGGCATACTGGTCTACCACTATAGGATAATTTAGACTCTCCACATCAACAGCTATGAGGGTAAGGCTAGCCAACTGATGAGTGATCGGTTGTACCCTCATTCGGGCAAGTCCATCATGCGCTGCAATGGCTCCCTTCTCGCTAGTGAAGGTGAACCTAGTCCCATCCATGTGGACACACATCACATTGCACCTAATACAATCTATCTAAGAATGGACTACAGATAACCAATCCACACCCAAGATGACGTCGTAAGGCCTCAACGCTAATACTAGGAGGTCCCAACCAAAGCTCTCACCTCTTAGAGTAAACTCGTACTGCTATCACTAGTGCGTAATTATCGAATCTTTTCTCGTAGGAGTATCTAGCCGTAAGGATCGAGCGATTGAATCCGTCAGAATATTTGAGCTCCGAACGAGGGCAGTGGAAATAAAATAATGACTGGAACCTGTGTCTATAAGTATTGAAACTAAGGTAGAGTAGACACAGATCGTACCTTGTATCATCTCCAGACCGCCATGACTGAAAGCCTCAGATGCATGGAGCTGATCTCTCCCCAATCCACCTACTACATGCGGTCATGGTGGACCTCATGTTGGTGGTGGCAGTAACATATCAAATCATCACCCACCACTAGTTGCACGGCCAACTCAACAGCCACGTCCACCTGCTCCCTACGGACCTCCTTAGGAGAACCTCTATCTCTACCTGGGCGATCATTTGAATGTCTGCTGATCATCCATATGACGGGTTAGACAGTCACGAGCCCTGTGACCCAACCCGCCGCATGTGTAATAATGCCCACTCCTGGTATGAATGGATCTGCCTCAGGTTCCCTGCACAACTGATCCTATTTCATGCGGTCATCCACCTATAGGTCTGGTCTTCTTGTACCTCTACGATAATTTTCTACTGCTGACTATGCTACGTGACGACTGGTGCTGGATCTCACTGCTGGTGATTGCTCAACAAGGAAACTCTCCACTAAGAGGGCTCTCTCAAAAAACCCTGTTTTCTTCAAGATGTTGAGTGAGATCATCGAAGCCCTGATATCCCGCCTGAGTCCCTGCTCGAAGGTTCAGGCTCCGAAGAATGGGTCTCACACCATATTAGTAGAGTATCATGAGAGGTTAGTGAACCTCGCTTAGTACTTAGCTATAGTCATGATTCCCTACTGAAGATGGAGAATCTCTTGTATGTGCAATGCATGAAGAGTAACTGAGAAAAACTCTACCCGAAACAGGCTCTCTATGTCTTCCCAAAGATGTGTCACCTCATCATTAACCAGGAGCATCAAGCTCCACCATCAGCCCGTTGCTGCCTGTAGAGGGCTGGCGGCAAGGATCACTATGAGATTGGATGGTGTCACTAACAGTCGGAAGACTCTCATTATAGCCTCCAACCAATCCACAGCTTCTTGTGGGTCCATCTCTCCCCTGAACCTAGGTAGCCACTGGTGTTGGAACTCATGGAATGCGCTCAAGCGGCATGCACTCTCTACTACAGGGGAATGTGGCATCAGTGGCCCAACGAGTAATGGTGCACATTGTGCCACCGCTGGGGCCTCTACTGGAAGAGGTCCATGCACCATAGCCACGTCGCTCGGTGGGCTATAAGTGAATACAACTCTTGTAATCCAAGCTATCATTATGTGTGTAGGAATCCTGAAAAGAAACAATTGTACCACGGTCAATATGTTATACCTGGTGAGCTTACTCAAAATATCACAATGAAAACTCTTCAAGACACACACGCGGTTAGTGTTTTCGTGCACTGAGTCTGAAATCCAAAGTCATGGTACTGGTGTATGGATATGTCGGTCGTTGTACCAACACTGGATTCCTTAAACTGATACCCACACTCAAAAAACTTAACACTATTTTCGTTTAAGAGAAAGATCAAAGTCATATGTTCTGCAGTAGAACCGACTCCTCTGAGACAAATTTTTCATGACCCGTCCCCCGAGGCCCGTACCGTGACTACCCCAAGACCGCCTTCCATTGGCCAAGGGCTGGCAACCAACACAAATGGAGTATTCCCTAAAATTGGGCAGGCATTGTATTTATAACCTGTAACACACACAACCGAGCACACAATAAGATACGAACTCAAGTAACTGAATAGTAAATAGAGTGAGTACAATAAGTAAAAGGGTCTAAAATACAATCCCAACTGGAAAGTACAAGGAAAACTAGAATGTACAAGAAGACTGAAAGGTGAAAAGTAGCTTCTGGATCATCCACCACGATTCCTATCTGAAGGGTAGGTACAGCTCATGAACGACTGTCTCTGCGGTTTGTCTCGTCTAACGTCTACCTCCGAGATACCTCCAGTCCTAGTACCCTCATCCTCAGTCTGTGATGTCTGTCGTCGTCATCCAACACAACAAGGCGCGCCTTCCTTTTCAGGATCCCATATGATTATAACTCTACAGTTTAATATGTTTGGCTTGGAGTAGTGATCAGGATGGGTGACCTTCTGGGAAGTTTCCCAGGGTGTGTGTGAGTAGGGACAAAACACACTGGAAAGGACATGTGTTGTCCTGTGGGGAATGACATTAGTTAAATGACCTGTTTGGGCACATGGGTAGACCCTATGGTGGGGACCACATGTTTTCGGGGTAACTGGTTGTACCTGGTGGGCTGGGACCCGACTACCACGGTAAGGTGGGGTGGATGTGCTATCACCGGGACCCAGTTGTCACATATTATGATACAAATAAATCATTTATATATCAATTGTATATTTATAATCTAATGTATAATTATTTTCAATATCCTATGGCATTATAAATTTTAATGGTAAGGAATGTTCCTTTTTGTCTTTTTTCTTAGTTAACATATTATATTGGTCACATTCATGGAACACTGTAACAATATATAATAAAATTAGATAAAATATTTTATATGGTGTATGTTTGACCGTCCAATGGGTTTTTGATAAGTGTATAGGTCATTTGGCCCCTTAATATTAAACATTAACCACTAAGTAAACTCTTTTTCACCATTATCGCTGTAATTATATTTAATTGTTTTGACTAATATTTTTCATCAAAAAAATAAGTTAAACCTATTAAAATATAGAAATTATTATTATTCCAAAGATTAAATTGATTTTTTGAAATTCCATTAACACAGGAGGCATAAATTAATTTAAAATTAATCCCATTCTGGGGATGAGAGATCGAGTTTTTAAAGTGTTAATGTTCAAATGTTTAATATGTTTTTATATCTAAATTAAATATAAAAAAATTCAAATTACATAAATTGAATTAATATTTGTAAAATTTGTCTAATAATTATTTAAAACTATGTAATAATATAATTTACCACCAAAAATTATTTAAAAGAAAAGTCAGTTATCAATTAATATTCTGTATTTTTTCACTATTCATCAAAAATGAAACTTCATAAAAAATACCGAAAAGTAAAAATAAGTTCTATTATATTTTCAATAAAATCATGTGATCCATTAAAAGGTGGAAAAGGTGTATTTGAAAAATATATATTTTAAGCATAAAATTGGATTTTTTCTTATCCTACTCATATAAAATATTATATATTAATGAAAAATATAATTTATTGAATATAAAATATATATATTTCATTAATATCATTCACTAGTAGAAATTAATTTAATATATTCTCAAATAAATATATTATAAAATCTTGGGGTATTACAGTCTAGATAGTGGACATCCCACTATCCTGTAGGTATAAAACAAGGATCCCACTACACCCCTATAATAAAAAATATAAAAGTAGTAAACTCTATATATGGAATGCCAGGAAAAATAGAGTTTTAGAAACTAATAAAAATAATACAATAATTATATTCCATTAAAGGAATATTATCTAGTACATGATTGCTATAACTGAAAATAAATACACTGGCCTCTAACCCAACTATAATATCTTTCATTCATATCAAAAACATTCATTACTAATTACTAGATACCATGATCTTAGATCCACATGTTACCTATGACCGGTTAAAAAACATGAATCTCTACCCATGTATATTGGAACCCAAACCATGTACATGGATATGGGATGAGTCTAACAACCCACTAAGTATCCCAGTGCCTCAACCAAAAAATATAATACTGAGATCAAGTGGATTTTCATGCATTACATATATAGAGTATAGCTTTTAACATGTAGAACACTCACCTGAAAAACATGAAATTTGAAGAAAATAGTTACACAAACATACCTTCTTGAGAACCTTGTCAAAATACACTTCATCCAACAACCTATAAAATATCTAATTAGACTCCATTATGGAATCATTGTCATTCTAAAACCCCATAAATGATATGCCTCAACATTATGTAAGATGGAACAAATGTCATAAAAAAGGGACCATGGTTACACATGTATCAAACATCTCACACAATAAACATTGGTCATGACCTTGTCAAGTACCAGGATCCATCCCTGTCTACTTAGAGAGGGCCATTAAGTCACCCTTACGCATCATCACAGAATATGGGGATCCCATGATTAGAAACACTAACCAATAACTATAGTTTCTCGGAGAAAAACTATCAATAACAACCTACAATCCCTATAGGTTCTGTGTATTTATAAATTAATCACATTATCCAATCCTTGTAGGTTTTGTGGAGGACATGATCAATTAGACGGGACCATCCCCATAGGATATGGGGATGGATTAAAAAATTAATCAAATTCATAAACTCCCACTAAGGGAGATCACATTATGCATAAGGTAAAAAAAATGAAAATAGTATCCAAGGAACATAGACCATCCCATAATCACCAAGTCATCTTTAGAGAACTCATCACTCTAGACCTAGTCCCATGAACATGAATCCACTTTTGTACCTTAGATTTATAAAACCCTATAGGGGTCCATCACATAGACCGAGAATAATACATCACTTTTTTACCATGACAAAACATTGTTGGTAATAATAAAAAACACATGAAACCAGTAGAATGTTATAAAAATATTTTCACATGAACATAAATAACTGATTTACCAAAACACACTAACTGGGACCATCAATGCATCAACCCATTACCTGATCACGTAACCCACACATAAATGTCACTAAATTGATTTGTTAATTAATTTATATCTAAAATAGTAATTTTAATAATTTGTATCAAAATCTTAGATATTCCATTGATGCTAAAATCTCATGAAACTGAGTAAATTGCACTCCCAAAGAACCTCTGACCATATGCTAGGAAAAATCAAAACATTACACACCCAAATTGGGAAATGGTAAATGAAAATTCATCATAAACCCTTTATAAACTCACCAGGAAACATAACATATAGAAAATGGTGAGTGAAGATTTGTTTATTTCTATTAGGAGAAACTCTACAAACCACACATAATGGTCACATAAGACACAATGATTTTACTAGATGCGATGAAATCATAAAATTTAAACCTATCACAGAATAATTATTTAATTAAGGAATGGATAGGAAAATAAATGGGTATAGGAGAATAGAAATTGCATTGAAATTATAGTTTGAAGCTCTTAGTAACCAATTTGATCGATGGAATGCTTAGGGAGAGAATAGGAGAGACGAGATGGTATGTCCACAATTTGATTGTCTATTAAGAGGAGAAAAAAATTGGGGTGTTTTAAATTGTAACCCCCATTAAATACAAAAAGAAAACTCATTAACAAAAAGGATCTCATATCCTATAGTCTATCCAGTGACCCCAGATAGTGTTCCTGGCACACTCTCTATCCCACCAGATAGTTGGTGTCCAGCTACTGAAAATAAACTGCTTGACCTACCCACAATTATTCATGAACCCCTTAAAAAGAGGGTACCTACCATGAAACTCATGTATCAATGATATACACACCCCTGAGATGTCCAATGTTTCATAATTCCATTATGAGTCTCGGATCTCAAATCAAAGTATCCAAAAAATAATTAATTTCCATTATAAATTTCCAACCAATAATAATGTGGGTCATTAAAAACTATTCACCATTATCCTTATGACCCTCAATAATCTATATTAAAACTATATCCATATCCCAAAACCTATCATACTATTCAAAAAATCTATAACACGTGAAATTTCATCTTCGAACACAAAATTATATTCTATTGTGATAACGTAAAAACTAATCCCTAGTATTATAGATCCATTCCAAAAAACTCAATTCAATCCATAAGCATCATAGAAAATGAACTATACTCATGATTAATCTTGTAACTAAAATCATCTGGTACCATAAGACTTCACTAGCTGGTCTCTCCTAGATGAACATTCCCGAAAACCACTCAGCCTCACTCACCAATAAGTCAGCAACACCTTATGATCCTAATACCAATCTCTAAAAGAAATCACCAGTCTCAAGACATTATAAAGATAATCTATCAAGTGACCTAATGAACCTAGATGACCCTCACATGAGGGAAACATCACCAAGACCATCATAATTCTCCCTACCAAAGGACTGTCCTTATCATCACATCAGAGAGATCAATCATCTACAAGAATCATCACATAGGGTAATTTATAACCCATACCATGCTCATGGGGACACCATCAATGATTTTGGATGAATTTTACACCAAAAACATGGTCCACACCTTCCACAACTAATATTATACACACACCATCTTTGTTTTCCCTTAGTGCTTCTAAAGTGTTTTACCAGATGGGCCTCTTTGGAACCACACACACATCTCTCCTCTTGATCTGTGATCCCGTATTTTCCATGTTAACCATTGATGCTCACATTGAGTTTAAAACCATGGATCATACATGTCATTAGTCCAGATCTACCCATGTTCTCATTCACATGTAATAATATCTGGATTCTCAACCAAGGACCCAGACTCTCACACCCATTATCCCCTCATCAATCCCATGCCAGTCATTGTCCCCTACATGACTCTTAACTGATAAAATTTATTGGATGTGTACTTCCATTCTACCTCAAAAATCTAAATAGAACTATTACACTCCAAAATGAATGTTCCCACAATATTCCATCATCACTCAACTATTTCACACACCTATGAAATTTGAACATAGGGTCCCAAGTCAACCTCAATGATCTACATCTCACCAAACTGATCTCACACATCTATATAGCTAGCCATGCCGATTTCACATTATAGTTTTAAAAATACACAACCAATCATAATTCTAACGATATGCAGAGTATCTTACTATGATAAAACATTCACATGACCTCTAAACCATAGTGTAGTTCCAAAATTCTAATAAAACTCCTTTATGCTGCCACTAAATACAATCACTCTCAACCTAATGAAATGATTATATTCATTCTTCTCTTCACCACCACCAAGAACAAATATGGCTCTTAGTCTCCCACATCAAATTAAAAAACCACCTTAAAATCTCTAAAAATAAATACAAATTAAGGCTTATGTTTCTCCACACCACAAGACACTTCCAATGATGACCAGTTTAATTAGTTGTTATTCCCACCAAAATAATCACCAACCAAGAGTACATGGCATCCATTCCAAATAGAGGACCCAAACCAAATACTCATCAAGAAGTCCAACCCATAATATCACCAAAAATAAATTCAAAACAAGCATGATAGATCTACTCAATGAACCTTCCAAAATCTCATTCAACTACTCAAGCCTCACACTAAACAGAAATTAGCCCTCCACATGTGGATTTATATCAGAATATCAATCTCATGGGACCACCAAAAGTGGTTTAAACAAAAAAAACATCACACTAAAGCACAAATAATGAATAAATATAACATCCATATAATATCATCCAAATTCATGAAATAAAAACTCTTACCCCACCTGATTTACCACTATATGTCCAAAAAACAAGCAGAAATTGGAAACAATTTCTCTCTACACATAACAATAAACCACTAAAAAATCAACCACTGAACTCACATGATGGTTTTCAAACAACCTTGGAACATAGGGTAAGCACACAATCCATGCAGCGAAGTCACAACTATAAAAACATAGAATTCAAGTGTACCAGTTGTAACAGGCAACATTTTCCAAATTTCAAAACCATATTTCCAAAAAACTTAACTCACAAAAACACCCCCATGAGTTTTTCCAAAACACCCCATGAAATCCAAGGATTTTCTATCAAAACGAAAATCACCCAAATCCTTGGCTTAAGAGGACTCTTTCCAAAAAAATCATTTCAAATTTCAAAAAAAAAAGAAAAAAATTTACAAAACAATATGATATAAAATTTAGATATATATTTTACTTATATTTTAAACCAAAACCCACAAGAATTCCAAACCATTTCATTACCACTATCTCAATGATATATTTCAAATATATCAAAATCCCGAGAACCATTTACACAAAACACATGCAACTGCAGGTGTTTTTTATTCATTATCAAACTAGTTTCTTCATAAAAAATCATCCCAAATCTGTTTCCCTATTGTATCCAACCATGAGAAAGTAGAGTAAAAAACAAGCCTCTCACGTACATATTAATTCCATCACCTCTTATAATATAAGAGATAGAAACATCAGTTAAATTATATGTTAATTAAATTAATATGGATTCTTATAAGGCTATATTGTTAAACAAAACTACCTATAGGTGGGTGTATGATGCCACTATAATTCCACTACCTGATGCATGTACAACTCAATGGATCTAAACTAGTCCTTACACCTCATCCAGATTCTCATCCATCTGATTTTGGGATTTTCAGTCTTGGAAATCACTTGATCTACTTTTTATGTCCCAATATCTTATATATATATATATAACAATAAGATTCAACCTATACATTCTCTAATACAATTTTTCAATTCCCCAACATTTTCTACTTTAATAGAGTCTATGTGGGATAAGAAACATTATATCAGGTATACCACCTCATACACCAGAGTCTGAAAACATGTGGTGAGGTCCTAACCCAATCAGTCGAAGATTATTCCATCAATAATGAGTCATGGTGACCATACCTAAATCTAATAAAAATTCATCTTAAACCATCCATATATTCGGAAACCCACCATCACGTAGGGAAACATTTTTATTCTATTAAGGCCCCACAATAAAAAAAAATAAATGTAGTAATATACATATATGATACATAATACATAACAAAGTAACAAAATCCAATAAAAATAAGAAATGCATTATATACAACTAGAGTAACATTTCCAAGTAAATAATTACTATAACTCAAAATAATTACACTAGATTTTGGCCCAACTCTCGTACTATCGTTCTGTATCCATTACCTCTCGGACCTTCTATCATGTACCCTGATCCTATCTCCAGGTTATTCTTATTTCATGAATGAAATCCTGAAGGTCTATCCTAGAAAACAAGAACCCATGCCAACGACATGGATAGGGGTGAGTAAAACGACTAGTAGGTGAAGTTGAGGCCTCAACCAAACCATTCAGTATAATTATAATGTTTATTTGAATTTAATATATATATATATAGATAATATGTTCCTATATAATACACCAACCCAAAAATTATAACATGTGAGAAACAAATTACATAATAATCCCTGCTTTGTTACCTTTCTAGAATCCATCTAGTTCCATAACCTATATTATACCTTGTTTGGATCCATGTGGGTATCCATGTTATACCAAAAACCACACACTAACAATCATAGAATCATTTTAGAAATAACATATATCTAGAATCTAATAACACATGCTTCTCATTTCCCATGACTTACACTCAGGTTACAACATCATTAAGTACCCCTACCCACCCATGGGTGTTCAAGTAGTTCTATAAAATCACTTTAATAAACCCTATAAAATATAAGAGGACATGGCCAATGATAGTATCCCATCCCTATAGGCTCTAGGGTGTCCAACCATCATGAACTCTAGACCAACCCCACAATTTCTAAGGATCCCACAATCAAGAACACTAACCCTTCATTGTAGGTTCTGGGAAGAAGATAATCAATCAAACTAGCCCAATCCTATAAACTCTAGGGTTGAAATAAATTTGTAATACGAATAATTCCTACACACTTAGGGTTGTAAATTATGAATATGTCCATAAAATAAAGAAAATATCAACCAAGCCTGAAACTCATAGACAACTCACCAACTTGCCTTCTAGGAACCCATCCCTCTAGACCTAGTCCCACTTGCTTCCATCCACCAATGTCCCTCTATCTAATCCAATACTTTATAGATCTTTCACTTACACTTTTATACCATGATCAAACGACAATAGTCCAAACACAAAACACATGAAACATGTAGGCAGTTATACTACTGTATGAACCTGAATATAAATATACAATTAATTAAAAGAATTAACATTTTTAATAGGCCTCCCTCAACAGAATATATTTACCATATTTTCATAGTCTGTAAGCCACTACCCAATAAAATTGATGAATTATACTTTCTTTAAAGAACCTAACTCATCATAAAAATCATTAAATTAATTAATTAATTAATTTAAACCAAAAACCTCAATTGGAATAAGAGAAACCACACTCATCGGGTAGTCTATTTATGTTTAACTCACAAGAATCATGATACATTCCAACCCAAATCACACTAAAGCGTATATGAAGAAAAATTCTGAATTTATAAACCATAATTGAGGTACAATTAAACACAAATTCATTATAAACACTCCAAAAATCCCACTAAAAACCTAAATAATGAAAAATGATGAGCGATGGATTGATTTCACTCTCTCAGGACATTCTCTACATGATTCACATGAAATACCCTGAAGGTGAAATCATTTTACCATGATCTTGTGAAATATTCCATCCAAACCCATTCAAATTGAATAAAATTTGGTGATGAATGGATAGTATAATCAAGGATAATATGAGAGAATATGATACCTTAAATCCATATATTAAATTTATCTAGTACAAACATAACTGAAGGAGAAAAAATGGAGAAATGGGAGATCTAATCAAGGCTCCCCTCTTATATTATTTTCCATAGAGGAGAAAAACCCTAATGGGGTTCCAAAGAGAAAAACATGAAAAATTCTAAAAGGACCCTTACTGCAATGAGGCTACCCAAACCCTAAAAACTGGCTTGTGGGGCTCACTGGCTTGACGTTGATTTCAGAATGTGTGCAAGACACACTATATATCCCACTAGTTAACAGATGGTAGTGCATTGGCCAACTACTGAGAATTAGTAATAAGGACACCCAATCACTACTCTGACAACCTTCTTAACACCTGATACATCATCCAAAACTAACTCTACATTAAAAAACACACACATGAGATATCATTTGGTATGTAATTCCATAAAAATTCACATATCTCGTAATGAATATTCCACCAAATAAAAAAATCAATTTCACCTAAAATATTTGATCCTAAAATGATGAAGGGCGTTAACTCAATAAAGAAAAATCAAGCATGTTGTTCATGGAGGTTGTTGAATTTATGTGTGTGTGATTATATATTCATTTATTTAATGTTTTTTGTGGAAGTTATAAAATCAATTTTCGATTTGAATAATGAAATTTTCTTATATTAATCATTTTAATATTATTATACTTTCATTTATAAAATATTACTTAGTGGGTTCAAGGTGATAATATTTTGGATGTTCTCCCTGGGTTGTAACCATAAGGCTCATTAAGATGGTATTTTTGAAATATAGATTCTTGTAAGACATGGGGGGGGAGTTTTTTTGTGACTAATATAGTGTTTTTTCAATATAATTATTTATAACAAGTGGATAAATGGGTTATTGGAAGTTGGTATTTATAAGTGAGAGGAGTAAATATTTTTGTATTAATGTAAATGGAAAAGTCACTATTCAATACAAGTGGATCAAATAATGAAAAATAATGGATCGTGAGAAGTTATGGGGTCTATAATTCATCAAAAAATAATTTTCACACTTATTTTAGGATTTTTTTTTTCATTCTATCTTGGTTAAACACTTTTTACCTTAATTTACATTTCCCCTAATAACTCCATTTTTATCCCTGTTAACTATTTTTTAGACGAAAAATGAAAATACCCTTATTACCTAATTTGAAAATTCTTATTTAAAATATGGAAACACTTTTATCAAATCTAATATAGATGTGTGAAAAAAAATAATTTTAACATTAAGGAATTTTATTCCTAAGAACCATTTTTATCAAAATGTCTAATTTTAAGCATAAAATTATATACTTTATAATTTTATTATTTTTTTATTTCAAATGACATTAATTGTTTTAAAATAAAAAAAACTTATTGGGCTTTAAATCCAAGATAAAGCTGAATTTCATCATGTTGAAATTTAATAAAATTAGAAGATTGAAAATAGTTTTTATTCAAATGAAATGTTACTTAAGATCCAAATGATATCCAAGGAATTTTTAAATTGAAAATAGTATTTTTAAATGAATAATTATAATCATTAAAAAAAAATTAGTTCATGGAAATTATTTTATATTTTATATTTAGTAATAGTTTATGATAATTTCATAAAAGATATGATGTTTTTGTAAACTCTATTTTTCACTATTCACATAAAAATCAACTATTTCATAAAAATATCAGATATCCATCCAAAGATAATCATGGAATTTTGTATCCAAAAAATGATGTTAATTTTTTTAATTCAATTTCTAAATGCATGTTTAATTAATTATCATATAAGATCACATACTAATAAAAGTGTTTTCTAGGATAATATAATTGTTTTATTGATATGTATCCTTTAGTTTTTATTTCATTAAATGTAAATATAATTATATTTATTAATTATATGATTAAAGCATACAAATTTATAATTAAATAATCCTTAAATTTCAACACATAAATTCTAAAAATAAAATAATATATGGTGGAATTCTCATGAGGTGATGTTTTTAGCATGGATATGATAGAATTTTTCTCGTGCTTAAAATTCTCTTAGATACGATTATACACATACCATGTTTGTTGGATCTCATATTGGCCCTATTATAGGGAAAACCAAATTTAATCTTTTCCTTTCTAATCTTGTACAAATGATCATCTTATGAAATTATCACACTACCTGATTCCATTTGTTTAAGATTGTTTAATTTTTCTACTTCTATTTATACATAGTAATTTAATTGTTATATTATAATAGTAATATTTAACAACTTTATTTCCAATTATCATGGATTCATTTTATTTCATCATTATATAAGAGGTAATTTATCAAACACAACATATTTTAATATAAATTTATTAGTTAAAAAATCATACAGTAACATGTTTTATTGATAGTATATACTCATGACATATTAAAAATTGGGAAAAAGAAAAAAAAATATAGATAGTTAATTCTTCGTTAAATTCATAACTCTCTATGAAATACTTAAGTGAAGAAACATTCAATTATTCGATCAAGGTCATAAATGATAGATCTAGGAGGCTACTTAGACAATTTTGAAGTCTATATATTGAAAATATACTAAAGGGACTTAGTTTGTAGTAGTCTAAGAGATGATTGATATCAATGTATCATGGTATTAATCCCTCTATGAAAGTGTTTCCTCAACACATAAAGTTATGAAAATAATGGAAATAACTCCATACAATTTAGTATTTGGGTATGTTATGTATATTAAAAAATGTACCATACTAGATGTGTCATATTCCTTAAGAACTCTTTTGAAGATATTGTGATCATTTGGGAGCCATCCATTTGATGGAAATAAAAATTATCCTTAGGCATCCAAGGTGTATTAATTTTATTTTCCATGTTTATATATGAAATGAGAAGATAGTTGTAAGGGGATATATAGATACTCATTTCAAAATACATGAAGATGATATGAAGTTGTAATCAAGATATATCCTCACTCTCAATGAAGGTATAATATGTAGGAAAATATTAAAACAATATATAACCATATATTCTATAGAATAATTAATGTATATTACAGATTTTTATGCACCTAAGGAAGAGGTTTTGATACAAAACTTCGTCCAATTTCATAACATGGTTACTAGTATTAAAGGCCCTATCATACTATATTTTGATAATATTGCAGTTGTGGCTACTGAAAAGGTTCCAATGTCAGATTAATGAATAAGTAACATGCACTATAAATATCATCTCTTGAGTAATTTTTCTTTGATATTTGAATCCTCAGTAATTATCAATTCCATTTAAGACAAAGTGTTGGACCTAGTGACAAAATTATTATCTTAGTAGATCTATAAAAATCATGTTTGGGATTATGGAATTAATATCTTACGTAGTTCTCTCTAGTCTAAACGAGACTAGGTTAGAGTTGGATCCCAATTAACAACTACGTTTTACATTTGATTTATTATATGTCCATAGACATGAATATTAATGAATAACTTATTGCATATTAATTATTATTATGTGGAAATTTCATGTGATAAATTCCTATAGTATATGTCACATTGAAAAGGTCATAAGTTCCCTATAATAGTGAATGTCATGATATGTTGTGATGATATTTATAAACAATATGTCTAATGGTAATATTATATCATTCGACAGTAAATAAGTGATATATTCTATTAGTTATTGGATACTTTTAAGAGTAAAAACGTCATCTCTTGATGTTTATACCTTTTAAATCTCTAAAATAGGAGATTATGAGGATATTACCACTAATAATAAGTATAAATATTATGTTTCAATATATATTCATGTATTTAAAGGTGTACAACTATCCATAGATTTTAAGATTATTTTTAATTCAGATCACGATTCATGTACTTTGATGTATTCTCTTAATCTATGATGACATATGTTCATGGTGAAGGTGGGTATATTGGTTGAATCATGAGTGATATATTATTTATAAATAAGATGATGATGGATTTTTATTTTCCATCTATATGGAAGTTAGTATCAAATTCATTTGATTGAAATACAGCTATTAAAATAAATTCTATAGACATGGTATTTAATCAGGTTCAATTTTGGATGTTAAAGAACGATGTATCTAGATTATAGTATTATGACATTTGTATGAAACATATTTGATGATATATCATGAAAAATGGATTACGTTACATAGTGACCATTCATATGTTGTTATTGAAATTTCATTATTAATGTCCTCCTCCCCGGTGATTCAATTGTTGTGAGATGATGAAACTAGACTTCATGAAAACCAACCTAAATCCACTTATGAAGAGTCCAATAAGGGTAACCACTCAATATTTCCATTATTATCAATTAAATTTAAGATTAATTTAATTCTTGAAATAAATACTCTTATCTAGACTATAGAATAATATTTATTCATAATTTTTTAAACATATATATTAAAATATTTTTTATGCGAGTTGAATATTAAAATAAATATTTGTTCACAAGGATATGAAAATTATTAATATTTATTTACCTACAAAATGAATAATCATTGTTATTCAAGGTCTAGAAAATATCAAGGAGGAATTTTGAACCGGGTGAACAGGTCTAGTGGGAATAGTATATTAAATATCATTAAATAAATATTAATGTATATATAAGGAATGATATTTATTTATCTGTGAGATATGTTCATGTTAATAAAGTTATAATATTATTATCACTATCAATATATGTGGTATTTACTAATGATGATGAGAATATATAAGTTCCTATGTTCCATTATTTTTTATCTAAAACAAATCTAAAAATAATCGATTTTATCATATCATTGGGTCATACATTGTTGTGAAGAACACATCCTCTCTAGATATTATCTCAAACATAGAGAGAATAATTCTCTACAATCATATCTAAATTGATAGAAATAATCCTCCTCCTCGTTATCATGAACTAACCAAATCCACCCATATAACAAGAACCTAAACCAGATCACAATAAGGTAAGAGGCACATTACTAATCACTTGGTCTAACGACAAGTGAAATGGTATAAAAAAACAATACCATGATAGATAATTCACCTTAGATATCGAAATAAACATGTAAAATTAGAGTAGACAATAAAACTAAATAAGTAAATATCATAAACTGATCAATTATATTAATAATAAGCATCATGATAAAATAGCATACCAAAATAAATAAAAAATGATACCAAACATCTCAATTTGTCCCATTAGTTACTCTCCATATCTCACAATGCCTATAAAGGAACAATTCAAAAATCACAAGAAATATGACCAATGCGAAGGTGATAGAAATGAAAATATAAGAGTTGTATACATTAAATGTTTTTGTAGGTTGTGAGTGAAACAAATTTAAGTAGGATCCATCCAAATAGTTTATGATATTAATTTCAAATTAAATTTCATTTAATCAAGTTTTAAATAAAAATACAAAGAGATTTTTCATGATTATGTATTTAATGGAAATTTACACATCCAAATGATTTTATAATATTACCTCTTATTTTTCATAAATTGAAACAATCAACTTGAAATTGTTTCTTTAAAATCACACATTCTTATAAAAATATCATGTTTTCATTTTAAAAAATACCTTAAAAATATTAAAAATGGATTATAAAACCTACCTGTGGTGCATGAATAAAACATTTTTATAAAGGGAACCTCTTCAAAAAAACATTGGAAATAACTGGAAACATCTATGGTTCGAACACATTAATACAAATAGAAAATATCAAGAGAATAAAATGAAATAACATAAACCAACTAAAAACTATAGAATATGTGTCATGGGATCTACCTTATTTCCTAATGTGAGAAAGTCATAGAATTTACCATATAGGGACAAACATCCAACCTACGTTCTGTTCAAACATAATCTACCAAAATAGACTACATTGATCCTCATTGGAGGAACATCCCATCATGTATTATCTCACACTAGATGGGACACTAGTAGTATGAAACTATCTAGTTTAGAATAACTATTTACCATATAAATAGTTTCATAAGTTCCCACGATCAAAGTAAATTTTATGGTTAGAAAACAATGTTTACAATCATTAATAGTCATAAACAAAAACTCACCCTCACCTTAAACTCCCTCATATGAAACAACCATCTTTATTCATCACCTAATCTCTATATACATAAATCAGCACACATGAATGTAAATAAACATAATAGGCACAATGAGGGTTGAAAACAACCACACATTTTTACATACATTTTAATGTAACAAATCAGCCTCCTTGAAAACTAACTCAAAATGATGAGTTCATTCAAAAACATCCAAAATAATTTCAAGAACATTATAAATGGTATTTTATTTAAAATAATTATAAATATAAAGAATATAATTGAGTCACCCATTTAATAAACCTTTGAAAAATGATAACACCACCCCTTTAATTTATTTCATAAACCATATGGTGTTTAAAATCATCAAAAACCAAAAAACAAATCATTGAAATACACATATAATTCATGAATTACTTTAAAATAATGAGAATAAAAAAATACATTATATCAAGTGGGAACTAATTCAACGAATTTTGAAATCAATTATAACTACCAAATATAAGAGTAATTTAATTAATAAAATATTCAATACCATTCAAGTAAAAATAGAAATTTCAATTAATGTAAGTATAGAAAAACACCTAACTTAGTGAAGTTAATATCAATTTTGATGTCATAACCTATAAATACATATTATTATAAAATCATAAATGCACCTATTTCAATCCCTAACACAAAAAACAAAAAATAATTGTAGTCACTATCTAACCCTAAATTGGCCAAATGACCCTCTTAGTGTACATAAGAAAAATATCGATTGAGGAAAATGTATTTTGGAGGAAGATGGAAGAAGAATAAAAGTAGGTGAGGGGTTTACCTTGATAAATTAAAATAATTATGTTTTGATCGTCTTAGAGATCAAAGGGGATGGGAGAGGAAGACACCCTAGTGTGCACCATCTTTCAAAAAACATTGGAGGGGAAATAGGGTAAAAGGTAAAATGGTAGAATAATAAAATAACACAGGTTCACATAGTTTGTAAGATTCTTTGTAAAAAAATTCATTGACCATGTGAAAAATATTTGTTGAGATGTTGAATGCCTCGCATGGTTGTTGCATCATTTTTGTAAATCATGAAAAATATTCGATAAACCTATACACATCAAATCACCCATATATAAATCTGAAATTTATAGTTACACATTTCATAATGGTATTCTGGATGGTTCACATAAACCCTGCACTACCTATTCAAATCAAACCATGAAAATTTAAGATTAACTTAATAATTCACATATTTAAGGGTAACCTACTGAAAATTAAAAAATAGTAGTGTGGTTTGTTCTAACCATGCACACTAAACTCTGACCTTTTGGAAGACAATGTAGGTGTATTCCAAATATTTTACACTAGCTATAAGTGGCATAGTAGTAACCATGCTCCAGAAGAAAAGTTTCATGAAAAATTAAATATTCGACACCAAATTTAAAAAAAAAATAAAAAATACCCCAAAAAAATATAATATATACAAAAAAAATAGTAATATAGGGTATTAATTCTTCTAACCCCTTTCTCCCCCTATAAGAATCAAATTAAAAGTGGAAGAGGAAATAAGAGAAAACCACACCTCAAATCTTGATGTGGCAGAGATGAAAAATTTTCCAAAGAAGAACCTAAGGATGAAAAAATAAATATAAAAAATGAACTATTTAGAAAAACATTACTCAATAAAATTTTCATGACCCATCCTCGGGGCACATGTCGTGACTACACCAAGCCCGCCTCCCATAGGCCAGGGGATGGTGACTAGCACCAAAGGCGTAAACCCCAATAAAAGGGAAGGAATTGCCTTAAAAAGTAAACAAACACCACAGAGTATGCAAGCTGAAGTAAACACTAAGTAAACTGAGTACAAAAGTAAGTGCTTCAAAGTAAATGGGATAGAATACAAACCCAACTGAAATTAAAATAAAACTGAAAGGAAATTACATCTGTTGTAAATTAAAGCAGCAACACCGAGTCGTCCAGTGGAAACCCCACATGAAGGGTGGGTACATATTGTCTCCTCAGCTCCTCAGGTCCAGCCGTCCGCTCCGTGTATGTCCCGTCCAGTGGTCCACCTCCAGGTATTGTCCAGCTCCACCAGCCTCCACCATGATCAGAGTTGTACGTCGTCTGCATCCAACACAACGTAGTGCGGGAAAAGCCTGTTCCGGGGTGACTATATGATACTTTGTAAGGACCTCGAGACCCCCGAAGGTCACCCAGAATCCACGAAGGATAAACCACACAGGAAAGAATACAATCATGAAGTAACAACCAAAACTACATAGGTATATTCCCATACATATACCTAAGTCATCAATTCATGTTCAACTCCAACACTTTAGCCCAAGTACATCCCAGTCCACAGAGGAAACCACAACCCAGTCCACACAGGAAAGTAGAACCCATTCCACAAAGGAAAGCACAACCTAGTACACACAGGAAAGCACAACCCAGACCACATAAGAAAGCATAACCCAGTCCACAAGGGACAGAAAAACAATCATACTGAAGGTAATGATTGAAATTCAAGACTCAGATCACACAGGTATAATACTTCCGAAGAGGGGTGGAGATGATTAGATGTAGCCTCTGAATCATCCTCTCTGCCAAACCCACATAGGATCCTAGTATAGAAGTCGTCGATGCCGAACCCATGGAGGATCCATGTATAGTAGTCACCGTCTTCGAACCCACGGAGGATCCCAGCACAGTCGTGGAACCCACGAAGGATCCTAGTACGGTAGACGCCGTCGTTGAACCCACAGAGGATCCTAGTTCGGTAGTCGTCATCATCATCGCAACCAGCTCTAGGGTTCCCACACACAGCATGCTCGATTCCGAGAGGGTCTGCTCCATGAGCCAAGGGGGTTGATACATCAACCGACACTAAGTCCATTGTTGATGTATCTCAAAGTTTTGTCTCGTCAAAAGGAACTCAACATGACAGACAGCGCGACATTCGGACTCCCGGTCTGAGAGTTGTTGGCTTTTTTGTACTAGGGGCCCGGTTGGTTTTTAAGTCAAAACCAACCTGAACGTACTCCAATTTCTTCCCTACCTCAAGAGGATTAATCCAAAAGAATCTTCTTACTAATAGGAATCCTAAAAAGTTGATGAAAAGTCAATCGGACGTCCGGAGCTCAAGTTATAAGCATTTCCTCTCCGAGGGCCCGGTTGGTTTCAGGTTCAAACCAACCCGACCATACTCAAACTTCTCTGAAACCTTGAGAGTAATATACTGAAATGACCGTCTCGATCCAAGGATAGCATCGCAACTGACCGTGAATCGATCGGAGGTACGTAGACCATGTTATGGGCCTTTGAACGTAGCTGTCTGATTTTAGGGGGTTTTGGGCCCAGACCGACCCGGCCCAAGACCCCCTGGGTCGGCCCGATCCGGGTCGACCCGACCCGGGTCCAGGTCTAGCCAACTTGGAAGTGGTCCGGCCTAGCGCGGGCGGCCTAACCCCGCGCGGGTGGCCCGACTCGGCTGGGCGCTCGGTCCATGACCGAGCGGCACGGAAGGGGGGTGGTTGCCCCCTTGATTGAAGAAAACGACCCCCTTTGGGGGGGTCCACCTATGCCGCCTATCAGGGGTTACGACCCCCCAGACATCTGCAATCCGGCCAGCCGTAATGACCAGCCGGTTGCTACCGCGGGACCTACTGGTCCCGCCCCCCTGAAGCGCCGGCGGCCGGAGGTCTGGCCTCCCTCCTCTCCACCGTCGCGGCCTTAGGCCACGACCCTTGTCCGACCGGCAGGGCGCGACGGCGTCGCGCCCCTCCACCGCTGTTCGCCATGGCCATGGCCCTCCAAGGTTCTCCGGCGCGGCGCGATGGTGTGTTCCCCTCCGCCATGGCCCATTCGTGTCTGTGGCTTCCTTAAGCATCACCGGCGTGGCATGACGGTTCCGCGCTCCTCCACCGCGATATACCTCGTTCCTGCACGGTGTCATTGCACCGAGCCACCTCCGTTCCAAGCCACAAGATATTTAACAACAAAAGGGGAGGAGGTTTGGCCGTGTTCGTGTGGTCCGACCTCCTCCGTTATTTTGATAACAGGAATCCAAAGAATTAACAGAGTACTTCAATTAATTCCGAACGTAAAAACAAACCCTACCTCGATGATTTTCACGGAAGCTAGCGTTGTGGAAATGGCATCGCGGGATGAAGCTCTGTATACATCGATGGAGAACTTCCGAGGAGGAAGTAGCATCTACCTTTCATTAACATGTTGAGAATATGGAAGGGTGTGCGTCTAAGAAGGGAACATCGTCACACACTGGCTGCAGAGAGAAGAAGAGACGGCTCATCGATCTCTCCTTACGGTGACGTCGTTCTTCATCGAAGCCTTGGCGTTCTTCACGTTCTTCAAACTTAGAACTTTCTTCCCCAAACATCTCACACCAAAATCAAACCCAAATAAAATAAGGTTCATCCTTATTTTATTACCCCATTCCATGAATTCCAAAGGATCAAAATTCAAACCCTTAATTAAAAAAATTGAATAACTTAAATCAATTAATTTAATGTGGGAGTTGGCATGCAATTAAATAGGGAGAGTGGATGAGTTACAAAATAAATGGGGGGATGCCAACATTAAGAGGGCTAGAGGAGTTAGAGGAAATTGAAGGGGTGGGGCTCATGTGGGCCCCAACTCACAAATATCCTAACAAGAGGTGTTCAGATATTCTCTCACATGGAAGTTATACAACATAGAGATAAATAATGTCGTGACACAACTTTATTTACCTAACACTTAAACAACATGTTTTTAAAAAACTATTATCGAGAAAACTCAACTCTAGAAAAGGTCAGTTTAAGCAATTATCGGTGCTACAGTTTCATTGGTGCCCTCGGATTTTGATTCCGAGCACTGGTTCAAAAGTTAGAAAAACCCGCTCGTTTGTTCACTGAACGTACCAGAGCTAATCTTCGGAAAATGATTCCAGGCACACCGAGCCTCGGAATTAGGTGCCGTTAGAAACTGCGTACACGCAAAATCCCAAAGGAATTAAGAAAAAAATTCCATGAAATTTATGGGTCTTTAAATTACTCCCACCTCAAATATTTACATCCCCGTAAAGATACATCACAAACTAGGGAAACAAATGAGGGTACTGAGCACGCATCTGAGCCTCCCTCTCCCAAGTGATATCTTGGAGGTTCTCATGCTACCAATGAATGTGCACCAGAGGTATCGACCATCCATGTAGGACCCACTTCTATCGATCCTCGATCTCCACCGGGACCTCCGCAAAAGTCGCCCCGTCATCGATGTCCAGCTCTCCATGGTCGATGATTTGCATCAGGTCGTGCACATATCTCCTCAGCTGAGATACGTGAAAGACGTCATCCACCTGGTGCAACTGAGGTGGAAGGGTCAGGTGATAAGCCACCTCGCCTATCCAGATGAGAACCTGAAATGGTCCGATGATGCGTGGAGATTACTTGTTGCCCCAACCAAATCTCTATAATCCACATCAAGGTGAGACCTGTAAGAAAACATGGTCTCCATCCTCGAACTCCAGTGGTCTCTGTCTCATATCATCATTGGACATAGTCTGGAATGTGCAATCTCCATCCACTCCTCGATGATCTGCACTTTCTCCATCGCATCCTGCACCATATCTGGTTCTAGACATACTGACTTCAACACTCTCCAAAAAGGATATCAGAAATGTAGTCAGCTGTTGTCTCGCCACTCTAAACAGCTGATTCCCGATCTCCTACTAAGAGAATCTGCTACAAAGTTCCCCTTCCCAAGAGTATAAACTGTCTCGAGGTCATAGTCATGTAGGAACTCAAGCCATCGCCGCTATCTCTGTAACGGCTTGAAATTTTGAATAAATCTTGTTTCCTAATTTCATGTGTTATTTTATTTTATTTTTATACTCAAAAAAATGTTTTATTTGATAAACATGATTATAATTAAAATGAGACCATTGGGTTTTGACTGTTATATGACCATCGGTCAATATGACCGCTGTGAACAAAATGTTTTGATTATTATTTATAAATACAAGTAATCTTGGTTAATTATTATAGAAAGAAGATTCGATGGCCTCACCTAGTAGTCTTGGACTGATCGAAGCCCATCTAACAGAACTTGGGAAGGAGGTAGCACCATTGGGCTTTGCTCTGGACCAAACCCAAGACGAACTTCATCATGTGAAGATAGAATGGAATCGCCTTCGCGAGAAGTTTAAACTGATAGAAATTACTACTCGGGCAATGTTGGCCGAGCCTCCCTCGGACTCTCTCACCTTAGCACACCTTACACTTAGGTCCTATGCTGGTGTGATAAGGGGCTATGTAAGAAGACCGTAACTGTCTTGTGTAATCCTTTGTTTTAAATAAAAATTGGGATTTCTTCTTATGATGATGTTTATGAATTTTCAAATGACCGGATAAATATAGTATGCATATTTTTGATGAATTTTAGAAAAAGGATATTTTAAAAATATTTGTTTAAACCTTAAATAATTAAAAATGTGTAATGATTTTCGAAAAATGGTCTTCTACAATTATGTTCAGAACAAAATTTGGAGTCTAATAAGATCAACTTGATTTTTGATGAATAGTAAATTATGAATAGTTATTTTTTGATTAGGATTGGTAATATGACCAAATGGATTAGTAATCTCACTTAAATAATGTTTTAAAATAATCTAGGCACCTTGATTAAGTAATGTGATTCAATAAAATGGTAAAATAACGGTTTCATAAATTATTATTCAAGTATTAGTTTTTTCGAGTGAATAGTGTTTTTTAATTAAAAATTAAATTAAAAATATTTAGAAAATTATTTTTATAAAATGGATTTCATTTTTGAACTCAGAGCACCGATATTATGTTATGGTATGTTTTGGGGTTTTTTCTGAAAAAATGAATTTTCAGTGAATAGTGTATTTATTTAAAAAAAAAATATTTAGAAATTTATTTTTATAAAATGGAGTTCGTTTTTGAAATCATATTATTGATATTTTATTAAGGTTAAATTTTGGGATCTTTCTGAGAAAGTTGAATTTTCAGTGATTAGTGAAAATACAGTTTTAGGGTTTCGGTATGTTTAATGACATCATAACTGTGTCATGATGATTTCATGAGATATGTTAAGGGTTTCCCAGACAAGGGTGATGAATTATTGTTTTGGGGGCCCCATGTGGCCTAACTCCATGGTAAATGCCAAGGGAGAGCACATGGGTTGAGAAAAGCACATGTGAGGTGTCCCTTGGCCATTAATGCCTTGTCCCCTCACTTTCCCTATAAATACCAAGCCCTCCTCTCATCCATTCGACTCCCCACTCTTCCCCAACTAAGTTCTGGTCTCATTACCTCCCAAGGAGTCCTCCCAAGGTGCCCCCAAGCCCTCAAGGTCCCATCCTTTGAGGTTTAAGAGTTACATTTTAAGGTAAGGGATCTGACCCCTCTCTTTCTTTTGAAGTGATCTCTTTTATGTCATTCCTTTTATGCTCCATGTTATTATGTTAGAGGATGTTCTTTTATACTCCTCTTACTGCCCTTTTTATGTTCATATAATGAGATATCCCCTCTTACTCTCATTATTTCATTTTATGAAGTTTTATGTGGTGCCGTTAGGCTGCCGAAAGTTTTGTAACAGATTCTTTCTCCCTTCTCATTTTGCATGATCTATTTTCATGTAAAGTATTTCAAGTTACTTTTTATCATGTTGGGGTATGATCTATTGATTTATCATACTGATCTTTTATGATCATATGATTAGAGACCCCATTTTATCTCTTCAATTCATCATTTTGAAGTTTTAAGTGGTGCCGTTAGGCTGCCGAATTTTTGAGGGATTCTTTCACCCTTATCTTTTTCAAAGTTCTACTTTCATGTCAAGTCTTTCAAGTTCCTTTATATTATGTTGGGGTATGATATCTATATCTATATTACAGGACTCTTATGTTCATATTATTAGAGAGACCCTATTTGACCTTGTCAATTCATGTTTTCTTGGAAGTTTTATGTGGTGCTGTTAGGCTGCCGAATTTTTGAGGGATTATTTCACCCTCCTCTTTTTCAAAGTTCTACTTTCATGTCAAGTATTTAAAGTTCCTTTCTATTATGTTTGGTTATTATCTCTATATATATCATACTGGACTCTTATGTTCATATGACGAGAGACCCTATTTGAACTTGTCAATTCATTTTTTTTGAAGTTTAAGTGACGCCGTTAGGCTACCGAATTCTCACAAGAGAAATATTATTTTTTTCTTCCTTTAATATTCTTCATTTCATATGGTATATTTTCAAATTTCATTACCATGTTCTTAAATCCCTTATATTTTGTCCCTATACTGTTTTATGGTTCATTTATGAATGTTTCACCCATGTCCCCTCTCTTTCAATGTTATCTAAAACCCCAAAACGTAGCCGTTATGCTGCAGGATTTTCATCTCAAAATGCCTCTCTCTTTTCTCAAAATTATTTTATGTTATTAAGTGAATACTCAAAGATCTTATTTCTAAAAGGGTATTCACATATATATCAAAATGTTCTATTTTAAATTCTGGTATTTACATACATGAAACCCGCTTTCCCTTTTCGTGGGTTTAAAGTGACATAAAGATCATGTCTTTAAAAGCAGTTTTTAAAACGTTATGATGATGAAATGAATCCCATTTCTTTTATGCTATATGGGTTGTTTATGAAATGATTGATGATGATATACGTGGATCACATTATAATAAAGGAAAATTTAAGGGTGCGCCCTGATAGTGCTCCAATGCATTGGGTAATGATGTAACCACTAGAGATTACAATTTAAGGGTGCGCCCTGATAGCGCCCCATTGAATTGGGTAATGATGTAACCACAAGAGATTACAATTTAAGGGTGTGCCCTGATAGCGCCCCATTGAATTGGGTAATGATGTAACCACTAGATATTACAATTTTTATTATATCTTGGTGAATAACCTTGGTAATTTTTTTTAATGACACCTTGGGGATGGACCTTGGTGATATGTTCATGATTGTCTATATTAAATGATGTAGCCACATCTTAAAGTTATGAAAAATGTTATTTTTATTATGATATGCCTCACGATTTCTTTCTCATGCCTTAAAGTTCTTTTCATGGCCTTATTGAAGTATCTCAAGTTCACATGTAAAATGTTTCTCTTGTTTCCATTACTGGGCCTTCTGCTCAACCTTTCTTTTGATGTATGTCCCCAGGTTATGAGATGCAGTAATGAACCTAGGATGAACATGAGGAGAAGCCTTCAAGTGTTTAAGAAGAATGTTTTATGTTTTCATGTTTTATGTTCCTGGTTTCCAAGACACTAAACCCTAAATATCCTCGGTTTTGTAAAATGTAATGAAAGTTTATTTGATAAAAAGGCGGGATGCTATAGTTGGTATCAAAGGATGGTTTAGTTATTTGTGGAAATTAGGATATGAAAACTTTAGGAAGAAGCCTATAGAAAAGTTAAAATATAGGAAATCTTCCTTTTATTTTGGTGAGTATTGAGTAAGGGGTTGCCAAGCAAATTCATCCCTGTCTGGATAAGAGCAGGTAGAGGTGGCTCTGGCACAGATGTACATAGGGGTAAAACCCGAAAACACCGCTTTGATCTAGACTCGAACGGGAACTGGTACACGACAACGGGCCTTGCTGCACTCTTGGTTACGACACTCCCGGGGGATATGCTTTGGTAAATTCATAAGCTTGGTATGAACCATTGTTAAAGGAACAAAGATAAAATAAAATAAAGATTCACATAAGAATATATGATCATGGATAACCTAGATTGGAACCTAGGGGACCAAAAGTTAGGGTATGCATTTCTTCTACAAGTTATCCTTATATGCTTTCAGTTCCTTTTCATGATTATTGGCCAAGTACTTATGCCCCTAATTATGCTTTCTCTTCTTAGTGAATGGTGGGAAATGGAAGAACATGTCCCAACAACCAATGTGATAGGAAATGCGACGATTGTCGTATTAATATGACAGGGATGATTAGGGGATTAAAATATGATTTTTATTTTGGAAGACGTTCACTATTTTGGGGACCCTATATGATCGAGGTAAATAGATTACAATAGTATTTTCATTGATGAGTAAGTTTGACTTATATTTTGAAGAATCGATGAATTTAAGGTGGACTTATAGTAATTTAGGTTACTTATGGGAATGATTAACCTATCTTGGGTTAAATATGTTTAGGTTAGATACTTTTGTTATAAGATGTTAGGAGTGGTTGATGTTGTTTGGAGATGAAGAATGAAGTTTATTTTGAAGACTATGTTATCAAATCCTTCTTGTATTTGGGTTTCAATCTTAGTTTGGTTTATTTTGAGGAATTTTAAGGACCGTTATTTATGGAATGGACTATAATGAACTTTGGGTAGTACCATGGAACTTTGAAGATTTAAAAGTAGTTTTCATTCCTATGGGATTATTTCTTTTTGAAGAGTTGTTTTACATTACCATTTCGGTTTTTTGGATAATTTTTAAAGATAAAAGAAATAGATAGTTAATCTTTTGTGGATTATGTGATTCTCTAGAAGACGATTCTTGTGTTTTGATGAGACCAAGTAGTTTTGAATGCCCATAGTTTGGAGAAAAGATTAGTTTTGGGTAGAAACTTATTAAAGGATGAAACTCTACATGAAGGTAGATATATTTCCTTATGTTTTTGTTCTATGTTGTAAATGAATTCATCAAAGTTATGAAAAGGAACGTAAAACAAAAACATTGTTGGTTTACGTTTCCTACTAGGTAATCAAAGACCGCTTGCACACATCATAATTTTGGGATTTTCTGGTGGTTAACTTCCTCCTAATCATGTTTTCTATCACTCTCTTTTAGGACGTGATCCTTTGTTTTCTCTTCCATGTCCTTGTTTCCTACATGGAATCCTAGTATGAGTAAACTCGGGTGGCCTTTGTACTTCCTTTTCTTTCTTTTAAAGTAATGGTGTCACTGACTCTTTTTCTGATGTGGGACTTTCAATGAAATTTCAAAACCCAATTTTTAAAATTGCGAGGATGCAATTTCTTAAGGGGGAAGATTGTAACGGACCGAAATTTTGAATAAATCTTGTTTCCTAATTTCATGTGTTATTTTATTTTATTTTTATACTCAACAAAAATGTTTTATTTGATAAACATGATTATAATTAAAATGAGACCATTGGGTTCTGACTGTTATATGACCATCGGTCAATATGACCGCTGTGAAAAAAATGTTTTGATTATTATTTCTAAATACAAGTAATCTTGGTTAATTATTATAGAAAGAAGATTTGATGGCCTCACCTAGTAGTCTTGGACTGATCGAAGCCCATCTAATAGAACTTGGGAAGGAGGTAGCACCATTGGGCATTGCTCTGGACCAAACCCAAGCCGAACATCATCATGTGAAGCTAGAACGGAATCGCCTTCGCGAGAAGTTTAAACTGATAGAAATTACTACTCGGGCAATGTTGGCCGAGCCTCCCTCGGACTCTCTCACCTTAGCACACCTTACACTTAGGTCCTATGCTGGTGTGATAAGGGGCTATGTAAGAAGACCATAACTGCCTTGTGTAATCCTTTGTTTTAAATAAAAATTGGGATTTCTTCTTATGATGATGTTTATGAATTTTCAAATGACCGGATAAATATAGTATGCGTATTTTTGATGAATTTTTGAAAAAGGATATTTTAAAAATGTTTATGTAAACCTTAAATAATTAAAAATGTGTAATGATTTTCAAAAAATGGTCTTCTAGAATTATGTTCAGAACAAAATTTGGAGTCTAATAAGATCAACATGATTTTTGATGAATAGTAAATTATGAATAGTTATTTTTTGATTAGGATTAGTAATATGACCAAATGGATTAGTAATCTCACTTAAAGAAAGTTTTAAAATAATCTAGGCACCTTGATTAAGTAATGTGATTCAATAAAATGGTTAAATAACGGTTTCATAAATTATTATTCAAGTATTAGTTTTTTCGGGTGAATAGTGTTTTTTAATTAAAAATTAAATTAAAAATATTTAGAAAATTATTTTTATAAAATGGATTTAATTTTTGAACTCAGAGCACCGATATTATGTTATGGTAAGTTTTGGGGTTTTTTCTGAAAAAATGAATTTTCAGTGAATAGTGTATTTATTTAAAAAATAAAATAAAAATATTTAGAAAATTATTTTTATAAAATGGTGTTCATTTTTGAAATCATATCATTGATATTTGATTAAGGTGAAATTTTGGGATCTTTCTGAGAAAGTTGAATTTTCAGTGATTAGTGAAAGTACTGTTTTAGGGTTTCGGTATGTTTAATGACATCATGATTGTGTCATGATGATTTCATGAGATATTTTAAGGGTTGGCCAGACAAGGGTGATGGATTATTGTTTTGGGGGCCCAATGTGGCCTAACTCCATGGTAAATGCCAAGGGAGAGCACATGGGTTGAGAAAAGCACATGTGAGGTGTCCCTTGGCCATTAATGCCTTGTCCCCTCACTTTCCCTATAAATACCAAGCCCTCCTCTCATACATTCGACTCCCCACTCTTCCCCAACGATGTTCTGGTCTCATTACCTCCCAAAGAGTCCTCCCAAGGTGCCCCCAAGCCCTAAAGGTCCCATCCTTTGGGGTTTAAGAGTTACATTTTAAGGTAAGGGATCCGACCCCTCTCTTTCTTTTCAAGTGATCTCTTTTATGTCATTCCTTTTATGCTCCATGTTCTTATGTTGGAGGATGTTCTTTTATACTCCTCTTACTGCCCTTTTTATGTTCATATAATGAGATATCCCCTCTTACTCTCATTAATTCATTTTATGAAGTTTTAAGTGGCGCCGTTAGGCTGCCGAAAGTTTTGTAACAGATTCTTTCTCCCTTCTCATTTTGCAAGATCTATTTTCATGTAAAGTATTTCAAGTTACTTTTTATCATGTTGGGGTATGATCTCTATATTTATCATACTGATCTTTTATGATCATTTGATGAGAGACCCCATTTTATCTCTTCAATTCAGCATTTTGATGTTTTAAGTGGCGCCGTTAGGCTGCCGAATTTTTGAGGGATTCTTTCACCCTTCTATTTTTCAAAGTTCTACTTTCATGTCAAGTATTTCAAGTTCTTTTATATTATGTTGGGGTATGATCTCTATATCTATATTACTGGACTCTTATGTTCATATTATGAGAGACCCTATTTCACCTTGTCAATTCATTTTTTTTGGAAGTTTTATGTGGCGTCGTTAGGCTGCCGAATTTTTGAGGGATTATTTCACCCTTCTCTTTTTCAAAGGTCTACTTTCATGTCAAGTCTTTCAAGTTCCTTTCTATTATGTTTGGTTATTATCTATATATCTATCATACTGGACTCTTATGTTCATATGATGAGAGACCCTATTTGAACTTGTCAATTCATTTTTGTTGAAGTTTAAGTGACGCCGTTAGGCTACCGAATTCTCACAAGAGAAATATTATTTTTGTCTTCCTTTAATATTCTTCATTTCATATGTTATATTTTCAAATTTCATTACCATGTTCTTAAATCCCTTATATTTTGTCCCTATACTGTTTTATGGTTCATTTATGAATGTTTGACCCATGTCCCCTCTCTTTCAATGTTATCTAAAACCCCGAAACGTAGCCGTTATGATGCAGGATTTTCGTCTCAAAATGCCTCTCTCTTTTCTCAAAATTATTTTATGTTATTAATTGAATACTCAAAGATATTATTTCTACAAGGGTATTCACATATATATCAAAATGTTCTATTTTAAATTCTGGTATTTACATACATGAAACCCACTTTCCCTTTTCGTGGGTTTAAAGTGACATAAAGATCAGGTCTTTAAAAGCAGTTTTTAAAACGATATGATGATGAAATGAATCCCATTTCATTTATGCTATATGGGTTGTTTATGAAATGATTGATGATGATATACGTGGCTCACATTATAATAAAGGAAAATTTAAGGGTGCGCCCTGATAGCGCTCCAATGCATTGGTTAATGATGTAACCACGAGAGATTACAATTTAAGGGTGCGCCCTGATAGCGCCCCATTGAATTGGGTAATGATGTGACCACTAGAGATTACAATTTAAGGGTGTGCCCTGATAGCGCCCCATTGAATTGGGTAATGATGTAATAACTAGAGATTACAATTTTTATTATATCTTGGTGAATAACCTTGGTAATTTTTTTTAATGACACCTTGGGGATGGACCTTGGTGATATGTTCATGATTGTCTATATTAAATGATGTAGACACATCTTAAAGTTATGAAAAATGTTATTTTTATTATGATATGCCTCACGATTTCTTTCTCATGCATTAAAGTTCTTTTCATGGCCTTATTAAAGTATCTCAAGTTCACATGTAAAATGTTTCTCTTGTTTCCATTACTGGGCCTTCTGCTCACCCTTTCTTTTGATGTATGTCCCCAGGTTATGAGATGCAGTAATAAACCTAGGATGAACATGAGGAGAAGCCTTCAAGTGTTTAAGAAGAATGTTTTATGTTTTCATGTTTTAAGTTCCTGGTTTCCAAGACACTAAACCCTAAAGATCCTCGGTTTTGTAAAATGTAATGAAATTTTATTTGATAAAAAGGAGGGATGCTACAATCTCAGGTTCTTTTCCTTCTACGAGAGGATACACCTGAGACTAATGAATCAGTGTGAATCTTAAACTGTTTGCTCGACGAACAATTGGTGAGACTAGCCATTTGTAAAAAATCATCTCCACCCTTCTTCGTCTACGATCTACAAGATTTGTTGAGATTCCTCCTCTGCCGAAAAGATAAAACTGGTCTCATCCCCTGAATTTACCACATTCATTCCCTAATAAAGTCAATCCAATCATGAAAGGTATTATTTCATGCCATGGACGATGTCGTAAGTCCACGATGTTACTAGAAAGAGATCCAACCGTTACTCTCGCCTACAAGGGTTGAGTCACACTGCTGGCAAAAGTGTGTGGTCACTAGGTCTCCTCCAGTAGAAATCTCAAAACTGAAGGTCAAGTCAATTGTTTTAACCAGAACCTCTCATTTACATAGTGTGTGGTCACTAGGTCTCCCATTTCCACCTGTTCCCTACGGTCGGGGTGGTCTTCCTAATGGTGGTGGTGGCAGGGCCTCAAAGAATCTCCCACCATCTGTTGCCGAGCCAGCTCCTCTACCTCGTCCTCCTGCTCACTATGGACTTCCACGGTCGAACCTCTGCCTGGGAGGTCCCTCTGCCGCCTACTGCTCATCTTCTAGGCGGGTCGGGCACTCTCGATCCATGTGACCCTACCCGCCTCATGCATAGCACTGTCTGCTCCTCGTGTGGCTAGCTCTCCTTCGTGTTCCTTGTACAACCGAATCTACATCCTGAGATTGCTCATTTGATGGCATGGACCACTTGGACCTCTGTTTCAACTGTCTACTACCAGCTATAGAAGACTCCGCTATAGGTTGTCCTGTTGAGGGTCTCGTCGCTGGTGACTACGGATCGATAAAACTATCCACTAGAAGGTCTCTCTCCAGCACCCCTATCTGTGTCGGGATGTTGAGGTAGATCATCAAAGCCCTGATCTCATGCCTCGTTCCCTGCTCCAAGGTCTGGGCCCGAAAGAATGTGTCTCGTACCATATCTGTGGAGTAGCGCAATAGGACGGTAAATCTCGCCGAGTATGGGACTACCGTCATGCTGCCCTACCGCAGCTGTAGTAGCTCCTGGATGTGTACTACACAGAGAGTGGCTGGAACGAACTCAGAGCGGAAGAGGCTCTCGAAGTCCTTCCAAAGAAGTGATGCCTCATCATGCACCTAAAGCATCAGGCCCCACCATCAAACTACTGCTGCATGTAGGAGACTCGCCACAAGAATCAAAGTGAGGTCAGCTGGTGTCCCTACTCATATGAAGACTCGGACGACTGCCTCTAGCCAATCCTCGGCTGCCAGAGGATCTGTCTCTCTGCCGAACCTGGGCAGTCTCTAACGCTGAAACTCTTGAAGTACACTCAGGCGACATTCACTCTCAGCTGCTGGGGCTGGTAGCATTGGTGGCTCGGTGGGTAGAGGTACCTCCGGTGCCTCCGCTGTAATGGGGCCCTACACCGAGGCCTCGTCGCTCAGTGGGTTGTCGTCTCGCACGTAACTGGGAACCCTAGCTGGCTGCCATCATGGGGCCATCCTGAAAAGAAACAGGTGCGCCACGGTTAATACAGTATACCTGGTGAGCTGACTCAAAGTAATCACAATGAAAACTTTTAAAACACACATGCAATCAATTTTTTCATGTATTGAGTTGGAAATCAGAAGTCATGGTCCTGGTGTATGGATACGTCGGCCGCCGCACCAACACTGGACTCCCTGGACTGATAACCACACTCAATACCCTTAACACTATTGCTTCACATAGAAGAAAGATAAAATTCCTAAGTTTTGTAGTAGAACTGAACTCCTCTGATACCAATTTGTCACGACCCTTCCTCAGGACCCATACTGTGACTACCCCAAGCCCGCCTCCCATAGGCCAGGGGATGGCGACTAGCACCAAAGGCATAATTTCCGATAAAAGGGAAGGAATTTCCTTTAAAAAGTAAACAAACACCACAGAGTACGCAAGCTGAAGTAAATAATAAGTAAACTGAGTACAAAAGTAAGTGCTGGAAAGTAAATGGGCCAGAATACAAACCCAATTGAAAGTAAAGTACAACAGAAAAGAAAAGTACAACTGCCGTAAAGTAAAGCAGCAACACTGAGCCATCCACTGGAAACCCCACCTGAATGGTGGGTACAGATTGTCTCTTTAGCTCCTCGGGTCCAGCTGTCCGCTCCGTGTACGTCCCACCCTGTGGTCCACCTCCAGGTATTGTCCAGCTCCAAGAGCCTCCACTACGATCAGCGTTATATGTCGTCTACATCCAATACAACGTAGTGCGAGCATAGCCCGTGTATGTGTGAGTATTCAATACTCAGTAGGGACCCTGAGACCCTCGAAGGTCGCCTAGAATCCATGAAGGATAAACCACAAAGTAAATAATACAATCAAGAAGTAACAACCAACACTACCTAAGTATATGCCCATACATATACCTAAGTCAACAATTCATGTTCGGCTCCAACACTCGAGCCCAAGTACATCCCAGTCCACACAGGAATGAAAAACTCAGTCCACACAGGAAAGCAAAACCCAATCCACAAAGGAAAGAACAACCCAGTCCACACAAGAAAGAAAAACCCAGTCCACAAAGAACAACAAAACAATCATACTGAAGGTGATGATTGAAAGTCAAGACTCAGCTCACACATGTATACTACTTTCGAAGAGGGGTGGATATGAATAGATGTAACCTAAGAATCATCCTCTCTGTTGAACCCACATAGGATCCTAGTATAGAAGTTGTCACGGTCGAACCCACAGAGGATCCATGTATAGTAGTCATCGTCGTCGATCCCACAGAGGATCCCAACATAGTCGTCGATCCCACGGAGGATACTAGTACGGTAGACGTCATCATTGAACCCATAGAGGATCCTAGCATAGTCATCAAACCCTCATAGGATCCTAGTATGGTAGACGATGTCATCGAACCAACGGAGGATCCTAGTTCGGTAGTAGTCATCTTCATCGCAGCCAACTCTAGGGTTCCCGCACACATCATGCTCGATTCCGGGATGGTCCCCTCCACGAGCCAAGGCGGTCGATACATAAACTGACAAGAAGTCCGGAGTTTATGTATCCCAAATTTCCATCTCATCAAAAGAAACTCAACGTGATAGACGGTGCGTCAATCGGACGCTCGGTCTGAGAGTTATTGGCTTTTTCATGCCAAGGGCCCTGTTGGTTTTTAAGTCAAAACCAACACGAATGAACTCTGAATGCATCCAAACCTCGAGCGAAGTAATCCAAAAGAACCAACTCTTTAATAATAATCCATCAAAGTCGAAGACACGTCAATTGGAAGTCCGGAGATCAAGTTATAAGCGTTTCCGCTCCGAGGGCCCGGTTGGTTTCGTGTTCGAACCAACCCTGTTGTACCCAATGTTCTTCGAAACCTTAAGTGTAATATACTGAAACGACCGTCTCGATCCAAGGATCACATAACATACATTGTTCTCATAAAAATAAACAACCCTTATTTCCAAACATGAAAATAAATCCATCCATATCCAAACATGATATAGAAATTATGTTCTTTGTAACACTAAGAACATAATAATAGTTATGTAAAACCAAAATCATTCTCGTTGGAAATGAGAGATAGTAATCCCCAATGGAAAATGCAGCTAGCCTCGCACTATTGGAAGCTCGAAGATCCACCTCTTGTGTGGGAATTTTTCTAAATCTACTTGGTTCATGCATTTGAATATAGATGTGAGACCCCACATGCTATATCTAATACATAATGTATATAAATGGAATGATTACACTCGATAAAAAATGAACCTTTAGCATCCCCATACTTCTAGGTGTAGTTTCTCCTCCAATGGTCTAGCTTGACACATGAAAAACATACCACCTTTCATTACTTTCCCTCTCTTAAGATCTTCCCCTTCATCGAGGGATTGTTCTCGGGGGCTTCAAACCGTTTATAAATCCTTGGGACCTTTTCCGTGTCCTTCCTCTTCTTATTCACCATCCGGACCGACCCAGCCCAAGACCCCCTGGGTCGGCCCAAACCAGGTCGACCCGACCCAGGTCCGGGTCCGGCCCCCATGGGTGCGGCCCCACCCGGCGCGGGAGCCCCCCCCCCCCCCCCCCCCCCGCGCGGGCAGCCCGACCCAGCGAGGCCGTCCGGGCCCAGCGTGAGCTGCCCGGCTCGGATGGATGCTCGGTCCGTGACCGAGAAGCGCGGAAGGGGGGGGGGGGGGCGCTTCCCACTTGATTGAATAAAATGGCCCCTTTAGGGGGGGGCCCGCCTACGCCACCTGTTGGGGGTTACGACCCCCCGGACTTCCAGAATCCGGCCGGCCGTAATGGCCGGCCAGTTGCTGCTGCGGGACCTACTGGTCCCACCCCCCTAAAGCGTCAGCGGCCGGAGCTCCAGCCTCCCTTTTCTGCACCGCCACAGCCTTAGGTCGCGGCCCTTGTCCGACCGGCACGGCGTGACAGTGCCGTGCACCTCCTCCGTGGCCCTCCCCGGTTCTCCGGCGCGGCGTGACGGCGTGCGCCCCTCTGTCGAGGCCCGTTCTTGGCCGCGGCTTCCTTTAGCTTCACCGACATGGCACGATGGCGGCGCGCATCTACACCGTGATATACCTCATTCCCGCGCGGTGCCATTGGACCGCACCACCTACATTCCAAGCCACAAAATATTCAACAACAAAAGGGGAGGAGGTTTGGCCGTGTTCGAGCATTCCGACCTCCTCCATTATTTTGATAACAGGCGGCCAAAGAATTAACAGAGTACGTCAATTAATTCCGAATGTAAAAACAACCCCTACCTCGAAGAAGTTCGCGGAAGCTAGCATCGCAGAAAACGGCATCGCGGGATGATGCTCTGTATACGTCGATGGAGAACATCTGAGGAGGAAGCGGCATCTCCCTTTCTTTGACGTGGATAAAAGATGGAACGATGTGCCTCCAAGAAGGGAACGTCGTCACACACCGGCTGCAGAGAGAAGAAGAGACGGCTCGTCGATATCTCCTTGCGGTGACGGCGTTCTTCGTCGAAGCCTTGTCATTATTCATGTTCTTCAAACTTAGAGCTTTCTTCCCCCATACTCTCACAATATAATCAACCCCAACTAAAATAAGGTACATCATTATTTTATTAACCCACGCCATGAATTCCAAAGGTTCAAAATTCAAAATCTTAATTAGATAAATTTAATAACTTAAATCAATTAATTTAATGTGGGACTTCGCATGCAATTAAAGAGGGAGAGTGGATGAGTTACAAAAAAAATGGGGGGTTTCCAACATTAAGAGGGCTAGAGGAGTTAGAGGAAATTGAAGGGGTGGGGATCATGTGGGCCCCACCTCACTAATATCCTAACAATAGGTGTTAGGATATTCTCTCACAAGGAATTTATACCACATAGAGAAAAATAATGTTTTGACACAACTTTTTTTACTTTACACTTAAACCACATTTTTTAAAACAACTCTTCCCGAGCATACGAAACTCCAGAAATGGTCAACTTAAGAAATTACCGATGTTGTGGTCTCATCAGTGCCCTTGGATTTTGATTCCAAGCACCAGTTAAAAAGTTAGGAAAACACGCTCGTTCTTTCACTGAACATACCCGAGCTAAACTTTGGAAAATGATTCCAGGCACACTGGGCTTCGGAATGAGGTGCCGTCAGAAACTGCATACTCGTAAAATCCCAAAGAAATTAAGAAAAACAATTTCCTTGAAATTTACAGGTCATTAAAAAAATGAACCCAAATAAAATCTCCACTCATTAGGGACAACATTTATTAATCAATACCATAGATAAGACCCTCGTAAAAACTCCCAAAAAAATATCAATTGAGAAAAAATCAACTGAAAGAATTCTTATTACATTCATTCATAATGTATGGATTGAATAATATCATCCCACCAAACGTGGTTAGGTCCTTTTAAGAAAATATATGATGCACTTCACTCTTGATCCATCAAGAGTTTAAATAGATTTTAAGATTCCTTAAATCCTTCACATACAATCCATTTCTTAAAGATAAACTTGGTAACTATGAAACTGAGGTGGATGTTGTTTCAAAAATTCTTAGATTTAGTATAACAATAGGGAATAAATCATCTCCCCCACTCGATCCTAAGGTTGGGTAGTGTCAATGAGTGATGAAAACACTCATAAAATATTGTAGAATATATTTTTAATATCAAAAAATGACCATATTATCAACTTTTCATTAAATAATTATGAGAGGCATACTCTAAACACAAAAAACATGATCATAAATAAGATCATGTTTCCTAAATCAAATCACTCATTGCCATTATCAATAAAAAAATACAAAACATAGATTATCCAAATAAAACATTTATAAAATTTCACCTTCCAAACCATACCTTCAATAATAATTTTGTATAGATATTCCGCTTTTCAATAAAATCATCACATTTCAATATTTAAAAAACAATCCATTTTTTAAACCATAACATTTAATGAAAACCCACTAATATGAAAATAAAACATTGTAATTTATATTCAAAACCACCAACCATTAGAAAATTTCATTGGTGTTAAAATATCTTCAATACCACTATAAAATTGTTTAAAAAAAATAAATACTACCTTAAATCCATTATCTTAACCAAAAACCAATTCCCCAACATATAAAACAACATCCCCCAATATTTTATTAAAATAAATTAAAAACAATGCATCTCATATAAAATTTTCCATGAAAATTATACTTTAGAAAAAAATTCAATCCTTCTTCCCAACACCATTTAATAAAATAATTTCATTTAAATTTTTCACGAATCCCCATTTTTTAAAATATTTTATAAATTTCATTTTGAAATCATCAACCCATGAAATAATTTTATATAAAGAATTTAAATCATCAAATTATTTGAATAAAATAATTCACAATCACAATAAAATATGTTTCATAAAATATTCACATTATAAAATCATTCATTCACCCCGAAAATCACTATTACATCTTATAAAACATAAATACCACAATTCAACCCCAATAAATATCATAAATGTCTTTTATAACTATAAATAAAGTCATCAATTACACAAATGAAACTCGTTCAATTACCATTATACCAATGGTACAAAACATTGTGATCATTTTAAAAATCATGGGTGGTAAAACGGAAATTCCATGGAAGAAAAAATATTGTGAATGGATTGTATACATGGTGTGGTAAATCATGCACCCACCATGTGACAGACTCTAACATGGTTGAAGATCGATTCTTTATAAGATCAAAAAAAATTACTAGACCATGAGGGAAAACCATACAACACAAATTTATTACATATTTTAGCATTTAAAACTCAATATGACCACAAAAACACTATTATAGTCCACTAGGACTAAAATAAAACCATAAAATAAAAATAAAAATAAAAATACTCAATATTGAAATCCAAATCGAGACTAAATTCTCTTCCAACTAGGGTGATATAAGGTTTAGTGTAAAAAAGAACAATACAATAACTTACATCACATTTTCACATGTGTTCCAACACATTTCCAGTCTCTTTTCTCTCTAGATAAAAATTAAATTTCAAGGGGGTTCTCTGATATTATTTTTCTGTGAAAAAACTCAAGCCACTGATGGATCGAGATCCTAGAATGACTTGAAACAAGGCACAAGGTGCATAACATGCCCTCTCAGGATTGTAATAGAATATAGGGTGTCAATAGAGTAAATAGTGAGAATTATTTCCCCTTCCATATATAAATAAACATTCGAAATTGGGGTATGAAGCAAAAATAAATAAATAATTCTCTTAAACTAAACTACAATAATAATAATAAGCATCATGATACAAAAATATCCAAAATTAAAACTAAAAGTTAAAGTATGTCAAACATCTTCTTGTGATTTTTCTATCATTATCCATATCCAACTCCATCTGTGATGGACCAACTCGAACCATCAAAATGATTACGGCCAATGACTGGGAACCTAAAATAAAGCATAAGATTTATAAAAATCGAATTGTGTATTCACGATGTCATCAAAACCAAGACATATAGATTCATTTAAAGAATTTTATATTATTATTTTTAAATGAAATTTCAATTATTTAAGCTTAAAATATACATATAAAATATTTTTTTCGTTATTATGTACAAAAAGGAAAATAACACATCTTAAAATTTTTATAAATGTAAAATTTATTTTTCATGAATGAAAATGATCCCTTTGAAATAATTTCATTAAAATAACCCACTACTTGAAAAAATAACTTCATAATTTCAAATAAATTTCATAAAAACATTTTTGAAATTATTTATTAAACCCATCCATGGTAAATGAATAACATATCGATATAATGGAAACCACTCAAGAAAAAAATGAAAACAACTAAGGTTTTGAAAATAAGAAAGCATGTGATATCAATAAAAGCTAGTGAAACCCCTACATAAAATGAGAAAATAATGAATTTGTATAATAGGCTAAACCCATGTTCCTAACATAATAATATCATATACATTAGAAAAAATGGACCAACTACCATTCTATGTTTCATCCTAACATAATCCATCAAACCTCCTATAGAAAGACTCAATGATGAAACTTCCTATATTATCATATCATAGAATAGATGTAATGACCCAGAATTTCCATGTAATTTTATTTTAAATAACTGGGAATTTTAATGAGTCTGCAAACATTGACGGCACATGATTCTGAGGCCCGGAGTGCACAGAGTGAATTTATGAACTTTTGTTTGGGTACGTTCAGTAAATGTGCGAGGGGGTTTTTCTAACTCTTGATTCAGTGATCAGAATTGAAATCTGAGGGCACCGTTGAACCAAAGAGTCAGCATTCTCTCAAGGAGACTTTCACTTCGACGGCAGATGGTTGAGGGTGAAAATTAGTTTTTGTGTTTTTTGTGTAAAATAAAATAAAAATAAAAGTGTGTGACATTTTTTATTCTTATTTGCAACACCCATGTGGGTGTTGTGAGGAGGGGTCCACTGGAACTAAACATCTTGGTAGAAGTTGAGAAGTGGGGACCACTAGACCTTAACCTCCCATGAGAGGTTATGAGGGTGGGGACCACCATATCCTAACCTCCCATGAGAGGTTATGGTAGTGGGGACCACCTGAGGTAGAAAACTCTTCTAATCCCTCATTAATGTGGAGGAGCCTCTTGAGCTTTCTCCACATTATTTTTTCAAACCCACCTCCACTTTATTTGTGCCACCCTCGTCAATTAATTAAGTAGAGACAACTTAAATAATTTACCCAATTTGAATTTATGCCAACAAACATAATAGAGGAGGTAATCTATTAATTTGGCACAACATTACATTTGGGTGGAATTGGGAGAAAGATTCTCCAATGAATAATGCTTCCTCCACAAAGAACACTTCCTCCACAAAGAATTCTGACAACGAACGTCTTCGACTATGACGAACTGACAGAAGATCCCAAAGTTGGAGGTGTGTAGCAGATGAGACAAACGTCAATGGCTTCACCTTTTTCCTCGTTCCAAAACCAACAACGGACAAGGTAGTGGTTTATCTCTATTTGTTTATTTTCCCATGTTCTTACCTTCTAAACAAAATAATGCATATCAACTTATTATCAAGTTGATCTGTGGATGCCTTCTTTTGCGGGTTGGGAATATTTTTATTGTGGGGAATTTTAAGGGATATTTATTAATTTCATGAACCTCCTCGATTAATATCCTCGTTCTTGATTCTTGGTTGAGTTGAGCAGCTTTCTTACCGTTTTAATGTGAAGAGTGCGGGCCAAACTGACATGTCTTGTCCTCTCCATAATTCATATGTTGATTTACGGTGTTCTTAGTGATGATGGAGGATGTCGATGAAGATGATGAAGGCAATGGTGCCACCACTTGCAGCCTCCGCGACCCGCGCTCCCCCCATAGAGTTCCGGTGATCCGAACGAACTGGCCGCTCACCCCTCCTCCACACCCTTCCCAAGCCACCTACTACGCTCCGCCCTCCTGACCGAACTAGCCATGTGACCTGGCGCCGTGCCCCGGTCGAGCCGCCCCGCAATGCTCCAGCCTCCCGGCTGAATCGGCCTCACTCCCCCACGACGCTCCGTCCTCTCGGCCACAGCGGCCTCGCGCCCCCGAGGCACTGTGACCTCCCGGCCGAACCGGCCCTGCGCCCCGGCCGAACCGCCCTCGTTGCGGCCCTCTGAGCTACTCCTGCTTGCACCACCTGTAGGCCCTCTGAGCCACCCTGACGCATGCCACCCGAAGGCCCTCTGAGCCGCCCCGTCCCGCACCACCTGTCGGCCCTCCGAGCAACCCCGGTCGGGCCGCCCCACGGCCTTGCGCCCTCGCGGCCACGTGCGGCCCTCTTTGGCCGCTCGCTACCTCTTAGGCCGGACCCAGCAGACCGAACCAACCCAACGGGCTGGTCGACCCGTACGAGGTCAGCCCAGGCCGGGTCAAGCCGGTCTCAGGCCCACTACGACCCCCTTTTACATTCATTTCGTCTTATCTTTGGCACCAGACGTCCATTTGACGAACCATCAGCAACATTGGGAATATTGGAGCAAGGCGATCCATTTGAGAATATTACACTGTGTTTTGGATTGAGATGAGGAATAGTCAGGTTGGATCAAGCACGAATCCAACTAGGCCCTCGGGACTAAAGGGCTAATAACTCACAGACCTGACGTCTGATTGACGCACCGTCTCTTATGATGAGATCCTTATGATGTGGTAGACCTTTGGAATACTTATTCATTGGACTTTGTGGTAGTTGGGAAATCAACCAGTAGCTTGTAGAGCAGATCTTCCGAAGACGAGCAAGCATTTTTGTGGTAACCTAGCAGCTGGTTGAGACCTGACGACTGCTGACCCTTTTGACTCGGAGTGACTCAACTGGCCCAGTGGGGAGTGCCTTGGTGACGTGGAAGACCAACAGTGGGAAGAACCTTGGTGACGCAGCAGACCCACAGTACTCAATAGGCAGATTACCTCAGCAGGCTTTGAGGGGGAGTGCCTCTGTGTGACGCTGCAGACCCACAGTGGGGAGCGCCTCTGTGTGACGTTGCAGACCCACTGTACTCGACAGGAGGAGTACCTCAATAGTCCAAGGTTAGTGGGAAGTTCCTCTGTGTGACACGGAAGGCCCACTATACTGGATATAGGAGATTTTCTCTTGCAGTAGAGGGTTTGAGATGTTACTACCACTAGAATAAATCATGTTTTGTGCTGATTCAGTACCTATATGTTTTTCTTAGGATTTAGATGGATTACTTGATAACTTAGGTATATGTATGGTCATATACTTAATTAGGGTTATATGGTCATCTATTACCTTGTGGTATATCCTTGGTGGATTTTGTGAGACCTTGAGGGTCTCGGGGTCCTTAATGAGTATCATTATACTCACCCTTGCACGGGATATGCACAAACCATGTTTTTTTTGTTGTAGACGAAGAAAAACGGTGACTGAGGCTAAGAGTACCAGGACTAGACGGTGTCCGACGGTGGACCATACAGCATGTCGATACGTGGAGGAGATGGATGGATGTAGAGTACAGAGGAGGTAATTTTTACCTACCCTTCAAGTAGGAACCTTGGAGGATGACTCAGTAGTTGAATTTTTTCTTTCTTTAATTATATTTTCTTTCAGTTGTACTTTTACATTTACTGTTGGGCTTGTATTCTGGCCCCTTTTACTTTTCAGCACTCTTTTGTTATACAGTTTACTTGTGTTGGTATCTCATTGTGTACTTGATTGTGAGTGTTTACCGGTTATAAAAGCAATGCCGGTTTAGGGAATTACGCCTTTGGTGCTAGTCGCTAAACCCAGGCCTATCGAAGGAAGGCTTGGGGTATTCATGGAACGGACCCCGGGGGACGGGTTGTGACAAATTGTTATCAGAGGAGTCGGTTCTACTGCAGAAATTAGGAATCTTATATTTTCTTTAAAGAAGTATTGTTAAGTGTAGTGAGTTTGGTTTTAGTTCATGGAGTCCAGTGTTGGTGCGGCGGTCGACGTATCCATAAACCAGGACCTGAACTTCTGATATCCAACTCAGTGCATGAAGACACTAATTGTGTGTCTGTGTTTTCAAGATTATTCTTTGTAATCCCTTATGTCAGCTCACCAGGTCAGTTCACCAGGTATAACTTTTGACCGTAGCGCACCTGTTTCTTTTTAGGATGCCTCCATGTAGACATCCAGCTAGAGTTCAGAGAGTTGTATGCACTGATAGCCCACTGAGCGATAAGGCATTAGTACAGGGCCCTCTTCCTGTAGAGGCACTAGCGGAGGCACCAGCAGTACCATTCCCCATTGGGCCATCGATGCCACCAGTCCCAACAGCAGAAGGAGCACGCCGCTTGAGTGCATTGCTTGAGTTCTAGCGCCAAAGGCCACCCAGGTTCAGGGGAGAGATGTACCCACATGCTACTGAGGATTGGATGGAGGTCGTGGTGAGAGTTTTTCAACTAGTAGGGACACCAGACCATTTCATGGTGATCCTTAATGCCATCCTTCTACAGGAAGCATCATGAAGATGCTGAAGCTTGATGCTCTCAGTTCCCGATGAGGTGATGTGTAACACCCGAGACTTTTATGTTATATAAACCATCAAAGGAATCTTTTTCTACACAACACTTGCTTGGCTTGCTTTTCACGCAATCGCGACCTTCCTCGATAGCTTGCGTTGTACGCAATACCGAGTTTCACTAAACAACAATATACTATTAAAACTAGCCGTTATGAATAGTAATAACCACTTTTTGAAATTTTATAAATTTTATTTTTCAAAATGGACTTCATTTTTGGACTCAGAATATCGAAATTAGCCTAGGGTGAAATTTTGGTATTTTTCTGAAAACTTTCAATTTTTGATGAATAGTGAAACCACTATGTGGTAGGTTAAAAACTGAATTTTTGCATAAAACATAATTTTACCGCTTCTGTGAATGGAATTTCAAAAATCCGAGAGACACGGTTAATATCAAGAAATAAAATGTGGTTCAATGAGATGAAAATAATTTTTTGGTGAATAGTAACTTTTTACTATTTTTTACCGCGGTTAATAGTAAATAGGGTAACTAAGGGTAAATATGATATCAATATTACCCTAACACATGTCCTAATTCTATTGGACAAGTGTAATTCGACCAAAAACAAACTTAGGAATAAAATATGACCATTTAGGCCCACTTGGGTTAGATTAGGACATTTATTATTAATTTATTTAAAGAAGGGTTAAAATAGTTAAAATCAAAGTTTAATAAGTAAATCATTTTTAATATGGGGTTATACATAAGCTAAATTCAATTGTAAATATTCATTAGAAAGATAAAAAGATTTACTACATGATGGTATTTTATTTGTAATTTTTAGACATCAAATAATTTAATTTATTTATGACACAATGATGATGCAGTAGTTATCTTATTAATGAAATATTGACATAATTGATGTTATAAACACCAAAATAAATATAATTTGAGACTTTTTATGAATTCCACTAATTTTCTAGGTTACTATGATATATTAGTGTTGATTTAATCAACTTGGTTCGAACATATAATTCTGTTATGACTTTCACAAAAATCATATATCAAATAGTGTCAAAATTGACACAAAATAGTTTTTAAATCAAATATTATATTATTAATTGTTATTTTATTCCTAAAAATCTAAGGTTCGGCCAAATGACATAGATAAGGATATATATATTAATAATAAACAATTTGGGGTTCGTTTGGCATGTTATAGTAAGTGTATTAACCATATAGTGAAAGAAAACAAAAAGACATGGTAAAAGTTAAATTATTTAACTTAGAGTTAAATCTAATTGATAAGGTTAAAATAATACCCTAAACTTGTCTAAATCCTATTGGTTGATAGGGTTTCGACCCTTCCCCACTTTATGTTCGAAATAAGACCCTTTGGAACCATTATAAACCGATTTTGAGTTTAATATAAAATAATATTTTGAGATATTCCTAAGGTGCCCCTCTCCTCCCTTATAAAAGGGCACCTCCTCCCCCTCCTCCTCACACCAAATTGAGCACTCAAGCTCGGCCAACCCCTGCCATTTTCTCCTATCCACTTCCCTAGAATAATCCTAGAGGTCCTGGTCTTCTCCAAAGACCAATCTTAGTTCCTTAAGTGGAGGATTCAAAGAGGCGTTCCAAAGAATAGGTAATATCCATTACCGATCTTTTCAATTTCTTTCTTCTTCAACTTCTTCTTCTTTAGTTGTTTCATGATAAAGTAATAACATCAGTATTACTTACATACTGATATGTTATTATAAATATGAAACAACCATAATTCACCTTCTTTCTATCCTACGGAAAAATGAAATCACCGCGCGTGCGTACGTACGGAATACCGTCTCCACGTCGTGGTGTAATCTATTTTCCACCATCACCTTACAAGGATAGGTATAATGGTGTAATGAGTAACTATATATGATTATTATGAAGTAATATTGATACTGAAATAATATATATATATATATATATATACTCCAATACAATTCCACGATCATAGGAACGATATCATCACTCGTGCGTACGAACGGAATACCGTCTCCACGATGTGATGTGACTCGTTCTACATGATCTTCATTTCATAATGATTATATAAATGAATTGAATGAATGAATATGGTATATACTACACTAATACCATTCTGGAAATGAATTATCTATAACCTAAAGATAAGAATAAGAATTTATTCAACAAAACACGCATAAGAATAAAAAGTTATAAAGACCCGAGTAACAAGTAACAATGAAATATTACTAACAAGAAGCTAATAATATGACCATATATGATATCATATCAATATGTATGATTCTGGAATAAGTCAATAACATTATTTAAACCATTATACAGGAGCTTCGGACATGAACAAAGCAAATCGGACCTAAGGTAAGGGAAATATCACAATCTCATTTTTATCCGAGATTGTTTATTCGTAAGTATTTACTAGGGTGTATTTTATCATCCACATCCATGTTCCCTCAATATGTAATATTGTTTCCATCCACTTACAATAGTTTAAATCCAATTTTACCCTTCGGTGAGTTTTTAGTAAAGAATATGAAAGGAATCTTTTGTCGTTTTTTTTATACGAGGTACTTTTTGACTTTTCCGACAAAAGTACGAGAAGAATGTTTTTTTTAACTTATACGGCATGAATGGATTTTTAAAACATTATTTCCAAGAAGCTTCCTTTACAAGTTTTCAAGTTTATTTTTAATCATCTTCTTTTGTTTTAAAGTCGTATGACATGTTATGAAAGGAAAAATGTTTTTGAAGTAGAAAGGATATTTTCCTCAAGAATGGAGTTCAAGTATTTTATCAAAATTATTTTCCATCTAAGATAATAAAAGGGTTCTGTTTTTATCCCTATTATAACATGGATTTGATTATGTTGTGATGGAAATATTTTTATCTTATATGAATTGTTTTATGATGTCATGTTGTTTAAGAATTCCATTTTTATTACTTGGGTTACGCTATGATGTATGGTTTATGATTATGTGGCACACATAAGAAAGGATTCATTATAAGATGGGTGGGACCTATATCTCCCTCCAATGCATTGGGTAAAGATTTTATATCTCATGAGATAGACATGGCTGGAACGGAAGGTTATTTCGGTTCAGTGATACAGGACTGAAGCGAGGAGTGAACTCGGTTCAGTAAGGGACTTTGTCCACTAAGATAGTCTTGGCAATAAGTCATGACTAACAAGAAATGATTTTCCATGATTATGTGTGCATGCCACAAAGTTTCAAGTTTCATCTTATGATTATGGGGATCTCATTTTCACTTCTATGATTTATTAAGATTTTATGATCTCTTTTGCAGGTTATGATTTTCAAAAAGATATGATATGATTTTTTTATTTCCTTTATTTGCCCTTGCTGAGCATTTGAGCACACCCTTTTATGTTTTCTTTTCCCCAGGTCAGGAAGATGGATATTAAGTAGAATATGCTAAAAGGGAACCTAGATATGATGAAATAAATGGGAGACACTGTAGAAGATTTATGAACCAGTTGTTTATGTTTCCCAGTTTCTAAAGACACTATACCTATACGGTCCTTTGTGGTTTTATCATATGTTGTAATAAGTGTGCTTCAATTTTAAAGTATTAACAATGTATGTAAAGTATGGGTCGTTATAGTTGGTATCAGAGGAAAGGTATAGTCAACCTTTGGAAACTAGGATGTGAAAGCCTTAGTAAGAACCCTAAGGATAAGTCTAAGCATAGAACACAATCTTAGTGTTTTAGAAATGGCCTTGAATAACCTAGGATAAGACCATAAGCATGAAAATTTTATTCTTGAATTATGTGGTTTCCTATTATAATTAGTGTTGCTCACACTATTCTTCTTGGTTTTAGTCAATGGCTGGAACCCGAAGGAACCGTGTTAATGCAGAATGCGATGGGCAATGCAATAATTGTCCCCATGAGCAACCAAACAATATGGGAGATGGAATGCAAAATCTTGTAGCCATGCTCACACAACTTTCTCAAGCTATGAATCATGCAGGATTTCCAAACGAGCAAAGGAGGGAGCAACATTCTGTTGAATCCTTCATGAGGCAGCGTCCACCTTCTTTCAGTGGGTCTACTGATCCATTAGTTGCTGAACAATGGATTAGTACTACTGAAAAGATATTTGCAGTTCTTCAATGTTCTGAACATGATAAAGTCATCCTAGCAGTGTATCGTTTAGAATGAGATGCTGATCAATGGTGGAATCTTGTTAAGAATACGAGGCAAAGGGATGAAATTGAGTCTATGGAATGGGACGAGTTCAAGAACTTATTTTTCAATAAGTACTTCCCTCGTATTCTCCGAACAAAGATGGAGAAAGAGTTCCTTGAACTGAAGCAAAGGGATGATGAATCTGTTAGTACCTATGAAGCAAATTTTACAAGACTTGCAAGGTACGCTTCTGGTATTATTATCCAACCTGAGAGTAAGATCGATCGATTCTTTAGTGGCTTAAAACCAAGTCTTCGAAGGGCATTAGCCATAAGGGACTTCAATAGCTACGAGGAAATCGTTCGATGTGCTCTCAAAGTCGAGATGGAGATTGGAGTAACCCATCAGTCACATGGGTTTGATAAGAAGAGGAAGATGGAATTCAAAGAAAAATCTAAAGAGCACACGGAAAAGAAGATGAGCTTTTCCTTATGCTCCAAGTGTGGAAAGAAACATGGAGGGAGTTGTCTTAAAGGGACAAGTAAATGTTTTAAATGTGGAAAAGAAGGTCATCGGGCATTTGAATGCCGTGATAATGGGAAGAAGATGTCTAATGATGCAAACAAAGGAAGGGATACACAGAATGATCCTACTAAACTTCAATGTTTCAAGTGCAAGGAGATGGGGCATTATGCCAATCAATGCCCAAATCCAAGGGTTGATGATGATGGTCGACGTCAACAAAATCTTAAGGCTAAAGACAAAGGAAAGTCACATGCAATTTCTATCAGTGATGTGGAGTACGATAACGAAGTGGTGAAAGGTACACTTACCATCCACTCTAAAGTAGCAAATGTTTTATTTGATTCTGGATCCACCCACTCTTTTATTTCTGAAGAATTTTCTAAGGGTATCACCGTATTACCTCAACAATTAGATGTTGAGTTAGCTGTGAAAACACCTAATGGCACATCAATCGCATCAAAAGTTTATAATTCTTCTCCGATCGAAGTTTGTGGGAAAGTGCTTCCTGCAAATCTTGTGATCCTTCCTATAGTGGAATTTGATGTGATTCTTGGCATGGATTGGCTTTCTTTATACGGAGCTCATATCAATTGCCAAAGAAGGGAAGTCACATTTCATATTCCAGATCAATCTATGATCGCCTATCAATGCAAGGATGAACATAACCTTCCAGTGGAAATTTCTTCCATCTTATGGGTATTGATTCCACTAAATGAAGGTTATTTATCTCAAATAGTTGGTGAGAAACTCACGATTAACAATATGCCCATTGTACGGGAGTTTGATGATGTCTTTCCGGAGGAATTACCGGGTCTTCCACCAAATCGTGAAGTTGAGTTTTCAATAGAACTCGTACCAGGTGCTTTACCTATTTCAAAGACACCTTATAGGATGGCCCCAATTGAGTTGCAGGAATTGAAGAAGCAACTCCAAGAGAATCTTGATAAGGGATTCATACGCCCTAGTGCGTCACCTTGGGGAGCACCTGTTCTATTTGTTAAGAAGAAAGATGGATCAATGAGACTCTGCATTGAATATCGAGAACTTAACAAGATCACTATCAAGAACAAATATCCTCTCCCACGCATTGATGACTTATTTGACCAACTACGCGGAGCTCAATACTTTTCCAAGATTGATCTTCGTTCAGGGTATCATCAATTAAGGGTCAAAAGGGAGGATATACCAAAGACGGCTTTCCGTACAAGGTATGGACACTATGAATTTATAGTGATGCCATTTGGTCTAACTAATGCCCCTGCTATCTTCATGGATCTAATGAATAGAGTCTTTAGAGACTATCTTGATCAATTTGTGGTAGTCTTTATAGACGATATTCTTGTCTATTCAAAGAGCAAGGAAGAACATGAAGATCACTTGAGAATTATATTGAAGACCCTGAGAAAGGAGAAGCTTTATGCCAAATTTACCAAGTGTGAATTTTGGCTTCAAAAAGTTGCATTTTTGGGTCACATAATCTCAAAAGAGGGGATATCTGTGGATCCAGCAAAAACAGAGGTTATCGAAAGATGGTCGAGACCAACAACAGTAACTGAGATCCGAAGTTTTCTTGGTTTGGCTGGATATTATCGACGTTTTGTAAAAGATTTTTCACGATTATCTAATCCAATCACCAAGTTGACTCGGAAAGGAGTTAAGTTTGTCTGGACAGAGGAATGTGAAGAGAATTTCAAGGAGTTGAAAAGAAGGTTATCCAGTGCACCTGTGCTCACACTGCCTTATAGTGGAGAAAGGTTTGTGATCTACAGTGATGCATCCAAGAAGGGATTGGGGTGTGTTCTTATGCAAAATGACATGATGATAGCTTATGCCTCACGACAGTTGAAAATCCATAAGCAAAATTACCCAACACATGATTTGGAGTTGGCTGCGGTAATCTTTGCATTAAAGATTTGGAGGCATTACCTTTATGGTGAAAGGTGTGATATTTATACTGATCATAAAAGTTTAAAGTATATTTTCACACAAAAGGAGCTGAATATGCATCAAAGAAGATGGTTGGAGCTGATTAAGGATTACGACTGCTCAATCCATTACCACCCTGGGAAAGCAAACAAGGTGGCAGATGCATTAAGTCGACAAGACCATGCTAGTTTATCCATGATGAGGATCACAAAAGATCCAATATTTATGGATTTACAAAGGATGGATCTTGGAGTTATAATGGAAGGGGAAAAATCTTATCTTTCTCAAATGAATGTTCAACCATCTATACATGTGAAGATTAAAGAGGCACAGAAAGAAGATGTCGAGTTACAGAAGAAGGTGAGAAATGTTCCTGAATTCAACCTTGATTGTGATGGGATAATAAAGTTCAGGAATCGGGTTTGTGTTCCTCCCATCCCCGAATTAAAGAAGGAGCTGTTGGATGAGGCTCATAGTTCATCATTCTCTATTCATCCTGGAAGTACGAAGATGTATAGGGACCTGAAAGAGTACTTCTGGTGGGATGGCATGAAAAGAGATGTTGCTGAATATGTCTCTTGATGCTTGGTTTGTCAACAAGTTAAAGCTGAGAGACAAAAGTCTAAGGGGATGTTACAACCATTACCCATACCCGAATGGAAATGGGAAAACATCACTATGGACTTTGTCACAGGACTTCCTAAAACATCCAAAGGCAATAATGCTATCTGGGTCATAGTTGATCGTCTTACAAAGTCCGCACACTTCATTGCTATTAGAGAGGATTTCCCTCTAGATCAGCTTGCCAGGATATATGTAAAGGAAGTGGTAAGATTGCATGGAGTACCACTTTCCATTATATATGATCGGGATCCGAGATTTACCTCGAAGTTCTGGCGAAGTCTTCAGCATACTCTGGATACAGAGTTGAGTTTCAGCACTGCTTATCATCCCCAGACAGACGGTCAGTCTGAAAGAACAATTCAAACCCTAGAAGATATGTTGAGATCTTGCTCTATGGATTTCAAAGGAGGTTGGGATCAACACCTACCTTTGGTGGAATTTTCTTATAATAATAGCTTTCACTCCAGTATTCAGATGGCTCCTTATGAAGCTCTCTATGGAAAGAAATGCAGGACTCCAACTTGCTGGGATGAAGTTGGGGAAGGAAAGCTGTTAGGACCTGATCTCGTTAATGAAATGGCAGAAAAGGTCAGAACTATTCAACAACACATAAGAGCAGCTCAGAGTCGACAGAAAAGTTATGCCGACAACCGAAGAAAAGACCTAGAGTTTGAAGTGGGCGATAAAGTGTTCTTACGAATATCTCTCTGGAAGAGGGTTATGAGATTTGGAAAGAAGGGGAAGTTGAGCCCTAGATATATCGGTCCTTTCGAAATACTGGATCGTGTTGGGAAGGTAGCTTACCGATTGGCGCTTCCACCGAATCTCTCTCAAGTTCACGATGTGTTCCATGTATCTCTCCTGAGAAAGTACATACCAGATCCTTCACATGTACTCAGCTCAGAAGTTGTACCGCTGGAGCAAGATCTTTCTTATGAAGAACAACTGATAGAGATTCTGGATCGTAGCGAAAAAGTCCTACGAAACTAGACCACTCGCTTGGTGAAAGTTTTATGGAGGAACCACCAACTTGAAGAAGCTACATGGGAGCTTGAGGATATGATGAGGGAGAAGTATCCTCATTTGTTTGTTACAAAGTGACGAATTTCGAGGGAGAAATTCTTTTTAAGGGGGGTAGAATGTAACACCCGAGACTTTTATGTTATATAAACCATCAAAGGAATCTTTTTCTACACAACACTTGCTTGGCTTGCTTTGCACGCAATCGCGACCTTCCTCGATAGCTTGCGTTGTACGCAATACCGAGTTTCACTAAACAACAATATACTATTAAAACTAGCCGTTATGAATAGTAATAACCACTTTTTGAAATTTTATAAATTTTATTTTTCAAAATGGACTTCATTTTTGGACTCAGAATATCGAAATTAGCCTAGGGTGAAATTTTGGTATTTTTCTGAAAACTTTCAATTTTTGATGAATAGTGAAACCACTAAGTGGTAGGTTAAAAACTGAATTTTTGCATAAAACTTAATTTTACCGCTTCTGTGAATGGAATTTCAAAAATCCGAGAGACACGGTTAATATCAATGACTAAAATGTGGTTCAATGAGATGAAAATAATTTTTTGGTGAATAGTAACTTTTTACTATTTTTTACCACGGTTAATAGTAAATTGGGTAACTAAGGGTAAATATGATATCAATATTACCCTAACACATGTCCTAATTATATTGGACAAGTGTAATTCGACCAAAAACAAACTTAGGAATAAAATATGACCATTTAGGCCCACTTGGGTTAGATTAGGACATTTATTATTAATTTATTTAAAGAAGGGTTAAAATAGTTAAAATCAAAGTTTAATAAGTAAATCATTTTTAATATGGGGTTATACATAAGATAAATTCGATTTTAAATATTCATTAGAAAGCTAAAAAGATTTACTACATGATGGTATTTTATTTGTAATTTTTAGACATCAAATAATTTAATTTATTTATGACACAATGATGATGCAGTAATTATCTTATTAATGAAATATTGACATAATTGATGTTATAAATACCAAAATAAATATAATTTGAGACTTTTTATGAATTCCACTAATTTTCGAGGTTACTATGATATATTAGTGTTGATTTAATCAACTTGGTTCGAACATATAATTCTGTTATGACTTTCACAAAAATCATATATTAAATAGTGTCAAAATTGACACAAAATAGTTTTTAAATAAAATATTATATTATTAATTGTTATTTTATTCCTAAAAATCTAAGGTTCGGCCAAATGACTTAGATAAGGATATATATTAATAATAAACAATTTGGGGTTCGTTTGGCATGTTATAGTAAGTGTATTAACCATATAGTGAAAGAAAACAAAAAGACATGGTAAAAGTTAAATTATTTAACTTAGAGTTAAATCTAATTGATAAGGTTAAAATAATACCCTAAACTTGTCTAAATCCTATTGGTTGATAGGATTTCGACCCTTCCCCACTTTATGTTCGAAATAAGACCCTTTGGAACCATTATAAACCGATTTTGACTTTAATATAAAATAATATTTTGAGATATTCCTAAGGTGCCCCTCTCCTCCCTTATAAAAGGGCACCTCCTCCCCCTCCTCCTCACACCAAATTGAGCACTCAAGCTCGGCCAACCCCTGCCATTTTCTCCTCTCCACTTCCCTAGAATAATCCTAGAGATCCTGGTCTTCTCCAAAGACCAATCTTAGTTCCTTAAGTGGGGGATTCAAAGAGGCGTTCCAAAGAAGAGGTAATATCCATTACCGATCTTTTCAATTTCTTTCTTCTTCAACTTCTTCTTCTTTAGTTGTTTCATGATAAAGTAATAACTTCAGTATTACTTACATACTGATATGTTATTATAAATATGAAACAACCATAATTCACCTTCTATCCATCCTATGGAAAAATGAAATCACCGCGCGTGCGTACGTACGGAATACCGTCTCCACGTCGTGGTGTAATCTATTTTCCACAATCACCTTACAAGGATAGGTATAATGGTGTAATGAGTAACTATATATGATTATTATGAAGTAATATTGATACTGAAATAATATATATATATACTCCAATACAATTCCATGATCATAGGAACGATATCATCACTCGTGCGTACGAACGGAATACCGTCTCCACGATGTGATGCGACTCGTTCTACATGATCTTCATTTCATAATGATTATATAAATGAATTGAATGAATGAATATGGTATATACTACACTAATACCATTCTGGAAATGAATTATCTATAACCTAAAGATAAGAATAAGAATTTATTCAACAAAACACGCATAAGAATAAAAAGTTATAAAGACCCGAGTAACAAGTAACAATGAAATATTACTAACAAGAAGCTAATAATATGACCATATATGATATCATATCAATATGTATGATTCTGGAATAAGTCAATAACATTATTTAAACCATTATACAGGAGCTTCGGACACGAACAAAGCAAATCGGACCTAAGGTAAGGGAAATATCACAATCTCATTTTTATCCGAGATTGTTTATTCGTAAGTATTTACTGGGGTGTATTTTATCATCCACGTCCATGTTCCCTCAATATGTAATATTGTTTCCATCCAGTTACAATAGTTTAAATCCAATTTTACCCTTCGGTGAGTTTTTAGTAAAGAATATGAAAGGAATCTTTTGTCGTTTTTTTTATACGAGGTACTTTTTGACTTTTCTGACAAAAGTACGAGAAGAATGTTTTTTTTAACTTATACGGCATGAATGGATTTTTAAAACATTATTTCCAAGAAGCTTCCTTTACAAGTTTTCAAGTTTATTTTTAATCATCTTCTTTTGTTTTAAAGTCGTATGACATGTTATGAAAGGAAAAATGTTTTTGAAGTAGAAAGGATATTTTCCTCAAGAATGGAGTTCAAGTATTTTATCAAAATTATTTTCCATCTAAGATAATAAAAGGGTTCTGTTTTTATCCCTATTATAACATGGATTTGATTATGTTGTGATGGAAATATTTTTATCTTATATTAATTGTTTTATGATGTCATGTTGTTTAAGAATTCCATTTTTATTACATGGGTTACGCTATGATGTATGGTTTATGATTATGTGGCACACATAAGAAAGGATTCATTATAAGATGGGTGGGACCTATATCTCCCTCCAATGCATTGGGTAAAGATTTTATATCTCATGAGATAGACATGGCTGGAACGGAAGGTTATTTCGGTTCAGTGATACAGGACTGAAACGAGGAGTGAACTCGGTTCAGAAAGGGACTTTGTCCACTAAGATAGTCTTGGCAATAAGTCATGACTAACAAGAAATGATTTTCCATGATTATGTGTGCATGCCACAAAGTTTCAAGTTTCATGTTATGATTATGGGGATCTCATATTCACTTCTATGATTTATTAAGATTTTATGATCTCTTTTGCAGGTTATGATTTTCAAAAAGATATGATATGATTTTTTTATTTCCTTTATTTGCCCTTGCTGAGCATTTGAGCTCACCCTTTTATGTTTTCTTTTCCCCAGGTCAGGAAGATGGATATTAAGTAGAATATGATAAAAGGGACCCTAGATATGATGAAATAAATGGGAGACACTGTAGAAGATTTATGAACCAGTTGTTTATGTTTCCCAGTTTCTAAAGACACTATACCTATACGGTCCTTTGTGGTTTTATCATATGTTGTAATAAGTGTGCTTCAATTTTGAAGTATTAACAATGTATGTAAAGTATGGGTCGTTATATGATGCTTCTCTGTCCAGACTTCAAGAGCATGTTTTGGGCAGTGTTCTTCCCAGTGACTCTTCACATAGTGCACATCAAGAGCTACTTCATCTACCTCAGGGCAACATGACTATAGCTCAGTACTCAGCGAGTTTCACTGACCTCTCATGTTACTCCATCGATATGGTGTGGGTCCCATTCTTTAGGCCCCGGACCTTCATGTAGGGGCTCAAGAGGGAGATCAGAGCTTTGACGCTCTCACTCATCATCCCAACACAGGCATGGTTGTTAGAGAGATCCCTCCTAGTAGAGAGTATCCTTGTGAAGTAGTCACCAGCAGCGAGACCCACCACCAGTCGACACGTAGTGGAGTCTTCTACATTTGGAAGCAGAAAGATGTCGCAGAGGCCCAAGAGGACTAGACCTATAGGTGGACGACTCCATGACTCCGGATCGGTTGTGCGGGGAACCCGAAGCGGTACTAGTAATCCCAGGAGTGGGCAGTGTTACACGTGTGGTGGGTAGGGCCACATGGCTCGTGACTATCTGACCCACTATACAGATGATCAACATATGGTCGAAGGACCGCCTTGACAGAGACATAAATTCGATCGAGGTGGTCTATACGAACTAGGAGGACATGGTAGAGGAGCTGTTCATGCAGCTGTCATTGGGAGACATTTCGAGGTGTTACCGCCACCACCACTAGGAGGTCCACCCCGACCGCAGGGAGCAGGTGGATAGGGGAGAGCTCAACTCCAAACATCTGAGGCCTACGATCACTGCACTCTGGAGATAATTCAAGGTATGATATGTGTCTAATCCACCATAGCTAAAGTACTTATAGACAAAGGTTCCAGTCATTATTTCATTTTCACTACCCTCATTCGGAGCTCGGAGATTACGACGGAGCCTTTAGCTCGATCATTAAAGCTAGAGACTCCTATAAGAGCAGATTCGATAATTACACACCGGTGCCGGCAATGAGAGCTTACTCTTGGAGGCAAGAACTTTGGTAGGGTTCTCCTAGTAGTAGTGTTGATGCATTACAACATCATCTTCAGTATGGACTAGTTATATACAATCCATGCTTAGATTTACTGTATTAGGTGCAAGGTTTGGTGGGTCTGCACGGATGGAAGTAGGTTCACCTTCACCTACGAGAAGGGAGCCTCTAGGGCGCAGGACAGACTTACCCGAAGGAGAGTGCATCCAATCACTCATCAGTTGGCTAGACTTTTCCTCGGATCTATTGATGTGGAGAGTACGAGCTATCCTCTAGTGGTGGACCAGTATGCATATGTCTTCTCTAATGATGTTCCAGGTCTACCTCCTCACAGAGAAGTAGAATTTTACATTGACATATACCCCGAGACGACACTGATATCTATAATAGCGTATCAGATAGCTCCCACAGAGCTTCTCGAGCTGCGGGTATAGCTAGAGGACTTGTAGGGGAATGGATTCATCCAACCCCGTTTTTCTCCCGAGGTAGCCCTGATTCTGTATTCCAAGAAGGTGGATTAGAGATTGAGGCTTTGTGTTGATTATCGGCGCCGGAACTAGGTGTCCATGAAGAACAAGTACCCACTACCGAAAATTAGAGACCTCATTGATCTGCTGAAGGGAGCACGATGGTTCTTGAAGATAGACCTCAGATCAGGCTATCACCAGCTCAGAGTGTGCGGCGAAGATGTCCAGAAGAAGACTTTCAGTTGTCGGTATAGCCATTATGAGTTCTTGGTAATACCATTATTCATGAACAATTCTCCAAGAGTGTTTAGGGGACTCATGAACATGATCGTTTAGCCATATCTTGATCACTTTATAGTTGTCTTCATCGACGACATTATGATCTACTCGACTACTGAGGAGAATCATACCTATCATTTGCAGCTAGTACTGCACACAGTCCGAGAGAACTAGATTTATGATAATCTCTCAAAGTTCCAATTCTGGATCTGAGAGGTTGAATTTTTAGGACATGTCATATCAGAGGCTGGAGTTTCAGTGGATCCAACAAAGACTGAGGCGGTACATTCTTGGGAGACACCAAGGAGTGTGATGGAAGTATGATGTTTCCTAGGTTTGGATGGATACTATCGGAGCTTTGTGCCAGTTCTATCCTGAATTGCAGCACCACTATCAGCCTTGACGAAGAAGGGGAATCCCATTGTGTGGTCGGAGAGATGTCAGCAGAGCTTTCAAGAGCTGAGGCAGAGGCTAACTATTTCCCCCATCTTGAGGCTTCGAGAGAAAGGCGTAGGGTATGTAGTCTACTACGAAACATCAGGGATCAGACTCGGATGTGTCCGGATACATGAGAGAGAAGTGATCGCATATTGTTCTCAGCAACTAAGACAACATGAGTAGAACAAGACTACCCATGACCTGGAGTTAGTAGCTGGGTCTTCGGCTTGATGATGTGGCGACACTATCTGATGGGAGAGAATTTTACCTTGTACTCTATCACAAGAGTCTAAAGTATATATTATCTCAGAAGGACCTGAACCCGAGACAATGATGATGGATTCAGTTCCTCTAGGACTATGACATTGTGATAGTCTATACTCTTGTGAAGAGGAATGTTGTAGCAGATGCACTCAACAGGTGATCTGGTATACAGCTGCTAGGCGAGGCGACAGAGTAGCTGGTCATTTGCATATATCCTTTGTGTATAGAGATGGTGAATCTTTCCTTCAGTCTCTCATAGTCACTTACACACATATTTAGTGAGTTAGGGAGGCGAGTCATGGGGATGTCGATTGCGAGCCACGACATGATCAGAAAACCATAGGGCAGACGCCTGATGGATTTTCTAATGTTGGGGAGCACATCATCCTCTTCAGAGGACATACCATGGTACCAGTGTCACATTAGGAGGAATTGTTGAGGGATTTCCATACATAACCTCTATATTTACATATAGGAGAGGTGAATATGTAAGAAGATCTCCGACGACATCACAGGTTGATGGGGATAAAGAATGCAGCAGCAGATTTTGTCTCTCGGTGCCTCACTTCTCATCAAGTGAAGGCGCAACATCAGGTACCAGTAGGATTGGTTCATCCTTTAGAGGTCCCAGAGATGAAGTGTAATGGGATATCCATGCACATCATGATAGGACTTCCTCATACATCTAGGGGACATGGATCTATTTGGGTGATTGTCAACCGACTCACCAATCCGGATCACTTCCTACCGATCAGGGATCAGGTTTCAGTATAGAGTTTGGAAAATATCTATTTGAAAAATATTTTGTTATTACATGGACTAACCTAGAGAATTTTATCTGATTGTGATACATGTTTTACATCATGGCTATAGAATGGCTTGCAGGTGGATTTTATGATGCAACTTTGTTTTAGCACTACCTTCAATCCTTAGACGGATGGCCAGACTGAGCGAACAATTCAGACCCTGAAGGATATGCTCCGCGCTTGTGTCCTCGACATCAGTCACTACTGGGAGGATCTCTTGACTTTGGTGGAGTTTTCGTAAAACAACGGTTATCACTCCACCATAGAGATGTCACCTTTTGAGGCGTTATACGGGTGACCTTGCAGATCACCTTTGTGTTTGACTGACCCAGGGGAGTCAGTAGTAGTGGGACAAGAGATGGTATGAGCTACCAAAGAGAAGGTGAAGATCATCTAGGAGTGGATGAAGACTGCACAGAGCAGGCAGAAGTCATATTCTAAAAAGATATGGAGGCCTTTAGAGTTCGAGGATGGGAACCATGTCCTTCTACAGGTCTCACCTCGATGAGGTTTGCAGAGATTTATCCAAAGAAGAATGTTATCTCTGAGATTCGTCATACCGTTTCAGGTCCTCAGTAGAGTTGTCTAGGTGGCTTACCACATAGCTCTTCCACCATAGTTTACAAGGTGCATGACGTCTTCCACGTATCTTAGATGAGGAAATATATGCAGGACCATTCCCACATCATCGACCATGGCGAGCTAGAAATCGACGATGGGGTGACTTTTACGGAGGTTCTAGTAGAGATTGAAGATCGAAAAGAGTGGTTCCTTCGTGGATGGTTGATACCTATAGTGCACATTTTCTAGAAGCATGAGAACCTCCAAAAGAGAACATGGGATTGGGAGGATTAGATGTGTTCTCAGTACCCCCACTTGATTCCATAGTTCGAGTTGTAGCATAAGGGGATGTAAATCCCAGAGGTGCAGAGATTGTAAAGACCCAGAATCTCGATGTAATTTTTTTTTAAATAATTGGGAATTTATCCAAGTCCACAAAAATTGATGGCGCATGATTCTTGAGGCCCAGAGTTCCTAGAGTGAATTTCTGAACTTTTTTTCGGGTACGTTTAGTAAACATGCGAGCAGGTATTTATAAATTTGGAGCTAATGCTCGGAATTGAAATCCAAGGGAATCATTGAACTTGCAGAGTTGGTATTAACTTAAGGACACTTTCACCTCGACAACAGATGGTCGAGGGTGAAATTTATTTTTTGGGTTTTTCTTGGAAAAATAAAATAAAAATAATATTTTGTTACATTTTTTATTTTTATTTGAAACACCCATGTTGGTGTTGGGAGGTGGGGTCCACTAGAACTAAACCTCCATGTGGATGTGGAGAAGTGGGGACCACCAGAACCTAACCTCCCATGAGAGGTTATGGTGGCGGGGACCACCTGAGCCTAAACTCCCATGAAAGGTTGTGCGGGTGGGGACCACCCGAGCTAGAAACCTCTTCAACTCCCTCATTAATGTGGAGGATCCTCTTGATCTTCCTCCAAATTAATTATGCCAACCCACCCCCACTTTATTTGTGCCAACCTCTTCAAATTTTTAAGTGGATCCAACTTAATTAATTCACCAAATTTGAATTTATGCCAACAAACATAACAGAGGGGATGTTCATTTATTTTGGCACCACAATACATTTGGGTAGAATTGGGAGAAATATAGTCCAACGAAGAACTCTTCCTCCACGGAGAATGTCGACAAGGAACGTCTTTATCTACAACAAACTGACGCATGAGCCTAGAATTGGAGGTGTGTGGCAGACGAGACGAATGTCTACGCCTTCACCTTTTTCCTCGCACCAACACCAACAACGAACAAGGTAGGTGTTTATCTCTATTTGATTATATTACCATGTTCTTACCTTCTAAAACAAAGACTACGGATCAACTTATTATTAAGTTGATCTGTGTATGCTTTCTTTTGTGGGTTGTGAATATTTTAATTGCATGGAATTTGTAGGGATTGTTATTAAATTCATGAACCTCCTTGATTAATATGCTCATTCATGATTATTTTTTGAGTTGATCCACTTGCTACCATTTTAATGCAGAGAGTGCGGGCCAAACTATCATGGCTTGTCCTCTTCGTAATTTTTTTTTGATTTACGGTGTTCTTCACGATGATGGAGGAAAGCAATGGAGGTGACGAATGTGACGAAGGCAACAGCTCCGCCACCCGTGGCCTTCGTGACCTGCGCCGCCCCAGCAGCGTTCTAGTGACCTGACCGAATTCTCCACATGCCCCTGCTTTGCACCCCGGCTGAGCCTCCCAACAACGCTCCGCCCTCCCGGACGAATCGGCCCCACGCCCCAGTGGTGCTCCGACCTCCCGGCCAAACTGACCCTGCGCCCCCACGGCGCTTTGACTTCCTGGCCAAACCAGCCCCACGCCCCAGCTGAACCGCCCTCATCGCATCCCTTCGAGCCTCCCCGGATCACGCCGTCAGCCGGCCCTTCGAGCAGCCCCGGCTCACGCAGCCCGCCGGCCCTCTGCGCTGCCCTGGCTGAGCCGCCCCGCAGCCTCGTGCCCTCACAGCCACCGGCGTCAGGTTAGCAAAAATAAAGTGGAGGTGGGATGGCATAATTAATGTGGAGAAGCTCAAGAGGATCCTCCACATAAATGAGGGAGTTGAAGAGGCTTCTACCTCGGGTGGTGCCCACCACCATAACCTCTCATGGGAGGTTAGGCTCGGGTGGTCCCAACCACCATAACCTCTCATGGGATGTTAAGGCATGGTGGTCCCCACTTCTCAACTACCACATGGAGTTTTAGATTTTGTGGACCCCACCTCCCAACACCCCACATGAGTGTTGAAAATAAAAATAAAATATGTCACACACTTTTATTTTCATTTTATTCTTACACGAAAAACCTAAAAACGGTCATTCACCCTCGACCATCTATCGTCTTATGTGAATACTAACGTTTCGAGTTCAACGGTGCCCTCAGAATTCAATTCTAAGTACCAGTTCAAAAATTAGAGAAACTTGCTCGCACGTTTACGAAATGTACCCAAACAAAAGTTTAAAAATTCACTGCAAGCAATCCGGGCCTCGGAATCACGCGCCGTCGATTTTCGCGGACTCGGAAAAATTCCCATTTTTTTAAAGAAATTACATTGAAATTTAGTGTCTTTACACTAGAGGAGACATTAGTATCTTTTGAATACCTTGGGATACATAAATATATATCTCCCCCATAATTGACTATATTCCCAAGAAAAAATAGCTTAAGGTGAGAAAACTATCCATATAGGTGTCAATATACATAAACAAAAACTCACCCCCACCTCTAACTCCTCACAAGAAACATAAGATTTTTTATATCACATGATCTCTAGATACACAATGACCTAACCATATAGTAAGACACGCATAAGGGAGAACAGATAGGGTTTCAAACACTCAAAACATTTTAGAACCATTTAAAACTACCAAAATGGACTCCTTGAAAACTGGCCCTGAATACTGAGTAATTTTTTGCACTTAGACACTAATTTATATTAAATTTTACAAAAAAATTAATTAATACCATTTTAAAAGATATTGAAATAAACAAATCCCCCTTTTAAAAACCTATTAGATATAGAAAAGACCACCCCTGTTATTTATTTTACTATAAAAACTGGGTCAAAACACTTAGAAAACCAAAATTCATCTTTAAATGACACTTTTTATTCAAGCATTATAGAAAAAATAAGCAAAACCAACAAAAATAAATTATTACAAGTCTGAATTGATTCTAATCATTTATAAATCCATTATAATAGCCAAATATTTTATTAATTTTATAAATAAATAATTTATATAGAATTGATACACAAAATGAGTTTCCATTTATGTGAAACCCAAAAAACATCTACTTATATTAAACTTCTATCACGATAGAAGTCTTCACCTATGATCAGATAATCTCAAACATGCCTAAAGGGACCTATCACAAGCCCAAACACCCAAATAACATAATTAGAGTCACCATTTAACTAAAAATATTTATAAATAACCCTCTTAGGGTTTGTAGAAGGAATCATGATCCAACAAAACACATCATAGATGAAGATATATGGGAAATATAATATGGGATAAATGTTTACCTTAATAAAATGCATGGGAAAATGTTGTAGGATCTTGTATAATAATGTGGAAGGGATGAAGAGAACCCGACATGCACTATGTGTAACAAAAAAACCAAAATGAGTGAGGAAAGAGGGGGAAATTGGTTAAAATATAAAAGGATAAAGTAGAGAATTCATATTTTTACAAAATAGGGTTTCAATTATTGTTTAGATATGTAGTTTATAAAGCCATGCACCAACCATGTGAAATAGCTCTATTAAACTACAACACGCATCATAAATTTTCCATATGGTCTATCCAAATAATGTAAAACCCATTCCCTTAAAAACACCCTTGTGTATAGGTGATCTATATGGTTACTCCTTGTCTAATTGTCTTCCATATGGTTCTCCCAAACCACTCACTGCTTTTTCACACCAACTTCACACATTCAAGATGTCCTAAAAATATCCCATGTGTAAGGGAACCCACTAACCCATAAGGTCCATATGCACAATTTTCTATAAACAATAATGTTGAACCTTGTGCCATATAAATCCTATGTAAGGGCCTTTTACATGGTTTACACTATCTATACAGTGAATTTGTAGAAATGGTGTATGAACATAAACATTTTACAAATACTTAAAAATTATTACCCAAATTGTTCAATAAGTTATGAGACTAAAAGATAATATAAAATATTTAAGATAATAGTAATATGGGATTTTACAGTAACTCTCCAATCCTAATAGAGTAATTACCAATTATTCAATCTCTTGATATTGGGTAATAGTCAAAGAGAGCGTCACAATATAATATTTAAAATCATGAAAGAACTTAGGGTGCCAACAATTATTTTTTTAGATCATATGATAACATATGGATCACTGGTATAGGGATTGAAATTTGGAACCTCTAAACACAATGATCATACAATTAAACTTATATTTGAATGATCAACTTCTACTCATAAGAAAGTACTTAAGGGAGAGGTAATTCTTATTTTTTAAATTAATTATTTATTTAATGTGAATAGTCCCCCTCTTGTTTATAGGACTTATATGAAATTATTTCTAAGATATAATCATGATACATGATGTTATTATTTTTGTTTTATTTATATTTATTCAATAGATTCATTAAAAACCCATAGTTGGGAATGGGCTGGATTAGATTCCACTATGCCTGGAACATTCAATATATTCATCTACTAACAACCTGAAATGACACTGAATCATCTTGAATAAATCCTGAATGAACTAAATAATAATTTTTTGGAATTAATAGTACATTAATCTCATCAATCATGGAAAATAAACTACCACTAGGATTCTTCGTAATATATTATAATAAGTGTTTTAATGGATTTAAAGTGGTTATTAAGCCTTGCCTCTTATATCATGTGATCAATGACCAGCTACTTTAGTGAGTAGATCAAGTGGATAAGGTCTTCCTTCTTTAGTGCAATATGTAGTGAAAAATTAATGATGGATATGGATCTTATTTATTTTATCTCAAATCCATGAAAAATAGTAATATATCTGACCCCTCTTAATACCATCATACACTATTATATTTAAACCATCCAATGGAAAAAATTAAATTCCAAAAATTCAATAGAAAACAAACACATTATAACTTTTAAATATATTCTATATTCATAATCATATTCAAAATATTTTCAATCCCCAAAAAGATAATAATTTATAAAAATTTCCATATATTATTTTAAAAAAAATTAACAATGATATGAAAATTTATAATATAATGAAAATTTCACTTCCACAATACCGATCAATATAATTAATTTTTAATTTTAAAAATAAAACAATTAATTCATGGTAGTATCTTTTTATTACCAAGTACTTTCAATTTAATCCAAACCAAAAAATCAATTTTATATTCAATGTATTTCAATTCTATTTCATAAAACATTCCAAATTTATAAACAACTGAAATGTTTATTTTTTAAAACATTTATGACACATGAGTTGAAAAATTTGAAAGGTTATTAATTAATTTTTGATATAGATTACTTTTCATGCAAAAATATATCATTTTAAAAACACTTTTAATAATTATCAAATTTTAGTGAAAAATTATCAAACATAAAGAATCAAACAATAAAAACTCAATTTTATATGAATGGTGATAAATAGTTAATATAAAAATTATATGATAAAAATTTAAAATGATGATATTATAGATTCTCCAAAATATAGGCAACACTTTATCAGCGCTAATAGAAAAATCAACATAAAGGTAGATATTTTATTAATGTTTTACAATAGCTTTGAATAAATATTATTCTATTTTGTTCTTTTTAGCACTAAGAAAGATCACAATTTATCAATGTTTCATTTAGGATTAATAAAGAATTTCTGTTATCAATTCTTTTTTAACAGTAAAAACAAATCTATGTATATTTTAATATTTGTTTTTTAGAATATATTTTTTATAATAATAAGTTTATACATTTATAATATATTTATAAATAAATTTTTAATATATATATATATATATATATATATATATATATATATAATTATATACATAATTATTTATAATTTTATACATAATAATAATTATAAATAATTATATATATTATAAAATATATTGAAGGAGCTCTATTAATAAAATTATAAATCCATTAAATATAGTTAATATTTTAATTTATACATTTATTTTCCAAATATATAATTTATAATATATATATATATATATATATTTTATATAATATATATGTGTTCTTATAATATATATATATATATAGATTTACAATTACAAATATTTTATATATTTAATTTCTAGAAAATATATATTAATATATATATAGACACACAGAAAAACAAAAACACAAATAAATCTTACATTTCATTTATATTTTATATACACATATTTATATATTCTTAGAAATGATTTGTATAATAGTATATATATAGACACACACTGGTTTTATATATTTTTAATCATATATACCTTGTTCACTCTCTTATACTTATTTATAATTATATATTCAATTATAACTACACACACATGCCCATATATAATAAAATATAGTGATATGGTCTATATAAATAAATATAAATATAATTCTTATATAAATTTATATATTTATATTTATAATTTATAATTTATAATATGCACATGTATTTACAACAAAAAAAATTTATTCTTATGTGTGTGTGTGTTTATATATACTTACAAATGTGATTATGTACTATAAATCATTTAAATGAATTTACAAACACATTTAATTATTCAAACATATTAAATGGATATTTAAAACTATAATTAATATGAAAATATAAGTCATTGATTATTTATATTTTTTTATTATATAACCAAAAAATATTTTATTAATTAATAAAAATATTTAATACTGTATTTAATTTCATTAAAATATATATGTAAAAATAATATATTAAAATTTTATTTTAATAATTTTATATCTAAATAAATGAATAGAAAGTAATTTGAGTATATTTATATTAACATTTGAATATATATATATATATATATACATAACTGTCATGATTGTGATGTAGGGTTGATATGACCAGAAAATCACGTGGCATGAAAAAAGAAAAAAATATTTAAAAAATAGGAGGGTTAATATATATATATAAGGGATATGTATGTGTATGTATGAATTATGCACACATACATATATATATACACATGTGTGTGTGTGTGTTTGAATGGATCTGTATGTATGTATATGTGTGTATATGTATTTATCTATATATATACATGTGTTTATAAGTATATGTATACATTTGTACGTATATATGTTTGTATGTTTGTATACATGTATATGTATGTATACATGTATGTATATTTTTTTATACACATACATATATGTATGTTTTTGTATATGTATTTATGGGTATGTATTTGTATACATGTATGTGTGTACATATATATGTGTTTGTGTATGTAAATATGTGCATGTGCATGTATTTATATATGTATATGTGTATGTATTTACATATGTGTGTTTGTGTTTGTATATGTATGTATATGTGTATGAATATATGATTATATGTATGTCTATAAATTTTTGTATATGTGTATATACACACATATATATATGTTTCTGTGGGTATTTTGTTGGTGCCCACTAGATGAGGATCGATGAGGAATGGATAATAAATAAAATTAGAAAACAAGATCTATGAGAAGGGATTGACGAGCATCGTTTGTGTAGAGACCCAAATCCTGACGTACATGGAAATTACATTACTTTTTCAGAATATCTAATACATAACAAAAATAGACGCCAAAGGACCGTAATAGTTTAGTGTCTTTGGAAACTCAGAACATAATCTTCTAATCACGATGAAAGATCTTCAACATCTCCCATAAAGATCTTCCCCTTTTGTTTTCTTACCAAAAACCTTTCTCTATATCTTGGGGAAAAGAAAACATATAAAGGGTGAGCTCAAATGTTCATTAAGGGTAATAATGGAGAAAATAAAACAAACCATATACATTTGAACTTTAAAACATGAACATAATATTTAAACATCAAAATCTTGAGCAATGACATAAAACATGGTAGTACGTAAGGCATAGATCATTATGGATCATCAATCATGATAAAATAGCATGGTAATAATGCATATAATTGTTGAAAAACATTAATCACATGATATGATTTCCATAGTATCCAAGGCATTGCTTCTAAGACCATATTAGTGGACAAAGTCCCTTTACTGGACCAGGTTTACTTTTCGTTCCATCCCTGTATTAATGAACCGTCTTTACTTTTCATTTCAGCCATGTCTATCTCATGAGATATAAATATTTACCCAATGCATTTGAGGGAGATATATTTCCCACCAATCTCATATTAAAATCATTTTTATGTGTGCCACAAAACAATCAGAAATCATTCATCATAACCCAAATAATAAATTGGGTTTCATAAACATCATTCCATCATAACATAATCCATATAAAACAAATGGATATCATTTCATCATAAGAGAATTGAACCATATAAATCATAGAGACATTATATTTGAAACATACACATATGTAATAATGTAATCATAGATGGGAAATGGTTCTGCTAAAGCACTTGAAATGAATACTTGATGAAAATATCCTTTCTTCTTGAAAATCATTTTCTTTTCACAAAATGCCATTCAGTTTTAAAAGAAAAGTATTTTGTTGAAAATAGTCATGAAATCATGTGGAGTAATATTTATGAAAATAAGGCTTTATGAAACCGTAAAAATCTGTTGATGTCGTATAAGTTAAAAAAACATTCCCCTCATACTTTTGTCAGAAAAGTGAAAAAGATCATCGTACGGTAAACAAAAGAAAGATTCCTTCCATAACAAAATGTAAATTTCAAATAGGGGTAAACATGACTTTAAATATACATGGAAGAATATTAAACAATTTATGAAGAAAAAATTTATTGACATGGATGAAAAATATAACCCCAGCAAATACCTACCTATAAGAAATCTCGGATAAAAATGAGATTGAAAATTTATCCCTTACCTTATGTCTGATATACTTCATATGTATCTGAACCTCATGTATAATGATTTAAATAATGTCATTGACTTATTACAGAATCATATTCATTGTTATGATATCATATATAGATTACTTATGACTTTATATTACCCATTCTTTTGTAAATTCGATGTAAAAGCAGTGATTTGGGTAAAATCGTTTCATTTATTGTACGTGTTTCGACTTCTTGTTCTTCATATTATTACTTATATCCTGATTTAATTAATTCCAAAATATAAAACATGATTTATATATAATATAAATTCAGAATATACAGATATATATGATAGATCGATAAATGGGATGAAATACACCGTTCATGGAGAGGGTAGGTCGTACGTTCACATGAACGCTATTTTAATTTCCTTATTGAATTGAATGGATTTAAGTAGATGAAATATATATATATACATAAATAAACTATAATTTTTATGTCATATATCTCATTATTATTCATTATACATACTTTATAATCATTCATGAATGGTTAACATGGGGAATGAATCTCATCGCGTCGTGGAGACGGTAGTCCGTACGTATGCACGAGCGACGATATCATTCCCGTGATCGTGGAATTGTATTGAAGTGTATGTATAATATTTCAGAATCAATATAAATTTACAATAATCATATATAGTTATTTAGTTACACCATTATACCCATCCAAGTAAGGTGGTGGTCGAAAACATATTACACCACGACGTGGAGACGGTATTCCGTACGTACACATGCGCGGTGATTTTGTTTTCCGTAGGATGGATAGAAGGTGAAATAGGGTTGTTTCATATTTATAATAACATAACAGTATATGAGTGATACGGATGTTATTAATTCATAATGAAACAACTAATGAAGAGGATGTAGAAGAAGATATAAATTTGAAAGAATCGGTAACGGATATTACCTCTTCTTCGACACACCTCTTTAAAACCTCCTCTTAGGGAACTAAAATTGGTCTTTGAAGAATACCAGGACAGCTAGAATATTACTAGGGAAGTGGAGAAGAGAAATTTTCAGGGTTTGGCCGAGATTGAAGGCTCCAAGTGTTGTTAGGAGAAGAGGGAGGAGGTTCCCTTTTATAAGGGAGGAGAGGGGCACTTAAGAAAAAACTTAAAATATTATTTTATAATAAAGTCATATTCGGTTTTTAATAGCTCAAAATTGATTTATTTTGAAGATAAGGTAGGGATGGGTCGAAATCCTGTCATACAATAGAATTTATACAAGCTTAGCTTACTATTTTAACCTTATCGTTTAGATTTAACTCTAAGTTAAATAATTTAACTTTTACCGTGTCTTCTTGTTTGCTTACACTATATGTTTAATAAAATTACTATAACAATCCAAACAAACCCCAAGTTGTTCATTATTAATATATATATCCTTATGTAAGTCATTTGGCCGACCCTTATATTTTTATGAATAAAATAACAATTAATAATATAATATTTGTTTTAAAAACTATTTTATGTCAGTTTTGACACTATTTGGTAATTGATTTTTGTGAAAATCATAACAGCCGGATTAGTTCAAATAGAGTTAATTAAATAAATACTAACATGTCATATTAACACAAAAAAGTGTTGGAATTTTTAAAAAGTCTCAAATTATATTTATTTGGGTATTTATAACATAAATTATGTTAATATTTCATTAATAAGATAATTACTACATCATCATTGTGTTACTAATAAATTAAATTATTTAATGTCTAAAAATTATAAATAAAATTCCATTACGTAGGAAATCTTTTTATCTTTCTAATGAATACTTATAGTCGAATTTATTGGATGCATAACCTTATATTAAAAATGATTTAGTTATTATACTTTGATTTTATCTATTTTAACTCTTCTTTAAATAAATTAATAATAAATATCCTAATCTAATCCAAGTGGACCAAAATTGTCATATTTTATTCCTAAGGTTGTATTTGGTCGAATTACCCTTATCCAATAGAATTAGGACATGTGTTATGGTAATAATAATATCATTTTTACCCTTAATTACCCTCTTTACTTTTAACCATGGTAAATAGAAGTAAAAAAAGTTACTATTCACCAAAAATTATTTTCATCTCATTGAACCACATTTTAGTCCTTGATATTAACTGTGTCTCTCGGATTTTCGAAATTCCACTCAAAAAAACGGTAAAATTATGTTTTATGTAAGTTTGCAAAAAGCTTCTAGGAGGTAGGTAAAAGACGGTGAAACGTTCAATAAAACTTTTATATATCGAAAATTATTATAAAATGACTCCAATGAATGGCATTGAACTTATAGAGGTATTATGTATCAATTTTGACCTAAAATAAATTTAAATAAAATAAATAATTATTTAAATAAAAAGTTGTTTTTTAAATAGTAACCCAGTGTTTTCACTATTCATTAAAAATTGAATGTTTTCAGAAAATATCAAAAATTTACCCTAGGCTAATTTTGATATTCCAAATCTATAAATAAAGTCCATTTTGAAAAATAAAATTTCAAAAAGTGGTTATTACTATTCATAACTTCTAGTTTATATAATATTTTAATAACATATAGTTGTTTACTGAAACTTTGTATTGCGTACAACACACGCTATCATGGAAGGTCTCAATTTCATGCAATGTAAGCCAAGTCAGGGATACGTGTAGTGCAAGCTCCTATTGTTGTACTATACAACACGAGAAATCAATGAAATTAAAAAGAAAATTTTTTAATAAAATATCGGGGTGTTACATTCTACCCCCCTTAAAATTAATTTCTCCCTCGAAATTCATCGCGGTTATATATGATTTACTACTCGAAAGTTTTAATAGAAACCCACTTCTTAAAAAGGAATACCAAAACTTATCTTTAAAAACTAAATTATGAAACATAACAGTTACCCAAATTAAATAATCACTGGGTTTCCACATAGAAGAACATTGTTGAAAATATGGACATGGAAGAGAAATCTAACCATCATGTTCTGATGGAGAGTGGTAGAGAACATGGCTATGAAAAAGACAACAATCACAAAGCCATAAATTTGTGATGAACTAAGGTACCATCTGATTCATCAGATATAAGGGCAATAAGACAACATTTTTGGTTTTCATGATGATTTCCCTAAAGTTGAAAATTTTGAATTAGAAGAAATACTTACTTTATTTCTATATAATCTCACCGTTGTTCATGCCTTGAAAAATGTCCACTTCATCTATTAAAGAAATGAAGTTCAAATTTTTCATTCATGAAGTGTTAGTAGATCATGTGATAGAATGATGGGTCATTCCATATGTCTCAAACAAAAGGTTAGAAAAAGTTATTAAATATACATAGGTCCATATATAGTGAGATAAGACTTATACTTAATATATCATACCGATTAATATAATAAAACTAGGTTCTACTAACCAGGGACTTCTTATAAGATAGTGGTAGATGATAAAGGCATGTTGCACGTCGGTTGTGGGTTCGATTCCCGCAACCTTGTCCGACATAACGGGTTGTCACCTATCCTGCAGGTTGTCCTTTTTCTAAAACTATATTATTATAACATTCCATCAAATAATATCAAAAATGTTATATCCTTAATCAATACTAACATATGTCCAACATAATACATTCCAATATTTAGGCTTATCATAAATACTTATGTCAAATCTTATAGTATAAAGAAAATGATTACTAGAAATTTCATCTACCGAGCATGTGTATACCATCATTTTTCCCCCATATAATATATATCTTGTTGGTCACATTCCAAACATGTGAATACCTTAATCATGTATTCTCTGGAAAAATGAATACCCATTGAATCTTAGTGAAAACATGAATGGTGTCAAAAGTTAACTCTTTCCACATACCAAAATCCAAAAATTCTATATACTCAAACCATGATATAACTTTTTCCTTATATCAGTAATGAGCTCATGAATACTTTCAAACATTTCATTCTCTTCTTATCCCTTCATTATGCGCATATCATCTTCTTTCCAAAAATATCCCAATCACTTTCCATGGTTACAGGTACCATAAAATTATTGAAAACCACAATATACCAATACATAAATATTCCAATATTCCACGATACTATATACAACATTATTTTGGAATCCCATTACATAAACACTTAATCATTCCACCAAATCGTTTTCATATTCGACATTTTCAATACTGATCACATGTGACATCCCTTTGTCCTTTTCCTTAAGTGGTTCATCATGTAAATCATCATTAGCCCTTGGATTAGGGCATTGATTAGCATAATGCCCCATTTCATTGCACTTGAAGCATTGAAGTGTTTGTGGTGCGTTCTCTACAATCATTTCATTATTCAGGCCATTAGCAACCATTTGTCCATTACTTCGACACTCAGCTACTCGATGACCTTCTTTTCCACACTTAAAACATTTTCTAGTCCCTTTAATATAATCTCCACCATGATTCTTTCCACACTTTAAGCATAAAAAAACATTTATCTTCTTTTCACCATTATTCTGAGATTTCTCCTTGAACTCCATCTTTCGTTTCTTGTAAAAACCATGAGATGGATATGTAACACCAACTTTTATTTGTACCTTGATAGCACAAAGCACAATTTCTTCATAGCTACGGAAGTCTCTTATAGCTAATTCCCTTCGAAGACTTGGTTTTAAGCCACTGAAGAATCGATCAACTTTACTTTCAGGTTAGATGATAAATCCAAATGCATACCTTGCAAGCCTTGTAAAATTCCCTTCGTATATACAAACAGATTCATCATCCTTTTTCTTAATCTCAAGGAAATCCTTTTCCATCTTTGTTCGAATAATACAAGGGATGTACTTATTGAAAATTAAGTTCTTGAACTCATCCCATTCCATAGATTCAATTTCATCTCAGGGCCTCGTATTCTTAATTAGAGTCTACCATTGATCTGCTTCACCTTCTAAACGGTAAACAGCTAGAATAAATTTATCATGTTTCAAATAGTGAAGTATGGAAAATATCTTTTCATTGGTACTGATCCATTTTTCAGCAACAAGTGGATCAGAAGACCCATTGAAAGAAGGTGGACGTTGCCTCATAAAGGACTCAATAGAATATTTTTCCCTTCTCTGCTCATTCGGAAGTCTAGAATAATTCATAGATTGTGTAAGTATAACAATAAGATTTTGGACTCTATCTCCCAAAACATTGGTTTGTTCATGAGGACTATCATTTCATTGCCCATTACATTGATCAACACGGTTCCTTCGGGTTCCATCCATCGTCTAAAACCCAAAAATAATAGTGTAAGAGGCAAAAATTATGCTAGGAAAACAACATAATAATGGGGGAGTACCTTCAATATCAAACATATTAGGTTAAATTATAAGATCATTACCATAATTCTAGTACTATAACCTATACGTATACTTAACCATAGGGACATCCCTAGACATACCTTAGAAATATCTCCAGGGATTTCATTAATGTTTTCGCAAACTAGTTTCCAAAGCTTAACTAAACCTTTCCTCTGATACCAACTGTAGAGACCCAAAGCTTGACGTACATGGAAATTACCTTAATTTTTCTGAATATATAATACATAACAAAAATAGACGCCAAAGGACCATAATAGTTTAGTGTCTTTGAAAACTCAGAACATAATCATCTAATCAAGATGAAATATCTTGAACATCTCCCATATAGATATTCCCCTTTTGTTTTCTTACCTAAAACCTTTCTTTATATCCTGGGGAAAATAAAACATATAAAGGGTGAGCTCAAATACTCATTAAGGGTATGAATGGAGAAAATAAAACAAACCATATACATTTGAACTTCAAAACATGAACATAATATTTAAACATCAAAATCTTGAGCAATGACATAAAACATGGTAGTACGTAAGGCATAGATCATAATGGATCATCAATCATGATAAAATAGCATGGTAATAAAGCATGTAATTATGGAAAAACATTAACCACATGATATGATTTCCATAGTAGCCAAGGCATTGCTGCCAAGACCATCTTAGTAGACAAGGTACCTTTACTGAACCGGGTTTACTTGTCGTTCCAGCCCTGTATTACTCAACCAAATTTACTTGTCGTTTCAACCCGGTCTATCTCATGAGATATAAATATTTACCCAATTAATTGGAGGGATATATAGGTCCCACCCATCTCATGTTGAAATCTTTTTTACGCCTTCCACAAAACAATCCTAAATCATTCATCATAAACCAAAGAATAAATTAGGTTTCATAAACATCATTCCATCAATACATAATCCATATAAAACAAATGGATATCATTTAATCATAAGAAACGTGAAACAATATAAATCATAGAGACATTATATTTGAAACATACACAATTGTAATAATGTCATCTTAGATGGAAAATGGTTTTGATAAAGCACTTGAAATTAATTCTTGAGGAAAATATCCTTTCTTCTGGAAAATCATTTTCTTTTCACAAAATTCCATTCAATTTTGAAAAAAAATGATTTTGTTTAACATAGTCATGAAATATTGTAGAGTAATCTTCATGAAAATAAGGCATTATGAAATAGTAAAAATCCCTTCATGTCGTATAAGTTAAAAAAATAGTATCCTCGTACTTTTTCTGAAAAATTCAAAAAGTTCATCGTAAGGTAAACAAAAGAAAGATTCCTTCCATAACACAATGTAAAAGTAAAAGAGGGGTAAAAACGACTTTAAACATGCATGGAATAATATTAAACACTTTATGAAAAACATTTTTATTGACATGGATGAAAAATATAACCCCAGTAAATACGTACGCATAAGCAATCTCGGATAAAAATGAGATTGCAAAATTATCCCCTACCTTATGTCTGATATGCTTCGTATGTACCTGAAACTCCTGTATAATGATATAAATAATTTAATTTACTTATTAAAGAATCATATTCTCTGTTATGATGTCATATATAGTTTACTTATGGCATTATATTACCCGTTCTTTTGAAAATTCGATGTAAAAGCAGCGATTTGGGTAAAATCGTTTCATTTATTGAATGTGTTTCGACTTGTTGTTCTTGATATTATTAATTATATCCTGATTAACTTAATTCTAGAATTGAAAACATGATTTATATATAATATATATTCATAATATACATATATATATGACAGATCGATAAACTGAATGAAATACACCGTTCATGGAGACGGTAGGCCGTACGTACGCATGAACGCTATTTTCGTTTCCTTATTGAATTGAATGGAATTAATTAGATGACATATATATATATATATATATATATATATATATCCATTATCATTATTATATCATATATCTCATTATTATTCATTATACATACTTTATAATCATTCGTGAATGGTTAACATGGGGAATGATTCTCATCGCGTCATGGAGACGGTAGTCCGTATGTACTCACGAGCGATGATATCATTCCCATGATCGTGGAATTGTGTTGAAGCGTATGTATAATTTTTCAGAATAAATATCAATTTTCAATAATCATATATAGTTATTTATTTACACCATTATACCCATCCAAGTAAGGTGGTGGTCGAAAACAGATTACACCACGGAGTAGAGATGGTGTTCCGTACGTACGCACTCGCGATGATTTCGTTTTCTGTAGGATGGATAGAAGATTAAATAGGGTTGTTTCATATTTATAATAAAATACCTGTATATTAGTTATACTGATGTTATTACTTCATAATTAAACAACTAAATAATAGGAAGTAAAGAAAAATAAATTTGAAAGAATCGGTAACAGATATTACCTCTTCTTCGACACGCCTCTTTGAAACCTCCTCTTAGGGCACTACAATTGGTCTTTGAAGAAGACTAGGACCTCTAGATTATTACTAGGGAATTGGAGAAGATGAATTGGTAGGTTTTGGCCGATCTTGAAGGCTCAAAGTGGTGTGAGGAGAAGAGGGAGGAGGTACCCTTTTATAAGGGAGGAGAGGGGGACTATAGAAAAAACTTAAAATATTATTTTATAATAAAGTAATATTTGGTTTTTAATAGCTCCAAATTGATTTATTTAAAAGCTAAGGTGGTTATGGGTCTAAATAATCTCAACAAAAATAATTTAGACAAGTTTAGGTTACTATTTTAACCTTATCTTTTAGATTTAACTCTAAGTTAAATAATTTATCTTTTACCATGTCTTCTTGTTTTCTTACACTATATGGTTAATAAACATAATATAACAAGCTAATATAACCCGAATTTGTTCATTATTAATATATATAACCTTATATAAGTCATTTGGATGAAGCTTAGATTTTTACAAATAAAATTACAATTAATAATATAATATTTGTTTTAAAAACCTTTTTATGTCAATTTTGACTCTATTTGGTAATTGGTTTTTGTGAAAATCATAACAGCATGATTAATTAGAAATAAGTAAATTAAATAAATACTAATATGCCATATTAACCTAGAAAATTATTTTTATTCATAAAAAGTCTCAAATTACATTTATTTGGGTATTTATAACATCAATTATGTTAATATTTCATTAATGGGTTGATTACTGCATCATCATTGTGTCATAAATAAATTAAATTATTTAATGTCTAAAAATTATAAATAAACTTCCATTACGTAGTAAATCTTTTTAACGTTCTAAGGAATACTTATAGTTGAATTTATCCTATGTATAACACTATATTAAATATGATTTAGTTATTATACTGTGATTTTAACTATTTTAACCCTTCTTTAAATAAATTAATAATAAATGTCCAAATCTGATCCAAGTGGACATAAATAGTAATATTATACTCCTAAGGTTGTTTTTGGTCGAATTTCACTTATCCAATAGAATTAGGACATGTGTTAGGGCAATAATTATATTATTTTTACCCTTAATTACCCTATTTACTTTTAAACGTGGTAAATAAAAGTAAAAAGTTACTATTTACCAAAAATTATTTTCATCTCATTGAACCACATTTTAGTCCTTGATATTAACCATGTCTTTCGGATTTCCGAAATTCCACTCATAGAAGTGGTAAAATTATGTTTTATGTATGTTTGCAAAAAGCTCCTTGGAGGTTGGTAAAAGACGGGGAAAAGTTCAATAAAATTTTTATATATCAAAAAATATTATAAAATGACTCCAATAAATTAAATTTAACTTATATAAGTATTATTTATCAATTTTGACCTAAAATAAATTTAAATAAAATATATAATTATTTAAATAAAAAGTCCGTTTTTAAATAGTAACCCAGTGTTTTCACTAATCCTCAAAAATTGAAAGTTTTCAGAAAAATACCAAAAATTCACCCTAGGCTAATTTAGATATTCCAAATCCAAAAATAAAGTCCATTTTGAAAAATAAAATTTCATAAAGTGGTTATTATTATTCATAACGGCTATTTTATATAATATTTTAATAACATATAGTTGATTAGTGATACTCGGTATTGCGTACAACACACACAATCGTGGAAGGTCGCAATTTCGTGTAATGTAAGCCAAGTCAGAAATGCGTGTAGTGCAAGCTCCTACTAGTGTAGTGTACAACCAAAGACATCAATGAATTTAAAAATAAATTTTTTCATAAAATCTCTGTGTGTTATAGTTTGATGCTTTACTGATCAACTGACCATGTTGCGTGATCACATGACACTAATGAGATCATGTGATTCCCCTTTAGCTCATGTGATGAAGACTAAATATTATGTTGATTATAGAGACATCCATGATCATTATGGATCATGTGACGTGATAGAAATGATACATGATTTAGAAGGTCATGCGATCAAAGGAAGTCTAGACATGAAATGGATTCCACTAATGCAATGCATCTAAAAAATGTTACAAATTAAGGGAGGACTTATGCTCGTTTTTGGTCCTGAGAAAAAGTGGAGGTACACACTTAGTGTCTTTAGGGTTGTGCGATTTCGTGGCCCTGATGGGATCACAGAACCCCCTTATCACCTGATTGGCGAAAGTCCCACAATGGACCTAGATCATAAAGGCTCTCTATAATTCCTTAGAGCCCCATGAAAATATCCTTTTCCATGTAAGGTGGAATATATATATCAAATCCCCTTACATTTATATACACTAATATTTTTCCTTTGAGAGATAACAAGAAGTGGGAGAAAAATAAAGGAGACACAATATAGAGTGTTGTGATGATGATATTTAGAGACTCGGAGACTCCCACTTGATGAATATGTTGGTAACTCTTAGTTGTATGGTTAAGACCATGAAGGAGGTAATAGCCCTTAATAACATGATTAGGGGAAAGAGTTGATTTCATGTATTCCAGTTCAAAAGTCAACCACATTACCCTTATTGAATCACGATATCTCTTAATTATTCTCCTATCATGAAATATTAGTTGTACCATTCAATCACTAGGATTACTAACTCCATCCAAATCATAAAATAATAGGAACCAAGCTCATTCACAAGACATAATTGTGCACTCACCTGATGATTTCCCAATCAAGTGATCACTTAACCCCCATTCAGTAATATGGTCACCCAAAATCATGACACCTCCTCTAAAACCACTAGGTTCGAACCATCATGAAATGAATGCCAATGTGAACCCCTTAGATCATGGAATACCTTCAGAAAAGAATGTTATGGTTCATCATCCTATATATTTTGAATCTTATGGGAAATGGGACTATGGATTCCCTTAATAATGAGGATCACTATCATGAGGACATTAGAGAAGTCCCCCTTACCTCGACGGTGGATTTATTCTCCATCCTATGAACCGAGATGGGTAGGGAATACCTCTTTAAGTAATGAACTATCCTAATTTTAAAATTTTATATCCCTATTTCCTTCTATAAATCCTCTGTCACCCATCAGTGGATATAGAGTAGGTTCATAATGGGTAGCATCATCCTATAAGCCTCATCCAAAACTAGTGTCATACTCTGATGTAATGTGTCTTATCCTATCTTATATCTTATTTTTGAACCTATGAATGACTCACTTGGGCTTATATATCATATTTTATTAGACTTTTAGAATAATTAATTTTTTTGATTTGGGCCTATTTCTTAGTTGTATGTCCAGAAACATCTTTTTTCATGAGCTTCCTTTTTAGGTGTAATCCCTAACCGTATTATGTATTTTTTAAATTGATATATTACCCTTGATAAATTATTTAAAAGTTATCTATTACCAATGAATAATATTAGGTAAGCGACATATGTGAATTCTCATCTGAATCATCTATTCTTATACCTTATATGACATAAATTTACCTATTATCGAGACTACATAGACTATAATTACTATTTTTGAAGGGTACATAAGAAGCCTCTCCAAGGCTTGGTCCCACATACAATATTCATATTTACCATGTTCTTGCAACATAAAATTAAAATTCAAGGCCAAGATACTATTCAAATGACATTAAAACATGTTTCCAACATCGTTACTATATGATAATAAACTGCATGGTATGTTCTTTTCACATGACATTAAATTGTTCCATTCAAACTATGTGGTCTTTGATTCTTGTTTTGATTGGATGTGTAGGAAACCTATTTGATAATAAAAATAAATCTCATAAATCTTTTATTCACCTCCACCAAGGCCATATTTTTTGTTAATCATTTTCTAACAGACTATATTCCACATAATATCATCCCCCACTCGATGTACCATATTTCCTTCGAGTCTCATTAAATTATTCTCATTGGGCCACATTACTGCACAAAATTAACTTTATAGGGACATATTAATTATGATAATAACCCATCACCATTGTTTCATATTACCTTTATCATAAACTAGAAATGGCCTCTCATTTTGTAGTACCACACCATCCACTTCAAGTTACTGATTACTTGTGTTAGTGTAAACATTCCTATACTAGGATTTAGGAAAGATTCACGAGCATTCAATAGATCTATAAGATAGACCTATAGTAGACAATAATTCTTTCTAGAAGGTAGTGATGATCTTGATCTCCCATACTCTTAACCAAAGTTAGTTTCTTTGTTTTATAGGTAAAAAACATTAATTACCACATGACCTTAGAAATATGGGTCAAAGCATATAAAAAATACCAATTATATTGGGTACATACATCTCCATGAATAAACCCCATTGGAAAACATATAATAAAAGAGTAGCAAACTTATGTGAATGTTTTGAAAACATGCTCAACCCCTCAAGAACAATGCATTGTCCCACCCAATCCAGGGTAAAAAAATGGATAACCTGATATAAATTATTCACCAGTAAAAATGATTGGTTTAATATGAACAAACATGCAATGAGGCATTGGTTTGTTTTATTGATTTTATTATCTTTATAACCACACGTATCCATCTCATGAGATATATTTTATCCAATTGGATGATATCATCATCATGAATTCATACCTTTTATTCAACTACAATGAGAGATGCAACCTCCATGAGATGATGGAAAACATATCCATCTCAACATCTCATGCACCAGGTGGTAAACATGATGGTAGTGTAGTATAATTGGAAAAATATCGTACTAACACTATAGGTTGTACAAAAGGTTCTTCTATAACTAAATTCTATTATCTCATCTGAGTAATACCACAACAAATGAAGTGATACTTATCACCACCACCAACCAATTTGGGATTATATCCCCATAGTGTGACAACTATTACCTTCCATATTATATGAAGGTGGATTTGAATTTAAACCATGAATTTACCCAAGTTCACAAGTATCCTAATATAGATCCTATAAACTCAAACATTAAGCACCATGAAACCACCAAACCTTATCCTTTTTTTAGGGAGCAACCTAGTAAATGTCTGATGTGACCATTCATGCCAAACCATCTAGGAAATCTCATCAGGAATATGTTTTAGACCATAGGGTGTGGTATTATAACCCAAATTTTTTCTAAATAATCCTACCTAAATTATATGATGGTGATAAGAGAGTAGGCTCATATCCCTATTCGAACATAGAAAGTCATCCAATATATTCCATCAGCATGTAAGGAGTGGGAACATGTTCTTACCACCACATGAAACGAATTAAAACATATCTCATCCATATAGAGAGGATCATAATGAGCACATCTTCCCATATCAATTTATGATTTCTTCAATCATATGCAAGAAAAAATATTGTTCCCATATTCCAGCTCAATAACTTATGTACTACGTTCATATTTGGCAACGACTGAAGAGATTCACCTTTATATTCAAGAAATCACATGGAAACATGAACATATTCATATTATAAGCTCTATTGTAGTGCGTCATCATGTTAACCATGACTATATAACTAAATAGAAACAAGACATATTTTTTATCCCATTTAGTTGGATTATTAACTTATTCTAATAAAGTATGACACATAGTATTGGGCTCATATATTTGTTCTGAAAAGGTATATCATCATGAATTGATAGTCTTATTCATGATATTTCCATACTCTTATAAAATAAATCCAATGACATATGTGAAAGGAAAGACAAGCTTAGATTAAAATTCCAATTCCAACTCTGTTTTTTATGAATATTCAACTAGTCACCCCATGGAAGCTCATATCCCTATGGAAAATTCTTAAGATTTCTAACTAATTCTGAAAGATTGTAGAAGTAAGACACATATTTCTGCTTCTACCAACGAAAGACTATATCTAAAACACTTTGTGGCCATATAAAAGATGGAACATTTCCCTTCTCCCAATTTTGAGTTCGCATAACATATTTTGGTGATTAATGAACATCAAAACTAGGAACATACCCCTATTTAAAAAATGTCTAACACACATGTTACAAAAGAATCCCATGGGAGAACTTATATTCTTTCTAACAATTTAGATCCCTTCTAGAATTTTACAGTAGATTCTTGGTAGCATGGAACATTTCCTTGTAACAATCAAATAGAGTTTTGGGTATATTTGGGATGTTTCCAAGAAGTATACTGAAAGTCCTTCTCAACCCATAAAAAAGAGTTAAACATATTATGATGATAACATATGATATTTATTACATACCTGATCTACTCAATTAAAGTATCCTTGAGTCCATACAAAACATATATATAGAATGTTAATGATCCACTACCTCTTTAAGTGAATAATAACGAAATAACATTCATGGTTGTTCTCATCATAGTTCTATAAACATTTATTATGGGAATATTAACCCTGAAATCCATTATAGACAACATCACCATACTGATATCCCATATAAGAAAGGAAATAATCATCTTTTGGGTGAAACTTTTTATAGATATACTTTTAAACAATGTGGTTAATGGCATATGGTTCCCCATCAATTTCCCTTGACACTACACCTCGATCAGTAGATGAAGTGATGTAGCGACCATCAACTCTTCATAATATCGGTCATGAGTCCCAATCTTTGGGAATGTGATATATGTGGTCTGAAATAGTAGATAAATATTCCTATGTTGAAGAGGCCAACATTTATATTTTCGAATAATTTTATAATTTTAATATCCAAACTATATTCTAGCATATTGAAACTTCCTATTTTGAAATTTTAGAGTGTCAATGGATGATTTCATTCTTTAATTAAGATAGAAATTGTGGGAAAATATTCACTAGTTATTTGATAAGAAAATACATTATTAGGGATATAGTGACCACCTCCAGGTAGTGAACAATGTTTACTATCATATGTACCATGCTACTTTCTGTATAGATCAAAATTAGAGGTTATAAAGGCACCACTTGAGCTATGAAAATTTTATATCCATATTATATTAGAACTACAACAAAAAATAATTTATTTAACCTTATAAGTATGTATCCCATGATGGCTAGAGTATGAATAATTACACTTCAGGTCACCCCTATCTTAGCATAGTCTTCCTATGGTGGAAATCTCTTTTGTTATTTCCATAGGAAATGTCATAGTTTTGAGAAATATGCATGACTCTTGATCAATATAACAAAATAATCCCATGTCTAATGAACCAAGGAACCATCATTTGAGAGATAAGGTCACTGGTAGGATCATAATCTAGTCCTCATAGAAGGTCAAAAACACATATTATATAAGTGGTCCCAAATCACTGACATTTGGTAAATTCCCTATGCAAAATAGCTCATGCTCTTAGAAGTCACTAAACACAGATCAATCTTGATTGAAAATGTTACAAATAAAAATTATTAAATTTATATCCACTATGAAAGATATCTAGGGGAAATCCCATCCCATTGGTTTAGAGGAGTTTTTACCACCACCTCCACCCCTAAGGTCCTGAAATCCCAAGTTGGTCTAGAAGATAACAGTGGTGGATTTTGGTTAACCAAAACTCAGAGGGATAGGGTTATTTTTTCCATGATAGCCTCCTCTAAAATAATAAAATCCTTAATTTGATTAATATGAATTGGTGGTGTTCCCCCAACATCACAAAACCAATAGTCCTGGGGGGAATATAGTTATCTCATCCATAAAAGTAATTATTTCAAGGAAGGGTAGTGATTTCCAAATTCCAATTACCTATTCATTCTCATTTTCATTGAAAACTCCCATATCATTTGGCACATGTTCGATGAGGATGATCATATATTATCTTAATATCACTATCCATAAATCATGTCCAATAGAAGGTATGAGTAAGAAGATCAAATTTATAGGTGTCGTAAGGAGAAACAGTCAACAGAGAATGGGGGTCTAGAAGAAGAATTTAGAATACCCTTTGAAAAATGATAATGGAAAAAAGTGTTACTTTATTACATAGATGATGATAAAGAGATTCTAGATAGCTTATATTCATTAGTGAACATCAACAATATCAATTTGGTAGATGAAATAGACCAATACATCTAAACAAGGGTATGTAATATGGAATTAATACCCTATGATGTAGGTTATTATGAAACACAAACTAAGGTCACACATGACCGAACTCAGGGGAGAGCCTAGAACTTAGTACCTCCATATAATGATTTTATAGCCCCTTGTTTCCATTTCACAAATGTTAAATGGAAATTCAAAGATATATATCACTCACCACTAACAGATCATGAGGTCATATAATTATAATAGAGATGGTCATTATATGAGGCTTAGATATTCAATATTTGAGGGTTAAATGGGGAATTAATATCTAAAAAATTTCCTAATTGGTATTGATATCAACCTGAAGTTGAAAACACTTTTCTGACTCATTATGGTTGGATTAATATTCTAGAAAGAATATAATTTCAGAAGGTAGTTTTTTTTATCTAGATAGTTTGTCTACTTGAATTCAAGGAATAAGTAATAATATAATTTACCTTCATTATCAAAACATCATTCCTCATATTATGAAAATAACCTAGTCATATCCTAAACCAATTATTAGTATACAGTGTCTACTAGAAGTAAACTTCAAGATTATCCCACTACTAACACATAGGTGATGAATCAGACAAAATTTTCCCTGAAACTCTTTTATACCATTGAGCCTCATGATATCCAAAAGGAGGCCATGGATTGGAGGAGTTCCCTAGTATAGCATTAAAATAACACATATGTTGAATGGGTGGATTCTACTCATACTCTTCCCAATTATATAAATTTAATTGTACTAAGTTTTAATGGTATAAAATCTCTAAAGCGCTATATCTCATGTTTCATTTCCTGATATGGTCATTGAAATACCTAAATGAATAGATTTATGAGAGAAAACAAATTTTATTTGAGAAAACCCTCATGGGACCATCATTAGTTAGGTAAATTATCATACCAGTAGGGTCCATCACATGTTGGGAGAATTCACGATCAATTACCTTAAAATTTTTGTTTCATTATACAAAAAATAAAATTCATTTCTCACATGAACTATAAACATATTGGAAAAGAGAGTGTCATCAGATTTATCACTATATGTAAATTCATAATATACTCACTCATTTTCTAATCCCACTGGTGCATCTATTAGAGCTTTATGCAGAGAACCTCAGTGATGAACTAATGATACAATTGATCTCATTGAAATATACGGCTATATTCCATGAGTATTCAGACACAAAACATCATATAATGGATATTCTTCAATGATATAGGGCTAAAACTTATCCCACACCAAAACACAAGAAAAATAGTATATTAAAGAATAAACTAAAACCATTATACTCAAACAAGTGTCTGTGACTATTTATTTCCCCAAGAAATCTCTATGTAATCACATGAATCAAAATATGTGAAAACAACCACAAAATAATCCTCATAAAAATAAAAATAGAGATTAACTAAACCTACAATATTATGAGAAAAATTCTCTTTTTTTTAAAAAATATTAGTTTCCAAGTAACTTCCATGCAACCAGGTAAAACAATACCACCATGTTATGTCAGCCTAGAAAACCCAAGGAAGTCATCCATAATGGCCATTCTAACTTTTTACATTATCACTAGAGGTTCTTCCATGCAATCCAAGACATATTTATATTCAATGAAATCTTACAGATCATTGTTGATTCCAGAAATGTGATACTATGGGCTTCCTCAAAGTAACATTCATATGTGTCCACCAATCAAACAGAGGATGAAGGTGACTAAACATAGGACATAACTAGGTTTAAAAGAAAGGTCAATGATTTTATAACATGAAAGATAGAACCAATTTTTTGGAATACTAATTGGTGAGTGTGCAGTTGTTTTCCCAACCAATATATCTACACAACCCAAGAACAAAAAGTATGCCTTAAACAACTATCAAATAACTGGATATGTATACCATAATTTCTTCACCCCCTAAGATATGTTACATAAGTAAATACATATTGGGAAGAATAGGCCTCTGGTATAAAAGTATGTTATCTTGAAATAGTTCAAGGTTATCCAAGATAAAATATTTATTTTGGATTCTTTCTACTTTTTGAAGGAGCTCTAGAAAGCACTCCTCAAGGCCCTACAAAGTCCGTACGAGTGGGAGACATAAGTTTCTCCAATAAATTTTTATCAAGAAAAAACAAAATTAGTAAAATGCCATACTATTTTATCATTAATAAATTAGGATATTAAAGATTCCCTTAATGGGAATAGCAGACCCTTGTACATTTTAAAATTCCATATTATTTTATCCTTATCCCGACTCTCCAAAATTATAGATAATGTGAAGATGGTTTCCCCCAATAAGTTTTCCATTTAGGGATACGAGAATATATCAAAATAGTTTATCATAATGTTAAAACAATAAGAATCATTCAATGACATATTCTCTATTTTAGAGTTCATATTTATCTTGTAGGACATAAAATATAATGTTCTACATAGAATATGTTGGTTTCATAGCCATGGATTTGTGAAGTCATCATACCATCATTCCTTATCTTTATTCTTGAAAAAAAAGTCTAGAGTGATATGTGTTTTTGGTTCCCCTTTGAATTATGTAAGACCCCCTATATTGGGGTCGGTTTCAACAGAATATAAGAAAATGAATAGATGAGGGAGGTTAATATTTTAGTTTCACTACATATAGTTTAGGGATAGCTCTTAAAAAAACCCATGATCATTCATAGAAATGATTATGTAATACATATCAATGTGGATTATGCAAAATATTTTATTGTATAGAGTCACCATTCTATGAAATATTCAATGGACCATATCTATTTAGTAATAATTGTTCCAACTGAATTAAACCCATCAGGAGGTAGTTAGTTCATGCTTAAGGAGATTAGTTAAAGGGGTCAAAATTCCTCGAATAAGAGTGATCCTTTTCTATCTCCATTTTAATTTAGGTACTCCTCTATTCCATAAGTTAAAATTTAAATTTAACCTATGATTATTCTTAAAACTAAGGATTTCAATTATATCCTTTCCCTGATTATAGAAGAGACTAAAAAAGAATTATCAAAGAACTCTCAATAATAATTCCCATGAAGAAGTACTCTCAAGGGCCAAGAGTTACTCCACATCCTTCACAATTGATAGATATTCCCACATACTACCAAGAAATATTGAAGATAATTCCATTAATAGTGAGGTGGGACAAGAGGAGGATGATCTCAGATAATTCCTTAAACATTTGAGGAATTTGTCTCTACCACCATCTATAACACTAGAAACATAAATTTTAGTATAGAAGGGGACTCATGATAAAATTTGATAAGCGATTCCATTACGCTATAATATTAATATATATATATATATAATTATTGGAAAACAATTGTCATGTGTCCACTTATAATTACATAGGGATTCATGGGTTGGATTCTGAACTGGCAACCATAATCTAAGCTCACTAGATGACCATTTCGGTTTCAATAAGGTGGCTGGTAGATTGAAGCCCTCCCTTTACACCATGGTTGAGTATTAAGTTGATAAAAACATTAAATAAAATTTTATTCAAAATGTGAAATACATGAAATGTATTTCCAACCTCATTCCCATTAATAAAATAATTGGAAGAACATGGTATATATAAATTTCAGGGATCTCAATCAACTATATCTAGAGGATGACTTCCCAGTTTGGATTACAAAACTCTTCATCAATGAATCTTTAGGTTTCTAATTATTTTTTCCTTTATCGATGGGTAATAAAAGTATAATAATATCAAGATGATCAATGAACATGATGTATCCAATTTATTCAGAGGTCCTTAATGTATATTATACTACCTGGTCAATCACGTAAATTTATAGAATTCCAGTTCAACCAACCAGTAGGACATTAATCACATCATTAAATAGCTTGGGAAAACTTTCTCCAGTATATATTAAAATTGAAATTTATGTAGTGTATTTTTGGGTTAATGTCAGATAAATTACATGGTTTTGTGGTAAACAACCATGGAATTGAGGTTTTCCATTAGAAGAATAGTGAAATCCTTACAATTTCTCCACCTTGGAATCAATATGAGTTCTGGGGTATTCAGGCATGCCACAACTATATTACACATTTCCTAGCTAATCTGGCTTGAAATTACGTCTATTCATTAGGTAGATGAGGAAGGGAGTTTTTTTACCAATGAGACAAATATTATTAATATTTCCTCAAAAACCTCAAGGATATCAATTGTACCCAATTGTTTTAATTCCACTATTATAAGGGAAGGCACTCATTCTATAGGTGTCCACAATGAACTGGCCACCCAGTTTCCTTTTAAAAAAAATATATTATGGGAAAGAAAATATTTTATACTATCTCAACAGAAGAATTCAAGATACTGAGTCCTGATATTCTGTTATCAAGAAGAGTTATCAAACAGTTATTTTTTCATTCCAAAAACTAAAAAACTGCATGCAATACAATGACGATTTTCTGGTCCCTCACATCAACCTACTCAAGTACATATTCAAATCCTTAGGATGACTAAGTATATATATAATTAGACCCACACCCTACTACAATATAAAATCAAATTTTAATCATATAAGGAAATTAGTGGGAATGCATTGAATGATTTACAAATAGAAATTCCTTCCCTATGAGCATGTCATTAAATACTAGACAAATATATGAAGTGATTTTCTATGCACATAGTACATCTTAAATATGGTAGATATAATTTTATAGAATCATAAAATTATGAATGAGAAAAAAAATGAATGTAAAAAATATCAATCAGGTTGGTTTGGGAAATTACTTGTTCTCCCCTTGTGAGAAATTATACTGTATACCTTCGAGTCATCAGAAAATTTCACAAACAATGAAGAAATATACAAGGATATTATTATGAGTCTATAACTAGCATTAAATTTGTACATATCCAATCTTATATTCAAGGTATATGTAGAGATATTGATTAAGAAGATCAATGGTTAATAATAAAATATTAAGGATGAGTTTGGCACTCTCATTGTATTTTTGAGGTGACTAATTATGGAATTCCCTTTTCATCTGATACAGAATCACATCCCCAACCCACAGAATGATTGTATAGATGTTATCAATAATGCATCCACAACCCTTGATAATCCTGACCAGGATGAGACAATATTTCACATTATACAACCCAACGTAGCCTACCTAGTTAATGAATATGCATGTAGGATATCAATCAATTTACTGTTTCCTTTAAAAATGATAATAGAATTTCCTCATCAACTGATACTATTATTTGATTGAGGATCCCTATAATGAATTACATCTAAAATATGAACCTTTAATCAGACTAATGAAAAAATGAATTGAACTAATATGGGGTAAAAAATATTTTCCCCATATAATAAAACAATTGCAGTAAAATTTATCTAATAATGAGGTGTTTATGGAGTCCTCCTCAGATTCACTAAATATGGAGATACCCTCATGGTCATACATGAATTACATGAAGTCTCCTACCATTCTAATTAGTTTGGAAATAGACTCTATAACTAAGTTAAGTGGATTGTATATTTCTACCCAATGATGATATAAGACTATATGGAATCTGCCAAGATGTTTCATTCCTATCTAATTAATTTAAATTTCATCCATCACCACCCATAGTTTTTTATTAATTAAAAATAATCTAAGACAATTTATATATGGGGAATGGATGTTGTGTGACTTTATCCCCAAGGTAAAACTATGTAATTTATATATATCCATGTTCCACTAAATGTTTTATAAAATGGACTATGGCTATACCCAGTAATGATTTTTCTACAAAGAACATAGTGAAATTTTTGATGTATATCATCATCACCATATTTTGATTCCCTCATAAAATATTAATTCATAATAGAACCAAATTCTATTATTCTGAGTTGCAAAGGTTATATAATGACTAAAACATCAAATCCATCCATTCATCCCACGATCACACAATAGAAAATGTTAAAATAAAGGATTTAAAAAAGACCCTATCAAATATAATCTAGAAAATAGTGGATAAAGATAATAAATATTAGATTAAAACACATACACACTATCTGCCTCATTCATAATACTACCTACACTACCACATAGATGACCCAACATTAACTTTTTACAGAACATAGGTTGTGCTACCCATTTGAGCACAATTTCCCTCACTCTAAACCAGTATCTGTTGAAATCTATCAGAATAAAAAACAACCCTTTAAGATAAAATATTACAATAAAGACTTTTTTATTAGGGGTAAGGAAAATCATCTCTGTTCATCCATAATATTGAAGTTAGTTTTAATCAAGTAGTATAAGCATTAAATGAGAATTTTTTCCTTAGATAATTCTATAATGTAGATTTTTTATTGGTTCCCATAACACCAATGATTCTATGTAATAATACTCCCAAAGTATAACCAAAGTGCGATGGAACTTACTTCATACATGAGTTCAATTCCAATGCGGCCTATTACTTGGACACAATGAATAAGGAACAAAACACACCCCACTCAATTTAAGTATTCTAAAGAAATAATTTTCATAATTATCATGTTTTTTTAATACAAAAAAACAGACTTTAAAATGAATAACACTCAGGACCTCGTCACATAACACTCAATTTCATGAAATCAAAATACCAGCGTGAAAAATTTACTTTGCATAGAACTCATGTCCTACATTTGTGATGTTAAAATACATAAAATCTAAGTCCTAGTAGTATGACATAAAATAATATATAAATTATTTCCATATTACGTGAAATTAAATTTAATGGCATCAAATTCCTAAAGTAAGATGTTAAATTGTATATCGCTTCTGTCTGTACCATAGGATTCTATACTACATGGTTATAATCCAGGATTCATGATGTTAAATTGTGGGGTGGATGTCCAGAATGCATGAATATAAACTACTCAGAGTGGCCCATTCCATGTTCCCTCTACTCTATATGAGATCTTGATCCATGTTGAATTATTTGGAACAAAATTCTCCCATGATATATTGAATAAAATACCATATTCACAGCATATAAATAAATTCAATTCAACGAAACATTCACATTTATAAATTTGTGTTTATTGCTTCCATTTTTGACAAGATACATAGTGATTAAAGGACACAATGTCCTTGGACCAGTCAAAAATAAAAAAAAACATTCCCAAATATATGAATCAAATTTGTTTCATGGAACTTATTTACAAGAACTACACATGGAATGATTCTTAACCTCTAATTATAAGTAGTTATACCAATAATTCTTGAGCAGGATCTATCCACATAGGTTAAATACGGTACACCACATCTTTTTTCATAATTAAGAAAAAATTCACCCATGACGGGACTCATCCATTTTTAAGCACTAAGATGAGTTTCCTTTACCCAATGTGTGAATCAGATCAACAAAAAACTAGAAACCTAAAAATTCAACTCTAAAAAAATCCATATCTTTTTAGGTGTCTCTGATAGGATCATCCTTATTTTTAGATCTATGCTTTAAAAATTCCCCATTTCCCCAGTATATGTTCTAGATCTTTATAGGGGACCTTTTTTAATGAATATATTGTTTCTTGATTTACTCCCCAAATGATATATGGTGACACCCAAATATCTTATCTCTAGCCTTATCATAATTTCTAAATTAAATTCTTACCCCTTATATATGAGCATGGACTATATATGGAACCATATATAAACTATGATTTGATTTATTCTTATCAGAAGATGTTATGCAGTGATGCATTGATCTGTTATCCTATTCCCAACTACAAAATTAAAATAAAATTCCCCATTTACCACTACATAAGAGATAGATATGTTTAAGGTATTTTGTTATATGAACTAAATGTAGATTAATTCTTATTATCACATGTTTTATAGTGACCCTTTGATCTCTTATCATGTGATGAAGTGTAGTTTCTAAGTAAAATAATGTTATCCCTATGTATTTAATTCATATATACATAGGGGTATTGTTTGTAATAACTATGTGTGTCTTGATTCCTATTTACATAGAATACATAGTGACACAATGGTCCTCTATCCTAGGCCCAAATTCAAATTTTTAAAAAACATACAGTTTCAACATTATTTTATGTCTCTTCCACCAACACATCTATTTCCCAAATAGAAATATATTGATGTGAAACCTAACTTTATTCCCTCTTACATGAACCCAATTTGTGAAAAATATGGTAAATTAAAAATCTCATATCCTATATATTGGCATGATCTATGTAAGATCCTTCACTTTTGAGATCTTTATTTATAAACATATACTAAAGATTACATCCCGTGAAAGAGCTTGATATGTATAGGGAAAAATATAAGAATTGCATATAGATTGATTCATGTTATCCCAAGATATATAGTGATGCCTAAATCATCAATCCTAGGATACGCCCCAAATCCTATTAGAAAAAAACCTCCAAAATTATAAATAAGGTATTTTATTATTGATTAATTTTTGAACCCACACTAAGGATGGGAAGATCATTTAAATGACACCGTTTTGGCCTTGGTCACACACCCATGGATCTATTCTATGATTATGATTCCACATACAAGTCCTTATTTCACAATGATAAATTTCAAAACACATAATTGATTATCACATAGAGTTAAAAATCATGAAAAGTATTTGGTTTTTCATAATAATAAATGGAAAATATAATAATCCATTTTTTCCTTATCAAAGGAAAAAAAATATTAACCATGGTAAACTATGGTTTGGGTTGCCTCCATAACTTTTTTTGAACATATTTGTCCATACATCGTAATTTGTTTCATGAGTTCCTTAGTTTTGAAAAAACCGTGTTATGGATATTAATAATGACTGTATCTAATATGAATGTACACCTTTTTTTGGTTATATACACATTCCCGGATTTAGTTCCTGTATATGTGCTGCATATCTAGATTTGAATCCAGAATAGTTTTCATCCTGATTTAGGGGAACTCAAATATTTATTTTCATTCAAAATATAATAGAAGATTATGTAAATTGAATGTGAGAAATTAAAATATCTTGCATGCACGTCCTATAAATATTACTCATGATCGAATAACATTAATCCACAATTTATAAAATTATCATCCTCTATTAAAACTGGTGTAAGAGCATCCTTGCCCATGGGATTCATAATTTGTAATTATGTCACACATCCCCCTTTTCTTGATCCATGAATCATGACCTTAAACTATATTTGATCGGGTTAATATATTATAGTTTTAAGTTGTATGAACCTTGGTAAAATCTATAAGATATTAAACTATACCTTTAAATGCTGAAGATCACAATACTGTAAACTATTGATGAAATAGACTTGAAACCTATCACACTGAAAGCCTATAAAGGGTGGTATTAGAAAAATTCACGTCTTTTATCACTCATATTTAATATTCACAAGCATAAGAAAACTTTACTTCATTAATTAAAGTGGAATACATATCAAAGGGAAAATCTTGTGACCCTAGAAAAATACATTTTAAGCTCACTTGATCCACTAGTCCAAAAAAAGTGTTAGAGTAATGATTAATCATATCCATTTTATTTGTTAATTAGATTAATAAATTATGATAAAACGTTTAGTGTGATAGAACCCACATTGAATAGCCTTTTCTCCATAACCTACATCATTTTCCATGTTTTTTTTTGTTTTGAAAACCTTTCCATGTTATTTATAAGGAGTGTATCCAACGTCAAAGGACACATCTATTTGGATATGAATATATAACATAATTTGTATCATCCATATTTTCCAATAATATATCCTATAATTTAGAAACATTTTTCAACCAGATTATAATTATGAACACTTTATTCCCTCACAAAAACCCAGAAGAACCTACCATTTTAAGATGTTCAGTGAGTATCATCTGTATACCTATACCATCTCATAATCCTTTGTTAAATATATTCGGGACATGACCTACACAAACCAAAATATAACTATCCATTTGGATTTTATATCCATGTTTTTAAACCACCGTATATTATACCCATGATTAGGGAAATTATGTGGTACCTCATTCTTGATCTTTTTGAAGGTCATATTTAAGTGACCACAAACATCACTGTGAATTTGTCTAACATTCATTCAATGAGATTCCCATGAAATAATACCTAATACTCATTAGGATGAAATCCCTTAATTGTAGTTCTGGGAAAAAATTGAGTGTTTACTTTCTAGACATACTCTTAGCTTTATCTATGAAAAATTAATAATTAAAAATTAGAATGCGAGTAATATTGGTATATCGAAATCATGTAAATAGATGCCTAATCATGATACAGTCTCCATCCCACTAATTATTCACCATTTGAAGCTTATGAAAAAGTAAGGGAGGTGAAATGTATAATACACATGTGTTTTGATACCCATAATGTGGTTCCAAAAAAATCATGATATTCTCACTAGGCCCTCAACCTCATTAAATTGAGTGAATTCCTTTTCAATAAAATTCTAACCAAAATAAACACTTTTAATCAATCTATTTATCTTTATTTTATAAATGAACCATCTATAGTGAATCAATGATGGTTCTTATATTGATATTCAACCAGGAGTTATTCCTATGTAGAATTTATCATCTGTTAAATAATAGAACATCTCTACGACATAAGTGATATTTTTTATTCTGATATCTAATAATGAGAAATTCTTATAAGGAATTATTTATCAATTACTAAATTGCACAGAAATATATTTTTAGTGAAAGTGTTTATAACACTATCAATCAATGATCCTTGTCAAAGAGGAAATATTAATCAATTTTAATGTATAATAAAGTTATTTTTTTAGTGATGGTTTTTAAACTGGTATACATCCATGATCCCTGGCCCTATAGAACTCATTATTGTCAAATTTGTTCAAATCATATCTGGAATTGCTTGACCTTTGTGGAATCTTACCATGTATCATTTATTTTAAAGTTGTTCCACCAACAAGATAGTATAAATAATAAAATCATGACAAGGAATAATTGAATACATGAAAATTCATTCATCTATACTTTAGAAGGAGATATAACCTCTACATTTATATTTTTCCCATGTTTTCCCAAATAAGAGGACAATAGAGTTATAATTTAATGCAAACATCTGATTAAAAGTTTCCCCAACACCATCCATTTTAAATCATTGGATGGTTATTTATTAGAGAAGTTTATTTAAATTTTTTTCCCTATTTGAAATGAATTACATTGATGCCTCTTAAGAAGATAAATCCATTATGTCCTTAACATCGAACTCAATAAGACAATATTCTCCATTTACTTTATTTATATAGATGATGAGAATATAATAGATGTTGGAATGTTTTTGTGTAATCTTTTCCACATCATATCACCCATTAGAATATATTCCCTGATGCTTATTTTCTACCACTATAAGATGAGATGCCTTATTAAGGGTGTTGTTGTGATAACTTACAATAGAGTCTAAGGCCTCCTCCACTTCTAGATTCCTTTCTAGTTAACTTACTAGCTCTAGAATGGTGAGAACCTCTTTCAACATGGCATGTTGTTCATGGTAATCATGACAACCATATCTAATGTTGGTGAACACATACTGGATTTGGACTAATCATTCCTTAATCTCATCGACTGGGACTTGGGTAATTAGGGACCAGATGTCTTTCTACATCTATCTCATAAATTGCTACCGGAATAAGGTATGTTCAATACCTCATCCAGTAATATACTAGGAATAGGGATGTATTTAGGAACTAAGTTGTTTGGTGGATATTTTTCATTAACATCTCTCATAATATATGAGGATGAACCATCATTTTCTTCACTGAATCCCACTATCTGAGAATCTGAAATATATGATAAAAAAATATGCCTAATTTTTTTTGGATGGAGTAATTTAGAATTAACACATGAAGTTTGATAATTAATAGACAAAAAAATATAGTGTTTCTATGGAATATCAGAAACTTATTGACATTTTTTGTGGCTACAACTTCTTATGTAATAATTTTATTACCATTTGGATAAATCAAAATATTTCCTTTTCAAATTTTGGGATCATTATTATAGATATATTCAAATATATGTAGAGATAAGAAAATTTAGTACAACCCTAATCAAACATAGAATCCTTAAGAGTTTATCATCCTATTTTAATGATTTTCAAACTCTATAAGGATCATATAATTAGATATTTGTTGTGTCTAGGGACTCTAGGAGTGCATGATCATACTTTGGGTCTAAGGGAACATGTTTTTTGATGGTTGAATTGGGAACTATTTCTAAAACCACTCAAAATTTGGAATGTACTACTTCTAAAAATAATAATTTGAAATCAATGATGCTTTGAGTGGTGGGAGAGTTATATCCCTATTATTCCTTTATTCTAATTTTATAATATCAAATTTTGGGGCCCCAACATCATTCCACCCTATTCATAAGTATTCACATGTACGAGATGACATTATTAAGTGATAAATCACCTATGATTGTTCTCGAGAATCCACCATTGTTGTATCTTCCAAGGATGCCTCTAGGAGTATAGACTATGGGTGGGGTTGCGTCATTATAAATACCAATTTCATTATATATATTACATATTCAAATGGAATACCCTAAAAATTAAAATATTTATAAGACATCAAAGGTGGTATTGGTAGTGAAATTGGAAACACCACTTCAGGATACACGAATCAAAATCAATATACTCCATCTAACTATGGGATCCATATCCCCAAGACTCCCCATTATCATCTGCGCTGTCCCCAAATAACATCCATATAGATGAATATATAAGAGAAGTGGGAGGTTAACTATTATCTTCCACTTCCTATTATATCGAAATGTAATGATAATAGTGTTTTAATGATAGTGAATATTATATTAATATTGAGATTTATCTATCCCTTATTTAAAAGTGTGTTGGATTCCCATTTTATTCCCAACTACCCCAAGATGGGAATCTGTCATCTATAGTGCCATGTATGAATAGGGAACATGGTTAAATGAGAAATGAATCATAGATTATATATCTATGAGGTAGGCCTCATGGTCTATGCTTGTCATTGATTGAAGTTATATGCGTCCCAAATTAATTACCCGTTCTTAGAACTTTAGTATAGCATAAGTTCGGGGTCGATCCACAGGGAACTGTGGCGTGCATGAATTTAATTGAGTTAATACTTAATTAGGTGAAGTATGCAAAATTTAGAAACAATTGGGTTGATTTTTTTTGGGTTTTGATTGAAACTAAATTGATTTACTTTGAAGAATGGATACAGTTTGAAAGAAAACAACGGGTAAATTTAAAGAGTTCTTAGAAATGGAAAGAAAAGACGTGTCGGGGCTGTGGTGAACAAGGAGTTCTTATGCAGATTGTTTTAATGGTTGTTTTTTTCATAATAATTCAATCATTCAGGATTTCATTTTGTTACAAGATTTCCTTGGTCCGGTTCCTCTTGTTTGGATGTACACGGTGTGTATAGAAAGTACATGCCGTGTAGTTTCAAAAATTTCACAAACTTCCCTTGATCCTTGTATTAAGCCAGAAAGATCCTGCAAGTAAACATATTCACCAAAATCAAATAATATGTTCATGAAACCACAGATATTTGTTGAAAACATGCTTTTATCTTAATTTATATATATGGAAATGTGTACACAAATTGGGTGCATCAAATTCCCCCACACTTAGTCGTTTGCTTGCCCTCAAGAAAAATCTCAACATCTAATTAAGAGTGCCTATACTTTGAAAAGGAAGGAATTTAGTTAATCAAACGTATAATTGATAAATTTACTGAGGAAAAATTCTAAAAGGCACAAAAAAATTGGATTCATAAGATATTAAAATCATGCCTCATATATAATGTGATTAACTACTCTCATCCTCTTTCAACACATTGTTCAACCTTTCAAAAATAAAAATTCCACTTGATCATTTACCTTACCAGTTAAAATCACACTCCAAACTCAAGATGTTTTTAATCGAAGTTATGGTCAATCCAAGGCATATACATTATATCCATAGGTTTGCAAGATATCTTGTTCTCCACTTCAGAAAAATTGAATTACAAAAATCATGAGGGCTTTGTCAATAAGGTTTAGATGTTTCTGTGGATAAGGGTTGGTAGGTTCAGATGTGAAAATAAATTCTGAGGATTGAAAAAGGATGGCTAATTCCTTTAAACAACATTGCATGATATTCAAAGTAAACCTCATTGAAAATACATCCTTTAAAAGATCAGTCAAATAATTTTGTAATCGTCACCAACTCCCTTAGGTAAGTAGGGTTTATGGGAAAAGGCATAAGGTCCCCTTGTTGTTTGTTTATTGTTGTTGTTGTTTTTTTGTTTTTTTTAAAACAAAAAAACACAAGGGAAGCCCTTATGAATACAATGAGTACATGTTTGGAACCCATTCTGCCCAAAATAATCAAGAGGCACTCCCCCACACTTTATTTCATGGCTGTACACAAAAATATTCCATGTATTGCCAACTCCCTCTATAAAACATAAATGAATAATCATGCAAAGTTTAAAAAGAAATAGGGTAGGAAGGGAAATAGGCTTGTAATGTGGCTTCCTATAAAGGTTGTTCATGGCTTCAATGGGCTTAACGAAGATTAAATGTAGGGTAGGTCTCAAGATAAAGGGGTTGAAACAATCTAATGACTCAATCATGTTAAAGTAATTCAAAAATGTCTTCATTTTTCGAAAAGAAAAACTTGCAAATTTTGGTAGTGATGCATATCCTAAGAATCTCTCAAGAAAGAGGGTATTAGAAAAGAAATACGAAAAAGGGTTTAGAATACCTCTTAGGAGTGGAAAATAATAAAGGGACAATCAGGTCATGACATGCATATAAATGATTAGCCTAATTAATGTAATTTAATAAAGGATGAAAGGTTTTATTTGAAACTATATCAACAATCATTTTAAAATACTTAAAAACTAAAAAGCATGTAACCTTTACAAAAGTTCCTACTGATAACTCTAGCATTTATAAGATTGATTAACAAAAATTTCTTTACATTTACAAATATAGAGTCTAATAATGATGTCTCTTAGGTTAGTTTAAGGGCAAAGACTAAGGTGAAAGATATAGATGCTCCCCCACACTTAACACTGCACATGGTCCACCAAGTGCAACACCAAGGCAAAGGGTAGGCAGCGGGGAGAAATGGAGGAAAAAATGAGGGAAATTAGTGGAAGAATTAAATCCAAAAAGAAAGAAAATAGAAATAGAAAAATACTCCCATCGTGAAAAGTGATTCCCAAAGCCCTCTATGCCCGTACATGTGACTGTCGAGAAAAAAAAAAGAAAACTACAAACATGCATAACAGCACAGCACAGAATATGACAGAAGAGATATAGAAGATAAAGGAAAATGTCACTATCATGGGGTCGCCTCAGGGGAGGCATCATCCAGCACAGAATCGGCCGGGAGACACGGCGCAGGAGCCATGGAAGGGTGCGACTCTGACTCGGCATCAGAAAGGGTGGATGAAGAAGTAGGAGCCGCAGGTGCTAGACTCTGGATCGGAAGCTCAGTAGCAGGCCCTGGCCCAGCAGAAGTGGCAGTAGTAGAGCTCACCGTAGTCATCAGAACAGAAGTTGTGGCTGACAGAGGAGACAGCGGTGGAGCAGCAGCAGAAGGGCTAGGAACGGAGGCAGGGGCTGGTGGCTAAGTTAGTGGAACACCAAGATGCTGAGCAATATGTACCAAAAGATGCCCCATCCGGTCCTGGCGGTCATCCAGACGAATCAACTGGCATGCAATGGTGTCCTGGCGGCTGATGATACGGGCTAACTTCTTCTCCATTGTGGCTAGGCGGAGGGAAATGGTCGGATCGACCAAGGGTGCGGGGGTAGGTGGGATGGGGGATGGGACAGAAGAAGGAGGTTCAAAAGAAGTGGGGTCGGTAGGAGGTGGGTGAGGTGGGTGAGGTGGAGAAGCTGGAGGGGGTGGGGAAGGAGGGGCAGGGTCAGCAGGTGGGGCAGGGTCAATAGGTGGGGTAGGGTCAGCAGGTGGCGGGGCTCGAGCCTGAGCAAGGATGTAGGCGCCCCTGCTTCCGGACCAATCCCATGTGAATGAGCATGAGTAAATCCATCCGCTGGGGTGAAGCTATCAAGTCATGAGGGAATGAGGGCTCGAATACCCCCAAGTGGTGGGCAAGACCTGTGGTGTAAAACCCACCGTTCAGGTTTTCCTGACAGTGGGTAAACATGGAGTGAAAATAGGAGGCGACAAGATAGTGGAGGTCCGGGTAGTCTTCCCGGATGACACAGGTAAGAAGCTCAATGTCACGGCCGGTCATGACCCCCATATCCTCATGGTGGGGGAAGAGGATAGCGCTGAAGCACCAGTGGGTGAAGCGAAGGACGGGGTCGGCTATAAGAGTGCTCTTCTAAGAAATGGGGGAGTACCGGTGGTCAGGCCCAGCAATCTCCCACCACATGTCAATGAGGTCAGAGCACTCGGGCCGGGTCAAGTCAGAAACGGGGGGTGGGGTGAAAGGATGGGGGTAGAAGCCGCACCCTCGGCCGAACTCTGTCATCGTCAAAGAAAAACGTCGGCCTCCTAGCCGGAATCGAACTACCGGCACCGCATCGCCAGACGTCTATCGGTACTCCACTCCATCGAACTTAAAGGAGGCCTAAAACTCCAAAAATAAATCTCGGAACACAGGAGTGCGGACCTGGAAAATATCGAGCAGTGTCGTGTGCCCGAGAAGTACCTCCAACTCCTCCCAAATACCGAGCCGCTGCGGAATGCTACTGTCAAGGTACCGGCTGCTCAATGGTATCGGCCAACGATAAAAGCATCGGAGCCTGTCGTATGCGAGGTCGGTGATCGGGAATACCGTGCAGGGATAGGGAGCACCTGCAGGTCCCGGCCCAGGTGATGGTGCAACAGCATCATCTAACTCTGGGGGTGGATCCGCCGAAGAAGAAGGCGGCTCGGTGGAAGGTGTGATCGAAGAGGGACCAGCTGCTGAGGATGATAGTACAGGGAAATTAGCAGCTGGTGCAGCAGAAGAAGGTCCGACTGCCTCAGAGGGAGTGAGTGGTGGCAGAACCGCCAATTGAGGGAGCTCAAAGACAAGAGCATCGGGGTCCAGCTACGTAGGTGGTCAGAGTCGGATCCAATGATAACTAGACTCCTCGCCCTCAGTAGTAGAGGCTGGACACTTCCCACGTTAATGATCATGATCTTCCATATCCTGAAAAAGAAAGAAAAAGAAAACAAAACAAAAGAAAGGAAAAAAGAAAGAAAATAAAACAAAGAAAATGTGAGAAAACTGGAAAATAAAGGTACACGGCGTGTACTCCAGAGTACACGGTGTGTAGTCAGAAATGGAGAGTATCCCGTGTTCTCTGGAAAGACACACCGAGGGTGGAAAGATAATATGTAATAGGACACGGCGTGTACCGAACATACATGTTGTGTTCACATCAAAGTGTAGGTGGTCGTGTAACAAATGACACGGCCATGTTTTTATCAGTTCAGAGAAAAAAATACATGCCGTGTAGTTTCTGGACATGGCGTGGACTGCACACGAAGAACATGGCCGTGCAGAGATGAGACACGGGCCGACCATAGATATAAATGACACGGCGTGTACCGAACATACACGTCATGTTCTGAAACATGGGGTGACAGGCTGTGTTATGCGCCACACACGAAGGGTCCAACACAAACAATGGACACGGCGTGTACCAAACACACACGCCATGTAAATGAAAATGGTGTGTGAGACCGTGTGCAAAGGTGTAATTGGGCACGATGAAAAGAACACAGTGTGTACTGAACATACACACCATGTATATTCAAATTTCTGAAAATTCATTCTGAGGTCGTGTCCACAAGTACACGGAGTGTGTTCTTCAGTTCGTGGTCGTGTACTGCCGGAAGCCGAACAGTCGGTCGATCCGAAAAATACCCTAAACAAGTATAAAAAATTGAAACAGAGGGTGTAGAATGGTGTACCTGGATCGAGGATAACAATGTGAGAGGAATCAGAACTTGAAACGCCCCAAATCGATGGATTTGGCAAAAGGGGGTTCGAATGGCGTTCGGGAGAAGAAATGGGAAGAAAGGAGGAATGGGGCGGCCGTGCAACATGGCCTCAAGCTGGGTGGCCCGTGACTTATATAGCTGAGGTACACGGCGTGTATGTAAATTACACGCCGTGTATCCTGTTTTTTTTAATTATAAAATATAATTTATATAGTAAACTATATAATAATTATTATTAAAAATAGAAATATTGAAAAATTATATTATACATAAGCCTATACACGATGTATATTGGGAAATACATGCCGTGTGTTTTAAAATTAGAAAAAGAGTAGTACAACCTTTGGTCTGGTGCTTAGTGCGGGATTCGAACCGGTGATCGGCTGATTCGAATGGACGCCCTCACCCACTAGAGCAAAGGTTGTTCTGCTGTTCATATTTATTTTATATATATATTTATTCTATACATCTTATACACATGGAAAGAAAAAAATGCACGGCGTGTGGTTTTTATTTAGGAAAGGAGGGGGGTGAAGCGGGGAGATTAGCGCGATTCATAACCGGGTCTTGTGAACCTGGTGTCGAGACTTTGCCAATCCGCCAACTTCACCCGCATGTAATTTCTTATTTTTAAAATGGTTTTCATTTATATTTGAAAATTCCTGGCACACACGGCGTATATCAGAGTACATGCCTTGTGGTTTTATTAAAAGAACAAATGATGGAAATGGGATGGTTGTCTGGATTCGAACCCGGGTCTTGTGAACCTGCTGTCGAGACTAGCCAACCGGCCCATCCCCACCATGGGTTTTATTAAACACATGGATATATATATATATATTGAAAATACCACACACGTCGTGTAATTAAAAGGAGGAACCCCATGCTGAAGGTAGGTCAGGAGGATTCGAACCGAGGACGGCCCGAATAAACTCCAGTGACTTTTCCATCGGCACCGGCATCATCCCTGGTTAGTTATTTGTTATTCTATAGATTTATACTATTAAGTGTACAAATTAAATAGATAAGTACATGTCGTGTATATAAGTGGGACACGGCGTGTAACCTCTGGGTTGCCTCCCAGGAAGCGCCTTTGTTTTAGGTCGTTGGCTCGACCTACTTACCTTGCTTATCAGAGGAGTATGGTGGACAATGTTCCCACCATGTTATCTGTAGGATTGTAAGCTTTCAAGCGCTGCCCGTTTACCTTGACTGGTTGACCATCTTCTCCAGAAATTTCTTCGCTACGTGATGGAATACGCGGATAACGTGGAATGGTCTTGACCAACGTGACTTTAACTTCCCTGGAAATAAGCGAAGACGAGAATTAAAGAGAAGTACCTGATCACCGGGTTGGAATGATTTTCATGATATCATCTAGTCGTGAATGGTTCTTGTCTTCTCCTTATACAACGTGGCATTATCGTATGCCTCTAATCGGATCTCATCTAGTTTCGACAGTTGGAACATCTGTTTCTCGTCAGCTACCTTTAGATCAAAATTTAGGGATTTGACGGCCCTGTAGGATTTGTGTTCCAATTCTAGTGGCAAATGGCAGGACTTTCCATAGACGAGGTGGAACGGGGACATTTTCAGTGGTGTTTTGAAAGCAATCTGATATGCCCACAAGGCATCATCTAACTTCTTGGACCAGTCCTTCCGTGAAGTGTTCACTGTTTTTTCCAGGATCTACTTGAGTTCTCGATTGGAGAGCTCTACCTATCCACTAGAATGGGGATGATATGGTGTCCCCATCAGATGCTTTACTCCATACTTCGACAGTATTCCTCTCATCAGTGTGTTGTCGAAGTGGGTCCCTCTATAGCTGATCAGTACCCGTGGAACTCCAAATCTGCTAAATATATTTTTCTTTATGAAATTTATGACTACTTTTGCTGTTTCGTGAGCTATAGCAGTAGCTTTCACCCATTTGGAGACGTAGTCAACGCATACCAGGATGTAAGTGTTCCCAAAAGATGGGGGAAAAGGACCCATGAAATCTATGCCCCAGACGTCGAAAATCCCGACCTCCAGGATGGGGTGCTGAGGCATCTCGGCTCTACGTCCCACATTACCTGTCCTCTGGCACTGATCGCAACAGGAAATAAAGGCCCGGGCATCTCTATGCATGGTGGGCCAGAAAAATACAAACTGCAGGATATTAGCTATGGTATGGTCCGGGCCATGATGTCCTCCTACTGGTGAGGCATGACAGAACTCCAGGACACCGTGAACTTCATTCTCCAGGATGCAATGGCGGATCACTCCATATGCACAGGATCAGAATAGCAGAGGATCCTCCCAGAAGTACCTTTTCACATTATAGAAAAATCTTTTCCTTTGCTGGAAGGAGAGGTTGGGATGAACGAAACCTATAACTAGAAAATTAGCGATATCAGTGTACCATGGTCGAGGTGTTTCACATATCGAAAAGAGGTTCTCATCAAGAAAATCCTCCTTGGTCTCCCGATGTTCTTCCTTCTCCAAGTGAGGCAGCTCGAGGCGGGAGAGATGGTCTTAAATGAAGTTCTCACTCCCTTTCTTATCCTAGATCTCCATATCAAATTCTTGTAGGAGGAGTACCCAGCGGATCAATCAGGGCTTCACATTTTTTTTTTTTGAGTAGGTATTTTAGTGCTGCATGGTCAGTATAAAAAATAACTTTAGACAACACTAAGTAAGAACGAAGCCTGTCAAATGAAAAAACCACTGCAAGCATCTCCTTTTCTATGGTGTTGTAGTTAATCTATGCCTCATTGAGTGTCCTGCTGGCATAATAGATAGGTCGGAAAATCCAGTCAAGTCGCTGGCCCAAGACTGTTCCCACTGCGTAGTCGCTCACATCGCACATCACCTCAAATTGTTCCTCCCAGTTGGGAGAAATCATAACCGGAGCTTCCACAAGGTGCTGCTTCAGATGCTCAAAAGATCTAACACAATGTTCATCGAACTCAAATATGGAATCGTTGGTTAGAATATTGGTGAGGGGTTGAGCTATTTTGGAGAATTCACGGACAAACCGCCTGTAAAATCATGCATGCCCCAGGAAGCTGTGGATGGCACGGATGGAAGTCGGTATTGGTAGTCGTGAAATGACTTCAATCCTCGTCAAGTCAACCTCTATCCCCTTCGCTGAAATTTTGTGGCCAAGGACTATGCCACTTTTCACCATAAAATGACACTTTTCCCAGTTCAAGACTAGGTTAGTGTGCTCACATCTTTCCAAAATAAGCTCTATGTTTCGTAAACAAATGGTAAATGATTTTCCATAAACGGAAAAATCATCCATGAATACCTCCAGGATTTGTTCCACCATGTCGTGGAAGATGGCCAGCATACAGCGCTGGAAGGTGGCGGGGGCATTGCACATGCCGAAAGACATCCTTCGATAAGCAAATGTGTCGTAGGGGCAAGTGAAATTGCTCTTTTCCTGATCCTCTAGAGTAATTGAGATTTGTTCGTAACCTTAAAAACCATCGAGGAAGCAATAGAAGTTGTGCCATGCTAGCCTCTCTAGCATTTGATCCATGAATGGCAAGGGGAAGTGATCTTTTCTTGTTGCATCGTTCAACTTCCGGTAATCCACACAGACTCGCCAGCCCGTGATAGTGCGTTTAGGAATGAGCTCGTTCTTTTCATTTGAAATCATAGTGATACATCCCTTTTTGGGTACCACTTGGAGAGGAGTCACCCACGGACTATCCGAGATGGGATAGATGATACCTGCATCCAATAATTTGATCACCTCCTTCTTTACAACTTCCTTCATGAGAGGATTCAAGCGTCGTTGTGGTTGCCAATATTGCTTGGCACTCTCTTCAAGTAGAACCTTGTGAGTGCAAATGGTAGGGCTGATGCCCTTCAGATCAGCGACTGTCCACCCAATAGCATGCTTCCGCTGTTTGAGAACCTGCAGAAGTGCATCTTCCTTCTCCTGTGATAGTTCTGCATTAAGTATAACAGGAAAAGTTTTATTGGGTCCTAATACCCATACTTGAGAGTAGATGGAATAGGCTTCAGTTTGAGATCATGTGCCTTTAAAATCGAAGGCACAAGTGGCTGCACCTTGTCCCGTTCCAAACTATCAGGAACAACTGCACACTGCCAATAGTGGCCGCCCTGGCCTTCAATGAATTGCAAGTCTTCCGGCGCTTCTTCTAATAGAATATCTGGATCATTTAAATTATTCGAAATAAAAGAACATACCAGTTCATCCCCTTTTTCACTAAAATGATTAGCCATGGTGGAAACCACATAACAGTACTCATGCTCTGACAAGGAAGCATGTTTGACGGCTTTGAGGACGTTATAGGAAACTCTTTCATCACCTACCCGAAAAATAAGCTCCCCTTGGTGCACATTGATCAGTGCCTTCCCAGTTTCCATGAACGGCCTTCCATGTATAAGAGGTGCTTCCTTGTCATCCCCCATGTCGATGATGATGAAATCAGAAGGGATAATCAGCCTACACGCCTTGACCAGTACATCCTCGAGTAGTCCCTTCGGGTGCTTAATTGATTGATCAGCAAGTTGAAGGGCGACGCAGGTAGGCATGAGCTTGTGGAGTCCCAGCTTCTTGAAAACTCCAAGGGGCATAAGGTTCACACTGGCCCCTAAGTAGCAGAGGGCCTTCCCAAACTTGCAGGATCCAATAGTACAAGGAATTTTGAAACTACCTAGATCTTGGAGTTTGGGAGGAATGGAATGTTGAACCACCGCGGAGCACTCCTTCGTTAGTGAAATAATGCTCAAATCCTCCATCTTCCTTATATTCGAGAGGAATTCCTTCATGAATTTGGCGTATGTTGGCATTTATGTCAGGCCCTCCACAAATGGTATGTTGATATGTAGCTTTTTGAAAACATCCATGAATTTTTTGAATTGGTGGTCCAGCTTCCTCTGCTTCAATCTTTCCGGAAAGGGTAAGGCAGGCCTGAATGGTTGGATTACTTCCTTTTATTTATTTTTTAAAACCTCCTTCTGCGGGCTTTTGGATGATGAGGGGTCGGAATTGGTACCTTTTTCTTCAACAGTGGGTGTGGATGCACCTTGTTGTGCTGCTTGGTTATGGTGGAGCTCTTTTCCACTCCGGATCATGATAGCATTGGCCTCCTCCCTTGGATTCTTTTCAGTGTTCCCCGGTAGTGTACCAGGCTGCCTCCCTGAGAGTTGATTTTCCAGCTAGCCAATCTGATTCTCGAAACCTCGAATTGAAGATTCCTAATTCTAGAACTAAGTCTCAGAAGTAGATATGAATTTAGTAATCATATCCTCTAACCTTGAGGTGTTCTCCTACTGAGGTGGTTGTTGAGCCGGTTGAGGAGGTGACTGTCGTGGCTGTTGTGGACGATGGTTTTGAAACCCTTGTTGCGGATAAAGACCCAGTTGTGGTTGTTGTGGCCTTTTGAATTGGTTCTGATATGGAGGTTGGTTGTAGTTGGGCAGTTGCTGGGGCGGAGGATTCTGCTGTTGTTGGCCCCAGCCTGTGTTCGGTTGATCTCGCCATACCGGGATCTGGTACTGCTGGTACTGGTTGGGCCCTCGATTTTGGGAAACATAACTCACCTCGCTTGTCAAAGGGCATCCATCCGATCCTGGGCATTCTCTCATGATGTGGTTATCACCACAGTCACCACATGCTAGATGGTGTGCCGCATGAACTTGAGATGCTCCTTTGAGGTTCAATGCGTCGTTTTTCTTGGACACAGCGTCCAACTGAGCAGCTCATATAGTGGTAGCATCAATGTTGTGCATACCTCGCTTTTGAGTCCCCCGCTCGGAGTGCCACTGGAAGCTATTGACTGACATGTCTTCCAGTAGTTCGAATAGTTCTTCGGGGGATTTCCGCATCACCGTACCTCCAGCAGCACCATCCACCACGGACTTGGTATTCGTGGTAAGTCCTCTATAGAAGGTCTGTACTTGCATCTAGAGTGGGAGTCCGTGATGGGGGCATTTTCATAACATCTCATTGAATCATTCCCAAGACTCGTACAATGACTCGGAGTCATGCTGCTGGAAGTTATGAATCTCATTTCGGAGTGTCACCGTTTTGGATGGTAGGAAGTATTTGGATAGGAACGCCTAGGCTAACTCCTCCCAGGTGATGATATATCGTTGTGGCAACACCTTGATCCAGTCCATCACCTTATCCCATAGAGAAAAGGGAAATAAGTGATGATGAATGGAGTCCTCAGACACACCATGGTACCGAAAGGTGTCGCAGATCTCCAGAAAATTGGAGAAATGGGCGTTCGGGTCTTCACTGGCCAGACCTCCAAATTGGACGGTGTTCTGGATCAGCTGCATGATAGCAGGCTTGATCTCGAAGTGTTGGGCCTGGACCGGAGGACGAACGATGCCCGTATCAGCTCCGTGAATCGATGGAAGTCTGTACTCCATAAGGGTACATCTTGGAGGTTGTTGTTGATGGGGTGGAGCTTGCATAAACTGCTCCTGAGGGGAAAAGTATGCCCGTGGGAAGAGTTGCTGCGGCGGCCGTTGGTAATCCCTTGGAAAAAATTCCATAAAGGCTCTAGGAGGTTGCTCAGGTAGACCAGCAGCGGGAGGCTGCTGATCCTGGTACTGATGCTCAGTCGCAGCATCTATGGCTAGTGCTCCCTCTTCCTTGTTCGCCATGGGTTGTGGTTGATGGTTGTGAGTTTCTGTCCGTGTACGCCGATGATGAAGCAAGGTCCATTTGATTTCCGGGTCAAGCGGAACTAATTCCAAAGACTCGGCACTTCTGGATCGTGTAAAGCATCAAAACATACACTTGAAGCGCTGCACAACACAAAAACAAATACCATGCGTAAAAGGGAAAATAGAAAAAGAAAATTTGAAATTTGGATTAGAAAATAGATTTCTGATAATTTTTTATTTTTATTTTCACTTAAATCAATTATTAACACAATTTAAATCTTAGCACTAAAACCAAACGGGACTCCCCGGCAACGGTGTCAAAATTTTTTCTACGCTTGTCGTTGATTGAAGTTATATGCGTCCCAAATTAATTACCCGTTCTTAGAACTTTAGTATAGCATAATTTCGGGGTCGACCCACAGGGAACCATGGCGTGCATGAATTTAATTGAGTTAATACTTAATTAGGTGAAGTATGAAAAATTTAGAAACGATTGGGTTGATTTTTTTGGGTTTTGATTGAAACAAAATTGATTTACTTTGAAGAATGGATTCAGTTTGAAAGAAAACAATTGGTAAATTTAAAGAGTTCTTAGAATTGGAAATAAAAGACATGTCGGGGCTATGGTGAACAAGGAGTTCTTATGCAGATTGTTTTAATGGTTGTGTTGTTCATAATAATTCAATCATTCAGGATTTCATTTTGTAACATGATTTCCTTGGTCAGGTTCCTCTTGTTTGGATGTACATGGAGTGTATAGAAAGTATACGCCATGTAGTTTCAAAAATTTCACAAACTTCCCTTGATCTGTGTATTAAGCCAGAAAGCTCTTGCAAGTAATCAGATTCACCAAAATCAAAGAATATGTTCATGGAACCACAGATATTTGCTGAAAACATGCTTTTATCTTAATTTATATATATTTAAATGTGTACACAAATTGGGTGCATCACTTCAACCTTAAGAGTTTCTTCCTCACATGAGATAGCCATAGGAGGGGTCATATTTCTAAAGCTCACCCGTTAAATTTCTTACTGTAGGTGTATTATCTTAAAATCTACAATGGACGTACATTTATTCTTGTATGCCCATTTTATACAATCCATATAAAATTTTGTACTTACTGGAGAGGATGAAGTGGAAGGTACCTCACTTGTTAGATCCCCACATAATAAGGGAGCTCTATCTAGGTGCATTCCCATATTTTTTATAATCTTTAATTCCAATTAACTACTTGAAAAAATCATTTTATGGGGACACTTTCCCTATATTACTTTTATATTGTCTTTGATCTTATCACCCTTCGATGGAGACCCTTTGAAATTTTTGACCAAAATGGAAAATTAACAGTCTGAGTAGAACTCAATCTTTGTATTAGTATAATCTTTTGATAGGAAAATACATCAATTATTTCAAGGAAAAATCACTTGAATAATGATCATTTACATTGTAAATATATACTAGAATTGGAAGGTGGACATTAGAATTTTCTCCACCTAAATACTATAAAGAGGTAATGAACATTTTTTTTAACACATTTAAATTTCATTTAGAACTTATTGGGTGCATAACCTTCATAGGTAATAGTGTCACATATCCAGGAGGATAAAACACCCTCATTTGGACAAAAATTTAGCACACTCTTTAAGATGACCCTATTAATTATCAGTAATGGTGTTCAATAGATATATACATGGTATATATTGAAATTATTCATTACGATTAAATTATTTCTTAATCTCCCAAATTTTCAATGGGTTGTTCCTGAACCCAACGGTGCATTTCAAAAATTTCTTGAACCAAGAACCAATAATTCCATTAGAGTTAATGAACACATAACCAACCATATTGCCTCCCACCCATACCCATAATTATTTTAAGTGGCATGAAATTACATATAGGTCCATTCCCTTATGTATATGACATATTTAATTATTCATCTTGCCTAGTATGATTACAATAAAGTTAATTTTCCTATAATTTGATAGTTTAACTACAATTATGACTTTTTTGACTATGAACCCACCCTTTCCTGGTATTAGAAGTAGGTAACCGCTAATGAACATCACTAAAAGGATAATAATTGGGTTAAATAATTAAACTAAGAGATAAATTTCCATCCAGAATTGTTTAATTGGACTTCTAATAGTTATTCTAATTAAAAAAATATAAACCCTATAAGTTTTACATTATAGATAATCCATGTGCTTCTTTAATAATGGCTCATCTATTATCCTTTTGATTTGTAGTTTTTTCCAGTTTTTAATGGAGATGTAAAATCTTAAACATAGGATTAATTCAAGGATACCCTTTTCTAAATCAAGGAGATAATTGGGAATATGGGTTTCCATTAAGGGTCAACCCAGATAAAAGAAGGGGGAAATGTTTCAGAGATATCTCAAAATATTGGTGAACCACAGATCTTTTCTACAGCCTAAATACTTATGACTACTTATCCACGTATTAGTTGGGATTTATTGAGGCCAGTTTCCACCAGCATAATATGCTTGGAAGAATTATTTTATTCTAATAATTCAGATTCTGTGAAATCCATATGGACTTGTAGAAGCCTACTATCTTCATCTACCTGAAAAACTCCATGAAATTCTGCTTTACTGAAAATGGAAATCACTAATCTATACTAAAATTCCCACCCTATCACATATACATAAAAATATAGCCAACCAAACCTAGGGATTGTTTTCAATTTCTGAATTATTGATCTGCCAACATGTGTATTATTTTCAAATTTAAGTCAATTACCATCAAGATCCATCAAAGATGCCTTCATCACGTAGCAATCCAAGTGATCTTCTCCATATATGAAATATCCCACATGGGATATGTTTTCTAGGTATGTCTGATGTGTCTTTCTAATCCAAGACATAGGCTAGTTCCTTGACAATGAAGGTAAAATTGATCTGTCTTTTGGGGACCAAACATGTACAGGGGTATCCAACGGAATAGAAGGAACTCTATTAGGTTGGTCCCCATTAATCTCAAATAATGTCCACGAATGTAGAGGATGATCTCAAACTTATCATCATTAATGCGGTTAACAATTGAAATTTGATGAGCCACAATATCCTCAGATTCCTTTTATAAATCCATATTAATCAAAGACAAACATTTATTTTAGAAATAAAATACCTAAAAAATAACTAAAATCACATGAGTATTATTGAGTCATGTGATCATGTGACCACTGTGGAGACAATGATCAGAAAATTGATTCATAGCTAAACAATTATCTGATCGTAAAGGAGATAGTTGCTTTGAAGATCACATTAGAAATTTCCAGAAGTTAAATAATCAAATTAATGTATATATGACATGTAATCCAAGGAAGTTATTATGTGATTAGGGAGTTTCAATGGATGATAACATGGAAATTTTATGCAATGGTGGTCACAAAAACATTTATACTTGTTGCTAAAATGAAGGAATAATGTTTGATATTTATATAATGATAATATGAGATGGAATTATACAATTGGTTTGGAGATTATTATTTCTCTCATAATATGTCTAATTTATGGACCCTCCTAGTCACCTTTATATAGTAGAGGATGTACAAGATACCAAATATCGTACATAGGATTTATGGTCTAAAGTGCGGTTTTACTTCTATAAAAACAATTCATCCCTTTTCCATTTTAGTCTTTATTTTGATGGGGGAATTTTTTCATGCCCATTATATGAGCATTTATGAGTAATGGATAATAAATGAAATGATAATTTTAGTCATAGAAAAATTGATTCATGAGAATAACATAATTCCTTACTAATCAAATGACCACTTTGTATGATTGTGTGACACCAACTAGTTCATGTGATGCCACTTTGACTCATGTGATGAAGGTTGACTAGTTTTTTAATGGTGGAGACATTTGTGATCACTATATATCACATGACATGATAGAGACAATACGTGATGTAGAAGGTCATATGATCAAATACATGAAAAATACATGATAGATTAGGATTAATGAAATATCCAAAAAAAATATTAATTATGTGAGGGTTTGTTCTCAGTTTTGATCACAAGAAACAGTAGAGGTAAATTCTTGGTGATGTTAGGGTTGTGTGATTCCATGTCCCTAATAAGTTTACAAGATGACAGTATATATCACTTCGTTGAACTACCACAATGGAATCAACTCTTTCAAACTCTATCTACTGCTTTTAAACATCATGAATGGATCCCATTACATGGAAATAATCATAGATATCAAATCACATTTCCAATATATACACCAATATTTATCATTTGAGTTAAAAAACATGTAGAAAAGAAAGAGGATACACCAAAGGGAGGTCTTCAATAAGGATATTTATATACTTAGTAACTCTCACATGGAGTATCATCATGTATTAATCTGATTTATGGTAATGATCATGAAGGTGGAAATACTACCCAATCACATGATGGGGTATTATAGACCCAATAAAATGTTTACCAATTTAAATGTCAACCACAAGACCCATATTTATTCATTTGATCAGTTGATAATTCTCTTATCACGTCACTTTCAAGCCTCTATTTAGTGACACGGTTTCCAAACCCCATCTAGATAATGTTGTTTAAAGACTCAATCTCATTCAAATGAAATAATTATGTTCTCACTTGGAAATTTCTATTTTACAAGATTTATTAACCCCTATCCAACTATAAGGTCTTAAAAACTCTTAAAACCTCCTGTAAAACCACTAGACCAATAAAATCATGGATTTTATGCTTGTGTGCACCATTTTAATCTTGGTCTACCTTGATAAAAGAGGCTCCTGTTTAACATCCAGGATAGATGAAACCCTCTTGGGAACCTGACCATGTATTCCCTTGATAATGTGGAACCCTACTAGGATTACATTAATGTAGAATCACTCATCTAAATAGTGGATTTATTCTTCATTCTCCATTTTTGGGAGGATAGGAAATTCATATAAATGTAATCACCTACCCATTCTTGCATAATTTCATATACTGCATGCCTTCGATAGACCCAACCTCATATATTAATGGATATGGGGTATATTGATCATGGGAAGCCTTATTTTGTTTTCCAATTTTAAATCTAGTGTCAAACTCTAGTGAAATAATTCTTCTCCTCTATTATCATTTGTTTCTCACAGAGTGCAATTTTATGTTATATTGGTTTGAATGACTACGACATAGATGCAACAGGGGGTGATTTTTAATCCTTTTAAATATTTGAAAAATTAATAGAATTTATCAGGTTATTTAGTGATTATATTATTCTTTATTAGAGAATAGTAAGAAGTTAAAATAAAAATGAAAAGAACACAGTGATGTATTGTTTTTCGGGGCACAAAGATCCACTAATAAACTCCACCAACTCTCTCTCCACGAGTTTGGTGTTTTTTAAAAGAGAAGTCCTCTTATAATACGACTATAAAAACTGAGTTAATAAAATTTAAATCTATACAACAAGGATTTTACATGTACTTATGTTTCTTTTATAGGGAACTATAAATCTACTACTTAGTTCAAGAATCTGATAGTCTTTCACCACCATGACTGATTCCAATAAACTTGTACTCCAATAGATAAATAAAGATTGATAGGATTGAGCATACATATTTTCCTACTTTTGAAGTAACAAATAATAGATGTGTCTTATCATCAATAACCTATCGTAGAAGAAAATACATATACAATGTGACATAATATTTATTTAAGAAATAGTATAAAAACACCATAAAACTGTATAAAAAATGTATTTCTCCAAAGTGAATATTTGAAAAAAATCTTTTTTGAACATGGTGGAGAATATTTTCCAATAATGTAGAGCATAAGTGATAGAAATATAAGAAACTAGATAAACACATGTATGTCTCTAAATTTTTAGCTCTGGAGGCAATGACACAATTTTATATAAAATCACATGGTTTTTCATTCATATGAGTATTTTTCTATGTTTTATTTTGGTTGATGTGTTCTTGAGTTAGAAGATAACAGTCTCAATATTTATATTGTAGGTTGAACTTATCAAGGAAAAAACACTCCCAAAAAATACTATATAATAAGTCATTAATATTTTAATTAAAAACCAGTAAAGAGAGTCATAACATCCCATTGTTACAGTAATTATTTAATTCAGTGAATAAGAGCCCTGTAATATATAGTAAAATTATTATAAAGATATATTTACTTCTAGAAAGACCATTTCATATAATTCTCACAATATTAATAATTTTGAACTCCATAATTTACCAGTCGATCATAGGGTTCATTGACATATTAATAAACATTAAAATTACAGTTGACAATGTATGGTTTTTAATTACAGAATGTTTGATGAACAATATGTTTATTCCATTAAATATAGGCATTCTTTCAAATATAGGTTTTTAGATCCATACTTTTCCAACAACATAGGGTATATGATCCATACCTGTTATTCCAAACACGGGGTTTCCAAACCATATGTTATGCATATAGTTATAGTGTATGAACAATATATATATAATACTTTCAAACAGAACCATTATACATTAAACAAATTTTTTCATATGAATCAATGACCTGTGTCTTATTCAAAAATATATTCAAATTAATTTCATTTTCATGAAATTCACATAAGATAAAATCTTTTAGTAACACAAATTTGAGTGTTTCTGAGGAGAAAAACTGAAAATAATTTAACAAAATATTTGAAACCATGCATTCTCAACAAGAGTGAATCATGGGATCTTAGAGATTTGATTTGATTACATGATTAAAAAAATTAATATTTGAACTTGGCCCACATTCTTTTGTTTAAAACCTTACACATATTTTTCCATGTTACTTATTTTTCTTGTATAATCCTTGACAATATTATATCATTTTAAATGTTCTATATTCCCCATGACGCATTTTTTCAAAGGGATATATTAACAGTAAAGTATCATAGGGAAACCTAATCCTGGCTCAATCCATTATTGTAACACACTGTATAACACAGATTTCCCCAACTTCAGATCTATATGGACCCTGATTACTATCTTCATGGGATATATTTGACATCTCTCCAAGTGTTAATCCCTATATACAGCAAGTTAATTTATCACATCCCCACAACACGATGTAAATTTATGTGGCAATTATCATAGTTCTAAATACCCCAGCCCCAGTAACCCATAGTTGGTTGTTACTTTCTCACATTGGAATATTATATATGAAATCAGATCCTAAAGTACTGAACAATTAGTTGTTTCAAATAACTAGATACAAATATGAACCCTAAATTATATTTTAAAATTAAAAATATAAAATAATGATTCATTTAATAGAAACATTATTTTCCTCACTTATCACTACATTTCAATCCAAATATACATCATGGTATCATGGGAATAGTAGAAAATAATAAAGGGATAATTGTAAATTGTTATTAAGGGTAAGAATACAAAAAAAGATATCATGAATTAATAAGGAAAACCATTAATCCATGTTGAATAAACTGAAACACATTCCATTTAAACATAATCATGTGCATAATATAGAAGTAATAAATGTTAATCAAATAATTCCATATAAATAATCACATGGATATTCTACTAATTTAATAATCACATGGAATATCAATAAATAAATTTCATAATGATAGAATAAATAATTTTTAGCATCATAAATATAATAGCAAGTATTTGTCCAAGAAACCATATATAAACAGGTATGACCTCAACCAATACCAAACTAGTTGCTCTCAGGAGACCTACTTATGTATCAAGGGGATATAGTGGGCCCACCTATCACTTACGAATTCCAATGTAGTCCATGTATAAAAGGGGTGAACATAAAGAACATAAATATTCCTATTAAAACTAGCATAATAAATGTATATACATTAACCATATACCGTGAATGGTATCAAAATAGAACATCTATATTCAAAATGATCACAAACCATTAAATATAATATGGTAGAAGATGTCATCGGCGATCAAATAAATTAAACATATGATTTAACAAATTATATTTAAATAGATTAAAATACTATAAAAAATTATTGATTTTCTTTAAATAAATACCATTTTTGTCTTTAAAACCATTTATTTAAAAATCCACATAGTTATAGAAGAAAATATTTCATTTGAAAATAATTTTATATACTTGTAAAAAAGATTCAAAACATTAAGGGGTCATGATAGTGGTAAAATGAACTTATTACATATTATTTTAAAAGAAATTACTTATTTATTTTTCCAAAATAGTCATAATGTTCCTTGTCTAATAACTATTAAAAAGATTCCATTCAAAGACTTTTATAAAATGGAAGACTTGGGTATGAAAAAGACTCTAACCATTCATAGGAGAATATTAGAAAACAAAAAATATTTTTGGAAAACATTTAAGTGGAATGGAAATATTACCTAGTGGATAATTAAAGAGATTCAATCTTTATTAATGGTGATATTTTTAATTAAACTCTTACCTTAGGTCTGATTTCTTCCGTACATGCTCAAAACTACTCTTCTTTGGAAGACTTTCTTTAAATATCTTATTAAGGGATCTAGTATTGGTCATTTTTGGAGACTAAGATCACAAAATATTGTATGAGGATGTTGGTATAAGAAATAGTCCAGGTTTGGTTGATCTAGAATGCTCAATGTGTTGTTATTAAGTGAGGGATAAGGTGTACTTTTTATAATTGAGGTTAGAGGAACATTTAGAAACTCTCTAAATATTAAATTAATATAAATTAATTTTGAATTAAAAATTTCTAAAAACTGAGTTATTTAAAATATAAGATGAATAATGGTCTAAATACTCTTATCAGAAAAAATTATACATATTTTTATCACATGCATACCATTATGTTTTGATATTAACACTTATTTAATCTCTTTAACTCTTACCATTGCAACATGTGTTTTTTCATGTTGAGTGTTAATTTAGTGACTATAAAATATAATAGGGGCCATAATTGGGTAATTGATTATTATTTAAAATTTATCTCAATCAGTTGGATGAATTATATATTTTTATAAACAATGTATCATTTAATAAATTATTATTTACTTCAAAATATCATTAATGTAATTTTGACATTATTCATTACATGACTATTTAACAATATAAAAAAACAAGATAAATTCGATAAAAATTTACAAATTCCATAACATGTCAACGTAATATAGAAAAATTGTGGATTACCTTAATTAAGTTAAATTATATTTAATTTAATTTTCTTAATATCATTTATTTGATACTTCTATTAAATAAACCATTACATCATCATCATTGTATTAGATTTTAATGTATTTAATTATTTCATAAAAATTAGAAATAAATTGTCATGATGAAGATAAAATTTTATATTTAACATTATAATTTATTTTCAATTATATGTGCTAAATAAACTTATATTATAAATTTAAGACTTTTTAAAAACATGTGTATGAAATATTTGACTTTTTTTAAAATAAAATACTATAAAAGGTTTAAAGTACATAAAGTGGATACAAGAGCCTTTAAATAATCCCAATGATTAATTTAATGAAAAATAAATAATTCAATATAATTAGGATAAGTTTTAGGGTAATTTTAAAATATTTATAATATTGTTTTAACCCTTACTTACTTTATTTACCCATAACCCTCTAAATAATAATTACTACAATTAAAATTGATATTGTCCAAAAATAAAAGGGAACTATTTAATAAATGTTGACCTTATGATTATAGATATGGAATCAATTTTTGAAAATTTAAATCATGTAATTGGCTAAAATTAATTTAAAATTAGCATTGTTGATGGGGTGAGAAAACGGGTTCTTAAAGCGAAAACGTTCAAAAGATTAAAATATTTTTTTTATCCAAATTAAATATGAAATTGATTCCAATGACCTCAACTAGATTATATATTATAAAAATAATATAATTATACATTCTAACCAATCAAAATAATATTGTAACACTATAAATTATTTAGAAAAAAACCCATTTTAAATTAAAATGTAGCAGTTTTCACTATTCATCAAAATATGAATCTTATTATAAAAATTCCAAAAATTAAACCAAAGTAAATATTAAAATTAATATTTCATAATTATGTTTTTTTTTTCAAATATAATTATTAAAAGTGTCAAAATTTAGTTTTAAAAAAATATATCCATTTAATTGCGATAAAACTATATTATTATAAAAATAAATCTTTTATGTGTAAAATTGGATTTGTTCTTATATCATGTCTTGAAAGGCCATTAATTTAATTCAATAAACATAAACAGATAAATTTTTGGTTTTATAATCATTTCCTAGAGTACATGGGTTATTTTACTATCTATATAAAGAACTCAAAGAATCTTACTTGATTTATTTCCATGTCATAATCTCTTTTATTTATTATGCTTCGATATATATTTACATCACATCATAAACCAAAAGTTGGATATTCTAGAAGTATTTTATTCCTAAAAAATCTTTATCAAATGTTCCATTAGACATTACTTAGACCACAAAATATTACCAAAACCAGAATGGTTAGAAATGATTATCCAATATGATAAATCATACTTTAACCATAATAAATAATATCCACTGTTCAACTTAATCCATTTCAACCTTAATATTCATCCAAAATACATCTATCTAAATACATAGACCACAAATTTATTAGGTAATTTAATAAATTTTAAAAATCAACTTATCATCAAATTTTACCCAAAAACATAATATAGATCATTTTATTTCTGACCGAATATAATACTACTTTTATCACTTTTAAACATTAATGAAAACATATTTTCTCCTAATAAACAAATTTCAGGTGTATTTATTAAATATAATCATATAGTAAACCACACATTTATAACATAAACCACCAAATAAATAACCACTTTCATAGTTACAAATATTATTCAATAAACAACTCTTTGCATTACTATCCCAATATTAAGATTATATCTTGGTTTATTTTCCCCAAATCATGTGTTTTCCAAAAGATCAACTTTCCACAAAATCTTGTTTCCTGGTCATCAATACCATTAAATATGTTATTTATATTCATTAAATAATAAAAAATATACTAAAATAGTTACATATTTCATGATTATTACGATAAGAATATCTTTGAAAATATACCTTTAAAACCATATTATTGAATTTGAAATCACAAATACTTTAACAATTACACTCTGACTGTAGTAACAACATAAGATAAACTTAATCAATTTTCTTCTTCAAAGCTATATTTCATTAATTATTGGGATATTTGTTGGTGTAGTATCACATCTCCTTACAGTTGAAATAATTCAATTTTATAGCTTCTCTCATTTCCTTATAATCGTGAGCCTGGTGACCTTTCTATTAACACTTATAACAAGGTCTCATTCCCTTCATGAAAGTACCAAGGTGTTTCTTTGCATAATTATCACATGTTGGAAAATCCTTCTTTACCTCATTTCATTTATTCATCTATTTATACACCATTCTCTTCTTATCTTAATTTTCCATAAATTCTAAAGACATAGATAATTCTTTCTCATTATTTATAAAACATAACACTATATCTTCTTATGATGAGAACGTTTGGGAATACAATGTGTTTCAGAAGAATTTATTTAATCCATCAATGAAATGATGAATATTACTCCATGGGTTATTAATATTGTCTGGAACATGACTTGATACCCTTTCAATGTTGGACTTATATTTAAAAACTCCCTTATCCTCATATTATTTCAAATTCAAGAATGTCCTCTCCATATTTGTGATCTATTCACATGGGAAATTTTTTTCATAAAAAAATTATTTAAAATACATACATTACATGTTTTCTCTTCCATCGTGATCCTTAGTGTTTTGAATCAATGGCCCCCATTAATCATCATCTCCATAGGGATGATAAGTTTCATTGACAACCATCTCTCTATCCATACATCCCAAAGAAAGAAATATCAGTTCAATGGAACTGATCAGTTTCTCAATAACTATTAGATGTTTAGTCACATAGAATAATATACGTTTTTGTCTCATGAAGCAGTCTAACATTATTCATGCATGTTGTGAATAAGTCTTCATCATATGGGTAAGGTTAATGTTCATAACCTGAGACAATTGTCCCAATATAGTTGTAATTTTTTCATCACCTTATGCAGATCCTGCTCCAACATCAGCATATTTCATAGGAGGGAAATCCCAACATGGATTTCATACATTAATAGGGTTTTCATTCCTTCAACTAAGTTCTATTTAAAAGAAAATGGAATTAACTAGATTGGATCATAAAAATATGAAACATAATGTATAATCCCAGAACTGTTGAATTATATAACATAATTTAAAATTTAGGTATAAATATGATCTAAATTATAAGCTATGTTTATTTGGATATATATCCAAATTCAGTCACAGGGTTTCATTATCAAATATATGTTTTCCTAAATATACATCCAATGAATTCTACTAAATTTTTTTTGATACCAACTATACATAACCTAACCCTAGTATCCTAGAGTTAGTGGTTACTTTATTACATTTTCATATTATATAATGAAATACATTCCAAAATATCAATAAATTTAGTAGTTTTATAAAACTAGATACATAATTGAAACATACATTACAATTGAATATAAAATTACAATAGAATTGTTCCATAAATAATTCCATTATTATCCTAGAATATCCCTAAATTTCAATCATAATATCCACCTTTCCATCATGGAAAAATTAAAATAGAAGAATTTGGTATAGTAAGATTCTGAGATAGAGTAAAAATATAATGGAAACTATCATAAATAAATATTCATAAAAAATAAGGTAATGTGAAGAAATGAAACACAAGATATTTTAAAGTCAAATAGTAGATAATATGGAAGAAATAAATCATAACCAAACAATTCCATATAAATAATCTCATGGATATTATACTAATCAAATGATCATGTGAAATATCAATAGCTAATCTCATGATGAAAGAATAAATAATTTCAGACATCATAAATTTACATTCAATTATTTTTCCAAGATACCATAAATAAACAGTGAAGGCCTCATCCAATACCCAACTAGTTTTCTCATTAGACCTATCGATAAATTTAGGGGCTATAGAGGGCCCCACCCCTCACTTACTAAGTCCAATTTATTTTACATATAAAATTGGTGAATCATAAACACTAAAAACATTTTTACTCAAAATAGGATATGAAATATGAATACTTTAACAATAAACCACTAATGGTATTAAAATAGAACATCTACAGTCAAACTAATTGCATAACATTCAAAAAATATGGTAAATGGTATTGACCGCGTTGTCGTGACACGTCAAATTGATTATGTTTTTATGGTTGATTTATAGTCTAGGGTAGACCCTAGGTCGTCTCTCAAGGAGCGTTGGTAGGTTTAGAGTGTGTATTTTTAATAAAAAATGACTAAGAGAGGGGGTGGTTTTGAAAAGAGTTTTAAAAAATGACTTAGTTGAAATGGCCTAAAAATTGAGTGACCAAGTGGATTTTGAAAAATATGAGATAAAAGGGTAGATTTGATTTCACTACACACATATCAAGTTCATTGTTCATATAGATTCATCTTAGGTTTAGAGTAATTCTTTGGTTGGAGTTAATTGGAATCCCGATTACTTCCTAAGCTATTATTTCAATGCTTTAAGGACCCAACCTTGACGTAAAAATCATATTGTCAAGGTCCAGTACTTATGCATGGAATAAGATCTACCAAATCATATTGAAATCTCCATAAGGTGGGTATGAAAAGTATTCTTGTGATGTCTAATCGGAACAACACAAGTCACGCACTCAAAACCTCACACTGATCAGTTAGAAATTAAGAGCATAACACTCACATGCATAAAATCAAGCATTCAAATTTGAAATAAAATAAGATACATGGAATTAAATGTTTAAACACCCAAATTACTCCAAACCAGTAGCGAATGTATGCATTGGAACTCCCTTGACATGTGTGTATCTCTCTCACAACGAACACCCAACTTTTAGCTCGACATTGGGAGGAGGAGGAAGCTCGGGTGGAACTCCTTCTTCATCCTTGATTCCCCTATGAGGATAGGGGCCTCCAGAACCTCAAAGTTGATTAGGATACTCCTCTAGGACTCACAATTGGCAGCACTTCACTCCTTGGCCGAACATGCAAATGAGGTTCCCTTGGTTCCCTTTTATAGGAAAATTGGAAGCTGGTTTTAGGCACACAGATTACATCAATCGACTTTCACGCCGCGTTTCAGCCTTCCAAAAGACTTATCTCGCTTTGGAGAAAACAGAATGGTTGTAGCCCTACCTTTTGACTATCTCCACCAAATTGTTTGCAGAATTTTGACAACTAAAACTCAAGATATTGATGAAATACAGAACACCACATTTGACTTGGTCCAAATTCAGTGGCTTGGACAGATTAGTTCTGATGGGCCCCATAGAGGCCGAATCAGGATTGGGTTCCTTAATATGAAATGTAGCCTATTAAATTTTGGACAGGGAAACAAAATTTCCTCCCATTTGAATGCACGGATTTCACGTACTGTTCAAAAAAGTGGACAGATGTCCATGGATCCATGCAATTTTGGCCCATTTTTCTTCCACTTCATCAAGGGCCCTCCAAATCACCTCCACCTACATTGAAACAATAAAAACAAGTAACATTGACCATTATAATATTTATTAACATTAATATATTGATTCAAACATAAAGTGAAATTTATTATTATATTTTGAATATTCATTACAAAACTAGTTTAAAACTGCGGTGTAAGGGTGGAATAAAACAGTGAATCGTGGTATGATCACACCCCCATACCTAAACATTTTCACTCCTGGGCAAAGTCTTATATTCAAATACATTGATGCATATATATATATATATATATATATTTCCAACATCCTGAAGATTTATCATTTGAGGAAATTTTATTTAAAGTAAATTGATCAATGCACGAATCACACCAAGGAGTTCTTCCTAGTGAAAATAGAAAAAGATGTCTCATAAATAATATCATAGCAAAATTAAAAAAGATTCATGATACCCAATTGAGAATGGAATTGATAAGTAAACCATGATACTAACTCTCCATGTGTGTTTGTGGAAACCATTTCATGCTATTCATTCCACTTACTATCCAATAAATATATATTATTTTAACATTTTTCAGCTTAAATGATTTTGTCACCGAACCTGTCCTATATCCTTTGAAATCATATTTCAAGACCCACTCATTTAAGCATTCCTAGAAGTCAAACCATAAGCTCCCGACCTAGATATCTTCATATGTTGTACATTTCATCACTCCCCTCAATTATTATATTATTTTTGAAGTTGCAATTGGAACAAATCTCACACTCATCTCTAAACCCTTGTTTGATCTCCTCACGACACTAATTGAAATAGTTATAAAAGATCAAAGGTTGAGGAGGAGTGGTTTTTGACCTGCCCAAGACACAAGAATTTTTTTTTGTTTTTTTGTTTTTTTAGGGCGTACAACAGTCAGAAATTAGGTACACACGCATAGGTCAATCTGGTACAGTAATGAAACAGATCGGATAAGGAACAAGCGTATGGAAATACCATTTAAAGCTGTAAAACATTAACCCAACATATATTTACCTTATATTAATTAATAAATAATCACACTTTGTAGTTCGGTGAAAATATTTGTGGAGATATTAGTGACACAGTTATCCCAAAAACTACTCACACAATGGGCATCAATCATCTTAAAGGTTTCCCATAGATACGACCATTTATATCATTGACAGAAAACCAATTCACTAAAAATTACTCCCTGATGTTAAATTCATACAAATACTCTCTTTAGCCTTCGTTATGGTATTTTTACTTTCCCCACATTATGGTCACCAAATCATGGAACTCTGAAATTGTTGATTGGGAAAAATGAAAATACCATAAAGAAGGACAAAAAGAGAAAACAAAAGGAGAAAACAATGAAAATTCCTAACTATCCCAGGAATGTATCCACCCCCCCCCCCCCACACCTAGAGAATGCAGTGTCCTCACTGTAATAAATGAGACTGTTGGAAGGAAGGATAAAACCTGGTGAATGTTATTCATAGACGGCTTCTTGAACATGGAGTTCCTCCATTGGGGACTCCGGAATGGCATCATGGAAGTGCTTCAGCCGCTTCCCATTGACAGTGAAGGTTTTCTTAGGGTCTTCATTTTGAACCTAGACAACACCAAATGGAGAGAAATTTGTAACAATGTAAGGTCCAAACCAACGAGAACGAAGCTTACCAGGGTGAAACTTCAGCCTTGCATTGTAAAGGAGGACCTTATGCCCGATGTGGAATTGATGACGAAGGATGAGACGGTCGTGGGTAGCCTTGGTTCACTCCTTATAAATTCGGGAGTTCTCATATGAATCTCTTCTCATTTCCTCCAACTCCTGAATCTGCAACTTCCTTTGAATACCTACACCAGAAATATTAGAATTGAATTGTTTAATAGCCCAGTAGGCCCGATGCTCTACCTCAACAGGGAGGTGACAACTCTTCCCAAAAACTAGCCGATATGGTGACATGCCAATTGGAGTTTTGAATGCAGTATGGTAAGCCCATAATAAATCATTGAGTCTAAGACTCCAGTCTTTTCTGTTTGGCTGAACCATTTTATCAAGAATCTGTTTTACCTCTCTATTTGATACTTTGGCTTGACCATTTGTTTGTGGGTGATAAGAAGTAGAAACTCGATGCCCAACCCCATACCTGCGCAAAAGTGATTGCATTGTGCGGTTGCAGAAATGAGAACCCTGATCATTGATGATAAACCTAGGTAATCCAAACCTACAGAATATTTGGGTTCTCAAAAATTCCACAACTGTCTTGGAATCATCTGTCCTTGTGGCTCGTGCCTCTACCCACTTTGAAACATAATCCACTGCCAAAAGAATGTAAAGGTTCCCAAATGAATTGGGGAATGGTCCCATAAAGTCAATGCCCCAAACATCAAAAATGTCATGGAAGAGTAATGGTTGTTGGGGCATCTCATTTCTTTTAGATACATTCTTTATTCTTTGACAATGAGGAAAAGATATACAATATTTGTGGTCATCCTGAAATAATGTGGGCCAAAAGAGACCAGAATCTAAGACCTAGCGAGCAGTCTGTTGGAGACCAAAGTGGCCCCCACAAGCAAGTGTGTGGCAGAACCTAAGTACAGATTGAAACTCACTATCAGGAACACAACGCCAAATAACATGATCACTACATGTGCACCAGAGGTAGGGGTCATCTCAAATGTACCAACGAGACTCATGTTTTAGACGGTCGGCCTGGTTTTTGGTGAAATCAGTAGGAATGCACGATGCTACCAAATAATTTACAATTTCAGCATACCAAGGAATAACATCTTACACTCGGTACAATTGCTCATCAGGAAACAATTCATTTATGGTAATACAGGGGGATGAGTCAATGTTTGAGGATGGTAGAATCCTACTGATATGGTCAGTAACCACATTCTCTACTATTTTTTTATCCCTAATTTCTAGATCAAATTCCTAAAGGAGGAGAATCTTGCGAATGAGATGTGGTTTGGCTTCTGGTTTCTTTAGGAGATATTGGAGGGATGCATGGTCTGAGAATACAACGACTTTAGACCCTAGAAGGTATGACCTGAATTTATCTAAGGCAAACACAATGTCAATAAATTCTTTTTCAGTTGTGCTGTAGTTTCCTTGGGCAAGGTCCAGAGTACGTGAGGCATAAGCTATGACATGTGTAGCTCAGTCGACCCTTTGTGATAAGACTTCCCCAACCGCATAGTTAGAGGCATCACACATGAGCACAAATGGTAAATCCCACCGAGGTGGTTGGATTACCGGGGGTGACGTGAGTCTTCATTTTAACTTATTTAAAGCTTCCTCAAATTTTTTATCAAAATCAAATTTTTTTTCTTTTTGGAGTAATCTGGAGAGGGGGAGTGCAATTTTACTAAAGTCACGAATGAAATGATGATAAAATCCAGCATAACCCAGGAAAGACCGTACATCCCAAACATTTTTATGGAATGGAAGGGAGGAAATGATATCTAATTTTGATTTGTCCACTTCGATACCTTCCCCATAAATGACATGTCCCAAAACTATGCCTTGTCGCACCATGAAATGGCATTTCTCATAATTTAATACGAGATTCTTTTCAATACAGCGACGTAGGACAAAAGTATGTCTACTCAAACATTCATCAAAAGAGGATCCATAAATAGTAAAATCATCCATAAAAACTTCCATGAAATTATCCAGGTAATCTGAAAAAATACTAACAATACATCTTTGGAAAGTACCTGGAGCATTGCACAGACCAAATGACATCCTACTATAAGAAAATGTACCAAAGGGGCAAGTAAAGGTTGTCTTTTCCTGATCCTCAGGGGTAATATGGATCTGAAAGGATCCAGAATACACATCAAGGAAACAGTAATGGGACTTCCCTGCTAGCCTCTCTAGCATCTGGTCAATGAATGGAAATGGGAAATGGTCCTTCCTAGTGTTTTGGTTTAGTCGACAATAGTCTATACAGACACGCCAACTATTTTGTGCACGAGTTGGAACCAATTCATTGTTTTCATTTTTAATTACAGTAAGGCCATTTTTTTTAGGAACTACTTGAACGGGACTGACCCATTGGCTGTCACAGATAGGGTAAATGATTTCAACAGCCAATAGTTTTGTTAATTCTTTTTTAACAACATCAAGTAGGTTTGGGTTTAGTCGACGTTGTGACTGCCTCACTGGTTTTGCCTCATCATTTAATAAAATATGATGTGTGAAAATTGATGGGATAATGCCAGGAATGTCTGCAAGTTTCCATCCCAAAGCTTGTTTATACTCCCTCAAAAGATCAAGAAGTCGCGGTTCATGCTCAGGAGGGAGTGAACTAGCAATGATGACGGGTAACTTGTTTCCATTCTCAAGATAAGAGTATTTTAAATCTTGAGGCAGTTGCTTCAGTTCCAATTCTGGGGGATTTTGGATTTACGGAAGTGTGTTTGACAGTGAGAAGTCACTGATCTCATCTAACTGCTCAATGGTAACATCCTCATATGAAGAATGAGCTTTTACAAGCTTATCAGTATCATCGATGGTCATGTGATCCTCTGTGTTTAAGAAATCATCAATTAAAAAACATGCAAGACATTTCTCTAGACCACTACAACAATCAATGCATGATTCATTACCTAACATTTCAATCAATGAAGAAAACTTGGAAAGGGGATCAGGGGAATGAAAATAAGTTGTTTCAGGGGAAGGGAGAACATCAATTGAATTGACAGAGAGAGAGGAGTGTTCTTCTGAGGGGTACTACATGGCATCAAGGATATTGAAGTGGACAGTATTACCACCAAACTCCATAGATAATGTACCATTATGGAAATTAATTATGGTTTTGGCGGTTTTAAAGAAAGGTCGCCCTAATATAATTGGGGCATGCCCATTCATCCTATCATATTCCATTTTAAGCATGTAAAAATCAGAAGGAAAAATTAAATTTTTCACCCACACAAGAACATCCTCTAACACACCAGAGGGGTGTACTGTACTCCGATTTTCTAGCTGAACAACAATACCAGTGGGCTTAATTTCACCGACCTGCAATGAAGAGTAAATAGAGTGAGGAATCACATTAATAGAAGCACCCAAATCAAGTATTGCGTTGGAACATGAATACTCCCCTGTGGTGCATGGAATCAAGAATGTTCCAGGATCATTGCACTTGGTGGGAAGTGATGTCTCTATCAATGCTGAAACATTCCTCCCCAAGCTCACCTTCTCATCACCACAAAGATTCCTTCGATGTGTACACATCTCCTTCAAAAACTTGGTGTATCTTGGAATTTGCTTCACAGCATCAATCAAAGGAATGTTAACCTGTACTTTCTTGAATGTTTCCAATATTTCTTTATCAAGTTCGTTTTCTTTTTGTTTCCTAGGTTGGACATCCCTTTTAGGAAATGGAAGAGGAATAGTTGGTAAAGGTGACTCATCAACAGCCATAGTCTTTCCTTTGGAAGGGCTTCTCTCAGAAAAAGGTTTTTCTTCTCTTGGACCATTTTCAGCAGTTGGGATGGTGGTTTCCTTTGGATGGGATGACTCTAATAGAGGGGTCATTTGGCTTTTGAGTTGTTTCCCACTCCTAAGGGTGATGTCACTAACATTTCCATTATCCCTAGGGTTTACTACTGGTTGAGATGTTAGTTTACCCAACCCATGACTTTGGATTTCCCCCACTGAGTTGGCAAGTTGGCCTAGTTGAGTCTTTAGGTCTTGTATGGCTGCTTGGGTGGTTTGTTGGAATTTGATATTATTGGCTTCCATTTGCTTCATCATATATTCTAGGCTAGGCTCGGTTTTTGGAGGGGGTGGTTGGAATGGCCTTTGTGGTGGTTGAGGATTTCTCGGTGGTGGTGGATGACTACTCTGACCCTGTTGGTTCCATTGCTTTTGAGGTTGGTTTGAATACCCCCTTGCCTATAGGCTTGTTTGTCCTTCCACCCTTGGTTGTATGGATAGTATGGTTCTTGCCTAAAGGGTTGGTTAAAGGGGAATCCTGGAAATATTTCCTCACAGCTTTCAGAAGTTTCTCTAAATTGAGGACATTGGTCAGAATAGTGGGTGTCAGAAGAGCAGTTTCCACAATGAATGGGAGGAGGAGATTGAGATTTCCCTTGGGATAGAGCAAGTTGTCATATAAGGGTACTTACCTCTTCGAACTTCATGTCCACCTTCTTCTCAAACTCAGTACTTTGCAACTCATGGACACCTTGAATGGGAACACTGGACCATGTACCGAATTGTTGAGTGTTTTGTGCCATGTTCTCAATGAGGGTTCTTGCAGCAATTGGGGCCTTATCTACCAGTGCACCACCTGCAGCAGCATCAATCATATTACGATCAAGTGGAAGTAAACCTTCATAAAAATACTGAATTAAGAGTTGATCACTTATTTGGTGGTGTGGGCAACTTGAACAAAGCCTTTTAAATCTTTCCCAATACTCATGAAGTATTTCCCATTGAGATTGTCTTATACCACATATTTCTTTCCTTATAGTCGCAGTTTGAGAGGCTGGGAAGTATTTTTCATGAAAAAGGCGCTTCATGTCCGCCCAGCCTCTTATTGGTGAATTAACATAGTACAACCAATCTTTCGCAGTGTATTCTAAAGAAAATGAGAATGCTCTAAGATTTACATGTTCCTCATCAACATTATCAGGTTTTAATGTTGAAAAAATAGTATGAAATTCTTTTAAGTGCTTATGAGGGTCTTCTCCAGGCAGTCCATGAAATATTGGTAATAAATGGATTAATCCAGATTTTAATTCAAAATTAGGTGCCTCGCCTTGAATTTGAATGTAAGTGGGTTGGATATCAACATCAGGTGAGGTTAATTCTTTTAATGTTCGATTATTTTCAGCTGTTTTATACATGTTATGTTCAATTTTAACTTTTTTTTCAGAAGAAGAAGAAGGATCGAGAATAATTTTAAGATGTGATGTCTCCTCCTTCAAAGTGTGGTCTTGTATGTCTCAGTTTCGTTGATGTAGGATCCTCTCTGGTTCGGGTTCAAAAGTTTGTAGGTCTCCCAGAGTAGAACGATTCATACAAAAAACCTACACAATAAATAAATTAGAAGATAAAAATAAATTCAAAGGTATAAGATAAAACAAACAAATATTCACAAAAATTACAAATATTTTATCAAAAACACGCACAAAAAAACCAAAGCTCTCCCCGGAAACGGTGCCAAAATTTGACCTTGTTGTCATGACACATAAAATTGATTATGTTTTTAAGGTTGATGTACAGTCTAGGGTAGACCCTAGGTCTTCTCTCAAGGAGCGTTGGTAGGTTTAGAGTGTGTATTTTTAATAAAAATGACTAAGATAGGGGGGTGGTTTTGAAAAGAGTTTAAAAAAATGACTTAGTTGAAATGGCTTGAAAATTGAGTGACCAAGTAGAATTTGAAAAATATGAGATAAAAGGGTCGATGTGATTTCACTACACACATATCAAGTCCATTGTTCATAGAGATTCATCTTAGGTTTAGAGTAATTCTTTGGTTTTAGTTAATTGGAATCCCGATTAATTTCTAAGCTTTTATTTCAATGCTTTGAGGACCCAACCTTGACGTAACAATCATATTTTCAAGGTCTAGTACTTATGCATGGAATAAGATCTCCCAAAGCATATTGAAATTTCAATAAGGTGGGTATGAAAAGGATTCTTGTGATGTCCAATCAGAACAACACAAGTCACGCACTCAAAACCTCACACCAATCGGTTAGAAATTAAGAGCATAACACTCACATGCATCAAATCAAGCATTCAAATCTGAAATAAAATAAGATACATGGAATGAAATGTTTAAACACCCAAATTACTCCAAACCAGTATCTAATGTATGCATCGGAACTCCCTTGACATGTGTGTAGCTCCCTCACAATGAACACCCAACTTTTAGCTCGACATCGGGAGGAGGAGGAAGCTCGGGTGGAACTCCTTATTCATCCTTGATTCCCCTATGAGGATAGGGGCCTCTAGAACCTCAAAGGTTATTAGGAGACTCCTCTGGGACTCCAAATTGTCAGCACTTCACTCCTTTTCCGAACTTGCAAATGAGGTTCCCTTGGTGCCCTTTTATAGGACAATTGGAAGGTGGTTTTAGGCACACAGATTTTTTCAATACTCTTGCACGATGCGTTTTGGCCTTCATACAGTCTTATCTCGCTTTGGAGAAAATAGAAAAGTTGTAGCCCTACCTCTTGACCGTCTCCACCAAAAGTGGGGCAGATTTTGGACAAATAAAACTCAAGATATTGATAAAATACAGAACACCGCATTTGACTTAGTCCAAATTCGGTGTCTTGGACAGATCAGTTCGGATGGGCCCCATAGATGCCGAATCAGGATTGGGTTCCTTAATAATAAATGTATCATATTAAATGTTGGACAGTAACACAAAATTTCAACACATTTGGATGCACGGATTTCACGTACTATTCAAAACAGTGGAAGGATGTCCATGGATCCATGCAATTTTGGCCCATTTTTCTTCCACTTCATCAAGGGCCCTCCAAATCACCTCCGCCTACATTGAAACAATAAAAACAAGTAAGATTTACCATTATAATATTTATTAAAATTAATTTATTGATTCAAACATAAAGTTCAATTTATTATTATATTTTTAATATTCATTACAAACTAGTTTAAAACTGCGGTGTAAGGGTGGAATAAAACAGTGAATCGTGGTATGATCAGTTATCATAAGAGTTCAAAACAATTAAGCATAAGATTAAAAAAAGATTTTTATATAGATGAAAATAAACTAATAGAGTTAATGATTTTTTTGAGAGAAATACGATTTTCTATTTTGAAATCATTTATTTATAAATATGAACAATTATAAAACAATGTTTTTAATTTGAAAAGTGACTTTTAAACATGTAAAGAATGATTCAATATATCTCGGTGTCATAACAGAGCAAAAATCTCCTCATGTAAACTAATTTTAAGAAAAATATCTTCTGCATTTTCTAAAAAAATTAATAAATAACATAAGTTAGAAAACAAAAAAAATATTCCTTCCAAAACATTTCATAAAAATTTAAACAAACATAAGAAAAAGACATTAAACATTTATAAAAAAAATATTAAAAAAATTGATAACATTTTTATAAAACACTGATATGGAATAGATATAATCCCCAATGAAGACTGAAATATAATCAATCTTTATTAATGATTAGATTTTGAATTAAACCCTTACCGTTGGTCTTATTTCTTTTGTACATTTTGAAACTTCTCTTCTTTGGAAAACTTCGTGTATATCTATTATTAATGGATCTAGGGTGGGTCTTTTTGGGAGACCAGTGTCTATAAATTTTAGAGTAATGTTGGGGAGATAATGGAAAGTGTTTGGGTGAGCTAGAAATCTATATGTGGTGTCAATAATTGTTGGAGGAGGTTTCCTTTTATATTATAGGTGAGAAGCACTATAGGTAACTCTGAAAACATTAAATTAATATAAATTAATTTTCAATTCCAAATGGTTCAAAAGTTTTTTTTTACTCTAACATGTTGATGGTTATAAATAATATCAACCTAAAATTTTTAGACATGTTTAGGTCACATTATTACAATTGTATTTTGGATTTAACTTTTACTTAACCTATTTAGCTCTTATCATGACAACATGTATTTTTACTCTTTCAATCCAACTATAGTTTCTATAAAATTCCAAAAAAACCATAGTTCAGTCATGGATGGTTATTTAAACATTATATTAATCATTTGTATGAATTTTATATTTTTATGAATTTAATATAAATTAATAGAAATAATGTATTTTAAAATATCATTAATCTCAATTTTGACACTATTCATTATAGGACTTTTACATCATTTCATTACAATAAGTTTTATTTCAAAACATTCTTTTAAAAATTCAATAAAATATCAATGTAATGAATAAAAATTATGGAAGAAATTAATTATTTCAAATTATATTTATTTTAATATTTTTAATATCTCTTATTTTATATTTTCATTCAATAAATAATTACTACTACTTCATTGTATAATCCTTTAAGGTAATTATTTATTTCATAAAAATTTAAACAAAATTATAATGATGAAGATAAATATTTTATATTAAAAATATCTATTTATAGTTGAATATATTTTTTAAATAACAAAAAATTAAAAATGTAAAAAAACTTATTAAATTCACGAGAAAGAAATATTTTACTTTTCTTAAAATAAAATACTATAAAAGGCATAAAGTCGTTAATTTAGATCCCATAGGCCATAAAATAAGCACAAAAATGATTTTGTTCTATAATAAGTCATCCATTAAAATTGTTAAAACTTTTAGGGTAATTTGATAATATTTATAATATTATTTTTACCCGTGAAGAACCAATTTACCATTGACTATAAGAATAAAAATTACAATAGTTACTGTTCATATTTTCCAAAAATAAAAGATCCCAATTTAGAAAATTAAGAAACATATGATTCAAAATATGGAATCCAGTTGTCAAAATTAAAAACACAGAATAGTTTAACATTAAATTAAAATTAATTATATTTATTGGGTGAGAAAACTGGTTATTAAAGACAAAATGATCAAATTATTGAAATGTTTTTATATCCAAATTCAATGTGAAATTGATTCAAATGACCTGAATTCTATTAAATGATATAAAATTGATCTAATTACACATTGAAACAAATAAAAAATATGGTTTTATATTATAAATTAACAATATGAATTTTTTTTCAATTAAAATACATTTATTTCCATTATTGATCAAAACATGAAACATTTCAGAAAAATTAAAAAAATACAAAGATAGTAAATTTTGATAATAATATTCCATAAATGATGTTTTTTTTCAAATTGAAATTTATAAAATTGTCAAAATTTATTTTTAAATCAAGTGTTCCATTAAAAAGTGGTACAATAATCTTTTCATACAAATACATAATTATCCCTATATTTGAGTTTGTGTTATATCATGTCTAGAGAGAATATTGGATGAGTCTTACAAATTGTATTGAATTATTATATATATTTTACATTAATATAATCCAAATTTTTTATTTGATTATTTTAGTGGTAATGTATATATTTGTGAGCATTTAAATAGTTTTCTTAGAAAAATATTTGATTTTATTTTAAAAATGGGGTTATCTTCATTTATAAATAATCTTCATCAAAATAATTTATTATATTTAAATTCATAAAAAATATTTTCATATTTCGATTAGTATTATTTATTTCCATTATTATAATGGCTAGTTTATAATGGTAACATTTAGAATACAATATTCAGTATTTCATTTATGCTTGATGTGGAATATATTATATGCTATCAGACACAATGTTTCCTTTTAAAAAATATGGGTGTTACATTAGTCTCATGATATTAAATTTTATATCCAATGTCCTAAAACTATTTTTCATAAACAATATTGTATGGTCTTATCAGATGACCTTAAATAGTTTCATTTTATGTACATTGTCTTTGATTCCTATTTTGATGGGATACATCAAAATACAATATATGGTTCAAAACATCATCATTTTTCTTCTCACCTCCCCTAGGGCCATATTTCCTTTGAATCAACCCTTTATCATGATATATTCTTGATCACAGCATTCCCCCACTCCGATGTCTATATTCCCACTAGGTCTTATTACTTTATTCTCATTAGGGAATGTTCCTTGTGAGGCGTATATTTAAAAGACCATATTCATTTGGAGACAAGCCAATCCATGATGGGATATATTCCTTTTAGGTTATCTAGATGGGAATTCTCATGCATATGTCTGACACCATCCATTTATTTTTATCTTTCCTTTAGTTCTCCTTACGATATGACATTAAACTACATGGATCAGACCTTGTCAAACAACGTTAAAAGGTATTATGAGTTTTATTGAGTGGCATCGAACAATATATTTTTGGATTAAACTATCATGAATACATTGTAATAATATTAATGATGTTAATCCTTACAAAAAACATACACCTTCTTCCAATATAATGATAATCTCTTGATCACCAAATGACGTGGATTTTAAACCTTGTGCCCTATAGACCAACACCACTAACTAATAATAAGTAAAATTATATAGAGCCTTTGATGCATACTAGTGTTTTTGTTACTATATAAAATTATAATACATAAAAATATACACATAGATGGGGTGATTTTTATATAAATAGAAATTGACATCGGTATATACTAAGGACTGATTTCTAGATTTAAGGTAACTGATCCCATACTGGGATTTTGTAAAGATTCTAGAACATAAAATAAATATATAAGAGTCTACTATATTAGACTATAATTTCCCCCAATAGGTTTTGATAATACCAACCTCTCATCATATTGACTAATGTGAGTTACAAAGTTACATTTCTAAGAAACCTCAAGGTTCACATTCCATTGGAATATAGTACCAATGATTGTGATTGATGTGGGAGCCATTTTATATTATTATATCAATGAGTAAAACTCATTAGAAACCCTCTCATATGGGATTTGAAACCCTAGACAAAGATTTTTTAGTCATGATTTTCTTCCCACAAAATAATTACCAATCCCGAACATAATGGGTTGGAAAAATTATATTTTTATACATGTATGTGTATTAATATGTTTGTTTATGGACATGTATGTATTTATGTATATGTTTTTGTGTATTTATGTCTACTTAAGTGCATGTATGTATATATGGGCATGTATGAGTATGCATGAGCATGTATGTGTATGTTTATGCATGTATGTGTAAGAATGTGTATACAAGTTTTTCTATGTATTTGTGTATATATATTTATGTGTATGAGTATGTATTCTTGTGAATGTGTATGTGCATGTATTTGTATATTCATGTATGTGTATGTGCATGTATGTGTATTTATTTATGTTTATATGGGTGTAGATTTTTTTATGTATGACTAAGAAAATTTATATGTGTATGTATGATTTCTATGAATGTGTATGAATGTGTGTGTATGTGTATGTGTATATATGTGTATGTATGTGTTTGTATCTGTCTGTCTATTTATATGTATATGTATCATTGTACGTCTATGTATTTGTAAATTCATGTATAACATATGTATGTATTTGTATGTGATTGTAAGCATTGTATGTATTGTTGGGATTTATCCACCATGTTTGAACACTATACAAAAAACAAAAAATGATCCACACATAAGAAAAAATCAAGTCATCTGGAAGTACTACCTCTATCGTAATGTACCGTGAGATAAGAATACTTACACCATACTATCCACACTAAGTCAAACCTCATATAAACTCAAGAAAACTCACACCTCACAACTATTAAAGCAAAAACATTAGTATATAATAAATATATTTGGTTCAAAAAATATTTCCTACATCCATGGGGAAAACATTGTATTTATTTCCATTCAATAAAAAGTTTATTAATTATAGTTTTAATTGATAAAATTATTAAATAGAATAATTACAAATATTAAGGAATCTATATTTCTATAAAAAAATATTGGTTAAAAATTATACATTTGAATCACACTCTGCATGGCCTCATCCATCCTTCTATAGTATATTTCATCCTATCATTCTAGTCACATCATCCTCTAAACCATATAGAGGTCCCCAATTTGGAATGGTAATTTCTAATCTGCAGTATCACTTTGATTTTGACTGCATGTCCAGGTGAATAACCCAATGGTTTTCATGCATTGATAATGTCTATCCACTATATCTGGAACACATTCCATGTATAGAACTATCATATGGCATCAATATCTGATTATTTTTCCCTTCAATGAAGAGATCGTTTGTCACTATTTAACACCCATAAACAATGGATTGTTCATCTAACACTATCTAGTTGAGTGTGTCTCGTGAACTGAAATAAGATTAAAAAAATTATAATTCACTACATTGAGACAATTTTATAACCCTCTATAAATTCTCTAAAACATTGGTCCAAAAGGAATATATTAACATTCTCAACCATAAAATTCATTTCTTCCAATATCCATTTATTCACCCAAGTGTCACTGAGCCATAATTCTAACTCTTAATTTCTTGGACCATCTACTTGGTGAGAATATTAGCCATATATTTTCATCCATCTATCTTTCACAACAATAAAAATGTTTCCTCAAACCATTTCAAGATGAAGTGATGTTTTAGATTTCTGTTTTTCATATGTGCGTAGAATACCAGATTCTAATCCATCTGAATTGTAGTTTAATTATCACAGAATAACAAACCACACTTCTAAAAGTATTCCAGGCTCATCCAAAATATTACATGCCCATATTAGATCCTTTATTTATTCTATTTCAGCTATATACTCAGATTATATTGTGTAACGAGTAACCACTCTTTACAGTCATTATATCCAAACGAACATAGTTCATCACAGGTAAACAGAAAACCGATAGTCCTCTTATGAATATATGATTCCCTACAAAAATTTCAATCAAAAAATATTGATATATTTTTTCCTTTATAAATAATAATTATATAGCTTCTTATCCCTTAAGATACCATATAATCAACTTAATATACACCCAATGTTCCCCTCATGTATTTGACATGAATTGTCTCATGTCTCCCAATATATATGAAATGCTTAGTTGAGTACATATCATGATGTACATAATGCATCCAAAATAAAATTAAAATATATGTTTTTCCATTCTTGAAACCTCATCTTCTATTTTTTGTGTGTTCTCCATGAACATTTTGATAGGTTAGGCCAAGGGATTCGAGACTTACTTAAATCCAAACATCAAAAACTTCTATATTATCATTCAAATGTAGTCCATTTGAGATAGTAACAATGCCTTATAACTCCTATATTTCTCAATATTCATCCCCAAATTCATTTTTTCTTATCCAATATAATTCATATCTATGTTCTAGAAAATTCTCACTTCATCTTATAAATCATATTATCATCTGTTACAGAAAATAATATGACATCCATATACAAGGGAAATATGATAAATATCACATCATCAAATAGATTTTGATTAAAATAATAATATGTGTTGCAATGTGTGATACCTTCTTCATCTATAACTGAATTTATCTTATAATTCCCCTATTATGGTACTTTCGTCAGACTAAAATGATTACTCATTAAATTAATATGTTTTGATTTTCCATGAAACATAGTTGATACATCAAATAAACCTTTTCCTATTTATCATTGTGATGGAAAGTAATATTTACATCTGTCTATTATATGTATATATCATCAATGAAAATCCTTCCTAAAAATATCTGGATGGAACCATACATAAATACTAGAGAAATAAATTATTACAAACCAATCCCTTCTTTTTTAAATCTATTCACCACATTCCTTTCCTTTAACTATATCATTATTTCATCTTTATACACCAATTGGAAAACCCATTTTTTCTCCAATGCTATTTTACCGTGAGTTAAGTCAATAAAATCTCATGATCTGTTGCATTCAAAAAAGAAAAAATATTCATTTACGTCTAACTCTAACTATATAGAGTCACTAAGAGTGGTTTCCACATTTGATCTTTCTTTTTCCCCATTTTTTCATAATTGAAAATACCATTCCATCTTTTTTCCTTTGAAATAGTTTTTTAATTTAGTTGGATATTTGTAATGAAACTTTCATTTTAGATTAGATGTGAATTTCCACTTCAAATTCAATAAATCCCAGAGTCTAGACATTTGGTACTCCAACACGATCCTCGTTAGACTTCATCTCTCTAGAGCATCTTCTACTAGTTTAACATCTAGACATCCAGTTGTTTCAGTTGTATTCGATGGAATTTTTTTATTTCTAGTACTCCAATGATGATTTATATGGATTTCATTAGTTGACTCCTTATTATAGTCCTCCTTCTAAATTATGTTCTCTTCCTTCCACAAAAACAACTCAATGATGAGAACTTCTTTACTTTTGATGACTTTTATATTTTCTTCATCCCATACATGGAATCTAATTTTTTAATTTTCATATCCCACCATGAAAAAAATCAAGTAATTTTCAATGATTTTATCAGGATATTTTTCATATAAATCAATATAAAAATCGTTTTCAAATACATTGACATGGATAAATTGTAATTTTTTAACAAACCATATTTTTTTCATCACCCCATTATCACAATGGAGGAGACAAACATCAATTAATGATTTATGCATCCATAATAACTATTTATTTTCAATTTTATTAATAAATTATAATGTGAACTATCATGATATATTCATTATATATTAACATTATGTTAATTTATTTTGATACACTATTATTCTGTGTTGTTTTAATCATGGATTTATTCATCTTTATCACCTTATTCTGATATAAGATCAGAATATTCAATCAATTTTACTCACCTAATCTATTAGATATTTCACATTTTAACATCTAATACATTATAATGAATGCCATGGGATTCAATTGTGTGAATTCTATAAAAAAATATATCTCTTTTTTTATGTAGAAGACTCATACTTTCCTTATTTTATAATTCATGAAAGACACATAGTGAAATGACTTTCCATTAGATCATATTGAGGAAAGTCCCCAAACATATGAGTAAAAAATATTTAACTTATAGAATTTGAGACTCTATAAATTAAATTTAATGGATACCTTCCTCTAATTCTAAATCACAGAAATCTGAAATATCATATTATCAATGTGATAAACCTTCAATATGGCAATCAATTTTATAAATTTTAAATTCTTCTTATATACATCTTCGAGCTAAAAATGCCAAAAATTATAAATTTTTCATATTAATCCTCTAAAAAGTACCACTCCTCAAAATATATAATCAGATATAGGGTATTATATATTGCCCCTTTAGTAACCACCATGGATCATCAGGTCACCAACCAGAATCCATCAATAAATATTTTAGTAAAGTATATCTCATTGATCTATCACATGAAAATTATATTCTTATATTGAAGGAAGATTTGTCTAAATTATACCAATTTTAATAAAATCCCGTTATTCATCTAAACATTAACATTTCTTTTCCAAAATAATAATTACTATTTCAATATAAAAAACTTTCATTAAGAATAATTATAATGATTAAGGCTAATTTAATAGTCTAATTCATCATAGGTTTGAATAAAATATCTAAATCACTATGAAAATGGTCCCATCATTCCTTTTATAGAAGATTCCAACAATTCATTCCAATAACAGTGACCTCCAAACCTTAAAGAGGTCATCTATTTGGAATATTGATTGTTGATCTACACTTGCCATCAGAATTTGACCACATGTCTCAGTGGACAACCCATAGTTACCCATGCATCGGAATATTTTATTCATGACATCAGTACCACCTTATTTGATACAAAATATTGGATGGTTTAATCATATGAGTAGTCTACCATAAGCAAATAATATTATTATATCACTATTTAAAAATCATGGCTAATGTATTATCCAGTTGACACCATCTAGTTCCACGCATCTAGAAAATTGAAACTGGCTTCATATCTCATCATATATATGTATGAGTATGTATATATGTTTTTTGTATATATGTATGTGTCTGTATGTGCATGTATATGTATTTATGTGTAGGTTAGTATGTTTATGTATGTGTATGCAAGTATGTATGTTTATATATGTATGTATGTGTACGTATATGTGTATGTGATTGTATGGTTTGTAAATGTATAGATGTGCGTGGATGTAAGTAAGTATTCATGTTAGTGTATTTAAATCTTTACACAATAATTATTTATTTGTGTTTAATTAGTAATTTATAATAATTCAGTTGTATTTAAGTATAATTTTTAATGTTTATTAATTTTTATTTAAATATATCTATTAAATTTTTATTTTTTTTTGTTGAGTTTTTTGTGATTAATATAATTTATTAACTTTTATTTTTTTCAATTTTTAATGATCTTTTTTATTTAATCATTTAATATTATTTATTCATTTTTAATACTTACTCAATTTCAATATTTTTGGATTTTATTTATTATTATTATTATTTTATAAGTTATTATTTATTAATTTTTATTATGTTTTTATATTTATAATTAATATTGATTCTATTTTATTTTAATATTTTTATTTTTAAATATTTAAATAACTATTTTTTATTCATTTTCAATTATTAATTTATTTTGATTAGGGGGTAGAGGATTGGGTGCTCTGCTATGGTGATTTTCATGGTGGTAAGGGTTTTTATTTTTCATTGCCATTCAACATTTTTTGGGTTTTTGTATTCTATTTTAGGGCGACTCTTTGGTTGTGACTCATCCTAATAAAAAATTAGCATGGATTTTAAGTGTATGTGTGATCTCTTGAGATGGTTTTTCTCTAGAAGAGAATGAAAAAATAATGTGTTTCATAATGTTGAAGGATCTTGATACCTAAATATACGTAAACCACTACTGGAAAACTAACCTTTACCAACGGTTTGGAACTGTTGGTATAAGCCTCCAAACCGTTGGTATAGCCTATACCAACGGTTTGGAAAACCGTAGCCAAGTAAGCCGTCGGGATAGGTCTATACCAACGGTTTTACAAATACCATTGGTATAAACCTATACCAATGGTTTTGGAAACCATTGGTATAGGTAATATGAAATCTATACCAACGGTAATGGAACTATTGGTATATAAATTCCAAAAGTAAAATATCCGCTGGGATTTGATCCCAGGACCCCTCGTTTATAATTGAACGACTCAACCACTAACCTAACATGACTTTTGTGATCATAATTACATAAATATATATATTTATTCTCATAAATATTTTAAATTTTGATTTATATAATGTTCTCGGTACGAAGGTCCGATAAAAAATGAAAGTACCTATACCAACGGTTGTTAAAACCGTTGGTATAGACCTATACCAACTGTTTTAACAACCGTTGGTATAGGTCTTTGGTTGTGATTTTCATTCTGTGAAGGATGTTGAATTTTGGCCCACTTTTCCCAACGGTTTGGCCAAACCGTTGGGATAGGTCTACCTTTCCCAACGGTTTGGCCAAACCGTTGGGAAAAGTGGTATATTTGGGGACACTTTTCCCAACGGTTTGTCCAAACCATTGGGAAAAGAGTCCAATTTGAGGGCCTTTCCCAACGGTTTGGCCAAACTGTTGGGATTGGTCTACCTTTCCCAACGGTTTGGCCAAACCGTTGGGAAAAGTGGCCAATTTGGGGGCCTTTCCCAATGGTTTGGCCAAACCGTTGGGAAAGGGGACCTATACCAACGGTTTTTGCAAACCGTTGGTATAGAAGCGTTGGGAAAGATCTAATTTCCAGTAGTGAACCCATTAAAATAATATAGTTCCATGTATCCAATTTAAGATGAGATTCGGAAATGAGCTTGGGAATGAATATCATCATTCTAAATTTTTTAGAGATTTAATTATTGTTAGGAATAGCATGAAGGGTTTAGCGACCAATGTCATTGTGAATCATAATTTAATTTATGAATAATTTGGTATGTGTAAGAATTAGATTATTTTGTGAGTGTTTCTTTCCAAGGGTGGAAAACCTGGTTATATGATGATTTTCTAAGTTATATTTTATTAATTTGGATTTTTATGAACAGTTAGTGAATCTAAATTGGGAGAGTATTTTATCATTATTTATTTTGTTTTTAATATTTTCAACAATGCTTAAATATTTTTGGTTTTCTTTATCTATAGCATTGTGTTTTTTGAGTCCATGAATGGTTAATAAATATTGAGCCTTATGATATGAATAATTTTTTTACACATGTCTGGATTTTTTTATATAATCATAATCGTGTATTATGGAAATTGTGAATCCTATATAATATAGCTAAATATATTAGAGTACAAATTATTCTTAATATAGAGACATAGAATATGGTGTTTTTTCACTTTAAAACAATACTTGTGGATGTATACCTTCGTTAGGTGATCATAAATGAGTTTGTTCATTCACATCATGATGAAGATTTTAATTTATATATTGTTCATGAAAAGCTTCATAATTACTTTGAGTAATGATATTCTATTTTCAATTTAATAGGGGGTGTAATAGGGTGATTGTTTATTAGAATTGTGGTTTGAATGGGAACATGAAATATTCATATCAACTATCTAAACCTCAGATGGGGTGAGTTAGTCTTTATGACAAGGATGCTCCTATTTTATGTGAGGTAAGAAAAGATTATTCTAATATTCAAGATTCATGGTTATATAAACCTTCTAGTTCTGGGGAATAAACTATTAGGCATTATTCTATGGGATATTGAAAACCAGAATGATTTGGTTCTAGGAGACAGTCCTTGAAACACATATGTGGGTAGGTTTCTATTTTTTTCCCAATGGATCATAATATTCTTAAGAATTTACCCTTGTCTTTTGAACCTAGAACATCAATTATGTCTCATATTCATGTTCGGTGTACTGATCTATTACCTTTTATTTAGGCATACCATGATCGATCATGGGATTACATTGTATTTGTTAATGATTTTGAGGATAGGTATCTCCGTGTAGGAATATCCTTTATGTATGATCTTTCATAGGTTATAAAGTATAAGAAGGCATCTATTGAATCATTCAATGGATAATTAGACATTAATATTGATGAAAAACTATAGTGGACAAGGAATTATGTCAAGAATATATATTTTTCACTAACAAAGATAAAGGAAAAAACCAAATTGGTGTATTTAAATTCACGTAATTCCATTATGTTTCATGTCATTAATTATCATCATCCTAGAGGATAACCCATTTTTATACCTCTTCCTTGACATTAATCAGCTTCAATATAGGTTATAAGAATGTGGATTGAGGATATTGGGCCTATGGTTTCTTCTCCCCACCCTGGTGGTGTTGATTTTATGATCATAGGATAATCTCATATTCTGGTGGATCAAGTTATGTGTGAACCAACTGTAGCTTGCAATTCAGAGATATTTGTTGATGGACCCCAGTTTGGGAATATAATCCCGATTAAATATGATGATAATCTAATATCAATGATTATTAGGAAGGATCATACAGAATCAGATATTTTTGTATTTGTGAAAGTATCACTCCAATATTCTTATGTATGGTCTTGAGGAGTAACCTTTGATTACACAATAGAGGATTCTAGTGCTAGTTGTGGCTATTTGGGTCACTTCAAAATTGTTGTCTAACCCAATTTCAAAGAATGTGTTTTTATTGAGCACTGACACTCCTACACATGATAACAAGACCATGTAAGGTTAAAGAGAGTCATGTTTCTAAATCCCCCTAATGATGTAGGAGTTTATAGAAGGATTTTTCAATAAATAAATTTGATATCCTTACAAGGGGTAAATTTATATTAATAAATGATACTTCTGGATTCTCTCCTATGATAGTGTTCAATGATGTCAGTGCTGTCAAATATGGAAAATCATGTAGGTTCCCATACTCAAAGGGGAGCAGGAATATTCACTCGTAAAACAATTTTAATTTCCTCTGTTTAAAATAATTAATGAGGGAGGGGAAGTTAGTTCTAATAACACTGAAATGGTCGATGTGAATGTTATTTGTTATGATGAACCTTTAGGTGATTAAGGTGGGTCGTGGTAGCATGCTAAGACATTGATGATGAGACAACATCCTCATGTCCATGGTAGATGATCCCCTCATCATAAAAATAGTACTTGATTTCAAGTAGTTAAACTAATTTGTTCATGTATTATTACTTCTATTAAGGTAAAATTATTCTATGGTTGTCCGTCATATAGTTAATATTATTCTTTTCATTAGTAATGGGTCCTCCAAGCCTCGACTCTTTTCTTATTAATTAGAATTTTTTCCAAATATTTTTTATTTAAAAGAAAATATTGATATGAATTCAGTTTTTCTTAATATTTATTCATTTTTTATATTTTCTAATTTAAATAATTTATATTATTTATTAATTTTTAATAGTTATTCATTAAGTATTATTGTAATCTATTCATTTTGAAAGTATTATCTAGGAACACTTATTTATTAACAGTCATTTTTTAGTAAGTTTATAATTTATATAATTAGTATTTATTAATTTTCAATGTTTATTCACTTTTATTCTAATATTTATTATTTAAATATCTATATAATTATTATTTATTCATCTATAATTTTTTATTTATTTTAATCTTTAATTTAAATATAATGTTTGTGTTTTATGTATTTTATTAAAAATATTTATTTATTATTAATGTTTTATAATTTGTCTAATTAATGTAATTTAATAAATATTTTTATGTTTTTTTTATTTTTATTATTTGTTCGTTAATATTCATTCATTTTAAAATATTTATTAATTTTTAATATTTACTTTTTATATTATTTTTAAACACATATATTTTAGATATTCATTTTTCAAATAATAGTTATTAATATTTAATATTGTTAATATGTTTGAAATTTATATAATTAATATTTGTTTATTTTTATATAAATATTTTAGAATTTTAATTCTAATAAAATTATTAATTAGTAATCTTTTATTTATATTAAATCTTTTTTACATGACTATATTTTACAATATTTTTTTAATTTATGTAATTAATATATTCCATTCTAGATATTTATTGTAATTAATATATATACTAATTTTTATTTAAACATTATTTATTCATTTTTATTCAATTTTATTTATATAATTATTCATTTGTTTTTTAAGAGACGATCCATTATGTATCATTTTTCTCTAACTGCTAGTTTCTGAACTGATAATGTTATTGTTGATAATTATGCTTTTATTAATGCTTTCTTAGCACTAATTAACGCATCATTAATGAGTGCTAATCCATTTAGAAATGATAAAATTCAATTTTATCAATTATTTCGGGGCATTGGGGATAAAAGGATTCCACTATTTTATAATAACCCAAACAAAGAATGCTAATCCACCTTACAATGTTCAATTTATCTGGGAATAAAAACCTTGTAGCAACCAAACTCAAATTTTTTATTGAATCGTCCCTTAAAAACAAATGTGTATTATCCATTACTTGTTCTTATGGATTACTCAACCAATATTTCATGATTTTTTCATAATTGTTTTCATTGTTCTCCTCATTTTTATCTTTGAACACTATCTATGTAGATGTTCATCTATTAATGAATGTTTTCATTATTTTTCCAAATTCTTTTATAGAAATCAACCACTAAGGTATTCTCTATTAATATGTACCTAGTTTTTTGTGTTTCTTTTTATTTTAATGTCATACTGATACCCAATAATATTTATCTTTTATTTTCATTTCTATTTTTTATATGTATTTTATAAAATAAATAATAAAATAACATCATTGTAACAAATAAATGGTAAAATAAATAATAATATTCCTAAAATAATAGTTATCTATAAATGGATAATCATTAAAATTATCCATTTCCCTCATCCTTGGGACTAATTTGGTAGACGTTTAGTTAATTTTTTGGTGTGAATTGTGTTTTCAATATGATGAAGTTTTTGAGAGTAATGAAATTAAATTATGAGTGTAAATATCATTACTCTATAAAATTCTCAAATAGAGTTAAATTTTAACACTAATAATCATAAAAATTGTTTTAAAAGATCCATTATTTTACCACTCATATAAATAAATTCAAATTCAAATTTTTCATCCTTCTAAGTTAATTAAAAAAATGAAAGAAAATAAGGTTCAAATTTTTTGAGACTATCAAAATATAATCATATCTAAACAAATAACAAAAAAATCATGGTAACTGAAAAATATTTAATTTAGGGGTTAGGGAACATATTTTTATTAAAACATCTAGAACACTTAATTTAAATGTTTTTAGCTTAAATTACCCTCGATGTGTTACTTAATATGGGGTTTTAAAGACTCTTCCTAATATAGATTTAAAAATAACTTTGATTTCTACTCATCAAGAAAATTAGACCTCATTTCTCTCTTTGATAGAATAATTAGTCATCCTCTAGGGTATATCCATAAATTTAAGTGTTTTAATGAATTTAATGTTTAGTCCTTAATAAATTTTAACCTAAGGTCAATATTATTACAACATCCTCAACGTTTGAAAAAATATATTAAATGATGATCTGTAGTTGTAACCCTATATTCTTGAGTAACACATCATTATGTTTTATAATTTATTCTTTATCATTGATCCTATAATCGGTGGATTAATTGGAATTTATCAATGTCTATTATAATGACAAATTTTTTTTGTTGTTATTGTTATTTCTTCTCATAATATTCATGGAAAAATTTAATTTTACAAAATTATAATATTCATTTTATGTAATTATTTTTTTCAATAATTTAATTTCTAGTGAACAACTTTGTGGTCTCCAATTGTTTTTTATCTAACAATGACTTTTTAGTTCAAATATATCTTATACAGACTTATTTATAGCATGTATTCTCATATTATTTTAACCAATATTACTATGATTTTTTTATATAAAACATTTTATTTTTCTTTCAAATCCAGAAATAATTTTTAATATATTTTATTTTAAATATGAAACTATTTTTTGCACAACCCTCTCATCAAGAAAATTTCATCTTTAAATATTATAATGAAAGATTATTTATTTAATAACATCAATTAATTTACCATAAATTGATATAAACTATATATATTTTTCAATGTTTTATAAAATATTGGATTTATATTTACTCTTTTATAAAATTTATATATTTATATATTTTATTATTTATAATTATATTTGTTATGATTATATTTTAAATGATTCATAGATGAAAAAAATACAATGAATTTATATTATGTATGAAAGAAACCCTTTGGAAAACCCATGTCATTATATATGACAGTTACATAGAGACCTTCCTCTATCATAGCACTACATAAGGGTAAAATTAGATTACCTTTATTTGGGCCCTTTATTTAGTGTTGTGAATGGTTAAACTAGAAGTTCATATACACAGGTCTTGTTTCCTACTCAATATAAGTGTATGTGTGAGTTTTCCATTATGTGAGACCCACCTTTTCTAAGCAATGTTACTACTTTTCAAATAAAACAATAGTTTTCTTCTTCATATCATTAATAAATTAATTGTTTTATGGAAAAATGTAATTTTGAGATAAAATTAAATGGAGATAATTTTATATTGATTTGTTTAAATATGATACATATTTATTTTCATAGTATCCTTATTTACCAAAATATTAATAAAATATTAATAAATTATATATTTTAAATTTTAATACAAATAATGAGAACATATCCTTGACTTGTGTGATTATGGGATAAAATTGGTTATATGTGGGATTTAATCCTTATTGGAATTAATAAGTATTATCATTAATATATTTCAATGATTCTTATTAGAAAATATTAGTGAATAACTATCTGATATTTTAAAACTAGAGAAATCCCTTGTTCACATTTTTTTGTTTCTCTCCAACCTATTCAATATTAGCCAATCCTTACTATTTTGATGTAACCATCATAATCAAATTGATCCTATTTTTCTAATAATTAAGACAAGAATTTATATTTTTATTCCATGGATTGAGTGTTGTGAAATTATCAATAGTATTTCTAGGTATGGGATTAAAGGATCTTAATTTTGTTGTGAAAACTATGATTTTATAATTATTTTAATTCCATGGGTAATTATTATCAATTAACTTATGAATCATAATCAAGGAACAATACAACATATTCCCCATTTGATTTACACTATCAATCTCTAATAAAAAATGTCTTATACTTCCCTCCCTTCTTTACCAACTATTAAATAACCAAGAAAAGTATGATATGGGTTGAACTACAATGTACTAATCAAAACATCCTATAGTGTCTAAAATACTAGTTTGGAATCAATCAACATCCACATATCACATGGAAAGAACTCATAATCATCTATATATAACATAACAACGTCACATCACATATCTATCACCACATTCCTAGGGTGGTAAGATATCATTAACATTAGGGGAATCTTTCTTGTGACCTCTTTATTCAATGTATTACCCTCACCATGTACAATAATTACCAACCACGCTCTTCAACTAGGTAGGTAGGGCTATAGTCTGGCCCATATTATACTTGTCTAGGTTATGTGATGGAGTATACGAAAGGAATTATATTAAATGTGTCTTAAATTTTGGAATTAGTATAGAAAATTAGTATGGAAATAGTTGAATTTCGCCTTGATTATATTACTTTATTTTTTATTTTACTACTTATATACAATAATCGGTTAGTGGGACTTAGTAAGGCTAAGAATGATTATTCTACCTAGTAGGTGTTTTTTTGTTCTACTAAACACTCAATAAATAATTAGTATGTTTTTATCTCATTTTCATGAGAGGTCCTGAGGAGGATCCTACTGATTAAAAATTTTATGTTAACCCCTATCTATATAAACAGGTTTTTTGTTATTAGGCGGGATTCAATGACTAAGATAGAGGTTACTAGCTTAGGGTTTGGAGTTTCTAATGAGTTTCTTCCCTAGGATTCCATTCACACTATTTTAAAGTGAAATTTATTTATATAAAATGATAAATGGATGGTATGATGGTTATTTCATATTTATGATATATTGTTGATTGATGGATATCATGTACCTTCCTTTAATTGTTTAGTGCAATTCTTCCCATCAGTATATTTTATACTCACTTTTCTATTATCCCACAAATGGCCTACTAAAAATAATCTTAAGGGGTCACACATATATTAATTTCCAACCATTTAAGGGTTTAAAGTAGTGTTGTTTCAAGAAATAATAGTATCAATGCATTTAGTTAAGTGATAAGACGGACACTAGAGATAAGAATAGGTGTGGATTGTATATGTTGGTGGGGAAACAATGTCAGTTGAACCAATCATGTGATGTAGTAAAGGGACACCTGGTAATATAAATGATTTTAATATCCCCATATGATCTTATATAAGGACCTTAAACCTTTTAAACCAACAAATAATGTTAAGTCACCTTGTAGGGTGGAGACAAACGAGAGGTGCATGAATAAGTTTTTTTCAGTTATGATTTATCATTGAGTGATTATAAGGGAATAAAATTGATTTAAAATAATTAAATCTAATTTATTTACATGATACTAGTCTTAGGAATATTCCTAATATCTTTTAGATATGTTGATTTTCCCTTTTTTGTATGTGGTTTCGATGAGTGAGGGCTTGCAGGCAGACTGGATTAATCATCAAGGATAAACTAAATTATGGAGGATGGAATGTAGTGGAGGATATAATGTTTATTTTAGTACCAGAGTATGGTGAATTATGAATGGAGTATCTTTGATTTTGTAATTGAGAATTAGAAAGAGGATATGGATGTTTCATCAAGTTTGATCCACTATGGGGCTACGTATTGGGTTATGAAGCTGGTTAGTTAGATGATAGGTATATCCCATTAATGGTATATTCAATGTATTAGGGATTTGAATGAGACAAATGTTTCATGTGTTTATTTTTATAAAGTATTTTGTTCTCATTTTTTATCATCAATGAAGAGTGTAATAATGTAGAATATGTTTTTATCCCCTCATAAAAGGATTATGAGCATGAATGAGCTCAAGACCAGGTTCAAGGGTTTTGTTCATTTATCCCTCAATGTTTTTATGAAGAGTCTAGAGTGTGGTTTATTAAGGAGGCATTGTGTCCCGCTATCATATATATAGCTTATCTATTTACATTACCCATGTATTTGGAGGTGACATTGAAAGTTTATGTTGTTGAACAGATGGAACACTAGGGAGGGTTAACATAAGAAAGAGGACCATAGAAATTTTTGCGGAGAAGAGATTTGGTTAGTGGATCTCAGATATCAGGGAAGTCAAAGATTCATCAATATTGGAGTCAATCACAATATTTTTTTCCACATTCATTTATACCCATCAGTTCCTGAGAATCTATTGAAAGTTATCTGATGGTGTGTTATTTTTTTGGATGTCAAAGTAATTAAAAACATCTGTCCTTGGCCATTCAAAGGGGTCAGTATGGCATGGTTTGTCATGTAACCAATTAGATGTGGTATAATTTGTTACCTTTGAGATCATTTCCACTTGAAACGAAAATAAATAATCTTAAATAATTTTGAAAATTCTTACACCCCTCCTTGGAGTGTTAAATCTCGTGAAGGTTATCCTAACGTTGTCCCCCCATCCTTAGGGACCAAGAACATATTGAATCTTTAGAGTTTTTCACCAGTAGTGTGGTAGAGGAGATGGGTGTGGAAAATTTCACATTGTAGAGGTTCCTTTCTTGAGACACTATGCATCATTAGAGAAATATTCAGCTTATTGTAGATGATAACCTTTACTTTATTTTATTTTGAACCTTCATACTCATTTATTGGACTATAATTTCTCAACACTTTGTGACTAAAGGTAAAGGGGATCTATATTCCCCTACTATTGACTACACTAGACATATGTTTTAGATTCATGCTTGTTGTTTTCCAGATTATTAACTAATATTGTGATAAATTTATCCAGTTCGATATTTCTTAATAATATAGAAATTTCAATAAAATTTATTCCTTATAATATATTGATTATCTTCCATTAATATTGTTATAAATTAATTCTATAAGAGATTAACGTTCTTTGATATAGAGGTCCAGTGGGTGTTGTTCAATGGTAATTGGGATTTTCAAATAAGATGTTTTCTTGTTGACTAACATTTATCATAGTTAAAGGATTCATCATTAGGATGGGTAGAGGTGTAGAAAATAGAGGTTTAATGATTTGCAAGGAATATCTTGATGAGATTAGGTACAATGTTTTGATGACCCCCCCCCCTCATCATGATATCATGTTCGAGATAGAATTGCAACGTGGTTCTTCTTAAATTTTGAGGTATCCTTATTAGATAACACCTTCTGAGTTATTTTTGATAAGTATTTAAATTATCAATTTTATATAGAAAGGTTTTATTTTCCATAATATGTTATCATGGGGTTATTCTCTATGAATTAAAATGGTGGTATGATGGTTTTCATATAGTACTAGAGGTTTAATTAGGTAAGGGATAAGGACCAATACCCTCGTCCAATGGTAAATTTTTTTTTATGAAAAGTTGAAGGGATCCAATTAGTTTTTGAAAACTAGTTTGTGGGTCATGTATCATCAGATGACATTAAAGGAGGAGGATATACCACTGACTAATTTTCAGAGTTCATATGGGCATTTTGTGTTCCTGGTATTTCTATCCAGTGTAAGGAATACCCTGAAAATTTTTCAGAGACAAATATTCTGCATTACCCATGAGTACATAGATTGGTTGTTGGATTTATTAATAAAAAACAACCTCATATAATAAAATCTAGAGGAACACATTGGGAACCAATAAGTTATTTTCTTGGATATTTTACATAATCAACTCTATAGAAAATTTACCAAGTGATTGTTTTGGATATGAGAGGTGAAATTCCTTAGTTAGGTTGTGTCTCACTAGGAAGAATTAGTGGACACGTAAAAAGATAACATGGTTTTGTCTTGGTTATACCTAACAATGTGGACGAGGATTGCAGTTTTTTAAGGATTTGATTAAATTTACTATAGTTTTTTATTTGATTTATCTCTGATAACAGCCATTTCCACATCTACAACCAGGGGGTCCTAGCACATCTGTTGGACTGGTCAGTTTTATGGGGTATTTGAATACTAAAAATAGAAGGTTTTTAATTTCCAAATGGTCCAGTTTTTAGAGATAAAAGTGATTTTTGAGTCCTTTTATACTAAAGTTTATCTCATTCTATGTTAAATATTAATAAATTACTAGGTTCTTATATCTTATGTAATAGTAAAATTAAGAAGAAAATAAGAGGGAGTGAATTTCCATCATTATTTTTAAAGAAGATAAAACAAAATTAAAAGTGATTATCAGGAAAGAAATAAATTTACGAATGAAAAAATCAATGTAAATTGAGAAAAATGGAATATAAATTTTCTAAATTTAAAGGGAACACTATTATAAAGGATTCGTACAATATCTTAATAATTATTTCTTAATTATTATCCCCTCAATAATTATTGAGATGGTTATATTTTACCTTTGTTTTAAATTGAAATCATAAACAAAAGATGAAAAGTGAATTTCTTATTTTTAAGAGAAACTAGGAACTAAATAAAAACGTTGATTTTCAAGAAAACAATAATCAAATAACACTAACTTTAATCATAGTGATAACCAAAATATGAATATAATGAATATATAGTGTTTTTTACAATCCTTTTATAAATTAATCCACACTGTCAATATGATATTATAAATATTAAAGATGGATATATAGAGATAGATAATATAACAGGATCCATTAATAATTATAATAAAGGATAAATTAGATTTAGAATAAGATCCATGAAATAATTGAAGAAGATAAAGCCTAATTTCATTTAATGATTAGAAATAAAAGTGACTTGAAGAAGTCTATCATGGATTGATCAATAATTTTTTAGTCGAAATAGTTTTTTTAGATGTCATTGGATGAGATAAAATCCTCCAATGATGTGTATTTCTATCCCACATATGTTATAGTTGAACCTATGTATGAGTCATTCCTTTAGGGACATGAATTAAATCATTTAGACCAGTAAATTAATATTTAATGGTTATTCAGGATCAAAACTCCATGAGGAATGGATATATTTCTAGACCATGGTGGTGGTCATTGTGGAATAGGGATTTAAACTATGGTGTATGATATTCATAGATAAATACTATGATTCTCTAGTTTTTTACATAGCTATCGAATTTTCCTTAACGAGCGTAATTGATTAAACATTCATAGAAGCTCTAGAGAAAGTTTATTAAACTTGTAGAAAGGAGTTACTCAACATTACATGATATGATATTTTATTATGGTTGTGATTAATTGATATCATTTTGATCATCCGAAATAAATTTAGATGATTTTTTCCTAAAATATGGTCCCTTTTAAACCAAGGTACCAATTTAATAAGCATTTCAAACATGGTGTAAATGGTTAAGTTTCAATGATGTCGTGATAATAAATTACTTTAATAAAAATGTTGTAAATTAATTTAGTTGCTATGACCGTAAAAAAATTATAGGTTCAAAAATATCTCCCATTTTGATGATAAAAAATAATTATTTAAGATTAAAATAAAATATTACATATACAAAGGAAGTGAAGAATAATGAGGAAATAATAATATGAAAAGATATAAAATATAAAATAAACATCATTATCCATGAAAGCATATGTATCCCAATTGAATCAATATCCTTCTATTCTATTTTACCAATTACATTTATAAAAGTTATATTCTTCCATTTTTTTGATTGAATCATTTATCCTCACTGTAAAATATTATTCTTTAAACCCATTGAACATAAATATAAACTATTTTCAAACTAAAATAATATATTAAAAGTAAAAACATATTAAAGGTGAGATAAGAAAAATAATTTCATGCATTTCCTTTATATCACCCATTAAAAAAATTAAAACACTCTAAACCCAAGGATTTGTGAATATATCAACTAATTAAATATATTTGATAATATTTTATAAAATTAAATATCTATTTTGAAAGTGGTCTCTCAAAAAATTATATTGAATATAAAAGTTCTTCGTGTTTATATGTTAAATATGATTTCTAGAGATTCTTATGGCACATGAACTATCAAATTTTATTGGAACATTAAGATATTTTAGCCTAAAATCTAATAGTGTTTGTTTAATCCATAAAATTATGGTTAAAATAATACCTATTGATATATATTACACTACATTTGTATAAAAATATATTGAATGTTTCATTTTACTACTCCAAGAGATTGTAGAATGCCTAAGAAAGTGACAAGTCCAACATGTTCTTTTCCTATATAGTTATCATTTTCCAAAATTGTTATTGGAAAGACATTAAAGAAAAAAAATACTTTCATTAGGATATAAAAATCCATTTTTTTTGAACCATTTTAAAAAATGAAAAAATCCTTTTACGATATTTTAAATTTTATTAAATTTGATTGGATTGAAAACAATCACAAAGACAAACACTAAACATAATGTCTAATTTGGTCACAGTATGGTAAATAATACTCACAATAATAGTTCTAAAAAGATCATTTTCATCCAATTTTCATGATTTATATAATGTTATATAACATGAATTACTGATATGACTATTAATATAAATAGTTTAATCTATACAGAAACACATTACATGATCATTAGTGTATTGTTCGGGCTTAGAAAAGTGTCATCACTTATATGAGATATTTAAAAACCAATGTATTATTTTCACTCACCCATAAAACTCATATCAAAATAATTTATCATTAGATTTAAAAATTATTTACAATGTTATTCACTAGTTCATTAAAAAATTACTTCAGTTATATATATTTTAATCATTAAAATACTTTTATAATAACTTCTTAAAAATAATTTTGTATTTTATTTTCACATTTTAAAATTTTTTGAAAAAATTAAACTTTTTAACATTTAATACAAATTATAAGGTTATTATTTTAAACCATATAAATACTTAGTTAACATAATAACATAATTTTAAATTTTTTAGTTTTTAAAATAGGGTGTTTGTTCCTCAAAATAGATTTCAGTAATGAAACATTTTTAAAAAGTACCATTAAACTCTATTTAAAAAAGTTTGAAATTTTGATGTGTGGTGAATGCTGATAATATTCTTATGGATTCCATACAATTAATAGTAGTGAAGGTTTAATCATAATCAATTCATTGTTATTTATTATATTATTTGTATATAATTCTTTCTTTTTAATTTTTGATGATCCCTTTCCCATTTAAAATATTTACAAACACCAATTTTGTACCAAAATTGGGATGATAATTAAGTCTTCCAACAAGATTTGGAAAATTATTCAATTGAAATTATTGTATCTATATTTTCATATCAGAAAACAAATTTTCACCATTAAAAGAATACTCATTGCGTTTAGGTTATATAAAATAAATAGAACAAAAATTCACAAGATCATTTAGGACAAAATATCTAGCATGAGTACCAGCTTGTAAATCACATACAATATTTTCCATGGGTTAGGATTTCAATTTTATCCAAGATTTAATTAATAAATAAGAAAAATATTTAAATTTTATAGGATCATCTGGATATTAAAAATAATTTAAATAATATTTTTCATGGTTTTCTGCAATGTCTTAAAAATGGGATTAAGGTTTATGATGAGTTTCCAGAAATTTGGAATGAATGGATTATTTAATTATTTTGTTGTTTTATTAAAGGGTTGATAGAATTTATTTGAGTTATAGTACATAAGAAATATTTCTTAATCACATTTGGACCAATGTTCCCTATGTTTTCTTTATAGTTAATAACATAAAATTTACATGTATATAATTTGAAAAATAAAACAATCAAAATTTTATTTTCTCAAGCTTGATAAATGTTATTTTTGATAAAGGGTCTTATGAGAACATGATTATTGGTATAACAATAATTATTGAATGAATTGATCCAAAGTTATTGTTTGTGTTTGAAAATTTTCAATGGGGTCTTGATATTTCATAAATATTGTGATTTTGTCTTTCAAAAACATTGTTTATTGAGGTGTTCTATGAGAATAAAAAGTATGATTATAACATTTTTATGAAAAAACATCATCAAATTATTTTCATAACCCCCCCCCCCCTATGATCACATTTATTTTAAATTATTTTATTTCATTTTTTATTTTTGATCATCTTAGTAATTCTCAAGAATAATTTAAAATCCTCATTTGTGTGTTATAATAAAAAATCTCAAGTGAATATTGTATAAAAATGAAGACTCACAATGTAATATGATTTACCTCTAATAATTTCAAATAAAAATAGTCCAAAGAGATCCAGTAGGTAAAGTTAAATTGATTTATATTAAGATATATATTATTTAAGAATAAATGAATATTTTGGTTTCTTATTGATTTGTAAAGGTTCAAAAACAACAATATCTTTGAAATTAAATTTTAATAAATAATATATTATATGTTGTCGATTGAGGTTAACGAGTGTGTGTATGTGTGATGTAGTGAGATATGAATCTATGAAAAATCCTTAATTCACTGTCTAAAATTCTAAAACATTTAATATTTTGATAAGAATGATATTTTTGGTCGATAATATAAACTTTTCTTAAAAAGTGGTAAAAAGCATTTCCATTTGAAATTTAAAACATTTAAAAAATAATATGTAAAATATATTTTAAAAAAAATTCACACCTTTGTATAATTATTTGAAATTTTTTTTAACATATAAACAAATAAAACAAATTTTATAAATTTCTAATTGTGGAAATCGATTATACCTATATCAATGAATTTACTTCATGATTTTTCATCGAAATTAATATATCACCCATCAATGTTTTCATGGTTATTAAATAAAAATGGGTCACCTCACATGTTTTTTTAGAATCTAAAATACATCGACCACCTATAATTTTTTGGATAAACTCTTTATACATCATTCCAATAATATTTATAATTTAATCTTTTAGTACCAAAATTTTGTGTCCAATAATGTTATCATAGATGGATTTTCAAACTCATATTTTTTAATAATATTTTTCAGATGATATATTGGAAAAAATATAGATACTTTTCATTCTAACATATCATTAAATTTTTAATTACATTTAGTTGATCATTTAATTTAATAAATAATTAATTTTTTTATTATGACTTAATCATACTACATGATAATTTGAGAATAATTATTTTATTTCTCTTAGTGAAATGATATCACATATATAAATTTTTTTCAAATTTTTCATAATAATTTTTTATATCCTTATATATTTTATTATTGGAATAAAAAAAGGAAGGAAAAAAAGAAGTTAGAAGAAGATTAGTTTGAGTTTACTTCATTATTAACCACTACATCACCGATGAGATGCCTATTTGTTTTATCATATAACATTATATAGGTGAGGTAATAATTTAATTCACTCCATGCTAAATGTTTTAAGACCTTCTTGGTTTTATAATTCATCTAATTTTTTAATTTTTTGATAAATAGGTATTGCATCAATATGTGTCCATTTTTTGAGTTGGAACGATGATACATACTATTAACACTGTTCATCCTCATTTTTTTGAATAATAGTATGATTTCATTATTTTTAATAATTTGTTCATCTTCTTATATTAATGACTAATTTTCATCACTATCATAATAGTTTTCATTGATTTCCTTAAAATTAATCTTATTTTTATCCTCGAATTTTGAATCATCTTTATCATCTTGTCTCTTAATTGTGAACTTGTAAGTCATGATTTATCTAATTATCACATTGAATAGTTTTTTTCATTTTGATTAATAGATTTACTAAACATTAGGTGTCTTATTCCATATTAAAACTCAAATAATATTATTGACTAAATATTTTTCAATAAGAGTTTCACCATGATACATTTAACTATTTCTTATTTTAGTAAATTACATAACCATTTCTATAATAGATTTTTTAGGATACAAACTAATACATTCAAAACGTTTCATAAAAATACCATGTATATTATAATTTAATTTATTTGTTTCTTTATGAGTATCATATAATAGTTTATAGATTTCATGATCTATTTTGAATATTGAATTATGATTAAACTAATTTTGGTCTAAACCATAATGTGGGGAATTTATATCTTTAACATCTTATTCCAAATATGTAATACCATTGGAAGTAAATATTTAATATGTTCCACTAGTAGTAATATAACCATGTATAAAAATTATACATACAAGATAACCAATAGATCTAAGAAAGTGTAACATATTTTTCTTCAAAAAAATATTGTTTGAATTATCAAAATAAGGGGAATTCCCCAAATATATCCCATCAGAAGTAATATGGGTATTTTAAAAATATAGGATCTTATATAAAGATCTAATATTGAAATTTTTTAAGATATTATGATATATTTTTTTAAATGATTTTTTGAGAAAGTAATAAAGTTATCATTTGATAGTAAATATAGGTCAGTGTAAGATTACAAGAGGAGAGTGAGTTTCTTTCAAATTATTTTATTACGATTTTATAAAATAAAATATATTATCTTGTAAGAAATAGAACAAAGATTGAAAAAATATATCTATCATGAGTGTAGTATAATTAAAACCTTAAGAAAAAAAATAAATTTTTAAAATTAAAAAGAAAAACGTTGATAATGTAGTTCTAAAATAGATCAAGACTGAGCCCCTGAATCTCCTCCCCTCAAAAATGATTAAGGGGGTTATATTTCTCACATGGGTTTAATAAATACCAAGAACCCAATAAGAATAAAAGAATCACATTATTTTAATCGAAACTAATATCCAAATAAGACCCTTGGTTTTAATGGATACCAACAACCAAAAAACCCTCAATTTAGTGGTAGTTATTTTTTAAAGAAATAGATGAATAAGGTAAAGGTCTATTTTTAAAATTCCTTTACAAAAAACTAAACAATATATATAATATATAAAGACTATTAAATATAAAGATAGAGTGGTAGATAATGTGGAATATGAGGACTTAAAAATTACAAAAGGTGAGTAATGAGTTTAAATGGAATAGGCCAGATAGAATTGAAGAAGATGAATCTTGATTGCCTTTGAACATAGAAAATAAATGTTCACATGAAAAATATCATCATGGATAAATCAAGAATAATTTAGTAGTAATATTTTTTAAATATGTAGTTAGTTGACATATATGAATCCCTTTATGTTTATTTGTATCCTTAATAAGTTTTGGAGGGACCTTTAGTTATGTTAAGATTTTAATGACCCAAATCAATATTTTGAAACAAATAAATTAATGATAATTTACTATTATGGATCCAAGCTTCTTGTGGCATGGAAAATATTTTATTCATAGAGGAGGTCTTTGTGGTGTTGGTATTCATACTATGGTGTTATATATTCTTGGATAAATCATTAGGATTTATTGATTTTTAGGTCAATATGACAATACACTTAGGTTTTGTTTTAGATGTATCATACATAGAAGATCTACAGTGTAAAATCCGCATTAAATTATGGCCTTACTTGAGCCTATAGGATCTGAGGTTTGACTTTGAGTTTTATTATAAAAATAGTTACATGATATTTGAAAATTTATTTGAATCGAGATATAATATAGTGTAGTCCTTATTATTGTTCCATGGTTCCCGTTTCACATACTTTTGTTGTGTGGTGTAGAGGGTTGCAGTGTTGTGATTTTGTAATGCTAATTAACATAAATATAATGTTTTTAAATACAGTTAGTGATTTTAATTATAAAAAAAAGTTAGAGGTCTAAAATTATGTTCCTAGGAATTCATTCCTCCGTGAATGTAAAAATGTCAAACAGGATCCCAAGTTGAAATAAGTGTCATTTTATATAAATCTATAGAGATACGACCTCAATAGTGATCATTTTATAGTCTTCAAAAATCATAAGAGCCTGGTATATACATTCACTTACTAGGGTATATATTTTAGATAGTATAGGTGAATGAGATTTATACAGGATTATTAATTTTAGAAAATATATACTTTATGTAAATGTAATTTAGTTATAGATTTTATTAGCATGATGTTTCAATGAGATTTTTCTTTGGAGCCTGGTCTCGGATGACCTTCGGCTTCAGATGTGTTCCGGTGCAGCTCGACAACTACTCCGACGTGATTCAGAGTGGGAGGGTTCTAATATTCTTTTCTTGTTTCAATTTTTTTGCTCTGGTAGTGCTCTTGCGGTGGTGGCGTTGTGGGAGGGGCCCCCGTGCCCCCCATTGGTTCCTTATGCATCCTATGGGTCAACCGATCTGGATGTCTGGTGGGGTTATTTTGGGGGTTTGGTTCTATTTAGCTTCCTCCCAGAGAGGCGTTGTTTGCTCTAACCTGCTCAGTACCCCTCATCGACGATAATCCATCAATATGGTGTTGGATCTTCCCGTCCTGGGTGACGAAGATTTAGGTCCATTCTCCTTCATTTTTCCATCTTTGTGGGTTGCTGCAGATGTATTCAAAGAATGCATTACGGTTGAGATGAAGATACTCTTGTTTCGGTTACAGCAGTGATTTTTGTGGGAGAGTTCGATTTGGATCCACCCTTTGGTGTGTCTTCTATTTTCTTCTGGTGTTTTGGATTTGGGAGATTTCAGGATCCCAGTTTTGATGGCTTCTATGATTGATGCTTTTGGTGGAAGCTTTTTGTTCGATCCTGGAGGTGGGATGCTAGTGTAGCAGGACTCAATCACTTGGAACATGCCCATAGGAGGATTCAGATTTGGCATCTCATCATTGTAGTGCTTTTCTAATTTGGTTGTTTAATAGGGTATGATGTCGTCAGATCGGGGATGTGCTTTGACACATGACACTTTCTTGCCAATTTTCATCGCAATGTTGGAGTGCTTCAACTTATTTTATGCTACGGAAGGGTCTGCTCTAGCTTTATAGTTTGGTTCTCACTCTTTTTACCTTCAGTTGTGATTGTCTATATCAATGAAGTCCTTTCAATTCTCCCCCCTTCTTCTCTTAAATAGGGACTTTATCAATAATAAAAATATTTGAAGCCCTTTGGGCTGTTGGATGGTAACTGAATTTAAAGGATTAGAATGAATTTGTATCAGATGGAAAAAATATGGGTGATGACTAAGAATGGGTTTTCATTGAATATGCATTATAAATGATACAATTATGAATATTATAAATGATAGTGAGAAATATTGAATATCCATATTATTGTCTTATGAGTGACTATTATAGAATTATATTTTTATATGATTTTATATAGTGGCCTATAGTTTTTATATATAATGTCAGATAAATATTAAATATATAAAAATCAGATCAATGCTATAACTGTAAAGGATTAGTGTCTATGGTGAATAATTACATAAAAATATTATTTACATACATTCTTCATCATCGGTCATATTTTTCTTCTCAAATTTTACCCCTCTTGACATACCAACATAAAAAATTTCTTTCAACTAGGAGAATGTAAACAATATAAAGGGTGAGCTTAGATTCTAAATATGGATAAACATGGGATATATCAATTAATCATCATATGAAGGCCCAAGAAAATAATAATGGTATGGGGTCATGAACATAACTAAAAAGGTTCATACCCCAAAATTCATAGATCATAAACATGATTCATGTTGTAAAACATTTCCATTTTAAAAATATAAATCATAAGAGTGATAAAAATCATAATCTAATCATGAACCATAGGTTTATATCATAATAATTTCATAAAATTATGGAACCATTATATGTATAGAAAACAATTCATATATAAATGTTGACTAATAAGACTATCAAATCACAGTGGACCATACATCAACATCAATTTCCTATAACATAACAAATTTGGAATCATCAAATATTTCTTATATTGGATCAATCATCCCTACCTGTTTCCCATTGTTGATCCAGTAAATCACCTTGATTTCCTTATTTATCTCATGAGGTATAAAACATTGCCTAATTAATTAGAGGTATATACAATTCTTGGACCACTCATCATATAATAAAAACAATATATATATGTAAAACTATATCATAAAACATTCAACTTATTGTGATATCATAACCCATTAAAAAATTGGATTCATTAACATTTCTTAAAATCATCATAGCAAAACCAATAAAAAATAAATGGATTTTGTAAACTTTTCATCACCATAATCATAAAACATCAAAATAATAGATATATATGGTATCATTATATCATATCACTAATAAATGGTAAAAAAATAAATTTTGGTTATCAGAGAAGAAAATTAAAAGTTAAGGTTGAAGCCTCAGTTTATTCGGGGAAGGGGCTACAGTACAATGAGAAGCATGCAACAAGGAGAACATGGATGAACTCAGCAAGACTCGAACTGAAGACCTCGTCGAGACCCACATGAACAGCTACCAACTGAGCTGCACCATAGGGCTCATAGAAGAAAATTATTTTTTAGGATAACTGGATAATTTATTGAGGAAAATATCCCTTTCATTTCGACATCACATATTTAAATCTAAAAACATCCTAAAATGTTAAGATTTTTTTTTTGAAAAAACCTAGAAAATATAAATTGTGCGTTATGGAATTGATCCATCATGATGACAAGTAATTCAGTTCATTGTGTGTACTTTAAGAAAATAATCCTTTAACATTTTTGGGTAAAATCACAAAATTAAGTCATTCGAAAAATGAAAATAAGATTGATTTGAGAATATATTTATATAATTTCAAAAATTGGTAAAAAAATACTTTAAAATTATATTAAATTATTAAAATAATTATGTATACATTTTAATGAAATCATGGAGATGGAATAAAAGTATTTCTCACAGAATAAAAAAACACAGTTAGTTTTCCTTAAAAATACTTTAACTTTCATTATTAATTAAAAAAGGTAAAATAAAATAAAAATATATATTATATATTAATAAAAATAAGATAATTTAATTGAAATGGATTTATCATATTGTAAAAATATAATTTCTATTAATTAAATTCAATCATAAACAATTCTGATAAAATTGGGATTGAAACAAAAATCTCATTCCTCAAGTATCATCTTTATCTATATACATTAAAACCACCTATATAATAGATATATTTTAATTATAAAACTATAAAAATCATAAAAATATATTTAATTCCTTATATTATTTATTTATAACATTTTATTTCCCATTTATTTATAATTTGATATTAAAATCACAGTTTTGGGTGATAACATCTTCATTTTTCATGCATTCTTCATTGTGTCATTTATGATACTTATACATTGATTGTGGTACCGATATCTCCATAATTTTAATCCTGATATAAATATCAAAAATATTCATTATTTTTATTTTTGTTCTTCTTTTAGAGGTATAGAAAGAACTATTAATTACATTGTTCATGAAGAGGGTAGGTCTCACATATGCAGGAATGATATTTTCCCATTTCAATAGATGGAACAAACTATTGGTAAAAAGTAATCCATCATTATAGAATAATCATTATCTCATATATATCATATATATTAATTTAATTTATACTTATTAATATCATTTTAATATGGAAGCAAAAAATAAATCACATTACTTTGTCGAAGTAGTAGTCCACACATTGGCACAAGTGATATTATCATTTTCAAAAGAATAAAAATAAGGTGGATAATTCTCCTTACATGATCATAATAAAAATTTAGTATATTTATATAATTAATTCATTATTATATAATGTATACCATTGATTTCTACAAGGTATTATAATAAATATAATAAAAAGTTATACGTTATGAGTTGTACCTTTTCGTTGAGAACCCATCTTTGACTTACACCTTAAGCCTTGAAGGGGTGGTATTTTAAAATGAACTGAATCTCAAGGGCATGGTAAAAGAAATATAATAACGTATTTTCATAGTTATTAACTTATTTATATTTTTCAAAAATTAATGATAATGAGAGGAGAAGAGGTTCCCTTTTATAAGTGAGTAGATGAGCACTCTTAGAATTACATAATGTATTAAATTAATATAAATTAATTTTAACTTAATAACGGATTCCATTGATATATTTAAATCATATGGTTTGGATTACAAAAAAATCTTGTAAAATAAAATTTATACATGTTTAGTTTATTTTTTAACCCTTATCCTTTTTTTAGACCACTATTACACCTTTTTGACATTTACAAAAATTTCAATGTTTTTTAACTTTATGGGCTAATGATACTACCATTAACAGAAATGTGACTCATAAATGGACTGTAGTTGATATTTTAAATCATTTATAATTCACTGGTATGTTGAGAGTTTTTTTATGAATTTTAAATAATTTAATAAAATAATATTTATTAGAAAATATCATTAATTCTATTTTTTGAACTATTGATTTAATTTGACTCTACAAGAAATAATAATTAATGAATTAAAATATAGAAATTTAAAAAATATAAAATATGTTATATTAATCTATAATATTCCTGGGAAACTATAAATCAATAAATTTATATTACTTTTGGTATTTTGAATGTAATTTATTTTAATTTTTTATTAGTTTAATAAATACTTTTTCAGCATTACAGAAGAATGTAATGTTTAGTCACTAAAAATTATAACAAAATATACATGATTAATAAAATTAATTTATATTTTAAATAAACATTTATAACTAAACTTATACTATTAGCAATATGTAAAAATGTTTGAGATATAAAAGTCAACATATTGACATTTTGTGTTTATTCACTTCATAGATTAATATAAAGTTAGTAATCAAAAACATATGGAACCCAGTGGCCATATATCTAATATTTGGATTTAAATGAACAAAATACGCTATTCAAAATGAATAAATAAAATTTATGGGTTTATTTGATGACCTTATCATATTATTTTAAACCTTAATTAACCCATTTTACCTTTACCATCGTAATAAATATTTACTATGTTTACTATTCATAATGAACAAGAATAAAAAGGATCTATTGAACAATTTTTGATATCTTGATTCTAAAAATGAAATCCATTTTTCATGATTAAATTTCTATAAATAAATGAAAATAATGTTATATTAAAAAGCAATGAAAAATAGTTTTTAATAAATATGGGATTTAAGTGAATTTTTTTATATTAATTTAATCAATAAAATTGATTTAAATGAACTTCAATGGATTAATTGTTATTTAATAAAACTATTTTTACTTGAACATAATTTTAAAAAAAATGTAACTTTCTAAATTCTTGAAACAAAAATACTAGTTTCAATAAATATTTTTGTTTTTCACTAGTCATCAAAAAATCAATATTTTTAGAAAATTTTCAAAAATTCACTCTAAATAGTTTCTAAAAGTTGGAAAACAATATTTATTTAATCAAAAATATAAATATAATATTTTTTGGGAAAATTTATTTTTCTTAAAAAAATCATTTTTATACTTTACTAAAAATAGAGCAATTATATATTTTTTATTTAAAAGCGTCATACATAAAATTTAAAATTTGGTAATTCTTATTTACTCCACCAATTTAATAGCATGGTAATAAGGGTATAAAATATCATTATTCATTTAGACTTTGGGTTTTTTCTATCATAGTCTATCAAATAAATAGAATTGATTAATATATCATAAAATCTTGTTGTTTTATATTCCACCCTTCTTAAAATAATTTCACCCTAAAACATTAACCGCTCTAATTAAAAAAACTCACAATAGTTATAGTTCATAACATCCTCAAGTGAAAAATCAGTTTCCTTTAATTTATGGGTTCACTATAAAACATTGAATAAGTGATGGGTTTGGTTTCATAACACTTTCTCCCAAAAATATAGAATCTCCACCATATTGTTCCTCAAAATATTACTTTTGGTCATGTGGTATAACCTCTCAGTTCAGTACATGTGAACGATTATGTGTTTACTTCCTTAATAAAGTTACATGGAACACATCATGAACATGAGTGAGATTTAGTATATGATTTGGGTAATAATCTACTACCCCTACGTAATCAATTATTTCAAAGGCATTGATATTTCTAGGGTATAACATTAATTTAATTCCAAATAACATAACATTTTTTTCAACAAAATAATCTTAGGAATACCTTTTCACACACATCAAAATCAAAAAAAATATTTACATTTTCAATATTTATTTTTAGTCGACTCTAACATTCCCTTATATTCTTCTGAATAGATCAATATTTTTTTTCCGTCTACTTAGTTAGCTCAGGTCCCAATACCTTTTTGCTCCTACATCAAATCAGTTGGTTAGAGTTTTTATCTTATTTACAAATAGGGGTTTATAAGATCCATATGATTAAATGAGTGAGCACAATTGTTGTAAGAAAATTCCCCCAAAGGAAGGTTTTTATACAAACCACCTTTGAAATCCATAGAATAAGACCATAGGATATTCTTGACAGGAACAAATTGTGTCATTATTTTCTGTAAGACTAATAAAAAATATATTTATGTTATCCTAAAAAACAATAACAAAAAATTTGTAGTAGTTCGTATGTATGGGGTTAAACCCATAGATAGAAAGAAACGCGATGACAATTCTTGATCAAAGTTCGGGTCACTCTAATTTTAGTTTTATTTTATTAAACCACATAAATGAATAAAATTAAATAATTTAATGTAATAAGATACATAATAGGGGAATAGAGAAAAATTTAGGGTATATGAACAAGATAATCCTAAATCAATATTGGTATAGTATTATGGATCAGGTTGCGAAGTGGGACAAGGGTCACCAAATGATTTTAGTCAAACCAATTAGATCCACCAACACTAAAACTTTCCCTTTCTACAAGTATATGTATCCAACTAGTTGAATTATTCTTATATTCTTTGAAGAATGTGTTATGGGATGATTGGCATAGCCTTCTCAACCCATTTTTATGTTTGGTACATTCAATTTCACCTCCCATGGTCATGTTGTGGAAAGGAATGTGTTGAAAAGTTATTTTTTATCCTAATTACATTCCCTAGGGTTGACAAGGTGTTTTTATATATAATTGATAAGATTCAACCCACCCCCCAATCTATACCCTGAACCATAATAATATTATCCATACATGAAGGGATTTTTTTAAAATATATAGAAATATATGGTATCCTTGACACAACAATTAAACAATTTAATAAAAGTAAATCCATAATTGAAATAATGAAAAATCGATTAAGAACTAAATTGAACATAGAATCAATAAATAATGAAGTTATGAATTAATGAATTATAAAGGTAATGTAGAAAGGAATTATATTAGAATTAATATATAAATAATTAATAAATACTTAATAGAAATAAAAGGTAAATAATAATAACTAGAGAAAATATATCTACGATCACTAATGGGTCTAAACCGTGATGAAGCATAAATGTAGTTGATCCTCTACACTCTTAGAATGAAATGCCATTTCTCATGAAAATGTCCATATATATAGGCATCGAAGTCCATAATGGGATTCCCTAGGTCAATGATATGATTTAAAAGGAACTCGGGTCGTCAAGGATAAAATAATCATGTCAATGTCAAGTTGTATATTGGAATTTTTTATTGTTTCCAAAACTTACCGAACATGTAAATATTATACAGTAGATAATATATAGGCCTCAAAAACCTGACAACATGGTTTACAATGTGAAAATCCTATTGTAGAAATTTTACATGTGTCAAAGCGTGATATATACTTTACACACTGTGACATTGGTGATCTTCACTTCGAGCATTTTTTCTTCTTCTCAGATCCAATAAATAGTATAAAACATGTATATTTATATATCATGTATTAGGTAAATGATTTGTATCGTCAACTTCCATCACCATAACATTTGGTTCATCTTGATTCTTCAAATTGATAACTCCAGAACCTCTCTTGATCTCTTTGTCTTCAATATTCAATAAAATCATATATATATATATATAAGATTAATCAATCTTATAGGGTCTTTATGGTTCTCTCAGACCCACCATCTATCGAATGACAATATACAGTATTGAAAATCAAAGCCATATCCAAATTCCACTGAATACATCTTCAGAACATCATGGTAAACCTAAAATCTTGATAATATTTAATATAATTTTTTTCTACATGGAGTCCCATCACTTCTTAAATATATAAACTAGCAATAATATTACAGGATAAAGCATATATGATGGAATTTAAGTGTATTGACTTCACAATGTAATTGAATATAACTAAAATAGCTATGATAACTTTATCTTTTGGGGGAATTAAATGAAAAAACAATGGTAATGAATTTCAATTTCCATTCAAGTATGGATAGTGGTTATTAAGTTAAATTACACTTTTATCCCCCATTATTAACTTCTTGATATATCAGGCATCAAGATACACACTCTAAAATACTCATTTTCATGTTTTCCCACATGGAATATTCCTTCAGATATCTATATGTCTTTTTTCATTCTGGATGTATAGAAAATTATGAACTATGTTCTTCATTTAATAATCCCATTTACAATTATATTATCTATGGGACACAAAACCAACTCATGAAACATATCATTCCATCATAACTATTAATGAACTCAGGAAAATTTCCCTTTTTCATTTGAATTTCTATAACTTTCTTTTGTGCCTTAGTAATCCTCACATGGATATGTGGTTGAACAATAATCTGATAAAGATAGGTTTTGGCCACATTCCTTAGGATTTCATGTTTTATATTAATAAAATTCATAATTATTATATCTTTTTCAATTCTCATCATGGAAAAACAAGCATGGTCCCTCTAGGTTAGAGCGTCATCTACCTTATTCACATTCATAGAGTGGAAATATATTGAGCAGTAATAATCTATAATCTAATATAACCATATATTATATTATATATTAAACTATTTTTTATAGAATATATTTTTTAATATTTTATGATTGGTATATATGTCACCCCTTTCACTATAAAGATAATTCCTCTATATCCTCAACACAAACATTAACACTGGTAGTTCCAAATCATGTGTTGTTTAATTTAGATCATGAACTCTCAATTTTCAAGAATCATAGGTTATCAGTACATCATTATTCATGAAGTTGCATCATAGTCCCTTATTTGATGTATTACTAGATATTACATACCATTATCCACTACATTGTCATGTGAGGAGAGGTGCAACGACCTTCCTTTCTTCATATCAGTGAAATTATCTTCACATTCATATGTCCACAAGAACATTTACCCTTCCCAATTTAACTGGGTTAGTGGATTAGATAGTCACCATAAATCTCTCAAAACATGACAAAAATATCTATCCAACCTATGAAAACTATGGATATCAATTACCATAGTTTTTTATGCCAGTTCTTAATAACATCCATTTTGTAATGATCAACTGATTTAATCTTATATGAGATTATATGTCCCAAGAATGAATTATTTTGTAGCTAAAATATACATGTGGTAAATATACCATACAAATTATTATTACATAGGGTCTTTATCACAATTCTCTAATGATCTTCATTATTTTCATTGAACATTGAATATACAAGAATTTCATCTATAAAGACTACCCAAAATTTATTAACGATATCTATAAGAACAATGTTCATGAACTCTATAAAGATAGCTTTTTAATTAGTAAGACCAAATGGAATCACTAAAAAATCAAAATGTATATACCTAGTATGGAAGTCTGTATTGGGTATATATGCCTTCTTAATGCATAATTTATGATATCAATGATTTAGCTCAATCTTGAAAAAAATACAGATCTAATAGTAATTGATCGAGATAATCATCAAAATGGGGATGATAGTATATATTATTGATAATGATCCTGTTATGTTCCAGATAATCAATGCAAGAACACATTGTATTATCTTTCATCCGGAAAAAAAGAATAAGTGAACCAATTGGTGTTAAAATATAGAGTATGAATCCATTATATAGATTCTTATAGAGCTTCTTATTCAAATCATGCAACTCAATTAGTGTTATTCCAGATAGATTACTTGAAATCAGCATAGCATCAGAAACAATATCTATTGAAAACTCAACTTTGTGAATCATAGATGTAATAGGGAACTATTTTAGAAACAAATATATAATGTCTCATTCAACATTTGTATCATCATTATTTATTTTTTCTCAAAACCTTAGAGATAAATACCCTTAATAGATATTAATTAAGACCTAAAAATAACATTAATTTCCATTATATGTTCATATTCATTATCACACAAAAAAAATGATCATTGTTTCATTAGTAATATATAATTTTTATCCACTTAAATGGATATTGAAATGGGAAAAACATAAATTAATGCATCTCATGCATAGAATCACATAAAACTCAAATAAAGGGAGAAGTAGAAGATCCAGGGGAATAACATTCCTACAACCGTAAATCTGAGAGGAACTATATAGTTGGGATTCAATTATCATACCAATAATAGTTTTCAACAAAAAATCAATATCTAATTATTGATGTTATGTAATAATATATTTTAATAATTTTTTAAATATATTGGAATTTATATAACTATGATAATATAGGGTACTTTATTATTTTAAAAAAACTATTACCACCTCTACTTTACCATTCTATTTTAAAATCCTTTGTAAAACCCAAATAGTTAACTTGAACTTCAATCATAATTGATCAATGTATTGAATTATAAATAATCATGCATATAATGCATAAATCATGAAACAAACATCTAAATCTATAAAACAATTGGATTAAACAAGGTTATCCACGGTCATTACCAAAACCTTGTTCTATAAATATTCTTATCCATAGGGTGTTAACAAATTATTTCCAACCCTAATCTCAAGATATTAATTGAACCCATCTGTTGTACTAAAAATTCCATCCAATACCTTTAATATATCATTTTAGATGAATATTAAATACATAAGATTATGATCCACAGAAGAATAAAAAGGTTTTAGGGTTTTTTGAGACTGGATACACAAAAATATTATTTAGTAACATTCTTCTCTATATCTCATATTTCCTTCTCAATTTTTACCCTTCTTGACATTTCCTATGTAACACCCCAAGATTTTATAGTGTGTTATTTCTTCAAAATAATTCAATAACTTTCACTACACGCAACAACAAGTTCAATCGCACCATGACTTACCAAACAAGCTGTTCAAAAGAGGTTATGAATAGTGTTAACTAAATTTTAAACTTTATATAATCCTTATAATTTTAGAATCCATATTATGAGTTTCTTAGATATAATGCAAGAACAAATTCATTTTCAGTATTGCACTTTTATCAACTTTTAATAGTGAACCCTTTTTAAATACAATATATTAAACTTTTTGACTAAATGGGGACATCAAAAATTTAAAATGAAACATCTCAAGCTTCCACGGTACGCTTTCTTTGAATAATACAGTAGCGTGTGTTGTACGCAACTTCGAGTTCTAACACACCGTAACCAATCAAACTAGCTGTTATGAATAGTAATACCTACTTTTTGAAGTTATATATATTTTATATTTTAAAATGAACTTCATTTTTGGATTCGGAATATCAAATTTAGCCTAAGGTGAAATTTTGTTACTTTTCGGATAACTTTCATATTTTGATGAATAGTGAAAATTACTACATTTTAATTAAAAACAACTTTTTTAATCAAAATAATTAATAGTGATAAATTATGAATTTGAGTGGTTTTAAAGTATATTTAGAATATATTTTTACCATTTAATATAATGTTGGTCATTGGACATAATTTTACAATTAAACCGAACATAAACGAGTGTCAATCTTTTGATAGTTATTATCTCTTAAAAACACGCTTTTTGTTTTGACAGCGGGAATTAATTTTAAATTAATTTCTGCCACTTCTGTGTTTTGAATTTAGGAAAATGGATTCCATATTTGGAATCAGGATGTTCAAATTGTGTAAATAGGTAACTTTTATTTTTAGACATTTTGAATAGTTACTGTGGTAAATATTTTATTTACCATGGTTAAAGGGTAAATCCGGTAAATAAGGGTTAAAAAATAATATTATAATAATACAAAATTACCCTAAAACGTGTCATAACCTTATTGGTGGACACATACCCGACCATGAGCATCCTTGGGTCATTTTGGGGACCCCTTGGAGCCACTTTTATGTGGTAGGGACACTTTATATTAATAAAGTTAAAATAAAAATAAAAATGGCATAAGCTTACATCTTTTAGAAGAATAATTTTTACATAGGGTTATACATGTTGGATTTTCGATTATAAATATTCATTAGAAAGCTAAAAAGATTTCCTACATAATGATATTTTATTTATAATTTTTAGACATCAAATAATTTAAATTATTAATGACACAATAATGATGCAATGTTTACCTCATTAATAAATCATTTAAATAAATAAGATTATAATGATTAAATTATTATCTAAAACCTGTCCAATTCTTATTGGTTGATGTTATTTAAAATATTAGTCATCTTATCTTCGACCTCAATGATTTTTGGACCATTATAAACCGAATATAATTATATTATAAAGTAATACTTTCACTCTTTCCTAAAGAGCCCCTCCTCTCCATTATAAAAGGAGACCACTTCTACTCATTCCTCACACCTCTCAAGCCACTTGGCTCGTCCAAACTCTGCCCAACTAAGCTCCCCACATCCCTCTCCTCCTCATTGAAGCTTCCCCTTAGGCAGAAAGCATTTCAAGAAGTCCTTTGGTTCCAACCAAAGTGAGTTACCTAAATTAAAGGTAACGATTTCTCTTAAATTATTTTCATTTATTTTGCTTCTTCAACCCCCAAACTCTTTTTATTTCCTTTCTTTTGTAACAACACCAGTATCCTCAATATACTAGGTTGTTGTTATAAGAAGGATTCAAACTACACATACACACAACTCCATCTAATGGATGATGAACATAATGTTTCTGTGGATGGCAAACTAACGCCTCACGAAACGATGATTGTTCAAATACATCTTACCGCCACTCATGGTGGCCATTATGATGGCACTGTAATTAAATATGATATTAATGATATATATTTTATATATAAGCTTCTGTAATTCCATTTTATTTCATACCATTATTCGTTTCATGTTGTATATACATACGATAATTTCATTTGAGGAAGTGCGGACTACCGCCCCCTTAAAATGATATGACTCGTTCATACCACACATGGAACGTATAAAGGATGGTGTTAATGAACATAAGTAACATATATAAAATATTATATTATACTGAAATAGTAATATACCTATGTATCATTTGGATTCGATACTTTTAAAATAAAAAATTAAATGGAAGTAGCGTTCGTGCGTACGTACGGACTATCGTCTCCATGAACGCGATGAGATTCATCCTCCATCGTATCCATTCAAGTATAATTATCATTTGATGATTTAAAAATGATGTTTAAGGACTTGATACCATTCTGGATTTGAATAATATAAAACCTATCCATTACAAACATGTCTTACGTAACCAAACATTTAAAAAGAACGAATCGGTTATCACCCAAAACGACGATAATACTAAGATATTATTATCAAATCAATATTAAAAGATCATATATGATATCATATTAATGTATATGATTCTTGTATAATTTAGTAACAATTATTTCACTATTATACAGGAGGTTAACCTACCCCAACCAAGGAAAAGTACAAGGTAAGGGTTATTTCACAATCTCTTCATTATCCGAGGTTGTTTATACGTAATAATCTACTGGGATCTCTTTATCATCCACATCCATGTTTCTTAAAAATGTATTTCAAAACATTTTTACTATTTACAAGAATATGGGTTTAAGTAATTTATACCCTTGTTTGACTTTTTATAAGAGGTTTATAAAGGAATCTTTCCGTCGTTTTCAAAACAAGGTCTTTTTTAACCTTTTCGACAGAATTGAGGTAAGAATGTTTTTTTTAACTTATACGGCGGGTGCGGTTATTTTCTGCCGTTATAAAATCGTCGAGGCATTCCTTACAAGCTTATAAGAATATTTTCAAAGTAAATGTTTTATTTTATATGGATCTTAAATGATTTCAAAATAAAAGGAGATACTTCTTTAAAAATAATTTTGATTTCATCTATGTCAACATCCTTTGATGGATTTTAAGATTATTTGGAGTTGATTTATTATGATACAAAACTTCTATATTGAATTGATGGTTTTGTGATATGTTTGACTAAGGTTGTGCTATATTTATACCATTCATAGTTTATGGTGAAATTATTGACATTTCGTATGCTAGTTTTAATACGAATGTTTATGTTATGTTTAAACCTTTTCATATGGGAATGCATTGGACTTAATAAGTGATGGGTGGAGCCCGCTATAGCTCCTCGATGCATCGGTAGGTCTCATGAGACAAACTAGTGTCTTGGCACAAGGCCTTGACAAAATCTAATTTGTAGTCTTGGCACGAGGCCTTGGCTATGTGGTTATGATAGTCTGGCATTATGCATTCCAACATTATGAAAGTGGTTATTGATTTTTGCATGTGATTATTCGATTAGTAGAATATCCATGTGAATAAGTAAATGGAATTATTTCATTTTACTTTTGCCATACCATGTTGAAGTTAAAGTTTAAAAGGCTTTTGTTTTAGTAATGCATTGCCTTAAATGGTTATTCTTATTTATGAAAGTTTCCGCTATATTGTTATCCTTACTGGGCATTTGAGCTCACCCCTTTTCTATGTTTTATTTTTCCCCGGATGTGAAGAAGTAAGTTATGAATGACCTGCAGGGATTTTATGAGGGGTTAATAGTGTGGATTGTGGAAACATTATGTTGTTGTATTAGTTTTTCATTTTATGATGTAATGTAAAACTTATGAATATATCTAGTGTTTCCAAGGCTACTAAACCAATCGGTCTTTCGAGATTTGATCTTTCTTGTGATCATGCCAATGTTACGAAGTAATGCACCGACTCTGGGTAGCTGGGGTCGGGGCGTTACAGTTGGTATCAGAGGAAGTTTAGTACAAACCTTGGAAGCTAGATTTAGATAAACTCTGATTAGAGCACGTAGACCTAAGATGAACTTTGAGGATTAGTATAGAAGAACTTCCTAGAATTTTGGTATTGTAGAGATTTTGTGAGTTTTCCGAACAATACATCCCTGTCTGGATACGAGCAGGTAGAGGCGGCTCTGGCACATATGTACCTAGGGGTAAAACCCGAATACACCGCTTTGAGCTAGACTCGAACGGGAACTGGTGCACGACAACGGGCCTTGCTGCACTCTTGGTTACGACACTCCCGGGGGATATGCTTAGGATAACTCTCATTTTCTTTACAAATCATTATGAAGGGTTTATGAGTATATACTTCCTCAAAGAAAACATTTTTATGATTATGGATTATATCCATAAATAGTTCAATTTATGTTAAGTGTTTTATAAGTATGGGATTATGTATTTTGATTCATATACTGATCTAGTGTATTCCATTGTTTAGAAATGGCGCCCAGTAGAAGGAATGAGAACTCCAGAAATGCACATGATCCAAAGAGAAGGAAGGATCATATCTTTCATGGTCTTAAGCTAGAATTTATAAGAGAAATAGTCTCCCATGTATTATCATCATATGAAGAAATAATATCATGTGTTGATAAGATAAGTAAAGAGTTTACTGAGTCCTATGGCTTTGAAGGGAAGTAAGAGAAGAAAAGGATGGAAGAGAGAAAGATGGATAAAAGTAAGAGGGAAAAGAAGAATTTTCCCATATGTGGTAACTGTGGAAAGAAACACCCTAGAACTTGCCTGAAAGGAATGGGAGTTTTTTATAAGTGTGGAGGAAAAGGGCACAAAGTACGTGACTGCAAGGGTAAGAAAATGGTTTTAAATGTACAATGCTTCACTTGCAAGGAGTTTGGACACTACGCGAACCTATGTCCCAGTCATCAGACTATGCCGCAAATGATGCTATTGGATAATAATCAAGTTATGATACTACCACAGATGAAGAGGAATGATTAGAGTTCTTATGTTGATTATGTCAATTGAGTGTTGTATCAACAATGTACTTGTTATAATAATTATGGAGTATATAAGGATTGTACTGCAGTACTATTTCATTAAGGACTTGAGATTGTGTGGAACAAAGAAAAGTGACTCATTAGCAGGATAGATTTTTGGAAAATATATGGTTGATAGAATGATAAACCATAATATAGTTCTGATACTGAGGTAGTGATTTTGGAATAATATGTGATTGTTTTGGATAAATTATATTGGATATTCTTGAATACCTTGGAACTGATTAATGATTTGTATATTCCATCATTGTTGGGGTTTAAAACATTTTTGGATTAATGAAGTATATCCAGCATTCTATATGGAATAAGGGAGCATGAATGTAATCAATAAGGAATATGGTAATACATGATGAAGGTATTCATATGCTATTACGGGGTAAAAAGGATCTGCATTATGTTTACCTTCCTTATAAATGTTGGACTGTGAGTTTGGACAGAAGTATTTTTTGATAGTTCTAGTTTGGATTATTTTGGATTGCCATAAAAGGACAACCCGGAGGTCGGGCGGCAACCCTTCGCGTCCGGCAAGGCTGCGAGACTTGAACCCGCAACCGAAGGGCGACAAGGGTGTATCACCTACCACTGGCCCACGAGATGTCCTGGATTAAATAATATAGTTTTTTTTAAAAGATCTGGTAGATGAATTATAAATTCATTTATTTTGGAACCCTGTACAAATAGTATAAATAGAAAAAAAATTACATTCTATTATCTTTTAGAGTGAAATATGAGTTTGTGGTAGAAATTTATTAGTGGATAAAACTCTAATTATAAAGTAAGTATATCTCCTTATGATCTTATCCAATCTCATAAATAAATTCCTCAACATTAATAAAAGGAACTTGGAACAAAAATGTTGTCCTAGATGATACCTTAAATCATCACTAATTTATGGCTTTGGGATTGTTGGCCTTTTCATAGCCATGTTCTCTACCACTCTCCATCAGATAATTGATGGTTATATTTTTCTTCCATATCCATATTTTCCTACATGGAACCCTATTATGTGTTATTTTCGATAATCTTCATACTTTCCACTCTTTATTTTAAATAGAGGCCTCATTAATTCATTTTTCAATGTGGGATTTCAACTAACATATTTTGAAACGTCAAAAATGTGTTATCCTAATACCCTATGTTTTGTTGAACCGATGGTATTTCAAATCATCATAGATTGATGAATTTAAGGACCTCAATTATACACTTGTTTGTGATTGATGACCTCAATCACTACCTATAAATATTTACATTTTTCCTCTGATTTTATGTCTCTAATTGCCACCAATGTTCTCCTAATCGAGAATCATAATTTGGTGGTGACCCTTTGATTTCTCTTTTCCTCATATTAAGACTAAATTTTAGTAACCCAATTTCCGATGTGGGTTTTCCCACAAATATATTTTTTTATTTTCAACCTTTTATTTTCAAAGAACAATTTCAAATTGTGAGGACGCAATTTATTGAAGGAGGGGAGAATGTAACACCCCAAGATTTTATAGTGTGTTATTTCTTCAAAATAATTCAATAACTTTCACTACACGCAACAACAAGTTCAATCGCACCATGACTTACCAAACAAGCTGTTCAAAAGAGGTTATGAATATTGTTAACTAAATTTTAAACTTTATATAATCCTTATAATTTTAGAATCCATATTATGAGTTTCTTAGATATAATGCAAGAACAAATTCATTTTCAGTATTGCACTTTTATCAACTTTTAATAGTGAACCCTTTTTAAATACAATATATTAAACTTTTTTACTAAATGGGGACATCAAAAATTTAAAATGAAACATCCCAAGCTTCCACGGTACGCTTTCTTTGAATAATACAGTAGCGTGTGTTGTACGCAACTTCGAGTTCTAACACACCATAACCAATCAAACTAGCTGTTATGAATAGTAATACCTACTTTTTGAAGTTATATATATTTTATATTTTAAAATGGACTTCATTTTTGGATTCGGAATATCAAATTTATCCTAAGGTGAAATTTTGTTACTTTTCGGATAACTTTCATATTTTGATGAATAGTGAAAATTACTAAATTTTAATTAAAAACAACTTTTTTAATCAAAATAATTAATAGTGATAAATTATGAATTTGAGTGGTTTTAAAGTATATTTAGAATATATTTTTACCATTTAATATAATGTTGGTCATTGGACATAATTTTACAATTAAACCGAACATAAACGAGTGTCAATCTTTTGATAGTTATTATCTCTTAAAAACACGCTTTTTGTTTTGACAGCGGGAATTAATTTTAAATTAATTTCTGCCACTTCTGTGTTTTGAATTTATGAAAATGGATTCCATATTTGGAATCAGGATGTTCAAATTGTGTAAATAGGTAACTTTTATTTTTAGACATTTTGAATAGTTACTGTGGTAAATATTTTATTTACCATGGTTAAAGGGTAAATCCGGTAAATAAGGGTTAAAAAATAATATTATAATAATACAAAATTACCCTAAAACGTGTCATAACCTTATTGGTGGACACATACCCGACCATGAGCATCCTTGGGTCAATTTGGGGACCCCTTTGAGCCACTTGTATGTGGTAGGGACACTTTATATTAATAAAGTTAAAATAAAAATAAAAATGGCATAAGCTTACATCTTTTAGAAGAATAATTTTTACATAGGGTTATTCATGTTGGATTTTCGATTATAAATATTCATTAGAAAGCTAAAACGATTTCCTACATAATGATATTTTATTTATAATTTTTAAACATCAAATAATTTAAATTATTAATGACACAATAATGATGCAATGTTTACCTCATTAATAAATCATTTAAATAAATAAGATTATAATGATTAAAATATTATCTAAAACCTGTCCAATTCTTATTGGTTGATGTTATTTAGAATATTAGTCATCTTATATTCGACCTCAATGATTTTTGGACCATTATAAACCGAATATAATTATATTATAAAGTAATACTTTCACTCTTTCCTAAAGAGCCCCTCCTCTCCCTTATAAAAGGAGACCACTTCTACTCATTCCTCACACCTCTCAAGCCACTTGGCTCGTCCAAACTCTGCCCAACTAATCTCCCCACATCCCTCTCCTCCTCATTGAAGCTTCCCCTAAGGCAGAAAGCATTTCAAGAAGTCCTTTGGTTCCAACCAAAGTGAGTTACCTAAATTAAATGTAACGATTTCTCTTAAATTATTTTCATTTATTTTGCTTCTTCAACCCCCAAAATCTTTTTATTTACTTTCTTTTGTAACAACACCAGTATCCTCAATATACTAGGATGTTGTTATAAGAAGGATTCAAACTACACATACACACAACTCCATCTAATGGATGATGAACATAATGTTTCTGTGGATGGAAAACTAACGCCTCACGAAACGATGATTGTTCAAATACATCTTACCGCCTCTCATGGTGGCCATTATGATGGCACTGTAATTAAATATGATATTAATGATATATATTTTATATATAAGCTTCTGTAATTCCATTTTATTTCATACCATTATTCGTTTCATGTTGTATATACATACGATAATTTCATTTGAGAAAGTGCGGACTACCGCCCCCTTAAAATGATATGACTCGTTCATACCACACATGGAACGTATAAAGGATGGTGTTAATGAACTTAAGTAACATATATAAAATATTATATTATACTGAAATAGTAATATACCTATGTATCATTTGGATTCGATTCTTTTAAAATAAAAAATTAAATGGAAGTAGCGTTCGTGCGTACGGACGGACTACCGTCTCCACAAACGCGATGAGATTCATCCTCCATCGTATCCATTCAAGTATAATTATCATTTTATGATTTAAAAATTATGTTTAAGGACTTGATACCATTCTGGATTTGAATAATATACAACCTATCCATTACAAACATGTCTTACGTAACCAAACATCTAAAAAGAACGAATCGGTTATCACCCGAAACGACGATAATACTAAGATATTATTATCAAATCAATATTAAAAGATCATATATGATATCATATTAATGTATATTATTCTTGTATAATTTAGTAACAATTATTTCACTATTATACAGGAGGTTAACCTACCCCAACCAAGGAAAAGTACAAGGTAAGGGTTATTTCACAATCTCTTCATTATCCGAGGTTGTTTATACGTAATAATCTACTGGGATCTCTTTATCATCCACATCCATGTTTCTTAAAAATGTATTTCAAAACATTTTTACTATTTACAAGAATATGGGTTTAAGTCATTTATACCCTTGTTTGACTTTTTATAAGAGGTTTATAAAGGAATCTTTCCGTCATTTTCAAAACAAGGTCCTTTTTAACCTTTTCGACAGAATTGAGGTAAGAATGTTTTTTTTAACTTATACGGCGGGTGCGGTTATTTTCCGCCGTTATAAAATCATCGAGGCTTTCCTTACAAGCTTATAAGAATATTTGCAAAGTAAATGTTTTATTTTATATGGATCTTAAATGATTTCAAAATAAAAGGAGATACTTCTTTAAAAAGAATTTTGATTCCATCTATGTCAACATCCTTTGATGGATTTTAAGATTATTTGGAGTTGATTTATTATGATACAAAACTTCTATATTGAATTGAAGGTTTTGTGATATGTTTGACTAAGGTTGTGCTATATTTATACCATTCATAGTTTATGGTGAAATTATTGACATTTCGTATGCTAGTTTTAATACGAATGTTTATGTTATGTTTAAACCTTTTCATATGGGAATGCATTGGACTTAATAAGTGACGGGTGGAGCCCGCTATAGCTCCTCGATGCATCGGTAGGTCTCATGAGACAAACTAGTGTCTTGGCACAAGGCCTTGACAAAATCTTATTTGTAGTCTTGGCACGAGGCCTTGGCTATGTGGTTATGATAGTCTGGCATTATGCATTCCAACATTATGAAAGTGGTTATTGATTTTTGCATGTGATTATTCGATTAGTAGAATATCCATGTGAATAAGTAAATGGCATTATTTCATTTTACTTTTGCCATACCATGTTGAAGTTAAAGTTTAAAAGGATTTTTTTTAGTAATGCATTGCCTTAAATGGTTATTCTTATTTATGAAAGTTTCCGCTATATTGTTATCCTTACTGGGCATTTGAGCTCACCCCTTTTCTATGTTTTATTTTTCCCAGGATGTGAAGAAGTAAGTTATGAATGACCTGCAGGGATTTTATGAGGGGTTAATAGTGTGGATTGTGGAAACATTATGTTGTTGTATTAGTTTTTCATTTTATGATGTAATGTAAAACTTATGAATATATCTAGTGTTTCCAAGGCTACTAAACCAATCGGTCTTTCGAGATTTGATCTTTCTTGTGATCATGCCAATGTTACGAAGTAATGCACTGACTCTGGGTAGCTGGGGTCGGGGCGTTACATCCTACACACAAAAAAATTGATACACCTTGGGGAATGGAAACATAAAAATAGTGAGATCAAATGCTCAGTAAGGGTAAACATAAGGGATTTCAATCGGTGATAAAATGATATAATAATATAATCATAATGGTTTTATATCATGATTATAACGAACTAATCTCATGCCGCATCTTTCTTAAATTATAAACATAAGTCATGAAATAAATAGTTTTCATTTCAGAAGACTATAATCCTAAGAGTCATAAAATATCATAAATCAATCACGAACCATAAGTTCATCTATTAATCATTTTGTAAAACCTTTTCACTGTTATAGTAATAGAAACTAATTCATTTAAAATGATTACCTACCAAGAACATAAAATATTAGTATATTGCGCATCAAAACCTATTTATCATGTCATAACATATCAGGTATTTTCTCATGTTTTCAATAGTGGATTCAGAATCCCTACATGTCTCACATAGTGTATCAAGCACATCGACTGGTTTCCATTAATTATATCACGTGCTATAAAACACTATGAAATCTATTCGATGGATATATAATTCTTTTTCCACCACTCATATATTGAAAACCATACATATTTGTATCAAAATATCATAAAATATTCATCTTTTAAATTATTATAACCCATGCAATGAAATGGGGTTTGATAAAAATGTCATAAATTATTCATATTATAAACTATGGAAAATAAATTAATTTAATAAATATCGTATTATCATCAGAATAATCAATCTATATAAACAATATGATTGGTATTCTTAGATAATATAATTATTAAATCATTTATATCTTGAAAGGATGTTATCAAAAATGGTAATCCATTTAAAAGATAACTAGAATATTACTTGAGTAACTTGATCATTTCATTTTGAAATATGTTATAAAAAATACAATGTGTTTATAAATTAGTAGTGAAAAAGCATCCCATAAATTAATAATGGAAAATTTTAATGGAGGCATCAATGTATTGATTAGTAAATATGGAAAAAATTTCATTCATGTCGTGTATATTAAAAAATAGATTCCTTTCTCATTTTTGGTAAAAATCCAAAAGTATCTCATTTGGAAAACTGCAATAATATTCCTTTGAATCATTTTATAGAAATTCAAACAATAGAAAAATGAATTTATAAATCAAGAAAAAATAGAAAACATTTCTTGAAAACCATTTAAAAAAATGTAGACATGAAAGAAAAAGGATTCTGACCAGATAGAAAAACATAGTCAGTTTTACATTAAAACATTATTTTTATATATTGTGTACTCAAAGTGAGTAAAATTATATGAAACAATGTATTGGAAATAAATAACCAACGTATAATAAAAATAAAATCTATTTATCAAATAATTATTTTATAATTTATTTAGTGGACACATCCGATGAACTATTCATTGAAAGGTGTTTTCAGGAGAGAGATTATTTGGGGATGGAGAAAATTGAGAGGTCCATGTTCCTCAATGCTAGTTTTTGGTGCCTATGGAACTATAAGAATCTAGCCAAATATGAGGGGGTTACTTCCATAGTGAGATACATAATCATGGGGACAGGGATCATGTTGGAAGATATAATGACCCTCATCAGCAATTGGAAGGATGCCCTGTCATTTTGAGCTATACATGGCCCTTCTCCCATGGTCCTACTTCCCACCCCCAGGATATAAGGAAGATGGGTGAGGTGGATTCCCCTAGAATATGGTCTTAGGTTGAAAAAATATGGTGCATGTAGTTGGGGTGACATGAGAGGTTGTGGGGTTGGTATAGACTATAGTGGGAGTGTGATAATGGATTTTACATCTCACTTTAGCAGTGGTAATTCTTTATTAGAAGAGGCCAATGTAGTCAGTACTCGGCTTCAGCTTTGCATCCAATAGAATGTTTACCTTTCATAAGTGGAATATGATTCCATGGTCATTCATGACTCCGTGCATGGAAAAGGTGGCATGCCTTTGTCGATACATTACATCATAGGTAAATGAAAAGCTCTTCTCAACAACAGCATAAATGTGACCCTCACCGGGTGGGAAGGGAATCACGTTGTGGATCACCTATCCTCTTTGGAGGACCAAGGATTAAATGTAACGATTATTTTTATCATTTATGACATTAAAAATGTGTTATTTAATTTTATTAGAGGGTATTCTATTTTTTTACATTACTTTAGACCTCCCTAGGCCCTCTTGTCCTGATCTGTTTGTATTTATTTTCCTTGAATAAAAATTAAAAGATCATGATGCAGTCTGATCTTTATTTGTATGTGTTATAAACTAATGTATAATAAATATATATTTTTTGTACACATATTACTAACCCATTATTGTATATATTATTACATATGATATTTTCTTGTAACAATTTATTAACTGTTTATTAATACTTTTTTATTAAAATTTCTATTTTGGGTGAGAACTTCTTTGTTTTTCATACGTGTTTTGGTTATAATGTTCTGATAGTAATACTTTGATGATGGTTCCAAAATATCAAGAATGTTAATAATTATATAAATATCATATATATTCAATATATATATTTAAATTCATCTATAAAAGATAGATAAAGAAATTTTATTACACTATTCATGAAGAAGGTAGGTCATATGTATGCATGAATGTTGGTTTCACCTTTGGATGGATGGAAACAAATAAAGGTAAATAATAAATAAAATTTAAATAATCATTATGACATCATATATATATCCATTTAATTCATTATTTTTTCTATCCATGTAAAATGGTATTGAAAAATTAATCACATCAGTTTATGGAGGTGCTAGTCCACACATACGCATGAGTGATTTAATCATTTTCTAATGGATTTGAAGAAGGAAGATAATAGTTGTTATGTAATCATAATAAAAATAAGGATTATTAATGTTAATTAAATAATTAAATTCAATTATATATTATTTTTATTTTTCTAAAATAAGAATGAAAATTGAGAATCCTCGGTTAAGAGTCATATCATTGAATTACGAAATCATCTTTGGATTACTACTTCAGCCTTAAGAAGATGATTTCTGGGATGTACCATAAGAAATATGATGTTTTTGAGGATTATAGGAAGGTATTACGGTAGATATTTGATAATATTTGAGGCACAATAGGTGTGAGGAAAATAGGAGAAGAAGATCCCTTTTATATGTTATGGGAGGGGCATTATTGGAATTACAAAAGGTATTAAATTGATATAAATTTATTTTAACATAAAAAATGAATCAAAATTGATATATTTAAAATATATGGTGTTTATTATGTTATATAATCTCATTAAATATAATATATACATGTTTATCTGATGTTTCTTCTATTATCCCTTTGTTTTAACCCCCTCTTACCCCTTGGGACAATTACTACAATATCAAAGCTTTTTACTCCTTAAGGGTCAATAATGTAACCATAAAAGGACAAGTGAGTCATAAATGGACCATGATTGTTATTTTAAAAAATATAACATTCACTTGGATCATGATAATATTTTTTCTTTAATTTTAAATCATTTAATAGAATATTATTTATTATAAAATATCAATAATTTCATTTTTGGAACTATTCATTTAATTTGACTTTTAGAACAACATGATAGATAAGGAATTATAATATACACATTAAAAAGCCAATAATATGTTATATTTATATATAAAATTTGTGTGACCCTATAATTCACCAAAATTTGATTACTTTTAATACTTGTATAATTAATCATTTTATAATTATACTAATTGAGTAAATAGACCAATAAAATTGTCTAAGAATTTAAGGTAATTATTCAATCACAAAAAATTAAAAATAAATTAACATGATTCATAAAATACATTCATATTTTCAATATACATTTATAACTGAAATTATACTTTTTTATTCTTACGCAAAAAATTATATATAGTAATGTTAAGAGAATAAAATATTGTATTTATTCTTTTTTAAAATTAATGTAAAGGTCATAATAAAATACATACGGATAAAACATTAAAAATATAATAAACATGTGGGTGAATCGACAAAGAAATCAAATCCAATAGTATAAATTAATGTTTTTGGTTGATTTTAATACCTTATCATATTAGATTTAACCCAAGTTAACCAATTTTACCATTACCATGGTCATAAATATTTATTATGGTTACTATTCAAAGTGAAAAAATATATAATGGACCTATTCACCAATTTTGGACATCATCATTAAAAATATGGAATCCATTTTTTAAGATAATTTTTTTTAAATGGTAGAAATTAATTTATGATAAAAACATAAATCAGAATAAAAAAAATTTAGAAACATTCTTCTTTACATAAAAAAAATATTTTTATTCAAAATTAAACAGTAAAATTTATTTAAATGGACTTTATTAGATTAATTATAATATAATAGAACAAATTTTATCTTAAAATCATTTTGAAAAAAAAAATTTACAGTGTAAATTCTTCAAATAAAAATACAGTTTTCAATAAATATCAATATATTTCACTATTTTTTGGATGATAAATATTCTTTGGAAATTATAATAAATTCACTCTAAATGGTTTATAAACGTGGGGAAATTTAATTTTATTATTCTCTCAAAAAAAATAATTTTATTTGAAAAAATAATAATTTTTTGAAGTAAATAAAGACTTTGCTAAAAATTTATTATTTATATATTATCATTATCTAAAACCTTAATATTTGATTTTCATAATTTTTTATTCATGTTCATCAAACCAATTTATAATCATGGTTATAATTATATATAATATTAAATTTTATTTGGACTATATTTTCATATATCACAAGTTGAGAAATAAATTAGATTTATTAATATATCATAAAACTTATGGGTGTTATATTCTACCCCCTTAAAAGAATTTTGTTATCAAAATTGTTTCACTCTGATACAAATAAATGATGATGCTTCTATGAAATCAAATCCTATGGTTCTTATATGTCTTCCTATTGGGGTCTGGATCTGAGTGGATCAACCCTTTACATGTTTTCGAAGATCGAAGTACTCGGAGGTGGCTCAGAAGTTGTTTGGAGGAGTTAGGTTAAGTAAATGATAGAAAGGGTGGGTTACATGTCATGTAACTGTATTACATGGATTGAAAACTATTTCAATGGTTTTCAAGGAATTTTTCATGATTTTTATACTTTTATATGCTGTGGAAGAGGGTTTTATAGAGAAAAGTACTTCAAGGTTTGAAAAATAAAATCATATTGAGAGGTGATGTGTGTTTCAGTGAAACTCAACCATGAAGTATTACACGACATGAAAGAGGATTAAATTTTGTTTAATAACCCGACATTGTATGTTTAAGTGTTTTCCAGCAACTCTGGTTTACCAAAACCTTTAGATAAATCCTCTCTCTCTCGACCCCAAGAGACTAAACGACCATCTCTTTAGTGTTTTTGGGATTCCCTCATCACAGAACGATCTCTAGCTTCTTCCTTCAATCCGTAGCGATATGACTTTAATAAAAGGTAAAATCTACCTTATTTATTATGGTCTTTTATATGTTTCTTCACATTTCACTTTTCCATTCTATGGTGGTTATTCTCCATGTTTCTAATGGAATTTTACTTTCTTTTTTTGGTACGGCTGTGCCGCATCATCCTCTAGTGGATGTCGTCTCTACAAGAGAGGTGATCATGATTTGTTTCATGTTCCATTCTCATGCAAAGAACAAAAAAAATTGATGTAGGGGATTCACTAAATCTATTTTTATTTAGATTCAATTTCAAAGTTATCATGATTTATCTCCATAGATCGAAATGAAATTGACCTAATAATTATATGAATCAGATTAAATAATTAGTATTAATTGCATAAAGATGTTGTTGCTTTATAATGTGATAATGGTTTACCTATGGATTAGATAGAAAATGTGATATTAATTATTGTATTGATTAACAAGTCATTCTTGATCGAAATTAGTAAACAAAATAAAAATGGAATTAATAGTTTAATAGATTGGGTAAAATATAAAGAGGCATGTTTAATGAATCTTATTGTTGTTCGTTTAATATGATGATAATAAAGTTGATGCAAGTAATCATGTTTAATGGAATTGATTAAGAAACCCGAAGCATGTTTATTTTTTTATATAAGTATTAAAGGCATTCTAAATTAATTGTTTAATTAATTTCATTATATATTGTGATAGATTGTTGGTTTGGTTGCCCATAGTTGGAACCTATGAATAACATTTCATAAAATTCAAGATGGAATAAGAACTATTGTTATGATAAAGTTTATTCCCAGTATGTCCTGAGTTTCTTACTTGCTCGTGAAGTCCATGTGCACGTGCTTTGGAGCCATGATATATCATTGTGTATGAATTCTAGAAGCCTTGTTTTTGGGATGAGTGGTCATTGTTATTTTTGTGTCTGCTGCTTGGGTTGTGCTCAATATATGAGACTTGTGGTTGTCGGGGGCAGGGATCCCCAAATGTGACGTGTGCTTGGGATGGCTGAGCTTGGATGGATTTTTTTGTATGTAGGGGTATGTATGACTTGTGGTTGTGGCTACAATTGATGCCTAGAGTGGTGAGATGGATCAGTGTATGCATATGTGTGTCAGGGGGGACACCAGAGATGATGGAATGGGTTGACTCTTGGATTACACATTAATATGAATGTAGATTCTTGTTGAATATATTGTCTATTTACCTATTTTTCTTTCACCACTTCCCACCATCAATAAGAGTAGAAGACATGTGGGATATTCCATGTGCTTCTTGTGTTTAGCTTATCGAGGATAGATGGGTCTATGCTTCTGTTATAGGTAGCAATGACTCGATAGGTAGTTCACATAATAACCGTGTTGATCTCCTTGTGCTTGGTAGGTAAGAATGTTGTCATAAAATATCTAGAAGTATGCTGGAATGTAATACCATGGTTATACATTTGAGAAGCCATGGACTCTATTTGGTTAATCATAGAAGGCATGGATATTTGTTGAAATTCTAAGGAAATTTAATGTTGGAATGATAACAATTAATTAATATTTAATAAATTAATTAACATAAAGTTAAACTGATGAAAGGGTATAAAGTAAATTAAATTATCTCTTTAAATGGTTGTGTGCTTATAGGATATCTAGTCTTTTCAATGGTAGTCAGGAGTTTGAGAGGCATTAGATATAGTTGAGTCTATGGATAAGATATTACCATAGTGTTTTTCTGAGGTATATTATTCTCCTGTACATTTTGTGTTTCTATACGTTACTCCAACCTACCAGTTTAGGAAACTAAGACCCTAGGGATTCTGAGCCCTGGTGGTGTTTTTCCCAACATCCTAGTGGGATGATTGATGGATGAATACCCCCCTTTATCCCCACTCTCTTATATTGGTAGTTACATATACTGTTATAAACATTGCTTTGTTTTCCCTGTATATGTGTTTATATGGATATAATGGATTGAGGTTATTTCACAAACACATATTCGGGATATAGGTACCTATGCACTACTATAGGTGTAACGTGTACAGGATGTGATGGAATGAGGATCCTTACTCGGTGTATGGGATGTAATGGATTGAGGTATAATACCCGATGTATGATACACATTATATAGGAAGTGGTGGCTCTCAGAAACTACCTGGTAACTTTTGGTTAGGTGGATGTGGTGGTGTGTTTCATGATATTCATATTGCGGTGCTTCACCCAGTTTTTTTTGGGCTAGCCATGTTGCTGAGAGATTCTCAATACGTGAAACGTTGGGGAAAAGTGAAAAAACAGTTGGTATGTAGAAGCATGGTACCCTTGAAATTATTTATTATATTATATACTCTTGTATGTGATAATTGGTGAGAGTGTCCATGGTGAGGCAGCGATCTTAGTATACCTGTTTAGGTGCGGAGTTAGTTCCACCTATTGTTCACTGTGCTTTAGCATTTTTTATTACTTTTGAATGGGAGACATTGGGTAGGATCCAATTGAGTATATTTTTATACTTTACCTATGTTATAGAAAATCCATTTCACGTCACTAGGATTAGGCTGGAGAACAGGCTCGTTACAACTAGCTTGGGGTTTTTGAAAAAGCTGTTTGGGCTTCATGATCACAATTGTTTTTAATTTCAATCAGTACTTGGAGTTTCCATTTCAATTGTAGATGTTCTTGCATGACATTACATATGTGCACTTGGGTTTATTTTAATTTTTGCTGACATCGAGAGTTGGTTGGTGTCTATCATATATCTCTCTTTCGCCTGTGTTCTATTAGTGGGTAATTTATTTCATCGGTGTGTTTACTATACGCTTAGTGTTATTCACCAACCCAGGGCCTACTGGAGGCAGTGCCTGAGGGTCATTATACTTCTTCTCCCATTACAGTCCTAGGAGGGGTATACATTGTGGAGAGGGGATCATGACAGAGAGGTATTAGAGGTATTATTGAGGTATAGGATAGAGTTAGAGTTAGTAATACGCTAGGTTGTATAGGTTAATAGGAAAATAGTGGAAGTTTTCTTTAGAACAGACTATAAATATGAGAGACCAACTAAGAAATTCGTATTTTGGGCCCCTGTGATCTGTTTCATGGACCATTCATCTTATAGTCTCTAAAAAATGATTGATACAAGTAGCGGGGTAGTGACCTAGGAACTAATCACACATAATTATTCTTGCACTTGTTTTTGAATGGGTAGAACTTGGGATAGGTTAACCTAAAAATAATAAAATGAAACAATTAATTAATGTTATAGTCTTCCATATTCTAGGATAAAGAGACCTAACTATTTTTTATTTTGTAGGTATGGATCCAGGTTTAGATCCTCTTTAGGTTTTCACAGAAGATGTCCATTAGGTTGTGACAATATATCACCATAGAGTAGAGGTTGATTACTACGAAACCAATATAAGGACACAACGAGAGCTTCAGCACTAGAGTTTGAAGAAGAATGAGGTATCTATTTTAGATGTAGTTATAGAAGATCATTTGGTGGAGGTTGTGATAGTTTTCAATTAGATATTTGATCGAAAGGAGCATTGGGAATCGTTTGTTATGACAATGATGTGTGGGGAAGTGAGGAAGTGGTGGATTTTATTCCTCTGTGATCGTGAGGAGTCAATAGTGTAATTGGAGTAGTCCCAAGAGAGGTTCAGTGTTGAGTTTCATTCCTTAATAGTGATGGTGTCCTGTCAACTGGAGCTTCTAACCATTCGGCACGGGAGCTCTAATGTGTTTTAGTTTGGGATCCATTTCAAGAACCTTCTACGATATGCTTTGGACCTATTTCGAGATAAGGAGTCAGGGTGAGGCAATTCAAGGAATCTATCCATACAAAGATGTAGTTCCATGCCACTCTGTTTGTGCTTAAGAAATATCATGAGGTGTGGGAGAGGTAATAGGTCATTGGGAGGGTGTTATTAATAACTAGATTATCGTGAGATGGTATTCTTCATGATTCATCCCGAAGTAGAGTTATTGTCAAGGGTTCTTGGTTTACAAGACAGAATAGTTTCTGTTCGGCTAAGAGTTGGTCCTATCCCTCAATGTCTCAATTCATTGAGGGTAGCGACTCTTTTTATTATTCTATGGGATCATGAAATTGTTTTTCTTGTGTTTTTTGAGGTCATAAGTAGCATAATTGACAAACATTTCTTTGTATTAAACATTTCCCAGTTGTTCTGCTCTAGTTTCCTCCATTGAGAAAGTTCCAACTAAGGCAGTATGAGTAGGTTTGACTATATTTGGATGAGTATAGAGTAGATGGGTCAGGAAGAGGACAATCTCGTGACACTCCTCATTGTTAGAGACCAGGGTGTTGTCATAGAGGTTGTCTTTAGTAGTTTCATATAGGCTTCCAGTTCCATAAGTATTGGATTTGTCATTTGGAGGTAGATATGACTTGTTTGAAGTATATAGAGATTGTGGGCTAGTAATAGGGAAGCACTACTCTTGGGGAGATTTCATTTGATTATGTATATAGACATATGATTTCATCCTCATCATGGATTAGTAGTATTCATTTTAGGATATCATGGATTTATTGTGGAAGAAGGTGGTGTTTTTCTATGTAGATCTAGAGACATTTGTGTTCATTAGAGAGTGAGACCATTAGATTGATCATGGGCGTGTTTTATACATATCATCCTTGATGGCCAAGATGATGTTGAGTTAGTTAGAGGATGAGAAGTCAGCATTTCCCATAGACATGGAATAATACCCTAACTAAATTCTTAAATAGGTTTTAGAATTACCCCCTCGAAGGGAGTTTGAGTTTGGGATGGAACTACAACCAGGTGTCTCATAACTTTATGTATCCTTATACGATGTGGCTTTCAATTTTTTTAATGTTGTTTATAAAAATTGATGGTTTATTTTAGTACAGTTTTTTCCAGTCATGTGTTTCACCATTTAGTGCACCAGTTTTGATCGCGAGGAAGGCTCACTGTAGTTTGTGGTTTTATGTCGATCATTGTCCCTTGAACTAACACTACTGGAAAAATGTCCTATACCCACGGTTCAAAACCGTGGGTATAGCCACCAAAACCATGTGTATAGGATATACCCACAGTTTGGGGAACTATGGACTAGAAAGGCATCGGAATATGTCCCCAGCCTATACCCACAGTTTTCCAAAACCATGGGAATAGGTGTTCTGCCACTGTGTCAAAGAAACAAACCCAATTTCCTGGTGTCAATAGCTTTTACCCATGATTTCAAAACTGTGGGAATAGATCCCAAAATAATGCAGGCAGCGGGTTTTAATCCCGCAACCTCTTGGTTGCAAACACAGCATATAACCACTACTGTAACATCACTTATGTGTATATATATTAATATTTAGTAAAATTTAGTTATATAAACCATGGGTATAGAAGGATGAACTGTGGGTATAAGACTCCTGCCAAAAAAATTCCTTCCTACGGAAAAAAAATTTCCCGCGCACACACGGTAAACCTATACCCATGGTTTTTCATAACCGTGGGTATATTTATTTTATCCCAAACCTATCCCCACAGTTTTGGGGAAAACCGTGGGGATAGATACCCCTATACCCATAGTTTTGGAAAACCGTGGGTATATGTGACTTTTCAGGACCTATCCCCATGGTTTTGGAAAACCTTGGGGATAGTCCCCCCTATACCCACAGTTTTGGAAAACCGTTGGTATATGATTTGAAAATTTATCTATGCCCACAGTTTTCAAAAACTGTGGGTATTGGGGTACCTATCCCCACAGTTTTTGGAAAAAATGAGGAGATAGGTCCATTTTCTAGTACTGTAAGTGAAAGTGAATAACCGCAATACTCTTTCATGGATTTAGGATTTATTTGATCAAATCAAGGGTTTATTTTGGTTCTATAAGACAAATTTATGGTTAGTATATCATCAGATGCATGTGAAGGATGAGGACATCCCGAAGAATACTTTTTATTATCATCATGGGAATTACAGGTTTGTTGTGATGTCATTCGGTTTGAAGAATGCTCCAAATATGTTCTTGGAGGTGATTAATGATGTATTCCTTGGGTTCATTGATATTATCTTAGTTAATTTCATTGAATAAATCATTGAGTACTCCGCGATCAAGGAGAAGCATCCAGATCATCTGTGTGCTATATTTGGGAGTCCTTTGGCAACAGAATCTATTTGGGAAGCTATTAAGGTGTTTTGTTTTGGATCAAGAAGTAGATTTATTAGGTAATGTTTTGTATTAGTATATATTAGTTATGGATCCATCGAAGATTGATTCAGTTGTGTCTTTTGAATACCCCAAGACAGTGGTAGAGGTGTGAGGCATTCTTGGTCTGGTAGGTTATTATAGGATGTTCATAGATGATTTCTCTGAGGTTAAGACTCCACTGATAGTGTTGACTGAAAGGTTCCTGTGTTCATGTGGGATAATCAGTGTCATAAAGCTTTTGATTAACTGAAGGGGATGCTTCTCAATGCTCTAGTTCTTTTTTTCCCATAGAGATAGTTTAGATTGATGTTTTATTTTATGCTTCGTATCTGGGGTTAGGTTGCGTTTTGAGGCAGAAGCGATCTGTCATTTCTTTTGGGTCTTGATAGTTATGTACCAATAAATGTAACTATTATACCCATGATATTGATTTAGAGGTATTGGTTTTTTCATTAATGTTTTGGAGTCATTATCTCATTTGATATCATTTTTTGGTCTTCACCAATCATATGATCCTGAGATAGATTTTATCCCTTATTGACATGAACTTGTGACAATGTTGGTGGATGTAGGTATTAGAGGATTACAACTTTGAAATTTTTTATACACCTTGAAAGGTTATTTTTAAGCTGGAGCATTGAGTTAGAGTCAAATAGTGATGCAGTGCGTGAAATATATGATTTCTAGAGGGTTATAGAAGAACATTCAACATTGCATCTATATATGAGAGACATTGGGGGGAAGAGGTTGTGTTTTTCATATGATGATGCAATCATCTCCAGTGCAGCAGGTAGAAGAGTCTCAGTTCGTGGATCTTGAGGTGGAGGCCTAGAGAGACCGTTTTTTTTGTGTTGAGGCTCCTCATGGTTGGTATGTAGACAGAAAACACCGAGTATTGTTTTAGGGAAGGAATTTTGTTTTTTTGGGGTCATGTGAGAAGGTTCTCAAAGATTTCCATAGTTCATCCTGTTCAGTACATCCTATCTTGATAAAGATGTACCGAGCACTAGGAGGTTAGTTTTGGTGGCATGGTTTGAACCGTGTTGTTTTAGAGTTTGTGTTTTGATGTTTCATATGCTAGAAGATGAAGGATAAGTATAGTGTCCTTCATGTTTTTCTCTAGCAATTAGATATCCCTCATTAAAAGTGAGAGGAAATATTGATTGGATTTTTTTATTTTTTTACCTCAAGATCAGGGAGGATATATCTCTATACAGTTTATAGTAGATCGTTTGATGAAATCATCCCACTTTATAACAATCATGGAGTCAATCTTAGGGGAAATTTTGTGAGACAATATATGTAGGAGGTGGGGACACCTCATAGAGTCTCGAGGATGATCATTTTAGATCAATATCCTCATTTTGACTCGATGGAGCAAAGAGGTCTCCAATATAATTTTCATTCTCAACTGTTCCTTATAGAATCATTCCATTTACAAAAGGATGACCATACAGAGCTGACCATCCAAACTGTTGAAGACATGTTTCACTCTTACGTCCGGGATTTTGGTGGGTTTTTATATGGAACATGGCCTTGGTTGAGTTGATCTACAACAATATCTTCCACTCCACCATTGTTACGACTCCATTTGAAGCCTGGTATGGTTGACCTTTCTATTCACGGTTGTGCTGAACTGGGGTCAGAGAGTCCTCCAACCTCAGGTCGGATCTGGTATGAAGCACGATAAAGATGGTTCTGGTGATTGTAGAGTGGATAAAGGTATCACAAGATCATCTAAATTTCTATTCCGATCATATTAGGAGACTTCTAGATTTTGACATTGAGGATCACATGTTTCTATAGGTAACTCCCCATAATGAGCATTGAAGGTTTTGTCATGGGAGTAATCTTTCTCCCATGTTTTTTGGGGTGGCATATTGGGTAGCACTTATCCCATATATGAGCCAGATATATGATAGTTTTCATTTGTCGCACCTCTATAGTTATCTTCATGGTGACTAAAAAATCATCAACTAGGCTGAGATCGATGTTGACAATGATGTGATTGTCGAGGAGTGGCCTGTAGAGATCCAGGACCATTGGGAGAAGGTGGCATGCGAGCATGATACACCCTTAGTTCAGGTATTGTGTTGGAATGGTGGAATGTATGAGAGTAACTAGGAATGTGTCTCACATATATACACTCAGTACCCTAAGCTGTTTGATGTTTAGATCTTATCTTGTAACGATGTTCATTTGGTTTTTGTAGACATTTTCTATTTATGAGATGGATTTCACTAGTTGATTGCTGTAAATTACTCTCTATTGAGTGTTATATCCCCCATGAGAGTGTTTAGGAGCTGGTTGTTGTTTTTGAATGGTTTTTTTTCTTCATCCTCAACTAAGGTGGTGAGATCCTATGGTGATGAAAGATTTGAGAGGTATCTCGTGGGGTGTCTAATTAGATAACACCATTCGGTTTACTCTCTAGGTTGGTTTTTGATTCTCAAGATTGAAAATGTTTTTAGAGGTATTTGATGTAAGGAACCATATCCACATGGATCAACTGTTTGTGTATTTTAAAAGATAGAGTTTTTTGATGTTGGCACAGAAGAAGTTTGGAAGAGTTCAGTTAAGTAAAAGCTGGAAATGGTGGATTACATGTCAAGTAACTATATTACATGACATGATATCCTATCTCACGGTTCTTCCTGGAAATATTCACAACATGAAAAAATTTACACAATGTGAAAGAGGGATTCATGGTTTGAAATACTTCAGTGCTTGAAAAATAAAATAAAACCAAGAGGCAACATGTTTTTCAGGAGAACTCGACCTTGAGGAATTGCACAATGTTAATGGGGATTAAATTTCATGTAATATACTAACACTCTATGTTTTATGTGTTTTCCAGACACTCTGGTTCTCACAAAATTATGGCTGCAGTGGATCTCCCTTGACCTCAGGCGACCCAATGAGACTCTCTTCAACCATTTGGGGATTCCTTAGGAATGATCCCTATCTCCCTCCTTTGATAAATCGTGATTTTTCTTCGATTTTAAGTATGATATGCCTTATTTGATTTTTTTTCTTTGATATAATTCCTCTAGTTTCTATTTTCCATGCTATGGAACATAATCTCCATGGTTCTAATGGGGTTTTTTTCAGTTTTTTTGTTGGTGTGGTTATGACACGACAACCTCAGGTGGATGCAGTTGTTGTGGGAGAGGTGATCATGATATATTTTATGGTCCATTATCATGCAAAGAACATCAAAAACTTGTTGAGGTAGGGGATTTGTTGAATCTCTTCTTATTTACATGTAATTTTAGAGTTTGAAAGATTTATCCCCTTTGATAGTAAAGAAACTAACCTAATAATTATATTAATCCTGTATCCATCATATAATTGTGTTGTTTCTTTATACCGTGATAATTATTTTCTTCTTGGTTTTCTAGATAGTCTGATATCTATGTTTTTTTATTGAAACTAAATATGAATGGAAATTGGTAATGAACATAAATATGAAATTAATTGTTTAATTAATTGGATAAAACATAATTAGTCATGTTTATTGAATCCAACTGTTGTTTTTGTTATAATTTGATGATAATCAAATTAATGCAAGTATGTATGTTTACTGGAATTAGCCAAGGAACCTGAAGCATGTTGATTCTTATTGAAAAATGTATTAAATTAATGTAATATTAATTGTTTAATTAATTTGGTGAGAGTATGAGATTGATTTTCTTTTAGTATTCTAATAGTTGGAACCTATGAATAATGAATCTGTTAATTCAAGATAGAAAAAGAACTAGTTGTGTAATAAAGTCAATGATTATTAGGGAATGAGTTTCTCACCTGCATGTAAGTACTAAGTGATTTTTCTTTGTATCCATGAGATATCATTGTATAAAAATGTCATATGACTTGTTTTAGGTCGAAGATCCTATTTCTATGTTTTTTCTTACTGCTAATGATGTTCTCTGGATACGAGACTTGTGGTTGTGGGAGAAAGGACGCCTGGATGTGATGTGAGCCTAGGATGGCTGAGCCTAGAGTTATTTTGTGTTATGTTGGGATAGGGAGGCTAAGTGTTTATGGATTTAGTTGATTCCTATAGTTTTGATATGCATTCGAGGTAGAATATAAGAGATGAGAAAGCGGGTTAAAGCTGGGATTACCCATTGACATGAAGGTGGATGCAAGATGAATCTATTTTCTGTTTATCTTCTTTACCTTCCACACTTCTTGAGGTAGATGGTATTGATTAAACTCCTTCCAAAATTGGTGAATATGTGTGGGGTATTCTATGTGATTTATTTTTTTAGCTTCTAAGGGGTGGATGGGTCTAAGCTTCTACTATAGATACTAATGAATCGATGGGTAGTTCACCTATTGAACTTGTTGAGCCCCTTGAACTTGGTATTTTAGAATTTTTTCCTATAATATCTGGAAGTTTGGAAAGTGGTAATACTACTAAATTAATGAATAACTAATGTTTAACCGATGGGGATGGCGGTTTCTAAGATGCAATGTTAGGGTTGTACTTTCGAGAAGTCGTGGACTCAGTTTGGTTATTCCCGGAAAGCTTGAATTAATGTGGAAATGATAATGAAATGTATTTTTTTAATGATAACACTTAATTATTAATTAATTAATTAATTAAAATAAAGTGAAACTGATAAAAATTGATAAAATAAATTAATGTATCTCTTTAAATGGTTGTGTGTTTATAGGATGTCTAGTATTTTTAATGGAAGCTAGGTGTCTGAGAGATGTTACTAGCAGTTGAGTCTAAGACTAGGTTATTACCATAGTGTTGTTGTGATCTATATTATTTTCCTATAATATCTGTGAATCTATACAATACTCTACCCAACTAGTTAAGGAAATTAACAACCTCGGGATTTTAATCCTTGAGTGGTTAGTGTTTTCTCCAATATCACAGTGGGAGGATGGATGGCTGACTACCCCCTTTGGCTTTGTGTTTTTCTCTAGGTAGTTACTTGTGTTGGTATACATTGATGTTTTTTTTCTCCAAATATGTGTGTATAGGGATGTAATGTCCTATGGTTATTTAACAGACATATATTATAGATATATTTTCCTATGGACTATTATAGGTGTAATGTGTGTAGGATTTAATAGATTGAGGATCCTCACTCAGTTTATGTGTTGTAATGGCTTGAGGTTTAATACACAATGTATGATAAACATTATAAGATATGTTGTGGCTCTTTAAAATTGCCTAGATACATTTGGTTATATGGATGTGGTGGTGTATTGGATGAGGTTTATATTGTGGTTCTTCTTTTAGGTGTCTTAAGGCTTGAATTTTTTGAGAGAGATGATCAAGACATGCGACATTGAGGCAAAGGGGAATAATAGTGGGGACGTGGTATCAGGGTTCCTTTTAAATACTTTATTATATTATATGCAGTTGTATGCGATACCAGGTGAGAGTAGTCATGATGATTCTAGGAACATCATATACCCATTTAGATGATGAGTTAGTTTCACCTATTGTTCATTGTTCTTTATAATTCATTCTTTACATTTGCAAGAGAGGCTAAGAGGCGGATCCTACAGAGTATACTGTTATACTCACCCTATGTTATATCAACTATTTTTCAGGTCACATGGACCTGGTTGGAGATATGGATGGTTACATATACCTTGAGGGTTTCGCAAGAGCTGTTTGGTCTTCATGGTCATTGGCATCTTTAATTTCTTTTGGTACTTGCAGTCTCCCTTTCAGTAGTATTAGTTCTTGCATGGCATTACATATGATCACATGAGATTCTTTAAATGGGTGTTCTATCTAGGAGTAGGTATGTGTCTATCTTATCACTCTCTTTCGTATGTGTTCTCTTATAGGGTAATTCCACCAATTGGTGTGTTTATTATACCCTCAGTGCAATTCACCTACCCAAGGCCTAATAGAGGTGTGACTCTAGGGTCATTATCACTTTTCTCCCATTACCAGCCCAGGAGAGGAACACATTTTGTGGACAGGGTTGTGACACTTCCTCTATTTTATGGATTCATTATAAAATATTTATCTGCAGCTTTGTCCTATTTCATGAACAATCTCTCTTTGATATATAATCTAAACTACTTTATCCTCATAAGAGGTATCTTAATCAAGTGGTAAAACCTCTAAGTTTCTTAAATTTGAGGGATTTCTTATGAACATTCTTAACAGATATATATGTAACACATTAAAATCTTTAGAGAAATTTATTAGAGGATCCATGTGATAATATGACCTCCCTACTCAATCAAAAAATTCAAAGGGGATAATATATCTTGGAATTAAAATTCATTTCTTTAAAAATCTCATAACATTTTTTTCAAGGGGATTATCACAACCCTTACCCGCACTTCGAGAATATAAAATTTAAATATGATTTGTGTTTTTTTAAAATAAAAAGTAACTGAAAAATATATTTTTCTATACACCAATGATCTTTTTTGTTCTAGGTACAAAAAACTTAGAAAAAACCCTTACATAAAATAGTAGTTCACTAAAAAATTAATAAAATAGATATTTGGATTTTTTTACACTTACTCCTTAAACAAAACCATCAATATTAGGACTTCCAAAATACATGTGAATGATATTTTAAAAACATGGGAGGAGCAAAAAATTTCTCATTAAGGTGTTTTAAAACTAGTAAATAATAAATTAGAATTCCATTAAAAATATTCAATATCAAATATAAAATATATTATATCATTTATAAATTTTCAAAATTATATGGTAGGTTGTTTAAGAAAAACACTACATTAAAACCTTTTAAAAATTTTAGTATTTTGAAAATCCAATTAAAGATACCATTATAAGAATTCATAGATTTCACCTCAAATATTATTTGAAAATAATAATTTTTTATCGATTTTATTGATACTCAATATATCATAAGAAACCCATATGGAAACATAGAAGTATCACTTGTAGGAAATCATCCCCTTGAGGTCATGGGTTTACTCCCCATACCTCATCATCTTCATCTAATTCTATATCCTATAGCCTAATTTTAAGAAAACATTTTTAAAAGATATAACCTACCCATTCAAAAACCATTAAAAAATTTAAAAATCTTAAAGAAATAAAATTTTTTATAATTTCATAGATTTACAAAAACTAAGAATTCTTAAAAACTCAAGAGAGTTAGGTGAAATACACCTCTCTAGGAGAATTAATTACATTTAAAAAGACATAAACATAAATTCTTGAAATGAAAAAATATGATTTTATAAATGTGCATGAAATGTCAAGATCATTCATAAAATAAGGCTATATTTACTTGAATGACATTAGTTGATAAACAAAAATTAAATTTTCACATAAAATAATTACTTTTCTCTTTATAAATATTAATATAACAAGATATTTTAATCAAATACTCTTTAAAATTAATGCCTAACAAAAAAAAGTTTATTTTTTTACATCATATATCCAAATATAAGTTTATTAGATAAGCATTGAAAACCTAATTATTTATATAAATAATATATTAACTTTCTATAAAATGACTCCCCTACTAATAGTTTTCTAAAACTATAATTCTAGAAAAAAAATTTATATAACACCCTTACCTTTATAATTATTCACACATAGTAATGGTCCTTTAAAATTGTCTTTGACACCATATATAATTTCTTATTAACAAAAAAACAAAAAACATAACAAAATGGGATAAAACCCCCACCTCTTGCAGTCTTCAACAACTACCTTACCAGAATCAAATCTCACATAGGGTGTGCAACACTTAAATGAATTACAATAGAGTGACAAGGGTGCTTTGTATAGTTGATTATTAAATTTTATATCCATAAATATATTTATATTATCATACATATTATTTAGTTGTATGAAAAGTGGTAAAGAGATAGAAAACATATAGACAAATGTTTTATATCTATTTTGCCGAGGAAACTTTCTAGATACGATGAAATGGAAAAAGAATACATTGATGGATGCATTTCATTATCAATAATCTCTTTTTAATTTAGTTTATCCAAATATTCTTCATGACGATTGCATTAAATTATACAATATCCTTATGAAACAGTTGAAAAGCGATACAAAAATATATTTCTAATTTTAAAATAATGATTAAAAATAATCACTATTTCAAAAAAATGGAAGGAAGGTGCTCCAAAAGAGTATTGAATAGTGAATTAATAAATAAAAAATAAAATATGATTTCAAGAATATATAAACACATAAAAATAAATACACACACCTATGTTTAAAGATCTATAAATCTATTTTTAGGAGTAAAAAAGACGATGAGTTCTCTAAATTGAATAGTCTATAATTGATTCTCCCCAAATCATGTTCAATTTTCTTTTTGGGTACTTCACTTGCATTCGATCACATCATCTACATTCGATTATACACTCGATACTTCATCCTCACTCGATTATTCATCCCCTCTTGATCCCACACATGATCTACACAGAATTCCTCATCCATAGTTGAAGTATCCCTTCAATTCTCAACCCCCAGTGCTCTCTCCCTATCCTCAATCCTCTTCCCTTTTTTTCTAATTTGAATTTTTTTTAATTTAATGATATGAATGTTTTTATTTTAATATTAACGATTCAGATTTAAGAAACTAATAATTATCATACATTCATAATTAAATTTATTAATATACTCATAATTTCATATATATATATATATATATATATAATACATTATTTCTAATATTCCTAATAATTAATATTCAACTTCAATTTACATTAAATTTTTTATATATTAAAAAATATGACACATCATTATTAACAATAATAATAATTACTATTTTATTTATTTATATTTTTATCCTTAACTTTAATTTTAAAATTATAAAATTCATATATATATATATATATATATCAATTATTCTATAATTTATCTAATATATATATTTACTCTATTTTTTTTAAAATTAGCTTATAATCATCATATTTTTTTATTTATTATCACATTTCATTTAAGACAATATAATTATTTGTAATATTATTAATTTTTAAAAAACAGTTGATTTATATAAATAAGTATTCAAATTTTAATTTTTTCAAAAAAATAAATATTTATTCACTTGATTTTGTGCTTTAATAATATTTTTTTATGAAAAAAATTACTAATAAAAACCAACTATAATTTCTGTTTTTGTGCAAAAAATATTTTAATAAATTCTCTATGAAAATTTTTATTATAATTCATTTATTTATTTACATTCCTTATTTATATTTTAATATTCATTATAGATTTATTTTATTATTGAATTAATGTTTAAATTAAGATACTAATAGAAATAATAAAATAAATTAAATTTAAATTAAAACACGGGATGTAACATTATCCTCCCCATAAATGAACTACACCATCATAATTCGTTTTTTATACCTAAGAAAATTCTAACATCTTATCTTTATAATTAATAAATATGCAAATTCCGAAACCATTACGTTCATAAGTATAATTATCCACCTATAATTTCAAAAAAACTCTATCACTTAGATTTTTTAAAATGAAAATTCATAATCACTAATTTGGTATAGACCATTGCTCTAATTCCACTATCATATCCCAAACATAGACTTCATAATTTGGTACTAAAAACATGATGTGTATTGTTTTTCAAAATAAAAACTAACTGAAAATTATTCATTTTTTTACAAAATTGAGGATCTTCTCTGTTTTAGGTTATGAATAATTATAAAAATAACTTATATAGAAGTAGAGTTGAAATAAATATCTAATTGGATTCATGCATGATAACTCTATAAATGAATCCATCTATCTTACACTTCTAAAATACCTGTGAAAAATATTTTAAAAACATGGAATGAGTATAAAATTTCCCAATATAAGTTTTTTAAATAGTGAAAAGTATTTTAAAATTAATTTGAAAAACTTTTAAATAAAATAAAAAATATTATTATTAGTATTTAAAAAATTTCCTAATTATAATATAGGTTTATTATAAAAAACAACTTTAAAACCCCTTTTAAAAGTATTTATCTGTATGAAAAATAAATATTAAAATAAAATTCAATTTCTTTTCAATTTCTCCTTAAAAATATCTTGAGAATTATATATATTTTATAAATTAATATGATAATTATCATATCTTATGAAATCCATGTGGTTACATAGTTGTTTCTTATATAGGGCTACATCCCTTAGAGGTCTTGGGTTCACACCCCATACCTCATCATCATGTCATTTGATACCCCAGTGCCGAATTTCAATATTATTTTTATAACATCATCATTTATCATTCATAAAACATTAAAAACATTAAAAAATATTTCAAAAAATATTTTCATAGAATCCAATAATTTTATAACATTCATCTTGAAAAATACAATAATTTTTAGAAATAAAGATATTTTGCAGAAATCAACATTTATAGAAGAAATAAATGCGTTTAAAAATACATAAAAAAAAATAAATTGAAATTAAAATATATTATTATATAAAATTACCTGATATTTCATGAACAATCATATATTATGTCTATATATAAACATCAATTACATTCATCAAAAATAATATCATATATAACATAATATTATAACTTTTCTCATTAGAAATATTAACATAGCTAGATATTTTTATCAAATAAACTATAAATTTAATGTTTAACAATAAAGAAAAAAAGTTTTTTTATGGTTTTACATCATATATAATAATATATATTTTTAGACAATCTCTAAAAAATAATATTTTATATAAAATTATAGAATAATTTTATATAAAATTAACTCCCTTACTAATAGTTCCTTACAATAATAATTTTAGATAATATATATATATAATTATTACTATTATAATTTTTAAAATATAATACTATACATTTAAAATTTTATTTAACACGAAAGAGGATTTATTTCTTAACAGTAAAACAATGTAAAAATGTAAAATAAGGTTATGAACCCCATCTCATACTGTCAGCTTCAATTTATTTTATAGTCTCTTCTCTTAGAAAGGGTGTGCAGAACATGAATGGATTACCATCAAGAAAAATGGATTCTTTATATAGTAGATTCTAAAAATTTATATCCATTAATATATGTATATATATTATGCAACTGTTTTGGTTGAAAATGATGTGGGAAAACTACATCAAACATATCAAATAAACATTTAAATGTATTTCATCAAAGAAAACTATTTAGATATGTGGAAAATTAATATAAATATACTAATTGTAATATTTAATTATTTTTTATTTTTTTATTTAGTTTAGTCAAATCATCACAATGATGTTTCAATGAAATTCCATAATAGCCTTCCAAAATTCCTAAAAAGCATACACAATTCATTTTACGATTTTAAAACAATCATTTAAAATCACCACTATGTCAAACAAAGATATTAGGAGGAAGAAGATCCAAAATAGTGATTAATAGGGAGTTAATAAACCAAAAATGTAATAGGATTTCATGAATATTTTAACACCTAAAAAATAAATCAACACACCTACCTTGAAATACCTATAAATATATTTTTATGACGAATAATACTATAGGATATTTATCATGAATGATCAACAATAAATTTCTCCAAAATCAAGTTTGATACCTTATTCGAGTCCTTATCTAGAATTTGACCCCATTATCAGTACTCGATCCAACACTTGATTCTTCATACACGCTCGATCCTTCATCCATGCTCGATATTTCATCCTCTCTAGATCCTACAATTGATCTATGATCAAACATTCTTCCATGGTAGAATAATACCATCATCACATAAAACCCCTTCATACACTCACCCTATCCTCGATCCTCTACCATTTTTTCTATTCCGGACATTTTTTAAATTAAATAATATTAATTTTTTTATTTTAATATCAATAATTTTGATCTTATTTTTTTAATAATACTCATATTATCATAATTGTTTTATTAATATATAAATACTTTCATATATAATATATATTAACATTATTATTCATAACTATGTATATTAAAATTAAATTTATCTCAACTATTTTATATTAAAAAAAATATGACCCATTGTTAATAATTATTAATATTATTAATTATATATTTATTATTTTAATGTAATTATATTATTTAATATTACCTTTAATTTTTAAATTATACACTTCATATATATATTCATATGTATATCATCAATTTCTTCTCGAATTTTTGAAATATATATATATACTCTATTTTTTAAAATTCAATTTATAATCATCTTAAGTATTTTATTTATTTAATATCACATGTTAAGTAATTGAATATAATTATTTGACATATTAATACTCATAAAATGACCTTTTATCAATATATATATAATTATAAATTTCATTATTCAACAAATAGTTTTTTTTTAAAATAATCATTTTTAACATGGTCTTGTATACTAATAATATTTTTTTGTGAAATTAATTACTAAGAAGAATAAACTATAAGTTAAATTATTTGAATATATTATTTTAATAAAATTTCTTTTAATAGTTTCATTATAATTTAATTATTTCATTACTTATATTATTTATTAATAATTTAATATTCAATGCCCTTTTTTGTTATTTAATTAACACTTCAATCAAGATACTAAGGTAAAAAATAAAATAAATAATTCTTATCTCAATACTCTTGGTGTTATAATGATATACATGGGAATATATTTTCTCCAAATTAAAACTCTATATCATTCCAATGATTTTCAGCATAAATTTTTGGTTCCATATGATATTCCCTTTTATGATAGTAAATTTATTTAACACTTTCTTTTATATCCTAAACAAGTATAGTTTCCAAGAGCATTCTTTATCCAAATTAACATTTGCATGTTAGAGTTTTACACTTCCTTCAATAGTGGGATTCATAATATTGGATTTAAAGCTAATATTATAGGAAAATTCCCCCTAGTAATGTTTTGATCCAAACAACATTGAAATCCATAGAACAAGACCCAAAATATCCCGTAAGTTTTAAATGGTTCTCTCAGACTAACAATCTATCTAAACATGATATGAATTATTCAAACTTGCATCCAAATATCACCAAATATGTCTCTAGTATTTCAAGGTAATCCTATGATCTCAATCAAATATTATAGAATCCGGTACTCCCTAGAATCTGACCACATCCTAAATTAAAAACCTAGAAATATAATAATGATATAAATCTTATCTTATGGAAATGAAGTGTTCAATCTTCATAGGGAAATTGAATACAACTTAAATTATATTATTCCATTTAGAATTTTTGGAGTGTATGGTGATGAAATCCATGGTAATATTTTCCAATTTCCATATAAGTATGGGTAATTTTTTTTACATCCCTGTAGAAATTTTTCTCTTAGACATAAATTCATGATATACCAAACATTTACATAAATAATCTGTAATATCAAATTTCATGGTTTCCCACCTGAAATATACTTTCAGATCTGTATACATCTTTTCTATTATTGGATTTATTGATAATTTTTAACTATTAACTTCATCTCATATATCCATATTAATTTATTGTATTTTTAAGACACATACTCTATTATATATCCATATCATTCCATTAAGATCTTGATTGAAATCATGAAAATTCTTTACCTTATTTTGTAGTTCCACATCTTCCTTCTATGCCTATATAATACATGAATGGATAAATAGTTGAAGATTAATTTTAGAATGATATTATGTATCCTCTTTCCTTGGTATTTCACATTCCATCCTCTATAACACCATAAGTATTGGCTCTTTTTTAATCCTCATCGTGGAAAAACTAGAATGGTCAATCCAACTTATAGAATTTGAAACATTATTCACCATCCTTTGGTGGTAATGTATTGAGTAGTCATAATATCAATTCAATTCCAAAAAAAATTTCTCTCCCATATTAAACTCTTTTTAGTGAATATATACTTTTTATGATATATATATATATATGTCAGACCTTTCATCCTAAATATAATTTCCTCATATATTCAATGTAACAATTACCATTTCAAGTGATAAATCATGAATCGATTAATTTTTATCATAAACCTTATATTATCATAAGCCATAGTATACCACCATATTATTATTCATAAGGAAGTATACAAATAAATTTTATTGATTCATTAATATAGATCACCAAACAATTCTCCATTACAGGTTAATGTGAGCACATATTCATTGAGAAAGATTATTTTTAACTCTTAATCTTTTATTAACATTCATCTATATAGACGAACATAACCCACTTCCAATTCAACATGGCGAAATAATTTATTAAGTTTGATAAAAATTTTAAAAAGTTTCAATAATATCCATCCAACCCAAGAAAACAATTGATCTCTGTTACAATGTTTGTTCCAGTCCATTACTTAATAACTTCTATATTTGAATGATCTATTGATATACCCTTTCCTAATAATATATGACCGTAGAATGAATCATTTATAAGAAAAATTAAAAAAATTTAATTTTTCTATACAAATCCTTCTTACTCAAGGTCTTGACAACAATTATCAAATGATCTTCATGATCTTCCTTTCTATTTGAATATACATGAATTTCATCAATACAAGTAACCATAAAATGATCAAGGTAATATAAAAATACTATATTAATTAAGTAGATAACTATTTTAGGGGAATTAGTAATACCAAATGGAATCACAATAAATTCATAAATCCCATACATTGTATGGATGGATCTCTTATTTATATACTCATTTTTAACACTTATTTAATGATATCAAATACAATATTTAGAAATGGAAAAAATTCATCCTCATAATTGATAGAAAATTTAATTAGTATGGGGTAGTGCATACATATTCTTGATAGTGATATTGAAAAATTAATGCTAATTAATGTAAACACGCATTGAACCATATTTATTTTAGAAAATAATTACTACAGAACATGATGGAACATTAAGATTTATGAGTCCATTATCAAGACTCTCTTAGAGTAAAATTTTCAAATCATGAAACTCAATCGGGTTCCTTATGTATGGAGTCAATGAAATAGGCATATCCCCATGAATAAGTAATATTTAAAACTGATCATTTCAACATAGAGGTTGACTAGGAAAGTTTTCTGAAAGTGCATCAATAAACTCTTGTATAATGTTTATATCATCAATTTTTTGTTTCTTCCAAAACATATGTGATAAATACCCTTCATGGATTGGAATTAACACCCACAAGATAGAAGTAATTTCCATTGAACGTTTTTATTCTTCATCACACAGATATATTATAATAGGTTCATTTAGAATATGAAATGTGACTTTCCATACATTGAAATTGATTTGTGCCCTATATAATTAAGGTAAATCCATGCCTAGAATGGCATATAATTCAAATAATGGGATAATCACATGATTTTTAGGAGCATATTATGAGAAACATTAATCAAATTGGATCTATACACATGATATGAAACCATATTACCATTAGAATTTGTCAATTCAAACATAACATCAAATGGTTAAGGTTACGGGTGTACATTCCTTTATAATTATATATATATATATATATATTCATTCAACTATGATAAAATAGGGCACTACATTATTTAAGTATATTTATAACAACTTAAATTTTACCATTATATGTTCAATTCCTTAGTAAACCAAAATTTTTAGTCTGAACATAAGTATCTTTGATCAATATCTTTATTCCAAAATAATAATTTATAAGATGTCTAAATCATGAAACATTATTTTCAGTCTATGGAAACATATTATTAATGTAGTTTAACCATTTTCATTACCAAAAAATTATCATGTACATATACTTGTCCCGGTAGTATTTTTTTGAAATTTTTTATTAATAATATTCCAATATAAACTAATCCCTGCTATAATAATACAAATGAAATCCAATAATTTTCATACATCATTATAGATGAATAATAAGTTCAAGAAATTATGATCAATACAAGAACCGTAAAGTTTTAGAGTTACAGAGACTATATATATAAGAATAATATTATGGTATATTCCTCATTATCCCTCATAACAACCTTATCACTTTATACCATTCTTGACATAACCCACATAAAACATTTACACCCAACATAGGGAAATGTACATAAAAGAGGTTGAGCTCAGCTTCTCAGCAATAGAAAATGTGGGAGATATTAATCAATGATCGTATGAAAAGAATAATATATTCATTAGGGTATGTGATCATGAAAATAACATAAAAATTTCATACCCCTACTTTCAAAGATAACCAACATGATTCATGGAATAAAACATTATTATTTAAAAATAATTGAACCATAAGCGTGAAGAAACATCATAAATCATTCATGAACCATATATTATGATCTTAATCAGGTTATAAAATTATAAAAACATCATATTTATTGAATCTATTTCATCTGTCAATGTTTACTACTAAGACCATAAATTCATACTATATCAGGAATCAACACATGATTCCCTTATCATAATAGATCTTGCATTTTCACTCATTCATTATAGTGGATCAGGTATTCATTCATATTTTCCATTGTAGATAAAAAAATAGACTTGTTTCCTATAGTGGATGAAGATTGAATTGTTCTCCATAATTATCTCATGAGATGTGAAACATTACCCAACACAATGGTGTAAAATATAATTTTGAGGACACTTATCACATAACAAAAACCATAAATATGAGTTCTAAAAGATTATAAAACATTCATCAGGTCATTATATCAAACATCATGAAATGAAATGGGTTTCGTACACATTTCATAAATTCATCATAGTATAATCCATAGAAATTTAATAGGTCTAAAATAAATATCATCACAAAAATAAAAACCATCTAGAGAAATAATAATAATGGTATCATTAGATAACATCGCTTCTAAATCATAACTAACCTCAAAGGATGTTATCATATCTGAAAATTAGTTTAAAATATAACTAGAATAATTATTGAGGAAAATACCATTTTAATTATAAAATAACTTATTTAAAAAATATTTAAAAAATACTAAGGTAAATTTTTTTGAAAAAAACCATTTTAATATATAAAGGAAGCTTCCAGTAACCAACATTCATGACGGTAGGAAATTTTTTTCACTCTTGGTATGTCAAAAAAGGTATTACTTTAACATTTTTAGTAAAATGTTAAAAGTAAATTGATCAGAAAATGACAATAAGATTCACATTAATCGTATTTTTAGAAATTCAAAAAAGGGTAAGAATTAATTTAAAAATCATATTAAAATAGAAAAAAATTCTAGAAATTATTTTAAAGTAACATAGACATGTAAAAAAAATATTTCCATCTAAATAGAGAAACATAATCGATTATCTATAAAAATATTATTTCCATCTCAAGAGTACTAATAGATTGTAAATTGAAATGAAAAAATGTATTCACTATAAATAAATATAGTATAGTTATTTATCAGATAAAGTTCATATAATTTCCTTAAAAAATAATGAATATAAAATCCCAATTAAAATTAAATTGAAACATTAATCTCTTTCCTCATGTATCTTATTGATTTGTGCATGTATGATAATTTTTTATAATAATTATATTTTGATAATAAATCTATTACTGAGCCATAATTATGTTTATAATACCATATATAGTTCAATTATTACATATTATCACCCATTTCTTAATAATTTGTAATTAAAACCACTATTTCATGTGATAAATGCTTCATTTTTCATGCATGTTTTGTTTTGGATGTCTCAATACTTATACATTGATCATTTTTCTATATGATCCCTAATTTCAGGGTTATAAATTTCCAAATGAAATTTGAATGTCCAATTACTGGATGGGGGAAATATTGATCGGATTTTCAGAATACCATTTAAAATATTGTAATGCCTCTAAATAAAATTTGAGATGTGGGTTCAGGCTTAATATATGGATTAGAGGATTTTAGTGAATCCTAGTGGTTAGGGGCATGAAATTGGAGTTCTGGAAAGCTGTATCTGATGGGTAATAGTAGTCTCATGGTTAGTGATAACCATGAAGCTTAACCATATGACTCGGTTTATACAAATGTATAGTTCAATAAATCATACCTAATTATAGAGAAAACCATGTGGGGGTATATATTTTACTATAGAGATATCACATAGTTGTTTAATATTTTGACTGACCATGTTCTAGAACCATGTGAGGTGGATGTTCTTATTGACAATAACACTGCAAGTTCATGTGTGGATTTCTAGACTATGTGGCCTAACTAGTTGAATCATTTAAAGGGGAGGTTTTATGATTTTCCCCCTTAATTCATGAAGGGGATTTCCACTGTATCTCCATCATTTATCCAATGACCACCCTCACATACGCCAACATCCTCTTTTCTTCCATGGGATTTATTCCTCATCATTGGTCAGAATTGAACATCATCAGATGTGATGGAAGCCTTGAGGTAAGTATCTGACTCAATTATCCTCTATTGAGTAATTTTTATTATCAAAATATTCATTGATTATCTAGTTAGTTATATTATTCTTTATTAAACAGGAGCATAATGGAATCATATAATGATGGTATGGATTTCAGTCGGCCTAGGAAGAGGGTGACCAAAGTGGTCCGCGACACTTCATTGCATGTCGTTTTGTCAAGGTATCAATTCATAGATAATTTATAAAATATTAAGAACTAAATTTAAATTTTATGGTGGAAAATTGTTTCTAGTTACTTAGGTATTATACTTGATCCATGGTTGATGATATGTTGTGGGTAGTTGATGAGTTTTTTCTCTCCCCTCAAATGCGTTGTGATCAGACTGTGGGGATTGAAGTTTTATTCTCATATATTTAGTTCTATTTATATTGTATATAACCTATTATGTTTAATTAATTAATTATATAAGTTTTAATTAATTAATTATTACATTTTCATTATGAGATAGAACCTTACACATCCTAATGATATTGGATGAGATTTGGAAACTACTTCCAACACCTGGAAAAATAAATTTGAATCTTTAGAATGTTTGGTGGTCTATAGTACCTTCATGGTAGTTCTTATGTATATTATGGTATTACGTGTATTATTGGAATCACACATGAGGTCGAATCCCTCTATTTGGACTCTTTATAATTAACTACTAAATTGACATAAATTTGGATAGCATAAATGGTTGAACAAAAGTGTTCACTGAGAATCCATGTCAATTGGATTTAAGAATTAATATGAGACTACCATTATGAAAGATGATCCCTTATAAGATTCCTCTAAAAATGATTTTACTAAGAGGATTTCTAGTAGAATTCATCACCTATCATATTTATTCCATGGATTTCAATACGGATTCCACTACATACATGTTGTCTTAGGGGACTCCAAGAGGGATTCTTCAATTTATGTTTAAACATCAACGATCCTAAGTATAATTCCTCTCCTAAGTACTATCCTAGTAAATCCAGTTGGTTCCTCAATATTTTAATGACCATGATGTAGTTTTTTATTGTTATTGGGTATAGATGGTAGTGGGTTTCACCTTATAACCCAAACAATAATAGTTAAAATAAGGGGATAGGGTAGTGATGATGTGTTAGACATTCATCAACCCTCAATATTTTGATTATGATTTCACCTTGTTAATGTTTGTGAATATATCAATCATAGAGGTGATTTGTGGAATTTTTTGCTGGTGGGATAGACATGATGTAATTTTTAATATGTTTTACTGAAGAACATCATGGGATAAAACTTTTAAGCCTTACTATTTTGGGAATCCCAGACGAACCTCATGGGATCTGGATATTGAGCCTCTATAATGGATTATATGGTTGATGATTCCCAAAGGTACTTATATGGATCTATATTTTGAACCTTACATGAATAGATGTTGGAAATTTCACCTTTCATCCTTCATTGGGGATGGTTGGATGTGATACTCAATGACCTTCAGTAGATACTCTTATGGATGATTCCTCACTCCTCAAGAAATTACTTGGATTCTCCTTGGGGTTGGGTGGATTCACCATTCAAAAGATAATGGAATTGTGTGGGGGTGATATTTATATATATTTATTGAATAGATGATAAGATTATACTTGAATCTAGTAAAAATTATTTATAGGTCACCTATGTTTCATCCCCTTAGGGATCATCTAAGTCATAGTGTTGTAATTTACATAAATTTTGGGTCTTAGGAGTAAGAAATCAAACTATTTTTACATGGATAATGGTGGTATGTAATCCTACCAAGATTCATTACTATATTTTCATATACTACCTATAATCCTCTATTATACTAATTGGATATGAGTATGTGTAAACCCAGGGTTTGGACATGTATCAACATATGGTGGAAAATACTACTCAGAGACATTTATAGCACTATACAAAGCAAGTATCATTGAATAATATTACAAACCCAAGGATAGATAATATAATAAATGAAGTTAGTGGTATAAAATCTAGTTCAATAGCACATTTAGATGATATCAATTCAATCAGGTTCATGAACCCAAGGATAAAATGGGTTTTTATTTAATTATTGACTTCCATTTGTGTCTTGGCTAGGCAGATCACACTGCATGATCATGACATTATGATTTAATTTCATCTTATATGGTTTGAATTTTAGTTTGTTTTATTAGTTATATATAATTACAATTGATACCATGTGGAGTATATTACATACACATACACTACATTTAATGGATCTGTATGAGACTGTATTGGAAATTCCCTTTTCAATTTTATAATAACACACTATTTAGGCTGCTATTTCACTAGGGTACCTTCGTAAATTTTCACTATCTTGTAGGCACGGTATGGGATGGGGCCCATGAATGATTGACCAAGATGGGTCAGATATGTATGTGGAGATTAGGTATGTGGTTTGTCTGAGAGTATATATTATTACTCTGTACATTCATATTTTTTCCTTTCTGTACTCTTGTATATGTCGTCTGCCTAGTGGGAGATCATTGTGGTAGGTATGACGTGTCAATTTCGGTCATCACTATATTCCATTTCTTATTATATCATTCTTATGTTTATTTTTTTTTTTCCTCCCTTTTATTATTTACTACTATGGATTATGTTTTGTTAATTATATTGTTTTCTTACTCTTACATGAGAGAAATATCTCCCCACTATCACATCTAAATACCTCATAGCTAGTCAGAAGCCAATTTAATATAGGGAGGCCCACTTGAGTCCTTGTTGCCAACCACAAAGGGAACAGTTCATAAAGTGAACTAGTTTGAGATACTAAAAATCAGTACCTTGGGTGTTTTTGTTTCTATTATATTACTATTTGGGACATGGTAGATAATATTATTAGGAATGTTTTAGAACATTATATGGATATCTGGATGGTGCGCTGAGAACACATGTTAAAGTAAATAGTCATGTTTTCTAGGGATATGGTTTAAATTTTCATGAAATTAGATTTTATGGTTTTATAGGAATTTATCATTTAGATATGAACATGTACCAGATATTTTATGATTTGTAAAAGATTTTTGGTTTTTGGATCACTGGAAAAGAGACAGTGATTTATTTTGACACATGTCCATTACAGTAAAGTGGTATCTCACACATCATACGTGGAATGCAATTTTTATAAGTTATAGTGATTATATTGTTTGATTCTATTTGAAGTAGTGGATAACTATTTAATGTATCAGAAAAATTAAATGGTTTTTTTCCAATATATGTTCTTGGTAAAAATATAGTCAATTATACCAATGTTCATATATATCTTCTTTTGATGGAGGTCTATGTGGATCTACGATGAGATATTTGATGTTGAGTATGATTACCCATTTCCAATGAACGAGAGGTGTAGTGCCCCTAGTAGGCAATTTTTTGAATGTGATGCCTTTTTAGTAGGCCACCTAGGGGTGTTTATTTTTAGTATTGGTTAACTAAAATATGTAACAACCTACATTGATTTTTCCTATCTTCCCTATTATGATGTCTTACTTAGCTGATCTTTCTTAATAGTTATCTAGTTTGATCCTCTTGTGTGATGTCGATAGGTACCTGAACGCTTATACTAAACTGAACATTGAGGGTGTATTAATATATGTAGAATCTTGATGACTGTAAATTCTTTATCTTTTCTAATCTCAAATCATGTAACTCTAGGTATAGTGCCTTATGAGGATTCTCGGGGAGGACCAGGACCCTTGGATGCTGATTCATGATAGGTGATTCCATTAGATTTATTAAATATAGTAGTTACAAATGGTTTGAAATAAAATGGTATTCCTATTGAAAATTAAATTGTCTTTTCATTTATGACATTGAATTAACAACTTATATTATTTTAACCATAGTGAAAGGATTTGAACATTGTTTGTTGATGATATCCATACCTCCCATACATATGGCTGAAATGTGTGTAATATTTCTTTCATTGATATCGGTGCACTGATGATGCCTAGTTAGGTGTCACCTTGGTGAAAAGTTAGACCTATGGACTAAGTGGTAGGACTTAATGACCTATATTAAGAATTGACCAGTCATGTTAGATGGGGGACCTAGAGGCCCTTTGTTGTTACTTGGAACCTTATTGTTTAACATTTGATTTAATCAAGGGAAAAATGTGAGTTGATTTAGATCACATATATGAATGTGTGTTTAGGTAGTGATCATGTTTTGATGTTTATTTTGAGACCAATGAATGGTAGGTTATTTGGTTTTGTGTTATAGGTATTTTGATGAATTCTATTTCTAATAAAGCACTAATGGTTCTTGTTTTCCTGACTAGTTTGATGGGTATACCTTTTTTGGTTCCAGACACTTTTAACCCATGGTTTTGTGGTTGATGCATTAATTTCGGAAATAATTTTGTGTTATGGGGGGTCATTTATTATATTCTAGAATTAAAGTGTTCCATTGTTTTTTATAAGAGTTCTAATAGATATTTTTCCTTAATGAGGATGATATGTCGTGATGCATGACGAGATTGTACTTATAGATTACGACCTGTGGGGCTGTGAGCCTCATGATAATTGTTTTCATCTATTATGAGTGGCACTTTTTAAATAATAAATTTGTAAGTGGATGAGTGTGAGTTGAGGAACGATGGTTCAAAGAATTTTTATGGGCATGGTTACTAGAGAGTTTTGATGAAATAAGAAATGTCCATCTATGGTAGAGGAGTCATCAAGAATGATTATGTACCGTGAGATATATAATGACCCATACTTTACATACATTGTTATTACATCAAAATTGAAGCACACTTATTACAACATATAACAAAACCATGAAAGGACCGTATAGGTATAGTGTCTTTAGAAACTGGGAAACATAAACAACTGGTTCATAAAGCATCTACTTTGCCTCCCATTTATTTCATCATATCTAGAGTCCCTTTTTGGCATATTCTACTTAATAACCTTCTTCCTAACCTGGGGAAACAAAACATACAAAATGGTGAGCTCAAATGCTCATTAAGGGTAAACAAAATAAATATCAATCACATCATATTCATAAGAACATAACATTTTAGAGATCTTAACCTGCAAAAGAGAAAATAATTTCATAACATGGGATAAATCATAGTAGTGAAATGAAATCCCAATAATCATAACTTAAAACATGAAACTTTGTGGCATACACACATAATCATAGAGAATCATATCTTATTAGTCAAGACTCATTGCCAAGACTATCTTAGTGGACAAAGTCCATTTCTGAACCGAGTCACCCTCGTTTCAGTCCTGTTTCACTGAACCGGTATAACCTACCGTTCCATCCATGTCTATCTCATGAGATATAAAATCTTTACCCAATTCATTGGAAGGAGATATAGGTCCCACCCATCTCATAATGATACCATTATTATGTGTGCCACAAAATCATAAATCATACATCATTGCATAACCCATGTAGTAAAAATGGGATTCTTAAACAACATGACATCATAAAACAATTCATATAAGATAAAGGAATTCATAAAAATATTTCCATCACAACATAATCAAATCCATGTAATAATAGGGACAGAAACATAACCCTATATTATCTTATATGGAAAATAATGTTGATTAAACACTTGAACTCCATTCTTGAGGAAAATATCCTTTCTACTTCAAAAACACTTTTCCTTTCTTAACATGTCATACAATATTAAACTAAAATAAGTTGATTAAAAATAAACTTGAAAACTTGTAAAGGAAGATTCTTTGAAATAATGTTTTAAAAATCCATTCATGCTGTATAAGTTAAAAAACATTCTTCGTACTTTTGTCGGAAAAGTCAAAAAGTTACTCGTACGAAAAAAGACAAAAGATTCCTTTCATATCCTTTACTAAAAACTCACCTAAGGGTAAAATTGGATTTAAACAATTTTAGGTGGATGTAAATAATATTACATATTGAGGAAACATGGACGTGGATGATAAAATACACCCCAGTAAATACCAAAGTATAAACAATCTCTGATAAAAATGAGATTGTGATATTTCCCTTACCTTAGGTCCGATTTGCCTCATAAGTGTCCGAACCTCCTGTATAATGATTTAAATAATGTTATTGGATTATTACAGAATCATAATTATTTTTATGATATCATATATGGTCATATTCTTAGTTTCTTGGTAGTAATATTTCATTGCTACTTGTTATTCGGGTGTTTATAACTTTTTGTTCTTATGCGTGTTTTGTCGAATAAATTCTTATTCTTCTCTTTAGGTTATAGATACATCATTTCCAGAATGGTATTAATGTTCTATACATCATATTTATTCATTCAATTCATTTATATAATCATTATGCAATGAAGATCATGTAGAACGAGTTTCATCACATCGTGGAGACAGTATTCTGTACGTACGCACGAGTGATGATATCGTTCCTATGATCGTGGAATTGTATTGGAGTGTATGTATACTATTTAAGAATCAATATCACTTTATAATAGTCATATATAGTCATTATTTACACCATTATACCCATCCAAGTAAGGTGGTGGTGGAAAATAGATTACACCACGGCGTGGAGACGGTATTCCGTACGTACTCACGCGCGGTGATTTCTTTTTCCGTAGGATGGATAGATGGTGAAATAGGGTTGTTTCATACTTATAATAACATATCCGTATATGAGTGATACTGATGTTATTACTTCATAATGAAACAACTAAAGAAGATGAAGTGGAAGAAGAAATAAAGATGAAAGAATCGGTAACTGACATTACCTCTTCTTTGAAGTGCTTCTTTGAGACCTCATTTTAGGGCACTAAAATTGGTCTTTGAAGAAGACCAGGACCTCTAGGATGTCTCTAGGGAAGTGGAGAGGAGAAATTGCCAGGGTTTGGCCGAGCTTGAAGGCTCAAAGTGGTGTGAGGAAGAGAAGGAGGAGGTTCCCTTTTATAAGGGAGGAGAGGGGCACCTTTGGAATAACTAAAAATATTATTTTATTATAAAGTCAAGTTCGGTTTTAAATAGATCAAAATTGATTTATTTCGAGTCTAAGGTGGGGATGGGTCTAAATCCTCTCATCCAATATAATTTATACAAGTTTAGGTTCCAATTTAACCTTATCATGTAGATTTAACATTAAGTTAAATAATTTTACTTTTACCGTGTCTTCTTGTGTTCTTATACTATAAGGTTAATAAACTTTCTATAAGCAGCCAAACGAACCCCAAGTTGTTTATTATTAATATATATAACCTTATCTAAGTCATTTTGCTGAACCTTAGATTTTTAAGAATAAAATAACAATTACTAATATAATATTTGTTTTAAAAACTATTTTATGTCAATTTTGACACTATTTAGTAATTAATTTTTGTGAAATCATAACAGAATGATTAGTTCGAAAAAAGTTAATTAAATCAATAATAAAATGTCATATTAACCTATAAAATTAGTGTAATTCATAAAAAGTCTCAAATTACATTTATTTTGGTGTTTATAACATCAATTATGTCAATATTTCATTAATACGATAATTACTGCATCATCTTTGTGTCATAAATAAATTAAATTATTTAATGTCTAAAAATTATAAATAAAATACCATTATGTAGGAAATCTTTTTAGATTTCCAATGAATATTTATAGTCTAATTTATCTTATGTATAACCCCATATTAAAAATTAGTTACTTATTAAACATTGATTTTATCTATTTTAACCCTTCTTTAAATAAATTAATAATAAATGTCCTAATCTAATCCAAGTGGGCCTAACTGGTCATATTTTATTCCTAAGGTTTTTTTGGTCGAATTACACTTGTCCAATAGAATTAGGACATGTGTTAGGGTAATAATAATATCATTTTTACCCTTAATGACCCTATTTACTTTTAACCGTGGTAAAAAAAAGTAAAAAGTTACTATTCACCAAAAAAATTATTTTCATCTCATTGAACCACATTTTACTTACTGACATCAACCGTGTCTCTCGGATTTTCGAAATTCCACTCATAGAAGTGGTAAAATTAAGTTTTATGAAAAATTCAGTTTTTTTAACTACTAGTTAGTGGTTTCACTATTCATCAAAAATTGAACGTTTTCAGAAAAATACCAAAATTTCACCCTAGGCTAGTTTTGATATTCCGAATCCAAAAATGAAGTCCATTTTGAAAAATAAAATTTATAAAATTTCAAAAAGTGTTTATTACTATTCATAACGGCTAGTTTTAATAATATTTTGATAGCATATCATTATTTAGTGAAACTCGGTATTGCGTACGACGCAAGCTATCGAGGAAGGTTGCAATTTCGTGTAAAGCAAGCCAACCAAGTGTTGTGTAGAAAAATATTCCTTTGATGATTTATATAACATAAAAGTCTCGGGTGTTACATTCTACCCCCCTTAAAATGAATTTCTCCCTCGAAATTCGTCACTTTTTAACAAACAGATGAGGATACCTCTCCCTCATCATATCCTCAAGCTCCCATGTAGCTTCTTCTAATTGGTGGTTCCTCCATAAAACATTCACCAATCGAGTGGTCTTGTTTCGTAGGACTTTTTCGCTACGATCCAGAATCTCTATCGGTTGTTCTTCATAAGAAAGATCTTGCTCCAGCGGTACAACTTCTGAGCTGAGTACTTGTGAAGGATCAGGTATGTACTTTCTCAGGAGAGATACATGGAACACATCATGAACTTGAGAGAGATTCGGTGGAAGCACCAATCGGTAAGCTACCATCCCAACACGATCCAGTATTTCGAAAGGACCGATATATCTAGGGCTCAACTTCCCCTTCTTTCCAAATCTCATGACCCTCTTCCAGGGAGATATTCGTAAGAACACTTTATCACCCACTTCAAACTCTAGGTCTTTTCATCGGTTGTCAGCATAGCTTTTCTGTCGACTCTGAGCTGCTCTTATGTGTTGTTGAATAGATCTGACCTTTTCTGCCATTTCATCAACGAGATCGGGTCCTAATAGATTTCTTCCCCAACTTCATCCCAGCAAGTTGGAGTCCTTCATTTCTTTCCATAGAGAGCTTCATAAGGAGCCATCTGAATACTGGAGTGCTATTATTATAAGAAAATTCCACCAAATGTAGGTGTTGATCCCAACCACCTTTCAAATCCATAGAGCAAGCTCTCAACATATCGTCTAGAGTTTGAATTGTTCTCTCAGACTGACCGTCTGTCTGAGGATGATAAGCAGTGCTAAAACTCAACTCTGTATCTAGAGTATGCTGAAGACTTCGCCAAAACTTCGAGGTAAATCTCAGATCCTGATCAGATATAATAGAAAGTGTCACTCCACGCAATATTACCACATCCTTTACATATATCCTGGCAAGCTGATCCAGAGAGAAATCCTCCCTAATAGCAATGAAGTGTGCAGACTTTGTAAGACGATCAACTATGACCCAGATAGCATTATTGCCTTTGGATGTTTTAGGAAGTCCTGTGACAAATTCCATAGTGATGTTTTCCCATTTCCATTCGGGTATGGGTAATGGTTGTAACATCCCCTTAGACTTCTGTCTCTCAGCTTTAACTTGTTGACAAACCAAGCATCGAGAGACATATTCAGCAACATCTCTTTTCATGCCATCCCACCAGAAGTACTCCTTCAGGTCCCTATACATCTTCGTGCTTCCAGGATTAATAGAGAATGAAGAATTATGAGCCTCATCCAGCAGCTCCTTCTTTAATTCTGGGATGGGAGGAACACAAACCCTATTCCTGAACTTTATTATCCCATCACAATCAAGGTTGAATTCAGGAACATTTCTCACCTTCTTTTGTAACTCGACATCATCTTTCTGCGCCTCTTTAATCTTCACATGTATAGATGGTTGAACATTCATTTGAGAAAGATACGATTTTTTCCCATTCATTATAATTCCAAGATCCATCCTTTGTAAATCCATAAATATTAGATCTTTTGTGATCCTCATCATTGATAAACTAGCATGGTCTCGTCGACTTAATGCATCTTCCACCTTGTTTGCTTTCCTAGGGTGGTAATGGAATGAGCAGTCGTAATCCTTAATCAGCTCCAACCATCTTCTTTGATGCATATTCAGCTCCTTTTGTGTGAAAATATACTTTAAAATTTTATGATCAGTATAAATATCACACCTTTCTCCATAAAGGTAATGCCTCCAAATCTTTAATGCAAAGATTACGGCAGCTAACTCCAAATCATGAGTTGGGTAATTTTGCTCATGTATTTTCAACTGTCGTGAGGCATAAGCTATCACCATATCATTTTGCATAAGAACACACCCCAATCCCTTCTTGGATGCATCACTGTAGATCACAAACCTGTCTCCACTACAAGGCAATGTGAGCACAGGTTCATTGGATAACCTTCTTTTCAACTCCTTGAAATTCTCTTCACATTCCTCCGTCCAAACAAACTTAACTCCTTTCTGAGTCAACTTGGTGAGTGGATTAGATAATCGTGAAAAATCTTTCACAAATCGTCGATAATATCCAGCTAAACCAAGAAAACTTCGGATCTCGGTTACTATTGTTGGTCTCGACCATCTTTCGATAACCTCTGTTTTTTCTGGATCCACAGATATCCCCTCTTTTGAGATTATGTGACCCAAAAATGCAACTTTTTGAATCCAAAATTCACACTTGGTAAATTTGGCATAAAGCTTCTCCTTTCTCAGGGTCTTCAATATAATTCTCAAGTGATCTTCATGTTCTTCCTTGCTCTTTGAATAGACAATAATATCATCTATAAAGACTACCACAAACTGATCAAGATAGTCTCTAAAGACTCTATTCATCAGATCCATGAAGATAGCAGGAGAATTAGTAAGACCAAATGGCATCACTATAAATTCATAGTGTCTATAACTTGTACGGAAAGCCGTCTTTGGTATATCCTACCTTCTGACCCTTAATTAATGATACCCTGAATGAAGATCAATCTTGGAAAAGTATTGATCTCCACGTAGTTGGTCAAATAAGTCATCAATGCGTGGGAGAGGATATTTGTTCTTAATAGTGATCTTGTTAAGTTCTCGATAATCAATGCAGAGTCTCATTGATCCATCTTTCTTCTTAACAAACATAACATGTGCTCCCCAAGGTGACGCACTAGGGCGTATGAACCCCTTATCAATATTCTCTTTTAGTTTCTTCTTCAATTCCTGAAACTCAATTGGGTCCATTCTATAAGGTGTCTTTGAAATAGGCAAAGCACCTGGTACGAGTTCTATTGAAAACTCAACTTCACGATTCGGTGGAAGACCCGGTAATTCCTCCAGAAAGACATCATCAAACTCCCGTACAATGGACATATTCTTAATCGTGAGTTTCTCACAACCATTTGAGATAAATAACCTTCATTTAGTGGAATCAATACCCATAAACTGGAAGAAATTTCCACTAGAAGGTTATGTTCATCCTTGCATCGATAGACGATCATAGATTGATCTGGAATATGAAATGTGACTTCCCTTCTTTGGCAATTGATATGAGCTCCATGTAGAGAAAGCCAATCCATGCCAAGAATCACATAAAATTCCACTATAAGAAGGATCAAAAGATTTTCAGGAAGCACTTTCCCACAAACTTTAATCGGAGAAGAATTATAAACTTTTGATGCGACTGTTGTGCCATTAGGTGTTGTCACAGCTAACTCAACATCTAATTGTTGAGGTAATATGGTGATACCCTTAGAAAATTCTTCAGAAATAAAGGAGTGGGTGGATCCAGAATCAAATAAAACATTTTCTACTTTAGAGTGGATGGTAAGTGTACCTTTCACCACATCGTTATCGTACTCCACATCACTGATAGAAATTGCATGTGACTTTCCTTTTTTCTTTAGCCTTAAGAGTTTGTTGATGTCGACCATCATCATCAACCCTTGGATTAGGGCATTTATTGGCATAATGTCCCATCTCCTTTCACTTGAAACATTGAAGTGTTATAGGGTCATTCTGTGTATCCCTTCCTTTGTTTTCATCATTAGACATCTTCTTCCCATCATTGCAGCATTCAAATGCCCGATGACCTTCCTTTCCACATTTGAAACATTTACTTGTCCCTTTAAGACAACTCCCTCCATGTTTCTTTCCACACATTGAGCATAAGGGAAAGCTCATATTCTTTTCAGTGTGTTATTTATATTTTCCTTTGAATTCCATTTTCCTCTTCTTATCAAACCCATATGACTGATGGGTTACTCCAATCTCCATCTCAACTTTGAGAGCACATCGAACGATTTCCTTGTAGATATTGAAGTCCCTTATGGCTAACGCCCTTCGAAGACTTGGTTTTAAGCCACTAAAGAATCGATCGATCTTACTCTCAGGTTGGATAATAATACCATAAGCGTACCTTGCAAGTCTTGTAAAATTTGCTTCATAGGTACCAACAGATTCATCATCCTTTTTTTTCAGTTCAAGAAACTCTTTCTCCATCTTTGTTCAGAGAATACGAGGGAAGTACTTATTGAAAAATAAGTTTTTGAACTCGTCCCATTCCATGGACTCAATTTCATCCCTTTGCCTCGCATTCTTAATAAGATTCCACCATTGATCAGCATCACCTTCCAAACGATACACTGCTAAGATGACTTTATCATGCTCAGAACATTGAAGAACTAGAAATATCTTTTCAGTAGTACTAATTCATTATTCAGCAACTAATGGATCAGTAGACCCACTGAATGAAGGTGGACGCTGTCTCATGAAGGATTCAACAGAATTGTGCTCCTTCCTTTGCTCGTTTGGAAGTCCTGCATGATTCATAGCTTGAGAAAGTTGTGTGAGCATGGCTACAAGAGTTTACATTCCAGCTCCCATAACGTTTGGTTTCTCAGGGGGACAATCATTGCATTTCCTATCGCATTCCGCATTAACACGGTTCCTTCGGGTTCCAGCCATTGACTAAAACCAAGAAGAATAGTGTGAGCAACACTAATTATAATAGAAAAACCACATAATCAAGAATAAAATTTCACACTTAAGGTCTTATCCTAGGTTATTCATGGCCATTTATAAAACACTAAGATTGTGTTCTATGCTTAGAGTTATCCTTACGGTTCTTACTAAGGCTTTCACATCCTAGTTTCCAAAGGTTGACTATACCTTTCCTTTGATACCAACTATAAAGAACCATACTTTACATACATTGTTATTACTTTAAAATTGAAGCAAAAATATTACAACATATAACAAAACCATGAAAGGACCGTATAGGTATAGTTTCTTTAGAAACTGGGAAACATAAACAACTTGTTCATAAAGCATCTACTTTGCCTCCCATTTATTTCATCATATCTAGAGTCCCTTTTTGGAATATTCTACTTAATAACCTTCTTCCTGACCTGGGGAAACAAAACATACAAAAGGGTGAGCTCAAATTCTCAGTAAGGGTAAACAAAATAAATATAAATCACATCATATTCATAAGAACATAACATTTTAGAGATCTTAACCTGCAAAAGAGAGCATAATTTCATAACATGGGATAAATCATAGTAGTGAAATGAAATCCAAATAATCATAACTTAAAACATGAAACTTTGTGGCATACACACATAATCATAGAGAATCATATCTTATTAGTCAAGACTCATTGCCAAGACTATCTTAGTGGACAAAGTCCATTTCTGAACCGAGTCACCCTCGTTTCAGTCCTATTTCACTGAACCGGTATAACCTACCGTTCCAGCCATGTCTATCTCATGAGATATAAAATCTTTACCCAATGCATTGGAGGGAGATAAAGGTCCCACCCATCTCATAATGATACCATTCTTATGTTTTCCACAAAATCATAAATCATACATCATTGCATCACCCATGTAGTAAAAATGGGATTCTTAAACAACATGACATCATAAAACAATTCATATAAGATAAAGGAATTCATAAAAATATTTCCATCAAAAAATAATCAGATACATGTAATAATAGGGATAGAAACATAACCCTATATTATCTTAGATGGAAAATAATTTTGATAAAACACTTGAACTCCATTCTTGAGGAAAATACCCTTTCTACTTCAAAAACACTTTTCCTTTCTTAACATGTCATACAATCTTAAACTAAAAGAAGTTGATTAAAAATAAAATTGAAAACTTGTAAAGGAATATTCTTGGAAATAATGTTTTAAAAATCAATTCATGCTTTATAAGTTAAAAAAAACATTCTTCGTACTTTTGTCGGAAAAGTCAAAAAGTTACTCGTACGAAAAACGACAAAAGATTCCTTTTATATCCTTTACTAAAAACTCACCGAAGGATAAAATTGGATTTAAAAAATTGTAGGTGGATGTAAATAATATTACATATTGAGGAAACATGGATGTGGATAATAAAATACACCCCAGTAAATACCAAAGTATAAACAATCTCTGATAAAAATGAGATTGTGATATTTCCCTTACCTTAGGTCTGATTTGCCTCGTAAGTGTCCGAACCTCCTGTATAATGATTTAAATAATGTTATTGATTTATTACAGAATCATAATTATTGTTATGATATCATATATGGTCATATTCTTAGTTTCTTGGTAGTAATATTTCATTGCTACTTGTTATTCGGGTGTTTATAACTTTTTGTTCTTATGCGTGTTTTGTCGAATAAATTCTTATTCTTATCTTTAGGTTATAGATACATCATTTCCAGAATGGTATTAATTCACTATATATCATATTTATTCATTCAATTCATTTATATAATCATTATGCAATTAAGATCATGTAGAACGAGTCGCATCACATCGTGGAGACGGTATTCCGTACGTACGCACGAGTGATGTTATCGTTCCTATGATCGTGGAATTGTATTGGAGTGTATTTATACTATTTGAGAATAAATATCACTTTATAATAGTCATATATAGTCATTATGTACACCATTATAACCATCCAAGTAAGGTGGTGGTGAAAAATAGATTACACCACAGCGTGGAGACGGTATTCCGTACGTACGCATGTGCGGTGATTTCTTTTTCTGTAGGATGGATAGATGGTGAAATATGGTTGTTTAATACTTATAATAACATATCAGTATATAAGTGATACTGATGTTATTACTTCATAATGAAACAACTAAAGAAGATGAAGTGGAAGAAGAAATAAAGATGAAAGAATCGGTAACATACATTACCTCTCCTTTGAAGTGCTTCTTGGAGACCTCCTTTTAGGGCACTAAAATTGGTCTTTGAAGAAGACCAGGACCTCTAGGATGTCTCTAGGGAAGTGGAGAGGAGAAAGTGGCAGGGGTTGGCCGAGCTTGAAGGCTCAAAGTGGTGTGAGGAAGAGAGGGAGGAGGTGCCCTTTTATAAGGGAGGAGAGGGGAACCTTTGGAATAACTAAAAATATTATTTTATTATAAAGTCAAGTTCTATTTTAAATAGATCCAAATTGATTTATTTCGAGGCTAAGGTGGTGATGGGTCGCAATCCTCTCATAAAATATAATTTAGACAAGTTTAGGTTCCTATTTTAACCTTATCATGTATATTTAACATTAAGTTAAATAATTTTACTTTTACCGTGTCTTCTTGTGTTCTTATACTATAAGGTTAATAATTATACTATAAGCAGCCAAACGAACCCCAAGTCATTTATTATTAATATATATAACCTTATCTAAGTCATTTTTCCTAACCTTAGATTTTTAGGAATAAAATAACAATTACTAATATAATATTTGTTTTAAAAACTATTTTATGTCAATTTTGACACTATTTAGTAATTAATTTTTGTGAAACTCATAACAGAATTATTAGTTTTACAAAAGTTAATTAAATCAATACTAACATGTAATAGTAACCTATAAAATTAGTGTAATTCATAAAAAGTCTCAAATTACATTTATTTTGGTGTTTATAACATCAATTATGTCAATATTTCATTAATAAGATAATTACTGCATCATATTTGTGTCATAAATAAATTAAATTATTTAATGTCTAAAAATTACAAATAAAATACCATCATGTAGGAAATCTTTTTATCTTTATAATGAATATTTATAGTCGAATTTTTCTTATGTATAACCCCATATTCAAAATGTTTTACTTATTAAACATTGATTTTAACAATTTTAACCCTTCTTTAAATAAATTAATAATAAATGTCCTAATCTAATCCAAGTGGGTCTAACTGGTCATATTTTATTCCTAAGGTTGTTTTTCGTCTAATTACACTTGTCCAATAGAATTAGGACATGTTTTATGGTAATAATAATATCATTTTTACCCTTAATTACCCTATTTACTTTTAACCGTGGTAAAAAAAAGTAAAAAGTTACTATTCACCAAAAAATTATTTTCATCTCATTGAACCACATTTTACTTACTGAAATCAACCGTGTCTTTCAGATTTTCTAAATTCCACTCACATAAGCGGTAAAATTAAATTTTATGAAAAATTCAGTTTTTTTAACTACCACTTAGTGGTTTCACTATTCATCAAAAATGGAAAGTTTTCAGAAAAATACCAAAATTTCACCCTAGGCTAATTTCGATATTCCGAATCCAAAAATGATGTCCATTTTGAAAAATAAAATTTATAAAATTTCAAAAAAGTGGTTATTACTATTCATAACGGATAGTTTTAATAATTTTTTAATAGCATATCATTGTTTAGTGAAACTCGGTATTGTGTATGACGCAAGCTATCGAGGAAGGTCGCGATTTCATGTAAAGCAAGCCAAGCAAGTGTTGTGTAGAAAAAGATTCCTTTGATGATTTATATAACATAAAAGTCTCGGGTGTTACAAGATAGTTGACATGTTTTTGGATGTAGACATGAATTTTGGGGGAGATGGTGTGAGGGTTGGTTAAATTCATGTAAACATGGAAGAAGTGAGCATGGATCATTATGATCGATACACATATACTGATGAAATCATAATGTACTCACAATTAGAGGTGATAATTATCTATATATTGACCAAATCATGAATATGTTCATAGAGTGTCAGCTATATATTGAACCAGATGTAAATGACATTTCAATTTTGACAAAATTTACTCCTTATGAGTTGTGCTCTAGTAGTGACAAAAGATAATCCATAGTGTGGGGAGTACACTATTGGTCATTTCATGGTTGTGACCCCCACCGCCCACCCCCATTATTAGTTTAAATTAATCTACCGTCATGGAAAATATTTATTTGGGTCAAGAATGGGGGATATGTGACATTTCATTAGTTCTCATGGATTAGGAATTTTGTAGCTATCCTAGTTCTCATATCCTTATACATGTGGGGAGTGGGTTATGGTGATCCAAAATATGATTCTTTGGTGTCACGTGAAGGATGTTCCTAAGATGGTGAGAGAGATGTTGATAGAAATTATGTAACCCACATGTGAGAAGTGTTAGGAGACCTTCAGACTGGTCATTATATGGTCATTTTGACTTTCAGATGTCATTAGATAAATGGAATCATGTGCTGATATATTTCATAGATAATGTATAAGTACCCAATCATTTTACAAATTTTATTAAATTATTTTTAAACCATAATATCCATTAATTCAATTCAATGATCCAAAATACCTAGTTTCTTTGGAATATAGGGTTCATAATACATCAAATGAAAATAAAACATGTCATCCTTCATATATTCTCCATAGTGATCTCTTAAGATCCATTTTTTCTCTAAAATTGGCATGGGAAAACCAAGGGAATACAATTAAGAAAGGTTTGATAAAAAATCATCTTATGTGAATAAAAATGACAAAAAAGTGTTACATGTTAGTCAAAGTTATAAGATGATATCATAACAGAAAGGAACATGAGTAATACCATTGAAGAATAATGTAAATAACATTCTCCCATAAGAACATGGAATCCTAAGAAATGTGGAATAAAAATAAAAAATTACATAAAAATAAGTAAAGGCTATATATTTTGACAACATCACATGTTGAACATAGTTCCATAATATATTATGTTCACTCTCAAATCACATTCATGACATCTCATGATACAAATACATTACCTAATTAATTAGAGCGATATATAATTTTGGACCCACCCATAACATTTATTTCATATATATTCATACATTTGAAACACAATGAAATCAGTCATAATGTGTAAACATAAAAATTACCCATAGAATTAAAATGGGTTACATAGTCTTTCCTCATTTCATAATCAATATAAATTTCATGATGAATTAATTTTATAAATGAGAAAACTTCTTATATTACCCCCATCAAAGTAAGGGATATTAATATGGTAATATATGGGGGAGACATATATGCTTAATTTAGAAGCATTGTAGAACATTAAATATAATTTTCATTGATGAATATCTGTTATTTTAAAGAGATTTAAAAAAATCTTGGCGAAAAAATATTAAATTTTGAAAATAAACTTTGAAAAACTAAAATTCAAAAATTATTATTGGAAAAAATTTCATTTAAAATATACTTGTAATAATTAAATGTAATCATCAATGAATATAATTTCTATATGGAGTAAAATACTATACACGTGTTACATGTTAAAACAAATATACATTTCACATTTTAAGTAAAAGTTAAAATGTATATTGTTCAATAAATGACTTGAATATTCATTTTAAAACATTTTTTAAAAAGTAAAACGTGGATAAAACTTAATTTAAAAAATGACAGTATAATTTTTAAAAACTTTTTTTAAAAAAACGTTATGGAAAACCTGGACATGTGATTAAATTAGTTTTTGATCGATGATAGAAATGTGTTTGATTTTACTTAAAATCAATTTCCTAGTATTTTTAAGTATAAAATAGTTGAAATTGTAATATTAACTGTAAATTTCATGGATAATCAAATGAGAATAAAAATGAATTTTTATTAAATAATTATCAAATAATTTAACAAATTTAAATTTGAGAATGAATAGTCTCAATTAAAATGATATTAAAACAAAAACCCTTACCTCCTAGGTAATTATTTAGTCATAAACTGTCATTGATGAATGAAATAAATTATAACACAATATAATTTTAATAATGAATTTTTAATGAGGTAATATGAAAATGGGCATTATATAAACCATGTAAAAGAATCTAGGTTCATAAAAGAACATGTGTCCAAAAGAAATATGTTTTTTGAGACAAAACCCTTATAAACTTTGAATCATTGAGGCGAGAGTTAATAAATTGGGTGATTATGTGAAAATTATATAGATAAAAAAATGAAAAATTTAATGACAACATAAATTATAAAAATTAGTTTCACAGATAATATTTTCATAATATATTCAACAAAGTAGATATATAACCTGATAAATAAAAATTGAGTTATGAAAACCCATAACTTACATTTCCCTATAGTTGAGAGATATTTAACCTCTTTTATACTGGATTTAAATATTTTATTAACTTATAAAATATTAATATTAATATTTATAAGATAATATGTTATCCCTTTGATAATATATTATCACCTGATCATTTCTAATCTTTTAAAATCACAATTGGTTGATGTTTAAATTGTCTGGTTTTCTCAAGCATTTTTTATGCTCAATGTTTTAGATGATGAACATAGAATAATGTTACATCATATATAGAATGATAAAAATGTTATAAATGAAAGTTTTCCCATTATATACATCTTTATAATCATTATTAAATTTCAAAAATTGGGAATGAATCACTTCACTTCATGGAGATGGTAGGTTTTACATATGAACGATCAATGTTATCATTTACATAATGGATGAAAGGTTGAGAATGTCAATTTTATGTGAATTTTTCATAATAATCATCATTTAATATATATTAAATATACTAATTAATTTTATTTTTTATTACCATTTATTTAAAATGTTAGTGAAAAATGATTTACATCTCTTCAAGAGGCGATAGTCTTCCATACACAAAAAGACCATTATCATTTATTCAATGGAGGGTCTAGTAAGAATGTATATGACATATTTCCATTAAATAATTATTAATATTTAATTAATATGATATATAAACATAAAATAAATCCTTATTACCATCCATGTAATGTGTAGGTGAAAAAAGAATCACATCTCTTCATGAGGCAGTAGTCCACTATACACACGAAAAGCATTATCATATTCCATACTGAATGAAATATAGAATTATTTATGTGATTTTATAATCCCAAAATTATATTTATATTATATATATCATATATGAACACTAAATCCATCATTATATATTTTTTGAGTATCTTTTATAAAGAAAATTTTGTGTCGATTTATGATGTTGTAGTCCACCGCACACATGATCAATCATTTTATTTTCCATTTGAGGGAGGAGTAGATGGTTTTGGTTCATTAAAATAACATCCAAAAATATTATTATATTGAATATAATCTATTTTTTATATCATCATTGTATATTATGATAAATATTTGGTTAAATAAGATATAAAATAAAATGATCGGTTAGAAACGTTATCCCTTCTTCGAAAAACAACATTAGGTTGCACCAAAAGGCATTATATGATAGAATTTAGGGTCAAAAAATAATTCTATGATAATTTCATTGAATTAATGAATTTATATTTTTATTTATTTTCTTAAAAAATTTGTTTTGTATGTGCTTCAAAGTTATTAGAGGTGGTGGCATTTTTTAAGCAGGGGAGAGGACAAACTTAGTGATTTTGAAATGAAAGAATTCCATCCGCATTTGTCTCATTTAAAAAGGTTCCAAATAAGATTATGTATAACCTTAAAATATATAATTTCTTAATAAAAAAATAAAAAATTTACTTGATTATTTCATTTAAACTCTTTTATTTTTAGTTTAACCGCTTGGTAAACACATTTTTACCTTAACTGTCGAAAACAAATTTATTATATTTTCTTTCCATTATGGTAAAAAATTAATTTGACATTATTTAATAATATATATAATTTTAATTCAAAATATGGAGACCATTTTTTCAATTTAAAATCTGAAAATTGGAATAATTTAATTTATAAATAAAATCACTGACATGTCAAAAAAATGGTTTTCCCTAAAAACGCTTTCAAAAGTTAGAAAATATTTTATAACAATATTCAATATGAAATTGACTCTCACTACCAAATTTGGAATGAGAAATATAAAATTGAAATTATATTACTTTAAAAAAAATCTTTTAAATTATTTAAACAAAAATTACTTTTTCAATAAAAAATTGTATTTTTCATTATTTATCAAAAATCAAATCTTTTCAGAAAAATATTAAAAATTCCCCATAACATAATTTTGATATTATGATTTATAATATGAAGTTATATTTTTAAAATATATTTAATAAAAGTTTTGAAAAAAATTGAATTATATTATTTTCACATAAAAAATTGTAATAATCATTTCTTGAAGAAAATTATTTTCGATGAATAAAATAGATTTTTATAAAATTGTGTGATTTGAACAAAACTATTTATAAATTAAATTATAGTTTTCAAGAACATTATATTCATTCAATTAATTAGTAAATCTTATTCATAATTTCCAATTTAATTTCAAGGTTGTTTAAATTATATTTAAATAATAATGTCATTGTTATATCGTAGTTTGTTAAAACATGGGGTTGTATGTTAAAAAAGATATGGAAGAAATTGAATTTATTTAAAAGAAATCATAAAGTTTCCGTATTTTGAATTTTAATATAGGATTAATGTTTCATTTTGATTACTCTATAAAGTATAATTTTATTCTTTTAAAAATATCGAGTTGTTAAATCATACCCCCTTCAATAAATTGCATCATCATGTTTAATATTTATCTCAGAAATAAAGGCACTGAAATTTCAAAATTCTTCTATTGTAACCCACAATTTAAAAAGGGTTAATAAAAAATGTTATTGATAATAGAAAAAGGTAATCAACATGTTCATCTAGTATATCACATACTAGGTTTCTAAATAAAAGAATATTTGTTGAATGCGAAGATATGGACAAGGAAGAAAAGTGTAAACAATTTTAAAGAGTGAAATAAATCATTGATCATAAGCTATTGAATGGTCAATATAATGTTAAGGACCTAAAAACCAATAATATTTTATGAGTTAAATGATAATTTATTCCTTTTAAATGTAGGTGATATGAAAATATTTTTGTTTCAATATCCTTTTCCTAGAGATATAGAGTTCTTATACAGAATAGACAAATAACATAAGAAAATAAAATTACTTGAAATGTAAAATTTCATCCATAAATTATTTTCAACCACAATATCATATTATTATCCAAATTATGATTAATAAATATTATTTTTTGTGTTTCAATTTATACAGATAATTTCAAATGAATCATATAATCTCTAAAAAATAATAAGTTATTCCTCATGTTATTAATGAATCTAAATTTGTTAGCATTAGTTATCCAGTATAATACATTAATATCTTGTAACACAATAATAACATCGAATATTCAACTTTGTCCATTCCATAAGTGTCTATACATAAAAATCATCATCTTAAATATCCGAAAACATAATATCATTATTCCAAAATAATCCATTATTTTAAACCAAATGGTTATATTAATATCAACCCAATAAAAGTTTCCCATGATATCATCAATCACCTAAAAATATTAAAAATTAAAAAAGTTTCAAACCAATAATATGTATCAAAAAATTATCCTAATATTTATCCACCAAAACATTTATGGAAAAAACATAATACTAACCACTACAACACATAGGCCAGTGGTAGGTGTTGCACCCTTATCCCCCTTTGGTTGTTGTTTTAAGACTCTTGGCCTTACGAGATGAAATGGGCAGTCTCCCTACATGTGAGTTGTATTCTTTCTAAAACTATGGAAAAAAATGAATGATAGTAATATTAATAATTATTCATTATCCAATAAATGTATCATGAATATGATTTAAATCATAAAAAATACATTAGTTATCAAATAAATTTTTTTAACTGTGAATTTTTTCTATTCAACTAATTCACTCCAAAAAATAAACTAATTTCAATTGACTATAATTACCGAAACATCTATAACAAATCTGAGATTATATTTTTCTCAATTATGTGTTGTTATATAGATTATTACCTTATCATAAAATGACCAATTTGGGTCATTAGTACCATTTGACATATTCTTCTAAATATTTAATTAAAAACTACAATAGAGAAATCATTAGAAGTCTTAGGATTCTTATAAACTGAATATCATTGATAATAATACTCCAAAAAACATGACACTCAAGTTCCAACACCTAAAAAATTCAATCATTCAACATTAATGATTTTCATAACATAGGACCTTATGAATTAGTTATAATATTATGACATTGACTCAGATAATTACAATGTTCCCCGTATTAATAAAATTGAACTATTAGTGGTGACTTATTTTGGAAATTATTTCCACACATCTTGTTACCTAGACTCTTCATTTGTTTTCATCAATTAGTTTCTTTGTTCCCTCTATTTCCACACATAGAGCATCTTCCTGTTCTTTTATGGAATTTTATGGAGTTCCACTTCCCACATTTTTGGCATTTAAGAAATGGAATCCTGTTTTATTTTTAATATTTTTCACTTGAACATCCAAATGACTTAATCCTTATATTATTTAATGAATTTTTATTCTTTACTAATTTCATGTTTTTTAACTTAATTTTTGATAAATCATTTTTCTTGATCAAATGATGTCAAAATTCCATTTCCATTTGATTGGGAATTTCATTATGGAAATTATTAAATTTTCCATCTCATTGGTTGTCTATATTATTTCTCATGTTTCACTTGATTATTAGAAAATATTAAAAGAAAAAGGATGACCATACATTAATATAACAAATCGAATCATATAAACCTAGAAGGAATTACTTATAAATGAATAGTATATACTGACTTATTGGAATATAGGTTTTAATCTTAGTAGTCCATGGTAATTATTTCTAGTAGTTTCTATAACCTAACAATTATTCTAATTACATCATAATGTTCCATGAAGATATGGTGAATTTCAATAGCATATCCCCTGGGAGTGATAAAGCAGGTGTAAAATCAATTCCATTTTTATGTACCACGTATTGCTCGAGTCAATTATGATGGTACCTTTTTGATGTTATTACCCCTAAATACATCTATTTATTAATGAATTCCACATGTAGTATACATAAAGAGATGTAATTTCTTAGAAAACACTCACTCTATACTTTATTGATTTTTAAGTATATTTTTTATAATTAGTGGAATCCTAAGATCTGTCCCTAGGGGGTTCCTTAATGTTTTCTACCCCCATTTTCCAAATTTTAACTAAAAAGTACTTATGATATCAACTATAGATACCCATTTCATTTACAAAAATTATTACATGATTTTTAAACATAAATATCAATTAATATAAAACAATTAATGTAATGTCCCTGTGTCTTTGGAAGACTAGATTTAGGATACATAAAACAAAATAAAACATGAAATCCTTAATTTTTTATCCATTGTGAGATTCTAAAATGAATTTGAGATCGAAAAAATACATGGGATAACCTAGTAAATATATTAAATAAATGGGTGAGAAAAAAATTCACATAAGGAAATAAACAGTATAAGGATGCAGAACATTTGAGTCAAAGGTATAACATGATATCCTGATAGAGAGGGTGTATAAGTAATCACATGTAAGTATAACATAAATAACATGGTACCATAAGATTATGAAATCCTAGGAAATATGGTAAAAACTAAAAACATGACATAAACATAATTCAAGTCTAACTTCCAATACAACATCACAAAGTGTAAAAAGTGCCTTAATGGATTTGGTTCACTCCCAAATCCCATACCCGATGTTTCATTATTCTAAAACATTACCAAAATCATTAGAGGGATATATATTTTGGATAACTCCCATAAAATTCATTTCATGTGCATTAATATGTGTTCCACATAAGGAAATATTTCATAAGTTATATAAATAATAATTACCTGTTGAATGAAAATGGCTAAAATAATGTTTCCACATATCATAATCGAAGGAAATTTCATAATGATTGAAATTGAGAAATGAGAATAATTCATGTGTGAACTAATAAAATGATGTGATAGTAATATAGGAAAAAATGTTTGGGAAATATATATATAATTTAGAATCATTACATAAAATTAAAAATTGTTATTTTAGTTAATGGAGATACATTACAATATATTAAAAACATTCTTGAGGAAAATAACCTTTCCATTCTGAAAATAACTTTTGAAAATCAAAAAGTCAAAATATAATTTAGAAATACTTTTATTTTAAAATATACGTGGAAACTTATAAATGAATACTCAAGTAAAATAATGGTCATGTTGGGGGAAAATATTGTTCTTGTTATAAATTTCAAAAAATAGATTATTTTCAAATTTTCCGTAAACGTTAAAAAGTACCTTGTGTTGAAAATGGCCTAAAGATTCATTTTAAACCATTTTAAAAAGAATAAAATATAATTGAAATTTATTTTAAAAAAAATAGTAATATTAAAATAATTTTCAAAAAGAAGTAAAGAAGCCATGAACATGGGAGAGAAAGGGTTTTTGATCAAAGAGAGAAAAAAACACTATTTTCTTAAAAAAAACTCTCAAAAATTTTATGTAAACAAAGAGAGTAAAAAAGAACTATTAATTTGAAATTTCAGTAATAACAATATTACAATCAAATTAAATGGTTTTATTTGGAGAATATAAAATAATTTCCTATAATGGAAATTATATCACAAATAACCCAGCTTATGATGCGATTGAAACATAAACCCTTACCAAATTAGTAATTTAAAAATCATAACCCCCATGAATGAAATAAATGAATTTTTACATAATATAAAATTATGTATGATGTATTAATTATATAATATAATAAAGGGTATTGTATAAACCATATAAAATAAATTAGGTGCATAAAATAACATGTTCCTCAAAGAATGAAGTTATGAGATTAAATCTATACAATATTTGTATCAATGAGGTGAGAGTTAATACATGAATTTATTTTCAGTTAAAAATGTATATCCAAAGAAAGAAAATTTTAAATACAATATAAAGTTATGAAATTTAATTTTTCCACATAATCTTGGATAAAAATAATCAATAAAGTAGTTATATAACCCAATGACTAGAAATTGAGTTTAGAGACCCCTTACCTCATGCATCTATTTAGTAAAGAGTTTTTTAAACTCTTGTATAGATGTTTTTAAATGTTAATAAATTAAAATAATATTATTAATATTTATAATATAATATATGATATCTTCTATCAGATCATGTTTTCTAAAGCATGTTTTATTTTGAATGTTATTAATATTGAAAATAGTATATAGTAACATAATATCCAGAATGATATTATTGTTATAAATATTGAATTTTAATTATATATATTTCTATAATCATTATTGAATTTTTATCATGTAAAATTAATCACATTAAATTTTTTTGATTGTAGGTTGTACGTATTCATGAGAGACATTATCATTTACTTAACATGTGAAAGGGTAAGGGAGTGGATTGTATATTAATTTTAAAAAATAAATACCATGTCATATATATAACATATATTTATTAAATTTATCCTTTATTATCTTACATGTAGAGAGTTAGTGAAAAATGAATCAAATTGCTTCATGAGGTGGTAGTCCATAGTACACATGAAGGACGTTATAATTTATTCAATGGATATTAAGGTAATAAATTACATGATATAAATATATTTAAAAATTATAAATATCAAATTAAAATTATATATAAACATCAAATATATTCTTTTTTCCATACAAGTAATGTGTAAGTGAAAAATGAATCACATCGTATTGGGAGGAGGTAGTCTATCAGACACCCGAAGGATGTTATCATCTTACCTATGAAATGAAATGTTAGAAGGAGTATGAAATTTTTTAGTTAAATTTGTATAATTATATCATATATATCATATATAATAATTAAATACTTCATTATATCTATCCTTGAGTAGTGGTGATTGAAAACAAGATGTGTTGGTTTGTAAGGTAGTAGTTTGTCGTACGCATGATCAAAATTTTCATTTTCAATTTCAGGGGGAGAATATTTTCATAGGAAATTAGCTAAATATAAGAACATAAAATTTTATGTAACATACTATTTTCATTATATCATAATTTTTTAATAATATTTTAAGGAGATGGAGTTATAAATAATTTAAAATTCATAGTAAAGGACATTACCTCTTCTTTAGAACCATTCTTTAGGTTTACACACAAATCATTTCTAGGATGGATTTATGTTCAGAAAAAAAGGATTCTTGGATGAGGCATGGAGATTATGTATGTGATTTTTTAGGGATTTACCGAACCAATGGGTTGTGGATGTGTATAAAGGATAATATAAAGGGTTGATTTTTATTAGTGGTGGAGATCACACACAAGGAATTTAAAAAAAAAGAGAATTCCATAGACATTTTTCTCATATAAAAAGCCCCAAAGTGGACCATTTGTGAACCTTGCAATACATAAATTAAAAATATGACTATAAAATATGGATTAAATTTTTTTTTGGTCATTTGAAACCCATTATTTCAAGTTTCACCAGCAGTTAAACAAATTTGTACCTTAATCACAATAAATATTTTTTTAAGTATTAATTACGGTAAAAGATTAAATTTACCTAATTATATAATATAAATTATTATGATTCAAAATATAGAATAAATGTTCCATTTTGAACTAATATAAGTATTATAATATAATTTATAACTAAACCCATAGACATGTTGAAAAAATAGATTTCCAAAACGAGTGTTAAATGTTTTAATATCAAAATTCATTTTTAAATTTATTCTAATTGAATAATCAGGATTAATACATATATAATTGAATTAATTTTTTTAAAATCAAATTAAGATAAAATTATGATAGTAAATTATTTTAATGAAAATACTACATTCAGTAAAAACCAATATTTCTCACTATTAATAAAAAATGAATATTTTCAGAAAAATATCAATAATTTACCCAAAGATAATAATGATATTCTGAATTATAAAATGATATTAATATTTTAAATTAAATTTTCTAAAATAGGTAAAAAATAATTTTTTATTTTCACACAAAAATAAGATATTTTTCTATAAAATGTATTTTCAATTAATGAAATAACGTTATATAAAATTGAGTGATTAGTTAATAAGAATTTATAAATAAAATTATATTGGATATTAAATTTGTATAAATTTTATAAATTAGTTATTAATTTTCATACATTCTAATTTAGTTACTAGGATATAATGTTATTATTAATAAAATAAAGTTAATATCATATTGTGGTTCATTAAAACTCGGTGTTTCATTATCGATGAAATATTATTTATTTAAAAAAAATATTAATATCACATTGTGTTACATTTTCATCTAATCTTAGTGTTGTGTTTCATATACACTATTGAACAGAATATTTTTTCATCAAAAATACCAGGTCATTACATAATTCCATATGCAATTATGAATTCATATTTGGGTGAAGTATGAGTTTGGGTTTCCGTATTTGTATAACTATGTTCATCCAACGTTATTGGATTCCATCAGAACCAGACTTCATGTTGTAGAATGAATATAGAAATAGAAACTGCTTTGGTTCTATCAGTAAATGTCATTATATGTTAGATATGAGCTTCATTGAGTGTGTCAAAAATATCATGATGTGCCTTGAAGTATGGGCTTGAGATCAAGTTTTATTTATGGTTAAATTGTATAATCCTTGACTTTTTTTAGAATAGTTTAATGAGGGTGGTTTCACTTATGTTATATTGTATATTTTGATATAGTATATGTGTAAGAATATTATTCATGTCTTTGGGATAAAACATTTGTAGTGTGAGGATCGGTTGATGAATTTGAAGGGAAAGTCAACAAAACTAGATCTGTGAGGTTGATTTAGACCCAATAGTTTTGATTAAATTGAGATTTATATCTGGAGTGTCCTTAAGACCTTTATAACATTATATAATAGGTAATTTTGATGTTGGGAGCATTGTTTCTGGTAATTTTCTATTTTAATCCCGAACCAATAGTGGGGTGTGTCGTAAAAAGATTAAATAAAGAGACGACGATGAGATTGACTCTCAGTTAAGACGAGATCGAGTGAGTGTTTTCATGATGTTTCATAGAATTTCATTATAGTTTAGATAGTTTAGTACCATTTGTTTAAAATTATGTTTGGAAGTATGCTAGGAGATCAAAGATGAAATGTGGCCATTTTTATGGAGTTCACAAACCAATTAGGTTTGCTTTTTTAATCTAACCAAGACTTCTCAAGGATGAGATTCATTAAGTTTGGATTTGTAAGATCCATTGATTTTCAAGTTGTAACTTTTTAGAAAGAATTGTTATTTTCAATTACTAGATGATTCAAATCATGATTTGAGATTCCAAATGGGAAATTAATAGTTTTAATGCCTCAAAATATTGTATTTTAATTTTTTTGAGACAAGGAAGATGCATTAGAGGTGTTGGGAGCATCTTGGGGTTTTGGTTCTTGAAACCATAGTTCTCAAAAGGTGAAACTAATAGTTCACTATTGGAACATGGTTAGTATTAATCATGTGGCCTAAAACTGTGTCTTAGTTTCTACAACACCATAGTTTGATTAACTGTTTGAAAGGCTAGTGGAAACTTATAGTATCCCGCCATTTTATAACATAAACTTTCATTACATTACGCAAACCTGAGGATCTTTAAGGTCTAGTGTCTTGGAAACCAGTAACATAATACATGAAAACAACATAAAACATTCTTCTTAAACACTTGAAAGGCGTCTCCTTAAGTTCATTCTAGGTTCATTACTACATCTCATAACCTGGGGACATACACCAAAAGAAAGGGGTGAGCAGATGGCCCAGTAAGGGAAACAAGAGGAACATTTCACAGGTGAACTTGAGATACTTCAATAAGGACATGAAAAGAACTTTAAGGCATGAGAAAGAAATCATGAGGAATTTCATAATAAAAATAACATTTTTCATAACTTGAAGATGTGGCTACATCATTTAACATAGACAATCATGAACATATCACCAAGGTCCATCCCCAAGGTGTCATTTGAAAATTACCAAGGTTATTCACCGAGGTATCGTGAAATTGTAATCTCTAGTGGTTACATCATTACCCAATGCATTGGAGCACTATTAGGGCGCACCCTTAAATTTTCCTTTATTATCATGTGAGCCACATATATCATCATCAAACATTTCATAAATAACCCATATAGCATAAAGGAAATGGGTTTCATTTCATAATCATAACTTTTTAAAAACTGCTTTAAAGACATGATCTTTATATCACTTTAAAACCCACAGAAAAGGAAGGTGGGTCTCATGTATGTAAATACCAGAATTTAAAATAGAACATTTTGGTATATATGTGAATACCCTTGTAGAAATAGGAGCTTTGAGTATTCACTTTATAACATAAAATAATTTTTGAGAAAAGAGAGAGGCATTTTGAGGGGAAAATTCTGCAGCATAACGGCTAAGTTTCGGGGTTTTAGAAAACATTGAAATGAGAGGGGACATGGGTCACCCACTCATAAATGATCCATAAAACAGTAGGGTGAAAGAGTAAGAAGGACATATGGGCATGGTAATGAAATTTTAGGGGCATACCATTTGAAATGAAAAACATTGAAGGAAAAAAAGATTATATTTCTCTTATGAAAATTTGGCAGCCTTACGGCGTCACTTAACTTCAAAAGAAAATGATTTGACAAGATCAAATAGGGTCCCTCATTGTATGATCATAAGAGATCAGTATGATAGATATAGATATCATAACCCAACATAATAAAAAGGAACCTGAAAGACATGACATGAAAATCGAACTTGAAAAATGAGAAGGGTGAAAGAATCCCTTAAAAATTCGACAGCCTAACGGCGTCACTTAAACTTTCATAAAACGAAATGATGAGAGTAAGAGGGGATCTCTCATCATATAAACATGAAAGGGCAGTAGGAGGAATATTAAAGAACATCCTCTCACATAAAAACATGGAGCATAATAGGAATGACATAAAAGAGATTACATGAAAAGAAAGAGAGGGGTCGGATCCCTTACCTTAAAACGTGACTCTTGAAAATCAAAGGATTGGACCTTGAGGGCTTGGGGGCACCTTTGGAGGACTCCTTGGAAGGTAAGAAGACCATAACTTCGTTGGGGGATAGTTGGGAGTGAAAACTAAGGGAGGAAAGGGTGGGTATTTATAGGGAAAGTGAGGGGACAAAGCATTAATGGCCAAGGGACACCTCACATGTGCTTTTCCCAAACCCATGTGCTCTCCCTTGGCATTTATCATGGAGTTAGGCCACATGGGGCCCCCAAAACAATAATTCATCACCCTTGGACGGCCAACCCTCAAAAGATCTCATGACATCATCATGACACCGTTATGATGTCATTAAACATACCGAATCCCTAAAACTGTATTTTTACTATTCACTGAAAATTCAACTTTCTCAGAAAAATCCCAAAATTTCACCTTAACCAAATATCAATGCTCTGATTTCAAAAATGAAATCCATTTTATAAAAATATTTTTCTAAATATTTTTAATTTAATTTTTAAATAAAAACACTATTCATCGAAAATTCATTTTTTTTCAGAAAAAACCCCAAAAATTACCATTACATAATATCGATGCTCTGAGTTCAAAAATGAAGTCATTTTTATAAAAATAATTTTATAATTATTTTTAATTAAATTTTTAATTAAAAAAAACTATTCATCCGAAAAAAACTAATACTTGAATAATAATTTATGAAACCGTTATTTACCCATTTTATTGAATCACATTACTTAATCTAGGTGTCTAAATTATATTAAAACTTTCTTTAAGTGATATTACTAATCCATTTGGTCACATTACTAATCCTAAGCGTAAAATCACTATTCATAATTTACTATTCATCAAAAATTAAGTTGATCTTATTAGACTCCAAATTCCTTACTGAACACTTTTGTAGAAGACCATTTTTTGAAAATCATTACACATCATTAGTTATTTAGGGTTTACATAAATATTTTAAAATATCCTTTTTTCGAAATTCATCAATAAAATACATTCTAAAATTATCCGAACATTTGAAATTTCACAAACATCACTAAAGGAAGAAATCTCAATTTATTCACCCGAAAGGACTACACAAGGAAGCTAGGGTCTCGTCACATAGCCCCTTATAACACCGGCATAAGACCTGAGTGTAAGGTGTGCTATAGTGAGAGAATCTGAGGGAGGCTCAGATAACATTGCCCTAGTAGTAATCTCTACTAACTTGAACTTCTCCCGCAGGCGTTTCCGTTCAAGCTTGACACGCTGGAGTTCGGCTTGGGCTTGGTCCAAAGCGAAGCCCACAGATGCTACCTCTTTCCCAAGCTCTGATAAGTGGGCTTCATAAGGGTTGATTCTACTGGATGAAGCCATCGACTCCTCTTTCTACATTAACCATTAACATCTTATTAAATCAATAAGAGTAAGTTAATATACTACTCAAAAAGATTGGGTCATTAAATTCTTCCCCCCTTAAGAAATTTCATCCCCAAAATTTATATTTGAGGCCTAGTCGAAAAGGTGAGGGTACTTTTGCTTCATTGTTTCCTCAGGCTCCCAAGTCGCTTCTTCATATTTATGATTCCTCCACAACACTTTCACAAGGTGGGTAGTCTTGTTTCGTAGGACCTTGTCTCTACGATCCAATATCTCCACTGGCTGCTCCTCATAAGAGAGGTCATGTTCCAGTTGTACCACCTCTAGGTTCAGTACATGCGAAGGGTCGGGTATGTACTTCCTCAAGAGAGATACATGGAAGACATTGTGAACTTGAGCTAGGTTCGGTGGAAGTGCTAGACGATAGGCCACTGCTCCTATGCGATCAAGGATTTCATAGGGGCCAATGTACCTAGGGCTGAGCTTCCCTTTCTTTCCAAACCGCATGACTCTCTTCCATGGAGAGATTCAAAGGAAGACTTTGTCACCAACACCAAACTCCAAGTCTCTTCGTCGATTGTCAGCATAGCTCTTCTGCTGACTCTGAGCAGCTTTTATGTGTTGTTGGATGGCATGAACCTGTTCTGTCATTTCTTGCACAAGATCAGGCCCAAGAAGCTTCCTCTCACCAGTTTCATCCCAACAAGTAGGATTTATACACCGCTTTCCATACAGAGCTTCATAGGGTGCCATCTGAATACTCGCATGGAAGCTGTTGTTATAGGAGAACTCCACTAATGGGAGGTGTTGATCCCATCCACCTTTAAATTCCATTGAGCATAATCTCGACATGTCTTCGAGTGTCTGAATAGTCCTTTCAAATTGGCCATCAGTTTGAGGATGATAGGCCGTACTAAAATTCAATTCAGTATTCAGAGTATGCTGAAGACTTCTCCAGAATTTTGATGTGAATCTTGGGTCACGATCAGATACGATGGATAGTGGTACCCCATGCAGCCTTACCACTTCCTTCACATATATCTTGGCAAGCTGATCCAGAGAGAAATCTTCCCGAATAGAGATAAAATGGGATGTCTTGGTGAGACGGTCCACAATAACCCATATCGCATTGTTTCCTTTGGATGTTTTCGGGAGACCAGTTACAAAGTCCATAGTGATATTATCGCACTTCCATACTGGTATGGGTAGCGGTTGTAATACCCCCTTAGGAAGTTGTCTTTCTGCCTTTACTTGCCGACACACCAGGCACCTTGTAGTGTAATCGGCAATCTCCCTCTTCATGTTATCCCACCAATAATGATCACGAAGGTCTCTATACATCTTAGTGCTTCCCGGATGTATAGAGAAAGTAGAATCTATGAGCTTCATCCATCAGTTCTTTCTTTATCTCCGGAATAGATGGAACACATAGTCTCGTACGAAATTTCAATACACCTTCTTGATCAATATTGAAATCAGGGAACTTCCCATCCTTTACAGCCTCGAACTTCTCCTGCAGCAAAGGATCTTTTTTTTAGCCTTCTTGATCTTCTCTAGTAATGAAGGTTGGGAAATCATTTGGGATAGGTTTGATGATGTCCCTTTCCTTATAATTCCCATGTCCAGTTTTACTAGATCTTTAATCAAGGGATCCCCTAAGATCCTCATTGTTGCTAGGACAATAGGATCTTTCCTGCTTAATGCATCAGCGACTTTGTTTGCTCTTCCAGGGTGATAGTGTATTGAACAATCATAGTCTTTAATAAGCTCCAACCATCTCCTTTGTCTCATGTTCAATTCTTTCTGTGTGAAAATATACTTTAGACTTTGGTGGTCAGTGTATATATCACATTTCTCCCCATAAAGATAGTGCCTCCATATCTTTAGAGCAAAAACAACTGCTGCCAGCTCTAGATCATGCGTAGGATAATTCTGCTCATGAATATTCAACTGTCGATATGCATAAGCAATTACTTTGTCATTTTTCATGAGGTCGCACCCAAGCCCTTTCAGAGATGCATCGCTAAAAATAACGAATCCTTCTCTGATAGAGGGTAGTGTTAACACAGGTGAAATAACCAATCTCTTCTTCAGCTCTTGGAAACTTTCCTCGCATTCCTTTGTCCAGATGAACTTAACCCCTTTTCGAGTCAACTTGGTTAGTGGATTAGAAAGCCGTGAAAAGTTTTTCACAACCCTCCTATAATATCCCGCTAAACCAAGGAAACTAAGAATCTCAGTTATTGTTGTGGGTTGAGGCCACTCCTCCACAACCATTGTCTTTGCAGGGTCAACCGAGATTCCTTCATTGGTTACGATGTGCCCCAAGAAAGCCACTTGTTGTAACCAAAACTCACACTTGTTGAACTTCCCAAAGAACCTCTCCTTCCGTAGAGTTTTCAAAATAACCCTCAGATGATCTTCATGCTCCTCACGACTTTTTGAATATATCAAAATATCATCAATAAAAACTACCACAAATTTATCAAGGTAGTCCTTAAAGTCTCTATTCATCAAATCCATGAAAATAGAAGGAGCATTAGTCAAGCCGAAGGGCATAACAGTAAACTCATAATGCCCATATCTTGATCAGAAGGCAGTCTTTGGAATATCTTCCTTCTTCACCCTCAGTTGATGATAACTAGATCGAAGGTCAATCTTAGAGAAGAATTGAGCCCCACGAAGTTGGTCAAATAAATCATCAATTCTTGGAAGAGGGTATCTGTTCTTCACTTTGATCCCGTTCAGTTCTCTATAATCAATGCATAGCCGCATTGATCCATCCTTCTTCTTCACAAAGAGAACTGGTGCTCCCCAAGGAGACACACTCGGTCGGATAAACCCCTTCTCCTACAAGTCTTGGAGTTGTTTCTTTAGCTCCTATAGCTCCACATTTTCCATTCTATACGGAGTCTTTGATATCGGTTGAGACCCAGGTACGAGTTCAATGGAGAACTCTACCTCTCTTTCTGGGGGAGGTACAGGTAACTCCTCAGGAAATACATCCATGTATTCCTGAACAATCGGAACATCTTCAATTTGTATGCTCCCTTTCCCTTCTTCCTCATCACCGATTAACTCCATAAAGAAAGCTATAGGAGGTGCTTCTAGATAGGGATCAGTTAGGGATATCTCTCCTCGGAAGATAACTGTAGGTCATTCATTCAAGACTACTGAGATTTCCTTACTTCTGCATTTGATCTTAGCATTATACTTTGAGAGCCAGTCCATCCCTAGTATAACGTCGAATTCCATCATGGGAATGACTACTAGATTTGCGATAAGATTGTGCTCACCAAAGTAAACACTAGAGTCTCTAAACACTGTTGATGCATGGATAATCCCACTTGGAGTCTTGACTGACAACTCTACCTCAAGCAATTCGGGGATTGATTCTATATTCTTTGCAAAATTTGAAGAAATAAAGGAATGCGTAGAACCAGAATCAAATAAAGCACTTGCTAGTTTTGAGAGGACAACAAGAGTACCTGCTACCACATCGTTCGGAACTTCAACTTCAGTTGTTGTGATAGCGAAAGCACGACCTTGCTCCCTTGGCCTCTGCTGAGGTTGATGGTGATTCCCCTCCACCGCCCTCGGATTTGGACATTGATTAGAAAAGTTCCCAAGATGTCCACACCTGAAGCATGTGACTTCGGGTAGGGCCAGAACCATCTTTCCTCTATCGTTAGTGTTGGGAAGTTGAGGCTTCACATCACCACGACAATTCCGAGAAATATGGCCTTCTTTTCCACATCTATAGCACTTTCCACTTCCGATCAAGCAGTTCCCCGGATGATTCTTCCCACATTTATTGCATGTGGCATGCTGCATATGCTTTCCACCTCTTTCCTGATCAAAACTTCTTCCCAGGCTTGGTTCTAGAGTTCTCTTCTTCTCATTAGATTTGTGAGACCATTGTGTCTCCCCAAACTCTAGTTCAACTTTCATAGCACTTCGAACTATTTCTTCATAGCTATCGTAGTCCCTGTTGGCTAGATTCTTCCACAGATGTGGTCGTAGTCCGCCAAAGAATCTATCAACCTTCCCATTAGGGTCCATGACAAAGCTTGAGGTATAACGGGAAAGCCTTGTGAAGTTCATCTCATAGCTTCTGACAGATTCGTTCTCCTTCTGCTTCAGCTCAAGAAACTCTTTCTCCACTTTCGTTCTCATGGAACTAGGGAAATACTTGTTAAAGAAAATCCCTCGAAATTCTTCCCACTCCATAGCTTCCATCTCTCCTCGTGGCTTCATGTTTTTGATCAGTGACCACCACTGATCAGCTTCTCCCTCTAGGCGGTAAACAGCAAGGGTGACTTTTTCTTGTTCCGAACAATGAAGTACAGAAAAGATCTTTTCAATGGAGCTTATCCATTGTTCCGCAACCAATGGGTCAGTAGATCCACTGAATGTTGGCAGTCGTTGACTCATGAAGGACTCAACAGAAAGTTTTTCCCTTCGTGGTGAGGTCGGCCTCTAAGCTTGATTCAAGTTATTACTCATAACTTGAGTCAGTTGGTTCATCATTCGCATGAATGTTTCCATTCCGGCTTCCATCGGAGGGCTGTCAGCACATGGTGCATTGCGGTCACCATCGGCACAGTTTCTCCTATTGCCCGCCATTTTCTAAAAGAATAAAACCTTAGTGAGAAACTCATTTCATTTATGAATCTTTTAACTAAGACTTCGTGCTTATACAATTATAGTTCTCTATAATTCCTTCATAATGATTCATAAAAAGCATGTGATTGACCAAACATATCCCTCAGGAGTGTCGTAACCAAGAGTGCAGCAAGGCCCGTTATCGTGCACCAGTTCCCGTTCGAGTCTAGCTCAAAGCGGTGTTTTCGGGTTTTACCCCTATGTACATCTGTTCCAGAGCCGCCTCTACCTGCTCGTATCAAGACAGGGATGTATTTGTTTGATAGACCACTTACTCAATACTTACCAAAATACCAGGAAGTTTTCCTATATTTAAACTTTTCTATAGGGTTCTTCCTAAAGTTTTTATATCCTAATTTCCACAAATAACTAAACCATCCTTTGATACCAACTATAGCATCCCGCCATTTTATAACATAAACTTTCATTACATTACGCAAAACTGATGATCTTTAAGGTCTAGTGTCTTGGAAACCAGGAACATAATACATGAAAACAACATAAAACATTCTTCTTAAACACTTGAAAGGCGTCTCCTTAAGTTCATTCTAGGTTCATTACTGCATCTCATAACCTGGGGACATACACCAAAAGAAAGGGGTGAGCAGAAGGCCCAGTAAGGGAAACAAGAGGAACGTTTCACAGGTGAACTTGAGATACTTCAGTAAGGACATGAAAAGAACTTTAAGGCATGAGAAAGAAATCATGAGGCATTTCATAATAAAAACAACATTTTTCATAACTTGAAGATGTGGCTACATCATTTAACATAGAAAATCATGAACATATCACCAAGGTCCATCCCCAAGGTGTCATTTGAAAATTACCAAGGTTATTCACCGAGGTATTGTGAAATTGTAATCTCTAGTGGTTACATCATTACCCAATGCATTGGAGCGCTATCAGGGCGCACCCCTAAATTTGCCTTTATTATCATGTGAGCCACATATATCATCATCAAACATTTCATAAATAACCCATATAGCATAAAGGAAATGGGTTTCATTTCATAATCATAAATTTTTAAAAACTGCTTTAAAGACATGATCTTTATATCACTTTAAAACCCACAGAAAAGGAAGGTGGGTCTCATGTATGTAAATCCCAGAATTTAAAATAGAAAATTTTGGTATATATGTGAATACCCTTGTAGAAATAGGAGCTTTGAGTATTCACTTTATAACATAAAATAATTTTTGAGAAAAGAGAGAGGCATTTTGAGGGGAAAATTCTGCAGCATAACGGCTAAGTTTCGGGGTTTTAGAAAACATTGAAATGAGAGGGTACATGGGTCACCCACTCATAAATGATCCACAAAACAGTAGGGTGAAAGAGTAAGAAGGACATATGGACATGGTAATGAAATTTGAGGGGCATACCATTTGAAATGAAAAACATGGAAGGAAAAAAAAGATTAGATATCTCTTATGAAAATTCGGCAGCCTTACAGCATCACTTAACTTCAAAAGAAAATGATTTGACAAGATCAAATAGGGTCCCTCATCATATGATCATAAGAGATCAGTATGATAGATATAGAGATCATAACCCAACATAATAAAAAGGAACTTGAAAGACTTGACATGAAAATCGAACTTGAAAAATGAGAAGGGTGAAAGAATCCCTTAAAAATTCGGCAGCCTAACGGCGTCACTTAAACTTTCATAAAACGAAATGATGAGAGTAAGAGGGGATCTCTAATCATATAAACATGAAAGGGCAGTAAGAGGAATATAAAAGAACATCCTATCACATAAAAACATGGAGCATAATAGGAATGACATAAAAGAGATTACATGAAAAGAAAGAGAGGGGTCGGATCCCTTACCTTAAAACGTGACTCTTGAAACTCAAAGGATTGGACCTTGAGGGCTTGGGGGCACCTTTGGAGGACTCCTTGGAAGGTAAGAAGACCAGAACTTCGTTGGGAGAGAGTTGGGAGTGAAAACTAAGGGAGGAAAGGGTGGGTATTTATAGGTAAAGTGAGGGGACAAAGCATTAATGGCCAAGGGACACCTCACATGTGCTTTTCTCAAACCCATGTGCTCTCCCTTGGCATTTATCATGGAGTTAGGCCACATGGGGCCCCCAAAACAATAATTCATCACCCTTGGCCGGCCAAACCTCAAAAGTTCTCATGACATCATCATGACACCGTTATGATGTCATTAAACATACCGAATCCCTAAAACTGTATTTTTACTATTCACTGAAAATTCAACTTTCTCAGAAAAATCCCAAAATTTCACCTTAACCAAATATCAATGCTCTGATTTCAAAAATGAAATCCATTTTATAAAGATAATTTTCTAAATATTTTTAATTTAATTTTTAAATAAAAACACTATTCATCGAAAATTCATTTTTTTCAGAAAAAACCCCAAAAATTACCATAACATAATATCGATGCTCTGAGTTCAAAAATGAAGTCATTTTTATAAAAATAATTTTCTAATTATTTTTAATTAAATTTTTAATTAAAAAACACTATTCATCCGAAAAAACTAATACTTGAATAATAATTTATGAAACCGTTATTTACCCATTTTATTGAATCACATTACTTAATCAAGGTGTCTAAATTAAATTAAAACTTTCTTTAAGTGAGATTACTAATCCATTTGGTCACATTACTAATCCTAAGCGTAAAATCACTATTCATAATTTACTATTCATCAAAAATTAAGTTGATCTTATTAGACTCCAAATTCCTTACTAAACACTTTTGTAGAAGACCATTTTTTGAAAATCATTACACATCATTAGTTATTTAGGGTTTACATAAATATTTTAAAATATCCTTTTTCGAAATTCATCAATAAAATACATTCTAAAATTATCCGGACATTTGAAATTTCACAAACATCACTAAAGGAAGAAATCTCAATTTATTCACCTGAAAGGACTACACAAGGAAGCTAGGGTCTCGTCACATAGCCCCTTATAACACCGGCATAAGACCTGAGTGTAAGGTGTGCTATGGTGAGAGAATCTGAGGGAGGCTCAGATAACATTGCCCTAGTAGTAATCTCTACTAACTTGAACTTCTCTCGCAGGCGTTTCCGTTCATGCTTGACACGCTGGAGTTCAGCTTGGGCTTGGTCCAAAGCGAAGCCCACAGATGCTACCTCCTTCCCAAGCTCTGATAAGTGGGCTTCATAAGGGTTGAGTCTACTGGATGAAGCCATCGACTCCTCTTTCTGCTTTAACCATTAACATCTTATTAAATCAATAAGAGTAAGTTAATATACTACTCAAAAAGATTGGGTCGTTACAAAACTATTTAGAGGTCTATATGAATATAGGTCACTTGGTTGGTGGATATTTTGACTAACCATGTGCCGTAATCATGCGATGCGGATGTGCTTGTTGACAGTAGCACCACATGGTTGGCACACAATTTTCTAAATCTTATATCTTATCTATGAACCCCATTAAAAGAGGAAAAATTTATATTTTCCCATTCATTCCTTAATGGTTTTACCAAAGTTTCTCCCTTATTTCTCCCATGATCATTCCATGAAATCCAGCCTACTTATCCCTTCCTCAATGGGAGTTCTTCCTTGATTTTTGGTCAGAATCAAATGTTTTAGGATGACTTGAAAGACATAGGGTAAACATATTAATCTATTAGCCACTGTTGAATTATTTTTATTATTCCTCTAAGATTAGATTATCTAATTGTGGATTTTAGTTTCAATTCCACTAGAGTATGGTGGAATCAAATACCATTGATATGGATTTCACTCTTCCAAAAAAGAGGGTTACATGAGAGGTCATTTTCAGTTTTTTGTGTATTGTTTCATCTAGGAATATCATCTCAGTGTATTTATAAATATATAAGGCCTAAAATAAATTGATAAGTTGGATGTTTTAATTTTATTTCACAATGATTAGACCAGAACCAAGGTTATTTATGGTCCATGGGTTGTTGATGAATGTTTAGTATCTATTTCTGTAATATAAGATTAGTTGATGAGGTTTTGAGATTTATTCCCAAATAGCTAGTTTTTAAAAAAACTATGGTTAATTGACTAATTAATTTGAGTAGTTCTAATTAATTAATTTTGATGCTTTCATTGTGAGATAATACAATGCATGTCTCAATGAGCTTGGATGGTCTTTGTAAACTACTGCCAACCCTTAGAAAAAGAAGTCAAAATCCTCTAAAATGTATGTTGTTGATTTTACCTACCCAATAGTGATTATTCATGTTTATGTATTATTTGAAAAATTGGTATTGACCTTAAGGGTGAAAAAAACACATTGGGACAATTTAAAATGAACTATAAAATTGAATTTAATGGGGTAATAAAAAATGGATGAGTGACATGGGTTAATAAAAACTCATGAATGATATATTTATACCTCAAAATAAGACTATTACTATGAATGAATATTTACTATGGGATACCCCTACATTGAAATTGACCTATAAGATCCCAAGTAGGATACCTCAATTGGTATAATTTTTTATATGATTATAAGAGGTATTCTTATTCTTACGTGCAGACATATGGGACTCCAAGAGGGACTCTAATTATTTTTTATAAATCTAAAAGATCCCAAGTAGGATGAATCTCTTGAGTACTAACCTAGCGAACTGATTGGTTGGCCCAATTTTTGATTGAAATTGACCTATAACATTATGAGTTTTGGGTAGACATAGTAGTGTGTGTCGCCTTAAAACTAGTACCAAACTTGTTATGACAAGAAACTATTGTAGTAGTAGAGGGATAGAAAATTTTCCACCCAGTATCTCTTTTAATGGTTTATTTTGGTTACTATAAGAGAAAATATGATTTATAGAGGTTCATCGTGATATTTTTTCATTATGTCCCAGACACGATGTGATTTTGACTGGGATACACAAAGGTACTTATTCAAATCCACCTATTAAGACATATTGTTTTTCGATTCCCATACCTACTTCTAGGGATCTATAAGTTGAGCCTATATGATTGATTATATAATGAGGGTTTATCATAGGTGCTTTCTGGGATCTGTATTTTTAGACCTTCATGATCGTACGTTGGACATGGTGCACCTAATCGACCATTTGGGATGGGTGGACATGGTGTTATATTCCCATATTCATATAATCTCAATTATGATTCTTATCTACTCATGTAAAACATAGGATTCCTTCTAGGATAAGGGGGATACACAATTTAAAATCACATATGCCATCTCTTGGTGTGATCTATCAATCCATTTAATGAATGGATTCTAATATTTTACAAGTATTAATATTGAAATCATTATAGTTCACCTAAGGTTCATCCCCTTGGGAATCATCCAAGATGTAGTTTTGAGATTTACCTATGGGTTGAGATAAATAATTTAGATATCAATATAGATTTACGTGTATTTAGTGGTATATAATATATCATAGATTCATTTATAGGAATTCCAGAAACTTCATGGAATCATTCATTATAGTGATTAGTGGTGAGTATGGGTGAACCTAGGTTTTGAACTTGTATCCTTGCTTCGGGTCAGTCTCAAAAGGCCCAAAGGTTCCGTATCTGACGGCATGCAGACCTGCTTTCCAAAGGTAGGCATTCACCAAGGGGTTTGAACAGTGACACTTAAGTACTCGCATTGGATGATAGGATGGGAACTCGGGCTCATCGCACCCTTTTGAGGGGGAATTATTTCCTATTCCGGGACTCTCTTATAGATTTAAGACTTATTCATATGTTCACAAATCTTTGGTTTATACCCAAGCGTAGTATCAATGGATTACTCCTGTTTGGAAATAGTTAGCAGGACGTAGGGGTTCAAAATCATTTATGACTGAGGTTAACCATCCCTCTTTGGATTAATGACCCTGAGGAATCTGGAATCATTTAGGCGGCACTAGGAGTGGGGTGGTGAACCGATATGAAGACAGTCGGATCGAACGGTCATTGGGCTTGAACCTCAAGGAGGCTTCCTATGTACCCTGCTTGGGAGACAGGGATAAAAATCCATGTAGTTCGAATGGATTTTCAGAGAGCCCACATGAATGTGGACCCGAGGGTCTGACAGTGATCGGGCCAGAACATCGGGGTGACCTCCTACATACCATTCCTTGACATGGATCAAATTCTTCATAGTTCAAAATGGATTGGCATAGATCCAATGTGAATGTGGACCTGAGGGTCCGATGGTGATCGGGATTGAACCTCGGGGATTCCTTATACGTACCATGCATTGACATGGATCAAAGTCCTTGTAGTTCACAATGGATTGCCGGAGAGCTAACGTGAATGTGGACCCGGGGGTCCGACGGTGATCGGGCATGAACCCCAGGGAGGCTTTCTACGTACCATGCCTTGACATGGATCAAAGTCCTTGTAGTTCACAATGGATTGGGGCATACACTCTGAGGAGGCCCATAAAAGGATGTCATGGTCGATGCTTACTCTAAGCCCACGTGAGTCATTCTCTGTGTGAGAAACAAGAGGCAGTAGGGACCAGACGATCACGTCATGAAAGGTGCATCTGTGAGAAGTGGAGTGGGGCTTACACATAGGGAGGCCCATAAGGTCGGGGCTTACTCTGAGATGGATTCCCATGGCGACAAAGCACAGAGGGAGAGGGAAAAGATGCTCATGTGCTCGTCACCACTCTTGTTCCTGGGGGAATTATGGAAGTGCATGTGGGATTCCTTATGATGGGTATTTTACTACCCCCGAAAAGGGAGAAGTTCCCTAGCCCCAACAAGTGGAGGGGCAGAAAGGGGACTCCCGAGCTCAGACTCCACATTACCATTGGAATGTGACCCCAGGAATACATCAGAAATCTACTCAAGGGTCGGAGAAACCCATTCAAACCTTCTTACCTTGGGTATGTGAACTCAAAACGGCGTTCATATGCACCTGAAGGTTATATCACACGGGTCTGATGGCTCCGGTGGCGGTCTCGGATCAGGGCCGGTGAATCGGCCAATGAGGGAGTTGCGTAGGATCAGGCCGGATTGGGAGGATTTTATCTGTCTTGGTGAATGGTAACTTTGAAGGATTTTTCGGGCCACGAGGGGGTATGGGTGGTGGCGCCCTTCGCATAGGGAGGTGCTACGCGGCTGGAGAGGTCGTCCATGAACCAGGGTGGTCCGCAGACTGATGGGAGCCCCATGAACCAGGGTGGTTCGCGGCCTGGTGGGTATCCCATGAACCAGGGTGGTTTTTGACTTCGGGTTCGGCCCACGTACCAAGATGGTACGTAGTGGGATCCATGCGAGCAGCAGTGGCCAAGGATGATGCCGTTCGGGGGTTCTTCGGTTGGGGCTTTGCCCGCGTAGGAGGGTGCTACGCGGTGCGACAGATCGGAAAAGGGGCATAAAATCCCTGTTCCGTGAAAAGTGCATCCTCAGAGGGGCCATGTTCATGGTTTTATCTTCTTTGTTATTTTATGTTCGTGGTTAACCAAGTTATTATGCGTTTTCTGTTCCTTATTAATTCACTTCCTGGTTCATACCTGTTCTGGTTCACGAACTAGAACTTCGCTGTTTGTGAAATTCTAGAACCTTCCTTCGAAATCATTCCACCTGAATCTGATCGATCACCTTTTCCCCCTTTTTATTTTCTCCTTCCTCTCGATATCCTTTTATAGAGTGGTGAAAAGGATGTATATATGATCATGCAGCAACTTTTTCGGAGGCCCATGACCGAAAACCTGATTCACGGATGACTCAGTCAATCCGTAACTCGAGGGGGGCATCGATCACATCTCCCCCGTGAACCAAACGAGCTCGGGGATTGCTTTTCGGCTGCGGGGGGCTCCGCCTCCATTCCGCGAATGACAACAGATGTGGACCGGGATGGTTGAGGCATTTCGGGGCTGGGGAGGTTCGTGACAGTGGACTGGTTCAGCGTCTGTCCTGCTTTGTGCCCGTGGGGGATCTCCGCCTCCATTCTGTTAACAACAAGAGTATGCAGAGGGGGTGCTTCGAGAAACTTCCCTCGTGGCGTCATCATTTGGACCATTCTATGTACCGGTTTGGCTTTGTGCATCTATTGAGTTTTTTCCATTCTTCCCAACAATTCTTTGGGGGAATTTGGTAGAATTTCCTTTGCAGATTTTTCAGGACCCTACAAATTCCCCCCATCAGAATGGGGTCCGATCGGAATGATGAGGAGGCAATTCCGCTGTAGAGTGGTCTTGAAACATGAATGTTTTGTAGTAGAGGGGTGGACCCAGTAGGGGATCGCGCCTTTAAATACCGGGGGGGGCTTCATTTTTCTTTTTCCGGATTCTTGGCGAAACCAGAGCCCTCTCGCTTTTTCGTCTCCATGTGCTCATTCCTTCGTGAAACACCTCATCCGGAAACTAGCTGCCACATTCCACGAATCATTCCTTCTTTGTGGTCTCCTTCACCAGCAAACCAATTTCCCAACCCGAAACCAATACATTTAATTAATTAAAAAGTAAGTCACGATGGGCCAGGAAGGAATTTGCTTCACGGTTTTGATGGTTCGCGGACTGGAATCATGTTTACTTTAAAAATTTTCTAAGTCATCTAAACTTAATTACTTAAAGCTGGGATTAGGATCCCAGGGAGAAACCTGGTTCGTGGTTTTCTGGCCAACGCCTTGCGGTCCAGCATACCGCAAACCCCTTCTGCATAGTGTTGGTTTGGGGGATGCCATCATCGCGAACAACCTTATGAGGCCTGATTGCGAACCTTATCACGAAGGCCTCTCGATTCCTTTTCCATACATCTGGTGCTTTTTTCCATATTTGATTACTTCGAACAAACCATTTTCCTGGTTTTTTCATAATGTAGGGAGAAAACATGGTTCCTCCTCACCATGCACCTAGGCCTGCTGCCGAGCCCCTCCCAATTGGTTCAGGAAGACGTCTAGCTATGACTCACAGAGTGGAAAACATCAAATAAGACCCTAGTCAGTCCATCATTCCTGACGATGGTGTATTGAAGGACTTACTCTATCCTGAGCTCCTAGGTTATCCACTATCAAATCGGCCTCCGCTTTACGGCTTCCGCCTTCAGGACGACGTTCGTATCCCCCCTAATTTCTCAGGTCTTCTGTCTCCTTTCTTGGAAGTGTTACCAAAGTGCATTTAGGCAAAACATACCCCATTGGGGGAGATAACCACTGATTCTGATCCGAAATATTCTTTCATTTTGAGAGGCTCTGTTTGGACCCAAAGCGATGAGTACATTCAAGACTTCTCGCAAAAAGATGTCTTCAAGAATTATCCCTCCATAATCAACCATACTCGAGTGGATCCGGACGTGGGGTGGATTCATAGGTGGGATCTTCGGTCTGGCGGGATTTTCTCGAACGACTGGTCCTAGGCTTTTTGGGTCCATCACCATTGCTGGGAATCTCCCGAATCACTAGAAGTAGTCAATTTGTACTCTGTAGTATGGGCCTTCCAGTTTGTTGTCTACCCACCATCCTTGATCCTGCCTGACCTGCTCAGTCGCTGGTTTTCAAGCACTAAAAATTTTCACCTTGCCCATGACGAAGTTGGAATTAGTCTATGGGACATCTCTCAATTGTGAGTGCTCCAAATTATCAGTGAGATGTATGACAAGTTTCTGCCCACTTCTGGTGCGTGGGACGACGTCGAACAAGTGCCTTCGTTGGTGAGGGATCTGCTGGTTATGGCGGAGCAATCACTAGTTCAGGCCTTGTGTTCCTGCTCCCTTATTCCCTATAGCACCTGGATAGGGTTATTTCTGAACATCATTGGTCCAGTGCCGAAGATCAAGCGCCCCAGGACTCATCCTTCTCAACAGTCATGAACCATCCCAGGTTCCTACTAGGAGGTTCTGGAGGTAGGTTACTACCATTCATGGGATTATGGGGTGCACCCTAGTGTACTACCTATGTTTAGGCTAGTAGGTCTGTTTGCTATGTTTTTGAGCAGGTGGCTATTCCCTTCTCGGGATATCAACCCGGGCGTCAGAGCTTGCACCTTGATGATGGTAGTTGAGTTGGAAGAGGGTTGCCCGGTGAACTTAGTTGTTCCCACATTGGCTCATATTTACGAACTACTGACTCACATGCAGGAGGGTGGGTCACCCTACCGTCTGAGTGGGCCATTCCAATTCTTATATGGCTGGATAGCGAATCAATTTCATTGTTATGAGTATTGTCATAACACAGTCATCTTGCTTCCTACTTTCCGGCCTATCCTACTCGATATAGATGGGGTTCGTTTGAAGTCCATCAATTCTGATGAAATCATCAAGCTCTTGAGTGTCTTCTCCCAATTTTCCTTCACTCCCTACCCTACCCCTTCTGGCATCATGGTTGATAAACACCGGGGGAGCCTGGAGGATCGCTCTTTCATGATTTTGTTATGGGACGGGTTTCTGGCCGTGTGGATTGGCGGTGTTTCTCTGTGCAAGTTGTATGCCCATATCGTTTTTCCCGCCAGTTTGGGTGTATGCAACTCCATGTTTCCCTTCCTCCTCCTTAGGCTTGAGGACTTCACCCAGCCACTCTCCATCAATGGTGGTTGATGCTGATGAGGGAGAGATATGATACATGCATTCTCTTTCCTGGTAAGGGAACGGATGCCATCCTTTCCTTGGAGTATGCATGGATGTGGGTAAAACATTGCCCTAATGGGATCCTGGGGAAGGCTGTCAAAAAGGTTCCCAAATCAAGAGTCACTGCGACTATTGTGCCTACCACACATTCCTCATCGGCTCTGAGAGAGGACCGACTGATGGCTTGTCGGTCAAAGTGACTCAAGGGATTATCCTCTCCCATCCCCTCTGTGGATGATGTTCAGACGGACCCAACCTTCTTGGATGTGGATGAGAATGACCCTGTGGCTTCGGTTCCTAGCGAGACAATTCCTAAAGTTTTTTCGGCCGATACTGGACTCATCACCCTGATTCCCAAGCCCGAACCGGGGTCAGAAGCATCAGGCCTTCCAGCCTCAGAACCATCATCTAGCGCGCACGTGTCTGCGCTAGTTGTGATGCCAGACTTCATTCTCGTGTTGTCTAGTGGGGATACCAAAGATCCTTGGGTCATGGCGAACCACCGAGCAGTGCACAGGTGGGCCTAGCCCCGGATTTTAGAGATTGTCACTGAAACTCCTATAGCTGAAATGGAAACTACAACTAAATCTATTTGACAACTCTTCCTGGGTTTGGGGTCAGGTGGCTTTGACTATCGGTAGATCCACTCTCTCGCTTTCCATGTTGTCATGGCCCAAGAGAAAGTTTCCACTAGTGAACGCAAACTTGCTCACGTCGCTGCCTCTCATTGCGGGACCCAAGCACTGGAGGGAGCCATGATAATGCTCCATCAACTAATAGCCCAAGAGGTGAGCTCTTGAGATCAGGCGGTCGTCCTATCTTCCGAGTTGCTTGAGTGTGAAGAACGGGCAGCGATGTTGAGGGATCAATTATCAACTATGATAGGTCTCCTTGAATCCATCAGTAAAGGGATCAATGATCTCCAAACAATAGTGGAGCATACTCGTTCAGTGGCCGAGGTTGAGGCCAGGGAGAAGGTTGTGCTGGAGTAGAATGGCAACAACCTCTGCCGCACAGTCGCTGATCTTGTGGAGAGGGCGAGCCAGGCCCCTTTGTTACTGTTAGAGCCATTCCTGTGCATTCCCCCTCTTTTTTCGATGTGAGGGAGAGGCCCCAGCTTGTGGACGCCCTCCCTTTTGTCTGACCAAAATTCAATATATGTCAATCTTCCATTGTAATAAATTTTGAATAATTATTGCTTAAATAACAACTCGCTGAATCAGTATTGCTCATAATTCAGGGAAGTGATAAAAGATGATAACATGCTCTGAATTTTTCCGTGACCATGGGATCTAGTGAGCGTAGTTTTACTTTTGCTAGGGTTTCATAGAAAAGCCCCAAAAAAATTTTGTCTTTTCTTTTAATGCCCTAATTTTTACTAGGCCCATTTATTGTGGACCCAGCGGGTGTGGCCCGACTTTTTCTTAGGTCGCCCTTTTTGGGTTTTCATCCTAACAGGCATCGTGCCTCTTTTTATGAGCGGTTTAAAATCCCGCCATTAAGACTATCATTACTGATGTTTTAGGTCGAACATCTTTGACCAGATATGGTGGGGTGAGGTCCCCAATGAGGTTTTTTTGATTAAATGATGTCTCAATGTCCTTCAAATGAATGTGGAGGGAGGGTGTTTAGATTTTAATGAAATGCATGGCATGTCTCAAGGCATGAGAGCTGTATCGGAATACAGAGGTGGGAAAAGTAATGCCTAAGGAAATCTTGCCTTTGGTAGATAGGCCATGGGCGATCAATATGCAGAGCAGCTGAGGGCATGGTATGCGTAGTCATGAAAAGGTGTCCTTGATTCAATAACTCTCCATTTCTGATGGCCATAGGAAATCATGGAAGTCCGACTTATGGAAACCATCATGGGTGGATTAGAAAATTATGAAAACCTCCATGGGTGGCTTGGAAAGGGTATGTGGCATCTGAAAGGTTTTGGGAACATCTGTATCAATCAGGAGTGTGAAAGCAAGGTTACTGTCCCACACATTTATCTAGCATAAATTACGGTTGGAGCCTGGCGTAGTTTAACATCATATAGCTGGGACATTATCTAGAATGGAACAGATTCTCATGTTCCCCAGAAATCTCATCAGAGACGATCTACTATATTCAGGTAGGTTTGTGAAAGAGGATGGTAAACTGTATCTCAGAGGGTTTCTAAATCCCAGAATGAACACAGGGGCTCAGGGGCCAAGAGGTGTATAGAGAGAAGCATTTCCTAAGGAAATCTAGCCTTTGGTAGACGGGCCAAGGGCTATCAGTACGCAGAACCGCTGAGGGAATGGTATGCATAGTCTTGCAAAGGTGTCCTTGGGTCAATGATTATGTTCTCCCGATAGTCGAGCAACATCGGGGAAGTTGAGATTTGGGACCACCAGGGGTGTCTTATGAGAGTTTGCCTTTTTCTGAGTATAGAGTTTTGTTTATGAGGAGATGGTACCCTGATACATGAGAAGTGTCTCAGATAAATATCCCAAGAATGGGTGAAGTCATTCCTTCTCACGTCGGTGTGAGACGGTGGTTCGTGCAGGTTTGAACTGTGCATAGAGGGACAGGTAAAAACCTATGTTCCTTACTGAACCCATAATAGGTTTGACTATGCAGTTTAAAGTCATGCGATAAGGATGAATTCCGTGTAGTTTAACGTCATGCAGTAAGGACAAGGGGCATTTTTAAAGGGTGATGTGCAGTTTTACATCATGCAGTGAGGAATGGGGGTATTTTTAAACTAGTGAAAATGATTTTAGTTGAAGGCATTTCCCTAGATGGTTAATGGTTGGCCTTTTCATCTTTATGCCAAGTAGCCAAGACGTTCAATGTAGTTTAACATCATGCGGTAAAGATGTAGTTGCAACAAACGATCTTCATCAGAATGTAACTAGGCTTGAATATCTCATCATTCCCAAGACGTGGAGAGGTTTTGGTGGTGTAAATCGTGGTTCCAGTACTTCTTGGATGAGGAGAAATTATATGAGGTCTCTGAGACCGGTAAGCATACAGAGCTAGGAAGAGTGTCGCCCAAGGAAATATTGACTTTAGAAGACGGTCCAGGGGATATCAATATGCAGAGCCACTGAGGGCATGTTATTCATAGTCAGGAAAAGGTGTCCACAGGTCGATGCATTTTCCACATCCAATGGCCTTGAATGGTTATGAGGATCTTCAATTTTCCAGGCCACGAAGTCTGTCATTTGGTAAGAAAATGTCTAGACATGTCGGGAATACTCGGCCCTGGTTGCTGTTAAATCTTCGAGTTCTCCCTGCGCTAATTTATTTTTTGTGCGGGGGTATACCATTACCCTATGCAGTTTACCATCATGCAGTAAGGTCGAAGAACTCCTATTTTAGCAGTCATAGAGCTCGGACCACTGGGTGACTATTGCTGCATCCACTCGAAGGATAACTGAGTTAACATGCTTTGATATACTCTGGACAGGGTGGGGGATGAAGGTTATAAACTTCAACTCTGATGTTTCCCGGATTAGAGGATGGGGTGTTGAGGCTCTGAGGCCAGTAAGTGTATGGAGCTAGGAAGAGTGTCACCCAAGGAAATCTTTGTTGGAACCATGGCTGTTCTATGTAGGAATTGGAGTTTGGTTTGTGTTTGTTTTCAATCCTCAGTGGAAGTTCAGATAGTGTGTCAGCAAAGTGATCATACAGTTCAAGTAGACAACAGTATTGAAGGTGGCACCATTTACCAGTGTTTGCCAAGTTTTTGGGCCTCAAAATAGGAAAATGAAGATGCAGGTTGTTGGCAAAAGGAAGTGCGCACAAAGAGGAAGTGGTGTGAAGAGTATCAGGAGGCATGTGTGAAAAATCAAGGGTTGTGTGAAAAATAGCGGGTTTGAGTGAAAAAAAATGGGATTGCGCCAAAAACAGAATGGTGCATGAAATAGAGGCTTGAGGGTTTTCGCACAAATAGTGTTTCGAAATTAGAACGTTGAAAAACGGCAATGGCATGGGCTGCGCGAAATATCTAATATTGTGCGTGAAAAACGATACTAGCGAGAACGATTACATGCCAGATGAGATGTTTTTCACGCCATAGGGGGTTTTGCGCATGGGGGTCTTATACGCCTATAAATATGAGGTGAGCCCCCTCATTCTGTACGGTTGAAGACTTAGAGAAGATTCGAGGTCTGATGCACGAAAAAGGATCACATAAAGTGGCTTGCGCGAAGTATTCTAGATTGTGCGAAAACTTTCGGGAAGCACGAAAACAAAAGTGTTCCACGTAAAAATTGAGGTAGTGCATAAAACATTCAGGTTCGTGAAAAAGGGTGTTTTGGCGTGAAATATTTTTCCTCGCGAAAAGGAAATTTCGCGTGAAATAGTATGGTTTTGCGCTTAAAGGTTTGGAGTTGCGCGCAATTGTTAGAGAAACTTATTTTCTTATTTTGGTTATCTGGTTCAGTGTTTCAGTGCGTACATGTGCATCATTTCTGGACGTTGGTGCAAGCAGAGTCTCGTGCTAAGTAGAGACAAAGACTTCAATGCAAATCTATTGAAGAGACCTTCAATTCTATAAACTGAGTGGGACTACACCAAGGGCTGTGAGCCAGGGGGAGTCAACATGAGTGACCCAAGGGATGTTGTGAGCTATCCATGAACCTTTTTTAACGGCAGTGAGCCTGGGACATAGTGACCATTCTTGAACCATTGTAATCCACATCTAGTGAAGTTTAGTGGAATTAGGTACGACCGAAAACCTGTCGGCATATGCTCCTTGGACGTAGCCCTTAGTGGTGAACCAAGTAAAAAGTGATGTGTCTTCTCTATGCATGTGAATGTTTTCATTCTGATTATATTAATCATATAGGTTCTGCAAGTTCTTAACAATGTGGGAACAAGATCCATCACATTAAAAGAAAATGTTGTCACCCCGATTCACCCCTCCCCACTCAGGGTGTCCCGGGGTTCATCAATCTTGACTTTAGTAGACGGGTCTGAGGCTATCAATATGCAGAGCCACTGAGGGCATGGTATGCATATTCATGAAAAGGTGTCCCCGATTCGATAGCTTTCCACTTCTGATTTCCATGAATGATTATGAAAATCCGAGATTTCTCACAGTACAGAGTTCAACATGTGTGGATAATGGTGTCCGATAATGCAAGAAAAATCTTCACTACAATTGTCTGTTGAGTCAAAGTAGCCTAGTCCCGGCTTGATGTTCATAGATACAGGTCGTCATGTGAACCACGGGAGGATACATAGGCTAACCGGGATGGGATACCCTGGTGAAGTTTTTATGTGAAAAGGGGATGGACTTGTAAACCACTACGCCATAAATTTCTGGATTAGGAGGTATGGTATGGGGACTCTGAGGCCGATAAGCGTACGGAGCTAGGAAGAGTGTCGCCTGTGGAAATATTTCCTTTGGTAGACGGTCCAGGGGATATCAATATGCAGATCCACTGAGGGCATGGTATGCATAGTCATGCAAAGGTTTCCATGGGTTGATAACTTTCCACTTTTGATGGCCATGAATGGTAATGATGATCCATATTTATCCGGGATGGGGAGTATGGTGTATGGGGATGATGCAACCAAATGCACAAGGGGTATTTCCATCTTGTTTGGCCATATATCTTAGGTGGTTTGCGATGAAATCCGTCCATTTTAACATCATGCGGTGAGAACCCGATCCGTGTACTTTAACATCATGTGGTCAGGACAAGGAATATTCCCCGTGTAGGTCTTGTCTGTACATGGGGGAAAGGGAAATTTTTATCATTTTATTATCCATGCAGTTTAACGTCGTACAGAGAGGACGTAAAAATACACCTCGTGTAGGTCTAGCCCATAAACGGTGGAAAGGGGAATTTTTAAATTTTAATTATCCATGTAGTTTAACGTCGTGCAGAGAGGATGTAAAAATACACCTCATGCAGGTCTAGACCATACACGGGGGAAAGGGGGGCATTTTTAACCTTTATTTGAGTGTGGATGGGCCAGGATGGGGATCCCTGGTGTCACTATGTATCCTGCGAGGGCAGGAATCAAGCCATACTTAGTTCTCTGAAAAGAGTACACCCCATGCAAGGCTGGTCCATACACGAGGGAAATGGATATTGTTTTTAGTTTTATTCCTTTTGGGAGTGGCTGGGCTAGGGGAGGGGATCCCAGCATTGCTACATATCCTGCGAAGGAAGGAATCAAGCCATGCGTAGTCCTCTTTAAGAGAATACACCACATGCAGTTCTGGTCCATAAAACGGGGGGAGAGGGGATTTTTTAAACTTCTTGTCTGTACAGTTTAACGTTGTGCGGTGAGGAAGAAATACTCTTAGTTTAATGTCATTGAGTTTGGAATGTTGGGTGCTTGGAAGTTTAACGTCATGCATCTCGGACGAAGAATACACCCCGTGTAGGTCTTGTCCATACATGGGGGGAGGCAGTATTTTTGTTATTATTATTATTTATATATATTTTTTAAGTGGTAGGTGGGTCAGGATAGGGGGTCCTAGCATCTCTACGTATCCTGCGAGGGTAGAAATCAAGCCTCATGTAGTTATCTGAAATTTGTGCAGTTTAACGTCATGTGGTGAGGATGAAAAATACACCTCGTGCAGGTATGGTCCGTACACAGGGGGAAAGGCACTTTTTTCATTATCCATGCAGTTTAACGTCATGCGGAAAGGACGAAAAAATACACCCCGTGCAGGTCTAGTCCATACATGGGGGAAAGGTAGCATTTTTAAATCTCATTATCCATGTAGTTTAACATCGTGCAGTAAGGATACAAAAATACACCCCGTGCAGGTCTCTTCCATACACGGGGGAAAGGGAAATTGTTGAATTTTATTTTATTTTATTTTGGAGTGGTTGGGCTAGGATAGGGGATCCCGGTGTCGCTACGTATCTTTCGAAGGCAGGAATCAAGCCGTACGTAGTTCTCTACTATGTACGCCCTGTGCAGGCCTGGTCCGTACATGGGGGAAGGGAGAATTTTTTTGTCCATGTAGTTTATCGTCATGCGGTAAGGACGAGGGGTACACCCCATGCAGGTCTGGTCCATACACAGGGGAGAGAGGACATTTTTAACATTAATTCGGGGGTGTCTGGGCCAATATGGGGAACCCTGGCATCGCAATGTATCTTGCGAGGGTAGGAATCAAGCCGTACGTAGTTCTCTGAAATCCGTGCAGTTTAACGTTGTTCAGTAAGGACGAAGGATACACCCCATGCAGGTCTCATCTGTACACGGGGGAAAGGGAATTTCTTAAACCTTCTTGGGGATGGATGGGCCCGGATGGGAAACCCGGGCATCACTACGTATCCTGCAAGGGCAGGAATCAGTCCATACGTAGTTCTCTGATATCTGTGTAGTTTAACGTCGTGCGGTAAGGACACAAAATAAACACCCCTTTTTTATTATCCATGAAGTTTATCGTCATACGGTAAGGACGGGGGGTATTATTAGATTCCATGCAGTTTACCTTCATACGGTAAGGATGAGGGGTACTTTTGGTTTCTATGCGAAATACTTCATCAGGAATCTCACATTGGTAGGAGCCGTGGTGAATTGCTCGTCCATGGAGATCAGGGCATATGCTCCGTTGGAGTAGACCTTGTGTATAACGTATTGTCCCTACCACATGGGCTCCAGCTTTGGAGGTTTTCGTCCAAGTATCATTGGGCTCCGGAGGACCAACACCAATTATCCTTCCAAGAAAGATCGGAGAAGGACCTTTTTATTGAAGGCTCATGCAATCCGGTTCTGGTACACTCCTAAATGGTGCAAAGTGTGCATCCGCTTCTCGTATAGCTATTCTAATTCACTTAGCCGCTTTCCTTATTGCCTGTTGTTGGATAATTGATCATAGATGGCAACACAGAGTGAGGGAAGTTGGAGTTCAATGGGCAGGACCGCCTCTGTTCCATATACTAGTGAGTACGGTGTAGCCCGAGTAACGGTGCAAATTGTGGTTCGATAAGCCCACAATGAATGGAGGAGTTTGTCCGGCCATGACTTCTTGTCCTTTTCAACCATTTTCTGGAGAATTTTGGACATAATCTTGTTGAAATCCTCTATTTTCCAGTTGGCCACCGCATGGTAGCGGAATGAGTGGTTATCCTTAATACCATATTCTTTGTATAGTTTCTCCAATTCAGCAGAGCAGAAGTTGGTTCCATTATCCATCAATATGGTATGAGGGACACCAAATATGGTGATGATATTATTTTTCACAAAGATGACAATGCTTCTTTCCCCGACTTCCTTAAGGGGTACAACATCCACCCATTTGGAAAATAAGTCGATTGTCGTGAGGGTATACTTCAGCTATTTGGATGTGGTGGGAGGATATTGTCCGACAACATCCATTCCCCAGATGGCAAATGGCCAGGAGTACTTGGTCTGATAATGTAACTATGGGGGTTGGTGTATGAAGTTGGCATGAGTTTGGAATGAGTGGCATTTTGTGGTAAAGTGCTCGCAATCTCATGGCACGGTGGGCCAATAGTATCCAAGTCTTCGAACCTGATGGGAAAGCTTGGACCCTGGCTGATGTGCTCTACATACTCCGTCGTGCACTTCAGTCATGACGGCGGTGGTTTCTTCTCCTTTAATGCATCTGAGAAGGATTTCGTCGAGGCCTCGTTTGTAAAGGACCTATTGCTGGCTCGTGCCTCCATATAGGACAATGTTTATTTCCCTTCCCCTTATTTTCTCTTGTTCAGCCCTGTCTGATGGAAGTTATCCCCTTTGAAGATAATTTACAATGGGGGTCATTCATCCAGTGGCGGGAGCATACGACTCCGAGACAGGACTGACTTCATTGATTTCTTCCATCATAGTTTGGACAAACTGCAAGACCATTCGACGGTGGGAGATACTGATGACTGTTTCATCCCGGTTTGGGTCAGCTAGGGCTATGGACGCATTGGCTAATTAATCGTCCTGGGCATTCTGAGACCGGGGAATGTAGCCCAATGTTGGTTCTGTGGAAAATTCCACCATTAACCCTCAGAAATGGTCAAACAGGGGAATTAGCTCCTACTTTTTAATAGCATTGTCATTGTTAACTTTCTTGATGACCAGTTCTGAATCACCATTGACCTTATGGTTCTGTACTTGTTCTTGGAGTGCGAGCTCCAGGCCTGCAATGAGGGGTTGATATTCCACTTCATTGTCCGTACATCCTTCTGACACAAGAATGGAATACGGAAAGACTACCTTTTTCGGGGCCATGAGTATAATCCCCAGGCCCACCTTGTTAAATTTGGGGTCTTCCATCCTCTTCCCAGTTGGGATTCAGGATGCGCCGTCGATGTACATTTCCCATGTCGGGAGATCCTCTTGAACCGTGAAGATATCTTCATCAGGTAGCTCGATGTATAGTGCGGTATTCACTGTTGAGGTGTGCTCTGCCAGAAAATCTGCTAATTCTTGGCCCTTGATGGCCTTCTGAGGCACAAACTAGATGTCATACTGTTGTAGGATGAATACCTATCGAGATAGGAACCAAGTCATCATCGGGCGGCTGGGGAAGTACTTTAGCGGGTTATTACACGAGACCAAATGGACTTCATGATGCTGCAGATAATGTCACAAATTTTGAACTATGAAGTGCAAGGCTAAAAATCTCTTCTCGATGTTTGAGTATCGAGTCTCAGCATCAATCGTCGTTTGGCTGAGGTAATAGAGACTTTTTTCACTGCCGGCATCATTATTCTGCGCGAGGAAGGCCCACAGTGACTGCTCTAGGGCCGTCACATATAGGATGAGAGGTCTTACTTTGACCGGGGGAATTATCACCAGTGGGCTTAAAAGGTACCTCTTTAGGCTATCAAATGCCACTTGGCAGTCATTTGTCCATTTGTACGTGACTCCCTTCTTCATTAACCTGGTAAAGGGTAAACATTTGCCTGCCAGGTTGGCTATGAATTTCCTGATATAGGCCAAGTGCCCTTGGAATGCTCTCAACTCAGTGAGTTTGTGGGAAGGTGGCAGGTCAAGGATAGCCTTTTTCTTTTCAGGGTCAACTTCAATGTCGTGAAGGCATACAACGAAGCCAAGGAATTTCCCTGAGGTAACCTCGAAGGCACACTTCAAGGGGTTCATCATCAGGCTATGCTGTCGAAGCTTGTTGATGATGGTCTCAAGGTCTGACAGGTGATCTAAGCGCTGTCTTCATTTTAACACCAAGTCATCTACATAACATTCAACAAATTTCCCCAGAAATGGATTGAAAATACGATGCATGGCACGCTGATATGTGACGCCAGCATTCTTAATTCCAAAGGGCATGACCCTGTAACAGAATACTCCTTGAGGGGCCCTGAAGGTAGTGGATTCTTCGTCTTCTTAGGCCATCCTGATTTGATTGTACCCAGAATAGCAGTCCATGAAGGACAGAGCCTCATAACCGGCTGTTGCATCGATTAATAATTCGGTGATCGAGACTAGGAAGTCTTCTTTCGCGAAATGCCGATTAAGAACTCCAAACTCGACGCAGATGCATATTTTCCCATTATTTTTCTTGATAGGGACGATGTTGGCCAACCAGATGGGGAACTGGACCTCCTGAATGAAGCCTGCTTTAGTATGTTTATCGACTTTAGCCTCTATTTTGGTAGCATGCAAGGGGTGTGTCCTTCTGGCGGCTTTTTATAGCCCCGGTGGTGTTCTAGAAGACCCAGGTGATGCGTCGCCACTTCGGGATCGAGTACCAGAATTTCTGTGTAATTCAAGGCAAAGACATCTCAATTTTTCTTTAGGAAAGAGGTATATACCTCGTGCTCCTTGTGGGACATGGCTGTAGTAATGAGAGTAGGCCTTGGATCTTCCTTGATACCCGGGTTTATTTCCCTAATCTCATCCATAGGAGTGGAGATACCTTCCTCAAATATGAGAGGTGCATCCCTAAGATCTTTCTCATGTTCTTCTCTCAAATCCTCATCTTCTTGATCCGACGGGGGGAGAGTTTCCGGACCATGCTCTCGGGGGTCTGAGGGAGAGGCGTCGTGGGCATCTCCGCTCGAGTATTCATCCCCAGATTGTGGGTTGGCGGACGTCCCCGCATTATCACTCTCAGCTGTTATGGCTGAAGTCATGAATACATCTGAGTGTGTATCCGAACATGAATCCCTCCTCTCGATATGGATGATGGGCAGTACGTAGTGTCTTCCAAGCTGCATGAGGGGGTCATCAAGAACCACTTCCAGACCATTTGGATCAGGGATCTAGTCAACACCATCGGCCAAAGGCTTCTTTCATCTTTTGCTCATAGAACCCAGCATCAGTGTAGTGTGACTCGAAGAGCTTGAAAGGGGCCTTATCAGTGTGCAATGCCCCACTTTTCCTATTGATGCAGTATTTAATACACTGGTGGTAGGATGAAGGAACGACCATGTGCTTGTGGAGCCACAGCTTTCCCAGCATGGAATTGAATGTTGTGGTCTGTCGAACAACCAGGAATTCTGAGTAGGCCACAAGGTCACCAAAATGGGTCTTTAGCTTAATTTGTCCCTTCAGATTCTGCTCGCTCTTATCGTAACCTAGCTGAGTCATGGTCGAGGGTAATAAATCACCCTCACTATAGCCCAACATACGGAGTGTTCGTAGGGGAAGGAGGATAACTCCAGAGCTGTTGTTAATGACGAATTTTCAGATCTCAACATCATCTATTGTTCCAGCCACATATAATGGCTTGATTTTTCCCTGCATGATGGCATCTTCATCTAGATCGGTGAAGGAAATCACTACATCTCATTCAGCCGAGCCAGTCTCCATCCCGTAAATCTCGGAGTCAGCTACCTCGTCCTGAAACTCTTGGGGGCTGATCAAGGCTTCTATAAGGGCCTCTCTAAGGTCAACTGATAAACCCAGGGCCTCCAAGATGGACAGCTTGGCTGGAACTAACACCAGCTGGTTAAGGATGTCGTACATTTTCTCCAACGGTCGATGCTTCTCCACTGGTGGGAGAGTTCTAGAAGACAGCTTAAAAGTTGGAAGGAGTGACGAGGAGGGACCGGTCGCAAGTTCTGTTGTTGATGATGTTCCCACGTTCTGGGGACTTGGCCTGGTTGGTCTGTTTTTTAGCACTAGGCGGCTAGACACTTCTTCCTCCTCTGATGGGTATCAAAGAATAATGGGGCCAGGGTGGCTACTTGTGGAGGTGGGGAGATATTCTTTCTCCTGCTGAGTCCATTGAAGGGCTCTCCCATGGGTTTCCACGATATTGACAGTTTGGGCCGAGGTCCAACTGTAGGGTTGCTTTTGGCCATGACTGCGCCTCCCCAAGTATCCCTTACCTCTGTGATTCCTCGTCCCAGCTCCTCGTGTCGGGAACTTGGGTTCATAACCATACCCTTGGTCATGGAATGACTCCATAATATAGATGACGTTTATGGAACCAAATATTGGCTCCTCATCCTCTGATAAGTCAACATGTTCGGTCATCCCCGATGGTGTCGTTTAGTGGGTCGATGCTCGTGGCACCAAATTCGAGGGTATGAAATCTTGCAGCGTTGGGGCTAACTTTTCCCTTGTCGCGGACTCCTCCTCTCCCGCTTGTCTCCTCCCTTTTTGATTATGCCTAGATGACCTTCTTGTGGATGGTTGTGAGGCTGATACTGTCGATTGTGCGGCATCAGGGGTTGTTGGTGGCAACACTGGCTATTTTAGTTGAGCTCGGAGTATGCCCTGGGCTCGATTGATAGTCTTCTGAGTCATCCAGTTATCAAATTTCTACCCCTTCTTGCTGGTGACTTCCTGCCACCCCTCCCCTTCATCGGAGCTGGTGGTATAAATCTACGTCACGTGTGCTGGGGGTGGCCCCATATCGACCTTCCTGGAGTCTACCATCCTTTGCATGAGGTCATTGAAGACGAAGCATTCCCGAATATTGGGCCCCAACATCTAAAGTTAAGGACAGTAGTCTGGCCTATCATCACGACTGACTTCTTCGGGTTTTCTCGGCTCCAGGAGGTGGAGAATGTTTCAATTCATGGCGGCGATGAAGTAGCAGTGGACTTGGTCCTCTCAGAACAAGTTTGATTTATGCCTTCATTCCTCAAATTGGTTTCGCTTCTCCCCTTTCAGATCGTCCTTCCTAGGCAGAGACGACCACTAATATATAGGGGGGCCTTGATGATTTGGTGTAGGCCTGAGCGGTGGAGGAGACACATGGGCTGTCTTGAGCATGATAGAGGATGCTTCAGCTCTGGATACTCTCTTTGTGGGAGCCAGCGAGGCTATTCGGGACTTCAAATTGGTCCGCTGCAGGGAGTCCTCAATTCTTCGGGCAATGACCGAGAGATGGCGGAAGCCAGTGGTGCACTCCACTAGTATGAGCAGTGTCCACAGCTCATCTCGAAGATTATCGATGCATATGGCGAGCAGCTCATCTTGAGGAATTGGCATGTTCAGAGAGTAGGTTAGACCATTCTATCTAGCGATGAAATCTGAGACCCTCTCGTTCTCCATCTACTTTCAGTTCATGAGGTCCCTGACCATTGTCTTAGGCGATGCTGAGCTAAAGTGGAATAGGAACTGCTACCGAAGGTCTTCCCATTTTTTATTGACTGGGCAGGTATACTCGTATACCAGACAAAGGAAGATCCTTGCAATGTTCATACGAAGCATCTGAGTTTCACTGCACTTTATTGTTCCGGAGTCCCCATCATAGGGTCGCAATAGGATGCGTAGTGCATCAAATGCTATTCTGGATAGCCTGATTCATTGAAGATAGGGAATACAGGGATCCCAAAATTGGGTGGAGGAGGTGCGTTTCTCACCCAATCCGGGTAGGGCTTCCGCTCTGGCATTATCAGAGTGCGTCGACATTCCATTCCTTCCAATTGAGCTGTTAGTGCCTCGATGGTGCTGGTGAGTCCATGGTTTAAATCCTGTTGGGCCTGGTCCTGGGCAAGTGTAGCCCGTGGCATCGCTTGAGGATCCATCTCGGTTGGCACCTGAGGTGCATGTCCCGTTTGGGACACCTTCGGAGGGTTCAAGCGTACTCACTCTGTTTTCTTCCTGAGTGGATGGAAGTCTTGGTATTTATCTGGATCCACATTTAGGTAGTTGTACGGACCAAGCACCTCATTGGACGGGGTAAACCTGGGTCCTTGAGGTGCACTTACTGGGAGCGCAAGATGTGGCTGCTCTTGGTATACGCTTTCAATAAGACGGTTCCTCTTTAGTACCTCAGTGTTAAGCCGCCTCAATTCCTTCATTTTATCTTCCTATCAAGAAAACCTCTCTTTGAGCGTGAGTGGCTCGTTTTTGTTGATGGAAGGAGGCTGGTTAAGGGTAACTGTTCCATTATTCTTATCCTTGTTAGAAGCTCGTAGGGTAAGCGGTGGAAGGTTAGATGTGTAAGGGTTGGTGTCCTCAGAACCAACTGTTTTTTACTTTCATTACATGAATGTTCACTTATTATATATTATTCATTGTTCTGCATGACTATAATATAATAATGTACTAGAATATTTGTTGCATTAATAAGGTCATGTCAGATCCCCTCTATGATGAGAACCTTGAAATTCTATAACAATATTCTTGAATAATGTTATGTAGTTGGATGACATACTATGATAGGACACATAATATACAGACCATCATGTGCGAGTACTCGTAAGAAGAGGAGACTCTCTCTCATGGATTTCGCACTTGGTAAACTCTAAGAAAAGATATTATGAGAACAGACCCACCAGTAGTAATTATGCCTGTCTTGGTGTCATCGGATATTACTATCTGCGAGCATGTGTAATGGTCCTTAGACTAGAAGATTATCATTAACATATTTCATGACTCGCGCACTTAGATTTACTGACGAAAACTGTCACGCAGATAGTTTTCGGGAAGTAGGGTATGTTCGGTGCGTCACGAGTGACATGTTGTTAATGGATAAGTAGAGGAAGGATTTGTCCCTTCCATTTATGGAAGTTGATATATCTAACCTTTGATTGAAATAGAACTGTCGCATTAAATTACATGGCCATGGTGTGAACGAAGAGTTTATTTCAGGTAGTCAAAAAATGACGGATCAAGCATATAGGTTTATGACACTGCCATGAAACCTATTTGATGAGATATCGAGACAAAGGGATTAAATTACACAGTAAGGATTCGTATGAGGTGATACGTCAATGCGGCGTCAAATTCTTTCTCTTGGGTTCCTTGACCCATTGCTAGACAGTAATCTTGGACTTTAGGCAAGCTCGCCTAATGGCAACGAGAAAGAGGCCTAGAGGGTCACACACTAAGTGTATTCAAGTATCTCAAGTAGAATAATGATTATTCCCTTACATGGTTTAATAATTATTCAAGGAAGCCTAAATAGTTCTGATGATGGAGGAATAACGAAATTAAAAACAAGATATACATGCCGTGTATTAAAGATTACACGCCATGTAGTTTTTCATGGGAAACAAGTACACACCGTGTATTAATAAATACATGTCGTGTAGTTTTCTTTATGGAAAGGAAATGAATAAATGAAAACAAGATATACACGCCATGTACATTAAATGTACACGCTGTGTAGTTTTCAATGAAAAAAAGTGCACACCATGTATTTATTAATACAGGCCATGTAGTTTTTCCAGTCGGGATTTTGAGGATATAATATTGTTTTAAATGATATTTATTATAATCGGCGTGGGCGCATGTCAAGGAATTAATTATTTTACATGGGGGTTTTAAATAAGAGTCAATTAAATAACTAAAATGTGTAACGCGTTTATTTATTGTCAGAAATATACAACCTCAAACCTGATTATAAATATCCTCACAACCCCAACTCTTTTCCAACACACAAGAGAATCATTGTGCACAATAATTTTGGCGAATTCTTTCAAGACCGAAAGAACCTCTTCCTCCAAGAACACTCTCAATACTGAGAGAGATCCTCATCCATCAGATCAATATGATCTAAGGCGGACAATTCAACAAAAGGTTTCTCCATGATAGCACCCGGAGACTCCTTTGGCGATGTCTCGAGATATGAGGTAGACGTGTGGATCATCGCTAGAGAAAGTCTACACTTGGCTTCTGCGATACAAGGAAGAATCACATCTGAACGTGATCAAGAACATCAACGAATAAAGAGCACCCAAAAGGTATTTCTTTTCAATGATTAAATTAATTATAATTAACTTGTAATGATCCTTTTTTGTGGTTCCGGGAAAAACCATATTCTTTGTATTTTTCTGTGATTCGTTCCGTGGAGACTGGTGTTTATCGTCGTATTGATCTCAGATTGATCATTGCTAATGACAAAAAGCCAAGTGGGAACATCCACCCATGCGATTCTGCTATGCCCAGAACCTTCAAGATAAAGGGGTTACCATTTTTAGAGTGGCCCTCGGATTCCGGGTGTGCACACCTGGTGGTTCGTGGTGGGTGGCAGCCTGACCAGAACCGTCATCTCCCGATTCATCCGGATTTGCATCATCTTCTGTAATACCTGTGGGTTTGGACTCTATGGCGTTGATGGATGCGTATCCTGGGGTGGAGAAGATGTCATCTTCCAAATAGGAAGAGGATCTCCCGTGTCTTTTTCTGGTCTATCATTTCATGTGTCGGGATTACTTTCGGGCTCCTTGAAAAAGGGTGACGCAGAGGGTTCTTTGGTGCGACCTTATGGTGCACCTTCCTCTTGGATGGGATGTTGTTTCAAATGAGAGGATAGGACGAGAACCTCCTCTTCTGACTGTCCACCCTAGAAGAGAGAATACCGACTCTTGTGGGGGAGGTTGTTGTTGAGGGGGTAATAATGCCCCCAGCCCTGAGGGCTGGGGTTGGCTCCATTCCCTGGACACTGGGTCTCTTCCCGTTTTTATTGTTCTTACGGGAGAATTTGTTGTTACAAATGAAACCAGCCCTACAGGCTGGGGTTGAACATGGATTGCGGCAGTGGCTGCATCTATCACTACCTGCCTAACTATACGTGCCCCCATTCGGGGGTGAACTGGTTTTGGTGTCGAGTTCTTCTATGAATCAATCCCTTCTGGGGGGTAGGAAATGATTTCTGATTGGCCTCCCTTAGGCGAGAGTCCTGTTTTAAGCTCTCGGAGGCTTGATTCAGGAGTTCTTGAATGGCTTGTTCCCATCGGGCCTGAGGCTTCTTGGACTTACTGAAGGCCTAACTCTACTAGGTGTGTTGCCTTTCATGAATAGGGAGACCAGTCGATTGTCGTCTTGACGTGATGATGTTGCAAGACACCATGCCAAACGAGTTCTTCTGGGCAGGGAGTGGAGTGAAATGAAAATCACCATGTTCCCTCCATTCTCTGATATGGACTCTTGTCGGAGTGTCACCGATGAGGTCGTGCAGCTGGTGCAGCTCATGGAGGCAAGCTATCACCATGTTTCCTTTACGCCTCACAGCTCGCGGTTGTCGTGCCGACGGAAGAGATTCCAGGTCGATGTGACAAGGGAGGTATCCTATTGTCTTGACATGGTCTACATACCCGTCATAAGGCATAATGCTTGATTTCATCCGGCGAAGGGTTGTCCATATATTATGGCGGATGTTATGCACACATTCTTCCAACAATTCTCTGGGTATGTCGAATTGAGAGGTGGTCGTGGGCCAAAACATAACTGGTATATCATCGCTAGCCAGTTTTTTCCTCATGTGCAACATGTCGGCATACTCCTCCGCTAGTGACTCCTCTACCTGGTCAGCCCTACTTAGACGCCCGCCGATAGTGTGGTTGGAGGCAGTGGGACTGGTTGGTGCTGAATCATCATGTGGGTGATTCTGAGGTGGTTTGGAAGATGAACGTGGCCCCGGAACATCTCCCGATTGAAAAATGATGTTTTTGGAGATTAACTGGGAATCTGACATGCTTTATCCCGTCCTTCTGAGTGCCTTGGCAGATGAGGTATTTTCTATGCTTGAGTCGGCAGGCGGAGGACCTTCCTGTCGATATGATATGTCATTGTAGGGAGGACCTTCGCAATGGTAGCTGTAATGGCGAGGACTACCACTACTGCTTGACGCCTCACTGCATACATGACTTTTGCAGTGCATACCCTGGGGAGGACCTCCAAGGCGTGTCACATCAAGGGGAGGACCTTCTGGCTCTGTATCGTTGTTATGGGGAGGGCCTTCGCAATAACCTCCATCATGTTTAGGATGACTGTCCTAGTCTGACGTTCGATGTGCATCCTGAGAAGGAATTTCATGAAACACTGAGAAAAGGGGTGGACCTTCTTGTTTCTTGGGGCCACTGTGGGGAGGACCTTCACAATGGCGGCCGTGATGGCGAATAATACCGTCACAGATTCTATAATGGAGAGGAAAACAATTACAACTACCACAGGGAGAATATTTGTGGGGTACACCCTGGGGAGGGCCTTTAGAATGTACTGCAATTAGTGGAGGGCCTTCCCGTTTCTTAACGTCTCTACGGGGAGGACCTCTGTTATCAGGGTGGCGAGGACTACCACCAAGATCTGATGCCCGGATGCGCGGAGTATTGTTGCAGCGTAACCCCTGGGGAGGACCTTCTAGGAATGACACGACAAGGGGGGGACCTTTTGTCATGATGAGACATCACTGATGGGAGGGCCTCCGTAGTTGTGACAATGATAGCGAGGACTACTATCATAATCTGTGGTCCCACTGCATGGAGTGTGTTAGCATCATATACCCCGGGGAGGACCTTCAGGGTGGACCGCAGCAAGTGGAGGTCCTTCTTGATTCTCGATCTTCTGGTCATGTGGAGGGTTTCCGTGACTCACATCAAAAGAGGATCTCTCGTGATCAATCATTATATGCCCGTAGGGGAGGCCCCCAACGGCGCTCTGGGGAGGACCTTCAGAGCTACTGGTAGCTACATTGCAGGGAGGACCTTAGGAACTGCTACTGCCGCTCCCATAATATGGTAATGGGTGGGTACGGTTCAGAGCCTTTGATATAAGTTTAGTGGCGTTGGGAACCCTTGCTTCCATCCTAGTGGAGTCATGAACCTACTCTTTATTTTCCAGCTGCCTTCGGCGTGTTCGGGGCGCTTTCCTGCAGGCAGCGGGGACCGTCTACTGTTGACCATGACCTTCACCTTTGGGTCCCAGTCTAATTGGGTCCCGTGATTCTGCCAGGATACGCCGATGAACATATTGACATTTAGCAGCGATATATGCCTGATCTGGACCATCCACCGTGATGGACGGGTGTCCTCCAGTTGTAACGAGTGAAGCTGCTCAATCTGGTTTCCCTTGCGTCGCGGAATATTGCCGGCGACCCTCCTGGGCAGAAGAAGGAATGCAGATCTGCTCCGAGTCGAATATCTCATCTCTTAGATGAGTCACCTATATTGGAGAGCTTGGCTCACGTGCCCGAGTCCTTTTTGTTGCTACTGATGTAATTACACTCTCGCAAGTCTGCAAATATGATCTGGGATCGATAACTACTCCCCCATCATTTTTAGGATATGTAGAGAGGCATCTTTGGATGGAACAGGTATGAAGACCCATTCCGGTATCGTAGTAGGAATATCCTACTCCGGTCCTCCGGTGGTCAGTGGGTACTGAAAATTCTCCTTTGTCGGGGCAGGTGAACGAATCTGCCCTTGTACCGGGATACGCTGATTTATATCACCGTTTGACGCCACATCGGGATGGAAAACATTACTTGCATCCATAGGGAGATGTCCCTGCATATATTGGTTTCCCACCATATCAAGTCGGTGGCCTTTATTGGCGGGGAGACGTGCCCGCCAATGAGTTGCCACCACATCGGGATGGCGGGATTTTTTTATCTCTACCACATCAGGATGGTAGGAGTCAAAAGCATCTTCTAGGAGTTGGTCCTATAGGCACTGGGTCTCCACCACGTCGGGTTGGTGGGCTTGACGAGCCTCGGTAGGGAGAGGTGCCTACCAAGTAGGTGTCATCCTGCCTAAGCGACGAGCATGATGGAGCGTAGCGGGGATGTACGCCTGCTCGTATGAGGCCGCCACATCTAGATGGCGGGCTTTGGAGGAGCGAACAAGTTTATGTGCCTATTCTTGATGCGTGTCTGTGACTGGGTATCAGAGCTCCTATTCAGGGACAAGGGTGAAGACTGGTCCCCGGTTGTAATTTTTCCACACTCGTCGGGCGGTCTGAGGGGCCGGAGCTCGAGGAGCGTGGGCTTGGATCCTCGGGCTGCATCCTCCTGAGCGTGAGGATGTTAAGTCACGGCGTGACTGTGACGACGTCTTCCGGCAGGGGCCTTGGATCAGAACTCCCATTCGGCGGGGATGAAGTCCTCAACGTCGACCTCATCCACCTCCCTAAGATAAGGGAGGAATGCATTATCTTGTTTCAGGGATAGACTCTCGAAATGGTTGGAGACAACAACAGGGGATATCTGGATCTTCCTTTGTGACTGCGGCTGGGTAGGTGACCAACGAGTCCTGGCAGATTGGAGGGCGTGCATTGCCGCCTCCACCGTCAGGAGAGTACCATTCACATGGTACTCCCAGATTAACGCATCTGAGACCTAGCGTTGAAGACGCTGGGTAGGTGACGGGGTCCTCTGTTGGTGAGGACGTCCAGTCATTGTGTTTTTGGAAGAACTCTCATGTGAGTTCATTCATGATGCCATTGGATCTAAGGGAGTTCAGTGCGGTACCTGTAAAATACTTTAACAAATACAAACAACAAACCAGTCAATGAAACATATCATGATCCCATGCATAATTAATGACCTTTTTTGTCCCTCTTTGTGAGTATAAAGGGGGAACAGGGTGGGATTAGGTTAAATCCATCATGTTTGGTCAAATATTTATGTCGAGTCCATTTTTGTTTCGGGTCAGTCTCGAAACACCCAACGGTTCCGTATCTGACGTCACACAGAACTTCATTCCAAAGGTAGGGGTTCTCTAGGTGGTTTGAACAGGGACGCTTAAAAAATTGCATTGGTCGAGATAAATGGGAAGTCGGGATCATCGCACCGTTTTGGGGGGAGAATTATTGCCTGTTCCGGGACTCTCTTATAGATTTAAGACGTATTCATATGTTCTCAGATCATTGGTTTATACCCAAGAATAGTATGCATTTATTACTCCTGGTTGGCAATGGTCAGCTGGATGCAGGGGTTCAGAATCATTTATGCCCAAGGTTTACCATCCCTCGTTGGATTAATGACCCCGAGGAATCTGGACTCATTGAGTCGGCACTAGGAGTGGCGCGATTAACTGATGTGAAGATAGTCGGATCGACCGGTCATTGGGATTGAACCTCAAGAAGGCTTCCTACGTACCCTGAGTAGGAGACATGGATCAAAGTCCACGTAGTTAGAATGGATTGTCGGAGAGCCAACGTGAATGTGCACCCGGGGGTCCGATGTTGATCGAGATAGAACCTCGGGGAGGCTTCCTACATACCATGCCTTGACATGGATCAACATCCTCGTATTTCACAATGGATTGGTGGAGATCTGACGTGAATGTGGACCTGGGGGTCCGACAGTGATCGGGCTTGAACCTCAGGGAGGCTTCCTACATACCATGTGTTGACATGGATCAAATTCCTCGTAGTTCATAATGGATTGGTGGAGAGCCGACGTGAATGTGGACCTGAGGGTCCGACGGTGATCGGGCTTGATCCTCAGGTATGCTTCCTACGTACCATGCCTTGACATGGATAAATGTACTCATAGTTCGCAGTGGATTGGGGCTTACACTCTAAGGAGGCCCATAAGAGGATGTCATGGTCAATTCTTACTACAAGCCCACGTGAGTCATGCTCGGTGTGAGAAACAAGAGGCAGTAGGGACCAAACGATCATGTCGTGAAAGGTGTGTCTGTGGGAAGTGGAGTGGGGCTTATGCATAGGGCGGCCCATAAGGTTGGGTCATACTTCAAGATGGATGCCCATGGTGACAAAGCGCAGAGGGAGAGGGAAAAAGGAGCTCATGTGCCCGTCACCTCCCTTGTTCTCGGGAGAAGTATGGAAGTGCATGTGGGCTTCCTTCTGATGGGTATTTTACTACCCATGAAGAAGGGAGAAGTGCCCCAGCCCCAACAAGTGGAGGGGTAGAAAGGGTACTCCCGAGCTCAGAATCCACATTACCGTGGGAATCTGAACCCAGGAATGCTTCAGAAATCTACTCAAGGGTAAGACAAACCCCTTCACCCCTACTTACCGTGGGTATGTGAACTTATAAATGCGCGTTGATGTTCCTGAAGGATACATAACACAGGTGTAGTGGCTCTGGTGGAGGGCTTGGCTCAGGGCCTTTGAATGGGCCAATGAGGGAGTTGCGGAAGATCATGCCGGATTGGGAGGATTTTATCTGGCTCGGGGAATGGGAACTCCGAAGGATTTTTTGGGCCACACGGGGGTATGGGTGGTGGCTCCCTTCATGTAGGGAGGTTCTACGTGGCTGGAGATGCTGTCCATGAACCAGGGTGGTCCGCGGACTGATGGGCACCCCGCGAACCAGAGAGGTTCGCGGCCTGGTGGGAATCCCGCGAACTAGGGTGGTTCGCGGCTTCGGGTTCGGCCCGCGTACCAGGCTGGTACGCAGTGGGGTCCATGCGAGCAGTGGCGGCCAAGGGTGATGTTGGTCGGGGGATCTTCGGTCAGGGCTTCGCCAGTGTAGGAGGGTGTTATGCGGTGCGACAGATTGGAAAAGGGGCATAAACTCGCTGTTCCACGGGAAGTGCATCCGCGGAGGGGCCATGGTTCACGATTTTGTTTTATTTGTTATTTTAAGATCTCGGTTCATCAAGTTATTATGTGTTTTTGGTTCCTTATTAATTCTCTTCCAGGTTCATACCTTTTCTGGTTCGTGAACTGGAACTTCGCTGTTTGCGAAATCCTAAGCTCCTTCATTCGAAATCGTTCCACCCGAATCTGATCAATCTCCTTTTCCCCTTTTTTTCTTGTTCCCCTCAATCTCCTTTTATATAGTGGGGAAAAAGATGTATCTATGATCATGTGGCACCTTTTTCGGTGTCCCATGACCAAAAACATGATTCACGGATCACCCGGTCAATCCACAACTCGTGGGGGGCATCGATCGCAACTTCCCCATGAACCAAACGATCTTAGGGAGTGCTTCATGGCCACGGGGGGCTCCGACTCCATTCCACAAACGATAGCGGATGCGGACCGGGCAAATTGAGGTAGTCTGTAGCTGGGGTGGTTCGTGATAGTGGACCGGTTCGGCGTATGTCCTACTTCGCGCCCGCGGAGGATCTCTGCCTCCATTCTGCGAACGACAAGAGTCCACGGAGGGGGTGCTTAGCGGAACCGGTCGTGCGGCATCATCATTTGGGCCAGTCTGTGGACTGGATCAGCTTTGTGCATCCATCGAGTTTTCTCCATTATTCCCCCAAATTCTTTCTGGGAATTGGGTAGAATTTATTTTGCGGATTTTTCAGGACCCTACAATCCTCATATGGTGTCATAGCTTTCTCAAATAAATTTATAGCACTAAAAAAATCGGTATCATTTATTGGGATTATATAACTAGGGATCAATAGTATTTTACACTACTTGAGTGGTATGATATCTATATAACTTCCTCATTCAAAATATTTCCAATCGATCAGGTTCATGAACACAAGGATCTACTATGGTTTCATTTTATTATTACATCTAGTTGTGTCTCACTGAGTCTAATCAAACTGTATGAGAAATCCATTTATGAAATAATAATGTGGTATAGATTTCCTCTTTTAGATTATTGTAGAAGTTATTTATTATTAAAAAAATTATTTTGATGAGTATCTCACATACATATAGAAAACATTTTCTGAATATATATGGGACCATGTTGGTGTTGACGTATTGAGTTTTTTACTCACACCCTACTCGATACACAAATTTAAATAGGTTTCTTGATCATAATTTCACTTGATAATAGTCAAGGGATGGGCTGTGGTCATAGAATGCTCAAAAAAGATGGGATGGATATATATGTGGAGTTAATGTTTGTTGTTTGGATTTAATTATGTAGTAGTGACTAGAAATATTATTTTAGATTCTATAATATACTCTTTTATATATTTTTTACCATATGTGTGATTAGTTTTGTATGTATGACATTTCTATTCAGGCCTTTACTAGATTCCATTTATTATAATATCATTCTTCTATTTCTGTTACTTTATTTCATCTACACTATGATTATTACCTATTATGGACAATTTTTATTATTATGATGTTTCCTTACTCTAAAATTATGGTATAGTGTCCCCACTATCACACCCTAGTACATTACTTCTAGTAGATAGTCTTTGACATTTGGAGAGGTGTGCTCGAGGCCTTTTTGATAACCAGTTCGTTAACTATTCATTGAGTGAATTAGGTCAAGAAATGACTCATTGCAACATCTCCATAATTTAATCGTGATATAAATATTATATATATTCATTATATATATATATAGAGATATAAATAGACATTCATTCATAGATGGTTGAGATAGAAAAATAAATTACACCATTCATGGTGGTAGTCGGCCATATGTATGCATGAATGTAGTTCTCAATTTTTGACATATAGATTGAAAAAATGGTAAATAATAATTACAATTTTAAAAAATTAAATTATATAATATATATAATACATATTCGTTTAATTTATCCTTGTTATCATTCATTTAAAATGGAGGTTAAAAATTAATCACATCATTATGTGGTGGTGGTTGTCCATGCGTACACATGAGCTATACTATCAATTTTCCAAAGGATGTTAATGAAGTGGATAATGGTTGTTCCATCATAACAATTACAATTAATAAAATTTAAGATACTAAATTCAATATTCTATAAAGGATTCCATATATTTATAGGAGGTATAATAATATGTAAAATTGAAAATGATCAACTACATGTTACACCTATTCTACGAGAAACCTTCTTTTCATTACAATATAATCCTTATAGGGATGTTCTTTTGTAAATAATAACATATGTAGGATGTTTTATAGAATCTAGGAAGGTGTTATGGCATATATTGGTTAAGAAATAAGGCTCAAAAGTTGTGAGGAAAAAAAGATAAGAGGTTCCCTTTAATAAGTGAGGGGAGGGGCACTCTAGAAATTACCTATAGTATTAAATTAATTTAAAATAATTTTCATAGATAAATGACTCAAAACATATATATTTAGAATATATGGTGAGTTTTACATAGACAAATCTCATAAAATAATATTTTTAGAATTTTATGTGATGTTATAACCCATAACCCTTTGTTTTAACCCCATGCTCCCGCTTTTGATAATTACAACAATATGAAAGTTTTATACTCCTTAAGGATCAATAATAAACAAATATTAAGTAAAGTGACTCATTAATGGGCCATGGATAATCTTATAAACCATATATCATTCACATGGCTGAAGATAGTATGTTTATGAATTTAAAATCAACTTATAAAATATTATTTATCAAAAAGTATCATTAATATCATATTTGAACATTTCATTTAACATGGAATCACTGTAATTGTATTACTTTTAATATTTTTAAATTCATTTATTTTATTTTTCTATTAAGTGATTAAATAAATTGTCGATGTTGCGTAAGAATTTTCGGTAATTATACAATACAAAAAATTAAAAAATATGATAAAATAATTAATTTATATTAAAAATGAAAAATTATCATAGAACTTATCAACTTTAATCGTTGTGTAAAAATATTAGAGATATTAATGTTTAGAGAATTATATTGTGTAATTATTATTTTCATAAATTAATATAAATTACATAATATATCACCAAGTATACATATATTCATTATATTTATGGAAATTTCTGAAATAAAATCATCCAATAAGATAAATTAAACTTTTAAGTTGATTTTAAGACCTTATCATATTATTTTTAAGACTTGAAAACCTATTTTACCTTTACTGTGGTAATAAAAATGTACTATTGTCAACATTCATAATGAAAAAACTAAAAGGTATATATTTACAAAAATTGGTCCTCCTAATTCCACATATATAATCTATCTTTAATGATTGATTTTTTAAAATGGAAAAAAATTATTTTAGATAAAAACACAAAATGTAATGTAAAATTGTTTTTTTAGACTCATTTTTATGTACAAAACTGTTTTTTTTACCAAATTTAACAATATAATTTATTTCAATAAACTGAATTGGATTAATTAAAATATAATATAAATAATTTTAGTTTGAAATAAATTTAAAAATAAATTGGTTCTCTTTAAATTCTTGAAACAAAAATAAAATTTTAAATAAAAAAAATATTTTTTATTATTCATTGAAAAAACAACCATCTCATAAAATTCTAAATACATCACTCTAAATGATCTATAAAGGCGGAAAAAGTTAATTATATTAGTTTATCACAGAAATAAAAAAAATAAGCATATAATTACTTTACAAAAAATTGTGTATTCATATAATTACATTATCTCAAACCTTTATAAATGGTTTTCATTTTTTGATTATTCATGTCCACTATGCCAATTTAATGGCTAGATAATAATGGTGTACTATATTATAATTCATTCATACTAAGGGAATTATGTATTTATACCAATAATATAAAAAATTATTAATATATTATAAAATATCATAGATTTATATGTCATATGCACACCACTAGTGTTCGATAACCATATCGGTGACCAAATTTTCTAGGTTACAAGTATTTCCCAAAATTTCCAGGATGGTGTGGGTGGATTTCTAGGAATACCCTCTTCCCCGATCTCTATTTATCAGTATTTTTGGATTTCATAGATACATAATATGTTAAATAAACTGAAAATATAACATAGATGGTGTAACATTACTTAGTGGGGTCATCTATTTAATGATGAGTGCATGGTGTTAATGTCTTTCATATTCATGATAACTTTCCATACTATTTATGTGATGATATATTAGTGATGTGTAGTTTAGAGGAGACATTCCTATGATTATGAATATATGGCATGTCATATGTGAATATTGACTTATTCTAAATTCAAATGATAGACCCTATGGAATGTTGGGATAAGTTGGGCTATAATATGACCTAAAACCCACTTGGATTGATTGTGAGATAATATATATTGAAGGGATAGTACTGAAAAATTATTATGTTAGGTAATTAGAGAAGATAAACATTAGGTAATCTATTTATTTGTTCCATGATTATATTTCTTCTCATATTATTTTACTACTTGTGTATCATATTCAGTTAGTGAGCCTTAATGATTTTTTAATGGATAGTTGACCAAGTAGGTTATTTTGGATTCTACTCCTAACTCACTAGAGAAATTGTATTAATTTATCACATTATCACATGAGTCTCAATGTATAATATTTTTGAGAATATGTGGTATGATAAACCATGTATATATATGATACTTTGCATGTTATCAAGAGGGATTTACAAATAGGGATATATGTCACTAGAATGGTGCCTGGAGTCGCTAGGGTGATGCTGACATAGTATCATATTTGTATTATTTTTTATTTTAGATACTTAAATTTTTATGACATGACATATATATGGGATTATGATTAATTTATATATTTGAAATGGTGTCGATTTGTCACGACCTGTCCTCGGGGCCCGTGTCGTGACTACCCCAAGCCCGCCTTCCATAGGCCAGGGGCTGGCGACTAGCACCAAAGGCGAAAAATCCCGATAACTGGGAAGGCATTCCCTTTATAAAAGAAAACAAGAACCACATAGTACAAGCGGAAGCAAAACACTAAGTACAAAAGAAAAGCTGAAAAGTAAATGGGCCAGAATACAAACCCAAAAGAAAGTACGACTACAACCGAACAAAGTACAATAGAAAAAAGACAAACGGCTGGAAGAAGGAAGCAGCTCCTGGGTCGTCCTCCTCGGATCCTACCTGAAGGGTAGGTATAGATAGTGCAGCTCCTGGTCATCCACCAACCTCCTCAGTGAGTCGTCACGTCGTGTAGTCCACCTCCGGGTACCGACTCGTCGTGTAGTCCACCTCCGGGTACTGTCCAGTCCCCAAAAACTCGGCCTCCGTCAGCACTGCCCGTCGTCTACAACCAACACAACGAGGTGCAGGCATAGCCCGTGCAGGGGTGAGTATAACGATACTCAGTAGGGACCCCGAGACCCTCAAGGTCTCACTAAACCAACAGGTATAACCACAAAGAAAATCTCAACAGATAACCTCTACTTAGGTATATGCCCATACATATACCTAAGTTATCAAGTAACCCATCTCAATCATGAGTAAACACAAGGATTGTGAAATCAACGGATAACCACTACCCAGGTATATGCCCATACATATACCTAAGTTAGCAAGTGACCCATCTCAATCATGAGGTAAACACAAGGTCAAAAGTCTCATCTCAAACCAGGATTTTCATTATCGAAACCGTAACTGCTGAAGAGCTCCGTCTCTGGAGTGTACAGTGGTCCTGTCACGACTCCGAGGTACTGCTCACTAACCTAAGAATGCTGAAATACTCCTCCTGTCGAGTACCACGGGTCAGCCACCCAGACACAATAGTGCTTCCCGCTGAGGTATGTCACCCAAACACAGTAGTGCACACCCCCTAGTAGCCTGCTGAGGTACTCTCCGGACAAGTACTGCAGGTCTGCACTGTCACACAGGTAGTGCTCCGTCCGCCATGGGTCTGCACCTCAGAAAGTAGTGCTCTGTCCACTGGGCAAGTCGACTCACTCGAAGTCGAGTCGGTCAAGTAGTCGTCAGGTCTCAGCCAGTTACACGGTCTCTGTACTCCGCACGCTCGTCACTGGGAGGGTCCGCTCCACGAGCTACAGGTCGATAATCCAAGTATCTCAAAGTCCCACGAAGAAGTATCTCAAAGGACCGCCTCGTCATAGGGGTCTCAACACAACAGATGGAGCGTCAATCGAACGCCCGAGTTGTGAGTTATTAGCCTTTTCGTCCCAGGGGCCCGGTTGGTTTCGTGAGCGAACCAAACCCGGATGTATCTCAACTATACCCCGAACTCTCATAGGGTATACTCATAGAGACCGTTTCTCAACGAGATCACCAATTCCGCTAACGGTTCGTCAAACGGACGTTCTGTCTGAAAGGTATCAGCTTTTCCGTTCCAGGGGCCCGGTTGGATTTTTGTGCGATCCAACCCGGCCACTATCCATCTGCATCCAAATCTCGGGCGGAGAATGCCAAAAGTTCTGTATCGTCAACAGGAACTCAACGCAATAGACAGCGCGTCAATCGGACGCCCGGTCTGAGAGTTATTGGCTTTTCCGTCTCACACCCACCATGGGAAACTTCCCAGGAGGTCACCCATCCTGATCACTACTCTAGGCCAAGCACGCTTAACTATGGAGTTTTAACCACGTAGGCTCCTGAAAAGGAAGATGTACCTTGAGTATAGTATACTGAAACGACCGTCTCGGTCCAAGGATCGCGTTGTCGCGGACGGCGAGTCGTTTGGAGGCCCGTAGCCCAAGATACGAGCATTTGACCAAAAGTGGTCCGAAACTGGGGGTCTGGGCCCGGGCCGACCCGGCCCGACCCCCCCTGGGTCGGCCGAACCGGGTCGCCCGCCCCGGGTGGCGACCCGGCCCGACGACCCGGCCCGGCCGGCGGCGTGCCGGCGTGGTCCGGCGCGGCCTGGGCGTCGTTTGGGTGCCGCGCGCGGGGGCAAAGCCCCCCTCCCCTTTGAGAACCGCGGCCCCTTAATTGGGGCTGCTTTTGAGACCCGGCCGGGGGAAATTAATTCCCCCGGTCTCCACTGCCCGGCCGGCCTGCACTGGCCGACCGGTTTCGCCAGCAAGGACCGGCGACGGCCGGTCCTTCCTTCGCCGACACCGGCGGCCCGGTGCCGGCCGCCGGTCATCTTGCTCTGCCGCGGCCCGGAACCGGCAACGGCCTATGCCGTTCGGCGCGATGCGACGACATCGCTTCCCTCTGTCGCGGCCCGCTCCGGCCACGGCGCCTTTGCTTTCTTCGACACGACGCGACGGCGTCGCGTTCTTAGATTTCTTTCCACGGCGAGGTGCGACGGCGCCGCGCGTATCTTCCGCAATAAATCACGTGGTGCGACGACACCACGTTTTCTCGTATCATCCTCAAGAAGCCATCACAAAAAACAAAGGAGGAGGGTCGGCCGTGTTTGTGCGGTCCGACCCCCTCGCGTTATTCGATAACAAAAAGGGTTTTAATCCACGATCGTCACCAAGTTTGTATTCCCGAACAATTAAATAAATAAAAAAACCTCAATCATCAACCGCTTCATCGGACGATCCGCGGATCAACCCGGTATTGGTTGGTCCGCGCTCGTCGTTTTTTTCCTCAAAAGATAAGAGAATTCCAAAATAAATTCCCCTACCTCGGCTTCAAGAACGGAGTTCTTCAACGACCCGCGGAAGACAAGCGTCGCGGAGGTCGGGCGTCGTTCCGCCTAGGTTGGTGGGAGAAGAGCTCGGTGAAGTTGAGCCGAGACGTCACCCTCTGTATACTTTGTAGGCGGCGGTGCTTCCCTTCCTTACTCCGGTTGAAGATGGTCGGAGGTGTTGCTTCGCGTTCTTCGGAAACGTGGAACGTTCTTCCTCGAGAGGTTGGTGATCTTCCAAGAGTTCTTCTCCTCTCCTTAGTTCTCCCCACAAGGTTTATGCCAACCCAAAAAGAAGAATATAATCTCTCTTTTTAATGTTGGCAAAATGAATTCAAAAGTATTCAAACACTCAAAATAATTAATTAAGTTGGTTTAATTTATTAATTGCAAAGTGTTGGAAAGAATTTTAAAAGATTGAAATTCAAATAAACTATACTTAACTCACCTCATTAATTAATCAAGTTGTCAAATATTAAAGAATGTGAGTTAATGGGGAGTTGGAATGTGAGGGGTTAAGAGGGTTAGGGAGTTTAAGGAAGTTGAAAAGGTGGGGGAGGTTCGTGTGGGCCCCACCCTTTCAAATATCCACACATGGGAAGTTGGATGGATGTGGGCCCACCACCAACTTCCCATGGGAGAAGTTAACCACTTAACATTGTTAAAATTTGATTTAACAATTTTATTCACTTTTTTAATTAAACCCCAAAAATTAACTTCTCCACCCGCACAAACGCAGCTACGGTAAAGGTTATCTTAAGCGATTACCGGCGTTGCGAGTTCATCGGTGCAATCGGATTTCAATTCCGAGCACCGGTTCAAAAGATAGAAATTCCCGCTCGCTCGTTCACTGAACGTACCCGAGCCAAACTTCGGAAATTAATTCCGGGAACACCGGGCCTCGGAATCAGGCGCTGTCAGAAACTGCATTCTTGTAAAATTCCAAATAAAATTAAGAAAAAAATTTCCTTGAAATTTCCGGGTCTTTACATTACTCCCACCTCAGGGCTTTACGTCCCCGTAAAGCTTCAACACAAACTAGGGTCACAAAAGCGGTACAGAGCACGCATCTGAGCCTTCCGCTCCCATGTGCTTACGTGGAGGTTCTGTACTGCCAAAGAAAGTGCACCCGAGGAATCGATCGTCCTCGTAGGATCTACTCCGGTCGATCCTCGATCCCCACTGGAACCTCCGTGAAAGACACCCCATCTCCATCGTCCAGCTCCTCATGGTCGATGGTATGCGAAGGGTCGAGCACGTATCTCCTCAGTTGAGATACGTGGAAGTTGTCGTGCACCTGGTGCAACTGCGGTGATTGGGTCAAGCGGAAAACCACCCCGCCTACCCAGCTGGGGACCTAAGAAGGTCCGCTGAACCTTGGAGATAACTTGCCGCCTTGGCCACAACTCCGTAAACCTCGTCAAGGTGAGAACCGTATAAGAACGTGGTCGCCATCCTCAAACTTCAGAGGTTTCCAATTCCTGTTAGAACTGGAACCCAAATGACTGCTGCCACGAGGGTAAGGTTGGACGATTCAAGAGTGATCGGTCGCACCCTCCCGTGAAAGAGTTTATCCCGTGCTGCCTGGGGTTTCCTTTTCGCCGACCAAGGAAAACCCATCCCGATGTTTGCCTAAAACCGTCAATTTGAGTATGAATAGTTATTGCCCATTCCATACTCAAACTAACGTCGTAAGGCCTAGACGCTGTCACCAAGAGATTCCAACTGAAACTCTCGCCTCGAGGGTCTGACCACACCGTCGGCGTAAGTGTGATTATCGAGTCTCCTCCCAAGGTATCTCCAGACGTGAGGGTCAAGTCCACGGCTTACCGGAAACTCTAGGTCTGGAACAAGATTTGTGAAAGAAAGAAATGATTCACATCGACGTCCGTTACTACAACAGCTAGTAGTGGACACAGATTGTCCCTTGTATCATTTCTAGAGCCATTGGGTCACACTCCTTGACCGCATGCAGCCGCACTCTTCCTCCGCCCTCCAGCTCCCTGAGCCTGGCAGGAATAACTAAGGCGGGTGGTTGTACAATGTTAGGATTTACACCACCTCATGCTGCTCTCCTAGCTCTGCCTCCACGTCTGCTGCTTCGTAGACTCGTCTCTTATTTAAGCTTCCTCTTCTTTAACACGCCCGAGTCTCTAAGACTGGCACCGGTTTCCTGTTTCTTACTGCACTGTGCAGTCTTGATCCTCTCTTGGATGTCCTGGACCTCCTTTAGTCTCACAAGAGCTGCTATGATTTCTTCTTTGCCGATAAGAGAAACCCGGTCTCATCCCCTGGATGAACCACATTCGTTGCCTAATACAGTAAATCCTGACATGAATGATGCATTCATTCCATGGATGACGTCGTAATGCCTCGGCGTAACTACTAAGAGATCCAACTGTCAATCTCACCTCCAAGAGTCGAGTCACACTGTCGGCATCAGTGTGAGGTCACTGGGTCCCCTCCAGTAGAAATCTCGAAAGTGAGGGTCAAGTCAACAGTTTAACCGGGACCACTCAGTATCAACCAAACAAAAGGATAGGAAAGAAAACATCTCAAATATAAGTGTCTTTTTATTATTGCAGCTCATAGTACAAGACACGAATACAACAGCAAAATGGAACTAGAAGTACAAGGGACGTATCCACTAGTTCCTCTCCTGTCCACCTGTTCCCGTAGCTCTACTGCCTTGTCCACTGCTCGGCTGTTGCTCAAGCACCATCCGCTGCTTCTGTCTCGGTGTCTCCTCCAACACCCGCTGATCAACCGTACGAGGAGTCGGACTGTCACGTGCCAGGTGACCCTTCCCACCGCAGGAGTAACATTGTCCGTTTCTGGCACGCCTGGCTCTGACCCCACCTCGGGTGCCCCGCACCACCGGTCCTAAAACCCGAGATCGTCCAACTGCTAGTCTGGTCCTTCTGGACCTCTGCATCATCTGTCTACTGCCCACAGATGACTCTGCTTCTGATCTAAAAACACGCGGCAAAGGCAGAAGCTCCTGTACACGCTCGGGGTGTAGAGCTACTGGCACAAACTCCACCCTGAAGAAGGTCTCGAAGTCTTCCCATGAAAAGGTCATCTCGTCGTAAAACTGAAACAAGTGGCTCCACCACCTGCCTGCTACTGCCTGAAGGACGTTGCAGCAAAGATCACCATGAAGTCTGTCGGCGTCCCAACTAGCCTGAAGACTCTCACCACAGCCTCTAGCCAATCCTCAGCCGCCTGCGGGTCCGTCCCTCCCTGGAAACTGGGTGGCCTCTGGCACTGGAACTCGTGCAGTGCGCTCAAGTGACGTGCACCCTCTGCTGCTGGGACTGGTGGCATCGGTGGCCCAACGGGTAGGAGTACCGTTGGTGCCTCCGCTGGTGCCTCAACTGAAAAAGGGCCATGTACCGAAGCCTCGTCGCTCGATAGGCTGCCAGCACGCACATCCCTCTGGGCTCTAGCTGGTCGTCCGTGAAAAGGAATCCTGAAAGAAACATCGTGACATGGTCAAACGTTTATACCTAGTGAGCTGACCTGGTTTGAGCTGTTTTAAGGGAAAAACTTTGAAAACACACACGCAATCTGTGTTTTCGTGCACAAAGTCGGAAATCAGTTGTCAGGGTCCTGGTGTATGGATACGTCGGCCGCCCGCACCAACACTGGACTCCCTGAACTGAAATCCACACTCAGTACTCTTAACACTATTGCTTAACAGAAAGAAAAAGTCAGAGTCATAATTTCTACGGTAGAACCGAACTCCTCTGATACCAATTTGTCACGACCCGTCCTCGGGGCCCGTGCCGTGACTACCCCAAGCCCGCCTTCCATAGTCCAGGGGCTGGCGACTAGCACCAAAGGCGAAAAATCCCGATAACTGGGAAGGCATTGCCTTTATAAAAGAAAACAAGCACCACATAGTACAAGCGGAAGAAAAACACTAAGTACAAAAGAAAAGATGAAAAGTAAATGGGCCAGAATACAAACCCAAAAGAAAGTACGACTACAACCGAACAAAGTACAACAGCAAAAAGACAAACGGCTGGAAGAAGGAAGCAGCTCTTGGGTCGTCCTCCTCGGATCCTACCTGAAGGGTAGGTACAGATAGCGCATCTCCTGGTTATCCACCAACCTCCTCAGTGAGTCGTCACGTCGTGTAGTCCACCTCCGGGTACTGACTCGTCGTGTAGTCCACCTCCGGGTACCGTCCAGTCCCCGAACACTCGGCCTCCGTCAGCACTGCCCGTCGTCTGCAACCAACACAACGAGGTGCGGGCATAGCCCGTGCAGGGGTGAGTATAACGATACTCAGTACGGACCCCGAGACCCTCAAGGTCTCACTAAACCAACAAGTATAACCACAAATAAAATCTCAACAGATAACCTCTACTTAGGTATATGCCCATACATATACCTATGTTATCAAGTAACCCATCTCAATCATGAGGAAACACAAGGATTGTGAAATCAACGGATAACCACTACCCAGGTATATGCCCCTACATATACCTAAGTTAGCAAGTGACCCATCTCAATCATGAGGTAAACACAAGGTCAAAAGTCTCAGCTCAAACTAGGATTTTCATTATCGAAACCGTAACTGCTGAAGAGCTCCGTCTCTGGAGTGTACAGTGGTCCTGTCATGACTCTGAGGTACTGCTCACTAACCTAAGAATGCTGAAGTACTCCTCCTGTCGAGTACCGCGGGTCAGCCACCCATACACAGTAGTGCTTCCCGCCGAGGTATGTCACCCAAACACAGTAGTGCACACCCCCTAGTAGCCTGCTGAGGTACTCTCCGGACAAGTACCGCGGGTCTGCACTATCACACAGGTAGTGCTCCGTCTGCCATGGGTCTACACCTCAGAAAGTAGTGCTCCGTCCACTGGGCTAGTAGACTCACTCCAAGTCGATTCGGTCAAGCAGTCGTCAGGTCTCATCCAGTTACACGGTCTCTATACTCCGCACGCTCGTCACAGGGAGGGTCCACTCCACGAGCTACAGGTCGATACTCCAAGTATCTCAAAGTCCCATGAAGAAGTATCTCAAAGGACCGCATCGTCATAGGGGTCTCAACACAACAGATGGCGCGTCAATTGGACGCCCGGTCTATGAGTTATTAGCCTTTTCGTCCCAGGGGCCCAGTTGGTTTCATGAGCGAACCAAACCCGGACGTATCTCAACTATACCACGAAATCTCATAGGGTATACTCATAGGGACCGTTTCTCAATGAGAACACCAACGCCGCTGACGGTTCGTCAAACGGACGTTCTGTCAGAAAGGTATCAGCTTTTCCGTTCCAGGGGCCCGGTTGGATTTCTGTTCGATCCAACCCGGCCACTATCCATCTGCATCCAAATCTCGGGCAGAGAATTCCAAAAGTTCTGTATCGTCAACAGGAACTCAACGCAACAGACGGCGCGTCAATCGGACACCCGGTCTGAGAGTTATTGGTCTTTCCGTCTCACACCCACCCTGGGAAACTTACCAGGAGGTCACCCATCCTGATCACTACTCTAGGCCAAGCATGCTTAACTATGGAGTTTTAACCACGTAGGCTCCCGAAAAGGAAGATGTACCTTTATTATAGTATACCGAAACGACCGTCTCGATCCAAGGATCGAGTTGCCGCTGACGACGAGTCGTTTGGAGGCCTGTAGCCCAAGATATGGGCATTTGACCAAAAGTGGTCCGAAACTGGGGGTCTGGGCCCGGGCCGACCCGGCCCGACCCCCCCTGGGTAGGCCGAACCGGGTCGACCCGCCCCGGGCGGTGACCCAGCCCGGCTCGGAAAACCCTGCCCGGCCGGCGGCGCGGCGGCGCGGGCCGGTGCGGCGGCGCGGTCCGGCGCGGTGGCGCGGACCGGCGCGGACCGGCACAGCGGCGCGACCTGGGTGTCGTTCGGGTACCGCGCGCGGGGGCAAAGCCCCCCTCCCCTTTGAGAACCGCGGCCCCTTAATTGGGGCCGCTTTTGAGACCCGGCCGGGGGAAATTAATTCCCCCGGTCTCCACTACCCGGCCGGCCCGCACTGGCCGGCCGGTTTCGCCAGCAAGGACCGGCGAAGGCCGGTCCTTCCTTCGCCGACACCGGCGGCCCGGTGCTGGCCGCCAGTCATCTTGCTCCGCCGCGGCCCGGAACCGGCAGCGGCCTATGTCGTTCGGCGCGATGTGACGGCATCGCTTCCCTCCGCCGCGGCCCGCTCCGGCCGTGGCGCCTTTGACTTTCTTCGACGTGACGCGACGGCTTCGCGTTCTTGGAATTCTTTCCACGGCGCGGCGCGACGGCGCCTCGCGTATCTTCCGCAATAAATCGCGTGGTGCGACGGCACCACGTTTTCCCGTATCATCCTCAAGAAACCATCACGAAAAACAAAGGAGGAGGCTTGGCTGTGTTTGTGCGGTCCGACCCCCTCGTGTTATTCGATAACAAAAAGGGTTTTAATCCACGATCATCACCAAGTTTGTATTCACGAACAATTAAATAAATAAAAAAAACCTCAATCATCAACCGCTTGATCGGACGATACGCGGATCAACCCGGTATTGGTTAGTCTACGCTCGTCGTTTTTTTCCTCAAAAGATAAGAGAATTCCAAAATAAATTCCCCTACCTCGGCTTCAAGAACAGAGTTCTTCAACGACCCGCGGAAGAAAAGCGTTGCGGAGGTCGGGCGTCATTCCGTCTAGGTTGGTGGGAGAAGAGCTCGGTGAAGTCGAGCCGAGACGTCACCCTCTGTATACTTTGTAGGCGGTGGTGCTTCCCTTCCTTACTCCGGTTGAAGATGGTCGGAGGTGTTGCTTCACGTTCTTCAGAAACGTGGAACGTTCTTCCTCGAGAGGTTGGTGATCTTCCAAGAGTTTGTTTATTGCAGGAAATTCCTCTATATTTTATGTTTTATACCCTCAGTTATATTAAAAAACCTAAGGCCTATTGGAGGTGGACCTTGGAGTCATATTCATCTTCCAAAAAGACACATGAGTGGGTTTTAGTGGGGTTGTTTCATGACATGAATCCTTATTTATAAAATATATAACTCACACTACATGCCCAACTATATTGGTAAATTATAACATTCCACTATAGTTATAAATGAAACAGAAATAAAATATTTTGTCTTTTGTTATATAAAGACAAAAACAATTCAGTAATGATATTTTTTTTATTTGGCTATATTGATCAAATACATGAAATTGATGTGGAATTCATGTGTTATGTTATATGATACTAGTAGAAATGAATATTTCACATTGAAATCCATATTGTTCAAGATAATAAATATATTTCTTGATAATGATTTTTTTTGGGATATATAAATAATGAAATTTTAGGGATTCCCATTTGTGAATAAAGTATACATTCATATAGGTTGAAACATTCCATGAACACTGTTCTTATAGGTTATCACAAACATTTACCCCAATGAGACAAATATCAATGTTGAATAACATTATTTAATTGGAATTCATAAGAACATATATAACATCAACAATTATATATAATAAATCTCTAGAGAATGTAATGGGAATTATCACTAATTTTATTAAACACTTTTTGAAAAAAAACAAATGAAATTTGTTGGAAAAATACATCATTTTTAATTGAATTTCCATATTGAAATTGTTTGTATGTCAAGTATTTTCTCTTTCCATTCTTGTTGGAAAAATTTAAGTGATTATGTAATTGCCACATTACTAAAAGGATAAAAAAAATTAATGCTATGTAAGACTTTATTAAAATGGGTATAAGGAAATTGTTTGTGAATGTGAAGGGAGAAAGATGAATTTTTTTTCATATAATAGCTTATACTCTTTCCATGTTATAAGGATTAAAATTTTACAACTACTTGAATGGTGAAAATTTTTTAGAGTGGAATTTTTCAAATATCAAGAATATCATGTTGATTATTTATTTCAAGTTAAAGTGTATAAAATCATATATCTCTTAGGAATCAATGTAATATTTAATGTTTACTACTTTATGTTGCTGGTGTGAGCATGCACTATCATTTTTTTTCTATTTTCAATGATCATTAACCCTATGATAAATCTCTAACATGGGAAATTTTTATTTTATTGTTCCTTCTGTGAATTTGGAAATAATTTCCAAAACTAATTAAATTTGGGTTTTTAAGTTGATTAATCATTCTACATTTAAATGAAAATACATACATAAATTATTTTTTAATCACATAAATTAAAGGAATTAATTAAGAGTTTATTTATATTAATTCATTTTGACTATTAATATACAAAGATTATATATATTTTTCATTGATATGTAGGATGTGTCTAAAAATTTTAAATGGACTTCAATTCAAGTTTCATTTCTAGGTTTACATATGTTTCCTTAACTAACCTATATAAGTGACATTAGTGAACTATTTATATTTTCAGAAATCTAGAGTATAAGTTATATATGTCGGAGTTATCTAAATAATGGTATCATTAAATCTATATAAGGGTAACTAGTGTAGAAGTATATGTATGTGTAGTTACAGGGCATATAAAAGAAAACATTTTAGATGATAAATGCATAATGGTTCCACTATATATAATTAATTATATATATGGGTAATATTGAATATATGTTAATGTATTAAGCTCCTCTTAGCCACTATATAAAGGTTATCACAATGCTATGTAAAGGTCACAAAGGATACAAATGGGACCTTCAAAGTAATAAATAGGTTGGGTAAGGGTACATCCATGTACCCAACTATATCGTAAAGTCCATTCACATTTTCATAATCTTATAAATGAAACCTAAACTCCATATAGGTGGAATCTGTACACTTTTTAAGTTTCATCATGGGTCATTGTATGTTTCATGGATCCATTGTATGTGTCATCAGACCATTTTTGAAATCTCCAAAAAAGAACATCCTTGGGGATAAAAAATTGAAGTACCTAAAATGGAAAATCTATTAGAAACCCATTTACACTCATTCAAGCAAATTGGGTATAGATCTGATAAAGGAACCATTTAATGATTATCATGGTAGAGAGAGAGAATGGGATAATGAGAGGAATATATAGCAATATAGAATATTTTAGATTTGCAAAATTATTAATTTTGACCCCTAAATATGTAATCATGGAATTCATCTAATGATTATGAATCTCATATTTTGGTACACTAAACCATAGACAATTCAGAGGATGATTACTCTAGTTCTATATTTTAATATTTCCATCATCCCCCCTGTTAGGATTTCAGTCTCAAACTGATGTAAGATATTTTAAAATATTTTTCTATATTTATTTTTTAGCTCTAGTGATTAAACAATAGGATAATATTTCCCAAATGAGAATAAATTCCTCCAACACCTAATCTTAATTTAAATGAATTTATATTTTAATTTCTCTAATGCTGATTATTCATGAGAGAAGTGGTGTGCATTGTATTTTTAGATGATCAGAACTATTATTTTTTATTTTTATTTGTATATTATATTTATTTGGGATTCAAATAACCCCTACACATTATTATTTCATTTCGCAAATGGTTTAGGGAATGTGGATTCAATGAGGTTTAATAGAGGGCCATAATCATTATGGGTAAAAGGATAAATGATATAGTGATCATTGCATACACTCTTGAGTTGAACACTCTGAGAATATGTGATTATCTTAAGGTTTTTAGTTATTAAAATAGATTATCTAGTGGAGTGAGTTTATTCATGATCTATTCTGATAGATTATATGTTAGAACAATCTATAGTCTATCCATACACTATTTTAATCTATTTAATTTTCATCACTTATAATTCCATCACTGAATACACTATTACACACTATTTATTTCATTAATTTAAAAATAAATAGTGGTAGTTTACTAGATTTTAAGAGTATGAATGATAATTATATTCCTTAATATGATGACAATTTTCCAGATTCCATAGTTGTATTTAAGGGTTTTTCAGTATTTCATTATAGGTAATAATGTAGTTGGGGATTGGATTAGTGGTAAGAACCACATAATCCTACATAAAAAATGGGGGTTCAAAACCCATTGGGCGCATGTATTGTATCAAAACTGTAGCGCACTGTAGGAGTGGAGGCATTGTAGCAACGACGAGCACTATTGCGGCTGTAGGTCACTGTAGCGGTGGAAGGGTACTATAGCAGCAGTGGGTACTGTAGCAGCGCTGGTACTGTTGTAGTACTATTCACATAATGGGCTTTGGGCCAAAAAATTTGGGCCTACGGGCCATGTAATAGGCTAAATGCGCACCACGCCTTTAGTCTATGTAATGGGTCTCCCTCTACCTAGTTAAAGAGGTCTTTGCTTTCATTTAATAATAAATGAGGCTTCACCCCAACCTTTTAAAACAATTATAGGTAATAATTCTAATGATATCTACCTGCATCATTGGTTTATTTTTTAGAGAGGATTAGTATGTTAATTTATGTTTTACCCATTTTTTAAATTCTATTTCTCTTTGTTTTTATTTTAGTTTTTTTTACAACCACTACTGTTAAGAACAATATTCAGTTTTACATTTAATTCATAATCGATTATTTTTCTGATGCCCAGTCCAATTAGGACAATGTGTATTAATATATGGGTAATAAATTTCTTTTAAATATCCAAACTAAGTAATATTTTCACCCACAAGTAAACTAATAAAAGGGTGAGTAAAATTTTTCATAGATAAACTAATTTAATTCTACAATAAAGTGACATATAAATTTCAAAATCCTATATAAAAATTAGTATAATTGAAGGAAGTAAGGAAATACCCTCTCTATGATGAATAAGATCATCTAAAACATGAATCATTCATATTCTCAATAGCGAACATTGAGGAAGTTCTCAATGAAAAGGAAGACCTGTCATTGTGTACTCTAAAAAATATCTACCCAACGACATTGCATTTAGAATAACAGTTGAAATTTCAATAATTGGGGATGATTTTTCTACATTAAACATATTTTATTCCAAACATGATAAAAATAAATTAAAATAATATTCCCCTTATATTTTTTCTTCTGATTGCGAACTTATGTTAGTGGCCTAGGATTTTGAATATAATGATGAAAAGGTGTGAGAAACCAAAGTTTTATTAATGGAATTCCCTTCTTATAAAATCACGCTAGGAAACACAATGCCACGTCTGAAGGACCCCGGGACACCCTGAGAGGGGAGGGGTGAATCAGGGTGACCACTTTTTCTTTTAATGCGATGGATCTTGTTCCCACGTTGGTAGGAACTTGTTGAACCTGTATGAAGATTATGATCAGAAAGAAAACATTCACAAGCACAGAGAAGACACAGCCATTTTTACTTGGTTCACCACTAAGGGCTACGTCCAAGGAGCATACGCCGACAGGTTTTCGGTCGTACCAAAATCCACTATGCTTCACAAGCTGCAGATTACACAAGTTCGGGTACAGTCACTCTGTCCCAGGCTCACTGCCTTTACAAAGATTCAGGGATAGCTCACTACTTCCCTCGGGTCACTCCCGTTGACTCCCCCTGGCTCACTGCCGTTGGTGAAGTCCCACTCAGTTTATAGACGTGAAGGTCTCTTCTTCATTTGTATAGGAGTGCATCCTTTGTTGTATGTAGATGCTCTATTGAAGTCCGATTCTCACCAGAAGAAGAATAACACTTTTCCTCGAATGTACCGAGTAGTCTCTCGGCTTTGGTGCAGCTCCAAACACGCCGGTGGGCTTCAGCAAAACCAGGCGCGCTTCAATAGTGTCTAGGTCTCCTTTTCAAGCCCGGCGCGCAAGTCTCCCGGCGGCGCGCAAGTCTCAACTGGCGCGCAAGTGTCACTGAAGCACCTGCGCGACACTGCCTTCTTGAACTAAATACTTGCGCGATCCACTTCCTTTCTCTTTCAAACTGCCTTGGGAGAACATCCAAATACCGGCGCGCAAGCTCTACTTGCGCGACAAAACAACCACCTGCGCGACTCAACCACCTGCGCGACGAGAGCTCGAACAATCTCTCGGCCTTGAACTCCGTTGGAAATGAGGAGGGGTGGTCCAGTATTTATAGGCAAACTGGACCCCCTGCGCGGTGGCGCGCAAGTCCCTCGATGGCGCGCAAGTCCTGTCTCCAGATCCTCTGTCGCGCAAGTTACTTGCGCGACCCAACCAACACTTGCGCGACTTTCTTCCCTTAGCCAAATTGTGATGTTCTGATCCTCAAAAACATATGGCGCGCAAGTCTTTCATCCTCCAAGAGCTCGGCGCGCAAGTATCTTTGCCAAAAACACTTTACTTTATTTACGGATTTTCAGGCCCAAAAATTTGGCAAACACTGGGAAACAGCGCCACCTTCACTACTGTTTATCTTCCTGAACGGTATGATCGCTTTGTTGGTACACACCTTGAACTTCCACTGAGGATTGACAACAAACACAAACCATACACCAAATCATGCTTTGAAGAACCTGGTTCCAACAATCTCCCCCTTTGGGTTTGTTGGCAATCAGAATAAATTCAATAGATCTCCAACCATGAGAAAATCCAAAACGCAGGAATCAACTCAGCCAACACTCTAAGTCTACGTGAGCAATGCTCGGTGTAGAAAACAAGGGAGAAAGCTTGAATTGGGTCTTAGTGTTTTGAAATTCTCCATGACGCCCGATGTTATCCTTATTAAACTTCTCATCACAGAAGAATTTCTTGCCTTTCTTGCCTTGAATTTATTCCTTTCTCCCCCATTGACAATAAAACCAAAGACCGAAAAGTTTGATCAACGTTCGGCTCAAGCCATACTCCCCCTGGATAGTATCTCCCCCATAAACCTGCATCACAGCCATAAGCAGTAGAAAAAAAACAGTTAAAACAAACGGGGAGAGGGGACTTCCGGAGCCTCCTTATGCAGTAGGAGGTGGTCGAACACCGAGGTTCAACCGATGCTTCTCGAACACAGCCGAAGACAATGGCTTGGTTAGGATATCAGCCACTTGTTCATTAGTTCCAACATGATCCATTTTAATCACGCCTTGTTCAACCTTTTCTTTGATAAAATGATACCGTAGTTCAATATGTTTTGTACGAGAATGCTGAACCGGATTCTTCGTAAGATCAATTGCACTTTTGTTATCACAATAAATCATCATTGGTTGCTGCACCTTATCACCAATATCTGTTAGTTGCTGCTTCATCCAAAGAAGCTGAGTGCATGCTTTTGTGGCGGAGATATATTCAGCTTCAGCAGTACTAAGAGAAGTACTTTCTTGTTTCTTGCTCAACCAGCCAACACATTTCTGCCCAATATAGAAAGCTCCACCACTAGTGGACTTTCTATCTACGACATCACCAGCCCAGTCAGCATCAGAAAATGCTGATAATTCACTGTCCCAGCCTGCAGCAAAAAATAACCCGAAGTTATGTGTACCTTGAATGTACCTCATGATTCTTTTTACTGCTGCCATATGTTCCTCCTTTGGATTACTCTGAAAGCGGGCCGCAAGACATGTTGCAAAGACAATATCTGGCCTTGTCGCTGTCAGGTACAGTAGGCTTCCAATGATCCTCCTGTACATGGTGGGATCAACAGAGTTCCCATCCTCATGCTTTCCAAGTTTAGTTCCAACCGCAATCGGAGTTGACATTGGTTTGGAGTCTTGCATATTGAACTTTTTCAGCAGCTCTCTTGCATATTTTTCTTGAGAAATGAATGTGTATTCCTTCCTCTGAGTCACTTGCAGCCCCAAGAAATATGTGAGCTCCCCAATCATAGACATTTCAAATTCTGATTTCATGTGGTTGGCAAATTCATCCACTGATTTCTTCCTACTGCCACCAAATATGATATCATCAACGTAGACAAGAACCATGAATTGATCTTTTGGAGAATTCTTCACATAGAGATTGTGATCAACTCCTCCTCTTTTGAATTCCAACTTCTTGAGATATGAATCTAGTCGTGAGTACCACGCCCGTGGTGCCTGCTTCAAACCATATAGAGCTTTCTTTAGTTTGCAGACCTTTGTTTCATCGGTACCCAAGACAAAGCCCACTGGTTGTTCAATGTAGACTTCTTCTTCGAGTACACCATTCAAGAATGCTGTCTTGACATCCATTTGATATACTTTATATCCTCTTTGGAGTGCCATGGCAAGGAAAAGCCTGATTGACTCCAGTCTAGCCACTGGAGCAAAGGTTTCTTCAACATCAATGCCTTCAATCTGAGAGTATCCTTTACATACCAGTCGTGCCTTGTTTCTGATGACACTTCCATGCTCATCAAACTTATTTTTAAAGATCCATTTGGTACCAATCACATTATGACCTTCGGGTCTCTGGACAAGATCCCATGTCTGATTCTTATCAATCTGATCTAATTCATCATTCATGGCTTTCACCCAAGATTCATCTTTTGCAGCTTCTTCGAATGAGGATGGCTCTACAACTGATAAAAATGCAGATTGCGTGGTATTCCTCATCCTTCTGGTTAGAGTGGGTGCACTCCTATCCCCAATTATGTTGGATGGATCAATCTCAGCTCTTCGATTTCTCCTGTGAGATTCAGTAGTATTCTCTTCAGCCAGAGTTTCTTCTTCAGATTCTTCTTCCGAGTCAACATCATTATGTGATTGAGGAGTGTTTTGAACATCTTCCTCTATTTCTGCATTTGTAGTTTCTTCATGTTCACATTCTTCATGACTTTCTATCACATCAGCATATGACGTCTGTGAAGCATTTGTGGTTTTCTCTTCAATTATCTTAACATCATTGCTTTCCACAATCCTTCCCAAACGCTTGTTGAAACATTTGTAAGCTTTGCTGTTCATTGAGTAACCAAGGAAAATTCCTTCATCTGCATTGTCGCCATATTTCCCTTGATTTCCTTCTTTGTTCCTGATGAAGCATTTACTTCCAAAGACACGAAAGTATTTTAGAGACGGCTTCCGTCCATGCCACAATTCATATGGTGTCTTCGTCTCACCCATATAAAGTCCTGTTCGATTCTGAATGTACACTGCAGCTTGAACAGCCTCTTTCCAGTAATGTCGTGGAATACGACTCTCAATCAGCATAGTTCGTGCCATGTTGTTCACCTGTCGATTCCTTCGTTCAACAACTCCATTTTGTTGTGGAGTTCTCACAGCAGCTACCTCATGTTGTATCCCATGCTTCTCCAGATAATTTTCAAATTCAATGGACGTGTATTCTCCTCCATTGTCAGATCGCAGCACTTTGATTGTTCGTCCAGTATCATTCTCGGCGATTCGCCGATATGTTTTCATGCAGTCAAGGACCTGTCGCTTCCGATGAATGACCATCACACATGCCATTCGACTGTAATCATCTATGAAAAGGACAAAGTACCTTTCTCCATGAGTTCCGGCAACATTTATTGGACCACAAACATCTGTATGAATCAGATCAAGAAGGTGAGATGCCTTTTTCTTCTTTGGCCGATATGAACTGCAGACCAGCTTCCCACGAATACAAGCATCACAGGATTTTTCACGCTCACGCTTCAAGTTGGGGATGTCCATGACAATTCTCAATTTTGATATTTTCTCCATGTCTTGTTGATTGATGTGTCCCAATCTCCGATGCCACAAATTGTTTTCTTCTTCAACAGTCATGTAACATACATTTTCTTCACTATCAACCTGATACAAGTTGCCTTCTGTTCTGCATCCTTTCATAAGTGAATTGCCGGTTTTTCCCTTGATGGTGCAGCCTTTCTGATTAAAAGTAACTATAAGTCCTGAGTCACAGAGTTGACTCACGCTAAGGAGATTATGGCGTAGGCCATCTACGTAAAGGACTTCAGTCTTCTTTAGTTCTCCATTAGCTAATTGGGTACTTCCACTCCCTTTGATTTTCAGAGCCCCATCATTACCAAATCTCACTGTACCATCAACATTCTTTATGATATTCGTTAGTAGGCCGGCATTACCCGTCATATGAGATGAACAACCGCTATCTAGAATCCAGGTACTGTTGTTCTTTGTAGCTTTGAGGGCTACCTCTGCAAGGTTTGATTTCTCAATCTTCCTCCTTTCCTTCCATGAGACATTAGATTGAGTATACAGAACTGACGGCCTTTCAACTATCTCTTCCGCATACCCAGGTTCTTCATAGTCAAAGTCTTCTTTAAGAGGTGAGAACCTGTTTGAAAGAGCAACATTGTCTTGCTGACGAGACTTGACTTGTCTGGAGCTTCTGTATGAGGTGTCAATGTCCCTTCTCTGCCTGCAATTAATGGCCTTATGACCAAAGTTAGAACAACGAAAACAATATCCATAGAAATTATTTCTTCTATAAGAATTAGGATATGAAATTGTTCTCCTTTGTTGAGCATCTATATCTTCTCCATTCAGATAGCTTCTTGCCTCTTCACAATAAGACATGGTATGGCCCAGATAGCCACAGAACTGACACTTCATGAGAAGAAATGTCTTCTCACTTGAATTTCTCCTTATAGCTTCTTCCTTGGGAGAATAGTAAGACTGGCTGCCATTTTTGAAAGTTTGAGGATAATTTTCAGGTCTCCTTTTAGTTTGGATTGAGGGTTCCTTTTTCAGAACCCTAGGTAACATTTCAACATGTTCAACTTTCATCTTATCTTTCTTTTGGATCTTTTCACTTCCAGCAGTTGATGACTCAGCCTCACAGCCAATTCCACTCTTTCCCATGCAAGCGGGTCTTTGATCACTCAAGATTTTTCCAACCCCATCTGAACCACACTTGGCTCTTGCAAGTAATTCTGCATCTGAGAATCTTCCGAACTGTATTTTCTTCCTCGATTCTTTTGGAACTGATTCTGTCTCCATTTTACTCCTTAGAGTAACTACTTCCTCCTCAAGACCCTCAACAGTCTTGGATTTTTCATCCAGTCTGGATGTGAGGTCATTGATGACCTTTGCCTGCTCTTCAATTCTTAGCTTCAGATCAACTGCATCATCATTGCTTTCAATTATTTTAGACTGTACCTTCACAAATTCTTCCAGTCGTTCAATTTCAGCTTCAAGTTGATCAACATATTCAGTTGATTCTTCTACAATTGATTTCCACTTATTGCAGCTCTTACATTTAATCTTAAGCTTACTAACTGCATCCTTAAGTTGTACCTCAGGATCTACACAAGCTCTCAGTTGTTTTTCACCATCAGTATCTTCTGACTTTTCAACAGTGGCCATCATAGAAGCATGGTTCCCAGTTTTGAATTCTGGTTCTTCTTCATCACAGAATTCATTGTCATCTTCTTCCTCTTCACAGACAAAACTCTTCCTTTGCATTTTCTTACCAGATTTGAAGTCTCCCTTTTTGAAGAACCTTCTTTGAGGCTTCTTGAAGTTTTCATCTTCACTGTCATCATCATTGATATTCTTCAAGCACTGAGAGGCAATATGCCCAACTTTTCCACAACGGAAACATGCGAGAGGTAACTTCCCTTTGAATTTCCCTTTCCCCTTCTGGAACTTCTTTGCAATTAGAGAAAGAATTTCTTTCTCTTCGTCATCATCACCGCTACTATCCTTTGAGATTTTCAATTTATCCATGGCCTTGAATGCCATTTCCTTGCTCACCCGAGTCGTAGCATCTTCTGGTTTGACTCTCATTTCATATGCTACCAAACTGCTCAGTAAGTCATCTAGAGAAAGTTTGGAAAGATCTCTTTCCTCAAGAGCTGACACCTTCGCATTATACAGAGGTGGAAGTCTTCTTAATATTTTCTTTACAATATCAATGTCTTTGATTTCTTCGCCTAGACCCCGAATTGCTCCAACCACTTCAGTAATTCGATTGAAGAAAGAGTCTGCATTCTCGTCTGGATGCATCTTCAGATCATCAAACCGATTGTGTAGCACTTGTAGTTTCGCCTCCTTCACTTTGCTATCACCTTCATAAATATTCTCAAGTTTATCCCACATAGATTTTGCTGAGGTGCAGTTCATCACCTTCAGGTAAATATGATCAGAAAGGGCTGCAGTGAGAGCATTCTGTGCTTTAGCATCTGCATCAAGAAGTTTCCTGTCTGTTTCAGTCATAGCCAGACCTGTTGGATCAGTGACATGTATTCCTTGCACAGTAGAAAAAAGAACTTCCATTCCAAGAGATCTTAGATGAGATCTCATTCTGTTTTTCCAGATCTGGAAATTGCTTCCATCGAAGTGAGGGACTCCCCTGACATTGATGGCGTTTTCCATGACGAAGAAGGTCAGATTCAACACCAGCAACCTGCCTCTGATACCACTTGAAGGACCCCGGGACACCCTGAGAGGGGAGGGGTGAATCAGGGTGACCACTTTTTCTTTTAATGCGATGGATCTTGTTCCCACGTTGGTAGGAACTTGTTGAACCTGTATGAAGATTATGATCAGAAAGAAAACATTCACAAGCACAGAGAAGACACAGCCATTTTTACTTGGTTCACCACTAAGGGCTACGTCCAAGGAGCATACGCCGACAGGTTGTCGGTCGTACCAAAATCCACTATGCTTCACAAGCTGCAGATTACACAAGTTCGGGTACAGTCACTCTGTCCCAGGCTCACTGCCTTTACAAAGATTCAGGGATAGCTCACTACTTCCCTCGGGTCACTCCCGTTGACTCCCCCTGGCTCACTGCCGTTGGTGAAGTCCCACTCAGTTTATAGACGTGAAGGTCTCTTCTTCATTTGTATAGGAGTGCATCCTTTGTTGTATGTAGATGCTCTATTGAAGTCCGATTCTCACCAGAAGAAGAATAACACTTTTCCTCGAATGTACCGAGTAGTCTCTCGGCTTTGGTGCAGCTCCAAACACGCAGGTGGGCTTCAGCAAAACCAGGCGCGCTTCAATAGTGTCTAGGTCTCCTTTTCAAGCCCGGCGCGCAAGTCTCCCGGCGGCGCGCAAGTCTCAACTGGCGCGCAAGTGTTACTGAAGCACCTGCGCGACACTGCCTTCTTGAACTAAATACTTGCGCGATCCACTTCCTTTCTCTTTCAAACTGCCTTGGGAGAACAGCCAAATACCGGCGCGCAAGCTCTACTTACGCGACAAAACAACCACCTGCGCGACTCAACCACCTGCGCGACGAGAGCTCGAACAATCTCTCGGCCTTGAACTCCGTTGGAAATGAGGAGGGGTGGTCCAGTATTTATAGGCAAACTGGACCCCCTGCGCGGTGGCGGGCAAGTCCCTCGATGGCGCGCAAGTCCTGTCTCCAGATCCTCTGTCGCGCAAGTTACTTGCGCGACCCAACCAACACTTGCGCGACTTTCTTCCCTTAGCCAAATTGTGATGTTCTGATCCTCAAAAACATATGGCGCGCAAGTCTTTCATCCTCCAAGAGCTCGGCGCGCAAGTATCTTTGCCAAAAACACTTTACTTTATTTACGGATTTTCAGGCCCAAAAATTTGGCAAACACTGGGAAACAGCGCCACCTTCACTACTGTTTATCTTCCTGAACGGTATGATCGCTTTGTTGGTACACACCTTGAACTTCCACTGAGGATTGACAACAAACAAAAACCATACACCAAATCATGCTTTGAAGAACCTGGTTCCAACAACGTCATTATTAAATGACCAACTAAATTCTATATTTCCATTAATGGTAATTTTTCCATTTCGATGATTTGAATTTTGGAAATCTTGCATAAACAGTTGCAATTAGTATGTTATTTGGAGTCCAATATGACAAACTTAATTTTTGGTGAACAGTAAGATACCCTTATAAATATTAATGTCACCCTTATAAATTTTATTATTAACCTTAGGAATATTAATACAACCTTTATAAATAGTAAATTTACCATGTGAATATGAACCTTACCAATGATAGTATAAATAAAATTTATATATCCTGTAAGTGATAATATGATATAATTACATTACTGTGTAGAAATTTTCACACGTTATAATTATTTAATGATTAATTTAATAATTTAAAAGAAAATTTATTTTCATAAAATGTATTCAAAAACTATTATTTTGATGTCCCATGAAGATTTGATAGATGTTTGAGACAGTAATTAATTTATCAAATTATTTGAAAAGCAGTTTTCAATTTTTAATTTTGATTTTTTCAAGTAAAGTAGGATTTTAATTAATAATTAAATTAATAATATTTAAAAAATTATTTCCATATAAAGTACTTAATCTTTTAAATCTACATGTTGAAAACTGGTTAGGGTCAATTTTTGGGATTTTTCTAAATTACCATAATTTTTGGGGAATAGTTAAATTAAATAATTTACAAATATGCTAAATAAATGAATTTATAGAGCATGATTGAGTCATGGATGGTGTAAATGGGCATTGGTTCTGACTCACATGCCCTCATTACTGTATTTTGTCATTTAATCATTACTATTTCTTGTCTTTTGGAGAAATAGTATATTAATGAATATAATATTCTGAAAACCTCTCGCCCCTCCACTATAAATACCACCCCCCACAACATCATTTCCTCACACATCTCGAGCCATATTACTACTCAAAATTATGATAAATTAACTTCCTAAGAACATTACCCTCTTCAAAAATCACTTTATCTCATAAAAAGATAAAAATCTCTCCCCTAAAAAGGATCTCAAAGATGATATATTCAAGAGGTAATTTCTCTCTCTATTTTCATTCAAATTACTTCTAAATTTCATTTCATTTCATATCTTATACTACACTTGTCTTATCCAAATGTCATGATAACTCATGTATTATTCATATACTCATATTCTATAATTTTAATTGAATATTACTCTTTATAATCCTCCCTCCGTCTCTTTGTTCATAAAAATGAAACGGTTGCCCGTGATGTGTTAATTTACCAACATCATGGCTAATGCACATCAATTTTCCTTAAAATATTTCGAGGATGTATATAAAACAATTAAGTCGTTGTAAAAATATTTTAATACGTATGTTTTAACCCCATTTATTTTCATGAAACAGCATTTATACATAATACTAAATGATAAAAAGAAACATGTTCATTGTGATCCACAAACTGCCCAAATTAACCTAAAATGATAATCATTAAATTTTAACTAATGATTCCTCAACATGGAATATAACATAATTAATTAATATATCATTAAAACTCATATAATATAATTTATAAAATGTAATATCAGTTCTGTATATTTATTTATGTTCTACATAAACTTTTATTGATGTGTACAAGTGAATTGTTCGTGGAAACTAAGAAAAAGAACACTTCAAAACAATACATTGAAACTTTATAACTCATCCAAAGGCACATAAAAGAACATAATAAAATAATAATAAATCATTTTCACGTATAAAAGGTTTTTTAATTGTTAGTTAATGAATCTTATGGCGTTATGTACGAAATTATCGTGAAAAAATCATTCGGACACAAGGTAAGGGGAATTTTCGAGCACAAATTTCTCTCTTTGGGTTTTCCCTATTTCACTCCATTTTCAAATGGTTATTCCTAAATAATAATTTATTCATTATTATATTCCATTTTCTGGGATATAAATTCTTTACACTAGAGTTTATTTCAATCTTAATGTTTTCCAAATGCTATCTTCTTCAAAAACACACCTTTTACATCTCACTAAAGGTTGATGGTCGTTGTATCAAGTATGTTATTCCCTCATTAATTTGAGAACCAAAAGTTTATGAATGTATTTTTATTGAACTGAAACCCATTAATTTACATGGTTTGCTTTATATTTAGTATTTTCATCTTTTCTCTATGTCATTTATGATAATATAAATGTTATGATGTGACGGGTGCACCCAGAATTATGTATCACAATAAAGATGTTATAATGTGATGGGCGCACCTGGAATTATATAGTGCTCCAATGAATTGGTTAATGTAAATAAGATCATGATTATAGTGTATTATGATTGAACATGATTCTAGCATTGTTCATAACTATGAGTGGTAGTTTACCACTAAGACATGATGTTTCATTTTTTATGAATTTCCACATTCCATGTATTTTCTTGATGTTTCCTCTCAAGATTATTGTATTATACCTATGTTATTTTGATAATGATTATTCACATCCCATGTTATATTGTTCCATTTTCATATTTATCCACTTACTGGGATTTTATCTCACCTCGTTTTGATGCATATCCTCATGTAAATACTTGTACTAAGGAGAATTAAAGGGCCAATAAGTATCTAGAGAAATGAAATGAAATTAATTTTTATATCTATGTTGTAAAAGTTATGTTTGGTCCTATTTTTTCCAAGAAACTAAACCTTTGGATCATCTTTGTGTAATGATTTTATGTTTTTTATCATTAAAATGATGTAAAATTAATTTAAGTAACATAGGGTCGTTATTGTTTGTATCAGAGGAATAGTTTCGATAATTTGGGAATTAGGATTATAGAATATTACTGAATACCCTAGTATGAGACTAAGTATATGTTAGCACACAAGAAGTTTTTATAAACATAGGGACCCCATAAGATATTTTCTTGCTAATTGAAATAATTTATAAATTATTTATTCATGACTTTTTAACTTAGGTTTTTTAACCTTTTGTACATTAGAAACTATTGGAACCAAGAGAACCCATGCCAATAACCCATGAAATTGAAAATGAAGCGACTGCCCGAATGACATACCCAATTCGTTAGTAGGTGGAGATCAAAAATTCATGGATATTCTTACCCAGTTGTCTCAGTTTATGAATATTAACCTGAATAATGTTGAACTTCATCCTTCACCAAAGAGGGAACAACTGGATGTCGAGTGATTTATGCGGAAATGACCATCAATGTCTAGTGGATCTTTAGATCCACTAGTTTTGGTAAAGTCGGTCAACCCGATGGAGAAGGAGTTTTCTATGATTCAATGTTCTAATATTGATATGGTGACTCTATCAATTTATCATATCTATGGAGAGGCCAACGAATGGTGGGATTTTATTAAGAACAACAAGTTGAGAGATGAAATTGAGGATATAGAGTGGGAAGTCATTAAGATATGGCTTTTAAGAAAGTATTTTTCTTGAACTCTTCATACAAATATGAATATAGAATTCAAAGAGATAATGGAAAATGATGGAGAATCTATCATAGTCTACGAATAAAATATAAGAAGGATTGAAGGTTAGGAATCAGGACATGTTATCAAAAAACTATAGCAAAATTGATAGATTCTTTAGTGGATTAAAACCACACCTTTGGAAGGATCTTGAAATTCGATATTTTGGGAGTTATGAAGAGGTTCTTCGATGTTCTATCATCATTGATATTGAGTTTGGATAATTGTCCCAAGGATATGGTAATGTGAAAAGAAAGATGGTGTTTCATGTTAGATGATCTAATGTAAATGCTGGAACGAAAACTCAACCACCCACATGTCAAAATGTGGGGAAATCGTTATGGGAATTGCCTCAAAGGGATGGGGAAATGCTTAAACTATGGTTGATAAGGCCACCAATCCCAAAACTGTTTAATGGAGATGATAAAGAAGCAGAATGTGGTGGAGGAAAAGAGAGAAAAACCCATGGTCCAATGCTACAACAGTATGGAGGAAGGGAACTATTAAAGCGAGCACACAAAACCTCAAGAACTCGAGGGTAAATAACATCGTTATCCAACAAATCCAATAGATCAAGGTTAGGAGTATGGGATAAATAATATATAATTATAGCAAGAAAATGATGTTGTACAAGGTAAACTTCATATTCCCTCAAGAATAGAATAAAGTCTTATATGATTCTAGTTCTATGAATTCCTCTATATCTCGCATGTTTTCTAGAACTGTTGAAATGATGCCCCAAAACCTTTAAGTATAAATATCTGTAAAAAACACAAAGTGGGGAAATTTTTGAAACCCAAGTTTTGAAATATTCTCTTATGGGCATATGCGGGAAGATTCTTTCAGTGAATCTCCTCAGGCATGCCTTAGTGAAATTTTACATTATAATGGTAATGGATTGGCTCTCATTATAAGAGAACATATCAACTATTGGGAAAAGAAAATATATTTTCATATTCCAAACATCCCACACTCCTCTAAAATGAATGAATTATCATGAATCTCCTTTGAAAAATAATTCAATGATGTGAGTGTTGATAACCTATGAAGAGGCATACATCGTTTAAATGGTTGAGTCAAAGGAAAGTATCATCCTAGTGGAAATTACCATCATGATGGAATATGGTGATGTATTTACCAAATAGTTACCTAGCCTTCCCCCAGATCATGAGGTAGAGTTCTCCATTTAACTCATAACCTGAGCTACTTCTATCTCAAAGTATCCCAATAGGATGGATCCTATTAAACTGGCGGAGTTAAAGAAGAAACATCAAGAGAATTTGGACAAAGGGATCATACACCCAGGCGCATCCCCATGGGAATCACCAGTGCGCTTTGTGAAGAGGAAGGATGGAACAATGCGGTTTTGTATCAATTTTCGTGAACTCAACAAGATCACCATAATAAAAAAGTGTCTTCTTCCGAGGATTTATGGATTGTTCGATCAGTTATGAGGAGATCAATAATTATCTAGGTGGATCTTTGTTCCAGATATCATCACCTAATGGTGAATTAGGAATATATTCTAAAGACTAACTTCATTATATGGTATCAGAACTATGAGTTTCTATTGATGCCCTTCAGGCTTACTAATTCTCCTATAATATTCATGAATTTTATGAATTCAGTTTTTATACAATCCCTCAACAAATATTTGGTAGTGTTTATTGATGACATTTTGATCTACTCCAAGATCAAGGAGGAGCATGATGATCATCTAAGACATGTGTTGGAAACATTGAGAAAGGATAAGTTATAAGACATGTTCAGAAAATATGAATTTTTGATGAAGTAATTCATGTTCATAGGACATATGATCATGAGTGTGTGAATATATTTGGACCCTTAAAAACAAAGGCAACTGATCAATGGCCCATTACCACTAGGCTCCTTGAAATCCGTTGTTTTCATGTATTAGATGGGAACTACCAACATTTTATGAGAAATTTCTCTAGACTGTGATGCCCACTAACAATGTTAACAAGGAAAGGTATGAAGTATGCATGTATAGAAGATTGTGAGGAAATATTCAAGAAGCTAAAGAAAAGGCTGATCACTCCACATATAGTAACATTACTAAAAAGTGGAAAACATTTTGGGATATACAGTGACACTTTTAAAAATGATTTGACTATGTACTAATGAAAAATTATAATTTGAGAGCCTAAACCTCATGGTAGTTGAATATCCATGGGAAGAACTACCTAATTAATGATTTGGAGTAAGCACCTATGAAGATTTCCTTGAAAATATAGCGGCACTACCTCTGTGGTGAGATGTGTGACATATATAATAATCACAATAGTCTGAATTATATATTCAAATAAAAGGAGATCGAAATTTTTTAAAGGTGATGGTTAGAGCTAATCAAAGTCTATTATTTCTCTATTCATTGTCATCCTGGAAAGGAGAACATGGCAGATAATGGTCAAGGTAGAAAAGAACATGTTACTCTATCCATGATGTGGATTGGGAAATACCATATCATTACTGATAAGAAAAGTATGTATTTGGAAATTATAATTGTAGGGAATACATTCTACCTTTACCAAATGACTTCCCAACCATCTATCTGATATACGATTAATGAGGCACAAAGGAATAATTCGTGGTTACAAAATATGATGAATGTAGTAAATGGAGGGAAGATGCAAGAGTTACTTATCAATGATGATGATGTAATTTGGTTTGGAACACATATTTTTGTGCCTTAATAACCTAGGATAATGAAGGATATATCGGAAAAATCACATAGAAAAATTTTCATTATCCATCCTAGTAGCACCAATATTTTCCGAGAGCTCTGATAACACATCTAGTGGGATAACAAGAAGAAGGAGAGTGAAGAAAATACATCATGTTTCTTATTATGTTAAAAAGTTAATGTATAGAAACAAAAGTCCAATGGTATGGTTCAACCATTTCTTATACCCATGTAGTAATTGGAGAATGTCAATATGGACTTTTTCACGGGTCGCCTGAAGACATCTAAAAATAATAATATGATATGGGTTGTACTGGACTGAATCTCCATGACTTCCCAATTTATTACTATTTGGGAATATCTATCTCTTTATCAACTTGAAAATATATATGTGATGTATGTGGTGAGACTGCATGAGGTTCCATTCTTGAATTTCCCTGATCGTGATCCAGGGTTCACATCTAAATTTTTGAGGAGTATCCAATATGATTTGTGTAATGAATTAAGTTTCAAACGATATATCACCCTCAAACTAATGGAAAATATGAAAGTACAATTCAAACACTTGAATATATGCTAATTTCATACTCTATAGAATTCAATGGTAGATGGAATCATCAAATCCCAATGGTTGAGTTCTCATACAAAATTAGCTCCCACACGAGTATTCAAATGGTTACATATGAATATTTATATGTAAAGTGATGTTGAACTCCAACCTATTGGGGTGATGCTGGAGAAAGAAAGCTACTTGGACCTAATCTTTCACAAGAGATGATAGAGATGGTTCATGTCATCCAACAACATATCAAGTCTTTTCAGTGTCGAAAAAATAGCTATACTAACAACCGTCAAAGGGACTTGGAGTATGACATTTGAGAGAATGTTTTCCTATGAATATCTCCATTTAAGAGAGTCATGTGGTTTGTAATTAAAGGGAAGTTAATCCCAAGGTAAATTGGGCCCTTTGAAATCCTACACCGCATATAAAGCTTTTCCTATCGATATTCACTTTCACCGAATATGGATAATGTTTTTGATGTGTTTCACATATCACTCTTGAAGAAGTATATACCAGATCCCTCACATGTACTGAACTCAAAGGTTGTACAACTGGAAGATGATGTCTTTTATTAGGTGACGTTAGTAATGATTCTTGACCAGAGATATAAGGTTCTACGCAATAAGAAAGCCCACCTTGTCAAAGTGTTGTGGAGTAACCATAAGAATGAATAAGTAACATGGGTACCAATAGATTTGATGAAAGATAAGTACCCTCACCTTTTTATCTCAAACGATATTTTGAGGGAGAAATTTCAAGGGGGGGGGGAGAATGAAATGACCCAAAGTTTTATCAATGGAATTATATTCTTATAAAATAACATTAGGAAATCCAATTACACTTCATGAATAAATTACCTATAAAATTATATGTTTCCTTTAAACATGATTATTCCACTTCTGTTATTAGAATTTCAAAAATCCGACATACACAATTGGGATCAGTAAGCTGTTTGGAGTCTGATAGGTGAAACATATTTTTTGGTGAATTGTAACATACCCTAATGAATAGTAATGTCACCCTTATGAATATTAATGTTACCATTGTGTATAGTAATATGACCCTTATATATATTAAATTGTACCAGTGAATAGTAACCCTACCAATGATAGTATGAATAAAATTTATCCATTCTATAAGTGAAAATATAATATAATTACATTATAGTGATCGTATTTTTGTATGTCATGTGTATTTAATGATAAATTTAATAATTTAAAATAAAATTTATTTTCAAAAAAATTATTCACAAACTATTGTTTACATTTCTTGTGATTATATGATAATTTTATGAGGCCTTAAATAAATTTTCAATGTCTTAGAAAATCCGTTTTTAATTTTAAATGTTTTTCAATAAAGTAAGATTTTAATTAAAAAATAAATTAATCATATTTATAAAATTAGTTTCATAAAATATAGTTTATTTTTGAATTCTATACGTCAAAAAATGTTTAGGGTGATTTTTTGGTATTTTTCTAAAATACATTATTTTTGGGTGAATAGTGAAATTTGATAACTTATAAATATGATAAATAAATAAATTTACTCATCATCATTGATTCATGGATGATTTAAATGGACATTGGTTCAAACTCACATAGCCTCGTTACATTATTTGGTCATGGAATTGTCACTATTTATAGTTTTGTCGAGAAATAATAAATTAATGACTATAATATTGAGAAAACCTCTCTCCCCTCCACTATAAATACCACACCACACATCTTCATTTACTCACACCCCTCAAGACTTGTTCCTACTCAATGTTGTGATAGAATATATTCCCATGATCTTCTCCAGTGTCTATAATCCCTTGGTCTCATAAAAATACCAAAACCTTTCACCTAAAGAGGCTCTAAATGAAGATATATTCAAGTGGTAATTTCTCTCTCTTTTCTTTCAAATTCTTTTCAAATTTCATTTATTTTCTACTCTTATCATCTAGATATCTTATCCAAATGTACTGATAACTCCATTAATATTGATATAATGGAATTACATTATGTTAATGAATGATTATTCATTATACCCCTCCCTCTTTCTCATTGTTTATAAAAATTAAATCATTGCATGTGATGTGTTAATTGACCAACATCACCATCAATGCACTTCCATTTTCCTTCAACGCCTTAAAGGATATTAATAAAAAAATGGTTGAAAAAATAATTTAATTTTTATTTTTTAACCCCATTTATGTTTGGGAAATATCTCTGATACATAATCATAAATTATAAAACAAAACATGTTTGTTCTGATCCAAAACCCACCCAAATTAACCTAAAATGATCATCGTTAAATTTTAAATAATGATTCACCAACATGTTATATATCATAATTCATTAAAAGATCATTTAAACTCATATGAGATCATTAATATCATGTTATATCATTTATGGATGTTTATCCACTTTCAACATGAACTTCCATTCATGTGTACAAGTGAACCATTCATGAAAATTAAGAAAAATAACACTCCCGAATATGAATTTAAACTCTATAACTCATCCAATGGCCCATAAAAGAACATAATAAAAGTAAAAATAATCAATATAATGTATAAAGGGTTCATTAATTGTTAATTAATGAATCTAATGTCATTATATAAGAAATTAATTTGAATAATGTTTCCTGACACAAGGAAAAGGGAATTCTTGAACCCAACTTTCTTTCTTCGGGTTTTCCCCTTTTCACTCTATTTTTAGTATGTTAATTCCATAAAAATAATTTAATCATCGTTATCTTACCTATTACATGATATACATTCTTTACACTAGTGTTTATGAGAAACTCAATGTATTCCAAAAGAAATATTCTTTAAAAACACACCTTTAACATCACACTAAAGGTTGATGGTTCTTGTATCATGTATGTTATCCCCTCTTTAATTTGGGAACCAAAATTTTATTAATGTATGATTTCTGAAGTAAAACTCATTCATTTACATTTTTTTCTGTTAAATATTGATATAGTTTCTATGTGGCAGGCATGATATTGTAAATGTTATGATGTGACGAGTGTGCCCGAAATTATGTTGCGCAATGAAAATTATATAATGTGATGGGTGAACCTAGAATTATATAGATCTCTAATACATTAGTAATGTGAATAACCACATGAGTAATGTGATGTATGCATGCATAGGATGCTAGATTTGTGATGGTGGTGGCTTCTGAGCCAGTCCCTCCTCCCCCGTCGGGGGAGGGACTTCCGATGTCCTTCACGGGAGCACCTTCTTCATTCTCACCTTTCTCAAACCCCGACTCTCTTCCCTATTTTCACTAGGTTTCACTTTTCCCTAATGTACAGGATTTTCTTAATAGATTTTTGAACCTTTCTATTTAGACATCTGAGTTCAACAAGGATTCGGGCCTTCTAAATCTTTCCCTGACTGCGCATTTCAAGTAGAGGCGTCCTTCCGTGGATTCATTTGATAGATGTATCATTGGGTCCTGGGGATTACAAGATAGAGCAGCGATGGGTTTTATTTACTCTAGACACATTAAGATACAATTCGTATCAGAGGAGGATCTGGTGAATGCTTGGTCCAGTGCTCCGCGTAGCTAAAATGGCTTTCAGTTCTACCTCTTCTGATGGTCATATGATTTCCACATGAATCAATAATTTTCTACAGACGTGATATGGGTTAGTTTTCCAGAACATCCCTTGCCGTTTCAAAATCCCACAAATTTTAGAATGTTAGGAAACCTTCTCGGTAGAATTCTGTGGGCCGATTTTAGAACCAAAGCTCTCTATCACCCAGTGTATCCCCAAATATGTGTGGAAATTTATTTCTCCAAAATTCCTCCCAAGTTCGTGTGGATTACAGTGGAGTAAGAGTTCCGTAACAAGAAACCGGTGGTCTATGAGTCATGGTTCGACTTCTAATCTCTTTGTAAAAAACTGGGACACCCTGTGGATGCTTTCAGATATGGGAGGAAGGAATCCCATCCTTAAAAGGATGCGATTTTAGTGGCCATCATCAAGGGGTTGGGTTGTGGTGAGGGTGTGTCAGTACCGAGTCAATTACAGGCCCCAATTGGTGTTAAAGAGGTGCAAAGTGTGTCACAGGGGGGCAACCCATTGGTGGCGGAGGTACTCCAACGCTTGCACAAGGACCTGAGTCCTAAGGTTTCTATATTTGATACTTATAAGAAGGAGGGTTCCGATGGGATTCTTGTAGGGAGTGAAGAAGGGGTTGTGCTATGATACAGTGGAAATTTTCTGTATGTTGTGATAGTGATGGAAAGAGTTGAAGGATCTAGGACCCCCTTGACTTCTTCTTATGCAAAGGTAGTGCGTGCAGGAAGTGGTTCTAATGAAAGAGGTAAATCTCATATGATGGGAAGAGAGGGAGAGTTATTAGGTGGCTAGGGACAGGAGCAGGACAAAGGGGCTGGTCTACCGATAGATTCTAGACAAAGGATGGAGGTTCCAGCTATAAATAGGGGTAACCGCTTTGAAGGGCTGGTGAATGATAATACGGTTTAGGACATAGATGTAACTCAGACTGATGAGTAGGCAGCATCCAGTGATGAGTCTGTTGAGTTCTCATCAGGTGATATTGTTGATGACCTTCATGATAGAGGTCCTCCCAGCCCAAGGAGGAGCAAAAAATGAAGGGGAAAGGGTGAAAATACTATTCAAACATACCTCTTCAAATGAAAACAAGATCTATCAAACAGTCGAAGAACAGGATGATTGCAGGTGACTTCAAAACCTCTGGTGGCCATGTTGAGTTCATGGATCATGGTGCTACATCCCATCAGCAACGGGAGTCAGGTGCGGCCCATGAGCAATCCTTTGAGCTGATTTTACATTCGGATAAAGAGATTGTGGAATGTATTTTGGTGATTAATGCCTCTGATGAAAAAGATAACAAGATAATGGGAAGGTTGCTTAAAGTAGAAACCAATGAAGATTAGAGTGTATGGATTGAAATGCAAGACCTTATATTGATAAGGGGATACAATGAAGGTAAGATTAATCAAGAGGAGTACATGAAAACCTGGGACAAGATGGAGTCTCATTTTGAAGGCTTATTAGAGGATGTTCCATACACACATGTATCTTCTATCACGTGGAAACTTTTTAAGGATAATGCATCTAGAAGGCTAAATTTCATTCAATGGTTCTGTAATTTCTCATGATGCTTAAACTGGGGGGTTTTTCAATTTTACCTTAAAAGTGTTTTTGAAAATAAAAAAGTAACTTTGGAGAGAGTAATTTCCACATTCCAAGTCTTTTATTAATGATTCCTCTCTTGATTATGATCATATTAATATTTTATTATGATAATTACTATGATCATCCCATTTTATATTGTTTTATGTTCTTATTTGTGCTTTTACCTAGATTTTATCTCACCCTTTTTTGACGTATATCCCTAGTTGACTTATTGTACTAAGATGAATTCAAGGGCCTATAAAAAGCTAGAGAAGAAAGAATTAAATAAATGTTTATCTTTATATTGTAAAAGTTATGTTTGGTCCGAGTTTTCCCAAGATATGAAACCTTGGTATCCTTTTTTTGAATTTATTTTATGTTGTTTATCATTAAAATAATGTAATGTTTATGTAATTAATGCAGTGTCTCTATAAAAGGAGGTTCTCTAATTTGAGGCAAATATATAATGTCCATTGATTCCTATATCCTCATTATGTGCCTTTTAGTAATAATTACCTTCAAAGATAGAACTATATAAGGAAACTAAAGAGGGGATGTCACTTAACTATACCCATTTCATCCTAAATTTTTCAATTTAAAATATACATTAATCACCCTAATCTTAATTTTACGCATTTATCTTAATTGATTATAATGATGGATGATGAGGAAAACAATATTCAATTATTCAATTTTAAATAAAAACTTAAATATCCATAAATAAAAATAATTATATGTTAAATTGAAATGGTTTTCTATAAAAAAAAAATGGAAATAAATTAGGGGGACTTATTTACATAAAATAAATTTCATTCATATTTTATTGATCACTATTAACAATTTGATATACCTTATTATAACACTGATAATTCAATCACCCTTATAAATGCCCATGGAAAATATGAAGAGGCCCTAGAAGAGTAAAATGAGGAACCATTATGGTTTCTTATTGAGATTGAAGTAGTTAATGTCATTAAAGATTAATTCCATGATGAATAACTCATTCATGATAAACCAGATAACAATCCATTCATAATATTTATTTTCACAAACCTAATGGGTTTTCCAAGGATGTGATTTTTTGAATATAATCAGGATGAAATTTTTTTGATGATCTATTTAATTATTCCATAGAATAATTGGAAAAATATACAAAAATTGAAGTGGATAAGTATAAAGGAACTAAAGAGGAGATAATTTTACGTCTAAATGTTGTAGGAAAATAATAAATTGTGTATCATTCCTATGAAGATCCTCCACAAGTAAACTGGGAAGAGTATATGAAGGGATTTAAATTATAGGTGGAGTTCACAGTGGGCTATTCTGATGAAAAAATTTCAATTTGTTATATATGAGGTGGACGAATTTTATTTTTAAGTTCACTTGTTTTAAAATTATTTTTTTTGAACTAATTACTTTCTATCCCTTGGGTGAACATGTACCAACACCATTTTTGGATAATCCCCTATAATAGGAATCTGCAAGAGAAGTGGTTGTGGTGTACCCTTGATCCAACTTTCCAACTACACATTACAAATTACATAACACTAATCAAGGGATCAAAAAACAAACTATAAAAGGGAAACACTATATATAAGTGAACCTAAAAATATAATGAAGCAATACAATGTTTCAATTTTAATAACAGAAACCAAAACTTCCAAATTATAGGGGATAATGAATGGACTTTCAATTACTATAAAACCTAAATACAACCCATCTTATGAGGGAATCACTAAAATTATTTACCCTTTCGATTTATTCTGTCATTTTATTTTTCTTTTATAAATTTCTCATGTTCAATTCTGTTTTAAAATAAGTTTCCCAAATTGGATATCACCTAGGATTCTATCTCAAACTGTCTATGAAACATATAGGGGATATATTATTTCAAAACTGCTCGAACAATAAAATAATAAAAAAATATTTTATACCTTTTACATTTTTTTCTTTATAATTGTTTTTTTCATTTTTTTGAGATTTTAACTGAGAAGTGTTGGATATGTGTGGGGGATATTTTCAAATTATTTATGATATTTTAATTCTATTATATAGATCTATTTTTATAATATGTAAATAATTAATACATTCTATTTTCATTTCTATTTTTTACTTTTAATGTGTGTTTCGAGTTGGAAAATTGGGAAATAATTTCTATAAAATATAGTGGATGAATTCTTACAAGTATTATAATTTCATGATTTTTGAAATTGATGAAATTACCTAAATGATGAATAAATTTAATCACTATTTTTATTGAAATTAAATTACAGAATTATAAAAATGTTTGTAATTGAATTGGTTAAATTAGAATTGAAATTATAATTAGGAATCAATACTTCTAAACTAGAACCTATGTAACATGGACTTTGGGGAAAATAACACCTCATAGATCCACCATAAAATATACTCATATAATTCCTATTAAAGTAATGTAAAATGTTAAATTGGGATCCCATAATGAATTTATGAGAAGATTATACACTTGGTGTTTGAGTAATACATAATTTTTTATACTCTATATGTTTCTTTTCAGAAAACATTACTGGGAAAAATTCATTAATTACCTAATTATAAAGAGAGAATTGATTTAAGTGATCTCAATATTGAACCCAAATGAAAAGGGGAGATTGACTTATAAGAAATTAATTTATGTTGTATCAATGAATTTAGGATTAGAGCGCAGATATAAGTAACTTAAGCGATATGTATAATTTAAATTACCCCTTATTAAAGTTTTAATTCCACAAAAATATAATTTTTACCACTCTTAGTGTTGGGGTATTGACATGGATTAAATTGAGTAAGTCTATCAAATTCACATAAGAGACAAGACTTTTTCAAAAATTGATTACCCTTCACATTTCCTCTTTTCGGGTATGTGTGTTTGAAACTTGGTTGTTAAATATTTTTAATCGGTTAAATTATTTATATTTCCCATTAATGTAATAGTGTATGTGTAGGGGATTAATTCTTGCCTGTAATTTTATATTTTCATCTATTGATCAATGATAATTAACCCCTAATTGTTCTAAAAATTTGGTAATTATTTAATTTATGTTACATTTTTAAATCAATATTTAATTTAATTATTTAATTAAATATTGAATTTTAAGTTATATTCATGTTTTATTCAATCTACAAGTTATACATTGATTTTTTTGGATTTAATGGCTACAAAGATTTAATTGTGAGAATGTATTTTGTAGTTCATTTGGATTATATATAGAAAAATCGTACATTCATTTTTTATTTTAATTTATGTTTAGGTTGAGGATGAAAATTATAAAATGAAAAGAAATGTACGTATTAGTTCTAAATATATATAAAACTTATTAATTGACATATGTAAGTGTCATCAGTGGGATGAATATTTCTCACAGAAGCCAATGTATGAGTCATCTGTGTATGAGTCATCTATGTTAGATGCCTCTGTGTAAAGGTCAAAATGAACCTACATAAGGGTAACTAGTGCTGATGACTATGTAAGTGTATAATCCATCCATGTAAAGGTAAACTCTATGAGTGACCCTGAAAAATATGTACCCCTGTAAATTCTAAAAGATACGTAAAGTTAATCAAGGAGCTATGTATATTTACCGAGCTCCTCCCTGATGACATGCCAATGTCATCACCAGGATACGTAAAGTCCACCAAAGCTACATAAGGGACCTTACAATCATTACCGTGTTTATGTGAGGGTATATTTATTATCCAACTTACTAGAAATTGGTCATTCATTAATTCTATATTCCCACACCATATGTGACATCCATTCTTGTTGTAGGTGCTAATAAGGGAAATTTTATGTGTGATAGAGTCATCATATTTATTATTAGACCATTTTTGAAACCTCTAAACAAGGTGAACAATGGGGATAAAAATATTAAATTCTTGAAATTGAATAATTCATCAAAAATCCATTTCCACTAGTTCAACCTAATTATATATATCAGAAAAACAAACAACATGGTGATCATCAAGTTAAATAAAGATCAATGTATTGTGTATATAATGATAATAAATCTAGAATATTCTATTTGACAAGATTCGTAATCATGATCCATGATGTTATTGATGTGTATCTAATCCAAGGAAAAAATGTTTGAATCTCTCTACACTGAACTACAGAGAAGTAGGAGCAAGATTACTTCTCTAAAACAATTAAATATTCCCCTCATACCAACTTGTTAGGAATACCGTATTCGAACTATCTAGGATCACTACACTAAATTTGATTCCATTATTTATTTATCAGTAGTGATAGAAATTCATGCTACCATGGCCTACATAAAGAGTAATTATCTCAACCCACTATTTAATTTCAATGAATGTATATATCCACTTATCCCATTATTATTTTTATGAGATTCTAGGTTCAAAGTTAAAAAATATATGATCAACACTATTATTTTTCATTTATCATTGTTTCATCTTTTTATTTGTTATTCAAATAATCCATTCATATTATTCTATCATTTCTCATATGATGGAGGGGCGTGATGACTAATCGAGGAGTGACACATGGATTGTTATCAATATGGGTAGGTAGAGTAGTTTATTAGTGATATTTATTTACACTATTGATCTATAAATAGAAGACAAAGAGTTAGTAGGATACAGTCTATTTTTTTATTGATATTATATAGAGGAGTGAGTTTATTTAATATATATTGTGATAAATTTTATAGGTGAAATATATAAGGGAAAACCTTGTGCTCTATTAATCTATTTCATATTTTTCACATTAATTTCTGTCCACGAACATGGTATTTTATATTTATTATTTAATTAAATCATGATTAAGTAAAATAGTTTTAGGATATGTGAAGATAATTAATGTAACAACCCAACATACCAGGGTATGCCTAGCTAGTGGAATGTCGAGTTGTCACAACCCCATGCTCAACTCTAATTGGACAGGGGTTTGAGACAATCATTGAGCAGGAATAAATGAAATTGTATGACTTTTCCAAATGTACTTGTATACACAAACCCATCCTTTTCCATGAAATAGTGAAGAATAATAATAAAAATATTGTAACATTTAGAGTAAACCATGCATTTAGTAACCTCTAAGGAATACAACATATTATGAAATAATAAAACCAAATTTTATTGGGGAAAACATGACCAACTAGAAATAAAGTCCAAACCTAACAACAACTGGAATAATAAAGTTTAAGAGAGCCTAACTCTTCATCTCCATGCCCTGACCTCCATACGTGGTCATCACATCCAAGTATCTGTAAACATCACCATAATCATTTTTGATCTATTTTTCCTCTTCATAAGACACAAAATGTGTATGAAAATCCTATTCAGAGGTGAGTATATAAATTCCTAGCAAGATTCCCCAAAAAACAAAGACCGAGCGATAAAGAGATAAAAAAATATTCATCTCAAACTAATTAAGTCAATCAAATTAGAAACTGATATAAAAACCATATAAATCTATATATTCTCAACATGAAGCCTAAATGATGATAGAAAGGGTATCTTTATATTCACATCCTAGCAAGGAATGATGAGTTATCCTATATCTCCAATGTTCCATCTTTGATGCCCACCATGAAGTGAAAATGTACAAGAAAACTATATGGATGGTCTGCACCTTACCATTATGTGACAATATTAAGGGGTTAAAATTTATTATTGAGGAACTATTCTATAGTATGATATGGGGGTTCCACTCAATTTTGATAGTTATAGAACCCATTCCATAGAATTATAGTGAGGTTCCACTTAATAGGTACAGAAACCACTACATAGTGTGTTAGGAGGGGGTAAACTAAGTGGGTAGTTGGAAAATGTCATAGTGCATCAGGGGTGCCACTTTGCAGGTAGAGGCCTCACTCCCTTGTACATTGTGAAGTTTGACTCAATAGTTAGACTACCCATTCTCTATTGTATCATAAAGTTTCCAATACTCACATAGAGGACCCATTCATTAGTGCATCAATGGGGTTCCACTCAAAAAGTGGAGGACCCACACCCTAGTATGTGAATGGGTTCAACTCAGTATATAGAGGTCTCATTACCCTGTCAATTATGGTGTTCCAATCAGTATTTACTGGACTTATGCCCTACTATATCAGTGGCTTCCACTGAGTAGGTAGAGGAACCATTCTCTAGTGAATGATGGGGTTCAACATAATATATAGAGGACTCATTCTCTAGTGTGGAAATGGGGTTCCACATAGTAGGTATAATAATTTGGGGGAGCCATTCCCTTCTGTGAAAGGGGCATACCAAACTCTTCATATCTCAAATGATCATTTATGGTCACCATCATAGTCAAGCATGACTAGAAGAAGCGTCATACTCATAACATTCCATGTCATATACCAAAATAATTTATAAATTATACCATCATGCTCTACATGGATAGTATTTCATGATAGTATTCTTGTGGGCCAAGATCCATGTCTAGAGGAAGGTGATACAGAAGGTTGAATATCTACATAAGGGTAAAAAACGTTTATGTCGTCCAAATGGAGTGTGGGACCACCTCACTACCTGTTCATGTTCTCTTATAGACAAATATAGGTGGTAATGACAATGTATATGTTGTGTAAAAATAGTACATGGTTTGTATAGCCACCCGAGGTCCCCACTATATCGGGGTTCCAACCCATTGTTATCTACTCTTTCAATACATAGTTTGTCCTCCCACATAAAGTCCTAGGTATGTGATAGCTAGCACATACCATGGACATGTTGGGAGGGTCACATGTTCTGTGGACCTATACACATGGAATTTTATCCTTACCTTCACTGAAATACAATTACCACATCCATGGGTCTATATGGCGGCTGTTCTTGGACAATACGTCGTGTATTCAATTTTTATGCAAACAATAAATTTTCTCTATTTTTATTTCATGATCTAGACTATACTATATGATTTATAATCATTGAAAACTATAAATATACAAAAATAAAAGGTAAAAACATCTACCATTGATTTCCCAGACTCTGATGGCCAAAAATAAGAATCTGACCACCCGCACAATGCCCGTCATATCGTCCAATGCATCTCTAATTGCTTTTTATCACCATTTTGGATCTCAAATCCATAAAGGCCCAACCCAAATCCCACAACCTATCCTGATCCATCTAAAAAGTATCATAACAATTGTCAATATATAATCCACCATGAATTTTATGGTGTGATTACAGTTGATTGCACCTTGATAATGTCAAATTGAAACTCCATGGGCCAATGATGAAGATCGTGAAAAATTGTGGGAAGAAATGAACATGAACAAATTAAATACCTAATTGAAAAATAATTATTGTCCTTGGATATCATAATAGGTATATTAGTGGTGATACCAAAATAATTTAAATAATAATTTAATTTGAAAAATATAATTATTGAAATGATATCATAAAATGAAAAAATAACACAGATCAAAAGATGTTGATTAAATACCGATGATTAGTATTTTAAAAAAATTGGGGAAATAAAAAATTTATGAGACCATCCAAAATTTGTATTGGTCATTGGTGAAGAAAGAATTCACTATTTATAATGAAGACCCATTGCATTTGATGCCTCTTGACCTACCTCGATTCGATCACCATTTGTCATCTGATGATGATCCTCCATTGAAGAATGATCTCCTCATATACTATGATATATCAAAAGATATGCCTCTCACCCAAGAAAATAATCATAATTATGTAATTAGAAAGGTTTATTTAGGTTATTATTATTAAATAAATTAAATAAATAAATTATTTAAATCACTTTATTCGCCTTTCAATATATACCTCAACCAAATGTCTAGTGATAACTACCTTTACTTTCTCCTAGGGTAAGGCCCGAGTTAGGGATTCAACCATGGTGTTAGATTTAAAATATGAAGCTCCACTAAGGAGATATATCATTATTTATCAAATAATTTATTTTGGGTATTAATATATTTATCATTTTATAATATCATTTATAGGATCAATGGGACTTTAAATCTGTTGTGGTATCCTCAATTGTATCTAAAAAATTTCCTAGGAATATTCCAAAGTCTGACAAAGAAATACAATATTTGATACACTCTCCCCACCTTCAATTATTTTCATCTCGATAAGTGAAATCCTATGCATAAGGGAGGAAAAATACACTCTCAACTGGTTCTCCCACACCAGTGAGATCTCAAAAATATTCTTATGATGTCTGTCAACACAAACCTAGTGGAACCACATGTTTATGATGGGTCTTCCTATGCTCGCTCAAAAAAAAGGGTACATCAAAAGGTATCTCCATACCTAATGACCTTCTCATCTAGGTTGAAAATGTGTAGAGATTCATGGAAACATCTCCTCTTACGTGACTAGTGGAAAATCACAATGATCTTAGTCTAGCTTCAGTCATGGTGTTTAGTGGAATGAAACCTCACAAACGAATTCAGTAAATGGATACATTTCCTATGAACCCTAATAATTCCCTATTTTCTTTCTGAATCTCCATAACATTAGAGGAGGTTATAAATCCTATAAAAAAATATCTCATCAACAAACTCAATGTCCATAATTTTTTGTCCACATAGGACACTTGAAATTTCTGAGAAGTCCTCATCCACCTCTGGGTGGAATGCACCCCAACATCCACTACTAGCACAAAACTTATGCCTTTAACATTCTACAACTGGATATGGCTAATATAGAAGTGTCATATATGTCCTTTTATTCATGGTATCAAATTTTAATACACAAATGGTTGATTGATAACTTCACCAAACCAACTTGAAAACACTATCGATTATTTTGATAAGCCGATCTGTCCGATTTATATGGACATCGATATAATATAAAACATAATTTTCTAGCATATCTAGATCTCCAAGATTCCTAAATCCTATGCATAATAATGGTGTGATGTGAATATCATGGCCTAAAATGATCATCGAATGAATTCCATGAATCAAAATAACATGATGCACATAGTAGTGTCCCAAACCATCCACTAAGATATGTTCTCGAATGGGGGGAAACTAGGTTGTCCTAGTGAGTTAGTATATGGTCACTCAAGTAGCATCATGGCCTCTCATCAATCATGGAAGCCACAATACTAGAACCAAAAGAAACAGTCTGATTTCTAATTCCACATGAGACATTAGTATCTACCTGTGGGTTGCTGAGACACTAAGAGTTACACTCAGCAACAATATTAAACATATATTTCCTCCCCAACCATTACCAACAGATCTTGGTACAATAACCCCTCTAAAAGATGTACTACTAAAGGAAATAAACCTCTCAATAGCTTTTTCTCAAATCAGTATCAATGCCACTAATCATCCTTTAAAATGATGTTATAATCCCTAACTTCAGGGAATCCATTAGAAACATATCCCCTGAATTTTTTGTCATGAAAGACCACCCAATCAATATCCCCAGACTATATCACCCTAAATCATAGAAGAACTGGAGGGGTAACAACCAATACCTTAAGGTATGATGCATTATCCTCACCTTCATGGGTAAACAGTAAAGAGGACAACTACTTCTCCACCTCCCTCTATAACAATATATGGGAAAACTCTTTATGAGCATCTACATCCATGATTAGGAACTATGGTGGCCCCTAGGCAAACTCCACCTCAACCACCATTGTGTCCACTATCACTACCATGTTTAAGAGAACATATCCAGAAAAGTGTACCTATGAATCTATAATGAACTCAATGAGATCTAACATATAATTAGTACTCTCAAATATTACATAGAACTATCCACCACATTCTAACATGCTCAAACTAGGACACTAAGGACACTAGGGTACCATCTAAGAAAACTACCATTATCTGATCCAAGAAGGGTTATGGATCTGGATCATAAGTCACACAAACACTTTTGGGGATTTCAACATTACGTAAGGTATCACTATGAACATAAAGAAATTATAGATTCTTTGGAAAAGCCACCATATGTGCCTCATATCTCAATCAAGGTGCTGGTGATAACCTATCATGGGGTCATACTCTGAGAGACACCATGGTCATATCTAATGGGAGAAGGATACATCATTAAATTTGGGTGGATACTCCTCCCTAATAGTCACCTAGTTTGGGTGACGTCAATACACAAATAACATCAATCCTTCATCCAAAAACAAGGTGAACAATAATTGGTTTTCCAAGAAAACAATCTGGGTATTATGAAGAAATAAAAATGTAAACCTTCCAACTACACTGCCATCTCTCCCAGATCCACATTTCCATCCAATATGTTGATTCAAATATCAGGCCATCCATGGTGTAGGTAAAATATTAGTTCTAACTCACAGACAGATGGTAAACCCGACACATCCTTAGAGAATACATCCTCATTCAAGAGAAAATATATAGGAAACTGAGAGAGGATAAAATTTACTACTCTATCTTTAAAACAAGAAACTATTAAAAAAAATAGGTTGTGTCCTCCTATAAATGAACTCATCCAACACTACCAATGGATCAACCATTAAAAAAGGAGGAAAATTCCATCCCTACAAACTAGAATCACTCATACATCACTAGAAGCATTAAAATGAGCATGGATAGTTGAAAACCATATCATACTTATGAAAATATCATATTAACACACTACCACTATGAAAATAGTTTGTTTGAGAATATTTCTCTTCTCATAGACTCAAATCACGCTATCAAATGTAATGTGTGGTCATGAATCCACTCTACATGATCCCCTAGCATTGGATCCCTGAAAATAGTTCTACACTAAAATTTACAGGTCTTGAGGATGGGTTATTTATAGGTAAATGTGGCTTAATAATCGTTGTTAAAAATAAGGATGAAGAAGTGGAGATGAATATTGTACCTCTAACCGCACTCAAATACACTGGGCCATAAGATCCTTTTTTTTGAAGCTATCAATTTCATTTCCCACAAGCTCACCACAGCCAAGGCTCGCTCAGACACCATATCACATAAAAACAACCATGGACATATAATTTTAAGGTAATCATACACTACAACATGACAATATCAACTAGTTGGAATTGAATCATCATCACAGTTTTGAATCACATCATAAGAACGTGTATCAGTAATCAAATTTAGACTCTTTGTTTCATGTTTAAATCCACATAAATATCACCAAATTTTCTCTACTGACACCTTGTATCTCCCAAGGGATATATTTTTTCACCCACCACCATCTAGAGGGTCATATCTAAGAGGAAAATTCACACAATAGGTTTTTTCCAAACCTCTGCTATGTGAGAAGGGAGGTTTGGATCACCATGTAACATGGGTGATATCTATATCTAAAACTAATAATTCACACTCATCACAGGTGTGACATATATTGGTTATTAAACATCCAAATTCTACTACACTGAGAAGACTAGTTTCTATTGTAACCATCTGATTGGTTTGGGTCCACACAAGTTAGAATAAATGAACCACAGTATCGAGCCATACATTATCTCCAAAGGGTATGTCTCACTAAATAACATAAGTGGTCCTTATCTCTATAACTCATGTGACACACTATGCATGTTCATACCATATCCATGTACCACTATAGTTATTGACTACTCAACACATGTATAATCATATCTTACATCCACTAAATTCTTCATGCACTAATTAATAATAGGATTCACTGCATGGTGATCTCCTAGAGAATAAACCACATTGGTGGTTCCATAAATTTATCCCTCATTATTCGACATATCATATTAAAAAGATTGTATTCAAATCCTAGATGTCTATCATTATAGAGACACATAAAAATTTATATAAATGTACCACAATTAAATATCATAACTTTGTAGATGACCCAAAAAGGAAATTTAAATGACTTAATAATATGTGATGTGTGTACCATTTTTTCCTTCCGATTGATGCCTCAATATGCCAAGTTGAAAAATAAATGGTCAGAGTCTTGGTGTATGGATATGTATGACACCGAACTAAAACTGGATTCCCTATCCGGAAATCCACACTAAGAAACTATTACACTATTACCTTATGTCCCAACCAATACTCATAAGGGGACAAATCCAAAAACCATCTAAAAGAAATAACTCTTCATATACCACTCTATCATGACAAGACAAACTACGACATTCCTGGACAGTAGACGGTTGATCCATCGTAATTCCAATCTCACCTCCAATAATTCTAGAGATGAAACAAAGCAATAAGATGGCATAAATTTAATGGTATTCCTTTTCATAATGAAAATTCATGCATTTACCCAATCATATCCATGAAAAAGAGTACAATAATAATAAAAATATAGAAACATCTAGATTAAACAATGAAAGTAGTAACCTCTAGGGAAGACATTAGAGTGTGATAAAATAAAAACAACATGTAAAAAAATACATTCCCAACTATAAATAAAGTCCTAATATATAAAAAATTAGGATAAAAAATCTGAGATATCCCTTCTCCAAATCCTAAATTCCCAACTACTATATGCGGTCAATGCACCCATATATCCCTAACATATTCCAATGTCATGGATGATCTATTCGTTAACTACATAAGACAAAAAAGGGAAAATCTAAGGTAAGGGTGACTATATACATACCATGTGAGACACAATGGAAACCAGATAGGTAGAAATATAGAGATACAACAAAGGATTTTAACTCAACCCATTGAAGGAATGTTAATTTTAAATTGAGAAGACAAACATAAATATCTAGATATTCTAAAAAAGAAACCAAAATTAAGAGAGAGAGGGGATATACATCATCAAATCCAATCTATGATTGATGGGTTAGCCTATAGTTCTAAATTTTCATCTCTGATATCTAGCATGAAGCCCATAAGTTTCAGAAAAATATTTGAGGTCCCACACCTTGTCGTTGTGCCGCACAGTCAAGTGGTGTGGGGGAAATCTCTAATAAAGGACCTTCATCCTATTATTATAGGGGTGGGAAACTCAATGATCAATACACAAAAATCAGTGTTCAGTGTCAGTTTATTAAACCATCACTAAATCATTATTTTTTTTCAAAAACCCAAAAATTCTCCCCCAAACCCCCACTCCCCTGACCCTGTGGCCCCCTAACCCCCCAAATTCGTACCCTCATCGTGCCTCACCACCAGTCCTGAGAATCACCTCCCCTCGCTGCGCCTTGTCACCTGTCCTGAGACTTGCTGCTAGTCCCAAGACGCACTGCCCCTCTCTCTCTTTGATCATACCTTTTGTGCCTTCTAACCTCTTCGATCATCCAAATACATATACCCATTAACCAAGGTATCTTCCTATGATTTTTTTCTCTATATGTTTCAATTTTTATTTGGATGTTCATTCATGTGAACCCCTCTATTTGTTTCAATGTAAATATATATTTACATCAAAAAAATCTTAATAATTATAAAATATAATGTATTAAAATTTTTGAAAATTTAAATTTGGTATTGTGCATTCTGAAATATCATTTATATGTTTAGGTGATTGATGCATTTTTTGTGCTTCATATGGTCCCTATAGGGATTTCACCATTAGTGGTGGTAATTGGGCTTCAGTTAGAGTGTGTTGTTCAGTGATAAAATGTTTGGATGGAATGATATGTGATGTTGGATGATGTGTGATATAGTTCTATGATGATCATGGTTATGGTGATGATGTGTGATTCAAGAGCATGGAGTTGGTATGTGAATTATGTATGGGGTTTTGAATAGTATTGTTTGTTAACTAGTACATATTGATTGATTGAAAAGACTCATTCTCAAATTAAACGAACAAAACATGTATTAGGCTTATTTGGCATGGAAATAAATGGTTGATAGAAAAAACTATATTGTTCATGTTATAGGTGCATTGTGTTTTCCTATGGACCATTTTTATTTTTTATATGGATAAGGTATAATAATATATTTTTATTATATAAAACTTGTAAAATAATTTAATATAGGTAATGTTTTTTATAGGAATCATGTCTATGGTTATGATATAGAGAATGTTTAGTGGGATAATATTGGAAAACCATTGTTTCTCTATCATTAATTTATTTTCTTCTGATTACCATACGTTTCCTTATTTTAAATTTCACATGTATAATATTGATTTGGTTATGAATATCATATGAATCATTTTGGAATTATATTATAGGTTTCATCTTGAAACATGTCTACTAGAATCCATCTTGGGTCATCAGGTGCTGACCTGGTTACACCAATACTTAACCTCACATGTTTCGATAAATTCTAATGAAACATCAATTATAGCCACAAGTCATTAGAGTTCCATAAGATAATGGAAATTAAATATCTAGTACTAACCATAATAAAAATAATAATGGAAGGTCCTCAAAATATTCAGTGCTAATCATATAGAAAATCCATCACATATAAAATTATATTTAATGATAGAATCTCAATATCTGATCACTCTCACAAGTTGAATCATTCCCTATGGGTAGGGTCCTAGGGAAACATCTTGTATCCACCATCCAACCTCATAAGTAGTTTGAGGAGGGTATCTCAATTTACAACCACCCATACATGCCAAACCATATTAGTATAAGGTAACTCCCTTGTCTAGTTACATATAGAGAGAGAATTATTAGAAGTGGTGTGAGGAGAGAATCATAATATTTTACCTACCATATATGCTAAACCACACTAACATGTGGTATATACCATAGTTAAACACATATATATAACTCAAGAAAACCTGAGAACATAGGAGATGTAACTATACACTATGATTCTTATGTATCCAATCCTTAACCTCATCTCGAACAAAAACATATATTATGTAGCATCCATAATGATCTCATGCTCTTATGCTGCACTTACATCACAACATGACCCCATGATCATACCACTCATTATGCCAGTATTGTGTTCTTCACTTCCCCGATATCACCATATTCTTGTTCCCCTTGCCATCACTTCCCAAGAACCGTGTCCATATATGAACTAACCAAAATCCACTCAGTTCCTTCAATACGGACACCATTCAACCCTATCTATGTAATAAAATATATTTAACTATGAATTCTTACTTATATAATGATTTCTCTGCACTCCCTTAGGATTCCAACACTCATGACAGACTATTCCCCCAATTAAAATCACATATTTACACTAAACACACCCAAAGAGAGTGACAATTCTCTTCTAAGATCCACCAATAAAGATAACTCAAGGACAATGACTTTTCATGGGTCATTCGACCCATTCCACATCCCAATCTTCTCACTGAAGGTGTTTCGAGATTCTAAATCTATTTCCATATCTTATCCAATAGTATTCCTATAGTCCTACACAAATTAGTATATTTATAAAGGAAACCCCTTTTAATCCCTTCATGTATCCTACTATGGTTCATACCATTTCCAAAACAACACATTCTACAATCCAAGACAACATTGGTGTCCTTTAAGCAATTATTGATATCACTTCCCTTGTAGAATAGCCACTGAAAAACATTCAAATCCCCCACCCAATCATGAAACACTCACACCACTACATATACACTATATAGCCTAGCTGAGTATTAGGCCTTCAAATTTCCTCACACCATGGGCATTGTCCATTCAGATTTGACCATTTCTATATGATACTCCACCTATAATCCATTTAATAATTTAAAATGGTTTTCATGTCTTTTTTACACTTTTAAAACTATATATCAACATGTTACACACAACCTTATTTGATGCTTCATTTTAGACCTAGAAAAAAATTCTTTCATTTGTGGATATTTAATAAATAAAATAAATATTTGGACGGAATCCTCAATATTTGTAGTAAGAATGAAATAGAAAACCTTATTTAAAATTCTGTATTATTTATAATTTTTACGTATATTTTGTCTGTTAGTACTGTGAATATGTTATCATTTATAACTTTTTTCTGTATAAATTTTTTTTGAATTATTTGTTTTGAATTTTATTTTATTTGTTTAATAATAGAAATTCCAACAAATAGGTGCTATATTGCTCCATTGAGCACATTGACAGATGACGATCCATCTGTCCCCCTCCCTGAAACATTTCAGACACCATCTATTTGCCCTTGTACCATCTCTCACACCCTCTGTGAGTGTCCCATCAGTAGCATAGTTGGTGCATCCACATTCTGTAGCCTTGGTATTGAGCGAGTAGGGATCCACTCATAGTTTATTGTGGGGATATTTGAGGGTTACTTTTATGGGTACAAATTTTAATATGAATAAATTTATTGCACTTTTTTATACAAAAATTTTTTTCATAAAAGATGGAAACAATGAAACTATGGGGAAAAATATGAAACGTTCAAATGTATGGGATTTTAGTGGACTAAATATAGTTGTCCCATTTGATTCATATAGGGTCCCTACGGATGATGCCGCATGATTAATTTTCCATATACTAGGTTATATGGCCGCAGAGCCAGTTTCCCATCTGATTGCGTATTATGATTGGAGGCATATGCATTAATCTTGTAATAATGATTTTTTTTTTCAAAAATGAAGGTAATTTTAATACATTATAGTGTAATTAAATTTCAATATGGTGCCAAATTATAATATTTTCGAAATGAATTTCTGTGTATTGATATTTTTACACATAACAGTCACTGATGTGATAGTACGAAAGTGGATATTGAAAAATCTGGGTAAGAAATTTAAATACATTAAATGGATATTATGGGGTGATATCAAAGATACATCATTAAGATCCCAACCAATTTATGAAAAGTTACCCAATAGGAGATGAAGAGAGCAATGAAATTTTTTTATTGATAGACATCGTGATGAGAAGAACACGGTATTTAAATATAAATTATTATATTAATATCATTTTACATTTATACATGTATTTGAAAAGGATATAAAATTGAATACATTACTATTAAATTACATTTTTTTTATTTTAGGATATTTTATCGAAGAATGCATCGATCTTGGGAAAAAAATCATTTCTCACATTACGAGGCCAAAGAGTTTTTTTTTTAAATTGGATCGACTACGGTAATGATTTCATTAGTTTAAATATTTATAATACAATTGTATCTATTTAATATATTAAATTTTTTATTCATCATTGTTTAATGATGTCAAAGAGTTTAGGGAACTAACCATCTTGGACAGAAGTGTGGTTGGATTTTCCTAATAAAATATGATTAGAGTTTTGTTAATGACCCAAACAAATAAGTTAGGGTATGAATTCATTTTTTATTAAAATAAATTAAAATCATTCATTACTAAGTTAATATATATTTCTTCCAATATGACTTATATTTGATTTATTGGTAAAAATTAAAGAACTACGTGTCTCAAATCCTATGCAATTCCTCCTAGTCTCCTAGCATAACCCAGTTGGTAATGTGCTTGAGAAGGAGCATCAGGGCTGAGTGTGTTGGATTGGTTTGGGACCCTTACCATCTAAGGTCTTTAGCAATCCATCGGAGATTGAAGTTTCATCTAATCCGGGTTTTAGTCAAGATTCTTAGAGTGATTATGTTTCTATGAAAAAAACAAAATTTAAGAACATGGGGCTCAGATGTCCTCTATGCAGAAATCATTGGTATATTTATGTTAGAAGATGACCGGATCTATCCCTGGTGATATCGCATCAATGGAAGGTTGTGAGAAGGTAAATCACACAACTTAAAAATAATTTAGTTTTCAAATATTTATTGGTTTAATGTTTAAATATTAATACAAAACATTATTTAATTTTCCATATAATTGTCTTAAATGTGCCGGTAGTAGGAAGTAGAGATAGAGGTGGAGATGGTGACAAGTAGTGTTCATCATCGAATACTGATTAGTGGTCATGTTTGTAACACCCGAGACTTTTATGTTATATAAACCATCAAAGGAATCTTTTTCTACACAACACTTGCTTGGCTTGCTTTGCACGCAATCGCGACCTTCCTCGATAGCTTGCGTCGTACGCAATACCGAGTTTCACTAAACAACAATATACTATTAAAACTAGCCGTTATGAATAGTAATAACCACTTTTTGAAATTTTATAAATTTTATTTTTCAAAATGGACTTCATTTTTGGACTTAGAATATCGAAATTAGCCTAGGGTGAAATTTTGGTATTTTTCTGAAAACTTTCAATTTTTGATGAATAGTGAAACCACTAAGTGGTAGGTTAAAAACTGAATTTTTGCATAAAACTTAATTTTACCGCTTCTGTGAATGGAATTTCAAAAATCCGAGAGACACGGTTAATATCAAGGACTAAAATGTGGTTCAATGAGATGAAAATAATTTTTTGGTGAATAGTAACTTTTTACTATTTTTTACCGCGGTTAATAGTAAATAGGGTAACTAAGGGTAAATATGATATCAATATTACCCTAACACATGTCCTAATTCTATTGGACAAGTGTAATTCGACCAAAAACAAACTTAGGAATAATATATGACCATTTAGGCCCACTTGGGTTAGATTAGGACATTTATTATTAATTTATTTAAAGAAGGGTTAAAATAGTTAAAATCAAAGTTTAATAAGTAAATCATTTTTAATATGGGGTTATACATAAGATAAATTCGATTGTAAATATTCATTAGAAAGCTAAAAAGATTTACTACATGATGGTATTTTATTTGTAATTTTTAGACATCAAATAATTTAATTTATTTATGACACAATGATGATGCAGTAATTATCTTATTAATGAAATATTGACATAATTGATGTTATAAACACCAAAATAAATATAATTTGAGACTTTTTATGAATTCCACTAATTTTCTAGGTTACTATGATATATTAGTGTTGATTTAATCAACTTGGTTCGAACATATAATTCTGTTATGACTTTCACAAAAATCATATATCAAATAGTGTCAAAATTGACACAAAATAGTTTTTAAATCAAATATTATATTATTAATTGTTATTTTATTCCTAAAAATCTAAGGCTCGGCCAAATGACTTAGATAAGGATATATATATTAATAATAAACAATTTGGGGTTCGTTTGGCATGTTATAGTAAGTGTATTAACCATATAGTGAAAGAAAACAAAAAGACATGGTAAAAGTTAAATTATTTAACTTAGAGTTAAATCTAATTGATAAGGTTAAAATAATACCCTAAACTTGTCTAAATCCTATTGGTTGATAGGATTTCGACCCTTCCCCACTTTATGTTCGAAATAAGACCCTTTGGAACCATTATAAACCGATTTTGACTTTAATATAAAATAATATTTTGAGATATTCCTAAGGTTCCCCTCTCCTCCCTTATAAAAGGGCACCTCCTCCCCCTCCTCCTCACACCAAATTGAGCACTCAAGCTCGGCCAACCCCTGCCATTTTCTCCTCTCCACTTCCCTAGAATAATCCTAGAGGTCCTGGTCTTCTCCAAAGACCAATCTTAGTTCCTTAAGTGGATTATTCAAAGAGGCGTTCCAAAGAAGAGGTAATATCCATTACCGATCTTTTCAATTTCTTTCTTCTTCAACTTCTTCTTCTTTAGTTGTTTCATGATAAAGTAATAACATCAGTATTACTTACATACTGATATGTTATTATAAATATGAAACAACCATAATTCACCTTCTATCCATCCTACGGAAAAATGAAATCACCGCGCGTGCGTACGTACGGAATACCGTCTCCACGTCGTGGTGTAATCTATTTTCCACCATCACCTTACAAGGATAGGTATAATGGTGTAATGAGTAACTATATATGATTATTATGAAGTAATATTGATACTGAAATAATATATATATATATATATACTCCAATACAATTCCACGATCATAGGAACGATATCATCACTCGTGCGTACGAACGGAATACCGTCTCCACGATGTGATGCGACTCGTTCTACATGATCTTCATTTCATAATGATTATATAAATGAGTTGAATGAATGAATATGGTATATACTACACTAATACCATTCTGGAAATGAATTATCTATAACCTAAAGATAAGAATAAGAATTTATTCAACAAAACACGCATAAGAATAAAAATTTATAAAGACCCGAGTAACAAGTAACAATGAAATATTACTAACAAGAAGCTAATAATATGACCATATATGATATGATATCAATATTTATGATTCTGGAATAAGTCAATAACATTATTTAAACCATTATACAGGAGCTTCGGACACGAACAAAGCAAATCGGACCTAAGGTAAGGGAAATATCACAATCTCATTTTTATCCGAGATTGTTTATTCGTAAGTATTTACTGGGGTGTATTTTATCATCCACATCCATGTTCCCTCAATATGTAATATTGTTTCCATCCACTTACAATAGTTTAAATCCAATTTTACCCTTCGGTGAGTTTTTATTAAAGAATATGAAAGGAATCTTTTGTCGTTTTTTTATACGAGGTACTTTTTGACTTTTCCGACAAAAGTACGAGAAGAATGTTTTTTTTAACTTATACGGCATGAATGGATTTTTAAAACATTATTTCCAAGAAGCTTCCTTTACAAGTTTTCAAGTTTATTTTTAATCATCTTCTTTTGTTTTAAAGTCGTATGACATGTTATGAAAGGAAAAATGTTTTTGAAGTAGAAAGGATATTTTCCTCAAGAATGGAGTTCAAGTATTTTATCAAAATTATTTTCCATCTAAGATAATAAAAGGGTTCTGTTTTTATCCCTATTATAACATGGATTTGATTATGTTGTGATGGAAATATTTTTATCTTATATGAATTGTTTTATGATGTCATGTTGTTTAAGAATTCCATTTTTATTACATGGGTTACGCTATGATGTATGGTTTATGATTATGTGACACACATAAGAAAGGATTCATTATAAGATGGGTGGGACCTATATCTCCCTCCAATGCATTGGGTAAAGATTTTATATCTCATGAGATAGACATGGCTGGAACGGAAGGTTATTTCGGTTCAGTGATACAGGACTGAAACGAGGAGTGAACTCGGTTCAGAAAGGGACTTTGTCCACTAAGATAGTCTTGGCAATAAGTCATGACTAACAAGAAATGATTTTCCATGATTATGTGTGCATGCCACAAAGTTTCAAGTTTCATGTTATGATTATGGGGATCTCATTTTCACTTCTATGATTTATTAAGATTTTATGATCTCTTTTGCAGGTTATGATTTTCAAAAAGATATGATATGATTTTTTTATTTCCTTTATTTGCCCTTGCTGAGCATTTGAGCTCACCCTTTTATGTTTTCTTTTCCCCAGGTTAGGAAGATGGATATTAAGTATAATATGCTAAAAGGGACCCTAGATATGATGAAATAAATGGGAGACACTGTAGAAGATTTATGAACCAGTTGTTTATGTTTCCCAGTTTCTAAAGACACTATACCTATACGGTCCTTTGTGGTTTTATCATATGTTGTAATAAGTGTGCTTCAATTTTGAAGTATTAACAATGTATGTAAAGTATGGGTCGTTATAGTTGGTATCAGAGGAAAGGTATAGTCAACCTTTGGAAACTAGGATGTGAAAGCCTTAGTAAGAACCCTAAGGATAAGTCTAAGCATAGAACACAATCTTAGTGTTTTAGAAATGTCCTTGAATAACCTAGGATAAGACCTTAAGCATGAAAATTTTATTCTTGAATTATGTGGTTTTCTATTATAATTAGTGTTGCTCACACTATTCTTCTTGGTTTTAGTCAATGGCTAGAACCCGAAGGAACCGTGTTAATGCGGAATGCGATGGGCAATGCAATGATTGTCCCCCTGAGCAACCAAACGATATGGGAGCTGGAATGCAAAATCTTGTAGCCATGCTCACACAACTTTCTCAAGCTATGAATCATGCAGGACTTCCAAACGAGCAAAGGAGGGAGCAACATTCTGTTGAATCCTTCATGAGGCAGCGTCCACCTTCTTTCAGTGGGTCTACTGATCCATTAGTTGCTGAACAATGGATTAGTACTACTGAAAAGATATTTTCAGTTCTTCAATGTTCTGAACATGATAAAGTCATCCTAGCAGTGTATCGTTTAGAAGGAGATGCTGATCAATGGTGGAATCTTGTTAAGAATACGAGGCAAAGGGATGAAATTGAGTCTATGGAATGGGACGAGTTCAAGAACTTATTTTTCAATAAGTACTTACCTCGTATTCTCCGAACAAAGATGGAGAAAGAGTTCCTTGAACTGAAGCAAAGGGATGATGAATCTGTTAGTACCTATGAAGCAAATTTTACAAGACTTGCAAGGTACGCTTCTGGTATTATTATCCAACCTGAGAGTAAGATCGATCGATTCTTTAGTGGCTTAAAACCAAGTCTTCGAAGGGCGTTAGCCATAAGGGACTTCAATAGCTATGAGGAAATCGTTCGATGTGCTCTCAAAGTCGAGATGGAGATTGGAGTAACCCATCAGTCACATGGGTTTGATAAGAAGAGGAAGATGGAATTCAAAGGAAACTCTAAAGAGCACACTGAAAAGAAGATGAACTTTCCCTTATGCTCAAAGTGTGGAAAGAAACATGGAGGGAGTTGTCTTAAAGGGACAAGTAAATGTTTTAAATGTGGAAAGGAAGGTCATCGGGCATTTGAATGCCGTGATAATGGGAAGAAGATGTCTAATGATGCAAACAAAGGAAGGGATACACAGAATGATCCTACTACACTTCAATGTTTCAAGTGCAAGGAGATGGGGCATTATGCCAATCAATGCCCAAATCCGAGGGTTGATGATGATGGTCGACGTCAACAAAATCTTAAGGCTAAAGACAAAGGAAAGTCACATGCAATTTCTACCAGCGATGTGGAGTACGATAACGATGTGGTGAAAGGTACACTTACCATCCACTCTAAAGTAGCAAATGTTTTATTTGATTCTGGATCCACCCACTCTTTTATTTCTGAAGACTTTTCTAAGGGTATCACCGTATTACCTCAACAATTAGATGTTGAGTTAGCTGTGACAACACCTAATGGCACATCAATCGCATCAAAAGTTTATAATTCTTCTCCGATCGAAGTTTGTGGGAAAGTGCTTCCTGCAAATCTTGTGATCCTTCCTTTAGTGGAATTTGATGTGATTCTTGGCATGGATTGGCTTTCTTTATACGGAGCTCATATCAATTGCCAAAGAAGGGAAGTCACATTTCATATTCCAGATCAATCTATGATCGTCTATCAATGCAAGGATGAACATAACCTTCCAGTGGAAATTTCTTCCATTTTATGGGTATTGATTCCACTAAATGAAGGTTATTTATCTCAAATGGTTGGAGAGAAACTTACGATTAAGAATATGCCCATTGTACGGGAGTTTGATGATGTCTTTCCAGAGGAATTACCAGGTCTTCCACCAAATCGTGAAGTTGAGTTTTCAATAGAACTCGTACCGGGTGCTTTGCTTATTTCAAAGACACCTTATAGAATGGCCCCAATTGAGTTGCAGGAATTGAAGAAGCAACTCCAAGAGAATCTTGATAAGGGATTCATACGCCCTAGTGCGTCACCTTGGGGAGCACCTGTTCTATTTTTTAAGAAGAAAGATGGATCAATGAGACTCTGCATTGATTATCGAGAACTTAACAAGATCACTATCAAGAACAAATATCCTCTCCCACGCATTAATGACTTATTTGACCAACTACGCGGAGCTCAATACTTTTCCAAGATTGATCTTCGTTCAGGGTATCATCAATTAAGGGTCAAAATGGAGGATATACCAAAGACGGCTTTCCGTACAAGGTATGGACACTATGAATTTATAGTGATGCCATTTGGTCTTACTAATGCCCCTGCTATCTTCATGGATCTAATGAATAGAGTCTTTAGAGACTATCTTGATCAATTTGTGGTAGTCTTTATAGATGATATTCTTGTCTATTCAAAGAGCAAGGAAGAGCATGAAGATCACTTGAGAATTATATTGAAGACCCTGAGAAAGGAGAAGCTTTATGCCAAATTTACCAAGTGTGAATTTTGGCTTCAAAAAGTTGCATTTTTGGGTCACATAATCTCAAAAGAGGGGATATCTGTGGATCCAGCAAAAACAGAGGTTATCGAAAGATGGTCGAGACCAACAACAGTAACTGAGATCCGAAGTTTTCTTGGTTTGGCTGGATATTATTGACGTTTTGTAAATGATTTTTCACGATTATCTAATCCAATCACCAAGTTGACTCGGAAAGGAGTTAAGTTTGTCTGGACAGAGGAATGTGAAGAGAATTTCAAGGAGTTGAAAAGAAGGTTATCCAGTGCACCTGTGCTCACACTGCCTTGTAGTGGAGAAAGGTTTGTGATCTACAGTGATGCATCCAAGAAGGGATTGGGGTGTGTTCTTATGCAAAATGATATGATGATAGCTTATGCCTCACGACAGTTGAAAATCCATGAGCAAAATTACCCAACACATGATTTGGAGTTGGCTGCGGTAATCTTTGCATTAAAGATTTGGAGGCATTACCTTTATGGTGAAAGGTGTGATATTTATACTGATCATAAAAGTTTAAAGTATATTTTCACACAAAAGGAGCTGAATATGCGTCAAAGAAGATGGTTGGAGCTGATTAAGGATTACGACTGCTCAATCCATTACCACCCCGGGAAAGCAAACAAGGTGGCAGATGCATTAAGTCGACAAGACCATGCTAGTTTATCCATGATGAGGATCACAAAAGATCCAATATTTATGGATTTACAAAGGATGGATCTTGGAGTTATAATGGAAGGGGAAAAATCTTATCTTTCTCAAATGAATGTTCAACCATCTATATATGTGAAGATTAAAGAGGCACAGAAAGAAGATGTCGAGTTACAAAAGAAGGTGAGAAATGTTCCTGAATTCAACCTTGATTGTGATGGGATAATAAAGTTCAGGAATCGGGTTTGTGTTCCTCCCATCCCCGAATTAAAGAAGGAGCTGCTGGATGAGGCTCATAGTTCATCATTCTCTATTCATCCTGGAAGTACGAAGATGTATAGGGACCTGAAAGGGTACATCTGGTGGGATGGCATGAAAAGAGATGTTGCTGAATATGTCTCTCGATGCTTGGTTTGTCAACAAGTTAAAGCTGAGAGACAAAAGTCTAAGAGAATGTTACAACCATTACCCATACCCGAATGGAAATGGGAAAACATCACTATGGACTTTGTCACAGGACTTCCTAAAACATCCAAAGGCAATAATGCTATCTGGGTCATAGTTGATCATCTTACAAAGTCCGCACACTTCATTGCTATTAGAGAGGATTTCCCTCTAGATCAGCTTGCCAGGATATATGTAAAGGAAGTGGTAAGATTGCATGGAGTACCACTTTCTATTATATCTGATCGGGATCCGAGATTTACCTCGAAGTTCTGGCGAAGTCTTCAGCATACTCTGGATACAGAGTTGAGTTTCAGCACTGCTTATCATCCCCAGACAGACGGTCAGTCTGAGAGAACAATTCAAACCCTAGAAGATATGTTGAGAGCTTGCTCTATAGATTTCAAAGGAGGTTGGGATCAACACCTACCTTTGGTGGAATTTTCTTATAATAATAGCTTTCACTCCAGTATTCAGATGGCTCCTTATGAAGCTCTCTATGGAAAGAAATGCAGGACTCCAACTTGCTGGGATGAAGTTGGGGAAAGAAAGCTGTTAGGACCTGATCTCGTTAATGAAATGGCAGAAAAGGTCAGAACTATTCAACAACACATAAGAGCAGCTCAGAGTCGACAGAAAACTTATGCCGACAACCGAAAAAAAGACCTAGAGTTTGAAGTGGGCGATAAAGTGTTCTTACGAATATCTCCCTGGAAGAGGGTTATGAGATTTGGAAAGAAGGGGAAGTTGAGCCCTAGATATATCGGTCCTTTCGAAATACTGGATCGTGTTGGGAAGGTAGCTTACCGATTGGCGCTTCCACCGAATCACTCTCAAGTTCACGATGTGTTCCATGTATCTCTCTTGAGAAAGTACATACCAGATCCTTCACATGTACTCAGCTCAGAAGTTGTACCGCTAGAGCAAGATCTTTCTTATGAAGAACAACCGATAGAGATTCTGGATCGTAGCGAAAAAGTCCTACGAAACAAGACCACTCGCTTGGTGAAAGTTTTATGGAGGAACCACCAACTTGAAGAAGCTACATGGGAGCTTGAGGATATGATGAGGGAGAAGTATCCTCATTTGTTTGTTACAAAGTGACGAATTTCGAGGGCGAAATTCTTTTTAAGGGGGGTAGAATGTAACACCCGAGACTTTTATGTTATATAAACCATCAAAGGAATCTTTTTCTACACAACACTTGCTTGGCTTGCTTTGCACGCAATCGCGACCTTCCTCGATAGCTTGCGTCGTACGCAATACCGAGTTTCACTAAACAACAATATACTATTAAAACTAGCCGTTATGAATAGTAATAACCACTTTTTGAAATTTTATAAATTTTATTTTTCAAAATGGACTTCATTTTTGGACTCAGAATATCGAAATTAGCCTAGGGTGAAATTTTGGTATTTTTCTGAAAACTTTCAATTTTGGATGAATAGTGAAACCACTAAGTGGTGGGTTAAAAACTGAATTTTTGCATAAAACTTAATTTTACCGCTTCTGTGAATGGAATTTCAAAAATCCGAGAGACACGGTTAATATCAAGGACTAAAATGTGGTTCAATGAGATGAAAATAATTTTTTGGTGAATAGTAACTTTTTACTATTTTTTACCGCGGTTAATAGTAAATAGGGTAACTAAGGGTAAATATGATATCAATATTACCCTAACACATGTCCTAATTCTATTGGACAAGTGTAATTCGACCAAAAACAAACTTAGGAATAAAATATGACCATTTAGGCCCACTTGGGTTAGATTAGGACATTTATTATTAATTTATTTAAAGAAGGGTTAAAATAGTTAAAATCAAAGTTTAATAAGTAAATCATTTTTAATATGGGGTTATACATAAGATAAATTCGATTGTAAATATTCATTAGAAAGATAAAAAGATTTACTACATGATGGTATTTTATTTGTAATTTTTAGACATCAAATAATTTAATTTATTTATGACACAATGATGATGCAGTAATTATCTTATTAATGAAATATTGACATAATTGATGTTATAAACACCAAAATAAATATAATTTGAGACTTTTTATGAATTCCACTAATTTTCTAGGTTACTATGATATATTAGTGTTGATTTAATCAACTTGGTTCGAACATATAATTCTGTTATGACTTTCACAAAAATCATATATCAAATAGTGTCAAAATTGACACAAAATAGTTTTTAAATCAAATATTATATTATTAATTGTTATTTTATTCCTAAAAATATAAGGTTCGGCCAAATGACTTAGATAAGGATATATATATTAATAATAAACAATTTGGGGTTCGTTTGGCATGTTATAGTAAGTGTATTAACCATATAGTGAAAGAACACAAAAAGACATGGTAAAAGTTAAATTATTTAACTTAGAGTTAAATCTAATTGATAAGGTTAAAATAATACCCTAAACTTGTCTAAATCCTATTGGTTGATAGGATTTAGACCCTTCCCCACTTTATGTTCGAAATAAGACCCTTTGGAACCATTATAAACCGATTTTGACTTTAATATAAAATAATATTTTGAGATATTCCTAAGGTGCCCCTCTCCTCCCTTATAAAAGGGCACCTCCTCCCCCTCCTCCTCACACCAAATTGAGCACTCAAGCTCGGCCAACCCCTGCCATTTTCTCCTCTCCACTTCCCTAGAATAATCCTAGAGGTCCTGGTCTTCTCCAAAGACCAATCTTAGTTCCTTAAGTGGAGGATTCAAAGAGGCGTTCCAAAGAAGAGGTAATATCCATTACCGATCTTTTCAATTTCTTTCTTCTTCAACTTCTTCTTCTTTAGTTGTTTAATGATAAAGTAATAACATCAGTATTACTTACATACTGATATGTTATTATAAATATGAAACAACCATAATTCACCTTCTATCCATCCTACGGAAAAATGAAATCACCGCGCGTGCGTACGTACGGAATACCGTCTCCACGTCGTGGTGTAATCTATTTTCCACCATCACCTTACAAGGATAGGTATAATGGTGTAATGAGTAACTATATATGATTATTATGAAGTAATATTGATACTGAAATAATATATATATATATACTCCAATACAATTCCACGATCATAGGAACGATATCATCACTCGTGCGTACGAACGGAATACCGTCTCCACGATGTGATGCGACTCGTTCTACATGATCTTCATTTCATAATGATTATATAAATGAATTGAATGAATTAATATGGTATATACTACACTAATACCATTCTGGAAATGAATTATCTATAACCTAAAGATAAGAATAAGAATTTATTCAACAAAACACGCATAAGAATAGAAAGTTATAAAGACCCGAGTAACAAGTAACAATGAAATATTACTAACAAGAAGCTAATAATATGACCATATATGATATCATATCAATATGTATGATTCTGGAATAAGTCAATAACATTATTTAAACCATTATACAGGAGCTTCGGACACGAACAAAGCAAATCGGACCTAAGGTAAGGGAAATATCACAATCTCATTTTTATCCGAGATTGTTTATTCGTAAGTATTTTCTGGGGTGTATTTTATCATCCACATCCATGTTCCCTCAATATGTAATATTGTTTCCATCCACTTACAATAGTTTAAATCCAATTTTACCCTTCGGTGAGTTTTTAGTAAAGAATATGAAAGGAATCTTTTGTCGTTTTTTTTATACGAGGTACTTTTTGACTTTTCCGACAAAAGTACGAGAAAGAATGTTTTTTTTAACTTATACGGCATGAATGGATTTTTAAAACATTATTTCCAAGAAGCTTCCTTTACAAGTTTTCAAGTTTATTTTTAATCATCTTCTTTTTTTTTAAAGTCGTATGACATGTTATGAAAGGAAAAATGTTTTTGAAGTAGAAAGGATATTTTCCTCAAGAATGGAGTTCAAGTATTTTATCAAAATTATTTTCCATCTAAGATAATAAAAGGGTTCTGTTTTTATCCCTATTATAACATGGATTTGATTATGTTGTGATGGAAATATTTTTATCTTATATGAATTGTTTTATGATGTCATGTTGTTTAAGAATTCCATTTTTATTACATGGGTTACGCTATGATGTATGGTTTATGATTATGTGGCACACATAATAAAGGATTCATTATAAGATGGGTGGGACCTATATCTCCCTCCAATTCATTGGGTAAAGATTTTATATCTCATGAGATAGACATGGCTGGAACGGAAGGTTATTTCGGTTCAGTGATACAGGACTGAAACGAGGAGTGAACTCGGTTCAGAAAGGGACTTTGTCCACTAAGATAGTCTTGGCAATAAGTCATGACTAATAAGAAATGATTTTCCATGATTATGTGTGCATGCCACAAAGTTTCAAGTTTCATGTTATGATTATGGGGATCTCATTTTCACTTCTATGATTTATTAAGATTTTATGATCTCTTTTGCAGGTTATGATTTTCAAAAAGATATGATATGATTTTTTTATTTCCTTTATTTGCCCTTGCTGAGCATTTGAGCTCACCCTTTTATGTTTTCATTTCCCCAGGTCAGGAAGATGGATATTAAGTAGAATATGCTAAAAGGGACCCTAGATATGATGAAATAAATGGGAGACACTGTAGAAGATTTATGAACCAGTTGTTTATGTTTCCCAGTTTCTAAAGACACTATACCTATACGGTCCTTTGTGGTTTTATCATATGTTGTAATAAGTGTGCTTCAATTTTGAAGTATTAACAATGTATGTAAAGTATGGGTCGTTATAATGTTGATATATTGGAAAAATATGGAAACAAAGGGTTTGTTCATGTAACATGTAACATGTGACATGTATCATGTATCATTTATCATGTATCATGTATCATGTATCATGTATCATGTATCATGTATCATGTATCATGTATCATGTATCATGTATCATGTATCATGTATCATGCATCATGTATCATGTATCATGTATCATGTATCATGTATCATGTATCATGTATCATGTATCATGTATCATGTATCATGTATCATGTGTCATGTGTCATGGGTCATGTGTGGCACAAAGTAGTCACCTAAAAGTTTCATGGCCTAAAATTTTCATGAATCCCCATGTTGGATAAAGGAATTATAATTTGTTATGGCTTGATGATTTCATAAGGGGGTGAGTCTATAATTGGTGAAGTATGATGTTGGTGGAGTATGAAGTAGTCTATGTTCCATATGGAAGAAGGGGATATTTTATAGTTTCATTTGTGCTATGTCAGGATGTGTATATTTGTATTTTGTACTAACTATTATGTTGTTTATTTGATTAATTTTTGTTCATGTTAGAGATACAAGCCCCACAGCCGTGTCATTCATTGATGGGGCCATCAAATGTTGGGTCATCCATTGACCAAATTCGAAACATGGGAATGCTCACTTATCATAATAAATCCATTGAGGTGTATTCCCTAGATGGCTGGAGAGCCTATTTTGGCCACGCACCATCACTCTAAGGGAGAATAATACTTGGAGTATGATGGAGGTCAAAATTGGGAGCTACACCGCTATGTGCAAGAGCACATTAAGTGAGCCTATATGAAAGAGATATGATCATGTAATCATCCTGTTATGAACAATCATATAGATACATCCACAATAAATATTAATTTTTAATGGTCAATTCTAAGTTGTGGTACTCCACCTATCATAATTTCCTATTTATGTAAGACCCCAATGTCCTAACGGTTCTCCCAACACATTTAATATTTTACATTGGAGGATATTACCCTTGTTACTCAATTTGATTGAAATTGTTAAAATCCAATTCACCAAGTCATATTTTTTATATTGTATTTTGATTTAAAATCTTTCAGAAAACATTAAAATTCACCTATCTCAACCCACTATGTCCCTAAAGTGGTTCATCAGTAACCACATACTACTTTTATAAATAACACATATTGAACTACTATTGGTCGAGTATTTTTTTGGAACACTAAACTTTAATATTTGACGTATCTAAATCCATATTCTGACACCTATTATCCAAGGTACACCAATATCACTTTGAATATGCTCACCAATGATTGTAACTAGCTTTCAGTGACATCTCTTGATGTTACCAAATCTTACTTGTTTGTGTAACCATTCCAAGAAAACATTCTAGTGCATTCCTGATCCAACATAACAAGGCAATCAAAAGGTATCTCAAGCTTAATGCCTCCACTTGATCTTCTCCCAATTATGTATTTGAATCAGTAGCTAGCATTCATAATGGAATACAATGGTACCTAGTTCCAGTTATCAAGAAACTCAAAAACTATAACAACCATCCTATGACCGATCCAACACTCACATGATTATTACCCTATAAAATTTGAAATTTGAAATCCATATCATATGTCTTTATATAAATCGATCCTTGTGTAAACCTCCCTTAAATTCCTTCCATACAAACAAAAAATCATTGGTTTTAATTATTTATCTACTATATAAACACTCTCCCAACATACTTAGGATGGTTTCAATATATTGGGAATGACTAAATCTAGAATCGGAGTACACTGTGTTTCTAAACATTACCCCTTCCTAGTACACAAATAAAAATATCCAGAAATTTTTTAAAAATTATATTGATAAGACTCTTTAGATCCTCCGATGCACACTCCATAATAACATGTTATACTTTCCATGAACCAACCCTTTATCATCAACTTGAATTGAAAAAACACCATCCATTTGTAAGTGTTGTATTATAATTTTTCTCATAGATGCATGTGTGATGCTCTTACCAGGGCATGTTTAAGAACATCTTATTTATTAAACATACATTCCAAACTAAAAATAATCAGTAGTGTTGTCAGACCCAATTATATTTATAATGTTATCCTAGGAAATGTGATAAATCATTCATTTTAGGATGGCTCATGGATACATCTTATATGTTTGTGCTATATATATTGAAGGCTTATAGCACTAATATTAGTTCTCTACTATTTAAAGTTCTTTCCTTAGATCTATGAAACATTGTTAGATGGTTGAGATGTTATGGTATTGATTATTCTATTATATGTTCTCTTTACATGGGTTTTTTATGAAATATTGTTATATTGTTGACTACTAAACATTGTTAATTGTTTTATACTATTCTATTATATGTTATTGGCACATGGTTTTCATCTAGGTTATTGATATTGGGGAAATAGAATCTACTGTAATTTTTTACCTTTAAATCTTCATTTAGTTGATGTTTTAATCATTGATAATGAAATGATCCATGCTTCGTGGAGTTTTAAACTGCAACTATAGTTTGACATTCTCGTATTGTAAATGGTTAAAACTACCACAAATAAATGTGTGTTATTTGTTTGGTAGTGTTTATGGTGTTTTAGTGGTCGTTTTAATGTAAACAATGAAGAAAATTTAGCAGTGGTTTAAACTGTTGAAAATTAAGTCAACATTTTCACTTGAAACAGCTGCAAAGACCACCAAAATAGCCGCTAATTTGTTTTACTATGACACCTCCTAAAAATTTCCCCTAAATTAAAGAAACTGTTGTATGTTGGATGTCGACACCCAAGATAGCAGTTGTTTTATGAAACTATCTCAGAATCATATGGTGGTGGTTTAAACCACCAACATATTAAAATAACTATTGTTGTGAGGTGCTTTGCTTTTAGTGTTTGGTACGTAAAGGACCAACACCATAGAAAGATATGGGTTCCACTCAATCGGTATTAAAAATGTTCCCTAGAATGATAGGGTATTCCACTTGATGTGTAGAAGAACCACACCCTAGTGCATCATGGGTGGGGGTTCCACTTAATAGGTAGATGACCCACACCCTAGTGAATAAAGGGGGCTCCGCTCACCTGGTAGAGTACCCACACCCCAGTGCTTTGGGGGGGGGGGTTCTAATCAACAAGTAGACGACTAAAGCCCTAGTGGGTCAAAAGAGTACCACTCAATAGGTATATAACCAATGAACTAATGCATCTAGGGGTTACACTCAATAGGCAGAGTACCCATTCCCCAATGAGTAAGTGGATTCCACTCAATAAGAATAGGTCACACACCCTAGTGCATTGCAGGGGGGTCCCTGTAGTGGGTAGAGGACCCATACACTAGTGCACCAGGGTGGTTCTAGTAGGTAGAGGACCCAAACACAAGTGTATTAGGGGTTCCACTAATTAGGTATAAGAACTACACCCTAGTGAATATGGGGGTTCCACACAGTATGTAGATGAATGTGGGGGACCCATTCCCTATTATGATTGGGGGATTACAATCCCAAAATATCTCAATCAATCATGCTCCATCACCAACGTCATCAATTATCACCTAAATAAGAGTCACATATAGAACATTACACATCATATCTCAAAATACACTAAAATAGATACCATCACATTCTATGTGGAAAAATTATTTGGATAGGCTACTCACATGCTAAAATATATGCCCAAAAAAAGGATATACAAGTGGTGGAAGAAATAAATAAGGGTACATGCTGTGTATGGGGTTCATAATATGTGTAGAAGTGCCTCACTACCAGGCCTTGATCTTCTCTATACAGTTTTATGAGGATATGTCGATGTACACAAGGTGTAATAACTATAAACAACATGTATGTCCATCTAGGGTCTTGGTTGTGTGTCTAGACATGCCTTAGTTATGAACTATTCCAATGTACACCGGAAGGACATTGTGTGTCCCCCCATTTGTGGTGTTGGAAAATTGCCAGCTGGTACGTGGCATGGAAACCTGGTGAGGCTCACAAACTATGTAGACACACCCACATGGCACGTGTTCATTATCTTTCTTAAGACCCTAGCTCGCTAGCTAAGGGGGATACTTGGAATCTGTTCATGGACTACACTTCAGGTTTTCTATATTTCTTTAGAAACTTATATTTACCATGAAATTATTTAGATCTATATTCTCTACCACAGTTTCCTCATATTTTCCACTGGAAATACTCCAAAATATTTGGTATTGATGTCATCCATCAATTTCCCAGCCTTAGGTGACTAGAAATTAGAATCCAATCACACACACGATGCCTATATCTCTACCTGACACATCATCTATCACCTACCATTACCACTCTAGATCCCAGATCCAAAAATCCCCCATACATCGCATAGCCTATATTTATCAATCTATAACTCATTATCCTAGTTTTCTATCACCGATCAACCATGAATCTTGGGGTTTGATCTCTCTGGAAACAACCCCAGAAATGTAAAACCATAACAATAGGGGCCAACAGTGAAGAATGTGATGAAAAGTGAATAGATATACATAAGAAAAAAATTAAATCATTAATTGTATAATCTTTCTTTCCCAATGATCATATAACCGGTCTATTAGGGGTGATAAAAAGGCATGAAAATCCTAATTTAATTAAACATAAAAAAATTATTAAAGAGTACACATCTGATGAATGGATAACATAGATTAGAAGATGGTAAACAAATATAAATAGACAATACATTTATGAAAATAGATTAATTCAAAATTTAAGAGTTGGAAAATTATTTGGATTGATAAGTGGTGAAGAAATATTTCACGAGGGATGGATAACACCCTCTACATTCACTACCTCTTAATCCAATTCAATTTGATTTCCATTTATCATCAGATATTGATCTTCCAATGAATAACTCCCTCCTCTTCTTCTCAGATATTTCATGGGAAATTCCACACATTGGAAAATTTTAATATGATGTATTTATTTAGGGAGGGTTGGGTTAGGTTTATTAAATTAATTAATAAATTAATTAGTTAATTTACTTAACAAACCCTCCAACGGCTACCTCTACCAAATGGCTAGCACCGACCAACCTTAGGTTATTCCTATGGTAGAAACCATGTTTAAAATTCAAGTTTGATCATGCATTTCAAATCCATGGATCCAATCAAGATATATTTCATTGTTTCTAAATATATTAACAAGTGTGATATTAATATATTAAACATTTATATAATATCAAGTCTAGTATCATCAGGCCTTGGATTATCACTCTATCTCTTCATATAGCTCTAAAAATATTCCTATGAATACTGAAAAGTATTATATAGAAAAATTAGATTCTATAAAATTAATGAGGACTCTTTTACTTGGGGGGATTAATATTCATCATCATCACTAGCTCAGTTTAGGGTTTCTAAAAAAATTATTTATTGACCATAAGGTTGGTGATATCCTCCTGCATCAGTTTCAAACGTCCTAAAAATTTTAAAAACACATTAACAAATACTATATTATTTTTCAAATCTAAATATAGTAAATTTATAGAATTGGTTTAGTTAACAACTATAAAAATGAAAGTTAAATCATATTTTGGGAATTGTATATTTCTTTCTCAAATTTATTCTATGATATAATGGTTCACCTTATTAGAGAGATCCAACTAAGTGGTCCTTTGAGTTATAGATAGAATTTCTCTATTTAATGGTAAAGAATGATTTTTAAAAGGTGTTTCAAAAACCAAATTCATCCATAATACTATTTTATATACCGATATATTTTTTAAGGAATTTATTAAAAAAATTATTGACTACCTATCTAATGTGGATATATTGGATTGCCTAAATTTCCATCAGTAATGGCATCTTGTGGGTGAAAAAATTTCTAGAAAAGAAATTAATATAATTACCATTAATGATTGGGATTTTTCCCAACATTTATGTTTTACATAATATTATAGAGTTTTCCCCATATATTGAAACCCGTAATGTAATTATTAGTCAATTAAATCCATCATGGTCTTTCATACGGATACTAATTACCCATAATTAATAGAATATATGATGATTTTTAGACTATATTTCTAAGGAGTGGTCTTGAAACTAAAATTTAAATTTAGAAATACTTTGATGGCTAAAAAGACGTAAAATATTATGTATACTATCTTACAATTATTTTTTAATTAATTATTATCCAGTTTATATAAAGGAACAATATTAAGGAAATATGATTTACAATAGCGGAGTTACTCTTGTGGTGTAAATGATTAATATATCTTGTACCAAAGAAAAAAAATCAAATTTATGAAAATATTTCATAAATTGGTATCATTGAACAAATATATTATATACATTATAAAACATACAATGTGATGATCTTTTTTATGAAAATGTGTTGATATAATTACTATAGTTTAAATCAATGAATTGAGATTTATGAAAGTAAATTTCTGTAAATAACGTTACATAAATGAAACACTCATAATTGTATCACAAAAAGTGAAAGTATTTTTTCCCTAGACCTTACAAATATAAATTATTAAAATATTCTATTATCAACAAAAAACAATAGGTTCTGTTGGACTCACCTATTTTTATAATCTGATATCATGTTTATTTTATATGATAATCATGGTTCATTAATATTTATAGTTTTTATTAGGCAATAACTTTGTATTTTTAATCTCACTGCTCTATCGATTAATTTTAAAGTGAAAAATTTATCTAAGTAAATGGTTACCATTGGAAGGTTACCACTGAGAGGTTACTACTGGAAGGTTGCTGATAGAGGTTACCGATAAAGGTTACCGATGGAAGGTTACTGATAGTGGTTACCGATAGAAGTTACTACTAAAGAACCTCACCACTGAGTTATCAATGCAAGATCACTACTATGAGTCTTCCTCTCAAAGGATACTATTGTAAAGTTACTGCTCAATGGTTATTATTGGAAAGTTTTCACTAAAGGATACCACAACAAGGCTAGTAATGAAGCCTACAGATGAAGCCTAATGATGAAGGTTACTGATGAAGCCTACCGATGAAGGATACCAATGAAGCCTACTGATCAAGCCTACCATTGAGAAGGCTTCCGCTACTAGTCTACTGATATCCACTCTTATACTCCCTTCATTTTCAATTTATTATGATTATTATAATGGTCGCATTTTGTAAATTTAATTCTTCCGAAATTAATTAATGTTGATTGTAGACATATCAAGAGACTGTATCTTGAGACAGTAAGAAGTACAAGGAAGACCACATGTAATTTTCTTATTCCTATTTTCGGATCCCAAATATAAAATAGAAGACATATGAATGGACCCGTGAAAAAGAGACATTACATGACATATCTGATGAAAAAAAAAGAATATACTATCATTTACAATGTGAACCCAAGAGCTTCACATATATCATTTAGGGGAAAAAATTCAACATTTTCTTCTATGATTCATCAAATATTTTCCTAATGACAATGTATAACACCTCATTACTTGGAATCTAGAACCCAGTGACTGCGACACTCAGTTTTAGAGAAAACATCTAGATAAAGACTCAATCTGCAATGTCTTCACTTAATGGAGTCAAGAGCTGAACTGGAAACACAAAGAGCCTTCTAAAATAAATCTTTATAAAATTAAGTCTACTGTGTTCTTTAGATTACATTTCTAAGAAGTGCGTGTATTTTTGTTACACACAATGTCCCCTTTTCTTGAACTAGAGGATACATAAAATCCTCTCACCAAACATTACATAAATTTTCAATATGTTATTAAATTATAATATTTTAGAAATTAAATTCTATGTACATATGTTTTTCCACTTTATAGTTTCTGATGTTCTTGCAAAAAAAGTGGATATTGAAAAACATGTGTAATAAATGAAAAGACATTAAATTGAGATTATGGGGTGATTTCAAAGATACTTCATTAAGAGACCAACTGATGTATGACAAGGTAACCAAAGGGGTTCCTAGAGAACAGTGGAATGTTTTTATTGATAGACATTGTGGTGATAAGAACATGTTATTTAAATATATATTATTATATTAATATCATTTTACATTTATACATGTATATGAAAAGGATATATAATTTCATAAATTAATATTAAATTACATTTTTTTATTTCAGAATATTTCAAGGAAGAATGCACCATGCCAGGCTAAGAAATTCATTCCTCGCATTGCGGGGTCAAAGAGTTTTTATAAAAGTGGATCTACTCTGTTAATCATTTCATTAGTTCGAATATTTATAATAAAATTTTATCTATTTAGTATATTAAATTTTTAATTTACCTTTATTTAATGCTGTCATAGAGTTTAGGGAACTAAGAATCTAAAACAGAAGTGTGGTTGGATGTTCATAAGAAAATCTACTATAAGTTTTGTTAATAAACCTGACAAAGAATTTAGGTTATGAACTCATGTTTTTTATATTAAATTATAATCAGTTGTCACTATGTTAATATATATTTCTTCTAATATTAATGATAATTGATTTATAGGTAATAATTAAAGGACTATGGGATGCCAATCTCGTGCAGTTCCTCCAAGTCTCCCAGGATAACCCAGTAGGTAAAGTTCTTGGGAAGGAGTATCATAGTCGATTGTGTGGGATTGGTCTGGGACCTTTTCCATCTAAGGTCATTAGAAATATATTGGGGATTTATGTTTCATCTACTCCTGGTGATATTGCATTGATGATGGGTGGTGAGAACGTAAATCACACAACTTTAAAATCATTTTGTTTTCAAACATTTGTTGGTTTTATGTTTAAATATAAAATAACAACATTATTTAATTTTCAATATAATTGTCTTATAGGTGCCGGTAGTAGGAAGTAGAGATGGAGGTGTAGATGGTGAAAAGTTGTGTTCATCATCGAATATTCAATAGTGTTCATGTTTGATAAGTTGGAAAAATATGGAAACAGATGGTTTGTTCATGTATCACATATCATGTATTATTTATCATGTATCATGTGTGGCACAAAGTAGTCACCTAACATTTTCATGACCTAAAATTTTCATGATTCCCCATGTTTAAATAATGCATTACAATTTGATATGGCTTGATGATTTAATAAGTTGGTGAGACTATAATTGGTGAAGTATGAAGTTGGTGGAGTATGAAATAGTCTATGTTCTATATAGAATGTGGGGGTGTATAATAGTTTCATTTGTGTTATGTTAGGATGTGTATATTATTATTTTGGACTAACAATTATGTTGTTTATTTGATTCATTTTATTCATGATGGAGACACAAGCTCCACATCCTTGTCATTCAATGATAGGGCCCACAAATGTTTGGTCAGCCATTGACTACATTCAAAACATGGAAATGATAACTTATCAAAATATATCATTTGAGGTTTGGTCCCTAGATGGTAGGTGACCATATTTTGGCCACACGCCATCACTCTAAGAAGGACTAATACTTAGAGGATGATAGACATCCAAATTGGGAGCTACACCACAATTTACATGAGCACATTGAGTGAGCCTATATGTATGAGATATGATCTTGTAATAATCCTATAATGAAGTAGAATATAAATACATCCTCAATAAATATTAATTATTAATGGTAAATTATGAGTTTCGGTAGTCCACCTATCACCATTTTCTATTTATGCAAGACCTTAGTGTCCTAATGGTTCTCCGACCGCATTTAATATGTTACTTGGGAGGATATTACCCATTTTCCTCAATTTTTTTTGAAATTATTGAAATCCAATTAACCAAGTCATATTTTTTATACTATACTTTCCCTTAAAAGCTTTCAGAAACCATTAAAATTCATCTGTCTCAACCACAATGTGCATGAAGGGGTTCCTTACTGTTGGAATCACCTGTTTTGACAATCCCAAATCATGCTTAAAACATTAATTATGATATATTAATCCTGTGCATTAATCTTATTATTCTATGCTTAAACGTATTTTATTCTAAACAGTTCATATTCTTACTCTCATAACTTTAGTAACAGCTTACAGTAGCATTTACATAAGTTTGGTATTGTTAGCTAACAGTCAGAGTTTTCTCTTCAAAGTCACAGTTACAGCTAACTGTCACCTTAAGTTACTGATGCAATAGGTTCACAGTTACATGGTTACAGTCGAAGACTAATACAAGCTTACAGTCACAACTCTACTGCTATCTGTTGTCAAAGCTCACAGATGAAGGTCACAGTTACAAGACTTCTGTTCAAAGTTTTCTCTGCTTAAGTTCACAGTCGAACAAGCCTACAGTCATAAGTCTACAGTCAAGGTTACAGTTAGACAGCTTCTGTCGACTAAGTCTACAGATGATCGAAGTCTACAGTTGAAAAAGGTTACAGTTCTACAAATCTGATATTACAAGTCTACAGTTAGAAAGGCTACAGTTACATAGAGTAAAAGCTACCATTGCAAGCCTACAGACAGCAAGTCTTTTGTTGAAGTCAGCAGTCAGAAGGAAGTTCACAAAAGGAAGTCCACAGAAGGAAGTTTACAGAAGGAAGTCCACAGAAGGAAGTTCACAGAAGGAAGTCTACAGTTGGAAGACCACAGCTGAAGTCCACAGTGACATACATTCTCGACCAGTCTATTATTATTATTATATTTCTACCTTTTTTCTTTACCAATTTGAGTAATACTAATCTAACGGTCATATCTAGACAAATTAATACACCTAACATTATTTATTGATATTTGCAGACATATCAAGAAATAATACGATGTACGAGGAAGATCGCACGTGTATCTTGTCGGCCTCGGATGAACAAAAAGGGCATATATGGAGGAGTATAAAAAGAAGAGAGAAGCATTCAAAATAAAAGAAGAGAACGAAAAAGAAGAACTCTCGAGCATCCATTCTGAAGAACAAAAGAGTTTCAAGTGAACCGACTGAAAGAATCGTCTTCAAAAATCCATGCTGTGAAGCACTCAAACTCAAGAAGCTGATCACTTGAACATTTGAAAGTCTGGAAAGCACGACACTCTGTTTTAGTGTCAACTTACAGAAAAAGGACCAAAGCTTCAAGTCACTCATTCCTACGAGTCCAGAACTGATCTGCCAACACTATAGAGCACTCTAAACCTTCTTCTTTCTATCTATTGCTCTACTGTGTTTAAGTATCTTACATTTGTGAGCAGTGTGCTAGTATTACACACACTGTCTCCTGTGCTTAAACTGAGGGATACTGAAAATCCCTATCCCAAACCTTTCTACATTTGTTGCCCACTTATAACTGTGGAAGAAGCCTGGTGTGGCTTGGTCATTTGTTTCCCCACGTATAACTGTGGCAGAGGTTGTCAAACCTGGACAGTTTGTGAAAACTGTTGTAAAGCCCGATACAGGCTGTGTATCAATCCTTTTTATAAAATTGCTTGGTGGCAGGTGATCACCAAGTGGAAGAGGACTAAGTCTCTACTTGAGACTGAACCTCTTGGTTATTTCTCTGTGTTTGTAGTTATACTATATCCATACTATACATATTCATTTCATATTCCGCTGCTATTACTTTGAAATATAATCTATCTTCAAAGCTACTTTGATAATTAAATTCGCAAGTGTTTATATTTATTATAAATCAGTAAATTAGTTTCAAAAGTTAATTTGATCATAAGATTAAGTTAACTGAGAACTAATCACTCTTTGAGAAGCTAATTGAACCTTTATAATCTATATAAATTCACTACAGTTTAATTTGTTTTTGAAATTGGGGGATTTTAATAGAAATTGTTTTTAACAGAAATTTTAATTGGAACTCAATTCACCCCCCTCTTGAGTGTCCACTCCGACCAACATTTGGTATCAGAGGATTGTTTATCTCTGTTATACTTGCTCAAAGTTTTATTTTAACTCTCTGTTTTTAAACTGTGATTGTAGTTTTATCTAAAAGATCTTAAATTTCTGTTAGTTCTAAATTTTATCTCGTTAAAACATTTTCTAAAATTTCCTTATGGATAATAGACTAGAAGGTGCTGCTACTAACAGGCCACCCTTCTTTAATGGTGTGAATTATGCCCAATGGAAGCTCAAAATGAAAATTCATTTGGAAAGTATGGGTTTTGATATTTGGACTGCTATAGAGTCTCAATACAAGATTCCAGAAACTGAAAGAATAACTTGGGATGAACCTACTAAGGTAGCTTACAATAACAATTGTAAGGCTGTGAATGCTCTCTACTGTGCTCTAGGAGATGAGGAATTCAATAGAATTTCTGCATGTAAAACTGCTTTTGAAATCTGGGACACCTTAGCTTTTTCTCATGAAGGAACAACTAATGTCATGGAAATACGGTTAAATACTTATACTATAAAATATGATAACTTTAAGATGAAAGCTGATGAACCTATTTCTGATATGTATCTCAGGTTTAATGAGATAGTCAACACAATGAGCTCACTCGGAAAGATTATTCCAGCAAAGGAGAAAATCATTAGATTATTGAGATGTCTGCCTGACAGATGGAGAGGCACATCCGTTTCAATTAGAGAATCCTGTGATATTGGAACTTTACCTGTCAAGGAGCTAATTGGTAAGCTGATGATGTACGAAGAAGAGCTCAAGGTAAATAAAGAGGAAGATGAGGAACCAAAACGAAAATCTTTAGCTTTTAAGTCTACTGCATCAAAGAGCAAAGACAAGGAGAAAGTGAAAATACAGAACTGAAACTATCTAATGAACAACTTAGAAAGGACTTAGAAACATTCACAAATGGAAAAGATACTCTAACCCAACTGCTAGGAAAACAAGTTGCACCTAAGTATGCTACTGGCTTGGGATACCAACCTGGACAAAGACAGTTTACTAAAACCCGATTTATTAAGTCTAGAAAAAACCCTGCTAGTTCCAGTTTTGGAAATTCGTATGCCTCAACTGGTTATTTAAATAGTTGTAGATCAAATAAAGTATATCTCTCTAAATCTGTTGCATCTATTAATTATATGGGACCCATAAAACAAATCTGGGTACCTAAATCCTTGATTGCTAACATATCTGGACCCAAGAAAATCTGGGTACCAAAGTCATTTCCTGTCTAATCTGTTTTGTAGGAAATCTGTTTGAAAAGCGATTACAAGAAGGTATGGTACTTAGACAGTGGATGTTCAAGACACATGTCTGGAGACTATTCGTGCTTCAAAAGCTTAATAAAGGTTGATGGAGGATATGTCACTTTTGGTGATAACTCAAAAGGAAAAATCATCGGCTTAGGCCAGATTGGTAACACTGACTCAGTATTAATTTCCAAAGTTTTATTTGTTGATGGACTTAAGTACAACGTACTTAGCATTTCTCAATTGTGTGATGATGGTTTTAATGTCAAGTTTGAAAACAATTCTTGTGATGTTTATAATTCCAAAAATGCTTTAATATTTTCTGCCTTAAGAAATGAAAATGTTTATGCTGTTGACTTAAACACTCTAGCTAAACATAATGTTACTTGCTTAAATGCTTTTCATAAAGAGTCTTGGCTGTGGCATAGGAGATTAGGACACTGCAACATTCACTCACTTAGAAAACTCTCTAAGAAACACCTAGTTAGAGACCTACTGAAGCTTGAATTCCCAAATGACAAAGTGTGTAATCCTTGTCAAAAGGGAAAACAACACAAAGTTTCTTTTAAATCAAAGAAAGAAGTTTCAACTTCTCAACCACTTGAATTGGTTCACATGGATTTGTTTGGACCATCAAGAGTTTCTAGTTTAAATGGGAAGCACTATGTTTATGTTCTTGTAGATGACTTTTCTAGATATACTTGGGTATACTTTCTAGCTCACAAAAGTGAAGCTTGCTCTTCCTTTGTTAAATACTCTAAGTCTGTAGAAAATCTTAGTGGACTTAAGATTAAGACCTTGAGGAGTGATCATGGCCGTGAGTTTGAGAATCAAGAATTTGAATCTTACTGCTCACACAATGGCTATGCTCACAATTTTTCTGCTCCTAGGACACCTCAACAGAATGGTGTAGTGGAAAGAAGAAACCGAACCCTGCAAGAAATTGGAAGGACTATGCTTAATGAATATGACCTGCCTGTTTACTTTTGGGCTGAAGCTGTAAATACAGCCTGCTATGTTATTAATAGAGTCTTGATTAGACCGGTTCTTAAGAAAACCCCTTATGAGTTGTGGAATAATAGGAAGCCTAAGGTTAATTACTTTAGAGTTTTTGGTTGCAAAGTCTTTATTCTGAATACCAAAGATAATCTTGATAAATTTGCCCCAAAAAGTGATGAAGGAATTTTCCTGGGTTACTCTATGTCTAGTAAAGCCTATAGAGTGTTCAATAAGAAAACCAAATGTGTGGAAGAATCTGTTCACATCAAGTTTGATGAGACTGATCCACATGAGTCTAAAACTTCTCTTGAAGATGTTGAAGAAGACTTATCTGTTCTGGACCTAAATGGAAAATCTAAAGAACCTGTAATAAAAACATCCAGTTCTGGACTTTTTCCAGAAACTTCCTCTGTGGAACCCGAACCTATAAATGAACCTGAAATCTCTAGTCCAACCTTTACCAAATCAACTAGGATTCTAAAGAATCATCCTTTAGATGCTGTTGTTGGTAATCTTGATAGAGGAACACAAACTAGAGCTTCTCTAAGAAATCAGGTTGAACATCAAGCTTTTCTTTCACAGCTTGAACCCAAAAATGTCAATGATGCTATCAGTGATGAATTCTGGGTAATGGCTATGCAAGAAGAACTAAATCAGTTTGAAAGAAACAAAGTTTGGGAATTAGTGGAAAGACCTAAAGACACTCTTACCATAGGCACTAAATGGGTGTTTAGAAACAAAGTTGACGAGTTTGGTAATATAATCAGAAACAAAGCTAGGCTAGTTGCACAAGGGTATAGTCAGGAAGAAGGAATAGACTATGAGGAAACCTTTGCACCTGTGGCGAGACTAGAGGCCATTAGGATATTACTTGCTTATGCTGCTCATCTGAATTTCAAACTATACCAAATGGATGTTAAAAGTTCTTTTCTAAATGGATATATAATTGAGGATGTATTTGTGGAACAACCTCCTGGTTTTACAAATCCCCATTTTTCTAATCATGTTTTTAAATTATCTAAAGCTTTATATGGTTTAAAGCAAGCTCCAAGAGCTTGGTATGATAGGCTCAGCTCTTTTCTTATTTCGAAAGGATTTACTAAAGGGATAGCTGATCCTACTCTTTTTATTAAATGGATTTCTAAAGATGTCTTAATAGTACAAATTTATGTGGATGATATTATTTTTGGATCTTCTAAAAATTCTTTATGTGTTGATTTTTCAAAAATAATGAAAAATGAGTTTGAAATGAGTTTAATGGGAGAACTCAAATTTTTCCTTGGATTTCAGATCTTTCAAAATAAAAATGGTATTATTTTGAACCAAAGTAAATATATTAAAGATCTTCTAAAACGTTTTTCTTTGGATGGCACCAAAGGCAGTGACACACCTATGAGCACCACTTGCAAGTTGGACAGTGATGAAACTGGTGAACCAGTGGATCAAACCAATTACAGAGGTATGATAGGTAGTCTACTGTACCTTACTGCCAGTAGACCTGACATCATGTTCAGTGTATGCATGTGTGCTCGGTTTCAATCCAATCCAAAAGAGTCTCATTTGACTGCTGTTAAAAGGATTTTCAAATATCTAAAACATACTCCCAATTTGGGATTATTTTATCCAAAAGGACAATCATTTGATTTATTAAGCTATTCTGATGCTGATTTTGCTGGCTGCAAGTTAGATAGAAAGAGCACCTCTGGAACATGTCACATTTTAGGCAAGTCACTAGTATCTTGGTGTAGTAAGAAGCAGAATTCTGTTGCATTGTCTACTGTCGAAGCTGAGTATATAGCTGCTGGTAGCTGTTGTGCACAAATCTTGTGGATGAAACACACTTTACTAGACTATGGATATCAATTCAAACATGTCTCTATAAGGTGTGACAATACAAGTGCTATTAACATTTCCAAAAATCCAGTATCTCATGATAGGACAAAACATATTGATGTGAGACATCACTTTCTGAGGGATCATTATCAAAAAGGTGATATCACCCTTGAGTTCATTGGCACTGAACATCAGTTAGCTGATATTTTTACAAAGCCTTTGAATTCTGAGAGATTAAGTTACATCAAACATGAGTTAGGTATGATTAATTATAGCACTGTTAAACCTCACAGTTAGGACCTCACAGTTAGGACCTCACTGTTAAACCTCACAGTTAGGACCTCACAGTTAGGACCTCACAGTTAAACCTCACAGTTAAACCTCACAGTTAAACCTCACAGTTGGACCTCACAGTTAAACCTCACAGTTAAACCTCACAGTTAAACCTCACAGTTAGACCTCACAGTTGAAACCTCACAGTTGAGACCTCACAGTTGAAACCTCACAGTTAGACCTCACCGGTGTACCTCACTGTTGCATCTCTCTGTAGGCTGCTTCGCTGTTTAATCTTATTTTATTTTTGCGGGAATTCGAACCGTTTCTTTTCTTTATACTTTTATTTCTAAATCCCTAAATGATAAAATTGAGAACATTGAACATATCTCAATCCACTCATCTCGACCCTTGCTCTCTCAAGTCCTAAACCCTAAACCTTCAACCGAACCTCAAAACCTCGTTCAGTTCCAATGGCCAGAACAAAGCGACCCCCGACTGTCAACGAAGATGCACCAATGCCAAAGAGGACTCAAGTCGAATCCAGTGGCACCGGGAACGCCTCGATAAGACCTGTTAATCCACATCTGACTAAGAGAGAAATAGTTGCTGAGAAGGAGCTAAGTGAAGAGTGGATTTTATCGAGCAGATCATTAGTACTGGCAGTGCTTAATGAGCAAGGATGGACCGAATGCTTCGCGAACAATAATGGACCGTACTACCCGAAGCTGGTGAAGTAATTCTATGAATATCTACAGTTTGAGGAAGAGGATGATCTGCATAGACTGGTATCCAGAGTAAACGGCAATGAAGTCAGTTTTTCATCCGTTGAATGGGCTGCTTGTTTAAGAGTGCCTCATGAGGGTATTTACAACTACTATTCTGGAGCGGCTCCTCCAAATAGTAGAATCTTTGATCATGAGACAGCTCTAGAAGAACTGACAGGCAATGGCACAGTAAGAAAGGTTATTGCTGCTGAAATGAATGGAGAGGACAGGCTTCTGTTTAAGTTTATTCAGCATGTACTGAGTCCTAGAAGAGGATATTTTGCAACTCTGAAGCACCAGGATATTTACTTGATGTACTTATTAAAACATGGAAGGAAGATCAACCTTTGTAGGTTGCTGATGGCTCAGATGGAGGACATGATAAAGGCAAGCTCAAAATCAAGTGCCTTGTTTCATGCTAAACTCATTTCGGTTATGTTGAAAGTGAAAGGTGCAGCTGGAAGTCAGGAAGAGTTGATAGTGGCAAAGAACAGTGTATGTATCTCGAAAGTAATCTGCAAATTCATGAAGATCAGTTGGAATCCCTGGAAGAAATCATGGGTGAATGATGAGGAGAGAATATATGAGAAATTTAGCCCTTCTACTCATCCCTCTAGACCGAGAGATAGGAGAGATCCAGGCTTAAAGCCTGATGAGCCTGAACCTATATACTCAGATGATGAACAGACTGCAGTAGTTGGTGACTCTGCAAGAGAGAACACCCCAATGGATGAAGGGAGTGATCCTGATACTACTCACAGTCCTGTCAGGACAGTGACGTTTGGAGCAGCAAGCCCTCCAAAAGAACTACCTAGTAGAGAACCTGTTCTAAGAGACAGTGAGACTGAGTCTACAGAAGAAGAAGAAGAAGAAGAATCTCAATATTTTGTCAAGGACACCTCTGATGAGGATGACACAGTTGAAGCAGAAGAGGCTGGAGCTTTAAATGAAAGTCAAGAAACTGTTGCAGAAGAACTTAGTATGAGCCCTCTGATAGGGTATACAGACAAGTCAGTGTCTGACCAGGAAGCAGGAGTGGTCTCTACTACTGTTGTCATGGAAGTGGTTGATGACCCAATAGAGAAGGAGGCTAACCTCACTGCTGAACCTACAGAGGAAGCAAGTATGGAACCTGCTAGAGCTACAGAAGAGCACTTAGAGTTACCCAGAGTTGAGCAGATAATAGAAAGTGTTCAGAAAGGACCTCCAAGTGAGGGGGAGCATTTTCGTTCAGTCTCTGTGCTGTATGATATAGAAGGATGGACCTCAGATCCAGGATACATGGTGTTAGGACTCAATTATGAGGATTCAGATTAGGAAAACCAACCACCAAGAAATCCAGTTATCCTAACAAACAACTCTCCAGTGTTAGAAACTGAAGGATTGGCCACCAAGGAAGACCTTGCATCCTTAAAGAATGAAATGAAGGAGACCATCAGACAGTCTGTTGCTGAATTGAAAACTAGTCTTTTTGATGAGCTGAAAAATGTAGAACAATCCTTAGAATTATCTCTAGGATGTGTTGTGGGAAGTCCAATCAAAGAAATGATGGATGAAATGAAAGTGTGCCACACTCAAATTGAAAGCTGGACTGGAGCAGTAGTGGCACTCAGACAATCAGTTGCTTCTTTAACTGCCCTGAGCAGTTCTCAGACACAAGTGGCCAGTGAGATTCGATACATCAAAGAAGTGGTCAAGCAGTTTGTGGAAGTATTTGAGGCTTTCAAGCAATCAGTAAAAGAACATTTTAGCAATCAGGATGCTGTCATTCAGAAAGTGATTGGAAATCTGACTCAGTCTTTCAAGGAGACAGTGGCATTCTCAGTCAAGTCCCTTCCTTCATCTAGCTCTCCTGTAGACCTTGAGCAGTTTAGAAGCCTGTTCAGAGAAGAACTTACTCAGGCCCGTGCAAATGACACATCAGACCTACAGATTCTGGCTACTACAAGAGAAGTCAGTGGCTTTGTTCGTGAGCACCTGCAGGCTGCTACTGCTTCTCAGGAGGCCATCAAAAGTAAAGTGGATTATTACTTTGATCGGATTTTCACCAAGCATCAGTTGAACCATCACTTCAAGCTCATGCTAGAAACTATGAAGCTGCCTCCTATAACTCAAGCTTTCAAAGAACAAGTTAGCAAGCTACGAGAGTTGACCCCGGCTTTGGATAAATTCTTGGAAAACAAAGATGACTTCTTATCTGCCATGGACAGAGGAGGAAACATCATCATGGATTTCAAGAATCTGCTCCTACCTTTTCTTCATGTGGACTGCACACCTGTTATAGTTCCTCCTGCCCTACCTGTTTCCAACCCCAGTGGTTCTTCAGTGCTGTCTCCTACTGATGCCCTCAGAAGCCTTCGACCACTGATACCTCGGCAAGCTACTCACTACAGGCCTTCAGGAGCATCTGTTGCTGCCCCTCCAGACATTCCTGCTGCACTTCCTAAGCTTGTTGATCCTTCACCTACTGCTCCATCTTCTTCCTCCAAAGGAAAAGATCCCTTCCCTCTAGATGAAGAGGATTGAGTCTGTTTATGTTTTTTTTTTTGATAGGGATCATGTATTCACGTTTTGAGCCATGTAATGTACTCTTTATTAATACAATGGTTATTTTCTCTCTCTCTATCTTTCTTTATGTTAATCACAAAGGGGGAAAAATAGGGAGAAATAGGGAGAAATAGGGGGAGAAATAGGGAAAACTCTGTGAAAAATGAACCTATACAAAGAGGGTGAAATCCTTGAGGATTATACCTAATTTTTTATGCTCATATTGCTAATACTGTGTTTTGCACACTTCTTTTTGATACTTCTATATTTCATACTGACATAATTTGTGATTATCAAAAAGGGGGAGATTGTTGGAATCACCTGTTTTGACAATCCCAAATCATGCTTAAAACATTAATTATGATATATTAATCCTGTGCATTAATCTTATTATTCTATGCTTAAATGTATTTTATTCTAAACAGTTCATATTCTTACTCTCATAACTTTAGTAACAGCTTACAGTAGCATTTACATAAGTTTGGTATTGTTAGCTAACAGTCAGAGTTTTCTCTTCAAAGTCACAGTTACAGCTAACTGTCACCTTAAGTTACTGATGCAATAGGTTCACAGTTACAAGGTTACAGTCGAAGACTAATACAAGCTTACAGTCACAACTCTACTGCTATCTGTTGTCAAAGCTCACAGACGAAGGTCACAGTTACAAGACTTCTGTTCAAAGTTTTCTCTGCTTAAGTTCACGGTCGAACAAGCCTACAGTCATAAGTCTACAGTCAAGGTTACAGTTAGACAGCTTCTGTCAACTAAGTCTACAGATGATCGAAGTCTACAGTTGACAAAGGTTACAGTTCTACAAATCTGATATTACAAGTCTACAGTTAGAAAGGCTACAGTTACATAGAGTAAAAGCTACCATTGCAAGCCTACAGACAGCAAGTCTTTTGTTGAAGTCAGCAGTCAGAAGGAAGTTCACAAAAGGAAGTCCACAGAAGGAAGTTTACAGAAGGAAGTCCACAGAAGGAAGTTCACAGAAGGAAGTCTACAGTTGGAATACCACAGCTGAAGTCCACAGTGACATACATTCTCGACCAGTCTATTATTATTATTATATTTCTACCTTTTTTCTTTACCAATTTGAGTAATACTAATCTAACGGTCATATCTAGACAAATTAATACACCTAACATTATTTATTGATATTTGCAGACATATCAAGAAATAATACGATGTACGAGGAAGATCGCACGTGTATCTTGTCGGCCTCGGATGAACAAAAAGGGCATATATGGAGGAGTATAAAAAGAAGAGAGAAGCATTCAAAATAAAAGAAGAGAACGAAAAAGAAGAACTCTCGAGCATCCATTCTGAAGAACAAAATAGTTTCAAGTGAACAGACTGAAAGAATCGTCTTCAAAAATCCATGCTGTGAAGCACTCAAACTCAAGAAGCTGATCACTTGAACATTTGAAAGTCTGGAAAGCACGACACTCTGTTTTAGTGTCAACTTACAGAAAAAGGACCAAAGCTTCAAGTCACTCATTCCTACGAGTCCAGAACTGATCTGCCAACACTATAGAGCACTCTAAACCTTCTTCTTTCTATCTATTGCTCTACTGTGTTTAAGTATCTTACATTTGTGAGCAGTGTGCTAGTATTACACACACTGTCTCCTGTGCTTAAACTGAGGGATACTGAAAATCCCTATCCCAAACCTTTCTACATTTGTTGCCCACGTATAACTGTGGAAGAAGCCTGGTGTGGCTTGGTCATTTGTTTCCCCACGTATAACTGTGGCAGAGGTTTTCAAACCTGGACAGTTTGTGAAAACTGTTGTAAAGCCCGATACAGGCTGTGTATCAATCCTTTTTATAAAATTGCTTGGTGGCAGGTGATCACCAAGTGGAAGAGGACTAAGTCTCTACTTGAGACTGAACCTCTTGGTTATTTCTCTGTGTTTGTAGTTATACTATATCCATACTATACATATTCATTTCATATTCCGCTGCTATTACTTTGAAATATAATCTATCTTCAAAGCTACTTTGATAATTAAATTCGCAAGTGTTTATATTTATTATAAATCAGTAAATTAGTTTCAAAAGTTAATTTGATCATAAGATTAAGTTAACTGAGAACTAATCACTCTTTGAGAAGCTAATTGAACCTTTATAATCTATATAAATTCACTACAGTTTAATTTGTTTTTGAAATTGGGGGATTTTAATAGAAATTGTTTTTAACAGAAATTTTAATTGGAACTCAATTCACCCCCCTCTTGAGTGTCCACTCCGACCAACACTTACTAACCACATACTACTTTTATAAATAACTCATATTGAACTACTTTTGGTTGTGTATTTTTTGAGAACACTCAACTTAAATATTTGACATCTCTAAAGCCATATTTGAACACCTTTTATTCAAGGTACCCCAATATCACTTTTGTACATGCTCACCACTGCTTGTAACTAACTTTCAGTGACGTCTCTTGATGTTACCAAATATTACTCTTTTATGTCACCATTCTAATAAAAACATTCTAGTTCATTCTAGATCCAACACAACAAGATAATCAAAAGGTATCTCGATCCTAATGCCTACACTCAAGATTCCCCCATGTATGTTTTTTAACCAGTACCTGGAATTCACCATGGAATAAAATAATACCCAGTTTGTGTTATCAAGAAACTCAAAATACTAAAACAACCATCCAACGACCATTCCAACACTCACGTGATTGTTACCCTACAATATTTTGAAATTTTTAATCCATATCATAAGTCTTTCTATAAATCAATCATTGTTTAAACCACTCATGGATTCCTTCTATCCAAACAAAAATTCATTGGTTTTAATTATTTATCCTGTTATATAGATGCTCTCGTAACAAAATTAATATGGTGTCAACATATTGGGAATGACTGAATCTAGAATAGGAGTACAAAATTATTCTAAACATTACCCATTCCTATTCCAAAAATAAAAATATCAAGAAAATTTTGAAAAATTATATTGATAGGACTATTTAGATCTTTCAATGCACACTCCAAAAAAACATGTTATACTTTCCATGAAACAACCCTTAATCATCAACTTGAATTGAAAAAACTCAATCCACTTATAAGCATTTTTGTATACTTTTTCTCGTATACGCATGTGTGATGCTATTAGTGAGTCATGTTTAAGCACTTATTTTGTGTCAAACATACATTCCAAACTAAAACTAATAATTTTTGTTGTTGGAACCAATTATTTTTATAATGTTATCTTGATCAATGGAATAAATCATCCATATTCGGATGGCTAATAGATTCATATTATATGTTCATGCTATGTAGATTGACGTCTTACAGCTCATACATTGGTTCTATAAACTTTATAGTCTTAGCTTTAGATCTATGTAACATTGTTATATGGCTTAGATTTTATGGTTTAGATTATTCTGTTATATGTTCTTTGTACATGATTTTTTATGAAAAATTTTTATATTGATGACTACTGAACATTTTTAATTGGTTTAGAATATTCTATTATATGTTATCTGCACATAGTTTTCTTCTAGGGTACTGGTACTAGGGCTATTTAATTTACTATATTTTTTTACTTGTAAATATACATTTAGATGTAGTTTTAATCATCGCTAATGAAATGTACCATATTTCGTGGAAGTTTAAATTGATGCTATAGTTTTACATTCTCTTATCTATGATGTTTAAAACTTCCACTAAATAAATTTATGTTATTTAATTGGAAGTGGTTATGGTGTTTTAGTTCCGTTTTTATGTTAAAAATGAAAACAATCTAGCAGTGGTTTAAACTGTTGCTCAATGCGTCAACATTTTCACATGAAACCACTACTAAAACCGCAAAAATAACAACTAAATATGTTTAATATGACACCTCCTAAAAATCACCACTAAATTAATGAAATTGCTACTTTTTGGATGTTGACACCCAATTTAGCGGTGGTTTTATTAAACTATCGCAGAATCATATGATGGTTGTTTAAACCACCACCATATTAAAAAATGTTGTTGTGGTGTTCTTTTCTTGTAGTGGTTGGTTGGTAATGGACCAACACCATAGCATTATATGGGTTCCACTCAATATGTATAATAAATGCTCCCTAGAATGACAGAGAATTCTAGTTGATAGGTAGAGGACCCACACCCTAGTGCATCAGGGGCGGGGGTTGTACTCAGTAGGTAGATGACCCACACCCTAGTGAATAAAAGGGATTCCAGTTAGCTGGTAGAGTCCCCATACCCAAATTCCTTTGGGGGTTCTACACAATTGGTGGAGGACTCAATCCCTAGTGGGTCTGGGGAGTACAACTTTATAGGTAGATAACCCATGCCCTAAGGAATCTAGGGGTTACACTGAATAGGTAGAGGACCCATTCCCCAGTGATTTAGTGGGTTCCAATCAATAAGAGGTCCCACACCATAGTGCATCGTAGGGGGCATGTCCCTCAGTGGGTAGAGGACCCATCCCCTAGTGCATCAGGGGGGGGGGGGGGGGGGTTCCACAAAGTAGTTAAAGGACCCAAACCCATGTGTATTAGGAGTTTCACTCATTAGGTATAGGAACTACACCCAAGTGAATAAGGGGTTCCATAGAGTAGCTAGAGGAATGTGGGGGACCCATTCCCTATAATGATTGGTGGATTACAACCCTAGAATTTCTCAATAATCATTCTCAGTCACCACCGTCATCAAATATCACCTAAATAAGAGTCACACCTAGAACATTACACCTCATATGTCAAAATAATCTAAAAAAGATACCATCACATTCTATGTGTAAAAAGTATTAGGATAGCCTACTCATAGGGTAAAATATATTGCCCAAAAAAGGATATACCTGTGGTGGAAGAACTACATAAGGGTACATGTTGTCTATGGGGACCACATGATGTGTGGAAGTGACTCACTACCAGGTCGTGATCTCCTCTATACATTTCTGGGAGGATTTGTTGATTTATATAGGGTGTACGAACTGTAAATAACATGTACGTCCACCTAGTGTCTTGGTCATGTGCCTGGCCATGCCTGAGTGATGACCTATTCCAATGTACTATCGGAGGAAATTGTGTGTCCCGACACATGTGATGTTTGGAATTTTCTAGCTGGTATGTGGCAAGGAAACCTGGTGAGGCTCACAAAGTACATGGAAACATCCACATGGCTTGTGGTGATTGTCTTCTTTAAAATCCTTACTCACTAGCCAAGGGGGATACCTTGAATGTGTTCTTGGACAACACACCATGTAGTCCAAATTTCTAGAGAAAATTAGATTTACCATGAAATTCATTAGATCCATCTCTTCTACCATAGTTTATTTCTATTGGCCACTTGAAATATTCCAAAATATATGGTATTAATGGAATCCATTAATTTCCCAGCCTTAGGTGACTAGAAATTAGAATCCAATCACACAAATGAAGCATGTATCTCCACCTGAAACATTGTTTATCACCTACCATTACCACTCTATATCCTAGATCCACAGACCCCCCCCCCCACACCTCACCGTATAACCTATATCAATCCATCTAAAACTCATTATCCTAGTTTTCTTTCATCAATACACCATGAATCTTAGTGTTTTATATCTCTTGGAACTACCGAAAAAAATTATAACCATAACATTAAGGGACAACAGAGAAGAATGTGATGAACAGTGAAGAGATATACATAAGAAAAAATTTAATCCTTAATTTTCAAATCGTTCTTTCCCAATGATCACATAACCGGTCTGTCAGGGGTGATAACAAGTCATGGAAATCATAAATTGAATTAAACAATAAAAATATTAAAGAGGACTCATGTGATTAATCGATAACATAGATCAAAAGTTGTTAAATAAATAAAAATGGACAATATATTTATGAAAATATATAAATCCAAAATTTAAGAGTTGGAGTATTATTTTGATTGATCATTGGGGAATAAATCTTTCACCGAGGATTGATAAGACTCTAACCATTCACTACCTCCTGATCCACTTCGATCTGATTTCCATTTATCATCAGATATCAATCTTCCAATAGAGAACTCCCTCCTTAGCTTCTCATATCATTCATTGGTAATTCAACATGCACTGTAAAAGTTTAAGATGAATTATTTAAAGAGGGAGTGTTAGGTTAGGTTTATTAAATTAATTAATTAATTAATTAATTAATTTACGTAAAAACCCTCAAATGGCTACCTCTACTAAACTTCTAGCATCGATTATATTTATCCCAAGCCTATTGTAAAAACCAGGTTAAAATTCAAGTGTGTTCTTGCATTTCAAATCCAAGGATCCCATCAAAATATATTTCATTATTTCAAAAAATATTAACATGTGTGACATTAATATATTAAAAAAAATTATAATATCAATTATAGGATCATCATTCCTTGGAATATCACTATATCTCTTCACCTGGATATCAAAATATTCTTATGAATACTGAAAAGTATTATATAGAAAAATCAGAGTCTATAAAATGATTGAGAATTCCCTTATCTGGGAGAATTAGTACTCATCAACCTCCCTATCTCAGCTTCAGGGTTTCTAAAAAATTATTTATTGATCAAAAGGGTGGCGATATCCTCATGCATCAGTTTCACACATCCTAAAAATTTTCAAAACAAATTAACAAATATAATATTATTTTTCAAAACTATATAATGTGTTGTTAGAGAATTGGTTATGTTCACAAAAATTGAAAGTAAATTTTATTCATATTTTCTAAATTTTTAATTTCTTCCTCACCTTAATTATATGATATAATGATTCACTTTATTAGAGAGATCCAGCTATGCGGGCCTGTGATTTATAGATGGAATTTCTCTATTTAATAGTATACGAAGATTTTGATAGGGTTTTTCAAAAACCTAATTCATCTATAATACTATTTTAGAATGAGATATATTTTTTAATGAATTTAATAAAAAAAATAGAATACATATCTAATGTGTATATATTTGATCACTCAAATTCTCATCAGTGAAGGATTTTTATGGGTGAAAAAATTTCTAGAAAATAAATTATTGTAATTACCATTAATGATTGGGTGATTTCTCAACATTTATGTTTTAAATAATATTATAGAGTTTTCCACATATATTGAAACCAATAATGTTATTATTAGTCACATTAATCCATCAAGGGATTTTATATGGATATTAATTCCCCATAATTAATAGAATATATGATGGTTTTGGGACTATATTTCTAAGGAGTGGTCTTGAAACTATAATTTAAATTTAGAAATGCTTTGATGGCTAACAAGAGGTAAAATATTACATGTATTATCTTACAAATATTATCTAATAAATTATTATCTATTTTATATAAAATAAAAATATTAAAGAAAAGTGATTCGCAATAGTGGAGTTACTCTTATGGTGTAAACGATTCGTATATCATGTACCAAAGGCAAAAATCCTATTTATGTAAATATTTCATAAATTGGTATCATTGAACAAATATATTATATAGATTATAAAACATACAATATGATGATTTTTATGATGATAATGTATTGATAAAATGAGTTTAGTTAAAATCGGTGAATTGAGATTCATGAAAGTAAATTTCTGTAAATAACGGTACATAAATGAACCCCTCATAATGGTATCACAAACAGTGAAAGAATTTTTTTCCCTAGACCCTACAAAGATAAATTATTCAAATGTTCTATTATCAACAAAAAACTATAGGTTCTGTTGGACTCACTTGTATTGATAATCCGAAATCATGTTTCTTTTATATGATAATCATGGTTCATTAATATTTATAGTATGAATCAGGTAATAACTGTGTATTTTTAATCTCACTGCTCTCTCAATTATGTTTATAGTGAAAAATTTCTCTAAGTAAAATGTTATCGCTGGAAGGTTTCTGCAGAGAGGTTACCACAGGATGGTTACTAATAAAGGATACTGATCAAGGTTATCAATGGCTGGTTACCGATAGAGGCTACCGCTGAGGAACCTCACCACAAAGTCATCAATGCAAGCTCACCACTACGATTCCACTACTCAAAGTCTACTGTTGTAATGTTACCTTTCAAAGGATATTGTTGTAATGTTACCCCTAAAGGTAACCACTACAAGGCTACAAAGGAATCCTACTGATTAATCCTACCCAAGAAAGATACCGATGAAGCCTACCGATGAAGGCTACCAATCAAGCCTACTTTTGAGAAGGCTATCGCTACCAGTATACCGATACCTACTCTTCTATTCCATACATTTTCAATTTATTAAGATTATTCTAATGGTCATATTTGGAAAATTTAATACTTTTGACATTAATTCATTCTGATTGTAGACATATCAAGAGACCGAATCTAGAGACAGTATGAGGTACAAGGAAGACCACACGTGGTGTTCTCATTCCTATTGCCAAGTCCCAATTATAAAATAGAAGACCGATGAATGGACGTGTGAAAATGAGACATTAAATGACAGATCTTAAGAACAAATAGAATATACCATCATTTACATGGTGAACACAATAGATTCACGAATATCAATTGGGGGAGAAAATTCAATATTATCTTATGTGTTTCATCAAATCTCTTTCAAACCACAAAGAAGAACACCTCATTATGTGGAATCTATACCCTGGTGATTACGACCCTTTATTTTGGAGACATCTTCTAGAGAAAGACTAAAACATAAATTTCATTAATCTAAGGAGTCAAGATCTAAACTGGAAACACATATAGCCTTCTAAACACAATATTTATAACATTAGATATATAGTGTTCTTTAGTAAACATTTCTAATAAGTGTGTTTTTGTATATTACAAACACTACCTCATGTGCATGAACTAGAAGAAACTAAAAATACTCTTACCAAACATTACATACATTTTTCCCCATGTGTAACTATGGAAGAGGTTGTGTATAGCCTGGTTGTGTGTTTTTTTCCTGAGGAGTTGTGGAAGAGAGTGTGAGCCCTAGACAATTTGTGAAAACTGTTGTAAAGCCCGATACAATATGTTTATCAAGTTTATTATTAGTATAAACTACTTGGTGACAGTTGATCACCATGTAGATATGATTACATATCATCTTGAGACTAAACCTCTTGTTTAACTATGTTGTGTACCATCTTTTGTAATACTCTATTATTTTATTTTCCACTACTTGTAATTTCAAAATAGAAAACTGTATTATATTCACTCTGATAGATATTTTTTGTGGCTGTGTATATGTGTTTAATTCAGTAAACCTATTTCAGAAGTCATATATACCTTTACACTGATTCAACTAAAAACTACTCAACCTTTGAGAAACTTGTTGAACAATTGAACATTTATATCTCTACTTATTTAATTAACCAGACTGTTTTCAAATTGGGGATTTTATTATAATATTTTTTTATAGAAATTTTTAGTAGGAACTCAATACACCCCCCCCCCTCTTGACTTTCCACACTGACCAACATTTGGTATCAGGGGGTATTTTTTATTTCTACCAAATGTTGAGGGTGGATCTACTAACTTGCCACCTTTATTTAATGGTTCGGACTATGCTCAATGGAAATTGAAAATGTAACTGTATCTCGAGACCATGGATCTTGAAATCTGGGTCACAATTGATGAACAATGTGAATTACCTGCTACTTCTAGGTACAAATGTTCTTAGTTGACTGAAGATACATATAATAATAACATTAAATCAATGAAAACATTGTACTATGCTCTAGGTGAGGAAGAATCCAATAGAATATATGTCTGTAAAACTATATATAACATTTGGGATACTTTGTCTATTTCCCATGAGCGAACAACCAATGTTAATGAAATGAGATTAACTATCTATACTATTAAATATGATAATTTTAATATAAAGCTTGATGAACCTATCTATGAAATATATCTTAGGTTCAATGAAATAGTAAATACCATGGGTCTACTTGGGAATCCAGTAGACAAAAAGGACCAGATTATGAGATGCCTTCAATGCCAACCTCACAGAGGGAGAGGATATTCTTTTTCCATCCGCGAATCCTGCAACCTAAGCATGCTACCAATGATAGAACTAATTGGATAACCCATGATGTATGAGGAAGAGATTAAGGTGAATTAAGAAGCTGATGAAGAATTGAGAAAGAAATCTATAGCATCCAAGACTACTACCTCAGAGAGAAAAGACAAAGATAAAGTTCCAGATTCTGTAGACAGTTCTACCAGTGAAGATTCAGACTGTAACAGTGATGATGAGATGGATCATCTGGCTATAAGGTTCAAAAAGATCTACTGAAATAATAAGTTATTTAAAAATTAAAATTATTAAGGAAGGTATGATATTAAAGGACATTGTAAAAAGGATATAAAATTAAATGACAACATCAATGAGATAATCGGTTATGAGTGTTAATGAAATGGTCATGTGAAGGCTGATTTCCCCAAAGATAATGTTTAAGAAGAAATATGAAGATAATAGAAATGGATATAAAAAGGCTATGAAAAAAACTTGGAGTGCTTCAGAAGATAGATCCAGTGAATCTAACACTTATGATACTGAAAATAGTAATCATGCAAACATGTGTTTCATGACAGAAACATCTAGGGTAACACTCAATTCACTAATACATAATTCTTACTATTCTGCGAATGAGAGTGAAACTAATAATGATGAAAATATGAATAAGGATGAACAATTTTAATAATGTGAAATTCTTGAGGATACATTAAATGAACTCAAAGATAAATAAAAATTATTGAAAAGACAACATTCCTGAAATTTCAATTATAAGTCTGATTTGGATATTAAAAAAAATTGCTGAGTTGTTAAAAGAAAATATTTTACTAAAATTATCAAATGAGCAATTAAAAAGTGATCTTGAGAAATTTAATGATGGTAAGGATACCTAGACCTAGTTTCTAGGGAAAATAATATCTCTAAAATACCAAACTAGTTTCAGATATCATCCGAGAGAGAGAAGGATTATTAAGAACAAATTTGTTCCAAAATCTGGACAGTTCACAGCTATTTCAAGTTCTAGACCATATTTTGAAAAATAATTTTCTAAAGGACCTAACAAAGTGTTCATCTATCAAAACACATTCATTGAGTATAGAAATCCAATAAGACTAATATGGGTTCCCAAATCATTACTTGCTAACCTTTCTGGACCCAAGAAAATCCGGGTACCAAAGTAACCGTTTTCTTAATAAGTGTTGTAGGAAAATTGTCTAAAGAGGTTATGAAAATCCCTATGGTACATGGAAATTTTATGTTCAAGACATTTGAAAGGATACTATTCATGCATCAAAAGACTAATTATAGTTGATTGTCGACATGTTACATTTGGTTATAATTCTAAAGGGAAGATCGCTAGCTTAGGACAAATTGGTATCCATAAAACTATTTTAATTTCAAAACTACTTTTTGTTGATGGGATAAGTATAATCTACATATTATCTCTCAATTCTACGTTGATGGTTTTAATGTTATGTTTGAAAATGATGCAAGTAATGTTTTTAATTATAAAAATGATTTAACATTCACTTATCTTAGAAATGAAAGTGTATATGTTGTTGATTTAAAAACATTAGCTAAGAAGAAATGTATCTTATTTAAATGATTTTAATAAGTAATCTTGGTTGTGGCATAGAATATTAGGACACTGAATTGTTCACTCACGTAGGAAACAAACCAAGAAAATTTTATTTAAAGTCTTACCTAGATTAGAATTCCCACTTAACAAATTTTGAATGCCTTGTCAAAATGAAAAAAAAAGTTTCTTTCAAACCAAACAAATATGTTTCATCTTCTCAACCGCTTGAGTTGGTTCACATGAATTTGTTTAGACTATCAATATTTTCAAGTTTAAATGGGAATAACTATGTCTACGTTCTTATAGATGACTATTCTAGATACACTAGGGTATACTCTCTAGCTCACAAAAGTGAATCATGATTATACTTCATTAAATATTCCAAGCCTGTAGAAAATCATAGTAACATAGAATTAAGAAATTAAGAAGTGATCATGGTCGTGTGTTTGAAAATCATGAGTTCGAATATTTTTTCTCACATAATGTCTATAATCAAAATTTATCTTCTCCTAGAACACCAAAATAAAATGGATTTGTAGAAAGAAGAAATAGGACACTTCAAGATATTTCCTGGACTATACTAAATGAGTATAACCTGCTTATCTATTATTTCGCTGAAGCTATTAATATAGCTCCTTACATCATCAATAGAGTCTTAATTAGACCTGTTCTTAAGAAGAACCCTTGTGATTTATGGAACAATAAGAAGCCTAAGGTTAATTACTTTAGGGTTTTTTGATTAAAATACATTATCCTTAACACTAGGGATAATCTTGAAAACTTTTCATCCAAAAGTTATGAAGGAAGTTTCCTAGTTTACTCTATCTCTAGTAAATTCTATAGAGTAATAAATAAAAGAACCAATTGTTTGGAAGAATATATTAATTTGAAATTTTATGAGAGTGATCCATATGAACCTAAAACATTCCATGAATCAAATGAGGAAGATATGTCAATTTTGAACCTTACTGATAAAAACAGTGAACCCTATTGAAAACAACTAGTTCTTGAAATTTTCCAGAATCATAGAATGTTGAATATGAACTTATAGACAACCATGAAGAGTCTAGTCCTATGATTTCTAGAGGTATTAGATCTCTCAAGAATCATCCTTTAGATTCTGTAGTAGGTGATCAAAATAGAGAGACACAAACTAGAGCTTCATTAATAAACTAGATTGAACATAATGATTTTCTTTCACAACTTGAACCAGAAAATATTAATGATTCCATCATTGATGAATTTTGGTTGATAACTATGAAAGTGGAAATAATTCAGTTTAAATGAAAGAATTTTTTGGATTTAGTAGAAATTCCTAAGGACACTTGGACCATATGCACTAAATGGGTGCCTAGAAACAAAGTTGATGAGTTTGGAAATATAATAAGAAACAAGGCTAGCTTAGATGCACAAGGATATAGTCAAGAAGAAGAGATAGAATATGAGGAAACCATTGTATATCTAGATATACTAGAATCCATTTGGATATTGCTTTCTTATGTAGCTCATCTGAATTTCAAACATTATCAAACTGATATCAAAAGTGCATTTCTAAATGGGTATATATTTGAGGATGTCTTTGTTGAATAACCCCTGGCTTTAAAAATATCTATTTTTAAAATCATGTTTTTAAACTATCTAAATTTTTATATAGTATAAAAAAATCTCTTATATCTTGGTATGATAGACTTAGTTCTTTCTTTATTTCAAAATCTTTCACTAAGGGAATAAATGATCCTACTCTTTTTATTAAACAGATTTCTAAATATGTTTTGATAATAAAATTTATGTAGATGACATTATATTTGGATCTTCTAAAAATTATTTATGTACTACTTTTTCAAAGATGATGCAAGATGAATTTTAAATGAGATTAATGGGAAAACATAAATTTTTCATTCGATTTAAAATTTATTAAAATAAAAATGGTATTGTTTTAAATCCAAGTTATTACACTAAGGATCATTTGAAAAAATTTCATTTGGATAGTAATAAAGGTAGTAATAAACCTATGAGTACCACCTGTAAGTTTTATGCTGATGAAACTGGTAAAGTAATTCATCAAACCAATTACAGAGGTATGACTGGGAGTCTGCTCTACCGTACTGCTAGCCAGCATAATATTATGTTCATTGTTTGCCTGTGTTCTCGTTTTCAAGCCAATCCCAAAGAGTACCATTTAAGTGCTGTTAAAATTATTTTTAAATATCTCAAGTATACTACAATATTATGACTATTTTATCCAAGAGGACAGTCATTTGATTTGATAATCTATTCAGATGATGAATATTTTGGTTGCAAGTTAGATAGAAAAAACACCTATGGAAAATGTAACATTTTGGGCAAGTCACTTTTATCATGGTGTAGTAAGAAACATAATTCTATTTCACAATCCACTGTCGAAGATGAATACATAGCCACTGGTAGTTTTTGTGCTCAAATTCTGTGGATGAACCACAATTTACTGGACTATGGATATCAATTCAAACATGTCTCTATAAACAGTGATAATACAAGTGCTATTAACATCTCTAAAAATCCAGTATCTAATGCTAGGAAAAAGAACATTGTTGTAAGACATAAATCCTTGAGAGATCATTATCAAAGAGGTGATATCACTCTTGAATTAATTATCACTAAACATTAATTTTATAATATATTCACAAAGAATTTGAATTCTTAGATGTTAAATTACATCAAACATGAGTTAGGTATGATAAATTGTTCGTTTAGGACATCTCACCATTACAGGTCACCGTTGAACCTCACCGACAGGCCTCTATGTTAGACCTCATTGTTGGACGTCACTGTTAGGACCTCACCATTTAACCTCATCATTAAGACCTCACCATTACATCTCACGGTTGGACCTCACCATTAGCACCTCACTAATGGATCCTTACCAATAGTCGACCTTACTTAGGTCCGTGACTTAGCATTTTTCTTCCAGAATCTGAAATGTTTTTAATCATATTTATTTCTTTTACTCGATTTGTTTTTTGATTCCTAAATAATAATAACAATGAAAAACCCACATTTTGATCCACTTAAATCCTCTCCAGAACCTCATTCTCTATATCCTTGGAAGCTAACCTTCGACTAAAACCCTCAAACCGCATCAATTTCCAATGGGATGATTTAAGAGTCCAATTTTTTGTGATGAAGTAGATATACCAAACCCTAAGAGACCTTGAATTGGGTCTAGTAGTAGAATTAAGAAAGTAGTGAAGCTGATCAATCCTCATTTTTTGAAGATGGAAATCGTGGTTGAAATGGAATTTAGTTCGAAATGGCTACTGTCGAGCAGGTCTCTAGTGCTAAAGGCACTCGAAGCTGAGGATTGGGTAGATTTTTTTTTTGCAAAAAACAATGGACCTTATTAAGTAAATCTAGTAAAAGAATTTTATGAGTTTAAGAAGTTTGAACAGTTTGATGATGATAACTAAATGATTTCTAAGGTAAATTTAGTAAGTCTGAGATTTCCATCTATTGAATGGACTGAATTCTTAAGAGTACCACATGAAGGCATTTTCGTTCATTACTCTAGAGTGGTGCCTCCCATAAGTGAGTATTTATGCTATGAAGAAGATATAGCTGATCTGATCGGGAATGGAATCCCTAGAATGGTAATTGATGCCGATATGGATTGAGAAAACAAATTAATTTTTAAATTTCTTCAACATGTCTTGAGTCCCCGGAGAGGGGACTTTTATACTTTGATATATCAAGAAATATTTTTGGTGTATCTGTTGAAGTATGGACAAAGGATAAATTTATGCAGGTTGTTAATGGTTTAATTAGAGAATATTACAAAGCATAGCTCCAATTCAAATTCTATATTTCAGTCCAAGTTGATATCCTTAATGATAAAAGTGAAAGGAGTTGTTGGACATGAGGAAGAAATCATAGTTATAAGGAACAACTTCTGCATTACCAAAATGATTTGCATGTTTATGAAGATAAACGGTAAATCTTTGAAAAGGGAGTGGGTGAATGATAAGGGTAAACTATATAAAAAATTCAATCATGTTACCAATCATTCTAGGCCAAAGAACAAAAGAGATCTGGGTTTAAAGCCTAATGAAGTGGATCCAGTGTACTCAAATGAAGAAGAGGAGGTTGTTGTTGTGAAGGAGATAGAGGATTCTACTGTTGATGATAGGAGTGATCCTGATCTTCCATCAATCCCCCATATTTGTACTATATCTTTTGGTGAACTCATCCCACCAAAGAGATTACCCAGAAGAGAGACTGTTCTAAGGAATTGTGATGATGTGGAAACTAGTGAAGAATAAGGAGAAGAGAATCTCTTAAGAGAAATTACTACTGGTGAGAGCTTAGAGGAGGAGGATGAAGCTAAATCTAACCATGATGAATTTGAGACAGCTGTTGATGAAATTGAAGATGAATTCCTAAATCGTATTCCTTTGATAGGATATAATGAAGTGGGAGAGAGTTAAGAGTAAGAGAGTGTTGAATCGGTTGTAGTAGAAATTGCTATGGTTTTGGTTCAAGAATCTGTAGAAGAGATTGCAGTGGACTCTCCTGTGGATGTAGTTGATCAAGTAAATATGGCAGAGGTGAATGTAGTTGACCAGGAGGATGATCCAAGTGAGGGGGAGGAACTTGTTGCCACATGTTCAATTTTTGTTTCTCATGAAATAGATTATTGGTCTGAAGACCCTGGATTCATTGCCTTGGGCTTAAACTATGATGATTCTGAAGATGAAGAATCTAACTAGAGACCTCCAACTCATTTTGTTTCATAGAAAACTATTATGCAACCAGTATTTCCTCTTCCATAGGATTATATGAAGAAGGATGAATTAGAGTCATTAAAATCATATTTGAAGAGACACTTTGATGAGAGATCCATTTGGATAGAGAGATAAGTGGTTCTCAATAAATATCTTATGGCATCAGCCTTGGAAATAATAATCTCTACTATTCACTCCAACTTTCTACATGAAGTGAAGTAATTCCAGAATGAATTCAGAACATTGGAAAAACATGTGGAGTCTGTGAAATAGTAGATTATGAGTTTATACTCATAAATGGATTCAATATCTCAAGTTGACAAAGAGCATAAGTTTTTAAGAGTGTTTTTTGGTAGATGGTCACTATTTTTTAGGACATTAAGAAGTCTATGGAGACACATGATAGTGGTCAGGATGATGATGTAATTAGGTTGATCAGTGGACTGACCATGTATTTTAACGAAATAGTATCTTTTTCCATGGTACCTCTGTGTGATTCTAATTCCTCATCAGCATTTCCTCCTATTGACCAAGAAGTTTTTAGATCATCTGTTAGCTAATAATTAGAGAAGATATTTGGTGCAAGTGCCTCATTCCCTCATTTTATGACTCAGGTCTTTTCCACTACCATAGACATTCATACGCTTGTAGTATATTACTTGATAGAGGATTCCCAAGATTAGAAGGCCATCAAAGATCATGTTGACATATATTATAAAAGGGTTTACACTAAGCATCAGATGGATGGTCACTTCATGTTACTGTTTGAGAACTTAATGATCCCACCTGTCACTCATCCTTTTAAGGATCAGGTAACCATTCTTATATATTTGAATCCTACTTTGGAAAAGTTCATGGAAAATAAGGATGATATCATTTCAGCAATGGAAAAAGTAGAGGGCATCATTATGGATTTTAGGAATCACCTTTTTCCCTTCTTACATGTGGAATGCACTCCCATTATTGTTCCTCCGGCCTTACCTTCTTCCCCAGCTACATCAAGATCTACTAGAGTTGCCCCATTTATGGCTCCCACATAGGCCTTTAGAAGCTTGACTCCTATGATTCCCTAGATATCTACTCATTATCGGTCTACCAGTGCTTCTATAGAAGCTCCTCCTACGTTGCTCACTAATATACCTAGGTATGTACCTCCATCTTCTAAACCTGCCTGCTCAACTCTCAAAGACAATTCTCCCTTAGAAATATCTGATATAGGTTGAATGTGGGATGTCTTACTTGATAGGGTTCATTGTAATATTTTTTTATATTGTACTCATCTTTCATTAATACAAAAAATTCTTCTATATCATTTTGTATTATATTCATTTTTCTAATCACAAAGGGGGAGAAGTTTTATGACTAGATCACTTGAATATATTCTATAATATATTCTAAACAATAAACATGGTTTAATTTTATGTAATTTATACTCCTAATACATAATATATATATATACTAACATCTCTGAATAGATTAGAAAATGGGATTAACCAAAAATAAAAAATTCTTAAATATAAATTACACTAAAATAATTTTGGATTATAAAAAAGGGGGATATTGTTCGAATCACCTATTTTGATAATCCCAAATCATGTTAATTTTATATGATAATCATGTTTCTTTAATATTTATAATTTATATCAAGTAATAACTATGTATTTTTAATCTCACTGCTCTCTAGATTATGTTTACAGTGCAAAGTTTCTCTAAGTAAAAGGTTACCACTAAACGGTTATCGCTGAGAGGTCACCACATGAAGGTTACCGATAGAGGTTACCGATAAAGGTTACCTCAGGAAGGTTACTGATAGAGATTACCACTAAGAAAACCTCACCGCTGAGTTATCAATGCATGCTCACCACTACGAGTCTACCGCTCAAGTATATTGTTGTAAAGTTACCGCTCAAAGGCTATAATTGTATTGTTACCACTAAAGGTTACCGCTACAAGGCTACTGATGAATCATACTGATGAAGGCTACCAATGAAGCCTACTAATCAAGCCTACCATTGAGAAGGATACCACTACCAGTATACCGATACCCACTCTTTTTCTCCCTACTTTGTCAATTTCATAGGATTATTATAACAGTCATATTTGGTAAATTTAATGCTTATGAAATTAATTAATATTGATTGTAGACATATCAAGAGATCGTGTATGGAGATAGTATGAGTTAAGAGGAAGACTACGAGTGGTGTTCTTATTCTGATGTTCAGATCTCAAATATAAAATTAAAGGCCAATGAATAGACGCCTGAAAAAGAGACATTACACAACAGATCTGAAGAGCAAATAGAACATACTAGCATTTACACTGTGAACCCAAGAGCTTCACGAAGGTCATTTGGGATAAAAAAATTGAATAATATCTTATATTATTAATCAAATCTCTTTTAAACCATGATGCAAGACACCTCATTACATGGAATCTAGAACCTGGTGATTGCGACACTCAGTTTTGGAGACAACATCCAGAGAAAGACTCAAACTGCACTTTCTTCACTCCATGGAGTCAAGGGCTGAACTGCAAAAAAATAGAACCTTCTAAACTAAATCTTCATAACATTATCACTATTGTATAATTTATCTTACATATCAAATAAGTTTGTTTTTTTCTATTACACAAATATTCTTTTGTACATTAAATGTAGGATACTTAAAATCCCCACACCAAATACAACTTACATTTTGTTTCCCACGTGTAACTATAGAAGAGGTTGTGCGTGGGATGGTTGTGTGTTTTCCCCACAATGAATTGTGGTAGATCGTGTGAGGCCCTGGAAAGTTCATGAAAACTATTGTAAAGACTGATACTAGATGTATATCATGTTTATTGGTAATATAAACTTCTTGGTGGTAGGTGATCACTAAGTGAAGAGGATTAAGTCTCGGCTTGAGAACAAACATCTTATTTAACTCTGATGTATACCTTCTTTTTTAATACTATGTTTTTATATTTTCCACTTCATGTAATTTCAAAACAGAAAATAGTATTATATTCACTCAAATTGTTAGTTTTGGCTGGATTATATATGGGTTTAATTCAGTAAACCTGTTTCAAAAGTTGGATAAGTGTTTTACACTGATGTAACTGAGGACTAATAAAAATTTGGGAAAATTATTGACCAATTGAACATTTATATCTCTACCACCTTAATTAACTATGATGTTTTCAAATTGGGGATTTTATCATAATGTTTTGAACAAAAATTTTATGTAGGAACTCAATTCACCACCTCTTGAGTTTCCACCCCGACCAACAGGTTGAAATGAAAATACAATTTAAGATAACCCTTTCGTTAGGATATCACAATTGTTACATAGTCTTTATAATGTATATGTTATCTTGTATGTTAGCGGGGACTGTAAGGATTGTATTTTCACACTCGATATAGTGTTCAAATCCCTTTAGAATTTAATTAAAAAATTATTTTTCATTGTATAAATTAATCTTTTTTATATAGAATGAATTGCATCATAATAATATATGTTTATTACTATGTTTATACAATAAAAATTAAATGTTTAAATAATTATTTAGATAATTTATTATCCACAGGATGATGGTACCAATATTTAGGAATAACATATTGATAATGTTTAATATTGAAATACATTTTAGGGTGAATAATATATTGTTGAAAAAAGGTGTTAGTGTCAAGGTGTAAAAACCTTAACAACTATTAATATAGGGTGATGAAAGGTATAAAATTAGAGAATATTTGGAATATATTCAGGTAACTTTTTGACCCTAACATGTTTATTTTATCAATTAAATTTAGATCACTAATCGAATACATGTGTTTATTGATATAGAAATGTTGTACAATGTTGTGTCTACATTAAATAAAATTATTTGGGAATACATTGTGGTAACATTATGATATAATATCCCAATTTTATTGAAAAAAAATAATTAAAGTTTTAATTACTTTTCATCACTCTAACACTCCTAAAATTCTATAAGTTGGATTGATTTCTTAACACACAACCACAATCATTAAGTGAATTTTGAAATTACAAAAATATTATTTTAGCCAAGTTGTTTAATTGGAAGGTATGGATATGATTAAAAAAATAATTATATATATATATTAGACATGCTTAATATAAATTTATTGATTCATTATTATAAATTAGCTCTCAATTCATAGTGAAGTCATTTATCTTCAAAAAAATCATTTTCATCAAATATAATTTTTATTAAATGTTTTCCTTGTAAATTATAATTAAATTATTCAAAATTTAGAAAAATTATTTGAAAATTTTAACATAATTTTTGAAATTATTATATCATAATTAACTTAGAGTAAATTTTATATTATTTTCAAAAAATATAGATTTTTCAATGTATACTAAAATATAATGATTTTTACTGAAAATTTTATTTTCGTTTAATGCATTTAAAAAGTTCAATTTTGTTATAAAATTATCACAGTGTAATATTGTTTCAATTATAGTAATTAAACTATATTTTATGAGGTATTTTTTTATAAAATATTTTAGACATTAGGAAACATTTTTCTACATAAATGATTTTCATTTGGTTTTGGGGTTTTATTGTTAAATTAGACACTAATAATTATATTGATTTAATCTTGATAAATGGGTTTAATATTTGGAATCAGGTGGATCGTATGTAGTAAATAGTTATGTTTTATTTTATTCTATACGAATATCTATGAAGGTTAATATTTTTCACCATGGTTGTGGTAAAATTTGTTAAACTATGTAAAATCATTAGGATAAGAATTTAACATTTCACACACATTTGAATTTAGCCTATTGAATGAGTTTTGTTCAATTTTACTCATCCATTCTTTGAAAATATGATAAATTGGTGATCATTTTATTTTATTATGATCTTTGTAATATTACTAATATTTATAAAATATAAAGATTATTGTTAGAATCACCTACTATGTTGTTGTATAATTGATATGATATTCATTTAGAGTATGGTTAGAATAATGAATACGGCCACAGATATGTCCTACTCGCTATCGAGAAATTGATCCCACAAAAATGTCACTTGGATCACACATCATTTTGAAGAATTAGTCCTACTCAAGAGATACAATGCCAGGAATGGCCACCATGCTATATTTTACAGTATTAAATGCCCACCAACATTATTCAATGAAATAAAATGGAATGTAATTAAAATTTAGGTTTCTTAGTGGTTAGAATATTTTATCAGTGTATTTAAGAAATTGGTGATGGAATCCCTCAGAGACCCGAAAACTCTTTGTGCATTTCACTATTATAGGTTTGGGAATTTTTTTGATTAATTTAATTATCACATGGTAATATTTAAGGTCATCCTTTGAAATTTTATATCCAAGGATGATGACTGCATTAACCATGAAATTAATTTTTTTTTCAATTCAACACTACGAATTTCTCTTGACGGTGTTGTAAAACTACTTCCAAATTTCTCAAAAAAAACCTTAAAGTATTATCCGTAAATAGAAAAAATAATCTATGAAGATTTATCAAAACTCATTCTCTATATCATGAAACATATTTTTCATACACCAGATGAATATTTATAACATTTTAAACATTCCATATGACACTGTTTTGAGAGGATAATGTTATGAAATGACATGTGAACATTATCTTTGATTAATAAACTAGGTCGATAAGGATTTAATTATATTTGAAATATGATACAATAAATAATTAGATTTAATTAAAAGATAATCTCAAAATAATTTGATATATTAATGGGAGTGTAAAGTTTTCTTTTAATTTTTTTATTTATATTTATATACTTTACACATAATTTTCATCTGGAAATGGTTTTATTTGTTATTAATTTGGTTTCATTGTGTTTTATTAATATTAAGAGGCCTTTCATCAGAATAACTTGTAGCAAGATCACTCAGCCATTGTAATATATAGAAAATATAATATCAACATCTAGAATCTATAAAAAAACTTAATGACTTCATTCATTGGTGGGTTGATCAACTCTTGTGTTGGAATTTTTTCTTAGAAATTTCTTCAAGTATAGTATTGTTTGTGAATTTTGTGGGGTCGACCACCTTGATATCAGCCACCCCCCAAGATATTGAATTTTTTTCCTCTTGAGGTATCTATTAAATTTCACTTATTATTCTTGATTAATATCCAATATTATGATAACTATATTTTATTCATTATTTTATGAGAAATAGTACTTCAATGTTCTTGATAGAAGATTTAATTCTAAACTTGGAGGATTAGTTGAAAAGTTTATGAACAATGAAATAGGGACTCTCATTAGAGGTTTGATGTAAATTACCTCCTCATATTTACTACAATATTATTCACCATGAGATAGAGTATCTTTATCATCCTAAATATACATGGAATATTATTTTTCATTAGATATAAAAAGGGCATCAAAATCAAATGAGTTGCAAAATTTCTTGTCAACATTCACTAGATCAATCACTAAACGTTCTTCACTAGCTCTGAAAATAATTCAAACTTCGTTTGTAGTAACCCGAACCCATAAATCCTAGAGATAGTATCTTATAATAAATATTTTTTCTTGATTATAAGGAATCAAGCCCTGATGGACTGAAGAGTTTAGTAGTCTTGGTAAAACAGATACATATATGAGTCCTTTAATACAAATGAATACACTAATTGCAACATAATTTTTTATAAATTAACAAATAACTTAGAGTATAACATTATTCCATCTAGTAAATCCCAATATATATTTCCTAGTATGCTAATTGGATTCCAGTTAAAATAAACATAATAATGGTGAGCTCAAATGCTCAGTAAGGGTAATGTATTATGGAAACAATAATGAACTAATGGGATAAATAATTATCGAATGGTAAATAGTAAAACCCACATGCAATATAAAAAAATGATGTGTAAGTGTGTAAAAAATATAGGAAGGTAATAAATGGAAAAACATTACATTCATATAACTAGATAAATAAAAAATCAATATGGTATATTAAGAAACTGAAACACATTCCATTTAATCAATGAACTAAAAATGAAATGATTCTATAGATATGTAGATGAAATATCTAATGGATGATTAATAACTAAAAATAATATGATGAAAAATGGTAACATATTAGATTCCATGTTTCTTATGTACATTGAAACATTAATATCAAGATACAGTTTACCTACCCCAATTTATGAAACACATTTATCCCATGAGACTATTGATGAATCGAGGGGATTTCATTAACTGGTCCCTATCCTATAGGGATTTCATTAAATGGGAATTGACCCATGTATTTCATTTATAAAACATTCCTCATATGAAATAAATAATATTCCTTATCAAATGTTTATATTGAGTATTGTATAATGATTTATCAACATTTCACCAAATAATCAAATAACATTCAATGTAAACGTGACATGAAAATTGGTATATGGTTTAGGAAACAATCATATACAAATAAAATGATATGGATGTCGAGGTTAAATTCAATGTAAAATGATAATTGAATATTGAATATTTCAAAGAGTCTAAAAAGAATAAGGGAAGTGAATGTGAAATAAATCCTAGGGAAAAAATTCAGAAACTATCCATTGGAATATTTATTATTGTATAAAAAACATAACCTATGTGCAGTAAAAAAAATGGGTTGTTTTCGTTAATGAATGGATCTCTTAAAAATATTCCTAAGGAAACTATCATTTTGTTTTGAAAAACCGTTGAATATCCTTTGTGTTGAAAATAACTTCTTGAAAAAATTTTATTTAAAAATTATCATTTTAAACATGCAAAGGAAGCTTCAATGCAATGATAGTGGGAAAACCCTTACATCTTATATAAGGTAAAAAGAACATTGCCTATGCATAGTGAAAGGTTATAAAAATTTTTTATTCAGAAAGATATAACAATATTCCATTGGAAACATTAGTAAAATACAAAAATGGTAAAAATTTGTTTACTAAATGGTTTTAGAAAAAATTTTGAAATTTTTTTATGAAATCATTATTTTAATAAGAAAATAGGTTCTCTAACTAAAACGAAAAAAAATTAGGTTTTTTGAAAACCATTTCCTTAAACATTTTGAGTACTAGAGATTGGAAAAAGGTACTAAGAGTTGAAAATGTTCATGAAAAACAATAGGATATAAAATGAAATCTTTTATCAAACAATTATCATATAATCTATTTTAATGTAAATTCCATTTAAATATTATTTGTATTAGTCTTGAAGAAAATAATCATTAAACATCCTAAAGTGTCTTATACCACTTTAAAACTTTTTACATTATAGTCTCATGAAGGAATAATATTAAAAAAAGTATATTATATCATGTGAAGGAAGTGATTCAGGATATAACTTTTCAATGGAAATATATACACCATATAAAATAAAAAAGGTGCATAAAAACAATTAAATCTCATTGGAAAATAAATTGAGACGAGATCGCTTACCAATGAGGTAACAAAAGAATTAGAAAAACCAAAGGTAATAAATATTAAATAAAATATTCAAATACCATGAAGATAATAGAATTCATGATATAATATGTAAACATGGTAGAATGTACACCATATATGATAAATTAGGTACAAAATAATAAATAATGTCTTATGGAAAGAAAAGTGAGAAAATAGTCTATTACCTTGTGTTTCCATTCGGATGAACGTCCATTAACATCATAGATAATGAGATTATGTTAATTTTTAAATTTCATGATAAATATTTCCAGGGTTATAATTACTTTTATTTCACATTTTGTTATTTTTTATACAACTATTTAAACAATTATGTTTATGTCAGTTGTTTTTACCAAATTTAGTTTATGTGTCAAAAAAGAAATTGTTGTGTAAACTATTGTCAAAGGGGTAATCATATAACATATCAAGAATAATATTAATTACATGATTATCATATTTTTACATCAAATGTACTTTTAAAATCAATCATTGTATACTATTATGAAAAATAAATCAACGTTACAATCATGGAGATTGTATGTCGTACGTATGCAAGAGTAATGTTCTTAATTTTCATTATTACTTATAGAAAGAAGGTAAGTAAAACCATATATTTATATAATTGTAATTATATAACTAATAAAATTTAAATTAATCAAATATAATTATATATGTAATTGTTGTGATGATAAAGAAATCACATCATGTCGAGGATGTGGTAGTCCACACATACACGAATAACATAATCACTTTTTATGTGTCTGAATCGGTATTTAAGAAAATGATATAAATATATATATAAAGGTAATTATTTGATCAATATAATATATTTTATGTTTATGTCTAATATGATTAATTATTATCATTTATTATACATTACATGTATCATGTGAACGAATCACATCACATTGAGAGGACAGTAGTCCACACTTACTCAAACGTTGTTGTCATATTAATTCACAATAGAAGGTATTAAATATACATGTTATAAAAATATTATAAAAGTGTAAAGAAATAATAAATATCATATAAATGATATATAACCATATTTTACATCATTATTTTTAACCATGATAGTTGTTAAAGGAAAGATGAAGAATTATCCTTTCGTGAGGAATTAGTTCATTGTACACAGAAACAGTATGTTCTTTACCCATTAGATGGAAGTGTGTGTTAGTGTAGGTAAAAAAAATAATAAAAAACATAAAATTATATTTATGATAATTTATTATTATTTTAACATGGAATAATACTATTTTATAAGGTAGATAATGGAAAAAAACTAAAGAGATTAAGGAAAGATTTTACCTCTTAACCAGGTAACTTCTTTTGGATTGTATCAAAAGGCATACTTGTAAGGATTTATTCTAACTATGAGAATTAATGGTATATTTTAGAAATATTATGAAGATATATGGTAAGATAGTGGATTAATTTAAGTGTTTTTAGTGGTGTGGGGAATGGAGAGAAGTGATGGCCTTTTATAAGGGAGAAAAGATCTCTCGTGGTATTTTTGAAAACAAGTTAGATGTACCAATGTTTCTATAAACAAAAGTCTTCATAACCAATAAAAACAAATAATATAATTTACAGGACCAGTTGTATCTATAAAAAGGGTTTTGGACAAGTGGATATGTCATTTGGGCTTATAAGATAACGGTTTACACCTTTATTAAGCATAAATTGGATTTGTAACTATAATTAGTTTTAATTACTTTCACAAATATTTTTGGACAAAAACAAAGTTGGTATTATTAAAAATTATAAATTATGATTCTTACAAATACAAAATCAATTTTTCAAAATTCGACTAATATAGGTGGAATAAGATAATTTAATTTTAATATTGTGGATGAGATGACATCGTGTGGTCTTAAAGTAAAATCATGTGAAAGACTGCTATGTTTTTTTAATCAATATCAAAGTAAAGTTGATTCCAATGAAATACATTGTATTAAATAATAGAATTATGATCTAATTAAACATTGAAACAAATTAAATCTATAATTTATCTTTATAATCAAATTATAATAAAAATCATCTTTAAACTAAAATTCTATATTTTTAACTATTCAATAAATATTGAATTGTCTTAGAAAAATATAACAAATTAACCCTAACTGAGTTTTTATGTTTATATTTAAATTATTAAATTTATTTTGACATATTAATTCAATAAAAGTTTCAAAATTATGATTTAAAATGGGTTCTACATTAAAATGTGGTAAATTACCTTTATTAAAATATACGGTTTATGTGTGAAATAAAGATTGTTTTTATCATATGCCTAAAAATTATAATAGATGAATATAAAAAAATTAATTGAAAATATAAAATATATATTTCATTAAAATCATTAAATAATTTTAATTAATTCTATTTATTAAGATAATAATCTTTTGGAAGAAAAAAAATAATATTTCTTTTTATATCCAATTGGTTATTATTTTCTTTTCTCATTAATTGGTAACTCATGAATTAATTTAATATTAATATAAACCTTAAATTTTCATCATTTAGTTAATATTATCCATAAACACTAACATAATGGATAGGTTATATCTTATTATATTAAATAATAATTTTTTTATAATACATTGTTATTTGGTGAAACTCAGTCTTGCGTGTTGCGCAAGCTATCATGGAAGGTCGATCTTGTATGTTACTCAAGATATCAAGGAAGTTTGATATTTAATGTAATTAAATATAACTCAATGTTTCATACATTAAAATCTATACAATATATGATATTTATTTAAGATAGATAATATATTTTAATGTACCAGTTGATTATATTCTCTTTTTAAACAAAGTGTTGCAAGTCATGAATGCTATTGAATAAAAATTTGTACTTTATTATTTCAGGCTATTATATGGTTCAATATATTAAGGATTTTTTAGTACCTATAAATTGTCATCCATGATTTATGGGTACATATCTTTCATCCGTCAATTATTGGATAATAAAATCAGCATGAAATTTTAATTTTCTAACATTGACTAAAACATCCACATTAAGTCCCCAAGGATACATGATAGATCGATCTACCAGCTGAAGTGAAACTCTCCTAGTTTTGAAGAATTTGAGTCCTGATATCTGGAAAACACTCTTTGGTGAGAGATTTATACTTTCACCATGATCACATAATGATTTTTTGAAATTGGTCAAGATGATAGTGCATGGGATTGAGAATCCTCCAGGGTCCCTCATTTTGGGTGAAATTTTACACAGAAATATTATAGATAATTATTCATTCAAAGAGATAAATCCTAATTCATTGAAATTCATCATATAAGTGATATATCCTGTGAAAATTTGGAATAGGTTGGTATATGAGAAATGGCTTCAGAAAATGGGATATTGATGTAGATTTACATTGAACATTTCAAAAACAATTATTGTATTTATCCACTATATTTCCTTTTATCATTATTTCTAGGACTGAATGTGTGGTCCTGTATGGTTTAGGTGCCATGAAGACATATAGTTTTTATAATATTATCTTGTAACTGATATTTTTCAGTTTGATCTATTTACATGTTTTTTTCTTTTTCATATATTTTTTTGATTTAATTATTTCATTTATGTTTATTATCACACATTTTGTATATTATTTTATCCTTTTTTTCATTCCACTTCATGGTTTTTTAATGTTCTTTTATTTTCTTTTATGAATAAATAGATTTTTTGGAAGCAGTATTACATTTATTTCAGTATTATCGGACAATATACATAGTAATCTGTTTGAAAGACTATTATATATCAATCTTACAACTTGATCGATTCTACAGAGAATATCCCTTTTATTTTCTATCTTATTATCTTGAGTATTAATACTCTGATTTTCTATTTGAATAAACATGGTGAGTGTATTTTAATAGATTTTCTATTATGGTTGGGCTTTATATTTTCTCAGTTAATCTTGGGGAAACTATTTATAGTATAGTGATTGAAATTTCTAAATTCTACAGGAAAAATTTTTTTATGAGAAATAATGTTGTGGTCAAGGAGTTGGATTATGAGGTGAGTCATTAGGTGGTCCCTCGTTCTATGGATAGGCTTTTTCCACTCCTATGATGATAATAGCCATAATTGGGTATTTGTTTTTGTGCTGGTCTATTGAAATAAGCCTTACTAGAAAGGTTGTTGTGGATTTTATTAATTAACGTAATTACAATCCTGACATTCCTATTCTTCCATACCCACATGGTAGTCTTGATATAGATGTGTTCACCCAAAAATATAATAGAATTGAACTATCATGATAGGATACTATGGTGTTAGTGGTTTTATGGTATCTAAAAATTTTCAATAATTTTAGAAATTGATTTTACATAGGCTACAAGATGGGTCATCGTTTCAACTAGGCGAATTCCACATTGAGGAAGTCTTCGATTGTAGTAGCATAATCTATCACTATCTGAGACCTCATCCAAACTTTATCAGCCAATTTTTGGTATCATGATTATAATTCCACCATCATAGAAGTCATATACCATATTATATGAAATGGTTTATAGGGCTTGGTAGAAGGTTTCAAGATGTAACCACATATCATGTCCATAGTGTTGGAACTTTTGATTCAATTATTTAAAGTTGTCCTAATCCTTGCAGGTTGACTCACTATCCTCCTCAGAAATGTTTTTCATTTAATTTAGGATCTTCCATGTACTTATGTGTGGAAAATATAAATCTATAATTTTTTATCTAATTCATCCCTCCTGGTGGTGGATTTAGGAGCCTTACTCTTCAGCTTTTCATTGGATCTATCATACAAGGGGAATGGAAATACCCTAAGATGAATGACATGAGAAGAAAATATGTAGATCCCAAAGGTGTCTTAGTCATCATGAAAATTTTAGCTATGTTTGTTTATATCATCACTCTTATCTCTAAATAAATGGACCATAATCTGAATCATATGAATGATTCAAGGTTTAATTTCAATATTTCTCACCTGAATAGGAGGTCAAAAAATGTAGGCCATATGACCACTAATAGATGGAAAAATAAAACCCATGATGGTGGGATCATATAGTAGTGGTATCTCTCATTACTTTTCAAGTGAATAATATCTGTAATTAAGGTCTATGAGAGCTGTAACATTTTTGTTCTATGTGATTTTTGAATGTAAGTGTGCAGAGATATATCTATCAATATTTGGACAGAAATAATATAATTCTTCAGTTTTTTGGCTCCTTGAATGAGTTATAGAGGCTTATCTCAATAACTAGAAGAATAACACAGATGATATTGATAGTCTGTGTGTGAAAATTATTAAAAAGGAATAGGGAATGGAAATATTTTTATGTGGTCTTTGGTTTATATTGAAGGTCACTATACCAAATAAAATATGTTTATTCCTAAATAACAACAACAAAATTTGATCGACCGACATAGTTTCATTGATTCTATAATAGTGTGATCAGCATAAAAATATATATTAATCCCAACTAGAACTATAATATAGGTAGGTAGAACAATGTAAATATAGGGTTGAACATATATGGAAACACTAGATATTGATGTTAATCTATAAATTGTAACATAGTGATGGATTCCTCACAAGATTCAAAGATTTTGGGTTTATGATAATGAATGGGATTGAATGCAGTTGATGAAAGAAAGGGTATGAGGTCAATATATAGGATCCTACACATAGGATAACCCTATATATAATAATGGCGGGTCTATTTTCATATACTATTTAGTTTTTCAAAAGACACATATTTATCCATGGTCTATCAAATTTTATATTTTTAGGTGGGGAACCGATCATCAGTCCATCAGTAGCTTCTAACCAAGATTCAATAGGATAAAATAAAAATTTTCTAAAAAAATCAATCCATTGGTCCTATTTTTATCTATTCCAATTTTGTGTAGTTTCATCTTTATATATATCCTAGTTCATACCATAAAAGTGAAAGTAATATGATTTTAAAAATGAACTAATTCCATTGATAATAAGTTACCCATTTTTTGATTTATAAATACATTAGATAATTGGTAGCCCTACGTTTGATCCTAATTCATATGTATTTTAGCCACACATGGAAAAGTTAGTATAAAACATGAAAAATTAACACAATTGGTACATGAATCATTTAAATAATAATCAAATCCTGAAATTGAAATTCATTTCAATGAATGTTAAAAAATCAAATCACAATAGTAGAATAATAAAGGAAATTGAACCATGTTAAGAAGGTATCAATTCAATTAATATTAGTTTAACAATAATTAAAAACATGTTAAATCATCAATTGTAATTGATAATTTCTTAAATTAAACCATTTTAACATATCTTTGGACTTAACATGAGTTAAATATATAATAATAATGTAAAATGAATGAAAAAATTCCTAAAATTATGAAAAAAGTGAATCAAAATTATTTCAGTTCCAATCTAATATATATGGAAAATAACTTATCTTATAAATGGGTTTTACACCATAAGTATTATTTAATTTCTCTTTGCTTGATAGTTTTAGGTTGTATGTATTGGTTTTTTTCATAAATGATAGCTTTAATGTTTTTGGGGCTTTCATATATCTGAAATTTATGGATGTGACATAATTTATGGGGAATATGAATTCCTATGATTTTACATAATAATAAGAAGTCTTATGACGTAAGTCTTTGAATTTTTTGGGTTTATGATGTAAGCATGGCTTTTACGTAGCACATCTTCTTCATTAGGAACTTTTTACAACTTGAATAAATCTTATTTTTTCTTTTTAGGTTTCACCATGTTAATCAATTTTTTCTATAAATTTGTTTTTATGGTTGAAATAGTCTTAAATTTTAGACTTTTACAATAGTCCTTCTTTTTTAACTACAGCTCAAGTTCGTGTAAAATCTGACAAAAACCCCTGTATTAATGTAAAAAACACGATCAGAACCCAAATAAATGGTTCTAATATATATATATATATATATATATATATATATATATATAATCTAAATATATGATATATATGATATATATGATATAAATATGATTTTTTAAATATGATTTTTTATTTCCCTTTCTTTCATTACATCCATCAAAATATGGAATGATCACTCTTGCATATGTATGACCTATCATCTATATGAAAAATATAATTAATTTTTTTTCTATAAATTTTATAGATGAATATATATATATATATAATGAATACATATGATATTTATTTCATGATTAACATCTTTGAGATGATTTTACCATGGTCTATGTATAGGGACCAGAAATACCACACTAAAATTATCATAAAAACGAAATTGTTAACACCATAAAATGAATATTTCAATAAGTATTTTTGAGAAATAGGTTTTGAAATTTTATAATTTGATCATTTATGATATTATAATTAATCAGATTAATATGGTATAGAATTATATTATATTTAAATTTTGTATACAGAAGTCTAAATAACCTTTAAAGTGAGTCAAACATGAGTTAAGATGATTTATCATCTCAGTTTTATTTATGTTGGAAAACTATATTCACCAAACATTTCATTTTTGTGGTTTATATAATTTCCTTGAATATAATTTATGGTGTTTCTAATTAAAATTAATATTATTTATATTTCCATATAATGTTTTATCTTTCATGAGTTTTTTATTTGAATGTTACCAAAGTTTTATGAGACATAGTTTATAATATATTTGTTTATTGAAATTAATTTTATTAAGCCTTAAATGAAGAAATATTATGAATTATATCCCATTTACCCCATGAGTTTGATTGAACTTTTTTTTTCTATAGATAACATGTTTTTTTTCATTTTTCTCTTTTTAAGAACTCAAGAGACAGAGAGAGTATTTTTATTCAATTCGAATTTATTTCTCCCTTCAGTCGAAATCCATTTTTCATTCATGTAAATGTTTTTCAAAAAAATTTCAAGAATTTTGTAATATTATCTAATAAATACATAGAGTTATTTTTATCCATGTTTCATTTGTAAAGAAAAATTAAAAGGATTATTTTTTTCATTTTCCAAATGTTGTACTTTTTTCTTTTAACCAAAAATGTGAAAGGAATATTTATTTTAATGTACATGAAATGAAAATTATTTACAAATTTAATTTTAGTTTAATTATTTAAAAATTACAATATAATTTTTCAAATATCTTTTCAAAGATTATGTTTTCCATGATATATTGGATATAGTTTTATTTTAAAAAGAGTGATTTAAAAATGAAAATTTTATTTTTTTCAAAAAATTGTTCCATGTGATATTTTAATTAAATTTCAATCAATGATATCATCGTTTTATGTTACTTATAGTTTCGTAGAGATATGATTCTATGATACCTTCCTTATTCTTTCACTATATGTTTTATTATTATTATGAAATTATTAAATTGTTATGAAATCCATTTTCATTTCATGGGATATGATAAATGTTTTGTAATATTATAGCACACATATATATGATATTCATTGTGTGATGGGTGTATGATTTATATCACTCAAATTAATTGAGTAAATAATAATAACTCATGAGTTAAATGTTTTATACATTATCTTTATTTCATGTTCACCATTTTATGTATAGTCCTAGTTTCATGTTTATAAGATTATGTGTGGACCTAGTTTTCATGTTAACAAACTTATGAATAGACATAACATTCATGTCCATAATATTATGTGTAGACATAGTTTCGTGTCTATACATTTACAAAAGGGCCTGATTTCTTGTACTTAACTAAATTTGTGAACCTAATTCTATTTATACAAGTTCACAATGATTTAATAATATTTTTCCGACATTACTATGTCTATGTTATGTTTCAATGGAGCATGTACTTTGATCAATTTAAGATTCACGTGTTAGGAACCACCAAGATTTAGAACATGAATCAGTATTGTGATTTTTGATATGTAGAGTATGGTTTTTAAATTTTATTATCATATTATTATAATCTTATTCTTATTTTAGGTTTACATTATCAATAATATCCACATTTTTTACCCTTACTAAGCATCTGAGCTTACAATTTAATATGTTTCCATTTCTTATATTATGAAGAAATGTTTAATATAGGTCATGAATTAAAATGGTACTATGTGAGAATATATATTTTTTGGAAATATTGAATTTAATTTATGAATTAATAATATTGTGTGTCTACTCTCCAAACACACAAAACCTTTACGATTGTTGGGAATGGATTTAAAAATATATTATATATTAATCTATTATTATTTAATATGTATAGAAATTTTAGGTTTTTATAGTTGGTATTAAGGGATAGGTTTAGTCAATCTTTTGAGATTTTGATTATATAACATTGGGTAAAAACTTAGGGATGAGTCTAAGTATAGGAAAACCATAAAATGTTTTTTTAAGGAAGATATTATGTGGTTATCCTGACATTACATCCATTTCTAGATACTACATGTGGATGTGATTTTCACAAGGATGTGTCTAGGGGTAGTAACCTAAATGTTTTTTATTATATCTCAACCATATTTGTAGTCCATGGTGAGTGTGACTTTCCTAATGAACTATATTGACACTATCATTGGATATTTTTTTATTAATTTAAATTTTATTTATAAAGCATTATGAAGGATGTGAATATATAATGGCCAGGAATGATCTAAGTTTCATAGTTTTCAGAATTTCAATAATGATAATCATAAATATATGAGTGTTCAATCTAATATTTATGGATTTATGATTAAGCTATGTTTTTTGAATTTATTCAATGGTTGGAAAATAAATTTAATTGTGTGAACAATGAACGTGATGGCCAAAGTATTGACCATCCTCCTAAGAATCCAAAATGGCCAAATAGATGGGATGGAAGATCATGTGACTATGCTCTCTCAACACTCTCAAGCTATAAGTTGTAATGTAGACCATGTTGACATTCCAAATGAACCCGAGAGGGAGTAAATATTCATTCAATATTTTAGGAAATATCTTCCACCATTTTGTATGGTACTTCAGATCAAATGGTTGTAGAGAATTTGATAAATGCAATAGAAAAGATAGTTTTCATTATTCTCATCTCAGACTATCACAAATTTTCCGTTTATGATTATAAATTATAAGTTAAATAGGCTCAATCGATTAATATTAACAAGAATATAAGGCAAGAATAAAAAAAACTTCATATAATGGGAGGAGTTTACGATGAAATTCCTTAATAAGTACATTCCATGAAAGATTTTAACTAAAAATGGATAGGGGATTTCTATAGTTAGAACATAAGGATGAAAAATCCATTGGTTCGTATACACAAAAAAATTATAATAATTCTGATATATGATTCTTGCTTTTTCATTGGCATTGAAATCATGATTTAATTATTCCTTAGAGGTTTGAAATCAATTCATCGAAAGGCATTATCCATAAGGGAGTTTCAATTATATGAAGAAATCATTTTATGTGAACTAAAAGTGAAAATGTAAGCTCAAGACCCTCAGAGTTCTTGTGATAAAAAAATAGATATGGAGTTTCATGGGCGTTCTAATGGTATGGAACATTGAGGGAAGAAACATTTTCAACCTCCTACTTTAAAAAATGTGTGAAAGAGCACTCAGGTGTATTCCTCAATAGAATATGAATATTTTATTATTGTTAGAAGACTAGAAATCAAGAAAAACTATATTTATTTAATTATATGTGTGCAATCAATGAATGGAATGGACATATAGTTAACAAAATACACCACCCACACTTCAGTGTTGTAAATTAAAGATATTTGAGAAGTATGTGGATAAATCCCCTAATCAAATGGATAATTGAGACAACAACATATAATAACCACTAAAGTCAAAGGAACAAGGAAAATCTTAAGAAATAACAATAATAGATGTGAATCTTTTTAATTAGGGCACGCTTCTCCATCATTTTAGAGTTGGGGATTCCATGTTGATGTTTTTATGAATGATCCCTATGAAAATATTATTTTTCATACATTATGTAAATTTTATCGGATTCTATGTATTGATTACATATCTCAACATACATACCACATTAATTACTCAAACATGTAAATCACATTTGATATATTGAATCGAATTTTGATAATCTATCAATGAAAGGATGAACATAAGATTCTAATATAAATTTTTATTTGTCTAATGTTTGATCTTATTTAAGGTATAATAGGTGAAATATCTTTTGTATGAATATATTATTTTATTGTGGCATTATTTTTTAGTTGATTTTGGTATATACATCTTGGTCTGACAATTTATGAGTGATTAAAATTATTCCACGACAATTATTAGGATCATCATGGTTGTATATGATATCTGTTCACTCTAATATTTATGTTTAAATTTTGGATAGACATATATTCAATGTTCCTTAAGGTATAATATTTGTGGAATGGATTAATATTAACATTGGGTGTTATTTTTTTGTTTTTAGAAATTAATTCTGTCTAATTATAAACATTGAAATACAAGAGATAACCATTTTCATTTTGGTAAATATTTAGATGTATGAGGAATGAATTATGGATCTTATGATTTTTTAAAATTTATTTTCATTACTTCAAGAGTGAAAAATTAATCATTAATATCAACTTAATTATGTAATATGTGTGATACTAGTGGAATTGATCAAAGAATAACCAAATGATGAAAATGTGCATGTGAAATAGAAATAAAGCTATTGAATTGGAGTGTATGAATAAGTAACCACATTATGTGATATATTTATATCAGACCTGATCAAAACCTATTTATTGATTAATTATTATGAGATAATCATTCATTTTTTAGTGAATTCATATTATGCATAAAAAATAATTTTCTTGAAAAATGATTTTTATATCATTTTTAGTGTCAAAATTATAATTAATTTCTAAAATATTTACAACATAAATTTTTTTGAATTAAATTAATTTTTTAAATCATTGTATCAAATTTATCTTACCATTGATTTTTAATAGTTTTATAAACAATGTTATTGTTTAATGAAGAGTAAAAAATACAAATTTTTAAGGATTTTTTTTCATTTCAATATTTTAAAAATAATCATTTTTTTAAGTATTTAAAAGAAAAATTAGTTAATTTATATTTTTTATAATATCATTTTGTTCATTTAAATAAATTTAATATTTTATTATTGTATCAAATATTTTATACTTTATGAAATATTTTTCTAGGATATCCACCTTTTGTCACATTTTATAGGTTTAATTTTAAATAAAATTCATCCACTTAAATAAATCTAATATTTGAAAATTTATTCAATATTTTGAATCATTATGTTGAAATTTGGTAACAAATTCCGTTTTATTTTTAGCCATTATTAATTATAAACTCGGAAAGTATTTATCACTTTACTAGGGGTAAAACATGGTTAAAACCATGGGATAAGACATTAAAATTTCTCTAAAACATGACATTACCCTATTTTTCAAGTGTATTACTTATATAACAATCCTTGTTTTTAAAATATGGAAACTCAGTCCCAATTTCCTTTAATTATGATCTTTTTAATATTTTAAGAAAATAATAATTACATGATGTCACTCTCATGACTTTTATATATCTAAAATGATATCATATTTTTAAAAGTGGGATACATTTAGTTACTAATTATTTTTAAATAATAATTATATTTTTTAATCTTATAAATTAACATTTAATTTTTAGTGTTTTAATAATTACCGTAAATTCTTACGCAATAATGAAATTGTATTTCTTCCATTAATAGAAATAATAAAATAAATGATTCTAAAAATAATAAATGTAAAAATGAATTTGTTGAATTAATGTGTTCCAACAAAATTTATATAAATATAAAATATTAGAGATTTTGGAAAGGATTATAATCTAATTAAATTATTATATTTATGAATTTAAAGTCAATTGAACAAATAGTTCCAAAAATGACATTAATGATATTTTATAATAATAAATATTTACTAAATAATTTAAAAATCTGGAAAATATTATCATTATTCAAGTGAATGTGATATGGTTGAATATATCAACCATGGTACATTTATGGGAAAATTTTCTTTTTATGGAAAAATTATTGAGACATATAGAATAAAAAGAATTAATATTGTGCAAATTGTCAAAAGGGTCAACTATGGTTTAAAATAAACATTTTTGGGTGACAAAAATAGTTATACATGTACAAATTTTATTAGATGGGATTATTTTAATATATAATCATCTTATATTCAATATATTTTAATTTTATGTCACTTTATTGGAAAAATAATTTATATTAATTTAATAACTTATGTAATTCTAAGAGATCCCCTCCCTTCACTTATAAAAGGGAACCTCTTTTTCTCTCTTACTCAACCCTTATAATCATTATAGCTCAAAAAATCCAACTATAATACCTTATTATATTACTCAACCCCTTCATATATATAATTTTTTATTTGAAATTATAATCCTTTCAAGGCTTAAGGTGTTAGAAAAATAGGTTTCTCAGTGAAGAGTTTTAATTCATAACTAAGTACTTCTAATTTTTCTTTTTTTACCACTTATAAATACATGGAATATATTGTAAAATTATAAATACATTATTCTTAATATACTTAATTCTTATCCTGGTGAAGGAATTATCATGAATCGACCCACTAGGGTTCTCCTGGCTAGTGGATGTCTTAGTGTGACACCCCAATCCCACCTCCAACAGGTCGAGGGCTAGAGACCAGTGCTAAGTGTGAATATCAAACACATGGGAGGCACTATCCTAATGTACATGTACACATTAATGAGTATCTAAATACCTATTCAATGTTGAATGGTTAATATAATGAATACAAAAATGAATTCATAACATCCATCCCACAATTAGAGTATTATCAATGTATTAAAAGTAATAAATGGAAGATACAAGCCCACCCAAAAGTGAAAACGATTCCAAACTACTCAGATGGAGGGGTATGCTATCAAATAAAAAACCTAGTCCAACAATATTATATCTAGACCAAAATATTCTCCAACTAATCATATTCCTCCTAATACTCTATATAATGGTTGGTCACATAATACATGACTTGAATGGGAAGAGCACATGCATGATTTAGTATAACAATACCATGTAGGAAAATCCAAAGTCACAAAACAAAAATCTTCAAGGGACTATTCAGATAATAAAAAGGTATTTAAATGAGAATATAAGGCATATAAATAAGAAAAACCAAATCCTATATATACTCATAATAAACTCCAAGTCTCAAATTAGTCTGAACCATAATTCCAACCACATGATTTCTACTTGAGGTTTCAAGATAACGCTTTTCAGAATGAATCCACTCTCTGACAAATGTTTCCCCTGATATCTCACATTTGATATTTTAGGCTCATCGTGTCTTGAAAAATAAGATAAATGATAGGACATAGAATATCTCAACACCTAGATATGGGATCGCACCATGGGTCACTTGGGGTCATCATGAACTCTACTATATTAACATGCTAAGTAGTGGATCATATGTATGACAATAAAATGAACTATACTGGATCTACCTTCTATATATGGGATATATACTCAGTACATGGTGGTAATGATAATACCATAAACACTACATAGGGAGAAAAAATCAATGATAGAGGATCACAACTCAGTTCATTCATTGGGGCACTACGAACTATCTCTCAAATTCATCCTATTGAGGGGATCATAATCCTAAAAAGGATGACATGCCAGACTATTCCCCTGTAGGGATGGGATGAGGGGACACACTCAACCGATATTGGTATTTGCTAAAATTATTCATTGTAATTCCCCCAATCTCATACCAGAGTTAAAATAAGAAGAATGAGGTCTCTAATAATCCTACTAAGAATTACACAATGTGTATTTCTAAGTCCTACATTTATCATGTCTTGTGCTCTCATTCCATTAATTTACCCAAAATTTATAGTGTGTCCCAAAGTGGTAAATGGAAGGCAATGGTCTCTTCGACACTGGGCCTGATGTCGTACCTAGCCCATGTAAGTTCTGAGATGCATAGTTTTTTCTAATACAAACAGTGTGTGGGACTACATGGGATGTAGGTCGTGTACCCCTTGTACACACCAACCCATCAACCAAAGGTTACATTGTGTGTGACATGACACTCACAGTGAGTAACTCAACATGTCTTCATAGGAATATACTTATTATACATGTTGAGCCAAAAAAAGGTCACATGGTTGGTGGGCCCACCAAAAAGCATATAATATTTATATCCATGAATAAAAACATTCCACCACATATGTGGAACTACATAGCAGGTATGCCTCTGGGAAACACATCATGTAGTTTAGAATTTCTCTAAAATTACAAAACATTCACACATCTTCCATTAACATCACCACCAACATCAAATACTCATCATGAACAATCATAAGGCCTAATTTTTTTAAACTGAGACACACTATCACTAGTGTTTAGATTTGAGCTATCTAATTCACTCATTAAATGGTTCACATCGCATCATAGTTCTCATTGCATACTAAACCACAACTAAAAAGTGTTAATTCAATCCAGATCTACCTTTGATCATTTGTATCCATTTATTCATCTAGATCACACCCTTGATCTTGAACCCACCCCAAGGATATTTATATTTATTTCTAAATAATGGCCATACATTACTCCAATATCGGGTATTGGTCAAACCACTACCAAATAAATTTTCATCCATGATCATGTGAAGAATGGGGGTGCATAAATCAAAAAACAAGAATTAAAATTGTACATTATGGGGGTAATAAATTATCATCTAAGTTATAATTATGAATAATGAAAAGAAATTATACAATAAAATCAATTCCATAATATCCTAAGAAGTTGGCCCAAACCCAAAAAACATAAATTACATGTGAGTCTATTTTGTGGTGGATTTGATTCATATTCATCATGGGATAATCCAACGGGGAAACAAAAAAATAGAAAAAAATGAAATACCTATTATTTGGACCAATTTTTGGTGTATAATGATCTTTTCCATTAGTGTTGATGTGATCCACGAAATTGGATGGAATTTATGTTTATTTAGTGAGTCCGATCATTGATCTATGATCTGGTCATCCACCAGCACTCCTCCAAGATCACCTCACTAATCCCCAATGTTTAGTAGCTAACCCATATATTTTCTCCTACCTCGGTTTAAATAGAGTATGGTCAGGTCATGAAAAAATAAATAAAATAATTTATTTACTTATTTATTTATTTATAATTTATACCATGACCAAATTTTTTAAAAAAAATGATGCAGACAATTGTTATGTCATTAATATGATAAAACCCACTTATTTGGCTAAATAGTAGCAAAGATTTATCATTTGTGACCCTATTCAAGTGTTATTCCAATATTTCATGAAAATAATGTGTGTGTGTGTGTGTGTGATATGATATATTTAATATTTTTATTATATCTACACTAGGGATATCTGGGAATCATAATCTTTCATCATTTCAACAGTTGGATCTAAATATATTCATTAGAATATACCAAATTAATACATGGAAAAAAATAAAATACATTCTCCCCATATTTAATGGGTTTTACCTTGAAAAGAAAAAACCTTCCCAATAGTGATGATATTGAGGTCTCATTTGGGTCTCCCACTACAACGATCTCTCTTAAAGGTTCTATTACTATCAAAAAACAAACACCAAAGTTAAAAACATGCCTATATAGGATCTTCTCCTACTGGTTCTAAATATCCACTATGTGCCTCAAAAAGGCTACTCAACCACCAATGACCGGATCATTATAGTCAACATTTTTCAATGATCTAAGAACATGTATCCTAATCTACGACACATGAAGAACAATATGAAACTAGTCTAACCATGTTTAGAAGGATAAGTAGTATACCACCCTTCTACCCAACACAATAACTGTAAAAAGATCTTATGAACCTTATTGACAGTATACCTCTCCAACCAAAACATATTAATTAATGATATGGGGATATCACATAGGACACATGAAATCCCCATTGAACCAGAAAGGCTAATTTCATTAGCCTATAAAAAAACTCCCAATATTAATAGGTAGCCCTCATCCACCATTAGATAAACTAAACCCTTTACAAATATCAGTAAAACTAACTCTAGGAAAAAAATTATTGTCTCCAACTGGCTTTGATTAGTATAGTGGTGGCCTACAGGGTCTCTAATACATGACCTAAAATGGTGCTACATTAAGGGTGGGGTTGTTCATATTATGATATGAAAAATTTATGGATAATATATGATCCTCCCATCAATGTCCCTAATGTAACATGAAATCCCAAAACATGTTCTCTAGAACCTAAAAGGTATTATTTACTAAGAGAACATCCTTGGGTAAAAAATTCACGTTCAACCATAACAGAGTCCCAAATATTCATACAACCTCCCTATAATCATGATGTAGGGTGAGAACCACATTATGGAACAACCGTCAATAGAATTTCCTTATGTTGGACTACCTCCAATATGTATAGGTATCCCAAACTCTATAATATGATCCACTCATAGATGGTTTTGAAGTCGTCCAACATGGTGATTCGGTCGATGATAAATTATATCGTGTTGTGACCCTTCACTCATTGTGGAAGCTCCAATACAAGAAAATACAATGATGTCATCCCATTTACACTTACATCTAGAAAAATATTCTTTTAGATACTGATTGGTAAACATAAATAGTTAAACTCAATAACAAACTATAACGTCCTTGGCCAAAAATCATAATTCCAAAAAATCATTGTACATCCCCATCCCTCATGGATGTATTTATAAGGGAATGAAACATCATTAGGACCACTTGTTACAACATTATTTGTTTCCCCATCCATCCTTAGAAGGATTATATACATTCCACCTATATGTAATATATCAATAACATGTCCAGTGGATATATGGTCACACCAAAATTCAAAATCAATATCCCCATGTTGTGCTTCACTAATTGAAGAAATAGAGGGGAAAACCATACACTAGGGATAAGTTGCACCATACTCATCCTCAATGTTAAAACAATCAATCACCTAACATAACAAAAACAGATGGGAAATTTTATATGATCATTTTGATACTATGTACACACCATTAGGTAGATATCAAGCTAGAACTACCTCATCCTTCTCTTGGTCCACATTAAATCCCATGTATGAGAAGATATTACCCAATAAGTTGACCTCCTGAATCCAAAACTGATACTTTGAGAACATCTTATAATGTTAGTACTATTAGATCATGTGAAAAACTATCCCTAATTTTCTCGTGTTATCATCTTTGGACAATGATCACACAAGGATTCCACTGGAGGAGACTGTAACAAACCAATCAAAGAAGGGTCAAAGAATCTAGTTCATGAACTTCACAACCACTATTGGTTCCTTGTAGAATCCAAAACGTATCAACAATAACTCAATGAAACTATGGAATCATATGAAATCCACCTTTTATACATCCTCCCATTGAACCCATAGCTAGTGATAACATGTCCTAAGGACAAACTCTGAAAACCACCTTTCCCCTAACTACTGGGAAAATAATTCAGCAATTGTGTAGGTTAGAAAATCATCCCTAATAGTCTCCTTGTTAAAGTGATTTCAATCCTAACCTAAAATAAATTTCTCCTATGACTGCTAGGAAAATAACACAAGGCTTCATGGGTGAATACCGATGGTCTAAAAGGCCCCTACTCTGCATATTTCTCAAACCATGCTATTTTCTCTCATAGCTCTATGGAACATTATTTGGGGAGATATCCATGAACTCTTAAAACATCACATGAAAATAACATCTCATTGAATCCATAATTATAAGGGGACTTCAATATAAGTGATAAGAAATCAGTTGTTTCATCTTATAACATGATCTCATTCTTCTTTTCTTGAGATAAATCATTACCAAAGAAGATAAACTTTATCCCACAACTCTTATTCACTATAGCACTCACTTGAAATATTCATCTGAATAGGGATGGCATAAAACTAGTTCACACTAATGAAAACATAAAAGGGTCCTACTAAAACTATAGAAAAGTTACAAGAATGGATCTCTACCTCTCTCACAGATTTAGGTCTCACAGCCAAAAATTTTGTGATCACTAATCTTATCTACTAGAGCCACTAAACACAAGGTTCATGCCAAGGCATCAACCATAATACCTATGTATCTATTAGGGATATATCAATAAATTATTTCCACAATCCTATATCAATAATAAGTAAATATAAACTATAAAATACATATACCATACCTCAAATTACTCCCAGATCCTTATGGTCAAAATCATCAACTTCATATAGCTTCTCATGTCCCTAAAAACCAACTCCTTAATCTTGGCTTAGAACACATGGGGCTGGTGAAGGTAAAAATGGATCAAATCACTATCCATATCCTATTTCTATCCAAGCTCCTCTACCACGCTCACTATCCCTTAGACATCGTTTCTCAAACAATTGCCTTTTCATGGGTGGTATATCAACCATATATATGTATACATCATAATGGGTAGGATAATACCGTGTGAGATGACCACTTATATCACACAAATAATAATGCCTCTACCGTGATAGACTCATCTATCACCAATGTCTTCATGAATGGAACATACTCATGTGATGTGTCATATGTCACGTGCCTACTGTAAATGAGTCTTTCCTTCCCTAGATCCTAAATGATCACTCACATGGAATCTCATGATAATTATTTGATCATTGCACATGATCATCCAACACCAATAGAGCCATCCACAACTCAGTTTGACATGATACATCCACCTAAAAACCTGGAGGTGGATATATGTATAAATCATTGGGTAGTATTACCACATTTTATCCTCCCAAAATAAAAACTGACTTAGGAAAAGGTGCCTATATAGAGGCCTCATCAACCTTCAGGTTATACTCTCTAATATTCAACAAAAACCTAATTATATTTAATTTTTGATACATCCTATAAGAATAAAATATGTACCATGTTTAGAGAGTATATATGGGGGATCTAAATCAATAAGGATAAGTAAAACACGACCCATTTTTATATGATTCATGTAACAATGTTTTTCATAGAAACCCATGTCTATATGTACCAAGTCATTAAGAATGTTATCAGAGTCCTAGTGAATGGATTCATTGTCCACCACACCAAAACTAGAGTCCATATCTTGAAAACCAAACTCCAAACAATTAAAAAATATTTCCCTAAATCTTAAACCAATATCATTGTAACAAAATCTAAAAACTCCAGTCTGGATATATACATTTCTCTGATACCTCTCTCTCACAACCAGACCCACCGGGTTTCACATAGATAGTGGTATGCCGAGTGTGACACCCTAGGCGCACATCTAAAAGACTATTGGCTAGTGACCAGCCCCGAGTAGGTATATCACTTACATGGGATAAATTACACCAAATTACTTGTGCACATGCATGCATCTCCAAATATGAATACAATGATAAAAAACAAATATAGCTAATACAATAATACATGAATAAAATATACCCCTCCTTCCGAGTAAAAAAAATTACTAGAATGAAATAAATGGTAAATTATAGGCCTATTAAAAATTGAAAAAAATTCTAACGTGCTCGGATGGAAAGAACGACTCTCAAATTTCACTCTAGGTATAACCACAGTCATTATAGCCCAAACTATTCTCCACAAACATAAAGTTCTCCAAGGACTTCATAAGATGAAGTTTTTACTACATAAGACATGAGACATATGTGAACATCCCATACATAGGAGGGTATAATAATACTGAGTAGGAAAACCAGAAATCACCAATATTAAAGCATAAAAAGTATTTCAATCACCTAAGAAGGTGTGTCAATTTTAATTTGAGACATATCAATAAGAATAACATAATACGAGATGTACACATAACAAATTCAATGTCTGAGAGGGGTATCAAATATACTTCCATCCATAGTATTTATATATGACATTTTAATATAACCCTCACATTGGAGAATCTACACCATGATCTATGTTGTCCCTAATGGTGCTTACCCGAGATGTCGTTCTCATAGGGTCTCTGCAAATAAGTCACACACTAGGACTCCTAATATATTGACACCCCAATATGGGGATCAAAACTGTGGTCCTGGGGGACACCAGAAACTATATTGGGATACCCCACTAAGTAGGGGATTGTATATAAAAAAACAAAACCCAACTAGATTTTCCTACATGATAGGGTATCGACACCTTATGCATAGTGTACATACTAATACCACAAACCATAACATGTTGAATAAAATAATGATAGAGGATCACATCTTAAGTCATATAAAGGGACAAAATGAACTCTATCTAAAAATAATCTTATATTGGGGATGATAATTATATGCCGAAGTTGTAATTCCACATTGTAACCTCATAGGTATAGAATAATGGAACACACTCAACCTATACTGGTCTATAATGAAATTGTTCAAAGAAACTCATTGAAACTTTTACCAGAGTTGAGTTGAAAATATTAAGAGATCTAAACTGCCCTTATAGGATTAGAGGAAATTTCTCATATGTGTATGTTATGCTTCTCACTAATTCTATGATTGCCTATGTTTTACACTCACATGACATTAATTACCCCAAAGTACTTGGTGTGTCGCAAAGGAGAACATGACATGTAATGGTTCATTCCACACTCGTTATACCATCATTCCTAGATCTGGTACCTTCAATGGTGCACAAAAAGATCACCACCACACATAGAATGTGTGGAAACATGGTAAATTGGGAGTTTACTCCTTTTACATGCCAACTGATCCACCAAGTGTTACAAGGTTTGTGACATGGAACACACGATGTGTAAATCCACATGGATCCATAAGAATGTACTACATGTACACACTAATACTATTGGATAAGTTTCACATAGTGTGTTGAGCCACCACAAAATGTGTTCTGTTTATCTAAATCTAGAAACACTCATCATTGTACATAGTAGCCTACCATGCTTGTGTCCCTATTGACTACCTGGAAAGAAGTTTGAAATCTCTCAAAAATTCCAAAACATTCAGGAGTCATCCACCAGGATCATTACCACCACCACTAAATCCACTATAAGATCCAACATAAATCATAGACCTAGTATATAAAGCCTCACTATCATCAGTGAAAATATTCCAACAATCCAATTAACATGAGAAATGGTTCTGGCAAAACCATGTTGCCCACTGCACCCCAAAATGCAACTAGGAAACTCTAATACAATCCAAATATACCTCTAATCATCCACTATCATAATCAAAAATTGATAAAACCCTCAATAATGAACCCTAATCCATTGTATAATATATTATGTTGATAAATGGTCTCACAGTAATAGAATACTGGGTATTGGTTGAATCGTCAGCTAAAGAAATATTCAAGATAAAAATGTAAATAAAGGGGGAAGAAATTAAAAAATGAAAAAAGGATTAAACTGTTTCTATTGTAGGAATTGTACTATAATTATTTAAAGTATATCAATGAAAAATTAACCAACATATATCTAATAAAATCAATTCCACAATATTCCAAAAATATTTCCCGAACCTAAAAGCATGAACAACCCATGAATCAATCTATTTGTGGATGTGATTTTAATTTACCACGGGATAATAAAATAAGGAAATAAGAAACATTAAATATCCACTAACTGAAAATTAGATCAATCGTTTGTGATGAATGATCAAATGTTATTGTTATTAGGGTTATTCATGAACTCTGATTACCTTGGTGATCCCAACGGTAATTCATTCATCGATCCAAAATTATTTATGCTACAAATTATCCTCCATACAGCCCTCATCTATCTGTATGGTTATGTTGTTAAACATATAATTTTCCCATAACTGTTTTTAAATATAGTATGTTCATGTCATTGAAAAATAATTTAATTAAATAATTGAATAATTTATTATTTCTCCCACGACCACCTTTTAATCAAACACCTGAAATGAACCTATGTTATATCAAAAATACGTAAAACCCCAATTCATGGTCTCCAATGTGGTCATAGATTACTCATCTGAGTCCTTCTTTAAGATTTATTCTATTATTTCAGTAAAAGAGTGCATATGTGATAAAATATATTTAATATTTTTATTTTATCAACATTTAGGCTCTACAGACCATGAAATATCATGTTGTATCAGCTCTTTTCTACCAAAATATTACTTGAAATGTTTAAATGTAACAAAAGATAAAAATAAATACTTCATCATAACAATAATTATACAATATATTTCAATTCTATAGAAATAAAGAAAATCACTCATGCATATGTATGACATTCAATCTCTATATAGTAGTGTAGTTAGTTTTACATCACCATTAGTCATGTATTGTTATTATAATGGGTTTAATTTTAATAAATTATATTTATGACGTAATTATGCTTTGAGGATTATAATATATTATCTACCTACATACCTTAAAATATTTTGGGAAATGATAATGTTTCTTATGAAAATGGGTGGACTACCACATCCATGAAAAAATGTGATTCATTTTTCAATTTTTCATTACATAGATGGTAATAACGATAAATTTAATGAATATACATATATGATATATATGATATAATAATTATTATAGAATGGGTAATTTTTATTTACCTTTTCTTATTCCATCCATCGAAAAATGAAAAAAAATAATTCGTACGTAGGACCTACCTTCGTACGGTGTAATTCATTTTCTACCTCTACTTTTAGTCAATGACTCTAAATATATATATATATATAATATTTATGATATTTATATAATGATTAGTATTTTTGTGATTATTCAACCAATATAAAATCACAAGGATTGGAACTACTGAATCGAAATTCTCATGAAAAATGAAACAGTTAACACCCAAAAATGTTTATCTTAATAAGAAATTATCAATAAACGGGTGTTGAAAAGATATAAGTGGATCAAAAATTATATTTTTAGAATTTAAATTAATCTTTTATAGTATTATATTAAATTTAAATTTCTTATACATGGAATTAGGTAGCCTTTAATTCAATCTAAAATTGAGGTAAGGGTATTTCTCATCTAACTTTTATTTTCATGGGATATATGACATATTCACAATGTGCTCCATTTTTTGTCTATATAATACCAGTGAATTTATTTCATGATGATTATAATGAAAATTATATGCATTTAAATATCAATATATGGTTCTCTCTTTCATGGTTTTTTGATTCAAAAGTTACCAATGTGGTAAGAAGTTATGCTACAATTTCATTTTTTATCGAGATTGATTATGATTTTGTTTTTGATGATGAAATATTAAGAAATATCCCTCAAAAATTAGATGAATTTTATTCTATTCTATTTATTTGGTGATACTATGTGTTTTCCTTTCATTTTACTCTCTTAATGAATGGAAGATAGTAAAAGAATATTTCTATTGAAAACCCACATTACTTCTCTCTTCATTGGAAAATGATTTTTCCTTCAAGAATTTGATGTCTAAAATTGATTTAAAAAATGTTTGTAATATTCTATAATGTTTTTTTAAAATTATTTTCACCAATTTGTTATATTTTATAAACTATTTTAAATAGAATATTTTTTACCCAATTTAGTTTATTTTTACTTTTTGTAAAAACTGTAAAAGGAATCTGCATTTTAACAAACATGAAATGATTAAAATTTCCCATTATCATGAATACTTAAAGATTTTATGGTTAGAATTCATATTTCTATGGTGTTTTTTAAAGAATATTTTCCCTTAATATTTTTGAAATATTTATATTTAATATAAGTTAAGTCAAAATGAATAGTTTATTTTCATTAGGAATTGTTCAATGTGATTTTTAAATGAATTTAATTCTATTATAAAACCTATTAATGAAACATATGTTTCATTGAGTTTATGAATCTATGATGCAATCCTTGTTATTTGTTTTTATATTTTTAATATGATGAAATGATAAACTATTTATTAAACTTTTTCATTTTCATGGTTTACTATATGATCAATGTTTTACAATCATGTTAAATACATATGTATGATTTTCATTATGTGATGAGTAAGTATGCTATATCCCTCCAATGAATTGGATAAATATGTATAACCATGATGTAAATATGTTATGCGAGAACTGGATTTCATGTTCTTAATTTTATACATGAACCTATTTTAAGGTCTATTAGATTATGAGTGGACCTGTTTTTCATGTCCCTATGTTTATGAATGAACCTATATTTCATGCACATAAAAATATGTGTAGACCCATTTTCATGTAAAAAAGTTTATTTGAGGGCTTGACTTCGTTTCCTCAATATAATTATTGAACCTATTTTTATTCATACGCATTTAAAATATTATAATCATATGTTTTCACTATATTTATATGTATATTTTATTTTCAAAAGGCTCATATTCATTGATCACATTAGGATTCATGTATTATAAAATAACAATATTTATGTCATGACAAAATATTATGATTTATTATATATAGGGTAAAATTTTCTAATGTTAATCATAGTTTATGAAAACCTTATTGTCATATTATGTTTTAGTGATCATTGATATATCCCTTATTTACCCTTAATGAGAATATTATCTAACCCTTTATTATGTTTTAATTATGCAAGCAATGAAAAAATGTCTTAAGTATGAAATTTAAAAGAAGATTACTATGTGGGTTGATATTTGTTGTATATGTTGAAGATATTTTATGAAATAAGAATAATGTGTAGGTAGTCTCTAAAGACAATAAACCATTGTGGTTATTAATAATATATTTTTAAAATAAAATAGATATTAATATATTAAAATTTAATATAATTGTATCAAAATATAAGGTTTATATTATTATTCCTTGAATAGTAGGTTTATATTAGATGATTTTTTGGATGATATTTTTATTACTGGTCATCGAAAAGGCTCATAGATCATTTGGGATGCTTATTACGAGATTTCATAAATGGACGTTTTCTACTAGTGTTGTATTTTTTATTAAAGAATATAAAATAAATAAATGTATTATTTGAGAATTTGGGATCTAGAGTGAGATTTCAATGATATATTAAATTTAAGGATTCCCAAATGGAATGATGAGAAAATTTGACTTGAAGGTATCATTAAATATGAAGTGGAAGATAACTTTTATTTTGGAAAATGTATTTTGGTGTAATCTAGTTAGTGATAACCCCATTTAATATTTAATGATTATTGGGTCAATATTCAAGAACATTAGGGACTTCTTATAATGGTGATGAAGGCATAATCCATTACATGGAGCTCTTAAAGAGTTACTGTCATTATGGAGAACCAAAATGATTACATCAAATGATTTTTTGAGCCTATCATTATTTCAATGAAAAGTATGAGTATGTGAAGTAATATCTACAATTTTTACAAGTAATGTGGAGAATCTAAGAAGTATTTTGATGATATATTTATATTGGAAAAATTGTATAAGTTGTATTTAATATGTGTATAAAATTCTCAATGTTTTTTAAGAAGATTTATGAAGATGGAGTATCCATCAATGAGTGATTTATCATGAAGTATGATAATTATAGTGTTTCATATCTCATGGATGGTGAATTTTATGGACAATTTAAATAATTCATAGGTATTCTTAGAGATACTTAATCATGGGTATTTTTTATACTATAATTTCTTGAACTAGAAAAAATTGTTTTGGAATTATAATAATAATTTCTGGATATATTTGTCATTTTATTAAGTGGTTTGAGTCAGTTAATAAATCCCAAATATGATTTCAAGATGCATAGATTTGATGTGATGTAATATAAAAGTGTTTCTCTTGAGAGAGAAATAAAAATGCATTTCTCTAATACAAAAGTTAATTAAGCAGTGTGTTTGAGACATGTGCTATATGTTGGGAATTTTACCAAGTATATTATCTTGTGGGGATATAATGTTATTAAATTAGGAAAAATGTGTTATTTTTTCATCCACATATGTAAATACATCTAATTAATAACTAAATTTGTCAAGTCATAATAGAATTCATCTATATGTAATAAAATTTATAAGTGCTTAAGTAATTTTATCTATGACCATAAGATAATTATTCTATGAGTAACTGAATTGATTTACATGTATGGAATTTGGTGAACCATGTATGGTATTTTTATTTTATATATGTATAAATATGTTGATCTTATAAAATATTTTCCTCTCAAATGATATTTTCATTCCTAAAAATTTGATTAATATATGATATTTTCCTTTGTGAGAAATTGAGTTTCTATAAGAAATATCTTGAGAAGAAAATGAATGTGAAGATAATTGAACTTATTTTCATGGATCAAAATATAATAAATTAAATGTTATACATGCACTAAATTTTGGAAGATATAATATTCATATTGATAAAATTGGAATGGATTTTGATATAATTTTCATTTCGAACAATGATTAGTTTCTAGAAGTGCATCATTATAAATAATGTAAAATATGAAGACATTAGATCTATGATTTCATGTTCAAGTACATCATGATGAATTAATGTTCCATGATCCAATATTGGTTTAATTTATATGAGTGATATAATTGAATAAGTTGATCAATGTTCTTTATATTTTTATTTTCAAATATTAGTATTTGAAAATCATTAAATGTGATAAAAAGTTAAGACTCTATCTTAATGATTCAAAAATTGTTCTTCATTTCCAAATAAAAAAGAAATATAATTCATGTTAAATGATATTAAAGTGAGTTTTAGAAGATATTATATGTATTAGTTATATAAAAAATATTTTTTATAATATATTGACGCTCTCAAGCCATAAAATATAATGGTGTAGAATAATTAAAGATACTGTATCATTTGGATAAAGCAATGATAAATTCTAGGATATATATTAGTGTGAGGTATTTTGTGAAAAATAAGAGAAAATTATCCTATTATATAAATATTATAATAACATATGAGAAGTGTAAAATGATTCTACAATTTGATGATAATGATTTGTAGAATATTATGTGAAAAGGAATTTGAAAAGAATGGTATGATTAGAAGCTTTATCCAACTGGAGGAATCTAGGATACATTATTAATCTAATAAAATATTAAAATATAATGAACAAGTCAGGAAAACTATTATAATTTCAAAGGAGATAGCTATTGAGGAGACATGAATAATAAAATGATCATGGTATAACCCCATGTATAAGAATTTGAAAGGAAAAGTTTATTAGAATCATCGTAAGTAAACGTTTTGATCATTTTCACCATTTCAATATAGAACGTATTGTTTCATGGTAACCTATATATATAAGATATAAGATGAAGTGAGATAAATAGTACAGTAGTGTGTAATTGAGAGTTGTGATCCAACAACAACTAAAGAACTCTAGATGATAGAGGATAACATAATAAGTTTAAGCTAAAGATATTTGTGTATCGAATATGAAAGAATAAGGATGAATTGAAACTTTATTCTGAGTTCATTTAATGTTATCCTAATTAATGAGATGAATATGGAGGAAGAATTGTGGAGTGGATGGCCGACTATATATGCTTCTTATCAGTTGGATTCAATCCACTATGCTATTTAGAAGTGATATATCTATAATATTAGGATTTATTGAAGAATTGTGAAGCTGATACAATATAGGGACTGGGTTAGAGGTACTATTACTAAAGACCAATTTGAATTCAAAGACTCTATATATGAGGAAAGATATCATTATTGGATGTATAGCCATTCTACGTGAACCAATTGATCTATTTTAAAAATTATTTTAAAGAAGCACTTGTATATATATATTGAAAATACATATAACCTATGAGAATCTGGGTGTAGAGGGATATAACAGTTCAACCCTATGACTAAAGTGAGAATCTATTGGAGGAATTTCTATGAGAAACAGGAAATTATATTCATAGTGAGATATTGTGTAGGTGTGGGATTTACTGACCATTGTAGTTAGTGATTAATGATAGTAGATCATCCTTGATTGGGTTTAAAAACCATTCAAGTCATGGATTGTGTTTTTTACTAAGCCTACAAAATCATAGTGTTATTTTTCCATTATTTACTATCTGATCCATTTGAGGTTGTGAAAAAAATGGAGTTGATCAATACTTAAAACAGTCTTTGTGGATGAATCAAAAATAAATAATTCATAAAATAATCAAAAGACTACTAATTCACCCATCCCTTCTCAGTGATCCATTAATCCCATGGGTATTTTACTTAAAAATAAAAATATTATGGGTTATATGGAAAATGTAAACCCTACATACTAACTATCTACACACACATAATAGACTAGGAACCATGTGACTCTTTTAATGAATGTTTTGAGGAGGAATTATTTCATGTACATTGTTATGGTTAATATTTTATTTCTAATTATCACCTTAGATTTAGAATTCTTAATTTATAAAATAATATATCTATACTAAAAATAAGCACCATCAATAAAAATCAATGTACCCCGATTATAAAGCAATGATTGGATTGTTAGAGTTGGTTCCCTAGAACTTCCACTATGAAATTAGTAAAAAAATGTTAATGGTATTAGATATTAATAAATATATTAAAAATGATGATTATTAATCTGCATGAAATCTATTTGATATTGTCTTAAATATACCTATCATGATAAAAGTTTGTAACAGTTCCTAGTTATGAGGAGTCCCTAGAAGTACAATGTTAGTAGTAATAAAAATATTTTCTATAACCAAATGATATAATTTTATGGGACAAAGATGAAATCATAACATAGGAATCTAGAATTATAGGAAACTAATACACTCTCCCTTGGTTTACACCACTGATAATTTTTAGAGTATGAAATTATGATATAATTACCCTGTAATGTCACATCCCAACCAACCACTAATATGATAACCAAATCAGTGGGTTACATGACCTCAAGCATGTCCCCCCATATGCCAAAGGCTAGCGACTAGTAGTTATGGTCAAAATATGTGATAGTATGGAGACTATACCCTCAGGATTAGAGTATAACAATAGAACACATGATAATAAATAACAAAAAATAGTGGAAGTAGTAACAAATAATGGCATAGCAGTGAAATTATAAAATAAAAATAATATAAATGATGTCTAATTCTAGTATACAACAGATGCATTCTTTTCTTGATAATGATAAAAATCTAAAAAAACATCAATACACCATGGTATAAGGTACAATACAATAAAAGATTACGTAAAAATTATTGAAAGATAGTAAGGCCCTAAGGGAATTCTCTATGAGCATATGATGCTCTAACTTAGTCATGTGCTCTTAACTCCCAGATACAAGCTAAAGTGAACAAAAAATCAACTATGGTATTTTAAGTATAAGGTATACACAGGTAACCCAGTTGAATGGTGTCTCGAAAATGGTGTGAGATAATAATACAAGTAGGCTCCCACCAATGGTATCTACAATTTAATCCATACAATGAAATATAATGTAAAGTAGTTTGATGGTTTATGATGAAAGGTAAAAAAGCAGTGAAAAATAAATAAACACAACCCACCATGTTCCTATGGGAAACCTAACAACTATTCCTTCTTCCATTCATAACCGGAATAAGTGTATGTTTTGTTACCATACATATATAGTAAATATATATAAATATATGTATTCGTGTCATTTATTTATCTATTTCATCCACCTATATGGACCATGTTTGCCTCGACACCTAATGGACATATTCCTGGAGTACTAGTTTCTGGATGGACATGAGCATAACTCATATATCCATAACCAGTCTAAACAAGACAATATGCTCATGGAATAGGGAACATTCCCTACATCCTAATATAATGAGATATTTCATGCTACAACACTCTGCGTGGGGAGTGATCTAACATGGAAACACTCTAATCACGGTATGTGGGGGCTCATCCCAACACCCATATAGTATCACTGGTGTGAGATGTCATGCTCAACACCTAATGTAAGGGATCATGATGCTCCATGCTCAACTGAAACCTTAACATCATTCCACGTCCTATGTAAAAAAGAACAATCATATTTATCACAAGCATCCATGAGACAATACCCCTCATGGAATTTATCATGCCTATATAAAATCATTATCATATTTAAAATACCATCCAAGAAGAAAAAACCTTTCATTTTTTCATTTAAAAAACCCATTATATTCATGGGAATCATAGTTATAACAAACCAAATAAGACATGATTATATAATTATTTTGAATGGCATGTTTGTACCACCCTATTAAATTCTATTTCAAATAAACCATTTATCACATCAAGGTAAAAAAACCGTCAAAAACAAGTTATTAAACTTAAAAAATGACATTGAGTATATCAAAATAGGTAAAAGCATTGTTCTAAGAAAATTGGTTACTTAGAAGGAACCATGTTCCACTCAGAAATTGCCAATAAAGATAGTTCCATGTTCACAGAAAGCTAAGTGATATACCTTATTTGTTTATATTTTTTGATATATTTTATTCTGCATAAAAACTTTTATCACAAAATATCCATCTTTTTTTTAATCAAATTCTTTATATTGGTGATTATGATTATTTTCAAGTGGTTTCCATCCAAAATCACTAATCAATAAATGATAGAACAAAAATTCAAATATAAACGGTGTGTAATTATTACACACATCGTGTACAGTGGCCACGACGTGGATAGGGGAGACTAGATACACGCCCATGTGTTAGCTAAAGCATACACATCATGTTCTTCAAATATACATGTCATGTGGTCACTTCTAGAAGAGGTTGGTGGAGGATGATTTATATTCCATGCCATTAAATCCGGTGATAAATGTCGTGTACTTCCACCTATGAGGTGGAATTATATTCCATGTCATGGGCAGCATGGTAGCTCACCCACCGAAAAAGAAACGATGGCCAAAACGTATTTATTAGGGTACATGCCGTGTACTTTTTGGTACATTTCATTTATTCCTAAAAACTATAAAAGGAGGGCTAGCCCACTACGATTGAGAGAAATTCAATCCAAGACAGAACCGGGGGAAATTTCCAGAGATGCCCAAGGAGAGAAGAGAGGAGAGGAGGTTCTTCCATGATACCTTTATGATAACCTTCACTCCAACTCTTTTCAATGTGTAATTCAAATACCACAAGTAGTTTAGATACTAGCTACACCATGAGTAGCTAAATCCCCTATGTGTTGAAGCTGTGGATGATTATGGGTTGTATTTTTTAAATTTTTATATTATAATCCCATTATTAATTATTCTCTCACAATTCCATAATATTTATTTCTAAATATCACTATAAATCTCATATTAGACCAATAATGAGATTTCTTCGGATTACCTAAGGGTTTATGATTAAGAACATCTATGATCATTGGATATGCTTATCATCTCTGTTGACTCTTCTTTCTGTCATATAATCTAATGACTGAAAAAGGGGAAATAACTTAACACAAAGTGATTCATTCTTTGAAGAAACAACCTAAAATTGAAAAGGGCATGAACAAGGATTTTTTTACTCTTGGGTCTCGCAAGTTTTATCATAGTCGCGCAAGTATACTTGTGCACCTCATATTGGTCGTGCAGGTGACTTTCACGCCCTAAGTTATTTTCACCCAAGGTCTTCAAAGGCCTATAAATACCCCTTGTTCCCCCCTCCCCATTTCGAGGACGAAAAATCTAGAAACTCAGATTTGAGCTCCCGGTGCCCTAGTCTCTTATCAAAGCCTTCCAAAAACTTATAATGTATTTTCATACCTATAACGGAAGATCTAAATAGGAGGAACAAGGCCTAAGTGTTGAAATTCATTAACACATATGCGCCTAAGTGTCTTACCCTTTAGGGAACTGAAGACACTTTTGCGCTGCCTTATCCCTTCAACAGAACTTGCACGCCACTCATTTAAAATTATTTAGGGATAATAATATGGGATTGAGCCAAGCTTCGCCCAAGTTTTACCCTATGGGTTGACCATCGTGCAAGTATACCTTTGTCGCGTAGCTATACCTACGTGACCAGGATCTGCGCGCCCAAACAGGACCTGCGCGCCTACCTTCTTTTGGGTGCCCCTCCTATCCATTCATCTCTTTTCTTCAAATATGCATATCCTCTTCAAGATTTATCCTTTAATATCCTCTTCAAATCCATTTATGGAATGATTCTTTGATTGGATTCCTTATCTGAAAGGAATTCTGTGGAACTTCTCTCAAAACCTAGTGATTAACATATCTTTATGTTACTACGGTTAGATATTTCATTCATTCAACCTCATCCTTTAAGATGAGAAGACTATTTAAATGCACGGACGATTGTCGCCTATCAAACGGTCAATGTTCTGGTGCTCTGCTAATGTGTATAACAGCACTCGGGTCAAATCCTCGACGATGATACTTTGAAATAGTCATTTGTTTTTAGTTGATTGTATTTTGATTAGGGGGGTTTGTTTGCAGAGCTTAATTGAAATGGTTGATTATATATAATTGATTTAAAAAATTGATAAATATTGGGGTGAGTTGATCATTAGGTAGTTAAGCTTGTGTTATCCTTGAGCTTTTCTTTATATTGCATTTAAATTTACTCCCACTTCACAAGTTGACGTTGGTTAGAATTCCTAAGTGTTAATGCTTTAATCCAAGCCTTAAATTAATTAGGATTATAATCTCAATCAGTACATGTTTATGATAGTTTATTTGTGGTTCCAATAATCCATGGAAACCACATGCTAAACAAAATATTTCATTAATCCATGGCATATTAAGTCCAACATACACAATGTTAAATTAACGAATACTCATCGAACAAATACTCTCAATCACTTAACATCCATAAATTATAACTCACCCCAATGAGATATTTACTCATCCATTTGGGTTTTTAATATTCTGGTTATAATAATTATGATGTTAAATTAATAATAGAAGAAAAAGAAAGGGATTAGAAAAGAGTGGTACGTCGAACACACACACACGAACAATGATGAAAATTAAAAACCGATTTTAGATTGAATGAGGAAGCAAAATAAGGGAAGAGGATTCAACTGAATTTAAACTATTTTAAGAACATTAATATTAAACTACAGAAGGTGGAGAATAATAAGATATATTGGAGAAGAAACATGCATTAAAACAGATTTACAAACAAAGAGACTTACAAGATTACAATAACGAAGAAAACCAAAGTAAGTGAAAACAAAGAGAGGAGGAAAGGTCTCTCAAGTGAAAACATGAGTATGGAAGGTCCTCCCAAGCCTTTGGCAAGGCTTTGGTCGTGACAATATGTTATCCCCTCTTCTTAAATGCCAACCCCTCTCAAGGAGAGAAGGGGAGAGTATTTATAGCCCAAGGAGTGGACTGTTTTCATTCCCAATCTTCCCTTTCACTTGTATCACCAAGTTGGATATTCAGACATCCGAATCTCCAAATATCCCCTTCTTCGACGATGTAGATAGTAAAGTTGGTAGACTACTATCAAAATTTGGAGGCATTTGGACAAGTGGAGCCAATGTTATGGCGGTTTTATTAAACAAAGGTAAACTGTCCATTTCTATCTATTCTTTTTCGATTGCCAAAATGTGAATGGATTTTGGGACAAGAATATGCCTTCAAATCCAAATGACTTCTTCAACAATGTCGGCCTCCTATATCTCTTATTTCACACTGCAAAATCGCAGCTCGATTTGATGCTTAAATCATGATATATTTCATGCATACTATACTAATTTTATTTCTTGGACAGAATGGTGGGATGGACTTCAAAGCTTATTTTGGGCCCCTTGTACTTGGATTTGGGCCTTGAAATTTTTTTCCAAGATGACATGTAGTGTCCCCCGAATTATGGTGGAGAGTTAATGTTTATGGACTTCTGGATTGAGCCCAGTAAATCAATCTTCAAGGCTGGTCCAGTTTGTTCATAGATTCTATAGGCCATCTTGTGTGGTAAATTTGATCCTTCAAATGGCAGAATATGCCCATTATCCCTTCTAATGAAATGTTTTATATTGAATTAGGAATCCTAAAAAATAGGAACCACATGTTTTGGATCAGTAGGGTGAGATTTATAAATAAAATGGTTAACTGACACAATTGGACTATTTCTAAAAAATGCTGAAAAATTATACTTAATATTAAAACATTAATATTTCACACAAATTATGCACATTTCATATAAAATCAGTAAAGGGGGTATATAATAAGACATGAAAATATTAACAACATCAACTCTCCCACAATTAGTTTTGTGAATGTTCTCATGTGAGATAAATATAAAAACATGACAAAATCATTTTTACTCACCAACATATATTAATTTTTTTCTCCAATCAGGGGATGTTTAGACTATTTCACTCATCCATTTTGAATTCCACCACAAGTTGTTACAGAAAAAATGTTCCAAACTAATTCATTTTTCTCATGCTCAAATTTAGAAATGGAAAATGTGGACACTCAAAACTCACACCTCTCAAGATGATAAAATTTATTTTTGGTGGTTCACTCTTTCACCAACCAAAAATAAAAATCGTAGAGTTTGAAAGAGCTCTCATCATACAATCCCTATCCAATGTGCGCAAGAATCTAGAGGTATTTTAAGGGGTTTTCTGTGGCTATGGGACTATAGGAATATAATGTCCAAGAGAGAAGAAGAGGGGTAAAACACCAACATAGAAAAAGCAATGCACGTTTTTTTTGAAATAAAACATGGAAGGAAATAAAAACACATATTTACAAGGGAATGATTGTGTGAAGAAAGACACAATAGAGTAATAAAATATGAAGGGAATGCGAAGATGAAATATTTACAAACCACAAAACATCTCCCAATGATATAAGAATATAATGCAAGTTTTCTTTTTTATTTTTATTTTTTTTCTTTGTTTTTTCTAAAGTTGACCTTGAAAAAGATCCCACACTCATATCCCATACCATGTTTGATCTCCTAACGACACTAATTGTAATAGTTATAACAGTATCAAAGGTTGAGAAAGAGTGATTTTTGACATACCCAAGACACAACCCATTTTTTCAAAAAAAAATTATTTTTTTTCATCATTTTTTATTTTTTTTTAACACTTGTCAAAAATATTTACAAAATTACATAAATGGATGTACATTACAGTCCCCAAAACACACTGAATGACAACCTCTCCCCACACTGAAATAGATGCTTTCCCTCAAGCAGATGATAACTCGTTGAAAATCAATAATATGGTACCCAATCAATGAAATCCATTCCCCCCCACATAAATTTCAAAAAAATATGCAATGAAAATCCATGTTGATATTGGGTGGGAAAAGGTATTGGGCTTGTAATATGGATATCAAAGAAAAGGTTTTCATAGGCTCGAAGGGGCTTTCAAAAGGAGGAATAATGTAAGGGAAATGGGAGGCTATTTGGCTATTGTGATTCTCATGTGGTTCAGAAAATGCCTCTATCATATTAACGCACACTAAGAAAGGAGATTCAGCTCGAAGGTTGACAAACTCAAGACTCACAAATAGGGGTGAAAACACACATTTTGAAAAGATGGCCATAGGTGGCCTTGGCATGAAATCAAATGTTGTTCCTCACGGTTTGAGAAATCATTTTCCAAATCAAAAAGTGAGCATTCAAAATTTTTTAATTTTGACACAAAATTCTTTATCCAATGTCATGATGGAAACTCAAAATTTTTGAGATAAACCCATGTCTATTAACTCCCCAAAATGGTTGGACAAAATTTCAAAACTCTATGGTGAGTAAGCATGACTCTTTAATTTTTTGTATTTTTTTAAGTGATTGTTTCCTTGTTTTTTTTTTAGTTTTTATGGTTTTTTTTAGTTTTTATGATTTTTTTTAAATAATCACCCACACAAGAATGAGAAAAAGAAAGTGTTTGATGAATAAAGTGGTAAAAATGAAAGAGAGGAAAAAGAAGAAATAGGTAGAGAGAGGAAGATATAGAGAGAGAGTTAAAGGGAAAGAGGTGCCCCCTAGTTTGGATTTGGTGGGTTGCTATCTCCATCTAGTGGTGGGTCTACTGTGGATCCAATGGAAGTTGATGTTGTTCCAGGATTGCATTTCCTCTCATGGTGATGTTTCAACCGATGTCCATTTACCATAAATGTTCTTTCGGAGGAGGGTTCTTGGACTTTCACTGCACCAAATGGGTAAACATTAGTGATAATAAAAGGACCTTCCCAACGATAATTAATCTTACCTAGGTGAAGCTAAAATAGATAATTGAAGATAATTACCTTTTCACGTTCATGAAATACCGTTCTCAGGATGTGTTTGTCATGGAGTACCTTAGCCTTCTCATTGTACAGATTGGAATTCTCATAGGATTCAAGTCGAAGATCCTCCAATTCAACCATTTGCAATAATCTTTCATCACCTGATTTTTGACAATCAAAATTACCGGTTTTCATAGCACAAAAATACTTATGTTGGATTTCAAATGGTAGATGACATGCTTTACCAAAAATTATCCTAAAAGGAGACATCCCAATGGGTGTTTTATAGGCATTTCGATAAGCCCAAAGTGCTTCACCAAGTCTTTCAGGCCAGTCTTTTCTGGTGGGTTTTACAATTCTTTCAAGCACTCTTTTCACATCTCTATTAGAAAGTTCAGCCATGCCATTTGTTTGGGGGTGATATGCAGTTGAAGTTTTATGAACAAACCCATTATTTTTCAAAAGAGATTCCATGGTTTTATTACAAAAATGGGTTCCTAAGTCACTTATCAAGGCATGAGGTGTGCCAAATCTATGGAAGATGTGTGTCTTTAGGAACTCACTAACAGTATGTGAATCATCTTTCCTAGTGGGTTTGGCCTCAACCCACATAGAAACATAATTAACCGTAAGAATGATGTATGAGAATCCATTGGAAGGGGGAAATGGTCCCATGAAATCTATGCCCCAAACATCGACGATTTCACAAACGATTTAGATATTTTGGGGCATTTCATTTATTTTGGATATTGTGCCGAACTTTTGGAAAGTGGGACAGGATTGACAGAACTCATGTGAGTCCTTGAAGAGTGAAGGCCAGAAGAATCCAGAGTCTAGGACCTTTCAGGAGGTACTTAGTGGTCCAAAGTGGCCACCTCCGGGAAGTGAGTGACATAATTATAATATGGAATAGTGTTCATTTTCATTGACACATCTCCTAATTACCATGTCTGCCCCAGTTTTCCAAAGTTTATTTTCTTCCCAAAAATAGTATTTTGAGTCACTTTTCAACTTCATTTTTTGTTCTTTTGAAAACTTTTCAGGAAAAACACCAGAAACCAAATAATTTACAATTGGGACATACCATGGTACCTTTGGAGTGAGAGACGAAAGGTTCTCAATTGGGAATTCATGATCAATGATTTCTGAATGAGAAGAATTAGAAATTCTACTCAAGTGATTAGCCACAGGGTTTTCTTTTCCAGGACTATCTTTGATTTCAAGGTCAAACACTTGGAGCATTAGGATCCATCTTATTATCCTCGGTTTGGAATCACTTTTCTTGAGTAAGAACTTAATAGAAGAATGGTATGTGAAGATAATGATTTTGGCACCTAAGAGATAGGACTAGAATTTATCTAAGGCAAAACCCACTTCTAGAAGTTCCTTTTCAGTCACAGTGTAGTGAGATTGAGTTTCATCCAATGTTTTTGAGGAATAATAGATGACATGAGGGATTTTTTCTCTTCTTTGACCAAGAACATCTTCAACGGATCTATCAAAAGCATCACACATTAACTCAAAGGGTAAGGACCAATCTGGGGGTTGGATTATTGGGGCAGATGTAAGAGCAGTTTTGATTTCAATGAAGGCTCTCTTGAAAACCTCATCAAAATGGAAAGTGACATCATTTTGGAGCAACTGTGTGAGTGGGAGGGAAATCCGACCGAAGTTATGGATGAATCTCTGATAGAAATCGGCATGACTGAGGAATGAACGGATGTCTCGAACAGAAGTGGGTGGAGGAAGTGATTAAATCACTTCAATTTTGGCAGGATCGACTTTAATAACATATTTTGAAACTATGTGCCCTAGAAAAATCCCATTTGAATCCATGAAGTGTCATTTTGGAAAATTTAACACAATGTTGCACTTGACACACTTTTGGAGGACAAGAGAGAGTGAATTCAAACAAGATTCAAATGACTCACCATAAATGGTGAAGTCATCCATGAATACATTCATGCAGTGTTCAATGAATTCAGAAAAGATACTCATCATACACCTATGGAATGTTTCAGGAGCATTTCAATGTCCAAATGGCATTCTTCTATATGCATATGTTCCAAAGGGGCATGTGAAAGTAGTATTTTCTTGGTCATGAGGCGAGATTGGGATTTGAAAATGCCGGTGTATCCATCAAGAAAGCAATAGTGTGACTTTCCGGCTAATCTTTATAGCATTTGATCAAGGAATGGAATAGGGTAGTGATCTTTTCGTGTTTCAGCATTCAATTTTCGATAATCGATGCATACATGCCATTTATTCTTCACTCGAGTTGTGACTACCTCACCATGTTCATTTGTGACAACAGTTATCCCACCCTTCTTTGGTACAACCTGAATTGGACTAACCCATTCACTATCAGAAATTGGGTAGATAATACCATCTTGAAGAAGCTTTGTGATCTCTTCCCTAACTACCTCAAGGATGAGTGGATTGAGTCTTCTTTGTGGCTGTTTAATTGTTTTGGATGACTCCTCAAGATGGATGTGATGCATGCAAAGGGTATGGTTGATTCCTGGTATTTCATCTAGGGTCCAACCTAAGGCTTTTTTGTTTTCCTCTAACACTTGAACAAGTTTGTACTCATCGGTTTCAGTAAGTGTGGAAGAGATAATGATAGGATATGAGTGATCATGGAAGAGGAATGCATATTTCAGGTGTACAGGAAGAGGTTTTAGATCAGTCTCATCTTTCACTTTTGGGCTAGACAACTTAGGAATGGAATAAGGGACTTCAGTTGCTTCAGGTTCATTTTCCTTAATACTGTCCAAGGTGGAGCAGTAGAGATCAGAATTGATGTGGAATTCAAGAGAGTTTTCAAGTTCCTCTAGATTGATTGAGTCTATGAATGAGAGGTCCACATCAACATCACCATTTATGACTTGGTTAATCATAGTGCAGATTTCACAAGATCCTTTTTCATTAGAACATAAAGAACATGGTGAATCGGGGTTCAATTGACTCTTAGAAGTGTCCTCATAAGCATGGATTGAGAATGCATAGTGATCCTCAGATGGGTATCTCATGGCTTGGAAAATGTAGAACTTCACCAGTTGGTCACCAAATTCCATGGATAAGATGCATGAATGGAAATCAATCATGGTTCTCACAGTCATGAGGAATGGTCTTCCTAAAATTAGGGGAGATCGAGAAGAGTTCGTCTCACCTTCCATGTCAAGAACATAGAAATCAACATGGAAGTTAGATCATTGACTCGGACAAGGACATCCTCAATTATTCCCTCGAGACTAGATGTGCTTTGATTGGCTAACTTAATGACAACACCTATTGGGTGTAAAGGACCTAGACCAAGGTTGGAGAATATGGATTTGTGCATGTAATTAATTGAGGATCCTAGGTCTATGAGTGCATCATCAAAGTTCGAACATCCAATTTGGCATGGAACCGTAAAGGTCCCTGGATCATTGAACTTTATGGGAATAGACTGCTTGGTGGAAACATTTTCAAAGGTCCTAAGTTTCATCTTGTGGGTGCACATGTTCTTAAGAAACTTGGCATACTTAGGAATTTGTTTTATGGCATCTAAGAGGGGAATGTTGACTTCAACACGTCTAAACATGTCAAGCATTTCAGGATCGGGTTCAAAGGACTCCCTTGGTTTAGAAACAGCTTGAGGAAATGGAATTGGGTTCCTAAGTGGAATTGAAGGAGGTGAGGGAATGGTTTCAGGTTCCTTTTCAAGATTAATTTTCTTTTCATTTTCTAGGTCAACATTCAAAGGAGGGATAGAGGACTTATCTTGAGGCATAGCAAGTTGCTTTCCTGGTCTAAGTGCAATTTCACTTACATTACCCTTGGGGTTGGGTAATGGTTGAGCTGGGAGTTGGGAAGAATTTGATTGTTGTTGCTGGCTCAGGTGGGATGCAAGTTGACCTATTTGAGTTTAAATGTTTTTAAGGATAGAACGGGTGAAAGAGGCAAGATCTGCAACAACACTTTCCCATTGTTTCATGGAAGAAGAGGCTTTTCCTAGATTGGGATTGCCTTGATTTTGGTTCTTGGGAAATTGATTGTATTGGTTTTGGAATTGGGAAGGCTCACTAGGATAATGGAATCCAGGAGGAGGATTGTTCCTTTGAGGTTGAGGAACAAAAGGATAAGGTTGATGGAAGTTACCGCCACCTTGACCATATTGGAATTGGTTTCGGTTTTGAGGAGGAAATTGAGGGGGGTGAGATATGGGATTACCATACCTAAGGCCTTGGTTATAGGAAGAAGGGAAGGGCTCAGAGTTAGGTTGGTTAAAGTTTCTAACAAACTGACCTGATAGTTGAGGATTGGTGTTCCTCTGAGCATATGCTTCATTGAGCTCCATTGGTCCAGATGAATTAGATTGATCCTATTTAAGTTGTGGACATGTGTCAGTTGGATTAGATGGAGAGTTTTAGATTCCATAGTTTTTGATAGTTCTAGGAATCATTGATTGTGTAGAAGACGTGGTTGGGGATTTGGTAGCCACAACTAGATGTCTCACAAGACATGTAAGTTCACTCATCCACTCAGTCATCTTATTCAGCTCAATTGATTGATTATCTTGGTCTTGTTTAACTTGAGCATGTGCTGGAGTATGGAATTTTTGTTTGTTTGCAGCCATGTTACTTATGAGATCTCTTGTTGCTGCAGAAGTTTTATCAACAAGAGCACCGCCACTTGCGGCATCTATGAGAGTTTTATCCATAGACAATAACCCCTCATAGAAGTATTGGATCAAGAGTTGGATAGGGATTTGGTGATGTGGGTAGGTTTCCACAAGCTTTTTTAACCACTCCCAGTATTCATGGAGTGATTCACCTGGGAATTGACAGATACCACTTATTTCCTTTCAGATTGAAGCAATACGAGATGTAGGAAAGAATTTCTCTAAGAAGAGTCGCTTCATGTCATTCCATGTGGTTATGGAACTAGGAGGAAGGTAGTAGAGCCATGACTTAGCAGTGTCAGCTAGGGAGAAAGGGAATGCTCGAAGTTTGATTTGTTCTTCAGAAACCCCTTGAGGCTTCATGGTAGAGCACACCACTTGGACCTCTTTAAGGTGGAGATGTGGATCCTCACCGGCTAGCCCGTGGAAATGAGGGAGAAGATGAATCAAACCCGATTTGAGTTCGAAGTTAGCTTCTATGTTTGGATATTGAATACCAGGAGGTTGGTAATTTATATCTGGGGTATCATGTTCTTTAAGGGTTTGTTCCCTAGGATTGGCCATTTCTAAATCAACTGGTTGGATAAGGACTGGTTCTTGAATTATTTGATTATCTCTTATGTTCCTCCTAAGTTGGTGAAGTGTTCGCTCAATTTCAGGGTCAAAAAAATCCGAGGGATTGTTTGGAAGGATACAGGTCATTCAGAGAGATTTTGGAATAAATAGGAAGACTGGTTTTTCTTTTTATTTTTTTTTATTTTATGATTTTTAAGAGGAAGAGGGGTTTTTCTTTGTGTTTTTTTTCAATTTTTTTTTAAAATTTTCTTATTTTTGGTTTTTTGAAAATAACCAGAAACTAATGACTACTTAAAGAACTCTCCCCGGAAATGGATAAATTTGAAATGCATGGCCGATTTTCACCTATCAACCGGTCAAAGTTCTGGTGCTCTGCTAATGTGTATAGCAGCACTCGGGTCGAATCCTCAGTGATGATACTTTGAAATAGTCGTTTGTTTTTAGTTGATTGTATTTTGATTAGGGGGTTTTTTGCAGAGCTTAATTGAAAATATTGATTGTATATAATTGATTTAAAAAATTGATAAATATTTGGGTGAGTTCATCACTAGGTAGTTAAGCTTGTGTTATCCTTGAGCTTTGCTTTATATTGCATTTAAATTAACACCCACCTCACAAGTTGATGTTGATTAGAATTCCTATGTGTTAAAGCATTAGTACAAGCCTTAACATAATTAGGATTATAATATAAATCAGTACATGTTTATGGTAGTGTATTTTTGGTTCCAATAATCCATGGAAACCACATGCTAAACCAAATATGTCATTAATCCATGACATATTAAGTCCAACATACACAATGTTAAATTAACGAATACTCATCGAACAAATACTATCAATCGCTTAACATCCATAAATTATAACTCACCCCAATGAGATATTTACCCAGCCATTTGGGTTTTTAATATTCTGGTTATAATAATTATGATGATACATTAAGAATAGAAGAAAAAAAGGGATTATAAAAGAGTGGTATGTCGAACAGACACACACGAACAATGATGATAATTAAAAATGGATTTTAGATTGAACGAGGAAGAAAAATAAGGGAAGGGGATTCAAATGAATTTAAAATATTTAAAGAACATTAATATTAAACTACATAAGTTGGAGAATAATAAGATATATTGAAGAAAAAACTTGCATTAAAATAGAATTACAAACAAATAGACTTACAAGATTAGAAAAACGAAGAAATCGAAAGTAAGTGAAACAAAATAGAGGAGGAAATGTCTCTCAACTGAAAACTTGAGTATGGCAGGTCTTCCCAAGCCTTTGGAAAGGCTTTGGTCGTGCCAATATGTTATCCTCTATTCATAAATGCCAACCCCTCTCAAGGAGATAAGGGGAGAGTATTTATAGCCCAAGGAGTGGGCTGTTTTCATTCCCAATCTGTCCTTTCACTTGCATCGCCATGTTGGATATACAGAAATCCGAATCTACAAAAGACCCCTTCTTAAAAGTTGTATATAATAACGTTGGAAGACCACTGACAACATTTAGAGGCATTTGGACCAGTGGAGCCAATGTTATGGTGGTTTTATTAAACAATTGTAAACTGTCCATTTCTATCTATGCTTTTTCAATGGTTAAAATGTGAATGGATTTTGGAACAAGAAGATGCCTTCAAATCCGAATTACTTCTTCAAAAACTTCGGTGGCCTATATCTCCTCTTTCACACTGAAACATATCAGCTATATTTGATGCTTACATCATGATATATGTCATGAATACTATACTGATTTTATTTCTCGTCCAGAATGGTGGGCTTGACTTCAAAGCTTCTTTTGGTCCCCTTGTACATGGATTTGGGCCTTGAAATTTTTATCTAAGATTACATGTATTATCCCTGGAATTGTTGTGGAGAGTTAGTTTTTTGGACTTCTGGATTGAGCCCAGTAAATCAATCTTCAAGGCCGATCTAGTTTGTTCACAGATTCTGTAGGTCATCTTGTGTGGTAAATGTGATTATTCCAATGGAAGAATTGGCCCATGATCCCTTATAATGAAATGTTGTATATTGAATTAGGAATCCTAGAAAACAAAAACCACACAATTCGGATCTTGAGGGTGAGAGTTATAAATAAAATGGTAAACATACTCAATTGGACTACTTCTAAAAAATGCTAAAAAATTATACTTAATATTAAAACATTAATATTTCACAAAAATTTTGCACATTTCATATAAAATCAGTAAAGGGGGTATATAATAAGACATGAAAATATTAACAACATCAACTATTCATGGTCATCCACTTTAAGAGTAAGGCCCAAGTCCCCTATTCATGGTCCTCCTTTTCAGGAATAAGCCCCAGTCATAATTTCCTAACCTAGGCCTCCTTTTAAGAAGTAAGCCCCAGTCCAAGTTCCCTAATTTGGGCATCCTACTTAGGAGTAAGCCCCAAATCCCAAATTACCTTCACCTAGGCCTCCTTCTCAAGATTAATCCCCAGTTATCATGTCCCATTAACCTGGTCCTCCTTCTCAGAAATAAGCCCTAGTCATAATTTCTCTTAACTGGTCTTAACTTCTTTTGATTTGGGATTCCTTATCCGGAATAAAACCTAATCACATGTCCCCTCTTAATTTGGGCATCCTCCTCAGGAGTAATCCCCAAGTTAGAGTATCCAAATATCCATAAAAAACATATACCATTATATACCTTGTTCTCAGGATTCTTCTCTAAATTAACTCTTGATCTTTTTCTATTTGGGCAATCATACATACATAATCCCCATATCATTCTTTGTGATCGCATCATTCATGGCGCAAATTTTCAGGTTTGTTGATACCTCTTGTTTCTCACACAGATCATGACTCAAGTGATCTTAGAGTGTAAAAGTAACCATGACACATCTCTTTGGTCCGTTAATCATACACAATCCACATAATTCCCAACAACACTATGTGGACTTTGATATCTACCTTAAAAGTAGAGTATGTAGGAAGAATTTCTAAAGTTCAAGCCCATCACCCATTAATTCTCATATGTCCTGTATGACATTAAACTATATCTTAATTCTGGAACTACGTGGGTTATGATTCTTTTTCTAACAAGGATACGTAGGTATCCCATCTGCAGGTACGATCCCAACTCTAAAATACTTCATGTCCTTATGAACGACAATAAAATTCAACTGCCCCACTAAGTGGCTTTAAAACCAGTATGGTTATCATAATGACCAAGAGACCATAATATAATGTGTTGAAGGATACCATTGACTAAGAATCTCTAACAAATATAGATGATTCTCTATCGATGAAGAACCTCAAATACATATAATAGATTCCTTAAATCTCATACATATTAATCATTGATTGTCACAGAAATCTCATTTTCATACTTGGTAGTGTAATAAGGATTCACGAACATAACATAAATATATAAAAAGAGTCCAAAAGTAGATAACAATTCCCCCCAAAAAGGTGTGATGAGTCTGACCTCCCATCCTCTCGACCAATGCATATTCTTAATCCTCATTGGTCCACAACTAATGAGCACCTACCTTTGGAAAGTAGGTCCAAAATGGATATTGAATCATTGGATGTTTCCGGTTCTATGAACAACCCCGTTAGAAACCGATTGGAATGTTTGAACCTTAAACAAACAAGGTCATCCCCATTTCTAGAGGAAACAAAAAATGGTGAACCCGATGTGAATCCTTAACCAAGTTAAAATGATGTTTTACTTATTTGTTAGGGCCCTATTTAAACTCAATGAGAGGGCCAACAAAACAATCAATAACATATGTGCTCATCCAAAAGATGTAGTGGCCATTCTTATCTTCATTATGTATGTTTTATCAAACAGGCACTCTCTTTTCCAAGATCTTCTACATTACAGAAATGGATTCTCTAAAGTTCACAACTATGAATGCCTCTACTATGAATACCTCTGCTGCTACTCCTGCTGGATCGTTGTCCACTCTGAGGACGACATCACCTACTCAGCGTCTTCAACGTTGGGTATCAAATGCACTGTTTAAGGAATATCATCAACACGGTACCATTCCAACTCTGGAGGCCACTTGACAAGCCCTTCAAGTCAATAATTCACCCCGGTCATCCGGACAGCGACGACCAGCGATCAAGAAATAGGTGGTGCTAACCACTATCTCCAATTGTTTCAGGTTGTTATCCCTAGAACTCAATCACCAGTCCCTACCATATTATGAGGAGGTAAATGAGAAGGTCACATAAGGCCTTAATTCAAAGATACATGATTCCTTCCCCAGGGCACCCACCAACAATCGCCGCCAGACTCGTGCGGCAATGCACCCTCAACATGATGAGGGTGTCGTCTCTAGGCGTTCGGCCCAGGTTCCTCGATCCCAAGCAAGAAAGGCGAACCACCAGAGGTGACGACTGGTCAAAAGTGAGTAGGTTCTTATCTCTTCAATTTCCAGAGAAGTCCACCAACCTAACTTGATTGAAAGCATCGAGCGGGCACACACACCCGTTTCTTTTAATTCTGTTGTCCAGCTGACTCGTCTGGATGCAACACACCATTCCCACTAGGAAATTATGGTGGAGTACTATAGACAGGTACATACACCTGTTTATAAATCATCAGCTAGTCAGCAGGCTTGTCTGACTTCATACGATGAATCCTGCCAACCCAATGGATTGAAAACTGGTAAACAGGCACATACACCTGCTTACACTCATGAATCCTGCCAGCAGTCTCATCTTCCAGTATTGAAGTATGTTCATCAACCATGTTTGGCGGAGTGCAATCATAAGGCACATACACTTGATTGTATTGATCAAGCCTACCAATAGTCTTGTTTGGTAGAACTCGGAGAAGTCAATTGGAAAGCCCCAATGACAAACAGGAGGCATACTCAACTCTCTGCCCCCAAACATAAGTACTGTCAGAACTCACTGACAGGAAAAGGAGGACAGGAGCATAAACACACACCTACTCCAAGAATGGAATGAATGTATATTCATATTCTGGCAGCTGAAGTCACCAAGCACATTCTAACAATTGTGAAGGAGCATAAGCAAATACCTGCTCATATTCTGGATGCGTGCTAGGATATTATAACAGCTTCGGTAGTATCACAGGGAACGAAATGCAAATCTATCCCTACCAGTGGAGTGACACATCAACAGTTCACTCTAGAATAGATACACACCTCTATTCCAATCCAAGAGGGTTGTGGTGAATACTCCCCCATATCATATGAACAACCAAGTCAAGCACATACACCTGATTTTAGTGGAGTTAATCACCCTAACCTGACTATTTCTCCTGAGTAGGAAGATACACCGGCCCATAATAACCAATTTTTTCAACAAGTGGTTCCCAAAGTGAGTAAGAAGGTGTCTATGAAAAAGACCCATCCATCACAGTTATGAAATCAAGAGCCAATATATAATAAGGCCTTGCTCGATACCAGAGTTCTTGATGCACTCAGACAATTATCTGTTGCAACTCAAGATTCTACTCTATCAGTTCAAAATAGTAGGAACATTAATTCTGAAGGTCTGCATCAGACACTTCCTCATGAAGGCTTGCTTCCTGAAAGTTTGGTCGATCTTGAAGTATCCTCTTTAGATGAGAGTCAAGATAACCCTCTATGTCACCAGAAGATCAAGGAGAAAAATGTTTCATCTTTTGCTATAACCCACCATGGTGGTCCTCCCCATGATGATGAATCTTGCTTCGAAAGTCCTCTCCATAGTAATAATTCACATTGCCTGCAAAATGCTTTAATGGACAATATTGTGACGTGAAAGCCCTCTTATCTTGAGGTACATGCAAATGTGAAGCCAGTAATGTCTGATACTTTACCAATAGCATGTGAAATACATTCTCAACCAGAAGATAGCCTGGGTGTAGTTCATTCTCTGGACCACCCCTAAGACATGCATCTTCTAATATGGTAAATGAATTCACTAAAAATATTGTTGAATATGATAAAGCAAAAAAGAAGCACCAACTTTGGTCTAACCAGGTAGAAGAATCTTCATCTAATGTTAAATAAGAAATAATGAATATGATAAAACAACTGATGAAAAGTGATGTTCCAGTCATGTTTTGGCCTTTGGCTGACTCTCAGTATGACATTCCAGAGATGTTGACAGAAGATTGTATTCACGATATTTGTATCAACATGTGGAAAAATATTTTTCAATTGAAAAATAAAATATTATCTTATGATGAATATGAAAATCATTTAATGATAATAGAAGGGTTACAACGACAAATTTACTAGGCATATCTTTCAGTTTCTCGATATTTGAAGGGTGAAAAGAAGTAGAGAGCCCTTCAGTGTTCATGCCTTGGCACCCTAAGAAGCTTGCACCAGTTAATTTTCAATGCCCCATCTGGTATTCATATCAGGGGATGGGGTGTTCATGGAGTACATCATTTCACTATACTATCCAGTCAGCAAAGCCAACAAAAAGTGGTCTCATGAAATGTTATTCCCCACATCCGGCCGCAACCAATTGGTTTTGTTTGTAATCAAAGGCTTTCTCAAGAACATGCCTCAACCAGTTCTTCTAAAAATCAGTAATACAGAGAACAAGTTGTCGAATTACTTTTTCATCAGGCAAACGAGAACATCAAACAGGCTTCTTTTTTAGAGCGTGCACATAATCAAGTGATAGAAGTTTCAGAAATCATCCAACGGTCATATGAACCAGGTGATTTGAGTGGATGTAGGTTGATGCAACCAGCCAATTTCCAGACTAAATTCTGCAATATCAGGAGATCTTTTAAGAAAGACTCAAGTGTAGCAGCTCAAAAGCCACCCCTGCTTGCCAAACTGGGACTCTTTTGTATCAACCCTCGGAATCAACAAATAGGATTCTAGGAGTTGAGAAAAAAAATCAGGAACAGCCCTAGTCCACTGGACTGGGGACTTTTTCAAATCCTTAGTCTCTTCCTTTGAGAAAGTCAGTCTTCTCTCGATTAGGGAAGAAGCCTAAAAAGGAACAAAGAGCCTAATTATCAAGAGATTCCCTAAAAATTATAGTTTGTCAAGAAGTTCCTGAGGGATCAAATCAATAGAAGTCAGTGTCTCATCAGGGACATGGAAGAATACAATATCACAGAAATGCCGATAGAAGAGATGAAATGTGTTACGCATCAATAATTTTCATCAATGTCATTTTTTCTGATCCTCCAGAACATGAGGCTCATTCAGAAGTATCAGATGAGGAAGTTCCTACTCAAGATGTTGTGCACACAGAGGCAAATGAAGAAGGTGTGCATACCCGAAATCAAAGACTTACCCAAAATTTAGGTATTCCTTCCAGTAACCAACTCCCCACTCTTTGAAAGGCTTCCAACAAGGGAATGGGAAGAATCGGGTTACATAACCTTCCTCTGGAGAAGGCCAATCAATCTCACTAGATCAATATTCGCACAACAAGAGGCGGAAATGAAGGAATTAAAGAGGTTGAATGCAGAACTACTTGAAAGTAGTCTTTCTCCTAAGCGTGCTGGAGTCAGTCAGCCAAGGGAATTTGTTGCGGCTACTAAGATGGATCAAGAGTATCCTCCTTTACTAGTACACCCTCACAGTTATAATCCTATGGGGTATACGCAACAACAATTGGAAATACTACCATTAGTGAGTCCCGGTCGCCACACCTATCCATGCTTCAGTTATTGCACCTGCATAGGTCCAAGCTCAATCGGATTTTTCTCAAAAATTAATGACTACCATTGATTCATTAATAGTTCAGTTTGAAGATATGGAATGAAAGCGTGCACCGGTTCATCCAAAAAAGAGATCTTACCCTGAATGGGTTCATGCAATTCCTCCCCCATCAAATTTTGCAAGTACTACATTCCTAATTTTTAATGGTTCGGGAGACCCATAAAAACACTTAACACATTTTGTTTCTCATTATGATCCTATGATGGGAACCCCTCGGCAATAAGAAGAAGTTAAGATCAGGTCTTTTGTACAGTCATTACAAGGGCCTGCTTTTTTCTGGTATACAAGCTTGCAATCCGAGTCAATTACTGGGTGGGAGGATCTTCGTCAACAATTCCTTCTTCAATTCAGCTCAACTTCTCCAAGGACAACAGTTTTTTATCATAAAAATTATAAGAAAAGGGAGAATTAAAGGGTTTTAGATTTCATTGCTTGCTGAAAGGGATTAAAATATTCCCTAAGTTCAGCACTCCCTCAAGAAGAGTTGTTGCCAATTTGTGTGGAAAATCTGGGTGATGAATTATGCACGCCGTTGATCCCTATGAAATACACAGAAGGGTTTCGAGTCCTTACTTTGATCTCTCAGAAGATTGAAAACTCTTTTATAAAGACTAAGGATAATGCTCATGTAATTCCATTAGTTCCGGAAGGAGAACGGGTAAAGTAGAGACTGCTAAAATTATGCTTAAACAAACACCTGTACCTACATCCACTTCAAGACCTTCATCTTCTGAAAGGGCTATACCTCCTGATCATCAACAATAGAGTCTTTTTCTTCAAGATGGTCAAAGAGATAAAAGACAGAAATAATTTGAGTATTTAAAGAGAAAATTTTACTCTTTACGATATGAAAAAGTTCATGGTTACTTCATTTCGGCTCTGGAAAATAATTTGGTTCAAATTCTAAGGCACAAAAGGCCAAATATGGAAGGAGATGAAGAATGTCCCAACTATTTCCCATTTCATTAGATGTTGGGACATCCCATTAAAGAGTGTTTTGTCTTCAAATACCTCCTACAAAAGATGGTGGACTCGGGACAAGTCAAACTAAAAGGTTCTTCAGCTCAGGTAGCATGTGTTACTACTACAAATACATAGGAAGAAGGCAAGTGAAAAGAAGTCAAAAACAAAAATGCGCAGAAATATGATGATTGGATGGTCAGAAAAACGATGAACCGAACTCATTCCATTGTGCAGACGCAATTGAAGAAACCAATTGTGTCTTATGTTATGAATGCCACAGCAAAACCCTCTTCATCAGAGGTAAAATCCTCAAAGAAACGGCATAATTCAAAGAAATGGGAACAATCTGAAGAAGATGAGATCATGTCAAAGACGACTTTTTCATTGACTCTGGATGATTTTATGCCATCTACTTCAAATCCATGGGCACCACCCTGCCAAATGGCATAGCCTAAACAGGCTAATCAGGAAAAATCTTCATCAGATGAAGAGTTGATCTTTGGTTCTGTTAACATGATTCATTTAACAGATCCTTATGCCAGTCACAGCTTCGATCTTGATGAGCCTGAATTCCATATATCAAACAGAGGAAATGGAGGGAGTTCCAGAGGTATGGGATACGGAGAAAGATGTGGATATCCTAGAAACCACTATTCCAATTCTACCCCTTCTAGAACTATGTATGTAGTAGAAACTCATGGCAGAGCCCTTCAGTGGGCTCAATAAGAACAAGAAATTTCTTCCACGCAATGCAGATTCAGTCCTGGTACAGTTATTCTGGAGGATCAGTTAGAGGTTCCACTTTCTTCCTCTCAACTAGTAAATAGACCTATTTGGTCTAATCTTCCAATGCCATGAGTATTTCCAACTCCTACCCTGATACAAGATGCATCTACTTCCAAAGCATCAACATCTAAGGCTCCTATGAATCCACTTTTCCTGTTGGGAAACAAAGACCCTTGGATAAAAAATATGATTTCATGAACCATTTGTCCCAAGTACCAGCCAAGTTATCAATTATGGATGCCTTGAATCTATCCACGGATCTTCGGGAGGCACTAATTGAGGCTCTTTGAAGTCCTTAGGAGTTCGAAACTGAAATTGATGATGCTAAAGTCTATCATGTAGAGAATAATCCTGCAGAATGTCGTGCAGTGATATCTTTTACAGATGAAGATGAAGATGATGTCGTGTATGTACATATCTGATCTTTGTATTTATCTGGAAAGGTCAATGGTGTGGACATCCGAAGAGCTTTCATTAATAAGGGTTCAAGAGTCAACCTCATCCCCATTCATACACTTCATCAATTGGGCCTTACAAAATTTGATTTATGTCATTCTACTATGATGATGCAAGTATATGTTAAAAATGAACAAGAAACACTGGTCAAGATTACACTCAGTACTCAGTTTGGACACCTTGTATCCAATTCAGATTTCATTGTTGTTGATCACGATACAGCCTTCAATGTTTTTCTTGGAAGACATTTGCTACATCAACAAGTGTTTATCCCTTCATCATACCATCGATGCCTCAAATATTGTTTCGATGGTCAAATTGGGACATTTTATGGTGATAAATCCCCCTTCAAAAAATGTGAATCTCAATACATTAGGGTGGAATTTTATCACATGAAGGGTAAGGAGAAATCCACAATAAGGGAGGTTACCAAGGTTAATGCTCCATATGGTTTGGAAAAGATTCCATTAAACCCATTCACACATTTGAGTAGAGATTATGTGTTTCCTATCAGTCAAATTGATAGGATAGACCCGAATCCAAATACTCTTATGAAAACTTCCATAATTTCAATTACGACAATCAATCCAGATAGCATGGGAGAAGTTGGTGATTCACCAGGAAATGATAAATGCTCAAATGGAGATGTTTTTATTTCATCCGCTAAAATCCACCATGTCTATACTTTGCCAACCAGGCCAGAAGAAGTTATAACAATGTCATTGGTGAATTATGATGTTGATTCTCAATCCGTAATCTCCTCTTTATTACCCAATAAAGACCCTTCATCATCAATAGGGTCATAAATGGAAGCCTCTTCTTCAAGATGTTCAAATTTTAACATCTCTCCTGATCATGGAAATTCTTCTTCATCATCTACTATGCAAGTAGAAGCAGAAAAGATAACATGTGTTGAAGAAGAAGATAAAGATCTCAGGGATTCTCCTCCAGCATTTGAAGAGGGTATCTCTACCACTGTGGATGAATTCATAGAAATAAATCTGTGTACGAAAGAAGATCCACGCCCCACTTCAATTACTGCAGCCATGACTCTTGAAGAGTAAGAAATGTATATTTTGTTTTTAAAGAAAAATCGAGATATATTTTCTTGGAATTATACAGAAATTCCTGGGCTTGATCCCGATGTTTACATTCATCATTTGGGTTTTCCAAAAGAACATCGAGGATTTAAGCAAGCCGCAAGAAGAACAGACCCAACATACACTTCCAAAATTGAAGTTGAAGTGGATAAGCTTATCAAAGATAACTTCGTTAGAGAAGTTCAATATCCCAAGTGGTTGGAAAATATAGTCCCTGTGAAAAAAAATAATGGACAAATTGGAGTTTTCATTTATTTCAGAGATCTTAATCGGCATTTTTCGAAGGATGATGTTCCAGTTTCGATTACAGAACTCTTGATTAATGCAGCAGATGGATATGATGCACTTTCATTCATGGATGGATATTCTGGATATAATCAAATCCAAATGGCTCCATAAGATGAAGAATCTATAGCTTTCAGAGCCCCTTAGGGTGTGTTTTGCTATCGGGTAATGCCCTTTGGCCTGAAGAATGCAGGTGCAACATATCAGCGTGTCATGCATCGTATCTTCAAACCATTTTTAGGAAATTTTGTTGAATGTTATGTGGAATATTTGGTGGTTAAATCCAAACAATTTTCTAATCACTTGGTGTATTTGGAATTCATATTCCACAAAATTCGACAACATAATTTGATGATGAACCCCTTGAAATGTGCTTTTGGGGTAACCTCAGGAAAATTTCTCGGCATTGTTGTATGCCATCATGGTATTGAAGTGGATCATGATAAGAAAAATTCAATCCTTGTTATTTCACCTATTCGGAATTCGAAATAATTGAGAGGACTTCAAGGAAACTTAGCCTATATTCAGCGTTTCATCTCCAATCTGGCAGGAAAAAGTTTACCCTTCACCAAATTAATGAATAAGGGAGTCACTACCAGTGGACGGAAGAATGTCAATAGGCATTTGATATTCTCAAAAAATATCACTTGAGTCCCCTGGTATTAATGCCACTTATTGAAGGAAGACCACTTCTCCTCTATGTGATAGCCTTAGAGTGATCATTAGGTGCCTTCCTTGCCCAAAAGAATGATGCTAGGAATGAAAACACCCTTTATTATCTTAGTCAGACTATGCTTGAAGTAGAAACCCAATATTCAAGTATTGAAAAGTACTTCCTGGCATTAATCTTTGCAGTTTAAAAGTTGAGACACAACCTGCAACATCATGAGGTCCAATTTTTATCTCGCAATAACCCGCTCAAATTCATCCTTAGTCATCCAATGCTTACAGGACGTCTGGGAAGGTGGGCAGTTATTTTTCAGCAATTTGATATCCAATATGTGTCTCAAAAGGCAATAAAGGGTCAATCTCTGGCTGATTTCCTTGCTGAACACCCTTCAGCAGAAGATACATATTTAGATATAGATCTTCTTGATGAAGAAGTCTTTTCTACTCAAGATAATCTTCAAACATGGGAAATGTAATTTGATGGTGCTTCCAGAAGTCCAATAGGGGAGAAAATGTAAGATCCTAAATTCAACAAAGATGGATTAGGAATTGTACTTATTTCCCCAGAAGAGGCATTGCTACATTATTCCTTATCATTGTTAGGAGGTGGTACAAATAATGAAGCAGAACACCAAGCTCTCATCACAGGATTAGAGTTGGTGCTTCAAGCACAAGTGAATAACTTAAAGGTGAAAGGTGATTTAGACCTGGTAATCAAACAATTCAATGGGGATTATGCAATTAGAAATGAAGAACTAATCCCTTTGTATGATTATGTCAGAGAGTTAATGGAAGAATTTCCTTCGGAATTGACATTTTCTTATGTCCCGATATTACAAAATTCCCAAGATGATGCACTGGAAAATATAGCCACAGATCTGGCATATCCAAATTGGAATGAGACAACCATCAATATTTCCCACCGTCGTACAATTTCACCATATTTTTAAACTATAATAGAGGAAATCAATGAGATTAGTCTCATTCCTGAACCATATGGTCATACTACAGGATGGATGACACTTATCAGGGAATACCATCAAAATGGAACAATTCCACCTGATAGAGCCGGGAAAGAACAAATCTGATGACGTGTGGTCAATTTTACTCTTTATGATACCCCAGATCACCTAGAAAAAATTCTCTACAAAATATTTTTTGATGGAGTTCTCTTCAGATGCATTGATGGTGAAGAGAGAATGGTTGTCATGAAAGAAGTGCATGTAGGAGTCTGTGGTGCCCACCAGTCTCAACAGAGAATATCTGATCATATTTTAAGGCTTGGATACTTTTGGCCTTCAATGATATAAGATTGTGTTGATTTCACAAATAAGTGTCATTCTTTCCATGTAATGCCAACTTCATTCATCAACTCCCAGAGTTGCTTCATACAGGTAAATACTCATGGCCATTTTCCACATAGGGAATAGATGTAGAAGGACCTTATCATTCAGCAAGATCCAAGCAGTTTAAGTAAATTCTTACTGCTACTGACTTCTATTCCAAATGGGCAGAGGCAATACGTCTCAAAGAAGTTAGTTCTAAAAGCACTGTTAGCTTCATCAAGTCTAAAATCATAACCAGATTTGGGGTCACTCGTACCATATTGACGGACAATGGCACCAACTTCTGTTCATCTGAGGTAAGGAGTTTGTATCAAGAAAATAACATCAAATCCAACCATTCATCTCACTATCATGTAGTTTCCAATGGCCAAATATAATCTTTCAACAAAACTCTTTCAAATATACTGCAAAAGATGGTGGATAAAGATAAGAAAACATGGCCTGAAAAACTCTTTCATGCTTTATGGGCTTATCGGACCACCACCCGCACTACAACACAGTCAACTCCATATTCATTGGTATATGTAACGGAAGCAGTCTCGCCCATTGAGGTTCAATTACCCTCACTCATGGTAGTCATTTGTGATCAGTCATCTACAGATGAACAATCTCAAAAGAGATTGGATGAATTAGAATGATTCAATGTGAAAAATTGTGCACCCTACATCACTTGGAAGTCTATCAGAATCAAATAGCACGAGCTTTCAACAAAAAAGTTTGTCTTCATTGATTCGTTCATGGAGAATTGGTATTGGTTCTCAGAACTTCAATGATACCAGGAAAGAAACCTCCCAATATTGACCCAAAGTAGTAAGGACCTTACTCAATACATAAGGTCTACTCCAATGCAGTTTATTCTTTCATCTCAATGGATGGAGAACTCATCACTACTCTAGCCAATTCCAGATTTCTAAAGAAGTGTTTTGTATAATAAAAATACATCGAAAATACATGCATATGACCTTAATCTATTGAAACTTACGTCCAATATGACGTCAAACTGTGGCATCCTAACTACATGACGCTAAACTTTACATAAGTCCCTTACGTCCAGCAAGAAATTAAACATCAAAATCTATGGTCTATGCATATGACCTTAAAATGTTCGCACCATCTTCTAACATGACATTAAACTGTGCCATCGTCCAACATGACATTAAACTGTGAAAAAGTCCCTAATACGTCCAACATGACATTAAAATGTGTCCTCTTTTTTCCTCACTACATGACATTAAACTGCATAGTCCCATTTTCATCTAACATGATGTTAAACTGTATTGTCCCCATCATCTTAGCTACAGGACACTAAAATATATAGCACCATTATTGTCCAACATGATGTTAAAATGTGTCCCTATATTTTTCCTACATGACGTTAAACTGAATTTTTTCCCTACTACATGACACTACATTGTGCAGCACAAATAGTCCACACTGCAAGACTTTAAACTGTATAGTCTCTTCATATTTCTTACATGACATTAATCTATGCATCGTTAAGGTTGTTGCTACCTCTTTTTTTTCTCACACCTAGTGTGACTCACGTGAGCTTAGATTAAACTTCAACCATAACATCCTCTCTGGGCCGCTAACCATGTGTATGTCCCGACACCATTTTTTAGGTCGTTGTCCTCAAGAACAATTTGATCACCATTTCATTATTTAGTTGAACTATACAGACTTTGATCCTTGCCTTCTAGTCTGGGTACATAGGTAACCTCCTGAGGTTCAAGCCCAAAACCTATCTCTTCACATCGGTTCACCACCATCTCATAGGATGTTGATATGTGAAGCAACCCCAGAACCAATACATTTTACATTGGTTCACCATCGTCCTTTCTATATGACGTTAAACTATTCATACATTTTTTCTTGTACGACAATAAACTAAAACATTCTTTGACACCCTCACCTAAGAGGGAATCATTATTTACATTGATATCTAATCATGTTATATTCCAAATACTACGTGTATACATGGAAATTCCCGAACTTTTTATCTTGGGTCAATCCATCATTGCACTAAAGTCCCCCTTTCACACTTCACTTGTATGAACCAAATCTGTATAAAGGGTATTTCAATAACTACATGCGGCTTGATTCCCATCCTTATGGGATACGTAGGAATGTTCAAGCATCCCTCGAATCTAGCCCCATGTCTTTGGGCCTAACCCCAAATTCCACTTTCAGTCCCTTGGCTAAGAAGTTCCCTTGTGAAAACGTGAATGTGGTATGAAAACCCTGGTCTTCATTCACATTATGTTTATAAAAAACACACACTGTGTATTCCTTATAATGGACTGAGTTCTATGACCCTAAAATAAGATCTCCTACACTCTCATCCCACATGACGTTAAACTGTGTTTCAAGAACTACGTATGGCTTGATTCCCATCCTTATGGGATACATAGTGAAGTCCAGCACCTCAATTCCGGACCCATCCACAACATAATTATGGTTAGCATTGGTCTGTGTATCTCTAAATGCATTGAACAATGCCCATTTTGATGTGTCATAGTCTTATCCTTAAATACTTCCAGATCTCCATAACCCTTTTCTTGACTTCTAGTCACAAAATGTATAATACCTAAGAGTTATTTTTCCTGACTATGCACCACGTTCCCTGAGGCGGCCTTGCATAAACAGTCCACTTAACAGACGTTTCAGCCAAAAGATGTTATTATTTGACTATGCAGCCAATGCCCTTAGGTGGACCTGTATAATTCCAAACCCTAATGGGTTTTTCAAATAGTGGTAACATCATTCATGGGATAAAAACACTCTTTTTTTCCTTATTGGTCTTAATGACAATATGTAGGGATCCGCAAAAATAGCCATCCTTAACATATTTATCCCATAATCTTTTTCATGATCTAAAAGTATTCAAGTATATGGTTTATATTTCCCTTCCCTACATTTGGGTTAGACCTTCGCAAGAGTGAAATTCATCCAATTCTTTGATAATATTGATTGGAAATATCATCTCAATATTCAAGTACCTCTTTCCATACAGCAGACTCTGTGCTTTGATAAATTTGAATCTCCATAAACATTCACTGGATTTTTAGCAATAGAAAAGTAAAATTTCTGAGATTTCTTTTCCCTAACTATGCAGCACATGCCCTTATGCGGCCTTGCATTAGTAGTCCATATAATGGACATGTAATCCAAAAGATGCTATTATTTGATTATGCAGCCAATGCCGTTAAGCAGCCCTGCAAAATTCAACCCCTTAACAGGTTTGTTAAATAGTGGTAACTTCATTCTTGAGAAATACTTATTCTAATGCCTTTTAGCCCTTTTCTCATATCATTCCTCAGATTCCAAATTTCTTAAGTCATAGTTTACATGTTTTCCCCCATACTTGAGTGTGGTAATATGTTTTCAAATAAATTATCAATGAATTGAGTTAATTTTAATACATTCTTTCAAAGCTATTTCGTCCTTAAACATTAGCCTTTTTTATGTCCGACGTGCATGACTTTAAACTGCCCACAAAAGATAAGGGATCTCTGAAAAAAATTCAAGTCCCAACTCACTAAACATATACTTTGTATGATTTAGGTAATATTCATCAATTAAAAATTTTCAATGTTTGTTGGGATATTTTTATAATCCTAGAAAAAATGAAACTATGATTACTAGGCCCATTGGCTTAAGTAAAAATTTACAGCAGGTAGAAAAAGAAGGAATGTGCAAATGATTGAAGTAGAAATTATTCTTCATTCATGCACAAAAGTTAGAAGGACATCCACGGATTGGAGTCTCTTCTCTTTTCTGAGAATTACAAATGGCTATCAACATAAATCTTCATTTGATTTACGGCATCCAGAGCTTAATCAGTAGCCACTTGAAGCTCATGCACTTGAGCATCTTTACTCTTGTCAGCTTGATGGAGTTCTTTCTTGGCATCTTCATTGTCTTTCCTACTATTAGTTTTAACTCCTTCCAATGAATTATTAAGCTGGTAAAGTTCCCCAGTAACAGCATCTAACTGTTGCTGAAGGTGCATCTATTGGACAGCTCTCTCTTTGATCTTATGCTTCAGCTCCTTTAACTTGGCATCATGATCAGCCTAAACTCGGGATACCACAGCCTCAAATTCATTGATATTGACTAACAACCTGACCCTGGTCAAATATTGATGGAACTTCTACTCCAGCTCCCTTTTTAAGTTGACCTGTTTTACCACGACATGGATGTCTTGATATCCAAAACCACTAAGTCCCAACATGAAAAACAGGGATGACAGTCACGAGATCTTCAATTACAGGTCTTCAAGAGGCACTTCAGATAGGATCTTCCATATGTTCTTCCATGCTTTGCGTCGTGAAAATTGGAGCGCCTTTTGTACTTCCGGGTATGAATCAGCATCACTGCCATAAGGGGGAATATAATCCAGGATTAATGCACTTAGAGAAGTGCCATGTTCTGCTCCTCCCCCCTGACCCTTGTTACTTCTATTCCTGTTGGGATGGTGGCTGAGGCTTCACCTCAAGATCTATCCACTGAAATTGATGGCCCTACATTGTCAATTGAATGTTTTTGGTTAGTTTCAAAGGATAAAAAAAGTTGATTGGAAATCAGCCACAAATAGTGTTATCTCTTACACAACGGTAGATCAGCAATAGGAGAAGGCTCCTCCCCTTCATTCCTAGCTTCAACAGGATCTTTAGGATGAGTTTGAGGAAGCTCTACCAGGTTCAGCTCCACTTGAGCCAGTTTCTCTACAATAGTAGGGTTATATGTACTCTTTTTAGGCATTGACAGTTTGGCAGCTTGTTCAGATGGAACTGCACACTTGAACGAATCATGGTCAGAGATGTAATAGGAAGTTATTTTAACAGGACGAAGGATAACACTCACGTACAAAATCTTATAAATTACATGGTAATTTAACATGATCTAGAAAATCATCAAAAGATGTGCCATGTTCTATCATTTCATCCAATGTTATGTCAGATTCCTGGTTAGTCTCACCAGTGGGAGAATTCGATACATTTTCTTGGTGACCTTCAAGCTGCGGCCTCTAATTCCAGACAGAGTCTTCAGATAAAATTACGACATCAGTTGCAGTGGCCGATAAATGTTCTGGTGCATGGGTTGAACCTAAAGTATCACAAAATGAAAGTCATTTGATGTTTTTATTCAGCATCCTATGAAGCATTGTTCATTTACCAGACGCAGGCTCTTCTCTCCTTACAGCAGTAGCAGGAGTGATACTGGGAACAGATGTTGGATCCTCTTCAGGAGCGTCCAAGCCAACATGAACTTGTGACTATTCACCAGTACCCTCTATCATCCTCAAAGGAGGGTCAATCCTCTCTCTAAAAGGAGAAATTAATGAAGCCCCTACAATCCCACGACGTATAAGAAATCTTTTCAGGGGTTAAGACTCATGACTATCTGAAGGACATACCACTACTAATGAAGTGTTTAGCTGTGGACTTCTTCCTTTGATTACTTTTCTTCTTTGGCTTCCTAAGAGTGTTTACATCATCATCTCCAAATACAGGAATTAGAGAATGAAAAGTCATGTATAACTCCTCCTTCATGGCTTTCTGGCCTAGAGATATCTCGCCCGGCTCATGAGGAGATTCATTAGCCCCCATGGAAGTACCACCAGGGCTATAAAATGGTGAAGGAACCTCACCAGTTCCTTTATTTTCAAGCTGCAGGATGAAGAAAGTAATTTCCTTGAGTAACAATGCTTTGAATGAAATTAAATTACTAAAAAAATAAAGAAAGAAACATACATCTTCAGGAGCCACGTAATTGTGCCACTTCTCATCTCCAGAACCACTAGTCCCCTTAGAGGTGCGACGATCTATCATTTCCTTCACCCACTTGGTCACAGGAATGGAATCATCGATGGCATATATGAGAATCTCCAGCTCTCTAATGTAAGCCCACACTTCATCAAGATTATCCTTGTAATGGATATCTGTAGAAGCCCAAAGATTTCCTATTCCAGGTATTTGTAGCCCCTCGCACAGATCCAGCCAGGTAGTTTCAGCATCGCAATATAAACTTCACCATGTCTGGATAGCCACTGTTTGTAGATGTTCAAAATGTGTACCAGAAGGCTGTGAGGAGGGTCCTACAATCTTAAACTTCAGCTTCTTCCCATCTCCTTCAATTACAGATAAAGGATAAGAAAATAAGACTTGTTTCTATATAAAGTAATGATGATCAAATATCCCCAATGATGTAACTCACTAGGATTTTATGGATTTGGACTCTTGATTCTAATAGGAGGCTTATATCTGGAACAAGGCCTTTTTGATGCATGTTGTGCCTCATCATCCCCATCTTGGGAATCCAACGAGTCAGCCCTAGGTGATGAACCTGGTGAATCATCTCCTGGTGGGGAAGCATCACATTTCCGATGAAGGGTTTATTTCTCTGTAGTTCTTTTCTTTTTTCCCACATGATAAACTGGACAATTAAACACCCCTTCTTGGTATGATGCTATTCAGTTCTCGACATACCATGTAGTAAAGTTACTCACCACTTTATGAACTGGTAGATCAAACACTGCCCCGGTCTTCTCCATAGACGTCAGCAACTATAGTTTTCAGGCAACCATCGGATTCTGATCTGACCTGACATGCACAGGAGGGGATACAATAGTTTTCTATAGACACTTGAATTGGCGTGAAAATTGGTATAGAGAATAGACCTCAGATATAATCTCTCCATCAATCCTGGTGGCCAGTACACAATCTCTGCAAGCCAGCATGTACGAACTCAATTCCAGATCGGTGGTTCCATCATCACCAACCCGCCCAGTTGGCAGGTTTCCATATGGAAATAAATTGAATTCCTTAAACATGCTCAGCCTCCCCTTCATATCATAGATGTTGAGAGATAACAGAGCAATTCCAGAATATTCATGCACTAATGTCTTGAAAGAGCTTCCAGGAACCTATACTCCGTTCTTTACAGCATATGTCCTGAAATGAATGGAGATTAATCCCCACAAAACTTTGAATGGTCCCAATATTCTGAAAAGAGACTTACCCATAAAGACATCGAGTAATCTCATGTGAATCTTCGCCAAAATGGGGGTGGCCAACTAATTCCCTTGGAATTCGGGGATGACCTCCTTGATTGAAGATTCAAACACTCTAATCTGTTTCTAACGGTTTTGTTCGTAGAACCGGAAACATCCAATGATTCCACATCCATTTGGACCTACTTTCCAAAGGTAGGTGCTCATTAGTTGTGGACTTATGAGGCTTTGGAATTTTCATTGGTCGAGAGGATGGGAGTTCGAACACATCACACCTTTTTTAGGGGAATTATTGTCTACTCTAGGACTCTCTTTATAGATTTAAGTTATGTTCGTAAATCCTTATTACATTACCAAGTATAAAATGAGATTTCCTTTAGATCTGACAATCAATGATCGATATGTAAGAAATTTAGAGAATCTTCTATATTTATTCGAGGTTCTTCATTGATAGAGAATTATTTTTATTTGTTAGAGATTCATAGTCAATGGTATCCTTTGATACGTAAAAGTCTCTTGGTCATTGTGATGACCATACTGGTTTTAAATCCACTCAGTGGGGCACTTGAAGTTTATTGTCATTCAGAAGGACATGGATTATTTCAGAGTTGGGATCGAACCCACAGATGGGCTACCTACATATCCTTTGTTTAGAAAAGGAATCAGAACCCACGTAGTTCGATTAAGGGAGTATAATGTATATGATTTATGGCTCAAAGAAGGATGTCATAATTACTTTTACACTCTAAGCTCACGTGAGTCATGCTCTGTGTAATAAACAAGAGGTATTGGTAAAAATCAGACAATTGTGCCATGAAAGATGAAATCATAAGAAATAAGGTGGGACTTATGTATGTATGATAGCCCAGATAAAATAAATTTTTGGATTTACTTCAGGGAAGAAATCCAGGAAGACGGTCCATAAAGGTATATGTGCTTCACGAAGATTTGAATACTCTAACTTGGGGATTACTCTTGAAAAGGAGGCTCAAATTAGGAGAGGACTTATGATTGGGTTTTTTGCTTCTGAGAAGGAATCCCAGATCAAAGGTAAATTAGGACTGGTTAAGAGTAATTAAGACTGGGGCTTACTCCTGAAAAAGAATCCCAGGATAAGAGACTTGAAAAATTAAGGGACTTGGGGCTTACTCCTGAAAGGGATTCCCATATTTGAGACTGGGGCTTACTCCTGAAAAGGAGGCCCAGGTTAATGGAGTTATAACTGGGGCTTACTCCTAAAGAGGATTCCCATATTTGAGACTGGGTCTTACTCCTGAAAAGGAGGCCCAGGTTAATGGAGTTTTGACTAAGGATTACTCCGTAAGAGGATTCCCATATTAGGGGACTGGGGATTATTCCTGAAAAGGAGGCCCAGGTTAATGAGGACTTGGGGCTTACTCCTAAGGAGGATGACCAAATTTGAGAATTATGACTGGGGATTATTCCTAAAAAGGAGGCCCAGGTTAATGAGTTATCTCATCTTAAAGGATGAGGTCGAATGAATGAAATATCAATCTTTAGTGACATACAGATGTGTAAACCACAAGGTTTTTTAGAGATATTCCACATAATTCCTTTCAGATAAGGGAGAAAAATCAAGAAATAATGCCATAAATGTCTTTGAAGAGTGTCTTGAAGACTGAATCTTGAATAGGAGAGGTGGAATGGCATATGAGGGGTGAAATGGGAAAGAAGGGCACCCAAAAATGTAGGGTCACGTAAGTCCTGGAAGGCGCGCAGGTACTACGTGGTCGCGCAGGTATACCTGCGCGACACATGGGTACTTGCGTGACGGTTAACCAGCACGGTAATACTTGAGCGACTCTTGGTTAAAGCCTTTAGAATCCTCTTGAGGTTCTTGGAGAAGAGGGGCACGCAAGTTATATTGAAGGAGTAAGGTAGCGCGCAAGTGTGGCCATTTCCCTTAAGGGATGGCAACTCAGGCACGCAAGTGTTGATGAGTTTCAACAATTAGGCCTTCCTCCCCCTCTTTAGATCTTTCATTCTAGGTATTAAATTATCTTAGAAGTGTTTCAGAAGCTTTGAGAAGAGTCTAGGGTGCTGGGAGCTTAAATCTGAGTTTCTGGAAAAATTCCTCCCTGAAATGGGGGGCCCACATGGTCTATTTATAGGCTGGAGAAGACCCGGAAAGTTATCACTTAGGGTGCGCAAGTCACTTGCGCGACCATTTAGGCGCCGCGCAAGTGTACTTGTGTGACCATTGCAGAACTTGCGCGACACTTGTGCAACATTCTTCTTATTCCTTCCTTTGTCAATTTTTTTTTGATATTTGTCCAAAGGTTGAATCACTTTGAGCTCAGATATTCCCCTTTTCCAATCATTATATTCTGTGACGAAAGGAGTGCCAATAAATCTCCCCCCCTAAGAGTTGGATCCGGAGAGAATAGAGGATTTGACTCCGAGGAAATTGAGAATCAAAAGGAAATTGGTGTGTGCAAGGTAGGGCGAGCAAATGAGCTTTGGGCGCGCAAGGCCTGGCACGCAGGGATACGACCCTTGATCACGCAGGGTATAGCGCGTAGGGTCCTGGACGCGTCTATAAATAGAGGGCCTCACTTCCGTACAAGGCATATGGATTGGAAACTTTTGAACTCTCGCCGCGCAAGTTGCATTTTCCGCGCAAGTTGCTTTGTTTCCCACTGTTTCTTTGATGTCGCGCTGCTGTAGAGGTATCTGGACCTGCACGGTGATACTTGCACGCCAAATACTTTCACGACACCTCCATACTTGCGCGCCATGTTTTAGACTTGCGTGCCTTAATGCCTTTTCCATTTTTTCGAATTATTTCACAAATTTTATGAAAAATCAACTTACTTAAGAGTTAATTATTGAACCTTTGTGCAGATTCAATGGCTCCCAAGGGAAATGGAACGGCTGATGAACTGCATATCGAGAGGATTGATGATATGATGAACATCATTGGCCATGATTACTATGATATCTGCGACAACACTCTCCCAGATTTGGCTAAGTAGTTGAAGAAATATCATCTTAATTTCCCACAGAGCATCTAATTGCCTCTATATGGTCATGGTCATCATCAAGGAGTCAATGTTCTAGATGTAAAGAACTATATGCCTGAAATGCAGCTGCACTGCTACTCCTCTATTTCGGTTATGCCATGGGCTAAAATGTTTTTCGCTGCCGGTTGGTGGAGAGAAGACAAACATGGCATTAGAGAAATATCTGAAAAGAGTACTCTCTCCAAATGGATCTTTAATTACAATGCTCTATTATCAAATCCATGTATCTATCTTTTAACTCTCTTAGATAGAAACAGAGTCACTGTTTGATCAATAGAAAATTTTCTCAAACCGCACTCAAGAACATTCTTTTACAATTTTTCCAAGAAGTGCTGGTATCACTGCATCTTTTATGGTATCCAGCTGAATGAATGAATTCTAGGTGGCTACTGATGAAGCTCAGGATGTCGTAAATCCAATGAACAGTTACATTGAAAGTCTTTTGTAATTCCTTAAAAAAGAGAAGAGACTCTAGTCTGTGGATTTCCTTCAAACTCTTGTGCATCAATGAAAAATACTTTCACCTTCACTCATTTGTACCTACATTCTCTTTTGCTACATTATTTAGATTTTACCTAAGCCAATGGGCCTAGTAAGAATAGTTTGTTTTTACTAGGATTAATGTAAATAAATCTACAAACTTTGAATCTTTTAATTGCTCAATATTACCTAAATCATACAAAATGTATGTTTAGTGAGCTGGAACATGACTTTCATTTAGAGTTCCTTTGTCTTTTGTGGGAAGTTTAAAGTTATGCACGTCATACATAAAGAGGCTAATTTTTAAGGTCGAAATATCTTTGACCGAATGAATTAGAATTGACTCGATTCTTTGACAATTTATCTGAAAACATATTACCATACTCAAGTATGAAGGAAAATATGTAAACTATGACTTATGGAAAATTTGAATATGAGGAATGACATGAATAAGAGATAAAAGTCATTAGAAGAAGTATTTCCCAAGAATTAAGTTACCATTATTTAAAAAAACCCATTAGGGGGTTGAATTATGTAGGGCCACCTAAGGGCATTGGCTGCATAGTCAAAAAAATAGTACCTTTTGGCTAAAAATTATGTAACGCCCCGACCCCAGTTACCCAGAGTCGGTGCATTAATTACATAACATTGGCATGATCACAAGAAAGATCAAATCTCGAAAGACCGATTGGTTTAGTAGCCTTGGAAACACTAGATATATTCATAAGTTTTACATTACATCATAAAATGAAAAACTACAACAACAACATAATGTTCCAAAATCCACACTATAATCCCCTCATAATATCCCTGCAGGTCATTCATAACTTACATCTTCACTTCCTGGGAAAAATAAAACATAGAAAAGGGGTGAGCTCAAATGCCCAGTAAGGATATCAATATAGCGGAAACTTTCATAAATAAGAATAAACATTTAAGGCAATGTATAACTAAAACAAAAGCCTTTTAAACTTGAACTTTCAACATGGTATGGCATAAATAAAATGAAATAATGCCATTTACATATTCACATGGATATTCTACTAATTGAATGATCACATGCAAAAATCAATAACCACTTTCATAATCATGGAATGCATAATGTCAAACGTTAATTTCATTGTCTAGGCCTCATCCCAAGACCTAGGGGTTACTTCTAACCAGAACCCAACCCGGAGTGCCTCTAATAACCGGACACCAACCCGGAGTGCCTCTAATAACCGGACACCAACCCGGAGTCCCTCTAATAACCGGAGACCAAACCGGAGGGCTTACTTTTACCAGTCCCTAACCTGGAGGGCTTACTTTAACCAGTCCCCAACCTGGAGGGCTTACTTTTACCAGTCCCTAACCTGGAGGGCTTACTTTTACCGGTCCCCAACCCGGAACATACTTGTCTAGCACATTCATCTGAATAAAAGTTTGAAATATAACATAAACATTCGGATTAAAACTAGCATACGAAATGTCAATAGTTTCACCATAAACTATGAATGGTATAAAATAGCACATCCACAGTCAAACATATCACAAAACCTTCAATACAATATAGAAGTTTTGTATTATAATAAATCAACTTCAAATAAGCGTAAAATCCATTAAAGGATGTTGACATAGATGAAATCAAAACACTTTTTAGAGAAATATCTCTTTTTATTTTGAAATCATTTAAGATCCATATGAAATAAAACATTTTCTTTGAAAATATTCTTATAAGCTTGTAAGGAAAGCTTCGACGATTTTATAACGGCGGAAAATAACCGCACCCGCCGTATAAGTTAAAACATTCTTACCTCAATTCTGTCGAAAAGGTTAAAAAGGACCTTGTTTTGAAAACGACGGAAAGATTCCTTTATAAACCTCTTATAAAAAGTCAAACAAGGGTATAAATGACTTTAACCCATATTCTTGTAAATAGTAAAAATGTTTTGAAATACATTTCGAAGAAACATGGATGTGGATGATAAAGAGATCCCAGTAGATTATTACGTATAATACAACCTCGGATAATGAAGAGATTGTGAAATAACCCTTACCTTGTACTTTTCCTTGGTTGGGGTAGGTTAACCTCCTGTATAATGGTGAAATAGTTGTTATTAAATTATACAAGAATCATATATATTAATATGATATCATATATGATCTTTTAACATTGATTTGTTAATAATATCTTAGAATTATCGTCGTTTCGGGAGTTAACTTACTCATTTTCTTTTATATGTTTTGTTACATAAGCCATGGTTGTTGTATCTTATTCATATCCAGAATGATATACAGTCCTTAAACATCATTTTTAAATCATCAAATGATAATTATACTTGAATGGATACGATGGAGAATGAATCTCATCGCGTTCGTGGAGACGGTAGTCCGTACGTACGCACGAGCGACAATATCATTCTTTTGATATTAAAATAATATATAAATGGATGGTATATCATATATACAGAATTATTAACATGTTATATTTATTATTTACATGAGTTACACATCATTATTATACCCATCCAAATAATATTATATTGAATAACAATTACACCACGACGTGGAGACGGTAAGCCGTACGTACGCACGTATGGTGACATGTTATTCAAAGGGTGGATAGAATACTGAATATGATTGTACCATATTTATAATAACATCACAGTATATGTGAGATACTGGAGTTATTATTTCAGAATGGTAAGAACAAAGGAAGAAGAAGTGGAAGAAGAAATGAACTTAGAAAAGGGTGGTGAAATCATTACCTCTTCTTCGGGTTCTTCCTTTTGATTTGATCAAAAGGGTTCCTTGGGATGGCTTTCTGATCAAACTAAGGCCTCTAGGTTGTAGTGAGGGATGTTGGGAGAGTATTTGGGCAGAGTTTGGCCGAACCAAAAGGCTTTGAAGGTGTGAACAAATGAGAAGGAGGAGTGCCCTTTTATAAGAGGGGTGAGGGGCACCTTTGGAAAAGTTAGAAATATTAATTTATAATAAATTCATATTCGGTTTACAAAGGATCCAAAGTTGACTATTCAAAGGATGAGGTGGGGATAGGTCGAAAACAACTCATCCAATAGAATTTAGACAGGTTTGGGTACTTATATTAACCTTATCTTTAAGTATTAACTCTAAGTTAATTAGTTTCACTTTTACAATGTCTCTTTGTATTTTTATATAATATGGTTAATAAACTTACTATATACATCCAAGCGACCCCCAAGTGGTCCATTAATGAGGAACCTATCATAATATAAGTCTCTTGGCCGAACCTTAGATTTTTAGGAATTTAATATCAATTAATAATATAATATTTGTTTTAAGAACTCTTTTATGTCAATTTTGACACTATTCAATAGTTGATTTTTGTAAAACTCCTAACAGATTGATTACTTCGAAAAAAGTCAATTAAATCAATCCTAATATATCATATTATCATAGAAAATTAGTTTAATTCATTAAAAGTTTCATATTATAATTATTTGGGTATTTATAAGATCAATTATTTTTATTTTTCACTATTTTAGTAATTACTGCATCATCATTGTGTCATAAATAAAATAAATTATATAATGTCTAAAAATTATAAATAAAATATCATTATGTAGGAAATCTTTTTATCTTTCTAATGAATATTTATAATCGAAAATCCAACATGTATAACCCTATGTAAAAATTGTTCTTCTAAAAGATGTAAGCTTATGCCATTTTTATTTTTATTTTAACTTTATTAATATAATGTGTCCCTACCACATACAAGTGGCTCCAAGGGGTCCCCAAATTGACCCAAGGATGCTCATGGTCGGGTATGTGTCCACCAATAAGGTTAGGACACGTTTTAGGGTAATTTTGTATTATTATAATATTATTTTTTAACCCTTATTTACCGGATTTACCCTTTAACCATGGTAAATAAAATATTTACCGCAGTAATTATTCAAAATGTCTAAAAATAAAAGTTACCTATTTACACAATTTGAACATCCTGATTCCAAATATGGAATCCATTTTCCTAAATTCAAAACACAGAAGTGGCAGAAATTAATTTAAAATTAATTCCCGCTGTCAAAACAAAAAGCGTGTTTTTAAGAGATAATAACTATAAAAAGATTGACACTTGTTTATGTTCGGTTTAATTGTAAAATTATGTCCAATGACCAACATTATATTAAATGGTAAAAATATATTCTAAATATACTTTAAAACCACTCAAATTCACAATTTATCACTATTAATTATTTTTATTAAAAAAGTTGTTTTTAATTAAAATTTAGTAATTTTCACTATTCATCAAAATATAAAAGTTATCCGAAAAGTACCAAAATTTCACCCTAGGCTAATTTCAATATTCCGAATCCAAAAATGAAGTCCATTTTGAAGTATAAAATATATATGATTTCAAAAAGTAGGTATTACTATTCACAACGGCTAGTTTAATTAGTTGTGGTGTGTGTTAGAACTCATGGTTGCGTACAACACACGCTATCGCATTATTCGAAGGGAAACGTACCGTGGAAGCTTGGGATGTTTCATTTTAAATTTTTGATGTCCCCATTTAGTAAAAAAGTTTAATATATTGTATTTAAAAAGGGTTCACTATTAAAAGTTGATAAAAGTGCAATACTGAAAATGAATTTGTTCTTGCATTATATCTAAGAAACTCATAATATGGATTCTAAAATTATAAGGATTATATAAAGTTTAAAATTTAGTTAACACTATTCATAACCTCTTTTGAACAGCTTGTTTGGTAAGTCATGGTGCGATTGAACTTGTTGTTGCGTGTAGTGAAAGTTATTGAATTATTTTGAAGAAATAACACACTCTAAAATCTTGGGGTGTTACATTCTCCCCTCCTTCAATAAATTGCGTCCTCGCAATTTGAAATTGTTCTTCGAAAATAAAAGGTTGAAAATAAAAAATATATTTGTGGGAAAACCCACATCGGAAATTGGGTTACTAAAATTTAGTCTTAATATGAGGAAAAGAGAAATGAAAGGGTCACCACCAAATTATGATTCTCGATTAGGAGAACATTGGTGGCAATTAGAGACATAAAATCGGAGGAAAAACGTAAATATTTATAGGTAGTGATTGAGGTCATCAATCACAAACAAGTGTATAATTGAGGTCCTTAAATTCATCAATCTATGATGATTTGAAATACCATCGGTTCAACAAAACATAGGGTATTAGGATAACACATTTTTGACGTTTCAAAATATCTTAGTTGAAATCCCACATTGAAAAATGAATTAATGAGGCCTCTATTTAAAATAAAGAGTGGAAAGTATGAAGATTACCGAAAATAACACATACTAGGGTTCCATGTAGGAAAATATGGATATGGAAGAAAAATATAACCATCAATTATCTGATTGAGAGTGGTAGAGAACATGGCTATGAAAAGGCCAACAATCCCAAAGCCATAAATTAGTGATGATTTAAGGTACCATCTAGGACAACATTTTCGTTCCAAGTACCTTTTATTAATGTTGAGGAATTTATTTATGAGATTGGATAAGATCATAAGGAGATATACTTACTTTATAATTAGAGTTTTATCCACTAATAAATTTCTACCACAAACTCATATTTCACTCTAAAAGATAATAGAATGTAATTTTTTTTTCTATTTATACTATTTGTACAGGGTTCCAAAATAAATGAATTTATAATTCATCTACCAGATCTTTTAAAAAAAACTATATTATTTAATCCAGGACATCTCGTGGGCCAGTGGTAGGTGATACACCCTTGTCGCCCTTCGGTTGCGGGTTCAAGTCTCGCAGCCTTGCCGGACGCGACGGGTTGCCGCCCGACCTCCGGGTTGTCCTTTTATGGCAATCCAAAATAATCCAAACTAGAACTATCAAAAATACTTCTGTCCAAACTCACAGTCCAACATTTATAAGGAAGGTAAACATAATGCAGATCCTTTTTACCCCGTAATAGCATATGAATACCTTCATCATGTATTCTTTTAATACACTGAAACATCCTGAATTACCATATTCCTTATTGATTACATTCATTCTCCCTTATTCCATATAGAATTCTAGATATACTTCATTAATCCAAAAAAATTTTAAACCCCAACAATGATGGAATATACAAATCATTAATCAGTTCCAAGGTAATCAAGAATATCCAATATAATTTATCCAAAACAATCACATATTATTCCAAAATCACTACCTCAGTATCAGAACTATATTATGGTTTATCATTCTCTCAACCATATATTTTCCAAAAATCTATCCTGCTAATGAGTCACTTTTCTTTGTTCCACACAATCTCAAGTCCTTAATGAAATAGTACTGCAGTACAATCCTTATATACTCCATAATTATTATAACAAGTAAATTGTTGATACACACTCAATTGACATAATCAACGTAAGAACTCTAATCATTCCTCTTCATCTGTGGTAGTATCATAACTTGATTATTATCCAATAACATCATTTGCGGCATAGTTTGATGACTGGGACATAGGTTCGCGTAGTGTCCAAACTCCTTGCAAATAAAGCATTGTACATTTAAAACCATTTTCTTACCCTTGCAGTCACGTACTTTGTGCCCTTTTCCTCCACACTTATAACAAACTCCCATTCCTTTCAGGCAAGTTCCAGGGTGTTTCTTTCCACAGTTACCACATATGGGAAAATTCTTCTTTTCCCTTTTCCCTTTATCCATCTTTCTCTCTTCCATCCTTTTCTTCTCTTGATTCCCTTCAAAGCCATAGGACTCAGTAAACTCTTTACTTATCTTATCAACACATGATATTATTTCTTCATATGATGATAATACATGGGAGACTATTTCTCTTATAAATTCTAGCTTAAGACCATGAAAGATATGATCCTTCCTTCTCTTTGGATCATGTGCATTTCTGGAGTTCTCATTCCTTCTACTGGGCGCCATTTCTAAACAATGGAATACACTAGATCAGTTTATGGATCAAAATACATAATCCCATACTTATAAAACACTTAACATAAATTGAACTATTTATGGATATAATCCATAATCATAAAAATGTTTTCTTTGAGGAAGTATATACTCATAAACCCTTCATAATGATTTGTAAAGAAAATGAGAGTTATCCTAAGCATATCCCCCGGGAGTGTCGTAACCAAGAGTGCAGCAAGGCCCGTTGTCGTGCACCAGTTCCCGTTCGAGTCTAGCTCAAAGCGGTGTTTTCGGGTTTTACCCCTAGGTACATCTGTGCCAGAGCCACCTCTACCTGCTCGTATCCAGACAGGGATGTATTGCTCGGAAAACCCACAAAATCTCTACAATACCAAAATTCTAGGAAGTTCTTCTATACTAATCCTCAAAGTTCATCTTAGGTCTACGTGCTCTAATCAGAGTTTATCTAAATCTAGTTTCCAAGGTTTGTACTAAACTTCCTCTGATACCAACTGTAACGCCCCGACCCCAGTTACCCAGAGTCGGTGCATTAATTACATAACATTGGCATGATCACAAGAAAGATCAAATCTCGAAAGACCGATTGGTTTAGTAGCCTTGGAAACACTAGATATATTCATAAGTTTTACATTACATCATAAAATGAAAAACTACAACAACAACATAATGTTCCAAAATCCACACTATAATCCCCTCATAATATCCCTGCAGGTCATTCATAACTTACATCTTCACTTCCTGGGAAAAATAAAACATAGAAAAGGGGTGAGCTCAAATGCCCAGTAAGGATATCAATATAGCGGAAACTTTCATAAATAAGAATAAACATTTAAGGCAATGTATAACTAAAACAAAAGCCTTTTAAACTTGAACTTTCAACATGGTATGGCATAAATAAAATGAAATAATGCTATTTACATATTCACATGGATATTCTACTAATTGAATGATCACATGCAAAAATCAATAACCACTTTCATAATCATGGAATGCATAATGTCAAACGTTAATTTCATTGTCTAGGCCTCATCCCAAGACCTAGGGGTTACTTCTAACCGGAACCCAACCCGGAGTGCCTCTAATAACCGGACACCAACCCGGAGTGCCTCTAATAACCGGACACCAACCCGGAGTCCCTCTAATAACCGGAGACCAAACCGGAGGGCTTACTTTTACCAGTCCCTAACCTGGAGGGCTTACTTTAACCAGTCCCCAACCTGGAGGGCTTACTTTTACCAGTCCCTAACCTGGAGGGCTTACTTTTACCGGTCCCCAACCCGGAACATACTTGTCTAGCACATTCATCTGAATAAAAGTTTGAAATATAACATAAACATTCGGATTAAAACTAGCATACGAAATGTCAATAGTTTCACCATAAACTATGAATGGTATAAAATAGCACATCCACAGTCAAACATATCACAAAACCTTCAATACAATATAGAAGTTTTGTATTATAATAAATCAACTTCAAATAAGCGTAAAATCCATTAAAGGATGTTGACATAGATGAAATCAAAACACTTTTTAGAGAAATATCTCTTTTTATTTTGAAATCATTTAAGATCCATATGAAATAAAACATTTTCTTTGAAAATATTCTTATAAGCTTGTAAGGAAAGCTTCGACGATTTTATAACGGCGGAAAATAACCGCACCCGCCGTATAAGTTAAAACATTCTTACCTCAATTCTGTCGAAAAGGTTAAAAAGGACCTTGTTTTGAAAACGACGGAAAGATTCCTTTATAAACCTCTTATAAAAAGTCAAACAAGGGTATAAATGACTTTAACCCATATTCTTGTAAATAGTAAAAATGTTTTGAAATACATTTCGAAGAAACATGGATGTGGATGATAAAGAGATCCCAGTAGATTATTACGTATAATACAACCTCGGATAATGAAGAGATTGTGAAATAACCCTTACCTTGTACTTTTCCTTGGTTGGGGTAGGTTAACCTCCTGTATAATGGTGAAATAGTTGTTATTAAATTATACAAGAATCATATATATTAATATGATATCATATATGATCTTTTAACATTGATTTGTTAATAATATCTTAGAATTATCGTCGTTTCGGGAGTTAACTTACTCATTTTCTTTTATATGTTTTGTTACATAAGCCATGGTTGTTGTATCTTATTCATATCCAGAATGATATACAGTCCTTAAACATCATTTTTAAATCATCAAATGATAATTATACTTGAATGGATACGATGGAGAATGAATCTCATCGCGTTCGTGGAGACGGTAGTCCGTACGTACGCACGAGCGACAATATCATTCTTTTGATATTAAAATAATATATAAATGGATGGTATATCATATATACAGAATTATTAACATGTTATATTTATTATTTACATGAGTTACACATCATTATTATACCCATCCAAATAATATTATATTGAATAACAATTACACCACGACGTGGAGACGGTAAGCCGTACGTACGCACGTATGGTGACATGTTATTCAAAGGGTGGATAGAATACTGAATATGATTGTACCATATTTATAATAACATCACAGTATATGTGAGATACTGGAGTTATTATTTCAGAATGGTAAGAACAAAGGAAGAAGAAGTGGAAGAAGAAATGAACTTAGAAAAGGGTGGTGAAATCATTACCTCTTCTTCGGGTTCTTCCTTTTGATTTGATCAAAAGGGTTCCTTAGGATGGCTTTCTGATCAAACTAAGGCCTCTAGGTTGTAGTGAGGTATGTTGGGAGAGTATTTGGGCAGAGTTTGGCCGAACCAAAAGGCTTTGAAGGTGTGAAGAAATGAGAAGGAGGAGTGCCCTTTTATAAAAGGGGTGAGGGGCACCTTTGGAAAAGTTAGAAATATTAATTTATAATAAATTCATATTCGGTTTACAAAGGATCCAAAGTTGACTATTCAAAGTATTAGGTGGGGATAGGTCGAAAACAACTCATCCAATAGAATTTAGACAGGTTTGGGTACTTATATTAACCTTATCTTTAAGTATTAACTCTAAGTTAATTAGTTTCACTTTTACAATGTCTCTTTGTATTTTTATATAATATGGTTAATAAACTTACTATATACATCCAAGCGACCCCCAAGTGGTCCATTAATGAGGAACCTATCATAATATAAGTCTCTTGGCCGAACCTTAGATTTTTAGGAATTTAATATCAATTAATAATATAATATTTGTTTTAAGAACTCTTTTATGTCAATTTTGACACTATTCAATAGTTGATTTTTGTAAAACTCCTAACAGATTGATTACTTCTAACAAAGTCAATTAAATCAATCCTAATATATCATATTATCATAGAAAATTAGTTTAATTCATTAAAAGTTTCATATTATAATTATTTGGGTATTTATAAGATCAATTATTTTTATTTTTCACTATTTTAGTAATTACTGCATCATCATTGTGTCATAAATAAAATAAATTATATAATGTCTAAAAATTATAAATAAAATATCATTATGTAGGAAATCTTTTTAGCTTTCTAATGAATATTTATAATCGAAAATCCAACATGTATAACCCTATGTAAAAATTGTTCTTCTAAAAGATGTAAGCTTATGCCATTTTTATTTTTATTTTAACTTTATTAATATAATGTGTCCCTACCACATACAAGTGGCTCCAAGGGGTCCCCAAATTGACCCAAGGATGCTCATGGTCGGGTATGTGTCCACCAATAAGGTTAGGACACGTTTTAGGGTAATTTTGTATTATTATAATATTATTTTTTAACCCTTATTTACCGGATTTACCCTTTAACCATGGTAAATAAAATATTTACCGCAGTAATTATTCAAAATGTCTAAAAATAAAAGTTACCTATTTACACAATTTGAACATCCTGATTCCAAATATGGAATCCATTTTCCTAAATTCAAAACACAGAAGTGGCAGAAATTAATTTAAAATTAATTCCCGCTGTCAAAACAAAAAGCGTGTTTTTAAGAGATAATAACTATAAAAAGATTGACACTTGTTTATGTTCGGTTTAATTGTAAAATTATGTCCAATGACCAACATTATATTAAATGGTAAAAATATATTCTAAATATACTTTAAAACCACTCAAATTCACAATTTATCACTATTAATTATTTTTATTAAAAAAGTTGTTTTTAATTAAAATTTAGTAATTTTCACTATTCATCAAAATATAAAAGTTATCCGAAAAGTACCAAAATTTCACCCTAGGCTAATTTCAATATTCCAAATCCAAAAATGAAGTCCATTTTGAAGTATAAAATATATATTATTTCAAAAAGTAGGTATTACTATTCACAACGGCTAGTTTAATTAGTTGTGGTGTGTGTTAGAACTCGTGGTTGCGTACAACACACGCTATCGCATTATTCGAAGGGAAACGTACCGTGGAAGCTTGGGATGTTTCATTTTAAATTTTTGATGTCCCCATTTAGTCAAAAAGTTTAATATATTGTATTTAAAAAGGGTTCACTATTAAAAGTTGATAAAAGTGCAATACTGAAAATGAATTTGTTCTTGCATTATATCTAAGAAACTCATAATATGGATTCTAAAATTATAAGGATTATATAAAGTTTAAAATTTAGTTAACACTATTCATAACCTCTTTTGAACAGCTTGTTTGGTAAGTCATGGTGCGATTGAACTTGTTGTTGCGTGTAGTGAAAGTTATTGAATTATTTTGAAGAAATAACACACTCTAAAATCTTGGGGTGTTACAAATTATGTTATGTAGACTATTTATGCAAGGCCGCCTATAGGCACATGCTGCATAGTTAGGCAAAAGAAATCTTAGAAATTTACTTTCCTAGTGCTAAAATCCAGTGAAAGTTTATAGAGATTAAAATTTTCCAAAGTATAGAGTTTGCTGTATGGAAAGAGGTACTTGAATATGGAGAAGATATTTCCAAACAAGGTTATCGAAGAACTGGATGGATATTACTCCTACGAAGGTCTGACCCAAATGTAGGGAAGGAGAATATAAACCATAGACTTGAATACTTTCAGATCATGAAAAAGGATATGGGACAAATATGTTAAGGATGGTTATTTTTGCGGATCCCTGCATACTGTCATTTAAGACAAATAAGGAAAAAAGAGGTATTTCTCCTAAGAATGAAGTTACCACTATCCGAAAAACCCATTAAGGGGTTGAATTATGCAGGGCCACCTAAGGGAATTGGCTGTATAGTCAGATAATAGTATCTTTTGGCTGAAAAATCTGTTATATAGACTATTTATGCAAGGCCGCCTATGGGCACGTGCTGCATAGTCAGGCAAAAGAACTCTCAGAAGTTTGACATTTTTGTGACTAGAAGTCATGAAAAGGTTTATGAAGTTATGAAAATATTTAAGGTTAGGATTATGACACATAAAGATGGGTATTGTCCAATGTATACAGAGATACACAGATCAATGCTAACCATAATCATGTTGTGGCAGGGTCCTGAATTGAAATGTTGGACTTCACTACGTATCCCATAACGATGAGAATCAAGCCATACATAGTTCCTAAACTACAGTTTAACGTCATGTGGGACAAAGGGATTAGAGATCTTAGTTTAGGGTCATATAGCTTAGACCATTATAAGAAATACACAGTGTGTGTTTTCATGGGGAATTTTCAGCCAAGGGACTGAAAGTGGAATTTGGGGTTAGGCCCAAAGACTTGGGGATGGATTCGAGGGACACCTGAACGTTCCTACGTATCCCATAAGGATGGGAATCAAGCCCATGTAGTTCTAGAAATAACCTATGTACAGATTTGGTTCGTACATGTGAAGGGTGGAAGGGGACTTCAGTACAATGATGGTTTAACCCAAGAAAAAAGGATTAGGCATTTCCATATATGCACGTAGTCTTTGAAAAGAAACATGATTGAAAAATCAATGTAAATAATGATTCCCTCTTAGGTGAGGGTATCAAAGAATATTGTAGTTTATTTTCATACTGGACAAAATTGTTGTATAGTTTAACGTCGTATAACAAGGACGAAAGTGAACCAATATAAAGATATTGATTCTAGGGGTGGTTTCACGAATCAACATCGTATGAGATGGAGGTGAACCGATGTGAAGAGATTGGTTTTGGGATTGAACCTTGGGAGGTTGCCTATGTACCCCGCCGGGAAGGCAAGGATCAAAGTCCATGTAGTTTAATAGAAGAATGAATTAATGATCAAGTTGATCTTGGGGACAATGACCTAAAAAAAGATGTTGGGACTTACACATGGTTAGTGGCCCAGAGAGAGTGTTATGTTTGAGGTTTGCTCTAAGCTCGCGTGAGTCATACTCGGTGTGAGAAACAAGAGGTAACAAAAACCTTAACGATGCACAATTTAATGTCATGTGGGACATATAAAGGGACTATGCAATTTAAAGTATTGCAGTTAGGATTATTGGTGTTGCACAGTTTAGTGTCATGTAGCAGGGACAAAGTACAGTTTAATGTCATGAAGGACATATAAAGGACTTTCTGTATAGTTTAGCGTCATGTAGTTTGGATGATGGGGACAATATAGTTTAACGTCTTGTTGGATGAAAGGGGGACTGTGCAGTTTAATTTCATGCAGTGAGGACAAAAGAGTACACCATTTAACGTCATGTTGGACGTATTGGGGACTTTTTTCACAGTTTAACATCATGTTGGATGAAAAAGGGATGATACGGTTTAACGTCATGTTGGACGAAAGTGAGAATAGTTTAAGGTCATATGCATGGACCGTGGATGGTGCAGTTTAATGTCATGTTGGACGGTGGTGTAGTTTAAGGTCATATAGGGCCTTTGATGATTATGTAGTTTAACGTCTTTCCAGACGTAAGGTACTTTTATACAGTTTAGTGTCATGTAGTTAGGATGTCACAGTTTAATGTCTTACTGGACGTAAGGGACATGCAAATAGTTTAGGGTCATGTGCATGGACCGTTGATGATGCAGTTTAAGGTCATATAGGACCTAGTTGCAATTTAAGGTCATACTGGACCATGGATGTAGTTTAAGGTCATACAGGTCCTAGTTGCAGTTTAAGGTCATACTAGACTATTTAGGGAACTTTTTCACAGTTTAACGTCGTGTGGGACAAAAGTACAAATAGTTTAAGGTCATATGTATGGACTGTTGCTATACAGTTTAACATAATATAGAAAGGACGATGATGGGGACACAGTTTAATGTCATGTGGGACGAAAGTAAAAATAGTTTAAGGTCATATGTATGGACCATTGGTTATGCAGTTTAACGTCTTGCTGGACGGTTGTGCAGTTTAAGGTCATACTGGACCATTTAGGGAACTTTTTCACAGTTTAACGTCGTGTGGGACGAAAGTACAAATATTTTATGGTTATATGTATGGACCATTGGTTATGCAGTTTAACGTCTTGCTGGACGGTTGTGCAGTTTAAGGTCATACCGGACCATGGATGTAGTTTAAGGTCATATATGACCTAGTTTCAGTTTAAGGTCATACTGTACCATTTATGATGTATTTTGTGTTTATACAAAATACTTCTTAAAAAATCTGGCATTGGTTGGAGTAGTGATGAGTTCTATATCCATAGAGATTAATGAATAAGCTCAATTGGAGTAGACCCTATGTATTGAGTAAGGTCCTTCCCATTTTGGATCATTCTTGGGAGGTTTCTTTCCTGTTATCATTGGAGTTCTGAGAAATAATACCAATTCTCCCTGAGTGAATGAACGGAGACAAACTTTTTTGTTAAAAGATCGTGCTATTCGATTATGATAGACTTCCAAGTGGTGAAAAGTGCACAATCTTTTCTCATCTAACTGTTCCAATTCATTCAATTGCTTTTGAGATTGTTCATATGTAGATGACTGATCACAAATGGCTACTCTAAGCAAAGACAATTGAACTTCAATGGGAAATACGACTTCTATTACATATACCAATGAATATGGAGTAGACCGAGTTGCAGTGCGGGTGGTAGTCCGATAATCCCATAAAGCATGAAAGAGTTTATCAGGCCATGAACTCTTATCTTTATCCACCATCTTTTGAAGTATATTTGACAGAGTCTTATTGAAAGCTACTATCTGGCCATTGGCCGCTGCATGATACCGAGATGAATGGTTGGATTTGATGTTGTATTCTTGATACAACTTCTTCACCTCAGATGACAGAAGTTGGTGGCATTGACCGTCAATATAGTATGAGGGACACCAAATATAGTAATGATGATAGATTTGATGAAGCTAACAACGCATTTAGAACTGACTTCCTTGAGAGGTATTGCCTCTGCCCATTTGGAAAAGAATTCAGTAGCGGTAAGAATGTACTTAAACTGTTTGGCCTTAGCCGAAGGGTAAGGTCCCACAACATCCATTCCCCATGTGGAAAATAGCCATGAGTATTTAGCTGTATGAAGAAAATGTGGAGGTTGATTAATGAAGTTGGCATGTACTTGGCATGAATAACACTTCTTTGTGAAATTGAAACAATGTTGTATCATTGAAGGCCAAAAGTATCCAAGCATTCAAATCTGATCAGATAGTCTATGTCCATACTGGTGGGCACCACAGACTCCTGCATGCACATCTTTCATGACATCCATTGTCTCTTCGCCATCAATGCATCTGAAGAAATTCCATCAAAACCACATTTTTAGAGAATTTTCTCTAGGTGATCTGGGCTATCATATAGAGTAAAATTGACCACACGTCTCCAGATTTGTTCTTTCTCGGGTCTATCATGTGGAAGTGTTCCATTTTGAAGGTATTCCCTGATAGGTGACATCCATAATTTAGTATGACCATACGGTTTAGGAATCAGACTAATTTCATTAATTTCCTCTGTTATGATTCAAACATAAGGTGAAATTTCATGATGGTGGGAAATATTGATGGTTGTCTCATCCCGATTTAGATCTGCCAGAGCTGTGGCTATATTAGCCAGTGCATCAGCTTGAGCATTTTGTGATCTTGGGACATAAGAAAATGTCAATTCTGAAGGGAATTCCGCCATTAACTCTATGACATAATCATACAAAGGGATTAGTTCTTCTTTTCTGATGGCATAATCCCCATTGACTTGTTTGATTACCAGGTCAGAATCACCTTTCACCTTTAAGTGATTCACTTGTGCTTGAAGCTTTAATTCCAAGCTTGCATTGAGAGCTTAGTATTCAGCTTCATTATTGGTACCACCTTCGCACAATAATAAGGAATAAGGTAACACTTCATTTTCTGGAAAAATGAGCACAATTCCTAAGCCAACTTTGTTGAATTTGGAATTTTCCATTTTCCTCCCTATTGGACTTCTGGAAGCACCATCAAAATAAATTTCCCATGCTTGAGGACTTTCTTGAATAGAGAAGAATTCCTCATCAGGGAGTTCAATATCTAAAGATGTTTCTTCCACTTAAGGGTGTTCATCTAGGAAATAAGCCAGATCTTGGCCCTTTATCGCCTTTTGAGACACATACTGAATGTCGAATTCCTGCAAAATAACTTCCCACCTTGCCAGACGTCCTGTAAGCATTGGACAACTAAGGATGAATTTGAGCGGGTTATTGTGAGATACCAATTGGACCTCGTGATGTTTCAAGTAGTGTCTCAACTTATGAACTACAAAGATTAATGCCAGGCAGCACTTCTCAATACTTTAATACCGGGTTTCTGCTTCAAGCATATTTCGACAAAGATAGTAGAGGCTGTTTTTATTCCCAGCATCGTTCTTTTGAGCAAGAAAGGCACCCAATGATCTCTATAGAGCTGTCACGTAGAGGATAAGTGGTCTTCCCTCAATAGATGGCATGAGTACCGGTGGACTCAAGAGGTATTTCATGAGAATATCGAATGCTTCTTGACATTCTTCAGTCCACTGGTAAGTGACTCCCTTCTTCATCAATTTGGTGAAGGGTAAACTTTTTCCTACAAAATTGTCAATGAAACGCCGAATATAGGCTATGTTTCCTTGAATTCCTCTTAATTATTTCAAATTTTGAGGAGGTGACATACCAAGGATTGACTTGGTCTTCTCAGGATCGACTTCAATACCATGATGGCGTACCACAAAGCCGAGAAAGTTTCTTGAGGTTACCCCAAAAGAACATTTTAAGGGGTTCATCTTCAAATTATGTTGTCAAATCTTGCGGAATATGACTTCCAAATCAGCCAAGTGATTAGAACGTTGTTTGGATTTGACCACCAAATCGTCCACATAACATTCAACAAACTTCCCTAAAAAGGGTATGAAGATACGATGCATGGAATGCTAATATGTTGCACCTACATTCTTTAGCCCAAAGGGCATTACCTGGTAGAAAAACACACCCTGAGGGGCTCTGAAGGCTGTGGATTCCTCGTCTTCTGGGGCCATTCGGATCTGATTATATCCCGAATATCCATCCATGAAGGAAGGTTCTTCATAGACAGCTGTTTCATCAATTAAAAGTTCTGTAATTGGAACTGGGAAATCATCTTTAGGACAATGATGATTAAGATCTCTGAAATCGATGCAAACTCGAATTTGTCTGTTCTTCTTCTTTACAGGGACAAATTATCCAAACACTTGGGATACTGAACTTCTCTAACGAAGTTAGATTTGATAAGCTTATCCACTTCAGCTTCAATTTTAGAAGCATAAGTTGGGTGTGTTCTTCTCGCGACTTTCTTAAATCCTCGATGTTCTTCTGGTAAACCCAAATGATGAGTAACAACATCAGGATCAAGCCCGGGCATCTCTGTATAGTTCCAAGAAAATATATCTCTATTTTTCTTTAGAAAAGAAGTATACATCTCTTAATCTTCAAGAGTCATGGCCGCACTGATTAAAGTGGGGCGTGGATCTTCTTTTGTACCCAGATTTATTTCTCTGAGTTCATCCACAGTGGTAGAGATACCCTCTTCAAATGCTAGAAGAGCATCTCTGAGATCTTCCTTTTCTTCTTCATCGTGTATTATTTCTTCCATTTCTACTTGAATAGTAGATGATAAAGCAGAATTTTCATGATCAGAAGAGATGTCAAAATTTTCACATCTTGAAGAAGAAGCTTCCATTTCCGACCTGATTGATGATGTAGGTTCTTCTTTGTGTAATAAAGAGGAGATAATGGATTGAGAATCGACATCATTGTTCACCTCCATTGTAACTATAACTTCTTCTGGCCTAATTGGAAAAGTATAGACATGTTGGTTTTCAGCAGATGAAATGAAGACGTCACCATTTGTGCTTTCATTACTGCTTGGTGGGTTACCAATTTCTCCAATGTTGTCTGGCTCGATTTCCATAACCGACATTATGGATCTTTCCATAAGAGTAATTTGATTTCGATCTATCTTGTCAATTTGACTGATAGGAAACACATAATCTGTACTCACATGTGTAAATGGATTTACTGGAATGTTCTCTAAACCATATGGAGCATTAACTTTGGTAATCTCCTTTGTTGTGGATTTCTCCCTTCCCTTCATGGGATAGAATTCTGCCTCAATGTATTGAGACTCACATGTCTTGAACGGGGCCTTATCACCATACAATGTCCCAACTTGACCATCGAAACAATATTTGAGACATTGATGGTAGGATGAAGGGATAGCCACATGTTGATGTAGCCAGGGTCTTCCAAGCAAGATGTTGAAGGCTGAGTCTTGATCAATAACCATGAAATATGAATTGGATACAAGATCTCCAAACTGAGTTCTGAGTGTTACTTCGCCTATTGGTTCTTGTTCATTTTTATAATATCCTTGTAACATCATGGTAGAAGGAGATAAATCACATTCTGTGAGGCCCAATCAACGAAGTGTACGAATGGGCATGAGGTTGACTCCTGAACCATTTTCAATGAAAGCTCTTTAGACGTCTACGCCATTGACCTTACCAAATAAGTACAAAGGTCTAATATGTCCATGCATAACATCATCTTCATCTTCATTAGTAAAAGATATTATTGCATGGAATTCTGTAGGATTATTATCTATGTGATACACTTCAGCTGCAGCAATTTCAGTTTCAAACTCCTGAGGACTTGACAAAGCCTTGATGAGTGGTTCCCAAAGATCTTTTGACAGATTCAGAGCATCCAAAATTGATAACTTGTCTAGTACTTGGGCCAAGTGTTTCAATACATCATATTTTTGATCCAGAGGTCTGCGTTTCCCAACAGGAATATGTGGTTTAGCAGGTACCTTCGAAGTAGATGTTTTGGAAGTTGATGCATCTTGTATCAGGATAAGAGTTGGCAATATCCCTGGTTTTGGAAGATTATACCGATTAAATCCATTTACCTACTGAGAGGAAGAAGATGGAACCTTTAACCAGTCTTCCAAAATAACTATGCAAGGACTGAATTTTCTATTGGTAGAAGAACTTGCTTGTTCTTGATGAGATCGCTGAAGGGCTCTACCACGAGTTTTTGCTGCGTACACAGTTCTAGCAGGGGTAGAATTGGAATAGTGGCTTCTGAAAGATCCACATCTTACCTTGTATCCTGAGCCTCTGGAACTTCCTCTGATTCCCTTGTTTGATATAGGGAATTCAGGCTCATCAAAATAGAAAATGTGACTGGCATATGGATCCGTTAACTGAATCATATTAACAGAACCGAATATTAACTCTTCGTCTGATGAAGACTCTTCCTGATTAGCCTATTTAGGTTGTGCCATTTGGTGGGGCGGTGCCCGTGGCTTTGAAGTAGATGGCATGAAGTCTACCAGAGTAAAAGACAACTTTATCGTTGACACATACTTATCTTCTTCTGATTCTTTTTCTTTCTTTGAATCATGTCGTTTCTTTGAGGACTTTCCCTCTGATGAAGAGGATTTTTCCGCAACATTCATGGAAGAAGACACAATCAGTTTCTTTAATTGTGTTCACAAAATAGCTTGAGTTTGGTTGATTGTCTTTCTGACCATCCAATAATCATACTTATGTGCATTTTTGCTTTTGACTTCATGCCATTCGCCTTCCTCCTCTAGAACTGTAGCAGTGACACATGCAACCTGGGATGAAGAGCCTTTCAGCTTTACTTGTCCCGATTCGACCATCTTTTGCAGGAGGTCTTTGAAGACAAAACACTCCTGGATGGGATTCCTTAACATTTGATGAAAAGGGAAATAATTGGGACGGTCTTCAACTCCTTCTTGTTTGGCCTCTTGGCCTTTTGCAGCTGAACCAAATTATTCTCTAGGGCCGAAATGATGTAACCAGGAACTCGTTCATTTTGGAAAGAGTATGTTTTGATCTTCAGATCCTCAAATTGTTTTCTTCTTTGATCTCTTTGATCATCTGGACGAAACGGACTTTTTTGTTGGTGCTCAGGAGGTGGAGCCCTTCAAGAAGATGAAGGTTTTGAGGTAGAAACTGGTACAGGTGCTTGTTTAAGCATAACTGTAGTAGTTTATGCTTTACCCATTCTCCTTCTTGGAGCTGATGGAATTACACAAAATTTTTCCTTAGCCTGTATAAGGGAATCTTCAATCTGCTGAGTGATTGAAGTAAGGTCTCGAAACCATCCTGTGTATTTCACAGGGATCAACAGCGGGTGTAATTCATCATGTAGATTTTCCACACAGATTGACAACAATTCTTCTTGAGGGAGTTCTAATCTTAGGGAATATGTTAATCCCTTCCAGCAAGCAATGAAATCTGAGACCCTTTCATTCTCCCTTTGCTTACAGTTTGTAAGATCAAAAACTTCTGTCTTTGGAAAGTTTGAGCTGAACTGAAGAAGGAATTGTTGACAGAGATCTTCTCATCCAGTAATTGACTGGGATTGCAAGCGTGTATACCAGAAAAAGGCTGGTCCTTGCCAATTCTGTACGAACTATCTGAGTTTTAATGCTTCTTGCTGCTCCGGAGTACCCATTATAGGATCACAACAAGACACGTAATGCGTCAAATGTTGTTCAGGGCCGCCTGATCCATTGAAAATAGGGAATACAGGGTTTCCAAAACTGGATGGAGGAGAGATTGAATCTACCCATTCAGGGTAAACTTTCTTTTCTGGTTGAACCTGCACACGTTTCCCATCCATATTTTATAACCGAGCTGTTAATGACTCAATAGTAGTTATTAACTTTTGAGAAATATCCGGTTGAACTTGGACTTGGGTAGGTGCAATGACTGGAGCTTGGACAGATGTGGTAGTTGGTGCTGCAACTGATGGTAGCACTACCAATTGTTGTTGCACTTGACCCGTAGGATTATACCTGTGAGGGTGTACAGATAGAAGAGGATATTATTGATCTATCTCAGTAGCTACAAAAAATTCCTTTGGCTGACTGACTCTAGCACGCTTAAGAAGAAGACTACTCTGAAGTAGTTCTGCATTCAACCTTCTTAATTCCTTCATTTCTTCCTCCTGTTGTGCAAACCTTTGCTCTAGTGAGAGAGATCGGCCTTCTCCAGAGGAAGGATATGTAACCCGATTCTTTCCCCTCCCTTTGTTGGATCCTTTTTGCAGAGGGGGATGTGGGTTACTCGAAGGATTACCTAAGTTCTGAGTAACCCTTTGATTTTGTGTACGCACACCTTCTTCATTTGGGTCGGTGCATACTTCTTCTTGAGCAGGAACCTCTTCATCTGAGTCCCCTGAGTGAGCCTCATCTGGTGTATCAGCAATAACGGCATTGATGACATTGATTGATGCATAACGTATCACATCCCTTCTATCAGCATTTCAGTGATATTTTCTTCTTCCATGTCTTTGATGAGACATTGCCTTTTGTTGATTCTATCCCTCAGGAACTTCTTGACGAACCGCAATTTGGAGAGAATCTTCTGATAATTTTTCTCTTCGTTCCTCTTGAGGCTTTTTCCCCAATCAAGAAAAGACCGACATTCTCTAAGGATGGGATTGATGATTTGAAAATGTCCTCAGTCCGGTGGACTGGGGCTGTTCCTGCTGTTCTCGCTCAATTTATCGAATCCTATTTGTTGATTCCGAGGGTTGGTTTAAAATAGTCCCCAGTCTGGCGAGCTGGGGTGGCTCTTGACATGCTATGTCTGAGTATTTCTTAAAAGCTCTCCTGATCTTGCGAACCTTAGTCCGGAAATTAGCAGGATGCATTAATCTGTATCCACTTTTATCACCTGGTTCAAAAGACCGTTGGATGATTTCTGACACTTCTGTCACTTGATGATGTGCTTGCTCCATACGAGAGGCATGTTCAATATACTCATTTGCTTGATGCAGGAGTAATTAAACAAATTTTTCTCTATATTCTTGATTTTGAGAGGAACTAGTTGAGACATGTTCTTGGGAAAGCTTTTGATTACAAACAAAGCCCATTGATTGTGGCCGGCCATGGGCAATAACATTGCATGAGACCATTTTCGGCAAGCTTTGCTGACTGGAGAGCACCATGAAATGTAGTTCTCGATGAACACCACATCCTCCGACACGAATACTAGATAGGGAATTGGAAATTAATTGACGCAATCTTCTTAGAGTGCCAAGGCATGAACGTTAAAGGGCTCTCTGCTGCGTTTCAGCCTTCGGATATCGAGAGACTGATAGAGATGCCAAATCAATATGACGTTGTAACCCTTCTATTATCTTAATATGATTTTTATATTCATCATAAGATAATAATTTCTTTTTCAACTGAAAAATATTTTTCCATATTTTGAGACGAATATCATGAATTCCATCTTCCGTCAACATTTCTGGAATATCATACTAAGAGTTAGCCAGAGGCCAAAACATGACTAGCACTTCACCTTTCTCCAGTTGTTTTCTCATGTTCATCATTTCCTCTTTATCATTTCATGAAGATTCTTCTACCCTTTTTGACCAGAGCCGGTGCTTCCTTGTTGCTTCAATGGATTCAACAGGATTGGTAGAGAAATCACTGATCAAACTAGAAGATGCATGACTTAGGGGTGGTTCGGAGAATGACCTACACCCTGGGATATCTTCTGATTGAGAAAGTATTTCACGTTCTAGCAATGAAGCATCAGACATGACTGGTTTCGCATTTGCAAGTGCCTCAATATAAGAGGGCTTTCTTGGAACTACATTGTCCACTGGAGCATTTTACGGGCAATGTTTATTACTACTTCAGAGAGGACTTTCGCAACGAAATTCATCATCATGGGGAGGACCATCATGGTGGGTTATAGCAGAATATGAGATCTCTAACTCCTTGGACTTCTGACCACACAGAGGGTTCCTATGGCTCTCATCTGAAGATGAAACTTCGAGATCGACCAAATTCTCATGAAGCAAGCCTTCATGAGGAAGTGTCTATTGAAGACCTTCGGAATTAATGTTCCCACTATTGGGAAATGAGGGAGTAGAATCTTGAATTCCAACAGATAAATGTCTGAGGGATTCAAGAACTCCCGAATTGAGCAAGGTCTTGTTACAGATTGGCTCTTGATCTCCTGACTGTGTTGGGTGGGTATTTTTCTTAGACTCCTTATTACTCTACTTGGAAACCACTTGTTGACAAAAGTGGCTGCTCTGAGCAGGTTTATGTGCCTGATCAGGAAAGATGGTCAGGTTAGGCTAACGATGTCCACTCAAATCAGGTGTAAGTTCCTGACTTGGTTGTCCGTATGATATGGGGGAGTATGCCCCACAACCCTCTTGGACTGGAATAGATGTGTGTGTATGTTATGGAGTGAATTGTTGATGTGTCACTCCACTGGTAGGGATAGATTTATGTGTCTTTCCCTGAGATGTCGCTGAAGTTGTTTTAATATCATGGCAAGCGTCCAGAATTTGATCAGGGATTTTCTTCTGCTCTTTCACCCTTGATAAAATATTCTTGTTGACTTCAGCTGTCGGAATGGGAATATACGTCAATTCCATTCTTGGAGTAGGTGTGTTTGCCTTCTCCTGTCCTCCTTTTCCTGTCAGTGAATCCTGACAGTACTCAAGTGTAGGGGCAGAGAGTTGAGTCTGCCTCCTATTTGTCACCGGAGCTTTCCGACTGACTTCTCCGAATTCAACCAAGCGAGACTGTTGGTATGCTTGATTAATACTAGCAGGTGTGTGTGCCTTCTGATTGCACTTCACCGAACTTGGTTGATGAGCTCCATCATATGTAGTCAGATGAGCCTGATAACTAGCTGATGATGTATAAACAGGTGTATGTTCCTACATATAGTACTCCGCCGGAATTGCCTCGCGGGATTGGCGTGCTGCTGCCAGAAGAGTCTACTGGACAGCGGGATTAAAATGGGTAGGTGTGTGCGCCCTCTCATTGCTTGCCACCAAGTTAGGTTGGTGGACTTCTCCGGAGATGTAAGATATGAGAACCTTCTCACTGTTGACCGGATTCCACCTCTGGCGGTTCGTCTTGCCTGCTCAGGTTCGAGGATCCTAAGCCGAATGCCTAGAGTCGGTACCCTCATCATGTTCAGGGCGCACTGCCGCACGAGTATGGCGGCGATTGTTGGTAGGAGCCCTCGGGAATGACTCATGTCTACTTGAATTAAGGCCCTGAGGGACCTGCTCATTCACCTCCTCAGAATAAAGGAGTGAATGATGATTGCATTCCAGGGATAACAACCCAAAACGGTTGGAGACGGTAGTCAGCACCGCCTGCTTCTTGATCACTGGTCATCGTTGTCCGGACGACCGGTGTGATTTGTTCACTTGGAGGTCTTGTCAGTAAGCCTCCTGAGTTGGGATGGTACCGTGTTGACGGTACTCCTTAACCAGCATGTTTGATACCCAGCGTTGAAGAGGCTGAGTAGGTGATGTCATCCTCAGAGCGGACGATGATCTAGCAGGAGTAGCAGCAGTGGAATTTGCAGTAGTAGTATTCACAGGTATGAACTTGAGAGCAGCCATTCTGTAAATGTAGAAGATCTTGGAAAAGAGTGCCTGTTTGATATAACAGATGTAATCATGATAAATTTATCAACTACATCTTTTGGATGAGCACATATGTCAATGATTTTTTTCCCTCTCATTGAGTTTTAAATAGGGGCCTAACAAATAGGTAAAACATCATTTTAACTTGGTTAAGGATTCACATCGGGTTCACAATTTTTTGTTTCCCTCGGAATTCGGGGATGAACTCCTTGATTGAAGATTAAAACATTCCAATCGGTTTCTAACGGGTTTGTTCGTAGAACTGGAAAAATCCAATGATTCCACATCCATTTGGACCTACATTCCAAAGGTAGGTGATCATTAGTTGTGGACTGATGAGGCTTAGGAATTTGCATTGGTTGAGAGGATGGGAGGTCGGACTCATCACACCTTTTTTAGGGGAATTACTGTCTACTATGGGACTCTCTTTATAGATTGAAGTTATGTTCGTGAATCTTTATTACATTACCAATTATAAAATGAGTTTTCCTTTAGATCTGACAATCAATGATCGATATTTAGGAAATTTAGAGAATCTTTTATATGTATTCAAGGTTCTTTATTGATAGATAATCATCTGTATTTGTTAGAGATTCTTTGTCAATGGTATCCTTTGATACGTAGAAGTCTCTTGGTCATTATGATGACCATACTAGTTTTAAAGCCACTCAATGGGGCACTTGAAGTTTATTGTCATTTTGAAGGACATGGATTATTTCAGTGTTGGGACCGAACCTGCAGATGGGCTACCTACGTATCCTTTGTTTAGAAAAGGAATCAGAACCCGTGTAGTTTAAGTAAGGGAGTATAATGTTTATGATTGATGGCTCAAAGAAGGATGTCATAATTCTTTTTACACTCTAAGCTCACGTGAGTCATGCTCGGTGTGAGAATCAAGAGGTATTGGTAAAAATCAGACAACTGTTCCATGAAAGATGCAATCATAAGAAATAAGGTGGGACTTATGTAAGTATGACCACCCAGATAAAATGAATATTTGGATTTACTTTAGGGAAGAATTCTAGGAATAGGGTCCATAAAGGTATATGTGCTTCATAGATATTTGAATACTCTAACATGGGGATTAATCTTGAAAAGGAGACCCAAATTAAGAGAGGATTATGATTGGGTTTTTAATCTTGATAAGGAATCCCAGATCAAAGTTAAATTAGGACTGGTTAAGAGGAATTAAGACTGGGGCTTACTCCTAAAAAGGAGACCCAGGTTAAGAGACTTGAAAAATTAAGGGACTTGGGTCTTACTCCTGAAGAGGATTCCCATATTGGAGACTGGGGCTTACTCTTGAAAAGGAGGCCCAGGTAAATGAAGTGATGACTGGGGCTTACTCCTGAAGAGGATTCCCATATTTGAGACTGGGGCTTACTCCTAAAAAGGAGTCCTAGGTTAATGGAGTTATGACTGGGGATTACTACTGAAGAGGATGCCCATATTAGCGGATTGTGGCTTATTTCTGAAAAGGAGGCCCAGGTTACTGTGGACTTAGGTCTTACTCCTAAGGAGGATGCCCAAATTTAAGAATTATGACTGGGGCTTATCCCTGAAAAGTAGGACCATGTTAATGAGGACATGGGGCTTACTCCTAAGGAGGATGCCCAAATTTGAGAATTATGACTGGGGCTTATTCATGAAAAGGAGGCCCAGGTTAATGATTTCTCTCATCTTAAAGGATGTGGTTGAATGAATTAAATCTCAATCTTTAGTGACATAAATATGTGTAAATCACTAGGTTTTGAGAGCTATTCCACAAAATTCCTTTTAGATAACGAATTCAAATCAATAAATCATGCCATAAATGGCTTTTAAGAGTGTCTTGAAGACTAAATATTGAATAGGAGAGGTGGAATGGCATAAGAGGGGTGAAATGGGCAAGAAAGGCACCCAAAAAGGCAGGGACGTGCAATTCCTGGAAGGTGCGCAGGTATTGTGTGGGCGCGCAGGTCCTGGTCACATAGGTATACCTGCGCGACACATGGTTACTTGCGCAATGGTTAACCGGCTGGGTAATACTTGAGCGACTCTTGGTTAAAGCCTTTAGAATCCTCTTGAGGTTCTTCCAGAAGAGGGGCGCGCAAGTTCTATTGAAGGAGTAAGGTGGCACGCAAGTGTGGACATTTCCAATAAGGGTTGGCCACTCAGGCGCACATGTGTTGATGAGTTTCAACACATAGGCCTTCCTCCTCCTCTTTAGATCTTCCGTTCTAGGTAAGAAATTATCTTAGAAGTGTTTCAGAAGCTTTGAGAAGAGACTAGGGCGTCGGGAGCTTAAATATAAGTTTCTGGAAAAATTCCTACCTGAAATGGGGGGCCCACAGGGTCTATTTATAGGCTGGGGAAGACCCGGGCGGTTATCACTTAGGGTGCACAAGTCGCTTGCGCGACCATTTAGGCGTCGTGCATGTGTACTTGTGCGACCATTGTAGAACTTGCGCGACACTTGTGCAACATTCTTCTTATTCCTTCCTCTGTCATTTTTTTTGATATTTGTCCAAAGGTTGAATCACTTTGAGCTCAGATATTCCCTTTTTCTAATAATTAGATTCTATGACGAATTGTGCGTCAACACCAACCCAACCATTTTATTCCCAACCAACATGGCTTCCACAATGAAGGTCCATGGCCTGACGCCTCCCTTCGAATCCCTGACTGGCAGAAGATAAACACTAAGTCACAAGGCTAAGAAGCCCGCCAGACATGTCTTTTTTGGGATTCTATGATTTAGTTCATATCCCCACTTCTCAAATTCTCCTGCTTCTAGGGTCAGCCAAAATGTGCCAAGATCACCCCTCTTCTCTGTTCTGGGGAAGGTAGTGGGACAAGTATAGGTGGGCCCCTTCTCCTTCGAATACTTGTCCTCTATCTTGGTAAGAAACATATTCATCCACTCCTTTAGATGAATATCCTTTCTAGAATGAGTTAGGAAGGTATTTGAGCTCTTGAGCTTGTGGAATATTTTCATTAACTCTTGAGACAAAGCCGGAGTCTTCTCGGAATCATTCCATGTCACCTTGGGGGGGTGAATTCATTATACATGTCACCTAGAATTAGAGCCCCCGAGATCTTGTAGACAACCCACAAACTGATGACTACATCTTCATGATTCAGATGGAAAGAATTGGTTTCTGGGCTCTAGCGGCTGATTAGCTCCAGCACAAACTCATCATTTCTATAGACATATGTCTGCCCAGCCCAGACAGCTTCATATATCGCAAATCCTTTCAAATCCTTGAAAAACTATGCATAGGTTTGTCACACCCAGTATTCCCACATCAAAGTTTGCTTCACACCTCCTCCAAGATGGAAGTCCCAACTCTTCTTCCAGCCTTTGAATTGATCCATCTCATAATTTCAGAAGATTGAAGGATAACAATGTGGTTGTAGCTCGGACTTGTGAGGTTTCAGATCTGGCGCACAAGGGATATGATGAATCATATAGGCCTTCTCCACTATTCTAGTATTTAAAAATGCTCCTCCATTTGAGATATTTTCTAAATAAAAGTTAGTGTAATTTTGAAACCAATAATATGGGAGATAGTTCTTTGGCTATGGAATGTTGACATCTTGCAGATGAAAATGCCCATACAGAGGCAAGTATATGCTCTGTGGAAAGTCACGATGATAATTCTTTAATTACTTGACCAAATCTGGAAGAGTGCTATCACAAATATCATAGTAATCATGGCCTCCAATGTTCATCATATCATCAATCTGCTTTCTCACCAGTTCATCAGGAGTTCCGATTCTTCTAGGAGCCATTGAATCTGCACAAAGGTCAAATAATTAACTCTTAAGTTAGTTAATTTTTCAGTAAATTTGTGATGAAAAGTGAAAAAATTTCTAAGGCATTAAGGCGCGCAAGTCCAATTTTGGAATGCAAGTATAGTTTAGTCATGCATGTTTTGGGCACGCGGGTATCACCCTGAAATTCCAAATACCTCTATAGAACTGCGACACAAAGAACCAACGAAAAAACAATAACTTGCATGATGAAGGCAACTTACATGGAGAGAGCTCGAAATTTTGAAATCCGGGTACTTTGCGCGAGAATGAGGCGCATAATTATAGGCAAGGCCGCACCCCTGCGCGCCGAAACCTGCGCGGCTTGCACCTGCGCGATGCCATCTGCGCACCTCTCACCTGTGTGCCGCTATCTGCACACTCAAAACTTGCACGCTGCCCTTCCTTGGTCTTCTTCTTTACCTAAGAGTCACATCCTCATTCCTTTCATATCAAACTCTAAGGGGGGGGGGACTTTTTTTGACGATCCTTTCCGTTAGAGAATATAACAACTAAAAAATGGAAAATAACTTAACACAAAGTGATTCATCCTTTGAAGAAACATCCAAAAATTGACAAAGTCAGGAACATGAATTTGTTTACACTTGGGTCGCGCAAGTTTTATCATGGTCATGCAAGTATACTTGCGCGCCTCATATTGGTCAAGTGGGTGAATTGCGTGCCCTATGTTATTTTCACCCAAGGTCTTCAAAGGCCTATAAATACCCCTTGTGGGCCCCCCATTTTGAATAAAAAAAATCCAGAAACTCATATTTGAGCTCCCGACGCCCTAGTCTCTTCTAAAATCCATCAGAACACTTCTAAGGTAATTTATTACATAGAACGGAAGATCTAAATAGGAGGAATAAGGACTAAGTGTTGAAATTCATTAACACCGGCGTGCCTAAGTGTCTAACCCTTCAGGGAACTAAAGACACTTGTGCGCTGCCTTATCCCTTTAACAGAACATGCACGCCACTCGTTTAAAAGACTTTAGGGACAATACTATGGGATTGATCCATGCTTCAACCATGTTTTACCCTATGGGTTGACCGCCGTTCAAGTATACCTTTGTCGTGCAGGAATACCTGTGTGACCAGGACCTGCGCGCCCAAACAGGACCTACGCGCCTACATTATTTTGGGTGCCCCTCCTATCCATTCATCTTTTTTCTTCAAATCTACATCCCCTCCTCAAGATTTAGCATTCAGAATCCTCTTCAAAGTCGTTTATGGCATGATTATTTGATTGGATTCCTTATCTAAAAGGAATTATATGGAACATCTCTCAAAACCTAGTGATTTACATTTCTTTATATTACTACCGTTAGATATTTCAGTCATTCAACCTCATCTTTTATGATGAGAAGACTATTCATGGGAATCCTCTTTAGGAGTAATCCATAAGTCCCCTATTCATGGGCCTCCTTTTCAGGAATAATCCCCAGTCATAATTTCCTAACCTTGGCCTCCTTTTCAAGAGTAAGCCCGAGTCTAATTTCCCTAATTTGGGCATCCTCCTTAGGAGTAAGCCCCAAATCCCAAATTCCCATAACAAGGGCCTCCTTCTCAGGAGTAATCCCCAGTTCTCAAGTCCCTTTAACCTGGGACTCCTTCTCAGAAATAAGCCCCAGTCATAATTTCTCTTAACCAGTTTTAACTTCTTTTGATTTGGGCTTCCTTCTAAGGAATAAAACCCAATCACAAGTCCCCTACTAATTTGGGGATCCAACTCAAGAGTAATCCCTAAGTTAGAGTATCCAAATCTCCATAAAGCACATATAACTTTATGGACCTTGTTCCCGGGCTTCATCTCTAAATTATGTTCTGATCATTATCTATTTTGGAAATCATACATACATAAGCCCCATATCATTATTTGTGACCGCATATTTCATGGAAAAAAATTTCAGGTTTGCTGATAGCTCTTGTTTCTCACACCGAGCATGACTCACATGAGCTTAGAGTGTAAAAGTAACCATGACACATCTCTTTGGGCCGTTAATCATATGTAAGCCCCAAAATTCCCAAATGTACTACATGGACTTTGATCTCTACCTTAAAAGTAGAGTACGTAGGAAGCCTTTCTGAGGTTAAATCCTATCACCCATTAATTCTCATCCATCCCGTATGACGATAAACTATATCCTAATTCCTGAACTACATGGGTTCTGATTAGTTTTCTAAGAAGGATACATAGGTAGCCCATCTACGGGTATGATCCCAACTCTGAAATACTTCATTTCCTTCTGAACAACAATAAACTTCAAGTGCCCCGCTGAGTGGTTTTAAAACCAGTATGGTTATCATAATGACCAAGAAATCTTTATACAATGTGTAGAAGGATACCATTGACTAAGAATCTCTAACAAATACAGATGATTCTCATTCGATGAATAACCTCAAATACATATAAAAGATTCTCTAAATCTCATAAATATTAATCATTGATTGTTAGATCTTAAGGAAAGCTCATTTTCCTACTTGGTAGTGTAATAAAGATTCACAAACATAACAAAAATCTATAAAGAGAGTCCCAGATTAGACAATAATTCCCCCCAAAAAAGGTGTGAGGAGTCTGACCTCCCATCCTCTTGACCAATAAAAATTATTAAGCCTCATCGGTCCACAACTAATGAGCACCTACCTTTGGAAAGTACGTCCAAATGTATATAGAATAATTGGATGTTTACAGTTCTACGAAAAAAACCCATTAGAAACCGATTGGAATGTTTGAACCTTAAACAAACAAGGTCATCCCCATTTCTAGAGGAAACAATCTCAAAAGGGCTGCAATTAATAAAATTAATAGAAATCAAATTTCATACCAATGAATTGGTTTCTAATAATTTAAACAAAACTATCCAGACCAAGGGAGTTCTATTACCTTTATAACCCAGAGATTTGGGTAATTATGAATAACACAACCTAATAAGATAATTGATTTCATAAAAACCCTTAAAATATCAATTTCCCTGACGCATTCTACCCATTTTTCATCAATAATAAAATCTTTACATTTTTCTTTATCATTAAAGTAATTAGTTAAATAAATTGAAATTAAATAACCATGTTGTTAAAACACAAAAATAGACTCTAAATTTCAGAAAAATTCACTAAATTAATCACAAGCTAGAAAAAAAAACAAAAAGTCCCTTTGCCTGTGGATCGATCCCTTACTTACACTATAATTGTTTGGGTAATTTAATATGGATTGTCAAAATCAATACTTTGGTGGAAACTGTAACAAATTTTGGTGATTTTTTCAGGGAACAAAAGTTAATGGTATTTTGATTAATCAGTTTGTATTAATTATAGTGAAAACAACAATTAAACTTTTTTATTAATCACAATTTTGTTTTTCATTTTTTTCATCATTAATTCTTGGTATTGTTTTAGTGTTTTCACATTCAAAAGTGCATGAGTGGCCGAATCATGCGTTACAAGAGCACCAAATCATCGAACATCCTTCCACTTGATCCAGAGATCGAATGAACCATCTTGGAGTGACGACCTGCACTTATGGATGTGCACAACCAGAACACTCCCATGGTAAACATAGTAGAGGGAGATCCTATTTCTATCCAAGGAGTTGGATATTCATGTGTCCCAGATGACACCTGGAACCATCAATGAAAACTAGCCCCATTTTTCCTAGGGTATGGCCTGGAGTAACTCAAGCAATTCCAACTAGAGCTATTTACATACATATAGCATGGTCAGGGGCCTTATTTTTTCTTCTGAGAAATAATTTGTGCCCCCACCACTTCGAGATAAACTGCCCCTGACATACCCTTATAGATTACGGTCTTCCTTTAGTCCAAGGATAAAATACAGGTATTTTGAGACCACCAGTGTTGGCCCAATTTTTTTAGATCAAGTTGGACATCACGCAACTCATTCAAAACATAGTGCAATTTGGAGGATTACCCAGTGAAGACCCAAATTCATATCTCCCCAATTTTCTGGAGATATGCGACACCTTCCGCTACCATGGGGTGTCCGAGGAAATCATTCACCGTCACTTGTTTCCCTTCTCATTAATGGATAAATTGGAGGACTAGATTAAAGGCCTAACTCAACCCTCCATCCTCACCTAGGAGGCGTTGGACCAAGATTTTTTGCTAAAATATCTTCCACCTTCCAAGGCGGTGACCTTGGGGAATGAAATTCAAAATTTCCATCATCATGATTTAGAATCTCTATATGAATATGGGGATTGGTTCAATGAAATTCTATGAAAGTTCCCTCATCATGGCCTTCCATTGTGGATGCAAGTCAAAACATTATATGGCAGTATCATAATGAACACCAAATCCATTGTGTACGCAGCTGCTGGAGGAACAGTAATTAATAAATCACTGAAGGAGATCTTCGAATTGATCGATGATATGTTTTCAAATAGCTTCCAATGGAACTCATAATGAGGAACTTAGAAGATATGCATGCACAAAATTAATTCCACTATGATGATTTTCACTCAACTCTATGTAGTATCCCTGAAAATTGATGTGTTAAATATTAAAAATGAATCTCATGCTCAGATAGTTAATCCCACAGCATCCGTTGAATGTGGTGATAATAACATCATGGATAAATTCCCATGGAAAAGTGTCAGTGCCTCGAAAATTGAGGTAAACTATGTATCCCAGAATATAGGTCTAAATATATAACTAAAACCCGGCATGGCAAGATGACTCACATTCGTGCTGGGGACAACAACATCAAAATTATCAACCTTTACCCTAAAGACAAACCAGTTATGGGAAACAACAATATTAGAATATTTATCCAAGATAGTAGTAGTAGGGGTCATTTCAATAACAAGGATATCAAAACCCTTTCTTAGCACAATGAATGAGGCAGAAACCACCTCTACCGATTTCCCAACAAACTCAGTAGGAACCCCCATCCAAGCTACTGGAGATGATGACAAAAATCCTAACAACTAATGAAACAATATTTAAATATCAAGAGACATACATTTGAGTCCATATTGGGAAACTTTTAAATCACCTCTATTCCAGGATACCTTGTACGCAATCAGGTAATACTGAGAAGAACCCATTAGAAGAATCCAATTCTATCAAATTATGAAGTGGGAAAGAGAAAAATCAGAATGTAAATGCAAATGAAGGTGAGGCGGAAAATCCATCTCATCCAACATCCTATTATGAAAATGAATTCAAAATCAATATGCCTCCCTCTACTCAAGAACTACAGAGATCATACATGGAAAGGGAAAAGAAGCAGTTAATCCTTTTGAACAGCTTAACATTTTCGGCATGAATGAAGAAAAGGAAGATGTACCAGCTGTTCGCAAAATTCATGGAGGTATTCTGGGAACATCATATAAATATTCCTTTTGATAAGGCATTAACTCAAATGACAACATACACAAATTTCATGATGTAAATAATTTCAAACAGAAGGAATATAGAATATTTGGGGACCATTCCTCTAACTATGGAATGCTCAGCAGTGGTACAACACTCTCTCCCTCCCAAACTCCAAGATCCATGTAGTTTCACAATCCCTTGCACAATTAGATCTTGAGAGTTTGGAAAATACCTTTGTGTCTTGGGGGTATGTGTTAACCTTCTTCCCTATAAGGTATTCAAAAATTTGGGGCTAAATGATCTCCAACCAAATCAGGTATCCCTTCAACTGGTGGATCGATCTATCAAATATCCTAACGGGCTACTTTAAGATGTGATCATAAAGGTGGGACATTTTATCCTTCCTGTTGACTTCATCATACTCAACATGGAATAAGATCAAGAGGAACCTCTTATTCTGGGAAGACCCTTTTTGGCCACTATGAAGGAATTGATCGATGTGCACCAAGGAAATTTTTTCTTTTGAGTCAGAGATGAAAAATTCTCCTACAATGTTCTCAAAGTAGTTAAGTAGGTTTCAATAATAGATAACAGGGATTGTTTTTCATTTACAATAGTGAAGGATCCCTTTGGTTAGATGGATATGACATGATATGTTCTTCTATACCCACTAAACTAGTCATCAGAGACATCCAATCTAAATATGAACTAGAGGATTTTCAATTTTTTTGGCTAGGATGCTCATTATTGGGAATTTTTAATCATCCCATATATCCTAGATCGAGGCAAGGTAGAACCCATCGTCCCCTCAATTCTGAAGGCCCCTCAACTTAAACTCAAGCCTCTCCCATCGTCCATAAATTATGGGTACCTAGGTGATGAGAACACTCTTCCAATAACCCTCAATGATTCACAAACAAAATATCAAGACGAGGTACTCCTACAAGTTCACCAGAAAAGAAAACAGGTCATTTGGTGGAAAATTACAAATCTTAATGGGATCAGCCACACCATTTTCACCCACAAGGTGTTTCTTGATGAAGGATCCAAGCCCTTTAGATAACCACATCGATGGTTAAACCCTTCCATGACATAGGTAGTGAATAAGGAGGTAATTAAGTTCTTAGATATGGGGACTGTCAACTAGATCTCTAACATCCCATGGGTAAGTCCTCTACAATTGGTTCCCAAAAACAGGGGTATCACCATAATCACTAATGATAAAAATGAACTTATCCAAACCAAAATAGTCATAGGATGGAGAGTTTGTGAGGTTTACGAAAAACTAAATGATTCCACATGAAAATAATACTTCTCACTAGCATTCATGGATCAAATGTTGGAGCGCTTAGGAGGGCCCAATTTCTATTGCTTCTTGGATAATTATTTTGGTTATAACAAAATATCTATTTCCCCTAAAGAACAAGAAGAAAAAAAATTCAAATTCCAATATGTAACTATTTTCTATTAGAGAATGTATTTTTTTTCATGTGTAATGCTCTATCCACCTTTCTGCACTGCATGTTGGACAACTTCCATGATATGGTAAAACAAATTTTGTATGCCTTCATGGATGATTTTTTTGTCTGTGGTAAATCATTCCATACTTGCTTGAAAAATCTATAATTAATTCTAGAATGGTTTGAATGCAATAATCTAGTATTAAACTAGGAGAAGTTCCACTTCAAGATCCAAAATTTCATTGTCTTAGGCCATAGAATTTCAAATAAGGACATTGAAGTTGACCCAGCCAAGATAGAAATAATCTCACAATTGCTTATTCCCATGTCTATCTAGGAAATCTTCAGCTTTCTTGGAAATTCCACTTTCTACTGGAGATTTTTTTGTGATGTTTTTTGAAAATAGCTCAACCAATAACCAAAATTCTCACAAAGGATTTTATCTTTAAATTTAATGAACAATGTAACACATCATTCCAACTTCTAAAGAAATAATTAGTAGAGTCCGCTATCATGATTTCCCCAAATTGGGAGGAGCGGTTTGAGGTTATTTTTTATGAAAGTGACTATGCAGAGGGAGTAGTTATTTGGTATAGGATCGATCTAATCTTCATACTGATATATTATGATACTAGAGCCTTAAATGAAGCACATACTAACTACACTACTACTGAGAAATATATTTTCTCCATGGTTTTCATATTTTATAGGTTCTATTCTTATTTAGTTCTTTCTAAAGTAATCATATACACTGACCATGAAACACTAAAACAACTGATGAACAAGACAGATGCAAAACAATGACTCATTCATTGGGTGATTCTTTAACAAGAATTTGACATAAAGATCCATGAAAGGAAGGGTAGTGAATTTATTATATTCATCTCTCTAGATTAGAATTGCCTCATTGTGAATAGGAAGGTGATAGAGAAATTAAGGAGGACTTCACGGATGAGAATATTTCCCCTATTGGAGCTTCACCTCATCTTTTTTATGTTGACACGGACAATTACATGGTTGTAAGAGTTATTCACCCTGATTTGACATTCCATAAATAAAAAATATTTCATTATGATGTGAAAATGTATTTTTAGGAAGACCCTATTGTCTTCTTCTCATGTGGAGATGGGGTGATCCGACATTGCATCCCCAAATAATAATTCCTGAAATTATGGAATTCACTCATTCTTCCCCAGATAGGGTACATCATGGGCCTGAATAAAAAATGGAAAATGTTCTCCAATTTGGTTTTTTCTAGCCCTTCGTGCATAAGGATTACAGAAATTTTGTGACATGCTTCGATTGAGGCCAACTGATAGGTAACTTGGGTTGTCAAGCTGAAATGCCTCAACACCCCATTATTGTGGTCGAAATCTACAAAGTAGGGGGTATTGACTTCTTAGGGCCTTTTCCTCCATCATTTGGAAACTTTTACATACAAGTTTTGGTGGAATACATATCAGAATGGGTGTAAGTTGCTGCCACAACACACAACACCTCAAAAGTTGGTGTGGATTTCTCGAAGAATTACATTTTCAGTAGGTTTAGTGTTCCACTAGTGTTGATCACTTATATGGGAACACATTTTTTCAATGTGTTAATGCGAAATGTGATTCTGAAGTACGATGTGAGATATAAACATGGGAAACCATACCCACCCCAGTCTAGTGGCCAAGTGGAGATCTCAAACAATGAATTAAAGAAAGTCCTAGAGAAGACAGTTGGAGCTTCAAGGAAGGACTAGTCCATGAAATTGGACTATGCCTTATGGCCATATAGGAACGCCTTCAAGACACCTATGCGATGTCTCCATTCTAGTTGATCTACAGGGAGAATTTTCATTAACCTATAGAGATAGAGCATAAAGCCTATTGGTCTATGAAATCCCTGATCTATGATCTCAAAGATGAAGAGGAAAAATGCATGTTTCAACTAAAAGAACTTGATGAGATTCTACGGGAGGCATATGAGAATGAAAATATATATAAGGAGAAGACAATGGTGGGTTACGACCCCATGATCTCTCTGAAATAATTTCAATCCGGTGATGAGGTACTTTTATTTAACTCCCGTTTGAGATTGTTCCCATGTAAACTCAAGCCCCAGTGGTGGGGACCCTTTAATGTGATCAAGGTCTTCCGCCAAGGTGTGGTGGAAGTGGATAGATAGAATGGTCAATAATTCAAGGTTAATGGGAGGCATTTGAAACCCTATTTAAAATGGATGATATGTTGGTACAATCTCCACTGTACAATTCAGGTAGAAAAACACCCAGATAAGGTCGAGCCAACGAATTAAAACAAAGGCGATTCCTAAGAGGCAACACGGAGGTCACATGTCGTGTACCACCTCTACACATAGAATTTACAAATATTTTTAGTGTATATTTTAATATTATATATAGATATTTAATAAGTTAATATATAGTGAGGATGTTGGTTCTTATGTTAATGTCACCAAACTATATTTGAGTCATCATCAGTTCGAATCACTCCATACCTACCTTCATCATGGGGTTCATCCTTTTTATACTTGTGTTTAATTAAATGTTATGTATTGTATTTTTAAAAATAATATATAAATTTTTCTAAATAAATTAAAAAAGATGATGGGGATGGACTAGCTTTCCATTGTCGAAAACCAGTTCCAACAAACCCGAGTTCGAATCCTAAAAACTGACAAATTTCCCTCATTTTTCATATTAGTAAAACCGCACAGCGTGCATTTAGATATACGTCATGTGTGTCATGGTTTCAATAATAATTTAAATATTTTTTCAAAAAATAAAATACCTGCGGGTGAAGTTGGATGATTGGTAATGTCTTGAGATTGGATTCAAAAGACCCAGGTGTGAATCGGCTAATCTATCTGCTTCAACACTTTTATTCTAATTAAAACCACACATCATGCATTTTCTTCATCCCATGTAGAATTTTACCTTCACCATAAATATTAAAAATAATTATAAATGGGAAGCAGTACAACCTTTTCTCTAGTGGTTGAGGGCTTATGTTTGGAAACATTGATCGTCGGTTTCAATTATGCCTCAAGCACCGAACCAAAGGCCATAGTTCTATTTTTCCAATTTTAGAACACCCAATGTTTATTCCCCAGATAAATTATGTGTATATATTTATTTTTAGTAAATAATATATATATATATATATATATTTAATTATTAATATTAATGATTATGTTGCTTACTGTAATAATTATATTATGTGATTTTATATTAAAAAAACAAAAAAAACAAAGACATGGTGTGTATGCTTTAATACATGTTGTGTACTACAAATATAATGATGGGGCCCAACTTGGCCATAGGTTGTGTCTCATGACCCCCCTCCCCCCCCCCCCCGTCTTCCCCATTTCTTCTCCCACATTTCATCTGCCCTTCCCAAATTCATTACATCAATTTTTAGTGCATTTGGTCTCTATTTCTTATATATTATGATCCACACTCAAGGTGTGCCAATCTCCTCTCTTTATTTCCTAGTTTTACTTGTGTTTAGGGTGATTTCCTAATCAGTTGATCGTTTGTCTTCTCACATACTACACGAGGTGTGTGAATAACACACGTCGTGTATATACTATATATAGCCACACACAACACATTTTCACCATTTTAAATCTACATGACATGTACGTATGGTACACGCCTGGTACCCTGACTCCCATGGCCATCTGGCTCAGAATGTGTCCACTGGGCCATGGCCCAATACAATGTCACCATAAAAAACATGTCGGTTTGGGAAATTTCATATCCTCTAACCCTTTGTTAGTCTTTTTGGGGATGGATTACACGACTTGCAGACCATGTTACTATACATAGTGTGTACCACTTTCCACACGACATGTATGGTGTCTGACCACCTACCCTCGTCCAGTCATGTTTTGCTCCTTACACAGGCACCACTCCATTTTTCACTACATGGCATGTACACCTTGTTACAAATCGTGTACTGGTTATTATAAGAAACATTCCCTCACATCGTGTCTCTCTAGAGTAAACGAGTTCTTCCAAAGATCATACCACAAGTCGTGTAACCTATATCTACATGTTGTGTTCTCTAAAATTTTAGGTTTTATCACATATTATTTCTATTTTCTTTTTTTTCTTTTTATAATTTTCTCTTCTTCCTTGTATAGTTGATAGAGATCATATGACTGGAAAGAAACCCTCTTCCACTACTAAGGGAGAGTATCCTCCTCACCATCAGATCCATCTTCGACATTCTGAGTAGCCGTCTTTGGATTTTCTGGTTTTCTAGCCCCCAATGTTGGCCGCTCTGCCTTTTCTTCTGATGGAACCTCCCTCTGTGACCTCCATCGGCCAGGTCGTTTCCCTAGCTCCCATCTCTGCCCTTGTGTTTTCAAAAAATTCTACAGTGGATGAGAGATCTAATTATACCACTCCGTCTTCCATGTCTAACCCCTATGCAATACCATCCATAATCGAAGTGGAATCGACTGAGTTTTCACCTCCACCATCTACTGGACACCTCTCTGAGCCAGCTCTGGTATCTACTTCTCCACCTCCTACCACTGCGGTAGGACTATCTTCTTTAGAACCAGAAATTCCCCCACCACATTCGCCGACTGGTTCCCACCCTCTGGTACATCCATGCCTGATCATTCCTGAGATTCACTGTGTGGCAGAGTGATTTACATGCTTTTCCCACTGCACTTTTCAGTTGAGCAGTCGCTACCTGGACGTCAGTGTTCCCCGGAATCTGGGAATTTTGGAGGGTCTTGAGTAGCTTTTGGTCCATACTCATCTGCTAGACACATTTCAGGTCAGCACTCTTACTTACTATGATTTATATTTTGGGTTCATGGCCACATTCGAGTTCTATGGGCCCACCTACCATTAGACGCCCACTAATAAATCATGTCCAGTTAACTTTTGGTTGGAAGGATTCCCTTTTCCCTTTACCATGGAAGACTTTGGCCGAGGGTGAAGCTTCTACCCCAATCCTTCCTACCCCACCTCATGTTTCCACCCTTACCCATCCCATGCCCTTTGACCTAATTTCCATGTGGTGGGATCTTATTGGGCCTAACAATATGTACACCCCTGCATTGTAGAAGATCATGCTCATACTTTACCCATCCCTTAATTTCCTTTATCGGTGTTTTATTACCATTCGTTTTCCTTTCCACGAGGATATGGATTTCATGTTTGACCGGGACATAGAGCTCTAGAATTTTCTAATACAGCACGACCAACCTAACCTCCCCTACCTTGTTTCCACCTAATTCCACTCTATGATTCTGATCCATCAAGGAAACATGAATGAAGGTTTCTATACCACCCTCCTGGTCTAATATTTGGGATTCATTGAGCCCTATCTCCCTCACAACCCCTTTGGCTCTCCTCCACATCTTGAATTTCTCATTCTTATTCACATGAGGATGGTTGAGTTTTTTGGGGATGGCTACGTGCTTCTTCAAGACGCCCCTGCTCCTACTAGGGTAAGGAAATCCAAAGCTACTCCCACTAGTGTTCTTAACCCGGATTCACCACATCCACCTAGAGATGTACCCCCACCACCCCACCCCTTCATCTAGACTTGCTTCTTCTTCTGTTATTCCTTCATCATCTGAGCCTTCAACCTCTATACATCCATCTTCACCCTTGGTGGATCTCCCCACCAACCTCCACCTGGTTTCTCTTGAGCATCAACAATGTACAATTCTTGAGTCCCCAACATGGATTGAGAAGATGTTGGGCCTTATTCTTTAGCATCTCGGCATTGTATCACCCCAGCCCCTACTCCTCCATCTGCAATGCCGTCTCCTACCACCCAGTCACCACCGACAGCCCTGGTCATAGATTCCATTCTTGTTTCTCCTACCACGACATCTGTCACTAGAACACCTCCTTGTGGAAGATGTCCCAGATACTACCTCCCATTGTGTGCATGTGGTCCCTCATGTGCCTACCACTTAGAGTTCCAATTCTATCCCATTGGTGTCTGTTTTGACAGTTCATCCTATGGAAGATTCTTTTTTACCAGATGATGGTTCTTCTGAGGCAACTGAGTGACTAGTTTTTGGGAACATTTATTTCCATTATATAATTATTTTTTGGTATTCATGTGATGTGATGATGTATGTCTCTTTATATTTGGTTTTACCTTCCCTCTATAGTCACAGCTTCTCTAGAGTGACATGGGAATCTGTATTTTAACTACTTCCACATTTTATCAATTCTCCACGTGGGGAGTATTTTGCATGTTTATTTTTTTATTTCTAATTTTGTTTTACTTGTTCCATTTATTCCCCTCTTATTACGCTCTCTATTTTTCCATTTTATCTCCTCTTCCTTGGTAATGAACTTGGGGGACCATGTGTTGTTTTAAGTGTGGGGGTAGGTTATATGATTCCCCTAGTATTTTCCTTGAACTGATTTAAGAGACATCCTTAATAGTTGACATTATTTAAATTGAGGTATTTTTTTGATTAATTATAATTATAAATGATAAATACATAAAATAGAAATTTAATTTTACATGCTTATTTCAATTTTCAATGTATTTTAAAATGATTTCTAATATAATTTGATTCTGGATTTTAAGCCTTAGACATTTACTTTTATTATAACTGATCATTTGTACTCAAGTCATGACCTGATTGACCCTTATATTATTACCATTCCCAAGAGGTATTCTAAAACTTTTCAATATATTCTTTATTATACGCTCTTTATTGAGAGATTATTGGGATATTCATAACTACCATAACATTCTAGTTTTTCTCATCAAAACATGATGATTTTTAAATAACATTAAAATGATTGAGGAATTCCATTATTTTTCAGCCCCATTGACCTTGAGACCTACCCTACATATGATATTTGTAAAACCCTTAGAAACCATGAACTGCCTAGATAGGAAGCTAAATTACAAGCCTATTTTCCCATCCTACCCTCATTCTTTGATATTTTTTCATGATTATTTGATTGTGCTCTAAAGAGGTATTTTTCTCTATTCATGGAATGCGTTGGTGAGAAACCATGCATTTAGGTGTGGGGGAGTTTTCCACTAGTTCATTTGGACCTAAGAGTTTCCAAAACCACTATTCATTGAATTCATAGTGGTTCCTATTCTAAAAAACAAATGAAAAATAGGGACCATATTCATTGATGTTTTATGGGACTATATTGGTAAATAAATAACATGGTGATGATTCGTTTAAGATAACTTGATTGGGGGTTCACATTCAGTAAGAATTATTTTGAATATCATGCATTATTTTATAAGAATTCATCCACATTTTCAAGCCTTTGAGATGAATTTTCATCATTACATACAAACCCATATCCTCAAAAAAATTGAACCTTATTGAAAGCCCTTATGATTTTCTTGATTTGATTTCTGAAGTGGAGAATGATAAAACTTGAAAACCAATTGATAGTGTTCATATACATATGATTGATTATAATTTTGATTAAATAATATTGACTGATTAATGTGGTACTTTTTGGTGAGGTAAATCATCAAGTGGTATGTTTATTTATGGAATTTTAAATAATGTGGATGAAAGAGAGTGCAAATTTTTAATTAAATTATATGTGAGGCATGAATAGAATATCGTCCAAATTGAAATTTTTTTTGTGATTTTTAAAAATTCTTCTAGGGATATTTTATTTAAAATTATAATTAGTTGAATTATTCCATTTTTAGAGTATGGATTCTATTGATTTGATGTTGAGATCTTTCTTGAGGACATGAAAATGACTATGTGTAGGGGAATTTGATGTACCCAATTTTTGTATACTTTTCCATAAATTTTATTGAGCATAAAAACTTTTTCACCAAATGACAATCGTTTTTTGGATCAAATTCTTTATATTGGTGATTATAATGATTTTCAGGTGTATTCCATCCAGAGTCACAAATCGGGAAAGGAAAGAACAAAAAAATTAAATTTTCACGGCGTGTACTTCTTACACACGCCATATACTATGGCCTCAATACGGATCATTAAGACTAGATACACTCCCAAGTGATGGATAAATCATACACACTGTGTTCTTCCCATACAAACACCATGTTATACATTCTAAATTTGTTTGTGGTTGATGATTGGTATTACATGACATGTATGGTGGCGCTACACATCTTATGCTTCTACATACCAGGCGGTATTGTGTTTCAAGTCAAGGGTGGCATGGTAGCTCACCCACAAAAGGGGGAAAGGGGTCCAAAATGTGTTGTCTATGGTACACGCCGTGTACTTTCTAGTACACAATGTGTATTCCTACAAACTATAAAAGGAGGGCAGGCCCCCCACGATAGGGAGCAATTCATTCCAAGATAGACTGGGGGAAATTTATAGAGACTCCCAAGGAGAGAATAGAGGAGAGGAGGTTATTATATGATTCCTTCCTGATGACCATCACTCCAAATATATTCAATGAATCATTTAGTAATCACAAGTAGTTTAGTAACTTGCTACTCCATGAGTAGCTAAACCCCCTATATGTTGGGGTTGTGGACGATTATGGGTTGTATTTTGTAAATTGTTATATTATAATCGTGTTATTGATTATTCTGTAATAATTTGTAAATAATTATTTCCAAATATTTTTAGAAATCTTGTATCAGACCAGGAATCGGTTTTCTAGGGATTACCTAAGGGATTACGACTAATAACATCCATGATCATTGGATGTGATTATCATCTCAAAAGGGCTCCAATTAATAAAATTAATATAAATAATCTTCCAAACCAAGGAGTTGGTTTCTAATGATTTAAAAAAACTCACCAGACATAGGGGGTTCTATTACAATCATAACTCCGATATTTGTCTTAGTATTAACAACACTACCTAATAAAAAAAATTATTTAACAACCACCTTTAAAAAAATCCACAACCCCAACGCTTTATTCCCATTTTTCATCAAGAATCAAATCACTGTTCTTTTTATCATTAAAGTAATTTGTTAGAGAAATTGAAATTCAATCACCCTTTTGTTAAAACACAAAAATCGACTATAAATTTCCGAAAACCTCCCTAAATTAATCACAAGCTAGAAAAAAAACACAATAACAACCATTCTTTGTGGATCGATCACTTACTTGATGTATACTTGTTTGGGTAATTGAATTTTGATTGTTGAAAGTAATACTCTAGCTAAAATGATACCACTATGCTATTAAGATGTTTGTGGATAAAAATAAACATTTATTAAAAGAGGGAAACTTATTTTAAATATTCAATAAATGCCATATACAAAACAATCCATTTTCCAAACCATGTCATCAAATCATATGAGAAGGACCAAATAATTAAATGAAGAACATCACAAACCACTACTCATCATTTTTTAATTTTCAAAGATAGTGCACCTCTATCAATGGGGTTTTATTACAAAAACATTACAATTTTTATTCAATCAATTCATTTAGCCTGTTTAAAAATTCATTTCTAGGCATGTTTGAACTCATCAGAATATTCATTTTAAATCAACTACTAATCATGGGATTCAAATCGTAATGTTAAAAATAGAATTAATAAGGTTATGTTATCATTTATATATTAACATATAAGGGGAAAGCCCATTCATTTCATATCATGAATGCCTAGTAGGAATTTGAAGCAATTAAAAATTTATTATAAAGGAGTAGTTTGACTTTGAACAACCATGGGGTTTCCATAAATGGTATAACCATCCGTTAAATTCCTAAACAAGGTTCAGTAGGAAAGTAAAAATGTATGTTTCTAAATTTTATATAAAGTACTCAATTTAAAGGCAGCGTTAAGAAAAGGTCCGGGTGTGGCTCAACTGTGCTATATGGAAAATGATTTAAACTCGTGTAAAAAGTTGTAGATCACGTAGCTAGTTCTTTGGAAATATAACTCATCCAATATCAATATCTAATTTAATCTGGTTTGGATGAAATCAATGAAACATACATTCTTCCTTAAAATAGGGAAAATGATCTTGCACCTAAATAACACAACTAAGAGGAGATTACATGAAGAATGATTTAAACGTAATTGAGATATTATCAATGTTAATCAATAGAGCCTGAACACTATTGATTTGGAAGATATATATATGATTTATCTCCATGCCTATGTTGGAAAATAAGAGAGCTCACAAAGGGGAGGAGAAGAGACCATAGCTCAATGGGAGGAGGCTCACGCTGGATGAAGAAGAAGGAAAAATATAGGAAACCATTTTATCATTGTTAAGGTACAATAGTAATTTTACCTTTAAAACCAAGTCTCACATTTTGGCTATACAGTTTGGCGAAACTGTGTGCCAACCGTGCAACACCCCCTGCTTAAGAAACCAACTCGCATGGTTTAACACGCAAGGTTACACTAACCGTGCACTAACTCTTTGATGAATACTAGTTAGGTACTACCCAAAATGGTACTAGAAATGTGTGATAGACACATGGTTTTGGTAAACTGTTCATCTCAAAGAGGGGCACATATTATCCTCAAAAATAGACCACATGTTTTGCTGCTAAGGGAATCATGGTTTTTGACAAACTGTGTGCCACTATCAGACTACCAAGACCTTCAGTTTTGGAACATGATGCTAAAAAAACTCATCAAAGAACCCGAGGGAGCCCTTAAGACTTTTTTCATGTCTAAAAAACGCATTTAAGTGGTATAAATATCAGAATTACGTTAAATATCTTGGTCATAAAAACACGCCATCCAATAAAGGCGAAAAGTTAAAATTTCATTTAATTTTCTCCTGTATCAAAAAAGGGGTTTTTAAAACCTCCACACCAAATAAAGTCTCTTCAATGTTAAGCCTTATGAAATAAATAAAACATCACCCAAACAATAAGTGTCACGAACCAGCCCGAGTCGACCCTGAACCGGTCACCCAGGCTAGCCCACGACAAGTCCCAAGAGGCGTTCCCGATCATCCCGGGATGGTGACAAGCACCAAGGGCATCAATAGAGTACACAAGGGAACGATTTCGCCCATATATAGACAATCAAACAAACAGCGGAAATAAACGGACAGCCCAAAATGAATTTATATAAAAATTGAACAAAATATTTTTTTATACAAGAAAATAAAGGTAGAACAAAAACAAAAAACTCAAATGAACAATCCCAATGACCAACTAACTCCATGTGACACTTCTGGTCACTCTCGAACACAATGATCAAAAGTCTCCCAAGGTGATCGAACTAAAGATGAAACCTGCACAAGGGCTAAAAAAAGAAGAAGACTATAGGCGTGAGTATTAAAACTCAGTAGGTTAGCCTGAGATTCTATTCCCAATGCACATTCCTTTAAAATAAATGAAACATCAATTTATAGTTTTAAATTAAAGATATGAAATTATGGTTTTCAAATGAGGTTCCATGCTATAATAATTATCATACAAAAACATGCATGTTTAATAAACAAAAATGCAAGTAACTATTTTTTTCAAAGAGGTGAAACTTCAAAATGAACATAGTTTTCAAGAGGGATGCTTTAAATAATTTTAACATTCAAATAAATAACACATACAACTGAATTTACCAACCAAACACACCGTATGCCGACGGTGAGTACAAAATAGCCAATGAGCACTAGTCATGGGAATACCCCTAGGCACTAGTTAGTTGTGAGCCCCAGGTACCTCGTATCTCGGTGAAAGTAACCATAATAAATATTTGTTCTCGTGCACGAGCCACTAGTAGGGAATATACCCATAACCTAGTGGTCCCCAATCATCATCATCATCATAGTTTAGTTAGTGTTGTCATCGTCAAACTTGCTACGTGAAACTGGGGCCAACCCCCACAGAATCACTAGCATACTAGTACACGTCCGCCCACCTAGATACCCAGGATCCCCTTTAGTGCTAAATCAAGTTACACATATTATCAAATACACATTTCACATCCACATTCCATTCCAAAACCATAAAAACACAAATATCCCATAATCTTTCTTCACATTTCTAACACTAATCAACAAACCGCTAAATATTTTGGTAAAACAATTTCATGAAGTGTATTGAGGTTTTTCACATAAAAATCTTTCAAAAACACTCTTTAAATTATAAACACACATCATAACCAAACCAAATCATATCTTTCATCCTAATAAACATTTAATAAAATCATTTAATGGACCATAAAACAATCCCAATTGCACAACTTGTTATATACAAGTAAAACACTCCTTCATTTCTAGGAAATGCCAAACGGGCCTTTAAACATTTTCTCAAAACTAACCTTTGATGAAGGTATGCATTTTAATTTTATTAATGATCTGTATAAAAATAATTTACAGCAGCAAACCTCATTCATAAATCTCTTATAATACTCAGATTACATATTCAAAACACAACCATTTTCATAAAGATGTGAAATGGTCCATTTTGGGCAACTCCAGCCAAAATATGTTATAAATCAAAACCTACTTGTTTGCAAAAACAAATGCAAATTGGAAATCAATATAAGTAACCAAAAATACCATTTATAATACCTCCAATTCCTTTATAAATCCAATCAAATAACTTTTAAATCACACATCACACATAAAAGCCAACCGGGCAATTTACCGAACACATGTCATGCCCTTTTTTAAACAAAACAATTTATTTTATGTACATGAAAAGGAATAAAAAACAAATTGAATGTCATATTTTCATTCAAGATACTGTAAAATGTTAAAAATACCATAAACCAGATTATAAAACTCACAAAATATTTTCAAAAGATAATGGAACATTTAAACAAACACTTGTTGAGCACTTTCATGACAAAACAACACTACCTTTCACATAACAGTGATTAAACAACGACTTTGCACACCAAGAAAATTATAAAAAGTATTAAAAACAATAATAAACATTTATATCAGTATAGTATAATATTAAAATGATGAAACTTCTATGATAAAGGCATGTTCAAGGGATATCCTACCTCAAATCTTTGGCGTAATTGAAACGCACACCCGAAATCACCTGTCGCGGGTTTATAAACCCTAAAACTATAAATACCAGACCTAAACAAACATATAACCCATCAAAAAACATTTTATAACAAAACACTAGGTCGATCAAGACTAGGGTACAATATAAAACCAAGAAATAATGAATGGAGGGGGAAGAGGAAGAAGAAAGGAGAAGGAATGTCACCTTTCATCCTAGAAAACTCTTTGTCTTCCATTAGATCTGAAGACCTAGAGAAAAAGGAATGGCTTGAAAATTCTTGTAGATACTCCTAAGGTCTTGAAGAACCAGGGGAAGAAGATTGGTGGCTAAAATAGTACGAATTGATTGATTTATGAATGATAAACTTTACCTTGACAATTCTGGGAGATTTGAGGATTCCTAAGAATATTCGCCCTAATCCAAGACCCAAATGAGCTCTAAAGAGGTAAAATATATTATTAGGGTTAGGATATGGTTATTGGATTCTAGGGGGAGGTGGAATCACCGAAAAAGAGTAAAAAATGAAAAGGATATAAATGAAACAAATTATGTTTTTAAAACAGGAAATGGGCCCATGGGCTGGCCCAATACATAAATAAGTAACCAAAATTCACCCGGATTATGAATTTATAATGGGTCCAAAAGGATAAATAAATTTTAATATATCAGTATAGGACAAGTGTTAAGTTGAATGAGTGAAAAAGGATGAAAAACAAAAGAGTTATAAAAGAAACGAATTTAGTTTTTAAAACTGGGAATGGGCTCACGGTTGGCCCAAATCATGAAGTAACCACCCTTTCTTCAAAAACTCCTAAACAAGCAATGGGGATCCCAAATTATGGTGGTTAGAAATATATTAAACTTAAAAACTCAAGATTCATCTCATCAAATACCCATGAAGAGGATCGGGATTTCTAATGGGCCGGATCAATACAAAGACATAAAAAAAACCGTGTGTGACAATTCTCCCCACCATTAAAGCTTTCCGCCCCCGGAATGCCATAAAACTTTCTGGCTGAAAAAAAACAACACCTAAGGATTAAAGAATGTACTCCCCACCATTAAGAATCAACTATCCCTAGAAATGTTCTTAGGATGAAAATCCAGGAGACCCATGGTGGGTCTCCCCACCATTAGAAACCAACTAGCAATGAATAGACAAGAATTGAACATGAGCTTGAGTTGGGACTCACTCACACAAGCCCAAAAAAACCCTCCTACAAAAACCTACTATACCAAGTTAATAGAGTTACAACATGAACATATAAACCACCCACTACCTAATGGAGGGGAAAATAACTTGGTTGACACATTCAGCACAATTCTGGACCCCCGCCACTTGGGGATGGGATGGAAGGGGACCCAATAATTTGGCCACTGAAACCACAAAAGAAACAAATAAACTACCCAAAACTCTCCACCTATGAATAGGTAACACCAAGACTACACCAGATTTTTACAGACGGTCCACACAGGGACATTGATTGAAAACCCACATCTATGAAGGAATAACCATAGACACTATGTGAGGGGTTAAGTCCACCACGGTTGTTGCGACAAAGGGAAATTCATAGAAATGAGGAACCAAAACATTGACATAGTAACTAACTTACCAAAACAGATGAGTAAGGATCTTAATCTATCACTCCACACCTCTGTTAATTTCCTGACTGCGTGAAAAGCTTCACTCCGAGGCCTATGGCTGGAGCCCTGATTCTTAAAGCATTTGCTGCACCGCAGTCAGGTGATAAGGATCACACCACTCAAAAAAACCACACTTGATCACCAAAAAAACCTTCATCTAAATAGGAACTCATAAATACATATTAAAATTCCTTATCACTCCAAATGAGGGGCATAATGGACAAGGAATTAGATGAAACACATCAACATCACCGAACATAACTGCTCTGTCCAAAAGAATTATCACGACCTAGAAGCACTTTTAATAGATCCCAAACTACTCTCTATTCCAACAAACAGGTTGAGGCATCATCAAAAGAGGTGGATTTAACATTTGAAATGAATCCTTAGGTTGATCAGCAGGAAAGATTTTCAATGGAAAACTATCCCTGGCCACATCACAACATCAAACACATCTTTAGAAACCCAATGAAAATTTCTCCAAAACCATGACACCAACAAGATATCATCTCAAGATACAACAAGAGTATGAATTGTAGATCACAAGGAAGCTTACTGAATAAACAACTATTCTACAACATAGAAAAAAACGGGCCACATAACCATTGGTTTATAAAAAAAGGACAACATTTTTCAACTCAAAACACATTTGAAAAACAAACTAACTTGGTGGGTTTCAACATTCACCAATGATGTTTCATCAAGTCTCACCCACATGCACATTTCCATGACACCCCAGGCACCCAACCACCATACCATATATTTCATCCTTCCATATATAAATAAAACCATGCATGTGAGCACTCATGAAAACACCAAAGGCTAAAACAAAACAACATCATTCCAAAAATCATGTACCTTCAAACGGAACACCAACCACCAAGTGAAAAACCTTTTTCATATTTCACAAAAAAAACCACAATTCATTAAGAACCATTTTCTTAAAAACCTACCCCTTTTCATTTTAAAAAAAACTTTTTAAATAACCAAGACACTCCAAACAACCCCTTCCCATTTTTTTTTAAAAAAATCAGCAATGTATATTTTTATAATCTGAGGTCCATTGAGACCAATACCGTTTGTAGTAAAACACCAACTGATCAAAACCAATTGCCAAAACTAATTTATCCAATTCAAAAACTTTTTAACATCCTAAAATACCCCATTTAAAAAAAGATCCAGAATCACTTTAAAATTATTCACAATTTCAAAACATTTTATTTCAACAAACCACAATTTTAGATTATGGATAATCCAATCCCTTTAAATCATTTCTGATTCCCCCAATTTTTTTCACAAAAACACAACCTTCCAAAACCATTCTTATATTTAATTTTTGAAACCCCCTTTTTTCACTTTTCAAAATCTAATCCTTACATTAAAACCCATTTCCACAATTCTCACACAAGGATTTTAAAAACAAAAATTCAGAATTCAAGAAAGGTTCAAGAGACCCAAAAAAGGGAACTAGTGTCAGTGGGTGACTTGACCATATGGTTGGCGACCATATGCCAAACACAACACCAACACAGAGAGACTTATTAGGACCATTCCCCAGCTCCACATGGCTTTCCAGGACCTGTGAGCTCACGGAGTCCATTAGTCAGACTCCCCTTGTCATATCCCAACACCAAAAAAATCAACCAGAACAAAGGACACTAATAAAACTGGACTCCCTTGGAAACCTGAGGATTAGAACAAGAAAGAGTTCGCGACGCTCTTCTTTCAATTACCCATCAAGTCCCAAAAATACTACTCCATCTACCTTGACATCCCCAAAATAACAAGGGCACTCTAGAAAGAATGGTCCGCTAAGAGCCAACCTCCTCTGATACCATTTTGTCACGAACTAGCCCGAGTCGACCCTGAACCGGTCACCCAGGCTAGCCCACGACAAGTCCCGAGAGGCATTCCCGATTCTCCCGGGATGGTGAAAAGCACCAAGGGCATCAATAGAGTACACAAGGGAACGATTTCGCCCATATATAGACAATCAAACAAACAGCGGAAATAAACGGACAGCCCAAAATGAATTTATATAAAAATTGAACAAAATATTTTTTTATACAAGAAAATAAAGGTAGAACAAAAACAAAAACTCAAATGAACAATCCCAATGACCAACTAACTCCATGTGACACTTCTGGTCACTCTCGAACACAATGATCAAAAGTCTCCCAAGGTTATCGAACTAAATATGAAACCTGCACAAGGGCTAAAAAAAGAAGAAGACTATAGGCGTGAGTATTAAAACTCAGTAGGTTAGCCTGATATTCTATTACCAATGCACATTCCTTTAAAATAAATGAAACATAAATTTATAGTTTTAAATTCAAGATATGAAAGTATGGTTTTCAAATGAGGTTCTATGCTATAATAATTATCAGACAAAAACATGCATGTTTAATAAACAAAAATGCAAGTAACTATTTTTTTCAAAGAAGTGAAACTTCAAAATGAACATAGTTTTCAAGAGGGCTACTTTAAATAATTTTAACTTTCAAATAAATAACACATACTACTGAATTTACAAAACAAACACACCGTATGCCGATGGTGAGTAAAAAATAGCCAATTAGCACTAGTCATGGGAATACCCCTAGGCACTAGTTAGTTGTGAGCCCCAGGTACCTCGTATCTCGGTGAAAGTAACCATAATAAATATTCGTTCTCGTGCACGAACCACTAGTAGGGAACATACCCATAACCTAGTGGTCCCCAATCATCGTCATCATCATAGTTTAGTTAGTGTTTTCATCGTCAAACTTGCTACGTGGAACAGGGGCCAACCCCCACAGAATCACTAGCATACTAGTACACGTCCGCCCACCTAGATACCCAGGATCCCCTTTAGTGCTCAATCAAGTTACACATATTATCAAATACACATTTCACATCCACATTACATTCCAAAACCATAAAAACACAAACATCCCATAATCTTTCTTGACATTTCTAACACTAATCAACAAACCGCTAAATATTTTGGTAAAACAATTTCATGAAGTGTATTGAGGTTTTGCACATAAAACTCTTTCAAAAACACTCATTAAATTATAAACACACATCATAACCAAACCAAATCATATTTGGAAGCCTAATAAACATTTAATAAAATCATTTAATGGACTATAAAACAATCCCAATTGCACAACTTGTTATATAAAAGTAAAACACTCCTTCATTTCTAGGAAATGCCAAACGGACCTTCAAACATTTTCTCAAAACTAACCTTTGATGAAGGTATGAATTTTAATTTTATTAATGATATGTATAAAAATCATTTACAGCAGAAAACCTCATTCATAAATCTCTTATAATACTCAGGGTACATATTCAAAACACAACCATTTTCATAAAGATGTGAAACGGTCCATTTTGGGCAACTCCGGCCAAAATATGTTATAAATCAAAACCTACTTGTTTGCAAAAACAAATACAAATTGGAAATCAATATAAGTAACCAAAAATACCATTTATAATTCCTCCAATTCCTTTATAAATCCAATCAAATAACTTTTAAATCACACATCACACATAAAAGCCAACCGGGCAATTTACCGAACACATGTCATGCCCTTTTTTAAACAAAACAATTTATTTTATGTACATGAAAAGGAATAAAACACCAATTGAATGTCATATTTTCATTAAAGATACTGTAAAATGTTTAAAATACCATAAACCAGATTATAAAACTCACAAAATATTTTCAAAAGATAATAAAACATTTAAACAAACACTTGTTGAGCACTTTCATGACAAAACAACACTACCTTTCACATAACAGTGATTAAACAACGACTTTGCACACCAAGAAAATTATAAAAAGTATTAAAAACAATAATAAAAATTTATATCAGTATATGATAATATTAAAATGATGAAACTTCTATGATAAAGGCATGTGCAAGGGATATCCTACCTCAAATCTTTGGCGTAATTGAAACGCACACCCGAAATCACCTGTCGCGGGTTTATAAAACCTAAAACTATAAATACCAGACCTAAACAAACATATAACCCATAAAAAAACATTTTATAACAAAACCCTAGGTCTATAAAGACTAGGTTACAATATAAAACCAAGAAATAATGAATGGAGGGGGAAGAGAAAGAAGAAAGGAGAAGGAATCTCACCTTTCATCCTAGAAAACTCTTCGTCTTCCATTAGATCTGAAGCCCTAGAGAAAAGGGAATGGCTTGAAAATTCTTGGAGAGACTACTAAGGTCTGGACGAATCAGGGGAAGATGATTGGTGGCTAAAAGAGTACGAATTGATTGATTTATGAATGATAAAAGTTACCTTGACAATTCTGGGCGATTTGAGGATTCCTAAGCATATTCGCCCTAATCCGAGACCCAAATGGGCTCTAAAGAGGTAAAATATATTATTAGGGTTAGGCTATGGTTATTGGATTCTAGGGGGAGGTGGAATCACCGAAAAATAGTAACAAATAAAAAAGATATAAATGAAACAAATTATTTTTTTAAAACAGGAAATGGGCCCATGGGCTGGCCCAATACATAAATAAGTAACCAAAATTCACCCGGATTATGAATTTCTAATGGGTCCAAATGGATAAATAAATTTTAATATATCAGTATAGGACAAGTTTTAAGTTGAATGGGTGAAAAAGGATGAAAAACAAAAGAGTTATAAAAGAAACAAATTTAGTTTTTAAAACTGGGAATGGGCTCACGGTTGGCCCAAATCATGAAGTAACCACCCTTTCTTCAAAAACTCCTAAACAAGAAACGGGGATCCCAAATTATGGTGGTTAGACATATATGAAACTTCAAAACTCAAGATTCATCTCATCAAATACCCATTAAGAGGATCGGGATTTCTAATGGGCCGGATCAATACAAAGACATAAAAAAAACCGTGTGTGACAATAAGGATTGTGAATACTCACTCAAATGGTCACATTGCATTTCCAAATAACTAACTCACCTAAAATCACCTTTGGAAGAATATTTCACATAGGATATTAAGATATGATCAAAAAGACCTTTTCCAATTGAAACACTAAGACTATTCTTTCCTTATCCCATTTAGCTAAAGACCTGGTCACTTCATCACCTTGTTAATCGTTTAGCCAATGGTACTCCCCACCATAGGCCTTCCCATTATAAGGGGATAATTATGAGCCATGGTACACCCCACCATTAGAATTGACGTTGATTAATTCCATAATAATTATAACAATGATCCTAGTGGGATTTCATTAACTAGGATACCCCTATTACATTCGATATTATAATAGCAGCCTCATTGATAAAGATGGTCCTATCCCAATCAACTAAACTAAAACTAGTTTCACATGATTTCTGTTAAAGACATAGACAGCCTTAAAACCACACTCACCGTAACCTAACTATGTTCTAAAAAACGGTTTTCACCAAACATAATCTTCAAAAAAGAAGAAAATCATGATGATTTAATCATCTGACTTATCACAAAACACCGAGATTAGTTGGCCAATGTTTTCCAACAAAACTAAAATTCCTTCTTCCAAGGAATCTGGAGTTTACCACAAGAGTGATCACTAAAGTCCATAATCAACATTTAGTGATGTTCCTTGGTCAAACCACCACCTGGTTATTTAATTGTCATGCCTCAACATGAATAAAGGGAAAACCTAGATCTATCCCACTGGAATTATCACCCTTTTTAATACATCACCTATGAGCCCCAAAAAATGTCTATGATATACTTGAATTTAAAATAATCGAAGTCTAAGGAACTAACCCATGGTAGTCCACACTCCATGTTTATAAGAGAGACAATTTTCAAAATCAATAACATCCACTTCATATCATCGACTGAGCCCTGAGTGGAATCTTCTTGGAGGTCGAGTGAATGGAAATAATGTATGGTTTCTAATAGTATGTCTAAGGAATTCCTACATAGTATCCTAAGGGTTAATCAAAACATTTCAAGCCTTGAATAAAACCATGCATCCATAGTGCCACTAGATATATATTACATATCAAGACCAATATCATTAAAACTTTAGCGCGGCATATTTCCGAAACTCCATTAGTGCATCAAGGATGATGTGAAGATAGAGAACGTGCTCATATATTTAATTATAGTACACTAATAGAAATACAATAAAACTAAAAAAATATTGTAAAACCATTATTGGTCGACTTCTTAAAGGAAGATTGGCTTCAATTTCTAGTGCATCATCAACCAAACCACGATTGATTTACTATCCAAAGAATTCTACTATTGTTAAAGCTTACCAATGAAGCTTATCCAAATTCGACAGTTTTTCATAGGGTTTCATACTAATCAAACCACATCAATGTTCTGTTGCTGACAAATCACTAAAACAATTTAAAACATGCAATCCTTAGGGAATTCATTCATGGCCTACCATTTCCATAAGGTTCTTTTTTGTTGTGTTTCTTATACCGGGATTGACACATATCAATAGAATTAACATGGAGTTCCCCACCGTTGGAGTGTCCTAGTCATCAAAAAGAAGAGATAGACTAGCCACTCATAATTGTACTAGGTCAAAACCTCCTTAAATGCATGTTTTTCTCTCCTCTGAGCCATGATCAAAATTTCATGACATTTTAGCATTTTGAAAGAAAACTAGAACTGACCTGACCGGTGTGTCAAAAAACCTAGTCCTCGCTAAAAAACCATCTCAATAATTATAATAAACTTTATTCCTTAAAATGTAGGCCACTCTACTATGGATATGACCTGAGATTGGACTCAATATCATAGGGGTCAATGCTTCCACAAAAATCAACCGGTTCGTTATATCATTTAAAAACTCGACAGGTACCATGTATATCAATGCATACTACTGACAAATTTTAGAAGAAGAAAAAACATCATGGATACTAACCCTACTATTATCAGCTCTATGAATTCAAGTATTATATAGACGACTTGAAAAAATGGATCAAAAGAACATTATATCATAGCACTATAAAATAGATTGATGGCCTCCTAATTTAGCAAGGGTCGCAAGACCGAAAAAGAGGATGGCAATGCCTGAGGCATGTCTAACCAGTTGGAACTAGGCATTCATCAATTTTAATGCATGTAACAATGGTGAAAGATAATATGAAAACCCATCTAAAATGGGTTTCATTTAGAAACTAGGAGACCTAATAGAGGCAATGGCTCCTGAACGTCACCAAGTGTATGAAAAATCACAACACTTAGTAAGTAATTTATGATATAAGGGTGACATATGTATTGGTCTATCCCTCACTAAAGCACATGCATCGACCCTATCACTTGGCCAAACCAACCAAAAATTCATTGGGATCAAAATCCTATCATTAATATATTGTTAAATAGTGGAATCCTACAAAATATCCTACGGTTCTGTTCAAAGTAAACAACAATGAAAATTTTAAGTAACCTTACACAAGGGTTTTAAATGAAGTACAACACTACAGGTTCAATTTTAATTCATTACATTGATTTAATTTTAATATTTAAAATTTTTATAGATTTAGAACAAAACAACAAGTACCATTTACAAATCAAAAGCACGTGAAACATTTCCAACTCAATATATAAGGTAAAATACCCAACTCTTATAAAAATAAAATTTATAAAATAATAATCTATTTAAATACTATTATAAATAAGGATATTTATCATGTAAATTCATTTTAATAGATAAAGAGACCTATCAGGGTCCCATTAAGCCAACCTAGGTTCTTTAGAAAGCAACCCAATAGCAATTCCTTCATTAAAAACTACAAACACCCAAATGGTTCATCTCATAACAAACATTACCCAATTGATCAACTTGGGTCCAATTGTGCTTTAAATAACTTGACCAATTAATTTCATATTAAAATTTACAATATTTCACATTTATAACCATTTTAAAATAAAACATCATCATATACAAGGATAGATTATGTGGGTCGCTATTCCCCATCCAATTCAGTGCCCATACACTATAAACTACAATATAGCTCCAATATAAAAACTATTGATCCCATTTTTGAATATAAAATGATCATATATATAATATTATAGTTATATGTGGGGCCCTTCACCATTCCATAATGGTCTCAGACTCTTTGTTATAATTTTAATCCCATTAATCAATACAATTTCACTTTAACATTTTGTGATTTAACAACCATTATATTTGAATAACAGTTTCTAATCATTTATAAATTTCAATGATGTTGAGAGTATACAAGATTCCTTTTATCAATTATAAGGAGCCAATACACCTCAAAAATATAAATTGGTTAATATTTAGTAATATCTTTTAAATTTAGCTCATTCCACCACATACATATATCAAAAAAAATAAGTATGTAATTATAAGAAGTAAACCCAAAATGAATTCTATAACCACAAAATCCTAGAAAATAGTGTAAGAACATGCAGAGTAAAACATGAATCCAGAATATATATACCTAATAATGTTACAAATGCAACCATGATGAAAATCCTAAATAGAAACAGAACTAAGTAGGGAATCACAATCAAAGAACACAATCAAATCAGAAGAAAAATTATAAATGCAACTACATGGCTAGTCATATGCATGGAAAGTGAATTTTGAGGTCCCTAACAGGATGAAAGTAATTATTAATCCTTATCATACTAGGCCATAAGAAAAATACCATAGTTTCATAAATCAATATGTAGTGTAAATTACACCATCTACTCAAGGTGAAATCATATCAAATGTAATAATGAACCTCATGAACAACAATCCCATCCCAGGTCACTTAGGTTTTCCCCATGGGTGGGTTGATCAATCCCAAACATGTTTGTTGTCCAAGAACTAAAACATTTTGAGTATCATATCTACCAACACAAAAACAGTAAGACAAAGGAAAATAAACACTCTAATACCACATTGTAATGTGCTGGCCAAACTGACCACTACGACAGTAGCTGGACCAATGGTAATATGGGCTCAGACGCGTCACCCTGACACTAGAGGTAACCGACTAATGGCGAGGATCTATGGAGGTGATAGAGGGGTTACTATACCATAGTGTTCAAAGTAGCACAATGGTATAAATGATTAATAAATAACAGAAAAAATCCAAAGTAGTAAAAAATAAATGATAGAGAAGAGGAAGAATATTATGAACTGAATATAAAGGATGGAAAATGCCAATATACAACTGATTCATGCATGTTTTAGTAATGGTATAACACTAAAACAGTATTCATAAAACATAGTACATGGTAAAATATATAACAAGAGTATGTAAAATAAATTAAAAGGCAACAATGCCCTAAGGGACTTTTCCATGAGGATCCCAAGATCCAGCTCAATCCTATTGTCCTGACTCAGTGGTATAAGCTAAATAGTACAAGAAATCAACTATTTTTCAGTAAGAATAAGGTATACATGGGTACCCTAGTGTAATGGTATCCCAAGAAGGGTGTGATAGAATAACTATAGTAGGTTTCCACCCATAGTGTATAAGACTAAATACAATTCGTGAAATATAATCTCAATAAGTCTGCATGTATAAGCAGAAAGTTAATCAATTATTGCTAAATAATTAACCATAACCCACTCAGGTTCTTAAGGGTAACATGGCAGTAATCCCTACTTTAGATCATAACCAGAATAAGTTTCAGATCTGTTACCACACATATAAAGAAATAATATTAATATATATGATTTATTTCTATTTTTCATCCACCTATATAAACTAAATATGTGTCGAAAAGTAATGGATAAATACATAGAGTAATAGTTGCTAGCTAGACTAGGGTGTAACTCATACATTCATAACCAGTTTAAACTAGCTTATAAGCTCATGAAATAGTGTATATTCCCTACATCCCAATAGAGTGACAAATGTCATGATAAAACACCCAGGATCATGAGTGATCCACCATGTAAACACTCTAATCATGTAATGTGGAACTTCTTCTAAATGCATGTACAGTATCACTAGTGAGAGATGGCATTCTCAACACCAGATGTAAAGAAAAATGATGTTGCATGCTAAACTAAACCCTTACCATCATTCACATCATATCTATAAGTCATAATCATATTTATCATAAACTTTCATGACATAATACTCCTCAGGCCATACATTTATCAAGCCAATTAAAAGGAATCATCATATTTATAATACAATCCATGATGTAAAACCTCCCATTATTTGAATTTAAATATATCATAATAATTAATGGAAGATAAATTATAAAAAACAATACAATACATGATTATTTAACTATAGAGAGAGGCATGGTCATACCACTCTATTCAATTGCATTTCAAATGAACCATTTAGCACATCATGGTAATAAACCATCATGGACAATATATTAAACTTACAACATTCCATTGTGTACATTGGAACATTGAAAATAATTTTACAATTCAAAGTGGTATCTTAGATGGTAACAAGGTCAAGTAGTAAATTATATAATTAGGTAATTCCATGTACAAAGAAATAAAAGCACTAAGGAGGTGCTTGGATCAAAATAAACCTTTGTTAAATGAGGGAAAGTCATTTTAAAACTTCAATAAAGGCCATATACCAATTATTTCATCCAAACCAGGAAATAAAATCATAGGAGAGGGAACAAAGTTTTAAGCTATTAACATCATAAAATAGTACTCATAATTTTGTAGTTTTTGAAGATAGGGCACCTTAACCGAGGAGTTTTATTACAAAAACATGAAAAATTCTCTTGAAACAATTCATTGAGCCTATTTAAACATCCATTTCTTGGAATGTTTCAATTCATCAAAAAAAGATTTTTCATTTAACTACCAAAATGGATGTTAAACTCATAAATAATGAAATTAAGAAGGTTCCATTATAATTTATAGATTTACATACAATGTTAGAACCCATTAATAGTGTTTGTTGAAAGCTTAAAATGCATTTCGGATAAAAAAATTTATTATAAAGGAGTAGTTTGACATGGAACACCTATGGAGTGCCCATAAATGGCATTAGAAACCTCTAAATTCCTATGTGGGGTTCAATAGGTAATTAAAAAGTTGAATTACTCAATTTTATGTAATAAAATAAATTTAAAGGTGATTCTTGACAAAGGCATGCATGAGGCACAACGATACTATATGAAAAATGATAGAAACTTGAGGAAAATGTTTTAGAAAACCTAACTCATGATTTAGAAATATTACTCATCCAATATCAAGAACTGATCTGATCCAGTTTGGAATAAAAATATGAAATATACCTTCTCCTTGAAAATAGGGAAAATGATATCACATACAAATAGAACATTTGATAAAATATTTAACAAAGAAATATTTATATGTTCGTGAAAAATTTCATATGTGGATCCATAGATACAAAAGACACATGATTTGGATGAAAATACATCTGTTATATCAATTCCTAGGTTTGATAGGAGGATTTCTCAGAAAGGGGAGGATAGGAGCACATGGAACCATGGGAGGTGGCTAACACTAGAGGAGGAAGATGGAAAAAGGATGAAAGGATCTCTACCTCATTAAGTGAAAAATAGTAATTTTTTTCCAAAAAAATAAAGTTACATGGTTTGGGTGCATAGTTTTTCTAAAATGTAGTCTAATAATGAGGCCCCTCCTTCTTAAAAACCAACTCCCATAGTTTAATAACATGGTTACCCTAATCGTGCACCAACCGTGCAATGAATAATGCATAGGTACAGCCTAAAATGGCACTATAAATGTGAGATAGGACCACAGTTTGGGAAACCTATGTACAACCCATGTGGGGAACTCTTCTCATCTAAAATAGGTCACACAATATGTTGTTTAGGGATACATAGATTTAGACAAACCATGTGCCTCTGTTAGACCATTAAAACCATGACTTCTTATGCCCGGTGCTCCCAAAACTCCACAAGGAACCCAAGGGACCCATCATGCCTTTAACCATGTCTAAAATAAACACATTGAAGTGTTCAAACTCCTAAAATTATGTTATGAATATTGGTTTTAAAAATCCCATCCAATAAATTATGATCGTTCACATTCCTTTGGATTTTCTCCCAACTGAAAACACAAGTCATTACAGAACCACTGGTGGGAAATTTATATGTATATTTTTCATTTGATTTTCCAATATATAGACCAGTTTAATGATCATTATAACTTAATAATATTATTAATGTATATAAAGAGTCATTTAATTTGAATTATTAATGAAAATCGTGATGAAATATGATCATGTTGAGGTGGAATACATTTGGTACATCAATATTTATACTATAATAATGAATAATGTGAGAAACTATTTTCACCATTTTTTTAATGAATGTTATTATATAAGAAAATTTAATTGAAATGGAATATAATATTTAGATATATAGGCATTTTATTCTATCATTAAGATTATTTTTCGAAATTAAAATATAGAGACAAGGAACACATAGTTGATGAAACCATTATGAAACCCGCTTGATTACATATATCAAGGAAAAGGGATATAATTACATAGTGTGTGTTCATGTGTTGATATGTATGTTATGACATTTAAATATTTTATGTTTTCCTTGTCATGATTCAATATTCTAACTTTTGATTTAGGTGTAACAACAAAAATCCACTAATAAAGGTTCATATAGGGTCACACACTATGTGTATTCAGAACCACATTTTACTTTTTTTGGGAATTTAACATTGAAAAAATATATTAATATTATATATGATTTTATGAATATTCTTGTTGAGTTGTTCACACATATTCAATCAACATTTATTCAGTATAATATTATGGTATTTGAATATTAAATTAGTGTTTATTTTCAAGGTAATTAATTATTTAAAAAGGAAAATATAATATCAATTTATTTGTTTTTTTATCAAGGTAAAAAATATTTATTTAATTTGTTATGTTAATATCTAATAAATATTTAGTTTCTTTTTCTGTGAATATAATAGTTATTTTTTAAATAGAGAATAATTTAGTGATAGTTATTTATTAAAAAAAATCATTATTCTAGATCCATTTAATAATATGGTGGATTGGAAGATCTATTTTAATGGTCCAGAAATGATTATGATATTAAGTATTATTTAAATAAATATTTATTTAAATATTTTTGGTATTAATATTTACTTTATCCATGTTTCTAGAACATTTTATCTAAATAATAATATTATTTTTATCATTTAAACATGGTAATCTTTAGTAATTTATAAAAAAACAATGGAATGAATGAAATTATTATTTATCTGAACCCTACATGTATTTAGACTAAGTAATGACCTTATATAACCTAGATATTTTATTAAATTAATTATTGTAAGGAAAAGAACTCTAGATATAGTTCTCTCAATAGATTTATAATTTTTCTCTTACATTTATCTCAATAATGGAGGATTATCCTCCTCCACCAACCTTTTGAGTTTAGAGAGAACTAGAGTAATTCAATATCACCTCAAAATATTTCATTGAGACAGATGATAAATGATATAAGTGTTAGAGACTTATATGATATCCCCCAAGGATTTATATAATGAAATGTATATATTTTTAGAGAACGTATGGATCATTTTATAATGGGTTATACTCTTGAATTATCTCATCAAATGATGATATAGTAAGAAGTTGTCAAATGATTCATCACTGAATAATAGAATTTAATTTTTGGTATTTTTTTATGAAAATAAATTAATTTTAAATGATATGGGAAGGTATTGTATTATCTGTACCAACATAATAGTCAATTTATATTTGATTTAATTCCATATTTCATGATGTTTTTTCATGTATATCTCAAATTCTTCTTTGATTCTAAAAAAAATGTTGTTTATGATAAAATAAGAGATTATGCTACCCCATAACAATCAGGTTTCATAATAGAGGTGACCTATTAATTAATAATTATTTATTAATAATTTATCTATAATATTTATTTTTGTTAGCTTGTCAATTCTAGATTATTTTTTCTCTAAATCTGAATTTCGAAATATTATGTTCACCTTCTTCGTTCAATTTCATATAACTATGAATGGGTTATAAAAAATACCCAAATAAAACTTGAAATTATTTTCTAATGTGACAATATTATTTTCTAAAAGAAATTAGGTTATGCAGTGTGTAGCTCAAGGGTACAAAATTTGTACCCATGTAGCGTACACAAGGAAAGAGTGTAATAAATATTTGGTATAATGTAGTAAAATATTGTTGTGTACATCAATGCACAATGCATATTGATTGGGATATATTAGCATATGACATTCTAGATCACATGGTGCGTAGTGAGTGTACAAACTGGGTAGTATCTATGCTTTAGCAGTGTAAATCATGGAATCCTCATGGTTCAACATTATAGATGATGAAAATAGCTTGAGTGATGATGACTGTTTCAAAACGACAAAGCAAAGTCATATTCAGATCCGGGGACCCATTCCGGGGGGCTCAGAGTGGGTGCGTTAAATATATTCCAAAGTGCGCGAAAAACTTATGCCCCACACGGAATGTTCCGGGATTCATGATAGTTCTGCGGTGGGGGCGTGTAATATTTCTCTCCCCAACCCCACGCGGTGGAAATTTCATGCCACTGCCTACGGTGCGCAATTATTTCACGCCGAACTATTTTCCGCACCCCAGAATTCTTATTTATAGAAGGCGGGCCCCTTTGACTTCTGGGATGAAAAAAATGAACCGGCTCTATACCGCATGATTCGCCTTCTGTGGGCGCAAAGATGGGTTTCAGGTACGTTTTTTTTGTGCCAAGTCGCCTTGGGCTCTTCCTTCATGCAAGATCCCCTAAGTTTAAGACTGAAATCCAATCCCTTCGGGGTCCTCCCCTTGAGCGCAATCCAATCCACTTTCACTCAGGCTGGATAATTGCACATAAACCCCTTCAATTGTGTGCACCCCATGAATTGCGCGCAATTCCCTTGAATTTCACATACCTTAGGCATTGGGTGCAATACCCTTCAATTGCGTGCACCCCAGTCATTACGTGCTACCTCTCCCAATTGTGCAAAATTATTATTCCTTTTTCACAATCCTTTCTAGTTGCACGCAAAACCTCGACTCCATTTTCATGCTAATCCACATTTATTTCACGCCAGCCCAGTGTTTCTCACGCAAAGCTGCATATTTCGCACACTCACCTCAAAGGTTGCGCACAATTCTACATGATCACATTTCCCGTACTCCTTGGGAATACCTCTTTGCATTTTTCCTATGTTCTTCTCATGAATTCCATTCGCTGGTGTCTCTCGTGCCTCGAGCATCCACATCTTACACCACTTTCCCCGTACAACCTTCTAGGCTCGTACTAAGTAACTTCAAAAGTACATTGGTTGGTTCTTCTTGTTGCATTGCTTTGCCTTATACTTCTCCGCAAAGGAACGCTAATGGATATTGCTTATTCTCATAGCCATGATAACGTGGACCCCTCGATGGTTTTCTCCATGACACACCCTAGCCATGGTGTTGCCGATTCCTTCCCTTTCACAAGGAGCAGAGGGTACATGTTATGTAAGCCCTAGGGGTCCAGAATTCACCCACCTTCTCCGGGCTGCAGGATGTTAAACTGCCAAGCACCATCGTCCTCATCACATGATGTTAAACTGTGACCTCACCTCGTGCTTCGCACGTAGGATCCCCCACCTCGAATATTATCCACGCCAACTCGTCTCCATGGGAATGGGATCACCCCTCACATGGGATGATATCCTCCTTATTGGAGTGGAATTTGTCCGCGGGGAAAGGGCAACCACCTTGGTGTAAGCCCCTATCTATCCTATGAGGAGGAATCATCTCTGCTCCTCCTTCCATTTTCAGTCCCCAGGGCCAGCGAAGGGCATTGTGGGAAAGTTTTCTTCTCCTTTATTCGTTACCGAGTCCCTCTCCCACTGAGCTTTGCTTCCCTTGGGACTTGATCCTAGAGTATGCCCCAACCTCTCGGGCTTCTAACCATGCATAAGCCCATGTTTCCTCTTTGGGCCGCACCATGTGTAAGCCCCACTCTATCTCCCATGGACGCACCTTTCGTGACGTGATAATTATGTCTATACTATCTCTTGGTTCTCACACTGAGAATGACTCACATGAGCTTAGATCAAGCACCTACCAAGACCCAACACCTTGGGTCGCCTCTGAGTGTATGCCCCATAACATCTAGAACTACGGGGACTTTGATCCATGTCAAGGCATGGTATGTAAGAAGCCTCCATAAGGTTCAATCCTGCCACTCGGTCGTTCTGACCACAATCACGTTAGTTCACCGACACCTTGGGCCACCTCAGAGTGTAACCCCCTTACCATCCCAAACTACGGGGACTTTGATCCATGTTAAGGCATGGTACGTAGGAACCCTCTATGAGGTTCATCCCCACCACCCAATCATTCCGACCACTATCATGTTAGTTTACCGACACCTTGGTCCGCCTCAGAGCTTAAGACCCATACCATCCCAAACTACCAGGACTTTGATCCATGTTAAGGCATGGTACGTTGGATGCCTCCACAAGGTTCAAGCCCGCCACCCGGTCATTCTGAACAATATCATGTCAGTTCAATGACACCTTGGGCCGCCTCATAATGGAATCCCCATACCATCTTGAAATACGAGGAATTTAATCAATGTCATGGAATGGTACGTAGGAAGTCTCCTCGAGGTTCAATCCCACCATCCATCAAGAACACAGGTCCACCTTCATGTCAATTTACCGACCCCATGGGCCGCCTAAGATCATAAGCCCCAGATACCACCTGAACTACTTGGACGTTGATTCCCTTCCACAGGGATACATAGGAAGCCTCCATGAAGTTCGAGCCCATCACTCCCGTCTCATCCTGATATCTCCCTCAATCATATGCATCTTGGGAAGCTCATTCCCAAACCTAGAGGTTTAATTTCTTTTGGGTCCCATCCACGCATCAATTCTCATGGGTTGCCTCCCCAGGTGTCACATAGTCTCATCGAACTACACGTAATTTGATTCACTAGCATGGGAATATGTAGGAAGTTTCTTCGAGGCTCAAGACAAAAACCATTGTCACCCCATGATGGTTCCATCCCATTCAACGTCCAATTCATAAAACCATACATAACCCATCCTGATCCTCACCCGGGCTGCCACATCCCGGTGAAATCATGAAACCACATTCCCTATTCCATTTAACAACATTCATGAATCCATCCACATGTTGGCCATAATATCGGAATTCCCTCTAGGGGGATCCTCCATTTGATAAACTCTAATCAGTGTTCCGATCAGTCTGATCAGTCTCCACTGGATGTTAAACTTGTGGCATACCCTGTGTTAATCATGGAAAGCTGAGGAAAACCTCAGATATATGCCCATGGAATATGATTTCCCACGTCCGATGTGGGATGCCTCGAGATTATGTGCCCTCGAGAATCCCTATAATAAGGGACATAAGATAGACACACCAATCCCCCAGCGTCTAGACACACCAGTGATGCACAACGTTACTAATCCCCTAACCGAAGGTTGCTGCCCTGACTGGACCCCCTGGAATGTCCTAATGGAAGCAGTCTAATTAACTGGTGTCCCTGAAGATATGGTGTAGATAATAGTTTTAAAAACACATCTTAAATCTATGAGGGAGACCCAGACTAGGTGATGAGCTCTGAGGAGGAATCCATAGAAGGAAGAAACGACATCCCATCATCCTGTTTCGATCAAGGAGTAGATGTCCCTGAATAAGGAGCGGATTCCAACCACCTTTAGAAATCAGGAATGTGGGGTAACAGATATGCGTCCTCTATGTGACGGATGCGCGTGCCCTGAAAAAACGTCAAAAACAGAAATGGTGAACCCGACGTGAAGGTATTATTCTCAATATGGAGACTATTAGCGTTTGAGGCAGTAATGGATTACCAAGACACCAGGCCCCGTCATCCGACACTAGGTCCCATCAGGGAAATAGTAGGCCTGATGTGAAACTCGCCAGAGGTAGGGGCAGTCATGACGTTGAGAATTCCTTTCTGCGATGTTGTCAGCGTGGATCACTCTTATCGACAACAGAATATGGAACAATGCTTGGGAAATGGTTGTCGATTTCATTTCCTATCAGTATTAATAAGTTCATCTTCCTACTTTCAGGAACCAAGTTGTTTCATCCAGAACTAGATCAAAACATTCCCACCGGTGCAGGGGGCAGGGGAAATATCGACATGGCCACCCCGTGTGGTTCCACCTCTTCTATGACGGCTTCGACCGCCGCAACTGTTGGGTGCCCACGCCACCCCTTCCCCATCAGAAATTATCCAGCGAAGGGTAATTAATTTCTATTAATGCAGGTATGAGGAGGAGGGGATCATCCCCACCAGGGATATGTCCCACCTAGATCTCGAGGTGGCCACGCCTCATCATCAACGACACCCCCGAGGGCTGCGCAGGGATCTGCTGCTCCCCACCCCAACATTCAATTATTTCGAGAGATTGTCCCCAAAGGGCCTTAACAACTCCCTGCGCTATTCCAATGAGGTAGGGGATGTCTGGGTCGGCCCGATCGGAGTCCCGCTCCAAGGGCTCCCAGCAAGGGCTCCCACCAGGCTGCGTCAGCGCCACCACCCGGTTCCCCGTGCCGAGGCATAGGTAAGCCACACTCCTTCACCACCGGCTCTACTTCATCTGACCCGATGCCAACGTTGGGCACAAATGGAAGAGGACGCCCGCCATGGGGTGTCATCATCAGCGACTACTGTGGCTCGAGACACCTCTAACTCGTATCCCCAAATCCCTACATATGTTGAGTAGGGGAAGTTTTTTTCCCATCCTGGATCAAGGCCCCAACCACCCTATGGGTTTGCTGGGTCGACTCGCCCGGCCGCCGACACAGGCGATGGCCACTGCGGACCAATCCACATCAATGCCTCCCAGTGTGGAGGCCCACTCCGTACCTCCACTACGGAAGGTGTGGGCCCTCCATGCTTCTATCCTCGACTTGGAGGTCTACCCTGTGCCACCTTCAACCCAACAGGGTTCTCTCCTGCACTCTCTACACTAGGTACGGGGTCACTCTCTCTGTCGCAGACCACATGTATGGAGATATTGCACGTTCAGTCACTCGCCAACATGGATGTCCTCTCCATGTCCCCATGCTAGTCGTTGAAGGTCCTCCTCGCCCCAACGATCAGAGAGGTGGATTACAACCTCACTTCACCAACACCCAGCACGTAGGTCCTCCTCATGTCCCATTCGACATTTGTCCTGGCGCTCCTCGCACCGTGGCCCACCCTGGCGGGAGATCTCTCCACCCCGCACCAGTATGTCCGAAGGGCCTCCTCTTGCCGAAAGTGGGCCTTGCCCCAAAGAGTCACCTAGGGGCAGGAGAGCAGGTGGTTGCCACCGCAGGAGGAATTATAGGGAAAGATGGACAAAAATCAAACCAGTTTTCTTCTTAGACACCAAAGCGGGGTACGAATCAGCACTAAAACCCTCCCCTCAGTCCTCCAAGTCAAGGGTTTGGGAAGGAACGAGGAACATCATCCTTATACTCCTAGAATGTGAGGTCCATAGGATCCCTGTATCCCTCTGAAGGTATATGCAAGAGGATGAGAACATGGAATGTCCCCAAGGACTGACCATGTAGTCACCACCATCATCTCCTAAAGTGCTCCCTGTCTTGGCTAGAGACTATAGAGAGCAATATTGGGGGTCAATGGAGGAAGAGTCGTGGCATGTCCCACCCTCGGCAGACGCTAATGTTGTGTCAGGAGCTTTGGTCATCGGTCCATCCTATTGTGATATAGCAGCCAGGTCGCTATAATCCTCAGAAGACAGCCCAAGGATCAGTGGCCAGTTAGCCCGCTCGCCGTATTCTCCGTCGTCCAGCTCATCGTCCCAGCGGTTTTCCTTAGTGCTAATACCGGTTCCTCAGCCACCCCCAATTGATGAGGGGGGAAATCAGAGACCAGACCCTGAATCTGAGCTGAGGAGCTTCTAGACTATCTTTGCAGTGGGCCACTTCCCTGAGAAGTTTTGGAAGGTCTCAGGACCAAATTTTTGTGCGCCGGAATCTCTCACCCCAAAGGAGATTGAATGTTTCTTCCAGACCTTCCAGGTGACTCACTTCCGTCATTTACCCCAGCGAGTGTATTATCCCAGGATCCAAGTACACCTTGAAGACATCAGTGAACAATTTCTTCTGGTTCATTTGGTTGTGCTCTCCATGGTACAACATCCTGAGTCACCTGGTCACCACAGGGCCCTCCAACAGCAATGCGTTTCGATTTTCCAAGTACTCTACAAAGTTATTATGGGGGATACCCCCACATGAAAGTCCATGGAAGGGGGAATTAGGCTACACTCCTCTTTAGTGCTATTATCTAGAAGCCCATCTCGCTAAGCATCATTGATGACATGCCCCTGAGAAGAGTTGTCGTCAACATGACCATTCTGTCAGGAGGGGAAAACAAGATGTAACTTCTCGATGGGAAGGTCCTGACTGAGGACTTTCCACCACTACTGGACTAATCGGGGATGATTACTCGTTAGCAGTAGAAACCTCCTAGGTCTCCCTCTACCCATCGAGGCATTAGTACTCATCTGGAATTCCAGTAAGGGAAAAGAGTACGTCAGAGCTTTCAAGAACTCCGACCCATTGGCTTCAGTGAAAAAGACGGAGGAGGTTTCTGAGAAGGCCAAAATTGCACCTCAAGCTTGCTGAGCAGAAGAAGTTGGTCAATGATCTTCTGGCTGAATAGGTTGTAGAGCGACGACCTGATTATGATGATCCTAGGCCCATGCAGCAGGGGTAGGGACAACTACTGCTTGGTGAGATGCCCCCAGGAAACCATGATCATGCAACACTTGCTGATAGGGTGGAAGCCGGGGCTCACGGTAAGAGGGCACGGTATGTCTCTCTACACCCTCCTGAACGGTACAACAATCCATGGAACCCTTCTCGGGAACCTCTGGTCGCCCCAAATGTCGCTCCACCAGCTGCTCCACGAGCTGCTGAGCCTGTCTACCGCATTTAAGAACCCAACAACACGCTCATGGTTAGGGACCCCCGTCAAGATAGGGACCCAAGTCTAGATGATCCAATGGCAGAACTCATCGCCCTCATAGAGGATTTGGAGATGCGATAGGTGGTCATCCAGTTGGATGGAAAGCCATACCCGGTATGGGTGGATGATATGCCAGCACCCCCAGGATTTGGAAACCCCACCTTCTCCCCCTTTAATGGGACTGGGGACCCTTCGCAGCATCTGGCCCACTTCAACTCAATGTTTGGTTCTATTTTAGGGACTCCAGCATAGGAGGAGACCTCCAAACTCCGCTGTTTTGTTCAGACACTAGAGGGGCCATCATTCCTCTGGTATAGCCAGCTCCCCGTTAGATTTGTGACCAGATGGGAGGACCTCCACAAGAAATTCCTCTACAAGTTCATCTCTACCACCTAGAAAACAGGCATAGTAGACAACTTCAAGTGCAAAAAAAAGGTCTAATGAGAGAGTCACAGACATTGTCGCCTGGTGGAAGGGGCTCACATACTCCCTTAACATGCCACTAGCTTAAGAGAAATTACTAACGATGTGCGTAGGGAACATCAAGACAGAGTTGGTTCCCTCCCTGATCACTCAGATCTATCCCAGAGGGTTTCACAACATCTTAGATAAGGACCAAAACCTAAATGAAGACCTGCAACAGGCCAGCCAGACACGTTTGTTTCCCCCTTTAATCTCGGTGAGGAGGGCTGTCAGAGAGGAGCCCACCATGGTGGCCCAGATAGAGGCCCCTAGATAGTTGGAGTTACTGCCAGTGGAGCCATCTCCGCATCCCTGTAGAGGTCCTCCACCATGGGCATAGATTCCAGCCTAGCAGCGACCACCTCAAAATCGACAAGTGCCTCCGCACAACATGCTACCACCACATAGGTGAGATAATCAAGTTCCACCTACTCGCTAGGCTCCTCCAACCCCTCGTTAGGGCCAGGATCCTGGAGCACCCTTTTCGGATAGAATAAATCAAACCTATACGTTCAATGAGGCCTAGGTCCCTGGTTACTTCTATAATGCCTTAGAGTAGGGAATTGTACGACATCCTGAGTTCAGGTAGCCAGAAGAGGCGAATCACACTAATCGCGCTAACTACTTCCCTTATCACCGGATCTTGGGAACACCCTCAAACAATGTTATGTGTTCAAGGACTGGCTCCAAGATCAGATTGAAAACAACATAGTCAGAATATGCCCAGCCCCATCACAAGTGGCCGTTGTTTTTGTGAGGTTAGATAGTAGTAGCGACAGCGAAGGCGAGTGGCAGCAGGTTTCTGACCTCGGGTCGCAGAAGTATAATGACTGGATGGCCCAAAAGGTATTCTCCCACAATCATGGAATTATCCATGAATGCCTAAATTGGTCAGAGCCTTCATAAGCTATAACCACCACTTCTGTATCATCATCCTAGTCGGCCTCTTCCAAAAAGAGCAAGCATCGGCGGCGTAAGAAAAAGCAACGCGCCCCACCAATGCCATCTTCATCCCATACTCTCAGAAAATTTATGCTTTCTAAGATGGGGATGCCTCCCAAAATCCGCCCAGTGATAGATGACATTTCAAGTGACATTCATGGGTACGATTCGGTTAACACTGTCATGTTGGTAAACCCCTATATGACTCCCGATGAGGGGGAGTGTCAGGAGAACCCCCCCCCCCCCCCAATGTCCCCAGCCGATGCAAACATCGGTGGAGTCGCGACCATATGGATCATCAGGGCATGTCAGTTGGCAACTCTAGCTAGTCCGTGCAAGCCGTTGAGACCAGATAGCAAGCCCAACGTAGAACACAACATTTGCAGTCTCTTCATCTAGTGTCAACAAACTCACCTCCACCACCATTTGTGCTACTGGATCTGGAAGAACCACTTCGGTCATGCTACGACCAGCTTCTCCCCACTGCAGGCCGATCTCAATCGTACGGTCCTCATCCGGCATCTAATCTCTGGGAATCGACTTGTGGGTAGTGGGATTTACCCAATTCCAATCAACTGTTGATCCGGCTGGCAGGGCCCGTTATGCCTCACACACAGTGCGGCTTCCTACATGAATAAGTTTGTTCCTGGAACAGAAGTATGAAATTATCAAGCACCTCGCCAGCATACCAGTGAGGGTTTCCATCATTGAAGCTCTTCTCATGTCAGAAGATGTGCACGAAGCACTCGCCAAGGCTTTAAGGAGCCCCCTCCATTTTGAGACGGAGGTAGCAACTTCAGAGTCTTTCCACACCAAACTATTCGAGAATGCAGAATTCCAGACCATTATTTCATTCTCTACAGAGGATGATGGCTCACCCATACAAGGGAACATCTTCCCGTTGTACATCACCGTCCAATTTAACGGCATTGAAGTTCGTCGATGTCGCGTTGACATCGGCTCCGAGATTAACCTTATCCTGACACAGACACTGCAAAAGATAGGTTTATCTAATGATGACCTGACTCCCACTGATTTAAGAATCTAGGGGAATGAGAGGACAGAGCAGACCCTAGTTGGCAAGATTCATTTGAAGACCCAGTTTGGCGGCCTAGTTTCCAGCATTGAGTTCATGGTGGTATCCTAGGACACCGCGTATAATGCATTGATGGGCAGGTCATGGATCCAGCTACACGTGGTGGTCCCTCATCGTATCACCAATGCTTAAATTACTCCATTAATGGTCGATTGGGCATAATCAAAGGTGATGCATCTCTTGTTTCCTCTTGTGAATCCCACTACTTGGATGGTGACTATTACAAGAGTAAGGATAAACAAGTCCAGGCAAGTGAAGTTGATCCCGTCACCACTACGACCAACCCTTGGGAAGTCCTGAATGACGCCTACGTCTTCCTGATCCATCGATTGGAGGCCACAACCCCCGATATGGGGCAATGTTTTGTCATTTCCAGGACAAGGGGGAACCATGCTCCCAAATCCAGGCGGCGTTGGAAGATCACTTCATATTCTTATACGAACCAGGCTTCAGTGATCCCAAAGACTCCCACCCCCATCATGTTTCGGGACGTCCGACTAATGGCAATGACAGTACGTCATTCTTGTCTATTTCGCTGGGCTGCAATAAGCTGGCTCTGGCCGACACACAAGTATTGATTTGATATTATCATGTGTGGCCCCTTGGGCCAGAGACCAGATGGGATTAGGTCTATAGACTTCATTGTTATGGTCTCGGTAGCACCGAAGTTCCCCGATGTGATAACCACTGCCGCTCAAGCTGGAACTAGCCTCCCATTAGGGTCTAGTAAACTAGAAGAAATATCACCCGCATAAGATCCCTTTATAAGTGAAGAAAAGGATATAGAGGTTGCTCCCCATTCTATTGAAGAAGGCATCTCCGCCATGGCCGATGATTTGGTACAGATGAACCTTGGAAGTGAGGAAGACTCGAGACCCACATTGATCAGTGCCACCAAGCCCCTCGAAGAGCAGCAAAGGTATGTAGACTTCCTTAAACAGCACCGTGATGTGTTTTCTTGGAGTTAAAACGAGATTCCAGGGTAAGATCCTCATGTACCCGTCCACCATCTTGGTCTTCTAGAAAATCATCGCGGGTTCAAACAACCTCCCAGAAATATGAACCCTTCTCAAGGTGCCATGGTTGAGTCCGAAGCTGACAAACTCATCAGGTCCAACTTCATTAAGGAGTTCCAGTACCCTAAATGGTTGGCCAAAATTTTACTAGTCAGGAAGAAGAACAGACAGGTCAGAGTCTGTGTCGACTTCCACAATCTCAGCCGCCATTGCCTAAGGATGATTTTCCCCTTTCTGTGATAGAGCTCTCGATTGACGCTATGTCTGGATTCCAAGCCCTCTCTTTCATGGATGGTTACTCCGGGTATAATCAGATCTGGATGTCCCCTAAGGATGAAGAGTCCACCACTTTTAGGGTGCCCAAAGGTACTTTCTGTTACCAGGTTATTCCATTCAGCCTAAAGAATGCATGTGACACAAATCAGTGGGCCATGCACCACATATTCAAGCCAATCCTCAGGAAATTGGTCAAATTCTATGTGGATGATCGGGTGGTCAAATCACTCCACCGCCAGGACCATCTCAAGGATATTGTGAAAGTGTTCGAAATCCTCCATTCCTGCCACCTGAAGATGAACCCATTGATGTGTTATTTTGGGGTCACCTTGGGCAAGTTACGTGGATTTGTTGTCATGTACTAAGGCACAAAGATCGACTCAGAGAAGATCAAGGACATCATCCAGATGCCTCCCTCGAGTAATATTCGGGAGCTTCAAGGTTTCCAAGGTCACTTGGCTTGGATACGCCGATTCATTGCGAATTTTACTGGCAAGTGTAAACCCTCCTCTCGGCCAATGAAGAAGGGCACCACTTATGAGTGGGACAAGGAGTTCCAGACTGACTTTGAGTAAATCAAGCAGTATCTGCTCCAGCCTACGGTCTTGATGCCACCCGTCTCTGGGAAGCCGCTGGTCTTCTATTTCACCATCCTAGAATGGTCCCTTGGCACCCTCCTCTCCCATATTAACAATGAGGGGAAAGAGAACATCCAATACTACTTCAGCCGTATGCTCCTCGATACGGAGACCAGATACTCTCCCATAAAGAAGGGTTTCCTTGCGCACGGGTTTTCCATACAGAAATCGCGGCATTACCTGCAGCACCACAAGGCACAGCTGGTGTCTCATGTAGACCCATTGAAGTACATCCTAATCTACCCCATGTTGACTGGACGACTAGCACGGTGAGCGGTAATCCTCTAGAAGTTTGACATCAGGTTCGTGCCTCAGAAGTCTATCAAGGGACAAGCATTGGCCAATTTCCTTGCTGCCCATCCCACTCCTGCTAACCGGTCCTTGGACCTAGATTTTTTTGATGAGGAAATCCTCTGGATAGATCCTGCCATCCCATGTTAGGAAATTCACATTGATGGCGCCTCCCAGAGCCCCACCAGTAGGAGGATAAATGATCCTTGACTCAACAGAGTAGGTCTGGGTATCTTCTTTATTACCCCAGCGCAAGACGTTATACCATACTCATTCCTATTGTCAGAAGGACGCACTAACAACGAGGTAGAGTATCAAGCCCACATTACTAACCTCGAGCTGGCCCTCGAAATCATTATGCCCTGTTTTCATGTAATAGGGGACTCCTATCTAGTTATTTACCAGGTTAACATTGACTATATTTTCAAGAAGCCATAGATCGCACCATGGTTGTAGCGCACCCTCCGGCTAATTGCCCAGTTCCCTTCTCAAATAGAGGTTACCCATGTCCCTTGGTCAAAGAATGGTTGAGCGGATGCCTTGGCCAGCTTAGATGCATCACTATCAGAGCCTAAATAGGATGATTTTATTATCCACGTGGCCCATCGAAGAGTCATAGCTCCTGTTATCCCGGATGGCGATGACGTCCCACAGGTAAGACATATTACCGTCATCTCCTATTCGTCAGGACCCCCGGGTCATTTGGATGTAGTGATCGAAATGATTGTCGACTAAAGGACACCCTTGGTTAAATACCTCCATCACAGTAATCTCATGTCAGGTCGGGATGAGCGCGAGTGATTCCAACGTCGCACGCTACAATTTACCCTCTAGAGTGGTCCCAGTCATGATCCAATCCTCTATAAGTGTGGGTTTGATGGTGTTATCCTCCATTGCATTCAAGGGGTTGAGATTCCATAGGTCATGGAAGAGGTTCAGGCCGGTTCCTGTGGTGCCCATCAGGCTGGGCCAAAACTGTCTCACCAGATCTGGAGATTATGGTATTTTTGTCCCTCCATGATCCATGACTGCATCGAGTTCACCAAGAGGTTCCATGCATGCCAAGTTCATGCTAACTTTGTGCATCGGCCACTAGATCCTCTCCACTATACCATGTACTCTGAGTCATTTGAAGTCTAGGGATTAGATGTCGTAGGACCATACCCACCAGCAACGGCTCGCCAATGCCAGTTTATTCTGACCGCTACAGATTTCATTTCCAAGTGGGAAGTGGAAACTCCACTGAAGGAAGACAAGGACCATTATATTGTTGACTTCATGAGTTCCAATATCATCCACCAGTTTAGTGTTCCTCACAATATCCTCATCAATAACGGCACCAACTTCTGAGCAGCCGAGTTGAAAAATTTATACGCCAAGTACAACATCCGCTCTAACCAAACCTCCTGTTATCACGCGCAGGAAAATGGGTAGATTGAGGTGTTCAATAAAACCCTCTATAACATCCTGCAAGATATTTTTGGTTAGAACAAGAAGAGTTCCCTGGATAAGCTCCCCAACTCCCTATGGGCCTATCGGATGACGACTCGTAATTCCACCCAGGGGATCCCATATTTTCTGGTGTATGGAACTGAAGTCGTCCTTCCCATTGAGTTTCAGTTTCCCTCATTGCGCATGGAGTTCTATGAGCAGTAAGCGCTGGATAGAGTGACTTAAATTCCCCTAGTTTAATTGGAAGCACTTGAAGAGAATAGGCTTCATGCCCTACATAATCAAGAAAGGCATCAGAGTAGGATGGCTCGAGCCATCAACAAGAAGGTTCGCCTCCACTCTTTCGGGCAAGGAAACTTGGTACAGGCCATCAGGGTGCCAATGATCCCCGGCAGGAAACCACCAATGATGGAGCCCAAATGGGAAGGGACATTCATTGTTCATAAGGTTTATCCCAATGGAGAATACTCCCTGGTGACCATGGATGGTGAGCGTATAACTCCTCCCCCCAATTCCAAGTTCCTCAATAAATACTTTTCCTGACCTTGATGGTGCCGCACGACCTTAAATTGTCGGTCATGAATGATCCTAAACTACATGCCAGTCCAAGATGACTATAAATTGTATGGTCCTGCATTACCCAAAAGTGCACCCCAGTCCTTCATGACGTTAAGCTGCACCTTCAATAACTACGTGTTGCTTGATTCCAATCCTTATGGGATACGTAGGACCGCCTGAAAATTTAGATTTCGGGTCCATAACCATCTATTAGAGATCTCTCAGTCACTTGGGCCCCTTGTCTTGTTCCCTTTCATGAGAGGGATATATAGGTTCGGTGCAGGGTCATGCCCTCCTTCTCATTGGTTTTGTCGCAACCATGTCATGCCCCCACATTCTCCTAGGAGTTCGACATCTATTTGTTCTATACTCATCTGTGCAAATTGGTGGATCTCAAGTCGTTCCCCTTGACCCTTTGCAGTGGTCCACCGATGTCTTCAAGAGTACTTTGGTCTAGTACATGGAGTGTCATATTCAACTTGGGCAAGGTCCATTCACATGTCAGGCTTCATGTTCCCCTTTATTTGTTCCCCCATTATCATTCACACCCAAAGAAACCCCCAAAAAACAGCATGGATGCTAGGCCCAAGAGCTTTCCTACCGTTACGGGCCAACGTCCCTGAGGGTTTCAGACAAAAATTGATATAATTCCCACATTGAGAATACGGTCAGCGTTTGATGCTCATTTGTTTGTTCCTGTTTCAAGCTAACACGACATTGATGTTGTGTTGCGGACATGGTTAGTAGTAATCCTTCATCGCCACACCAACCCCTTCAGGCCTTGAATGTTGGTTACATGATTCACATTTTGTTCCACCCCATCATGTCCAGGTATAATTTTGACAATCCTATAACTATCCCTTAGTGCACCTCTGCACGTTATGGGGACAAAGCTGCAATACAGTGCCCTTCGAGGCTCCCATGGTCTGAGCATTAAAAAAATAAAATGAGATGTTCTCTAAGATCTATGTGTGACTTGATCCTCATCTTCATGGGATTTGTGGGATAACTCGGACATCATGTTTCCAGGTCCAGCTCAACTAGAAGCTAGCTTCTCCTTCCCCATATCCTATGACCCTTACTGGCCTCTTGGACTGACGCTCCTTTCCCGGAGTTGCGCACAGCGATGTTGTGGACCTCGTCCTTATTCACATTGGGTATAATTTATCACATCATGCACATTACTTCATATCCAAGCCATATGACATTAAACTGTGCTATCTTGTCCCATCACATGGCCCCAAACTGTGATAACATCATCCCGGCCACATGATGAAAAAACGGAACTACATTGTGATTACCTCATCATAGGGTACATCACGTTGGGTATTGGTCATCCACCACACCATTTTTCAATGCCTCTATATGGCTTGATTCTTGCGGAGATTCTGGGAATTTCTACCCTAGGCATGTCGCTATACAAAACAAAACCATTCACCTTAAAGGAAAAACAAGATACATCAAATACCACTTCTTTTGGTGCGAGGGCTAGACCCACACATCCCTTTCATCCATCGCACTAGTACCTTACCGTGCTAACCCTTAGAACTATGTATGGCTTGATTAACATCCATATGTGGTATGTAGGAATGCCCGTACACCCTATTCTCAGGCCCATCCAAGCTTTCGTGTTTGGTTCCATGACCTAAACACTTCCCCAAGGAAACCATGGGAATCTGGACTTATGTCCTCATTCCTATCTGGTTTAATAATCACCTTACCATGTGTCCCCTATACTCCTTACCGATCCCTGTTCTGAGTTCTAAGACCTTATACTAAGACCCTTTCCAGAACTATGTATGACTTGATTCCCATACTTAAGGGATACGTAAGAATGCCCAGACATTTTTTCTCACATCATGCCCCGGGAATCACAAATCCCATCCTTTCTCACCATCGGCCCCTTGGCCTGACTCCTCAGGGAGTTGTGTAACTGCATCATTTTCCCTAAACAAGTTTGGGATGCCCCATAATGACATTGGTAAGTGACAGTTTCCCCACCAGAGAGGCCCTATCTAAAAGTATGAATGATCCATGATCAGATTAATGCACCCGCCTATTGTGCTTCCACCATGGTGGCGTAATTTCAAGAGTGTTGGATTCTATTCGAACAAACCACCACTTCACCTTCCACACTTTGTGTGCCCTTTATTTGGACCCTCATCCTCTTTCATGTCTGAAGGGACCCTCTAATAGTATAAATTCTCAGCTTATGGTTAGCCTGCTATCCTCGAAAAACATTATAGAAGTCTGATTGATGATACTTTGAGTTAGGTCATGTGTTTCGAACATGGTCAGTGGTCGACCCCCATTTGTTGTCCTCATTTCATGCTAACACAATAAGGATGTTGTGTTTTCAACACGGTCAACATTTGTCCTTTATTGACACGCCCCTCCCACAGTGTTTCGAATTTTGGGTAACGTGATTCACATTTATCATTCCCCTATGTTCGGACTGACTCCAATGCCCCTGGCATTGCCCCACTTCTACACTAGGGCACATTGAGAAGACGATACGTCCATCGGTATGAGGTCATATTCCTTTGATCGGGCCTCCCTCTTCTCCTCGAAAATCCATATTCAAATCTCGAATTCTCGAAGCTTGGTTGATGCTCCCACGATTGAACGAAGTGATATTATGAGAATCCCATGTTTCTCACATTGGGTATGACCCATGTGAGCTTAGGAATGGATTTCTATTTATTTTGGGATTATGGTTGAGCACGTTAAACCAAGGGGACATGTAAATAAATTTGTCGTTACATACAGTTTAAAATAATAAGAAGTAATGAAAAATAAGTTTATGGGTTCGGCCAAAACAGGGACTTTAATGGTCAGCTTCTAGGATGGTTCATTCCAACGCCTCTACCTTTTGGCTGGTGGCCTCCAGGACAGCTTCTTGACCCCTGAAGACCCTCTCTTCATTAGCGGCCGTGAAGTGCAGTTCCTTGACACCAGCCCATGCCCGCGCCTTCTTAGTTTGATGTTAATTTATCTGGTTATTTGCTTCCACTAGTTGCTCTTGGGCATCTACCAGTTGGGACCTCAACTACTCCCCGAGATCATAACAGTTTGTGATGAATATCTCCTTTTATTTAGCATATTATTCGAGGCGTCAGACCTCCTACTCCACATTCAGAAGTGCTCAGGTACTCCTCGACTCCTCACGACAATGGGTGACGTCGGACCGCCGGCTACTCTCATGCATCTTCTCGGCCATGTAATGACGGACCGTCAAGTGAAGGCGTTGAGAATCTGCCCCTCCAGCACATAGGAAGTGCAGCCTGGTGTGGAGTTATCCCATTTGCTTCAGCCATTCTATCTGAGGCTGACTAAGAAAATGCCGAATGAACTTCCACCCTTGGAATCGCATCATCTAGATCTCTTCGGCCGCTTCCGAGTCCGAATCATCAATTTCCTCAGGATCAGTGAGCCGAAAGACCGGAAAAACTGCCAACATGCCAACAGTAGGGTTTTCCTCAGATATTCCTCCTAGGGGGTTAAGCTCCTCAGTGTATGAGTGACCTTCCTCTCTCGCCTCGACCCTGGTGGCACCTTCTACAACACTTGGCCATACCCTGATGGCGACATCACTGGTGTCTACCACTCCCTGCTCGCCAATTTCCAAGGCCAACTTGGTTCGGGTGGCATGCCCTGGATTGGGTGGTATGTTTTACATTGACCCAATCACAGATGGACCAGGCTCAGCAGCCTGATGAGCCTCCAATACCATGATCAATATATGGACAAGTATCACCCTCATCAATTGAGTCCTCCAATGGTAAGTACCGGTATCAATGCAAGGAACTTACAGGAACCCAACGCGCCAGTCTCCAGTGTTCTGGCAACTATAGGAGCTGTCATAATAGGGGATCCCTCAGCACTCATCAGTTCGATAATGGGCATTAGTGCCCCACCTTTTTCCATTGGAACTTACCCCCTCCTTCGACTGGAGACTCTTGATTAGCACCAATATGCTCCTGAGTAATATTAGGAGGGTGGATTAAGGATTGAATAGTAAAGTGAATAAAAGGAGGATGACAGATAAGGGTTGAGTCATACCTCGAGTAGCTCAGTCACATCTATATCAGATCCAACGGTCTCTCCACTCTCTCGGAGACTCCCTTGTTGGGACGCCCCTTGAGACCCTTCACCTTTGAGCACCTCTTCTCCTTCACCTTCTCCTTCACCTTCTCCTTCACCTTCTCCTTCTGCCTCCTCTTCTTCTGTCTCGCTGCCCTTCGACTCATCACTGTTGTCATCATCCCACGACGACATCTTTTCCGGATCATGCTCCTAGATGAGAATCACTTTCACCAAGAAAGATGGCTCCACACGCCTACCCCATTGGCATGCTTACAAGTCCATGGCTGTCAGATACGCATGACGACAATGAAAGTTTACTCTATCGACAACCCGAACAATCCCAAATTATGGCTACTGGATTTTGTCTCACACTATCTTCTGCCAGAGGGATATGGTACTCACCAAATGTCGTAGGGTTATCCAAGCCGTCCATAGTGTCGAGAATATTTTTTCATGAGATGGTTGATGATGATAGCTTATTATCTTCCCCAGAAGTTCTCAGGACGCTCTGTGGGACCCTCCTCTTCTTGTTTATGAGGGCGTGGCCACACCAAGTGATATACCTATTGTTGAGGTCCCAGGCTCTGCGAGCACTATTGTCTGACGTGCTTCTGGCCTTCCCCCTCTAACGGTAATCTCCCTGCTCTCTCGCCACCTGGGTTCCACACTGAAGACCTTGAGTTGCGGAACTCGCTTCCGAAAAATCCTTTCGGGGTATGCTATGGTCCAATGTTCGACATAATAGGTCTAGAGTCCATCGTCAACTCCTATGGGAGGAAATGAGATGACATTGCTGGATCCATAGGTGATGAACGTCAACCGCAAATGATGAAGAACACAGGGATGACTTTATTCCCAGACATCTGTGTATACTCTTTTCAGCATCCGCTGGAGGCACCCAAACTGCATGGCGAACCTGGAAGACACATAAGGCTCACAATAAATCTTCCCATCAATCTGGGCCATAAGCACCCCGCCTCTGATGCTCTGTAAGTACTCATTAAACTCTAGTAATCCTTTCCCATTTTCTATAATCTAGACAGTCGGGGTGGCGAATTGGCTGACGAAGATGTTGGCATGGATATAGATTCTGATCCTTACTCTCTCCTCATTGAGCTTGACGACATGACACCGACAGTGTTCCGCATGGAAGATTTCAGGCCAATACCTGGAGGAAAGATGGAATTTGGGAAGGTATATCCACTGAAATGAGCCGCAACCCAGCCATAAATGTTCTAGAAGGTGCCATAGATTCTTTTGGGTGACCCCCCCTCTCTAGATGCATCCCAAAATGGCATATAGACAAGCCAGCACGGGGACCCACAAATTGAATCTTTTGTTGAAATCAATGATTCCATCCATTACCAGGGTTGTAGGACAGACTCACATACTTGTGTCCCTCACCGGAAAGAGCCACCAGCTGAAGAATGTGACGAGAAATATGGTGTACCGAAAATTTGGGCCCTGACTCTCATTTATGTTGTTTCCCCATGACTGGTAGTGTCTCGCCTCCAGGATCCTCTATTATGATCCACTCTTGCTCCACTCTGCCATGGTTGGACACCGCCTCCTTCACCCTGGCATCTTGACTACCGGATCTCATTCCAGGAATAGGATAAACCCATTCTTTTAAGTGATGTCCTTCAGGAAATCCTTGACCCCCGACCTCTCTTTATCCTGCTCCAATAAATGCCATGTCAACATGGGGGTTCTTGACCCATCTCTACAAGTGCTCATTGGCGGAAGGAATTCATCATATTGGTCGCCCTCCAAAGGAATAACCCCGATGTAGTGAATGTCCTAGAGACTGATACTGACTACACCATGATGGAGATAGAAGGTGTTGGTATCAGGGGTCCACCAAGTGAACAGCTCTGGCCCAATCTCATGCTGGCTGTAGAAGTGAAATTATGATGTACACAATGCCTTGAATAAACCAATATGTCATAGCTCAGCCCCAAATTTCTCACATGTATGGAAAACCCAGTATGCTCAGGCCCATTCGCTGGTGAAGTTGCCTGCGGACCCCAGGTCCCGGTCCTGCAGCTAGCCTTTAGCCTCGTCTGTGACGCTCTGATGAAAGGTGCTTTCATAGAGGGTCAGGGAGCTCTCCACAATAGGGTCACTCCATGATATGGTCCTAGTCCTGGGATTCAGTACATAAACTTCCATATGTCTAGTTTCCCTGGGGGGATGACTATTTTTGGTGATGTTGTATCGGGGAAGCTCTTCCTCATAGGTCACCCATGACTGTGGTGTATCAACCTCAAAACCTTGCAAAGGGACCTCCTCCAAAATACTGAAGTCTCATAGAGGCAGATTTTTGGACAAGTCGTACTACTTTTGGGCATCGGTTAGCATATTAAAAAGGGTATGGTTATTGGAGATGATCTTTTTTGCACCATAAACCCGTGGGTTGGTGAACCTTTCAGCCCTTCGAGCAGCGACTTCTCCCTCAACAGCCTGGTTTGCGGCCATCTTCTTCTGACCAGTTTTTGAGTAGTTGGTACGAAATATGAGAGGGTGGCATGTAAAATCAGTAGCCATCGTGAAATATCAGGCCACGGTGTGAAAAACCCCAGGTTTGCGTGTAAAACGACACCTGATCTCGGTGGAATTACACGCAGCCGGAGCGGTTTTTCGTGCGTGGGCCGGAGAAATTTTCGTGTACAAGAGCATGGAGCTTTTCGTGCGATGAAATTCGGATGGACCATGAGACCCCTGTCAGATTTTAAAGGAAAAGCCTGGTTTTTGCGTGCACGCGTGAAAATAGGATTCCATGCCCCCTTGGGTTTTGAACACTGCCCTTGGTGTTTTGCACGCATGGACCCTATGGAGTTCTGCCTTTCATCGTTTCCCTTGGAATCTGACAATTGCGACCCATCGCCGATCCAATTCCAAGGGGGGGTATTTGTAGATGCCAAAAAATGCACGAGTGCTGAATAAGGTTTCAAAATGACAAAGAGAAGTAATAATCAGATATGGGGAGCCATTACATGGGGGCTAGAGGAGGCGCTCGAAAATAATTCCTAAGTGTGCGAAAATATTATGCCCTTTGCAGAATGTTCTGGGATTCATGAGAGTTCTGCGGTAGGGGTGTGTAATATTTCATGCCCCGCCCATCGCGGTGGACATTTCGTGCCACAACCTATGGTGCACAATTATTTCTCGCTGACCTATTTTTTTCACCCTCAAATGCATATAAATAGAAGGAGACCCCCTATGACTTCCGAGCTGAAGAATTTGAACTGGCTCCTGTGCGTGAAATTCTCCTTCCACACGTGCACAGATGGATTTCAGGTATGGTTATTTTCACGCCAAATCACCTCGGGGTCCGCCTTCTTACGAGATCCCCTTGGTTTAAGACTGAATTCTAATCCCTTCAGGGTCGGCCCCTTGCGCCCAATCCATTCTACTTGCGCACATTCCGGCCTATTGCGCGCAATCCCCTTCAATTGCGCGCATCCTAGGCATTACGCGCAATCCCCTTCAATTGCACACACCTCAGGAATTGCGCGCACCCCAGTCATTAAGCGTAACCTCTCCCAATTGCACGCAATTATTATTCCTTCTACTCAATCCATTATAGTTTCATGAAAAAACCTTGGCTACATTAGCAGGCTAATCCACATTAATTTCGTGCTAGCCCGGTGTTTTTCGTGCAAATCAGATTATTTTGTGTGCGCGCCTCAAAGGTTGCGTGCAATTCTATGAGATCCCATTTCCCATACACCTTTAGCATAACTATGTGCGTGTGTCCGATGCTCTTCTCATGGATTCCATTCACGAGTGTCTCTCATGCCTCTGGCATTCACATCGTACACCACTTTCCCATATGACCTTCCAGGCTCGTACGAAGTAACTTCAAAAGTCCCTTGGATAGTTCTTCCCGTTGTGTTGTTTTTCCTTATGCTTCTTCACATAGGCACTATAACGGCTATTGCTTCCTTGCATATCCATTCTAACGTGGGCCCCATGATTGTTTACTCCATGACACCACCTCTCCACGGAGTTGCTGATGCCTTCCCTTCCACAAGGAGTAGAGGGTACCGATTATGTAAGTCCTAGGGGTGCAGAACGCAACAACCATGTTCGGGCTACAAGACATTAAAATTCCAAGCACCATCATCCTCATCACTTGACATTAAACTGTGACCTCTCCCCATGCTTCGCACGCAGGGTCCCCCACCTTGGATATTCTCCATGCCCACTCATCTCCATAGGGATGGGATCACCCATCACATGGGATGATATACTCTTTATTAGTGCGGAGTTTGTCCACGGGGAAGGGTCATCCACCTTGGTGTAAGCCCTAGCTTTCCTTGTAAGAGGCAGCATCTCTGCTCCTCCTTTCATCTCTGTTCCCCAGGGCCAGTGAAGGGCATGGTGGGAAATGGTGATTCTCCTTTCTTCAGTACCGAGTCCCTCTCCTTCCACGCTTAGTCTCCCTCGGGCCTCCATGATGGAGTAAGTCCTGACTTCTCGGGCTACTAACAATGCATAATTCCATGTTTCCTCTTTGGGCCGCTTCATGCGTAAGCCCCACTCCATCTCCCACAGATGCACCTTTCGCGACGTGATTGTCTGGTCTCTACTATCTCTTGTTTCTCACACCATGAATGAATCAAGTCATCTTAGAGAAAGCACCGACCATGACCCAACACCTTGGGCCACCTTAGAACATAATCCCCATACCATCCCAAACTACGGGGACTTTGATCCTTATCAAGGCATGGTGGGTATAAAGCTTCCACGAGGTTCAAGCCCACCACCCGGTCATTCCGAACACTATCACATCGGTTCACTGACACCTTGGGCTGCCTCAGACTGTATGCTCCATACCATACCGAACTATGGGAACTTTGATCCATGTCAAGGCATGGTACGTAGGAAGCCTCCACGAGGTTCAAGCCCACCACCCGGTCATTATGACCACTATCACATTGGTTCATCGACACCTTGGGACTCTTCAGAGCGTAAGCCCCATACCATCCTAAACTAAGGGGACATAGATCCATGTGAAGGCAGGGTACATAGGAAGCCTCCATAAGGCTAAAGCCCACCGCCCGGTCGTTCCGACCACTATCACGTCGGTTCACCAACACCTTGGTCCGCCTCAGAGCGTAAGACCCAAAACATCCCAAACTATGGGGATTTTGATCCATGTCAATGCATGGTATGTAAGAAGCCTCCTCGAGGTTCAATCTCACCATACATCAGGACCCCATGTCCACCTTCAAGTCAGTTTACCGACCCCATGGGCCGCCTTAGAGGATAAGCTCTAAATGCCACCTGAACTATGTGGACTTTGATTCCCTACCACAAGGATACATAGAAAGCCTCCATGAGGTTGGATCCCATCATTCTTGTGTCATCCTGATCTCTCCCTCAATCCTATGTGTCTTGGGAAGCTAATTCCCCAACCCAGAGGTTAAATTTTTTCTGGGTCCCATCCACACGTCCATTATAACGGGTCAGCTACCCATGTTTCCCATCGTCTCATCGAACTACGCGGACTTTGATTCCCTGCCACGAGGATACGTAGGAAGTCTCTTTAAGGCTCAAGAAGAAAACTACGGTCACCCCATGACGGTTCCATCCCATTCACCATAAAATTAACATAACCATCCATCACCTATCCTAATCCTCTCCAGGGCCCCCACATCCAAGTGGAATCTTGCCACCCCATTCCATGTTCCATTTAACAACTTTCAGGAAGCCACTCACGTGTTAGACCCAATATTGGCATTCCCTCTAGGGGTTTCCTCCATCTGATCCACTCTAATCAGTGTTCCAATCAGTTTGATCCATCTTCGTAGGATGTTAAACTTGTGGCATACCCTGTGTTAAAAAAGGGAAGTTGAGGAAAACCTCAGATACATGCCCCTGGAATACGATTCCTCGCATCTGATGTGGGATGCCTCGGGCTTCCACACCCTCTAGAAGCCCTATAATAAGGGACAGAAGACAGACATGCCAATCCCCTAGCGTCTAGACATGCCAGTGATTCCCAACATGACTACTCCCATAACCAAAGGTTGCTTCCCTGACCGGACCCCTTAGAAATTCCTAACAGAAGCAGTGTAATTAACTGGTGTCCATGAAGATATGGTGTCGGGAAGAGTTTAACGAACACGTCTGAAATCTATGAGGGAGACCCTAACTAGGTGATGAGATTTGAGGAGGAATCCAAGGACGGAAGAACCGAAATCCCATCATCCCGTTTCAATCAAGGTACAGACATCCCTAAATAAGGAGCGGATGCTGCTCGCCTTTTGAGTGGGAATGCGGGGTAACAGCTGTGCGTCCTCTACATGATAGATGTGTGAGCCCCGGTAAAAGCATCAGAAACAAACATGCATTGTTAATTTGTTACATGATGTGTGGGATTGATAGAATAGTAACATGGTAATTAATGCATATGATATCTTGGTTAGGAAATTAATACACAAAAAATAGTGGTTGTGTAATTAATACTCACACTATGTATTTAATACAAATGCAACAACTATCATTTAATTAATTAATATATCATGTAATGTACATGGTGTGTAATTAATTCACACGTGATGTCTATTAATTCACATATCATTTCATTAAATTAGTTCTCATGTTTTCTATTTAATTAAAAGAATCTATAATTAATTAATTCTCATGTAATGTAATTGATTCACATGTGTTGTCATTAATTCACATGATGTGACTTATTATATAATCAAGAATGTGGTGTTTAATAAACACAGTGTAGTTAATTTTTTTATGAAATATACATGTCATTCTAAGGTACACAATCATAAATTTATTTACATGGAAAAAAAATTATATCTGGTATTAAATTGGGATCTACACCATGTAGGAATGGTTTTACCATTTTTAATACCCAATTAACTCCACATAAAATTTTAAACTAGTTATCACGTGACTTCCAAGTACAAATTGTGTACTTATTTAATTTTAAATATAATAAATTTATTTAAAATTATGGATGATGGAATTTCTAGGAATGTTCAGACTATTTAAATTAATATATAAATGAACTAATAAGATAATTATTTGCATTAAATCTTGGTGATATATCTCTTAATCAAAGGGATAATTGAAGTGAACTATAGATATTGTAAAAATATATATTCAATACATGAGTGTGGGTGACTGTTTTCATATAAGATACCTATTTGTAATTAATTTCCTATTAAATTATTATTGAAATTAATTCATATCATCCTCTCATTATGTAAGGGTCTCCATGCATGTAGTTTTTAAGTAAACCCCATAAACCAATCCTTTGATTTCCCCCACCTATGTGGGAGTAAATATTATGTAAGATATGAAGCTCCCCAAAGATGGAAGAAGAGAAATTTTAATGCTGAGGAAATATAAATCCTTGAGATACATCGAAGGATAAGTGGAATGACGTAGAATTAATGATGTCATTATCCAAGGTGTTATTCACCTAGGGTCAAGGGATAGTTTTTCATCCTCAATTTAAACTAACCATTAGTAATGTTCATGATTTTATAATTATTATTATTATTTTTCTATCTATTTTAATGTTTTCATTGTGGATTCTTTATCACGATCACATAAATTAGTGAATTAATAAGTTCATAATATTGAATTAAAATTGTTTTTATTATACATTATTTTATTCGAGGCATGGTTAATCATATAAAGAAAATGAACTTAATATTAACATGTATGTAATAAAAAAATGGTAAAATATCACATGGTGAAAAAAATCCATTAAATTAATAAATTAATTTGGTATAGCCATCCAATAGATATATTCCTATTGAAACATTGTTCAAAGTTCTTTATTTGATAAAATTTGAATGATTTCAATTATTGATTAATTTTACCATCAATTTTGGTAAGAATTATCATAGTTCATATCAAGGGTCAACATTCGAAGTAGGACATGGTGTAATTAAGTTTTAATTATTGGGAAAATCCATATTCAATATTTTTTTGTTATGGATTCGTTTCAATGGATCAGGGAATTATAAGGTAATACAGTTGGAAAGTTACGCGTATGTATAATCCTTCAAATAACTTTCCATGAAAAATTATTGGTTATGAGAAGTGTAATATAGATCCTTCCAACATGAATATTCATGTGATAGGATATTATAAAATCAATTTTTGGGGATGATGCTTTCACATATAATAGTGGGATATTAATAAATTAATTTTATGATGTTATATCTTTCTATAATGAAGATTAAAACTATAGTCTTCATTTAAATAAAGAGGAATACAGAAAATATCACCATTACTATAACGACCCATACTTTACATACATTGTTAATACTTCAAAATTGAAGCACACTTATTACAACATATGATAAAACCACAAAGGACCGTATAGGTATAGTGTCTTTAGAAACTGGGAAACATAAACAACTAGTTCATAAATCTTCTACAGTGTCTCCCATTTATTTCATCATATCTAGGGTCCCTTTTAGCATATTCTACTTAATATCCATCTTCCTGACCTGGGGAAAAGAAAACATAAAAGGGTGAGCTCAAATGCTCAGCAAGGGCAAATAAAGGAAATAAAAAAATCATATCATATCTTTTTGAAAATCATAACCTGCAAAAGAGATCATAAAATCTTAATAAATCATAGAAGTGAAAATGAGATCCCCATAATCATAACATGAAACTTGAAACTTTGTGGCATGCACACATAATCATGGAAAATCATTTCTTGTTAGTCATGACTTATTGCCAAGACTATCTTAGTGGACAAAGTCCCTTTCTGAACCGAGTTCACTCCTCGTTTCAGTCCTGTATCACTGAACCGAAATAACCTTCCGTTCCAGCCATGTCTATCTCATGAGATATAAAATCTTTACCCAATTCATTGGAGGGAGATATAGGTCCCACCCATCTTATAATGAATCCTTTCTTATGTGTGCCACATAATCATAAACCATACATCATAGCGTAACCCATGTAATAAAAATGGAATTCTTAAACAACATGACATCATAAAACAATTCATATAAGATAAAAATATTTCCATCACAACATAATCAAATCCATGTTATAATAGGGATAAAAACAGAACCCTTTTATTATCTTAGATGGAAAATAATTTTGATAAAATACTTGAACTCCATTCTTGAGGAAAATATCCTTTCTACTTCAAAAACATTTTTCCTTTCATAACATGTCATACGACTTTAAAACAAAAGAAGATGATTAAAAATAAACTTGAAAACTTGTAAAGGAAGCTTCTTGGAAATAATGTTTTAAAAATCCATTCATGCCGTATAAGTTAAAAAAAACATTCTTCTCGTACTTTTGTCGGAAAAGTCAAAAAGTACCTCGTATAAAAAAAACGACAAAAGATTCCTTTCATATTCTTTACTAAAAACTCACCTAAGGGTAAAATTGGATTTAAACTATTGTAAGTGGATGGAAACAATATTACATATTGAGGGAACATGGATGTGGATGATAAAATACACCCCAGTAAATACTTACGAATAAACAATCTCGGATAAAAATGAGATTGTGATATTTCCCTTACCTTAGGTCCGATTTGCTTTGTTCGTGTCCGAAGCTCCTGTATAATGGTTTAAATAATGTTATTGACTTATTCCAGAATCATACATATTGATATGATATCATATATGGTCATATTATTAGCTTCTTGTTAGTAATATTTCATTGTTACTTGTTACTCGGGTCTTTATAACTTTTTATTCTTATGCGTGTTTTGTTGAATAAATTCTTATTCTTATCTTTAGGTTATAGATAATTCATTTCCAGAATGGTATTAGTGTAGTATATACCATATTCATTCATTCAATTCATTTATATAATCATTATGAAATGAAGATCATGTAGAACGAGTCGCATCACATCGTGGAGACGGTATTCCGTTCGTACGCACGAGTGATGATATCGTTCCTATGATCGTGGAATTGTATTGGAGTATATATATATATATATTATTTCAGTATCAATATTACTTCATAATAATCATATATAGTTACTCATTACACCATTATACCTATCCTTGTAAGGTGATGGTGGAAAATAGATTACACCACGACATGGAGACGGTATTCCGTACGTACGCACGCGCGGTGATTTCATTTTTCCGTAGGATGGATAGAAGGTGAATTATGGTTGTTTCATATTTATAATAACATATCAGTATGTAAGTAATACTGATTTTATTACTTTATCATGAAACAACTAAAGAAGAAGAAGTTGAAGAAGAAAGAAATTGAAAAGATCGGTAATGGATATTACCTCTTCTTTGGAACGCCTCTTTGAATCCTCCACTTAAGGAACTAAGATTGGTCTTTGGAGAAGACCAGGACCTCTAGGATTATTCTAGGGAAGTGGAGAGGAGAAAATGGCAGGGGTTGGCCGAGCTTGAGTGCTCAATTTGGTGTGAGGAGGAGGGGGAGGAGGTGCCCTTTTATAAGGGAGGAGAGGGGCACCTTAGAAATATCTCAAAATATTATTTTATATTAAAGTCAAAATTGGTTTATAATGGTTCCAAAGGGTCTTATTTCGAACATAAAGTGGGGAAGGGTCGAAATCCTATCAACCAATAGGATTTAGACAAGTTTAGGGTATTATTTTAACCTTATCAATTAGATTTAACTCTAAGTTAAATAATTTAACTTTTACCGTGTCTTTTTGTTTTCTTTCACTATATGGTTAATACACTTACTATAACATGCCAAACGAACCCCAAATTGTTTATTATTAATATATATATCCTTATCTAAGTCATTTGGCCGAACCTTAGATTTTTAGGAATAAAATAACAATTAATAATATAATATTTGATTTAAAAACTATTTTGTGTCAATTTTGACACTATTTGATATATGATTTTTGTGAAAGTCATAACAGAATTATATGTTCGAACCAATTTGATTAAATCAACACTAATATATCATAGTAACCTAGAAAATTAGTTGAATTCATAAAAAGTCTCAAATTATATTTATTTTGGTGTTTATAACATCAATTATGTCAATATTTCATTAATAAGATAATTACTGCATCATCATTGTGTCATAAATAAATTAAATTATATGATGTCTAAAAATTACAAATAAAATACCATCATGTAGTAAATCTTTTTAGCTTTCTAATGAATATTTACAATCGAATTTATCTTATTTATAACCCCATATTAAAAATTATTTACTTATTAAACTTTGATTTTAACTATTTTAACCCTTCTTTAAATAAATTAATAATAAATGTCCTAATCTAACCCAAGTGGGCCTAAATGGTCATATTTTATTCCTAAGTTTGTTTTTGGTCGAATTACACTTGTCCAATAGAATTAGGACATGTGTTAGGGTAATATTGATATCATATTTACCCTTAGTTACCCTATTTACTATTAACCGCGGTAAAAATAGTAAAAAGTTACTATTCACCAAAAAATTATTTTCATCTCATTGAACCACATTTTAGTCCTTGATATTAACCGTGTCTCTCGGATTTTTGAAATTCCATTCACAGAAGCGGTAAAATAAAGTTTTATGCAAAAATTCAGTTTTTAACCTACCACTTAGTGGTTTCACTATTCATCAAAAATTGAAAGTTTTCAGAAAAATACCAAAATTTCACCCTAGGCTAATTTCGATATTCTGAGTCCAAAAATGAAGTCCATTTTGAAAAATAAAATTTATAAAATTTCAAAAAGTGGTTATTACTATTCATAATGGCTAGTTTTAATAGTATATTGTTGTTTAGTGAAACTCGTTATTGCGTACGACGCAAGCTATCGAGGAAGGTCGCGATTGCGTGCAAAGCAAGCCAAGCAAGTGTTGTGTAGAAAAAGATTCCTTTGATGGTTTATATAACATAAAAGTCTCGGGTGTTACATTCTACCCCCCTTAAAAAGAATTTCGCCCTCGAAATTCGTCACTTTGTAACAAACAAATGAGGATACTTCTCCCTCATCATATCCTCAAGCTCCCATGTAGCTTCTTCAAGTTGGTGGTTCCTCCATAAAACTTTCACCAAGCGAGTGGTCTTGTTTCGTAGGACTTTTTCGCTACGATCCAGAATCTCTATCGGTTGTTCTTCATAAGAAAGATCTTGCTCCAGCGGTACAACTTCTGAGCTGAGTACATGTGAAGGATCTGGTATGTACTTTCTCAGGAGAGATACATGGAACACATCGTGAACTTGAGAGAGATTCGGTGGAAGCGCCAATCGGTAAGCTACCTTCCCAACACAATCCAGTATTTCGAAAGGACCGATATATCTAGGGCTCAACTTCCCCTTCTTTCCAAATCTCATAACCCTCTTCCAGGGAGATATTCATAAGAACACTTTATCGCCCACTTCAAACTCTAGGTCTTTTCTTCGGTTGTCGGCATAACTTTTCTGTCGACTCTGAGCTGCTCTTATGTGTTGTTGAATAGTTCTGACCTTTTCTACCATTTCATTAACGAGATCAGGTCCTAACAGCTTTCTTTCCCCAACTTCATCCCAGCAAGTTGGAGTCCTGCATTTCTTTCCATAGAGAGCTTCATAAGGAGCCATCTGAATACTAGAGTGAAAGCTATTATTATAAGAAAATTCCACCAAAGGTAGGTGTTGATCCCAACCTCCTTTGAAATCCATAGAGCAAGCTCTCAACATATCTTCTAGGGTTTGAATTGTTCTCTCAGACTGACCGTCTGTCTGGGGATGATAAGCAGTGCTGAAACTCAACTCTGTATCCAGAGTATGCTGAAGACTTCGCCAGAACTTCGAGGTAAATCTCGGATCCCGATCAGATATAATAGAAAGTGGTACTCCATGCAATCTTACCACTTCCTTTACATATATCCTGGCAAGCTGATCTAGCGGGAAATCCTCTCTAATAGCAATGAAGTGTGCGGACTTTGTAAGACGATCAACTATGACCCAGATAGCATTATTGCCTTTGGATGTTTTAGGAAGTCCTGTGACAAAGTCCAGAGTGATGTTTTCCCATTTCCATTCGGGTATGGGTAATGGTTGTAACATCCCCTTAGACTTTTGTCTCTCAGCTTTAACTTGTTGACAAACCAAGCATCGAGAGACATATTCAGCAACATCTCTTTTCATGCCATCCCACCAGAAGTACTCTTTCAGGTCCCTATACATCTTCGTACTTCCAGGATGAATAGAGAATGATGAACTATGAGCCTCATCCAGCAGCTCCTTCTTTAATTCGGGGATGGGAGGAACACAAACCCGATTCCTGAACTTTATTATCCCATCACAATCAAGGTTGAATTCAGGAACATTTCTCACCTTCTTTTGTAACTCGACATCTTCTTTCTGTGCCTCTTTAATCTTCACATGTATAGATGGTTGAACATTCATTTGAGAAAGATAAGATTTTTCCCCTTCCATTATAACTCCAAGATCCATCCTTTGTAAATCCATAAATATTGGATCTTTTGTGATCCTCATCATGGATAAACTAGCATGGTCTTGTCGACTTAATGCATCTGCCACCTTGTTTTCTTTCCCAGGGTGGTAATGGATTGAGCAGTCATAATCCTTAATCAGCTCCAACCATCTTCTTTGACGCATATTCAACTCCTTTTGTGTGAAAATATACTTTAAACTTTTATGATCAGTATAAATATCACACCTTTCACCATAAAGGTAATGCCTCCAAATCTTTAATGCAAAGATTACCGCAGCCAACTCCAAATCATGTGTTGGGTAATTTTGCTCATGGATTTTCAACTGTCGTGAGGCATAAGCTATCACCATATCATTTTGCGTAAGAACACACCCCAATCCCTTCTTGGATGCATCACTGTAGATCACAAACCTTTCTCCACTACAAGGCAGTGTGAGCACAGGTGCACTGGATAACCTTCTTTTCAACTCCTTGAAATTATCTTCACATTCCTCTGTCCAGACAAACTTAACTCCTTTCCGAGTCAACTTGGTGAGTGGATTAGATAATCGTGAAAAATCTTTTACAAAACGTCGATAATAACCAGCCAAACCAAGAAAACTTTGGATCTCAGTTACTGTTGTTGGTCTCGACCATCTTTCGATAACCTCTGTTTTTGCTAGATCCACAGATATCCCCTCTTTTGAGATTATGTGACCCAAAAATGCAACTTTTTGAAGCCAAAATTCACACTTGGTAAATTTGGCATAAAGCTTCTCCTTTCTCAGGGTCTTCAATATAATTCTCAAGTGATCTTCATGTTCTTCCTTGCTCTTTGAATAGACAAGAATATCGTCTATAAAGACTACCACAAATTGATCAAGATAGTCTCTAAAGACTCTATTCATTAGATCCATGAAGATAGCAGGGGCATTAGTAAGACCAAATGGCATCACTATAAATTCATAGTGTCCATACCTTGTACGGAAAGCCGTCTTTGGTATATCCTCCCTTTTGACCCTTAATTGATGATACCCTGAACGAAGATCAATCTTGGAAAAGTATTGAGCTCCGCGTAGTTGGTCAAATAAGTCATCAATGCGTGGGAGAGGATATTTGTTCTTGATAGTGATCTTGTTAAGTTCTCGATAATCAATGCAGAGTCTCATTGATCCATCTTTCTTCTTAACAAATAGAACAGGTGCTCCCCAAGGTGACGCACTAGGGCGTATGAATCCCTTATCAAGATTCTCTTGGAGTTGCTTCTTCAATTCCTGCAACTCAATTGGGGCCATTCTATAAGGTGTCTTTGAAATAGGCAAAGCACCCGGTACGAGTTCTATTGAAAACTCAACTTCACGATTTGGTGGAAGACCTGGTAATTCCTCTGGAAAGACATCATCAAACTCCCGTACAATGGGCATATTCTTAATCGTAAGTTTCTCTCCAACCATTTGAGATAAATAACCTTCATTTAGTGGAATCAATACCCATAAAATGGAAGAAATTTCCATTGGAAGGTTATGTTCATCCTTGCATTGATAGACGATCATAGATTGATCTGGAATATGAAATGTGACTTCCCTTCTTTGGCAATTGATATGAGCTCCGTATAAAGAAAGCCAATCCATGCCAAGAATCACATCAAATTCCACTAAAGGAAGGATCACAAGATTTGCAGGAAGCACTTTCCCACAAACTTCGATCGGAGAAGAATTATAAACTTTTGATGCGATTGATGTGCCATTAGGTGTTGTCACAGCTAACTCAACATCTAATTGTTGAGGTAATACGGTGATACCCTTAGAAAAGTCTTCAGAAATAAAAGAGTGGGTGGATCCATAATCAAATAAAACATTTGTTACTTTAGAGTGGATGGTAAGTGTACCTTTCACCACATCGTTATCGTACTCCACATCGCTGGTAGAAATTGCATGTGACTTTCCTTTGTCTTTAGCCTTAAGATTTTGTTGACGTCGACCATCATCATCAACCCTCGGATTTGGGCATTGATTGGCATAATGTCCCATCTCCTTGCACTTGAAACATTGAAGTGTAGTAGGATCATTCTGTGTATCCCTTCCTTTGTTTGCATCATTAGACATCTTCTTCCCATTATCACGGCATTCAAATGCCCGATGACCTTCCTTTCCACATTTAAAACATTTACTTGTCCCTTTAAGACAACTCCCTCCATGTTTCTTTCCACACTTTGAGCATAAGGGAAAGTTCATATTCTTTTCAGTGTGCTCTTTAGAGTTTCCTTTGAATTCCATCTTCCTCTTCTTATCAAACCCATGTGACTGATGGGTTACTCCAATCTCCATCTCGACTTTGAGAGCACATCGAACGATTTCCTCATAGCTATTGAAGTCCCTTATGGCTAACGCCCTTCGAAGACTTGGTTTTAAGCCACTAAAGAATCGATCGATCTTACTCTCAGGTTGGATAATAATACCAGAAGCGTACCTTGCAAGTCTTGTAAAATTTGCTTCATAGGTACTAACAGATTCATCATCCCTTTGCTTCAGTTCAAGGAACTCTTTCTCCATCTTTGTTCGGAGAATACGAGGGAAGTACTTATTGAAAAATAAGTTCTTGAACTCGTCCCATTCCATAGACTCAATTTCATCCCTTTGCCTCGTATTCTTAACAAGATTCCACCATTGATCAGCATCTCCTTCTAAACGATACACTGCTAGGATGACTTTATCATGTTCAGAACATTGAAGAACTGAAAATATCTTTTCAGTAGTACTAATCCATTGTTCAGCAACTAATGGATCAGTAGACCCACTGAAAGAAGGTGGACGCTGCCTCATGAAGGATTCAACAGAATGTTGCTCCCTCCTTTGCTCGTTTGGAAGTCCTGCATGATTCATAGCTTGAGAAAGTTGTGTGAGCATGGCTATAAGATTTTGCATTCCATCTCCCATATCGTTTGGTTGCTCAGGGGGACAATCATTGCATTGCCCATCGCATTCCGCATTAACACGGTTCCTTCAGGTTCCAGCCATTGACTAAAACCAAGAAGAATAGTGTGAGCAACACTAATTATAATAGAAAACCACATAATTCAAGAATAAAATTTTCATGCTTAAGGTCTTATCCTAGGTTATTCAAGGACATTTCTAAAACACTAAGATTGTGTTCTATGCTTAGACTTATCCTTAGGGTTCTTACTAAGGCTTTCACATCCTAGTTTCCAAAGGTTGACTATACCTTTCCTTTGATACCAACTATAACGACCCATACTTTACATACATTGTTAATACTTCAAAATTGAAGCACACTTATTACAACATATGATAAAACCACAAAGGACCGTATAGGTATAGTGTCTTTAGAAACTGGGAAACATAAACAACTGGTTCATAAATCTTCTACAGTGTCTCCCATTTATTTCATCATATCTAGGGTCCCTTTTAGCATATTCTACTTAATATCCATCTTCCTGACCTGGGGAAAAGAAAACATAAAAGGGTGAGCTCAAATGCTCAGCAAGGGCAAATAAAGGAAATAAAAAAATCATATCATATCTTTTTGAAAATCATAACCTGCAAAAGAGATCATAAAATCTTAATAAATCATAGAAGTGAAAATGAGATCCCCATAATCATAACATGAAACTTGAAACTTTGTGGCATGCACACATAATCATGGAAAATCATTTCTTTTTAGTCATGACTTATTGCCAAGACTATCTTAGTGGACAAAGTCCCTTTCTGAACCGAGTTCACTCCTCGTTTCAGTCCTGTATCACTGAACCGAAATAACCTTCCATTCCAGCCATGTCTATCTCATGAGATATAAAATCTTTACCCAATGCATTGGAGGGAGATATAGGTCCCACCCATCTTATAATGAATCCTTTCTTATGTGTGCCACATAATCATAAACCATACATCATAGCGTAACCCATGTAATAAAAATGGAATTCTTAAACAACATGACATCATAAAACAATTCATATAAGATAAAAATATTTCCATCACAACATAATCAAATCCATGTTATAATAGGGATAAAAACATAACCCTTTTATTATCTTAGATGGAAAATAATTTTGATAAAATACTTGAACTCCATTCTTGAGGAAAATATCCTTTCTACTTCAAAAACATTTTTCCTTTCATAACATGTCATACGACTTTAAAACAAAAGAAGATGATTAAAAATAAACTTGAAAACTTGTAAAGGAAGCTTCTTGGAAATAATGTTTTAAAAATCCATTCATGCCGTATAAGTTAAAAAAAACATTCTTCTCGTACTTTTGTCGGAAAAGTCAAAAAGTACCTCGTATAAAAAAACGACAAAAGATTCCTTTCATATTCTTTACTAAAAACTCACCGAAGGGTAAAATTGGATTTAAACTATTGTAAGTGGATGGAAACAATATTACATATTGAGGGAACATGGATGTGGATGATAAAATACACCCCAGTAAATACTTACGAATAAACAATCTCGGATAAAAATGAGATTGTGATATTTCCCTTACCTTAGGTCCGATTTGCTTTGTTCGTGTCCGAAGCTCCTGTATAATGGTTTAAATAATGTTATTGACTTATTCCAGAATCATACATATTGATATGATATCATATATGGTCATATTATTAGCTTCTTGTTAGTAATATTTCATTGTTACTTGTTACTCGGGTCTTTATAACTTTTTATTCTTATGCGTGTTTTGTTGAATAAATTCTTATTCTTATCTTTAGGTTATAGATAATTCATTTCCAGAATGGTATTAGTGTAGTATATACCATATTCATTCATTCAATTCATTTATATAATCATTATGAAATGAAGATCATGTAGAACGAGTCGCATCACATCGTGGAGACGGTATTCCGTTCGTACGCACGAGTGATGATATCGTTCCTATGATCGTGGAATTGTATTGGAGTATATATATATATATATATTATTTCAGTCTCAATATTACTTCATAATAATCATATATAGTTACTCATTACACCATTATACCTATCCTTGTAAGGTGATGGTGGAAAATAGATTACACCACGACGTGGAGACGGTATTCCGTACGTATGCACGCGCTGTGATTTCATTTTTCCGTAGGATGGATAGAAGGTGAATTATGGTTGTTTCATATTTATAATAACATATCAGTATGTAAGTAATACTGATGTTATTACTTTATCATGAAACAACTAAAGAAGAAGAAGTTGAAGAAGAAAGAAATTGAAAAGATCGGTAATGGATATTACCTCTTCTTTGGAACGCTTCTTTGAATCCTCCACTTAAGGAACTAAGATTGGTCTTTGGAGAAGACCAGGACCTCTAGGATTATTATAGGGAAGTGGAGAGGAGAAAAAGGCAGGGGTTGGCCGAGCTTGAGTGCTCAATTTGGTGTGAGGAGGAGGGGGAGGAGGTGCCCTTTTATAAGGGAGGAGAGGGGCACCTTAGGAATATCTCAAAATATTATTTTATATTAAAGTCAAAATCGGTTTATAATGGTTCCAAAGGGTCTTATTTCGAACATAAAGTGGGGAAGGGTCGAAATCCTATCAACCAATAGGATTTAGACAAGTTTAGGGTATTATTTTAACCTTATCAATTAGATTTAACTCTAAGTTAAATAATTTAACTTTTACCGTGTCTTTTTTTTTTCTTTCACTATATGGTTAATACACTTACTATAACATGCCAAACGAACCCCAAATTGTTTATTATTAATATATATATCCTTATCTAAGTCATTTGGCCGAACCTTAGATTTTTAGGAATAAAATAACAATTAATAATATAATATTTGATTTAAAAACTATTTTGTGTCAATTTTGACACTATTTGATATATGATTTTTGTGAAAGTCATAACAGAATTATATGTTCGAACCAAGTTGATTAAATCAACACTAATATATCATAGTAACCTAGAAAATTAGTGGAATTCATAAAAAGTCTCAAATTATATTTATTTTGGTGTTTATAACATCAATTATGTCAATATTCCATTAATAAGATAATTACTGCATCATCATTGTTTCATAAATAAATTAAATTATTTGATGTCTAAAAATTACAAATAAAATACCATCATGTAGTAAATCTTTTTAGCTTTCTAATGAATATTTACAATCGAATTTATCTTATGTATAACCCCATATTAAAAATGATTTACTTATTAAACTTTGATTTTAACTATTTTAACCCTTCTTTAAATAAATTAATAATAAATGTCCTAATCTAACCCAAGTGGGCCTAAATGGTCATATTTTATTCCTAAGTTTGTTTTTGGTCGAATTAAACTTGTCCAATAGAATTAGGACATGTGTTAGGGTAATATTGATATCATATTTACCCTTAGTTACCCTATTTACTATTAACCGCGGTAAAAATAGTAAAAAGTTACTATTCACCAAAAAATTATTTTCAACTCATTGAACCACATTTTAGTCCTTGATATAAACCGTGTCTCTCGGATTTTTGAAATTCCATTCACAGAAGCGGTAAAATTAAGTTTTATGCAAAAATTCAGTTTTTAACCTACCACTTAGTGGTTTCACTATTCATCAAAAATTGAAAGTTTTCAGAAAAATACCAAAATTTCACCCTAGGCTAATTTCGATATTCTGAGTCCAAAAATGAAGTCCATTTTGAAAAATAAAATTTATAAAATTTCAAAAAGTGGTTATTACTATTCATAACGGCTAGTTTTAATAGTATATTGTTGTTTAGTGAAACTCGTTATTGCGTACGACGCAAGCTATCGAGGAAGGTCGCGATTGCGTGCAAAGCAAGCCAAGCAAGTGTTGTGTAGAAAAAGATTCCTTTGATGGTTTATATAACATAAAAGTCTCGGGTGTTACAATTACACTGCGATCACTTAGGCAGTGACCATGTCCTCACCAATAATGAATCCCAAGGGAAAAATAGCTGGTAATAAAATGAACTATAATAGAAAAATTTATACAATGTTTTGATATCCCTTACACATGTTCAAACACCTCAAAAAGAAACTAATGGTGAGAATGTTTCTCTCAATAGGTAAATGGATATACTCCTATTTTACATTACACTAGTATATTACTTATTTCTAGGGAACTAATAATGGAAGATAAGGGAATGAATTATTATAATATGACATCACATTTCTTGTATTATTGTAAGGAGAAATAGATTCTTTAAAGAAATTATATTTTCACTAAACTATTGAAAGCTACAAGAGGGTACTTAAATATTGGCATTGTATTCAATATATATAACTTAATTGATCAGTTAGAAACTTTTAGGTTTATATATGGATAAGAAGTTATCCATTAATCTCATATAATTATCTTTACCTTCCATATTATATTTTTTGATGTAGTATTCCAAGATAAACAATATGAATCAATGAATCGGAAATTTTTTAAATAAGTTCTATCAGTGAGATATGGGTTGTGGGGAACTCTGTTCCAAAACCCTTATGTTGAACAACATGAAAGATAAGTTGAAAAGGACATGACTATTTTATGGTAAATTTCTTCTTTACAATGTCTTTTAATAAGATAAAATATTTAGTGGCAGTTCAAAAAATAAAATCATATTTTATTTTCATGTTAATAGAAAGGTTATTTTAAAATAATTTTAATAAATTAAAGAAGATTCATGCGGTTGCATCTACATTAAATATGTATCAATTATATGTTGTAGTGATTTACTTATTGGGCTTTAAATACTAAATTGAATTTAAATAATAAAATAATAAAAGAAAAACTATAATAAGTATGGTGTATTCCACAATGTGTTGAGGGAGGGTTATTACAATTTTATACATGGGAAGCACATTACTAAATAAAGTAAAATTACTTTCTCCAAGTGGATTTAAATGGTAATTCATATGTCAAAATAGTTAAATTCACAACATATAACAACAAAAATTATTGATTCAATATGAAATATTTGATTAATTTTCACTTATAACTTTATCTTAGTATTTTTTAGAAAAAAATTCATGTCACTTCATTTACGGAATAAATTTACTTTTGGTTTGAATAATTAGCTAATAGTTCAATAATTATTGAATCATAGATATCTAATGAGGGAATCAATGATGATATATAAATTAGAACACTTATATTTAGTTGTGTAAATATGATTATTGTTAAGTAAAACTAATGGATTATATCAAATGCATTCTTAGAATGCTATCTAGTCTCCTTAAAACTACAACATTCTAGGTATTGTCGATATAATTTCATATTGAGTTTTTAAAAATTAATATTTTATATATAATGTTATTCCACAAATCTTCTGTAGTTTTTTATTCTATATAGAATAAACTATTCCAAGGTGATGCTTCACTACTATAAAAAAACCTTCAATGGTGCTTAAAAAAAGCCTTTACGAGTGCTAAAAACATGCTGATAATCAAAGCGTGGTTAAAAACATGAAATATTTGTTAGCACATTTTTAGTTCTGTTAAATTGTATTTTTATAGAGATTTTCTTAGCACTGTTAAAATATGAATTTAAAAACACTTTTTTAGTGATGATAATGGAAACACTGTTGAAGGTGGTGATTATTTTATTCCTATTCACTTGATCCCTTTAACAGTATTTCCTCGGCCCCTTTAATAGTGATCCACACCTCCTTTATCAGCACTCTTCACCCCCACCAGTCCTTTTATTAGAACATGGAAAATTTCCATCCTCTTGTGCACATGCCTCGATTCGAACTCTACACCTCTCCTTTAGAAAGGGAACACCTTTACCACTACACCATGTTTTTTTGTTTTCTATTTAATGATATTTATCTATATTTATAAAAGTATTTATATATATTTATATAAATAATTTTAAATACATTTATATAATATAAGCGTGTGTGTGATATATATTATATTTACATAAATATATTATATATTCTTTTCATTTACATATATTATATTAATATATATATATATATATATATACTAATATACACACATATGTTTACTTAAACATTATAAATATATTTTTATAATTTAAAAAGTAGCTATATATTGTTTTAAATACATTTTTAGAATATTTTTTTTATTTAGATATTTTAGAATATAAAGTTTTATTTAGATAAGTTTATATATGTATTTATATGATTGATTTACTATATGTAAATATAAGAGAACATGAATATATTTAATTACAAATAAAATTAAATTGTGAAAAATGATAAAATTTAAAAACAATAATATCAATATGAATGTCTGGTCTGGGAATCAATTTAGTCCCCACTAAAAGAGGAAAAACAGACCCCTTTAATGAATTCTAAAAATCCATTGAATGTTAAAAAATCAGGTTACCAAAATTAAAACGCTATTTTGGAAACGTCTGGGACTTTATTTCCCTAAACAATGTTACATATTTTTACATCTATCATAGAGGGTTCAAAGGACATTTTAGGCTACGATTTGATATCTCGTATAGCCCAAAAAGACTCCTGGATAAAAATTAATGTCTGTTTGAAGATCGAGTTATGTTTTCAACTTATTTTTTATTATATTTTAATGTTTTTATTTTCTTAATATCAAAATTGATATTAAATTACTATTACTCATAAATAATAATCATACTATTAATTATAAAAATTTATTTATTTTATAATCCATTTTCAATAAATGTCTTTTATATTAAGTGTAAATTCCTATTTACTATATCTAAAACATATTTCGAAAAATATATATTATATTTATAACAATATAAAAATATTTATATATATTAATATATTACTTTTCATGAAAATTATTTTTTCAACTAACTTTTATCAGCACCTTTTTACATGCATGGATAAAATTCCCCATTTATCACATTTTTTTAAAAGTAATGATATAGGGTGGGACCTTATTAGTGATTATAAAAAGGGCTAAAAATGGTGGGTATTTAACCGAAAATTTTTATCATTATTAAAGACCCCCTTTAAGAGTTCTATTAAAGACCCCCTTTGACATCACTTTTTTTAGTGTGGATAAATCAGGTCTTTAATAGAATTTTTATCTAAAATTGCTAAATCCCTAGTGCTGGATAGTCCTAGTTTTGTAGTAGTGCTTAAGGTAAATTCATTTAATTACTTTAAGAGATATAAGGAATGATAAATGAAAGTAAATAATACACTTGTAAAAAGATAAATTATCCCCTGGACCGGTAGGTTGGATTATATCTTATCAAATTATTCATTAACCATTACATATAGAGTTAAGGTTTTTTTCTTAAACACACATTTCCTTACTCAAATCATTGAGATGAAGATAGAATAAGGTATACTGATGAATATCCTTATAAATATTTTAACCCTTCCATTATTTCATTCAAGATATTTCTTAAAAAAGTATTGTAAATACTGATCAAATGTTAACTAAAATAAGTAATGTATATCATGTGTTATGATATGATATTAACCCAATTTAGCACAACTGAAGGTGTTCTAATAATAATAGTTTTTATGAAACATTTATCTTTAAATGGAAATGAAAATAAACTCAAAGTGCAAGTCAAATAACTATCTTATAGTTACTAAGGATAATATTATCTCCAAAATAGAAAGGTAATAGCCATACCAATAATAATTCTTTGAGGGAATTACATTTATTTCGAGATAGTGGGATAAATAAAGGATTCAACAAAATCTTTGATCTAGACGCACAAATTTTCAAAAGAATTAATAACTCTAGAAGTTTGTGTGTGTTGAATATTTTCAAATAAATATATTTAAAAGGAATGATAAAACCATAGTGGTGTTTTTATATTCACTATAGGGTGATAATTTTTGTACAAAAAATATTGATTCATATAAAAAATAAATAGTGGAAATCTAGATGTGATTTGAAATTAAAGAGATATTTCATGTACTAAAATACAAATTTGGGGTTTTTAGGTTTCTTCATTCATATGAATATGTTGGTAGTATTCAATGGATTATATAAATGGATGGTAGTGTTCTAAATAATATATATTTATGGTTTATAAAAGTTCTACAGAATATATAAATAGTCTATATTCATTGTAGTGGGTGAAAAGGCCTTCACACTAATGATCATGAAATTTTTTATTCAAATTATGATTTACTATGATAATTTAATTTGGAAGTATATTCTAATAATATTCTATTTAAAGGAAACCTTGGTGGAGATAACCATATAAAACTACCAGAATGTTTGGTGATGTAAAAAAATACCAATATGATATATAAGTTTCAAGGATCTATTTTTGACAATAAAAGCGTAATTATTATAATACATTAAGTAGAAATGAATGATTTCCCAGATATCTATACATGTTTAGTTAGAGTATTATAGTTTTCAATGAAAATATGTGTAAAAAATATAGAAAACAAGTGATTAGTCTTATAGATAACTAAGACTAATGTTAATTTCTCCAATATGACTTTTGTATCAATGTAATTTCTATAGAAAAAAATATACTACCATATATCAATTTTGTTACTTAATCCAAACCATTATACATAGATAAAATATTTTTGAAAAATAGGATAAGGAATAATACACCTGAGTTGTTCTAGTTCCAAATGGTATTTTTGTGATTAATAGGCTAGACATTCATAATAGTAATATAAAAAACTATCTCACATTCCATGTAAAATACACATTAATATTTCTTATATATAATGTATAAAATTAAAATATCAAATGTGACCAAGATACCTAAAGAGGATAGTGGTTATAACTGTGAAGTAGTTATTGGGAAAGAATGGACGAGTTTCTTGAAATTAGATAAATGAGAATACTAGTCTTATAGGGTTTATAAATGGAGTCATCTATTGATTTTTGGGATCTAGAGTCATATTAATGATAAGATATTATATAAGGTTGAATCTTATTAGAATTAAAACATTTCATATCAACATCAGATTATGTATGTAGTAGATTTTGATATTTCTTAAGAAGTGAGTTTAACAACATTTGGTCAATATTTTGGATTCGTACCTAGATAGTAAAATTCAATCATATTATGATAAAATTTATCTCTGGTATTATCTATGGTTTTAGTTAAGATTAATAATAAATGAAAAATACCTATTTATTATTTTACATGAATTATTTTATTATATATATGGGGTTGTATTAATATGGTCAGCCATATTTTTATTGATGTGATCAAAGAATATATCCATATCGTATTAGATGAATTTTTACCATGATAGGTTAACTATTTGAGTTGTTAGTGGTTGGATCTAGTAAATGATGGAGTCTTTTAGAGTTTATATAATAGATCCAACTACTATAGACATTATATTACTAGAATATTCTAGGTGTTGAATATTAATAAATATCTTATAAAATTATGTTTTTTATTCTATACTAAATCAATGTGAGAATGTCTAAAAGATACCAAATATATTGAAAGGACATAACATTTACCTTTTATGATGAGTCCCTATAAGTACTATGAAATTATTCATAAATATATGTTATATAGGCATAAGATATCATTTAATAGGATGAACACAGTACAATCTTTTAGGGTTGAGTAATCATAGGTCTTTGAGACATTTTCTCATGATGTAACCCAATGATAATTTGCAGAGTAAGAGATATGGGAATATCACCCACCACTAGGAAATCATCATTTATATATTTCATTGGATGTTTATATCTACCAATTTGTATAAGGATCCTAAGTCTTTAAGATTATTACTAATGCATATCATGACTCATACAATTTGATGTATTGAGGGAAAGCATATCGATATATGTTCAAAATGAGATAGTATATGTTGAGTTCATCAGAAGGGAAATTGCATTAATGAATAATACTAGAATGGAAATTTTCTTTCTGGTATTTAATATAAGTTTTTATTGTTGGAAATTTGATAGAAACGGAACTACCAGATTCAGTCCATAGACAAGTAATTTTACTAGAATTTTCATTTTTATATATTCAAATGACACAGTGAGAAGATTAGTTGATGAAATAAGTATAAAACATTTCCTTTTTAAATATATCTAGAGAAATTAATTGTATTACATTGTCTGCATTCAAATGTGGTTATTATCACTAAAAAAATTAGCATCTCTCTCTATGGGTGCCATGGAATGTTTCTAGATTCTAACCATAACCATTAGGTGTAAAAACCTAATTCCGCAAAAAAAGTTCTTATAGGGTCACAAACTATGTGTATTGGGGACTATATTAAAATTCTATATGAATTTTTTATATTGAAAAAATATTATTCCCATGCAAGATTTAATAATTACTCATATTATGTCGATCAAATATATTAAATCACCAATTATTTGAGAGAATATTAAATTATTTTAATATTAAATAAAAAATATATTTTACTTGTAATTGTTAAATTAATTTCCTAAATATATTATTTTATTATTTTTTTTTTGAAAGGTAAAACTTAGTTATTTATTTGTTTAAGTGAACAACTAATAAATATATTTTATATTTATTTGAAAATAATATTTATTTATTTATGGTTGAATAATTCAGTGATATGTAGTTGTTAAATAAATAGTCTTTATTTAAGGCCTTATAAATAATAAAAAGTGAATTTATAAATAGATTTTATTGATCCAATAAAGAATTTCATACTAAAGATTTTCAGACTAAATCTTATTTTATTATTCATGCAAAAAATATTTATTTTATACATGAGATTAATTTATATCAAGTAAATAATAATAATAACAATAATATACATGGGGTTTAATGGGGATTAATAAGATAATAAGGGACTTTGCTAAATTATTATAATCCAAAACCAACATTGTATTTAATCCCGGTTGTAAAATTCTTTAACAAATTTGTGCCATTCTAATCAATGTTGTTATTAAAAAACTCTAGAGACAATTATTTTAAAAACAATAAAGATTTTCTCATATAATTCTCTGAATAATTCAGAGTGGTCTTCCTCCACCAACCTCTCATGTGTAGAAATAAATAATGAAATTCCTTCTCACGTCGAAGTATTCCATTATGATTAGAAATGAATGACACAAGCATTATAATCTTATGAACTATCATAATGATATTTATATAGTAGTGTTTGGATGATTTCATAGCACATGTGGATCACTTTTCGAGGGGTATTACTCTTTAATACTCTTTGTAAAATCATATTACACCCAAAATTAGTCAAATGATTCATCAAAAAAGAAATAAATTAAACATGAGGTATTTGTTTATGAAAATAAATTTATTTTAAATTATATATAGTGATCTTTCCTTTTGGTTATTGTGTAATAGTTAATTAATAATTGATTTAATTCCCATTTTCATGAAGTTATTCATCTTTTATATCTATTATTATCCATTGATTATGAAAAAAATTCTATGTTGACTATAATCATATAGGCACTTCCACTATGTACAGAACCATCAGGGGTACTTTTCACATGAAAAAATGTATGTATTTTAAATATACAGGAAGACATTGATGTGATATAAAATAACTTAATTATATTCCTTTATTCATTTAAAAATTAATAAATTAGACTATAAAGTCACTTCCATCCCATATCATATACTATTGTAGGATGCTCATGTAAATAATGGTGGGAAAATTAAATATTAAAACACTTGGATAGTATGGAAATGAGGTGTATGTATGAAAAAATTTAATTTTATATTTTTTACGATAGTATAAAAAATAATTACTACTTACTTTACTATATTTATTATATGGTTTAGACATAGGAATCATCAATAGATATACCCAATGAAGTAATAAATTCAATAGATTTGAAGTAGATATAATAATATTTCCACATTAGATATATGTGTTTAAAATTTTCATCTAAATCATATTTTGGGAAAGAAAATATACAGAAGAATGAAAATAATAAAATTAAATATATGAGGATATAAATAGACTATATAAAAGAAAATTTTAGTAGTAATTATAGTATCATAGATCAGTTTCATAGTATGGATGAAAAAACTAAAATTACACTCTTATGACCACTACATGAAGCTCCACACCACCAGCTTTGTGTGTATCCATTCTCCAAAATCCCTTACTTACCTAACTCAATTTTTTTATAATACATATTATAAAATAAGAATCAGACATTTAAAGATATAAATATTTTTCTTAACTTATATAAGGTAAAATTAACTATGATTTATATTAATCAGTAACCATACAACACCATTTTATTTGTGTATAGTGTTCAACATCCATGTATATATTCTAAAGAATAAAAACCTTATAAATGATCATGAGAGAGTATGGATTCCCAGATAACATGATCCCTAGCACTGAGCTATATATTCCCCTTGATAATTTGAATGTTCACATGGCCTAACTTTTTATTGGAGCTTCAATATAATGGTGTTTAGATCTTATAATAAAAAATAACAATGACTTGGAATTTCATTTGTAATTTATTTTATATAAAAATAAGTGAAAAAATTATAAATTGGGGAATATTATTAAAGAAGGATAAACATGAGTTCGAGTCAATAATATCTAGAGAATCAATAAATAATTTAATTGGAATATCAAAGAATAAATTTTATGGACCAATTCCAATACTACATTTATTAACAACACAAGTTCATGTGGATTTAGAATTCAAATATCAAAATACTACCTACATATTTGAAGAAAAATATATGAAGCTTCTATTGAAAACATGATTGATCGTGAGAATGTAAATAAAATTTCCAATCCTGAAAGACTAGGAGCTTAGTTGGGAATGCATATATAAAGCACATTTTCATAATCTATTTGTATTAAAAGTTCTCTAAAATTTTATTTATAGTTAAATAATAATATTATTTTATATAGGCCTATATGTCACTAATATTTAAATTAAATACACTAAAAATAAAAATATAGATTCATTAATCCTTATTTAACTTCAATATGATTATTTTAAATTCAATAATCTGAATTTAATAAGAACAAACATTTGATAATAAAATAACATATTATTGACTGATCATAATACCTTCAATGAAAGTGTAAAACTCAACAATTTAATATTATAAAATATATTTTCAATTTTCATTAATTATTGGTTTTTTAAAACGCACTAGATATTAATTGTGATCATTTTGGATGATCAAAAGATTAATTTATTTGTATTCAAATCATGGATATACAAAAACATCAACCACACATGATGTCCCTTATAAATTTTCAATTAAATACATTCAATATTTCAAAAATAAAATTTAAATTATATATTTCTTATTATGATATATAGAGGAATTTTTTTATATGAAAACATTTATTTATCTTAAAAATAATAGTATACGAATGGATGATGGGAAGAAGAAGCCTGTGAATTTCTACGGTTTGATAGGTGTTAGGGTATATATAATAAGAATTCACTATCCAAATATATATCAAAATACTTTACTTATTTTTCCCAATTTTTCTATAGTGTATGAAACAAATTGATAATAATGACCATGGTTATTGAATTTTTACATTTATAAAATATGTCAATTCCTTAAACAAAATGGAATCCCAAAATAGGAATTTATGATGTTAATTATAATTTCAATTAAAAATTTTAATAAAAATTTATTTTTCTATAATATTCTTGTACTAATAAGATTTTTAATATTCCATGTATTCAAAATAGGAAGTATATTTGTTTATAAATTAGTAGGTAGATTACATGGTTCTATAATGTGTTTCTAAACATCATGAAGTGGTGATTTATATCACTTTATTAATTACTTATTTTGTAGAGATCATTAAGAGTGGGTTTACCTACAACTTATTTAGTTAATTTTATAATCTATTAAATTATATCATTGGAGAGATACTTTAAAATTAAAATTTTTATATATTAGTAGGAATAAAAATAATTAATAGAGTGACATTTTAGAAATTGATTGTATCGTAATAGTATAGGTGTGGGATTTAGAGCCCATGTTTTTTCAAATTTTGTTTATTTTCAATATTTAAAATCAATTATATTTTTTAAAAGGATAATTATTTCATTTGGTACATGTAGGAATTATCCTCATGACAATCTGACACATGATATCACTAGATTGATTGAAAGTTCATGTTTTCATTTTATATCTAACATTTTAGGTCAATATACTATCTAGATACTTCAAATTGATATAAATTCCTAAATTTTTCTGGAAAATCATGGATAATGATAATTAATTAATTTGTGATGTATAACAATTAATTGTAGAACACTATAATACACAGTGTGGTTGGATTGAATGAATGCACTTGTTTTCATTTGAAAAGTTACACTTTTTGACAAAAAACATTTCACATACTCAAAATCAAGAAAATATTTTTTGGATTTTCCTAATACATTATTAGACCAATCCATGACTTATTATTGATATATATGAATTAATTTAAAATCAATCTCACACATAGTTTTTTGATATAAATCAAAGTGAGTGTTTTATTATTAATGTACCATTTTAGTTCAGAATATGCATCACATAGTAAAAATTAAGAAAACAATACCATTTTTCTTTATATTTTAAAATAATGATGATTTATTTTTGAACTTTATAAATTAACTATATGTCAACCCAATACACAGTGTAGATGGATTGACTAAATGTGTTTGTTTTCATTTGATAGTGATATTTTATTTAAAAATTTATGTAAAAAGTTAAAAACTAAGAATGTTTTCTTAAATTTTATTAGTACTTTAGGAAAATTATTTATAAATCATTGTTTATGTTTATTAATTAACCTCACATTAATATGACATTAATTTTTATTTTATTTAATGAAAGTATAGTTTTTAGTCAAAAAGTTACATTTTAGTCCAAAACATGTATCCTATACTCAAATGTGATCAAAAGTACTTGGTTTACTTTATAATTTATGAAAAAAATATGTGATTCATTTTTTAAATGTAATAATTAACCACATATTAAATAGACACATGGTGTTTTTGGTATTAATGAATGTACATGTTTTCATTTAAAATAGATAATTTTGTTCAAATCATAGGCCACATACTAAAATTTGTGAAAACAAGATATAATTGACTTGATAATTTGTAAAAATATCATTAATTAATTTTTCAATGTGAATCAATTAACCTCATGACAATCAGATATGTGGTGTGGCTGATATGACTGAAAGTGATTGCTTTTCATTAAAAGTTTCATTTCATTTTGAAATGCATGTCACACATTTGAAGGAAATAAATACACTAAAGTAATATTGGTACTTTAAAAAATTGATCCATGACTTATTTTTGATGTGTAGGGATCAACATATGATCATGTTTATACATGATGTGGCTAAATTTACTAAAAGTGTGTGTTTTAATTAAAAAGTGATATTTTAATCTAAGAAACTTATCTTATAATCAATGCTAGGAAATCATGTTCACATTGTCTTCATAATTTAGGAACCAATTTGTGATTTATTTTTAAGATGTATGAATTGAATACATGTATATAAGATATATGGTGTGTACAGTATGAATAAATTTATGACTTTTTATAAGGCCCCAGCCTTAAAACTTACTTAATCTTGAGTTATTACAAGATTACACATTGAGGATCTTTTGGGGTTTAGAGTTTTAGAGAATTAGATCATAAAACTTACATTACATTCCACATATAAACAAAGTGGTTACATAAAGATCGTATTCTTCATTCCCATCAATGGAAACATATTTAAAATAAACATGGATTCTTTCTTGACACTTCCTTGACACTATCATCATATCATGTACCTTTCCCTTGACCTGTGAAAAACATTTCAAAAAACTTGGGATGAGCATAAAAAGCTCAGTAAGGGATATAAAAATATGGAAAGGAAACATGGGTACATATATACATAAGGATGAGATCATACTTTAACCATAAAACATAAGCACTTTAACATACCTCATCAAATCATGAATAAATCATAGAAATCATAAGACATAAAGGTAACTTGAGGCATTCATAACATTCTTACGTAGGGAGTAACCCTCTTGGTTACGTTTGGAATACCCATCACAGTATATTCCCTAAATCTCTTCGGAAAAACCTTAACGTTTCACTCCTTCGCGTTACCCAATGCATTGGAGATCAATATCGGGCTCACCCGCCCTTAGTCTATCACGTAACCACCCGTCTTCATAATAATGCCCCAGAACCTCAACATAATCGTATCACATAAAACATGCATAAAGGAAACATAACATTTCCACCTTTCAATCACAATATATCAATACAACACATTGATATAAAAACATTATGAAAACAATTTTCAATACCAAAATAAAAGAAAAGAAAAACATGGTATTTATTTTTCTTTTAAAAAAAGGTATGGCTTGTAGAGGAAGTCGAAACTCAAATAATGGTCACGGCGGCGGATAAGTCGTTGTCGCCGCATACATACGACAAAAACATTCCCTTTTGTCTTTTAGTAAACGCTTCTTATAAAAAAGATTCCTTTTGAATAAACATAAAAAGTCAAAGGGGTTTATACACCGTATAAAAGAAGGTTGTGTATAAAACAAAATATGCCTCAATGAAAGGAGATAGAGACGAAGTCCTATACCTCGGGTCCGACTTGACTCGATCGTTCTTTAATGTCCTGAATAAAAAACTTGAGTTAATTTATACTTTCTTAAGAACCTTTTTCAAGTTCATTATTCCTTTTATATCACTTATTACCATGTCATGAACACTATGTAATTATTTAAGTTAATAACGGTCATTTTAACAATCATTAGTACTTGAGTCAAAAATAATCCCTTTATAATTACATGTTGTTCATGTATCCATTATATCCATAATGGTATTCATGATGTAGATATAATATATTTAATATATATCCAGTACATGCATTCATTTATAATATTACATAATCATTTAGAGGTAAGAAATGAAATGCACCGTTCATGGAGACGGTAAGCCGTACGTACGCATGAACGCTACTTTCATTTCTATTTCATATTTTATAGAATGGAATCATAATGATATAAATGTATATTATAATTCTAGTATAATATCATATATAATATCATAGTTCTATCCTTTATACGTCCCACATATGGTATTTAACGAATCAAATCACTTTGAGGGGGCGGTAGTCCGCACTTCCTTAAATGAATATATCGCGTTCACCCATAATGGAAACCATAAAGGTACGACCAAAAAGGAAAATACAGAAGCTTAAGGAAAACATAAACATATTAAATATCATATATAAATATAGTGACATCTTAATGGCCACCTTTGAAGGTGTTAAAATAATGTTGAACAATCATCGTTTCGGGAGGCATAAATTCACCATCCACGGAAACAGTATGTTCGTTAACCATTAGATGTAGGTGTGTGTAAGTGTAGCTCAAATACTTATTATAACAACATCCTAGTATATTGAGGATACTGGATTTGTTACAAAAGAAAAGAATAAAAAGAGTTTAGGGGGTTGGAGAAGCAAAATAAAACAAAAGGACTCGAAAGAAGACATTACCTTAAAATAGGGTAACTCCCTTTGGTTTGAGCTCAAAGGCTTCCTTGGGAAGACTTCTGCCCAAAGTGAGGCTTCAAGGAGTAAGAGAGGGAAGTGGAGAGACAAAATGGGCAGGGGTTGGCCGAGCCAAAGGCTTTGGGAGTGTGGGTAATGAGGTAGAGGTGGGGGCCTTTTATAAGAGGAGAGGAGGGGCACTCTTGGAAAGTAAAGAAATATTACTTTATTTGAAAATGAGTTTCGGATTTAAATGGTCCCAAATTGATATAATTCGAGGATAAGGTGATAAGGGTTCTAAATACACTCATCCAATTGGTTTTGTCCATGTGTATGTTTTATATTTTATATTATCTTTCCATTTTATTTAAATCGTTAAATAATGAGGTCATCGCTGCATCATCATGATGTCATAAATAATTTAATTTATTTAATGTCTAAAAATTCTAAAAAAATACTATGATGTAGGAAATCTTTTTATATTTCCAATGAATATTTATAATAAAAAATCTGATCTTTATAACCCCATGTAAAAATTGTTTTCGTAAAACATATGATGTTTGTGTCATTTTTACTTTTACATTAAATAAAAAGTTATTTATGTCATTTCCCAACCAAAGTGGCTCCATGGGGTCCCCAAGTTGACTCATGGCTTTTCTTGGTCGGCCATGACACAACCAATGATGGTAGGACATGTTTCAAGCTCATCTCATTTTATTAAAGCATTATTTTTACCTTAAACTACACTAATTACCACTAATCGCGATTAAAAACTTAATAAGTTACTATTCACCAAAAAATTATTTTAATCTCATTGAACCACATTTTACTTCTTAATGACAACCATGTATGTCGGATTTTTGAAATTCAAAACACAATGATGGCAAAATTTCATTTAAACGGAAAATCAGTTTTTATAAGTACCACTTAGTGGTTTCACTATTCATCAAAAATTGAAGTTTTTCAGAAAATTACCAAAAATTCAACCTAAGCTATATTTGATATTCCGAATTCAAAAATGAAGTCTATTTTACAAAATTCAAAACATATAAGTCACATTAATTAATTTAATAATTAATTCTCGTTGTCAGAGCAAATAGCGTGTTTTTATAAAACAATAAGTATCAAAAGATTGACACCAGTTTAAGTCTAATTTCAAAGTGAAATTGATTCCAATGACCACCATTGGATTAAATGGTAAAAATATATTCAGATTACACATTAAGACCAATTCAAACGATAATCTGATCATATAAATAAATTATATTAAGAAGCAGTTTTGATGTAAAATGCAATATTTTTCACTATTCATTAAAAAATGAACATTGTCAGAAAAATACCAAAAATTCACACAAAGTAAATTTTGATGTCCCAATCATAAAGAATAAGTTTATTTTGACAAACATAGCTTATAAAATTGTCAAAAGATATATTTAAAAATGGTTTTCCATCAAAAGACAGTAAAACAATCTTTTAAAAATATTAGTGTATTCCATGTTTAAGATTGGATTTATTTTCATTTTAAGCCTCTAAAACACTATCTAGTTCATTAATAGACATAGATAAAATATCTATTATTAATTACTTACTTGGGATGTTACATCCTTCCCCCCTTTAGAAAATTGCGTCCCCGCAATTTATTTACTTATCAAATAAATGGGGGTACTTTTCCCTCATTGCATTTTCAAATTCCCATGTTACCTCTTCCATCATGTGGTTTTTCCACAAAACCTTTACCTGATTAATCACCTTATTCCGTAACACTTTCTCCCTATGGTCAAGAATATGGACCGGTTTTTCCTTATAAGATAGGTTCTCTTCCAGCTGAACTACCTTTGGACTCAAAACATGAGATGGATCTGGCATATACTTTCTCAACATCGAAACGTGAAAAACATTGTGTACCTGAGATAAACTCGGAGGTAAAGCCACTTGGTAAGCAACTGATCCAACTCTCTCCAAAATTTCATATGGTCCAATAAACCTTGGACTCAGATTTCCTTTCTTACCAAATCTAATCACACTTTTCCAAGGAGAAACCTTGAGAAAAACATGATCACCTACCTCGAAAGATATATCCTTCCTCCGGTTGTCTGCATAACTCTTCTGCCTACTCTGAGCTGTTCTCATGTGTTTCTGAATCAACTGAACTTTTTCTGCTATCTCTTCTACCAATTCTGGTCCCATCAACTTCCTTTCACCCACTTCATCCCAGAAAGCTAGAGTTCGACACCGCTTCCCATATAATGCCCGAAATGGTGCCATCTGTATACTGGAATGAAAACTGTTATTATATGCAAATTCAACCAAAGAAAGATGTTGGTCCCAACTTCCCTGATAATCCATAGAGCAAGAACGTAGCATATCCTCCAAGGTCTGAATTGTTCGTTCTGACTACCCATCTGATTGAAGATGAAAAGCTGTACTAAAATTCAATTCAGTACCCAACGACTTCTGAAGGCCTTTCCAAAAGTTAGAAGTGAACCTGGGATCACGATCAGATACAATGGAGAGAGGAACTCCATGTAACCTAACTATCTCATTAAGATACAAACGGGAAAGTTGATCTAGGGAAAAATTATCTCATATAGCAAGGAAATGAGCAGATTTAGTCAAGCGATCAACAATAACCCAGATTGCATTATTACCTCGAGATGTCTTCGGTAATCCCACAACAAAGTCCATGGATATATTCTCCCATTTCCACTCTGGCACTGGTAAAGGGTGAAGCATCCCTTTCGGTAACCGCCGCTATTCTTTAACCTGTTGACATGTCAAACACTTCATAGTAAAATCAGCAATATCTCTTTTCATTCCATCCCACCAGTAATACTCCCGCAGATCTATGTACATCTTAGTACTGCCAGGATGAACTGAAAACGGAGATCTATGAGCTTCACATAACAACTCTCTCTTCAACTGTGAATCACAAGGCACACACAATCTCTTCCCAAATCTCAAAACGCAATCATTATCAATGTTGAATTCAGGCAACTTACCTTTCTAAACCAGCTCTACCTTTTTCTGCAACTCACTGTCTTGCTTCTGTGCTTGCTTGATTCTATCTGATAGAGATGATCTCACTGATACCTAAAACAAAACAGAAGAACATCCTGCACCAACAACTTCTATGCCAAATTTCATCAAATCCTTAACCAAAGGATCACGTTCCAAACGCAACATTGCTAATGAAGCATTACTTTTTCGACTTAAAGCATCATCCACTTTATTTGCTTTTCCCGGATGGTAATGAATTGTACAATCATAATCCTTGATTAATTCTAGCCATCTCCTTTATCTCATGTTCAATTCTTTATGAGTGAATATATACTTTAAACATTTGTGATCGGTATATATTTCACACTTTACTCCATACAAATGATGCCTCCAAATTTTTAAAGCAAAAACAACAGCAGCTAATTCCAAATCATGTGTAGGGTAATTTACCTCATGAGTTTTCAACTGTCGTGAAGAATAAGCAATTACCTAATCATTCTGCATTAGGACGCAACCAAGTCCTTTCAATGAAGCATCACTGTAGATAACAAACTCACCATTCCTGGAAGGTAGTTCCAAAACTGGAGCATTCACCAATCTTCTTTTCAATTCCTGAAAACAATCATCACATTCTTTTGTCCAGATAAACTTAACACCCTTCCGAGTTAGCTTAGTCATTGGACTAGATAACTGTGAAAAATTTCTAACAAACCTTCAGTAATAGCTTGCCAAACCAAGGAAGCTACGAATCTCAGTTACATTTGTGGGTCTTGGCCATTCTTCAACAACTTTTGTTTTTTCACGATCAACGGTTATGCCATCTTTTGAAACAATGTGACCAAGGAAAGAAATTTTTTGCAACCAAAACTCACATTTGCTGAATTTCCCATACAATTTCTTTTCTTTTAAGGTTTTCAAAATGACCCTTAAATGTCTTTCATGCTCTTCTTTACTTTTAGAAAAGACCAAAATATCATCAATGAAAACCACCACAAACTTATCCAAGAACTCATGGAAAATTCTATTCTTAAGTCCATGAATACAGCAGGTGAATTGGTTAGCCCAAAAGGCATTACTACAAATTCATAATGGCCATATCTCGTACGGAACGTGGTCTTCAGAATATCTGTCTCCTTTACCTTCAGCTGATGGTACCCCGATCTCAAGTCAATCTTTGAAAAAAACTGAGCTCCCTGGAGCTGATCAAACAAATCATCGATATGAGGCAAAGGATATTTTTTCTTAACAGTGATATTATTCAAGGCCCTATAATCAATGCAAAGTCTCATAAAACCATCTTTCTTTTTAACAAATAAAACAGGAGCACCCCATGGTGATGTTCTAGGTCGAATGAAACCTTTCTCTAATAAATCTTGCAATTGCTCCTTCAACTCTAAAAGTTCAATTTGAGCCATTCGATAAGGGGGTTTTGAAATTGGCTTAGCATCAAGAACTAAGTCAACAGTAAACTCAACTTCCCGATCTGGTATTATTCCAGGAAACTCATCAGGAAAAACATCAGGATACTCATTTACCACTGGCACATCATTAATTTGAACAGTTACTTTATTTTCAACTATGTGTGCAAGGTAACATTCATTTCCATATTTTACAAGTTTCTTGGCCTCTTGATAAGTTATCAACAGTAAGGGTTCATTATTGTACACAAACTGAAAGCCTTTATGAAAAGAAACTTCTTTAGCTCTACAGTCAATCTTAGCATGGTAAATAGAGAGCCAATCCCTACCCAAGATAACATCAAACTCTACTAGAGGTAGAACAATAAGGTTTGAAAGTAGGTTCTTTCCACAGATAAGGATAGGAAGATTCTTATAAATTCTTTTTGCCTCAACTTTCCCCCCAGGTGTTTTTAGCAAAAGTTCAGGAGTCATTTCTTGAGATGGTATTCCCATTTTACTAGAAAAGTTTTCAGAGATGAAAGAATGTGTAGACCCCGAATCAAACAACACACTGGCATAATCTAAAAAAACAAACAAAGTACCTGATACAACTTCATTTTATGGCCTGACATCTGCTGAAGTAGTTGCAAAGGATTTCACCACCCCTTTCTACTTGTAGTCTAACTGCTTCCCATCACTCAAGCTCTTTGTCGGACACTCATTTGCATAGTGACCCATCTCATTGCACTTATAACATTTCACTAACTGTAAATCGAATTTGGTCTTACCTTCACCTTGATCCTTTTCAGTGCAATCACGAGCCTTATGTCCCATCTTACCACATCGGTAGCACCTTCCAGAATTCAGAAGACATTCCCAAGCATGCCTTTTGCCACATTTATCACAAATTGGAAACTTAGTTTTCTTACCATCAGACTTTTTTGAAGAATTATTACCTTTCTCCTGCCACATCGGTCTCTTCTTCTGTTTGTTGTTATAGAACACTTGATCATCGGCAAACTCCATTTCCACCTTCTCAGCACATCGAACAAGCTTTTCATAACTTTTAAACTCACGAGAAGCTAATTCCCTTCGATATTTTGGCTTTAATCTTGAGTAAAAACGATTGATTTTACTATCAAGGTCTCAGATAAAATTTGGAGCATACCTTGACAATCGAGTGAACCTTTCTTCATAGGTATCCACTGAGTCTTCCTCTTGCCTCAATTCCAAGAATTGCTTTTCCATCCTAAGTCGAACAGCCTTAGGAAAATACTTCTCAAGAAACTTACCTTTGAATTCATCCCAGTCGAGAGCATCAATCTCATCAGCATCCCTGATATTTTTAACCATCGACCACCACTGATCTGCATCAACCTCCAAATGGTAAATAGAAAGACTAACCTTTTGATTGTCTGAACACCCCATGCCATCTAAAATCTTCTCTAGTGCTTTAATCCACCCTTCAGCTAGCACAGGGTCAGATGATCCTCTGAATGATGGGGGATGTTGCCTCATGAAATGTTCCACCACTGACATGTTCCTCTGCGATCGGTCTGGCTGATCTCGTGCATGGATACCACCACCATTTATCGCTTGAGTCAATTGTGCCATTATTGCAACAAACTATTCAGTTCCAATTCCGACCATCTCAGGATGCTGATTCGGAATGTTATTTCCTTCTGTATGCCTTCCTAGCACTGCTTCCCTGTTTCCTCTGTGGAAAACCATTCTGAACAAACATGTCTTAGATGAAGCAACATGGTAATCTTCAAATGCTATATCATTTCAAAAAAATATATTTTCAGATAATCATTTAATAGAATTATAACTCCTAAAGTTATCTAAACCGACCTTTGATACCAACTATAAGGCCCCAGCCTTAAAACTTACTTAATCTTGAGTTATTACAAGATTACAAATTGAGGATCTTTTCGGGTTTAGAGTTTTAGAGAATTAGATCATAAAACTTCCATTACATTCCACATATAAACAAAGTGGTTACATAAAGATAGTATTCTTCATTCCCATCAATGGAAACATATTTAAAATAAACATGGATTCTTTCTTGACACTTCCTTGACACTATCATCATATCATGTACCTTTCCCTTGACCTGTGAAAAACATTTCAAAAAACTTGGGATGAGCATAAAAATCTCAGTAAGGGATATAAAAATATGGAAAGGAAACATGGGTACATATATACATAAAGATGAGATCATACTTTACCCATAAAACATAAGCACTTTAACATACCTCATCAAATCATGAATAAATCATAGAAATCATAAGACATAAAGGTAACTTGTGGCATTCATAACATTCTTATGTAGGGAGTAACCCTCTTGGTTACGTTTGGAATACCCATCACAGTATATTCCCTAAATCTCTTCGGAGAAACCTTAACGTGTCACTCCTTCGCGTTACCCAATGCATTGGAGAGCTATATCGGGCTCACCCGCCCTTAGTCTATCACGGAACCACCCGTCTTCATAATAATTCCCAAGAACCTCAACATAATCGTATCACATAAAACATGCATAAAGGAAACATAACATTTCCACCTTTCAATCACAATATATCAATACAACACATTGATATAAAAAAATTATGAAAACAATTTTCAATACCAAAATAAAAGAAAATTAAAACATGGTATTTATTTTTCTTTTAAAAAAAGGTATGGCTTGTAGAGGAAGCCGAAACTCAAATAATGGTCACGGCGGCGGAGAAGTCATTGTCGCCGCATACGTACGACAAAAACATTACCTTTTGTCGTTTAGTAAACGCTTCATATAAAAAAGATTCATTTTGAATAAACGTAAAAAAGTCAAAGGGGTTTATACACCGTATAAAAGAAGGTTGTGTATAAAACAAAATATGCCTCAATGAAAGGAGATTGAGACGAAGTCCCATACCTCGGGTCCGACTTGACTCGATCGTTCTTTAATGTCCTGAATAATAAACTTGAGTTAATTTCTACTTGCTTAAGAACCTTTTTCAAGTTCATTATTCCTTTTATATCACTTATTACCATTTCATGAACACTATGTAATTATTTAAGTTAATAACGGCCATTTTAACGATCATTGGTACTTGAGTCAAAAATAAGCCCTTTATAATTACATGTTGTTCATGTATCCATTATATCCAGAATGGTATTCATGATGTAGATATCATATATGTCATATATATCCAGTACATGCATCCATTTATAATATTACATAATCATTTATAGGTAAGAAATGAAATGCACCGTTCATGGAGACGGTAAGTCGTACGTACGCATAAACACTACTTTCATTTCTATTTCGTATTTTATAGAATGGAATCATAATGATATACAGGTATATTATAATTCCAGTATAATATCATATATAATATCATATTTCTATCCTTTATACGTCCCACATATGGTATTTAACGAATCAAATCACTTTGAGGGGGCGGTAGTCCTCACTTCCTTAAATGAAGATATCACGTTCACCCATAATGGAAACCATAAATGTATGACCAAAAAGGAAAATACATAAGCTTAAGGAAAACATAAACATATTACATATCATATATAAATATAGTGACATCTTAATGGCCACCTTTGAAGGTGTTAAAAGAATGTTGAATAATCATCATTTCGGGAGGCATAAATTCACCATCCACGGAAACAGTATGTTCGTTAACCATTATATGTAGGTGTGTGTAAGTGTAGCCCAAATACTTATTATAAAAACATCCTAGTATATTTAGGATACTGGATTTTTTACAAAAGAAAAGAATAAAAAGAGTTTAGGGGGTTGGAGAAGCAAAATAAAACAAAAGGACGCAAAAGAAGACATTACCTTAAAATCGGGTAACTCCCTTTGCTTTGAGCTCAAAGGATTCCTTGGGAAGACTTCTGCCCAAAGTGAGGCTTCTAGAAGTAAGAGATGGAAGTGGAGAGACAAAATGGGCAGGGTTTGGCCGAGCCAAAGGCTTTGGGAGTGTGGGTAATGAGGTAGAGGTGGGGGCCTTTTATAAGAGGAGAGGAGGGGCACTCTTGGAAAGTAAAGAAATATTACTTTATTTGAAAATGAATTTCGGATTTAAATAGTCCCACATTGATATAATTAAAGGATAAGGTGATAAGGGTTCGAAATCCACTCATACAATTGGTTTTGGCCATGTTTAGGTTTTATATGTTATATTATCTTTCCATTTTATTTAAATCGTTAAATAATGAGGTCATCGCTGCATCATCATGATGTCATAAATAATTTAATTTATTTAATGTCTAAAAATTATAAAAAAATACTATGATGTAGGAAATCCTTTTATCTTTCCATGTAATATTTATAATCAAAAATATAATCTTTATAACCCCATGTAAGAATTTTTTTCGAAAAACATATGATGTTTGTGTCATTTTTACTTTTGCATTAAATAAAAAGTTATTTATGTCATTTCCCAACCAAAGTGGCTCCATGGGGTCCCCAAGTTGACCCATGGCTTGTCTTGGTCAGCAATGACACAAACAATGAGGGTAGGACATGTTTCAATCTCATCTCATTTTATTAAAGCATTATTTTTACCTTAAACTACACTAATTACCACTAATCGCGATTAAAAACTTAATAAGTTACTATTCACCAAAAAATTATTTTAATCTCATTGAACCACATTTTACTTCTTAATGACAACCATGTATGTCAGATTTTTTAAATTCAAAACACAATGATGGAAAATTTTCATTTAAATGGAAAATCAGTTTTTATAAGTACCACTTAGTGGTTTCACTATTCATCAAAAATTTAAGTTTTTCAGAAAATTACCAAAAATTCACCCTAAGCTATATTTGATATTACGAATTCGAAAATGAAGTCTGTTTTACAAAATTCAAAACATATAAGTCACATTAATTAATTTAATAATTAATTCCTGCTGTCAGAGAAAATAGCGTGTTTTTATAAAACAATAAGTTTCAAAATATTGACACCAGTTTAAGTCTAATTTCAAAGTGAAATTGATTCCAATGACCACCATTGGATTAAATGGTAAAAATATATTCAGATTACACATTAATACCAATTCAAAAGATAATCAAATCATATAAATAAATTAGATTAAGAAGCAGTTTTGATGTAAAATACAGTATTTTTCACTATTCATTAAAAAATGAACATTGTCAGAAAAATACCAAAAATTCACACAAAGTAAATTTTGATGTCCCAATCATAAAGAATAAGTTTATTTTGACAAACATAGCTTATAAAATTGTCAAAAGATAGATTTAAAAATGGATTGCCATCAAAAGGCAGTAAAACAATCTTTTAAAAATATTAGTGTATTCCATGCTTAAGATTGGATTTATTTTCATTTTAAGCCTCTAAAACACTATCTAGTTCATTAATAGACATAGATAAAAATATCTATTATTCATTACTTACTTGGTATGTTACACTTTTATCTATAAAATTAACATGTTAGCTCACAACAAAATCTTGATGAGAGATGAAAATTTGAGAATTTTAAATTGTATTTCATTGAATTTAACCCCCTAATTTAATTATAACCTAGAAAATTAGTAAAATTAAAATAAAATTGAATCTGGATTGAATATACATAAATCTATTAAACTATGAGTTTCAACTATTTGATTCATTTGTTTAATGTAATGAAATCCGTAAAACATAATTATTTTTTAAAATAACTATGATTTTTAAAATAACTATGTTTTTTAAAATTTGGAATTGTTAGGCTGTAATTTATTGACATTCTCACAATATGATTTTAAATTGATTGAAAATAAATTAATTTAAATCTAGTATATATATATTTTTTTAATGTTTTTATTATATTTAATATTTAATGTCATTACACTTAAAAAATTGTTTCCATTGTATAAAAATAATTATGTTATCATCGAGTTTGCTACAACAATTGTGATGCCATGAAAAAAGGCTAAATACTATGTGAAAATTATGTTTTCATGTCCTAGTTAATTGTATAGAGAAAATGAAACCATCTTATCTTGATTTCATGACTCTAATACTACCCCTGTTGTCACTGTGAAACGACAACCATGCAAAAAAAATCTACTACAGTTGACCTACTTCCATGAGAAGAACTCCCTTTCTTCTATGAAAATAATTCCATTTTATCTTCTTCCTTATTCTTTGAAACCAAAACCATCAGTGCTACCATGCAAATATATCACCCCTTGGATTATGAATGAATATACCTCATATGAGAAGAAGGAAGAGCCCCATGTGCTCACTGATAATGAACCAGTGAAACCTATAATCATCTAGTGGAAAACAAACTCATATGAAATGGGGGGGGGTGTGGATTATTATAGTTAATTAATGTACCAAGATCAATTAAAAATTATAGGAGTTCAATTCTAGTAACACTTCCCAATTATATGCTGGAGATCAATAGACCAAATAAAGAATAATAACTTCATAACCACATGAGTCTGAGCTCAACCATGCCCATTGAATCTTCATACACCGATCACTTATCTATAAGAGGAGATAATTATTTATAAGTCTATATGAATACCGAATAATGGACAATCTATGAAATTATTAGCTTTCTATGTTTTTTTTTCATTTTCATGGATATAAATTCAACAAGTCCACAATTCCATCAAAAATTAACTAACTATAAACATAGATATGCATGTATATATAGTTGTCGATAAAAGTACCCAATGAAGAAATAAGTCTAAAATAGCTCATCCAGGGGATATAAACACTCATACCATTCCTCAAGATAATCTGATACTCAAGAAAACTTACCCATTCATCTTTTAAACCTCGAAGTTGCAGCAATTTTGTCTATGAAACACTTTAAACCTCCCCCCATCCTAGTGATGATCATTTTAGTGGACCTAAATCTCTAAATAAAATACTGAGAGGAGTAGTATATTGTTACCTTATAATGATCCAACACTAAATCTACAAACTTATCATCTCCCACATGAAAATAAAATAGGGCCTCTCAACCTTCCATTAAGTAGAGACTCTTGATCCAACTCTCACACTAAGCCTTATGTATCTTTGATAGCATGCATGAATTGATTTTTAATGATTTTTTACTTATTTTTTTTAGGAATTTAAGCATGTAAAAACTATGCATGTTGTGGTATTGTAAGTCCCAATTTCTTCCTCCTAACTCCATAACCAGAAACATCACAATCTAGTAATTCTCTATTCAATTCCAAATATAACACTCCATAACACCACTAAAATCATATCCCTAGCATGTTCACTAAATCTCCTTCTCATGTGAGCCCAATAATATAAATTATGGCTTCTACTTCGCCTGTAATGTAGTGTACCAAATCTACTAGGAAAATTCTATAAGAAATCCAAGATTTTCTAATAGATGAACATTTTATCTAGGGAAAATAATAAAATTCCCAAATTAATCTGTCTGGATGTACGCATAAAACCCATCCAAAGATAAAGAGAAGATATCTAGGGAACCCATCAATAATGTCATGGATAAAAAAGAATCCCTCTATTTACAAATTTTTGTATCATCCCCCACTATAAATAATTTGTACCTTGTCTTCCTTCCATGTTCAAATTATCTTCGAATTTATTTTCATTATTATTAAAACAACATTTTTCTTTCTTATCATCTCTTAAGTTATTTTGTTATATTCTCCTTAAATATATTTGTTTTTCTCACCCTTGTTACATTCCAATTTTGTAAAACTATATGATCTTTCCGAGCTAACCCTAGTGGGTGTTTTAAGTTAAATCATAGTGGAGTTATTAAATTTATGTGTTCTAATTTACCATTATACTTTCTCTAATTCTACTTTGAGAGAGATGATAGTCTACATCAGAGGTGTTCATCGCTCAATATTTCTTTAACACTTATATACTCATCTACTTATTTCCCTTTAATATCTCTATCCATTTAGACTACACATAATACCAGCTATGTTGTGTGGTTGGAAAGGAAGAATGGTATATGAATTCTAACATATGTTTGGGTATGTTCAATCAATCAATTGATAAATTTTCTAACCTATTCACCCAAGATAACACATTGAATTATTGGTCATTTTAATTGGTATGTTCACTCAGTAAATTAAGGAATTTTCTTACCTATTCACCAAGGAGAACACATGGAATTACTTATCAGTTTAATGATCTCTTGAAAATATTAGTGGTTACATTCAAAAGTATATATTGGACGATGATTATGTAAATGATACTAAATGTCGTCATTTAATTATATGATTTAGAATATAATTAAATAATTATAGATCCCATTAAAATGTATCCTCATTAACATATATATTTTTCATAATCATTCAATATGCATCTTGAATTTCATTTTTTTACCTTTTCGAATTCACCAAGGAATTGCCTCATTTTCTCTTTTTATTTCAAAATAATGAAAATAAAATCCAACATAATAGTTAGGAGACTGAAGAAATAATCCACAAACACTCCTTAGGAAACAACATTATTGAACCCTCTAATGTTTTTCATGTTTTAATAAAGAAATTCATTCAACCATAGCTCATGAAAACTACGTTATCAACATGGCACCATTGTTTGCGAGTAAGGTTAGTGAATAATTTTTCTTTTTCACTTTGTAAATAATTTTATACAATTAAAATTTTATATCTAAAAAAATTAATGGATAACACCTCGCTATAAAAAGGTATGGGAAGACTTATTATTGTGCTAAAAAATGAACTGTAATTCTACATGTGAACATGTTGAAAATAAACTCACTTTTGAGGAAGTGATGCATCTGTTTGAAGGAATATTGCGCAATTATCATAGATTAAACACCTAAGGGTGAGTAATATTGGATTATAAACCAAAAACAAATCCTCTAACATCTGAAGAAGATATCTTAGTGGTGTAATTACAAAACGATCCCTCTCTCCCACACAATTTTGTGATGAATTCTAAGGAACTCTAAGAGGTACAAGAGTTACCAGCTAAACAACATGAGGACGATGGATGAACTCTTGAATAACATTCATTTAATTGATATCAAATTAAACTTACATATAAACTCTATTATTAAAATGATATAGATTATACAATGTTGGACTATTTATTGGAAGGAGATAAATTTTATCTTTACTAATTTCTTTGTAATCCTGGGAAATATGATATTAATCATTGGATCATTTGTATTAATATTTCAGATTAATCCATGTTAATATAGACCCTAAAGGAGTTGAAAACTGAACACAATTTCACTAAATAATTGGATGATACAGAAGAAGAATCTATGGGACTTACCCTAAACCAAACACTCCATTAACTCCGAATAGATTACTATATAGAGGGAGTAAAATTAAGAGATTTCACAATGTTTCTCAAGTTGAAACAGATGTAAAATTGTCTACATATGAGGGGAAGGGAACTTAGATTTTAACTCAACATGCATCTTTTTTAATCAATTTGAATTATTTACTAACATACCTTTATTGGATCATGACTAAGAAGCATTACTATTACTTACACTATATAAAGAGGAATCCACAATAGTTGTGGTTGGATATGAGGAAAACCCAAACCAGATCTTGCAAAATACACCCTATGAAATACCACAAAATGATGAGGGTGAGGGAATAAAGAACAATATTCAAGGCGGCCTCCAAGAATATGTAAATTTGATTATATTTGGATGGAATATGATATGGTGGTTCCAATAATATTAACATCATACTGTAGCATATTATTGATAATCATAGGATTATCTAGTGATGTTTAGTTTAAATATAACCCTTCTTGAGAGGGAAATTCCATATACCCTATTCTTTTCTATTTATTTTTCATGTATCTTACTTTCTAAAAAATTTATTCTGTTTAATATGTTTTTATATAGGATACCCGATGTGGAAATTTGTACATGACATTAGCATATGGCCATCTATAAATCAACAAGGTGAGAGCCTAACTTAATCTTTTAGAAAAAATAAAAAAACACCATATAGTTTTTATCGTTATAATTTGTTTTTACACTCATAATAAGTAGTCCTTATTTAATTGTTATTTTTCATACTGAAATTGATGTAGGGTTGTGAAATTGATAAGTGTGGGGGAAGCGATTTAGACGTGTTTAAGACTAGATTTATATTCTTTTTAGGAATAGTCTTAGAATCTATAAAAAAAATCTGTTTACTTTTTTTAATATGTTATATTGACTGCTTTTAAAAATAATAATCGTAAAAAATCATTTGATTGTAAATTTTATACAATTTGGTTTCTATATTTTTTTATGTTTTTACAAACATTGATGGAATATCATTATAAACCTGTATAATGTGAATCTTAAATGATTGTTGAATGAACTATGTCACTTTTTAAATATAATTTTTTTTATAAGATTAAAATAGAAAGCGAGTAATAAAATTCTTTTATAATAATAATTATAACATGTGGATCCTAGAATTTGGAACATAATCCACGAGAAGTTGGAATCATTGAAAAAATAACACCTTATAAAGACAACTTAAAAGAGATTAATATATGTTCTTTGAAATTGGTGTAAAATATACAATTAGGATCCTATAATGAATATTTAATACATTACGCACTGGGTGAATTTGTAAATCCCTTTTGTATTTTTTTATTAACTTCGTTTTCATAGTGTGTTTCAAATTAGTGGTTGATAAAAATTGAAAAAAAATGTTCGAAATTTTAAAAAATGAATTCATTTTTGTGAGTGAAATATTGGATCCTATTAACGAATGAGGCAATTGACTTATAACAAATTTATTTATTTTCTATCAGTGAAGTGAAAAAATCATATTTGGTATAAAAAACATAGAAAGACATAAAATGAAGTAATTCATATTAAAACATTGATTCCACTAGAATATAATTTTAAAAACTAGTGGACTTGGAACATTTATTTTATTGATGTGATGAGTGAATAGAAATCAAATAGGAGGAATCATAATTCAAATAATTAGTGAACCTATGATTTTCTTCTTCTCTAGATTGTATATTTTGATATAGGAAGGATGATTATCTTTGTATTTCTTTTTAATATAAATAATTCAATAATAAAATTTCATAGGGGTGTAGTAGTTCATGTGCGGGGGGAATGACTGGAATAAAATAATCATTAATCATTAATTTATCTTCATTGAATTTAAACACCTAATTTAATTTCAATCCATCTAACTAATACATTTTTAGCAATTTATAGGAATCTTGACTGAATCTCCTAAAATTTATTTAATTATGTGTTTCAATTGTTTTATTCGGTCATTGAATTTTACAGAAATTTATAAACATAATTTTTTTTTAAAAATGAACTTTGTTTTTTAAATTAGAAAACATAAACCTAAGATTTATTAAGATTCACAAAATATAATTTTAAATTGATTAAGAAAATTGAAACTACTTCTGTGACTCTAGATGAAGCCAAACTGTTGAGCTAAATAAATAGAAATTAAAACTACTAATGAATCCCGGATCAAGATGGAATCATGTTCAAATACCAACATTGAACAAAACTCGTGTATGTAGAATAGAAGATACCTTGTAGGGGAATAATATTGGGACTTGAGTGCCCATTGATGAGGAACCGATGAAACTCAAGCTCTCCTGGTGGAAAATTTATCTTCCTTAAACTGGGATGTGTGGATTCTCACTATTAATGAAGATCGTGTGCTCTAATTGAAATTAAAGGAGGCCAATAATAGCTGCATCACTCATATTAATGCTGGATTTCTACAAAAACAAATGAAGAATAATCACCCTACCATTTCATGTGTCTGAGCTTGACTGAGCCAGTTGAATCTTTGAGTAGGGATCATAGACCCAAAAGAGAATCCAACTGGTCCTGAGGTAGGATGAATGGTGAATATCGGATGATCAAAGATATTTTTATTTTTTATTTGTTTCCTAATATAGGTAGAGGAAGTTTTCTAGGCCATAGTTACATTCCCTAATGAACCCATTCCATGCTTGGAGATACATTCAAATGTAGTTCTCAATGAAAGTCCCCAAAAATGAAAAATTTCCAAACCAACTCATCCTTGATATCTAGGTGTTTATCGCATTCCCTTAGAAATTTAAATCATCAAGAATAACTTACCCATATCTCTTGTAACACATTAAGTTCCATTAAAAATGTCTAAGAAACACTTTTAACCTCACTACAGGCAGGTTAATATCAGTTTAGTGAACCTAAAGCTCCAAATAGAATACTAGGAAGAGTGGAATGTTGATCTAGGATCAAGCAGAAACCCTAAATCCACATACCTTTCATCAGCTAATAAATTATGTTTAAACTTACATCAAATAAATATGTCCCATCTATCCCTAAAATTAATGCTTATGTATCATTAACAAGATACGTGAATTAATTTCTAATTATTTTCTTTAATTTGTTTTGGTTTTCTAGATTTTCAAGACTCTTCATGTTTCTCTTATTCAAATCCCTAGTTCCTTCATATAGACTTCATAACCAGATAGATCACTATTTGAAGAATCTCTATCCATGTAAAAATTAAATACATCAAGGCATCACTAAAATCCAATCCCTAAAACGCGCACTAAAGCGCTTAATCACTTGAGGAAACTAAATTAGAGAATGGATTCTACTAAACATGCATAGTAGTGTTTCACATATACAAAAAATATTTTAGAAGGAGTAAAAGCATATTTAATGGACGATTATCTAATCTGGGGAAATAATGAAGCTCCTAACTGAATCTATCCCTGGAAAACACATGGAACCCATCTGAATAATGGGAGAAGATCACTAAGGCTCACTATACTAAATATAAGGATCAATAAGGTGGTCATTCTCTATAAATATTTTCCCTCCCACACTGGAAAGAATTTGGACAATGGATTTTGATTATATTAAGAATAATTTTCCATTTTTTAATTATATTATGTTTTTTTATTCATCTATTTAGTTAAGTCATTTTATTCTCCCTTAATTTATTTATTTTTCTAACAACTATGAAATCCTATTGATCCCAAAATCCATGATCACAGAGAGATAACCCATGTTGGTAGACTGTGGGGAACCACATTGGTGTGGCTAAATTTATTTGTTTCAATTTCTCACTCTAATTTCCTTGATTTTGGAGTGATGGTAATGATAGTGTATAGAGGAGATAATTGAAACTCTATATTCTATTAACACTAAAAAACTCATAAACTTGTTTCAATATAATTTATCTATCCATTCAGACCACAATTCATATGAGTTGATTCAAGTGGTTCAAAAGGAGAAATGATATGTTATTACTATTTGTCTGTGTTTGAGAAATTTCATTAACTCAATTAACGAATGTTTTTCTCCATTAACCAATTAGAACACATAGAACTATTGGTATGTTTTCATATTGATCAATTATACTAGGGATTCCATACATATAAAAATATTGGATAGTGAGTGGGTGAATAATATTGAACCTACTCTGTGAATTATATGATTTTAAAAAATAATAATAAATGATAGATCCCACTGTATTTCATCATTAAGACTATATTCATATGATATATTGATTCTAGGTGTATCTAAATTTCCATTCTATTATTTGTTTGTATTTACAAAAGAACCAACCCTGATTTATATCTTGATTTCAAAATTAAGAATGAGAAAACATTATCGATGGGACAATGAAGTACTGACCCACACACACTTCCAGGGAGACAACCTCAACCATCACTATACATTATTCTAGGATTTAATAAAAAATTATATTTCACCATGTCCCACAACAATCACATGATCAATTTCACATAGTAAAAATAGATAAAAAAAACTTGTATTGTCTTTATAATTTAGTAAAATGGCCTATGATTAATTTTTTGACATATCAGAATTATCCTTACAGAAATATGACACACGGTGTTACAACTATGACTGAAAAATTATGTTTTCATTTAAATGTGACAGTTTAGTTCAAAACACCAAACATATACTCAAATCCAAGTAAGAATTGTTAGATTTAAACAATACTTTAGAAAAATGATCCTTGATTAATTTTTGAGGTGTAGTAATTAATCTCACATCAATATAATATATAGTGTATCCAATATGGCTCAAAGTACATGTTTTCATTATGAAAGTAACATTTCAGCTCGCAAAATGCATCTCATTATCATATATAGAAGACATACATATGTTGTATTGATACATTAGAAATAATATCTATGATACATTTATAACGTGTAATAATTAAATTCACATCAATCTAACACATGATATAGTCTATTTCACTAAAAATATGTGTTTCATTTTGAAGGGAAATTTTAGTTCAAAATATGTGCTACATACTCTAAATCTGTAAAAATTATATAGTTTTAATAATAAATCAGGAAAATGATCTTCTATTAATTTTTTAAGTGTATGAATTAGCCACATATAAATCTTACTCACTGTGTGGCTAGATTGACTAAAAGTACGTGTTTTCAGTTTAAAAGTACCATTTTAGAAAATAATAATAATCACATAATCAAATCTCGAAAAACGTGATCTTATTTTCTTGATAATATTGAAAAGTGAACCATGATTATTTTTTGACATGAAATAATTAAAAACATGTCACTCTTACACACATTGTTACAAGTAATACAAAAGGTAACTGTTTTCTATTAAAAGTGACATTTTAGTCAAAACAGGCATCACAAAATCCAAATTAAAAAACATGATTCAATTATCTTGAAACATTAGAAAAAATATATTAATAATTCATTAATGTTGTGTAGTGATTACCCTCAAATCTATTTTACACACAATATGGTTGGTGTGACTAAAAGTGCATGATTCCATTTAAAACTAACATTTTAGTTCAAAACACATGTCACATACTCAAAATTGAGAAATCATAGTTTAATTTAATGTTAGTTTTGGATAATGATACATGATATATTATTTATGTATAAGAACCAACTGTGCATCAATATAATGAATGTTATGTATAGTATGAGTCAAAAGTTCATGTTATTATCATAATAGTAGTACTTTATCTCACAACACATATCACAAACTAAAAACCAGAAATTCTCATAGAATTGTATTGAAACTTTTTTACAATAATACATGATTCATTTTTTATGTTTAGTAATTAACCACATGTAAATATAACACACAATGTTATCTTATTGACTGAAATATTATATTTTCATTTAAAAGTTACAATTTTGTTCCAAAAATATATCACATGATTTAAATTGATTAAACACATTCATATGGTCTTGATACATTATGAAAATGATCTAGGATTAATTTTTGAGGTGTAGGAATCATCCTCTTATAAATTTAACACAAATTGTGACATAATTGATTAAATGAGCATTTTTTAGTTTAAAAGTTAAAATTTAGTCCAAAACATGCATCACATACTTAAAATCAACAAAAAATATTCATAATTTCATGATAATTTAGTTAAATTATCCAAGATTTATTTCTCATGTGTATGAATTATAAATATTTAAATCTAACACACGTTGTCTTTTACTTGATTTTAAGTGTGCTTCTTCATTTTAAAATGACATTTTAGATAAAAATACACATCAAATACTCCAAACTATGCAATACTACCCTATTTTTCTTGATTCATTAGAAAATATATTGATAATTCGTTTTTTATCTATATGAATTAATCCCACATCAATTTGAAACACCGTGTATATGTTATGAAAAAAATCATTTTGACAAAAATGTTATATTTTATTTCAAAAAAAAATCACAAACTAAAAATGAGGTAAAACACTCAGATTATCACAATAATTTTTCAAAGCATTGTTTAATTCATTTATGATGAATAGGAATCTACCACATGTCAATATAACTCAATATGTGGCCGGTATGGTTCAAAGTATGTGTTTTAAGAATAAAAGTTTCATTTTAGCTGTCAAAACATGTCAATTGCCCAAAATTGAAGAAAATCATTAAGATTGTCCTCATATTTTATGATAGAGAGATATAACTAATTTTTAATGTATAGGGATTACATACACAAAAATCTGACCCACTGTAGGGATGGTATAGCTAAAATGATTTGTTTTTATTTAAGAGTGACTTTTTAGTTTAAAACACATGTGGTATACTCAATACTAATAAAACCTAATCATATTTCCTTGATATTTTAAAAAAATGATCCATAATTCCTTTTTGATGTATTGGAATCAACCTTTTGTCAGTCTGATACAAATGTGGCTTCCATATGTCAATGTTCATGTTTTATGTACCAAAGTTACATTTTAGCTCACAAAATTTATTTTTTTGTCAAAACCAAGAAAACACAATCAGAATGTTATGATAATTTAGAACATTTAATGGTTATTCATTTTTTCTTGTTGTAAGTATCCATATTTAATTATAATTTAAAATTTATTAGGGATTTCAAAACATTTCAATTTTAATATGTTCTTATTTTTTTAATGTATTATTACAAAAAATTAGAATTTTTTTATTATAAGAACACATTTTTTAATGAGGTCAGATTGATCATCAAATAGGCCCTTCTTTTTTATTGATTTTAATTATTTTTTTTTTCATCACTAAATCTGACATTAATATAATTTTATTGTACTATAATTATTTAATGTAATGTTTTTATATAAATGATGGATCAATGTAAATTCAAATTGTTTTTTAGGTTTGATATAATATTTATAGTAAAATTTAAATTGTTTTTCTGTTTTTAGGAGATTCTACATAGTCTTGTTTATATAGATATTATCCGTTATCAACATTATGTGTAATTTTGATAAAGGGCCATTTTATTAGAACTGAACCTGTTGATAAAAACATCTCTATTATTAGTGATAAACCATGCACTCATAAAGTCTCTATTATCATTTTTAAACCTAAAATTCAATGGCTCATATTTTTGGTGTTGATAAAGGATGGCATTATCAGATCATTTCTTATCATTGATTAAAGATGCTAATATTTTAATGCACTAAAAAATTCGTTATTTTTATTGTGGATACTATAGATTTCTAGCTCCAAAAAAGTCCTTATCTGTTGTAGTGCACATCAAATTCCCCCATTCATGGTGTGTTTATTTTCCCTAATAAATAAAATTTTCATATTCAATTATGAAAACATTTATAAGATCAAAATTGATATAAACTTTAATTCATTGACTATGTTGATAAATAGCACAATTCACTATTAACTCAACTAGTATGAAAACAATTTACCAATATTTTTTATTAATATGTTTTATTTTATAGTAGTTTTAATTTTTAAAAAAGGAATTGAAATATAAGTGTTAGAAATGAAAAAATTTTATTTTTGATGTTCTGAAAAATTACATTAGATTTCTATTAATTTTCAAAGTTTAGTACACAATAAAAATTAATAATTATTCAGAGAAATAATCAACGCATAAATGAACATTAATAAAATAATGAATGAATTTGTTTTCATGAAATAAATGCTTCTTTATAACTAATCCATCATTATTTAAAATTGAACTCATTATGGCCCAGAACTCTCTCGTCTCTTCCTTTGATGAAAACTAGGGCTTCAATTTTTCTAGGAGGTCAAGGTGGGTTATCCCCAACACATTTCAAAATTTCTAGTTCTATGAACAGTGATTCCAGTTTTGTGAACAGTGTCATCGATGAGACATATGTGAACAGTATCATCAGTGAGATAGATTTGAACAATGTTATCAGTGAGACTTATGTGAATAGTGTCATCAGTGAGACAGATGTGAACAGTGTCATTAATGAGAAACTGTGAATAGTGTCATCGTTGAGTCATTTGTACTTTCGGCATCGGTGAGTCATTTGTAATATCACTGTCTGTGAGTCATTTGTATTTTCAGTGTCAGTGAGTCATTTATATTGTCGGCATTAGTGAGTCATTTGTACTATCAGCGTCAATGATTCATTTGTAATATTATCGTCGGTAGGTGTACAATGTTTCCAACCACTGGTTGGTGTACAGTTTTTCCTGACTTCGATAGGTGTATAGTGTTTCCAGCCATCGGTAGGTGTACATTGTTTCCAGCTTCCTACTGTTTCACCCATTTAGTGAATTCTTTGACGAAAAACACATTCAAGGACCTGTATAATGGATTTAGTGCTGATTCAAATCCCATAATTCCAATTTTAAGTTTCTTATGGCTTATAATTCCTTTACTTGGTCAAACCGCATGGTTTAATGTGATTTTCTTTTAATGAAAAATCTATCGTATCATAAACTGTTGCTCTATTAAATCTTCTATATGGATGAGATATATTCCTCCCTTGATCTACGTTAATGTTCCATAGTGTGAGATGATCGAACCTTTCCTTATTACCATAGTAGTGGTGTGATATAACCTTAATCCATGGATCGTTTCCCCTTGGTATTTCTTCCAACAGCATGCACACCCCTGTTTTAGTGCAAGCAGCAAGTGCCAATCCATCATCGATAGAAGGTTTGATCTACCTCCCTTATTGTGTTTTCTTCAATCCTTATTCTCCTATTTATTCATTCCATGTTATGTAATTTGATCACCATGATTCTAATGGAGTTTTATCCCACTGGATCATAATTTAATTGACATAGTAAATATTTAAACCGGATAAAAAAATTGGAATCAATAATATGTTATTGCCTCTTCTTTTTTTAGATTGTGTGATATCTACTCTTGACTTGTTTAGCATGTATTACATGATGTAAGTTTCTAAATATTGTAAACTAGGATTAATTGTAATTTTTTTCAAGATAAAGAGGCATGTATATTAATTTGGTTATTGCTATTGAAAATTGATGATAATAAAATTGATGCAGTAATCATGTTTAATTAATTTGTTATAGCTGTGACAGCTTTCTATTTAAGTTTCCCATAGTTGGTCCTAATTTTGATGAATTAGTTAATTCAAGATGTATTAATGAACTAGTTGTTTGATAATAGATAATTCATGGAAGGTTTTTGAGTTACCCTCTTTCTTGTAAGGTTGAGTTCCTTGTGCTTTGGATCTATGAGTGCTCATTATGTATGAAGGCTGCAATCCTTGTTTAAGGGCCAAGATCCCAGTTGATTTGATGTTTGTCCTGCCTACTTGTGATGTGTTTTGATCCTGTATGGATGTTGTGAGATGTGGGGTTAGGGATTCCCATTTGATGCCTAGATTGGTGAGATTCATTGGTTTAAGCTTGTGGGTGTTTGGGAGGACACCAGAGATAATGAAACAGGATGGATGTAAATGATCGGATGTTCTCTAAATCATGTTTGTTGTTTATCTACTTTACTTTTTCCACTAATCAAGGCATCTGGTTTTTCTTAATCTCCATCCAAAATGGGTGATGACACACAGGGTATGCCACATGATTTCCATGTTTATCTTCTCGAGGGATGGTTCTTCTACACACCTGCTATAGGTGGAAAAGACATGACAGGTAGTTCATATACTCAACAGGTTTATCCCCCTTGTGTTTAGTAGATTAGAATGTTTTTCTAGAATGACTAGGAATATGGAAATTTATAATTCTGATAATAAGTTATTGAATAAATTATGTTAACCAATGGGTTTTGAGCTTGTTGGGATGCAAAGCTGTGGTAATATTTCTTAGAAGTTGTGGACATGGTTTCGTTATGCCTAGAGGGCATGAAACATTGGGTTTGATTCTCATTAAATATAATGTGGAATTATTAATAGGTAATTAATGTTTAAAGAATTAATTAACATAATGTGAAAATGCTAAAAAGGTAATGAAGTAATATAATAAATCTATTTAAATGGATATGTGATTATAGTATATCTTGTCTTAGTAATGGATGTTAGGAGTTTGAGTGACGTTAGCTATAGTCGAGTCATAGACTAGGATATTCCTATAGTTTTATTGTGAGCAGCAGTATATTTTTTATTTTTTGTGTTTCTATATGATACAGCAACCCTTCAGTTGGGGAAACTGACACCCTGGGGATTCAGAGCCCTGGGGGGTTTTTTCCCTAACATTACAGTTGGAGGATAGATAAATGACAACACCCTTTGACCCACACTCCTCTCTTGGTTGTTACTAGTTCTGGTTGGAATAGTGGTTATTTTTTCCTATTTATGTCTGTAGAGGGATGTAATGGATTGTGGTTATTCACATACATATATTCTAGATATAGATTCCTATAGACTACTACAGGTGTAACGTGTATTGGATATGATGGCATGAGGATCCTTACTAATTTTATGGGATATAATGGCTTGAGGTTTAATTCCCAACATATGATACATGTTATAAGAGTTGTGGGGCTCGTAGAAACTACAAATTTTCTTTGTTTACGTGGATGTAGTGGTTGTGTTTCATGAGGTGCATGTTGTGGTGCTTCGCCCAGGAGTCTGCAGGAAAGCCTTTTGGTAGAGAGATTCTTAAGACGTGGGATGTTGGGGAAAATCAACAAACTAGTGGGGAAGTGGTAGCAGAGTACCCTGGATATTCATTATTATATTATATACTCTTATATGAGATACATGGTGAGATTATCCATAGTGAGGTTAAAAAATAGTATACCTGTTTAGGTGATGTGTATTTTTCACTTTTTGTTCACTGTGATTTTGTATTCTTTCTTTACCTTTACAAGAGATTCTACGGGGAGGATCCTACTGAGTATACTGTAATACTCACCCTATGTATATATAAACTATTTTTCAGGTCACATGGATCCGATTGAAGATTATGCTGGTTACTTCTAGCTTGGGATTGCAGGATCCGTTCGGGCTTCTAGTCACTCCTGTTTTTACATTATTGTTGTACTTGAAGTTATCTATTTCAATTGCAATAATTCATGAATTACCTTACATATGTGTACATGGGATTTCTTTTATATTGCAGTTGGAGTTGGTTGGTGTTTTTCTTATCTCTCTCTTTTTCATGTGTTCTTTTTTAGGGTAATGGCTCCTATTTGTGTGTTTAATATACCCTCGGTGAAAGTCTCAAACCCAGGGCCTACTAGAGGTGGGAATCAGGGCGTCAATATCTCCCTTATCACATTTTTAACCTAGGAAGGGTACACCATATTGGCAGGGGTTCCTGAAAAATTGGTATCAGAGGTCAGGATGAGGGATATGATAGAGTTTGGTGTTAGGAACAGGTGAGGTTGCATGGGTTGGTAGGACAGTGGTGTCAATTAAGTCTATAATTTGATGTATACATTGGAGATCGGATGATACATAGGCATTTAGGACCCCTTGTGATCAGATTCAAGGACCATTATGTATACAATTCCTATAAAATGAGCTGATACTAGTTGCAGAGCAGATACATAAGGAAGGGTCATGTATCATTATTCTTTGTACCTGTGTTTGAATGGGTATACCTTGGAATAGTTTAACATAAAATGAATAAAAAAATTAATTAACTAATGCCAATTCTTCCATATTATAGGTTTAGGAGCACGGACTGTTTGTTATTTTGTAGGTATAGCTACAGGTCAACGTTTTCTTTCAGTTTGGGAAGAAGATGTCTAGCATGCTCTACCAGCAGATCATCGTAGGGTAGAGATTTACGATGACGAGACTTGGAGGAGAAAATATGGGAGTTTCATCACTATAGTCTACCAATGTACAAGGGACATATTTTAGAAGTAGTTACAAAAGACTGGTTGTAGGAGGATGAGATATCCTTCAGTTTGATCCGTGCTTAGAAGGAGCACTATGTGTATTTGGTTGTGACAATTTTTCATGGGGCAGTGAGGTAGTGGTGATTCTTATTCCTTTGGGATCATGAGGAGTTAGTAATCTTGTGGGAGGAGTTCTGAGAAAAATTAAGAGTTGTGTTTTTTTCTCCAATCGCGAAGGTGTCCATTCAACAAAGTCTTATTAGTTTTCGATGGGGGATAACTACTGTTCGAGAGTCTGGAATCGATTTCAGCCAACTTTTATGATATTATTCAAACCTATTTCTAGATGAGGAGGCTATTGTGAGGAATTTTGAGGAGGCTTTGCTTCTAGATATCCAACACTAGGTCACCCATTTATGATGAAGACATATCTTGAGGTGCTTTTGAGGGTAGATGTTATTGAGATAACATTAGCTAGAACCGTATCATTGAGGGAGGGGAGTCATTATGATTCCTCAAGAAGAAGTGATGTGGTCTGGGGTTCTCAATTTTTAGGGTAGAAGAGTTTCTATTTTTCTTAGGGTAGGTCTCAACCCTCAGCATCTAATTTCACTAGGGGTGGTGTCTCTCAGGACTATTCCAAGGGAACGAGTGCTTGTTTTTCTTGTGTAGGTTGAGGTCATCAGTAGTGACAGTGACCAAATTTTTTCAGTGGTCATCGTACGCTTGGTGTTCCGCTCCCGGTTCCTCCATTGAGGCATTTCTAGCCAAGGCAGCAACAAAAGGTTTCCCCAACTTTGGATGAGTTGAGAAAAGAAGGGGAAGATATAGGACAACCTTGCGATGCTCCCCATCATCATAGTGAAGAGAACAGCCCTGGTGGTGGCCATAATCATGGTTAGATAGGTTATGGTGTAGGTTTTGGTCAGTTTCGTGCTTTATAGTTTCCAGTGCTAGGCGAGCCAAACGTCGTTTGAGGTACCCTTTGCTTTTTTTCTAGTTGAGTTTTTTCCTTGTTTGATTCAGGGGAAACACACTTCTTCATATCACATTCCCTTTTCCATGCTTTGGGAATTGAGGTAGAGAGACTTATGGTGCCCTTGGCATTGACTGAACCAATTGAAGGTCGAGCTGACTTGTTTGATGTATGTAGAGACTGTGAGATAGTGTTGGGGCTACACTACTCTAGAGGAGATTTCATATGTTTATGGATACAACCATATGATGTCATCCTCAGCATGGATTCGTTGTATTTGATGCAAACCATCATACATTGCTTATCTAGGAAGGTGGTGTTGTTTGATGCTGATAGAGAGTCAGCAGTTTTTTTGGTGTTTGGGTCCCTTAGATAGGTTAGAGGAGTGTTCAATCATTATTATCCTTGACGGATGAGATAATTCTATGTTCTTCATAGGTTCAGTAGTTGGATTTTCCCAGTGTTGTAGAAGAGTACACGAGTGTCTTTCCAGAAGAGGTTGTAGCATTTATCCCTCGACGAGAGATCGAGTTTGGGATCGATCTATAGCCAGGAGTTTCTCATATCTCTATGTATCTATATAGGATGGACCCTTCTGAGTTATGGGATCTGCATGTACAACTTGATAGTCTGTTACAGTGTGGTTTTGTTCATCCGAGTGTGTCGATGTGGGGTGCACTGATTTTGTTTGTGAATAATGCTAGCAATAGTTGGTGGTTTTTTAATTACATTCACTTAAAAAAAGTGAAAATGTAGAATAACTATCCTCTTATGTAAATTGATAATTTATTCAATCAACTAAAGGGTGAAATTTGGTTCTCAAATATCTACTTATGATCAGGATATCATTAGATGTCTATGACAGATGAAGATACCCCGAAGACTACTTTTTGTTGTCGTCATGGTAATCATGAGTTTTTTGTAATGTCGTTTGGTGTAACTAATTATCTAGTTTTGTTCATGGGATTGATGAAGGTTGTGTCCCATGAGTTCTTGGACATGTTCATGGTGGTTTTCATCAATGACATCCTTGTGTACTCCACGTCTAAGGAGGAGTATGCAGAGTATTTTCACACCGTTTTGGGAGGTCTTCGTCAACAACAACTATTTGAAAAGTTGTAAAAATGCCTATTTTGGGCTTGATAAGTTCATTTATTGGGGAATATTAAATTTCATCAGGGAGTATCTATGGATCCATTGAAGATAGAAGTAGTTGGGTCTTGGGAATCCCCCAATACAGTGATAGAGGTGAAAATTTTCCTTGTTCTTGCAGGATACTACAGGAGGTTCAAAACCTAATTCTTTCAGGTTGCGACTCCTCAGAAATCATTAACCAAAAAGGATCAGGAGATTGTGTGGATTGATCATTATCATGTTTCTTTTGAGTATCTGAATGAAAATTTGGTAAGTGATCCAGTTCTTTGTCTTCCAGCAAAGGGAGTTCATTTTGATATTTTCTACGATGCTTCGCATCTAGGTTTGGGTTGTGTTCTGATGAAGTATATATTGGCCATTTATTATGGGTATTAGAATTTTCTTCCTCATAAACATAACTATGCCACCTGTGACCTTGATTTGTCGGTCATGGTGTTTTTTCTGAAGTTGTGGAGACATTACCTCATTGGCGAGGGATTTATGGATTTCACCAATCATTAGAGCCTAAGGTATGTTTTCTCCCAGCATGAATTGAACTTGCGGAAATGTCATTGGATGTAGTTCTTACAAGAATATTACTTTGAAATATCATATACACAAGGAAAGGGGAATTTTGTAGCTAATGCACAGAGCTGGATGTCATGTAGTGATGTAATATGTGAATCCGGTGATTCCTAGAGAGTGATGCAAGAACATTCAGCATTATATATCTATATGAGAGAAGTTTGGGGAAGAGTTTGTCTTATTCAAATGAAGGTGTAGTCATCTCTAGTTTAGGAGGTGGAAGAGTCCCATTTGGGGGATCTAGAGGTTGAGGTCTGGAGAGACTGATTTGTATGTGGTGAGGCCCCTAATGGTTGGTCTAAGGATGAACAACAATGAGTGTTGTATCAGAGAAGGATTTTTGTTAATTTGGATATGTGTGAGATGGTTCTTAGAGAGTTTCATATTTCACCTTTAGCGGTGCATCCTGGTGTGACAAAAATGTACTGAGCCTTGCGGAGTCAATTTTGGTGGCCTAGGCTGAAGCATGCAGTTGCAGAGTTTGTGTCTCGATTTTGTTCTTCCAGAAGGAGAAGGCTGAGTACCATGTCCCCAATTGTTTTCTCCAGCTATTTGATATTCCTCCGTGGAAGTGGGAGGAATTCTCAATAAACTTTGTTACTAGTTTATATTGAGATCTAGGAGTCAATGAGTCTATTTGGGTGGTAGTGGACCATTTAACGAAATCATCCCACGTCATAGTGATCAAAGAGTCGAGCTCAGAGGAGGGTTGTTCGTGCCAGTATCTGGGGGATGTAGTGAGACTCCATGTAGTTTCTAGGATGATAATTTCTAATAGAGATCTTTGTTTTACCTATAGGGTATGGAGAGGTCTCTAACATGCTTTCGGTTCGTAGCTATTCTTTATCACTTATATTCAACCACAAATGGATGGTCAGACAAAGAAGATGTAACGACCTGAACTTTTGAATAAATTATGTTTCTTAATTTTGTGTGTTATTTTATTTTATACTCAACAAAACTATATCCTTAAAGTAATGAAGTGAGTATAATTTAAATGATATCATTTTGTTTCGACTATTATATGATTTTTGGTCAATATGCCCATTGAAAACTAAACTCTTAATGTTACGATTATTTTTTTAAATACAAGTGATCTTGGATAATTATTACAGAAAGAAGATTCAATGGCCTCATCTAGTAGACTCGGTCCATACGTAGCCCATCTATCAGAGCTTGGGAAGGAGGTGGGTTCAATGGTCTTTGCTCTGAACCAAGCCAAAGCTGAACTCCAACATGTGAATCTTGAACGGAATCACCAATGGGATAAGTTCAATCTTATAGAAATCACCACTCAGGAAATGTTGTCTGAGCCACCACAAGTTTCTATCACCATAGAACATCTTACACTTAGGACCTATGAAAGTGTTATAGGGGCTATGTAACAAGGCCTTAGATAGTTTTTGTAATATCTTGGTATAAATAAAATTGATATTTTTTCTTCTAATAAAATTTGGGAATTTCAAATGTTCAGAAAAATGTAGGATGGATTTATAGAAGTTTCATACTACTGATGAATTTGTGAAAAGGGTGTTTTAAAATATTTTCGTATACTTTAAATAATTAATAATGTGAAATGAATTTCAAAAAATGTTCTTCTACTATTGTGATATGTAAGAAATTTAGAATCTAAAAAGATCAACTTGATTTTTAGTGAATAGTAAAGTATGAATAGTAACACACCCTTATGAATAGTAATGAATAGTAAATTGGCCAAAAGAAAAGAAACTTTACCCATGAATGTATAAATACAATTTAAACATCTTAAATATGAAAAAACAATCATACTATAAGTTTTGTTATTTTTGAAGGTCATAAATATTTTATTAAAAATTTTATAATTAATTAGAAAATTTAAAATGAAAATGTATTTTCATAAAATGTAATCACAAATTGTTACTTTATTGTCTTATGGTTATATGATAATTTTATGGGACCTTGATTATGTTTTCAAGGTATTACAATATAAGTTATAGTTTTAGAGTTGATTTTTTAATAAATAATGATTTCATTTAATAATTAATTTAAAAAAAATTGAAAATAATTTTCTTAAAATGGAGTTTATTTATGAAATCATAACATCGATATTGGTTTAGGGTGAATAAATGATATTTTTATAAAATGTTTTGTTTTTCGGGGAATAGTGAAAATTTAGTTTTGAGTTTTGGGTGTTTAATGACATCAATAATGATGTAATAATGATGTAACAATTTTGTTTGACCATTGAATAGTAATATATTCTATGAGTTGTCCCAATTTTCCAATACCATGGGAAAATTCCATGTTCAATCCCATGGTTTTTCAAATACCACTAGTGAGGTGTCCCTTGGATATTAATTCAATATTCCATCACTTTTCCTATAAATAACAAGGCATTCCATCATTCATTTATTTCCAAAATCCTCCTAAACAAATCTATAGTCTTTTTAACTCTCATGGAGTCCTCCCCAGGTTCCCTTAAGCCCCAATAGTCCCAACCATCAAGATTTCGAAGTTACTCTTAAAGGTAAGGGAACCTTTCACCCTCTTCTTTTAAGTCATGAATTCCTTAGTGTTGTGTTTTGTAGTTCATTTTTTTATTTTGTGGGTTGTTATTCTATATATTTACTAATATAAATTTCATGTCCAAATTATGAGAGACCATTTCTGTTCTCATCAATTGATTTTCTGAATTTTTAAGCGTCGTCGTTAGGCTACCATATTTTTTGTAAAAGAAATCACATCTTCTCTTTTATTTCATGTTTTTTTCATGTGATATGTCATTAAAATATACATGACATGATCTTATCTTATACCCTTAATGTATTATGAATTTTTTTAGAATGTTTTACCCTTGTCCCCTATCATTTTATTGTTTTCTAAAACCATGTTATATAGCCGTTATGCTGCAGAAATGTTGTCTCAAATTATCTCTCTCTTTTTCTCAAGAAATTCTCTTGTTTTATTTATCTGAATACCAAAATATATTTTCATTTCCAGAGGTATTAATCATGAAATAAAACTGATCTATTTTATTCTATAATTGACATAAAATAAGACCTCTTTCCTTTTCCAAGGGTTATAAAAGACATAACTATCATGTTTCTATACACTTTTAAAATGTCGCGATTTTGGAGCGAAACCCATTAATTTTACTCTCTATGTTTTATTTATGAAATGTATGATTATGATATATGTGTATCACATGAAAATAAAGACATATTATGGGTTCTCCCTGATAGTTCTCCAATGCATTGGGTAAAGAATTTAATCTCCAGAGATGACAAGTTTCACGATACCTTGATGAATAACCTTGGAAATTTTTATGACACCTTGGTGATGAACCATGATGATATGTTCATGAATGATTAAATTAAATTGTTTAGCCACATAATCAATTTATGATTCATGTTCTTTTTGATATGACATTCCTCTACTTCCATTTCTCATTTCATTATGTTTTTAAGCATTTTCTTATTAATTTCACAAGTAAACTGATTCCCTTGATTTCCTTACTGGGCCTTCTCCTCACCCTTTCCATTGATATATGTCTCCAGGTTATGAGATGCAATAATTCTACTTAGGAAGAACTTATGATGAGGACCTAAAAGTGGATTAGAATTATTTTTTATGTCATCATGTTTTATGTTCCTAATTTCCATGACACTAGACTTTAAAGATCCTCTGTTTGAAAAATGTATTGAAAAGTTATGTAATAAAAGGTGGGATGCCATTATTTATATCGAAGGATAGTTTAGTTATTTATGGAAATTAAGGCATGAAAAAATTATGGATAACCCTATAGAAATGTTTACATATAGGAATAATTATTTTTATTTTTGTGAGTATTTAGTAAGTGGTTTATCAAGCAAATACATCCCTGTCTGGATACAAGCAAGTAGAGGCGGCCCTGGCACAGATGTACCTAGGAGTGAAAAGTATGAAAATGAGTTTCGTGCTTGACCCGAGATATCCTGGTATAAGAAAATGGACCTTGCAGCACTCTTGGTTATGACACTATTGAGTGATATTTTTAGTTAATCATAACCTTTTTATGAGTCATTATGAATGATTTATAGAGAAATGTAATTGTTTAAAGCATGAAGTTTTGAGACCTAAAATCCTTTATAGCTAAAATATTCAGAAATGAAATAATATTCTCTCTATGTTTTTATTATTTTAGAAAATTATAGGCAATATGTGTTATTGTTAAAATGGTGACTGCAATGGACTATGCGCTATTGTCCCTCTAATGGAAGCCATAATGAAAACTTTCATGAAAATGTGGAACCAACTGACCCAAGTTATGTGGAATAACATGACTAAAGCTAAGAGACTGATATGACTACGAAGGGAAAAACATTCGATGAGTCCTTTATGTGTCAACGACCACTAACTTTTAGTGGATATTTTGGCCCATTGATTGCTGAACAGTGGATCATCTCTATTGAGACGATCTTTTCTATTCTCTGATTTTCTGAACAAGAGAAGGTTACCTTAGTTTTTTAATGCTTATAAGGATAAGCTGATCAAAGTTGGGAACTAATTTATAACCCAATTCCAAGAGTTTATGTTGATGCTAAAGAGTGGGAATATTTCAGAGGGACATTCTTAAACAAGTATTTCAATTGATTGATGAGAACAACAATGGAGAAAAAGTGTCTCAAGCTGAGCAGAAGGAGAATGAACTTGTGGGAATCTACGAGATGAAATTCACAAGGTTTTCACATAACACCTTTTTCATTGTCAGAGATTCAAATGGTAAAGTTGATAGATTCTTTGGTGTACTAAGACCTCATCTTTGGAAGAATCTATCGAACCGAGATTATGATATCTATGAGTAGATCGTGCGAAGTGAGATGAAAGTAAAACTGAAGTTTGGTGAGACACAATGGTCTCATAAATCAAATGATAATAAAAGTTTGATAAAAAGATATTATGGAAGATCTTCGATCAAGAAAGAGGAGGAAAGATACTACAGTGTCCCACATGTAATAAATGTGGGAAGAAGCATTCATGGAACGACTTTCTGAGGAGTGAGAAGTGCTACAAGTGCGGTAGAGATAGCCACATTGCATGGAATTATCGTAGTGAGATAAAGCCACAACATCCCAACACTAATAACAAAGGGATGATGGTTCATTCCCTACCTGATGTCCAATGCTATAAATGTGGACAACATGGTCAATTTTCCAATTAATTTCCAAATCTGAAGGTAGTAGAGGGGAATCACCATTAGCCTCTAAAACGTCCAAGGTAGCAAGGTCATAATTTTTCAATCATGATAGCCAATGTTGAAGTTCCAAATGATGTGGTGGCAGGAACTATTAATTTTTTATCAAAGAGATAAAGTACATTTTTTGATTCTAGTTCTTCACATTCGTCTATTTCCTCTAGGTTTGCAATGAATTTAGAATCAACCCCTAATTTTCTAAAGTTATATTTATCAGTCAATACTCTTAGTGCGATTATCCAAACATTGTAATTGTTTCGAAGCTATAGTATTTAATTTAGTGAGTACAATCTTGTCGAAAATATATTAGTCATTACCATTCTATAATTGGACATTATACTAGGGATGGACAAGCTCTCAAAGTATAATGCTAAGATTAAATCCAGAAATAAGGAAATATTAGTAGTATTGAATGTAAAACATGTAGTTATCTTCCAAGGAGAGATATATCACCCTTATCACTGTCTTAAAGAACCTCCTATGTCCTTCTTTATGGATTTTATCAGTGACGAAGAATAAGGAAATGAGGGTTTGAGGATAGAAAATTTCCTCATTATCCAAGAACAAGTTGACGTATTTCCTGAGGAGTTACCCAGACCTCCCCCAGAAATAGAGGTAGATTTCTTCCTTTAACTCATACCTCGATCCCATCCAATATCAATGTCCCCATATATGATGTAAAATGTGTAGTTGGAGGAGTAAAGAAACATCTCCATGAACTTTTGGAGAAGTGTTTTATCCAACTGAGGGTGTCTCCATGGACAGAACTTGTTCCCTTTGTGAAGAAGAAGGATGGATCAATGAGGCTATTCATCGATTATAGAGAACTGAACGGGATCACAGTGAAGAATAAATACCCTCTTCCATGTATTGATGAATTATTTGACCAACTTTGCGGGGATCAATTATTCTATAATATTGATATTTGATCAGGTTTTCATCAATTTACAGTGAAGAAATAAAATATTCCAAAAACTGCCTTCTGATCAAGATATGGGCATTATGAGTATGTTGTTATTTCCATCAGACTGACTAATGAAACAACTATTTTTATGGATTTGATGAATAGAGTCTTTAAGGACTACCTCTATAACTTTGTGGTAGTTTTTATTAAATATATTTTGATCTATTATAAAAGTCGTGAGGATCATGAGGATTATCTAAGGGTTATTTTGCAAACTCTATGGAAGTAGAGGATTTTTGGGATGTTCAGAAAATGTGAATTCTGGTTATAGAAAGTTGCTTTCATGGGGAAAATTCTAACCAATGAAGGAATCGAAGTCTACCTAGCAAAGACAAAAGTTGTAAAGGAGTGGCCTCATCCTATAAAAATAATGAGATTCGTAGATTCCTTTTATTAGTGGGATATTATAGGAGGTTTATGAAAACAAATCATGACAGTCTAATCCTTTAACAAAGTTAACTCGAAAAGGGGTCAAGTTCATCTGGGAAAAGGAGTGTGAAGAATGTTTCCAATAGCTAAATAAGAGATTTGTTACTACACCCATGTCAACATTGACCTCATCTAGAAAAGGATTCATTATTTTTAGAGATGCATCTATGAAAGGACATGGGTGTGTCTTCATGCAAAATGATAAGTTCACTACTTATGCATCTCGACAGTTGAAGACTCATGAGCAGAACTATCATAGGCATGATCTGGAGCTGGCTATGGTTGGTTTTGCTATGAAGATATGGAGGATCTATCTATATGGGGAGAAATGTGATATGTACATATACCATCAATGTTTGGGGTATATTATCAGACAAAAGGAATCGATCATGAGATTGAGGAGATGGTTGGAACTTCTCAAAGACTATGATTGTTCAATTCATTATCATCCCGGAAAAGAAAACAAATCTGCTGATGCATTAAGCAAGAAATACACAGTAGTTCTTTCCATGATGAGTATTCAAAGAGATACATTGATCAATGACCTAGTAAAAGTAGACATGGGAATTATAAAGTAAGGGACATTATCAACCATAAACCAAATGATTTCTCAACCATCATTACTAGAGAAGATCAAGAAATCTCAAAATGAAGATCCTTTGTTACAGAAGATGTTTGAGGATATAAAGGATGGGAAGATTCCTGAGTTAAATATTGATCAAGAAGGTGTACAAAAATTTCATACAATACTACGTGTTCCATCAATTTTGGAAATAAAGAAGGAGCTAATAGATGAATCCCATATCTCTACTTTATCTATGCATCCAGGAAGCATGAAAATGTACAGATACCTTTTAGATCATTATTGGTGGGTTAATATGAAAAGGGATATTGCTGACTACACTTCAAGGTTCATGGTATGTTATCAAGTGAAGGCAGAGGGACAACATCGTAAAGGGGTATTACCACCACTACCCATAACAGCAATAAAGATGGACAATATCACTATAGACATTGTCACTGGTTTCCCAGGAACATCCAAAGGAAACAATGTGACATGGGTTACTAGGGACCGTCTCAACAAGACTGCACATTTTATCTTCATTTATGATGATTTAACTCTTGATCAACTTTCCAAGATTTACATGATGTAAGTGGTAAGGATACATAGAGTTCCACTTTCTATCGTATCTAATCATGCCCCAAGGTTCATTTCAAAATTCTTGGGAGAAGTATTCAACATGATATGATCATTGAATTGAATTTTAGTATGACCAATCACCCAAAACTGATGGCCAATCTGAAAAGACTATTCAGACACTTGAGGATATGATGAGAACATGCTCAATGGAATTTGAAGGTGTATGAGATCAACATATTCTTTTAGTTGAGTTCTAATACAACAATATATTCCACTAGAGCTTTGAAATGGCACCCAATGATGATCTATATGAGAAGCAGTGTAGAACTCCAACTTGTTGGCATGAAGCTGGTGAGAGAAAGCTTCTCAAGTATGATATTGTGAAAGAAATGACAGAAAAGGTCCATGCCATCCAGCAACACATTAATGCTGTTCAGATTCAGAAAAAGAGTTATTCCCACAACTATGGAAGGGACTTGGAGTTTGATGTTTGTTACAAGGTCCTTCTTAAAATACACCTTGGAAGAGAGTCATGGGGTTTGGGAAGAAATGGAAGCTCAGACCTAGATACATTGGCCCCTGTTAAATCCTTGACCACGTAGGAGAAGTGGCCTATCGACTTGCACTTCTTCAAAATAGAGCACAAGTTCATGATGTCATCCACATATCCCTCTTGAGGAATTACATACCTAACCCTTCACATATACTAAATCCAGAGTTGTTACAATTGAAACATGACCTATCTTATGAGTAGAGTCTGGTAGAGATCTTGGATCGTAGGGAAAAGGTTGTAGGCAACAATACCTCCCACCATGTTAAGGTGTTGTGGAGGAACCAAAAATGTTATGAAGCCACATGGGAACCAGAGGGGTCTGTGAGACATAAGTACCCACATCTTATCCCTCCTGTGGGTATGTGTTAAAATTTCAAGGACAAAATTTCATTATGGGGGGAAGAATGTAACAATCTGAACTTTTGAATAATTTCTGATTCCTACATTTGTTTGTTATTTTCCTTTATACTCAAAAAAAATATCCTTAATGGAATGAATTGAGTATAATTAAAATGATACCATTGGGTTTCGACTGTTATATGACCATTGGTCAATATGACCATTAGAAACTAAACTCTTAACATTACAATTATTGTTTATAAATGTAACGCCCCGACCCCAGCTACCCAGAGTCGGTGCATTACTTCGTAACATTGGCATGATCACAAAAGATCAAGTCTCGAAAGACCGATTAGTTTAGTAGCCTTGGAAACACTAGATACATTCATAAACATTACATTACATCATAAAAATGAAAACTAAAATAACATGGTCTCCCTAGTCCACACTCATATCCTCACTGAATATTCTTGCAAGTCAGTCATAATACACTTCTTCACATCCTGGGAAAAATAAAACATTGAAAGGAGTGAGCTCAAATGCTCCGTAAGGATAACAATATAGCAGAAACTTTCATAAGAAAACATAAGCATTTAAGGCAATGTATAACTAAAACAAAATCCTTATTGAACTTGAACTTCAGCATAATATGGCAAAAGTAAAATAATATAATTCCATTACTTACTCACATGGATATTCTACTAGACGAATAATCACATAAAATATCAATAACCACTTTCATAATGAGGGAATGTATAATGCCAGAAATTCTGAAACATTTTGTCAAGGCCTCAGCCAAGACGTCTAAAATGAATAAGGCCTCGGCCAAAACCATAAATCAAATTGGAAAAGGGCCTCGGCCAATTCCACGTCTAGTTGTCTCATGAGACCTACCGATGCATCGAGGAGCTATAGCGGGCTCCACCCGTCACTTATTATGTCTAATACATTCCTCATATGAATAGGTTTAAACATAACATAAGTATTCGTATTAAAACTAGCATACGAAATGTCAACAGTTTCTCCATAAACTATGGATGGTATAAAAATAACACATCCACAGTCAAATGTTTCACAAAATGCTCAATGGAAGTTTTGTATCATAAATCAATTTAAAATAAACTTAAAACCCATCAATGGATGTTGACATGGATGAAATCAAAGCTATTTGAGAGAAATATCTCTCTTTTTTGAAATCATTTAAAAGTCCCATAATTATAAAATAATACATTTACTTTGAAAATATTATTATAAGCTTGTAAGGGAAGCTTCGACGAAGTTATAATGGCGGAAAATAGCCGCACCCGCCGTATAAGTTAAAAAAAACATTCTTACCTTAAATTTGTCAAAAAGGTCAAAAAGTACATTGTTTGGAAAACGACGGTAAGATTCCTTTCAAAAACGTATAAGGGTATAAATGACTTTAACACATTTTACATTTAATAGTAAAAATGTTTTGAAAGACATTTTTATGAAACATGGATGTGGATGATAACGAGGTCCCAGTAGATAATTATGTATAAACAACCTTGGATAATGAAGAGGTTGTGAAGTAAACCCTTACCTTGTACTTTTCCTTGGTTGGGGTAGGTTAACCTCCTGTATAATGGTGAAATAATTGTTATTAAATTATACAAGAATCATATACATTCATATGATATCATATATGATCTTTTAACATTGCTTTGTTAACAATATCTTAGATTTATCGTTGTTTCGGGTGTTAACTTACTCATTTTCTTTTATATGTTTTGTTACGTAAGTCGTATTTTTCATGGATAGGTTGTATCTTATTAATATACAGAATGATATCATGTCCTTAAACATTATTTTTAAATCATAAAATGATAATTATACTTGAATGGATACGACGGAGAATGAATCTCATCGCGTTCGTGGAGACGGTAGTCCGTATGTACGCACGAGCGACAATATCATTATTTTGATATTAAAATAATATATAATTGGATAGTATATATTATATACAGAATCATTATCATGTTATATTTATTATTTACATGAATTACATATCATTATTATACCCATCTAAATAATAATATATTGAATAACAATTACACCATGACGTGGAGACGGTAAGCCGTACGTACGCACGTATGGTGACATGTCATTCAAATGATGGGTAGAATACTGAATATGGTTGTTCCATATTTATAATAACATCACAGTATATAGAAGATACTGGAGTTATAATTTTAGAATTGAAATAATAAACAAAGAGGGAGTGGAAGAAGAAAGAAACTTGAAAGAGGGTGATGAAAATGTTACCTCTTCTTCAGGTTCTTCTTTTGATTTGATCAAAAGGACTCCTTAGGATGGATTTCTGACTAAAGTAAAGCTTCTAGGATGAAGGGAGAGAAGTTGGGAGAGTATTTGGGTAGAGGTTGGCCGAACCAAAAGGCTTGAAAGTGTGAATAAGGTGGTAGAGGTGGGGGCCTTTTATAAGAGGAGAGGAGGGGCTCTTTTGGAAAGATTGAAATGTTACATTATTATACAATGCTTTTCAGATTCTAAAGGTCCCAAACTTATATAATTCGTGTCTAAGGTGATAAGGGTTCGAAATATACCCATCCAATAGTCTTTGGACAAGTTTAAGCCTTGAATTTTACATTATCTTTTCATTTTATAAAAATCGTTAAATAATGAGGTCATCACTGCATCATAATGATGTCATAAATAATTTAATTTATTTAATGTCTAAAAATTATAAAAAAAAATACTATGATGTAGGAAATTTTTTTAGATTTCTAATGAATATTTATAGTCAAAATTTGGACTTGTGTAACCCCACTTCAAAACTGTTTTAGTAAAACAACTCATGTTTGTGTCAATTTAATTTTAACATTAAATAAATATATATTAATGTCATTTTCCAACCAAAGTGGCTCCATGGGGTCCCCAAGTTGACCCATGGGTTTTCTTGGTCGGCCATGACTCATCCAATAGGAGTAGGACAAGTGTCAAGCTCATCTCATATTATTAAAACATTATTTTTACCTTAAACTACACTAATTACCTCTAATCGTGATTAAGAACTTAAAAGTTACTATTCACCAAAAAATTATTTTAATCTCATTGAACCACATTTTACTTCTTAATGACAACCATGTATGTCGGATTTTTGAAAATCAAATCACAGAAGTGGTAATATTTCATTTTAACGAAAAATCAGTTTTTAACAACCACTTAGTGGTTTCACTATTCATCAAAAATTGAAGTTTTTCAGAATAAGGCCAAAATTTCACCCTAAGCTATAATTGATATTCCGAATTCAAAAATGATGTCTATTTTACAAAATTCCAAACATATAAGTTGCATTAATTAATTTTATAATTAATTCCCACTGTTACAACAAATAGCGTGTTTTTAAGAAACAATTTATATCAAAAGATTGGCAATTATTTATGTCCAATTTCAATGTTAAATTAATTATAATGACCACCATTGGATAAAATGGTAAAAATATATTCTAATTATACTTTAAAACCACTAAATAGTATAATTTATCACTATAAATTATTTTTATTAAAAAAGTTGTTTTTAAGTATTTTTCACTATTCATAAAAAATTAGAAGTTCTCAGAAAAATACCAAAAATTCAACATAGGCTAATTTCGATATTCCGAATCCAAAAATGAAGTCCATTTTGATAAATAAAATTTATAAAATTTCAAAAAGTAGGTATTACTATTCACAACGGCTAGTTTAATTAGTTTTGGTGTGTGTTAGAGCTCGAGGTTGCGTACAACACACGCTATTGCATTATTCGAAGGGAAACGTACCGTTGAAGCTTGGGGTGTTACATTCTCCCCTCCTTCAAATAATTGCATCCTCGCAATTTCTAGGGTATTACTGCATAAAAAGACTCAGGTGGTTCTTCATCATAAGTTCCTCAGGTTCCCACGTTGCCTCTTCCATTTTATGAATTCTCCACAAAACCTTTACTAGACGAGTCGTCCGGTTTCTCATCACCTGCTCCCTCACATCAAGAATTCTGATGGGCTCTTCGCAATAAGATAGATCGGGTTCCAGTTCTAATTCCTCATAGGTAAGTACATGTGTTGGGTCGGGCATGTATTTTCTCTATAGCGATATGTGGAAAACATCGTGAACTTTGGAGAGATTTGGCGGCATCGCCAAACGATAAGCTACAGCCCCAATACGATCTAGAATTTCGAAAGGTCCGATGTACCTGGGACTCAACTTACCCTTCTTACCAAAACGTATAACTCCCTTCCATGGAGATACCTTTAGGAAAACATGATCTCCCACATGAAATTCCAAAACCTTTCTTCTGTTATCGGCATAGCTCTTCTGCCTACTTTGAGCTGATTTGATGTGGTTTTGGATTACCTTCACATTTTCCATTGTTTCTTCCACCAGTTCTGGTCCCACAAGTTTTCTTTCACCAACATCATCCCAACAGGTTGGTGTACGACATCTCTTTCTGTATAACGCTTCATAAGGTGCCATCTGAATGCTTGAATGGAAGCTATTGTTATAGGAAAATTCTACCAGTGGTAAATATTGATCCCACATACCCTGAAAGTCAAGAGAGCATGATCTCAACATGTCTTATAAGGTTTGAATAGTTCGTTCTGATTGTCCATCTGTTTGAGGGTGATAGGCAGTACTCAAACGAATTTCAGTATCCAAGGCCTTTTGAAGAATTTTCCAAAATCTTGAAGTAAAACGAGGATCACGATCAGAAACAATCGATATGGGTACTCCATGAAGTCTTATAACTTCATTAATATATAGTCTTGCTAGACGTTCAAGTGGTAGATCCTCTCGTATAGCCAGAAAATGTGCTGACTTAGTAAGACGATCAACAATGACCCATATTGCATCATTCCTTCTAGGAGTCTTTGGTAGTCCCATGACAAAGTCCATCGTAATATTATCCCATTTCCACTCAGGTAAGGGAAGAGGTTGCAATACTCCACCAAGATGTTCCCTTCCAGCTTTCACTTGTTGACAAACCATACACCTCGACACAAAATCAGCAATCTACCTCTTCATATTGTCCCACCAAAAATGTTCCTTCAAATCTCTATACATTTTGGTGCTCCCATGGTGTATAGAGAAATTGGAACTATGAGCATCATCCAGCAATTCCCTTTTTAGATCAGGTATATCGGGAACACAAAGTCTCTTCCCGAATTTCAAAATTCCATCCTTATACACAAAGTCCCTCAATCTTCCATCATTCACATCTTTAATCTTCTTCTGAAATTCTTCATCATTGGTCTGAGAACTCTTAATCCTTTCTAGTAATGATGGTTTGGCAACCATTTGAAAAAGCATTGATGTTTCACCTTCCCTAGTTATTCCCATGTCCATTTTCACTAGATCCATGAAAATTGGATCCCTTTCAATTATCATCACATTCAAAACTCCATGGTCTTTTCTACTCAAAGCATCTGCCACCTTGTTTGCCTTCCCCGGGTGGTAATGTATCGTGCAATCATAATCCTTGAGTAGTTCAAGCCATCTCTTTTGCCTCATGTTGAGTTCTTTTTGTGAGAAAATATACTTCAAACTCTTGTGATCAGTATAAATCTCACATTTTTCACCATAGAGGTAATGTCTCCATATCTGTAAAGCAAAGATCACAGCTGCTAACTCAAGATCATGAGTAGGATAGTTTTTCTCATGAATTTTTAGCTGTCGTGATGCATAGGAAATAACCTTATCATTCTACATAAGGACACAACCAAGTCCTTTCTTCGATGCATCACTATAAATAACAAACCCATCATTCCCCGATGGTAGAGTCAATACAGGGGCTTTGACTAATCTTCTCTTCAGTTCTTCAAAACATTCTTCACACTCTTTTGTCCAGACAAATTTAATCCCTTTACGTGTGAGCTTTGTCAATGGGTTAGCCAATCTGGCAAAATTCTGGACGAAACGTCGATAATAACCTGCTAAACCAATAAAACTGTGTACCTCAGTTATACTTGTTGGTGCTGTCCATTCTTGGATTTCCTTGGTTTTAGAAGGATCAACGGAAATTCCATCCTTAGAGACAATATGGCCAAGAAAAGAAATCTCCTGAAGCTAGAATTCACACTTGCTAAATTTCCCATATAATTCATGTCTTCTAAGAGTCTTCAGGATAATGCGTAAGTGATTTTCATGATCTTCGTGGATTTTGGAGTATACCAAGATATCATCAATAAATACCACTACAAAGTCATCAAGATATTCCTTGAAAACTCTATTCATTAGATCCATGAAAACAGAGGGTGCATTAGTCAATCCAAAAGGCATTACTGTAAACTCGTAATGCCCGTACCTTGTTCGAAATGATGTCTTTGGAACGTCTCCCTTCTTCACACACAACTGATGGTATCCAGACCGAAGGTCAATCTTTGAAAAGTATTGAGCTCCATGCAGTTGGTCAAACAAATCATCAATGCGAGGTAGGGGATACTTGTTCTTTATTGTTATAGCATTGATCTCCCTATAGTCGATGCACAACCTCATAGATCCATCTTTTTTCTTAACAAAAAGAACAGGGGATCCCCAAGGAGAAACACTAGGGCGAATAAATCCCTTATTACTCAATTCCTCTAGTTGTTTCTTTAGTTCAACTAATTCCACAGTGGCCATTCTATAAGGGGTCTTCGATATGGGCCTTGATCCAGGAATTAAATCAATGGAAAACTCAACTTCTCGTTCTGGAGGATGTCTAGGTAAATCTTCCGGAAACACATCAACATATTCTCTCACAATAGGTACATCCTCTATTTGAATATTCCTTTCCTCACCCTCAGTAATTTCCTTCTCTTCCTCCCCAATAATTGAATTTAGTTGAGCTACTGGGGGTGGATCTAGATAAGAATTATGTGGCGACGATTCTTCTCTAAAGATAAGGTGTTCCTTATCATCATCATCAAGAATCGTAACCTCTTTCCTCTTACAATAAATTTTTGCATCATGGTCCGAAATCCAATCCATACCGAGGATTATATCAAATTCAATCATGGCTATGACGATGAGATCAGCAGGTAAAGAACATTTAGGTGCTCTAATGGGAACTAATCGACAAAACTTTGTTGCAACAATACTTCCCTTAGGGGTTTTGACCGACAACTCCCTTGTTAAATCAAATTGGAAATATCTAATTTTCTTAGCAAACTTGGAAGATATGAAACAATGCGATGATCCAGAATCAAATAATGCATTTGCTAAACTTGAGGAAACCATTAAATTACCTGCCACCACGTCTTTCAGAGCTTCCACCTCAGTAGTAGTGATAGCATAAGCCTGGCCCTGATCCCTTGGCCTCTTCTGAGGTAAGTTCCCCTGATGCTTAGGACATTCATTTGCATAATGTCCCTTCTCTCTACAATTATAGCATTCCACGTTGACAGCCGCTTTCTTTCCCTTGCATTCATGAGCTTGGTGGCCTTTCTCACCACACTTGTAACATACTCCTTTTCCTTTTAGACAGGAACCAGGGTGCTTCCTACCACAATTATCACAGGGTGGAAATTCATGTCTACCCTTCTTCCCTATTTCCTTATTTCCTTTCCCAGAGTTTTCAGCGGATCTCTTCTTATCTTGCTTTGATTTAAAGTCATAAGACTTAGAGAATTCCTTTTCTGTCTTGATAGCGCACGAGACAATACCTTCGTATGAAGAGAAGGTTTGTGATACTAAAGCTCGACGGAGAAATGGTTTTAACCCATCAAAGAAACGATCAGTCTTACTTCTTGGGTTACGTATGTAATCTGCAGCATACCTTTCTAACCTTGTAAAGTTAGCCTCATACTTTGCGACATTCTCATCCTCCTTCTGCCTCAGACTCAGAAATTGCCTTTCCATATCCGCTCGATGGTCTCGAGGAAAGTATTTTTCTAAGAAAAGCTCTTTAAACTCCTGCCATTCCATGTTTGTTAATTCATCATCTTCCTTTGTGTTTTTAATTAGTGACCACCATTGATCGGCATCTCCAGTGAGGCGGTAAACTGCCATGACAACTTTCTCCCTTTCACTACTCCCCAAGGCATGGAATATTTTCTCTAAGGAATTTATCCATTTCTCAGCTACTACAAGATTTGTACTCCCATTGAAGTTTGGTGGTTGTTTCCTCATGAAACGGTCTAGCATTGATCCTCCACATTGCGGATCAGGGTGCTCCATACGAGTAAGGTTGTTATTCATAACCTGCGTGAGTTGTCCCAGTACGGTGAGAAGCTGATCAGCACCAGTTGTATCACTAGCTCCACCATAATTATCTTGAGCAGGAGGGAAATCCCTACACGGAGTGCGTGCATTGATACGGTTTCCATTCCTTCCACTAGGCGCCATTTCTAAATAATGGCATAAACTAGATTAGTTTATGAATCAAAATACATAATTCCATACTTGTAAAACACTTAACATAAATTGAACTAATTATGGATATAATCCATAATTATAAAAATGTTTTCTTTGAGGAAGTATATACTCATAACCCTTCATAGTGGTTTGTAAAGAAAATGGGAATTATCCTAAGCATATCCCCCAGGAGTGTCGTAACCAAGAGTGCAGCAAGGCCCGTTGTCGTGCACCAGTTCCCATTCGAGTCTAGCTCAAAGCGGTGTTTTCGGGTTTTACCCCTAGGTACATCTGTGCCAGAGCCGCCTCTACCTGCTCGTATCCAGATAGGGATGTATTACTCGGAAAACTCACAAAATCTCTACAATACCAAAATTTTAGGAAGTTCTTCTATACTAATCCTCAAAGTTCATCTTAGGTCTACGTGCTCTAATCAGAGTTTGTCTAAATCTAGCTTCAAAGGTTTGTACTAAACTTCCTCTGATACCAACTGTAACGCCTCGACCCTAGCTACCTAGAGTCGGTGCATTACTTCGTAACATTGGCATGATCACAAAAGATCAAGTCTCGAAAGACCGATTAGTTTAGTAGCCTTGGAAACACTAGATACATTCATAAACATTACATTACATCATAAAAATGAAAACTACAATAACATGGTCTCCCTAGTCCACACTCATATCCTCACTGACTATTCTTGCAAGTCAGTAATAATACACTTCTTCACATCCTGAGAAAAATAAAACATTGAAAGGGGTGAGCTCAAATGCTCCGTAAGGATAACAATATAGCGGAAACTTTCATAAGAAAACATAAGCATTTAAGGCAATGTATAACTAAAACAAAAGCCTTATTGAACTTGAACTTCAGCATAATATGGCAAAAGTAAAATAAGATAATGCCATTACTTACTCACATGGATATTCTACTAGACGAATAATCACATGAAATATCAATAACCACTTTCATAATGAGGGAATGTATAATGCCAGACATTCTGAAACATTTTGTCAAGGCCTCGGCCAAGACGTCTAAAATGATTAAGGCCTCGGCCAAAACCATAAATCAAATTGGGAAAGGGCCTCGGCCAATTCCACGTCTAGTTGTCTCATGAGACCTACCGACGCATCGAGGAGCTATAGCGGGCTCCACCCATCACTTATTATGTCCAATACATTCCTTATATGAATAGGTTTAAACATAACATAAGTATTCGTATTAAAACTAGCATACGAAATGTCAACAGTTTCTCCATAAACTATGGATGGTATAAAAATAACACATCCACAGTCAAATGTTTCACAAAATGCTCAATGGAAGTTTTGTATCATAAATCAATTTAAAATAAACTTAAAACCCATCAATGGATGTTGACATGGATGAAATCAAAGCTATTTGAGAGAAATATCTCTTTTTTGAAATCATTTAAAAGTCCCATAATTATAAAATAATACATTTACTTTGAAAATATTATTATAATCTTGTAAGGGAAGCTTCGACGAAGTTATAATGGTGGAAAATAGCCGCACCCGCCGTATAAGTTAAAAAAAACATTCTTACCTTAAATTTGTCAAAAAGGTCAAAAAGTACATTGTTTGGAAAACGAAGGTAATATTCCTTTCAAAAACGTATAAGGGTATAAATGACTTTAACCCATTTTCCATTTAATAGTAAAAATGTTTTGAAAGACATTTTTAAGAAACATGGATGTGGATGATAATGAGGTCCCAGTAGATAATTATGTATAAACAACCTTGGATAATGAAGAGGTTGTGAAGTAAACCCTTACCTTGTACTTTTCCTTGGTTGGGGTAGGTTAACCTCTTGTATAATGGTGAAATAATTGTTATTAAATTATACAAGAATCGTATACATTAATATGATATCATATATGATCTTTTAACATTGCTTTGTTAACAATATCTTAGATTTATCGTTGTTTCGGGTGTTAACTTACTCGTTTTCTTTTATATGTTTTGTTACGTAAGTCGTGTTTTTCATGGATAGGTTGTATCTTATTCATATCCAGAATGATATCATGTCCTTAAACATTATTTTTAAATCATAAAATGATAATTATACTTGAATGGATACGACGGAGAATGAATCTCATCGCGTTCGTGGAGACGGTAGTCCGTACATACGCACGAGCGACAATATCATTATTTTGATATTAAAATAATATATAATTGGATAGTATATCTTATATACAGAATCATTATCATGTTATATTTATTATTTACATGAATTACATATCATTATTATACCCATCTAAATAATAATATATTGAATAACAATTACACCACGACGTGGAGACGGTAAGTCGTACGTACGCACGTATGGTGACATGTCATTCAAATGATGGGTAGAATACTGAATATGGTTGTTCCATATTTATAATAACATCACAGTATATAGAAGATACTGAAGTTATAATTTTATAATTGAAATAATAAACAAAGAGGGAGTGGAAGAAGAAAGAAACTTGAAAGAGGGTGATGAAAATGTTACCTCTTCTTCGGGTTCTTCTTTTGATTTGATCAAAAGGACTCCTTAGGATGGATTTCTGACTAAAGTAAAGCTTATAGGATGAAGGGAGAAAAGTTGGGAGAGTATTTGGGCAGAGTTTGGCTGAACCAAAAGGCTTGAAAGTGTGAATAAGGTGGTAGGGGTGGGGGCCTTTTATAAGAGGAGAGGAGGGGCTCTTTTGGAAAGATTGAAATGTTACATTATTATACAATGCTTTTCGGATTCTAAAGGTCTCACACTTATATAATTCGTGTATAAGGTGATAAGGGTACGAAATCTACCCATCCAATAGTCTTTGGACAAGTGTAAGACTTGGATTTTACATTATCTTTTCATTTTATTAAAATCGTTAAATAATGAGGTCATCACTGCATCATAATGATGTCATAAATAATTTAATTTATTTAATGTCTAAAAATTATAAAACAAATACTATGATATATCAAATCTTTTTATCTTTCTAATGAATATTTATAGTCAAAATTTGGACTTGTGTAACCCCACTTAAAAACTGTTTTAGTAAAACAACTCATGTTTGTGTCAATTTAATTTTAACATTAAATAAATATATATTAATGTCATTTTCCAACCAAAGTGGCTCCATGGGGTCCCCAAGTTGACCCATGGGTTGTCTTGGTCGGCCATGACTCATCCAATAGGAGTAGGACAAGTGTCAAGCTCATCTCATATTATTAAAACATTACTTTTACCTTAAACTACACTAATTACCTCTAATCGTGATTAAGAACTTAAAAGTTACTATTCACCAAAAAATTATTTTAATCTCATTGAACCACATTTTACTTCTTAATGACAACCATGTATGTCAGATTTTTGAAAATCAAATCACAGAAGTGGTAATATTTCATTTTAACGAAAAATCAGTTTTTAACAACCACTTAGTGGTTTCACTATTCATCAAAAATTGAAGTTTTTCAGAATAAGGCCAAAATTTCACCCTAAGCTATAATTGATATTCTGAATTCAAAAATGATGTCTATTTTAAAAAATTTCAAACATATAAGTTGCATTAATTAATTTTATAATTAATTCCCGCTGTTACAACAAATAGCATGTTTTTAAGAAACAATTTATATCAAAAGATTGGCAATTGTTTATGTCCAATTTCAATGTTAAATTAATTCTAATGACCACCATTGAATAAAATGGTAAAAATATATTCTAATTATACTTTAAAACCACTAAATAGTATAATTTATCACTATAAATTATTTTGATTAAAAAAGTTTTTTTTAAGTATTTTTCACTATTCATAAAAAATTAGAAGTTCTCAGAAAAATACCAAAAATTCAACATAGGCTAATTTCGATATTTCGAATCCAAAAATGAAGTCCATTTTGATAAATAAAATTTATAAAATTTCAAAAAGTAGGTATTACTATTCACAACGGCTAGTTTAATTAGTTGTGGTGTGTGTTAGAGCTCGAGGTTGCGTACAACACACGCTATTGCATTATTCGAAGGGAAACGTACCGTGGAAGCTTGGGGTGTTACAATAAATCTAAGTGATAATGTATAATTATTACAGAAAGAAGAGTCAATGTCCTCATCTAGTAGACTCGGGCTATACGAAGCCCATCTGTCAGAGCTTGGGAAGGAGGTGGCTTAATTGGGATTTTCTCGGGACCATTCCCAAGCCAAACTCCAACATGTGAATCTTGAACGAAATTAACTATGGGATAAGTTAATGCTGATAGAAATCACCACTCAGACAATGTTGTCTGAGCCTCCCCAATATTTTATCTCCATTTCACATCTTACACATAGGTCCTATGCAATGTTATAAGGGGCTATGTAATAGGTCCTTATATACTTTTTCTAATCTCTTACTATAAATAAAATTTATGTTTATTCTTATGGTAAAATTTGAGAATTTCTAATGTCTGAATAAAAGTAGGATAAATTTATATATGTTACATATTATTGATGAATTTTGGAAAAAGGGAATTTTAAAATAATTTTTTATACTATAAATAATTAATAATGTGAAATGATATTCACAAATCGGTCTTCCACATTTGTGATCAGTAAGAAAATTAGAGTCTAATAAGATCCACTGAATTTTTAGTGAATAGTAAAGTATGAAAAATAACATAGCCTTATAAATAGTAATGAATAGTAAATCAGCCAAAAAAATAGAAACATCATCCATGAATGTATAAATAAAATTAAGACATCATAAAAGTGAAAAAAACGATCATAGTTTAAGTTTTGTTATTTTTGAAGGTCATAAATATTTTATTTACAATTGTAAAATTAATTTAATAATATAAAATGAAATGAATTTTTTTTTTCATATAATGTTATCATTTATTGTTACTCTATTTTCATAGGGTTATATGATAATTTATGGGGCCTTGGTTACTTTTTCAAGGTATTAAAAAATATATTATACTTTCAGAGTTGTTTTTTTAATAAATGATTTTTTTATATAAAAATAAAAATAAAATTATTTATAAAATTATTTTCATAAAATGGACTTCATTTTTTAATTCTTATCAACAATATTAGTTTAGGGTGAATGTATTATATTTTTATAATTTTTTTTGTTTTTTGGTGAATAGTGAAAATACACTTTTGAGTTTCAGGTGTTTGATGACATCAATAATGATGTAATAATGAGGTATTAATGATTTAATCATTTTTTTGACTTTTTAATAGTATTATATGCTATGAGGTGTCCCAAGTATAAAATACCATGGGAACATACCTTGGGAAATCCCATGGTTTGGCAATTACCACCGATGAGGTGTCCCTTGGAAATTAATTAAATATTCCCTCACTTTTCCAATAAATACCAAGACATTCCCTCATTAATTTCATTCCAAAATCCCCCTCAATTAAGAAATGGCCTTTTTACCTCCCATGGAGTCCTACCAAAGTGCATTCAAGCAACCAAGGTCCAAACCTTCAAGATTTTTAAGTCACTCTTCAAGGTAAGGGAACCTTCCACACTACTCTTTTAAGTCATGAGTTCTATTATGTTATGTCTTTTAGTTCCATTTAATTATGTGGGGGTATTGTTCTTATATATATTTAATATTTTCCATTTATTGTCCAAATGATGATCGACCCTTTCCACTCTCATCAATTGATTTTCTGAATTTTTAAGTGATGTTGTTACGCTGTCGAATTGTTCATAAAAGAAATCGCATCTTCTCTTTTCTTTCATGTTTCCTTTTCATATTGTATGTCATTAAAATATAACATGGAATGATCTTATTATGTACCCATACTATATTATTAATTATTTATGAGTGGTTTACCCTTGTCCCCTCTCATTTTATTTTATTCTAAAACCATGTTATATAGCCATTTTGCTGCAGAAAGTTTGCCTCAAAATATATCTCACTTTTTCTAAAGAAATTATCTTGTTTTAATTATATGAATAGAAAAACATAATTTCAATTCTATATTTATTCATCATGACATAAAATTTATCTATTTTATTCTTTAATTGACATACAAGAAGCCTTCATTCCTTTTCCAAGGGTTATAAAAGACATAACGACCAAGTTTCTAAGCACTTTTTGAACATCATGATTTTGAAGTGAAACCCAATTTTATTAATCTCTATGGTTTATTGATGAAATTTTTGAATATGATATATGTGGATAAAATGAAAATAAATACATATTAAGGGTGAAACCTGTAATGTCCCGGATACGGGTGCCACTCAACAGGTGCCCCGAACCCGGTTGGTCACATGACCTCAAGCGCATTTCCACAAACGCCAGAGGCTTCCGACTAGCAGTGAGGGCCCAGGTCTGATAGAGGGGAAACTATGCCATCATTTATCAAAGTGTAGCATAGCGGAAAAGATAAATATCATATAACAGTGGAAGCAGTAAACAATAAAAAATTGAATGGATAACCGAAGTAAAAGAGAACCAGCATATATATATATATATATCAAGATGCAACATGTCACTATTTTATGAAAACAACCAGAACAAGATACACTGAAATACAATACAATATAGCTCATGTACAAGGTACAACAAAAACGAAACAAAATAGTGCAATATGATCTCAGTAGCATCACAAGCCTAATCTCGGTCCCATGCTCTCCTACTCCTATGAAACTATCATATAACTGTATATGGACCCTTTCCCATATCGACACCTGCAACAATATTTTCTGTTTGAGCCGAAGACATGACCCAAAAAGGTTGTGATAAATAAATCTCAGTAGGCAACCACCAAAGGCTTGTGCCCAACTATCAGTGAAAATGTGAAACAATAGTGTGCAGTAGTAAACGCAATAAACTAAGAAGTACTCAAAAGTAACTAACATTACCAGTTATATTGCCATTTTAATATTCATTTAACAATGCCAAGTCTGTGCTTTAACTTGGCAGGTATATCATATGAAAATCATCATGGTGAACATTAATGATAACACTGTCCTCAGACATACAAACCTTACCCTCAGGCATTCAGAGTCACAACCCGCAGGTAATTTCCCATAGGTATAACAGATATTTCCCTCAGGCATACGAAGTGTATCCCTCAGGCATAGAGTCTACTACCCTCAGGCATGAAAGGATTTTCCCTGAGGATAAATAGAACCCTGCCCTCGGGCTAAATAAAACACTTCCCTCTGGCGAAATAGGACACTACCCTCAGGCACATGTAACCGGGTCGATCCCAACAGAGAAGCAAGAAATTATATAAAATTCATCAAAAGGAAATTTAAAGCAAGCTAAATTTTACCGTATAAACTCATGTAACCTGGAAAAATAGCTAAACAGAGGAATGGACCCCTGTGGTGGTCCTGGATCCAAGCAGTGATCCCAAACAATAGTTTAAACTTGTCATTAGATTATCTATACAATTTTATATATCTTTTCAGTAAAGGCCTCAGCCATACGACACCACAAACATGGGTTCGTAGCACAACAGTACACAAAAATGCATAGCAGTTGGAATTTAAACACTAGACCACCTACCTCGATCGCCCTTGATCTATATACGTGAACGATGCTTCCCGAATCATCCAAGAATGATTTAGATCTGGGATTAAAGAATTCTCGTTAAAACATAAATAACTTCTATTAGAAGATTAATTGGTAAGAACATTGCAAGGATAAGGGAGAGATTACACGTACGGTCCCAACGTGATCAGCAAAAGAGGAAACGGATTCCCGGTGCATGGTCAGAAGATCACTGAAGCTCCGTCCGTCCTCCTGATCTCCTCCGGCATTCTAAGCTTCCTATATGAAAATAGAAGGCTATTTCCTATTTTATGAGAAAAAATCAAACTACACGGCGTGTCCTCTCAAGTAAACAGTATATAATTTTCTTGTTTAACTGTTCCTCTGGTGGCTACTTTTTCACTGCCGAACTGTTCATTAATCAACATGAGTACACAGTGTGTATTCCGGAATACACGGTGTGTGCCATCGCTCAGTTGGCATCCACCTTTGCCGCCTTACTATGCACCTTCCGACTGACTACACGCTGTGTAAATACCCACTACACGGTGGGCAGTTGGTTTTTACACCTATCATTGCCGACAGGGCTACACCCCCTGTGTACTCATCCCACATGACCAAAGTACACGATGTGTGGAAAATACATGGATTGTACCCCCAAAATTTGGGATTTCCCCCATTTTCCTTATTTTCTCAAAAACACTTAAGGAAAAAGGAATAGAAGAAACTCGTACCTCAAGAATATGAACCTGGTTCTTACAACGTTCCCCCCTTAAAGCAATTCATCCCTAAATTTCCCTTCCAAGGGTGGTGAAGATAAATCTGTGAACAACTCTGGCCACTAAACACATATGTCAGACTCCTGCTCCAAGGTTTCATCCTAAAATCAGCCATGATTCTATGGAACTCATACAATAGGAACTGTCCGGCCATAGAGAACCTTCGTGATCCTATCAACAATATGAATCGGATGCTCCTCAAATGATGAAACGAACTGAAGCTCAACCTCCTCGTGCTAAAAAAATGTGAGACCCGTCTACGTGATAACAGTGCAACTGAGATACATGGATGACATCATGAATGGCCCAGTACCTCTATGGTAACTGCAACCGATAGGAAACCGACCAAAATCTCTCCAGAATCTAAAACAGCCCTAGATACCTCGGTGACAGTTTACCCTATCTCACGATCTTCCTGTGTCCTAACCTTGGTGAAACACGCAAGAAAACCTGATCCCCGACCACGAACTACAAGGGTCATCTGTGGCGACCAGCATCAGATTTCTAACGAGACTGCTCAGTAGCCATCCGTTTCTATATCAACTGGACCTGCTCTGAAGTCTCCTGCACAAAGCATGGTCCCAGTAAAGCTGCCTCACCTGCCTCCAACCAGCATAAGGTTGATCATCATGGCCTACCATATAATGCCTTGTATGGTTTTATCTCAATAGTTTCCTGAAAACTATTTTTATAGGAAAACTTGACCAGGGGTATATGCTTCTCCCTAGAGCCCCCAAAGTATAGGACGCATGCTCGTAACATGTCCTCAAGCACATGTATCGTACGTTCTAACTTTCCATCGGTCTGAGGGTGGTATGTTGTGCTCAGAATCCCCTGTGTACCCAGTGCCCTCTGAAAACTCTTCCAGAAATGAGACGTAAAACAGGCGTCCCTATCTGAAACAAGAGAACGAGGAACCCCATGAAGATGCACTATCTCTTGGATATAGAAATTCATGATCTCATCAACACCGATGGTATTTTTGATCATCAAAAAGTGAGATAACTTGTTTGAGTCTATCCACAAAAACCCACAAAACATCATTGCCTCGAGGTGACATCAGCAACCCGGTCACAAAGTCCATCGCGACATCATCCCATTTCCATTACGGAATGGGTAATTATTATAATAGTCCAGCTGGCCTCTGATGCTCTGCCTTCACCTGCTAACAGGTGGAACATCTCGAAACAAAACTAGATACTTCTCATTTCATACCCATCCACCAATACTGACGTCTCATGTCATGGTACATTTTGGTGTCCCCGGGATGCACTATCCATGTTGAAGCATGAAACTACCTCATAATCTCCTCACATATATCTCCTGGAACCCACACTCGTCCATGGAAACACATTACCTTTGCATTGCCTATCGTCCATCCAGGAAGAGGGCCCTCACTTTCCACCCACTCCCATAGAACCAGGCCTTCTGAATCTAATTGTTGTCTCACCCTCACTCTATCCAGGAGTGTAGAAGTCACAGATAAGGAAGAAAGATAGGTTTTCCCCTGACTATCATGCACCTCCAAATGCATCTCTGAGAACAAATCCATAAGCTGCCACTCACCACTGGCCTCATGAACTGTATGTGCCTGACTCTTCCTGCTCAGTGCATCAGCAACTGCATTACCCTTACCAGGTGTATAGGAAAGCTAAAATTCTAAGGAATGAAGGTATTCAACCTACCTTCGCTATCTCAAGTTCAAGTCACGCTGGGTAAATATGTATTTAAGACTTTTTTGGTATTTAAACACTACAAAATGTTCTCCCAAGAGACAATGTCTCCAACAGCGTAACACATCAACAACTGAAGCCAACTCAAGGTCATGCGTCAGGTAGTTCCTCTCATGTGGCCTCAATATCCGAGACATGTATGCAACTAATCGATCGCCCTGCATCATCACTGCTCCCAGCCCAATACCTGATGCATCACAATAGATTGTATAGCTCTTCCCTTGTTCTAGAATAATCAGTATTTATGCTGACATCAATCACCCCTTCAGCTCCTAAAAGGTTGTCTCACAAGCTTCTGACAAAACAAACTCCACACCCTTCTTAGTCAACCCCATCAATGGTGATGCTAAGAGGGAGAAGTCCTGTATAAAGTGCTAGTAGTAACCTTCCAGCCCCAAGAAACATCGTATATCAAACATTTTCATAGGCTGATCCCAGAAAACTACTGGTATCACTTTATTTGGGTCCACAAAATCTCCTTCCTCTTAGATGATATGACCTAGGAAGTGTATCTAGTCCATCCAAAAGTTTCACTTTGAGAGCTCAGCATATAGCCAATTCTCTCTCAGTGTACTTAGTACGATCTCAAGATGGGTAGAATGGTCATGTAGAGTGTGAGAGTACACCAAGATATCGTCCACAAAAACTACCACAAAAGAGTCCAGATAAGGGTGGAACACACGATTCATCAGAGCCATGAAAACTGCTGGAGCGTTCGTGAGTACAAACGATATTACCAAGTACTCGTATAGACCATATCTTCTCTGAAAAGCTATAAGTTGTATATCTGATGGTCTAACTTGTAACTGATGATATCCGGATCTCATTTCATTCTTTGAGAATACTTTTCCTCCTTGAAGTTGATCAAAAAGATCATAAATACTTTGGATGGGATATCGTTTCATAACCTTCATCTTGTTTAGCTTCCGATAATCTACACAAATTCTGAGGGTACCATCCGCCTTCATCGCAGAAAGGACAGGAGAACCCCAAGGAGAATTACTGGGTCATGTGAAGCCCTTTGATTTCAACTCCTCTAACTACCTCTTGAGCTCTCGAAACTCAGGCGTAGCCATCCTATAAGGAGGAATGGACACTGGTTCCTCTACTGACACAATCTCAATAGGGAAATCCACCTCTCAATCTAGAGGTAGACCTGAAAAGTTGTCCGGGAATACATCCCTGAAATGATCAACCACTGGTGGGAATTACTTCTGATGAGTCCTCTGATGATCCAGATATAAAATCATAATATGGGCAGTCACACCACCTCGCCCATGATGCTCATGTCCTTCTTGGATCGCCTAAACATCCAATTCACCTTTGTATAGAAACTCTCCGCCCTATGGTGACGTGAAACTCACCCTGCGATGATAGAAATCTATAAAGGCTATAAAGGGTACCAACCAGTACATCCAGAGAATCACGTCATAAGATTTCATCTCTAAGACATAGATGTACCATAGAAAGTTATACCCTCCAACCTCTAGGAGGCACTCCCTACATTGACGCACACCAGCCATTCTATTTACCAACGGAGTGTATAGCATCATGACATAAAAATAAGAAGAAAATCAGAGCCCAAGGCTCTCCAAAATGGTCACAGATATAAAGCTATGTGTAGCACCCGTATTGAAAAGTACTGAAGATAAAACAGAAGCTACTATAATAGTACCTCATACAGTAGAAGGTCTGTGATCCTGCTCCTGTTGGGTCTGTTGCACTGCATATGCCCGCCCAATGTCGCGGCCCTATGACACAGCCTAGAAACCCTGAGCTGTCCCACCCTGTTACCTCTGAGATCCTAGTGTCTAGCTACCATGGCCACGACCACCATCTCTGCCGGCACGCCCTGACGTATACCATTTTCTTGACTGGTAAGAAGTTGCTGGTCCTACTCCCACACGTAGAGTCTGCACAGAATCCCTCTCACTAGACACTGGTAGAAACACCCTAAAAAAGAGCTATAGATGACCCATCTTTCTGCATGCTCGGCACTCTACTGGGTCACGTGGAAATTGAGGCCTCTTGTTCCCCTATTTTCCACACTGGTATCACACGACCTTGCCACCTGAAGTATTCCTCTAGCTAGTACTGTCACCATGAGTGAAATCCATATGCCTGTTTCTCTTACCGATAGAAATATTACCTGAAACAGGTGCTGAAATGCCCTAGCCCACACCACTAGCTTCGCACAGGTTCCGTTCAGTAATCAGTGCCTAGTTCACAATAGCATGCACTTTAGGAAACCTGAAAACATTCACCAGTGCTCAGATGTCATACCGAAGACCATTCTCAAAGCGTCTGGCCCCAAACATCACATCACCCACCAGAACTGTTGCAAAATTCTGAAGCTCGGTGAAGAAAGCAGAATAATACATCCCTGACATGGAACCCTACTGTAGATTCATGAACTCTCGAGCTCTATCTTCCCTCAGCGTCTCCAAGAAGAAGAATTCACAGTAGGCTTCCTGAAAACCTTCCCATTCCATGTCGGGGTGATGCTTAGACTAGGTGGTAACATGCCACCACCTCTTGGAAGAATAACACAGCATATAAGTCGCGATCTTGACCCTCCTCCCTTAAGGCATCTCAAGATGTTCAAAAATAGTCTGCACTGAATCCATCCATCAATTTTCAACCTGTGGTCTGCCATCCCCTGAAAACGTAGGTGGATACTACTGCTGAAATATATGCGTCATCTCTTCCATAGATGTGGCGGCCTGCGGTGCTCCCTAGAAGGTCTATATGAACCGAATGAAACCTTTATGGAACTATGCCTCCACACTTATGTCTGGTAAAATGGTTGCAACCACATTTAGTAGTACTGGAGGATCAACTAGTAGCCCATGGCCTACCATCTTAGAAGTATAATCGTTGCCGCTCTCTTGGCGAACAACCGGTGGTCATCTCAGCGGTATGACTCTACAAGGTCAAATGCACACCGTAGATCAATATTATCAATGACTGAAAACAAGGCGACTATGAAGGGAACATGAGAAATAAAGCATTCAAGATTTAAAAAACTTGACTACACGACATGTATAAAAACTACACGGCGTGTTCTCGCAATCCATTCACATGGGCGTGTACTCCAGCTAAAACTGGTCCTGTAACACCCCAAACACACGATGTGTCCTCCGACTACACGACGTGTACTTGAATCCTTCTTCCCTGTCTGGGTCCTTATACATGGATGAGGAACACAACTCTCCTAAGAAAACTACATGGTGTGTCCCAGAGGTATAGGGTGTGTACTTGACGAGCTTTCACCGGCCTGTGTTGTTCATGACACGGCCTGTGTACCCAAGTCACACTACACGATGTGTGTCAAAGAGACACGTCGTGTGCAACGAACCCCAGACTAACCTGTGTCGCTCAATACATTGCCGACTACATGGATGACACTACACGTCGTGTTCAAGGTAGACACATCATGCATGTCTTAAGCTTTCCCCCGTCAGTGTTGTCAATTACATGGGCGGACACCGGGTCAACACTACACGGCGTGTACAGCTGGTACACAGCATGTCCCCCCAAACCATTCTCTACCTCGTGTCCCTTCCCACATAGTCTATAACACATGAAGAGACTACATGGCATGTACTTAGGATACACGGCGTGTACTTAAAAAGTTTTCATTTCTTTCCCGAGCAAAAGAACAAATGGCATGTGTCCATAGAACTATATGGTGTGTCTATTGGGTTTTCCAGATAGTATTCCTCAGAAACTACTCTAGAGCCTAGAGAAACACTGAAGACAACACATAAGTGCCAAATTCCAATCCGTGATGGCCCATACTCCCCGCTAATCAAATCATGTCATCTTATACATGTTATAACAAGGAAATAAGTTAAGGATCCACCAAATTACGGTCAGTGAGGGCCCATACACCCCCAAAACCAAAGTTTGGAATCCATTCTATCAACAACTTCACACAACAATACCCTATCAAATAGTAGGTATTTATCAAAGAAACTATCACAACAGCATGATTTTGTAGCACAACAACTATCACAACAACATGCAATTTATAATGCACCTACATGGCATGGAAGAATGCATGAAAATTAATTTCTAGCATGTGCCTAAATGATCCATGGGATGGCATACCCTCATCTCATCAGGTTGTGACTAAATAGAACCCAGTATAAAAAATATAAACATCACACTACAAGTGTGTCACCCAATGATGAAAATAAAATCAACTGTAAAATTGAAAAATCAGAAAGTTAGCAATAAACGAGGTAAATTGGATTTCCCTTTACACTAGTTAGCTACTCCCGGGCACAAATTATTACCAACTACCATTTCCATCATATCCCTGACTAAGGCTCCAAATAGTATGTCAATGAAAATAACTCCTTTTATACCACTTTGTAACGTCCCAGATCCGGGCGTCACTCAACAGGTGCCCCGAACCTAGTTGGTCACATGACCTCAAGCGCATTTCCCCAAACACCAGAGGTTGTCGACTAGCAGCGAGGGCCCAGGTCTGATAGTGGGGAAGAAATTAACTCATTTTCAAAGTGTAGCACAACAGAAAAGATAAATATCATACAACAGCGGAAGCAGCAAACAATATATAACTGAATGGATAACCAAAGTAAAATAGAATGAGCAGTCATATATATATCAAGATGCAGCATGTTATTATTTTATGAAAACATCCAGAAAAGGATACACTTCAATAAAATACAATACATATCATGTAAAAGGTACAACAAAAATGAAACAAAACAGTGAAATAGGAGCTCAGCAGCATCGCAAGACTAAGCTCGGTCCCATGCTCTCCTACTCCTTTGCAACTATCTTGTACCTATATAGGGACCCTTTCCCCTTTCGACTCCAACAACAATATAGTCTGTTTGGTCCAAATACATGACCCAAACATGGTGAGAGAAATAAATCCCAGTAGGCAACCACCAATGGCTCGTGCCCAACTGTCAGTGAAAATGTGCAATAACTGTGTGTAGTATTAAATGCAATAAACTAAGCAGTACTCAAAAGTAACTAACATTACCAGTTATATTTCCATTTTAATATTCATTTAACAATTACAAGCTTGTGATTTAACTTGAAAGGTATAACATATGAAAATCAAAATAGTGAACATTAATGATAACATTGTCGTCAAGCATACAAACCTTACCCTCAGGTAATCAGATCCACAACCCGCTGGTAATTTCCCATAGGCATAATAGATATTTCCCTCAAGCGTACGAAGTGTTTCCCTTAGGCACATAATCTACTGCCCTAAGTCATGAAAGGAGTTTCCCTCAGGCTAAATAGAACACTACCCTCATCCAATATAGAACACTTCCCTCCGGAAAAATAGGACACTGCCCTCAGGAGAAAATAACCAGGCCAAGCCCAACTGATAAGAAAAAAATTATATAAAATTCCAATTACAGCAATTTAAAGCATGCTAAATTTTATGGTATACCATTGGGTAACCAGGACAAACTGCTAAACAGAGGAACGCACCCCCCAGGATGGTCCTAGATCCAAGCAGTGACCCCAAACAGCAGTTTAAACTTGCCATTAGATTATATATAAAAATCTAGATATATTTTCAGAAAAGGCATCAGCCATACGACACCCCAAACATGTATTTGTATCACAACAGTACACAAAAATGCATAATAGTTGGAATTTAAAAACCAGAACACCTACCTCGATTTCCCTTGATCGGTATATGTGAACGACGCCTCCCAAATCGTCCAAGAACGACGTAGATCTGGGATAAAATAATTGATGTTCAAACATAAAAACTTCCATTATAGGAATAAATGGTAATAAAAATGAAATGAGAAGGGAGAGATTACCCGTATGGTCCCAATGTGATCAACGAAAGCGGAAACGGATTCCCGGTGTGCGGTCTGGAGATCTCCAAAGCTCTAGTCGTCCTCCCAAGCTCCTCCAGTGTTATCAGATTCCTATGTGAACAGAGGAGGCTACTGCCCGTTTTAAGAAAAAAACAAACTACACGGCATGTACTCTCAAGTACAGGGTGTGTACTTTTCTCATTTAACTATTCCTCTAGCAGCTACTTTTTCACTGCCAAACTGTTCATCTGTCGACACGAGTACACGACGTGTATTCCTGAATACATGGCGTGTACTGTCGCTCAGTTGGTAGCTGTCTTCGCTGCCTTACTATGCACCTTCTGATTGAATACACAGCGTGTAAATACACACTACACGACATGTAATAGGTTTTTACACCTATCATCGCCGACAAGGCAACACCCCTTGTTTACTCATCCCACACGGCCAAAGTAGATGACGTGTGGAAACATACATGGTGTGTACCCATAAAATTTGGGATTTCCCCCCATTTTCATTATTTTCTCAAAAAAAACTTAAGGAAAAAGGAAAATAAGAAACTCGTACCTCAAAAATAAGAATTAGGTTCTTACACAACCTGATAGCACTCCAATGCATTGGGTAAAAAATTTAATCTCTAGAGATTATAGGTTTCACGATACCTTGGTGAATAAACTTGGTAATTTTTATGAAAACTTGGGGATGAACCCCGGTGATATGTTAATGAATGTAGAAACTAAATGTTTCAGGAACATAATGAAGTTATGATTCACATTTTTTTTATTATGATATGTCTATACTTCCATTTCTCTTTTCATTATGTTATTATCATGTTCTTATTGGTTTCAAAAGTAAATTGATTCCCTTTCTTTCCATACTGGTCCATATGCTCACCGTTTCCATTGATGTATGTCTCCAAGTTATGAGATTCAATAATTGTACAAAGGAAGATCTTTTGATGAATCCCTACAATTTTTTTGGAAGAATTTTTTATTTTTTCTTGTTTCATGTTCCTGATTTCCAAGACACTAGACTGTAATGATCCTTTGATTGTAAAACGTAATGAAAAGTTATGTAATAAAAGTACGGATGTCATAGCGAACCTCCTAGACTCTTGAAGACATGTTGAACTCTTGTTTCCATGATTTTGTGGGTTTATTTATGAGGCACATACCCTTGGTGGAGTTCCCTTACAACAATGGTTTTCACTCGACCATCGGTATGGCTCCATTTGAAACCTTCTATTTCTGACCTCTCTATTCTTCATTGTGCTAGACTGGGGTTGGAGAGTCAACAATTCTCACACCGAAACTAGTGAATAATTTGACAAAGATGGTTTAGGTGATTTGTTAGATGTTTAGGGCAGCACAAGATCGTGAAAAATAGTATTTCGATCAAAGGAGACCTTTGGAGTTTGATGTTTGGGATCACGTGTTTCTGAAGGTGGATCCCCATCATGGGAAGAGAAGGTTTTCTCGTGGTAGTAATCTCTCTCCCTGATTTATTGGGACCTTTGAGGTTTTGGATCATGTTGGAGTCATGGCATATCAAGTAGCACATCCCAAGAAGATGAGATTGATACAGGATGTTTTTCACGTGTCAAAGATTTTCCATTATTTTCATGATGACTCCCACATCATCGATTGGGGTGAGATCAATATTGATGATGATGTGACCTTTGAGGAGCGACCTGTAGAGATCGAGGACCATAAGGAGAAGGGGTTTCATTGGCATTTTATCCCCTTGGTTTGTGTCTTATGGTGACACGGTGGCATGGAGGATAGTACATTGGATCATGATTCGCATATACGTGCTCAGTACCACGATTTGGTAGATGCTTAAATATTTTCCTGTAACGATGTTTGCTTTGTGGTTATAAACTTTTCTTGTTTATGATATGGATTTGTTTTTGTGATTTTGTGGCCTGCTCTCTTTTGACAGGTATCTCGATGGATGGTTGTTCAGACCAATTTTTTGTTTCCTTTTAGGTTGGTTTTAAATTATTAAAGATGAAAATGTTTTGAGAGATATATGATGTAATGGCACGGACCTCTCTGGTATATTCCTTGGCTGAAATTTGGGGTTTGAGGTTTTTTGGGAGGTCATGTTGGCCTATCCCCAACACTTTTCCAAATTTCTAGTTTTGTGAACAATGTTTCCGGTTTTATGAACATTGTCATCTGAGAGACAAATGTAAACAATGTCATCAGTGAGACAGATGTGAATAGTTTCATTGGTGAGATAGATGTGAATAGTGGCATCAGTGAGACATATTTTAATAGTGGAATTGGTGAGACAGATGTGAAAAGTTTCATTGTTGAGACATATGTGAATTGTGTCATCATTGAGATAGATGTAACCAGTGTCATTATTGAGTCATTTGTACCATCAGTGTTGGTGAGTCATTTATACTGTCGACATTAGTGATTCTTTTGTACTATTGGAATCAACGTGTCATTTGTATCGTCGGTGTCAGTGATTAATTTGTACTGTCAGTGTTAGTTATTCATTTGTACTATCGGTGTTGGTGAGTCATTTGTACTATCAGCACTGGTGAGTCATTTGTACTATCGGCGTCAGTTAGTCATTTGTATTTTTGGCGTTGGGGAGTCATTTGTACTATCAGTTTTGATAGGTGTATAGTGTCTCCATCCATAGGTAGGTGTATAGTGTTTCCATCCATCGGTAGTTTTACAGTGTTTCTAGGCATCGGTATGTTTATAGTGTTTCCAGCTTCCTAAAGTTTCTCCCATTTACCATTTTCTTTGACAAAAATACATTTCAAGACTTATTTTGAATGATGTAAGTCCAATTAAAATCCCATAACTCCTATATTAATTTTCCTAAGGCTTAGGAATCCTTTACTTGTTGAAACAACATGTTTTAATTCGATCCACCTTTAATTGATAATCTAGTGTATCTTATAATACAACTCCATTAAATCTTATAAAGGAGTGAGATATATTCATTCCTTGTTCTACCATCTTGTTCCCTTGTGTGAGAAGCTCGAACCTTTCATTCTTCCCATTGGAGCGGTGTGATCAACACTTAATCCTTAGATCGTTTCCCCTTGAATTTTATTCTTACTGCATGTGCACCCCCTATTTTTTTGCAAGCAACATGTGTCAATCCATCATTAATAGAAAGTATGGTCTACCTCTTTTCTTGTGTTTTATTCATTCCTTCTTTCCATGTTTCTCCTTTCCATGTTATGGCATGTGATCTTCATGCTTTTAATGGAGTTTTCTTGGGTATTAGTTGGTGCAGTCATGCCGTGGCATCCTCGGGTGGATGCAATTTTTGTAGGGGTGGATATCATGAATGATTTCGTGGATAGTTCTCATATAAAGAGTGTCAATAATATTTTGAGGTAGGGGATTCTTTTATTCTCTATTCATTTACGTGAAACTGTAGAGTCAACATGCTTTAGCCCAATGGATAAAATGTAATTAACATAATAAATATTTTAACTGGATAAATAAATTGGTATCAATAATATGTTATTACCTCCTGTTTTTCTAGGTACCATTATATCTATGCATGTCGTGTTTACAATTTCGTTCTTGATACAGATTGGTAAAGAACGTAAATTGGTATTAATTGTAAATTATTTTTTGTCAAATATAAAGAGGTGTGTAAATGAATTTGTTTGTTCATGTTCAAAATTTATGATAATTTTTTTTTGCAGTAATCATGTTTAATTAATTTTTGATATCTATGATAGCTTTATGTTTAAGTTTCCCATAACTGGAACATACTAATGATAAATCAGATAATTCAAGATCGATTAATGAACATTTTTTTGACAAAAGATAATACCTAGTATGGTTCTGAGTTACCCTCTGGCTTGTAAGGTTGAGTGCCTTGTTCTGTGGATCCATGAGTGGTCATTATGTATGAAGGATGAATTCCTTCTTTAAGGTCCAAGATCCCAATTGATATGATGTTTTTCCTTACTTATTGTGATGTTTTTTTGGGACTAGATGGATGTTGTGAGATGTGGGGGCAAGGAGGTCCATTGGTTGTGGTAGCAGATGACACCTAGAGTGGCGAGATGAATCGATTTATGCATTTTGGTGTCAGGGAGGACACCAGAGACGATGAAACATGTTAGATGGGAACGATTGAATGTTTAGTGAATCTTGTTGGTTATGTAGCTTCTATTCTTTTCCCACTGCTCCAGGCAGCTGGTCTTTCTTACCCTCCTTCCAAAAAGGTAAAATATGCGTGGGGTATTTCATGTGATTTTTGTGTTAAGATTCTTGAGGAAGGATGGGTCTACACTCCTTCTATAGGTGGAAAAATCATGACGATTAGTTCATCTACTCATTGGGTTGATCCCTCCAGTGTTTAGTAGATTAGAATGTTTTTCTAGAATGCCTGGTAATGTGGTAAAGTAATAATTATTTTAATAAATGATTGAATAAATGATTTTAACCAATGGGGTTGGAGATTGTTGGGATGCAATTCTGAGGTAATATTTCTAAGAAGTTGTAGACATGGTTTGGTTATGCCTAGAGGGCATGAAACTTTGGGTGTGATGCTCGTGAAATATAATGTGGAATTTTTAATTATCAATTAATGATTATTGAATTAATTAAATTAAATTGAAACTAATAAAAAGGGAAGGAAGTAATATAACAAAGCTATTAAAATGGTTGTCTTCATATAGGATACATAGTCTTAGAAGTGGATGTTAGGAGTCTCAGAGACGTTAGTTGTAGTTGAGTCTAAGACTACTTCATTCCCATAGTATGGTTGTGAGAAATAGTATATTCTTTACTTTTTGTGATTATATATGCTACTTTACCCCATTAGTTAGGGAAAATGACCCCCCGTGGATTCTGATACTTAGGGTGTGTTTTCCCCAACATTCTTGTGGGAGGATGGATGGATGACTACCCCCTTTGGCCCCGCTCACTCCTCTTGGTAGTTACTAGTGCTGGTCATCATAGTGGTTAGATTTCCCCATATATTTGTTTAGAAGGATATAATGGGTTCTGGTTATTCACAGACATATTTTCTGAATATAGTTTCCTATAGACTACTATTGGTGTAACGTGTATTGGTTGTGATGGATTGAGGATCCTTAATTGGTATATAGGTTATAATGGCTTGAGGTTTAATGTCTGACGTATGATACATGTTATAAGAGATGTGGGGGATCCTAGAACCAACCTATATACCTTGGTTTTGAGGATGTAGTGGTTGTGTTTCACAAGCTGCATATTTTGGTGCATCGCCCAAGTGTCTACGGGAAAGCCTTTTTTGAGAGAGATTCTTTGGACATGTGACGTTTGGGCATAGCGGAAAAAAAGTGGGGAAGTGGAAGTGGGGTACCCTTTATATTATTTATTATATTATATACCCTTATATACGACACTTGGAAAGAGTAGCCATGGTGTGGTTGGGAACATAGTATACATGTTTAGGTGAAAAGTTAGTTTTACTTGTTGTTCATTGTGCTTTATCATGATTTATTTACCTTTGTACGATATGCTCTGGGGAGGATCCTACTGAGTATATTGTTATACTCAACCTGCGTATATATAAATTTTTTCTCAGGTCATGTGGAGTAGTTTGGAGAGCATTCTAGTTACTATTACCTTGGGGTTGCAGGAGCTGTCCAGGCTTTGTGGTCGCTGATGTATTTACTTTCTTTTGGTACTTGCAGTTTTTCATTTCAGTTGTAGTAGTTCTTTCATGACATTACATATGTTCACTTGGGATATTTATTATGTTTCAGTATGAGTTAGAGTTTGTTGGTTTCTGTCTTATCTCTCTATTTCACGTGTGTTATCTTAGAGTATAAGGCCTCCCATTTGTCTATTTTCTATACACTCGGCGCCAGTCTCCAACCCAGTGCCTACTAGAGGCGGGACTTGGGGGGTCACTATCTGCCTTCTCACATTGCTGACCCAAAAGGGGGTACACCTTGTGGGGAGGGGGTCATGATAGAACTACTCACATTCTCATCCACAGATTAAGATATTATATTTCATTATTTTGAAAAAAATGATTAGACCACATGTTTTCCTGTCAACCTAAAATAGTCAATTGAAATATGAAAATAGATTTTCATTTTTGAACCATATAAATACTTCTTAATAGATATTATAACAAAAAATTTAATAAGTAAAATCATAAATAATATGTAAATAAATAACTATATAGAATAACAAAATCAGTAAATAGAATGTTCAATGAATCTATTACTTTATTAACATAGTTTTTATCGATGATATGTAGTTTTGAAAAACAAAAAATATAAATTTAAGTGGTAATTAAATAAATACAATGTTTCACACATATATGAAATTACCCCACACTTGAAACCCAAATTTTTTGACAATATTTAATCCTACGATGTGTATGAATTTAATAGTTAATATCAATAACGAATTTATAATTTATCCAAATGAAAGGATTGAATTAAAAAAATCACAGATAGAAAAAGATTTATCGCCAAAAAAATTATAATAAATATTTAAAAAAAAATCGCTTAGGACAATAATAAAATGACGAAGATTTGAATGGAATATATATTATTTTAAATAATAATATTGATATTTAAAATAAAAAATATATATTTAAAATATTTTATAAGAATAATCTATATGAAATGACAAAAAATCATCATGAAATATGTCATGAAATGAAGACAAATGAAAAAATTTAGAAGTTTTATTACTCTCTTAGTGTAAAAGAATATCTATCCTCTGATATAAAACCAATTTGTTCCCATTATAGTTCATATAAAAAACATATTGAATAATAAAACAAACATTAATGTTTAAAATGATTTAATGATATTTGAAAATAAAATAAATTCAATAAATTTCTCTCAAAGTGATAATTTTTATAATAATATGAATCCAAATTTTATTTAATACATATAGTAAAATTGTTCACTGTGCTAATAGTTTTATAGATTTACTTCCAATGGAATATTTGTTGACATTCATATGAAATATGATACTTTTAAATATAGCATAATAGTATCAATAAATTAATATAGTTTGATCATTTATTAAAGGAATGTAATTAGAAAAAAAAATTAATGAAACTGAATGAAATATTGGGTTGAATGCTATTAAAAACATATTTTAAAATTAGTGGTCACGATAGATAATCAGACCTCAAAAGTGAAGATAAAATACATACTCTCTAGTTAACACACCTCATACATATTTATTCTCTAAATATTAACTATAAAGGTCCCATGTTCCTCACAAAACAAATCAACAAAACCAGTATTCTATGCATGGGAAATAAAAAATGTACAAGAAAACATGGATCAAAATTTTCAAGGAATTAATTTCAAATAAGAGTTAAATGCTTTTTATGTTAAATTCACTTATTTCATTCTTGTTAACATTTAAAACATTACTAATTTATTTATAAATTATAATCTTTTTAATATTAACACCTATTTTGATATACCTCACTTATATGAAGCAACTATCCTTCACTATCAGTTTTTATATCATGATTTCAAGTTTACTGGACAAAATATTTATGTTTATTTTTCAAAATAAAATGACATGTTTAACCATTACGATGATAGGTAATTTAATATCTTACCAAATTAGTTATATATTTTACTTGAAAACTCATTATGATAGTGGTGTGAAAGGAATAACCATTAGTAAGATAAATGTTTTGAAACAAAACATATAAATAAACCAAAAAAACCAACATAATAAAAATGATTATGTGATGAATACAATGTTGTATAAAATAGTGGTGAATGTAGTAGACAAATGGAGCTATGATATATGAGAGAATATAAAATAAAGATATAGAGATATGAATAATGATCTCTTTATGAGTTAATTATTGATACAAATCTATATTATATAAAAATATTTAATATTCTTGCTTTATGAAAATAATAATAATGTTAGTGCCCTGATGAAAAGGTGTTTAAACTCTTAACAATAGTTCAGTGATCATCACATTATTTTGAACACTCTCTAGATATGATTTGTTGATCAAGAATAAAGAACTGAAGGAGAAGATAATCCTAAAATATTTTCAATTTTAAGTACTATGATTTACATTCTAAGTTAATGTTTCCACTATCATCACCTTGTAGTATACATTTTAGTATAGAAATGATACTCATAATGAATAAAACTTATATCATTGAGGGAATTATCAAACTAAATATAATTGTGAAATGATATTAGAAATTATAATAGAATTGAAATCATTTCAATATAATTAATATAATAGACTTAAATATTCATGTGAGAATAAAAAGTACATATTCAATGATATCAACTCAATATAGTAATACTGGAAGAAAATTAGAAGTGAAACTAAGCTTCTCTATTATAATCATCCTCCCTCCAAAAAATTCATACCTACTGACTACTAGTTGATTTATCACTAAATTCAGGTAAAGGTCCACACTAAGTAATGTTCCCATATTTGGATGTGTCAATGACCAAATTTCCTAAATGAATTCTCAGGTTCTCTTGTTAAATATCACAATAATTTTAACTTCACAACCATGAATGTTGAGTTTCTCCTCTAAATATCTTTATGGTGATCCTCGACTAAAAACAATTTTTCTAGAGTTACACAAGGAAGTCTCTATCAAAAATTCTATAAAACCTCTGAATCTCAGTTATAATTTCATGTGAAATTATCCTCAACAAGTTCTATGATGGATTAATTATTTATCAGCTATAAAAATAACCCATATGCAACCACAAAATTATTATTAACTTTTTTTTTAGATTTAGATTTTCAGAATTTGGGAATCTATAGATGAATTAAATCAGCATCTCACTACCATACCATTATTATGTTATGTTCATTCTCTTTAGTTTTATAGAAGGATCTTTTTTAATGGAGTTTTTTCTAGAAGGATATTTCTTAGAATGTGTTTCTCCTATCATCTATGGACCTCATCATTTTGTGAGCAGTCTATATAGAAACCCATGATAAAATTATCATAATTAGTATAATAATATCTTTATTTAAATAATACAAATCAAAACAATCATATAATCATTTGTATGAAAGGTATAATGTCATATAAATTTTTGATATAAACATATTACTTTATAAAACATCCAATCATTTATATATAATTGTTCTCTTATAAACCCTTTATTAGACGTCTCACATGATATATCCATCTTCATAATCTGGGCATTGGAAACCTAATAAATGGGTGATCTCAGATTCTGAGTAAGGGAAAAACATATGATATCATGAATGAAAATATTATGAATATCATACTAAATGATCAAAAAACATTGTATGATAATCATAGACCTTATTAGAGTAACATAAGATCTTAAAAAGATATTTAATAAAACGTAATAAATATGAACTGGATCAAAACCAACCATAATAGTCATATTACATGAGATCATTATAAAAAAGTGTGGTATTCTTTTAAATAATCCATAATCAAGAAATCATAGAAATTTATGGAAATAATATGAATCTTGATAATTTTATGATAACATGATTAGAAACATGGAAACGTGTCATAATCATAGTCCTTGAAAGTATTTTCAAAAAATCAATCCACATCACATTCAAACAACAAGTAGGAACAAATATTTATGCATCTCATTCAGAAAATAAACTTAGGAACAAAGACACACGAGTCTTATTTACACAATAAACAAGAGAACATAGCTCCCCACATGTCATTAATGAAAAAATACATTATTTCATGTAGTTTTAAACATTAACCAATGTAATAGAGTGTTATATAGGGTCATATCCATTATTATTTATACATATGAGTACCATAATAAAATAAAAAATTCATCCTCTCATGAGGGCCCTATGTAAAATGAGTGGGATTATTTAATCATTCAAACACATTACATATCCTTAACATAAGAAATCAGTGAAGTTCAAAAAAACCCAATTTAAAAAAGAACTTATATCATGGTAACATATAAATGGTGATCAAAACATCATGTCATGAAATATAATCCTTGTGGAAAAAATATAGGTTAAAATAAAACATGTTTTCAATAATCATTTTGAATCATTTTTATAAAACATAATGTGTGAATTACATTAAAAACATAATATCGAGAAGGGAAATAAAATAATTTCTGAAAAACATATAATAAAATGTTTCAAATAAAAGATCATTGAAATTATTAAATTTTTAAAAAGGATAAGTGAAAATAATTTTAACAATTTTACTTTTCTAAAGGATTATTAATAATGGAAAATTTAAAAATAAATATAGCTTTTAAGTGAAAAATAAAAAATAATATGAAAATTTTTAAATTAAAAACATATATTTAATAATGGAAACATGAGGATGATATAAAGATTTCTGAAAGGGAAAGTTAAAATATGTTTAAAAAATTTAATTTTAAAAATATTATTTATTAATGAAAACATGAAAAACATAACTTTTTTCTAAAAAATGTGTGAATTGGATAATAAAAACTTTTATTTTTTAAGGGTAGAAAAAACATTTTGAACATTTTGAAATAACCTTATCAAAAAACTGCCATCATTAAAAAGGTGATGAATCCAATTTATAAAAATGAATAAATGGGATAAAAATGTTCATTAGGGATAAAAAACAATTTACGTTTTCACGAGGGAATGGAAAACAATGGTGGGACGTAAAAACATGGATATGGAAGTAAAATCCTTTAAAAGAAATAATAATTATTCTTTAAAATTGCATTATAATGAAACAATAGAATCATAAAGGTATAATAATTTGGTGAGAAACATTATTTCCCCATAGAATTATGTGGAAGTAAATTATACCCTAATAATATGGTAGAATAGCTAATTAGGGAAATAAATTTGTAAAATAGAAGTGATTATGAGAAAAAGAAAAGATTTGGGCCACAAGAACGCCTTAGAACCTTTGTAACCTTTGAATCAAAACCCCATGAGAAAAATGAGATGAAATTGAACACATAATATAATTAAATATAATATAATCATGATAAAAAAATTAAAATTGTGTGGTAATTACTCCATTCAAAAGCAGACATCTGGTATAACCTGAACATGTCTCAATAGAATGAAATTTCCAAGGAAATCCTTATAGATTTCGTTATTTTTATTAAAAATTCATTGGAAGTTTTAAACAAAAATGGATCTATATATCCTAGGAAATAAATCATGGAGTATCCCAAAATAAATTCTTTTGTAGAATCTAAACCCTATAAATATGAAATTGATTCATAATGTTAAAACATGTCTTAGTGGAGAGGAATTGAGATGAAAAAACACATACCTTTTTTCTTTACTTGGTTGATTAGGATCTACGGTACTATATAATAAAAATAAATAAATTTATATAATATTTTATAACATTAATCATAAATATTAACAATTTATAATCCTTATTATAACTTTTGGTCATGATTATAGTACTTAGTTATAGAGTATTATGACCCCCATGTGATAACAACATTAATTATTTTGTGCTTGTTTAATAATTTTGATATAGTTAAATTTAATTTGACACAAAACGTATTATTGATATATATTTGATCGTTTTATAATATAAGAATTATATTTATTTAAAATTTTATTATTTCATTATATAGGTTTTTTGGTTTTGTTATGTGAAAACATATTTGATAATATCCTATTTTGGTTATTTTACTGAAAAAAATGATACTTTAAAAACAAGGTAAATAATAAATATATCATTTAAATAACAATATAAAAATACTTATTATCTTATTATATTATAATAATATTATATGTCAAGTTTTCGTAGTCATCCATAATCATATTTTAAGGCATCCTTCATGTTGGGTGTTAAACTGACCCAAACTTCAACACGCTTTAACTTGTTTGGTGAGTATCATTAAGGAGGTGTTTCTCTTGACATAATATCATAATGATAAAATAATGATGATATTTTTTTTTTATATTATAGTGAACCAATATTCTTGTTTTTTAGAATCATAATGTAAAAGTTTATGAAAAATGGAAAAAACGATTGTTCGTGGAGGCGATTGTTCTTGCACACGCACAATTGACTTTCCATTATTTTTAAATGTGGATGGAAATGAAAAAATAATTGGTATAAAATTAATATAAAAACAAATTATTATACTAGTTATGCTAAATTTATAATATTATTGTAATCATATATTTTTAAGAGTATGATTAAGGAGAAAAACATAGGAAGGAAATAATAATTACATTAGAGACTGGATTTTTCCTTTATAGTTACCTTAGATGTTACCTTGAAATTGAATGGATTAGGCTAACTATGAGTAAAAATGGGATTACTTTTGATGGAAACTTTTATATGGATATTAAAATTTCGTATTTCAAAGGAGTAATTTAATGTAGAGGTGTGTGTTTGGAAGACATGTGATATCCTTTTATGAAAGAGGAAAAGGTTACTTTTGGAAACACATATTATATTTTAATAATTAAATGACAGTATTCCAAGATAAGTCACACCATATTCTTGAAATAATTTAATTTAGGGTTTTTTTAGAAATACTCAACCAACTATTTACACAAATGTTATATGGTTATTATCATTACGTGTTTATATTTAGCCTTTTACTTTAGATCTTTGTAACTAGTTTTTAACTAATTTATTTTATATTATACTATTAATATAGATAACCCATATAACCAAATATGGGTGTGATGAAACTAAATATAAAATATATTTAATCCAATTAAAATTCAGAATATTATAAAATTATCTCTTCAATTAAAACATATAATGTGTAGAAATAATATTTTAGTGAAAAAAAACATTTTGACCAATATGGATTCTTAATATTATTCAATATTGATTAAAAATTAAATGATTGTTAATATATCTGTTTATATTATTATACATAATATTATATTCATTATTTAAAATATTTAAATTTAATTTATTCAATAAAAATACCACGATATTAACAAAAAATATTTTTAAATTAATCGTTTCATGATTATGGTCATAATTAATATTAAACATAAAAATATAAATTTTATATGTATAAATGAAATGGGAATTATTAAATAATATTTATATAATTATATCAATTATAAGAATCATTTTATCAAATTTAGATTCTATGTGTGAGTAAATTAATTTTATTGTGTGTTCATGTAATACATAAAAATGTGTTTTTCGAATAAGTTTATTTTTAAGAAAAAATATTTATGATTATGATAGAATTATCATTAACATTGATTCCAATGAATTTAAAATAATGATAATCATTGAAAGATTATTTATTAACCAATAATATAAGTCAAAAAATGAAATTCTATATGTTATATATAATTAAGAAAAATATTCAGAAATATAGTTTTCAATAAAATGGTGCATAAATTTTCAAAATAGTGTTCATGGTTTTATAATTAAATAATAGAATTTTAAATTTATTTGGGATTTAAAATTTCTTAGGATATTTAAAAAAACTATGACATATAAAATAAATGGTATTAGAAAATATATAACTTTTAGGGTGAAATTTTATTTTAGAAAAAAAAGAAAAACATATCCTATTATAGTTTTGTTGTGAAGAATTAAAAATGAATTTTAATTTATCAAATTTTTATTCTATATTTTTAAAATTTACCTTCTTTAGAATAATACAGATAATACTATGAAAATTAGTTTTATTTTAATTAACCATTTCAATATTAAATTATATTAAATTTTTACCTTCTAAATGTAATAAGTTTTAATTTCTTACCATCTTAGTATTTTTTATAGTTTAATTAATAATGCCTTCTTAATGTGTTGTGGTTTGTTTATAGTGTGGTCCATGACACGAATTATAGAACACAGAATGTATTTTATAGCATCCAAAATCATAGAACATTTCATTCTTCCTAACTTAAATAAATTAAATCCTCATAAATTTAATTATAAAATTACTAATGAAGATAGTAAGTGGTATCCATATGATTGATATGACTCAAGAGTAAATTTCCATTATTGTATCAGCCTTACTAATTCTAGTGAGAATATGAAACTCTTATATTCCTTCATAGGATTTATATCCAAATATTATGATTATTTATAACCATTTTGGTTAAAAATATGTAACAGTTTAGTATCTGAACTCTTATAATTGAATTGGTTAACCTATAGGGTCCATGGTCATCCTTGTAATGAATTTTTTTTAAGTTGGTTTGAAATTTTAAATTTGATTTCTATATTTTGTGGATTATTATAGATTCTATGAGGATATAACCAATATCATCCAAAAAATGATAATGAATTTCTCTAGTGTATAATAATTATTTCATGAAGTATGTTCCATAAACCTAAAATTTGAGAACAATATTAATATAATATGTTGGGAAATATCTCTCAAGGTAACATTGCATCATTTTTGGGTTGGTTGTGTTTGTTGAAAATATAGGTTTCAATGTGGAAATGTTGAGTTCCAGAAAATTTGTTGACAATTCATATTGAAAAAGAACCATAACAAAGAAATGGATGATCTGGAGGTGGTACAAAAGAACAAATACAAGGCGGTGCCATTTTCTAGTGTTTGCCAAATTTTTGGGGTCCAAAAATTGGGTTTTTGTGAGAATCACAAAAAGTGTATTTCCTTGAGTATCTAATTAAAATATGGAAAAGGAATTATTTTAATGTATATAGGATCCCTGATGTAGATTTTGCGAAGACATGAATGATTTTTATGGTGTTCTTCATGATTATGATGTGCTTTGTGAATTGTATAGGTGAAGAGCATTGCAAGTAAGCTTTATGGAACAAAGGAAGGATCATTGTGATGGTGCAAAGGATTTAATAGAATTATTCATGATTATAAAGAGATTTGTGAATCCATAAAATCATTGTGGTGCTTTGCGAAATAGAGGGAAATCCAACAGAAATTTCGGAGCTCCGTGATTTACTGCAGACGTGGTGATGAGGTGGCTGGAAGGTTGTTGAGTCGGTGGGAAATGCTAATAAATAGACTATAACCCCCTCAAAATATATTGAGAGATTTAATGAAAAACATTAATCTCTAAAATTTTAAAAGATATTCATGGAGCAAGGAGCATCATGAAATAAAATGGAATTAGGATAGGCTGTTGATCTATGTGGAATGAAGGCGTGCCATGAAGGCCAGTTTGGAATTGTGGAGGACATGCGCTTTGAAAAGTATTTTTTAGATTTGAAAAATCGCAAATACCCGTGTGATATTTTTGAATCAGTGAGCTCTTCGATCTAGTGAGCTTTGCAAAATTGTGAGCACTACAATCTTGTGTGCTTTGTGAAGAGGTTAGATCATTGCAATGTCTTGTTTGAGCATTGCAAAAGTGGGAGCTTCACGAAGCAAAGTACTTAGAAAAATAGTTTTGAATTGAATTGCCCAGTGATTCAGAGGAAAAGTGGTATTCATCTGTGGGTGAAATTTGGTCATTAACAGAGCCTCTATCAACAATTGAGGATACATGTATTCTTGTAAATAAAGAGATCAAAAGGTCTATTAACTATGATTGGATCCCTTCCAAATTCAGTGGAAAATGATAGAGGAATAATGTAATCCTTTCTACTGGAAGTGAACCAGAGAGAGAAAAAGTGGGAGTGATCCTTATGAAGCAGTGTGCTAACCCTAAACATTGTAAATGCATTTTTCCTCATCATAGAAGTGATCTAACCCGAACATTATTTGCATTGAGCTTTAGTATAATTGGTACAGTGTCACATCGTCATTGTATTCTCCTTGTATATAGACCAGTAAGGGTGAACTAAGTAAAAATCCCTATGTTTTCTTACTTTCTTCCCAAAATTGCATCCAAAACATCATCATCAAAACAATAAGTAAATAACAAGATCAACATTAACACATATGTGAAAACAATGTGACCCTTATAATATTGAGGTCAAGATCATGTGGGGCCGGAAGAATTTTGAAATAGAATATCCATACCCTGATTCACCCCCCCTGTCAGGCTATCTAGGCCCCTTTTAGCCCTAATAATTGGTATCAGAGAAATGGTTTATTTTATCATATTTGTTTTCTCTGACTTGTTTCATTTTATTGGTGAAATTAACATTTTATTTTGATCATACATTGGTGTGCCATGGAAAAGGGAAGAATTCAAAGAAGAAGCAGAAGTCTTGTGAAATTACTCAGAGTGGAAGTGTCTATTGAATGAGTTTGATTCAGCTGAAGGAATCCAGTAGTGAATAGAATAATGATTTGGATAAATCATACATTAAAAATACTTACTCATTCAATGATTTAGAAGGAATGAGCGAAGAACATAAGATTCAAAGTGATGCTGGAACTACTGATTATGAAGAAACTCCCATAAGGCTAAAAGTGGATGTTGTCTATGAAACAAAAGAACTGGATCAGAAGTTGGATGAAGAGATTAAATTTAAATGTATCTGGATCCAAGTAACAGAAATTGAGGTTAATAAGCTAAGAGAATTAAATAAAAGGCTTATTGACATTGGCATTGATCTGAGGGAGAAGAAAGATTCTCAAGCTGAAAAACTGCAAATTATGTCTAGAATGAGTGAAAATATCAAAGATGATGTCAAGGGAAAGAATCTTAAATCAGATGAAATTCATAATTTCAAATCCACAAATTATGATCTTACTACACCACTATTCAAACTAGTTTAGTAGAATCAAATACTTTAACAAGAGAGTGCATGCTATGAAGATTCTATTACTCAAGAAAAATTGAACGTGATAGAGGAATGTGTCATGATGGATAAGTTGACACATGATTTAGAGGATGTGATGAGTAGAAGGAATAATCTCAATATAGAACTCAATTATCATATTAAAGTAAGAGATATGAATATTGAAAAATCAGATGAAGAGCTAGAGTTAGTGAATAAAGAACTGGAGAAATCCAATGCCAAAGAAAAGTCTAAAATGAATGATTCCATACACTTACTATTTTATTATCTGTCGGCAAGTGATGACAAAATGAAAAAAATATATTCTATTTCTGAAGAGAATGAATAACATGTTCGATTCCTGTGGGATTCATTCCCAGACATCAAGCTTTGGTTTAGAGTCTTTGGAATATATTTCATAATGTGAATATGAAAACATTTCTAAATCTATGAATAATAGTAAGCATCTTGATAAGTCTAAAATAAGTGTCTCTCCGAAGAAATTATCCATGAAGTGCTTCTATTGTGGAAGAATGGGACACCCCATGAGTTTATGTGAGGAATACCATGAGATTAATCTCTCAATTTTAATGCAAGAATAATCAACATCTTATATTAAAAATGATGAAATGAGGCATGCCTTCAATGGAAGATGATTCATATGTTCTAAGAATGGGCGTTTGGCCAGACAGTGCAGTAAGAATAAATAAGTGAAGGAAAAGGAACCCAGCAGGAGATCCCCAACACAAGAAGTGTACAAAAAAAATCCTATACTGGAATACAACATAGTAAGCTGAAAAATAGGTTTACAATATCCGGGAAAACAAAAGGATATCAATGAAAGGTGTATCAACCACCTCCTATGTTACAGTCACAATAGATCTCTTGAATAGAATGAAAAGAAACTTAAAAGAACAAGGGAAGATCAAATCTAGTTGTGATTATGAAGAATGTGAAATCAGTGGAAGATTCAAACCCAACAAAAAAGGTTTTCTTGACTCGCACAATTTTCAAAAGAAAAATGAATAAAGAATGTCAAGAAAATTTCACATGTCATGGTACTCTGCAAGAAGTTATGGCAACAGAAATACCCCTCCAATAGAGTAATAATAAAGTTAAGATAGCTATTGGAGATAATCCTACTTAGGGAAAGAATCATGAGAAATGGAATTCAGGTGGAACCTCAATGAATGATATTTTTACTAGTGGGTATCGACCCCAAATTTTGAAGAAGTCCAAACCCACAGAAACTGAATATCAAAAGAAAACATAGGATGTGGGTAAATAATTTCTACTCATATGGCCCAAACAATTGAACATGGATAGGTAGTTGGAGCGGTCAAGGGATGAGTGCAATGCATTGAAAGAATGAATCAAATGGTTGACCTATCAGGATCAACCACAATCCGCTAATTGAAGATTTCAGAAGACCCCCTATACCTATGTGTTTAAATTCAATTAACTGATGTTCTAGTTTTTTAGGTTCAAGGTGAGATACAATCCAAGAGGAAGTTTTATGAAGATATGGAATTTGTTAAAGTGATATTCTCCATAATTTCAACTGGTTCAAATAAGCTATCAAAATTAAAGATGAATGGAAGTAATTGTGTACAATGAATAGTTATGGTGTTATTAACTCAATCTCTTGTTTCCTAAAAAGAGTTCCAACTCAGAGGCATAGTGGTTTTGTTGATGACTCATTGCTAAGAGGTTAAATCAGCAGATGAAGATCTCATTGATATAGTTGATCTATAGAAATTTATGAAAAATGCAGACGCATTTGAAGAAATGGCGTGGGAGAAGAATGATATTTGTTGGACTAAACAGTGGGCCTAAAAACTTTAATTGTTTCATAATACAGAGGGATCATTCTATATATTAATAATATGCATGATATAAAGGGTGTAAAAAGGATGAATTCTTATGTTCAAGAAGGGTGAGTGGGGGAAAAGTATCGACACTCAGGTTTTTCATGATTATCTTTATTGTTCTAATAATATGGTATCAGCTTACTGTTTTCATGATACCAAAATACTACTAGAGAATATCAAAAATGTTTCGACATGAAATCAAGAAAACAAGTTAAAAAGGATTATTTATAAGCAGTTACAGAAAATTAACATAAGGAAATAATGTATATATCTATGAAGAAGCTAATGAATCAAGATGAAATTGGCAGGCAGAATATCATTGGTGACAATGAAAATAATGTCACATATATCTTTCAATCCAAATATGTTATGACGGTTCTAAGGATATCTATAATGGAAAATTCCAAGAAGGCGAAGAATCTAGTTGATACCTAGATGAAACATTTAAAATATTATGAAGTGAGATATCAATGAAATTCCAAGGAAACACAAATACTTTCATCGAAAATAATACTTCGGTATTTTATGTGCACTATAGATTTTGGTTTGATGTAAAATGATAAATATTATCCAGAGATTTTGGGGTATACAAATACTTATTAGGCCGATACAATAAATGACAAGAAATCAACATCAGGTGGTGCATTATATCTTGGAGGTATTTCTATTTCTTGGCTAAGAGAGAATAAATATTTCATTTCATTAAGAACCATAGGGGCTGAGTATATTGTAGCCACTCTAGTATGCACACAATTATTGTGGATGAATCAGTAGCTTGATGATATGGGAGTTGAAGTGAATTCTCTGATCAGAATCCAATGTAATAAATCAAGTGCTATAAATCTCAATAAAAATATTTTCCATCATTCTGGGAAAAATCACAATGAGATAATGTATCATTTTATATAGGAGAAGTTTGAGCAGGGAATCATGAAAATGGAGTATGTGCCTACAGAACTATTGGTTGTTGAAATTCTGACAATGAACATACCCAAGGAAGCTTCTGAGAGGAATCAATTGGATCATAGAGTTCAGTCAACTCTACTAACTTGAAATAGTTTGGATGTAGATCCCCCCTCCCCATGGTATGGTGTTATTTTATCTGATGTGATAATCTGTGTTATTTCCAACATTCCTGACCAAAAATTAGAAACCTTGGGTTCATTGACAAAGGTGGAGAAATAGTGACTCCTAAAGGGGGAGAAACTGTGGCTAAGGAAGGGATAAAATTTCTTAGTCAAAGACATGGTGAGAAGATGACAGGTGGGGTACCAAGGGGAAGGAGAGAATTGAGATAGGGGGAGAGTTTTAAATATGGAAATGCTTGAAGAATTTGATCAAAGATTAGATATCATGACAAATGAGGTTCATGATAAATGTATTTTATTGGTATAAGTATGGTATAACCATTTGATCTCATAAATGAAGTGATTCATTGATGAACTTTTCATACTAATCATGTTTCTCACACCGAGCTTTGCTCATGTGGGCTTATAGTACGTTGGTAGAGAATATTTGGTCGCTATCTAAATCGAAAGAGGCGAATGGTGGTAGTTGATTGTAGGATATTAAGTGAGGTATCAATGTATAGATAATCTTTATGAGAATTGTTTTCAACAAACCAAAAGGGCAGATTGTTGGGAAAAAATCCCTCAAGGTAACATTATCGCATTTTTGGGTTGGTTGTGTTTGTTGACAATATAGGTTCCCATGTTGAATTGTTGGGTTCCAAAAAATTTGTTGAAAATACATGTTGATAAAAATCCATGAAAAATAAATGGATGATCTGGAGGTGGTAGAAAAGAACAGATATAACGTGGCACTATTTCCTAGTGTTTTCCAAATTTTTGGGGTCCAAAATTTGGGTTTTGTTGAGCATCGTGAAAAGTTGATTTTCATAAATATCACATCAAAATATGGAAAATGCATGAGTTTCGAGAAGATACGTTTCATAAAGTATATTTCGCGAAGACATAAAGGATGTCGATGGTGTTCTTCATGATTACAACGAGCTTCAAGAATGGAATAGGTGAAGATATTTTCAAGTAATATTTATAGCACAAAGGAAGAAGGAGAATTGTAGCGGAAAAAAGGATTTGATGGAATTATTTGTGATTATAAAGATCTTTTGGAATCTAAAAAACTACCATGGTACTTCACAAAATAGAGTGATTTCCGACAAAAATTTTGGAGCTCTGTGATTTGATGTTGATGTGGTGTTGAGGTGGATGGAAGTTCTAGAGTTGGTGGGAAATTCCTATAAATAGACCAAGACCCCCTCGAGATCTGTAGAGAGAAGAATGAAATACTTTAATCTCTCTAATTGAAAAAGAAGATTCATATAGTAGGGAGATTTGTGTTAGAGAATGGAATTCAAAGAGGCTGTTGAGCTTTGCAGAAGGAAGGCATACCGTGAAGGCTAGTTCTCATTGTGGAGGATGTGCGCTTTGCAAAGGTTTGATTATCATTGAGAAATCTCAAATACCTGTGTGATATTTGAGAAGCAGAGAGCTCTACGATCTAGAGAGATCTACGATGTAGTGAGCTTTGATAAATTGGGACATCTACAAACCCATGGGCTTTTCAAAGTTTTTCGATCATTGCAAAGTGTTTTTTAAGCTTTGCAAAATTAGAAGATTCACGAAGGCATAATGCTTAGAAAAAGAGATTCAAAAGGAATTTCCCGGTGTTTCAGAGGAAAATTGGTATTCATATATAGAGGAAACATTGACTATAACAGAGAATCTATCAACAGTTTAGGATTCATGTATTCATTCAAATGAAGAGACCTACAGCTCTATATACTGTAAGTGGATCCCTTTCAAATGCAGAGAGAAAAGGAAGAGGAATAAGGTTATCCTTTCCACCAGCAGTGAGCCATAGAGAGATAAAGAGGGAGTATCAATTGAGAAGTAGTGTTCTAACCCTAAACATTGAAAAAAAAGTGATCTTGGGCATTGAAGTGATCGAGCACAAACATTATTTGCAGTGAGATTTAGAGGATTTGGTACAACGACACATCACTATTGCAGGTTCCTTGGACGTAGCCCAGTGAGGGTGAACCAAGTAAAAATTTCTCTGTCTGACTACTTTCTTCCCTACATTTCGTCTAAAGAATCATCATTAGATAAATAAGGTAATAACAAGATCAAAGTTAACACATTAGTGAAAACAAAGTGACCCTTATAATATTGAGGTCATGATCTTGTGTGGTAAGAAGAATTTTGAAATAGAATATCTATACCCTGATTCACCCCACTGTTAGGGTATCTAGGCCCCTTTTGGGCCCTAATAGAATATAATATTAAATCATCATGGTGTTTATTTTATTATTTGAGAAATCATAATCGAGATTATATGATCAATAAAACTATATTAAAATTGGATATTCAGAAATCTAATGTTGAGGGTGAGTTTAATTATTCATATTCTTTTTTAGGACCTAATTTCATCAATAGCAGTGGCTAAGATTTCCCTTATTTCCAAGTTTAATAGGATTATGACGTTTGTCATCATCATTATCTATTGAGTAAGGACATCATTTTATGTAATTATAAAACTCCATACATTTGATGCACTGGAAATTCTTCACCAATGTTTTATTTATAAAATTCACTTTCTTATATCAACAATCATGTGATCAATGTACAATCCTTCCACATTTTAAACATTTTTTTTATTTCTATAATAATTTCAACTTGGGAATTCTTCCAATATTTTTAATAGGTAGGAAGTTGAAAATGCATTCTTTAATTATCTTTATTAAATGATATTCTATTAAACTTAGCCCTCCTCTTCTTTGGTGAGTTCGTATGTTTGGAAATATTCATGTTATTAACAATAAGCTAAGATAATTGGGTGAGAAAGATGACCCAGTTTTTAGAATTATCTTATATCCCACTCATTCAATCATAAATATATTGTCCAGCACATCCATTATTTTCATGGTTTACCTATTCTCTATACATTTCTAAATCCAAAAGATACATTATGAGTGATCAATATTTACATCATAAAGAAATTAGGAAAAACTCAACCTGTAAATTTGTTCCTCTTTGAAGCCATCACATTATCACATAGTTTAATATAAATCACTCAGAGTTCAATCTATGTTTATTTTTTCCATGTTATCTATTACATATATTAGTCCTTTAACATAATAAATACTTCATAATGGATTTTATTAGAATGTGATTAACAAAAGCATATCCACCCAAAGTATCAAACCAGGCGTGTAGTATAGTCTCGTTCACCATGCACAAAAATAATGGTTGTGATATACTCGACCAACTATTTTCAAGATTAATACCCCAAAATGAATCTATTCCAAAACCCAAAAGAATTGTAGTACCAAAAAAATTAATTCATTACTAGTAAAACTACTTAATCTATGCCTTAAAAAATTATGATGTTCTTCTATACATAGGATCATCCCTTAGAATTATCCCTCAGTTTTTCACTAATGTTCTCTAAACATACCTCCAAAATAACCAAACCCTACTCTAATACCAACTATATCGACCCATTCTTGACTTAAAATAATTAATAAAATAATATCATTTGAAAAATAATATATCTCATAGTAGTCACATAATCCAAGGACGCAATGGTTTAGTGTCATGAAATTAGATACAAATAATATTATTTTATAACAATTGAAAACTATTTTCTATAATTTCTATAATCTAGAATATTTCCTAAATGTATCACATTGTATACTCATATTTATAATCTAATGATTAAAAATATAATAATGGGGTGATCTCAGATGTTTAGTAGGATTAAAATATAATTATATGAAAAACAAACATAAGGAATATAATAATAAAAATAATATCTTAAATAGATCATTAAGGAAACATAAAAATATGAACCGACTAAAATCATATATGAATATTCATGTAATGCAAGAGAACAACATAAAAGTTAAAAATAATTTAAAATTGGGAATAATTATGAAAACATTGTATTTAATGGAAATGAAATGCATCTTGAAACTTTTATCATAACATGATGAGAAACATGGAAATGTTGAAAAATATGTATTGAAAATATTTTTAACAAATCGTTCTACATCATGTTCACACAAAAACTTATGAACAAAGTTTCATTCAAATAATTCACATAATAATCTTGTAATCAAAGCTTCCTACATCTCATTCACAAAAAAAAATCTTGTAAACAATTCACCCCACATCTCATTCATGCAACATTACATAGTCTCATGTAATATGAAGCATTATCCAATGTATTAGAGGGTGTTACATGATCTTACACTTAATTATTAATACATATGATTCATATAATAAAATAAAACATCATTCGTATTGTAAAGAACCATCGAAAAATATTGAGTATCTTAAAACATTAAAAAACAATAGAACACATGATCTTAGGAAATCAAAAAATATCAAAACTCTCATTTACAAAAATAAATTATATCCTAATAACATATAAATAATCTTTAAAACATCACATATAAAAAGATAAACCTTGGAGGGAAAATAAAAGATAAAAGAAAAAAAATTTCAAAATAACCTTTTAAATCATTATTATAAAATATGAAGTGTAAATTACTTCAAAAATGAGGGAATGGAAAGATAGTACTTTTTGAATCCCTTAATATCAAAAGTTCCAAACAAATATCCTTGAAATTAAGAAGGTTTCAAAAAGTTAAAGGAAACTAAATTGAAAATGTTATATTTATTAAATAATGATTAAAAATGGGATCATAAAATATGAAAAATGTTTTGAAAAGGTAAATTAAAAATACTTTGAAAATGTTGAACTTTAAAATGAATTTTTAATAATGGATACTTGATAAGGTCATAATTTTTCCAAAAAGGGAATGTGAAAATACATTAAAAAATTTTAATTTTAAAAATATTCTTTAATAATGGAATTATAAAAATGATATAAATTTTATTAAAAGAAAGAGTAGGTTTTATGATAAAATATTTTATTTTGAAAGGGTATTAAAACCCATTAGGACATTTTAGAATATCCTTATTGAAAACCCCTTGTTGTTAAAAATATGATGACTCCAATGTCTTATAATGATTAAAGGGGATAAAAGGGATCATTTTGGTTAAAAATAGTTGGAGTTTCAATAAATAATAGAAAAAACAATGGTGGTACGTAAAAATATGGATCAGGAAGGAAAACCTATTAAAATAAATGAGAATTATTTTCAACAAAAATGCATTTCAATGAAATAAAAGAATAAAGGTAGAAGAATTTGGTTTGACATATGATTTACCCCAAAACTCAGGTTTAAATAAAACATAAAATCATCATAGGGTAGAATATATTGATCTTGAAAGATTTTATTCAATTATATGTTATTATGACCCACGGAAAAGACTTGGGTCACAAAATCCCCTTAAAAAATCTGTATCATTTGAATGAAAATTCCAATATAAAGATAACATGAATTTGAACATTTAATATCATTATATATATGATAATAACAATATAAAAATTACATTGTGGGTGGTAAGTACATAAAAAAATGTACACATGGTGTATAACAAAAACATGAACGTCTTAATGAAAGGAAATTGAGATGGAAACACTTACAACCATAGAAATATGTGAACCAAAATTTAATGGAATATTAATATTCATATTCATATAAATATACCTTGAAATAAGTAATGGATTATAACAAAATACATTATTGGGATGTATATACACCATAGAAATAAGGAATTGGTGCATAATATTAAAAAAATCATTCAGAGGAATTGAGCTGAATGTAGATGAAAAGACATTTAATTTGTTCCTTTGTGAGTTTATCATGATGTAAAATCATGTATAAAATAATAAATAGAATAAATTCATATTTTAAGACATTTAAAATAAATATTATCCATTTATAATCATTATTATATTTTTATATCATGCATACATTAATTAGTTATAGCATATTATGACCATTCGGTTTTAATAACTTTAACTATTTTTCTCATAATTAATAATTTTGTTATCATTACCCATATATTTATACCAATATGACTATTGATATATAATTTAATGATCTATAATATATAACTTATATTATTCTTAAATTTTATTATACGATTCTATATGTGTTTTTTTATGTTATGAAAAAAAAGTTGATTACTACTTATTTTGGGAGTTTCAGAAAAAAACAATACATAAATAATAAGTAAAATAATTAATATAATATTTCTAGAACCGCAATCCAATATTTATTTTATTATTATATGATAATAATATTATATTTCACATTCCCATATCCATCCCTAATTATAGTTTAATGCATCATTTATGTAAGTGGTTAAACTATCACAAACATGAACACACATTAACTTGTTTGGTGTGTATGGTTAAAGAGACATATATTTTGAAATAATATCATTATTATAGAATATTAATGTTATTATTATGATTTACTTATAATGATGAAATATTATTTATGATGTTTCGATAAATAACGAAAAACAATAATTGAAACAAAAAAATGATTATTTGTGGAGGTGTTAGTCTGTGCACATGCATGATGGATATTCCTTTGTTTTCTTAGTGGATGGAAAATGAGAAAATAATATTTTCTTAACATTAATATAAAAAAATTATCAGTATAAAAATTTCAATTATTTTTTAATATTATTTTTTTATTAGATATATGGAATATTAATATTGAAAAATACATAGGATGGAATTAATACTTATGATGGAGAATTGATTTTCCGTTAGAAGTTCCATTAAAATTGAAGGTAGAGGAAAAATATGAGAGTATAAGGGATTATTTATATGGTATAGGGGTTTTTAGATTAAAATTTCATAGTTTTAATGTATGATTCGATGGATATGTGTGTTTCCAAAAGTTTGTAACTGATCACTTGTTAAAAGAGGGGAAAATGGAACTTTTGAAAACATCCATTATATCTAAATAACAATATGAGACTATTCCAAAGTAAATAGCTTCAAATTTTTAAAATAATTTTTTGGGGGGTTTATTTTGGTTTTTCAACACTCAAAAAGTATTTATACACATTTTTTAAACATGTTATATGATTTTGTTTCATTAATTGTTAACATTTTAATATTTTACATCTACACTAGGCAACATTTTTTTAACAAAGTGATTTTGTGTTTTATAAAGAATGTTGAATAACCCATATTAAAAACATTTGGTGTTATTAAAATAGATTCTTAATCAATATAACCTAATTAAAATTTAAAATATTATAAAATTAACACCGAAATTAAAATATTGAATGTGTTGAAAACCCATTTTATTATAAAAATGACATTTTAACCGTTATGGACTCTTAATATGATTTAGTATTGATTAACAATAAAATGAGTGTTAATATATCTATTTTTGTGTTTATACAACAAATTATACTAATTACATAAAATATTTTAAATCAATTTATTCGATATAAATTCATTGATTTTAATAAAAAATAATTTTAAAATAGTTGTTTCACTATTATTGTGGTAGTTAGCATTAATCATAAAAATATAAATTTTATAATTAAAAAAGAATCATATAATTCAAATTAATATTAAAATTATTGTAGCAAATGTATGAATAAATTTATCAAATTAACTCCATATGTGTAGATAAATTAATTTTAAAATTAGCGCATGTAATGCTTAAAAACCCGTTTTTTGAACAAGATAATTTTAAGTAAAAAGTGTTACGATTAGGATAGTATAAAAAATTAAATTTATTAAAATAAATTAAAAATAATAATATAATTCAAATATTATTTTTTTTAAAAAGAAATCCAAAAACTTCATTTCATCATGTTATAATTAATTAATGAAAATAGTAGCAAAAATGTTTTCATTGAAACACTACATAAATTTTCAAAATATCAAGAATGGGTTTATAAATTAAAAATAATATTTTCAAATACTTTAATATAACTTGTTATATATAATTTTATAGAAAAATGGTAAGAAATCATCCATTTATTTCAAAAGATATGGTGTTAGGAGAATCAGTGTTTTCTCTAATCACCTAAAAATCTTATTTTATTAAAATCTAAAAAACACATTCTAAGATATTTTTTATGATTAATTTAAAAATGAATTTTACATTATCAAAATTATATTCTAAAATTTATAACATTATCTTTTTTAAAATAAAATATAGAATATAAAGAAAAATACTTTTATTTAAAAATAACATTTTTAATATTAAATAATATTAATTATTTAGATTTTAAAGGTAATAAATATCAATGGTTTTCTAGTTTAGTTCTTATTATAATTTTATTAATAATTAGCTATTAATTTTTAGTCATTTATTTGTGGTGTTTCTAGTGAAAAACTTCATTGATATGTATGTTCTAGGATCCAATATCTTAGTTCGTTATAGTCTAAAAAATTTATGTTGTTCCGTTGATTTATTGAAAGTATCAGAATGGAGATTTTAATACGTGTGACGAATTCTTCTTAACTTAATATAGGTAGTAAATCTCAATGTATAATAGTTTATCAAAGGTTTTCTTATTCAATGGATAGAAACTGTAAATCATAAAGGTTGGTGGAACCAGATTAATTTGATAATACCTTTAAATAGAAGGTAATAGTATCTATTTTGATATTACAACACCCTAATTGAAAATAGACAACTAGAAGTAATCATAAGGAGACTTCAGTTGACAGGGATTATGGACAATGAGAGTGATTTTATGATCTCTCATACATTCATTTATCATAGTGATGGAAGTGTTCTATCATAGATATATGACTTTTTTATGAATCACATAATTCTTATATGTTATTTTAATTTACCTTTTCATCTATAATTTTTGTGTTTTTGATTGATTTTGTGTGGTGATTAGGTTTTATACATCCTAGTCTATAACAAAAAGTCAAGGGGGTGTGAAGGATTCCGGAATGATGCTTTTCTGATTTTTTATCATGAGGGTACTTTTAATTCAACTCCCAACAAGTGGTATCAATGGTATAGGTTTAATTGACTACACTTGGTAGTAGTAATAATGAAATACTGTGAAGGAATTATTTTAATTAACAAGTTTTATAGGACTTACATTTGATTATGGATGATGTAATCAGAAGATCTTCTAATATAAAAGGAGTTGGATCCTACGTTGCCTAAAGAGTGTCCTAGAATGATTGAAAATATGGAATAGAAAAAGGTGGATATTAAGGCTCTATCCTTGGTTATATTTTCATTTACACATAATTTGGATTTAAATATTTTTTAGAAGAAACCCATTATAAAAGTTATAAAATAATTGACTGATATGCATGAGAAACTAAGGACACTCTAAAATGTTGTTACGATGTAGTGACTATTCTACTTGAGACAATTTGAAGGAGGAATGGAAATAGACCATGTGAATAATTTCATCATTATCTAAGTACAGTTAAAATAAATGAAGGTTACTATCTTGTAAGATATATGAAAATGTTTTTTTATCTTCACTTCCAGAAAGATGGAATGCTATAGTGTCACTTGTGATTAATTATAGTGGAAAGAAATACCTTATATTTTATGTCTTTCAGAATTTTATTCATAATGAATTTTTGAGGTGGAATTATATCTAATAACCCATATAAATTTCTCTTATTATAGGAATATTGGGATGATTACCCCAATGGAAGCTCCACTGGAATAAGTAATTAGAGGATAAGTACCGAGGAATAAGTTGGATTAGATCAGTTTGTCAACGACCTAATTTTTAGTTTTTTTGAAAGAATGGATATATTAAGAAGGAATTCAAAAATTATATGGAGTATAATTTAAAGGATTTGACTTCTGGATAGGGAAATTCTATTAGTATGATATAAGTTGGTAAGAGTTTGTTTCTGAGTGTGAATATTCTATATGATTCTTCGGCTATAAACTCAAATGAATATTTCCATTCAATAGGTTAGTGGAAGTGTATGGTGGAATATATATATAAAAGATTGAGAAGATTATGTATGGTATATCAATAATCTATATAAATAGATAGAAAAGGAAATTCAAAAATTCATATGAATAAGTTTTGTTCATTGAAGTTGAAAGATGTTAGAAACATTCTCGGTCTCTTGAAGGACCTAATATCATATTGGAAACATGTTAAATCTTGTCTAGGAACCATCTTTGTGGGTGGATTATAGAAGAAATGCAGAGGATTGAAGGTGATTTCTAATGGTGAATAGAATAGAAACTTATACATGGTCGAAATGAAATATTATTTTGAAATGATAATAAACACTTCATCATAAGATCTAAAAGTATGACACTATATATATATCCAAATAATTTATAAGAAAATTAAATCCCTAGAATTAAACAGAATTCTTAAACTAAATCATACATATTTATAAAGATATTAGAGTGGCATTACGAAGAAACAATAGAAGGTTTTAATCAATTTGGAATTTAAAAATCATCAGAATTTAAAGATGGAACATGTTTATTCTGATTTTTGGGGACCTTCCCCTATAAATTCCAATGATTGACATTTTTAACTTTTGAATTTTATTGATTACTCCACTCGGATGACCTTGGTATAATTCCAATAGAATACATATATTATTTTATGGATTTTATTAGGTGTAATTATTTAACTAAATTTGATTACTAATAGAATTTGAAGTGTCGTTAAACAAAAAATCGTAGAGATTAAACCAAAGGAAACTACTAAAACATTTTTTTAAATGAGTTAGTAATGTGAATATAGTTCTTATAACTCCTCTACTGAATAGAGTAGCTGGAAAAATTAATAGGACTATAAAAGAGAAATCATAAAGTGTGAGGATTTATTTCAGAATGTTTAAGGGAATTTGGGAAAAAACAATAAACCCAAGGGCATACATTATCAATAAAATTATATATTTAGTTATGAGATAAGAACATTTAGATAAACTTTGTTCTAGTAAAATAGAATATGTGAACCATATCAATGTATTTTAAAGTGTTTAATATGTTAATGTCGATGCAGAATATATAGAAAAGTTATAGGCTAAATCAAATGTTTATTTTTCTTATTAGATATGGTGAGGAGAACATTGGAAATAAATAATAGGATGACGAGTAAAATAGAGTAATATATATTAGATAAGTTGCCTTCCATAAGAAACATTATTCAAAAAATTAAAACTTGGGTCGTAGAGAAAAGAAATAGAATTTTATGAAGCTAATGAAAATAATGGAAGAGGACTAAAATAAACAATTATGAAATAAATATTGGAACCATGTAGTGTAGAATTAAAAATTCAATCATGTAGTTAAACTGGAATCATAAAACAATATAATATGTTTTAAAGATAATATAAAATTAATACATTTAATAGATGCTTTTGAGCTAGAAATTAATGAAGAATTAGCTAACCTCAATGACTTGGAGTAGTTTTTGTTTTTAATGAAGGGGGAGATGAATTCATTGAAGATCAATGAAATATGGGAGCTGGATGAACATATTTAAGGAAAGTGAGGTCCAAAAAGAAAATGATTTTTCCATATAATGGAAGAAGATAATATAATTAATAGGTAGAAGTCATGGATGGTAATGAAATAATTACAACAAAAGGAAAGAATTGACTATTCAGATACATTTTTGCTGATCATTAAACAAAACACTAAGTTTTTTGTTGATAATTTATTCCTATGATAACTTTCTCTTAGCACAAATGGATTTAAAGATTTCATTTCTTCATAATTATTTGTAGGATTAGATATACATGGTTCAACCCAAGGGTTATAAATATTATTATAATGAAAAACTAAAGAATGTTTGATACTTTCTTTATTGATGAATTTTTCTATTAGTGTGATTCTGATCACAAGGTCTATTGAAAGCAATGGGATGATGGATAATTTTTTATACTAATTTTTTTGTGGATGATTTGTTAATTATATGACCTGATATTCAGTGGATTTTATTGTTGAATAGGATTTTTTTAGAAGGATTGAAATCATGGATCATGGACATGTGATGAAAATTTTGGGGATGAAATTTTTTAGGGATAATAAAGTTGAAACATTAGTGTTATCAGTAATGGAATTACTTAGAAGGTTATTAAAAGATTTGGAATAACTGAATGAAATAATTTCTCAAATGATCTTACTAAAATAATTATAATTTTATGGGATCATACACTATCTTTGGAATAATAATTCCAATACATGACCCAAGATCCTTATACTTCATCCATTAGAAGTTTTTCATATGAAATGAACTACAAATAGCCTGATATTTACTTTATTGTGACATTTGTGATTTTTTTCATATTAAATTATAGAAATATGCATTATGAAGTTTTGAAATAGATCATTAGATATATAAAAGGTTTAGAAGATAAAATTTTAAGCTTCCATGATGATGATATATTTAAGGGATTTAAGATATAGATTTTTATAGAGACATAGATTCTCAAAATTGTATAATAGGTTTATTTTTCACTTCAAAAATGAAAGAGGCATATTGAATTTCTCAATTACTACATATTTTTACCCTATCAATAACAACAGAATAATATGTTACTATTAAGTAAATGAGGAATTTGTTTTTCTATTATATGGAATTGTAGATTGATATTGGGATTGAATAAAAATTATAATTGTTTTTAAATGACAGTCATATTTCAATTCACCTATCTAAGAATACCATTCATCAAGAAAGGGGTATATAACATTGAACTGAAACTGTATTTCATCTAGAGTCTTCTAGAAGATGGAGTGTTGAAACATTAAAAGGTTACTAGAATGAAGAATTATATAGACATGTTATCAAAGGTATTATTCAATGAAATTATATGGAAAATTGTACATCATTTTGGATTAGGTAAATGTATGGAGATGGATAAATCTAAATTTACTAAAAGTGAGTGAACTATGATGAATGTATAAGGAGTTCTAAATTTCTAACTGTTATTCAAGTGTGAGACTATTTGGTTTTGTGACGTCTGTTTAGTTTTGCAGAAGAATATTTTTCTGAATTAGTTTTTTCAATAATGGTTTTTTATAATGCATTTTCTATTAGGGGTTGTAGACCTCAAAATTTTCAGAAGGAGTTGGGTTAGAGAATGTTGATTCTATGATTTTTTGAATTTATTAGATGTATAGTTTTGATACATGGTTAACACACAGTCTCACCAATTTTTATTGGTCTGTATGAAGGTGTAATAGTTTATGAAAGGTTGAATCATTCAATAGAAGGAAAATCATGAATATCAACTACTAGAAAAATAGGCTATGACACGGACCTATAGGCAGGGTTTTAAAACCATGGATATAGGTGGTTGTGACTATGTTAATGTTGTTAGGTTCTGTGGCCCACAGCAGAAGACGGTGGGCTTAGGGATTTTAAAATTTTCTTTGGTGGGATGACGAAACATATAGTCTGCGATGACGCAAGCCCCAGAATGGTCCGAGGATCTCATGTAAATTGTAAAGAGAAAAAAATTAAAATGAAAACGTACCCATTTCAAATATGAATCTACAGTTGACTGCAAATAGTCTATGGAGATATTCACTTGAAGGATCTAAAGCCGGAACCCTCTAGATCATCCACACATACTTCAAAAACTCACAGGAGCATCGACCATCGAATTATGGGTGCTAGCTTGGAGATCCGACGATGCTTTCAACATCATAAATATCACCGAATCGAGATGCCTTTGATGCTAGAGAGAGATCTTGATCTGAGCCTCTTGGATCGATATCTTCTCTCTCTATATATAGGAGGAGAGAGGGGATCTCAATTTTGTTTTCATGAATGATTGAATAGTGAATTTCCCAACATAAGAGAGTGCCTCCTTCTATATTTATGGTGGCCTTTATAAATACCCAGTTGGGTTCCCCGTCCCATGTTTATTTCAACGTCCACTAAATAAATAAGTTTTATGAACTAAACTACATCAATATTAATTATTATTTTATCACATACTTGTAATATATAAAAAATATATTACATGATAAAATCTTAGCCATTTAACTCATCTTACTATCGCGCTTAATATTTAATCGAACCGTGAATATTAAAATAATATGTGTTCAATTAAATTTTTTTAGTATTTATTAATATTGTAAATTAATTATATCAATTCAATACCAAATATTCAGAACTTGAATATTAATGAATTTATTTTATTATTTTGGTGATCATTAACTTGGACAATGCCCAGACTCCATGGCGGGGCCCACTATGTCTATATACCTATTCAACTGAATAGGTCTGATTCTTGAATACACTACTGTGTGTGACCCTCTGGGACCTTATCCTTACTACAGTGAATAAATCCGTAGACCAAGATCGGAGTCTAGCAACCCATAATGGCCCCTAAAGAGATAAGTATTGTGATAACAATAACAACCAACCTATGAACACTGATTGTGTACTATAATCTCTTTTCCATTAAATATCTCATAAATCCGGGTGCACACATGTGTCATCATCCTTTCTTTGTGTTATTATTTGTTGGTCTTACTGAATGTATTTTCTTTTCAACTACTCTAGCTGGAGATTTATTAAGGCAGCACCATCCTGATCAACCAGTTCTGAGATATACAACTTCCTAAACTTGGAAGTGAAAAATCATTTCTTGAACATTCAACCAATTCCATACACCAATGACGTACCCAATACAAACTACCTCGCCACGACTTCATTTCCATGGTTTTTATCTTGCATTAAAGTAGGTAATCAAATGGAAAAATTGATAATGGTATCATGTTAGGAGACTAATACACATGTCTGTATATGGGAATAACCAATGACACCTAAAACATGTGGTGATCCTACTGGAAGGTCTGTCCTCATGATCTCACATACCATAGATCACTAAGTGTGAACTTCATGAGAAGATTTCTCAATGCATATGAGCCACCAGCACCTGATAGTCAAACCTCTACTGTGTCCATTCAGTAAGATGTATATAGACTATAGAACATATATTTAAGATTAATGTCATAGTATCTCAAGGTTCTCATTATTTCTTTGGATCTTCTATAACCTCTCGACATGACAATTTATCTTTGGACATTACCATTATAATAGTGGACGTAGAAATTTCTACACTATAATGGCAAGATAACATCTTGTATGACTAACTGTATACATGACATGGTAATAAAATGTACTGAATAGTTGGGTTTAGGGAACCCACTATTTCAACACTCCCACTTACACTAGAGCCAACATGCTAACCAAACATATTTGATACTCACGTGATAAAATCATGTTTCTGCCGAGTTATGTCTTTAACTGCTAGGCCTGCCACATTTTCAATGTGTTCCATATTTGTTATAGTGGCTTCATCTTCGTGAGTTAAAATTCTCAAGATAAGTTATCCCGAGTATATTTTTATGTCCATTGTCATAACATGACATCTTGGCTAGTAAAAATATCATAATTATGATAATAATTTTCTCACTAGGTGAGAATCTAAGAACTGGAACAAATCGGTGTGATTGATTATTACTTCTTAGCTTCCTTAGAAGCTGTAATGTACTCGGTATTTGTAGATATGGCTACAACTAGATTTTATGATCATGAGTCACACATATCCTTTGCCTAACTATGATACTATATCAAATTGATCTAAGGATTACTAGTTTTTTTCCCTCCATAACTAGTATACATTCTTCTCTATATACTAGATACATATCATTTGTACCCACCGAAGTAATGGTTGATAGTTCTGACTACATCACTTACAGTTCTCCTAGATATAATTGATGTCTACCCGCTATAATGTATATGTTGTTAATATCAATTCTTGTACATATCATGGCATACGTGATTGATCCATCGCTGGAGCATTTAGGACTCAACTCACAACTTTAATCTTTCCCAATGTTCTGAACATTTTAACCTGGAGAGATTAAGCCATATAAATTTGTCCAAAATTCTGAACTTAAATTGTTCCAACTTGAATTTTTCAATACAATGTCACTATATGTACGATTAACTAGGTCCAAGAAATCGTTAGATCTACTTTCGTAGACCATGTTCCCTAAAATATAGGCTGCTACTTTAAGTCAATCATTAGAGTATTACTTTTAACATGATCTTATATAATTGTAAGACATTTAAATATTTTCCATATTTATTTGAACATATTTCTCATGGAAAACATTGGCGCTCCCACAAACCTTTGGTAGACACAAGTAAAAGATTCAATTAAAATGAATACTCTAAGATCGTATTGCTTACTCTAATCCAGAACAAGATTTCAGTAACTTGCAACCTTCATTGGCATCATATAATGTCATCATCCATTCCTGGATGCATCGTATAGGCACCTTCCATAAAATATTATCTTGACATCCAATGACCAATAGAATGATCTTAGATTTTATATATGAAAAGTCTAGTTTTAATGGATTTAGGCATACTAACTTGGTATAACCAATCGAGCCTTATTGGTACCAAGCTCGTACCATCCATGTATCATCTCATTTGAATACCCACCACAATATTTAATTTTATAATCCCCTTTGCAATTTGATACATGGAATTAATTATTGAATTTTAATTAATCTTGTCAATCATAGCTAATTGCCATATACTACTTACATTTAGGATTTATTATTATTACTGAATAATTTATCACTGACTGCAGTGAGTATAAAACCATCACCATGGTTTCTTTTTTTCCTCCACAGTATGCATTACTGGAACAGTCTTATTCTACATAAACTTGTTGAACTTGTTCCTATGACAACCATGTGTGCATCTTGAGCATTGACTAAGTCCAAGTCAATTCAGCTCCCACTATCTCTAATTGATATTATCACCCTTAAATAGAAATTTAGTCTAATACTTGACTACAATTTTTCTATGTTAGGTATTTAGGTAATATCCTAAGAAATCATTAGTATAATTACCTTAGATTCATCATGTGTTAAACTTGATTCATGTTTGTTTATATCTTAAAAACACTTTGCATCCTAACACATGATCTATGAAATAATTGATTTTCATCATTATATGATCCATACGATATCCATTTGTAATCTTAGTTGGAATATTGGTTATGGGTTTACACCGTTATTTGTAAACCACATCATGAAATATAATAGAAGTTAATGTTGGTTGTAGCATTGATACTTCACAAATCATAACTTTGATATATTAAATGTGCATTTAGGAATTACTACACACTACATTTTGTTGATCAATGTTAACATGTAATATTGATCATTGATCCACCTTATGAACATAAATATTGTGATGTAGATAAGGTAACATGTGTTTAGGAATTACTCCACACTACATTATCATGATCGATGAATTTTTTGTCAAGATATTATTCGACAAGCCAATCCAAAGCAACTCATATATTCTGACCAAAATAATACATCACTGGTATATTCCTTAATGAATTATAGTAATCTTATAATTTATATTTACCTCTAGCTTTCTTCGTAATAGTTCACACCCTCTTGTTGAACTATCCTCGAAAGCTTTGTGGCATACCTTTATTTAAAAAGGTTTCTTTGTCTAAACTAAAGACGTCAATTATACCATAGGTATTTAGGTTTGTTGATCCTAAATACCAAAATACATTTATCATTGATATCCACTTTTAGTTTTACATGACAATGAATCATATTTCCAGAAATGGGTAGGTCATACATTTTATATTCATCATGTGTTGCTTTTGATTTAAGTATATATGAAATGTTTGTTGAGTATGTTACACCACAAAAAAATTAATTCCAAAACATGGAATATTGCCTTATTATGTCCAAAGGGCATATGAGATAAATGTTTTGGTTATAATCCAACTCTAGTTCAATATGAATCAATTACTTGGAAAATAGAAGTTATGTGTTTCTCACTACTGATTTAGGAATCACCCATTCTCAGCTGCTTGGAGAAGACACTTTCCTCCGAGTGATGTTTCTCTACATTCTTGGTTACTATATTTCAATACATATATGTAAAAGTAATATTGTATTTAATATGAAATAATTATGTGAGAAAACAATACTTTTATTTAGTGAATATAAACTGAACGAGAAGCGGGTACTTGCTTCTTGTATTTCAGTTCACTTCATTTTTTAAACATCCATAAATATTTTTCAATGTGTCATGAAACTAACCTCATGTTAAATAATCAAACACTTTTCATTGAATGAAATGACAAAAGTTCCTTTGTCGTAACTTGCAATACGGCTTTTCGCCTTGTCTTTCGATATATTTATTATAAGAATAAAAGATTGTGTTATCTCCAATATTCTTATTACTTTGATAATGTTACCTTAACTGTAATGAAGTGCTTACTCTATACCATTCGTTTGAATCATTAAATGGAACTATACTAATTGGGTGTAAAAAGAACAAGAATTGGATGATGTTAAAGATTGAGAACTGTCTTTCACTTTACTCCAAGCGAGTGTAATCATCACATTAAATTCTGGCTTCACTTTCTCCATGTAATCTTCTTGGAGATGAGACTTCATGTAATTTCATCCATGTTGTGATGTAGCGACCACAACTAACATCAAACATTGATGATATAATTATGACAGAACTATCATATGCTTGGTTCATGAGTCTCCTGTAATCAATTTTACACTCTCGCTTCCTAAGGTGGCTTAACAGTCTAGGACAGAAGCTCTTTGAATTTCCATTATGGTAGTAATGTGTGCAAGCGCCTATACTACACGTGGAAAGTTTATCTTAGTTTAGAAATTATGTTTGTATAATATTTATTGTAGTTTTATTGTGGTATTACATGTCATTTTGCTACAAAATAAATGTTAACGGATTATGTTGATTAGAGAATACGATATTACATATTAAATTAATCATTGAATGTCTCCCACTAATTTTTCAAATTCTAGGAACCCTCTGTACTAGAATCAGAATAATATTATGTATTCTAATGGCAATGATCCTTGATCCTCCCTCATAGTCTACAAAATATGGTTACTCCACTACTCAGAGGGTCTAATTTCTACTTTTGACTGGCCAACCACATTAACTCGTGTTTCCTTGATCTGTTGAGTGACGTCCCAGCTTCAAAAATCATAATCAAATTTACCCAACTCTTGGCTCTAAAATTACAACAAGCTATATATGACTATTTATTTGCTGCAATTTTAGTTATGTTGACCCACCTCTCTAATAAGAACTCCCTGGTACTAAGATGCACCTTCATCTATGGCTTGACCGACACCTCGAACACCCAGTTTTGTTTAAACATGAATGTTGGAAGACTTCTGTGACTTAATATTTTATTTGAGAGTTTTATTGGTTTTTATCTCGATGAATGTAATCCATTTCTATTAAACGTGTTCACTTATGTTGTCATGCTCACAACTGAACATTAATATAAGAACATATGCCGATTATTTATGCATTTTATTATCTATTATTTTATGTATTTTCTCACAGTTCTAAAATGCATAAAATAATAAATAAATTCATAAAGGTAAACTACTACCCAACTTGTCTGGAGCATCTATATGACCTAAGGGAATCATACCTGAGTCGAAGCTTGACTCTTGATGAAGCTTTTCCATGCCTTTTATGTTATTTTCACATCTAAATTATCGCCTCATCTTGGTGGGGTCCACGTAACATAACGAAGTACCACCACATCTTGGTAGAATCCATTTGTCATTTTGCATCGTCTTCGACAATAAACACTGCCTCATCATGGGGGGTCCACGTCGTTCGTCGTTTTCGTCTAAAGTAAAAAAAAACAGATGCCCATGCAAGGAGAACTTGGGTATAAATGTACATCTGGTGGATTCGACACACATGTCCTTATACATTTTAACCGAAAAAGGAATAAGATGCGCATATCATCAAATTAATTATTTACAAGCATCACACAAAGTCATATAATTAAATAAATAAAAGTCAACATACACGGGTTGATTCTCAAGACCCGTAGAGGGGTAAATGATGCGTGATAAAATCAGAAAGCATTAAATAAGTACGAGGGTTTATTTAATTAAATTAAATGAATTAATACATTTAAATAATTTAATTAATCATTAGTCTACTAATTAATTTATTTTAATTCAAAAATTAAATTAAATTAACTTAATTCAATTTAATAATTAAATTGAAATAAGTTTATCTGGGTTTTAAAATAATTAACCAAAACTAATTTTAATTAATTTAATTTAGTGGTCACACTTCAAAACACCCTTTCATGGCTTGTACGGGTCGAGCCAAACCCGGGCAGGGCCATATAGGGCCAAACTGGGCCAGACCGATCCACCCAAAACACTTTCCGGGTTGGGTTGGTCTGCCCGGACCGGACTGCTTTGGAGCCAAATTTGTCTTCTTGAATAAAAAACATACAGACAACAAGAATATCTCACGGATCATAGATAATGGAGACGACGAGGTTCGGAGCACCTGCACCCAATCCATAGGTGGTACCCCACTGGATTCTTCCGACACCGAGTGCGGCGGGGCTCAGCAGGCGATGGTGATGGCTGGATGGGGTGGGTGCGGCCACCGCACTTTGGTCAAAGGGAGGCCGGACGAGCATGTGCACCACCCGGATGCTGCTGGTCGGCTAGGACCGGTGAGGGCAGCTGCAGGGTGGAGGGCGGAGTGCGACTAAGGGCGGGCTACCAACATAAGAAGTTGGAGGAGCCCGCTGGGAAGGAGATATGCTCGGTGGTCTGAGCGGAAGGGGGTCGGAGCCTGTAAGAAGTTGGAGGAGCCCGCTGGGTTGCTTTCTGCTATCTGGATTAAGGGATCTACATGGGGCGGGCTTGTGCACAGGAGAAGGTGGAGGCTGGGAAGGCCTGGGTCGCGGCGTCGTGTGCCAGCCAAAGGGCCGAAGTGGGTGCTACCAGTGCTGCGCAGGCGGCGGGAGGTAGAAGATGACTCCTAGGGTAGCTCCATGGAAGGCCGATGAAGGGGTCCGCACAGACCCCTGTAGTTTTCCCTAATATTTTTTTGGTTCACTTTCTTCTATCTGCCGCCCTTTTTTTGAAAGACTTATTTCAAGTCTTATTCCACTCATATATATATATATATATATATATATATAGGGTCATGTCCACCTCCATTTAGAGGTCAAGTTTCCACCCAAAAGTTTTCCAAAGGCTATTTAGCATTTTTATTAATAAAAATAAAATTATTATAATGAAATAATAATTTATTATTATTAAATTATAATAATAATAAATAAATAGTATGATAATAATAAAATTATTATGAAAATTGCAAAATTGTGAAACTTTCTTATTTTCATATAATTTTAATAATATTTGATGAATCGATCTATGTTTGATCAGTTCTTCAGACTATATAGAAAATAATACCCTTGATCAAAATGCAAATTTTCATCATGTCCGAAAAATTAAAATGACCATAACAAGGCCGTTCGAGATCGGATCGACGTGCGGTTTGAACCAATGAGACCACTTTTTAACCCTATACTCAATTATAATGAAATTTTAATTTTCTAGGCTCATATAATCTATGCGATGCCTCTGATACCACTGTTAGGATCCGGGGCCCGTAGCGGAAGCCAGTGAGATTGAGATTTTAAAAGGATCATCAGCAGGACGACGGAACATGACGTCACTGACGATTCGAGCTCTGAAAAGGTCTGTGGATCTTGTGTGAATTTTAAAGAGAACAAAATTAAAATGAAAACATACCCGTTTTAAATTTGAAGTCGTAGTTGACTGCAACTAGTCGATGAAGATCGTTTCTTGAAGGATCCGAAGAAAGAACCCTCTAGATCATCCTCACACACTTCAAAAACCTACATGAGGATCAATAATTGAATTCTGGGTGCTAGAGCGGAGATCCACCGATGCTTTTGATGTCACGACGATCACCACATCGAGATTCCTTCGACGCTGGAGAGAGATCTTGATCCGAGCCACGTTGATCGAGAGTATCCCTCTCTAGAGAGAGGGAGGAGAGAGGGGCTCTCTATTTTCATTCCATGAATGAATGAATAGGGAATTTACCAACATAAGAGAGAGCCACCTCTTATATTTACTGTGGCATTCCAAAATACCTAGTTGGGTTCCCAGACCCCCATTTATTTCAACATCCACTAAATAAATAATTTCAACGAACTAAAATGCATAAATATTATATATTATTTTATCACATACATTTAATATATATATAATATATTACGTGATAAAATTCAAGCCATTTAACTTGACTCTCTATCCCGCATAGTATTTAAACGAACCTTGAATATTAAAGTAATATTCGTTTGATTAATATTGTTCCGTATTTACTAAACTTTTAAATACATTAAATAAATTCAATCCCAAATTTCCATAACTTGAATATTAATGAATTTATTTAATTCTTTTGGGGATCATTAACTATGACAACGCTCAGACCCCATGGCATGACCTACTCTGTCCATATACCTATTCGACTGAATAGGAAGGATTCTTGAATAAGATATTGTGTGTGACCCTCTATGCCCTTATCTAGATAGTAGTGAATAAATGCACAAACCAATAGTAGAGTCTAGCAACCCATCAGGGCCCCCAAAGAGACAAAGATTGTCATTTCAATGATAATAAACCTACGAACACTGACTGTGTACTATAATCTCTTTGTCATTAAATATCTCATAAAGCAGGGTGCACACTTGTGTCATCATCCTTTCTTTGCATTATTATTTGTTGATCTTACCAAATTGATTTACCATTTGACTACTCAGGCTAGAGATTTATGAAATCAGCACAATCCAGATCAACCAAGCCTGAGATATACAAACTTCTTAAACATGGAATCGAAAAATCCATTCTTGACCATTCAACCGATGTCATACCACCAATGATGTACCTAACACAAACTACATCTCCACAACTTGATTTCCATGGTTTTCATCTTGCATCAAAGTACATAATCAAATGGTACATATTGGTAATGGTCTCAAGTATGGAGACCAATACACATGTTCGTAGATAGGAACAACCAATGAAGCCAAAAACATGTTCTGTTCCTATTAGCGGGTCTGTCTCCATGATCTCACCTACTAGAGATCACCATGTGCGAACATCATGAGAATAATCCTTAATGCTTATGATCCCCCCAAATCTGATAGTCAAACATCTACTGTGTCTAGCTAATAAGATGTATCTAGAATATAGAACATATATTTACGATTAATGTAATATTATCTCAAGGTTCTAATTATAGACTGAGATCTACTATAACCTCTCAACATGACAATTAATCATTGGACATTACCATTATAATACTGGATGCAAAAACATATACATTATAATGGTAAGATAACATCATGTATAACTAACTGTATACATGACATGGTAATCAAAAGTACTGAATAGTTGGGTCTAGGGCACCCACTATTTCAACATATGTGGATTATAGCCACGGTTTTAAAACCATGGCTATATGACTTTTTTCATGGGCTATAACCACAGTTTTTAAATCGTAGATATAGCCCACACCTATAGCCATGGTTATGTGGCCTATAGCCACATTTTGGAAAATGGTAGCTATAGGCATTTTTTCGAAGGGCTATAGCCATGGTTTTGAAAACTGTGGCTATAGGCCTCCCACTGTTACGTGGGAGAAACAATTTCATGCCAAAAAATGGCGGTAAGAACTATTGCCACAATTTTCAGGATATTTTCATGGTTTTTAATAATTTATATATACCCAAAATCGTCGGTGGTGTAATGGTTATGGAGTTCAAACGTGAAGTGAAGGAGTTGAGATCAAATCCAGCTAGGCAGAAATTATTTTTAGGCCATTTCCACGGTTTTCTAGGGATATAGCCACAGTTAAAACTCTGGATATAGGACACCTATTACCACAGATAAAATCGTGGCCATCGGTCAACTATCACGGTTGAAAACAAATACACCTATTTCCACAATTTTCAAAACCATAGTAATAGGCCACCTATTGCCACGATTAAAACTGTGGCCATAGGTGAGACACTACTACCATGGAGATAGCACCCACGGTTAGGGAAAACTGAGGCTGTAGACTATGGCCATGGTTTTGGGCCCTATTGCCATCGTTTTGAACTGTGGAAACAGACCAATTTTCTTGTTGTGAGAGAGAAGTGGAAATAGTTTTTCAGAATAATACCTTTATAAATAAGAGATGTGAAAAGATTTTGTGAGATAAAAACATCATAATCTACAATAGATGATCAAAAGTAATCAGAAGAAGACTTCATCTGTGTGTGTATTGGGAGAGTGGGAGTTATTTTGTAATATTATATATATTCATTTGTCATATTTATTGTAGTATTTACCCATATATGTATGACTTTTTTCTAGACCATATAATTCATATTTGCGATTCATATTTCTTTTTTCATATTGAAATTGTTGTGCGTATGGTTGACTTTTGATGGTGATTAAGTTTTATATGTCCTCATTCTAGCAGAATGATTACTTTTTACAATGAAACAGAAAAGTATTCGCCAACTCATGATGGGAATAAATGGTCCTTACTTAAGGAATCACCCATTATAATGAGTTTTCATTCCTTTGGTAATTACCCCAAATAGAATATAAAATGGTTCCCACACCAATGTTCTCATTCCTAGAAAAGGTGTTGGCTATGAAATTTCCTTCCCTATAAGTGTCCCCTAAATGAATTACCTGATTAAAATTGATTTTTTAGTTCCAAAACATTTAATAGAAAAATAAAGGTTCTCTAGTCATACCTTGGATGAGATGAAAAATCATTGTTGGATTGGGTTCAACTTCTACAATCTAGATTTTATGAACTCTATGAGAGGGAATTCATGTAACCATGCCACTTTCCACTACTCCCAATGAATTACTCGGTCCAAAAAAATTTCCAGAACCCAAAATCATAAAACCCTTATTACATCTAATCATTCCACCCCTCTAATTTATCCAAAAGAGAATTATCCATCCACATTCAATTTAAACCTCTCAATTGGTGGATTCAACTTTTTCCACTTACCCTGGTTTCCACAGTTTCATTCCATATCATTTCAAATCATTAGTACCATCCTTTGAATGATAGAAGATGACACCACTCCATTAATAAGGACACAGAGTTACACAATATGGGTCTTCATTCATACTTGTAGGAGAGAAGATGAGTGTGTTCTTTTGACTGTTTCTATGTTCCTATCCTCTGAGAGAACCCATCAAATAGTTGTAAAGACCATTTCCCACGCCCTCATCTCTACAAATGGATGGCCAACTCCATAGAACTAGGCCTCCAAGACCTCTTGAATTTATTTTCTACCAACCTATTATCCAAATACAATGCCCATAAAAATCTAGATTCCCTTTTCCATCTTACCCATAAAAAACACGTGCCACATTGATTCTTTCTTTGGTGAAGTGTAGTAACTGCATTTGGAGGATAGAACCAATCCCTTATTATGCACATTTTCATATGTTAGGTGTGACTAAACCATAAATTCCATTTAACATTAATACCATTGCACCAAATTTTGGGTGCCTACTCATTCATCCCCCTTCAAACATGAATCATGATTTCTAAAATGATTACTCTTAAATTTCTCAAAGGCTGAACCTGAGAAAACCCAAATACCATGTTCATCCACCAACCATATACTCATATGAAGAATATTATTTTCGTGATTAATAATTTAATTCCTGAATCCAGAAATATTTTAGCCTCAATGAATGAGATGTTTTGAGATGGACATACCGGGACGTATAGTTTCTCTCCAACCAACTATTCCTTCCACATGATGATATAAACATGAACAAAAACCCGTATTCCACTATCCATCGACTCCTCAAAGAATTCTACAATACACTATGTAATACCTGAAAACTCTAAGATCATCACCTCCATTATTCTGATTCTTCTCGATATTTTTCATTCATTAACTTCACACATAGAGAGTCCCCTTCAATAATTTCTCACACCCTTATTTCTTGCATGGCTTGAATGGATTCTAAAAGATCGAGTGTACTGATGCCTCCTTCCTTGACCATCCTATCCAATATTTTATATGATGCCTAAAGGGAATCAACTAACTTGATTCACAACCTGATGGAATGAATTCACGATATTCTTCAACCTTGATATTTACCCTTTTGGTGACTTGATGATCGATAACCCATGATCTGAGATATAGGGAAGCACATTATTGATCAATGAAATCCAAAGACCAATAGAACGAAACTTTATATTAATTTAAAATCCTTCCTAAATTCTGGTTGATGATGCCATAAACTAATCCTTTTTACCCTTTTATTTAAAATAGGATCTTATGGGTATTCTATTGGATGTTTCCTCATCTACATTCATACTTTATATTTTAATATGTTGTTTCAGCTCCATTTAATGTTTATAGAGATGAGAATAATAATTTTCCTACGGTTTAACCACTAGCCTCTCAGAATCCCATAAATTGTGGTGATATACATTAACTCATTAATTTAATTACACCTACGACTGATAAAGAAAATAATGTCATCAGTGAATGACAGGTGTGGTATGATACCACTTCAAAACCTATTCTTATAAGGCAAGATGCTCCCCATATCTAAACATAGTTTTATATTCCATGAAAGGGCCTCCTAATATAGGATGAAGAGATTGGGGACATGGGATGTCACAAACATTCTCCATGTTCTATTTTAAAAAATCCAAATCTCTTTCCCATTAAGGAATTGGATAACTACAGATAGGCATAACATCTGAAACAATGATCATAAAACCAATAATGGAATCTAACTTTCCACATTGTTCATAAAATAAACATCTATTCAGCCCTATCATACACCTTTTTCATGTCATCATTAGTCATAAAATTATACCCAATCACCCTTTTATTCACGTACTCGACAATTTCCATTGCAATAACTATTTCCCTAGTATGCTTCTCACATGAAAAAATAATGATTCTCCTCCAATTACTATCTTCGAATATTATTAATGGGTCTATTATTCAGTATTTTTTCATGGATTTTATAAAAAAAATTCACATGCATATTGGACTATAATTTTTCATCTAGATGGGATATTTCACCATAGGTATAATAACAACTCTAAATGCACACACAACCTTGTGTATATATCCTCATATGAAAAAATCATGAACCACCTATTGAACACGATCTTTGAAAATATCACATACAACCGCTAAAAAATAAAATTGAAACCCTTAGGGACCAAGTGTTCTCTTTATATTCATTTTGAACACATAATCTTTGATATTTTATTCCCCATGTATTGTATATAAGACATCATTTTATATTTCATCATATTGTATTAGGATACACCTCCTGGATAATTCTTCTTGGTTAATATTACATTGGGTTTGTACATTATAACTATTTGGTCTAGCTATTAGAACCTTAAAATATTCAATGTCCATTATTCCTGCAATATTGGCATTTTCTCTAAAGGAAACATCATCGAGTCTTAAGTTGACCCTTTTGAACACTTTCCTCTCTTTTCAAAATAGAAAAAATATGTAGTGTACTCAAATATATATTAAAGGTATGTGAAGACTTTTAGAAAGTAGGTATTTAGAAGGGCGTTCTATTGAATTTATACTATGAGGGTTTGTGCAGTCCAATTCCCAACAAACAACGATTTAGTTACTTGTTCCTATCATTTCATTGACCAGGGTAGTGTGATTCATGTGAAAGTTCTATATACTACCATTTCATTTGATCTACATTTGATTACTTACTCAATCCATATCGACTGGGAATCTCAAATGCATGTCAAGAACAATCATGGATGATCATTATTCTTAAAATGTATATGTACTAGATATTAAAACACTAAAATCAAGCTCACATAACCACTTTTGAAAACATCATCCACCATATTATTCCAATATCCATGGGACCATATTGGATTCAACCCCTACCCCAAGTCATAATTTTGATGTATAGAACCCGACCCGAGTATCCTAAAGATGATGTTTGCTACATTATATTAGCATAGATAAAAGGAATCAGATCCAGAAGGACCCACCAGTTTAGCACTTTTGGAGAAAAAGATACATTCATGATACCAATTTTACATTGGGAATAAAAAATAAAACCTAATACATATTGAAAACAAATGAACATCATCATTGAAATATCACTTAAAGATTTCCTCTTCATATATTGGGGAAATGAAACCAAATAAGTGTGAGGTCAAATTCTGAGTAAGGTTTAAGTACACAGGGAGCTATCATGAATAAAAAAATCATAGTCAATATGGAAGGGTTAATAAAAAGAAAAAAATTCTATTTAATAAATAACATATCTACATAATTAGTTAAGTAATAGTCAATATGGAAATTAACCCTTATTGAATTACATGATCTCAAGAATCATGATACCTCTACCACTAATAACATTCATAGGATTGTTTAAATACTATAGGTTGAAACCCATTTAATTTGGCCAACTTAATTTATCCCATAAGACCTACCAATCTATCGAGGCAATATATTATACCAGGTCCCATCAATCATTATAGGTCCAAATCTTTCCTCATATATCAAATAATCTATTTAATTCATGAACAATGATCCTTATCAGATGTTTGTGTTGGTTTAACAATGTGGATTTACCAATATTTTCCAAGTTAATCAAATAAACCTAAAATTCAAAACCATATGAAAAAATGGTATACATTATAGGCAATAATCATATCCATAATAGAAGAATATGGATATTTAAGTTAAATGTAATTTCTAAGGAAAAATTATTACATGAAAGTGATTGCTTCAAGAGAATGTTAACAATTATAATAGAATGTGAGATTGCACAACAACTTTTAAAACATTGTAGTTTTTATGTCAAATCCCATTGGACGAGATAAATAAAAATGAAACTCAAAATACAATGATATATGAATGAATCATGATATAACAAGTTAATGGTGAAGTATATACACTATATAAAATTGAATTTTTTTTATAATGACTAGTAAGTCTCAATGGAATGTAAATTGAGAAGAAATCCCTTACCTTATGAATATATTTGTTTGAATGTCCTTTAACCTCCTATATAGTAGTATTAAACATATTATTAACTTAAACTAAAACCATATTAATATTTATAATACCATATATGACCATTTTATTACATCAAATCCCCTGTTCATTAATAATATTTCATTATTTTTGTTGATTCATGAGTTAATTTTTCTATTTTTAATCTCATGCTTTGTAATGAAAGCTTCCATTTGGGTGTTTGTACCAGGGTGTGAAGTGGAAGATGGTGGGATAGGTAATTATAATTTTTTATCATTAGAGTAATTAAACTTGTCATCTCTAGTGATCTCATCCTCAGTACAGTTTTTTGATCTCACATGAATTTAACAAGCACGAAATAAAAAAATGAATCTTTACCACATTCGAATTAATGGGAACTTGACTATAGCTCATTTCCAACATTCATCACTTGACGTATCTAAATTTGAACCCCTAAAAATCATCCAAACATGCTTCTAAAATCCACATGAATGTCATCCATCAAATTCTAGTTCCTAGCATTGAGCTTAAAAGTCTTTCGGGCCACCGGTTTGGGACTATGGGTCTCCAGGCCCTTCAGGTCATCAAAGGCTTTCAGGCCTCAAGGCCTTCGGGTCACATAGACCATGGATTAGAAAAGTTCATATAGAACATTCCCCGGAAGAGGATCAGAGAAACATGAGTAGTGGCCACCAGATGCAGAGCTAACCGAATTGGAAGAATGAGAGGGTATGGCAGCCGCCATCGGGACCAGGCACCGTGCAACTTTGTATGGGGAAATGCCAATTAATCAGCAATGCAAGGGGGAGTGCTAGGTGATCAATGATGCAGAAAGCTGGGGAGGGGTAGTTCAAGTGGGCTGGTCCTACGGGTCCTGTATTGGGCATGGTATGCCTCTAGGCCTTCAGGTCATGCATTGTGGGTTTGTCGGGCCTTGTGCCTTGGGCCTACGGGTCATGTACGGGTTCCCCTTAAACCCATAAAAGGGGGATTATACATAATAAAAATAAAAAAGAAGGCCTTCAGGCCATTCGGGCAAATAGTACATAGAATGGAGCTCCTCTCCTATTTATATAGTAGTTTTCACAAAATATAAGAATTGGGTTACCCGACCCCTGAAAATTTAACATCCACCAAATAAGTAATAAATAATAGTTATGATGAACTAAACTATGTCATACATATTATATATATATATATTATCACATACATTAATATATATTGTATATATTACATTATATATCTAAATAATTTAACATGACTCGTAATTTCCACTTATATTAAATGAATTTAGAATATTAAAATAATTTTCATTTGAATAATATTAGTCCACATATTTAACTTGTAAATACATTAAATAAATAAACATAACCCAATTATTATTTTATATAATAATAATAATTTTTTATTTATTAGTGACCAATAAAATTGGAAAGCTACCAGACCCCTTTGTGGGGCCCACCATTCCATATATACATATTCACCGTAATAGGGCATATTATTGAATAGACTATTATGTGTGACCCTCTAGGAACTTATCTTGATAGTAGTTAATAGTATTTATAAACTGTGAGTGGATTCTAACAACCTATCAAGGAACCTAAATAGATAAGAAATAGTCATATGGATGACAACCAACCTGAAAACACAAACTGTGTAATACTATCTCCTTGTCATCATGTATCTCATAAATTAGGAAGCAGACTTATTCCATCATCATTTATTACTGTATGCTATGTTGATATAACTAGGAAAAATTACCTCTGAATAGAATGGGCAAGGATTTATGACGGGACCACCATCTTGATCAACCAGAACAGAGATATTACTTCCAAAAGTTTAAAGTCGAAAATTATATCTTGACTATTCAACCAATGTCATACCACTGATAAGATGAATTCTCTAGAGAGATGTATCTTGGAAAAAATAAAATAAACCCCAATTCTGATCATTGATCTTTTTTGAAATCATTGTAAGGCATTGATGATTTTATGTTCGTATATATTAATAGGATTTTGTGCCTAGAGAATTGAAGGGATATCATCACGGAGGTCTTACCATGATAAGAATTTCAAAGCAAGAGGTAAAATTAAAATATTATGACCTATGATTTGTGATTGTTTGTATGTTTATCAAGTGTATACCCTCACTCCCAGTCATTACAAATACCCTAAAAACCATTGGATTTTTGTTTTTTCATGTGGAACTACTAAATTCATAACATGTGGTTTTTTAATTCACATATAAAAACAACTATAATAGGATTTGGATGACAAGTTTGTGGCCCTTTGGTGGATGTTCCATGAATATTTTGAAATGGTATGTTGATTTCAGCAATGTTTTTGAGCCTCCCATTTCACTAATTTGTATTGGGTTCCCTCATTCTATGTTTCATTTTTTCAAACAAGATTATCTTTTTTCAATTTACAACTTAATTAGACAACATATCAAATTATATAATGCTACCAAAAACCTTTCTCGACCTTCCATCACAACAGTATATGTAGGAATTGATGCATTAAAAGATCTACCACCCCACAGTTGGATTCAAAATGGTAAATATAGATTTTTATAAGATTTTTTATCTGAAAACATTTCAATATATTTCCATAAAATTTTATGAATGGACATTCCACAATGTAATGTGAAAATAGGGCTTCTACTTCATAACCCATTACACATTATAATTAAATTTGAGTAAAAAAAAAGAGAGAATAAGGGGATGGATGTTGTTTCCTATGATCATCCTAGAGATCATGTTGTTAAGGATTATAATTATAACATGGATGGACCCTCTAAAAATAATCCCTCTTCTTTAAATTCCACTAGATTCGTGTATGCTATTCAAGATGATCAATTTTTTAATGAGGATAAATAAAATATTAATAAACTTAATCAATATTCTTTTGAAATCACATGTTATGTGTAACCTTCAAAATAGGAGGAAAAAATTATTCACATTGATTATAGTAATTCATTACATGATGATTACAAGAAATAACGTCAGGTTAAAGAAGAATACTTGATGTTTAGAGTGAGGAATGATTAAAAAGAAATTATTGATTCAGATGGTTTCTTTAATCCAAATCCCAAGAAGACATTAAAACATAATGATTAAACTAACCACAAAAACAGAATTTTTACTAGGTCCTTAGAGTATTTTAGGATTGACAAAATATACATTCCTCAACAACCCATTTTTATGAATATTTTAAATGATTCATGTGATTTCAAGGGAATCTATTATGATGATTCAGTTTTCTCTTTTATAAGGGATTCATATTAGATCGGAGAGGAATTAGCGGAAGAAATGGACTCATGGATAGATGAACAAGATAAAATGGTTTTCCATATATACAAAGACAGTGAAATTACTATAGAGAATTACCTTAAAATTAGAAATTTAATGTTCATTAATATGGTTGAATAATTAAATTCGGACTTTATTATCTAGGTCATTCCATGGAAATGATTATTTCTTATTTTTTTCTATTTGAAGCTATATTACTTTGATTTATAATGTTGTTTAGTTGTACTTATGATTTTATGTTGTAAACATGATTTTGAATTCTAATAATTTCAATTACTATTGTTGGATGGGTTTTTTCATTTTTTTAGAATTATTTTTCTTTATAGTTTGTAGAGATTTTAATTTATGTTTTCTAAATATTTTTTATCTAGATTTATTTGGTAGTGGTTTATGTTTGAATATTGTTGTGTTGGTAATTTCAATATTGGGTTGATTGATGATGGGTGACAGTTTATTTAGTGTCTTTCAGACTCCTAAGGTTAGAAGCATATCATTCCTTTATTTTTGGAATTTATTTCGGATGTATCAGCATTCCAAGATGAGTTTTGAATATCTTGTAAAGGAATGACTGTGTTTTCTAATGATTGGATGGGAATATTTTTTGAAATGAAAATATAACTAATCAATTATTTCATTCTTGATATTGGAGCATGTAAGAACCTAGATCTTCATATCATGTATGGTTCTTGATTTTGGGTGTTTTTAGGAAAAATGAAGTTTATGGAAATTTACTAAGTACACTCCATATACCCACTTACCATGTGCAGCCACATCTCGGGCGTGTAACAGCCGAGACATGGCCGTGTGGGGTGACATGGCAGACCACTAATTTCAAGGTCCGATTGAGGCAAATACATGGTGCAATTATTAACAGTACAGAATGCATACTTTCTCTTTTAATTGTTTAATCGGACAGGGGTCGCATCTAATCCCCAGATTCATATTCTTCTAGCCTTCTTTTTCCTAGGAGCAACCGAGAGAGGCAAATATTTTCCAAGACACTGATCTGTCATCCATTATCCGAATCGAACACCGTCAGTTTTTTGAATTTCCTCGGTGATTTTTTCCTTATTCTAGAGAATCTCCTCTTGATTCCTCTTATTTATTGAGTTTTTTGAGGTTAAATGTTTTTTTATTTTTTTGCATATCTACGACATTTTTGACTTATTCATGTTCCGAAGATTGATATTGTTCATTGTAAAACATCAAGGAAGGTTGTTTGTTTCATTTCATTGGTTTTATTTTTGTTATATATGCCAAAGTTACCATTACCCATGTTTCCATAATTTTGAGTTAAGGAAATTGAAACCTATTTTATCTACCTTATATTGATTGTTGGATTGAGGGTTGTTTTTGTAGTGTTATGTGAAATTTAATGTTTAAGGAATACCCCATGGGTGTGTTTCCTTGTTTGACTATTTATGGTTTTTTGGTCCAGGTTTCCTATGAGGAAAACCTTGTTTCCTTGCCTTGGTTGATATTATGTAACTATTTGTCTTATACTTCTTGTTAAATTATTGTTACATGCTTTGGAATTGTTTAGCCATGTAGTAGTTGAGATTACATTGGGTAGCTTGATCTCATTTATGCATGATGGAATTTCACAGGGCTGTGAGTACCAGGTGTAGTTAGACCACAAAGGGAATTTATGTTGAGTTCTTCCTCAGAGTGTGTGTTATATTTCATGCTATGAGACCACAAGGGTGATTGATGAGGAGTGACCCCTCATTGTGTATATAGTTTATGTTATGAAACCACAAGGGGAATTGACATCGAGTGCTTCCCCAAAGAGTCTATATTTATTTAGGAAAGATTATAGGGGGAGTTGATGATGAATGCTTCCTCAGAGTGCCTTTTCCTTTTTATTGCATTACTTGGACATAGGGGTTAGACTACGTGAGAAACCCAGAGGGTTAACATAAATATTGAATTTTTGTGATGAAAATGCTAAGCCAAAGCACAAGTGTGGATTTGATCTTGTTATGTTGTCTTTATGATACACATTTTTATACTTGATTAAATGATGAGAATTAAATTCTAATGAATGTAAATGGAAACCATAGGGTTGGTTACTTTTGTGTACTCATAGTTTCTTTTCTTCTTTTCCATTATTACCCACTATATATACTCACTAACAGTTAGGCATAGTTCTTGTGGTGTTTTCCTACTGGGACTCATCTCACACCTTATTTGGGTCATGTTTTTGGACCCAAAATGATTATATGGTTGCAGATGTAGATAAGTTCAAGCGACCTTCTTCATCAGGTACTTGATTGTGGTGGTGCTGGGGAGCATGGGACCATGTTAAGGATTGCGATGCTGCTGGAGTTTATTTGAATCATTTTTTTACTTTGTTTTAGAATTTTATTTCTATCATTGTGACTTGTTTGGCTATTTTTCTAGATATACGTGACATTTATCATTTATATATTTGCTTTAGTTATTTATTTACTTTCAGTATTTCGTTGTTTACTTGTTGTATGGTTTTATTACTTCCATTATTGTTTATTATTTGTTATTCCAATGTGCATACTCTAAAAATGAGGGAATAGTTTCCCCAATATCACACCCAAGGCCCTCGCTGCTACTCCATAGACTTTGGAGTTTGGGGAAATACTCTGGAGGACATGGGATCAACCGGGTATGAGGCACCATTGTGCGGCACCTTGAATAGGGATGTTACAAAGTGGTATCAGATGATGGTTTTTATTTTATTCTTTGTCTTACTATTTGGAACCTATAGATAGGGATAGGAAGGAATTGGTAGTTGGTAATATGATGTGGCTGGGAGTAGCTAACCTGTGTATAGGGAAAAGAAAAATTACCTCAATTATAGCAATTTTTCTAGTTTTGGAATTCTTACAGTTGATTTGATTTCCCTATTTTGTGATTCAAATGATTTGTTCTATTATGATTTATATCATTGAGGTTCTATTTCTATTGCAACTCAATGATATTAGGTTAGTTCAATTCATGCATCATATAGTCACTTGCTAGATATCAAATGTCATTCATTTTTTCAGGCCATTTAGGATGCATTACTGATTTTATGTTGTTGTGATAAATTTTTTCCAAGATATGCATGTTTTTGTGAAAGATGTCATGATAGAATACCTGCTATTTTTATATGGTATTATAAAATTAAATGTTTCATCTGAATGGGCTCCAAACTTTTGTTCCTAGGGTGTTATAGGCCCTATTGGATTAGAATTTTGAGGATCATAATGGCCTTTAACTAAATTCTGTTATGATATGACACAAATACAATGCCAACATTTGATTCTCGAGGAGTATGGGCCCCCACGAAACATAATTTCGAACTTTAATGCCTGTTTTAGTGTTTTATAGGGTTTCAGAGTAGTTTTTGAGGCTCACTGTCTAAAAATAACCTACAATACACAGTGTGTGATGATGAATACACGCCATGTACCCTTCTGTTCAAGAAGAAACTATTTTTATTAACTACACGCCATGTATGTTTTCTACACACTGCATAGATTATGACCGGGTGACTGTCCGTGTGAGTATAGGCACAGGAATGGGAACCTTTTTTAGGAGTCTCTATGTAGGTAATGAACACGTTGTGTATCCATTGATCGTGTTACCAACCATGTGGGAAGAGTCACAGGTTTTGAAAAATCTTTTCATGAACACTCCTTGTTCTAGGCGTACACACCATGTTTTGGTGATTTATGTATCCAGCCATCTCACCAATGACACGGGTTGGTGAAATCCTTCTAGTACACACTGTGTCTAGCATATACACATCGTGTAGTTTTGTTTTAAGAGAATGATGTAGTTCAATCAATATAAGAGTACTTTGGGAGGAGGAAACATTCATGTACATGACATGTCTCAAGGAGAACAGACCGTGTGTGTGGGAGTTGCATTACTGGGTTTGGAAGAGGTACATTGTAACGACCCAAAGTTTTTCAATGGAAAATCCCCTTCTTATATCTATGTCATAAAAACACAAAATAATGAACTACTAAGTCATAAGTGACCTTTAAACATAATTTTGTTACCCCTATGTTTGGAATTTTAAAAATCCAACATACAGGGTTGTGTTCAAGATAGTTTTTTGAAGTCTAATGAAACAAAAATAATTTTTAGTGAATAGTAACCTACCCTTATGAATAGTAACCTACCCTTATGAATAGTAATATGAACCTTATGAATAGTAAATAAGAGTAACATTACCTATGAATAATAAAATAAAATTTAGAGATCATAGAAAGTGATAATTTGACCTTAGTAAACGTTTTTGGTATTTTATATGTCATAAATAATTAACTATAATTAATTAATTAATTTAAAAGAATATTTATTTTCCTGAAATATATTCATAAATTATTGAATCAATGTCTAATAGTTTTTATATAATTTTATAAGACCCTAAGTAATTTTTGAAAGAACTGCAAAATCAGTTTTAATTTTAAAAACTGTTTTTTTAAGTAAATTATGGTTTTAATTAAATATTAAATTAATGATATTTAGAAAATTATTTTTGAAAAATGGACATCATTTTTGGATTCTGCACGTCGAAAAATGTAAGGGGTAAATTTTAGGGTTTATTCTGAAATACTTCAATTTTCGGGTGAATAGTAAAAAATACAGTTTTTCGCATAATCGGTGTACACTAAATTGCATCATTAATGATGTAATGATGACATAAACATTCTAGAAAATTAGATTCGTCCAAAACATATTAAATTTCATAAATTGTTCATTGAAATACAATAAATTTAATTCTCAAACCTAAAAAGAACTTTCCAAAGCCTAAAGTCAAAAAGGTGATTTCTTAAAGTGTCTTTTTCTCTTTCTTTCACTTTCCTTTTAATAAAGTAATGAATTCGGATTATAAAGAAGAGTTAAAGCCTAAAACGAATTTTATTATATTAATATATGATTAAGGATGTCAAAAAAACTACTATTACAAGTCTAACTTATGATATATTATTTTATTTAATATTTTATGCCAAAAACACCTCCCTCCTCATGTATAAATAAGCCCTCCCCCTCCTCTTGCCAAACCACACCTCTCAAGCTTCAAGAATTGTCTAAGATCTTCCCAATAATCTCTTCTAGCCCCTTACCCACGTCCAAGAGCTCCTGGTCTCATCAAAAGACCAAGCATAGGCCCTTAAGGAGGTTCTTAAGAGGAGGATTCTAAAGGTAATTTCCCTCCCTCTTCTCCTTTAATTTCCTTTCAAGTTCAAGTTCCTTTCTTGATCTCTCCCTACCTATCTTCATCAAAAATGTTTTGTAACTCCAGTATTATAAATATACTGTAATATTATGATTCTAATGGTATATTATATCACCCCACACCCTTCCCTCTTCCTTTTATTTTATTAAAGAGAACGTTGTTCATGTGGTGATAATTTATCACCTTCAAAAACGACATATTCTCTTCTTCCATTTCTACCTTCAAATCTGGTCATGAAACCATTTTTATGGTTGAACCAGAATATGTTATATGTATTATGTTCTATTTTAAGTTATGGAAATAACCTATGGCCATAATACTAAGTGAAAAGTTAAAATGAGTTGGTTGTGATCCAAAAACCGCTCAAATTAGCCCAAATAATCTTCATTTAATTCTTATCTAATGATTCGGCCACATGGATCTAATATAACTCATTATAAAATCATTAAAGATTCTGTAATATCATTAATTACATGTAATATCAGTTCTGGATGTTTACCCATGATCTACCCAAACATCAATTTAGGAATACAAGTGGACCGCTCAAGAAAACCATAAAAACGAACATCCCCGATCAATGTTTTTAAACTCTATAAGTCATCCAAAGGAACATACTATAAAATAATGAAACAAGAATGAACCCTATTAATGTATAAAAGGTTTTTTAATTTTAATTAATGAATATAATTTCATTATACAGGACATTAAAGAGAAGGAGGCATTCGAGTACAAGGTAAGGGGAAATCTCGAACCCAATTTTCTTCCTTCGGGTTCTCCCTCTTTCACTCCATTTTTGATATGGTTACTCCTCAAAGGTATTTTGTTCATATTTTACTTTACTTTTCTGGGATATACATGTTTGTCACTGGTTTTTATGTCCATCAAAATGTTTTCCAAAAGAACTCTTCTTTCAAGATCTCACCTTTTACCTCTCATTCAAGGTTGATGGTTCTTATATCAAGTATGTTGTTCCCTCTTTCTTTTGGGAACCCAAAGATTATGAATGTGTTATTATGAGATGAAACCCATTCCTTTCCATGGGTTATTTATGTACATGTTTGATATGTGTTCTATGTGGAAAGCATGATAATGATAATGTTATGATGTGATGGGTGCGCCCGGAATTATATAGCGCAATATGAATGTTTAAATGTGACGGGTGCGCCCGGAATTATATATCACTCCAATGCATTGGGTAAAGTGATGAATCTCATGAGTAAAAGTGAAATGATGCGTGAAAATGATGCTAGCTTTGTTCACAAGTATGTGTTGTAGTTAACCACTAAGACATGATGTTTCATTTTTATGCTTTGCCACATTTCAAGTTTATTGTTTATGCTCCTCTCATGTTCAAGATCTTCTTCCTATGTCATGATTATGCTCACCCCATGCTATATTGTTCTCATCTATCCTCTTACTGGGCTTTTAGCTCACCCCTTTTGATGTATATCCTCAGGTGGCTACATGTACTAAGGAGAGGACAAGTGCTAATAAGAAGCTATAGAAGAAGAGATTAAATGAATTTTTATGCTTGATGTTGTACTTGTTATGTATTGTCCTAGTTCACCCAAGAAACTAAACCTCTGGATCCTCCATGTGTAATACTATTATGTTGTTTATCTTTGAAATTATGTAATAGTAAAGTAAGAAAAGGCCGGGTCGCTATAGTTGGTATCAGAGGCAAAGGTTTAGTTAATTTGGGAATTAGGATTAGTGAACCCTAGAGAAAACCTCTAGCATGAGACTAAGTACAAATATGCACACAAGGATATTTACCTAGGGATCCCATATGTTATGTTTTTGGTATAATTGTTTAAAAGGATAAGTTATTCATGACTTGTTTACTTATGTTTTGTTCTAACCTTTTCTATTTTAGAAAATGGTGGGAACCAGGAGAAATCAGGCCAACAACTCTTGCGAAGGCCAATGAAATGATTGCCCGAACGACATCCCCAATGATTTTGGAGGTGGAGTTCAAAACTTCATGGCGATGCTTACCCAATTATCCCGGGTTATGAATAATAACCATAATAATGGGGAACGTCCTCCTTCACCAAAGAGGGAGCAGCTAGCTATCGAATGTTTTATGCGGCAACGACCACCAACGTTTTGTGGATCTTCTGATCCACTAGTTGCGGAACAGTGGGTCAACTCCAGGGAGAAGATATTTTCTGTTCTTCACTGTTCCGAGACGGAGAAGGTGACTCTAGCCGTTTATCGTCTAGATGGAGAATCTGATCAATGGTGGGCTTTGATTAAGAACACCAAGCCAAGGGATGAAATTGAAGAGATGGAATGAGAAGACTTTAAGATAATGTTCCTTAATAAGTACTTCCCACGAACTCTTCACACGAAGATGGCGAGAGAATTCATAGAGCTCAAGCAAAAAGAAGGAGAATCTGTCACAAACTATGAAGAAAATTTCACAAGGCTCGCAAGGTATTATTCGGGTTTTGTTATCAACAATGATAGTAAAATTGATAGATTCTTTAGTGGATTAAAACCACATCTTCGAAAAGCTCTTGCAATTAGAGACTTTGGGAGTTATGAAGAAGTTGTTCAGTGTTCTCTCAAGGTGGAGATGGATTTTGGAGAATGGTCCCATGGCTATGGTGATAAGAAAAGAAAGATGGAGTTTCAAGCTGGTGGATCTAGTGATAAAGATGGGAAGAAAACACAACGACCCACTTGCTAAAAATGTGGGAAGTTGCACAATGGGAACTGCCTCAAAGGGACGAGGAAATGCTTCAAGTGTGGGAAATAAGGACACCTAGCTCACGAGTGTCGAAGAGACATGAAAAGGAAGGATAATGTAGCCGATTAAAGGAGAGAACCAATCGTGGTTCAATAATACAACTGTAAGGAGCTAGGGAACTATTCAAACCAGTGCACTAAACCTCGAGCTCTCGAGGGTAATCAGCGCCAACAACCACCAAAACCAAAAGAACAAGAAAAGGCTTATGCCATCACTACTATGGAGGTGGAACATGATAATGAAGTCGTACAAGGTACACTTCCTATTCACTCAGGAATGGAAAAAGTCTTATTTGACTCTGGTTATACGCATTCCTTTATATCTTGCAAGTTTTCTAGAACTATAGAATCGAAGCCCCGAAACCTTGAAGTAGAGATATCTGTAAAAACACCAAGTGGTGCAATCATTGCAACCCAAGTGTTTGATTCTTCTCCTGTTGACGTATGTGGGAAGATTCTTCCGGAAAATCTCGTAATACTTCCCTTGGTGGAATTCGACGCTATAATGGGAATGGATTGGCTCTTGTTATATAGAGCACATATCAACTATCGGGAAAAAGAAATATATTTTCATATTCCGAACCATCCCATGCTCCTCTACAAATGCAAGGAAGATCATGAATCTCCTTTGAGAAATCCTTCAATGGTGTGGGTGATGATTCCCTATGAAGAAGCATACCTCGCCCAAATGTTTGAGTCAAAGGAAAGTTCCAACCTTGAGGAAATTCCCATCGTAAGGGAATACGGCGATGTATTTCCCAAAGAGTTACCCGGAATTCCCCCGGATCGTGAGGTAGAGTTCTTAATTGAACTCATACCCGGAGCTACTCCTATCTCAAAGTGCCCCTATAGGATGGCTCCTATCGAACTGGAGGAGTTAAAGAAGCAGCTGCAAGAGCATCTGGACAAAGGGTTCATATTCCCTAGTGCATCACCTTGGGGTGCGCCAATACTCTTTGTGAAGAAGAAGGATGGAACCATGCGACTGTGTATCGATTATCTGGAACTCAATAAGATTACCATAAAGAACAAGTATCCTATCCCAAGGATTGATGACTTGTTCGATCAGTTAAGAGGAGCTCAATACTTCTCAAAGGTGGATCTTTGTTCTGGATATCATCAAGTAAAGGTGAAGAAGGAAGATATTCAGAAGACTGCCTTCCGTACAAGGTATGGGCACTATGAGTTTTTGGTGATGCCCTTCGGACTTACTAATGACCCTGAAATCTTCATGAATTTGATGAATAGAGTCTTTAGACATTACCTCGACAAATTTGTGGTAGTGTTTATCGATGATATTCTCATCTACTCCAAGAGCAAGGAGGAACATGAAGAACATCTAAGACTTGTGTTGGCGACATTGAGAAAGGAGAAGTTGCACGCCAAGTTCAGCAAGTGTGACTTTTGGATGAATCAAGTCACATTCTTGAGACATGTGATCACAAGAGAGGGAATTTCTGTGGACCCTTCAAAGACAAAGGCGATTGAAGAATGGCCCAGGCCCTCTAGTGTCACGGAAATCCATAGTTTTCTTGGATTAGCTGGGTACTACCGACGTTTTGTGAGAAACTTCTCACGATTTTCAAGCCCGCTAACTAAGTTAACAAGGAAAGGGGTAAAGTATGTATGGACGGAAGAATGTGAGGGAAGCTTCAAGGAACTAAAGAGAAGGCTGATCACTGCACCTATACTCACACTACCGAAAAGTGGAGAAAGTTTTGTGATATACAGTGATGCTTCAAAGAAAGGCTTGGGTTGTGTACTCATGCAAAATGATAATGTGATAGCCTACGCCTCACGACAGTTGAAGATCCATGAGCAGAACTACCCAACGCATGATCTAGAGCTGGAAACTGTGATTTTTGCCTTGAAAATCTAGCGGCACTACCTTTATGGTGAGAAGTGTGACATATACACCGACCACAAGAGCCTAAAGTATATATTCACACAAAAGGAGCTCACACATGCGTCAAAGGAGATGGTTAGAGCTAATCAAGGATTACGATTGCTCTATTCACTATCATCCTAGAAAGGCGAACAAGGTAGCTGATGATCTAAGCAGGAAAGAACCTGCTACTCTATCCATGTTGAGGATTGAGAAAGACCCTATCTTCTTGGATACGCAAAGGATGGATTTGGGAATATTAAGGGTAGGGGATACATCCTACCTTGCCCAAATGATTGCACAACCATCCATCCAATAGAAGATTAAGGAAGCACAAAGGGATGATGTGGAGATACAAAAGAGGGTGAATGCAGTAAAGGAAGGAAAGCTACAAGAGTTCCATATCGACGATGATGGTGTGATTCGGTTTGGAACGCGGCTTTGTGTGCCTTCATCACCTGGAATAAAGAAGAAACTATTAGATAATGCACATAGCTCAACTTTCTCTATTCATCCTGGAAGTACCAAGATGTATCGTGATCTCTGAGAACACTTCTGGTGGGATAATATAAAGAAGGAGATTGCGGAATATATATCAAGGTGCTTGGTATGTCAGCAAGTTAAAGATGAGCGACAAAAGTCCAAAGGTATGATGCAGCCATTGCCTATACCCATGTGGAAATGGGAAAATGTTACTATGGACTTCGTCACGAGTCTCCCGAAGACGTCAATAGGAAATAATGCGATATGGGTTGTGGTTGATCGACTCACCAAGACTGCCCATTTTATCGCTATTTGGGAAGACCTCTCACTTGAACAACTTGCAAGGATATATGTGAAGGAAGTAGTGAGATTTCACTGTGTTCCACTCTCGATTGTCTCTGACCGTGATCTAAGGTTTACTTCTAAATTCTGGAGGAGCCTTCAACATGCTTTGAGTACTGAATTAAATTTCAGCACGACCTATCACCCCCAAACTGATGGCCAGTCTAAAAGGACTATTCAGACACTTGAAGATATGATAAGATCCTTCTCTCTTGAATTCAAAGGTGGATGGGATCAGCACCTTCCATTGGTTGATTTCTCATACAAAAATAGCTTCCACTCGAGTATTCAGATGGCTCCGTATGAAGCTCTTTATGGGAAGCGATGTCAAACTCCAACCTGTTGGGATGAAGTTGGAGAACGAAAACTACTTGGTCCCGATCTTGTTAAAGAGATGACATAGAAGGTTCAAGTCATCCAGAAACACATCAAAGCTGCTCAAAGTCGGCAAAAGAGCTATGCTGACAATCGTCGAAGGGAATTGGAGTTCGACGTTGGAGATAAAGTCTTCCTTCGAATATCTCCATGGAAGAGAGTCATGCGATTCGGGAAGAAAGGGAAGCTAAGACCAAGGTACATTGGCCCCTTTGAGATCCTTGATCGTATAGGAGCCGTGGCCTATCGTTTGGCACTTCCACCGAATATGGCTCAAGTTCATGATGTGTTTCACATATCACTACTGAGGAACTACATTCCAGACCCCTCACATGTACTAAACTCAGAGGTGGTACAGTTGAAAGATGATCTCTCATATGAGGAGCAGCCGATAAAAATTTTGGACTAAAGTGATAAGGTTCTATGCAACAAGACAACCCGCCTTGTCAAAGTGTTGTGGAGGAACCAAAAGTTTGAGGAAGAAACTTGGGAACCGGAAGAGGCAATGAAGGAGAAGTACCCTCACCTGTTTGTGTAAAGTGAAATTTCAGGGGCGAAATTTCTTAAGGGGGGAAGAATGTAACGACCCAAAGTTTTTCAATGGAAAATCCGCTTCTTATATCTATGTCATAAAAACACAAAATAATGAACTACTAAGTGATAAGTGACCTTTAAACAAAATTTTGTTACCCCTATAATTGGAATTTTAAAAATCCAACATACACGGTTGTGTTCAAGATAGTTTTAAGAAGTCTAATGAAAAAAAAATAATTTTTAGTGAATAGTAACCTACCCTTATGAATAGTAACCTACCCTTATGAATAGTAATATGAACCTTATGAATAGTAAATAAGAGTAGCATTACCTATGAATAATAAAATAAAATTTAGACATCATAGAAAGTGATAATTTGACCTTAGTAAACGTTTTTGGTATTTTATAAGTCATAAATAATTAACTATAATTAATTAATTAATTTAAAAGAATATTTATTTTCCTGAAATATATTCATAAATTATTGAATCAATGTCTAATAGTTTTTAGATAATTTTATAAGACCCTAAGTAATTTTTGAAAGAACTGCAAAATCAGTTTTAATTTTAAAAACTGTTTTATTAAGTAAATTATAGTTTTAATTAAATATTAAATTAATGATATTTAGAAAATTATTTTTGAAAAATGGACATCATTTTTGGATTCTACACGTCGAAAAATGGTAGGGGTAAATTTTTGGGTTTATTCTGAAATACTTCAATTTTTGGGTGAATAGTAAAAAATACAGTTTTTCGCATAATCGGTGTACACTAAATTGCATCATTAATGATGTAATGATGACATAAACATTCTAGAACATTAGTTTCGGCCGAAACATATTAAATTTCATAAATTGTTCCTTGAAATACAATAAATTCAATTCTCAATCCTAAAAAGAACTTTCTAAAGCCTAAAGTCAAAAAGGTGATTTCTTAAAGTGTCTTTTTCTCTTTCTTTCGCTTTCCTTTTAATAAAGTAATGAATTCGGATTATAAAGAAGATTTAAAGCCTAAAAAGAATTTTATTATATTAATATATTATTTAGGATGTCAAAAAAACTACTATTACAAGTCTAACTTATGATATATTATTTTATTTAATATTTTATGCCAAAAACACCTCCCTCCTCATGTATAAATAAGCCCTCCCCCTCCTCTTGCCAAACCACACCTCTCAAGATTCAAGCATTGTCTAAGCTCTGCCCAATATTCTCTCCTAGCCCCTTCCCCACGTCCAAGAGCTCCTGGTATCATCAAAAGACCAAGCATAGGTCCTTAAGGAGGTTCTTAAGAGGAGGATTCTAAAGGTAATTTCCCTCCCTCTTCTCCTTTAATTTCCTTTCAAGTTCAAGTTCCTTTCTTGATCTCTCCCTACCTATCTTTATCAAAACTGTTTTGTAACTCCAGTATTATACATATACTGTAATCTTATGATTCTAATGGTATATTATATCACCCCACACCCTTTCCCTCTTCCTTTTATTTTATTAAAGAGAACGTTGTTCATGTGGTGATAATTTATCACCTTCAAAAACGACATATTCTCTTCTTCCATTTCTACCTTCAAATCTCGTCATGAAACCATTTTTATGGTTGAACCGGAATATGTTATATGTATTATGTTCTATTTTAAGTTCTGGAAATAACCTATGGCCATACTACTAAGTGAAAAGTTAAAATGAGTTGGTTGTGATCCAAAAACCGCTCAAATTAGCCCAAATAATCTTCATTTAATTCTTATCTAATGATTCGGCCACATGGATCTAATATAACTCATTAAAAAATAATTCAAGCTTCTGTAATATCATTAATTACATGTAGTATCAGTTCTGGATGTTTACCCATGATCTACCCAAACATCAATTTAAGAATACAAGTGGGCCGCTCAAGAAAACCATAAAAACGAACATCCCCGATCAATGTTTTTAAATTCTATAAGTCATCAAAAGGAACATAATATGAAATAATGAAACCAGAATGAACCATATTAATGTATAAAAGGTTCTGGAATTTCTAATTAATGAATATAATGTCATTATACAGGACATTAAAGAGAAGGAGGCATTCGAGTACATGGTAAGGGGAAATCTCGAACCCAATTTTCTTCCTTCGGGTTCTCCCTCTTTCACTCCATTTTTGATATGGTTACTCCTCAAAGGTCTTTTGTTCATCTTTTCATTTACTTTTATGGGATATACATGTTTGTCACTGGTTTTTATGTCCATAAAAATGTTTTCCAAAAGAACTCTTCTTTCAAGATCTCACCTTTTACCTCTCATTCAAGGTTGATGGTTCTTATATCAAGTATGTTGTTCCCTCTTTCTTTTGGGAACCCAAAGCTTATGAATGTGTTATTATGAGATGAAACCCATTCCTTTACATGGGTTATTTATTTACATGTTTGATATGTGTTCTATGTGGGAATCATGATAATGATAATGTTATGATGTGACGGGTGCGCCCGGAATTATATAGCGCAATAAGAATGTTTAAATGTGACGGGTGCGCCCGAAATTATATAATTCTCCAATGCATTGGGTAAAGTGATGAATCTCATGAGTAAAAGTGAAATGATGCGTGAACATGATGCTAGGTTTGTTCACAATATGTGTGGTAGTTAACCACTAAGACATGATGTTTCATTTTTATGCTTTGCCACATTTCAAGTTTATTGTTTATGCTCCTATCATGTTCAAGATCTTCTTCCTATGTCATGATTATGCTCACCCCATGCTATATTTTTCTTATCTATCCTCTTACTGGGCTTTTAGATCCCCCCTTTTGATGTATATCCTCAGGTGGCTACATGTACTAAGGAGAGGACAAGTGCTACTAAGAAGCTATAGAAGAAGAGATTAAATGAATTTTTATGCTTGATGTTGTACTTGTTATGTATTTTCCTAGTTTGTCCAAGACACTAAACATATGGATCCTCCATGTGTAATACTATTATGTTGTTTATCTTTGAAATGATGTAATAGTAAAGTAAGAAAAGGCCGGGTCGCTATATACATAGCCATGTTGAAACTGAAGGGAACATGCCATGTAGGGGTTTTAAATGTTGTGTAACCCTGTTTTGTAAAACATGATTGTTTTATTCTCCTGCTTCTATCTTTTACTTGTATGTTTTAGTCCTTCATAATCTTGAAATGTGGTGTGCTCTTGACCTTGTATATTCATGGAACCAAGACGTCCTCCAGTTGTACGATAGATACCGGGCAATGATCAGACACCCGAAATGGTAGACCAGGGACTACCAGCAGATCCTCCCATCGTGCCTGTCTTGGAACCAACTGTTATATCTGATGTAGGTTCTATGAAACAATTCCATGAAGTCTTTATGAGGATGATGCAGACCTTCTAGGGAGCACTGCATCCTTCCCCATCTATGGCAGAGTTGATGAGTGTTTTCCAAAAGGAGCATCCTCCCACTTTTTTTAGGGTATGGAGGACCTCAGGTTGCAGAGTCATGGTTAGAAGCCATACTATCTATCTTCGAGCATCTCAAGACACCTCTAGGTAGGAGGGTGAAGCTCGATACATATATTATACATGAATTCTGCAAGAGATGATGGGATGTGATATCATAGGTGGGATGCCAACGGGTTATGGCTTGGGATGAGTTCCAACAGACCTTCTATGACTACTTATAACTGGAAACCTTGAGGGCTGATCGAGCTCGAGAGCTCATTCGTTTGGACCATGGTACAATCTCAGCCATGGAGTATTCTTCTCTATTCACAGATCTGCAGTGCTTCACACCCATTCTAGGGGGTGATGAGTTATTTTTGGTGAGGAAGTTTTAGGAAGGTCTTAGGCATGACATTAGATCACAGGTGAACATCATCAGGTTAAATTCCATATCTTCTATAGTCAACAAGGCGCTGATCACCAAGAACAAACTGAGGGATTCTGGAGCTGTGGGTCAGGGAGTTTCAACATATAGAGTTGGTACCATTCTGACTGATAGAAGGAAGAACCACAGGGAGTCTAGGAATAGAAATATGAGTAGGCATGATTTTTATTTAGGTATCCAGATGGTGTGCTACCAGTGTGGAAATGGTATAAATAAGAACCCTTAGTTCCCGAGAGACCCGTTTGAGTGCCGATATTGCAGCAAGATGGGACATATTTAGTGTTTCTGCAATGCCCACATTCTAGAAGCTAGTGAGGGAAGATCTGTTTTGACTCCTTGCACCCGAGCAGGACCACCAGTTCTACATCAGACTTGGGGCTGGAGTTCTTTAGGCCATTCAGGCTATGGTGGTGTCCATGGTCGCAGTGGTCAGACACAAGATTTTTGATAGCCACAGGGTGGATCGGCTCAGGGATCATAGATAGGTTCACAGGGCTGTGGCATAGGTCTGGCTATTGCGCTGGAGGAGTTCTAGTATGAGAAGGATCCTGGATCCACTATGTTTAGAGGTACAATAATGGTTTCCATAGTTTCAGCTTTGAATCTTTTCAATATAGGGGATTCCCATAGCTTTATATATGTGCCTATTGTGGAGATCCTTGTGCTCTGTATATTTACTTCTACTGATATCAAGTCGTTGGACACTTTTTTGGTGATTATAACGGCTAGTGTATGTCAGTACTAGGAGTTCCCTATTGTGGTTGGTTGGTTTCACTTCTTATGGGATCATTATGTATTAGATATGATGGGATATGACATCATTCTTTGAATGGGCTGGTTAGTTCCCTTCCAGGAATTTGTCACTTTCTATCGTCATAGGGTGTGTTTCACATCACCTGAGTGTGGATTGTTTCTACATAAGGGTGAATAGGATGTCTAGGCGAGTAGAGCTATAACTAAGCATCATGAGGTGAGAGGTGTTACCGCCCAAATTTCTAGTCTATATCTTGATGACCAGGAGACCTCCTAAAAGGAATTTTTTCAAGGGGTGGATCAATTCACTGATTTCTTTCCAGACGATCTTCCAGTTTTACCTCCTGTACGAGAGGTAGAATTTTATATTGAGCTTGTTCCAAGGGTAGAACCGGTGTCCATTCCGCCTTATAAGATGGCTACACCAGAGTTACAGGAGCTCAAGAAGCAGTTAGAGGAGTTACAGACAAAGGGTTTTATCCGACCCAGTACTTCTCCATGAGATTCCATTATCTAGTTTGTGAAGAAGGTGGATGGTACCCTCAAGCATTGCGTGGATTATCGGAAGCTAAACATGTTGACAGTTAATAATCTATATCCCATACCGAGGATTGATGATCTATTTGATCAGCTTCAAGGATCCCAAGTGTTCTTGAAGATTTAATTGATATCTTGTTTTAATCAGTTGTGAATTAAACCATCAGATATACCACTTACTTCCTTTCTGAGTAGGTATGGTCTATATGAGTATGTGGTTATGTCATTCGGTCTCACGAATGCAGTAGCCGTTTTTATGGAACTGATGAACCGAGTGTTCCATCCTTACTTGGATTCATTTTTGGTTGTCTTCATGGGCGATATATTTGTGTACTCTCACACATCACACGACTATGATATCCATATTGAGATCATTTTGGGTATACTGATAGAGCATCAATTATAATCTAAGATTCCAAAATGAAACTTTTGGATTGACCAGATTCACTTCTTGGGTAATGTTATCTCATAGAAATGATTTTTAGTAGACATAGAGAAACTAAGAGCGTTAGTTTCCTAGGAGCAGCCGAAGAACATCATTGATTTATAGAGTTTTCTAGGGAAGTTTGGTTACTAAAAGAATTTTATAATGGACTATTCACGCTTATAAGCGCCACTAAGGGGCCAAACTAAGAAATGTGTGATGTACTTGTGGACCGATGCCTGCGATTCAACCTTTCTTAAGCTAAAAGGGAGGTTGAATTCAGCAACGATACTAGTTTCTTTAGAGCTGGGAACGAGTTACATCATTTACTATGATTCATCAAGTATCTGGCTGGGAGTAGTGCTTATGTAGAGGGAGGGAGTCATTGTGTATGGGTCTCAGCAGTTGAGACCACATGATAGAAATTACCTGATGCATGATCTTGAGTTGGTTACAGTTGTTCATGCTTTTTGTTTTTGGAGACATTATCTTTTTGGAGAGAATTTTATGCTGTTCACTAAACTCAAAAGCATCATGTATATCTTTACACAGTGTGATCTAAACTTGAGACATCGAAGGTGGGTGAGTACCTTTAGTCTTTTGAATTTGAGCTTACCTACATGCCTATGGAAGGCAATGCAGTGGCTGATGCATTGAACAGGAGGACTCATATACTTGCAGTTTAGGAGGATAGTAGAGAGTGACAACTTATGTCTCTATTCATCAAGATGCATCTGGAGGTGCATGATAGACAGGGGAAGAAGTTTCAGTCTTATGTAACTCTTTCCTCTACTCTTCTATACCAGGTGCGAATGAGGCAATTATCAGATTCTAAATGCCTAGTCCTATGAAAGAGTCTGTTTATAGAGGACCCTACTCCTGGATGGTCAGTAAGCGAGTATGATATCTTGTGCATTCATGGATGCGTATGGGTGTTAGTAGACATATGTGATGATTTGATAGAGGATTTTCTTTCTTTTTCATGGGCAGTTCATCCTGGTGTTACAAAGATGTATCAAGATTTTCACCGTCAGTATCGGTTTACAGGTGCGAAGAGGGATGTTGCTAGTTTTGTTATGAGATATTCCACCTTTCATTAGGTGAAGGCAGAGCATCAGCGACCAATGGGTCTTTTATAGTAGTTATACATTCCCTATTAGAAGTTGAATAATGTCGTGATGGATTTTGTGACAGTGTTACTTAGATCGCCTTTAGGGAATGATGTGGTTTGGGTTATTATCGACAGGCTCACGAAGGTGTAACACTTCTTACCGATCAGGGAGACCTTAAGTGTTGATGAGATTTTATTTTATTACATATAATAGATTTTATGGTTTCATGGGGTTCCACACTCTATTGTTTCATAAAGGGATGCTCATTATACATCACATGTCTGGTAGGCAGTACAAAGGGATCTGGGTATAAAGGTACTTCTGAGTATTGTATACCATCCCCACACAGGTGACTTGTCAGAGAGAATGATTCAGGTGATGGAGGACGTCCCTTGATCATGTGTCCTAGATTTTGAGGATTCATGGGAGAGACACATAACCCTAGTGTAGTTTTCCTACAATAACAATTTTTAGGTGATGATACCGATGGAACCTTATAAGGATTTGTATGGTAGGCCATTAAAATCATACCTATGTAGGTTATAGGTAGGATATGTAGCTATGTTGGGACCTCATCTTGTCCAAGAGACCACATAGTAGTTGGATTTGATTTGGAAGAGGATTGCTACAACACAGTCTGACCATAAATCTTATGATGATCGACAGAGAAGGCATATGGAGTTCGAGGTTAGAGATAATGTTTTCTGGCGTGTCACACCGATGTTGGGACACAAGAGAATTAAGAGATAGGGGAACCTTTGTATCAACCCGAAATTTTGAATAAATCGTGTTTCCTAATTTTGTGTGTTATTTTATTTTTCATACTCAACAAAACTTTTTTGTTTGATAACATGAGTATAATAAAAATGAGACTGTTGGTTTTTTACTATTATATGACTATTAGTTAGTATGACCATTGAAAACTGAATGTTGCGACTTTTGTCTCTAAATACAAGTGACATTGGTTAATTAATATAGAATGGAGATTCGATGGCCTCATCCAGTAGTGTTGGGCTAATCAAAGCCCATCTAACGGAACTTGGGAAGGAGGTAGCACCACTGGGCTTTGCTCGGGACCAAACCCAAGCTTGACTTCATCGTGTGAAGCTAGAATGGAATCGCCTTCGCGAGAAGTTCAAACTGATAGAAATTACTACTTGTGCAATGTTATCTGAGCCTCCCTCTGATTCTCTCACCTTAGAACACCTTACACTTAGGTTCTATGCTGGTGTGATAAGGGGCTATGTAAGGAGACCGTAACTGCCTTGTGTAATCCTTTATTTTAAATAAAAATTTTGATTTCTTCTTATGATGAAGTTTAAGAATTTTCAAATGTCCGGATAAATATAGTATGCATATTTTTTATGAATTTTAGAGAAAGGATATTTTTAAAAAATTTATGTAAACCTTAAATAATAAAAAATGTGTAATTATTTTCAAAAAATGGTATTCTACAATTATGTTCAGTACGAAATTTAGAGTCTAATAAGAACAACTTAATTTTTGATGAATAGTAAATCATGAATAGTGATTTTATGCTTAGGATTAGTAATATGCCCAAATGGATTAGTAATCTCACTTAAATAAAGCATTAATTTAATCTAGGCACCCTGATTAAGTAATGTGATTCAATAAAATGGTTAAATAAGAGTTTCATAAATTATTAGTCAAGTATTAGTTTTTTCAGGTGAATAGTGTTTTTAATTAAGAATTTAATTAAAAATATTTTGAAAATTATTTTTATAAAATAGATTTCATTTTTGAACTCAGAGCATCGATATTATGTTAAGGTAATTTTTGGGGATTTTTCTGAAAAAAATGAATTTTCAGTGAATAGTGTATTTATTTAAAATTTAAATTAAAAATATTTAGAAAATTATTTCTATAAAATGGAGTTCATTTTATAAATCAGAGCATCGATATTTGGTTAAGGTGAAATTTTGGGATTTTTCTGAGAAAGATGAATTTTCGATGAATAGTGAAAGTACAGTTTTTAAGTTACAGGTGTTTAATGACATCATTAAATGATGTATTAAGTATGTAATCAATATGGTCGACTTATGAATAGTAAGATAAGGTATGAGGTGTCCCAAGTGTCCAATACCATGGGAAAATATCATGGGCAAGCCCATGGTTTTTCCAAAACCACTAATGAGGTGTCCCTTTGCCATTAATGTTTTGTCCCCTCACTTTCCCTATAAATACCAAGCCATCCTCTCATCCATTCGACTCCCAACTCTCCCCCAATGAAGCTCTGGTATCCTTAACTCCCAAGGAGTCCTCCCAAGGTTCCCCCAAGCCCTCAAGGTCCCAACCTTTGAGTTTTAAGAGTTACGTTTTAAGGTAAGAGATCCTACCTCCCTCTTTCTTTTCAAGTAATCTCTTTTATGTCATTTCTTTTATGCTCCATGATCTTATATTTGAGGATGTTGGTTTATATTCATTCTGCTGTCCTTTTCATGTTCATATGATGAGAGACCCCCACTTTCTCTCATCATTTCATTTTAATAATGGTAAAGTGGCGCCGTTAGGCTGCCGAATTTTTAAGGGATTCGTTCACCTTACTCATTTTTCAAAGTTCTACTTTCATGTCAAGTATTTCAAGTTGTTTTTTATTATGTTGGGGTATGATCTCTAAATATATCATACTAATCGTTTATGTTCATATGATGAGAGACCCTATTTGATCTCTTCAATTCAGTATTTTGAAGTTTTAAGTGGTGCTGTTAGGCTGCCGAATTTTTAAGGGATTCTTTCACCTTTCTCGTTTTCAAGATCTACTTTCATGTAAAGTATTTCAAGTTCCTTTTTATTTTGTTGGGGTATGATCTCTATATATATCATACTGATATTTTATGTTAATATTATGAGATACCATATTTTATCTCTTCAATACAGTATTTTGATGTTTTAAGTGGCGCCGTTAGGCTGCCGAATTTTTAAGGGATTCATTCACCTTTCTCATTTTTCAAAGTTCTACTTTCATGTCAGATCTTTCAAGTTCCTTTTTATTATGTTGGGGTATGATCTCTAAATCTATCATAATGATCTTTTATGTTCATATTATGAGAGACCCTATTTGATATCTTCAATTCAATATTTTAAAGTTTTAAGTGGCGCCGTTAGGCTGCAGAATTTTTATGGGATTCTTTCACCCTTCTCGTTTTCATCATCTACTTTCATGTCAAGTCTTTCAAGTTCCTTTTTATTATATTGGGGTTTGATATTTAATCTATAATACTGATATTTTATTTTCATATTATGAGATACCCTATTTTATCTCTTCAATTCAATATTTTGAAGTTTTAAGTGGCGTCGTTAGGCTGCCGAATTTTTAAGGGATTCTTTCACCCTTCTCGTTTTCAAGATCTACTTTCATGTAAAGTCTTTCAAGTTACTTTTTATTATGTTGGGGTATGATATCTATATCTGTCATAATGATATTTTATGTTCATATGATTAGAGACCCTATTTGATCTTTTCAATTCTTTTTTTTTGAAGTTTAACTGACGTCGTTAGGCTGTCGAATTTTCATAAGAGAAATATTATTTTTGTCTTCCTTTCATGTCCTTTATTTCATATGGTATATCTTTCAAATTTCATTACCATGTTCTTAAATCCTTTATATTATGTTACCCTACTATTTTATGGATCATTTATGAGTGGGTGACCCATGTCCCCTCTCCTTTCAATGTTTTCTAAAACCCCGAAACATAGTGTTATGCTACAGAATTTCCGTCTCAAAATGTCTCTCTCTTATCACCAAATTAATTTATTTTATTAAGTGAATACTAAAAGCTATTTCTTATAAAAGGGTATTCACATATATACCAAAATGTTCTATTTTAAATTCTAGGATTTACATACATGAGACATGCTTTCCCTTTCTGTGGGATTAAAGTGACATAAAGATCATGTCTTTAAAGCAGTTTTTAAAACGTTATGATTATGAAATTAAACCCATTTATTTTATTCTATATGGGTTTTTTATGAAATGATTGATGATGATATATGTGTATCACATGATGATAAAGACAAATTTAAGGGTGCGCCCTGATAGCGCTCCAATTAATTGGGTAAAGACTTAATCTCTAGAGATGACCATTTAGACTGATACCTTGGTGAATAACCTTGGTAATTTTTATTGACACCTTGGGGATGGACCTTGGTGAAACGGAAATGATTTTATTTGTTAAATGTTGTAGCCACATCTTCAAGTTATGAAAAACATTATTTTTATTATGATATGACTCATGATTTCTTTCTCATTCCTTAAAGTTCTTTTCATGACTTTATTGATGTATCTCAAGTTCACATGTTAAATGTTTCCCTTGTTTCCCTTACTAGGACTTCTGCTCACCCTTTCTTTTGATGTATATCCCCAGGTTATGAGATGCAGTAATGAACCTAGTATGAACATAAGGAGAAGCCTTTCAAGTGTTTAAGAAGAATTTTTTTTGTTTCATGTATTAAGTTCCTTGTTTCCAAGACACTAAACCTTAAAGATCCTCGTTTTTGTAAAATGTAATGAAAAGTAATGTTATAAAAAGGCGGGATTCTATAGTTGGTATCAAAGGATGGTTTAGTTATTTTTGGAGATTAGGATATGATAAATTTAGGAAAAACCCTATAGAAAAGTTTAAATAAAGTAAATCTTCCTGGTATTTTGGTGAGTATTGAGTAAGGGGTTGCCAAGAAAATACATCGCTGTCTCGATACGAGAAGGTAGAGGTGACTCTGGCACAGATGTACATAGGGTTAAAACCCAAAAACACAGCTTTGAGCTAGAATCAAACGAAAACTGGTACACGACAATGGGCCTTGCTGCACTCTTGGTTATGACACTCTCGGGGGATATGCTTCGGTAAATTAATAAGCTTAGTATGAACCATTATTAAAGGAAAAAAGATAAAATAAAATAAAGATTCACATAAGAATATATGATCATGGATAACCTAGTTTGGAACCTAGGGGATTACAAGTTAGGGTATACATTTCTTCTACAAGTTATCCTTCTATTCTTTAAGTTCATTTTCATGATTATTGGCTAAGTATTTAAGCCCTTAATTGTACTTTATTTTCTTAGTTAATGGAGGGAAATGGAAGAACATGTCCCAACAACCAATGTGATAGGAAATGTGATGATTGCCATATTAATATGACAGAGATGATTACATGATTAAAAGATGATTATTATTTTGGAAGACGTTCACTATTTTTGGAACCCTATTTGATGGAGGTAAATAGATTACTATGGTATTTTCTTTGAGGAGTAATGGTTGACTTATATTTTGAAGAATCGATGAATTTAAGGCAGACTTATAGTAATTTAGGTTACTTATGGAAATGATTAACCTATCTTGAGGTAAATATGTTTAGGTTAGTTACTTTTGTTATAAGATGTTAGGAGTGGTTGATGTTGTTTGGAGATGAATGATAAAGTTTACCTTGGAAGACTATGTTATCAAATCCTTCTTGTATTTGGGTTTCAATCTTAGTTTTGGTTTATTTTGAAGATTTTTAAGGACAGTTATTTACGGAATGGTCTATGATGAACATTGGGTAGTACTATGGAACTTTGAAGATTCAAAGTAGTTTCCCTTCCTCTGGGGTTCTTTATTTTGGAAGAGTTGTTTTATCTTACCATTTCTGTTTTTGGGATAATGTTTAAAGATAGAAGAAATAGATAGTTAATCTTTGGTGATTTATGTGATTCTCCATAAGATGATTCTTCTACTTTGATGAGACCAAGTAGTTTTGAATGATCATCATTTGGAGAAAAGATTAGTATTGGTAGAAACTTATTAAAGGATGAAACACTACTAGAAGGTAGGTATATTTCCTTATGTTTTTATTCTATGTAATAAATGAATTCCTCAAAACTATGAAAAGGAACGTAAAACAAAAACGTTGTCTGTTAACATTTCCTACTGGGTAATCAAAGATCGTTTACACACATAATGTGTTTGTGATTTTATTATTGTTAAATTTCTCCTAATAATGTTTTCTATCACTCTCCCTCAGAACATGACCCTTTGTTTTTTCTTCCATATCCATGTTTTCCTACATGGAATCCTAGTGTGGGTTAACTCGGGTGGCCTTTGTACTTCCTTTTCTTTCTTTTAAAGTAATAGTGTTACTGACTCTTTTTCCGATGTGGGACTTTCAATGAAATTTCAAAACCCAATTTTAAAAATTGCAAGGACGCAATTTCTTAATGGGGGAAGATTGTAACGACCTGAAAGTTTGAATAAATCTTGTTTCCTAATTTTGTGTGTTATTTTATTTTTCATACTCAGCAAAACTGTTTCGTTTGATAACATGAGTATAATAAAAATGAGACTGTTGGGTTTTGACTATTATATGACCGTTAGTCAGTATGACCATTGAAAACTGAATGTTGTGACTTTTGTCTATAAATACAAGTGACCTTGGTTAATTAATATAGAACGGAGATTCGATGGACTCATCCAGTAGTCTCGGGCCAATCGAAGCCCATCTAACGGAACTTGGGAAGGAGGTAGCACCATTGGGCTTTGCTCTGGACCAAACCGAAGACGAACTTCATCGTGTGAAGCTAGAACGGAATCACCTTCGCGAGAAGTTCAAACTTATAGAAATTACTACTCGTGCAATGTTAACTGAGCATCCCTCGGATTCTCTCACCTTAGAACACCTTACACTTAGGTCCTATGTTGGTGTGATAAGGGGCTATGTAAGGAGACCGTAACTGCCTTGTGTAATTCATTATTTTAAATAATTTTTTTTTTCTTCTTATGATGAAGTTTATGAATTTTCAAATGTCCGGATAAATATAGTATGCATATTTTTGATGAATTCTAGAGAAAGGATATTTTAAAAAAATTTATGTATACCTTAAATAATTAAAAATGTGTAATTATTTTCAAAAAATGGTCTTCTACAATTATATTCAGTACGAAATTTAGAGTCTAATAAGAACAGCATAATTTTTTATGAATAGTAAATTATGAATAGTGATTTTATGCTTAGGATTAGTAATGTGACCAAATAGATTAGTAATCTCACTTAAATAAATCATTAATATAATCTAGGCACCTTGATAAAGTAATGTGATTCAATAAAATGGTTAAATAACGGTTTCATAAATTATTAGTCAAGAATTAGTTTTTTCGGGTGAATAGTGTTTTTAATGAAAAATTCAATTAAAAATATTTAGAAAATTATTTTTATAAAATGGATTTCATTTTTGAACTCAGAGCATCGATATTATGTTAAAGTAATTTTTGGGGATTTTTCTGAAAAAAATGAATTTTCGGTGAATAGTGTATTTATTTAGAAATTAAATTAAAAATATATAGAAAATTATTTTTATAAAACGGAGTTCTTTTTTGAAATCAGTGCATCGATATTTGGTTAAGGTGAAATTTTGGGATTTTTCTGAGAAAGTTAAATTTTCGATGAATAGTGAAAGTACAGTTTTTAAGTTACGGGTGTTTAATGACATCATTAAATGATGTATTAAGTATGTAATCAATATGGTCGACTTTTGAATAGTAAGATAAGGTAAAGGTGTCCTAAGTGGCCAATACCATGGGAAAATACCATGGCCAAGCCCATGGTTTTTCCAAAACCACTAATGAGGTGTCCCTTGGCCATTAATGCCTTGTCCCCTCACTTTCCCTATAAATAGAAAGCCATCCTCTCATCCATTCGACTCCAAACTATCCCCCAATAAAGCTCTGGTCTCATTACCTCCCAAGGAGTCCTCCAAAAGTTCCTCCAAGCCCTCAAGGTCCCAACCTTTGAGTTTTAAGAGTTACGTTTTAAGGTAAGGGATCCTACCTCCCTCTTTCTTTTAAAGTTATCTCTTTTATGTCATTTCTTTTATGTTCCATGATCTTATGTTTGAGGATGTTCTTTTATATTCATCCTACTATCTTTTTCATGTTTATATGATGAGATACCCCCTCTTTCTCTCATCATTTCATTTTAATAATGGTAAAGTGGCGCCGTTAGGCTGCTGAATTTTTAAGGGATTCGTTCACCTTTCTCATTTTTCAAAGTTCTACTTTCATGACAAGTCTTTCAAGTTCCTTTTTATTATTTTGGGGTATTATCTATAAATATATCATACTTATCTTTTATGTTCATATGACGAGAGACCCTATTTTATCTCTTCAATTCAGTATTTTTATGTTTTAAGTGGCGCCGTTAGGCTGCCGAATTTTTAAGGGATTCTTTCACCCTTCTCATTTTCAAAATATAATTTCATGTCAAGTCTTTAAAGTTCCTTTTTATTTTGTTGGGGTATGATCTCAATATATATCATACTGATATTTTATGTTCATATGATGAAAGACCCTATTTTATCTCTTCAATTCAGTATTTTGATGTTTTAAGTGGTGCCGTTAGGCTGCCGAATTTTTAAGGGATTCGTTCACCTTTCTCATTTTTCAAAGTTCTACTTTCATGTCAAGTTTTTCAAGTTCCTTTTTATTATGTTGGGGTATGATATATAAATATATCATACTGATATTTTATTTTCATATGATGAGAGACCCTATTTTATCACTTCAATTCAGTATTTTGAGGTTTTAAGTGGCACCGTTAGCCTGCCGAATTTTTAAGGGATTCTTTCACCCTTATTGTTTTCAAGATCTAATTTCATGTCAAGTCTTTCAAGTTCTTTTTTATTATGTTGGGTTATGATATATAATATATAATACTGATATTTTATGTTCATATGATGAGAGACCCTATTCGATCTCTTCAATTCAATATTTTTATGTTTTAAGTTGCGTCGTTAGGCTGCCGAATTTTTAAGGGATTCTTTCACCCTGCTCGTTTTCAAGATCTTCGGTCATGTCAAGTCTTTGATGTTCCTTTTTATTATGTTGGGGTATGATCTCTATATCTATCATACTTATCTTTTATGTTCATATGATTAGAGATCCTATTTTATCTTGTCAATTTTTTTTATGAAGTTTAAGTGACGTCGTTAGGCTGTCGAATTTTCATAAGAGAAATATTATTTTTGTCTTCCTTTCATGTTCTACATTTCATATGGTATATCTTTCAAATTTCATTACCATGTTCTTAAATCCTTTATATTATGTTCCCCTACTGTTTTATGGATCATTTATGAGTGGGTGACCCATGTCCCCTCTCTTTTCAATGTTTTCTAAAACCCCGAAACATAGTGTTATGCTACAGAATTTCTGTCTCAAAATGTCTCTCTCTTATCCTCAAATTCATTTATTTTATTAAGTGAGTACTCAAAGATCTTTCTTCTAAAAGGTTATTCACATACATACCAAAATGTTCTATTTTAAATTCTGGGATTTACATACATGAGACTCTCTTTCCATTTTTTTGGGTTTAAAGTGACATAAAGATCATGTCTTTAAAGCAGTTTTTAAAAGGTTATGATTATGAAATGAAACCCATTTATTTTATGCTATATGGGTTGTTCATGAAATTATTGATGATGATATATGTGTATCACATGATGATAAAGACAAATTTAAGGGTGCACCCTGATAGCGCTCCAATGCATTGGGTAAAGACTTAATCTTTAGAGATGACCATTTAGACTGATAACTTGGTGAATAACCTTGGTAATTGTTATTGACACCTTGGGGATGGAACTTGGTGAAACGGAAATGATTGTCTTTGTTAAATGTTTTAGCCACATCTTCAAGTTATGAAAAACGTTATTTTTATTATGATATGCCTCATGATTTCTTTCTCATGCCTTAAAGTTCTTTTCATGACTTTATTGATGTATCTCAAGTTCACATGTTAAATGTTTCCCTTGTTTACCTTACTGGGCCTTCTGATCACCCTTTCTTTTGATGTATGTCCCCAGGTTATGAGATGCAGTAATGAACCCAGGATGAACATAAGGAGAAGCCTTTCAAGTGTTTAAGAAGATTTTTTTTTGTTTCATGTATTAAGTTCCCGGTTTCCAAGACACTAAACCTTAATGATCCTGAGTTTTGTAAAATGTAATGAAAAGTTATGTTATAAAAAGGCGGGATGCTATAACCTTTCACCGAGACACGTTGGGTCGTTTGAGGTTTTGGAGAGGGTCAGGATGGTTGCCTATTGGTTACAGTTGCCTCAGAGGAAATAGACTATGCACAATGTCTTCCACGTTTTTCACCTAAAACGTTACCTCTCAAAACTGTATCATGTTTTTCAACCGGAGGAGGTTTATTTGGAAGTGGAATCATTATTAGAGGAGAATATTATCATAATTGTTGATTTCAACATGAAGGTTCTCTATGGCCTGTCTTTTCCTCTAGTGTGGGTTTTGTGGCAGCTGTTTCGCACGGAATCTGGGGATGACCTCCTGGATGGGAGATTCAAACGTTCCGATCGGTTTCTAACGGGTTTGTTCGTAGAACCGGAAACATCCAATGATTCCACATCCGTTTGGACCTACTTTCCAAAGGCAGGCACTCATTAGCTTGTGGACTAATGAGACTTAGGAATTTGCATTGGTCGAGAGGATGGGAGGTCGGACTCATCACACCTTTTTGAGGGGAATTATTGTCTACTCCGGGACTCTCTTTATAGATTTAAGTTATGTTCGTGAATCCTTATTACATTACCAAGTATAAAATGTGCTTTCCTTTAGTTTTAACAATCAATGATTAAATATGCAAGAAATTTAGAGAATCTTTTATAGGTATTCGAGGTTCTTCATCAATAGAGAATCATCTATATCTGTTTAGAGATTCTTGGTCAATGGTATCCTTCAAAACATTTATATAAAAGTCTCTTGGTCATTTATGATGACCAGGATGGTTTTAAAGCCACTCAGTGGGGCACTTGAAGTTTATTGTCATTCAGAAGGACAGAGATTATTTCAAAGTTGGGATCGAACCCATAAATGGGCTACCTACGTATCCTTTCTTTTGGAAAAGGAATCAGAACCCACGTAGTTCGAGGAATGGGGTATGATGTTTATGATTGATGGCTCAAAGATGAATGTCATAATTACTTTTACACTCTAAGCTCACGTGAGTCATGCTCGGTGTGAGAAACAAGAGGTATTGGTAAAATTTAGACAATTGTGCCATAAAAGATGCAATCATAAGAATTTGTTTTGGGGCTTATGTATAGATGACTGCCCAGATAGATGAAGGTTTAGGATTTACTTTTAGGGAGAAAATCCATGAACAGGGTCCATAAAGTTATATGTGCTTCATGGAGATTTGAATACTCTAATCTTGGGGCTTACTCCTAAAGAGGATGCCCAAGTTAGGAGGGGACTTATGATTGGGTTTTATTCCTGAAAAGGAAACCCAAATCAAAGGTAATTTATGACTGGTTAAAAGAAGTTTAAGGGGACTTGGGGCTTATTCCTGAAATGGAAGCCCAAGGTTATGACTGAGTCTTATTCCTGAAATGGAGACCCAGGTTAGGGATTAAGGTTTGGGGCTTACTCCTGAGGAGGATGCCCATGTTAGGGAACTTGGTTTGGGGCTTACTCTTGAAGAGGATGCCCAAGTTGTGAGATTGGGATTGGGGCTTACTCCTAATGAGGATGCCCAAGTTAAGAAATTAAGGTTTGGGGCTTAGTCCTGAGGAGGATGCCCAAGATTGGGAATTAAGGTTTGGGGCTTAGTCCTGAGGAGGATGCCCAAGTTAAGAAATTAAGGTTTGGGGCTTAGTCCTGAGGAGGATGCCCAAGTTAAGAAATTAAGGTTTGGGGCTTAGTCCTGAGGAGGATGCCCAAGTTAAAGGACTTATAACTGGCGATTATTCCTAAAAAGGAGACCCAGGTTAAGGATTCTCTCATCTTAAAGGATGAGGTTGAATGAATGAAATCTCCATATTTAGTGACATAAGGATATTTAAATCACTAGGTTTTGAGAGATACTCCACAGAATTCCTTTCAGATAAGAAAGTCAAATCAAGAAATCATGCCATAAGTGGCTTTGAAGAGTGTCTTGAAGACTGAATCTTGAAAAGGAAAGGTATGATGGCTTAAGAGGGGTGACATGGGCAAGATGGGCACCCAAAAAAGTAGGGGTGCACAAGTCTTGAAAGGCGCGCAAGTATTGCGGCGGCGCGCAAGTATTGGTCGCGCAAGTATACTTGCGCGACATGAGGGGTACTTGCGCGATTCTCAATCGGAATTGAAATACTTGAGCGACTTCTTTTTAATCACTTTAGAATCCTCTTGAGGTTCTTCCAGAAAAGGGACGCGCAAGTTATATTGAAGGAAATAAGTCGGCGCGCAAGTGTTTGATAAGTTTCAACACTTAGGCCTTCCTTCTTCTCTTTAGATCTTCCGTTCTAGGTAAAAAATTACCTTAGAAGTGTTCTGGAAGCTTTGAGAAGAGACTTGGGCGTCAGGAGCTTCAATCCGAGTTTCTGGAAAAAGATCCTCTCGAATGGGGGGCCCACAAGGTCTATTTATAGGCAAAAGAAGACCCAGGGCGGTTACCGGGCGGTTACCAATTAGGTCGCGCAAGTCACCTGCGCGACCAAGGTAGCCGCGCAAGTATACTTGCGCGGTAGTGGTATAACTTGCGTGGTGGATGTGTTTTTGATCCTGTGTTCATGCCTTTGTCGAAAAAGGTTGAAATCACTTTGAGCTCAGATATTCCCTTTTCCGATCTTTAGATTCTGTGACGAAAGGAGCGTCAACAAAAGTCCCCCCTCAGAGTTGGATCCGGAGAGAAAATGAGGATTTGAATCTGAGGAAATCGAATCCCTCCAAAGGAAAAGGGAGGGCGCGCAAGTCTTTCAGTGCGCAGAGGGCGGCGCGCAAGTCTGCGTCGCGTAGGCCTTAAGCGCTCTGGGTGTGGCGCGCAGGTAGGATTCCTGGCCTATAAATACATGGTCTCACCTCTGTTACATGCATCTGGATTTCCGGATTTCTCGAGCTCTCGCCGCGCAAGTCTTCCTTGCCGCGCAAGTCTCTTGATTTCACTGTTTCCTCGCTGCCGCGCTACTTTCAAGGTAATAGGGCTCGCGCGGTAATATTTGCGCGACAAAAACTTGCGCGGCACATGTATCACTTGCGCGACATCTCCATACTTGCGCGCCTTAATGCCTTACCATTTTTTCCAAAATTCTTTCACAAATTTTATGAAAAATAAACCCACTTAAGAGTTTAATTTATTCAACTCCTGTGCAGATTCAATGGCTCTTAGACCTGGATTAATTGATGAACTGGCTAGCAAGCGGATAGATGATATGATGAATATCATTGGCCCTGATTACTATATTGTAAAAGACAATATTCTTCCAGATTTGGCTAAGTATCTGAAGAAATATCATCGCGACTTTCCTCACTGCACTTATCTACCTTTGTATGGTCATGGTCATCTGCAAGAAGTCATTATTCCAGAAGTAAAGAATTATCTTCCATTTTCGTGGTTTCAGAATTATACCAATTTTTCTTCAGAAAATATCTCAGGCGGAGGAGTATTTCAAACTGCTGGAACAGTGGAGAAGGCTTATGTGATGCATCATAGCCCTTGCACACCAGATCTGAAAAAACATACACCTGAGCTTCAACCACATTGTCATCCTTCAATCTTCCGAAATGCTCAGATGGATCAATCCAAAGGCTGGAAGAAAAGTTGGGATTTCCGTCCTAGGGGAGGTGTGAAGCCAACTTGGATGTGGGTATACTGGGTGCGACAGACTTGCGCAGAGTTTATTGAGGATCTGAAGAGAGCTTCAATATATGAGGCTGTTTGGGTTGGGCAAACATATATTTACAGACATGATAACTTCGTGCCAGAGATACTCAGCCACTGGAGCCCAGCGACTAATTCTTTCCATTTGACTCATGGAGAAGTAGGTATCAGTTTGTGGGATGTCCACAAGATTTCAGGAGCTCCAATCTTGGGCGATATGTATGATGAATTCATTCCTCCCATGGTGACTTGGAATGATCCAGAGAAGACTCCTGCTTTGGCTCGAGAATTATTTAAAATATTTCACAGGCTCAAGAGTTCAGAGACCTCATTAACTCATTTTAGAAAAGATATTCATCCGGAAGAATGGATGAATGTGTTTCTTACTGAGAAGAAAGGGATGGAGCCAAAAGAAAAAGGATCCAAGAAAAAGAAATCCAAGGATACTCGGCCCAGACGTCCTACCACTTGTCCAAAACCTGAGAAGAGAGAAGCTCCTGGAACATTCTGGCCAACTCTAGAAGCAAGAGAGTTTGAAAAATGGGGCTATGAAGTGAATCAAAGAATTCCAAAGAAAACTCGTCTGGCGAGTTTCTTGGCAATGTGGCTCAGTGTTTATCTCTTGCCGGTCAGGGATTCGAAGGGAGGCGTTAGGCCAGGGACCTTCGTCATTGCGGCCAAGTTGGCTGAGGGAAAAATGGTTGGGTTAACTACCCCCATTTTAGCAAAGATTCACAGGAGTTTACTTCACGTCTTCCAGGGTAAATCTCCTTTAAGAATAGTGGGACCATTCCAGGTTTTGTGGGGATGGATCGCCACTCACTTCAGGACTTACCATGTACAGAATGGATTACAAATTCCTGGAAGCTCTTTCAGACCGTCAGTGCAAGCATTCTCTGGAATTGCTCCATTAGATGTTAATGGTTATGACATGAAAGTAAGACTAAGCATGTATAAGGAATTCAACTTCTTTCCTTATGGAAGTCCACCATCCAGGCGGTTTGTTGATGATGGGAAAGCCCATTTGGATTTGAGGGCATACATGCTAGCTTGCAGGGATGGCGTGTTAGTAGCCAGGATTGATGGAGAAATCATATGCGAGGCCTATGCTCCATATAGATTTGCACGCCAATTCAAATGTTTGCAACAGATTGTTGTATCCCCTCCAGTACATGTCAGGTTAGAGCAACATCCGATGGTTGCTCGACAACTATGGTTGCTTACATCAAGAGAGAAGACTGGGGCAGTATTTGATCTACCAGTTGAAAAAGCGGCACATTATCTGACTACATTTTATGCCGAACACTGGATAGCATCATACCCTAAAGGGATATTGAATCACCCAGTATATCAAGTGGGAAAGAGGAAGAGGAATGTATAGAAAGAAACTCTTCCTCATGAAGGTGACGCTTCTCCACCTGAAATAGGTTCAACAGACTCCTCTTCTAGAACTGATTCATCGGATTATCACGATGGGGATGATGAGGCACAACCGGCAGCAAAGCGGTTTCGTGCACGATACAATCCTCCGGCCAGAGTTAAAAGACCCACTCCATCAGCTCCTGGTGAGTTATTTGATTGTAATAACTTCAATCACTGCTACTTTATAAAGTAATAAGTCTCACTTTCTTATTCTCTATCTGTAGTTGAAGGAGTCGGGAAGAAATTAAAATCAAAAATTGTAGGACCTTCCTCACAGCCTTTATATCTAAGACTAGAGGCTGTTCAGCTATGGCAGAGCTTATACTGTGATACTGAGACCGCCTGGCTGGATTTGTGTGAGGGCCTACAACTTCCTAGAATAGGATATCTTCTAGCTTCTAAAGACCTTTAATACAGAGATAACCCCAATGAAGTGTGAGCTTACATCAGAGAGCTGGAAATGCTCATATATGCCACTGATAATTCGGTTCCTATCACCAGGTGGGTGAAGGAAATGATTGATCGTGGCACCACTAAGGGGGCTGGTGGTTCTGGAGATGAGGAATGGAAAGAGTACGTGGCTTCTGAAGATGTAAGTTTTCTTTCCTTATTTTCTTTGCAACTTGATTTTAGTTGAAGCTTTTTTACTTAAGGAAGTTATTTTCTTCATCTTGCAGCTTGTAAAGAAAGGAACCGGGGTTCCTTCGCCACAATATAGCCCTGGTGGTACCGCTATCGGGGCTGCTGCTGATTCTCCTCGCGAACCAGGCGAGATATCTCCAGGCTAGCAGGCCATGAATGAGGCACTGGACATAGCCTTCCATTCGCCAATCCAAGTGCCAATAAGGGAGACTACTGATACTCCGAAAAAACAAAAGAAGCCAAGGCAACGAAGGAGGAAATCCATATCTAAACGTTTCATTAGCAGTGGTAAGTCCTTCGAATAATCATGAGTTTATACCCATAATCATATGGTTACTCATATTTCTGAGGATTGCAGGGGCTTCTTCAATTTCTCCCTTGAGGGAAGGGACTGATCCTTCTTCAAAGGTCGTGGAGGGTGCTGTAGAACAATCACAGACCCAGGCTGACTTGGTTGCTCATGGAGAAGAGTTACCATCCATTCCCAGTATCCCTCCTATTACTGAAGATGCTGTCCAGGTTCAGGGGTTGCAGGACATAAGTCGGCAAAAAGATGTAGCAAATGCTCCCTCTGGTGAGACTAATCAAGATTCTGAAGTATCATTGGATGAAATGATGAATCAAGGAATGACTTTTGAAGAATTTTATGATCATGCTAAATTATCATGTGATTTAGAAGACCTTGGGCGTGAGTGTTACCCTTCGCCCAAATTTTTCTTTTAAAAAATATACTTCTAACCATGATGTAAAATAATATGCAGTTTCTTCCGTAGAAGCTGCTGAACTGCCAATGCCCGAAGAGGGTGTGGACACTGATGTCAACCCTATCATTGCAGAAACATTAGCTCAAGTAGAGCTAAATCCAATAAACTCTCCTGAGACCCATCTTGAAAATCTTGTTGAAACCGGGAAAGATGGGGAGAAGTCTTCTCGAATTGCTGAACCACCCTTGGGTAAGAGATAACAATATTTGTGATTGTACTTTATTCGCAAGACAATCTATCCTTTTGTTATCCTTTGAAGCTGACTAAACCTTTCAATTAATCATGCAGGACCATCAACTGCAATGACTAGATCCGAAGATGAGGCCTCAGCCTCTGCCCCAACGGGAATTGAAAGTGAAGAAGCACAAGTCAGGGGGGAAAGAGCAGGACAAGGCACCTCCCTAAGCGCGCTAATTCCAGATTACATACCCCCTTCTGACGAAGATATTGAATCAGATCCAGAGATGCTTAAAGCATTCAGCTTTTCACGACGTAAGGCATAGAACAACATATGGAATATCATATCTGGGGTGCCTTTAGAAGAGCTACCATCAAAAATTTCTCGATTGTCATCCCAATTTGTTATACTGGGACTTGGTGGTTTTGGGTATGAAAAGATCCATGCTGCGGTGAAACAGATCATTTTCAGGAGGGAGTAAGTGCAGACAAGTCGCGAAGATTTGACCAGAGTGAAATTGTCAGTCAACATAGGCGAATTTGAGGCTGCGATATCCCAGGCTGAAGCTGATTATGCTGTCAAGATGAAGGATCTGAAGCAAAAAATCAAAGAAAAGGTCTTCCAGAAGGTGCAACTCTAGCAACAGTTAGATGCTGTTACTGGGGAACTTGATCAGCTTAATAAATCATTGGATGAAACTCATGTGAATGGCATGAAAGCCATCACAGATGCTAAGAAGGCACTTCAGCAAGCTGAAAAGAATGAAGCTGGTCAAGTGCACGAGCTTCAAGTAACTGCTGATAAGGCTCAGGATGCTATACATCAAATGAAGACTTATGTTGACAATATTCTGTAATTTCTTGAAAGAGAGAAGAGACTCCAGTCTGTGGATGTCCTTCTAACTCTTGTGTATCAAATGAAAAACACTTTTGTCTTCAATCATTTGTACTTGCATTCTTCCATTACCTGCTTCAAATTTACTTAATCCAATGGGCTTAGTAATCATAGTTTGATTTTTACTAGGATTATTACAAATAACCCTACAAACTTTGAATCTTTTAACTGCTCAATATTACCTAAATCATACAAAAATGTATATTTAGTGAGCTGGAACTTGACTTTTATTCAGAGTTCCTTTGTCTTTTGTGGGTAGTTTAAAGTCATGCATGCCGGACATAAAGGGGCTAATTTTTAAGGTCGAAATAGCTTTGACCGGAAATGGATTAAAAATGGATTCAATTCCTTGACAATTTATCTGAAAACATATTACCATACTCAAGTATGAGGGAAAAAATGTAAACTATGGCTTAAGAATATTTGAATCTGAGGAATGATATGAAAAAGAGCTAAAAAGGCATTAGAAGAAGTAGTTTCCAAGAATGAAGTTACTATTATTTAACAAAACCCGTTAGGGGGTTGAAATATGCAGGGCCACCTATGGGCATTGGCTGCATAGTCAAATAAAATAGCATCTTTTGGCTGACAAGTCTGTTATGTGGACTATTTATGCAAGGCCACCTATGGGCACGTGCTGCATAGTCAGGAAAAAGAACTCCCAGAAATTTACTTTCCTAGTGCTAAAAGCCAGTGAAAGTTTATGGAGATTCAAATTTTCTAAAGCATAGAGTTTGTTGTATGGAAAGAGGTACTTGAATATGGAGAAGATATTTCCAAACAAGAATATCGAAGAACTGGATGAATATCACTCCTACGAAGGTCTGACCCAAACGTAGGGAAGAAGAATAAACCATAGACTTGAATACTTTCAGATCATGAAAAAGGATATGGGACAAATATGTTAAGGATGGCTATTTTTTGCGGATCCCTACATATTGTTGTTTTAAGACAAATAAGGACAAAAGAGGCATTCTTCCCAAGAATGAAGTTACTATTATTTAACAAAACCCGTTAGGGGGTTGAAATATGCAGGGCCACCTATGGGCATTGGCTGCATGGTCAAATGAATAGCATCTTTTGGCTGACAAGTCTGTTATGTGGACTGTTTATGCAAGGCCACCTATGGGCACGTGCTGCATAGTCAGGCAAAAGAATTCTCAGAAGTTTGACATTTTTGTGACTAGAAGTCATGAAAAGGGTTATGAAGATCTGAAAATATTTAAGGTTAGGATTATAATACATAAAGATGGGTATTGTCCAATGTATATAGAGATACATAGGTCAATGAAAACCATAATCATGTTGTGGCTGGGTCCTGAATTGAAATTTGGACTTCACTACGTATCTCATAAGAATGAGAATCAAGCCATACGTAGTTCTTGAAATGAAGTTTAACGTCGTGCAGGATGAAAGTATGAGTGATCTTAGTTTAGGGTCATATAATTCGGACCATAATAATGAATACACAGTGTGTGTTTTCATGAGGACTTTTCAGCCAAGGGACTGAAAGTGAAATTTGGGGTTAGACCCAAAAGACTTGGGACTGGATTCGAGGGACACTCGAATGTTCCTACGTATCCCATAAGGATGGGAATCAAGTCCACGTAGTTCTAGAACTACCCTTTGTACAAATTTGGTTCGTACATGTGAAGGGTGAAAGGGGACTTTAGTGCAATGATGGTTTACCCTGAGATAAAAAGTTTAGGCATTACCATGTATGTACGTAGTCTTTTTGAAATGAAACATGATTGAAAAATCAATGTCAATAATAGTTCTCTCTCAAGTGAGGAGATCAAAGAATATTGTAGTTTATTGTCGTACCGGACAAAAGTGTTGTATAATTTAACGTCATATAACAAGGACGAAAGTGAATCAATGTAAAGATATTGATTCCAGGGGCGGTTTCACAAATCATCATCATATGAGATGGTGGTGAACCGATGTGAAGAGATTGTTTTTGGGCTTGAACCCTGGGAGGTTGCCTACATACCCAGCCTGGAGGGCAAGGATCAAAGTCCGTGTAGTTAAATTAAAGAATGAATCAATGATCAAGTTATTCTTGGGGACAATGATCTAATAAAAAATGTTGTTGGGACTTACACATGGTTAGTGGCCCAAAGGGAGTGTTATGGTTGATGTTCGCTCTAAGCTCACGTGAGTCATACTCGGTGTGAGAAACAAGAGATAATAACAACCTTAACGATGCACAATTTAATGTCATGTAGGACATAAAAAAGGGACTATGCAGTTTAAAGTCTTGCAGTTAGGACTATTGGTGCTGCACAGTTTAGTGTCATGTAGCAGGGACATAATACAATTTAATGTCATGTGGGACATTGAAGGTGACACAGTTTAACGTCATGTTGGACGAAGTTGCAGTTTAAGGTCATACTGGACCATTACTGTATGAACCAAATGTAAGAGTCTTGGTTCTGGGAACAATATTTTGTGTTTATACAAAATACTTCTTCAGAAATCTGGCATTAGTTGGAGTCGTGATGTGTTCTCCATCCATTGAGATCGGAGAATACGCTTCATTGGAGTAGACCTTATGTATTGAATAAGGTCCTTCCCATTTTGGTTCAAGCTTGGGAGGCTTCTTTCCTGGTATCATTGGTGTTCTGAGAACCAATACCAATTCTCCCTGAATGAATGAACGAAGACGAACTTTTTTGTTAAAAGCTCGTGCTATCCGATTCTGATAGATTTCCAAGTGGTGCAAAGTGCACAATCTCTTCTCATCTAACTATTCCAATTCATTCAACCGCTTTTGGGATTGCTCATCTGTTGATAACTGATCACAAATGGCTATTCTGAGTGAGGGCAATTGAACTTCAATTGGCAAGACTGCTTCTGTTCCATATACCAATGAATATGGAGTAGACCGCGTTGCATTGCGAGTGGTAGTCCGATAAGCCCATAAAGCATGATAGAGTTTATCAGGCCATGACCTCTTATCTTTATCCACCATCTTTTGCAGTATATTTGAAAGAGTCTTGTTAAAGGCCTCTATCTGGCCATTAGCCGCTGCATGATATCGAGATGAATGGTTGGACTTAATGTTGTATTCTTGATACAATTTCTTTATCTCAAAAGAACAGAAGTTGGTGCCGTTGTCCGTCAATATGGTATGAGGGACACCAAATCTAGTAATGATGTTAGACTTGATGAAGCTAACAATGCATTTAGAACTGACTTCTTTGAGAGGTACTGCCTCTGCCCATTTGGAAAAGAAATCAGTAGCAGTAAGAATGTACCTAAACTGCTTGGCCGTAGCTGAAGGGTAAGGTCCCACCACATCCATTCCCCATGTGGAAAATGGCCATGAGTATTTAGCTGTATGAAGCAACTCTGGAGGTTGATGAATGAAGTTGGCATATACTTGGAATGAATGACACTTCTTTGTGAAATTAACACAATCTTGTATCATTGAAGGCCAGAAGTATCCAAGCCTTCGAATTTGATCAGACAATCTATTTCCACACTGGTGGGCACCACAGACTCCTGCATGTACTTCTTTTATGACAGCCATTGTCTCTTCACCATCAATACATCTGAAGAGAACTCCATCAAAACCACGTTTGTAGAGAATTTTATCGAGGTGGTTTGGACCATCATAAAGAGTAAAATTGACCACACGTCGCCGAATTTGTTCTTTCTCGGCTCTATCAGGTGGAAGTGTTCCATTTTGAAGGTATTCTTTGATAGGTGACATCCATCCTGTAGTATGACCATACGGTTCAGGAATGGGACTAATTTCATTAATTTCCTCTGTTCTGACTTGAACATAAGGTGAAATTGCATGACAGTGGGCAATACCGATGGTTGTCTCGTCCCGATTTGGATCTTCTAAAGCTGTGGCTATATTAGCCAGTGCATCAGCTTGAGCATTTTGTGATCTTGGGACATAAGAAAATGTCGGTTCTGAAGGGAATTCCGACATTAACTCTCTGACGTAATCATACAAAGGGATTAATTCTTCTTTTCTGATGGCATAATCCCCATTGACTTCTTTGATTACCAGGTCTGAATCACCTTTCACCTTTAAGTGATTCACTTGTGCTTGAAGCGCTAACTCCAAGCCTGCAATGAGAGCTTGGTATTCAGCTTCATTATTGGTACCACCTTCCCACAACAAAAAGGAATAAGGTAACACTGCCTTATCTGGAGAAATGAGCACAATTCCTAAACCAACTTTGTTGAATTTAGGATTTTTCATTTTCTTCCCTGTTGGACTTCTAGAAGCACCATCAAAATACATTTCCCATGTTGGAGGACTCTCTTGAATAGAAAAAACTTCCTCATCAGGGAGTTCGATATCTGAATACGTGTCTTCCACTGAAGGGTGTTCAGCCAGGAAATCAGCCAAAGCTTGGCCCTTAATTGCCTTTTGAGACACATACTGGATGTCGAACTGCTGTAGAATAACCGCCCACCTTGCCAGACGTCCTGTAAGCATTGGACGACTAAGGATGAATTTGAGTGGATTATTACGAGATACCAATTGGACCTCGTGATGTTGCAGGTAGTGTCTCAGTTTCTGAACTGCAAAGATTAATGCTAGGCAGCACTTTTCAATACTCGAATACCGGGTTTCTGCTTCAAGCATAGTTCTACTGAGATAGTAGAGACTATTTTCATTCCCAGCATCATTCTTTTGAGCGAGAAAGGCACCTAATGATCGCTCTAAAGCTGTCACATAGAGGATAAGAGGCCTACCTTCAACAGGTGGCATGAGTACTGGTGGACTCAAGAGGTATTTCTTGAGAACATCAAATGCTTCTTGACATTCTTCAGTCCACTGGTAAGTGACTCCTTTCTTCAATAATTTGGTAAAGGGTAAACTTTTGCCTGCCAAATTGGTGATGAAACGCCGAATATAGGCTAAGTGTCCTTGAAGTCCTCTTAATTCTTTCAAATTCTGAGGAGGTGACATACCAAGGATTGATTTGGTCTTCTCAGGATCGACTTCAATACCACGATGGCGTACAACAAAGCCGAGGAATTTTCCTGAGGTTACCCCAAAAGCACATTTTAAGGGGTTCATCTTCAAATTATGTTGTTGAAGCTTGTGGAATACGACTTCCAAATCAGCCAAGTGATCAAAACGTTGTTTGGATTTAACCACCAGATCATCTACATAGCATTCAACAAATTTCCCTAGAAAAGGTTTGAAGATACGATGCATGGCGCGTTGATATGTTGCACCTGCATTCTTTAAACCAAAGGGCATCACCCGGTAACAAAACACACCTTGAGGAGCTCTGAAGGCTGTATATTCCTCATCTTCTGGGGCCATTCGGATCTGATTATATCCAGAATATCCATCCATGAAAGAAAGTACTTCATAGCCAGCCGTCGCATCAATTAAGAGTTCTGTAATCGGAACTGGAAAATCATCTTTGGGACAATACCGATTAAGATCTCTAAAATCTATGCAAACCCTAATTTGTCCGTTCTTCTTCTTTACAGGGACAATATTAGCCAACCACTTGGGATATTGAACTTCTCTGACGAAGTTAGCTTTGATAAGCTTATCCACTTCAGCCTCGATTTTGGAAGCATAGGTTGGGTGTGTTCTTCTCGCAACTTGCTTGAATCCTCAATGTTCTTTTGGCAAACCCAAATGATGGGTGGCAACATTAGGATCAAGGCCAGGCATCTCTGTATAATTCCAAGAAAAAATATCTTTATTTTTCTTTAGAAAAGAAATATACATCTCTTGTTCTTCAAGGGTCATGGCCACACTAATTAAAGTGGGGCGTGGATCTTTCTCTGTACCCAGATTTACTTCTCTGAGTTCATCCACAGTGGTAGAGATACCCTCTTCAAATGCTGGAGGAGCATCTCTAAGATCTTCCTCTTCCTCTTCATCATGTGTTATTTCTTCCGTTTCTACTTGCAAAGTAGATGAAACAACAAAATTCTCATGATCATAAGAGATGTCAAAATTTTCACATTTTGAAGAAGAAACTTCCATTTCCGACCCTATTGATGAAAAAGGGTCTTCTTTGGGAAATAAAGAGGAGATAATGGGTTGAGAATCAACATCAATATTCACCTCTGGTGTTGCTATAACTTCTTCTTGCATGATTAGCGAAGTATAGACTTGTTGGATTTCAACAGACGAAATGAAAACGTCACCACTTATGCTTTCATCACTGCTTGGTAAGTTACAAATTTCTCCCATGTTGTCTGGCTCGATTGCCGTAATTGACATTATGGATCTTTCCATAAGAGTATTTTGATTTGGGCCTATTTTGTCAATTTGACTGATAGGTAACACATAATCTGTACTCACATGTGAAAATGGATTTATTGGAATTTTTTCCAAACCATATGGAGCATTAACTTTGGTAATTTCCTTCATTGTAGATTTTTCTCTTCCCTTCATGTGATAAAATTTCGCCTCAATGTATTGAGACTCACATGTCTTGAACGGGGCCTTATCACCATACAATGTTCCAACTTGACCATCGAAACAGTATTTGAGACATTGATGGTATGATGACGGAATAGCTGCATGCTGATGTAGCCAGGGTCTTCCAAGCAAGATATTGAAAGCTGAGTCTTGATCAACAATCATGAAATCCGAATTGGAAACAAGATCTCCAAACTGAGTTCTGAGCGTAACTTCTCCCAGTGGTTCTTGTTCATTTTTATCATATCCTTGCAACATCATGGTAGAAGGAGATAAATCAGATTCCGTGAGGCCCAATCGACGAAGTGTGCGAATGGGCATGAGGTTGACTCCTGAACCATTGTCAATAAAAGCTCTTCGAACATCTATACCATTGACTTTGCCAGATAAGTACAAAGGTTTTATGTGCCCATGCACAACATCATCTTCATCTTTATCAGTAAAAGATATCACTGCATGACATTCTGCAGGATTATTCTCTATGTGATAAATTTCAGCTGCAGCAATTTCAGCTTCAAACTCTTGAGGACTTGACAAAGCTTCGATGAGTGCTTCCCGAAGTTCTCTTGATAGATTCAAATCATCCAAAATTGATAATTTGGCTGGTACTTGGACCAAGTGTTTCAATATATCATACTTTTGATCTAGAGGCCTGCGTTTCCCAATAGGAATATGCGGTTTAGCAGGTACCTTGGAATCAGATGCTTTGGAAGCTGATGCATCTTGTATTGAAGTTGGCAACATCTTTGGTTTTGGAAAATTAGACTGATTAGATTCATTTACTTGCTGAGATAAAGAAGATGGAACCTTTAATCGATCTTCCAAAATAACTGTGCCGAAGCTGAGTTGGCCATTGGCAGAAGAACTTTCTTGTTCTTTTTGAGCTCGCTGAAGGGCTCTACCACGAGTTTCTGCTGCATATACAGTGCTAGCAGGGGTAGAATTAGAGTAGTGGCTTCGGAAAGATCCACGTCTTCCCCTATATCTTGAACCTCTAGAACTTCCTCGGGTTCCCTTATTTGATACAGGGAATTCAGGCTCATCAAGATTGGAATATGAATCTGTTAATTGAATCATATTAACAGAACCAAAGACTAACTCTTCGTCTGATAAAGACTCTGCCTGGTTAGCCTGTTTAGGCTGTGCCGTTTGGTGGGACGGTGCCCGTGTCTTTGAAGTAGATGGCATGAAATCTGCCAGAGTCAAAGACAATTTAGGCTTTGATGCATACTCATCTTCTCCTGATTCCTCTTTCTTTTTTGAATTGCGCTGCCTTTTTGAGGATTTGTCCTTTGATGGAGGCTTTACTGCAGCTTTTGTAGGAGACACAATTGGCTTCTTCAATTGTGTTCGCAAAATGGAATGGGTCCGATTGATTGTCTTTCTGACCATCCAATCATCATATTTTTTCGCAGTTTTGCTTTTGACTTCCTGCCACTCGCCTCCTTCTTCTGGATCTGTAGCGGTAATACACGCTACATGAGCTGAAGAACCCTTCAATTTGACTTGTCCTAAGTCGACCATCTTTTGCAGGAGGTCTTTAAAGACAAAACACTCCTGGATGGGATGCCCCAACATTTGATGAAAGGGACAATAATTGGGACGGTGTTCATCTCCTTCCTTGTTTGGCCTCTTCGGCACTGGTAATTGAACCAAATTATTTTCCAGAGCTGAAATGAAGTAACCGGGAACTTGCTCACTTCGGAAAGAGTATGTTTTACTCTTCATATCCTCAAATTGTTTTCGTCGTTGATCTTTTTGATCATTTGGACGAAACAGCCTTTGATGTTGGCGTTCAGGAGGTGGAGCCCTTCGAGAAGATGAAGGTTTTGAAGTAGAAATAGGTACAGGTGCCTGTTTAAGCATAACTGTTGCAGTTTCTGCTTTACCCATTCTTCTTCCTGGAGCTGATGGAATTACACGAGATTTAACCTTAGCCTGTATAAGGGAATCTTCAATCTGTTGAGCGATTGAAGTAAGGTCTCGAAACCCTCCTGTGTATTTCACAGGGATCAATGGCGTGCGTAATTCGTCACGCAAATTTGCCACACAGATTGGCAACAATTCCTCCTGAGGGAGTGATAAACTCAAGGAATACGTTAATCCCTTCCAACGAGCAATGAAATCAGAGACTCTTTCATTCTCCCTTTTCTTGCAGTTTGTAAGATCGAAAACTGTCGTTTTTGGCAAAGTTGAGCTAAACTGAAGAAGGAATTTTTGACGAAGATCCTCCCATCTGATGACTGACCGGGATTTCAAGCTTGTATACCAGACAAAAGCTGGTCCTTGCAAGGTTCGCACGAAGCATATGAGTTTCACTGCTTCTTGCTGCTCTGGAGTTCCCATCATAGGATCACAACAAGATACGTAATGCGTCAAATGTTGTTCAGGGTCGCCTGATCCATTGAAAGTAGGGAAAATAGGGTTTCCAAAACCGGATGGAGGAGAAATTGAATCTACCCATTCAGGGTAAACTTTCTTTTTAGGTTGAACTTGCGCCCATTTCCCTTCCATAGTTTCTAACCGAGCTGTTAATGACTCAATAGTAGTTATTAACTTTTGAGAAACGTCAGGTTGAACTTGGTTTTGGGTAGGTTCAATGAATGGAGCTTGGACAGACGTGGTGGTTGGTGCTGCAACTGATGGTAGTGCTGCCAACCGTTGTTGCGTTTGACCCGTAGGATTAGACCTCTGTGGGTGTACTGATAAAGGAGGATATTCTTGATCCATCTCAGTAGTTACAACAAATTCCTTTAGCTGTTGGACTTCAGCATTCTTAAGAAGAAGACTACTCTGAAGTAGTTCTGCATTCAACCTTCTTAATTCTTTCATTTCTTCCTCCTGTTGTGCAAACCTTTGCTCTAATGAGAGCGATTGACCTCCTTCAGAGGAAGGGTGAGAAATAACCTGATTCTTACCTTTCCCCTTATTGGATCCTTTTCGGAGAGGGGGAAGTGGGTTACTTGAAGGAATACCCAGATTTTGGGTAAGCCTTTGATTACGTGTGCGCACACCTTCTTCATTTAGGTCTGTGTGCGCGACTTCTTGAGCAGGAACCTCTTCGTCTGATCCTTCTGATTGAGCCTCATCTGGTGAATCAGCAGCAACGACATTGATGACATTAATGGATGCATATTGCATGGAATCCTTTCTATCAACATTTCTGTGATATTGTCTCCTTCTATGTCCATGATGAGACATGGCATTCCGTTGACTTGATCCCTTAAGAATTTCTTGGAGAACCGTCACTTGGAGAGAATCTCCTGACAGCTTGGCTCTTCATTCCTCTTGAGGCTTATTCCCTAATCGAGAGAATACTGACTTTCTCTGAGGGAAGGATTGAAGATTTGAAAAAGTCCCCAGTCCGGTGGACTGGGGGTGTTCCTGCTGCTTCCGCTCAACTCCTCGAATCCCATTCGTTGACTCTGAGGGTTGGGTTAGAGAAGTCCCCAGTCTGGCAAGCTGGGGTGTCTCTTGACATGCTATGTCTGAGATCTTCTTGAAATCTCTCTTGATATTGCGAATCTTAGTTCGGAAATTAGCTGGATGCATTAACCTGTATCCACTTTTATCACCTGGTTCAACAGACCGTTGGATGATTTCCGAAACTTCCGTCATTTGATGACGTGTTTGCTCCAGACGAGAGGCTTGTGCAATATTCTCGCCTGCTTGATGTAGGAGCAATTCAACAACCTGTTCTCTATATACTTGATTTTGAGAGGAACTAGTTGAAGCTTGTTCTCGAGCAAGATTTTGATTATGAACAAAGCCCATTGACTGTGGCCATCCATGGGCAATAACATTGCATGAGACCATTTTCGGCGGGCTTTGCTGACCGGAAAGCACTGTGAAATGTAGTGCTCCGTGAAAACCCCATCCTCTGATATGAACATTAGACGGAGCATTGGAAATTAACTGACGCAATCTTCTTAGTGCGCCAAGGCATGAACGTTGAAGGGTTCTCTGTTGCTTTTCAGCCTTCGGATACCGAGAGACTGATAGAGATGACAAATCAATCTGGCGTTGTAACCCTTCTATTATCTTAAGATGATTTTCATATTCATCGTAAGATAATATCTTCTTCTTTAATTGACAAAGAGTTTTCCATATGTTGAGACGAATATCATGGATTCCATCATCCGTTAACATCTTTGGAATGTCGTATTGGGAATCAGCCAAAGGCCAAAACATGACTGGTACTTCACCTTTTGCCAGTTTTTTCCTCATGTTCAGCATTTCCTCTTTATCATTAAATGAAGATTCTTATACCTGTTTGGACCAGAGTTGGTGTTTCCTTGTTGCTTCATCGGATTCAACAAGATTGGTAGAGAAATCACTATTCATGCTGGAAGATGAATGACCTGGGGATGGTTCGGAGAATAATCTGAACCCCAGGCTATCTTCTGATGGAGAAAGAGTTTCACCTGCTGATAGTAAAGCATCATACATGACTGGTTTTACGTTTGCAAGTGCCTCGAGATAGGAGGGCTTTCTCGTCACTACATTGCCTTCTGAAGAATTTTCGAGACAACGTGAATCACTACTGCGGAGAGGACTTTCGCAGCGAAGTTCATCACCATGAGGAGGACCGTCATGATGGGTTACAGCAAAAGATGAAATCTCTTGCTCCTTGGCCTTCTGACCACACAGAGGGTTCCTGTGGCTCTCATCTGAAGAAGAAACTTCAAGATTGACCGAATTTTCATGAAGCAAGTCTTCATGAGGAAGTGTCTGTTGAAGACCTTCAAAATTAATGTTCCTGTTATTGGGAACTGTGGGAGTAGAATCTTGAATTCCGACAGATAAATGTCTGAGGGCTTCAAGAACTCCAGCATTGAGCAAGGCTTGGTTACAGATTGGCCTTTGATCTCCTGACTGTGCTGGGTGGATCTTTTTCTTAGATGCCTTCTTACTTGCTTTAGAAACCACTTGATGACGAAAGTGATTGCTCTGAGCAGGTGTATGTGCCTGATCAGGAAAGATGGTCAGGTTAGGCTGACGATCTCCACTCAAATCAGGTGTATGTGCCTGACTTGGTTGTCCGTATGATATGGGGGAGTATGCCCCATAACCCTCTTGGACTGGAACAGATGTGTGTGTCTGTTCCGGAGTGAATCGTTGATGTGTCACTCCATTGCTAGGGATAGATTTATGTGTCTATCCCTGTGATGATGCTGAAGTTGTTATGATATCCTGGCAAGCATCCAGAATATGAGCAGGAATTTGCTTCTGCTCCTTCACCATTGACAAAATATGTTTGGTGACTTCAGCCGCCGAAACGGGGATATACGTCCATTCCGGGCTTGGAGTAGGTGTATGTGCCTGCTCCTGTCCTCCTTTTCCTGTCAGTGAATCCTGACAGTACTCAAGTGTGGAGGTAGAGAGTTTAGTCTGCCTCCTGTTTGTCGTCGGGACTTTCCGACTGACTTCTCCGTGCGCTACCAAGCGAGACTGTTGGTAGACCTGATTAGTATTAGCAGGTGTATGTGCCTGCTGATTACACTTCGCCAAACGCGGTTGACGAGATCCATCATATGTAGTCAGACGAGCCTACTGACTAACTGATGATGTATAAGCAGGTGTATGTTCCTGCCTATGGTACTCCGCCGGAATTGCCTGGCGGGATCGGCTTGATGCTGCCAGACGAGTCTGCTGGACAGCTGAATTAAAACGGACATGTGTGTATGCCTGCTCGTTGCTTGCCACCAAGTTAGGTTCATGGACTTCTCCGGAGATGGCAGGGATGACAACCTGCCTATTGTTAACCGGATTCCGTCTCTGGTGATTCATCTTGCCTGCTCGGGTTCGAGGAACCTGAGCTGAATGCCTGGAGTCGGTACCCTCATCATGTTGAGGGCGCACTACCGCACGAGTCTGGCGGCGATTGTTGATGGGAGCCCTCGGGAAGGACTCCTGTTTTTTTAAATTAAGGCCCCGAGGGACCTGCTCATTCACTTCCTCGGAGTAAGGGAGTGAATGGAAATTGCGTTCTGGGGATAACGACCCGAAACGGTTGGAGACGGTAGTCAGCACCGCCTGCTTCTTGATTGCTGGTCGCCGTTGTCCGGACGACCAGGTAGAATTGTTAACTTGGAGGGCTTGACGAGCGGCCTACAGAGTTGGGATAGTACCGTTGCGACGGTACTCCTTAACCAGTGCATTAGAAACACAGCGTTGAAGACGCTGAGTTGGTGATGTCATCCTCAGAGCGGATGACGTTCCAGCAGAAGTAGCAGCATTGGTTTTCACAGCAGCAGACCTCACAGTAGAGGTGTTCACAGCAGCAGTATTCACAGGGGTGAATTTAAGGAAAGCCATTTTTGCAGAAGATCTTGAAAAAAGAGTGCCTGTTCTATGTAATAGACATAATCAAGATGAATCCGGCCACTGCATTTTTTGGATGAGCATATGTCAATGATTGCTTTGTTGGCCCAAGGGGCCTAACAAATAAGAAGAACATCACTTTCACTTGGTTAAGGATTCATGTCGGGTTCACCATTTTTGTTTCGCACAGAATCCGGGGATGACCTCCTGGACGGGAGATTCAAACGTTCCGATCGGTTTCTAACGGGTTTGTTCGTAGAACCGGAAACATCCAATGATTCCACATCCGTTTGGACCTACTTTCCAAAGGTAGGCACTCATTAGCTTGTGGACTAATGAGACTTAGGAATTTTCATTGGTCGAGAGGATGGGAGGTCGGACTCATCACACCTTTTTGAGGGGAATTATTGTCTACTCCGGGACTCTCTTTATAGATTTAAGTTATGTTCGTGAATCCTTATTACATTACCAAGTATAAAATGTGCTTTCCTTTAGTTTTAACAATCAATGATTAAATATGCAAGAAATTTAGAGAATCTTTTATAGGTATTCGAGGTTCTTCATCAATAGAGAATCATCTATATCTGTTTAGAGATTCTTGGTCAATGGTATCCTTCAAAACATTTATATAAAATTCTCTTGGTCATTTATGATGACCAGGATGGTTTTAAAGCCACTCAGTGGGGCACTTGAAGTTTATTGTCATTCAGAAGGACAGAGATTATTTCAAAGTTGGGATCGAACCCATAAATGGGCTACCTACGTATCCTTTCTTTTGGAAAAGGAATCAGAACCCACGTAGTTCGAGGAATGGGGTATGATGTTTATGATTGATGGCTCAAAGATGAATGTCATAATTACTTTTACACTCTAAGCTCACGTGAGTCATGCTCGGTGTGAGAAACAAGAGGTATTGGTAAAATTTAGACAATTATGCCATAAAAGATGCAATCATAAGAATTTGTTTTGGGGCTTATGTATAGATGACTGCCCAGATAGATGAAGGTTTAGGATTTACTTTTAGGGAGAAAAATCCATGAACAGGGTCCATAAAGTTATATGTGCTTCATGGAGATTTGAATACTCTAATCTTGGGGCTTACTCCTAAAGAGGATGCCCAAGTTAGGAGGGGACTTATGATTGGGTTTTATTCCTGAAAAGGAAACCCAAATCAAAGGTAATTTATGACTGGTTAAGAGAAGTTTAAGGGGACTTGGGGCTTATTCCTGAAATGGAAGCCCAAGGTTATGACTGAGTCTTATTCCTGAAATGGAGACCCAGGTTAGGGATTAAGGTTTGGGGCTTACTCCTGAGGAGGATGCCCAGGTTAGGGAACTTGGTTTGGGGCTTACTCCTGAAGAGGATGCCCAAGTTGTGAGATTGGGATTGGGGCTTACTCTTAAGGAGGATGCCCAAGTTAAGAAATTAAGGTTTGAGGCTTAGTCCTGAGGAGGATGCCCAAGTTTGGGAATTAAGGTTTGGGGCTTAGTCCTGAGGAGGATGCCCAAGTTAAGAAATTAAGGTTTGGGGCTTAGTCCTGAGGAGGATGCCCAAGTTAAGAAATTAAGGTTTGGGGCTTAGTCCTGAGGAGGATGCCCAAGTTAAAGGACTTATAACTGGCGATTATTCCTAAAAAGGAGACCCAGGTTAAGGATTCTCTCATCTTAAAGGATGAGGTTGAATGAATGAAATCTCCATATTTAGTGACATAAGGATATTTAAATCACTAGGTTTTGAGAGATACTCCACAGAATTCCTTTCAGATAAGAAAGTCAAATCAAGAAATCATGCCATAAGTGGCTTTGAAGAGTGTCTTGAAGACTGAATCTTGAAAAGGAAAGGTATGATGGCTTAAGAGGGGTGACATAGGCAAGATGGGCACCCAAAAAAGTAGGGGCGCGCAAGTCTTGAAAGGCGTGCAAGTATTGCGGCGGCGCGCAAGTATTGGTCGCGCAAGTATACTTGCGCGACATGAGGGGTACTTGCGCGATTCTCAATTGGAATTGAAATACTTGAGCGACTTCTTTTTAATCACTTTAGAATCCTCTTGAGGTTCTTCCAGAAAAGGGACGTGCAAGTTATATTGAAGGAAATAAGTCGGCGCGCAAGTGTTTGATAAGTTTCAACACTTAGGCCTTCCTTCTTCTCTTTAGATCTTCCGTTCTAGGTAAAAAATTACCTTAGAAGTGTTCCGGAAGCTTTGAGAAGAGACTTGGGCGTCAGGAGCTTCAATCCGAGTTTCTGGAAAAAGATCCTCTCGAATGGGGGGCCCACAGGGTCTATTTATAGGCAAAAGAAGACCCAGGGCGGTTACCGGGCGGTTACCAATTAGGTCGCGCAAGTCACCTGCGCGACCAAGGTAGCCGCGCAAGTATACTTGCGCGGTAGTGGTATAACTTGCGCGGTTGATGTGTTTTTGATCCTGTGTTCATGCCTTTGTCGAAAAAGGTTGAAATCACTTTGAGCTCAGATATTCCATTTTCCGATCTTTAGATTCTGTGACGAAAGGAGCGTCAACAGCAGCACAGCCGAGTGCAGGATGAGGCTTTAAAGAGGGAGACTGATGTGTGATCGCAGTGGCTGGAGCTGTGTGAGGATTATTCTTCGCCACCATATTAGGGATATTCGGGGATGAATTTACTTAAGAGGGGATGTTTGTAAAAATCTAGATCTTCATTTCAGGTATGGATCTTGATTTTGGGTGTTTTTGAGGAAAAGTGTTGTTTTTAGAAATTTACTAAGTACGTGTCATGTAATTATGAGTACACTTCATGTACCCACATACCACATAGAGCCACATCTTGGGCATTTAACGACCAAGACATGACCAAGTGGGGTGATTTGGAAGACCACTAATGTCAGGGGCTAGTTGAGGCAAATACACAGTGTGCCCATTAACAGTACATGTCGTGTACATTTTATTTTATTTTCTTAATCGAACCAGGGTCACGTCTAATCCAGATATTCAACTTCTTCTAGTATTGTATCATCCAAGAGAGATAGATAGAGATGAATCTCCTCTCATTCACTGGTCGGTCAACCGTTCACTGAATCAAACACCGTCTGGTTCATTAGGATTGCCTCGGTGAGTTCTTCCTTCTTCTAGAGCCTCTCTTCCTAATTTCTCCACTTTCTTGAGTTATTTGAGGTTGAATGTTTTTGAAATATTTTAGATATACAGTGTTATAGGATGATTCAATGGATAATGTTTGAGATTTTTCACCGTACAACATCAAGATATGTGTTTTGTTTCCTTTCGTTAGTTGTATTTGAGTTTTATATGACAAAGTGCTGATTATTCATGTTTCATGTATTTCGGGTTATGGAAATTGAACCCTATTTTGTCTGTCTTACATTGATTTTTGGATTAAGGGTTCATATTTTAGTGTTATGTGAAATTTCATGTTTATGGAATACCCCATGGGTGAGTTTCCTTGTTTGATTTCTTAGGTTTATCTGGTCCAGGTTGCCTATGAGGAAAACCTTGTTTCTTTTCTTTTCATGATTGGATTGAACTGTTTGTCTGATACTACTTGTTAAATGATTTTGATATGATTTGGAATTGTTTATATGTGTACTTGTTGATATTACTTTAGAATTCTTGATATTTTTTAGGCATGATTAAATTGCACAGGGCTGTGAGAACCGGGTGTAGTTAGACCACAGGGGGAATTGATGTTGAGAGCTTCCTCGGAGTGTCTGTTATATTTCACGCTATGAGACCAGTTGGGGGATTGACGGTGAGTGCTCTCTCAAAGTGTATATAGTTTAGATTATGAGACCACAGAGGGAAATGATGTTGAATTCTTCCCCAACGATTCTATATTTATTCATTAAATACTATAGGGAGAATTTATAGTGAGTACTTCCTTGGAGTATCTTGGCATTTTTATTGCATTACATGGAAATAGTGGTTAAACATTGGGAGCTACCCATAGGGTTAACATAAATATTGAATGTGTGTGATGCGTACGCGAAGACCAAGAACAATATTGGATTAGATCCTGTTAGGTAGTCTTCTATGATACCTGTTGCGATACATGATTAAATGATGAACATTAAATGAAAATGAATGTAAATGGAATCTATAGGGTTTGTTACTTTTGTATACTACTAGTTTCATTTCTGATTTTCAATTATTACCTATTATATATACTCACTAACAGTTAGGCATAAATCTTGTGGTGGTTGCCTACTGGGATTCGTCTCACATCCAGTTTGGGTCATGTTTTTGGACCCAAATAGATTATATGGTTTTAGGTGTAGATAAGGGAAATATCCCTTCTTCATCTTGTGCTTGATTGCTGTGGAGATGGAGAGCATGGGACCATGCTAGGGATTGCAAAGCTACTGGAGTTTATTTGATTCTTTTGTACATTGGTTTAGTACTCTATTTGCAGCATTGTGACTTGTTTGGATATTTTCCTAGACATACGTGACATGCATCATTTATATATGTTCTCCCGTTATTTATTTACTTTTAGTCTTTCGATGTTTACGTGTTGTATGGTATTATTGATTATGCTACTATTTAGTATTTTTTATTTCATTGTGCATACTCTGCCAATGAATGAATAGTTTCCCCACTATCACACCCAATGCCTTCGCTGCTAGTCATCAGCCTCTAACATTCATGGAAATGTGATTGAGTCCATGTGATCAACTAGGTACGGGGCACCTTTGGGTGGGACCTAGAACCAGGACGTTACAGAGTAGATAAATTATGTGTTTTTATGTAAATTGGGTTCAATATTTTGTTACCTTCCTTTAATTCTAAAATTGTTAAAATTCCAATTTTCTTCCGGAGATAGAATGGATTGAATCAATATGCGTAACATATTATGGATCTTTAAGTAAAAAATTATGGAAATTATTGATTATGGTCTGATCATTTATAAATTTTAGATTGATTTATTTGTTTTTAGTCTAGTTGTAACCACTTTTAATTTCTAGATGGGGTATGCCCATTACAACCTGATTATTTCCAAAAACTCCTATTTTTTTAATAAATTATCCATAGATATAATTTGGGTGACAAATCATGTCTCATTTTGATAAGAAAATCCATTCCACTAATGAAACACCCAACACATGATGCCTCACAATGATTTCATTATCATGGTTTTTCCCTTCCATTAAAGTACATGATTAAATGAAACACATTGGTAAAGATATTAAGGGAGGAGAGAAAAACACATGTCCATATATAAGAAAAAACAAATGACACCTAAATACTGTGCTATTCATAATATAAGGTATTTCCTCGTAATCTCACATCCCATAGATCTCTAAGTTCAAACATCATGAGAATAAGTCTCAATGCTTATGAGCCCCCAGCTCCTAATAGTGAAACATCAACTGTGTTCAATTGATAGGATGTATCTAGACCATAAGAAATTTTTTGAAGAATAATATCATAGTATCTCAAGGTTTTCATTATATCTATGGATATTCTATAACCTTTTAATACAAAATATAGTATATGGGAATTACAATTAAATAGTGGATTTTGAAATGTCAACACTATAATAGTAAGTTTACATCATCTATAACTCATTGTATCATTGATATTGTAAGTATAAGGTACTAATAATGGTGGGTATAGGTTAACCAATTTTACAACACTCGACATACACTCGATCTATCTTTTTATCTATCCTTTTTTTCTATGAAATGATTAATATCACGTTTTTACTGAGTCATGGCTTCAATTTATAGGTCTTCTGTGCCTCCGCTGCATGGCTATTATAAAATGTTCGACCTCAACTCCATGAGTAAAAAACCTCAAGAGATGTTATCCACAATTATATCCCTTTTTTTCAATGTCAAAACAAAAAATTTACGGTAGCACTAGTAATGGAATTATTATAACGAAAAAAATCTATTTACTAGCTGTGATTTCAAGAACTCGAAAAATTCATTATTTTTAATACAAAACTTCTTAGATTCCTCAGAATCTATAAAATAATCAGTAATTTTAGATATGGATCACACTGAATTGAATGGATTTTTCATACCCATTTACCATATCCCAACTTCAATATTTATCACATTGATCCAAGGAATTCAATTTTGTGGCCCCTCAAAACTAGTATTCCTTCATATCCTCATACCAGGTACATATAATTTATACTTAATCAAGTACAATTAGATAGTTATAACTACATAACTTTCACTTATTCATGATATACCTAATATCTTCTTACTATAATGTATTTATTGGAAAAATAATATATTGGACATAACTTTGAATACATGATTGATCTATCAAAAATTATTGTGGAACATAACTTACCACGTTAATCTCCTCCTATACCACATACATGATTTCTTGAGGTTATTCATTCAATGTTACAGTTTTAAAAATATTCTCTTTAATTGTTCCAAATTGTATTTTTAAATATTTTTTTCAGTAAATGTATTATTCAATATTTCTATAAAACCCTTATATCTTCCACAATAGTTCATGTCCCATGGATCATGGGTTTCTACATTAAGTCAGTCTCTACATAGATACTTTCATTCCTGACTTAACTAAATATAAGACAAACAATTTTTTCCAAATGTTACCAATCATATTTAACATATAAAATAGTGGTACTCCTACTATCTTCTAGTATACACATGGAAAAAATTATTCCAAATGAATATTATATGATTATATTGATTACTTCAATCCTATACTGTATTTCAATAAATTTTAACCCTTATTTGAATTCTATGGTGTCATTATCACTTTATGGTCACGTCATATAAACACATTCCTTGATGGTGGTCTTGTAATACAATTCTCAAAAATATGATCATAAAAATATGTTTTGACAAGTAGAATTATAAGAGATTCAATCATAACAATTTGATGTTACTAGTAGATCCTTATTAGTACCATTCTTATACCATCCATTTATTGATTCACTTAAATAACCACCAAAATATTCAATGTAATATGACCCATGTACTTTTATAAATGGAATATTTTATTGAATTTTAATTGATCTTTTCGATCATATCAAATTACCATATATTTCTTATTTCTAGGAATTATAATTCTCAATGAATAAATTATATCACCAGTAATGGTGTATATAATACCATAACTATGGTTTTATCCTTACAATGCAGTATGTGTCTCTGCATCATTACTATTCTATATATCTTAGGGAACTCATTTCCATGACAACTATTTATATATATCTAGCATTTAAAGAACTCAAGTCAATATTTCTCCCACAATGTCATGTAGATACATGAATTTTTTTGTAGAAATATATTAAATCACTTTAATATAACCATTATATCATACGGATTTATGTAATATCCTAAAAAACATTAGGATATATATTATAGATGAAATTTATGTTTTTTTGATTAAATATTGTTTATATCCTAACATATTATTTTCATTTAAACACTTTTTCATATGACATAATGGATTTCTATCATGTTGTAACTTACATGATATTAATTTTTTCATGATAGTTGGCATATGGTCATGGTATAAAACCATTATTTTTTATGCATGTCCTAAAAATAATTTAATTATCTACAATTCATATATGCCTCAACATTGATTATCCATTCAGTAACATCATGGAGATGATGTGTATAAAGAAATGTGAATTTACAAATTATTCCATGCTATATTACATTGATCAATGATAAAATTTAAGACTCATAATCTAGCCTTCTTGTTAGCATCATACACCCGATGTGGATATGGTAATGTGCATTTAAGAATAACACTATGCTACATTATAATGATCGATGAATGCTTTGTCAATATATTCTACAACACTCAGTCCAAAAGTAACTCATTTATTCAGACCATACAAATACCACACTTCTGTATCAAATTACTTTAGCACTTTAGTGAATCCTATGAAATTTATTTACCACTATCATACCTTTTCAACAATTCACTCTCACCATCTATAATAATTTGGAAATCATTGTGGTGTACCTTTATTTCTAAAGGTTTCTCTATCCAATGTAAATGAATATTGTCTTTATCTACACCAACTCTAAATACCATACTAGGTATATCCTTGATGTCAACTTTTAGATTTACTTGATAAATAATTATCGTTCAATAATTCAGTATATTAGTCTTAGATTTTTTAATCATCAATTATTGACTATGATTCATGTATTAATGAACTATTTATTTAGTATTGAACACTATAAAAGACAATAATTATTGAACTGGAATAATGTCTCCATGTGTCCAATTAACACATGAGATTACTGTTTTGTTAATAGTTAAAAAAAATAAACTTGAAACATTTAATTAGAAATATAGAAGTTCTGTGATTCTCACTACTGACAAAGGAATCCCCTTTCTCAGCCTTTTGGAAAACACACCTTACTTATTGTAACATTTCTATTCATAAATGGTTACTATATTAAAATAAACATATATTATTGGCATATTGTATTTAATAAAAAATATTTATAAAGGAAAAATTACTTTCAATTGATGAATATACCTATAGAAGAATCAATTACTTGCTTCTTTGATTTAGTTCATTGTCTTTCAACTTGTTCTCCATAAGAACTATAGATAAATATTTCCAAATTGTTTTTTATATTGGAAAACCCTAGATAGAAGAAATAAATAATTTTTTTCTAGACTATCTATTTTTTAATATTGACAAAAACTAGAGTAAATGGTTCGAATTGATATGAGAAAGGGATCCACTAGAAGATCATGATCTATCATTCAATTCACAAAAATCTTTTGTAATCATCACCCATTCATATCCCACCTCCTTACAAGATATCCAAAGATGATACTACATGTAATATCATCCATGTCTAGATATTGTATCCAGAACATATATCATATGTCGAAGATAACATTATGAAATATCCAACATATGTGTCTTATGTGAGTCTCATATATGAATTTTTCTCAACCTCACTTCCTGAGGGGGTTTAGCAGGTTTTGGGGACACTAATACCTTGAATTTCTAATGTTGTACTTTGCACAAGTGCCTATACTCCTCTAAGAAACTCATGACGGGTTGAACATGTTGTTTTTCCAATAATTTGTACATTTTAATTATGTTACACATTACAATCTTTTACAAAAAAATATATCTGTTGTAATTTTATCTTGAATACTGATTTACACGTGATTGATTAAATAATTAAATCATTAAATGTCTCCCACTATTTTGTGGAATTCTAAGAACCCTCTATACTAGAATCAGAATAATATTCCACTTGAGTATTGTAGTGGAAATGATCATTAAACCTCTCCTCATAGTTTATGAATTACGGACACGCCACTACTCTGGGTGTTCAAGGTATGCATTTGGATGGCCAACCATATTACCTCGCATATCATTGATCTATTTAGTGATGTTATAGATTCTGTATTTATAAAAATGATTTACTCAATTATTGCCTCTAAATTTTTAACAAGCTACTAATGGATACTCCTTCTCTTCCTACTTTAGTTAAGTGAACCCATAATTATCATAAGAACTCACTATTAGTAGAAGGTACCCTCAACAATAGGTTATCGAGCACCCTAAACACTTGGTTTTGTTTGAATTCAAACGATTTAAGGAGTTTGCAACGTAATATTTCATTGAGTGTTTTTAATATTTTTCTCAATGAATGTAATCCATTTTTATTAATATATTCTTTCTATGTAGTAGTACTCACAATTTAACATCAACAAAAAAATCAATCATGTCATTATGCATTTTACTGTTAATTATCTTTTCTGATTTCCACCGTCATGAAAATTCAATAAATAATAAATAAACTCATAAATGAAATAAAAATTTACCTGAATACTCTGTATAATCTAAGATTTATTGATCCACTTAAACATAATATACCAACCATGACATATGGGAATTACACCTGAGTCATGGCTTGACTCATGATGCACCTCATCCCCAACCATTGTCTACTTATATTTTGGATTTCTCCACGACTGTGCATTGTCTACGACTCATTGCATCCTTATCATAGTATAAAAATAATCACAAGTTCAAGAAAGGGTTTCCGGAGTACAAAATATAGATAAATCATTTTTCTTGGGTTCGTAGACCCACATACATATTAAATGAGAAAAAATAAAGATGCACAAAATGGTATTATTTAGTTACAATTTTAAAAATCAATTTGATATTTAAATTAAATAACCATAAATATACATATTTGGTCAGTGCTCAAGACCGTTATGCAGGTAAAATAAATGAATGAGAAAAAATTTCAATAAATTTATTGTATGATAGTTTATAATTAAATTAAATGTATTAATACATTCAAATAATTCAATTTTATTTTGTTAATTTTAACTCCAAAAATTAAATTCGTTAATAAATTTATTTTAATTCTAAAATTAAATTAATTTCATTAGAGAATTAAAACAATTTTTTTAATTAGAAATTAATTATTAATTAATTTAATTTAATACAAAAATTAAATTGATTAACTTAATTAATTTTTATTATACTAAAGAATTACCTAGGTGTCAACCCATGCATGTCCATTCTGGACTTGGCAAACCCCATCTAAGCTAGGAAGACCTACCAAAACCCATACTGAGTAGGGAAGATCCACCTTAGATAATTGAGGGATGGGTTAGTTCAACCAGGACTCTAAGAGGGATGTTTCATAGCATAACTATATGTGTACCTCTAGTGTGGGGCGCACATGACCGGGGTGGTGATCCCGCTGCGTGGGCACAATTTCAATGGACCAATGCGTGAGGAGGAAACCAATGTGACAACGCGTAGCTGGTCGGTGGTTTTCGAGGTTTCCAGGTGGTAGATACGGTCTCATCCAATCATGTGGATGGAGCAATAGATAGAGGGGTTGGGAAGTCAAAGGGCGTTTAGGTGGCTGACGACAAGGGTCTCAGGCATCTGTCTCACCGGATCTAAAGTGGGGCGGTCAGACATGTGTGGGGCAGGGAAGCAATGGTTCAATGAGGGAGGTTCCACAATGTGAGGTGGAGACCTTGAATTAGGAAGCAGCGGACCTGCATTGCACGATGTTTAACTAGTAAGGTAGTAGGAGGGTGACTTGGGAGAGCATGGTTCTCGAAAATACAATTCTGGATGAAAATCATCAATTCACTGTAATTTGTTTTAAAACGATATACAAGTATTTTTAGAAAATTTTAAGACCCAAAAAATGATAACAATCTATATTAAAAATTATGGTTGACCATAAAATGGTCATCAAAAATCATATTAATGTGTTATTTTTTACATTCTGATCGACTAATAACCCTCTACATTAATTTAAAGAAAATAATTTTTTGGTTGGCTTGAAAGTCCATACAGTCCCTCTAATACCAATTTCTGGTAACTGGGTGCACAAAAAAATCTGGTGGTCAAGGAAATTAAAAACTTTTTACATCGGAGCAATGTAACATGTCATATCTAGTGATATGGACCCCTATACACTCTGAGGATCTCAAATGAATTTAATAAGCACAAAATAGAAAACCAAACAATTGCATCAATTCAATTGAAACACACTTGACTGAAACTCATTGCCGGCATCCATCTCTTGAATGATCTAAAGACAAACCCCTCAAGATCATCCAAACATGATTCAAGTAGTAGCAGAAACATTTTTCATCAAATTCTAGGTGCTAGCATAGAAGTTTGATGATATCTTTAAAGTCACATCATTCACCACAATCTCGTACCTCCAATCCATGATCACGATATTTGATCTTTTTCTTGGAGATTATCTTTATCTCTCTAGAATGCAAGAGGAGAGATAAGTTCTCATTCTGAATACATGAATATCATATAGAATGAAGCTCTTCTCCTTCTTATATATTAGTTTTCACAAAATTCCCAACATGGGTTCACTTACCCTTGGAAATACATTGCCATCAAAATCATAAATAAATTATAATTATGATGAACTAAAATGCATCATAAATATTATTCATATTTTATCACATACCTTTAATATATATTGAATATATTATATAATAAAACTGAGTCATATAAATTAACTCATATTTCCCACTAATATTAAACTAAACAATAATATTAATATAATATTAATTTAAATAATATTATTATTTACTTTTGTAAATACATTTAATAAATAAATTTAACCAAATTATTCTTTATATTAATAATAATATATTTATTTATTTATTGGTGATTGATAAAACTGGAAAACTCTCATACCCCATGGTGGGACCCACCTTGTCCAATAAACCTATTCACCAGAATTAGATACATTACTGAATATGATAATCTGTGTGACCCTCTTGGCCATTATATTGATAGTAGTGAATAGTATTCACAGACCAAGAGCAGTGTCTAGGAACATATCAAAGACCCTAAAGAGAAAGAAAATTCATACTAAGGACAACCAATCTACGAACATGCATGGAATAATATCATTTCATTGTATTTAGATATCTCATAAATAAGTTCACACACTTGTTTCATTATCATTTCTTATTTTATTGTTTATTGATATTAATGGATGATCTTGCATTTGAATAACTTGGCCAAGGATTTATGAAGGTACTACCATCTTGACCAGTCAGGCCAGAGATATTACATCCTAATCTCAGAAGAGAAAAATTCTATATTGATCACTCAACCAATGCCATAACTCTAATGACGCACCCTACACAAGTCACATCTTCAAAATTTAATTATCATGATGTTTCCTTGCATCTAAGTACATGATAAAATAAAAGACTGATAATGATCTCATGTTGGGAGATAAATACACATGACCATAAATAGGAACAACCAATGACACCTAAAACATGTGGTCTTCCTATTGGCTGGGTTTCCATCATGATCTCACTTACCAGAGATCTCCAAGGGATAAATTTATGAGAAAATGTCTCAATTATTATGATCCACTAACACCTAATAGTCAAACATCAACTATGTCTAGTCAGTATAATGTATCTAGACCATAATATTTTTTTAAGATTAATATCATAGTATATTGAGTGTCTCTTTATAGTTTGGGATCTACTATATCCTTTTGACATGAATAATATTCTATTGAAATTACCATTAAATAGAAGATGTTGAAATTTATACAATATAAGTGTAAGTTTACATCATGCATAAATCAATCTCCATGATATGGTAATCGAATGGTACGGATAAAGTTCGGTCTAGGGAACCCACTTTTACAACATATTGCACATATTATATAGTAATATCATTTCTAGAATTAGAATCATGATGTTATAATTATATATATACATCAATTATACTTTTAAGAAGAATCCTGATTTATTTTAGAAATTAAGTATATTGCAATCATAGAGACGATAGGTCATATGCACAGATGAGTAAAATTTCAATTTTTCAATGATCAATATGGAAAGATGGTAAGTAATATATTATCTTTAAAAAATGATAATAATATAATATATGCCATATTAATTCTTTAAAGATACATATATATAAATATATATCATCCATGTGGGTTGGTAATGAAAGGAGAGTCACGTCACTTTGTGAAGGTAGTAGTCCACATGTACATGAACGATGTAATCATATTTAAGTTTAAAATAATAAAATGATATAATATATTTCAAAAATGATAAATATGTCATAAATATTAAAATTATTTCATTTATATAATATATAATCATTAACATTATTCATTATCACCTTCCATGTATAACATTAGTGAAATATGATTCACATCGCTTTTCTAGGCGGTAGTCCGCTGTATAGATGAGCGACGTTAATGAGACTTATATAGAACAAAAAGTAATAAAATATGTAATATAAAATGAATGTAAAGGTGTAAATATTTTATATATATCATATATATACTTCATATTCCTTATAATACCAAACTATGAGAGGTGGTAATGGAAAAATGAACATCATCGGTTCGAGAGGCGGTAGTCCACCATACACAAGAATGATGTTTTCGCAACCAATTTGATAGAAGTGGGGATGATTTTATGTCATGAAAATATCATAAAAACACACAAACACACAAAAAGACACAAATATATATATATATATATGTAAGTTACTATGGTTATTTTATTATCATGGTTTAGAAATAATGTAATGAGGCGTATGAAGAAATTTAAAAAAAATCGATTTAATGAATGTTAACTCATCTTTCGGAATCCTCCTTAGGATTTAAATAATGCATTATTAGTTTGGATTTATTCATAAACTAAGGATTATATGATGAGAATATGGATGTTGGCATGTTATTTTGGTAGGTAGTGCCAAAACCAATGTGGATTGATGGTGTGAATAAGTGAGGGGAGTTATTTTCCTTTTGTAATTCAGGAGGAGTGTCATTCTTGTAAATACCCAAAATTATTCCCTATTCAGAGTTCTCAATTAACTCATGAACCACTAAAATAAATATATAATTGAGGGGGTGGTTGTTTTGGATTATAAAAATCTCCACAAAAAATGAGTCAATAAATTTTCTCATGTTATCCTTTAGTCTTAATGTTTACTCTATTTTACCCTTTTAGTTTTTACTAGGGTAACTTGTATCTTTTTATTTACCTAGGTAGTTTACCCTTTAATACTATAAATAAAATGATACTTATTTTCTAATTTATAACTAATTGTTATGAATATGAAATAAAATATATTAAATATAAACCATATGTGTCTGTAAAATTAGTTTTAATATAAACTTATGTAATCTACCTAACCATGTTTTGACCATAATCGTGATAATTAATTTTTACCGTTTTTAATAATAATTATGGTATAAAATTATTTTGACCGTATTAGATAATAAAAATTATGATTTTTACTTTTATGGAATACAATTTTCATTATTTATCTCACATAAGTGTAAAAATTTAATTAAAAATTAATCTCATAGACGCGATGAGAAATCCACTTTTTTAATGTGAAAATGTTTAATAGATTACCATGTTTTTATATCAAAATACAGAATGAAAATTATTACAATTACCTATATTATAATAATTTATATAATTTTTAACAAATTTTACATTAAAACCAATTCAAAATTTAATTTTTAATTATAAAATTTTGAAATGAAAAAGTAGTTTTCAATTATAATTCACTTTTTTTTAACATTTCATCAAAAATGAATCATTTCAATTTTTTTAACCTAAGATGATTTCGCTATTTATATTTCATAAATTAAAAATATTTTTAAAAAATATTTTTTTAAAGTGTTAATTTTAAATTATGTGTACCGAGAGTGACCAGACAATCTTTTAGAAAAAATACTATTTTTCAGAAATTGTTTCTTTTTCTTATAAATGATAATAATTTTATTAATATTAAATATATAACTAATAAACATGTGTAAAATATATATTTTCATGATTTAGAAAATTTTATTCTTAACAGCCATTCAAATGTGTAGGAAATAATTGTCATATCAAATAATAATATTAATATTATATTGTGGTCCAGTAAGACACGATCTTCCATATAATGAATTCTAATAAAGAAACTAATTCTTTCATGTAATGTAGGATAAAATTAGTGTTTCATTTAAATAAATATATTGTACAAATTAAATATATTTTAATGTATTGGGATGTTATATTCCATTCTATGGTTGTTTTTTCATGTCATATACGCTATTGAATAAAAATTTATTTTTTTATAATTTCTAGGTGTTTCATTCACCCCACAATAAATAAATTGCATCAATGATACATAAACACAATCTCAAAAGTAAAGTGTTTGATATTTCAAAATCCATTTGTTAAAAACCCACTTTGTTAAAATATTTAACAAAACATACTCTTAATAAGAGAAAAAGGGATGTGACAAGGTTATGTGGAATAACACATAACTAGGTTTCTAATTTCAAGAACATTTGTTTCATGTGATGATATGGAAATAGAATAAAAAACCTATATAATTATATAGAGTGATTTATTCCATTTATCACTAGAAACTTAGTGAATAATTGAATGTTAACGGCCTCAAAATCCGTAAAAAAATGATGATTTGAAATACCATTTGATATATTGTATATTAATGTAATAAGAAAACTTTTTTATTTCAAGATATATTTTTATAAAGTTAAGGAATTATTTTAATGTCTATGAATATAAGGAATTACACATGATACATTTCTATCCAATAAGTACAATTTCATCATTTAGTTGTGCTTCAACAAATTTCCAAATCACCCCTTACTCCAACAAATGAATATACAAAAATAAATTTTTATTCTTGTAGCTCAAAAATTACTTTTTAAATGATCATATGATCCATAAAAGAGTAATATGATATTCATAATTTCATTAATAAAACGAAAATGGTTAGAAAATGTTATTCAAGAACAACTAATGTTAAAATTAAGAAATTATATAAATAGTTAGCCTTAAAGATCCACCAAAATATGTCCAACCAAATTTAGAATGAAGGTCACCAAATCAACATTATATTCTCGAGACAAAATAATGTGTCTCATATTTATCGCATGCCAAAAATGTGAATAAATTCATCACGTATTCTTTTGAATCATTTTAATGACCTTAATTACCATAAAACCATATTGAAAACATGTATTCTTCCTTATTCCTAAAATTGAAAAAATATTATTGCATGCATTCATTAAATAAAAAACTTCTGTTAACTACATAAATGAAAACATAAAACACTTTTTTAACAAATAATTAAAATGTTTCAAGGTAGTCAATACTATTGAGATTACATTAAACATATCTATAATCTCTTTATCAAAATATTATTATAAAAACCTCTATAAAATATTCAGGGTCATCCTTCCATTAATCATGCAATTTAATCGAAGTTAAACATACAACTGACTTGCCTTTCTTATTCACTGGTACCATTCAACATATGATCTCAAATACATAATGAAGTAGTAATGAAGTTCAATCCTAATATATTACACAATTCTTATGATTATAATGTTATCAATAAAATACTCAAATGAAATAATTATTGGATCGAATCATGATCATATTAATAATTCATATTCCTATGTGGAAATAGCATAAGATTGAATATGATCCACTAGATTCCCTTGGGGTATATTCCATTGAATATTGAGACATTTATTTCTTTAGTTTCTCATATCCTTATTTTTGGAGTATTTTAAATTGGAATCTTTTTTGTTAAACATGACATAAAAAGAACCATGGCCTTTCTGTAAACACTTTTAGAAAACCCCAATTACTTTTAAGCAAGTGTCAAGGTGTTTCCTTCCACAATTATCACATATGGAAAAATAATTCTTTCCCTTCTTTCATTTATCCATATTCTTATATTCCATAATCTTCTTCTCCATCTTCCCTTCAAATATTCAATACTTATATAATTATTTATTATTATTGTTATCAAATGATACTTTTTTCTTTATATGATGATATTTTTTTTGCTATTAATTTCCTTCGAATGATTGTCCTAAAACCATCTACAAAATGATCATCCTAACCCTTTAGAATTAATGTATTAACGAAGTTCCCATTCATTATGTTAATAATCATTTATAAATGATGGAATACACAATATTGGATAATATCAATACAAAACATAATGTATAATCCAAAATTTAATGAAATAATTAATATAAATTTAAATCTTTATGTTTATTTAATCTCATAATCATAACCATAGTTTCGTTGGGGATATATGTCCATTTAAATACTTCATAATGTTTTGTAATGAAAATGTGAATTATCTTAGGAATATCCCAAATGAGGGTCAAACTAGGTGCACAGTTTGAACCATTTTCATGCACCCGGTGATGATCTTGTTAATCTTAATAATCCTTTTATTGAGTTATTACCCGTAGGTACCTCTGTTCTAGAACCAAATCCATATATAGTATCAATATAGAGATGTATTTATAAAAAAACCACATAATCTATAACATATGAAAACGTTAGGTTGTTTTTAAAAAATTATACTCAATTTTAATAATACGGTTGTGTTTTCTAATCTATGTTTCCCTAAATCTTGATCCTAAAAAATATATGAAACATTATTTCATACAAACTATAGTGACCCTGATCCTAGTAGCACATAGATAGTGCCTACTTTGTTACATTGGCATAGATATAATGAATCAAATCCCAAAGGACCGACCAGTTTAGCATTTTTAGAGGACTAGATAGATACATGATGTTAATTTTTCAGTGGGATTAAAAACTAAAACAATATACATAATGAAAATAAATGAACCACTTTCTATAAACTCATTCAAATATTTCTTCTTCGTATCGTGGGTAATGGAAATAAAATAAAGGTGATCTCAAATACATAGTAGGGGTTAAGTTGAGTGGGTTCTATAATGATTAAATATATCATACTAAACATTTAATGGTATGTAAATAAACACACATTTAATTTAACCAATAATCTAACTATCATAATTATATAAGGAACAATCAATATGACAAGGTAAATAACAGAAACACATTTAATTTAATTAATAAAATTAGAATGGAAATTAACCATAGATAATATCATTGAGAGAATATAATTGATAATGATAAATGAATTATTAAGGATTTAAATGCATAAGTATTTGATTCCAGGATCCTATGCATCATGATACCTCTAAAATCAAGAACTTTAACAGGACGAGTTAAATACTATAGGTAGAAACCCATTAAATATTTTCAACTCAATTTGTCCCATGAGAACTATCGATACATCTAGGGTCTATATTAAATCGTCCCCCACCCATCTCTAAAGGTACAAATCATTATTCATATATTGACTAATCTATTTAATTCATGAATAACGTGCCTTATCAAATATCAGTATTGAGTAATGAATGTAGATTTACCAATATTTCCCCAGTTAATCAACTAATTTTAAAATAATACACTGTATATAAAAATGTTATATTATTTTGGAAATAATAATGTCCATCATAAAATAATATTATATTTAAGATAGATATAATGAGTAATAAAAAATTATTATAACAAAGTGAATTTTTCAAGATAAAGTAAACAATCACAAACAAAGGTTGGATTTCATAATAACTTGTACCAATTGGTAATTTTGAATTCAAATCAAAATGGATGGGGTAATTATAAATGAAATTTAAAATTACATGAATTATGAATGAATAATTATATTACATGTTAAAAAAGTAATTATATACACCCCATAAAAGTGAGTTTGTTCATAATGACAAGTAAGATTCAATGGAATGTAAATTGAGATAAAATAACTTACCTCACACTTCTTTTTGATTAAAAATTATTTAAAATTATATATATTGTTTTTAAAAATTTTATTAACTTAAAATATAAACATATTAATATTTATAATATCATATATGATCCTTGTACAACATATTATCACCCTTTCATTAATAATCTTTCATTATTTTCATTAATTTGATTGTTAATAAACTTGTTTTATAACTAATTATTTGAAATGAATGATCTAGTTCTTGTACTTATTATAAAGATATATCATCTCTAAAATAATATTCATAACATAATTATCATATTTATTTATAAATTATACTTTTAAAAACCATCATGTAATATGGTTTTTAGAAATGAAGTATGTTATAATCTTGGAGATGGTAGGTTGTACATATGCATGAGAAACGATTCCATTTTTTAATTGTCATTATGGAATGATGGTAAGTGATATATTATCATATAATAATTATCATAATATCATATATATCATATTATTTATTTAAATCTTTATATATATATATCATCCATGTATTGAGGTGAGGAAAAAGATAGTCACATCGCTTTGTGAAGGTTATAGTCCACACATACATGAATGATGTTACCATCATTAAGTGAAAATAAATAAAATGATATATGATCCTTGAAAAATGATTAATATTTTATTTATAAAATAATTATTTCATTTATATAACATATAATTATTAAAATTATTCCTCATCACCTTCCATGTAAAGCGTTAGGGAAAAAAATCATGTCGCTTCGCGAGGCGGTTGTCCATCGTACACATGATTGGCGTTAACGTGTCTGCTATGGAATAGAATGTAAAAAGGTATATAATATATAGTTAATTCATATATATAATAATGTTATATATATATACCTATGTGATATATATAATTTTTATCTATCATAATATTTAATCTTTGAGGTGGTAATGGAAAAATGAACAACAATGATTTGGGAGGTGGTAATCTGCCAAACAAAAAAACGATTATTTTGAAACACATATTATAGAAGTGGAGATGGTTTTAAGTCATGAAAATATCATAAAAATATCTCACTATAAAAAAGATACTATGGTTTTTTATATCAATATATCTTAATAATAAATTAATTAGGCAGAGGAAGAAATAAAATAAAAACAATCATTGAATAATGCTGCACATGAATTTGTCACAGATCCCCAATCAAAATATTATTTACCTAAGAATGAAATATAGTGCACTTACAGGGTTGGTCTCTATGATACAACTTACACAAAAACGAAATTCTATTGTCACTATTTATTTTATTACTAATATATATATATAAATATGAGTTTGAAAGATGCATAAAATATGAGTATATATATATGTGTGTGTGTGTGTGTGTGCAATGCGAAAAAAATGATGTTAAAAAGAAAGAATGAAGACATTAATTCTTGGGGGATAATAATGGTTGATATAATTGTATATTTAAATATTCCCAATATCAATTCAATGTCATGATCAAGAACTATCACAATACAACCTCTCATTCGAAATGTTATTACCCCAACATCGAGATCTCTGCATGTGAGGAAATAATCTTCCTAAAGACATCTAAGAGATCTCTTTTATGACCATCTCTACCCAATAAATAATCCATCGTATGCATGACATAGATAGTGGAGGGAAGGATAAATGTTGAAGGAGAAGAAGAACTTGATGATAGAGAAAATATAGAAATCGCACACCATAATCAATTTAACCACCGCCAAAATTCTCAGAATTAATAAAATAGATTTAAATTGAAGCATAATGAATCTTAAGCAACCAAAATTCTCCCCTTAAAACAAACATAGAGTTTAGATCCCCATTCTCATAGAGGTAGAGGATAATACGGTGGGAGAAACACAAAAAAGTAAAAATAGAAGAATGAGGTATGAAGAAAAATGAATAATATAAAATAAAACATTAAAATTATAATACAGAAGAAAAGAACATATAATCCTATAAAAAATGGAAAGCAGTTTTCCAACCACTTGAAATGAAGAGGGAGTACATTTTTCTAGAAAAATTGAACGAAAAATTTGGCTCCGAAATATCTCCATCAAATGTATGCTCATGCTGTACCTATTTAATGACAGAATTTTGGAAATGGTCCTTATTAAAAGTTGTTCCAATATCTCTCCTTAGTCTACCCACAAATTTTAGATTCTTTGGCCAAGTAATGAAGGCTTCATGGCTTATTTTCTCCGACAATATAATTCTTCCAAATAGACTCTTCGTATTTTAATGAAGTGAGTTCCAATGCATTAATGGACTTGATAATTAAAGAACAAAGCTCGTCCATATTAATTAAATATTTTTCTCAGTATGTATTCTTCCTCCATGTAAAAAATCATCTCAAATGGTTCCTCCATTTATGAGATATGGTCCCAACATGAGAATTCTTTAGTTGTATTCATAGTTATTGAGCCCTGTCTTGTGAGTTGGATTTGAGCTTCGAAATGATGGATTTATAATTGGGTCCAGCAGAATACAATGAATCCCATTTAACATATGATCCAATAAAAGAAGAATATTTCAATTTTAACAAGTTTATAAAATTTTATGGCTGAAAAATTAAAACTATTTAAGTAAAAAATAAGCCATATTTCCAATTAAGCTAAAAAATACTCCTAAAACATAAAATGTGACAATGTCCCTTTAAATAAAACATTTGAGAGATTTAAACATTTAAATTAGAATAAAATAATTTAATATATTTGTTTTATTAATGAACATTACCACTTATTTGGGTATCCTCCATAGTTTTTCACTAATTCCTTACTAGATTGTATTTAAGCCAATAATAAGTCTTATAGGATGAGGATATGGATGTTGGGAAATTATTTAGTTAGGTATTGGCCAAAAAAAGTGGTTAATAAGTTAGGAGAGTGAGTTCCATTTTATAATTGATTAGGAGTGTAATTCTTGTAAATAACCAAATGTATTCACTATTGGAAGGTCTCCCATATCTCAAGTGCCTCAAATATTTATCGTTACTAGAGTTTATGGGTTATTAGGTTGATAAAAAACTCATCTACAAAAAAATATGTTTTTATCTTTCTATTTAGTAAATAGAAATTCTATGTGTTTGTAAATTTAGTTTTTATACAATCACATGCAATGCATATAATCTAGTTGTAACCATAATTGTTGTAATTAATGATAACTGTTTGGACTAATAATTATGGTAAAAAATTAGTTTTAACTTATTATATAATATAAATTATTTAGATTCGAAATATTTAGTCCATTTTTCCAATTTGTACTCAAATAATTAGAAGAATATAATTAAAAATTTACCCTGCAGGCATAATGAGAAATTGATATTTTTAAAGTGACAATATTTAAAAGATTACAATGTTTTTATATCAAAATTCAACATGAAAATTATTACAATGAAATAAATTTAATTAATTGATATAATAATGAAATAATGTTACTTTAAAACAAATTTAAAATATAATTTACTAATAAAAATTATATAAACAAAAAGACAGTTCTCAATTTAATTTTTTTTTTCATTCACTATTCATCATAAAATGAAACTTAAAAAAAACACAAGTAAGTAACCATAAGATAGATTCAGTATTAGTGTTTGAAAAATGATATATAATTTTTCAAATTAATATTTCAAAAGTTTTAATTTTCATATATCCGCACAAATAGTGACCAACACATATTTAAAAAAAATACATTTTCCAGATTATGTTTCTTTTTCTTTTAATGATTATTATTTCATTTATAATAAATTGATAAATAATAAAAAAGGATAAAACATATATTTTTATAATTTATTTAGTAATATTCTCAACCTCTATTCGAAATTCTAGGTGGTAATTATTATATTAAATAATAATCTTAATAGTATATTGTGGTTTGGAAAAAATAGACCGTCCATGTAAAAAAATATATTAGATAAACTCAATATATAATGTAATAAAATCTAAACTCAATTTTGAATGTAAATCAAGATATTAGACATTTTTAATATTTTTGAAAATAAAAATATCACAATGCCTCGGGATGTTATATTCCATTCTATGCATGGTGTTTCTTATCATATACATTATTGAATAAAAAGTTATTCCTGTAATATTCATGGGTGTTACAGGTGGAAAAATTATTCCACTCAGGTATAACATCAAAATAAATTTTTGTACATGAAAGTTTACCATCTCTAGAAATCAATATCAATTTGGCTTCATCCAATAATAGCTTTGATCAACTTCAACATTTCACCGGTGATCCTAGATCTATTCCATTCCATGAAGAGCTATATATATTTTAATTGGATAGCACCATGGTAAATGGATAGACTGGAATTGATTGAAAAGAGTTTTGATAATTTTTTTGATCAGTTTCTTTGCATTAAAATTCTTCATTACAGCCGAAATAGTTGGCAGATACAAGGCCCCATCTGATCTTCTCCTACTTCAGGGGACACTCCAGTTAACACACATATTGATTTAAAATAATTTAGAATATTAATATTAAAATTTTGATTCTAGAGTCTCTCAAGAGTTTCCATTTTGATAGAAACACCATGTTTTAAGCTTCCCAAAATTCATTTGACATGTTCATAATACCCAATTTTGTGTGAATCATATTCCGTAGTTCACATCCGCATATAATCCAACTAAGATAAAGATTCATTCTGTTGGTGTGTTTTGGTTGATCATAGCCTTGTAATATCAATTGATTCTTTGTTTAAATATTTATTATATTTAATTGATCCCTAATTTGAGTTTCTTCTAAAGAAAAGGAATCATCTATGTTCAACTATTCCATATTGAAGACAAAGTCAACTCTCCAATTCAGGATTATTTAAAAATTTTAAGGCCACAATAACTTCTTCTTCAATCCATATAACATTATACTCTTACAAAAGTTTTTTTAATTGAATGATATTTTATATTCTAGGTTTTCATAGCTTCAAATGACTCATACAGTGTCAGTTTAGGATTTCATGTAAATATGTCAGATTGGTATCTTATGGTTGATCCCATTTATGTATCATGGTATGAATAAATCCTAGTAGGCGAGGGAAAGTGAATGGTCTATCCTATTAATTACTTTTGGTAGGTCAAGGATTTTGTTTCTTATTTTCTAACAAACTTGTTCTCAGTTATAGTAAATATAGTGCTAATGCTATAACTTTATCCCCCATTATGGCTTCACATAATAGTGACACAATGAAGAATAATTGATTATGAATACTCATAATATGTTTTCTTTTCCTTCTTGTGGTAACATCAAAGATCTCAATCTTTTTAAGGTCCTTCATAGGGTAGGATGACTCTTGATGCAGTCATTCGGTAAAAATAGGCATGGTAGATCAAGTTGGTCTTATGGTATATTGAAATTTTGTTTTCACATTAGAAAAAACATGGAACGATCAGTAAAATTTTTCTATGATGAATTTTATTGTCAAAAAATTATAAAATATAATAAAATATCAATTAAAAATTTAAAATAAAATTTCAAAGTGATTATAAAAATGAATTTTAATAGTTTAAAATTAAATAAAATTTGAAAAATTTGTTTTTAAGTTCAACATAATGGAATATTAAAGAGATTAATTCCAAGAAAATAATTATATCGGAATCACATGAAAAGATATTAGTCAATAAAGAATTCATTAATATCATCTAATGATGTTTTGTTCATAAAATATATAAAAATATTTAATTAAAAAAATTAGCATTAAAACCCCTATAAACACACAAGTTTATAATAGAATTCTAATTTTAATAGTTTCATCATCCAATTCAAAATTAATCAATATGATCCCAATAAAATAATAATTTCATATTAAAAGAGTAATATTTAAATAATTATGATGTGGTTAAATGTATCAATAAAATTCCATATAAAATTCCCCCACAAAGATGATTTTTGTTGTCTTTAAGATACCAATTAACCTAATTCAATAAGAGAAAATAGATCTTAAGATTGAAAAACCAAAATTCAAAAAATAATTCATGTTCATAAATATTTTCCCCCATGAACACTCCCAAATAGTCATGTTATTTAAATTTAAAAATTAAATGGTTTTAGTAGAAATCTTGTTTCCCATTTTACAAAACTGAATGAATTTTAAAATTTTAAATATAGTTAATGAAACTTCAACTAGAATACAACACAATATTTAAACATATTATTGCCTCTAAGAAGTTAGTCCCACATATTTTTCTAATATATAATTTATAGACACAAAAATGGATACAGTGTAGTAAAAATTTATTGATGGAAGAAATAACCCTTACAAAACTTAATTAATAATTAATTAATAATAGGGAATTTATCCAATATTAGGATTTTCATTTCTAAGCCCATTTGGATGTAAAACGTTTCAGTTTTAATCAAATATAAAAGTTTAAAGTCAATGATTATTGTAAGACATAGTCCACTGATTTTACTGAAAGAATGTGTTTTCAAGAGTTGAATTAAATTATGTTATAAATTAAATCCATTGGGTAATAAATATTTACCTTATCAAAGATTAAAAGAAAGATAATTTTTTTAAAAATATGTCACCCCAAAAATAATCCCTATTAGATACATGAATGCATAATCCTTTTGAAAAATTTTAATGCCTTTTTATATTAATGATAATGAAATATATTTAACCCCATTTATGACCAACCCCAATAAAAAAACCCAATGTTTTCCCCATTATTGAATCGTAATGTAGAAAAAACATTAAAGATAGTTTATGTTTCAAAACAGGTTTTGAAATTCTATAGTGAAAAGTCATGTTTAAGGGTTCAAAAGAAAATTCAAAAAATATTTTTCCATATATAACAAAAAAATTAATTAATAGTATTAATAATTTTCATAATGGTTACTATATAAAAATTTATCTATATAATATAATTATATAAGAGTCCTTCTATAATGTGTGAGTTCACAACTAATTTCTAAGATGGCACATTAACAAAATTTCTTGAAAATGATGTCTGTAATAAATTTTTACCAATGAAATAACATCAAACCATATCATTTTTTTTAAATAATATTCGTACAAAACAAAACCCTTCAAAAAATTTCAAAACCATTAAATTTACAAAAAATTATAGTAGATTTAAACTCATATTGGAAAAATTAATATTATATAATTTAAAATTGTAACTCCCTTAAAATAGTTATTTATCAACTGAGAAATTTAGATTATTCTATCATTAAATATTTTTTATATGTTCATATAGTAACCATTTTTTAGATCCTACAAATATAAAATATAATAGAAATATTGTCCAAAATTTAAATCTCATGAATATTGTGTCCAACGATTGAGTTTAAGGGAATATGATCAAAATTTTATCAAAATTTTAGAATCTCTTAAAAATAGAAAACAATTTAATTATATGATGATAAATTGACCCCCTTAATGTAGTAAATAATGCTACTATGTGGTTTATCAGCAAACAATATCCATCTCTCTCAACACTAATATGGGAACCTAACCTTTAATGACCATAAAAATCCCATACCTAAATACTACATCTTATTTGGGAAAAATTTATTTCATATAAATACTATCTATGATATAAAAATAAATGTTTAGTTTGTTTTGAAACATAGATACAAAAAAAACATACATAGAAGTTATACATAATCTCTCACTTAGTTCTTTATAACTAGAACCCTTCATAGACATATCATTCTTAAGACCTTTGTTCATATCCTAGGAAAATAGATACATATAAAAGGGAGATCTCAGATGCTAAATAAGGGTATAAAAAAGAGATATCAATAAATTTTCATATGTGACCATAAGATAAGAATAATTGTATGAGAACATTATCAAAATATACAATAATCATACAAAATTAGTTAATAATCTTTAATCATGATTTATAAAATATGGATTTTCAATCAAAATACATAATATATAATAAAGAAGAATCATTAACAATCATTCATTGGACATTAGAACATATAATACAAATAACACATAAGTTTATGGAATTAAAATTAGAATATAAAATCACTCCCTTAGCCGAGTTCCACTCCTAAGACTATCATTTTGGATGAAGTCCCATATCATAAATTCCTACCCAGTCATTTCCAACATTCTCATAGGATTAAATTACATCTAGTTAACTCCATCATTTCATAGGAGTTTATAAACTCATTCATCTCTTATGTGTTTCTCAACTCATTGATCATTATCCAATGAATTTGAGGGTTATAATAGACCCACACATCCTTGGTTTATAATTTAGCCACCCATCCATGGTTTACAATGGAACTATCCGTCACATAATCGTAATCCATTCATATGTGGTCCTCAAGATCATGAAATCATTTATCATTATATAAATGATTATCCCATGGAATGTAAAATGGGTTTCATTAATAGTTAACCATTATATTCATAAAAAATATAGATAATGACTAAATATTGTAACATTATATTATATCCTTAGTAGAGAATAATAAACATAAAATAATATTTTTTATATATAATAATACCTTTAAAAAGACAAATAAAACTTTTCTTTAGTAAAATACTATTTTAATTTTGAAAATTCCTATTTAAAATAAAAAAAATTACATAATGTTATTGAAATGGTTTATTTTTTAAATAAACATGTAAACTTATAAAGGATTATTCAAGTAACACAATATTTATTATGGAGAGGAATTTCATTCATGTGGTGCTTGTTAAAAGAAAAATTCCAATAACTTTTTCGATAACAATTAAAATTTACCTCATTCCAAAAATGAAATGAAGATGACAATAAAACGGTTTTAAAAAAATTAAAAGATTGAAAAAATGAATTTAATTATATTTTTATTAATTTTACAACATTATTGAAAATATTTATGGAATTTATGGATGTAGAAGAAAATATTTTCGACCAAAGAGAGAAATGAAGTCAATTTTCCATAAAAAACTTATTTTTATCTATTGAACACATAAAGAGTGGAAAACAAAAGGAAATTAGTTAATACCTATGAATAAGAATAGGATTATAGAATATGTAAAAAAAATTAGAGATAGATCATATAATTTTATCATAAAAAAATTTAACTGTAAATAGTCTTTGTAATAAATAATATAACATAAAACCTTTACCACATAGGTAAATATTGAATCATGACCCCATTGTAAGAAATAAAATCATATAATAATTCAAAACACCATGAAAAAATGGATATTCATGATACAATATATAAAAGGGGTAGTAGATACACTTTACAATTATGAAATAACATTTAATATTTTCTCAATGAAGGGAAATTGAGATGAAACATATACAAGTTTGGTATATATTGAATTAAAGGGAACATAATGAAATAAAATTATATGGATCATAATAACCCATAAATTTAATAAAAATGTAAAAATAAATTAATTAGGTAGTAATAACACCAAATAAAATAAGTTATGGTGCACAATATCAAACATGCCACATGAATTAGAAAATGAGAGAAAGAAACCCTTACATTAGGACAAAATTGATTTGTAAGTACTCTAACATCATATATGATAAGTTTTGATTTATCATAATTATATAATTGAATAATATTCCAACATATTAAACTCATATATTATACAATAATATCTTTTCAATACCCATTTACTAATAAATATATATTAAATTCATTATTTTGGGGGTTAACTGCTTCATTTTTCATGTATGTTTTTGATCAAGAGTTATGGTACTTGAACTATGATCATGGTTACTCCATATAAATAATTTTATTCAGGATATAAATATCATATATATATATATCAATTCTTATTAGGTGGGGATGAAAAATGAATTACATCACTTCAATGAGATGATAGTACCTACATAAAAAATGAGTTATGTTTCCATTTTTCAATGGAAGGAAGGAAATGTAATTAAAAGATAATTAACCTTTAATTAGTCACTATTATATCATAAATAAAAAATATTTTTATAAATAAATAATTATTAAAATCCATGTAATAATAAATTATAAATTAAACATATCGCTTTATAGAGGTGGTAGTCCACACATACACACAGTCATTGTTATCTTTTACTAATGGATCAGATTATAAAAAGGTAGATAAGAAATTATAATTAATGAATAATAAAATTTTTATAAATATAATACATAAACATCAAATCCATCATTATAACTATAACACACCAAGACATTACGGTATGTCACTTCTTAAATAAATTCGATTTCTTCAATAGCTTATGTTGCTCGCAACACTGAGATTAAATGAACCATGATGTACTATTTATATTATTATGTAAAATGAAATTATCTACTATCCATTTAATTGGAAGATATTAATAGTATTAACTAAATTATGATAAAACTTCTTTTTCATATAAATAATTTACTGTGTTAAATTATGATTTTAGTTGTTTTTGAAGTATAATTAGAACTAATTTTTATCATTTAATATTAATTTATGTCATCAGAATCAATTTCTCATTGTGTAAAGATATAAAATCATTTAAATATTTTAAGCGTTGTCACTTTGGAAACCCATTTTCTGATTCTGTCAATGGGATTAATTTTTTATTTACATTATCCACTTATGTGATTTAAATTTTGAAAAATGGATTTAATATCATAAATCATAGTGACTAAATTTATTAATTATGTCCCATTAATTTCTGGATATAATATGGATTGTAAATTTTGGTAATTTTTATTACCATGGTTACGGGAAAATCATGTAATTAAGGTTAAAAATAATTATTAAATTTACCAAAAAACTAATCCAAATATCCTTGGATGAGTGGTTTTAGAAAAAAAGAATATTTTTATGACTTTTTATGCTCTTGGATCCACTTTTATAACATTAATTTGTTTATAATATTTTATTCAATAAAATTTCAATTTTGTCATACTTTTATTTTTAACAAGTTAAATATTATTAATATGTGATTATATAGTGTATCTATTTGACTACAAATAGTAATTTTATATATAAAAGGTTTATCTTCATCATCATAATTTATTTATAATTTTTATAGAATACGTAATTGAATTAAAGACTTCCATAATAATGATGCAGTAATTGTTTAATTAATGGAAATATTTAATTAATGATATTATATATATTAATATAAATATAATGTGATATAATTAATTTCCACCATAAATGTTATTTATTAAATAGACATATTAGAAATTTTTTAAATGGTTTTTTGAAGTTATATTATGTATTTATATTTTTTAAAAAGTCACGAAATGAATACTTTCAAAATTGATATTAATTATATTTTAGAATAAACGTATTTTATTAAATGATAAAAAATTAATGAAGATATAAAAAAATTTGGATAAGGGTAAATATATCATCCCTGACTCATTTAGGTTTTTTTTCATCTTATAAAAATTATATTAACCCTTAATGTGTAAAAATCTAAGACACCAATGTAAGAGTTAAATGATTTTACTACTAGTTAAATCCAAAAGATAAGGGTATGAATGTCAACTAAACTTGTTTTACAATTTTTTTTTGAGATTAGTTATACCGATACTCATCTAGCATAAAAATAACTCACTTTGGAACTATTTGGTATCAAAAAATAATTTACATTAATTTAATATTTTGAGAGCTTCTAAAAGTACCCCTCAATTAAATTATAAAAGAGAACCTACTCCCTCACTCACTTACAAAGCTTTGAGCATTATAGGTCTACCAAAACCTACCCATTTCTCCAACAAAATTAAAATTCTTACCTTTGGTTGAAATCCAACCAAATAATTCTTTTTGTACAAATCAAAAAGAGATACTCAATGAAGAGGTAATGTTTATCAACAAATGTTTTTCTTTTATTTATTAATAAAACACCTTAAATTATTTATATTTAATATTTATATATTAATCTTATTAACCTCAATATATTAAGATGTTTTATATTAATGGTTTGACATACAGTCACACACACTTCCAAAAAAAGGGATACAAAATCATCGTTTATATGCCCGACAGACTACCGCCTCACGAATCGATGTCGTTCATTCTTCAATTTACACCATTAATGGTTGAAAATAATGATAAATTTACAGTTAATATATTATATATATAATATATAATATATATTTATTCTTATGTAATTCTTATATAACTCATACCTTCTTGATTTTCATTTTTTGGGGAGACGATAACATAATTTGTGGACATGTGGACTAATGACTTCTCAGAGAGATAAGATTAATTAATGCTATACATAGAATGTATTAAGGTATGGTTTTAATAGAAATATCAGAAATATATGACATAAATATTATACTGGAATTATATTATCTATTGTTGGAACCGAAAAATGTGTCCCCCAAATTTTCAAAATGCTTCATACATGATCCAAGATCGTAGCCCATTTATGAAGCTTCGATTTGTTAGGTCATAGGGCTCGAACGGAGTTACAGATTAGGAGTTATGGACATATAATTTTGGGATGGAAAGCTGGTTCATGAATGCCATTCACAATGCCCCCTCCCCTCTGTGATCGTGGAGCCCCACCGCGAAGCAAGGAGGTGGGATGCTCTGTGAACCCCTTTGACGTTCGCGACCCAGTGCAAAGCGAGGAGGCAGGATGCTCCGCAAAATCCTTTGATGTTCATGACCCTCCACAAAGCGAGAAGGCAGGACGGCTCTGCGAATCCCTTTGACGTTTGCGAACCCAACATGGAGCAAGCTCCGTCTTCGCACCAAGAGAGCTCTACTTCGCGGTGCCCCTTGCCTATAAATACCCAGATCACCCCACTTCGCCAAATGGTCACTCCGCCCCTTGTGAGGTTGAGATACTAGTTCGTGGAGCGCCGCATTCCTTCGCGAAGCGGCTCCGTGAGCTGATGCTCCTCGAGAAGATTCTTCATGAAGCTGCACCTTGAGTCCAAGCTCTACGAGTAGCTTCCTTTGTGAAGCTGATCCATGAGTAGCTTCCATCGCAATTCTACTCCATGAGTCCATGATCCACGAGTCCATGCTCCGCGAGACACCGTGCTCCCTGAGCACTATTTCTCCATGAAGCTACTGCGTGAAGACCTATCCTTTGCAAAGCTCATACCTTCGCGTCCACCAGTCCATACCTTGGGGGATACACCCCCGCACCCCCGCTCGGGGTCACTACCGGTCTGCGGTCCCAGCCCTCTGGGCCTGTCCCTTTTCTACCATCACTGACCCCCATGAATAATAGAGAGTCTCACCATGAACTTTTTTAGTTCAGGACATCGGAATTTTCCATTGCACCCTTATGCACAGCCTCATTCCACCTATTGAATACCATGAATTGAGAGACACCTCCACACACCATGAAACACCTTGAGTCAATACATTTTCCTTTGTTCTATTCCCATGTCATTATTTGAGATTCTCATCATCAATTCCCGGAGTATCTTGAATCTAACCATTCATCAAACAACTCCTCCAGAACCTATCACTTGGCTCCTACGCCTGGTCGAACAAGAAAGGGCCTCCCTTGCATAAGTCCCAACAACAACCATTTCTAGTCTACTTATGACTAAAAGTCTTATCTACATGACTATAAACTGTAATGCACCCTATATTCCAAACATAGGATGCATCTTTCTCTAAATGTGAGATGAATTATTCTCATAACATAAGATGCCAACAATCCTCTCTACATGACTATAAACTATAGTACACCCTATGTTCCAAACATAGGATGCCTCTTCCTCTATACAAGTGATTCCTTGTGCTCCAAGCATAAGATGCTAATAGTCCTCTATACATGACTATAAACTGTAGTACACTATTTATTCCAAACACAGGACACTGCTTGCTTCAGACAAGAGATGCCTTATGCTTCTTGTATAAGATGCCTAATTCCATGACTATAGTAGCATAATTTCAAGAGCATTGGAATACATTCAAACATTCCATCACTCCACCTCACACATTGAGTGTCCTTCATTCGGATCTTCATCCTATTCCATGTATGAAGGGAACCCCTAACGGCCTGGTCCCATGCCTCATCAGCTCACCGACCATCCTGGGGTAAGGCCCCACAAGACTTTGGAAAACACTTCGAGTTAGGTCATGTTTTTCGAAAACGGTCAGAAGTCGAACCTCCTTTGTTTTACCCATTTTAGGCTAACGCGATATAGATTATGTGATTCAAACACGGTCAACAGTTATCTTCCATTTCCACACCACCCTCATTGTGTTCCGAATATCGGGCATGTAATTCACACTTTTCATCTCCCTTAGTTTGGAATGATTCCAACACCCTTTGGTCTTATCCCACTTGTGCACTTGAGCATAACTGTTGGCCCCAATTATATTCCTCAACCCACCAGTGGGATGGGATTCCCTCATGGCTAGACATGAGGAAGTCATTACAGACCACTTCTTTGCGTATTCCCCATGCACCATTTCCGCACTATAGCCACACCCAGTCAGCTTCCTTGTGTAAGCCCCATGCACCATTTCCGCTTCATAGCGGCACCTGGGAATCTTCCTTTCGTAAGCCGCATGCACCGTTGCCTCACTATAGCGGCACCCGGGCAGCTTCCTTGTGTAATCCACATGAACCGTTACCGCTCCATAGCGGCACCCATGCATATTCCTTATGTAAGCCCCATCCACCATTGTTGCTCTATAGCAGCACCCAGACAACAAATTTTCCTAAGCCCCATCCACCATTGCCGCTCTATAGCGGCACCCAGACATCTTCTTTGCGTAAGCCCCATCCACCATTTCCGCTCTATAGCAGCACCCAGGAAACTTCCCCACGTAAGCCCCAACCACCATTTCCACTCCAAAGCGGCACCCGGGAAGATTATTTACATTATCCCCATCCACCATTTCCACTCCATAGCTGCACCCGGGCAGTATCCTTGCGTAAGCCCAATCCACCATTGCCACTCCATAGAGGCACCTGGGCAGAATCCTTGCGTAAGCCCCATTTTCCATTGCCTCTCCATAGTGGCACCCCTTCATCATCATTACTTAAGCCCCATTCACCATTTCTGCTCCATTGCGGCACCCAGGCAGCTTCCTTGCGTAATCCTCATCCACCATTGCCGCTCCATAACGTCACATGGGCAGCTTCCTTGCGTAAGCCCAATCCACCATTGCCGCTCTGTAGAGGCACCCGGGTAGCTTCCTTGCATAAGACCCATACACTATTGCCGCTCCATAGTGGCACCCGATCATATTCCATACGTAAGCCCCATCCACGATTTCCACTCCGTAGCAGCAACAAGGAAACATCCTTGCGTAATCCCCATTCACCATTTTCGCTCCATAGCAGCACCCAGGAAAATTCCTTGCGTAAGCCCCATTCACCACCCTTCATGGACGCACCATTTCACTGTGATTGTCAGGTCCTTGGTGCCTCTTGTTTCTCGCATCGAGCATGAATCACGTGGGCTTAGAGTAAGCATCAACCCTGACATCCTCTCTGGGAAGCCTAGAGTGTAATCCCCAATTGTACACGAACTACGTGGTCTTTGACCCTTTCCAAGGCATGGTATGTAGGAAGACTCCACAAGGTTCAAGCCCACTACCATGGTTGTTCTGACCTCCTTCACATTGTTTCACCAACACCTTGGACAACCTAGAGTGTAATCCCCAAACCGCATTCCAAACTACGAGGACTTTAATCCTTTCCAAGGAAAGGTACATAGGAAGCCTCCTTAAGGTTCACGAACAACACCCGACCGTTCTGATCATCTTCACGTCAGTTCACCAACACCTCGGGAAGCCTAGAGAGTATGAACAAATCCTACATTAACTATGTTGTCTTTGATCTTTTCTAAGGAAAGGTACGTAGGAATTCTCTCTGAGGTTCATGCCCAACAACCAGTTGTTCCAACCCTCTTCACGTCAGTTCCCACCACCTGAACTATGTGGCCTTTGATCCATGCCAAGGAAAGTTCTGTAAGAATCCCCTCTCAGGTTTAAGCCCAAAAAACAGTTGTTCCAAACCCCTTCACGTTGGTTCTCACCACATGAACGACATGGTATTTGATCCTTGCCAAGGCATGGTACGTAAGAATCCTCCACAAGGTTCAAGCCCTCCATCTATCTAGGCCCTAGGTCTTCTTTCACATTGGTTCACCCCCATCTTACATGACGTTAAACCATGGACTTCAATCAATAGTAAGCCTTTGTTCCCCCTTTCAGGGGTAATCCACTGTCAACCTCATTCGGCGGAAAGTTGTTGAAGTCCCCAATCGACGGTAAGCCGTTGTAAGATGAACTAAGCGGACATTGATTCCTTACTATGGGAATACGTAGGAAGCCTTCATCAAGATCAATCCTAGAACCCATGTATCATCCTGTTATATCAATAGATCCCATTTATTCCAAGAATATCATGCCCCATCCAAGAGTTTCTACTTCCTCTGGGTCCCATCCATGAATCCATTATGATGGGAAACCTCCTTAGTGTCCCATCATCCCACCGAACTACTCGGACTTTGATTCCATTCTATGAGGATACATTGGAAGTCTCTTTAAGGCTCAAGCCCAACATCACCATTCTCCCCATGTCGGTTCCATCCCATTCTCCCTCCACTTCATTCAACTCTCCATCATCTATCCTGATTCTTACTCGAGCCGCCACATCCCAGTGGGATCATGTCATCCACCTCCTCGCTGCTCCTAGTAGTACTTGGGCCGCTATCCATGCGTAATCCTCAGCATGTATTTGAGTCTTTGTCCTTTTTCTACACCCTGATTCATCACCCCTTAAAACTATGTGGGTTTTGATACATGTCATCTTCACAGGGTATATATGAAGCCTCCCTAAGTTCAATCCTAGCCAATGGTAAACCTTGGTGTCCCCCATTCTGGGGTTCACTCTCCCTGATCCGCCCTCAGTGGTGTTCATATCATCCATTACTCTGTGACATCTCCCCTCCATGAGGCGCACCACCTCAGATTCTTCCTCATTAGGCGTTCTGATCTATCCATATTCTTGGAGCTCCCTCCTAGGGATGTACCAATCTGATCCATCTATATGGGACATTCTAATCACCCTAATTCCATCTCTAAAAGACGTTAAACTCATATCCTACCTTGTAATAAACATGAGATGCCTGAGGAAAACCTCAAAAGACATTCCTTTGGCATAACCGTCTCTACAAGACGTTAAACTTGCGGCATACCATGTGTTAAACATGGGAAGCTGAGGAAAACCTTAGATAAATGCCTATAGAAAATGATTCCCCACATTCTACATGGGATACCTTGGGTTCCGTACCATTGAGATGCCCTCTTATGAAGAAGAATACAGGTTCTCCAATGTTACTGCACCCATAGATGCCTCAACATGCCTGATGTTTCCATCCACTCTGACCGATGGTTGCTACCCTGTCATGATCCCTTGGAATGTCTTGATAGAAGCAGCGTAATTAACCAGCGTCCACAAAGATATGGCACCAGGAAGGGATTCACGAACTATGACTAAATCTTTATGGGATACTCGAACTAGGTAACGAGTTCCGAGGATGAATATACAAAAGGAATAACTGACATCACATCATTTTGTTTCGATCAAGGAGAAAACTTCCCTAAATAAAGAATGGATGCCACCCACCATTGGAAAGTGGGAATACGGGGAAACAGTCGTGGGATTCACTTGTCATTATTTTTATACGACATGTGATTCGGTCACGCTATATGTGTAATGTATTAATGGACGGTTTTAATACACATATGTGTCATATATGACTTAAAAATGATAATGGAATTATAATACACACATTTATAATTTTATATTCATTTTTTTAATTTTAAAAAAATATAGGTAGTGTTCATGTGTACATACGGCCTACCGTCTCCATGAACTATGTATTTCACTTCCCATCTCCAAATTTTATGGTTTTTTCTTAATACATATGTACTGAATATATATAAAAATTACATCATGGATTACATTTTCGATATGATTAAATAATGATCTAATTGATATTAATAATATTTAACAATTCCAAACATACTCAAAAAACTAGGTAATTAACAACCAAAATAGTGAAAATAATGGAAGATTGTTAACAAAAGGGTAATGAGATATTATAAAAAGTTAATATATGATATTATAAATTTGTTTATGGTTATGGTATAAGTTGATAACATGATTATAATAATTATACAAGATATTAAATGATTTTCACCCAAAAGGAAATGAATGGTATGATATTTTTGTCTCACTTATATTTATGTGGGACACATGACATATACACTAATTGTTTCTTTTGTGCAGTGTATATACTACCCATGAATGTCATTTATGAGTATTATTCTGATTGATATGGTATTTTCATATACATATAATTTTTTTCACTCATGGTGATTCTGATTATACTGATTATAAGTTGGTAATGGGTTATTTCACTATAACAACGTTATTTAGGATTGTTTTTGTTTCAGTTTCCACTGGGGAATATTTATCTTACATGTTAGTGTCTTCTAAATTTTTTTTAATTTTTTTACTCTTCTCCAATGTTTTTAGAATTAATTTTTACAAATTTTTGACATTTTAAAAAATTCTTCAAAATGAATCTTTCGGTCGCTTTAGAGAACAAGTTACTTTATGAAATTTATTTATTAAAGTAAAAGAAATGATTTTTAAATTATATGACATTACTAGAATTTCCAACCATCAAGAATCCTTAATGTTTTAATTCTTCAATTAATAGTTTACAAGGTTATTTTTTTAAAAACATATTTTCTGTTATAACTTCACATCATTTTCAATAGATGATTATAATATGGTAAAGATTTTCTTATCTCACGTTTACTTATATGAGATATAAGACTTATTCATCACTTATTTCACATGTGTGGTGTATTTTTACTACCTTTTGATATTTGATATCATAAATCTCATCATCTTCATGATATTAAAATATTTCAAAAGTGTTATGGGAAACTTGGTTTTAAAATGTTTTTATAAATCGATTATTCTATATATGAAAATTCTTTCTACTAGTATGACATAGGTTGGGAACCATTTAGAGAAAACCCCATGATGCATTGGTAGTCTCAAAGGATGAATTATTTTTCCATATCATATGGTTTTCTACCTAATATGCTAAACCATATTGTGAATGGTCTTGACGGTAAAAGTACCCTGTACTTAGGAAACATGGCGTCCAATAATTAAGCACATACTCTATTGAGAGTTAACTTATTTCTTTGAAATTATCTATTTTTTCATTTTATTCTCACCTTATTGATTAATTTTGTTGTGTTTTAGTTATTTACCATTCCATATTTGTTTCCTAATCCAGTTATTTGAATTAAATTTATATTAATTTATTAACATTTCCAGATAGATTTATTCTCATTAATTAATTATTTACTCATATCTACTAACCTTTACCAATCATTTTTCCTCACCCTTATTCTATTTCTATTCCCAATAACCCAAAAAATTTACTCATAAAGATATAAAAGGATGTGCTAGATGGAATAAAGTTATCCTCAAAGTAAAAAAAATGTTTTAATTAGTGTATTCATTTGTAATACATGACTCATGTATGTATCTAGTTTTCCAAGACTGCTAAACTGATTAGTCCATTGGGCTGCATTTCCTTTTAATAATTCAAATGTAATGTTACTATTTACTGGCTCCGTGCTTATTGGGGATGAGGAGCATCAATTGGTATCAAATTAAATCTAGTAGAAACCTTGGGAACTATATTTAGGAAACCATAGATTGGACAACATAGCCTTAAGGTTGTATTTGAGGATAAGTATAGCAAAAAATACTATTGTCTCGAGTTAGATAAAGATTATGTGGTTTTCCTATAATTATATCCCTATCTGGATACTACAAGTGGACATGGTTCTTAAATAAATGTAACTAGATGTAACGACTCTAAGAAGTTGTGTCTGGCCTTACTTGAGCATAACTTGCCATATAAAAACAGTCCTTACTGCGCAGCTAGTTTAACAATCTTGAGGGATATTCTTAGGATAATTCATATTTTATTTATAAAACATTAAGAAATATTTGAATATATGATGAAAATGAATAACCTTGGATAAACCTACGGTTGTTTAGTTTTAAAATATAGTTTCATGATATTCTATAAATTATAATGCATTTTTATCCCTAGGTCTATTATTACTCACACTATGAACTATGGTTTTAGTCAATGGGTGGAACCCAAATGAGTTATATTAACATTTAACATGATGGAAAAGGTGGTGGTAGTGTGAAACCAAAATGGGATGTTTATATAAGTAGAAGATATCATTTTCATGCCAAACCAGTTTTCATTAAAATATTATTTACAACATATACCTTAACCAACTCCCAAACTAACAAAAAAAGAAAAGTATAAAGTTTTCTAAGAGTTTTTGTGGTGGAGAACATAGAGAAAATATATATTGATTTACATCATGTAAGAAATATGGAAGGAGATACCCAAGAAAGTGTCTTAATGGAATGTAGAAATGATTTTTGTGTAGGAATGAAGGATAAAAATAAAAGAATTGCTGAGAAACAAATGAAGAAGATGACGCAGAGAAATAAAAGATAACCTAAGAATCAATTTGTAATTAATTTCCTTAAATGTGGGGAACTTGGGAATTATATGAATCAATTCCCACTTCTATAGTATTAACTCTATACTATTGAAGGACCTATGTGGAAATAAATAGATAACATATATATGTATTAGTGTTGTATTCAAAACCTTATTTAAAAGTATATTTATTGATGAAAATTATTTTGAATAATTTCACTATATTTATTTTGGAAGTTATATTAAAATGTTTTTATAAAAGGGACAACCCACAGGCTAGGTGACAACCCATCACATCTGCCAAGGCTGTGAGGTAGAGCTCACAACCAAAGGGTGACAAGATTATAATCTCTACCACTAAAATATGTGAAGTTATAGTAAGAATGGATATTTTAATTAATATATTTAATAGATAATGGTTATTTTTATTTTAGGGAAATTTTTTATCAAATAGATAACCTTGGCATTGGAAAATAATTTGATGTTGAAGTGATCAATCTTATTTCAGAATAAATCCACCAATTTGGGAATTTTATTAGATTAAGGTGAATAGAATATTACTAATAATAAAGGATGTGTTTTATTTTTTAGTCAAATATGATTTTATTGTGTTCTAATGGTGATTAATGTTATTTTTTGAAATGGTTATCAAATCATAGAGATTATGTTATTTAGGAAATATTTTTTTTGATATAAGACATTAAGAGTGATTGATGCTATTAGGAAGTATATATGATCAAATACTTCTTATTTTTTGGGTTATAATATTATTCATGAATATTTTTGAAGAAGTATATTTATTTTCCTAATGATATAGGTTCAACATTGGGTATTAAGGTTTAATTTTGGAGATTAATGTTATTTTTCATCATATAATGAATTATTATATTTAGGGAATTATCTTATCTATCATAACCTTTTTTTATTTGAATAATTTATAAATACATGGGTAATAAATAGTTACACATTTTTTCTGTGATATGTATAAGTATATTCAAATTATTCAGATATATAGAAATTCAACTTAAACACTCGTCATTTGGGGGGAAAGATGAGTTTTTAGTGGAGTTTGTTTAATGGATAAAGCTCTACATATAAAGTAAAAATATTCCCCCATGTTCTTAATATAGGCAGAAAAGTTATATCTATAAACTAGGAAATGTATTTTAGAATAAAAAAAATTTCCTCTTAATTTTATTACCAAGAAATCAATGACATCATTAACCCATCACTAATTTTCTATTTTGTGATTGTAGACATTCTGATGACCATATTCACTATTAATCTCTATCAGAAAATGATAGTTTGATATCTCTTCTGTTTCATAATTTTCACTTCCCACTAATGTTATCCTATTATAAATCCTATTTTTTAGGCAACCATCACATTTTCATTTCCCTCTTATTAAGGGAATGTTTTACTAACCCTATTTTCGGATGTGGGTTTCCCATAAAACAATTTTGAAGTATCAACCTCTAATTTTCAATGTGAAATTTCAAAATGTGAGGAAAAAATTTATTGAAGGATGGAAGAATGTAACACCCTAAAATTTTATTTTGTGTCTCTTCTTAAAAAAATTCAAAATATTTTATAGCTTATCTTGGACGCAACATCGATCTTAAAAGAACAGAAATATAATATTAATATTATTATTTAAAATAATATTATCATATAACTGTTAAATTTGTAGTTATAAATTGGTTTAACTACATTATGATAATATTTTATTGAGTTCATTAGTTAAAAATTAATAATAAATAAATATAAAACCAATTCTATATAAAAGAAATGTTTTTATAAAAACTAGTTAAATGCACACAAGTGTGTTTTATACTAATAAAATAAACAAATCACTCTTTTTAGATTATGTTAATGATATATATATATATATATATATATATATATATTAAATATAATTTTTAACATTAAACCAATTTTTATCTATACATTTTATAAGAACAACCATAGTTTTATGCATAAAAACATATATTTTTCTAAAGGCAGTTTTACCATCTTTTAATGATGAACATATTTTAAATCCAATTTTTGAACTTTTATATATTTTATTTGACAAGAATAAAATTAATATTTTTAATGGGAATTTAAAATTCAATTTACTTTATTTTTTAGAAATTTTCTGAAAGGTTTCATGTTTTAATGAATTTTTGATGAAATATTACCATTTAATTGAAAGTAGATTTCTCATCTAAAAATGGAATAGAGTGAAATTATATTTTTAAATGGTTTTAAAGTATAATTAGATCAATTTTTTATCATTTAATCTAATTTATGTCATTTTAATGAATTTCACAAAGAATAAGGATATAAAAACATTTCTATCTTTCAAATGTTTTCACTTTAAAATATAGTATTCAGATTCCGCCATTGAGATTAATTTTAAAATAATTTTAGCCACTTATGTGCTTTGAATTTGTAAAAATGGATTCCATATTGGGAATCATAAGTTAAAATTTATAAATTAGGTCCCTTTAATTTTTTTACAAAATATTAATAGTAAACATTGGTATTTTTTACTACCACGATTAATGTTAAATCTGGCAATTTAGGGTAAAAATAATATTATGAAATTACCCTCAAACTTTTACTGAACTAATTGGATGATTAAATGTATACTAAAATCGTACTTGGTAATATTTTTTGAGCTCTTGTATCCAATTAGATGACTTTAATGAAATTTAATTATCTTAGTCAAATATTTTGTCATACCATTGTTTTTAATATGTAAAATATTTTTAACACAGGGCTATATTGGGGATCTATTCCACTATAAAAATTAATTTCAAAGCAAAAAATATAACTTACTTATGATAATTTATTTTTAATATTTACGGATGAAATAATTAAATTAAAGTCATGCACAATGATGATGTAGTAATTATATAATTAATTGACATATATAATAAAAGTTATTAAAAATATTAAAATAAATATAATTGGATATAATTAATGTTCCCAATGAATATTATATATTATCTGGACATATTGATGATGCATAATTTCTTTTTAATTTATATTTTTTATTTATATTTTTAGAAATGATAAGAAATGAATAGTGTCAAAATTGACATTAATGATATTTTAAAATAAATAATATTTTATTAAATGATATAAAATTAAGAAAATAATAAAATTTGGTCAAATAATATGTATAATTTTTAAAATTTAATCATGTATGCGTTAATGGTTTGTTTGTTATCTTATAATAATTATATTAACCCTTAAAAAGTATAAATCTAAATTATCACGGTAAGAGTTAAAGGGTTTAGCTAATGGTTAAATCTAAAATATATGAGTATGAATGTAACCTAAACTTGTCCAAAAATCACTGGTTTGGATTATTTTAACCCATAATAATCTTATATTCTAAATATATCTCTTTGTATTCATTTTTATTTGAAAAATAATGTATCTTAATTTAATATTCTGAGATTTTCCAAAAGTACTCCTCACCTCAATTATAATATGGAACCTCTTTCCTCACATCCATACATAACTTTGAGCATTATTTCTCTTCAAAAACTTCCCATATCCCCTCCAAAATTCCCACTCTTCATCCAAGAAGCATTACATTGGCTAGAGATCCATCCAAAGAAGTTATTTTAGGAAAATCAAAAGAAGATACCCCCTAAAGAGGTAATGATCATCAACAAACATTATTGAATTATTTCATCCATAAACACCACAAATTATTTTTATTTAATTTTTATATAGTTACTTCAGTAGCCTCAATATAATGAGTTTTTTTATATAATGGGTTCGACCTACACTAGAACACAATTCCATCAAATAGGTTACACAATCATCATTCGTCTATATGACAAACTACCTCTTGGAAAAACGATGTCATTCCTTAAACAATTAAACACCATAAATGATGGTAAATAATTATAGATTTATATTTTATATATTATATATATAATATTTATGATTTATTTATTATTTTTAGTTCTTATATATCTCATAAACGCTTGCTTTCAAATTTGTGGGAATAGGATAACATCATTTGTGGACGTGTGGACTACTGTATCCTCAAAGTGATATGATTCATTCACTCAATACACGGAATGTATTACATGATAGTTATAATAAATATATTTTACATATGTGACATAAATATGACATTGTATTATAACATACATATATATCATTTAATTTTCATTATTTTAATACGGCATGTGATTCATTCACATTATACATAGAATATACCAAGGGATTGTTTTAATATAAATCTGTGAAATATATGACATTAATATGATAATAAAATTAGAATATTTATATATATAATTTTATTTTTATTACTTCAATAAGAAAAATATATGGAAGTAGCATTCATGCGTACGTACGATCTACTTACCCCATGAACCATGCATTTCATTTCCTATATGAAAATTTTATGTATTGTTCTAAATAAATATATAAAAAATATATATTATAATAAAATAATTGTTTAAATTAATGATATTATGAAATAATGATATATTTAATAGGAGAAACATGTAAAAAGTCAAAACATTTTCTACAAACTAGTCAATTAACACCTAAAATAGTGAAAATAATGGAAGATTGTAAATAAACGGGTAAAGAGATATTATAAGATTATAATATATGTTATTATAAATATGATTATGGTAATGTTATTTGTTAATAACATTATTATAACCATTATAGATGATATTAATGGATTTTCAACCAAAATGACCAACTAGATAAGAGATATTTGTCGTAATTTTATTTTTATAGGACACATTCCTTATACACTACCTATTTATTTGTGTTCTATATATAATTCCCATGAATGTATTTTATGGGTGTTATTATAATATTTATTTTGTATTTCATATTGATATAATTTTATTTATTTCTTTGGTTATATGATTCTAATGATTATAAAGTGACAAGGGGTTATTTCACTATCTCATCGTTATTCAAGATTGATTTTGTTTAACTTTTCACTGGGTACTATTTCTCTTCATTGTTAGTGTTTTCTAAAAACATATTTAATTTTTTCAATAATTAAATAATGATTTTTAAATTCTTTTTTATCCCTTTAATACTTTTGAAAAAATGATTTCAAAGTAATCTTCATATTGTTTATCAAAACGAGTAACTTTAGGACATTTCTTACTAAATTAAAAGGAATGGTTATTTAACTTATATGGAAATAATAGAATTTTAGACCATCATGATGCCCTAATGTATTAAATATTCTATTACAATTTTACCAGGTTATTTTCAAAAAAAAATACTTTCATTTATAAATGCAAGAATTTTTAAATAAATTATTACAAAGTGGTAATGGTTTTCTCATCTCACTTTTTCTTTTGTGAGTTATAATCCTTATTTACTAGTTATTTCTTATGTGTGCTTCATATATAATACCATTTGGTATTTCATATCATAAATAGAATTGTCTTTATGGTATTAAAAATTTTCAATGTTTTATAGGACACTTTGATTTATAATATTTTTTTAAATTGATTATTAAATCTATGAAGAATGCTTTGGGATAGTACGACACGGGTTGGGAACAATTTATTGTGAGCCCCTAGATGCATCAGTAGTATCATCAGAAAAATTTGTTGGCAAAATAAAACGGGTTCCTACTTAATATTGTAAATTGTATTGTGAAAGGCATTGATAGTAAAGGTACCATGTACCTAGGAAACATGACATCCTATAATTATTCATTTCTTCTATTGAGAATTCATTTATTATTTTTATTATAAATGATATTATTGATTTTATATTATTTATGGATGAATTTAATTCTATTTTTATTGATTAAATGACTTGCATTTCAGTTATTTACCTTAACATATTATTTGTCACTTATCCAGTTATTTAAAAGTCATGTGTTTTCAGTTATTTAAATTTGAATAGATATTTATTCTCATTAATTCATTATTTAATTAACATTACATACCCTTATAGAGAATTATTTCTCAGACTTATTTTGTGTACTTCCCCAATAATCTATGGAATATACTAGGAATAATATGGAAGGATATTCTAGATGGAATAACGTTATCCTTTGTTTGAAAAAAACCCTCTTGGAAGCCTCTGGATGTTTTAGGGTGTTATTTTATTTGATGAAAAATCCAGATGACCACAGATGAGTATCGTTGGAGTTTTCCGAAGCATGTTTTTATGGTGGTGTATTTTCCCAGTGTTTGTCATCAGTTTGGGCCTCAAAATCAGAAGTTTATTTTTGTGAGAGGAAGGATTTCCTCATAAGATAAAAAAATACAATGACTGTGAACCATAGTTCAAAAACTGTATAAGTGGTATGAGGAATAGTATTGAAAATTGAAAGAGGAAATATTTCCACATAACAGCGCAATGTAGACCACAAAACACAGTACGCAGACTGTGTAGGAATAATGGTTCATGAGAGGAAGGTAGTTCATGGAAGGCTTGCAGTATGTGGGAAGGAACTTTATTTTAAGAAACATTATGGCTATTTGAAGAGTAGTGAAGGGTTTCATTCACGGAAGAGATCAATCTCTACAAAGTAAGTGTTTCGGTATATGAACTGTAATAGAAAAAATAGTTTGTAGGAGAAGCAGTATACGATAAAGGTTATACCGCATAGAAGAATTATGTAAAATGGATTAGTATATTTTTGTGGATATATTTTCTTATATAAAAAAAATAATCATAGTATTATGGAGACAAATTATTGTTAGAAAACATCTTCACTCCAGGAATAAATTCAGCTCAGTTCGAAAGAGTTCATGGGGAGTCTATGAAGAAGAAAAGGTTCATGAGAAGTATTCCATGAAATGAAAATGAGTTCGAATGAATGATTCATGATGGGGTTTTTCATTAATCTTAATCACAAAAAGGAAAAAAAGTATCAAAGGATAAAAACGTTTTCAAAAGAAGAATTGATCTATGGGGAGAAGTTGTCCACATAAGTAGAGGTAGTACGTGGAAGTAGTACGTGGAGGCAGTACGTAGAATCGGTATGTGGTGGTTGTATGTAAAAGTGGTATGTGGATTTGGTTCATGGATTAGATATGTGAAGGTGGTTCTTAGAATCGGTATGTGGTGGTTGTATGTAAAAGTGGTATGCATGGAATATCATACAATATCAATGGTGGTGTTCTATTAGAAGCTGATACAAGGGAATTTGATGCTGATTCTAAAGGGATTAATGCTTTAGGGGAATCCCTATCAAATGAAATATATAAAAAGGTGATGTCATGTGAAAAATGACATGATATGTAGTGAAATCCATTGATAATTTATCAGGGTGACTCAAAATTCAAAGAATAAAATCTACACATTATATGGAACAAATATGAGGATCTCATAATGCTCCATAATGAGTTTGTTGATACATTATTTGATCAAGTGAATGTTTCCATGGAAGATATGCACTGTCTTAGAAAAATTATTAATGATACACAGATTGCCAAGAACATCATTAGAAAACTTCTACCGCAGTTTAATATGATGGTTTCAGTATTGGACGTCAATGATCGTAAGGAGACGAAATTGGATAACTATCACTTTACTCTTATTACATATGAAATAAGAAATGATAATAACGATGTTTTGGAATATGGGAAGTCCAAAAAAGTCGAATTTAGGTCCATGAAAAAATCTCTGTTGAATATAGTTAGGAGGAATACATTTTAGATGATTTCATGTCATTTCCCTCTTAAAATATGAAAATAAGAAGAGGTGAGTTTGACGATAAACATCCAATTTCTTGATTTTAATGTGGAAGTATTGAGAATTTATCAGCAAAGTGTCCTAAGAAGTCTGAATATGATAATGATGATAATGATGAAATTCACCGAAAGAAGTATCCAACCAATGTGAATAGTAGGATAATTTCAAAGAGAAATTTCATTAAACAGAAAAATATTATTTATAAAGAAGATAATTTTTCCTAGGATTCTAATATGGAGGAGTTGGAGGAGAGAAAGGATCATAATGTATATGTTATGGTGGAAATTATTGGAAATTCCAAAAAAGGAATAATGTGACAGTGATGAAGGTGAAGTAGAATTAATAATTAAACATAAGGGGAAATCAGATGATTTTTTGGAATAGATTGATGTTTGGAGAGTAAAAAAAAAGAAATCTAAAAAAGTGGTTCCAAATGACAAACTTTATATGTAGTTGTAGAAAGAAGATATGTCTAATCTGAGTGAATAAATTTAAAAAAAAATAATATCTTCAATGCCCGAAATCTCTAAAATGGTAGTCGAGTACAAACTCAAAAATGAATAATAGGAAATGAAGATAAATAGTTTGACTAATACTGGGAAAGATCAAATCAAACGTATCAAAGAGCTTGAAGAGTATGTTTTCAATCAATGGAAAAAATTAAAATGTAAAGATAAACTAATGAATCCAACCAAGTGGAAAACACAGGTAACAAGAAAATGGAAAATAGAATTAAGTGTCCTAGTGAAGCAGACAAAGGAGTTTGAAGAAAAGAAAAATGATTGAACAGAATTATATAATTAGTATGGGGTTTTATAAAAAAAAAGAAATCAATAATGGTTGAAGTTATACCAGAATCTCCCACTATGAGGATGATGATCGATTTGGGTACGAATCAAAATCCGAAGAAACATAGATCCCAAGGGAGAACTAGTAGTGCAATATTACCTTATAAGAAATCAAATCTCATTATATTATATTGTTTTGGAAACATAGTAAAATCACAAAATTATTGTTCGATATCAAATAGGAATCAATAAGGACAAGTCCAGAAAAGGTAGAAATACATAGTTCAATATTTTAGAACATCATTTGATTGTTAATGTTTCATTTGTGTAGGATTCAGGAACATTGTAATATACTGATCATCAAAAATGTAAATAAATACGCCAAAAAAAATTAACATATTCACAATCAACAACTAAAGGTATCATCAAATTAGTTGAAAATGAAAATTCATTTTGCAGCTCTGTATGAGGAAGTTGGTCCATCATAATTCACGGAAGATAAATATTATCAATCATTATAAGGTATAAAGAAAAAAAATATTGATGAAGAAAGAGATTGTTGAACAAGTATTGGTGGCAGATATTTCTTTTAAAGCATTAGATCACACTTGACCATGGATTATTGACAGAGGATACACCTCTTGTATGAAATGTAATAAAGATCTAGTGACCATAATTAGGTATGATAAGGAAGGTATAATATGATTGGGTATTGATGAATTCCTTAAGATTTTTTTCTCTAAAAAATCAATGCTTGGGGGAAGATACATGAGAAATGAAGATGTCTTAGTTTTTTATAGTATCAATAACAACGTTCTTAGTGTCAATTAACTATGTGACTTATAAAATTCAATAAGATTTTCAAAAAAATTATGTGTTATCAAGGAAAAATATGGTGAGGTTGTTTTTTAGGGAACACATACAAAATTAAATATATATCTTATGATTATAGAGGAATATGTGTGATTTCTATCCAAGGATAATTAAAAAACATTATGGAATAAATTTCTTAGCCACTTGAGCCAAACATACATTAATGATCTAGTGAAATATGATGCTTCTCATGACCTCCCTAGGTTATCACATGACCATACACATACGTGTAATGCATTTCAAAGAGGGGAGATCATTCAAAAGACATATAAGAAAAAAGAGAAATGGTCAGCAAGAGTTCTTGATATGGTGCATAATGGTGTCTGTGGACCAATTTCACCAAGATCTAGTGATGGGAGAAGATACTATGTTCTCTTAATTGATTATTGTAATAGAATGGTGTGGGTATCAATCATCACCCACAATTATGAGGTGTTTAGTATCATTACAAGATATTTATGGAAATGTCAAAATATTCTTGTTCATAAATTCCAAAATATTTGAACAAATAATGGGATCAAGTTCACTAATAGCCATGTGGAGGATTATCTTGATAAACATGGTCTAAAACACCATGTTTTAATAGTGAGAAATCCACAACATAATGGAGTTATTGAGAGAAGAAATATAATTATCAACAACATGACAATAACAGTTCTTAATGAGAATGAACTACTAGAGAAGTTTTGGAAAGAAGTAGTAACGACACTAGTCTACACATAAAATAAAGCTTTATTGTGTCCACAATAATAGATTACTCTATATGAGCTATGGTATGTAAAGAAGACAACATTGAATTACTTATGACTCTTCATAATTAATTGTTTCATTCTCAATATGGAGAAGAACACGAATTTTTAATCTCACGGAGACGAAGGGATATTTCTGGCTACTCAAAGAGAATAAAATATTATAAATTCAAAAATAAGTGGCTAGGAAATGATGTTGAATGACATGATGTAACTATAATGGATATTGAGAAAAATATTTTGAAAATAAATGATCAGTCTTGGGAGGATAATGATGAATAGATAAGTAGATTGGGGGATGTTCAAGTTCTATAAGATTATTTAGAAGAAGATTCAGATAATGAAAAGGGTAATCATAATTTAGTATCTGTATAAAAATTGAAGAGAAGAGTTGATATTGATAGAAAAAACATAATTGGTGATTAGACAGTGACGCTGTAAACACTGAGGATGTAGACTCTACAACAATCATATTACTTATCAAAGTCAGAGCCTAAATGTTTTTATAAAGTAGTTAGAGATGAGAATTGGGTTCAACATATAATTTATGAGCTTGAATAAATAAATAATAATTAAACATGAGAGATTGTTTCAAGTCAAACATATAATAATTTCATTGGTTCTAAGTGTGTCTATCACAAAAAAATGAATGAAGATGGTGAAATTATTCAAAAAAATTAGGACTAGTGTGGAATGGTTACTCCCAAGTATAGGGTATTGATGATGATGAAATTTTTTCAACTATTTCAAGTCTAGATTCAATTTAATTATTCCTGGCCAAAGTAGTTCCAAGAAAGTTCAATGTTTTCCTAATGGATGTCAAGTCAGCAATACTAAATTGGGTTCTATAAGAAGAAGATGTCCGTGAGAAACCAATGGATTTATCATTCATGAAGATGAGAATAATGTTTTTGAACAGATGAAATCAATATATGGTTTGAAGCAAGCTACATGATCATGATATTCAAGGATAGACCATTTTTTTAAAAATCTATATTTTCAAGTTGGTGGAGTTGATTATAATATATATGTCGACCATCATAGTAATCAATGGATGATGATTCTGGTATATGTTGATGACATAATCTTTGGTGGTTAAGATGATGATCAATAATGGAACATTTATTTCTTATTAAAAATATTCCGAAGATGATTTTAGAAGATTTTGAACAGATAATTCCAAGAAGATGACAACTCCTATTGCTAAACAAATGAAACTATCATAGGATAATGAAGGAAAAGAAGTTAATGTCACCAAATACAGGAAAATCATTAGAAGAATTCTATAATTAACTATTACATGAACATATAGTCTTTTTTACACATGTCAATCAACGTCATATCATATGATTCCCAAGGAAACACAATTGGTTGAAGTAAAAAATGAATAATTCGTTACATCAAGGGAATGGTGGATTTTAGTTTGATGTATAATGAAAAATACTGATAAGAGTTATTGGGATATATAGACGAATATTGGGCCGGTTCAATTTATGACAGAAAATCAACATCATTTGGTGCATTCAATCTTGAACAATTTGGTATTTATTAGATAATAAAGAAACAAAATTACATTTCATTGAGCTTCATAGAAGCCAAGTATAACAAGACTCCCCAAGCATCCACACAATTATTGTGGATGAAGCAATAACTTTATGATTTTAGAGATGAAGTGACACATCCAATCAGAATACATTATGATAATTCAACATCTATAAATATTTCAAAAAATATGGACAATCACTCAAGGAAAAATAAAATTAAAATCTAGAATCATTTCATCATGGAAAAGGTTGGTCAAGGTCTTGTGAAGTTGGAGTACATGCCTACAAACCTAAAAATTGCAAACATTCTGACAAAGGCATCACCCAAATAATAATTTGGAAGGAATCGACTGGCTCTGAGAGGTCATTCGACCCCTAAATTAAGAAAGTGTGGATGTGGGACCCCCTATTCCCAAGGTATGGTGTGTTTTTCCATAATGTGCTAATTTATGTTCTTTACCCTATGGGGGATCAAACAAAAGTGACCTTCGATTTTGTTGACAAAGGGGGAGATGTTGTGGCTATTAAAAGGAAGAAATTGTGTTAATCAATACATGAGGATAATATACTATGTGGAGTATCAAGACAGGTTGAGTGAAGATTTTAAAGAGAGTAGTGATGTTGGGGGAGTATCAAATATGAAAACACAAAAGGTGATTGATCAAAGTATATATATCACAATGTTTGAGGTCCTTGATGAAAGAAGAAGAGTCATTTTTGGAATAAAATGACGTGTCTCATTGATGAACATTACATTATAATATTTTTCCTCATGCCAATCATTTCTCATGAGGAATTCGAGTATGTGTTGAGTAAATCCTTGATCACTATCCTAATTTCATGAACTGAATTGTGATAGAAAAAGGAAAGTGCTTTAATGAGAATTTAAAATGTTTAGAATTGTCAACAAACAAAAAGGGGGAGATTTTTTGGAAAAAATCCTTCATGGAATCCTCTCGGTGTTTTGGGTGTGATTTTTTTGTTGAAAATTCCATATGACTACAAATGTGTATGGTTGGTGTTTTCTGAAGAAATTGTATATAGTGGCACAGTTTCCCAGGGATTGCTAACTTTTTGGGCCTCAAAATCAAGAGTTTGTATTTGGATAAGGATATATTTCCACATAAGAGTGAATAATAAATGGACTTTGAAGCATAGTTCATGGTCCAAAAAATATATATGCGGAATGAAGATGAAAATCAGTAAAGAGAATATTTATTCATAGCAGTGCTATACAGACCATGAATAGTGGTACACATACATCGTAGGAAAAAATGGTTTGTGGGAAGACATGTAGTTTGTGGGAGGAAAATAGTTCATGAAAGGATTGTAGTACATGGATTGGATTTTCATTTCAGGATTCTATGTAGTGATTTTAAAATATGTGAAGGATTTAATGCATCGAAGATATCAACTGTCATGAAGGAAGAGTGGTGGTATGCAGACCGCGTAGGAAAAAATGGTTTATAGGAGAAGCAGTATGCGGTGAAGGTTGTACGACATCAAAGACTTATGTAAAAATAATTAGTGAATTTTGTGAATATGTTAGACTATACAAGGACCACTAATATCATTATTATAGAGATATATTTTCATTATAAAACATCTTATCTTCGGTAATAAATTCGACTTTGTCTAAAAGAGATCACAGGCTGTCCGTGAAGGAGAAGAGGATCGTGAGGAAGATTCTGATAAAGGAGAAAGAGTACGTATGAATGGTTAATTAATGGATTTTTAGGTATTTTATGCTTTCAAAGTAAATATTCCACAAAAGAGAAAATAGTCTGTGGAAGAAGAAGTGGTTTGTGGGGAGATGTGGTCTGTGGAAGCAGAGGTAGTACATCGAGGAAGTACTATAAAGTAGTACGGGGATGAGGTATGTAGAAGAGGTATATAGAAGTGGTATGGGGAGGCGGTTCATGGAGGAGGTACATAGAGGCATTACACAATTGTGGAAGTCTACGAAAGAGGTGATCTGCAAAGCATATGGGCTATACAGTGAAATACACTTCATTGATTAAGTAGGTTGTTCGTAAAGGGTCATTAATAGTTCTTGAATGTAATTTCCTCTAAATAATAGTATGTGATAAATTATAATTTATCTATGGTTTAAAAAGGGACTCTAAAAGAGAGTCTACAAGCAGTGAATCATGCATTCATTAGAGATAAGCTAGGGACCTACATGGCCTTAAACTATGAGTGGATCCCTTCAAAGAGTATTGAGAGAAAGAAGATGTATATGGTGATGCATTCCACCAGAAGTGATCAAAATAAAGATACATAATGAGTGAACCTTGGGAATTTAGTTGTTTGTTGGAGTAGAGTGCTCAAGAGGGGATGAATTGAGTATCTATAAAAATTTCTGTTATGAATTGATTCTTTGAAAATTTCCCCAAATATCCATTTTAAGAGATAAAAGATTCAAATTCTTGATTTTTATACTCACAGCCATGTTCAATTCTCAATGATTTAATTTTTATTCCACTAAATTTTTTTACAGTCCTAGAATACTTAGTAAATTGAGAGAAAACTTCACTTTTATGGTAAAAGAAAAATGTCCAAGTATACATAGATAATTCATATAAAAGAACATAATCATAGTTCTTCCCATTGAGACTTGAAACTCTAGATGGTCTAAACAAGTCTATGTGAACCAATATGAGAGGTTGAGAAGTTGTAACTTATTACTTTGGTATGAAAGATATCTTTATGTTGATTTTGCTTTTGACAAGGACCACACACTATATTGTCTGGAAACTCTAGTTTGGTATGATCGTTAATTAATACATTTCTGGTTATTTTATTAAGGGAGTGTAAATTACAATGTCCTAGTATTCTGTGTCAGAGCCAAGATAATTTTTGAAAGGCACTTCGGTAGGAAACATATTTTTATTCAAGTGTGTCTAAATTTACCGCATATACATTATCATTTATAAGAGTAGAAAATACTAAGTTATTTTTGGAATAAAAACATGGCATGAATCATATTCAAATTTGAAATTAAATCCATCTTCACATAGTTGATATATTCTAAGCATGTTATAATTTAATCCATCATCATAAAGTACTTTGGAAATTGAAATAGAGTTATGGTTACCAATTTGTACTAAGCCGATGATTTCTCTTTACCATTATCACTAAATGTGACATGTACACTATCAATCATAATGAGAATCTGAAAGATTTAGAAGTTTACTACCATGTATCTTGAACAACCACTATCAAAGTAAAAAATATTTCTATATGAACTCTTTACGAAGTTTACCTACAAAACAATTTATCCAAGAAAAGATTTTGTTACCCATATATGTGTGGGTCTAGAATCATTAGTAACAAAGGCTTTAAGAACCCAAAATTATCTTATCAGTTTCTTATATGTATAAAATACGTTATTTAAAAAATAAAAATTATTTAGTCTTGAAAAATATGATGTAGTAAAAGAATATAATGAACTGAAACTTGCATTAAAATCACATTTTTTGGGCAAAGAAGTGGATTTTCATGGTTTAGTCACGAAATGTGTTTTAGATAAATTTATTTTTCCTGGCTAACATCCAATTCCAGAAGTGTACCTAAAAGCTATTTTTTACCAAGAATTTAAGTAAGAGTATCTTTTCTATCAGGAAACTTATCAAAATACTTCTTTAATTTCTCAGTAGACATTTTTATTTCATTTTTTCTTTGATCAGTTGAGAATTATTCTCTTTATTAAAAATAAGTTCAGATTTAATAGTTGTAGTAAGATCATGTTGTTTCTTTAAAGATTTATATTTATCTTTAAGTTAATTAAAAATATCTTCAAGCATGTTACGATATTATAATATTTAATCACTTGTCATATTATCAGACTCACTTTCATTTTTATAATAATAATAATTTTTGAAGGCGAGTCTAAGGTTACCTCAGACGTGTTTGTCATAAAAAACATATTTTCCATGCAATCTTTCTCATCATGAGATGATTTGGATTCACTATATCTATCATCAAATGAACTCAAGGTGGCCTTTATAGATTTCTTATACTTATTGTCGTTGTTTTCATAGTTCTTTTTTTTTATTTTAACTTTGTATAGTCTTCTATGACATGTCCCCTCATCTTGCATTCATTATAGAAAATCTCCTCTGAATTTACATTTCTTTTGCAATTATTTTTCTAGTTACCCTTGTTATCTCCTCTAAATTTACACTTCTAAAGCCAATACTTCTCTACTTTTGCTCTCAATTATACCTTGAAATTTCTCTTTGTCTTTTCTTGTGGAAGTGGTAGTCTGGAAGGCTATAGATTTTTTCTTTGGATCTTTCTCTTATTCATTCACTTTTAGTTCCTCTTCATACAAAATTAATTTTCCAATTATTTACATCATTAGAATTTTATCAATGTCGCTTGATTCTCTTACAGATATTGATGTCCCTCACCATCTCTCTGGTAAGAATCGTAAAATCCACATGATATGATCCTGTATTGTGACAAATATTCATAAAAAAATAATGGTGTTCACAATTTCATTCAACCTATGATAAATATCAGAAAAAATATTCCTTAGTATTCATTCTAAATTTTCTATATTTATTAGTATAATTATTTAATCTCATCTCTTTCACATTAGATGTTCCCTCCTGGGAAATAGATAAAGTGTCCCAAATCTCATGATCGATTTTATGAGAAGAAATGTGATTAAATTATTCATCTCCTAGTGCACAGTATAGAGCATTCATTTCATTACAGTTATTGTTATAGGTAGTCTAGGTAGCTTTATCCCAATTGTTTCTAGCAGTTTCTGGGATTACGTATTTACATTCAATAGTATTCTAGAGTTCAAATACCATTATTTCTAAATGTATTTTCATTTTAAGCTTCCACTAAGCATAATTATTCCATTGAGAAAAGGTGGTATATTTGTAGCAGCTTCTTATATTATATTGTCCATAATACAAATTTTGGAATAGATTTCAAAAAGATAAAAATTTAGAAATAACAGAAATTTTAATATCATTGAAGCCAAAATACAATCACATTTTAAAAAGTTTAAAAAAACTTGGAAAAATAAAAAATTCTTAAGAACATCTGATACCAAATGTTCATCAGAGTAGAGTACTCAATAGGGGGAGGGTGAATTGAGGATCTATAAAAATTTATGTTAATAATTGGTTCTTTGAAAATTTTCCCCAATTAAAAAATATAATCTAAATCAGCTTGTAGTGAATTTATAAGAGTCATGAATGTTCAATTATTTATCAAGAGATTGATTATTTCACAGCTATATTAATCTAATGATTAATATAAATTTTGAAACTAATATAATGGTTCAAAACAATTATAAACTCTAGTTAAACTAACTATCAGAGTTTAACTTTGTTTGAATGAAATTTGTTATAAAACATAGAAAAAGAATATAACAACAGACACAATAGAAATTAAAACAAGAGGTTCAGTATCAAGCAGAGACTTAGTCCTCTCCAATTGGTTATCACCTGACACAAAGAAATTTAAATTAATAAAAAAATTTGTTCCACACCCTAGATCAGGGTTCACAACATCAAAAAAGTTTATCTAGGTCACATATGAACTCTTACATAGTTATTCATGGGAAAATTCACTAACAGGTCACGCAAGACCTCTTCCACAGTTCTATGTGGGATACAAAGTGATAAATAGAATAATTGATTTGAGGATATCAAGTATCCTCAATTTATGCATAAGAGTCAGTGTGTGTGTAACATTAAGATACACACACTTCTCAGAAATATAAATAAATGAATACAATAGATCTAATGATGTAAAGTGTGGTTTAAAAGGATCTGTGTGTTTTGAAGTATATATCTGGACTTGGTTTATGGAGTGGAATTTAAATTCAAGTACTTTTTTGGAAGTTGACTCCAGAATAGAGTGTCGATGCCTATGTGTTCTGGATTTCGGGAGAAAAAGATATTCAGGTCTTCTCGTCAGCTTTAGCTTGACTCCTTGACCTCCCCGTATGCTCTTCATATTTAGTTCTTATGTTTTGGAAGTATGCTTGGAAGTTGCAGGAGTTATTCTATTTTACACGCTTTCATTACTTACAAATATTCTCTAAGTATTTCCACATATCTTGAATGATCCAACTGGTAAATATTTTATAATTCGAGGTCCAGTAGATATAATGATCTCCCCATGTGTAGGTACCACATACTGTCCTCTTAATATCCTACAAAAAACATTAAATAATATCAGAATCATTGATTTATCTAAGTATTATTATTGGATATAAATTTTAATCTATAAGATATAAATAGTTTTTATTACTTCCAGTTAGACATAAGTATCGATGAGTCGACATCGGTCTGTCAGTATTGGTGACTCTCTATATCGGTGAGTCTGTTCCATCGGTATCGGTGAATCTGAGCATCGGTGAGTCATTTGGTTTATCGATCTGTCCAGGCATCAGTGAGTAGTCATTAAAGAATCATTTTGAACTATTAGTGTGTCGTCCTTGGTGAGTCATACATCGATAATTCCTTTGAACAAACAGTGCATCACCAATCAGTGAGTCATCATTCGGTGAGTCACTTGAACTATCAGTTTAACTAATCATCGATGACTTGCATCGCTCTATTGTTTGTTCTATCGGTGAGTCTAGCATCAGTGCCTTTTTCGATCAGTGACTTCCTTGATCAGTGAGTCCTTAAACCAATCAGTGTCATAGACTTTAAGAAACTTACAATGTTTCATTATTATATAGAATAATGCTAGATTAAGTGAAATTTAAAATTACATGTAAATATACATTTGTAAATATACATTCGTTAATATATTGAAAAATAAATACCCAAAATTTATTGACTTATTGAAATCTATTATAACATGACATACATTATTGATTTATAAATATTCATTAACTTGATTAAAATTAGCTATAACATAATATGTGAATAATCATGATTTGTAAATTAGCATGATTTGTGATTATTAAAACAAAAATCTCACAAAGCATATAACAATAGTGAGTAGACCCTAAATCTTAAAAATCTAGTGATCAAGGACATAAAAGTGATCTAGCCCGAACTTTGTAATTTGGTAGTGATGCATAATAGTTTGTACAATGGACACAATGTCATTGTATGCTCCTTGATCATATCCCAGTGAGGGTGAAACAAGTAAAAATCACTGTGTCTCATGCATGATTTCATTCATGTTTGAATATTTCTACAGGAAGAAGAGATAAGAGTGTTTTGTTTAAAGATGAAACAATATTCAATAGGGGTAGTTTCTTTTGTTCTTTCATACTTTGATTCTCCCCCCTCAGGGTATTTGACCTAATTTGGATAACATCCTTGAAGGAAAAAAATGTTTTAATTTGTGTATTCATTTGTAATATATGACTAATGTATGTATCAAGTTTACTAAGACTAATAAACCGATCTGTCTTTAGATTTTAAATTCCTTGTAATCATGCCAATTAAATCCTAGCATACACCATCATTATCCTTAATGGGGTTGGGGTGCTATAATAACTACCAATAAAATAAAGTGATAGTTAATGATTCTTATCGCTACTTGAAGGCAGTAGTCGACACATACACACAAGCGATACTTTTATTTACAATTTGATGTAGAATAGGTTGAAAATGGTTATGAAATAAAAGTTATAAAATTTAGTATGTTTAATATACCATAGTATTCATGATTATATGAATAAAACTAGTTTACATAATGTGTAATAATAAGTATAATGGAATGATCTTGACTAAGATTCACACCGTTTCTTTGAGATCCCCCCTTTGGATTACACCATAATCCTTGAAGGATGTGTCTTAAGAGAATACCTAAAGATATGCGATGAATGTAAGTGATATAATAATTTTTTTGATGTATGTATTTTTTTAGAAAGAAGGCCCAATTTCCAAGAATAAGGCAGAAGGAGAGGTTTCTGTTAATAAGTGAGGGGACGGACACACATAAAATTTCATAAAAGATTTCAATGATTCAAGGTCACCCTCATGGTCAAGTAGATCCAAATGGAAAATTAATGAATGTATGGATAATATAATGTCCAAATATCTTCACATAATAATAATTATATTGGTGGGTTTGGAAATCCTACACTTATGTCTTAGTTTAACATCCCCCAGAAAACCAGTTTTAATCATAACCGTGGTAACAATTTTTTTTCCTATTTATACTATTCAATATGACCAAAAAATAGGTCGACCCTATTAAATTATATAAATTATGATAATTATAAATACGGATTTTTTTTAAAATATTCAATTTATATATGTGGATAAATTTAATTTTAAATTAGCAAGAAAACCGCAACAAAAATTCGTTTTAGAAAAATACATTTTTATGCATAAAACATGATTTACGTCCATTAATTTCCATTAAAAAACAATAATATGAATTTAAAAATACATTATAGAATATATAACCAGTATATTTAATTATAAATATTAATAAATATAGATTAATTTAATTTATTAAGATAAAAAAATAGTGTGTGCACAAAAGTTGTTCTGAGAAAAATGTGTGTTTTAAGCCAAAAAATAAACTTATAAAAAATAAATTAGAGTTATTATTCATAATTAATGAATAATTTTTTTAATTAACGATTTCATATTTTATTTTAAGAGAAAATTAAATATATTATGATATTTTTTCATGAAATTAAATGATAGTTCTTATAAAAATTGGTGTTTTTCCCTATTCATTGGAAAATAAATTTTCTTAGAAAAATCCCAAATATTCACCCTATAATAATATTGGAATAATGATTTAAAAAATTAAATTAGTTTATTCAAATAAAATTTATTTAAATCCTAGAAATTAAATACAATTTCTTTTTACAAAGTGCAAAGAAGGCAGTTTTTTTAAGAAAATATATTTCTGAATCATAAATATAATTTATTTGAAATTTGAGTTCCTATTTATTGTGAATTAATTGATAAATTAGAATAATTTGAAACTATAGTACAAATTATTCATAATTTACAAATTAATACTCATACCTTCAAATTCAATTAATATGTTATAAATGGTTAATATATTAAGGTTTAATTAGAATTAGATTTTTGTGTAAAGCATGATATCGAACACTTGGAATTTATTTAAATAAAAAAATATTCTAAATTATTTGGGTGTTACTTTCTACCCCATTAAATAAATTGTGAACTCATAATTTCTACCTTGGTAATAAAAGTTTTGATATTCTAAAATAAATTTGTTTAAAACCCACAAATTTCAAATGAATAATAAAACATTCATTGGATGCGGAGGTGGGAACCATTATGGTTACCTTAAATAACATATAACTGGGTTCCCTTATAAAGATACCATTATTGAGAATTAAAAAAATCCACATGAAGTAGAATGATAATGTTCTAAGAATAATATAGAGTGATTAAAAACATGTTCATCATAAATTTATTGACCATAAAATAAATAATCAATGGGGGGTAAAAAAGATCATCAATTCATTATAAAAACTGTAAAAAGGGTAAAAATTATTTCCAGGGTCCTTTTTCCAAGACTTTAAGAACTATATTATAATGGGAAACAAAAAAATATACTTACTTGATTTCTTCAAATCCACAAAAGTAATTTATTCCATTGATTTTGTGTTTTAACTAATTTCAACAACTTTTCATCCCATATCTCAAGGATTAATGAACAACATGAATTTTTAATTTATGATGCACTTAAATAAACTCCTATAAGATCATGATATATAAACAATAAGGTTAACATATTCCCCCTTTTTTATTCAGTTATTGAATCCAAAAATGGTTAATACATTCTATGATAACTAATATGAGTAAATGTTATTTTGGAAGATTAATCTAAAAGAATCAAATACCGACAAAAATACATTATTCATTCCACTAATAGTTAAATTAAATAATTCCTAAAATATTACTTAATCAGTATTAAAACCTTAAAAATTTAAAAAAATACAACAAATTTTTCAAAACCATCATAACTGTAATCCCCAAACAATATAAACTAGATTTTAATTTCACATACCTTATATGTGAATATCCTGATCATATATACTCTTAAAATATTATATTATCATCATTCACTATAAAACCTCAATGCAAACATATATTATTTCAAATCCTTAATGAAAAACCATTGTAGAACAATCCTTTTAGTATTGTGATTCTTATTAAAATAATATCATTTGGAGAACACTTCTAATACATAATTCCTAAATCTTAATACAAAAACACTTCAATAAAACCTCATCAATAATTTTAATAGTAGATTATCTTTTCTAGACTATGAGTTTACCCTAGATGAAGGAATTGACTTAGATAATTCCAAATTTCACCACAAATAATACATTTAAATATAAATAACACCATAGTATGTAATTTATTTCCCTCAATTGAAATATTCACTTTTCTAAAGTAATACTTTATATATGTTCAACTCTTCCAAACATAATATCTCTTCCAATTTCATTGACGCATTTACCCTAGTGATTCTTCCTATATTATCAACAATTAAGAAGTTGAATAATCATTTTTCTAGGAACTTTATGAAACTCCATTTTTCTTTTTTTGGTTCATTTATAAACCCAGTTATATTTAGGTTGTCAATTATATAATGATATATATAGTTAAAAATAATCACCTACTTTCATATTCTATTAACCGTGTCATTTGGTTACTATTGATGAAAGAATCTGTATTATTCATCACATTCAACAATATTTCCCTGAGTTATAGACGTTAACAAAAACCAAAATCATAGTGTGATAAACATTAATGGATAATCATATAATCATAAAAAATAAATCATAATATATCTAAACCACTACACCAAAATTTTACCGTATTATACTTAAGGTTTAAACAAGGTTTTCCAAGGTCCTTACCAATATAAATGCTTTATAATAATTCATAAAAAATGAGAGTTAACCTAATCCTATCACACGGGAGTGTCAAACTGGCTGCGATTTAGGGAACATTCACTATGTACCAACATTATGGTTGAGATATAATTGACAAACTCTTTTCATTTTTATTACTCCTAAATGCATATGTGGATAAACTATGTCCAGTTTTAGTATACTGACATGGTTTTATAGCTTGGTAACCCACAAAATCACTACCTTACCAAAACATTATGATGTTATCCTAAAAATAAGAGTATCTAAAGTCTTCTCAGAAAAATTTCTTCATCGTAGTTTCCAAATGATACTAATACTTCTAGTGATACTGGCATTAGTAACCCTAAAATATTAATATATAAATAATAAAATTTATTAGTAGAATATTTATTTTATATCAATACAATCAATTTTATAACCATACAGTTTTACTATCTTTGGAAGATCCGATAAATAAAAATCTGGTTCATAAAAGTTCTACATCATATCTCACAGAGTTATTCATAAATTTTTCCCTTATTAAACATATGATTCTTAAAACCATTATAATTATCAAAGTGAAAACAAAACATAAAAAAGGGTGAGATCATATTCTTAGTAATGGTAAAAAAATATACCAATTAATGATCATAATTGAACATAAGATAAACAAAAGGGAATGAGAACATGAATAAAAATTACACCACTCTTACACAATCATTTGATTATCATTAATCATGAATCATTGCATATAGTTTTTTTAATAAAAATACATAATTTATAAGTGAGTAGAATCATCAATAATCAATCATGATCCATGAGAAAATATCATAAGCTGAGGAAATAAGTTTTTTTGAATTCACATAAGCATATAAAATCACCTCCTTATTCAAGGTTCACTACTAAGACTATAATTTTGTATGAAGTTTAATAATGGAAATTACTTCCCAGTCATTTAAAACATTTTTAGAAGTAACTTCCTAACAATTAACTCTATCTTATGTTAGGAGTTTATTAACCATGTCATCTCTTATATGTTTTCCACTCCACCATAATTAAACAATACATTGGATGACTATAACATTCCCACATGTCTATTTTTAAAATTGTAACCATTTATTTTGGGTCTATAATTGAACCATACTTCATATAATCATTATCATTTCAAATGTATGCCAAAATATTTTTAAATATTTTTTCATTATACCCAAGCTTAACCTCTGGAAATGAAAGTGTATTTTAACAATATTTCACTATTATAATAATAAACCACATAGAGAAAGAATGAATATGATAAAATTGGATCATATCTCTAGAAAATCATATGATGCATTATAGGATGTTGTTATATATGAAGATATGATTAAAAATATCACTAAAACATTTCTTGAGGAATAGAACCATATTATATGGAAATCACTTATTCAAAATATACAAATTGCAAAAATAATGTGGAAAATATTTCCAATTTAAATAACCATGGAAACATATAATGTAGGATTTAATGAAATATTATTCATGATGTAAGGTAAATCCTTTTATATGGGGTACATTAAAGAAATTCCATTCACATTTTTAGTAAAAAGTCAAAATTAACTCATTCATAAAACGAAATGAACTTATCTTTAATTTTTTTTATAAATATAAAAAATAGGTAAAATGAATTCAATAACTCATTTGAGAAATGTAAAAAAATTATTGAAAACATTAAATGAAAATATGGAACTGGAAGATAAGATCTCTGACTGAAGAGAGAAACGAATTGGTAATCGCTTAAAACATTCTTTTGTTCTCTTTAGTACCTAAAGAAAAGAAAATTAAAGGAAATATGTAATATCCAAAAATTAAAAATCAGTAAGAAAATATATAATATTTGGGATATATAGATCTTATAATATCCTAATCATAGTGCTTATGTGTAATCAATCATTGTAAAAGAAGTGATTGTAATAAAAACCCATTACTGCTTTCATATATTTTTATTAATGAACCCATTGAAAGAAATAAATACATATTAAAATTTAAAAAACATTAACATAATAACATTAATGAATAAATAGATAAAATAAGTCGCAAAAACATCATATAAATATGAAATAACATTAATACACATCTCAATGAAGATAAAATGAGATGAAACCCATACAAAGTTGGTATCTTTGAAATAAAAATCCATGTAAATAAAAATATTGACATGGTTCCTATAACCACATGAATTTCATGAATATGTTAAAAAAATTAATTCTAATATATTCACACAACATATACTAAATTATTGTTCACATTATCAAATCTGACTCATGAATTTGAAAATGAGGTAAAGAAACCCTAACCTTATATCCGACTTGATTTGTAGAAACTCTAAAATACAGAATAATATATTTAATTTTATTTTAATTATATACCTGACACATATTAATACATATAATTTCATATATGACCTAGTTATAACATTTCAAAACCATTAGTTATTATTTTCAATTAATGTTGTCGTTTCATGTTTTTACTGCTTTGTTTTTCATGTATGTTTTATTTTGGAAGCTACATTACTTGAAAATTGAACATTGTCCCACCATTTATATAATGATAATAAAGAACCTAAAATAATATATATTAATTACATACATATTTAAAAGAATACATACTATGTGGTGAGGACAAATTAATTACATCACTTCATAGAGAGAGTAATTCCTATGCACACAAGAGTGATGATTTCATCTTTTGACAGATAGAACAATAGATAAGTGTCAACACCTGAACCAATGGGGCTTGAGCTGTAACTACCCTTATCCTACATCCATAGTCTAGGGACTGGATACAAGTTCCAAAAGAAATAATTTATATGGGAGGCCTTTACATGGGGTTTCTATACACACACACCCAACAATATTCACGAAGAAGTGCAGATGAATAATAATAACAGATGCAACATAAAGATAAAAACCATGCATGTAAAACCTCTAGGGTGAAATAAAAAAATAAAAAAGAGTAAAAATATATTCCCAACTAGAAATATGTCAAAAGGTGAAAAAACTATAAATGTAATGTTTTGAGAGATCCCAACTCTAGATCTCCAAGACTCAATCACCGTATGAATTCAAATGCACCAAGGTATCCATATGATCCACTAAAATCTTTTTTGACCTGTCTATCATTTTAATAGGACATGAAATGTCTAGGAAAATCCCATACAGGTGTGAGCATAATCATACCTAGCAGGACACCATGAATGATGAAGGTGGAGAAGTAAAAGGAAAAATAGGAATTGATAGCTCGACCCTTAGAAAGAGAGTAACACAATCTAACAACATTGATATATATATATGATCAATAAAAGAATCATAAATGAAATATAAATAAAATATTCATCTCATACTCTATCCTATGAAAAGAGTCTACCAACAATTATAGAGGTCCATCAATGATTCCCAACATCTCGCATGTCTGTCCAGTAGAAACATCCATGTTGAGACATACCTTTATACTATGCCTCAGATTTGAGGGAACAAAATCTCTATGTAGAGGAACCATGCTCAGGTAAAACAAGATAGTTCTCCTAAATGGGTAGATAGAATACCCTTTCATTGAATATATAGGATGGATCCACTAGGATGGTTTATGACCTATGCTCTGTCTCTGTAGGAGGGTCCCACTTGGATAAATAGACAGAGGACCCATGACCTGTCCAATAAGGAGGGTTCAAATCTAGTGGTTGAGGAATAATTCTTTGAATCTATAGGATGATGCCACATATATTTATATATAGGGGACACGCACCTTTTACCCACCATAGGGTTTAATTTAGATGAATTTATATGAACCCATATATCTCCCTCGTAAGAGGGTTCACTTTGGATGTCAAGGAACCATGCCCTTCTCTAAAGGAGGGTTCTAATCAGATGTATAGATAGAGGACACATGACTTGTCCCAGTAATATGGATCCACTATAGCATCTCTAATGATCCCTCCAAATCACTACTAATACCGAACATTTCCTAATGAATCATTTCACTCAGAATATATCACATCATATCACAAAAGAAACTAAAAAGTACACTATCAAGTTATACATGAAACAAAACTCAGTGTAGGATACTTTTTTCCGAAAACAAGACTCTAAACGAAGGAGAGAGGTTAGGTGGAAATTTCCTCAAAAAGGAGGGTGCACGACGTGTAAGGAGACCCACCCAGTGTGTGGCCTCACTCTGCTTCATGTTAGAGTCCTTTTACAGTACATAGATCACCACCCATGCTGCCTTACATGACATGCATGAGTACTACATGGTCTATCTCAGCTACCCAAAGTCTTTCCCATGATCATCGACATGTTTGTCTACATTGGTCATGACCATGTACACTAGTTATGTACTCTGGCATGCCCATAAATGTCTACTCCTAGAATACATGTCTTGTTACTAGCACAAGGTCAGATGAATTTTGGTAGTCCCACATGGTGTGTGACGTTTAAATCTTTTGGAAACTATATCCAATCTATCTAGGGTCCTAAACAATGAGTGTTCATCATACTACATGATGTGTAGTATTTTTTTTGTAGAAATACAGATATTATAGCAACATTATAGATCAGTTTCCCCCAATACAATTCACAACATTTGAAAACCTAGGATAGGTGGTAACCTCCTCACACCATTGATTTTATCCATCTAGTGTCCATTAACTCGATCTCTCATCCATCACTTGAATTCTACGCACCACCATTGCTCCTCCCATGATGTGTTGATTTCTCTCAGATCTCATATCCAAGTGAATCATCACATATATCCCACAAATCATCACAATACCTTATTTGATTTCCAATATATACATCACTATAAAATATGATGTGAATTTGATGTTCCAATCATGCTCGATCCCACCTGAAAATGATGAGCCGAGACCCCGTATGACAATAGAAGATGGTCACAAAAAATGATGGGAGAAATAACATCCCTAAAAGCATTAAAGATTATTGGAAAAGTAATCCCAAACAAAAAATTCAAATTGTAATAGTCGGGGATAGAAAACATGGAACAACATGGTGAATTTAATGAATAAATTAAATATATTAGACGGGGGAATGAAAAGGATCGAAATGAATGTAGATTAAAGGAATAGAATTGATCATCCTCAATCATTTAGTAAAATGTTAGAAATACACATATTAAGAGTCTAACATCAATATTGGATTGTTTGATAATGAATAATTTAGTTTCCAATAAAGGAGGAAGATCTTTTGCATTCACGACACTTCGATTTTCATTGATTCAATTGCTCATCGTTGTCTAATCTCAATCAACAAATAATGAGATGGACAAAAACTTCTCTCAAATATCTTATTATTGTGCGGTTAATTCTGGTGATTATATATAGTATCATATTTATATAGGTTTTAGGATTAGGTCATTTAAATTAAATAATTCTATTAATCAATTAATTAAATTTAAATGCACCTGCCAATAGTCGCAATATCCAAACAGCCCACACCAACCAACTTTAGATCACGTTTAGGGTAAACCTTGCATTATTGATTCAACATTGGTATTATATTTTTTATATGAGAATCCATTTAATAGTTATCCTATTTTTCTTGAAAAATATGATACCCACAATATTAAAATATAATTATGATTTTTTTAAAATAAATATGGGCACCCTAGGCTTTGGAATCATGCATCATCTCCATGAATATCTCCAAAAACAATTCTACATATATTTCAAAGTCCTATAATGAAATAAAAATTTCTCTAAATCATTCCATTATTTAATATTTTCATTCTAAAAAAGAAAAAATAAGTAAAAATGTAGGCGAGTCTGCATCTGTCTCTCCTGCTACTATGATTTCTCTTGCATGCTCTTATGCTGCCCCAATACATGAACCAAGTGGATGGTACATCCGCTCGTGGTACTATCATGTTGATCCTCGGTTTCCACAAGGTTCTCCCCGAAGGTGGATCCTTCTACAATTTCAATCTCTCCCTTGGGAATAACGTGTGTGGTATCATGCATGTATCTCATCAATTGTGACACATAGAAGATGCCACACACCTAATCCAACTTTGGGTGTAAGGAAAGGTGGTAAGGAACCTCACCAACCCTATGCATGATATTTAATGAATAAATGGGCATAAAATAAAACATTCCTCCTTATAAAAATCTCAACAAACCTCATTATGAGGAGAATCTCATGAAAATGTGGCCTACTTGCTCGAAATACAAGGGTCTTCGACGCCGATCTGCATAAGATATTTTCCAACATTGGGATATTCTAATAAGATCATGGATCACTTAGACCTTCTCCAATGTCACCTAAACCATCTCTCTCCCAACAACACATGGATCACCAATATCAGTTCTACATAAGGGTGACCTAGATGGTCTCCTATACAGGGCCTTGAAATGTGATTTCCTGCTATTATAGTGGTAGATATTATTTTATTAAAACTCTACCAAGGGAAAGTGATCCACACAGATTTGGACAAAGTCTAACATGAAAACCATCAATATACCCTCCAATACAGAAATTGTTTTCTCGATCTTCCCATAGTTCTGGGGGTAGAAGTTGATACTTATCCACATCTCGGTCTCAAGTTCCTGCTATTGACATCGCTACAACCATGACATGAACAAATAAACACGGCTAGAGACAAAAGTTAAGGGAACCCAAATAAAGAGAACGATTTCTCATATGTACAGCTTCCCCAAACACTCCACCGAACTTTTCTCCCTAATAGTAATAAAGTGTAATGACTTCCTGAGTCTGTCAAATATCACTTATATTGAATTACATCCTTTAACTATCCACGAAAACCCTGTCACAATGTATCGGGATATTCCATCCCATTTCCACTCCGGTATCTCAATAGGCTCCAAAAAACCTGCTATAACCAGTTGCTCAAAATAAACCTATAGAGATGTGAGGCACTATGTGATGAACTCATCCATGATATGCCTTATTCCAACAAACCAAAAATTCATCTAACTTTTTTCCCACAGTAGTATGTATATCCAAAGGAAATATGAAAAAAAATATCATAAACCACTTCTACATTATGACTGGGACCACAATAAATCGCTAGAAAAGGATAAAATGATTGCCCATTTAGAAAATCCATCTAGTGAATCTCATAATGATATCTAGTCATGAAAGACCTCAAATTTGATGATTCCCAATTTTCTCTATCTCAGATTATGGAGAAACGGAGGAGTCCAAACAATCATATGAAGAAAATATGCACCCTCCTCCCTAACCAGGGTCAGCTGAATAAAAGATAACTACTCAAATGCCTTATGAAATGAATGATCATCAGGATTCTAAATAAAGGAATATACCAACATGTTTCCCTTCCTATGAGTATAGACTCTCTCAAAGTAAATTTCTTGCAGGAACTCCAAACAATGCCTCTATCTTAGGTTAATGTATCTCTATGTGAAGACATACCTTGGAATCTAATGGTCTGACTAAACAATGAAATAATCTCCAAAAAGATAGTTTCACCACATCCTCAGAGTGAAAACTACTCCTTCTAGTTATAGGTTATGAGTATCATATCTCTTCTCCTAGTGTATCAACTACCTCAACCAATATGAAATAACTACCACCCTATGTATCATAACACAACCGATCCCAGCTTAGATGCATTACAACACACTATATAATCCACTCAATCCTCTAGTAGTCTCAAAATAGGAAAAATCTTCAGCCTCAGAATCAAATCCTAGAAGTCTCTTTGGAATTTCCCAGTCTACCTAAATCGATTCCCTTTCCAAATACAGGAGGTCAGAGGGGATGAAATCATGGAGAAGAGTTCATAAACCACCTGTAGCACCCCACCAATCCAATAAAATTATGTACCTATAACACACTATTGGTTGGATCCAACAAAATCCCAAAATCGATCTTTGATGGGTCCAAAGATTATCCATGCCAAAGATATGAGATTCACAAGGATGTGAACCTCATTGATCTAGAACTGGGTCTTTGAGACCATACTATAAAGCTGGTGCTATCGAAGAAAATCTAGGACCATCCTCATGTGTTCTTCATGCTCCTCCAATGATGCAGAGTACAAGAGAATGTCTTCAATAAATTCAATAAAAAGTGTGTCCAAGTGTGGCTAGATGATCCAATTCATCATATCCATAAACACAATAGGGTGATTCATCAAATCTACAGGCATAAATAGGATGACATAGTTCCTGTTTCGATAATGGAAGATCAACTTTTGAATATCAACATCAGGAACTCTCGACTGGTGGTAGCCGTATCATGAGATCGATCGTCAAGAAACATCTCATTCAATATAATTGATCAAAGAGGTCATCAATCCTTGGAATGAATTCATTGTTCTTTATTATGGATTGGTTCATTAAAAGGTAATTTATATCAATTTTCAAGCTCCTATTCACATTTTCAAGAAAAACACAGGAGCTTCCCATGGGGAGATACTGGATCTGATAAAACCCTTTTCTTGAAGGTTCTCCAATGACACTCTCAACTCCTAGAGCTCAGTAGGGGCCACATAATTTTCCACAGAAGATATCCGAGTGATCCTAGGATGAAATCTGATGAAAAATATACCCCCCTCTCAGAGGTAGTCCCATAAATTACTTAGGGAAGACATCCATATAATCCTTTATGAATGAAAGAATATAGATTCATGAAGATCCTTCTATAATAAGGAATACAATCTCTAACTAATGGGTGATGGGTTGGAGCCTCCTACTCACAAAACTCACTCATCCCTCTATATCATCTCTCTATCCCATAAAATAGTATATTTTCTAATCAGCATGAATTCATTAGAATCATCTATGGTGTTCTTTAATCTGGGATTAGGCCAAGGAAAAACAATCCTTTCCCAAGATTATTTCATAAGGTTTCATCCTGAAGACCAAATGGTCCCATGAGAAACTCTCTCCCCTAATAAATAGTATGAAATATTGGAAAATAAAATATATAAATGAATAATTCCCTATAGAAACATCAAGGAAATGATGTTAGGATATCGTCTCTAATGGGAGATGTAGCTCTGAAAATAAGATAAATTGATGGACGAATGAATCATATCGGTGTCTACTAGTATTGTACATAAAGTATAATAAAAATAGATTATACTGTTGACCATATATTGAGCCATAGAGTTTTATGAATCCATCCCCAATAACATCACAAGGACCCAACCACCAAATCCCTGAGAATGATGTGGGATTCCTAATGGTTGTTTTGGAAGAGCTCATAATGACATCCCCCACACATAACTCCTCCTATGCCTCCCACCTAAACCAATTCTAGCTTTTCCTCCCTAGGGGTTGTCATACCCTTGTTTGGGTGATCTATCATAGTGTTTAGTCATCCATGGAGGTCTTCCTGTAATATTCCTACTCTCCTTAGCACATTAGGTTGGGATGTATTGTTCTATGTGACCTAACCCATCACATGTATAGCACTGTATATCTTTAGGATTCCCTTTTCCTCTTCATGGTCTTATTCCAAATGACTATGTGACCAAGTATGATCTAGGGATGATATCCTGGTCCAATGTCCTTTCGACTGGTGCATGTTATCCACTATAGAAAAATAATCCCTACAACTACAAATTTTATATTTATCTTCCTAAAGTCCTTATTACATGAATCTTTCCATCACCATCACCTTCTCCAACACTACGACATATATGGGAATTCATATCTCTACAACACAAGAACAAATATCATTGCAGAGACCCTGGTTAATAATCTATGCTTGAAAGTTTCCATCCTGAATCATATCAAGGGAGTTTCACATAAGGCTAGTCAAAGTTAAAGAATACTCAAAAAATATCATCCCACCATACCACATCACCATAATATATTGAATCCAATATAAATTTAAGAATGAAGGGTAAAAATACCCAAAAAATAGTTACTGGAATTCGGCCTATGAGAGTGTCGAATCATTATGCATCTAAGTGAAAAGACTCCACCAGTACCCAGAAGTTCCATGGAAAATATTGCATTCCATTATAATCATGTCATCCGCTAGTGTCTGGATAAGTGTAAAATCCCAAACCACCAACTCTAGCCAATACTCATCTACCTAGTGATCTAGATAACTGCATAAATTCAGCAACCTATGGTACTAAAACATGACGAGTTCACTAAGCCTATAAGAATACTCTTCCTTATCTGTTGGTACTATCTGTTACTCGATAGGTGGGGTGTTGGTACTTGTCCACCTAGATGAATAATATTTCATGATGGCCCATAAATCGAGTACTTGTCACTCATCAGATCATTGTCACAATCCTGAATCTATCACCTAGCTGGCTATCTTTGCTGAGAAATCCTGAAAATTTAATCAATACGTACCATGGTCAGATGAGAATATATATATGGAGAGATGACTCAAGAAGGACATTAAAAAGACTTAGTCTTATATGATGCATGTACCATTGATCCTTGAAACCAATTAATCATATATTGGGTCAACTAGGTTATAGTAAGAGTCCTAGTGAATGGATACATTGAATACCTTACCAATACTATGTTCCCTTCCCTAAATGCTACAATCGAAACACTTTGACACCATTTACATACGTCCCAACCAAAAACTCGCAAGGGGACAACTCAAATCCCCACCCCAATGAATGAACTGATATAATAATAATATTTCATGACCCAACCCAAAAGGGATATAACTGTAACTACCCAAGCACGTCTCTTTAGGACAGGGGATGCTAAAAAGTAATAAAAGGCATAATTGAAATTGGATGTGATTTACTATTGTAGTTATACACAGACAACCAACTATATCTATGTATTAGTGTATAGAAATAAAAATAAATGATGAAACTTCAAGATAATTACAATTCATGACAAACCTCTATAGAGAACTTGATTATGAAAGTGAAATATGAAAATTAAAAAGGAAAAAATACATTCCCAACCCGAAAGATGTAACAAAATAAAAAAATACAAAAGTAATATGATGAGATAACCTAAATCTAGATATAAAAACCCCGAACACCATATATGGTCAAATGAATCAGGGTATCCCTATACTTCTCTACAATCACCTAATACTATTCCATCATCTTCATAATACATGACATGTGCTAAAAAACCCATGAAATGATGATTATATACATACATCGTAGGGTGACCCAAAAGATGAAGGGGGGGGGGGGGTGGAGTAAAAGACATGGTAGGAATAAACAACTCAACCCATGATAAGAGAGAAACAAAAAAATAAAATAAAATGGATATATATATGTTCAAAAAATGAATCCCACATTAGAGAGACATGGGATCTCCATTTCATAGCCTATCCTAGGAAGAATGTCTACCATCAGTTATAGGGGTCCACCAATGATACCCAACATCTCACACATCTGTCCAGTAGAAAGATCAATATCGACTCACACCTAACCATTGTGCTGCATATTCAAGGGAACATAATCACATGGTAGTGGACCCATTACCTAGTCAATAAGAGGGTTAAACTCAATGGGTAGATAGAGAACCCATGACCTGACTCTATAGGAGGGTTCTACTCGGATGTTTGAGGACCCATTCCTTGTCTCTATAGGTGGGTGCCACATTAATGTATATATAGAGGAACCATTCCATATCCCAACAAGAGGGATCCACTCTAGTGGTGAAGGAACCTTTACTAGACTCTTAAAGAGGGATCCACATGGATGGATAGATAAAGGAATCATACCCTATCCCAGCAGGGGGTTCCACTCAGATGAATAGATATAGGATACATGCCTTGTCCCAACAATAGGGTGCCACAGTAGTGGTCGAGGAATCAGACCCCGAATCTGCAGGAAGGTTCCACTTGGAAGGATCGATAGAGTACCCATGATCTCTCCTAGTAAGAGGGTTCCTTTCAGATGAATAGATAGATGAACCATTCCATGTCCCTGTAGAATGGTTCCACTTTACTATCTCTGATGATCCTTCCCAATCACTGTTGACATAAATCGTCTTCTAAAGAATCATCACACTAAGAACATTTTGTATCATATCTCAATAGCAACAATGATGGACACAATCATGTTCTTCATGGGAAAAAATTATGGTAAGATACTCACTACAAAAAATATGAGTCTAAACTAAGGAGATATGATAGGTAGAAATTTTCTAAAAAAGAAGGGTACACAGTGTGTAAGTGGATGTACATGTTGTGTAGTACCGATCTGTTGCATGGATGTGTCCTTTTCCATTACAAATATCACTACCAATGTATCCCTACATGGAATGTAAGGGGACTGCACAACATGGCACATCCACCTAGGCTCTTTCTCGTGCTCTTGGACATGTCTGTGTACCTTTTCCTTATCTATGTACACTGTCCATATACTCTATATGTTCCCATGTCTATGTACTCCCAGAGTAAATTCCTGGTTTCTAGTATCAGGACACATGTAAAGTGGGGTCCCATATTTAGTGTGATATTTAACTCTCCAAGAAACCCGATTCTCCACATCCAAGGTCATTCATGGTGTGTGTTTTTCAGACTACACGACATGTGTTATTCAGTCTAGAAAACATATAGTCTAGTTTTTAATTGAAATATAGATCTGTTCCACACATTCCAAATACAATTCTTGCACCATGATTCCCACCATTTGAAAACCTGGGACTAGTGGAAATATCATCTGACAATCATTTCTGACCCTTGAATGACTGAAAATCAGATCTTCAGTCTGTCACATGAATCTCACGCACCACTATCACTCCTCACATGCCGTGCATATTGCTCATGGGTCCTAGAAGTATTGAAAATATTACTACTATCCTAAAAAGAAATCTAATAAATCCAATGATCACTAATATATATGTCTCACACAATTTTTCCATGAATATGGGGGTCTGATCATGCTTGATAACACACGAAAATGTCAAACCGATAACCCATAAGTAAATCCGTGAGGATTTTGAAGAACAATGGGGGCAAATTACATAAACCAAAGCTGAAATAATAATTTGAAATGTTTTATTATCTAAATAATTCTAATTAAAAATATTTAGGGTGATAAGTCATGGTACAATGGGAAAAATCGAATGAATAAATTAAATTTGACTAATTGGTGCACACAAGGGCTAAAAATGATTGCAAGTTAAAGGAATGGAATTGATCATGCTCAATTATTTAATCATAAGGGAATAAATCTACATATTCTAAGTATTATCTCCATACTGGGTTGTCTGATGATGAATAATTCACTTGTCAACAAAGGAGGGATATCCATTGCATTCACTGCACTTCAATATTCATTGATCCAATTAATCATCATTGTTTAGTCTTAATATACCATCAATGATATGGGAGATATTCCATCTCATTGTTCTACAAGTTATATATAAAACCCTAGAATTTTTTTATAAAACCATATTAATATACGAATTATGATTAGGACATTTAAATTAAATAATTAAATTAATCAAAAAAATTATTTCTAATTCAACTGCCAACAACAGTGATATCTGGATGCCAAATGCTGACTAACTATTTTTCACTATTAGGGTAAACTTCAAATTTTAGATTAAAACATGTTATCATATTTTGAATCTAAGACACAATTAAATAGTTATACAATTTTTCTTATAAAATGATAAATATGAAATATTTAAATATACATAATATATTTATAAAAATAATTCTGGGCACAACGAGATTTGGAATGACGCTCCATCCAATACCTGGATATGATAATACTTTTAGATATATTTCAATGTCTTACAAGGAAAATATAGGGTCTCGAAAATAGGTAATTGATTATTAACCTTTCTATAATAACTATTATATAATAAATATTATATGTTTTCATTAAATATAAAATTTTTAACATCCATGTAATTCTTAAATGATAAAATAATCACATCACTTAAAGGAGGTGGTTATCCACACATATGCACAATCGATGTTATCATTTACCAACTAATCGTGTAGTAAGAAGGTAGATAAGAAAAAATAATTACATAAGTCTAATTTTTTTATAAATATAATATGTATATATTATGTTCATAATTATAACCACCCATGAAATATAGTGATGTAAATGAATTTTATTTCTACATGGAGACAATAGTTTATACGTAGGCACAATTGATACTTTTATTTCCCATTAAATGATGAATGGGTGAAAAATGGTTGTGCCGTGATCATGATAATAACACCTCGGTATATTTATGATATCAGAGTCATCCTGATTTTATAGATATAATATGTTTATCTAAGGTGTAAAAGTAAATATTATTGAAAATATTTGTTCATGATTTATACATCTTCTTTGACAAACCACCTTTGGAATAAACCGTAAGCCTTGAAGGATTATTATTAAGATAATATGAGAATACATAGGATGGATTGAATAGATTTAGTGAGGATTTGAAATTTTGTTTCTATTTGATAGAGGGCTCATGTTGTGTGAATTAGGAAGGAGGATAGGTTCCCTTTTATAAGTGGGGGGGGGGGGTACCACTCACAAGGAATTCATTAAATGATTCCAATGATACAATGTCACTTTCCTGGGAAAGTATCCCCAAATGGATAACTATTCAATGAAATAATAATAATAGGGTGATAAATATTCAAAAAATGATAATTAGATAGGTGTGTGTAGAAAACCATCCTTTATCTTCTAGTTTAACCCATGGTAATCCAATTTTATCATTAACCGTGGTATAAAAATTATACTGTTATTACTATCCAATATGATCGAAAAATAAATTACTAAATAAAATTATATTAATTAGGATGGTTTAAAATATGAAATCCATTTTTTTAGATTCAATTTCTATAAATTGTATAATTTTATTTTAAATATGCATGAAAACAACAATGAGAACTCGTTTTTGAAATATAGATTTTTATTTACAAAATATAATTTGCACCCATTCCCTTGAAAAAATAATAAAATGAATTTTAAAATAATTCAATGAATATAAAATTTATAAAATTCATAAAACAATTCCCATAAATATATTTATTTTAATTATTAAGATTTAAACACCATACATGTGTAAAAATAGTGTTTAGAAAAATGTGTTTTAAATCCCAAAAATGATCTTAAACCATAATAAAGTATAATGAAAGTAATTATATAATTAACTATATTATTTGTAATTAAATAAGTATTATGTCAATTTAATACCCAATTCAAAACATAATAGATATTTACCTTGATATGATATGATGGATTTTACAAAAATCTATATTTTTCACTTTTTCAGGAAAAATGAATCTTTTTAGGAAAATCATAAATATAAATATAATATAATACTAAAATTATTGTTTTAAAATTTATTTTCATTTATCACAATATAATTTTAAAATATTGTATAAATTATTTATATTTTATTGCACGAACTGTAATAAAAAATATTTTTGATTAAAATATATTTTTAAAGTAAAAGATGACTTCAATTAAAATTGAGTACCTATTTATTATGCATTAATAAATAATTTTTCATTAATTAGAACCATTATAAAAACTTTTTATAATTTGGTTATTTCTTTTTATAACTTTCAATTTAATGACTATGTTATATAAAGTTAATATATCATGGTCCATGTAGACTTAGGGATTCATTTAATGAATCCTACCAAATTATTTGAATTTATTTAAAGGAAAATATATTTTAAAATTTTAAGGTGTTACATGACCTCTTATAAAAATGGTTTATAGAAATGTAATACCATACTGTAGAGTGTGAAACATTAACATAAAAAGTAAACTAAAATCCCGAACTATAACTCATGAGTTTCCTCCAATGATGTCCTAGTTTTTAAAGTCTGTATCCAAAATTGTCCCGTAAAAATTCTATGCATGATCATTTAGAGGGTATGAGTTCTTGAGGATTCAGTTTTAATATTTTATTGGGATGTTTTCCCATGTTCTCCCATGATCTTTATTACACCGACAACTTAAAAAATTAACCCAAAACATTATGAGGTTACAAGTGTAATTATTTCATTCATTATTGTTGAAATTCCTAGAAGCACATGGGAAGGGCCCATGATTAAAGAAAAATGGTCAAAAATTTAACGATAATCACCAGTATGACCCCTCAAATTCTCCCCTTTATTTAGGACATTCAAGAAATCTAAATTATGAGAAATAGTTTTTTGAAACCTAATAATAATATACAATAAATTGAATCTCAGAGGCAAATACCTTATGTGAAGTAGGGAAATATTTCCCTATATCATTTATGATCTTATTAATGTTAGAGAAAAAAATCTTCTAAGCAGTTCAAATTAGTAGGGAAAGTCCCACTGTCAACCTCTAGAATGCTATCTTGGTTTGTAGTATTAAAAATATCATCTGAATTAGAAAATTTATTATGAAATTATAAAGTGGGAGAAAAAATCATATAATTTTCCTCAACATGAAAATAATCATTTGAAAATAAAGGGCCCCAAAAAATATACTCACTCTCAACAAATGATATGGATGGATCTAAACCCAAATTGGATGGAAAATAGGATTGGGAGTGGTGTCCAACATCTCTTCATAATGGTTTTTTAGGAATGACTACTTAAAGATATATAGAAATTAATTTAATAATTGGGATATGATGTTTCAGTATTATTTCTACACCTTATGTGGATTTAGATTAAACATAATTGGTTATAAAATTTTCTTTGACCGATTCATTGATTACTACATCAAAAGGTTCTTGATTTTACTTCTTAATATTATCACAAAAGTCTTACTCAACAACAACTATTAGTTAAAAACTTAACAAAGTGGAGTATCCTTGAAAACATCAAAGAATTATTGATCTTTAATTGTTTAGTGGTTCATATTTCCCTTTGAAAAATTAATTATACTCCCACTAGTGTCAAAAAATGATCTTCCCACAATGATAGATAGTTTCTTTTCATATTTTTTTGAAATAATAAATAATTAGTTGGGTAATGTAAGCTTCTCTACATTGGCTAAATGGTCATGAACTCTCCAATAAGGATAATTAATGGATATATAATCTAGTTTTAGTGAGAAAAATGACAGTTTAAGCTTCATAAGACCCATATTTTGAAATAAACAGTAAGGAATAATATTGATTCTTACTCACATAAGCAATTTATATCCTCACATTATCATATTTTATAAAAATTGAAAAAATATATTGGGTCATTTAACATTGGAGGTAGCTTCTTTTTAACAAAAAACACTAATGTATTAAGTAATATTCATGGTCATAAATTCTATGTAGTCCTTTTTAAGAGATAATAAATGATTTAGAAATTTTATATTTGAAGAAATATTTTTTAAGGATTCCACAAAAGGCATATTAATTCGAAATGTTCTGAACATATGGAGGAATTTCAAGTATTCAGGTTCATCATTATTTTTATCACATTGAGGAAAGGGAATGGGAGGTGAATAATTCTTCAAAATAGGTTGACTACTCACGTTATCTTAAAAAACAACCTTCTATTTAACATGTTTTATTATTTAATATTTCACTTTCCTTTTCTCAATATCTTTTTATGTGAAGGTTCACCATTTTTTTTTTCAATTTTTATGTTTTTTATGGATTTCTAGATATGATTTTTTTGAAGATTTTAACTTCCACATTCAGTTAAATCATTAATATGATATTATATATAATAAACCCTAATAGTTGGTTTCTTATTCAATCCTGATCGAATAGAAATAACTATTACATTTTCTATTAGATTTGTAGTAGTTATGATTGGAATAATTCCATTTTCTTTACCTATATGGTTTTTTACCTTTTGAATTATTTGGGGTTATAGATTGTATAGAGCATATTTTTGAGATTCCATTTCATCCTTAATACTATATTTTTACAACCTAAGTTCATCCTTAATCCTGGTTTTATATAAATCTATTTTATCAAAAAATTATTTAACATTTCATAAAAATTCTACTATTAATTTAAATACATGGCACAATATTGATTTTGAAATTTAGGTTTAGTGTATATTTGGAATCCAAGGGCAACCTGATGTTAAATTATTCACTGATTATTCTATGATAAGTTTGGTTATTCCAACAACCGGGATTATATTTTTAATTTTTTTAGAATAGGTAAAAGATATATTGAAAATGAGGAAGATTTCCAGTGAAATTTACATCCTCATAGGACTATATAGGTAAGTCAATGTTTGGGAAGAATGTACTAGTGTTCCATAACATTCGAAAATATTTGGATTTGTCCCTTTGGGATCTGTCTTGGTTTTTCACAAAAAAATCTAGTATCATTAGGGTGATACTCACTTTTTTTGAAAATATTATTTCAAGAAAATTTATTTTTGTATTTTTAATTATTTTTATCAAATAATTTTCCAGGATACATAGTTATTATATTCGAAGAGTCAATACATGTGGAAAAGTCTTAAATGTTTTAATTAGAAGGGTTAAGTACATTATAAAAAATATCCAAATGAATATGTGGACAATGATTACAGTGGAGAAAGTACCTGATAATCCAAATTAATATATTCTACGATTTACAAAATTGATATCTCTCATCATGCAAGAAATAAGTGATTTTATTCCAAACTTAATTGGATGTGTTCCTAGGATATAATTTACCTACAAATGAATTAAAGAGTTAGTCCCCGGCATAAATAATTATCCCTTATAACTTATGTATCCAACTTCTTGACTTATTCATCAATAAAAAAAGAAAATTCTCTACTAAAACCCCTCCTCAACAAGTCCCTACAAATATATTTATTGAACTATGCTATAAAATATTGTATAAACACTAATGGGTCCTTACTACGTTATCCATTAAAATATGGTAACATAGAGGGGTAGGACTAAAAAATCTCATAATTCCTTTAATTAAGGGGAAAATGTGTAAAATAAGGACTGTTAGACATTGTGGGAAGTTGAAAATCCATATGTCTAGGACTCTATTAATTTTGATTAATTGGTCAAAGTGGATAGTGATTGAAATTAAAATTTTTAAATCTTTCAACTTCAAGATTATCCATTATAGATAGTGGTTTCATTATCATGGAAATGTAATGTTTATTAATTTTTGTAATTATGTTTTATAAATAAATATTTTTTGTGACACCAGTGTTCATTCTTTTAAAATTTCAAAATTTATTCAATTAATCACACAGTACTGAATTTTATACAGATTTTATTTATTTTTAATTTTTTTAATTTTTTTATTTTTTTAAATGAATTTTTTTATTCTCACAAGCCTTACCTGGGAAAAATGTTAAAATTTTATGAGGCTAATCCATTTTATAGACTATAAATTTCAATATTTTTTAATTAATAACTAATAAAAACAATGGTGAAAAAATTTGAACCATAGGAAAAATAAATGTGGTATAATAAAAAAAACAAAAAAAAAAATAATATAAAAACAAACATAAGAAAAATAATAATGTTATTTTGAATACTAAGTATTAAATAGTGGAAAAATAAGTATATAATGGGAGTTAAGATACAAGTGTGTGAACGATACAATGGTATTTATAGATTATTGAGGAACTATTGATGATTTAAGGAACCATAAATATCTAAATTGATTAAAAATATTTTCTATTATTACTTCATGATAATCACAATTATGTCTATGATATGATGAATATGTGGTGAAACACTTATGTATCACTCATATATATTCAAAATACATTGAAATATCTGTAGAAATAATTTTTTTAACCAAGTATCAAAAAATATATTGTTACCTTATATAGAAAAGGCTCATCAACCTTATCTAATTTAAAGTACATAAATTAATATTTTAATGAATTTTTCCTTTATAATCACACATTGAAATATAGAGTAGTGTATAAATGATACAGATAAATAATAGAAATGAGAGAATTGAATGAAAAATAAGACTCAAGATAACTAGCTAAATGAGAGTATAAAAGATAAAATAATTCAACTAATTATTGTCAAATTACCTAAAAAATATAAAAATTTATACTAATTGAAAAAATAAAATTAATATGATCATATCAATACAGTGATACATGATGAAAAGTGGAAGAGAGACGAATATTCTCTATATAATTTCCCCTCGTTCCTTAGGCTCTAGTTTTACTGAATACTTTTCTAGTGTTCCCTAGATCTAGAATAGCTCCACACCTTGTCATATACCTGTAACACCCCGAGATTTTATGAGATATATTATTTTCATATATTCTGTTGTATGCTACACCAAGATTACCTTGTGCTATACACAACACCGTATTATCTAGCAGTATACGCAACACTATTCTTGGATCATGTTAGACACAATTTCATGTTCGTTTGATAGTAGTTATTCTACCAAACATTGAGTGTATATATATATATATATTCAATGTATAAATGAAATATAGTTGGATTATGTTATATGAAACAACAAAGGAGTCTTGCACAACACGCAACCCTGACTTAGCTTGCCTTACACACAATCGCGACCTTCCTCGATAACATGTGTTATATGCAATATCAGGTTTAACTAAACAACGATATATGGATATAATATTATTATGAACTAGACGTTATGAATAATATCAACTATATTTTGAATTTTATAACATTATTATTAATCTTACACATTTTCTAGAACATGGTATGAGAACAAACTAAATTTTTCGGGTAAAATAAGTATTTTTAAAAAAATGCAGTTTTGCCACCTTTTGATGGTGCACCAACATTAAATCTAGTTTTTGACATGTTTATAAGTTAAATTTTACATTATAAAATTCTAATTGTGAATCTGAATATAAAAATTGACTTTGGATAAATTTTTCATATTATTCTGATAACTTTCCTGTTTTAATGAATAGTAAAAACACGATATATTTTAATTAAAAACAAATTTTTTCATCGCAATAATTTATATGGTTATATTATTTTTTTAATTGATTTTAAAGTGTAATTATAATAAATTTTTACCATTTAATCCAATGTTGGTCATTGGAATTAATTACACTTTGAAATTGGACATAAACAAGTGTCGATCTTTTGGTAGTTATTGTTTCTTAAAAACACACTATTTGTTTTGATAACAGGAATTAATTTTTAAAATTAATTAATGCAACTCCTATGTTTTGAATTTGAAAAAATAGACATCATTTTTGTATTTGGAATATCAAATATATCTTAGGCTGATTTTTTGGTATTTTTCTGAAAAACTTCAATTTTTGATGAATAGTGAAACCACTTAGTGGTAGTTAAAAAAACTGAATCTTTCATTAAAATGAAATTTTACCACTTCTGTGAATTGAATTTCAAAAATCTGACATACATGGTTGTTATCAAGAAGTAAAATGTGGTTCAATAAGATGAAAATAATTTTTTGTGAATAGTAACTTTTGACTTATTTAACGCAGTTAAAGGTAAATATGGTAATTCAAGGTTAAAAGTATATTATAATAATTCAAAATTAACTTAAAACTTGTCCTAAACTTACTGGATGAGTAGTGGCCGACAATGGGCAGCCTTGGGTCGATTTTGGGACCCCATTGAGCCACTTGGTAGTGATAATTACAATTTGGATTAATTAATTTAATGTAAGGACAAAATTGACATTAACAAATATCTTTTAGTAATTAATTTTTATAAGGGGTCATATAAATTATCCTTTCTACTATAAAAATTAATTGGAAAGATAAAACTATTTCCTACATGATGGTATTATTTTTATAATTTTTAGACACCAAATAAATTAAATTATTTATGACACAATAATGATGCAGTATTTTCCTCATTAATAAACGATTTAAATAAATAAGATTATAATGATTGAAATATTATCCAAAACATGTGAAATTATGATTGGATGATTATATTTCGACCATGAGTCATCTTATCTTCATATTTAATGATTTTTGGTCATTTTGAAACCGAAGATAAGCATATAATAAAATAATATTTTCACACATTGCAAAGGTGCCACTCTCCTCCCTTGTAAAAGGTAACCTCCTCCCTCTCCTCTTTACACCACTTTGAGCCTTCAAGATCAGCCAAAACCTGCACATTTCCCTTCTCAACATCTCTAGAAACATAGTAGAGGTTCTGGTCTTCTCAAAAGACCAACTCTAGTCCCTTATGTTGAATTTTAAAGGAGGCGCGTCAAAGAAGAGTTAATATCCTTTACCGATCCTTTCAAATTTATTTCTTATTCTACTACTTCTTCTTTATATGATTAATTATAAAGTAATGACATTAGTATAACTCATATACTGATATTTTATTATAAATATGAAACAACCCTATTTCACAATCTATCCATGCTACGGAAAACAAAATCACCACGTGTTCGTACGTATGGAATACCGTCTCCACGCTATGGTGTAATCTGTTTTTCCAACACCACCTTACATGGATGGGTATAATGGTGTAAAGAATAACTATATATGGTTATTATAACATGATAATAATTCTGTGATATTCTACCATCCACTCCAAGACCATTAAATAATTAAGGGAATGATATCGTCGCTCGTGTGTACGTATGGCTTACCGTCTTCATGATGTGATGTGATTCGTTCTACATGATTATCACTAAAACATGATTATATAAATGAATTGAATGATTAAATATGATATATATTACACTAATAACATTATTTAAAGAAGGTATCTATAACCTAATAATAAGAATAATAATTTATTCGACAAGACATGCATAAGAACATAAAGCAATGAACACCCGAATAACAAGTAGCAATCAAATATTACTAATAAAGAGATAAGAATATAACCTTGTGTGATACAATAAAAATGAATATGATTCTGTCAATGACATTATTTAAATAATTATACAATATGTTCGCATACCTATGAAGACAATCAGACTGAAGGTAAGGTAAAATCACACAATCTCATTTTAATCCATGATTGTTTATACTTCATAATTTACTGGGGTGTATTTATCATCCACATCCATGTTTTCTCAATATGTAATATTATTTATATCCTCCTAAAATTGTTTAAATCCAATATTACTCATTGGTTAGTTTTTAGTTAAAGATATTAAAGGAATCTTTTTTCGTTTTTAGCACGAGGTACTTTTTGACTTTTTCGGCAAAAGTATGAGAAAAATGTTTTTTAAACATATACAGAATGAATAGATTTTATGATTTCATAGAACATTATATCCATGAAGCTTCCTTTACAAATTTTCAAGTTTATTTTTAATCAACATATTTTAGTTTAAAATTTTATGACATGTTAAGAAAGGAAAAATTTTTGAAGTAGGAAAGATATTTTCCTCAAGAATGGAGTTCAAGTGTTTTATCAAAATTATTTTCCATCTAAGATAATATAGGGTTCTGTTTCTATTCCTATTTTTTTACATTGACTTGATTATGATGGAATTATTTTTATGAAGTCCTTTTTATCTTATATGATTTATGTTATGATGACATGATGTTTAAGAAGCCCATTTTTATTACATGGGTTATGCTATGATATATGATTTATGATTTTGTGGAACACATAATAATGGTATCATTATGAGATGGGTAGGACCTATATCTCCCTCCAATGCATTGGGTAATGATTTATATCTTATGAGATAGACATGGCTGGAATGACAAGTTAATCCGATTCAGTGATACATGACTGAAATGAGGAGTGAAATTGGTTTAGAAATGGACTTTGTATGCTAGGATAGTCTTGGAAATGAGTCATGACTAATAAGAAATGATTCTCTATGATTATGTGTGTATGACAAAAAGTTTCATGTTTTAAGTTATGATTATTTGGATTACATTTCACTATTATGATTGATCCAATGTCATGATATTATGATCTCTTTTTCAGGATAATATTTTGAAAATGTTATGTTCTTATGAATATGATATGATGGATATTTACTTTGGTTACCCTTACTGAGCATTTGAGCTCACCCTGTTGTCTGTTTTCTTTTCCCCAGGATATAAAGAATGGTTTTAGGTAATAAAGAATGGACAATATTTATGGTAGATGTTGAAGATCTTTCACCATGATTATAAGATTATTTTTCCGAGTTTCCAAAGACACTAAACTATTACGGTTCTTATGTGTTTGTTTTTTTATGTTTTAAGTATTCCACAAAAGTAATGTACTGTCCATGTATGTCAAGCTTGGGTCTCTACAGTTGGTATCAGAGGAAAGATTTAGTTAACCTTTGGAAACTAGGATGTGAGAACTTTAGTGAAATCTCTAGAGATATTTCAAAGGTATGTCTAGTGATGTCCCTAAGGTTAAGTATAAGTATAGGTTATAGTTCTAGAATTACGGTAATGGTATTAGAATTAAAACTAAGATGTTAGATATTGATGGTAATCCTCCTTGATTATGATTTTTTCCTCTCATAGTATTCTTTTTGGGTTTTATAAAATTGATGGAAAAAGGAAGATTCGTGATAATAGAGGATATGATGGACAATGGAATGATATTCTTCATGAGCATCCAAATGAAATTGGATCTGGATGTCCACATATTGTTATTATTCCCAATCAGCAAACTCATAATATGATCAATAATCTCAACTTTGGTATGTTTCCTGACTCATCTAAAAAGAGAAAGATGGAGTTTCATGATGATCATATAGGAAAAAAAGTTCAATTTCTCTCATGTAAATAATGTGGGAAGAGGCATCAGGGAGAATGTTTCAAAGGAACTGGAAGATGCTTTGGGTGTGGAAAAGAAGGACACAAAGCTATTAATTGTAAAGGAAAAGGTTCAGTTAACACCATGGACAAGGATAATGGTATTTCTAAGACATCATCAATGGTTAAATGTTTTAAATTTGGAATGTATGGGCATTATAAAAATCAATTACCAAAGGGAAAATCTCATGAAGAGAATCATCATGGTCATATGGGTAGTATTTATGTAGATGATAATGAAGAGACTACAAATAATATATGAGATGAAAGAAATGATGAAGCTCAGTCAGTGGTTTAAGAAGGTAGTGGAATGACTGTATTCTTATCAAGAATAATGTATCGTACTATGGAATAAAGAAAAATCTAAAGATTGTTACATGGTTGTCTTTCCTTGAGTTTTTGAATGTATATGTTGAATGGTACCGGTAACAATGAAAGTTTATTCAAATATTTTTGGAAGGTAGATGATATGTGCACAATGAAAGGATAAAGAGATAATGAGATGTTTGATAGTATTAATGAGCTCATGACTGGTATAAGGGAAAAGTGATATCATGGTTTTAGTATATAGAATTTTTGGGATTTGGGTATGTGGAAAGAGTTACCTTTTAACAACATTAATTTTTTCACTAAGGTTCTAAGGTAATTCATGTTGCAAGAGAATACAAGATTAAGGTATTCGCATGTTTGGAATGTGGTCAACAAGATATATCTTATGATATATGGGGGATAAATGATGGTATTCACATGCTTGGTTGATGACATTTCTAGTAATCATTTTCATTATACTATGAGATCGGACAAATGTATTTTGGATAAGTCTAAAGACTGGAATGGATTATGTTGGACATCAAGTATTATTGTTTAAGGCTAGAACTTTTTTCGATATTATTTCTGTAATGTTATAATAGTAAAGTTTTAGAAAAAAAAGACAACCTTCAGGACGAGAGACAACCCATCGCATCAGACAAGGTTTCAAAAATTAAACCCACAACTGAAGTGTGACATGCCTTTATCACTTACCACTGGCCTATAGGAAGTCCCTGGTTAGTAGAAACTATTTTTATTTTAAGCGTTATGATAGATGAAGTATAAGTACATTTTTGGAATCATATATGATTAACCTCACCATAGCTGGACTTATGTATATTTGATAACTTTTGCTAACCTTTTTTTTGAGATAGATGGAATGACCCATAATTCTATCACATGATTTGCTAACACTTTTCGAAAGTCAAATTCACCTTCATTTATTTTAGAGATGAAGTGTAAATTTTTCGAGGCACGAGCAACGTTGAGATTGTACAAAAATAAAGTAAGTATTTCTTTTAATTCAAAAATTATTTATCATTTGGGAAATGATCTTAAAAACAAAAACAGTTGTCCTAGTGCTCTCATATCTGATGAATCAGATGGTACCTTAGATCATCAAAAATTTATGGCATTGTGATTATTGGATTTTTCATAGCCATGTTCTCTACCACTCTTCATCAGAACATGATGGTTAGATTTCTCTTCCATATCCATATTTGTCACATATGATGTCCTATGTGGGAAGCCAAGTGATGAGTTACTTTGGGTATCCATTTTGTTTCTAACGTTCATTTTTAAAAGTAAGTATTAGTATTCCATTTTACAATTTGGGTTTCTATGAAAGAAACTCTCAAGTAATAAACCATTTATAACCCCGAAAAATTTCAAGGGCGAAATTCATTTTAAGGGGGGTAGAATGTAACACTCCAAGATTTTATGAGATATATTATTTTCATATCTTCTATTGTATGGTACACCAATATTACCTAGCACTATACGCAACACCGTATTATCTTATAGTATACACAACACTATTCTTGGATCATGTTACACACAATTTCAAGTTCGTTTGATAGTAGTTATTCTACGCAACATTGACTATATATATATATATATTCAATGTATAAATGAAATATGGTTGGATTCTATTATACGAAACGACAAAGGAGTCTTTCACAACACGCAACCCTGACTTGGATTTCATTACACGCAATCACGACCTTTTTCGATAGCATGTGTTGTACGCAATACCAAGTTTCACTAAACAATGATATATGATTATAATATTATTATGAACTAGATGTTATGAATAGTATCAACTAAATTTTTAATTTTATAACATTATTATTCATCTTAATCATTTTCTAAAACATGGTATGAGAACTAACTTAATTTTTCAGGTAAAATAGTATTTTTCAAAAAATGATGTTTTGCCGCCCTTTGATGGCGTACCCACATTAAATCTAGTTTTTGGCATTTTTATAAGTTCAAATTGACAACATAAAATTAATATTTAGAATCATGATATAAAAATTTACTTTGGATAAATTTTTCATATTATTATGATAACTTTCATATTTTAATGAGTAGTAAAACATGCTATATTTTAATTAAAAACAAATTTTTTCATCGCAATAATTTATATGATTAGATTATCTTTCTAAATAGTTTTAATGTGTAACTAGAATATATTCTTACCATTTAATCCAATGTTTTTCATTTGAATTAATTTCACTTTGAAATTGGACATAAACAAGTGTCGATCTTTTGATAGTTATTATTTCTAAAAAACAAGCTATTTGTTTTTGATAACGGGAATTAATTTTTAAAATTAATTAATGCCACTTCTATGTTTTGAATTTGGAAAAATAGACATCTTTTTTTAATTCAGAATATCAAATATAGCATAGGCTGAATTTTTGGTTTTTATCTGAAAAACTTCAATTTTTGATGAATAGTGAAACAACTTTGTGGTAGTTAAAAAAACCCGACTCTTTCATTAAGATGAAATTTTACCACTTCTGTGAGTAGAATTTCAAAAACCCAAAATACATGGTTGTTATCAAGAAGTAAAATGTGGTCCAATAAGATGAAAATAATTTTTTGTGAATATTAACTTTTGACTGTTATTTACCGTGGTTAAAGGTAAATAGGGCAATTCAAGGTTAAACGGATATTATAATAATTAAAAATTAACTTAACACTTGTTCTAACCTTATTGGATGAGTAGTGGCCGACCATGGGCATCCTTGGGTCGATTTTGGGACCCCATTGAGCCACTTAGTAGTGATAATGACAATTTGGATTAAATAATTTAATGTAAAGAAAAAAGTGACATTAAAAAACATCATTTAGTAATTAATTTTTATAAGGGGTTATATAAATTATCTCTTAAACTATAAATATTCATTGGAAATCTAAAAGGATTCCTTACATGATGATATTTTTTTAATAATTTTTAGATATAAAATAAATTAAATTATTTATGACACAATAATGATGTAGTATTTACCTCATTAATAAATGATTTTAATAAATAAGATTATAATGATTAAAATATTATCCAAAACAAGTCCAATTCTAGTTGGATTATTTTATTTCGACCATGAGTCATATGATCTTCATCTTTAATGATTTTTGGACCTTTTGAAACCGAAGATAAGCTTATAATAAAATAATATTTTCACACTTTCCAAAGGTGCCCCTCTCCTCCCTTATAAAAGGGAACCTCATCCCTCTTCTCATTACACAACATTGAGACTTCATTCTCGGACAAACCCTGGCCATTTCCATTCTAAACATTACTAGTAACATTTTAGAGGTTTTGGTATTCTCATAAGACTATCTCTAGTCCCTTAAGTGGATGTTTAAAAGAGGCGCATCAATGAAGAGGTAATATCCTTTACTGATCCTTTCCAATTTATTTCTTCTTCTACTTATTCTTCTTAATATGTTTCATTATAAAGAAATAAAATCAGTATCACTAATATACATATATTTTATTATAAATATGAAACAATTATATTTCACCTTCTATCCGTCCTACTAAAAACAAAAATCACCGCGCGTGCGTACATACAGAATACCGTCTCCATGTTGTGGTGTAATCTCTTTTTCCAACAACACCTTACATGGATGGGTATAATAGTGTAAAGAATAACTATATATGGTTATTATAACATGATAATAATCCTGATATATTCTACCATCTAGTCCAAGACCATTTAATAATTATGGGAACGATATCGTCGCTCGTGCATACGTACGACTTACCGTCTCCACGATGCGATGTGATTCATTCTACATGATCTTCACTAAACCATGATTATATAAATGAATTTAATGAATAAATATGATATATATTACACTAATACCATTCTGAAAATAAGGTATCTATAACATAAAAATAGTAATAAGAATTTATTCGACAAGACATGCATAAGAACATAAAGTAATGAACACCCGAATAACAAGTAGCAAAAAAATATTACTAATAAGAAGATAAGAATATAACCATGTATGATATCATAAAAATAAATATGATTCTATCAATGAAATTATTTAAATAATTATACAGGAGGTTCAGATATGTACAAATCATATCAAACCTAAGGTAAGGGAAAATATCCCAAATATCATTTTTATCTGAGATTGTTTATACTTTAGAATTTACTGGGGTGTATTTATCCTCGACATCCATGTTTCCTCAATATGTAATATTATTTCTATCCTCCTAAAATTTCTTAAATCCAATATTACTCATTGGTGAGTTTTTAGTAATAGATATGAAAGGAATCTTTTGTCGTTTTTAGCATGAGGTACTTTTTGACTTTTCTGGCCAAAGTATGAGAAAAATGTTTTTTTAACTTATACGGCATGAATGGATTTTATGATTTCATAGAAAATTATTTACATGAAGATTATTTTACATGTTTCAATGTGTATTTTTAATAAAATTCTTTTATTTTAAAATTGTATGACATGTTAAGAAAGAAAAAATGTTTTTGAAGTATAAAAGATATTTTCCTCATGAATGGAGTTCAAGTGTTTTATCAAAATTATTTTCCATCTAAGATAATATAGGGTTATGTTTCTATACCTATTTTTTATATTGATTTGATTATGATGGAATTATTTTTATGAATTCCTTTTATCTTATATGATTTATGTTATGATGGCATGATGTTTAAGAATCCCATTTTTATTACATGGGTTATGCTATGATATATGATTTATGATTTTGTGGCACACATAAGAATGGTATCATTATGAGATGGGTGGGAACTATATATCCTTCCAATGAATTGGGTAAAGATTTATATTTCAAGAGATAGACATGGCTGGAATAGAAAGTTAATCCGGTTCAGTGATACAGGAATGAAACGAGGAGTAAACTCGGTTTAGAAATGGACTTTGTCCGATATGATAGTCTTGGAAATGAGTCTTGAATACTATGAAATGATTCTATATGATTATGTGTGTATACCACAAAGTTTCATGTTTTATGTTATGATTATTTGGATTATATTTCACTATTATGATTGATCCCATGTCATGATATTATGATCTCCTTTTCAGGATAAGATTTTCAAAAACTTATGTTCTTTTGAATATGATATTATTGATATTTCCTTTGTTTACCCTCACTGAGCATTTGAGCTCACCCTAACGATTTTAGGTAAGAAAAAAATGAAGATCTTTATGGGATATGTTGAAGATCTTTCACCATCATTAGAAGATTATTTTTCCGAGTTTCCAAAGACGCTAAACTATTACGGTCCTTGTGTGTTTGTTTTTTGTATGTATTAAGTATTCTGCAAAAGTAATGTAATGTCCATGTATGTCAAACTTGGGTATCTATAATACCTCTCTCAGGATGTATCATTTATATATCCCCCCCGAACGAATTCTTATTTTCCCGACTTATTTCACACACCAATTCTTTCATCATAACCTGTAACCTCACGTATCTCCTTTGAATCTCCCCATGGACTTCCTTCATTAAAACTCTTCTTTCTCTAATAAGTCATGAAAATATCCCCTTAAAATTATGATAGTTCCATGTGTTTCAGTTATAGCTCCAATTGAAATGTTCCTATTTAAGTTATAGGATTGATTCATTTGTCAAAAAAATCAAGAATTCTGGCTTATATTCCAAAATAATTCTTATTGACATCATTATATGTTATATATTTTTAGGATTAAGGAATAAAATGATAAATTAAATCTGAATTTTAGTCCCTTTATATATATTTAATTATATGGGCCTACCATTATGTGTCCCAGTACAACACACCCTTGGTGATGTTTCCATAGACATCCTTTTCTTTAATTGATATTTGATTCATGACTAAATACTTCTCATCTTGGAATCTGACATGATAGTCAAAAACAAACCTAGAAGATCATTCTTCTCTAAGTGAACTCACATTATATATCACAAAACTATTCTAAATCTTATATAGCCACTATTAACAATAAATTCATCTATCGTTATCAAAAATTAAAAGATCCATATCAATGTCATACCTGACCTTAGGTTAAATCGGTTGACAATATAAGAATCATTGATACATATTCAAAATTAATTTTGTACTTGAACTTCCCTCATTATTGAAAATCACAGTCATGTTATCTTTATCCCAAAATGGCTCTAGTTAACTTTATCTCTTTTCTAGTAATCACAGCCTCAAGTAGTTCCAAAAAGATAAATAGATCATTTAGTCTATTAGTACACTGATACATGGCTATATTTTCCTTGAATGTCAAGATGATATGAATATATAATTAATTAGAATTTGGGAATTCAAATTAATCATCCCTGATGAAAAAAATTGGTGATGAAAGGTCCCGTATGATCTTAAACAACAATATAGGAAAAAGAAATAAACATATGGATAAAATTCAAATAAGTGTAAAAATATTTAATATTGACATCTTGGGTCATGTTAGAGTTCCCATATTTCAATAAATAACTTGTTTTATGGTTCCATGACTTTTTATAACATTCAAAGATAACCTAATTTAGTGAAAATAATATTTATTGCAAATAATTATTTCACAATCTAACCAATATTATAATTCATTATGTTTATGTATTACTATTTGACCAAAGTGTTGATGTATATTTTGATTATTAATTTCAATATTGATTGGATTTAATCATCACTGGTTCAATTGTTTCATCTTTTGGATATTTTTATCCCTTAAATTTTAGTTTTTCATGAAACTTTTAAAGGCTCAAAATATTATTTTTCATTCCATAGAACCTCATTTTCACCCATGGTTAGTTATTTTAGGATTTTAGACATGTTAAGTTAGACCGTTTTCTTATGTTCGATCCCTTCCTTATCTCTTGATAGGACAAACTCATAGGATGTTGAGGGAAATAGAAATTTAGAACCTCTTTATTCCTTATGGTAGGTCAATTAATTGGTTCTTATGGATGGAAAATATTTCATTCAGTTTTTATAAGGAATTGTCATTAATAAATTGCATAATTTTGAGTCTTAATGTATGAATCACATTCATGTATTCATGAAGACCATTTAGGTTTATATTATTAAGGAATTCATTCAAAAATCTTATATAGAAAACCTATACATTACAATGATGAAACGTCCACCATATATCTATTTTTTTCACAATATAAAACATTTATAATGAAACACATCTTCTTTTCTTGAAAAATCATCATAAATTTCAACTTGACTTATTATTTAATATTATTAATCCTTAAACCCTATTAAAAATAATTTAAAATTAATGAATCACACTAAATTTTAAGTAGGGGATATAATAGAACATATTTTGTTAGTCTAGTAAAAAATATGAAAACCCATAAATTGTTTACATTTTGCACGTTATTCGTTTTGAGTATAAAATAAATCATATCCATTTGGAGAACACAATTTTCGATAAAATAAAACCTTTATAATCCATTATGAAGAATAAATAAAATGAAAATTCATGACCATGGTAAATTTCATTGATGTTGTATAAGATAAAATAATGATTCCTTTCACCCCTTTCGTAAAATTACCTATTCTGAAAAAGAAAAAAAATAGTGTTTTTAATCCTTTTAAATAAAGTATTAGGTATTTCAAAATTAATTTTGATATTTCTTGAAGTCGTAATAATAAAATTCATGAATCATATAAATGAACATAGTTATGTATGAAAAATATAATAAAAACACTAAAACTTTTAAAATAATGTTTTAAAGAAAATACCCTCACATAAAATACCATCTAGCATCATACAGTCTTTAACTCCGAAATAATAAAATTTCATTTTTATATAATTAAATAATATTTTTTAATATTTTTTAAATTATCATTATCACTTTTATTTCATTTATGAACATGTTTTATTTAGTTACTTAGTCAGTTTAGTTTTAATCAGATGTTTTGAGAACATTTGGTTCATAATCCAAAAAAAGTTTTATTTTGTGGAAAATGGTAAAAGGTCCATTATTACATAATTCCAAGATTATAAGTTATGATATTATTATATTTATTATAAATTAAATAAAATTCATAATATTCTATGAAAGGCGTATGTGAAAGAAGAATCACAATACTTCGTGGAGGTGGTAGTCCACATGTTCGCATGAGAAACATCGTTTTTAAATGGATGGAAAGGTATGAAAAAATATTACATATTATCTCTCAATAATGACTATTATTTCATTAATATAATATATATTAATTAGTTACTTTATAATAACCATTTATGTGAAGTGGTGATGAAGAAAAAAACACATCGCTTCATGGAGGTGGTAATCCACACATACACATGATTAATGTTTTTATTTACCATAAGAAGGCAAAGAAGATGAAAAAAGGTTTTTCCATAATCATAATAATATTTCAGTATAATATTGATACTGAATTTATTATTTATACTTGGTTAAATATTATTTTATTATTGTGAATGTAGAAATAAACTTAAAATGGGTTGATTTGGACTTATATCTTCTCTTTGTATAACCTCTTTAGCTTATAACTTAATCCATCTACATTTGTTATTTTATTTATAACACGACCTATAGAATGTAGGGAGGGATATTGGGATGATATTTGGGAAGGTATTGGATGAACAAGAGTACTGAATAGCTGTGAAGAATATAATAGATGAGGATCCATTTTATAAGTGAGGGGAGGGACCCCCTTCAAATTACATAAAGTATAAAATATATAAAACACATTTTTCATGTAAATGGAAGAAATTAAAATATTTAAAATAAATGATGGGGATTATACTAAATAAATTCATCCAATAATTTTTTAAAAAGTTAATGTGACGTTTTCACTGTTATCTCTTAATTTTAATCCCTATTAACCCTATTAACAATTACTATGATATCAATGTTTATTTACTCTATATGATTAAAAAAAATTACAAAAAAGGCAAAATTAACTATAAGATGATTTTTAAAATATTTCTGAACATATCCCATTAAATTTCTTACAGGTAATATTTTTATTAATTTTAAATCATTAAATAAATTATTATTTCTAATAATCTTACCATGTAGTCATTTTTGGATCTATTCACATTGTTTTCCCATAATTACATCATTAAAGTAATGGAATTTGAATATAAAATCCCAACACATCAAAAATATTTTATATGGATGTAATGTTATTTTGGAAGATAATAAATCATCCAATGTTTATTATTATTATTAACATTTTTAAAAATTATTACAGTTCATTTTTCTATTTTTTGAACAAACACTGTCTTGACATTGCGTAAGTAGTTAAGTTAATTATTCCATCACTAAAAATTAAAAATAAATTGACATGATAAAAAAATAATTCACATTTAAAATAATCTTATATAACCAAACATGACGTCATTTTTTCCCTATGAAAAGAATATAAGAGATATTTAAACAAAGAGAGTGACATTTAATTATTATTCCTTAATTAAAATATTATTAAAGTTATTATAAATGAAAAGTTCTGAAAAATTATCAAATTTTAAAACCATGAATTTTTATGGACAAAAAAATATTATATAATAAAATAAATATATTTTTTCTGGAGATTTTAGGCTCGATACCATAGTTTTAACCATGTTTTACTCAATTTACCCAAACCAATGTGAATAATATTTAATATGTTTGATATTAATAATGATATAAAAGTGATATATTAACCAAATTTAAACATTATGATTCTAGAAAAAGAAATATTTTTTTAATGATTCATTTTCATTAAGTAATTGAAATTAATTCAAACTAAAAACGCAAAACACAATGAAAAGTTCTTTTTATAAAAATATGTGTTTTTGATCCCAAAAAAGAACTTAAAAAACATTAAATATAATACTAACCACTATGTAATTATTTATATTATTTATAATTAAATAATAACTATGTTACTTTATGGTAAAATTAAAAACAAAATGGGGATTTTAAATTACTTTATTTAATGAAAATAAATGACTATTTTACACAATTAGTTATATATCACTATTGAATTAAAAATACATTTTTCTATAAAAATAAAAAAAATTCATTCAATTTCAATTTTAACTTAATTATTTTAAAAATAATGTTCATTTTTATCAAATTATAAATCTTAATTTAGAAATTATTCCTTTCATCAAAATAATATAATATATGAAATTGAATTTAGTAACAAAAATCATTTCCCTTTTATTGATAAATTAAATAATATTATTATATTCAATATGACTAATAAAATATAATTCGGGAAAACTAATATGATTTGAAATTGATTTTATTACTACTTGACCAACCACATTATTCCCCCATCTAGAAATTATGTACTCAAAATATTATTTAGTATTTAAACATGAGGAAATATATTTCATTCATAGTATTTTTTTATTCCAATGTTGCATCATCCAACATATCATTGTTTCTATAAAACCATCACTTAATGTATAAAATTATTTCTAAATACCTTCTCGCATTGATCATGAATCAAACCCATCTTTTCATTATATGAAATATTCTCCTCCAACTTTAATATTTCATTACTCCAAACTTAAGATGAATTAAAAAAATATTTTATTATTAATGAAAAATGAAACTCATCATGGAAATAGGATAAACATACATTATCATAAAATTATTAATAAAATAATCCCAAATTCTATATAATTTCATATGTTCTAATGAACCATAGACGTAACATTCCCTTTTATAATAAAACCCATAACCCTTTTCTATAGAGATACTTTATGAAATACATGATCGCATTTCATAAATGAAAGAAAATTCATTTTATTATAAAAATAAATATTTTTGGCCAATCTCATCTACTCTCGTTTGATTCTAAATAATATATAGATTCTCAATAATTTCATTTAAAAAAATCTAGTCCCAAAAAACGTGATTTATCCCACATTACCCCTCAATCTAGAGTTCAAAACATCATTCCATATAACTCCCCAAAAAGTTCCATCTATATAACAATATCAATATTCTTGGTAAATCATTAAATGATCTCAATTATGTCTCCTAGAGTATTAATTGATTTATATGAATATCAATCATATTTAGGATGAAAAGACGTATTGAAATGTTATTCATTTCCTAAATAGTTATGTTGTAATTTCTAAAAATGTGAAGTCAACCTAGGATCATGCTCTGATGTAATGATTAGAGGAACTATATTTAACATTACTATATCCCTGAGATTTATTTGGGAAATATAATATAATGACATTGTATCACGAATAGGAGGGAAATGGGTAGATTTAGTCAATCAATCAATAATAACCCCAATCACATTATTACCTTAAGTAGTATTTGGATATCCCACCATCAAATCAATTGATATATTTTTCCATTTCCACTTTAACACTAGAAATTGTTTAAGAATACCTTTCAATAATTATGATTCAAATTTAACCAATTGAAAAGTCTACACTTCATGGTAAACTCTATAATATCTATATTTATGATAACCCATCAAAAACACTTTCGAAGTTCTCTATACATCTTAGTACTATAGAGATGAACTTAAAAGGGAGAGATATGAGCTTCACTCAACAATTACCATTTGAACTATGAGATAATTGGTACACACATACTTTTTCCAAATCTCAAAAACATTTCTTTCTCAATGTTAAATTCATTTAATATACCATTCATTACTAGTTCCACCTTTTCATGTAAATCAAAATATTCCTTCTGAGCATTCTTAATTTTATCTGACAATGATGAATATACTAAAACCTAAAATGAAATAGAGTAAGTTCCTACATTCACAATTCTATGCCATCATTTGTTAAATATTTTAACAAAGGATCATGTTTTGAATGTATAATGGTTAATTATACATTACCATTTATAATCAATGTATCATATATATTGTTATCCTTTCCTAGATGGTAAAGATTCATGAAATCATAATCATTTATTAGTTACATCCATCTTCTAAAACTCATGTTCATCTCTTTCTAAATGAATATATACTTATGATAAGTATATATTTCACTATTTAATCAATATTAATTATGCATCCATATATTTAAAGCCAAACCACAGAAAAATTTTCTATATCATGTGTAGGATAATCTAGCTTTTGAGGTATCAATTGAAATTAAGAAAAAGAAATTAACTAACCATTATTCAACTGAACACAACCACTTCCCTTCAAATAAGCTTTAATATAGATGAAAAAATGAATATTTCTATATAGAAGATCTAACATAGGATCCTTCACTAATCATACTTTATGTTCAAGGAAGCATTCATCACAGTCTTTCATAAAGATAAAGTTAACTCCTTTTCAAGATAACTTATTTAGTGGTTTAGATGTCTAAGAAGAATTTTCAATTTTTTTTGTAGTAACCTCGTCATCTATGAAAACTAAACGTATCTGTGACATTTTTAGGTCTTGTCCATTCTTTAACCACATTTGTTTTATCGGGGTTAATTTTTATGTCATATTTCAAAAAACTATTCTCGATGAAAGAAATATGATTCCAATAAAAATCACATTTAATAAATTTTCTATATAAATTCATTTCTTTAAATTCTTGTGAAATAGTCTTTAATTAATCGAGTTTTTTGGGAATGTGAATTTGGGGAAAAATTTAAATTTTTTCTATCAGATGTTTATAAGGCAAAAAATGGCCAATTTCCCCATACATATGATCTTAGATAATTTTTATAACAACTCTGTTGATCCCAAAGTAGGATTTTTAACCTAGTACATGGGTTTTGGGAATTCAAAACCAATCACATTTTAACAGAATAATTAAGTATTAATAATTAATTATTTAAATAATAATTTATTTACATAGGTTTTTTTTCAGCCATATATTTTGAACAAAGCATAATATTGTGATTCCACCTGTATAGTTGAGTTTGGAATGTAGAGATTTTCTTAAGGAGGACATAAACATAGGTTAGGTGCTAGGTCCAGTCCCCTTATTCTTCTTCATTTCGTCTTCTTCATCATTTTTCATTTTTTTTCATTTCTTATTTTATCCCTTGGACTATCATGCACACCCTCCATGGGGATTCCTTCACCGTGGTAGAGATAGGAGTTGTAGAGGAAGATATAGAATGTGGGATTGAGGAATATAGGTACTATAGCAGAGCTCAGGGCTATCCAGATCGGCATGAAGTGGACATGGATTGGAGAAACAAGCAAAGATTCGATGGATTCCACACAAATGTATGATTTTTTCAAGAAATTTACATATATACCCATATATTTACCATTTTTATGTATTAAACGACTATTATTCTTTCTTAGGACCTTTTTAGGTTTGATATGTTTCTTTTGGGGGAAACTCCAAGGTTTCAGGTGATTTGATGGATTTCCTATTTAGAAATCCTGATCACACTGTGTGTAGTTTAGGAACACATGACATTTGTCATTCATTTTGGGGAAGATGATAATTTAGAGTCATACTATATGTATGTGTATACATAATGTGTACTAGGGTTCATCCATGTAGCTGAGTACCTCCTCAGATGACCTATGTATCAGAATATAGTCATGTAGAGTACATGGGCATACCCCATGTGTGTTGAACACTGTGTAAAGGTACATTACTAGGCTATATACATGGTCGGGGCATGTGAGGTACATGAATAGGTACCCTGTGTAGGGTAAATTTCATTTAACTATCTTTCAAGCTATCTACATGGGCATATACACTCAATGTTCGGCTGAGGTACACAACCAAATAGAGATTTGGGGGTACATGTTGTTTACTTAGTAAATACACTTTGTATTACCCCCATTGATAAAATATAAGGTTTTTTCATATCTTTACACCTAAGAGTCAAAATTGGACCCAATAGTAGTCCATTCCGAGTATTTTTCCATTTATACTATAATGGTGAAAATTATGTGGTGATTTGAGGACTCTTGGGCACTATTTTGGGAACTTTAATAAATATATATGTTTTCTTCCAGTAATCAAATCAAGTAGTCTCCTAAGAATGTGACATATTATTCTCAGCTAGTCCATGATCAACCTTTCATGACTCGTGATGTTGTAGCTCTTGTATTAAGGATGTATCCTTTGTGGGATGTGCCCTTCTGTCCTTTGAGTCCATGTGATTAGTTGTTCCCAAGGATCCCTCTCTTATGTTTCGACTAAGAGGATCCCATGTAGGATTCCTGTATCTTATTACTGTTACCATGGGTCCCATGTTGGATTCCTTCACTTATAAGAAGGCCTAAAGAATCCATTGTATGATCCCTTTACTAGTATATAGCTATGAGGATCCCATGTAGGATGCCTCTACTTATTTATATACCGTTTATAGATCCCATGAGGGGAGCATAATCATATATACCATTCCAATTATCCTTTGTAGGATGCCTATATCAACTCACCATTCGAGGATCCCATATATGATTCCTCCCTTTACCATCGCTTATATAGATCCCTAGAATGTTTCCTTCACTTATGAGTAGACCTCAAGGATCCTAAGTTGGATGCCTCTTCTATATGTTGACATTATGGACCAAGTATGCACCTAGATATTTTGTAGGATCTTGGGCTAGTACGTTAGGGTTATGATATAGATGGTAGCGCGTGTGACCTTAAAACTCAAGGAAAACATATAATCTAGTGATGCAATGGATGTAGTGCTTGGATTGGGAGTTCAACCACCCTAACTATTTTATTTATTCAATCACCTATTTACTGTTGATGAAACGATGACTACTAGATTTGATTCATTGTTTATAGATGACATGTATGAAGATATGTGTTTTTATTTATTGGGATTTCTATACATATTTCTTTGGATCTGGCTTCTGATGCATGACATTTTTTATATTTATCACCATACATAGATGTATGACCTGGGATCTGGGTGTTTAGCTTATATGTTTGACTATTATATTATTGGTATTTCTAGTTTTGTTTCCTTGAATCTGGATTTTGAGCCTATGATTATGATATATTGCTATGGAATCTTTAATAATTATACTGCTATATGGTTACTCTCTCCTGAGTAATTAGGATGATTGAACTCTCCATGAAATTTTGTTTAAAGAGTATTTTCACCCATTCCATGATATATGAACAACACGCCTAATGATTATACTCATTGATGATTATGATCTACTGAGATATAATGATGATTAAACTATCCATGATTGATTAATTTAATATGATGTTGGATAAAGAGTTTCACATCATCGGATACTCGTGGTTTATTATACACTCCAAATCGATATGGATGATTACACTCTCCCTATCCAGAGACCTGGAGGGGTGGGCATGAAGTCTCACCAGTGATCTATGTTTACATTTCTCTAAAGGATCATATAATGAGGGTTAATATGAGTTCCAATGTCATGACCACCTATGGACCAGGACCTAGGGGTCAGACATCAGACTAGATTTACATAGGATTAGTGGCATGATGTACATCTTACTGACCATAGTTATAAAAGTGTCCATCAGTGTACGAAGTCCTTCATGATAGTGATTGGAGTAATGTTTGGTTGATCCCAAGTCTAGGACATGTATCCCCATGTGGTGACATTTATTGATAAGATAAATTTCTAGTAGAAGAAGAAGAAGTCATTATATATTGTGATTATAGACCCATAGATCAAAAAAATTATACAATGCTATACTGTTATGACATCCAAATCAATTACATTTTCAAAGGATTCCTAGTTGATCAGATCATTGTTCTGATGTTTTTCTTATATTGAGTTATTTATGCTTCTGTTCCTTGCTTATATAATTTTTACTATTACCATGTGGGCAAATATTTTTATGGGGATATATATATAAATATATATTCATGAGTATATATAATCATATGTGATGGAGTTTTGTTGAGATGATTTGGCTCATTGACATAAGAATTTATTATGGACTTGTTTTTATTATTTATATCAGTTTATTTTATCTTTCTTGTTTTTTCTCAACTAGGGCGAGCATATTGTATGAGCATTCTCTTATGAAAACATATATATTGGTTCATATTTTGGGTGGTCTAATAAGATTATTTATCAACCATATACATGCACCTTTTTGTCTGTGCAAACTACATATCTTCTATTCTAGTTGAGCTTATATTTAATGATTTATAGAACTTAGGACTAATGATTCATGATCGAAAGCAACCAACTCTATAAATTTCTATGATTTGACTGATGCAGTTCAAAATTTCCTGGATATTGGGTTTGTGGTTTGGCTTAGAGATATCATTATATCCTTGTACTTTATTTAAGTTTTTATATACTTTTGTATGTATGGCCAGCCCAGTGGGAGACTAATTTTGTATGTAGGACATGCATGTTTGAGTTTTTTATTTCATTTCACTTATTATTACATCATGTTATATTTTATATTATCCATCACTTATCCACTATATTTATTTAATTCTAGGATGATATCTATTTATTCCTATTGTTTTTTACTCTAATATGAGTCCATAGTCTCTTCAGGGGAACAACCAAGGCCCTTGTTGAAAGTTTGAAGCCTTTGGCATATAGAGAGGTGTGATTGAGGCCTCATAATGAACTAGATTATAGCACCTATTTAGTGGAATTCTGTTAAGGATGTTATAAATTGGTATCAAATATTTTTATTTTCCTTTTTATTACTATTTGGGACAAGTTAGATAACAATATTAGGATTTTTACATATCCTATGATGAATATAAGATTGGTTCCTCAAAAACAATTGTTCTGGTAAGAATTCATAGTTTCCAAGGATATGGGATTGCTATTATAAAATGTGATGTTAAAATTTCATATGATTTTCCCTTTGGGTAATCCACATCCATTGTGGATGTTATGATTTATTAAGTATTTTTTGCGCTTGGCCCATTAGAACGATGTCAGGTATTGATATTGACTCTATTCTAGTAATAGAAAGAGGTGTCTCATGAATTATATTTTTCACATAGGATTCACATGTTCTAGGAATTATAATATATGATTATTACTTATGAAATAAGAAAATAATTTTAATTTTAAAAATAACCTAAATTGTATTTCCCCATATAGGTTTTGGGTGAATTTACACTCAATTTGGATGACATTCACATATATTTCATCCGGATGGAAGGCTATGTGGATAAATGTTAAGGTGGTTGTTTGGGTGGTTGATAACTCAGATCTCATGCAATGGTGGTGCAATGACCCTAATAGGTCTATAGGGCACGTGATGACCTTGTGATTTACCACTTTTCGGTTGTTTTTTCTCATTTTGTGTTATTAAATGTGCCAGTGGTAATCTATGCGGGGTTTTCCTACATTGATTGGAATGACATTCTTCTTAAACTAATTTTATTTGTGGTTATCTAGTTGAAACGCTGAGTACGATTTGAACATGTACTAATCTATTTCTCATGGAATGTATCTCAAGGTGGTATTAAAATATACTGATTCCCAATATGGTTTAGTTCAATAAAATTCCTATATTGATATCATGACCTCAAGGGAGTGGTTATTTATGAGGATTATCCAAGAGGATCAGACCCTAGTAGGCCAATGGAGAGAGGTTGACCATTTTTAGTCACTATTGTTCTTTACCTCCTTTGGAGATGTTTTATTTTTTTGGATAATTGGTTATTACATGTAACCTAGTTATGAGCGTTTATTTTTAGGGCCATATGGGATACATAGAGAACCATATTTTTGAATTACTCCCTTATATGTCGATGTTTAATTTTGATCATGGAATCCTATGAGTGGGTTTGGAAAGGGTTTTGGAATTCTGATTTAAAAAGTTATCTTTGTTATATTCATTTTTTTGTGATTGATGCACAATTGGTGCTCAAGTTTTGTGATATAGGAATGTTGATGAAATTGTATTTTGAAAAAGCACCTATGGTACTAGTTTTTTGAGACTATCCTAGGTAAGAAAGTATTTTTTTGGTTCCTTGAATTAAGGACCAGTGTTTCTGATATTGCAAATGTAGTTAGAATTTGTGTAAATACTCTTGACTGGAATGACTTTGTGTGACGATCGATAGTGGAATAAATCAAGGCACAAGGGAGGTGATAGATTTTGAATTGGATTTACAAGGGTTTTTATGATTTAATTATATTGGCATGTAGTATAGTAAAACCAATAAAGCTAGGTTATGAATGAATCATGGGATTGGGAGTTGGTAGATAAAGGTATGCGTCTATTATGTGTAGTACCATTGAAATTATATATCAGGGGGTGAACCTGTGGGAGATGAGTGGACGAGTGGGAGATGAATGATGATATTTTGATGGACTTTACATGGGAATGGTTTCTAGGGATTTGTGATTAAATAATAATGTCCCATAATGGTAGAGGAGGCATGGAGAAGAAATCTTGTACCATTATATTATTGACCCATGGTTGGACCTGTACATACATTAACAGGAGACGTGGTGTTAGGAGTTGGTTAATGGAAAGTATATCTTATTTGATATGAGAGTGGATCCAATAGTGAAATAAATGATTTTTTTGTAATATTAGTGTACTCCTAGTTAGAGATGATCATGCCCTATCATGACACCATCTTTCCTACTTTGAGATACCATCAGAGCTTTGCCGATATTATTTTCTATTAAATATCCTTCTTTTATTGATGGGAAAACCTATTGTGGTTATGATCGAGGAACTGTATAAAGTAATCCATATGGAAGGTAGTGCACATTTGGCTGTTTGAGGGTAGTAAACCATATTTTTCATTGAAATTCAAAAACTTTCATGGGCCTTTGGGTTTTATTCATGTTTTTGAGACAATGATAAGGGTATTCCTTTGGTGGGGAGTACCAGATCATTTGTAGTTAAACATATCCTATGTGGAAGATAGAGTTTTATGCTATGAGATTTTTCATTTGATAGTAGATATAGTATTTTTGAGAATACTATTAGGTTGAGAGCATGAATGCATTTGACATTCAAGGATTCACAGGGATGACAATGTTGATGGTGGGGAAGCAGTAATAACCCATGTTTTTCTAGACTGAGAATTGGAACATAAATTTGAATTTTTTATATTGGATGATTCTAAGGGGTAAATGGTCATTTGATCATAGAATGTTATCTATGATAATTTTTTAATGACTCCTTTATTCCTAAAATATGATTGTTACCCAAGGATATGATTTTGGTGGAATTCTAAACCATTCCAATTTTAGTGGAATAATTAATATTAATTAATTAATTAATTAATTATTAATTTATACATATAGGTTCATTTTTTCATATATTTTTAATAGATCATCAGATTGAGATTATATCACATCCTTTGAGTATATAATAGGGATTATTTATAGGTGAGGTATAAAATAATGTTGGGCACTGGGGCAGGCTTGAGCCCCATTTTCTCTTTCATTGATTTTTTATTCATTTTTCCCCTTAATAATTTTCTATCATGTATGCTCAAACACACCCTACATGGGGGTTCCCTTCTCAACCATAGATAGTGGAGAGGGATATGGAGATAGATAAGGAGGGGAAGGGGAAGAGAGGTACCACCAGGGACATCGGGAGGATCCAAATCATTTTGTGGTGGCTATGGATTGCGGAAATTGGCGAAGATTATGTGGATTCCACCCAAATGTAGTATATTTTTTAATTTTTTTCTATATACCCCCTATATTTAATATTTTATGTTTTAATCCCCCATTATTACTTCTATGAACCCATTAAGGGTTGATCTGATTCTTCAAGGGAAAATCGGGGTTTCAAGAAATTTGAGTTATTTCCTGTTCAGAAATCCTGATCACATGAGGTGTAATCCAAAAACACACATCGTTTATAATTCCTACTCTAGGAAGATGATCTTTTAGATGTGAACACTATGTATGCAGTATACATTCCATGTATTGGAACTCAACTATGCTACTAAATACATATCCAAACTGCCCGTGTAGGTGCACATGGCTGTGTAGAGTACAAGCCCAGAGCCCGTGTGGGATTCATGCTATGTAGAGGTACACATCCAGGCTATATACATTTCAAATCCATTTTAGGTACACTGGTAATTACCCCATTCTATGTACACATATTGTACCTATCCTACACTCCATGTACATGGGCTTTGGCACTCCTTATCTGACTTATGTACATAACTACATGGGGATTTGGGGGTACAAGCCATGTACTGGGTAAACATGCTATATACTGAACAAATGCTACACATTATGTTTTTTTAATATATTTACAACAAGTAGTCAATATTCTATCCCTGAGCATTTCATTTTGAGCACTTTTCCACGTATAACAATTTGGTGTAACCCGTGGGGTGATTTGAGGAATCCTAGGTGGTGTTTTGGGATTTTTTAAAAAGAAAAGCTTCTTCCCCATGTAATCAAATCCAACCATCTCCAAAGAGTGTGAACACTTAATTTTATATAATCCATGATCTATATCTAGTGACTATTTCTATTTTATATCTTTTTTTGAGGACCTATCAATTGTGATATCTTCCCTTCTAGAATTTGAGGTTGTGGGATTAGTTATTCATGTGGATTCCCGATAGGATTCCTCTACTTATATTTTATCATAGAGGATCATGTGTTGGATGACTCCATATTTTTAATATTACTAGGGGTCCCCTAAGGTATTTCCTCATTTATATTCTATCATAATTAATCCATTATAGGATCCCTATAACTATATAATATTCCAAGGATCCCATGTAGGATGACTCTACTTCTTATGATACTTTTAAGGGTCCCTTTTTGGATGACTCTACCAATATAATGTTCCAAGGATTATGTGTAGAAAAACTCTATAGAGTTACAGTTAGTGGATCCCATGTATAATTCCTCCCTATACCATCACTGATAAAGATCCCTAGTAGGATTCCTTCTACTATGAGTAGACCTCAAGGATCTTGAGTTGGATTCCATTATATATGTTAAAAAATACACGCAACGAGTGCCTCGATATTTGAAATACCCTAATATTGTACATCCATTTAGGGTATAGATGGTAGTGGGTGTCACTATAGAACTTGTTCCAAACATATAATCCTGAAATGTTGTGGATGTAGTGGTGAGTTTTGGTGTTCGACCACCCTCACTCTTTTATTTATTCAATCACCTACTTACTGATGAGGGAATGTTGATCACATAGGTGCTTCCTTGTTTGTGGCTAATGATATTGATAAGAAACATTTCTCTTTATTAGGATAACCATATTTATTTCCTAGGATCCAGCTTCTGATCCATTTTATTCATATATTTATTAGAATACCCTGAGTCCGTACATGGAATATAGTTGTTCAGCCTGTATGTTTGACTATTATATTATTGGGATTTCCAAAGGAGTTTCCTTGGATCTGGATTTTGATCACATGATTATGATATATGTGCATGCAATCTCGAATAATGATACACATGGATTATTTTTATCTCATGAGTTTTGGAGATGATTCCACTATCCTGAACAATGTGGATTAAGGAGGTTGATTACTCTCTCCTCAACATGGTCATGAATTCCCCAATGATTATACTATATGATGATTACACCAATCTAATGGATAGGGTTGATTATGATCTCCCAGATCAATTACATGACCACGGTGTTGGACATGGTGTTTCACATCATTTGAAAAATGTGGAGGATTATTATCTCCCAAGTGATAAGGATTATTATGTTCTCCCAAATTAGAGACCTCAAGGGGTAGGCATGACATCACCTCAGAGGCTCTCTTTATAATTTGACGATGGATCAAACCCATAGGGTTCATCTGTGATCTAATGTTGTGACCGCCTACAGACCTAGAACTAGGGCTCAAACATCAGGCCGATTTTACATGGAATTAGTGGAATTATGTCCATCTTAGTGACCATATTTATCGGAGTGTCCATCGGTGTACAACAACCTTCATCACAAAGATTGTAGGAGAGTACGGGTGAAGCAAGGGATAAGACATGTATCCCCCTATGGTGATGTAGCTTGCTCGTAGAAATTTAAATTTCTGGATTAAGAAGGTATTGTCAATTTGGATCATAGGCCTAGAAATATAATTAATGATACAAATATTGAGTGGTATGACATCTAGTTCAATTCCCTTTTCATAGGATGTATAGTTGATCCGATCATGGGACCAAAGATCTTATATAGATTGAGTTATTTATTCTTTTATTATTTTCAAATAAATGTATGTATATGAGACAATGAATGAATATATATATATATTGGTATATATATATATATCCGTGCATAGATATTGTCATATAAAAAAGATTTGTTTCCAGATGGTTGGGGTCACAAACCTAAGAATCTAATATGGATTTGTTTCTATTATTTATATTAGTTTATTTTAACTTTTTTGTTATGTCTCAAATAGGTTTATAATATTTAATGAGAATGAAACTATGACAACATATTTATAGGTTCATCATTGGGGTGTCATATAAATAATATTTATCACCTTTGTACATGACGCTTGATGTGCATGAAAACACTATATCTTATTTTCATGTTGAGAATATATTGTATGACATATATGTATTTTTATTAGGGTTTCATGATCAATAATATCAACCTTTTGGATTATTTTGATAGGGATGATACCATTAGACATTGTATGGAGATTGGGTATGTTTTCTAGTTCGAAGTTAGAAATAGATACTTGAATTTCATTTCAATTTCTATTACGTACTCCGACATGTATGGTCGGCCTTGTGTGGAACCATTTATGTATATATGACATGGCTATTTGGGATTCTATAGAATTTTATTTATTATTATAGATGGTTATTTTTCAAATTATTTTTTTCTTTTGCATTCTATTTATTTACTTATTTAATTGTATCTATTTATTTCAATTATTTATAACTCTAATATGGGGGGATAGTCTCTCCAATGACACACCATATACCCTCACCACTTTTTAACATTTTATACAATACAAATATGTTCTTTTGAGGCCTTATAATGAACCATATAGGGGCACCAATTTTTTGGCTTCTCGGTTAGGATGTCACAAAATCCGCGGGTATCTTTAATTATCCTCATGAATTTCAGAATATGATATTTTTATCAATAAATATACCCAAACATTTATGAAATTATTTATGAAAAACTATATTCATAAGATCCATGAATAAAGCTGGACCATTAAAAAACCCAAAGGGAATAATATGAAAATAATTATTCTTATATATGATCTTGAAATTCATCTTTAAAATATCTTCAACATTTTCGTTCAACTGATGGTACCGTGACCTGATATCAACCTTTGAAAAATACACCATGCTCAATATATAATCAAACGAATCATCTAGATGTGATAAATGATTCTTTTTTTATAATAGTGATTCTATTAAAGGATATATAATAAATGTAAATCCCCATTAAACCATATTTATTTTTATTAATTAAAATTGGGGAAACCCATGGTGATGTTATCAGATGAATGAAACCATTATCCATAAAATATTCTAAATACTTTTCGATTTGAAAAGTTATAATTCATCCATTTAATATGGGGATTTTAAAATTTTCATATCATTAAGAACTAAGTCAATAAAAAACTCAACCACCTATTAAATAATAACACTATATAAATCATTAATAATTACACAAATATATTCATTCACTTATGGAACATCACAAATTTTAATAGTTTATTTATTTTCAATAACATGAGCTAAGTTTCTTTCACTACCATCCTTAATCAATTTATTAGCTTCTGGTATTGTTATTGAATGTATGAAAGTATTGAGTATAACTGTCACTTATCATTTCTATATATAAGATCAAGATAAAATGAAACACAATCCGTACCCTTAATTACATAAAACCATATCAAGGCTAATTCAAAAAGATTTGTATAAAATATTATCCTAGTGATAAAAATAGTAATATTCCTATAAATCATTGTTACTTTAATACTTCCATCATAGGTTTTCACAAATAGTTTTCTCTTAATTTCATGTGGGGATATTAACATATTAATTTAAAGTTTATCATAAATGAAGGAATGTAAAGATACAAACTCAAACAGGGTATTTACATAAATCAAATAAATAAATATCAAACTGTTGAAAATATTATGAGATGAACCAACATTAACCGTATTAGTAGAAAATGATTTTACCAAACCCTTTTTCTTTATATCTGAATGATTTTCACCATGTGTAACTAACATAGTACACATGCTAAGATAATGAACCAACTCATTTAAATTAAAACATCTCATCGTTGGTTGGTTATCAAATACTTCATTCTTGTATTGTTCATGACTATTTTAATTATAGTAACTTGAACTATGAACAAAATTATGAAACTAGTAACAATTTCTAGATCCTAAAAACATTCCTTAAAATTAATTTTACCACAGTTAGAATATATTGTGGTCTTAAGTGCAAATTTCATAGTTCATTACTTCTCGATTACTTTCCACCTTGACTACTTCTTACTCTTGAAATCAAGAGGAAAATTCATGTCAACATATCAACATTCATAGTACAATGAACAAATTTCTCATAACTATTAAATTCGTAGGAGTTCAATGCTTTTTGTACACTTTTTTGTCAATACAAAGTAATTTTTTTTTAATTTTTGATCAATATCCTCAATAAAATTCAGAATATATGTGGAAAATATTGTAAATTTTAATCCATATAGAACTACTGAATCTGGATCTTTTTTTTCTCAGTTATATAAATTCTTTCTCTATTACAAGTTAAATATAAATAAGGAAGGATTTCTCCAGGAAAACATTCATAAATTTATCTCATTCTATGGAACCATGTTCTTATCCCTCTCTTGTAATCAAAACCAATGACCACCATCAACCTACTTCACCTTAAAAATGATAAGTAGAAATAGTTACATTTTCTTAATATGAAAAAACCACATATTTAATTAAATTTTCCAAATAATTGATCCATCCTACTACTACCACTGGATTTAAGGTTCCATTGAATGTTGGAGTGTGTTATTTCATAAATTTTGGATCTATAAAAATATTCATATGTGGTAAATATGGTCTTTCTAAAACTTGGATGCTACCATCATTTATAGTATGAATCAACTAAGACATCATTGTAACAATATGAACAGTTATATTTCCAACCATTAAATGCTGCTAATTTGGAATAAAACTTCCCTTTTGAAACATTCTTACTTTATATTTGAATTCCCTCTGTGGAAAACCATTATAAGTATATTTTGATTTGAAAAAGAAAGTTGGTAATATTTTAATTATATATCTATTCAATATAACCATAAATTAGATAATTTCAAGATAATTTATGTCATATTATCCTAACATTTAAATAAATATTATCCTTTTTATAATAAAAAATATATAAACAATCATAAAATATCATATAATCATTAGTATTTATATCTGAATTCACTTAATTTTATTTAAATAAATACCTTTTAGGTTTAGAGTTTTGTAAAATTAGGTCAAAACACTTATATAAAAAACCCATAAATTACAAAGTGATAACATAGCATTTGTATCGATTTCTATTACAATATAAAACTTTTAAAATAAAATGTGTTTTCTTTTCATGAAAAATATTCATTAACATTAATAGAAAATATTATTTATTCTTAATAATATTTGAACCCTTAATAACATTTTAAAATGAGGTATGAATAGAAAAATGAATATATAGTGATAATAAATCTATTAGTCTAGTGAAAAATTTAAATCCCTAATTTTGTTTATCCTTTTTCACATTATTCTATGAGTATATTAAATAAATCATATCCCTGTTGGAAATAAACTTTTTGATCAATGAAAACCATTATACCCCATAGTAAGTAAATTGGAACCATTTTATTCATCTTATAGAATTATATTCATAAACTATGTCCAATTGTGTTAGAAATAAATAGAACCCAATAAAATCAATTAGAGAAACCAGATTTATTAACTCCCTACATCCTTCTATTTAATATAAAGAGCATTACCCAATGCATTGGAGAGGTATATCTCGCTCACAGTTCATGTAAGCTATATTGGGATCACCTATTATAAAATATGTATTTGGATCACATGTAATCATATATAAGGATCAATTAGCTTGTCATAAACAAAATAATTTTAATCATCCACATTTTCATCATAAAACTGTTATAAAACACTTTTGAACGGATAAGCTAGACACGTTCCAATTTTTCAAATAATAAGGATTAATAACCATTTCTTTTGAAAACTATTTAAAATGAAAATTCAAAAAATACTATTGATAATATTTTATTTGAAAATAACCATGGAAAAATATTAAGGATGCATTAAATTAATGAAAATTCATGACGATAAATAATTTTAATAATGATGTAAAAGTATAAAAAAGGATTCCTTTTACACCTTCTATTAATGTACCTTATTAGAAAAGAAAATAATATAAAAATAATATAAATAGAGTCAAAGGTAACTGAAAATAAAATTTGGTATATATTTATGTGTAATTAAGAAAATTATTGGAACATTTAAATGAACATGGATTGGTAGGGAAAATAGATTAAAAGAATATAACTTTTAAAATAAGGTCTTAACAAAAATCCTTTACCTTAAATATTATTTAGCATCATATGTTCTTTAACCCCAAAATACTAAAATTATATTAGTTGTATAATTTAAAAATAAATTTTTTTATGTTAATTCCATTATAGTTATCCCTTATATGTCATTTATAACCCTAATTTATTTAGACATATAGTTATTAAAGTTTACGTTGGATGTTTTGGAGACATTCAGTTCATAATAATCTAAAAATACATAATAATAATTTTTTTATACATTAAATAAAATTTTAGATCAATCCCTGAATGGTATACATGAAAAATGATTCATATCACTTTGTCGAGGCGGTAGTCCACACATTTACATGAACAACATTCTAATCTTCAAATAAATAAAATTCTAATAAAATAATGTTATATTTTCATTCCATATTAATATTATATAAATAATATCATATATATTAATTAAATCCATCAAAATAACCAAACTTGTGAGTTGGTGATAAATAAAAAACACATCACTTCATAGAGGTGGTAATCCACATATACTCACGAACGATGTTCCCCTAAGATGGAAAAGCAGATGTAAAGGGTAACATTTTATTCATAAAAACATCTAATTATATGGAATATAAATTTTTTATTATTTATTAATGGTTAAAGAATATTTTAATATGTTTAAAGAATAAATTAACTTATTATTGGTCGGTTATGACATAAACCTTCTCCCCAGATAACCTCTTTAGTTTCCAACTAAATCCTTTTTGGTTTGACCATTTTGTGAGATCATGACCTCTAAGAAATTGGTGTATTATAGAGATATCATTGGGTTGGTCTTGTCTTAACTACATATCAATAAAGGTTTCAAGAAGATAGGAGAGGATGTTTCCTTTTATAAGCATGGGGGCCCTTGGATTTACATAACATATTAAATTAAAAAAATAATTTTCCTTTGAAAGTGGAAAAATGGACATATTTATAATACAGTATGACTGTGAGTCTAAGTAATATCATAAAATAAGACAATTTTAGGTGATGTTTTCACCCTTATCTCCTAGTTTTAACTCCATATTAAACCTTTTTATGGTTATCATGTTATCAAAGTGTTTTAATCTATAAGAGTAAAAAAATAATAACTAAAATTAAAATGAAGAATAATTTGACAATTGTTTATATTATAGACTATAAGTCCTTTAATTGATCAATTATAAGATAATTATTAATTTTAAATCATCAAATAAATTATTATTTAACATAATATGCCACTAATGTAAATTTAGGGACAATTCAAATATTTTGATTTTAATGACACCGTGATAGCAATAGAATTCAAATATAAATTTTTTACACTTCACTAATTTGTTATATTTATCTTAAATATTCATTTAAAATAAGAATTCATGAATATTATATTACATTTAATTTTTTAATAATTATTTACTAGATTTTCTATTACAAGAACAAGAATTTTGTTGGTGTTTCATAAGAAATTAATATAATTATTCCATAAATAATTATTAAAAATAAATTAACATTATAAAAAATCTTTACTATTTAAAATAAACATTTATAACTGAACAGAAAAACTATTTATTCCTATGAGAAAATATTATAGATATTAAAACGAATAGAGTGACTTTGTGATTTTTTCTTTACCTAAAATCAAATTATGGTCATTATCAAAGGAAAGTGGCAATAAAATCCTAAACTTTTAAACTAAGAAGGTTATGATAGAAAAACACTTATAAAAAAATATAGACACATGTTAGGGAAATTTTTAGGTCTCATATCGTAGTTTAATATTTTTTTATTTTACCCATAAAATTTATAGAAATATTTACTATAACTACTATTTATAATAACCAAAAATAAAAGATAATTATTTACCAAATATGAAACTACTAATTAAATATTTGGAATCTATTTTTCATGAATTAGTTACAGAAGTTGTTGGAATTAATTTAAGATAAAAACCCAAATTGTAAAGTCAACCAGTTTTTAGAAAAATGCATTTTAAAACTAAAAATAAACTTATAACAAAATGATATATAATTTTGATTACTATGTAATTAATTAGATTGTTTATAATAATTATAGAAGTATGTTAATTTAATTTCAAATTAAAAACATTATGAGACTTTTGAATTATGTTATATATTTAAATGAAAAAATATTTTTACAAAAAACAGAATCTTTCAATGTCAACGTAAAGATAAATATTTTTAGAAAAATACCAAAAAATAATTCTCATATTATATTCTCATGATTTTTTAAAACAAGAAGGTAATTTTATCAAAATAAAAATCAATTTTATATAAATAAATCTTTTAAGTAAAACCATATAATACATGAAAATTAATTTTGTAATAATAAACCAATTTCTTTTTTTATTGACAAATTAATTGATATAATTATAATAAATATAACTACATTAAATATACTTCATTAATACTAATAAGAAAAAAAATATTTACTATTACCTTATATTTCAAAGTTTTAGTATATAGAGTTCTCATTCTGTCACTTGAGCTACAGTAGTGTATTGAAAAAATTGTCAAACATGGTATGTTGATCAACCATAAAGCCCCATGATATGTTTTCATTTCATTTGTAATTTATCTCAGAGGATCATGGTTACTTGAGGGCCCTTCATAAGATATGTTGACCCCTGATGTGGTAACTTGGAAAAAATAGGTAACGACGCTTCATTTTTTATTACAATAGCTTGGCATTTAGTACTCACGACTCATCAATGGTGGAACAATTAATAGAAATTAAACCTAATAAATCTTCTTAAAAAAATGTAGAAAATGTAAAAATTTAAAAATTATAGTTTTATTTAAAATTTAAAATAGAATAATACATTTAATTTCAATAGTTTATAATTAAATTAAATTTTAACAATTGATTTTCAAGTTAATCACTGTAGAATCTTATAGAGATCAATTACATGAAACCAATAATATCATAATAATTTAAAAACATATTATTAAATTTATATTTCCTTAATATGATCCAATTAATTTTAGCTCATAAAATATATGGAAATATTTAAGCATAGAATCTTTGAGCATTAAACCCCCCCCCCCCAAAAAAAATATTTTCATCATGATATTTAAAAATTAATAGTTCCATTATCAAATTAACATGTATTCAATATATACCCAATAAAAGAACAATTTTTCATTAAAATAATAATAATTAGAAACCTAATATATGTAAAAATGTATCCATAAAAGGCCAGATCAACCATAAACCATCCTAAAATGAGTGATTCCAATAGATTTTTGAAGGCTATTTTATGAGCCCAAAATGTTAAATATAATTTTAGTGACCAATGTATTCTATAATTCGTATCAGTTTTCCTTAGAATTTGATTCAACTCTATATTTGGAAATTAGACAATCCCACTACCGTTTGGCTAAAAGTGGTCCCAATTGTGTGAATAATCACATACTTTGCCATCAAAGACTTCAATTTATAAATTTTTATTGTAAAAATAATTATCAATTATAAAATATAATGGTATCTTAATAAAAAAATTTATTAATGAATTTTATGACATTAGAATCCTTTTGAATATATATTTCCACTACCACAACCCATTTTGAGACATAATAAATTACTTCAAAATTATATTTAGTACTGGCCTGGTATTTTAGAAGAAGAAAATTATGTTTGATAGCATATAAAATACACATCAAAAAGCATATAATATAATTAAACATCGAAATTCTATATGATATAATTATTTTTAAATAAATTCTATTTCTTTGATAGCTTGTGTAACAGAAAAACTAGGTTTAAATGGAACACAATAATCAATAAAAATATTATTATTTAAACATAACCATTATAACAAGGCCTTTACATTGTTGGGTATGCATATGACTAAATAGATTATAAAAAATTTATGTATTAAACATTAATAAAAAAATACAATGATTATCTATTGATTATAAATAAAATAAGATCCATTTGAAAGTTACCAAAATGTTATCTTGAAATGTTGTTTTCCAAAAAGGTGCTTTAGTCGTACATTGAACACATAAATTAAAATAAAATTTTATCACATTCAGAATATTTTGTTTACAAAAATATCATTTTTTTAATATAAAAGTAAAAATAAACTTTGGGTGAATTTTTTAGTATTTTTAGAATTGTTTTTGATAAATAGTGAAAAATACAAATATTAAATGAAAACCTCCTTTTTGTTTAATGTATTTAAAATGATAAATTATATTTTAAAATTTTATAAAAGTAAATTAAGTTTATTGTTATTTATAATTTAACTAATTTAGGTCATTTAGATCAATTTCATATTGAATTATGATATTAAAACTTCTTAATCTTTTAAAATATTTTATTTATAAAAATAGTTTTTATGAGGCATTTTCAGTTTTAATTTTAAATCATAATTTTCCACTTATGAGAATGGAATTTTTAAACTTGTATTATATAATTTTAATCAGAATAGTTAATATTATATAACAAGTTCAATTTAATTTTTGAGAATAATGAAGAATGAAAATAATAAAAATTAATTTTTGATGTGAAGACAAAATCAGGTATTATTGGTGTTATACTAAATCAATAAGGGTTAAAAATGACCCAAATTATTTGTAATTACATTTTATTTTCATACATAGACCATATATCATCCATTATTCTATATTGATTCACTTTAGATCCTATTTCACGAGGGAAATATTGGTGTCAAGTTTCCGTTTCAAAAATTGCAACTGTATCCTCACCCATAATTATAAAAGGCCACCCTCTCTCCTCCTATATTCAGCTTAAAAAGAACATTAGTTTAGAAAACAACAAACCAAATATATTCATCACATCCCTTAAAAAATATTATATGACTTATTTTTTTTATGAAACTCACTTATGAAGTCTTTAGGTATAAACCTAAAGAGTCTCTCGGAAGAAGAGGTAAAATTCCTAAACATTCATTTTTGTTTTAATTATTATTCCACATCATTAAAATCTTACAAAAATTTGAAAAAACAATAAAAAAATACATCCTATATAATGTGATGTAATTATGTTATTCGAACAACCTATATCCATCTCCATTTCAATCAAATAGAAAATCAAAATTTCGATCATATGTACGGTGAAACTACTGGCTCACGAGCCAATGTAAATAATTTCCCATCACCACCTTTCACGGATGAATATAATGATGGAATTAATATATATATATATATTATATTTATAAATTGATTATAATTTTATAAATATTATACCACATATATGTTCTTACTTTACATTATATGGGGGGATACAATAACGACACTCGTGTGTGTGACGGACTACTGCCTCACAAAGAGAAACAATTAATTTTTCACACACACATTACGTGGAGGGTATTAAAGATAAATTTAATTAATTTATGTGATATTTATTACATAATAATACTTCTGGTAATATAATATCACATAAATATTGTAACCTTCCATTCTATTAGAAAATAATAATGTTACTCGTGCGTACGTGTGGACTACCACATCCACGTAGAGACACCAATTTGTTTTAAAAAAAATTTCAAAATTGACTGCAAAAAATATGAATTTAATTAAAAAAATGGTATATATATAATAATAATGATTATGTAATGTTTAATTAATATTTATTTTTTTTCTTTCCAAACTTCGAGAAAATAGAAACCACATTCTTCCCTATGTACGATCTACATCTCTATGAATGGTGAAATGAATTTTCTAAATTTTACTTTTATAGACTATTATAAATAAATATAAAAAAATTATATATGGTATTTCTAAGATGAATTAAATTCTATTGATAATGTAACTATGATCATTGTAAAAGGATCAAAATTACCAAATCAAAATAGACATGAATAACATATAAATTCTCACCCAAAACGATTATTTTAACAAAGAATCTTTAATAAAAAAGTCTTAAAAAATATAAATAAATAATACATGTTAAAATATATATGATAATGGTCCTATAATATATTTATAATAAATATTTATTAATAATATAGGAGGTACATACACATTCAAAGGAAATCATATATGTGGTAAGGGTTTCTCGTCTAAGTTTTACTTCCATGGTACATAAGGCATATTCACTACTTAGTTATTTTGTGCAGTGTATATACTACCCCTTTGATAAGTTATATTAGGAATCCCATTATATTCATTATATTTAAAATTCAATTTTATGTTATTTCATTAATGGGTAATATGACTAAAAATCTACCATTGTGGTATGGTTTAATTTTACAATATCATCGTTAATCAGGATTGTTTATGATTAAATATATGATGATGAAATATTATGATATATCATAATAAATTAATGAACATTTTTATCATATATTTATTCATGAAATTTTCAGGTAATACTACCTTTTTCCTCTCTTTGGCACTTAAAATGATTGAGAATTTTATTTTATGAAAACCCAACTTTATTTCTCCTTTTGTTCAAAGATCCATTTTTTTCATATCCATGTTTTGTAAAAATTATCCCAAATTTTTTTAAAATTATATAAATTATTTATTAAATACATTTCAACCCAATATTTACTTTTTAAAAAATTGTTTTAAATGAATATTGTTTTCTCTTTCCAAACGAGATAGTTTTTAATCTTTTTAAAATAGTGTGAAAGGAATGTTTTTTAACTCATATGGTGTGTATGGAATTACATGCCATCATGCGCACCCATTATTTTGAAGATTAAATTATATAATTAAAATTAATTTTTAATAACATTTTTTCATAATAATATTGAAATTTAATAGTTTTGAAAGAAATTTTCAATGTGAAAATCATATTTTCATCAAGAATTATTAAATTTATATTTTATGGTATTTAAATACATCTACAATAAAAATATTATTTCGCTTACGCTCCATTGGGATTATGTCGTACTGATAATATCCTTATTATTTCTCAAGATGGATTATGATTTCTTTGGTTGGGTATGTTCTACTTTGATACCATTCCCCATATTACTCTGTATTTTTTAGGATTATGTTTATTTATTGGAGAATGTATTAATATTTCATAAACTATATTTTAGTATGGATTTTTTTCTTTATTATTTTTCTCCCCTTCAATATTAACAAGTCATTGGATTTAATAAGTGATGTGTGGGGCCTACTATAGACCAATGATCCATTATTAGGTTTCATGATACAAAGTAAGGTTGTTTTTTTGTCCAAGGCCATAACCATTAGTGTAATATGCCCAATCATGTGGTGTTTAATATATGATTAGGATATATATAATTAGGCATTCTCTCATTATGATAATAGTTATTAATGTCCCATGTGATTGTTTTCTTACATATAATATGGATTTTTAAGTTTCAATCTCATGTGATTATTAATATTTAATCAGTTGATCAAAACTTATTAATGCCATATTATTCTTCATGATCATGTCATCAATTAAATTGAACATGATTTAGTTATTTACATTTCCATATGGATTATGTCTTATCTATTCAGGATAAATTCTACTATAACCATAGCCTTACTGAGAATTATATCTCACCCATTTATTTTGATTCCCTTCCCCAGGATTGTAAGAAATGTCTTATGATTGATATGTAGGGACATGTTAGAGGGAATAATAATGATCTCAAATAAAACACTTAGTTGTATTTTATGTTTTCAAATGTTTATAATTTTCTAGTATGTTTCAAGTTAACCAAAACTAATAAAATATTAGGTTCTTTGGGGAGTGACTCCTTGTATCATATACCAATGTAATAATGTAACCACTGAATCTGGGATACAAGGGGAAAGGGATTTAGAGTTGGTATCAAAGGGAGTTTAGTAGAAACCATTAGAACTAAAATTAAGGAATCATAGATTAGAGAATATCATCATATGAATTACATTAAATATAATTATAAGTATATAATTACATCATAATGTTTTATTACAATTGATATTATGTGGTTTTACTTCTAGATACTACAATTGGTCATGGTTTTGGAAAAATTATATAGAGGGGTAATAACTCTGAAAAAGGTGTGACAGACTTGACTAGAGTTTTTCTAGGTAAATTAAAATGATCCTTAATACTCACCTCTATTTTCACTATAATTTTATATTCTTAAATAAATTATCATTTCATTTCCAAAAAATTATGAAGTTTTTGAAAATATTTTAATGATTTTGAAATATTCTCAAAGAAACCATGTTTATGATTATGAAATTACGCATGCCTACTTTTGTTAAATTATATTATGTGTTTCACTATTTTTTGGATTATACCGTATGTTTTATAACTTCATGATCTAATATATTATATTCCATTATTTATAAATGGTTCCTAGTGTAAGGAATACACACCATATCAATTCAGGCACCCCATATAGGGATTTCCCTCAAGGGAAATATAATGAAGATGTAGATGGAGATACAACGAGAACTGACCAAATTAAAACCATATTGGGTCATCTCACATAGATTATGATAAATAAAAATTCTATTATAGATAAACCTACTGATCCACCACATGGTGTAACAATGTTATACTACTTTCTACATTAGCAAAAACCATCATTTAATGGTACAACAATCAATTTATAGCTAATCATTGGATAATTTTCTTATAGAATATATTTATTAATATCAGAATAAATGAAGGAGATTAATGATTCATGTATGTTTGTCATCTCTCAAGAGGTTTATATCAATGGTGGTCATTGATACCAAACACTATGGATAAATAAGAAATAAAAAATATGGAATAGAAGGATTATAAGGTACTCTTCTTAAAAAAAATATTTTCCTCACAAAAAATTAATAGATGTGGAGAGAATATTATTGATTCAATTAAAAATGAATAAAAAATGTTTAAAAATATAAAGAAAAATTTTCTAGGATAGAAATGAATGTTATGGACAACGTATATAATCGAAAGAACATGATTTAATGTTTCTTTGTCTGGATTAAGAAAATACTTCAAAAGGTACATGTATCCTAAAAAATCTCATCAAATGAGGATATACTATCATGTAATTTTGATATAGAGAAAGAATTACTAATGTTTTATGACTTCAAAAGGAAAGAAGAGAAGATGAAAATGATATAGAAATAGTTAGATATATGGTAAAATGGAAAGTATTATTTCCCCCATGTGATAATTGTTGTAAAAACAACCATGGAACTTTCTTGAAGTGAATTTGAGTTTTCTATAATTATGGATAGAAAGGACACCATGATTGGGATTTCAAGGGAAATAAATAAGTTTCCAATAATCAATGATTAAATTGTAAGAAGATGGGTCACTACACAAACTAATGCCTAAAGATTCAAAAAAATATACCTTAGAGGAAGCCAAGGGATTAAGGTCAAGATTATGCTATAAATACAACCATTGTTGAATGGTTAAAATTATTGTGTATTTGGATTAAATAATTATAATTTAGAATTATTTTATAAATTATATTCTCATTATGAGATGCATAAAATGTATAAGGATCATACTTTTGTAGTTTTTATTTAAGGATTTGAATAAATTAATCGAATGGTGATTATGAATAAGAAAAGTGATACAATGGAAAGTTGAACCTTTTTTAAAACACATATGAGGAAGGATAACCCTTAATCTATTCCTTAAAAGTCCTATAATCTTTTCAAAAGGCTTGATATGAAATGTGCGTCCTTTCCCATTTATTAACTCGAGACTCTAATATCTTTAGGGAGTCTCGGGATTTGCGACATTGATCATATTGTTAAGAAGACCACATAAAGGGTTATCAACTGGAAGAACTATTTCTTTTCCTTTGGTGGGGAGGGGTAGATTACCTTAGTTAATAGTGTACTATCAGCCATACCCATTCATAAAATGGCCTCTAATATAGTGATCAAAGGTGTCATTAGAACAGTGGGCAGGCTCTTGGATTGTTTTATATGGGATGATCTTTATGAAGGGAAGAACCACTGGGTTTCATGGGAAATAATGGAAAATCCCATCCAGGATGGGGGAGTTTATGTGAGGAGCATAGACTCCACGATTCAATATATGTATTCCAAGATATCATGGGAAATGATTGAGGGGAAAAACCTTTGGGGGATGTCTATGTCGAAAAATTGGATGGGTGATCAGGAGAATACTGGTGGTAACACATCCCCTTTATGGCCCTAGAATTACCTAATCATCTACACTCTTAGACATTACTCTCGATGGACTGTGGAGGAAGGTAATATTCTCTTCTGGAAGCATAAATGGACCAGCTCTATTCTTGGTTTTCCATGTCACCTGGCTCCCTTAATGTCCTTTAAGGAAGCTAGTCTCCACCCATCATTCATCAAAGTTGTGCTGTAAAAAGAACAACATGATACATTTGAGTTGATTGTTATCAACTCAGACCCTAACACTTATATTTTCACTGCATCCTCCTTAGGGAGATTATCAACCAAGGATTACTACAAGCTCTCATCTTCATATGGCCATCACGATCTCTAGAATTCTATAGTCTAGCGCAATAATATCCCTTCAAAATATAATTTTTTTATATGGAGGATTAGATATAATGCATGTTTATATATGAGAAACTCAAGAAGGAAGGTATTAATGTGGACTTTAGATGGAACATTTGTTGTAGTCAGTGGGAGGAGAGAACAATTCACTTGTTTTTTGAATGGGATTTGGCCCATAATTTCTAGTCTTTCTTTGTAACCCTCAAGAAATTATCCTCTGGCCCGCAAGGTGATGTTTCTTTTCTAGATAGATGGTTCCACTGTATTAATCTTACGGACATTGAAAAAATGGCACGATACATGATCTTTAGTGCAGGTTGTTGGTGAATTTGGTAAGCCAGGAACCAAGATCTCTTCAAATGGGATATGCCAACCAAAATTTCCCTTATTGTGTGTATGCGGAACCTATTGGTTGACCAGGTTACGATCATCCCGAAATTGTAGGAGGCTCATTCATTGAAGCTGCTGCTGGTCAGTGCTCCTCTGACTAACTCCTCTCGTAATAGGCCACGTGGGTCATAGATATAGTGGAACCCTCTGGTATTAGGATACAAGATTAATTTTAATGGTTCATGTGTATTGGTAGACATAAGAGGAGGGGGATTTGTTCGAGACATATGCATTAGTGTTTTGTTGGATTTCCCTTCCTTTTGTGGGAAAGGATCTCCGCTTCAGGAAGAGGCCAAAGCACTACTAACTGGGCTATATCTCTAAAAATATAGACTTATTGTGATCTCTCAAGTTAATAATAACTCTTTGATTCATCATAACTCTCTGACTGGAAAATATCATATACCCTGACAATTTTTTACACAGTTAGGAAATGACATACCCTCCTCCAAAATGATAGGGTGACCCACACATGGAAGGAGGGGAACAAACTTGTGGATCATCTTGAATCTACAGTGAACCCGAGCTCCAACACCACTTTAATCCCTTCGATTAATTTCATAACACATGATGGGGTAAATTTTATTAGAGGAGATGGTCTTGGTTTACATTACAATATGCCACCATAGTCCTACTGTCCCACGGTGCTTATCTTTAGTTATTTTTCTCATCTACTTTTTTTGTTCCTTTGATTTGTTATGGAATAAAAATTTGATGTTGGATTTATGGATAGTAAATTACATTAAGAGGTATATTACATCATTTAAAGAATATAATGATAAGTTTATTTTAGAATCATAGGGAACTTCCTTCTAAATTCAGGGACATTGAATTTGGGAAGAAAATTTTTCTTGTTTCTTTAATTAAAATATTTATAAAATGGTTTAATTTAAACATTGGGGTTTTTTTAGATTTTATAAATTAACATATAATTGAAGAACTAATTATAACAATTATGGTCTCAGAAAATATCTCAAGATAGGATGAATAACATGTCATTATTTTCATTATCCATTAAAAATTAATTTTAGTTCTTCAAAAACATAAAATATATTTGTTAATTCATTTTTTCGAGTAAGCACTGAAGTGGGAATTGAAAAAAAAACACAACTAAAGGATGAAATTGACCTTATGAAATATAAACATATCAATTAAGTATATTTTCTTTTATTATTGGTCTATATGGAAAAGGAATTCTTCATCTTAAGGAAAATAATCTTGAAACAAAAATATTATCTTAATAAATTAATTTATAATAAATAAAATATTCTTTTAACTCATCACAGATATATGGTTTTATTGTCGTTAATTTCAATAGACCATCTAGTTTCTCATGGTCAATAATCTCTAATTCTCTTCATAATTATATTTTCTTTTTTGGAATTATCATTTCATGAATTCCCACCAATTTGTTTCTTCTTGGAAACCCAATAATGTTTTATTCTAGGTGAATTTCATACATAACAGTAATGTATGTGGAAATGTTTTTGAGGGTTTTAATATGTTTTATTTATATTCTTCTCTATTGTTATTCTGTGTTTTCTTATGGTCGGTCTCCTTAAACTAATGTCTTTTTTGTTAGATATTCCTCCCTATGGTCGTTGGATTAACCTTAATTTTGATGTCTGCCTTCCTCAGCCACTCATGTATATTACTTATTACCCACTTCCAAAAAAATTTCTTTACACATCCCAATCCATTAAGAGTACTTAAAAGTGTGTAGATAAATGGGTTCCATTATTAGCGCTAAAAAATTCACCATTAATTGGTTCATTTAATAGTGTTAAAAAAGTGTAGTTAAAAGAACCACTTTATTAGTTCCTATGTATCTCTAATAATGGTACCCTCATTATAGGTATTTTTTAGCATAGTTAAAAGTACCCCCTTTATCAGTTATGTTTAAATAGCCCTCAAAATGGGGGGGGGGGCTCTTTATTATTGCTTTTTTACTAATGCAGATAAATGTTAAATTTCATTAAAAAATTAAAAATAATTAAAATTAATATATTCACATAAAAAAGTATTTTTATCGATATATATATTATAATATTATATATGATACATATAAGGCTAAATACACGTTTAAAAATAATATATAAGACCTTTATTGAATCATGTATTATAAAATAATTTAAAAAATAATATTAATTAATAATTTTCTGATTGTTATTGATTAATATTCATTTAATAACAATTTGAAGAAAAAAATTCAAAAAAGAAATAAAATATGTAAAATAAGTTTAAAACACAACTCAATCATTAAAAGGTAATAACTTTTGATCTAGGTGTCTATTTAAGCTCGACCACAAATAAAATCAAATTCCATGGAGATATCTATGCCATAGTGATTTGGGTAACCCCCAGTCCCATTTTTTGAAGCAAAAAAAGGCACATAAGGCCTCCAGAATATTGTTTTATTTTGGATATCCTAATTTTTTAACATTTGATATAATTTCATCCTTATTTAATAGGCAATTCTTAAAAATAATCACAAATATATATATTGATATATAATTAAATAAATAAATAAAAAATATGACTATATATATTTATAAATAGATAAATTATAAAATTGAGAATATAGAAACATGGAGGAGTAGTATTGATCCAAATGCGCAAGGGAAATGTCTCAGTTTCCAATCCAACTGTATGTAGGGGTGCATGGGGGGATGGGGGTGACAGGGGTGCCTATCTGTATTTGTGTGTGTGTGTGTGGGGGGGGGGGTGCTTTTAGTGATATTAAATTGGGAGTTGAGTAATGATTGAAGGGGTGGTCTCCACCACCATTTGTTTAAATTTTTTTCTTTGACATTAATCAACCCATTTTTTAGAAAATATAAAATACCAATTTTATCAGTTCTTTTTTAGTGTCAAAAAAGGGACCCCTTTTAACAGTTCTTATATTGAAAAATCTTTTTCAACAACGTTTATGGTTTTTCTAGTGATATTAAAAGTAGGTTCTGTAGTAGTTCATGATTTAGGTGTCTTTTTATGTGGACCTTACAGATGCTTGAACATCAACATGAACACCAGAACGAGGGTCTATTAATTTATGGTTTGGGTGCTGCATGCTAGTCCAAAAGATCAATGTATGCATAGAATATTGAATTGTGCAAGTCCCAATTCTGTATTTTTAGATGACATAGCATTCTATGGAGTTGGTTTGGTGCTTCAGGTGTTCAAGATAATTGATGATGGGTTGAAGGGAAGCTGGTGGAAGGGAGATAGAGTTTCCATAAAACCCAATTGCATCATGAATTCCATTATTTTCTTCTTCCCACAGAAAATTTTGGATTAGGTCCTACTTCTAGGATTTATTAATGGTGGGATTCTAGTTTCATTTATTTGATTGGTATGAGATTTCATATGTATTGTTATATTTTAACACTGCTTAAGGTTCCTAGTATTCTATTCTCTTTGGAAAAGCTTGGATATAGTGTCGTAAATTGTGGGTTGCACAGACATGAGATGTTCCACATTCAACCATAGACATATATTAGGGTGAAACTAATAAAAAGAAAACATATTCAAATAACAAAACTTCATTAGTCAAATAGAATAATAAAATATGAAAATAATTGGAAATAACAGACTGACAATAAAAAATGCATTCCACTACTTACAAGAAATATTCTCATAAAAATATGTACATGATGATTATATAAAACATAATAAAAACACTTGTGAAATAATTTCCAGATTCACACAAGTAATTTCCAAAACCAATAACATATTATTGTATTTAAAATGAATCAATTAAGATTCTAACATGTCATTTCCAGAACCAAAATTGAGTTTCTTTCACATAAAGAAACCCAATACACCACTAGAGAGAATAATTTTTACAAATCTAGAAAAATCCATCAACGGTGCTAAAAAATATATTTTGATCTAAGCACCAATAAAATTAGGACCCTTTTATCAGTGATAATTATAGCACTAATAAAATACCACCTTTGTTACAATTACTTCTAGCATTGATGAAGTTTATATTGTTATAGTGTGTTGTTGGCATTACCGAAAAATTTTAAAAAAAACACGCAACAAATATAAGTACCAATAAATATTACATAATATGTAAAATTAATAAATTATTTGAATCGAAAATCGTACCAAAAATAAAAAAATAAAATTATAGGAATTTAATTTTTTTTTTGAAAAATTACATAACAGCTATAGTAAACCTCAAAAATTTAGAAACATTAATAGTTTCATTGTCTTTGGAACACGAACCCCTCTCAAAAATCATGGTCAAAATATCTGTTTCTAAACAAACTATCCAAATTTGAGAGAAATAATCCACATATTTAAGAGAAAACTTTTTATATTACTAATACTATTAAGAAATAAATTAAACTAAAAATGAAATAATACATTAATAAAATGTCAATTTTAAACTGATAAAAATAATTTGTATCTTTCTAGTCACATAATGTATCCGATTGGGGTTTGTATAATTGTTACACATCACAAATGACTTAAATATTGTTCTCTTAAAGGATAAAATACATAAAGACGTGTTTGATCATTTATGAGTATGTCAGTTTGTTTTTTTACTAAAAATTAGATTTTAAATGAAAAAACATACTTTTTGTCATACCTAACACATCATGTGTAATTTTTATTTGAGTTTGATTCCTACATGTCACAAATAACTTAGGGATCATTTTTTATAAATTATCCAGTCAATCTGAGCATGGTTTCATGGTTTTTAATGATTGATAAACATTTTGAATTAAATTATAAATATTAAAATAATAATGGAATATTTGAGCAATAATGAGAACACCATTTTTTATTTTGAGGTGTAATAGATTCTTACTAATAAAAAATGACTTCTAGTTCATTGTCTTAAAGTATCAAAATAATATGAATGTGTTTTATAATTTTTGAGATTGTGACTTGTGTTTTTAACTAAAATATAAATTTTAAATTGAAAACATCCAATTTGAGTCATACAAGACACACCGTATGTTAGATTTTGGTACAATTTATTTTTTCACGTCACAAATAACTTATGAATGATTGTCTAAATGTATAAAAACTATAATAATGTTTTTTTATTTAGAGTATGTCGGTTATCTTATTTATTAAAATTTAAATTTATAAAAAATACATTTTGAGTCATACCAATCACATCGTACATCATAATGAGGTGAATATAATTTTTACATGTCACAAATAACTTGTGGATCATTTTCATAAAGTATCAAAACAATATGAATGTGTTTTTTTTGTTTTTATTATGTCATTTTTTTCAAACATGTCATTTTAAACAAAAAACACACACTTTAAGTCATACCAGTCACATCATGTGTTGGTTAAATGTGAGATAGTTTCATATACATCAAAAATGAATTAAGATTAATTTTATTAAATTATAAATACAATTCATTCATACTTGATCAGTTTTTTGGGAATGAAACATTTTTTGAACTAAATTGTCAATTTGTTAACTCATAATAGGATCATTGAGTCCTACTAGTAACATAATGTATCAGATTGAGGTGAGAATGATTCATACACATAAAATATTACTTATGGATCATTTTCATAAAGTATCAATGAAATATCAATGATTTTTCATCATTTTGAGTATGTCTCGTGTATTTATTTAATAAAATATCAATTTTAAATGAAAGTAACACTTAGAGTCTTACAGGTTAGACCATGCATCTCAGTATGATGAGGATAATTCCTATACATCACAAATGGGTTATGTAAATTTTTTAAAAATTATAAAAGATTTATGAATGTGTTTTATTGTTTTTTAGTATGTTAGTTTTCGTCTTTCACTAAAATAAAATTTTAACTGAAAACAAGCACTTTGAGTCATACTGATAACCTCATGAGTTAGTTTGACCTAAGACCAATTCCTACACATCAAAAATTATTAATTAATAATTTTCATAAATGATCAAGAGAATAAAAGAATGTTTTCTTTGTTTTTAGTGTGTGATACACATTTTGAACTGAAATTTCAATTTTAAATTGATAGTGGACACTTTGAGTCATACTGGGAACACCTTTTATTGTATTTAGATGCTTCTAATTCATAAGCATCAAAAATTAATTATGTATAATTTTTTAATGTATCAAAAATTCCAAAATGTGTTTTATTGGTTTCGAGTAAGTGATGTGTGTTTTGAACTAAAATTTCAATTTTAAACAAAAAAACACATTGAGTCATATAGAAAACTTTATGTTTCATATTGAGGTGTGAATAATTCATACACATGAAAATTGAATTATGGGTAATTTTTTTAAAGTATCTAAATAATCTGACTGTATTTTATTCATTTTGTGTGTGTCACTTGTCTTTTTTATAAATTATAAATTTTAAATAAAATGAAATACTTAGTGTCATATCAGTATCACCATGTATTAGATTTAGGTGAGGCTAATTACTACACAAAAATGAGCTATAGATAATTTATTCAATGTATCAAAACAATTTGAATGTGTTTTCTCAATTTTGAGTATGTCACATGTGTTTTTATACTAAAATGACATTTTAAAATTAAAATATGAACATTAAGTCATACTAGCCTCATCATGTGTTAGATAGTTATGAGAATAATTCTCACCCATAATAAATGACTTCAGAATCATTATCCAAAATTCCCAAGACTATCCGAGTATGTTTTCATAGTTTTTAGTGAGTAACACATATTTTGAACAAAATTGTATATTCTAAACTGGAATAATTTTTTTTACTAATATTGGGGATACTTTATAACATCTTGAGGGATAGATGATTCCTTCTAATCAAAAATATCTTATGGATCATTTTCCTTCTATTTTAAAACAATCCAAATTAATTTTCTTCATTTAAGTATGTCACTTTTATTTTTTTACTAAAATGTCAATTTTAAAATAAAAGACACACTTGAAATAATATCAATCACACTATGCATAATATTGAGGTGAGAATAATTCATTCACATCATAAATGACTTATGGATCATTTTTTTTAAATTATGAAAATAATTTTAATACATTTCCTCAGTTTTTAGTATGTCAATTTTTTTTACTAAAATGCATTTCTAAATTGAAAATATGTACTTTGATTCCATCGATCACATCCTAAATCAGTTTTACATGAGAGTAATTTATACTATTAAAAATTGAAATATGAATAATTTTCCCAAATTAACATTACAATCTGAGCATATTTGGTCATTTTATAGTGAGTGAAAAGCATTTTGAACTAAATTTTCAATTTTAAACTGATTATGGGAACTTTGAGTCATACTAGGCACACCGGGTTTTGGATTTAGGCGATGATGATTCTTAAATGTCCAAATTTAATTACTAATAATTCCAATAACGTATTGAAACACTCCGAGTGTGTTTTATTTGTTTTGAGAATGAGACATGGGTTTTCATCTAAAATATCAATTTTAACTGAAAACGCAATTATTAATCACACCAAACGCACCGTGAATTTGATTGAGTTTTGGATGATTCTTATATGTCAAAAATTATATATGAACCATTTTAATAAAGTATAAGAATAATAAATATTAATTTAATCCATTTTTATTATGTCAATTATATTTTTACTAAAATATCAATTTTAAATAAATATACTAACATTGAGTCATACCGGTCACATTGTGCATCATAATGAGGTATGAATAATTTATCTATATCTAAAATGACATGTCTATTATTTTCATAAGGTATTATATAATATGAATTAATTTTCATAGTATTGAGTATGTAAATTTTGTTGTTTACTAAAATGCCATTTTATATTGAAAACATCCACTTTGAGTCATATTGGTCCAATCATGTGTTAGTTTGACATGATACTGATTCTTACACAAAAAAAATGTATTATGAATCATCTTCCTAAATAATAAATATAATATGAGGGGTTTTTCAAAATTTTTAGTGAGTGAACACAATTTGAACTAAATTTCAATTTAAAAAAATAATGACACTTTGAGTCATACCGAGCACACCGTGTATCAGACTGAGGTGTTGCTGATCACTACATGTCAAAAATGAAATATGGATATTTTTTATATAGTATAAAAAAATATGAATATGTTTTTTTAATTTGGGGTATGTTACATTTTTTTTACTACAATGTAAATTTTAAATAAAAATACTTACTTGGAGTAATACTGTGAACACTGTGCGTCAGAATGAGGCTCAGTTGATTCTGACACAACTATAATGACTTATGGATATTTTTTACAAAGTATAAAAATATTATGATTATGTTTTCATTTTTTTAAGAATATCACATGTTTTTTTTATGAAAATGTCACTTTTAATAGAAAACACACACTTTGATTTGTATCAGTCACACCATGTGTCAGTTTGATATGAGACTAATTCATACAGGTCAAAAATTAATTATGAATCTCTTCTATAAATTATCAATATATTTCAATAATATTTTCCCTATTTTTAGTGACTGACATGTGTTTTGAATAGAAATGTCAATTTTAACCATATAATGGACACTTTGAGTCATATAGGGAACACCGTGTATCAGATTAAGGTAAGGATGATTCCTACACATCCAAAAATGAATAGTCGATAATTTGAAAATTTTATCAAAATAATCCGAATGTGATTGATTGGTTTTGAGTATGTCACTTTCTTTTTTACTAAAATATCAATTTTAAGAAAAAAAGACACACTTGGAGTCATATTGGTCACATCATGCATCACATTGAGTTTAGGATGATTACCACACCTAAAAATGGATCGTAAATAATTTTCATCAAGTATCTAAAAATTCCAAAAGTGTATTCTCATTATTGAGTGTGTCACTTGTGTTTTTTTACTAAAATGTCATTTTAAACTGAAAGAATTCACTTTAATTCATACTCATTACATCATGTTCGAGTTGTATGAGATGATGATTCCTACACATCATTAATTAATTGTGAATACTTATAATAAATTACATAGACAATATGATCATTTTTATGGTTTTCAGTTATTGATACAAGTTTTGAACTAACATTTGAAATTTTAAAATGATAATGAACACTTTGAGTCATAACGGTAAAACCATATATCATATTGAGGTGAGAATAATTCCTCCATTTCACAAATGATATATGTATAATTATTATATATTTTTGAAACAATATGAATTTTTTTCTTTATTTTCAGCATGTTAGTTTTCTTTTTTACAAAAATACAAAATTTTAAAAAAGACACCCTTGTAATCTTACCAATCACATCATGCATCAGATTGAGTTGTGAATAATTCCTACACATCAAAAATGAATTATGGATGACATTAATAATGAATTAAAACAATATGAATGCGATTTCTTAGTTTTACATATGTCAATTTTTTTTCTTCTAGAATGTCATTTTATATTTAAAACACGCACGTTGAGCTATACCTATCACATCGTGTGTCTGTTTGACATGAGATAGATTTTTACACATCAAAATGATTTACCAATAAATTTAATAGTTTTCAAGATAATATTATCATGTTTTATTGTTTTTTCAGTGAGTGACACCCATTTTGAACCAAATTGTCAATCATTAACTGATAAAGGACACTTTAGGTCATAATACGCACACCATGTGTTGGATTGAGGTGCAACCAATTCCTAAATGTCAAAAATAACATATGGATCATTTATGAATGTATTGAAATAATAAAGATGTGTTTTATCATTTTTGAGTATGTCAAAATTGTTTCCAACAAAAATGTCAATTTTAAACTGGGTACACACACTTTGAGTCGCATCAAACACACCATGCATCAAATTAAGTTGTAGATAATTATTGCACGACAGTAAGTACATATGGATAATTTTACTATAGAATCAAAACAATATGAATGAATTTACTTCATTTCGAGTATGTAACTTTTCTATTCAATAAAAATTTAAAATATAAATAAAATAACACACTTGGACTTACACCACGCACACCATGCATTAGATTGAGGTGAAACTCATTTATATATGTCAAAAATGAATTAATAATTTTTTTATTAAATTATTAAATCAATATGAATATTTTTTCTTGTTTTTAGTATGTTAGTTCTGTTCTTTACTAAAATGTCATTATAAAATAAAAACACACACTCTGAGTCGTACTGGTCACCTCATGTGTCAGTTTGTGTCAGTTTGATGTGGCTGATATCTACTTGTTGAAAATGACTTATGGATATTATTTATAAATTATAAAATCAATTCGAATACATTTATATTTTTTAGTATGTCATGCATTTTTTACTAAAATTCCAAATTTAAATAAATTGAAACACTTGGAGTCACACCGGTCACACCTGTCACACCGTACATCGTATTGAGGTGCTGCTCATTCATACACATCAAAAATGAAGTATGGATCATTTTACTAATGTATCTAAACAATATGAATGTTTTTTATCAGTTTTAAATATCCCACAAGTGTGTTTTTACGAAAAAATTATTTTAAATAAAAACACGCACATTGAGTCATATTGATCACATTGTGTATCAGTTTGATGTGAGAATAATTCATACATGTCAATTTTGTTTTATAAATATATTTAATAAAGTATCAATAGAATTCATTCATGTTCTATTTGTTATTAGTGAGTGACATATGATTTTAATTGAAATGTAAATTTTGAATTGATAACAAATACATTGAGTCGTAAAGGTAACATTGTGCATCATATTGAGGTAAGGTTAATTTCTATACATCAAAAATGAATTAGGGATAATTTTAATAAAGTATAAAATAAATTAGAATGTGATTGATTGGTTTGGAGTATGTCACTTGTCTTTTTTTTACTAAAATATCAATATTAATTAAAAAGACACACTTGGAGTTGTATCGGTCACACCTTGCAATGGATTAAGGTGGGGATGATTCATAGGAATAAGAATTAACATATGGATAATTTTTATAAATTAATAAAACAATATGAATGCATCTTATCTTTTTTGAGCATGTCCCTTGTGGTTTTTACTAATATTTTATTTTAAACGTAAAATAAGAATTTGGAGTCATATGAGTCACACTATGTGCTAGATTGACATGAATATAAATTCTACATGCCACAAATGAATTATAGACCATTTTCTTATATTATAAACACAATATCTAATATTTTTCTTAGTTTTGAGAATGTAATTCATATTTTTACTAAATTATAAATTTAAACTGAAAACACACACTTTGAGTCATACCGTTTACACTCTTTTTAGGTTTTATGCGATATTTATTCATTTTAAAAAATTAATTATAAATAAATTTCCTAAATTAGAGTAACAATAAAAGCACATTTTCTATGTTTTTAGTGAATGGAACATGTTTTGAACTAAAATATAATTTTAAACTATAAACAGAAACTTCAAGTCACACTAATCACACTACGAATCATATTGAGGTGAGACTAGTTCCTCGACATCACAAATGACTTATGGATCATTATTATAAAGTAACAAAAAAAATCCAAATTCAATATATCAATTTTATGTATGTGATATATTTTTTCAACTAAAATATTAATTTTAAACTAGAAACACACACTTTGAGTCATGTCGGACTCACCATGTATCATATTGTGGTGCGAGTGAATCCTACATGTCACAAATGACTTGTGGATCATTTTATTAAAGTGTTAGATAAAAATTATGAGTAAATTAACAAAAAACATAGATATGGTGACGGTAAAATTCAACTAAATAATTAGTAGACTCCAGCATTTTCATGATGTCTATATACATTATGACCTTATTTATGATACCCATTCATATCTGAAAAAATCTATTTCTTCTTGTGAACAGGAGGACTTTAAAATTCATGGTAGTATTATAAAAATATAAATAAACAAATTAATAATAAATATTTTAATTGAAATTGTAATTATATTTGAAAATACCTCTTTGGGGATGATAGTTTGTCGATGGAATATGATAAAATTCATAAATTTTCCAACACAATAACCACAATCGTTTCCATTAGATTTTTTTGGAAAAATTTTAATCATTAAGGAGAATAATTAATTTGTTTTGATATATGTTTTTATGGTGAAATATCATTATATACACCCTAATAATTATCTACTTGTAGAATTTTATAGGCTTTTTATTTTCATGGTATTTTTACATTCCATGATTTTGATGACATTTAAAAACCAACATATCATTAAAACAATTTCATTAAAACCTAATATAAAATTTATAACATGAATTTTATTTGTAAATTTTTTTATTTTTTGTATTAAATATTAATAAACGTTGTCACTTGTGGTTAGTTTTTTATGTATATATGCATTTCATGCATAAAGTAAATATTTGGAGTATCCAAATTGAATGCAATGAGTAAAAAATACTTACATGAAAACAGAAAAGTGATATTTATTGGGATGCATGAAAATATATTTGATATGATTAAATTGTATAGTTTTACCCCAGAATTGTGGGAATTAAGAAGTGTTTGTATTCTATAAGCTTGCTTTTAAACATTCTGTAATGATTGTCATCTATTACATAAAATTTATTCGGTTCTAATTTTTATTCTTGTGTAGAAGTGACATGGGGACTAATGAGTTCACATTTAGTTTCAAAAGAGTTTCCCTTTAAAAACTATTCATATATATGCCTCCAAAAAAATATGAATAGTTTTCAGTCATAATTAACATTGTAGATCAACGACTGAACAAAAAAATCTTGAAAAGACATCTCATGTTTACATTTAAAACTCATACACATAGCTATTCATTCAATAAATATTTATTTAAATTCTCAGGAATAATATACTCTATAATGGACTCCTTCTTCATTGGTTCTCGACAACCAATTGTGGTCATAGAACTATTTTCTAAAATCATATATCTATAAAAATTTAATGTTACTAAATGTGGAAGGTGAATTAGTGGGGTTAAGTTACTTTTTGAAGATATTTTCGATTGGTTGGTTGATACATTAGATCATTTTTATTTCACCATCCATTCCACAACCTTCTCTTTGTCCATATATGACAAAATTCATTAGTTCAGACCATTTTTCTTAATTTATAAAGGTTTTTCATGAAAAGGATATTGCAAATGAATACCTCCTTATTGAAATGTTTTATACATGACCTAACCACCATGCTATGAATGTTCCAATATATTTCTATATTATATGAATATCTTCATCATCTTGTTGAATTGGTTTCTAGGTTCTCAATTCTTGATCTATATTAATCAAAAATATCACATGACCTATTGAATGTTGTATGTTATGTTGAATTTATCCTTGGATACGGTGTATGGTACCCCCTACAAAAAAGTGATGGGTGGGTATTGACAGATATAAATAACAATGATTTTAACCATATATAATATCAATACATGAAATTTATTTGGGTTTTCTTAAATCACATTTCAAAAAACAATTATGACAATATTTATTACCTCTTATATGAAATATCATAGAGGGGAATAGATCACCACAAAGCTGGTGGGGAGATCTTTATGTAGTGGTTGTTCTTCTGTTTCTTCGTCTATTTGATTCTTTCCCATAAAATTTCCTAGAAATTATGACTACCAATTAAATATCTCTTCAAGAGAAGATAATCATGATTATAATTCTTTCATTATATTATAGTTACCCCTTGTTCATTTATTTTCCCAAAGTATGTTTAGGCAGACACCCCAAAACCTACACCTTTGACACGACCATACTATTCTGTCCACTTTAAGGCCACTGATAGTAAATGATCATTGAGCATAGCTAATGATGATTATAGTGTGGAATAATGATGAAAAATATAGGAATACATGTAATCACTATTATCATATACTTATTTAAAATAAAATAAATGTTACTATGTCATACTTGAAATTGATAACCATACAATTTGTTTGTTTTTATCTATTATTATTGCTTATTAATTTAAACATTCCTTTTTCTATAATATATGTCATGGGATTTATTTTTCATTGGATTTCAATTCGTTAATATGTTTATAATTATAAGAACATAATTATGTCATTGTTTAATGTCACATAAAAGAATTATGGAATATTTAAAATATGTACCAATTATTTTTCAATTGATGCGTACCCCATCATTGTATTACGGTAGGTGTACATTGATTTTTCTACTCATCTATTATTTTCATCAATTAGTTTGTTTTTTATAAATTATAAATTATTAATCAAAGTTAATAATAAACATATTTTCATGAAATTTATTACCAATCAAAATATATCTAAACATATGTCTCATCAGGATGACTAATAAATGAATCACATGCTTGTTGGTTTATCATCATTGCATACATCTTTGGTGAGAGAAGGATTATTTTACATTCATCATATTTGAGATGAAACATCATAATAATTTTGAGAAATCCCCTACGAGCCTTTATAGTGATAATTAAAAATAATAATTTAGGGGTCATCTACCATTAATTCACTCGTCAAGGGATAATGAAGAGTAATTCAATGTTTTATTAATTTTTATTAGTAAAATAAATAAATCATATCATAATGTTACCCTAATATAATCCCAAATAAGTGTCTCCAGTGAGGGAAAAAACTTGTTCCAGAAATCTACATCAATTGTCATGAACAAGCGAGTGGTGAGCATAATATAACTATTGAACCTAGCCTTATTTGGGTTAATAGGCTAGTCGTGTGCATTCCATCAAACCTTGGATTTGATACCTTTTTCTACCACCATAATAATTTTTACTAAAAACATCATATAATGGTGCTCATGTTTTTTTGGGACACTAGTAGTTCACCATCTACAATTTTTATTGGATTCAACATCATCAATATATTGTTCCTTTGGATAGGTAGTATCTTCATGTGAATAAGGCTATTTTTTGTATTTTTAGGGAGCACCAACATGTTGAAAAATATATTGTTCCATAGGGTTGGGTGCCTAGAGATGTGAAGAAGTCATTATCTACCTACGGTTATGAACATTTTCTTTGGATTACATAAATACAGTGATGATTAGATAATAATATGAGGTAATAAAATGTATAGTAAACAATATATAACAAGATTACTTAACTCCCTTTTTTATAGGATAAAGTGATTTGACCCCTCTATCAAGCATCCAAATCAATTCATTGTCATCTTCTATGACATACAAGACCCTCTCTATATTAGTACTTCTGAAAAATGATTATGATGTCCCAACAAAGTGTCAGATTGAGGTGAAAGGACATATGATCCTTCAGTGGTTTTTGTCGATAAGAGAACAATTGACAACATTCAGTTTGTGGTACCAAGAACATAATATATATGTACAAAATGTGATGCCATTATAAATGAATTTTATTTTTACCCTTAATTACTGAAATCCACTTTTAACATTCCAATTTCATTTATTTAAATAGTACTAATGTTTTATATTCACTTGAATTGAAAATCTGGTACATGGAATGTTTTATAATACAACTCCCTTAATTTTTATATGATGCCAAGGTATTATACATTTACATAAATTGGATTCAGGACCTTGGTACTAGATATATGCATATCTTTATCCAAAAGTGTAACTACACTATTTTATGGTACTTTGTATATCATTTTCATTTTTATAGAGAATATAACCACTAACTACATAACCATTATATGATAATACATGAAAAATTGGTCATTTTCTTTTCCATCGAATGCATTCATAAATTCAATCCTTATTTTATGCTAACCTCTTAATAATATAGTTTAGAAACTATAATATAAGCAATTTATTATGTGTATTTGATATCAATCCATCATCCCTTGATGGATTCAAATGCATAAGAAATTCATTGTGATTTTCAACATATTAGAAAACCTCTGAACTACTATGAAAAATGTAAAGATGATCCTGCTCCTGACCTGTAATAGTAATTATGCCAATATTTATTCCAAATTTTCCATTACCCTCATCCTGCCTAATGTGATGAGATTTTAGTAGACCAATACTTTTCACATCGTGCAGGTATTCAGTATAAAATCTGATGGCTTCCTTAAATCTTATTGATATGCAATACAACCTTATTTATGTCTTTATTTTTTAACATACCCATTCAAAATATTCATATACATTTCAATGGGTCACACACATCTATAATTTATAGAACCTCCTAATATAATCTCTCTTACCAAGTGAACCATCATATCAATGAATTCTATTGGGAAGAGCATCTCCAATTCTCATAATATGATAGCAATTTCATTTTACAAAGTTGGAAGATGTTCCAGTTCTATAAATTTTATGCCTATAACATTGAAAAATAAAAACGTCTGGAAAATGTATGATAGAAATTATTGACAAAAAAAATCAACATTAATCTATAATAATTTTATTCTTCATCAAAACATAAAATTCATGTGATTTCAGACCCTTTAACTTTAAATCATTCATTTATAAGGTCATATTGATATTCTAAGAATACCCCTTTGGAACCTTTAAACAATAAAATAAGTTAAAAATTATATATTGCATGTCTGAAAATAGTTTAAGTGGTTGGAGGAAGGAATTTTAATTTCTTCACCCTTTTTGAGAGACAACACATAACATATCCCCATGTAAATCACGTGCAACGTAGAATTAATTCCATCCTTTCTTTCCTGGTGAATTTAGTAATTCACCGATTAAACTATCTCATAAATGTTTCTCCACATGCATGACATCAAGAAAATGACTGATGTAGAAACAATTCCACTATGGTAATTCAAAACAAAAAACTACTTTTCCAACCAGTTTTCTTAAGGGTTTGAAAAAAAAGGATTACCAAAAGTAGTGTCCAAATCATTTTCAATCTCAGATATTTTATCACCTATTAGTAGTTATGATTTTATACAATTTTCTAAACTCCCTTTGAATGATCTCATCCAAGGGAAGTACTTATGTTATTAATGTAAAAATTTGTGATTCCTAGAAATAGAAGCTTTTATAAACATTTCATCATAATTTATTGTATACATTTTTCACAAATTCGACTCCTTAGAGTTCCCTTAATACTATATACTTACAAATTTAAATAAAAAATAATTCATTTATCATCCCATAAAACATGTCTCTCAATGTGAAATCTTCATTTTTGCAACCATCATACAACATAACACCAGAATCCAACATAATTTCAAATCTCTGATCAATGGATACAAACATCAAAATCATTACTCTATTTTTTGGGTCCTTATATAAGAAAATATAAAATAATGTACATTAATTTTAGGTATAACCATAGTGAAAATTTATAATTTAGAAACATAACTATATTTGTAATGTGTGTGATCCTTTGGAAACCAAAAGGATTCACTCCATTTGTAGATAGTTTTAGAAGATGCTTTCTTATATCATTTCTAAATTAATGATACTCGTGATCTATTCTATTCCACTGAGTATAGTCTACTAGTTGAGGAATTTTCCCATCTTTATTTCATGTATCAGTGTGCCACATCAATTTTCATACAGTCTCTTCACTTCAATATAAGTACCTGAACCTTGGAATGATTGGTTAGTATAGTAAAAATTTTGTAGTAACCAATTCCTCAGTCCTATTTCAAGAATATTGAAACTTTTAGAAATTTTATATGATATTGGTCCTTATGAAATTGTATACAGTCATTTTGAAAAGCATTTATTCTTTTAGATATCATACTCATTGAACATATAATTCTTTTAGTGTCATTTTTTGGCAAGGAATCTTATTATCTTCTGGTAGCATATCATTCAAGTGAAAAAGTAGTTTAGTAAAACTAGAATCACTCCACCCATTGTCACCATTTAAATTATATAACCTTTGTATGTAAGATAATGCTATATATTTCATACAACTATAATACAATGGTGTCCTTTCACAACTCTTTAACTTCTAAAACAATGTCGGATAATAATGAAGTTCATCTTTAATTTTCATTTTCATCTCCTCAATTTGGTCTTTATCATCATTCAAACCAATAGGAACATCTTAAATATGATATTCATCATTTTCCATAATTATAATCGTATCAGATGACCCATAAAATGTATTTTTATACATGTCACTAGCTATATTCAATTTTCCTATTATTTATTCCAACATTTATGACATAGATATACTCCATGGTAGATCAAGTGTTTGTATGACTCATCAAGAAAAATTATTATTTAATAACAACATCATAAACATGGAACAAGGATTTGAGAAGAGTCATATGGGCATTATTTTACAGACATGATGACCTCTTCCACCCCATCCTCATACTCTTTTTTCATATGATTGGAATCCATCAATTTTTATTTCATATCCATTCTATTTTATTTGGTAATATAAATATTTAATAAAATAAATAAATTATAAAAACCATTTCACAGAAAAGGACTATATTATTCTTAAAATATTCCCACCAGATAAAATTACTAATGGGTATGATTTTAATAACATAGATTATCATTTATATTTTCAGTATTAAATGAACAAAATATACAATCTCTTCAACTAATTTGGATACCAAGAGAGACATGTTCCTCATTATAACCCAAAATATAGGTGATCAAAACATGGACTTTAATAAAAATCTTCAAAACTAGATATATATATATATATATCAATGATTGATAATAATTTTTATTCAAAAACTAAAATTCGTGAGAATTACAATATCTCTATCAACATTGAGTACATTAAACATTACATATTTTGGTTTCCTGGTGATAATCCAATATTGAAAGATGATACTCTAATGGTCATTAAAAATAAAATACAATATGTAATGAAATATTTTAAAAATACAGAGTGATTTCAATCCATATAAGTAGAAGAAATAATAGGAACAAAATATGAAGAATTCTTGGATTTTAATTCATGTGAGTGGGAGGGATAATTGGAACTTAGAGTCTTTTACAAGTTGTGAACTATAAAAAAGTTTCCTACATATCATTTTCAATCACTACATTATAATATATGTTTGAAATGGGTTTTACAGTGCACAAGTAGGAGATCCATGCAACCGTAGTGAGAAATAATGAAGAATGGGTGAAAATTAACATAAAGTTGAGGGAGAGGGGGAACCAAGAATGTTTCTAGGCAATAGATATTTGGTGGAAGAAGATGTCTGCGAAGAAATAAGGTTAATTATGTATTTTATATATTTTAAAATTACAAATCACATTATAATGTTAGGAGTTCCATTGAAATATGATCGAATAGATTCCAATTTATTGATATGATCAGACAATGTGTGCCACTAAAATGATTAACTGATTGAATCAATAATTCTAATAGAATTATATAGTCAATAAAGATAAATTGGGTTATTATTTTATGAACATTAATAAAATTTTACATAATTTTTATTTGAAGGTATCTATGACTATCGAATATTATTATTGAAAGAATTATGTTATTAAGATCAATAGATAGAAGATTTTGAAGATATTAATGAGGCCGTATTAGATGGATAGGAGTTTAAAGGCCATCCGATGAATATTTTCATGTTAATCAGTTAGAGGGAGTTTTTCTAAATGATTGGAAAAGGTTTCCTAGAAAATTCAACAGAAAATAGAAACATGCGAAGTTCATTGGATAGAAGATACTGAACTAATGATATAGATAGAGGTCCCATAATGATGTCATAAAAATTAATTATATAAGATAAGTAATCAGATAGATCCATCTAATGGTGTAAATAGAAGGGAATCAAACCAATGACTTCAACTTTGTTAGAGATAATCCTTCTTACAAAGAAACCCAATAGTGAGTTCTAGATAGTGGACACAAAATAGAAAAAGCTTATATAATTTTGTAACAGATGTAGGCCACTAGATGGAGGATGTTTCTAAAAAGATTAACCAGATGAAGTTTTTATCACCCTTCAATGTCTTTTTCAAATACATTAAATGTGAAAATTGTGAGCTATTTGTTCAATGATTCAATAATATTAAATTATAGATTGTGATTTAATCCATGGTTTTCAGAAATATGAATTGTTTTATTATTATTATTTTTAAGGGGAGTTTACTTTAAAGAACTTTTGAAACCTAAAATTTTAAAATTTTAATGGCTGTAAATCAGTTATTTTTTTTAGTGGGATGTACAAAATTTGGACAAGATGTTTGAATTTGATGTTCAATTTTATCCCTTATTTCTAAGAAGATTACTGATTATTTAATGGGGTGTTCATTATTTATGGATGTGTGTGTCCTAAGTACTAGGAAAAGTGAGGAAGATTTTATTTGGAGATGAAAGAGATATTGTCTTGATGAATCAGACATAGAAGCACCTAAGTGACTGATACTGGACAAAGTCTTTCTATATTTTGGTATAAAATCATCAAGATAAAGAGTTTATTGAATGAATAAAGAGTTTTTTTATATTAGTTAAAGTGATACCAAAAATATTTTTTCAACAAGTTGGTATCATTTGTATAAGGTACAGAGCCAAAGGGTATCAAACTAAGGTATCAAACCATGTTTAACTCATGGAGGGCATGAGATGGACTGTTCTGGATAAAAAATTTGATAATGAAGTTCATTCTCATTATTGTTCCATAAATACAAGGGATACAATAAAGATAACTTGAACAAAGGAAAGCATGAATAAGGTTGAAGTAGCACAGTGGCAGTGTTGAATCATATTGGTGAAGGTTCATTTATTATTTAAAAATTATTTATTCAAAATAATTATAAATTAATAAAAATTAATTAAAAATTATTATCAATTGAAAATAAATTTTCATTTAAATTATTAATTAAATATAATTATTCATTAATATGCTCTAAATTAATCAAAATTATCCATTTTAAACCATTTTAATATATTCACTCTATTTCCAAATAAAAAACTCATTTTTAATGTAAATTTGAAATATAAAATATCCTTCATTGATATCATCATATAAATCCATATTATAATCCTTATTCTAAAATATTATATAAATCTAATTAATTAATTTAAAACAAATTAGTTACTCTTTGGAAACTTTTTATTAATTTTCAAAAATTATTTTCACCATAAAAATAATTCCTTTTATTTCAAATTAAATTTTAATTTTCTTTTTAGCCAGTATGAATTTTTTTGGGAAAATAAAACACGAAATTTATTTTCAAACTAACTCAGAAGACACACTCACTATTTTCAAAACCAAACCCTTTCCATTTTAAACTATGATTTAAAATATTTAAAATTATACATCACCCAAATAACATGAGTTTCTTATAATTAAGATAGTTTGGAAGGAAATAAAATCTACTATAAAATCTACTGATAATTAGTGACCATAATCAACTAGGAAACATGGATAGTAATCCATGTTCCAATCACACTTTTCTCACAATGAGCCACTTGGAAATGTGCACAGAAGTTCCATAAAGATTACCAAACATTGAGGGACAACCACGTGTCATTGGATCAACTCACACTTCATCCCCAAACATTAATATATTTATAAATAACACAAATACTCTACAATAAAATAGAAATGACTATAAATATAAAACCATGTAAACCAAAAACAGATAAGAAAAACATAAAAGTCAAGATTTAAAAATATATATTCATTAAAAATTGTGTCTTATAATGTGTAATAGATCACAAAACACAAGTCACCTATTTAGAAATTTGATGGGTGTATTTTCATAGTTATCTACGAATTATCAAGGAAAATTCATTTTTCTCATGTTCTGATTTTAGTATGGTGGTTTCAAGCGGCGAGTATTGGATATTTAGGCACAAAAAAAATAAATAAATCATAACATTCCTTATATTTTTTAGATTATATATTTTTTGATAAGATCAATGAATATATAGAGAGACTGGTAACAATAGTCAGGTTCCATGAGATCATTGAACAACACAAGTGAGGAGGCTATAAAAGGGTTCTTTTTATATAATTAGGTATGCCCTTTTCTTGTGCTTTCAAAAAAGTCTTTACAATGAGTAGTTTTATAAGAACAAATAAAATTGTAGAACTAATAAAGATAAGTACTAGACCATTATCATTTATTCTTGGAGCGCCTGGGGGGGGGGGGGGTCAAGCTTGAATTGAATCACTTGTAAGGGTTTATTGGTCATTATTGAACTGAAACCCATGATCTTGAAAAAATGAATTGATGAATGTAATTTTTAAATTATGCTAATATTGGTTATTTCACAAGAGGAAAATTCATAGAATCACAATAATTTTTGAACCTTGATTGTTTAATTTTTAGGATTTGATGGTCAGATCATAATTTATATTGGCTAATGTTTCTATCACATTGTCATCCCTTTGTTGGGTCACAAGGATAAGGATTAGGGTCATGGTCTTCTACCGTTTAAATGAGGTTTTCTGAAAATACCAGACTGAGATCCTTTTTTATCTTGATAGGATCACGAAATCAATATCTTAATCATGGGTTCAATTATATGGATTGAGTTGGTTCTCCTGCTATCCTCAAATTCTATGGGACATGCCATTGGCTATTGGTATCCTAAACAAATTTGACTGGGATATGGAATTGGCTCACTATAGGTGATTTTAAAGGGTCATATTTGAGGTTTATTTCTATTATACCTTGATCGTATATATTATTACTTTTTCTTTAGATAATATTATTGAGTTATTTATAGAATATGTGAGATGAAAAAACATTTTTATATCCTATAACTAAATTGGGAATTTATATAGAGGAACCTTTCTTCCTCCCACTGCACATTTCTTCGGAGTATTGATGATGGCAGGGAGGAGTGTGTGGTTGTGTATGGGAACAATCTTGTTGCAGTTGATTTTGTACATGTATAGTCTACTACTGAGAATGGGGTTTGGAATGCAGATTTCCAAGAAAAATTAATTACTAAAAATGGAAATTCTGAAGATGATTCTATCAATCCGTCCACTCCTGGAGGGTTTGTATTATAAGCCCAAATTCAGTATTTTGATATTAGAATATAGAATAATAAAGATGATACTGCTAGGATAAGTATTGAAGGTGGAAAAGGTCTATGTTGAGATTCCACACCGGATTTGAGCACATTATGGGATAATATTAAAGCTCAAGAGGTGGAGGAGGTGTAGGTAACTCATGCTGACCTCTCCTCTAATGATGCACTTTTCACGAGCAAGGAAGCTCTATTGGAGAATGAGGATTCCTATGAATAGTCTGACCATGAGAAAACTATTGAGGGATAAATTGGCCACGATCTATAGTTACAAATACTAATATTTTAAAAAATGAAGGGTAATGTTAATGTTGTGAATGATTAGGGATTTCAATTTTTCACTCCTATAAAACCCATGATCTCTTCACCTTTTTCATAGGCAGGAATTGATTTTCTATCTTGAAGTGAATGAACATGAGTAGGTTCTCAATGCTGACCATAAATATACCATGTCAGTGAATATTGTTATGGATACCATGGGAGAGATTGATCTTCCATTAAATTATCCACCAATAAGTTAAATTGGTGATGAAACAAAGAAAGTGGTCTGGTTATTCCCTCCTCTATAGGGTGAGGTAATAACTAAACTATCATATAGGGAAAGGACTTGAGAAGAAGGTATACTATAAAGGAATGTGTAAACCGAGGAGGTATCTATTTCCACACTAGAAAATAGTCCATGAAAAAATAGTTTTACTTCAGTTGATATCCTCAATAGATATGATATTAAGGAAGTGCTCCATGAGGAATTTTGAAATTGACATGGATAATCTCAAATTGAAGGAAAATCCTCATTAATTGATACTGTCAAGGAAATGGGCATTTATGATGTAATTAATTATTCATAAAATACAAATTTATTTTTTTTGATATTAATAAATCATTCAAATGAAGGTCAACTCCTTGAGTCTCAATATGAGAAATGTGAATCATCATTTATGGATAATCAGGCTGACACATGGTAGGATCCTTATTAGTTATAGAGAGGTAGGTATTTGAGGAATTAGGGTGGCTCCCAAAAAAGGACTGGTAAACATAAAAGTATTTGATGATTGAATGATAAATTGTGTTTTTTGGAAATGTTTTTTCCTCTATTTTAACATTACAACCCCAATTATTATTTCCTTTTGTATTTTCATTTCTAATAATAAACTTTTTTGGACCACTTGTTTTAACCCATAGTTTATTCCACTCCTGATATATTAATTTTTATTAATACATAAACATATATATAACTATAATAAGTCCACCAAGAACATGAAAGAAAATTGGCAGCTCTTATCATCCTTCTATTGATTTTTGGGAGGGTAGTTTTCCTTTCCCAAAAATCAATCCGCACAACTCATTATCACGAAGGTAGTTTTCCTTTCCCAAAAATCAGACCGGGGTTTTTTAATGTATTTTTTTTTGTTTATTTGAAAGGTCAATCGTGGGGTGCGGGTTTAGTCAATATAAGACCAGTAACAATATAGATTCTCAATTAGAATTTAATCATCAATCTAAATGAATTAAATTATACTTTATAATATGTTTGTATTAAAATTCATGGTCTGAATTAAAACTTATCGAATCCAGAAATCTTGTTTGACAATGAATATGTAATTGTAATTCTAATATGGATGGACACTTATACCGAAACAGTTGTCATTGGTAATTTAGTTGGGGTCTTTTTTGAGTTTGACATAAGTTCTACTTTTATTGATAAGGTTTTTTCTTCCACATGAGAAGATAAGATTAATATTTGAATTGAATTTGAAAAAACTCTTCTATTTTGTGATTCTTTTCGAATTATTGGAGAAGTGAAGTCTATTTGTTGGAAGAGTATTGTCTTATATATCTAAAATTTTGAAGGCCATGATTCACAACACTGCTAAAGGTATGGAAATATTGGTACCATACAATGAGTTGGTTCTCAGATTAATGACTATGTCATAGATGAAGTTTCTCAAGCCTCTAATTCAAGGAATTTGAATTCCACAAGTAGATAGATACAAGTAAATGGTGAAGGTTTTTTTAAAGAAATACAGTTGTTTGAATATTAGGTTATTACTCAGATGTATGGATGTACAAAAGGTCATAATATTAGAAATATTTATTCTCCTCAAATTGGACCTTGGGTTGTATATCTTGTCTAGATGGAAGACTAGCCCACTAAGTCCTAGGTTGGCTTGGACGAATATAATATTGTGGTTTTTGATGTAATTTCATTTAAGGATTCCATATATATGGTCTTAATGTGGAATAATGAAAGTGTTGTGAAATATTATGATATTAAAGCTTCCTAAGAGATTTTTTCTTAGGCTGAGGCGGATTTCAACCTACGGAAAGTGAAAAGGCTGACTTCTAACAAAGGCCACAAGTAGAAATTCAAAATGGATACAACCACTCCAATTAAATAAAACTACAATAGGTCTAACTTCTCCATTTATTCAGATCAGGGCATATCTTCCCCATTTAATGGCAATGAGAGGGTATTTGTTCCATCTATACAGTTCAGTTTTTTCAAAACTAATAGATCATTTATGGACTCTTCAGGTAGAAAGTAGTTTCCAAATGAATTTCCAGCTTCTTCTTCAATGCATGTTGCTTTTGGTAGTCCGGTGAGTTAGTTAATAAATGGGAAACAATAACTGAATACTACTTATTTCACCAATACTATAGTTAGTTGAAGTCTTCTCCATTAGGTTCCAATTTTCAGTGTGTCAAGGGTTCGAATGGGGTCTAATTTTCACTAAAAACATGCTAATAGTAGGGATATGTCCAATGTGGACACTGTTAAATCATTGGCTTCTATGATGTATGATTTAAAAGGGGTAGAGACTATTGTGATTCCTGTTATTTCGATGAAGACCCATGTTTCTTCTAGTTTTAGTGGATATGATGCCCAATCGGGACATGGTTTGGTCCTAAAATATTCCCTGGGTAGGGGAATCTTTAATGTTGTTACTGTATTAGCTCCAATGTTGGATATAGAAGAATCGAATGTTGTATGTGTAATGAATTCTCTTTACAAGAAGTGATCTGATCATGGATGTGATAGAGAGGTACACAGGGTTACAAAACTGACAGTTCATAAGATGGATAAATAATGGACTTCTTATTCTTCATTGGGATCTAATATTGCTCACCTAGTGAGGGATAAATTACATTCGATGGTTGGTACAAATAATTAATTTGAGTTTCTTCTATCTGTAAGAAATGGCATGGAAGGGATAAATAATGTATGTGTGTTTAACAAAGACAAATAGATGGTTATTATTGGTGCTGGACTTCCTTATGACATAACAATTGTTGATTTTGGACTTCCAGATGATGGACGTGGACCTTAAATACAGGTCAAAACATAGCGAAGTAGATGACATCCGCCTGATCGGTGTGGTTGCTCCGCTCACCATTAAATGAGTACTGCTTCCGGAGTTACTTGAATTTCATGTTTTAATTCCTTTTTCATTGTTTGTGGGCATTTTGTGTTTTGTATGTTTATTTGTCTCGCTACTTGGTTTCATTTCAATAAAGGGGTTTCTGAGCCTGAACCTCTTTTATATTAAAATAAATAAATGTATTTAAAAAGTACTTATATATAATTATAAATATATTTATAAAATTATATATATTTATATATAATCATACACACACGTAGACACATATATTAATATATAAATATAAATATATTTATTATCTTTTTACTTAATTATATTTATTATAATTATATATAAATATATAAATATATATTTATAATTATAATTATAAATAATATATTTATAAATTATGTATATATAATAATATATATGTTTATATTATTATGTTAAATTATTTAATTACATATACTTATATAAATAAAGAAATTAATATATTTATATTAATATATAATTATATATAATTATAAATATAATAAAAATATTTATTATAACTTTATAATTATTTAATTTTATTATTATTTATTAATAATTAATATTATAAATATATATATATTTATAAGTATTTCTATATAATTATAAATATATTTATATAGTTATAAATATATTGATAATTATTTATATATATATATAATTATATGTATCTATATAGTTATAAATATATTTATTAATATATAAGTATATATAATTTGAAATATAAAAAAATTTATTATTTAAATAAATTTATTATTTAAATAAATTTATTATAGTTTTATAATTATTTTAATATATAAAGTTATTTTTAATTATAATTATAAATAACATATTTATAAATATTTGTATATAATTATAAATATATTTATATAATTATATATATGTATAGAATTATATAAATTTATATAATTACATAATGTATATAATTATATATATTTATATAATTATACAATTATTTATATATGTATTAATATATAAATTTTTATAATTATCAATATAATAAATATATTTATTAATTAAATATATTTATTATAATATTATAATTATTTAAGTATATAAGTATATTTATAATTATATTTATGAATAAATATATTGATAAATATAAATTTAAATAAATATATTTACAAATAATCATATATATTTATATCAAATATTTATTTAATTATATATAATTATAAAACTATATATATTTATTAATATATGTATATATATTGCTAAAAATATAATAAATATATTTATTATATAAATATATTTATTATCATTTTATAAATATTTTTTTAAAAGTTTATATATATTTATAGATTTATAATTAACTATTAACGTACATGCCATACATACACATCTACAAATGTTATATATATAGGTAGATCCTACATAAATAAGAACATATATACACATAAACATACATACAGTTGTATAGGTACAACATCTATATATACACATATACAAGACACACCCACACAACATATTTCATACACATATATGCACATAGACATTAATATAAATATATAAGATTAAATATCAGATATTAATAATACATCATTTATTTTTATATAATTCCCTAAATTATTAATATATAGATTGATATATATAATTTTTATTAATTATATACATGCATTTTTTAATTAATCTATATAAATAGAAATTAATTTTTGAATATAAATATGATAAATATATATATTATTAATATTTTTTTATTAAAAGTTACCAGTGACATCACTTTTAGCTAGCGGTGATAATGGTTTCCATTTTCTCAGTGCGTTATGTTTAGCACTAACAAAAATAGTGCTCTCTAAATCCTAATATGTGGTAGTGAAATCATTATGTATTAATGAACCATGATGTATACAATGACATAAGATGAAATAAAAAAAGGATCTTGGAAGATTTGATATAATGAAACAAATTCCAAAGACTATTAAATAAATACAAGAAGAAATAGATGATAATCGATTTACAAGGTTTTGAATCATGGACTTCTTATTGAAATGTAATGTTTGAATTATATTCTTCCATTATATTTTTTAGTACTCATGCATGTAAAATTCGTTAATTTATTTTATTATGCTCATATGTATTTTGGATCTAATTCTACTAGGATGTGAATTTACGTATTGGGTTGTGTACTAGGCAATTAGATCTGTATTCTTATTGGTTATTTCAGCCCCCCACTATACTGATTCCCTAATCATCAATGAAATTATTTATGATCATTAATCACTAATGTAGAATATGCGATCTATATCATAAATTTATCTCGAGATTCTTGAGTGTGCCCCTCGGTTTCTGTTCAATATGGTTATCATGGCACATAATGGTTGGGTGTGTGATTTTGAGGTACAATGGGTGTTAATGGTATTGATCACCCCCACCCCTGGTCATTTTTGAATGAGTTTCATGTATTGGATTTTCAAGGGTTTTTTTCTCCCTCTACTTCATGAAAAAGATGGATTTCAGTGGTTTTTATACACCACTGATCATCCTCTTCTTTCTATTTTCCTCTAGAGTTCACCACTGGTGTACTACAACTTGTAGAGTTCTAAAGCTTACCTTCCTTGTGAAGTCATGAAAATATGGTTTTGATCCTATGAAAATAGACTTCATCTAAGTGAGTACTTACTCTCCACGGATATGATTATTTCACATCCTCTTCACCAACACAACATCATGATATAATTATAGCCAAAGTAATGAGTCCAACATTGTATGTTCCTTTATATTATATTATGAATATTATCAGATTCATATGATAAAATATAAGGATTATATTTCTGTTTTTTCTTTGATTACCTTGAATGCTAGAAATACTATTCTGTGGGAATTAAAAAAATGTGTGAGTCTGGGTGGTGCTTTTTCTATGCACGTAGGCCCCAATAGAACCGAAACACACAAATCCCTGCATCGTTATTTACTCCTTTATTTCATTTTTCAAAATTTTATATTCTTTTCTAGTTTAATCTAAAGACTATTAAGAAAAGATCCAAATATTATAATTTGGGTTCGTCTGAACTAAACAGTCCAACATACCATACATCGCAAAAACTGGAATAAAAGCTTATTGGTTCAATTGTTTTTATCAAATATGTTAATCAGTTAAAATTATAAATCAATTTTATTTTCCCCATGTCAATATAATCTCAATTCACATATTTCCTCTTTCTATTTGAAATTGAATCCACTATAATCTTCATAATTTTATTGATTTCTAAAATCTAGTTTGATAATCAGGTATACTCTTTGATAATGTATGGTTAATGGGGGTGTATGATTAACCTGTCTATAAAACACGGTATCAAATCTGTTGAGTAATCACATAGAAAACTATATTTAAAATCAATAAACTTAATGACGAGAATTAAATTAACTTTTAGAGGATTATAATGACATCCTTGATAGTTTTTCGCGCATTAATTAATGCACTTTTCATCCATAAGAAAACTATTGTAACTATATCTAAAACAGTACATTCCTCTACTATTAAAGAAGATATATCACTTTATTTTTTTTGTTAAGGTATAATATTCACTACTTCTTTCTTTAAGAGATATTGTTATTAGAGATGTAGACATTAAAATTACTTCTTTTAGTATATGAATTAATATAGAAATATAATATGTGATATATTCTTTAGATGAATGGAATTTTAAAAAACAACAAATTTTTTCATTTAAAATGATACCTGGTATGTGAATTAAAGATAATTTAGATGAATTTGATAAGGTGATGTTAGATCTAGCCAAGATGAATGTAACTATTTATGATGACGATCAAGAAATTATCCTTTTAATTTCATTAAATAATCCATAAAACACTTTGGATGAAATAATGATGTATGATCATGACTCTTCAACCCTAAGAGAGGTTATGTCTGCCCTACACTCTAAGTAACTACATTCTAGACCTACTGGTAAAGGTGGGGGATTTTTTTTTTAAAATAGGATGATCACAATATAATTGTAAATAGAAAGAGTTTAGTAAGGAAAAAGTCATGAAAAATTAATAACCCATGACTAAATATAATTATATGGACATAAAAATTGTTTAATTTCATTTTATTAATCCTAGGAACACTAATCCCTTGTTTAGAAATTTTAAAAAAGAACATGAGAATACATAAACCACTGACTAGTTCATTCTCATGGTTTTGGACAAGACCCAACCAATGTTTTGAATGTTTCCATCCACGCCATCAATGATGTTCGGGTTTTAGAATAAGGATACACATTCCATATGTTTCATTTTAGATACTAAATCATAGCTTTGATAAAAGTTGATGACCACTCCAATATCATTTTTCTTAAATTTAGGTGGGTACCCCACCTCCACAAGAAATTGATCTCCTTATAAATTATAGATTAAATGGGATATACCATTAGGTAGTGTCTATACCACTAATACTAATAATACTCTGTTATATCAAAGGATATTTTGGGCATGTAAGCTCTCATGATCTATAATAAAAAAATAAAATGTATTTTGACTAACATCACACCTAGAAACCTTACATTTTATAAATATTGTGTACTGAGTAAGGATAAGTGATTAACCTTTAATAGGATTATATTTAATTATTCTATCTCATTTAAATGCATGCATTTTCACCTATAGGGGATAGCAAGGACTTTCTACCATGATGGATGTTGTAGTATGTTACCTTTATATATGAATTCTTAAAAAAGGTGTTTATTTTTATAAAAAAATAATTCTATAATGTATCCGATCATTAAAACCAGAAAATAATTGTTAAAAATCATGTTGGAAAAAATAATAAAATAATGAGAATAGATAATGGATTAGAATAATTTTATAATTAATTTACATAATTCTATGAATCATATGGTATTGGATGACACCATACTATTTGGAATACCCCCACCCTAATATAGTGGTATTTCGGAAAAAATGAATATAACAATTTTAGAGAGATCCCAAATCATGATTTCACACTTGGGTCACCCCAAATCATTATGGGAAGAGGCTTTGATTGTGAATTTTTATTTTATAAATAAATTTTCTTCTATTTCAATTAAATTTTAATCCTCCGAAGAATGATGGAATGGTAAACCTCTCTCTTATGGTTTTATAAAGATTCTTCATCTACACTCTTATTCCCACAAAGAACCCGTTAAGATCAACCCTTGATCTCTTAAATATAACTTTGTAGGTTATCCTGATGGTGTAAAAGGTTATAAAAATTGGTTTCATAAACCTAGTTACCAATAATTCATCATAAGTATACATTTGGTATTTCATGAGTCATGTTCTCCAAAATTTTAATATATGACACTAGATAGTAGTGATCCAGCCGTCCAGGAGGATGAAGAAATGAAGCCTCTAGCTCAGTTTGAGGATACTTTCTATCCTCCTTCACTCGACACATATACTTTTTCTTGGGATGATTCTAGATCAAGTTATGATTAAATTTACAACCAAAACCTCATGCCAATGATAAATACTATTAGTTAAACAGAGATAGAGTTAGAATGGTTGGTCAATTTCTTTCTTAGTTTACCTAATATAATATGGCTTTTTATGGCTTTAATATTTCTCAGGATCTAGTTTTTTATGATCCTTAGACCTATAATAAATCCCTCAATGAAATAGATTCAAAATAATGGATTTTTTCCTTGGATAATTAAATGAATTCATTATGAAAATAGCACATCGATTCTATCATAGATAAACCAACCAAGGCAAAAATTAATTAGATGTAAGTGAATTTACAAAAAAATGAAGATAACACCATTATAAGTAGAAATAAATTTAAATAAATATTATTTTCTATGGGATTCAATTAGAGAGATGGAATATACAATTATTAATTTTTTACCCACTTCATAATCATTCTTCAATAAGGATAATACTTTCTTTTTCTATTTATAGTGACCTTAACATTGAATAACTTGATGTTAAAACTGCATTCCTTTATAGTTATTTAAATTATAAAATTTACATAGATCCTCCAAAAGGTTACTCTAATGAATTTAAATCTCTCTAGATTTCCCCATAAGAAAATCATTTTGTGGTTTAAAAGAAGACTCAAGCCAATGGTATAAAAAATTTCATCTTTTAAGCATGATAAACATTTTATTAGGAGCCAACATGATGCTTCATTTTATTTTATGTAAATTAACAATAAAATGCTTTAATTTCTACTTTATATTTATTATATGATCAAAATTTTCAAATATATGATGTTCATTACTACTATAAAATCTCAATTAAAAGGCATGTTTGAAATAAAAGACTTATGGGAAGTTGAGAAAATTCTAGTTGTAGAAATCATGAGGGATAGTTCAAATAAGTTGTTGTATCTTTCATATCATACAGATGTTCTAAAAATCATTAAAATGTACCTATTTGAATCTCACAAACCTGTGCATATACATTTATGAATACAAATTAATCTTTCCTTAAATCAGGCACACACTTCTTCTATTGATATTATGTTTATGTCTAAAATTCCCTATGTTAATGTAGATGGCAGCATCATGTATATCATAGTCTATACCCTGCCTTATGTAGCATTTTTAATCTATAGTCTTATCAAGTTTATGGCCATCCTACTAAAGACACATTGGCATGTACTAAAATGGCTGATGCTGTATTTTTCTTATACAGATAACTTTTCTTTGTGTTATGGTAACAATATGGATACTACTTATTTAATTTTTTGATATATAGATGATGAATATACATAAAATATTGATACTATAAAATTATTGACTAGTTAGGTATTCACTATATGTGGAGGACCTATTTTATGTAAATGAAACATAAAGTAACTGGTTTCTATTTCAACCACCTAATCTGAATATATATCCTTGATTGAGATTATTAATGAGGCCTTATGGATCATGGGTTTGCCTTCAAGACGTATACTTTATAATTATTCTATAAATGTTTACAGTAATAGTTAATCTTCAATTATTTTATCTCAGAATTTAATGTGCCATGGTGTTACCTAAAACATAGATATTATATTACATTTCATTAGAGATGTTATATGATCTATAACTATGTGAATAAATAATATACAAAACAATTATAACCCGACTCATAGTCTGAATAAAGACACAATATTATCTAAATTCAAATATTGTTTATGTAAGTTGATTTCTGTTCCCAACCTAGAATATTATGTATAAAAAAATCTCCAATTTCAATTGAAAATGGTGGATATTTTTTATTTGTGGTTTTCATAATGAATATCCAGGTTTGAATTATATTTATCCATTTAATTTTGTAATGCTCGTGCATGTAAAATATTGGATTTAATTTTGTGATACTTAAATGTATTTGGGATATAACGTTGTTGGGATGTTCAATTCTGAATGGGGTTGTGTAATATTCCATTTGATTGGCCTCTTTATGGGTTATTTTGGCCCATGCATGTGATGATACACTAATCCCCAATGATATTATTTGTAACCGTTGACCATTTATATCACCCGTGTAATATTTTATTTCCATTTTTCATAGGGATGCCCGAGTGTGATATTGAGTTTTTGTTTTGGGTTGTTATCGTGGATATATCTAGTTGGAAATTTGGTTTTGAGGTGTAGTGAGTGTTATTGGAATTGATCACCCATACCCTTGGATATTTTCAAAGGAGTTTCAAATTTTTGATTTTCAATTTTATCTATATCACTCTAGTTTGTGAAAACCTTGGATTTTATTGGTTCATCCCTTTTAGAAATCGCCCTCTTCCAACTACATCTTTATAGAGTAAAATTCTAGTTTACTATGTATTGTGTAATTTTGAGGACTATCTTCCTATAGAATATGATTGGTGAGGGTGTTGATCCATGAACAACAAATGTAGTCTAGGTGAGTAATTCCTCTTTAAGGATATAAATGGTTACATCAACTTCATTATCACAACATCAAGAGATTAGGATAGCTGGACAATTCAGCGTGGCACTATAAATTCATTAACATTCATTTTATATTATTATCATCTTCATATGATAAAATCTTATGTTTCTATTTCTATTTTGTATGTTTATTATTTACTCTATAAATCATATTATTTAGAATTAATAAAATGCATGAGTACTAGTGGTGTTCTTTCAATTCACATAGGCCCCAATGGTACTGATGTATGTAAATCCTTGTGTTGATATTTATTTTTCTATTTCCTATCTATATAATTTACATTTTTTTGGTTGAATTCAACTATTAAAATCCAAAAACATAAATGGTCCTTTTCTAGTTCATGAAAACTGCTCTTTCTAGTGCACCTTTCTTTATAGAAAGGTAAATAAAACATATATGGAATGTATGAATTTTTATTGGATTTATGTGATTTGGCCAATGAGACTATATTCATGAGACAATATCATCATGGGTTTTTACTACGAAAAATAATGAGAGAACAAGAGAATAAAGACTAGGTAACATCATATGAATAACAAAAATAGTACCAACACATGATGTGAAACAAGAAAAATTATTAAAAAATAAAAAAAAATAGAAAACTATAAAAGGGACATGATACCCTCATCTGGGATAGAAAAAACTATTTTCAAGGAAGAGAAGATCCCAAAGTACAAAAAGTTATCGTTGTTGAGTCCTATAGTTTTGATCCCCCAAGATTAACACTGGTGTCCAAGTTTATATTCATTGAATAACAAATATAGTGAGATAGTGAATGGAGCCACAAAAACTCTAGGAAATGATGATTATATCTATAAGCAATTTCATCAAAAATATTCTCCTCCGATAAACCAAGAACAAGGGTTAAAAAAACCTCTTCCTTTTTTCCTCACTCACGCCCTCCCCCCACCCTCTATATCATTCTATGAAAACTAAAGAAAAATTATAATCAATAAATGTATCACCACACAATGATTCTAAGCTCAATTCTAGGTATGGAATAATAATTGTTGAAATACTGAAAAGAGGTAAGGGGTTGTTGCAATGGGTCAAAAATTCATGTGAAACGAGCGACTATAAATTCTCGACTGCTAAAACCCCGATATACTAGGGAAACATAAAATGAACTCAAAATACATGTAATGGTAATTAAAATGGTGTGTGAAAGAAACACCAAAACCGTTAAATGGTCAGACCTGCTATGTAATAGTCACACCATGACCACATAAGGGTCACAACCCACCCACAGAAGGGATACACCCCAGTTATGTAAGGGTCATACCCTATCCATGTAAGGGCCATTGAAAGGGTTCAGATCCTGATATCTCTAACATTTGTGATTTTGATGTGTTAGAAAAACCAAGATATGGTTCCAAGGTGTTTGTAGTTTAAATGGGTGAGTTAATCCAATTTTTCACTATGGATCCCTAGGATGCACTATAAGCTAGTCTTCCACGTTGAAGTGGTTATGGATGTAATGTTGGATGGTGTGATTATTTAGGATTTTAGATCTATAAATGGTGTAGGGTATCTTTGGAAGGAGTTTTGAGGATATTTCTTTTTTGGCGTTAGCTACACTATGGTGGTTGGATATGAAATATTCACTTCCCCAGTGTCGAGTTATGCAGTGTAGAGCATATGGGTTGTGATTTAGGGGTTTTGGGAAGTTCTTAAAAATTAAGGGGGATTGCCCCATGGGATGTAGGCTGGGATGAAGTCCCTCCCTAGGGTAAAATTGGATCTATTTGGATCTAATACATGTTTCTTAGACACAAACATTGACCCATGGGTCTGCGGCATGGTCCCTTGGGTTGTACAGTAGCAAACCCTATGTATGTTAGCTATGTGGTGTGATCCTATGGGAGACACGCTGATCTTAAATTTTTTTTCCTATAAATACCCTAATTCAATCAAACCCATTCTAAAAAACATCCCACTTGATCCCTATTCACTCTTGAGATATTTTTGAATTCCATTACATCACTTTTAAATAGGATCCAATCCCCAACTTCTATATTTCAATACAAACTGATATTTGGATGGTTCTTATACTTTTATAGCGGTTTCTCCTCCATTTGAACTCATTTTCCTCATATTATTTTTTCCATGATATGATGTTTGATCTCCATAATTCTAGTGTTGTTTTCTTTCTCAGTTTCCAATGTGTTCATGGAAATTTTTTTATAGGAGATCATTGTTTCTTTAAGTTAGAGGTGACGAGAGATCAAAATTGGAATCCATTTCAATTTCAAGACAATTAGATGTTTGAGTTAGGGGATTCATTTCTTGTCCTATTTATTTATCTAAAATTATCAATTGACTATGTTTTACCCATTTATAATGTTGTCGAAATATCAAAATAAAAAATTTATCTAGATTAATGATTTGATTTATGTATAGAGATCACATGTTGCTTTTTTTCACCATGATAATGGGTTCACTTTTGAATTTCATGATATTGTGCTTCCAATATTTGGCTTGTTAAAATGTTTTTTAATTCATGGTTTAGAATGTTTCTTTTTATTATATTTTTTAAGAACATAAATCTCGTCAAAATTATTTTTGATAAAAAAATAAAAATTCATATTTAATAAATCATGTTTTTTATGTAATTTGATTGTAATAAAATTTATAAAAAATTCATATTACTTGAATATGATACTGCAAGTTTTAATGTAATTGGATTAAAACCATGAATTTTGAATTCTTTTTAATGAAATTAATTATTAAAGGCTTGATAATGAGAATTAATTCATTAAATTATGATTAAATAAAAAATATATGAAGAATGTTTAATTAATTTTAAAAAAATTTATTGTATATTCATTAGATTTCCCATAGTTTTAACTTGCGATAATTGAATCAAGTAATTCATGAAAGAATTAAATCTAACTCTCTGATGAAGATAACTATTTATGGTTGAGAGATTGTGTTCCTCATGAAGAATGAGTGAGCCTATTTTCATGTGATGGATGAATACCTTGTTTTTAGGGAAATGATTCCTTATTAACTATTTTTAGTTAATTTTTCCTTCAAGGTTTTCAGGGAAATATTTCCTTATTAACTATTTTTAGTTAATATTTCCATCAATGTTTTAGGGATATGATATTTTCTATGTGATGTTATGTGAGCCTGGGGTAGCTAATGGGATATGGATGATGAGTTTTGAAGTTGTGGTAGTACTTGAAACATGTAAAGGAGAGATGCATGGTAATATGTATGAGGGTGTCGATGATGGAACAATTGTTAATGGAATTGGTTAAAGATGGGCTTAACCATTGATATGATTAAATTTGAGATTATTTTTTTGAGTGAATTGATTTAATAGATTGATGGAAGAGTTTTTATTTATTTTCATTCCTCTCAAACTAACTTGAGGTAGCCATGTGTGCTTGGTCATACATTTATTTCTTAGAATCTTATGATTTTTTCATAGTGTACATAAAATTATGGAATATTAAAATAACTTTTAATAAATCCATTAACCCATGGGGTTGGATCTTGGAATAAAAATTACAAGATGATCATAAAAAATCATAGAATCAGATGGCATATTCCCAGAAGGCATGTGCTTCACCTATTTGTTTAATAAAATTTAATTTGGTATAATGTTAATTAATGGATAGTGAATTAATTTTTGAAATGAAAAATGATTAAAAAATATTAAATTAATTTAATAAAATAGATTTAGATGTATTTTTTCTTATAGAATATCTTGTTCTTAACAGTGGTAGTTGGGTGTCTTAGTGACGATAAGAACATTTAAGCCTAGGACTAGGGTATGATAAGGTTGTGGTTTTGGGATATACTATATCTTGTATGTTTTGTGATTTTATATGCTACCCATTCCATGTCATTTTGGGATACTAACACCTGATGGACTATAAGAGTGTGTTCGCCTTAAATTTTCAGTGGTGTGGATTGATGGCTAACAAAAACGTCTAACCCTACCCTCTTCTCTTGTTAGTATTATTCGCTAGTGTCCACAATGATTAGATTATCCTATATATATGATTAGAGGACTGTAATAACTTGTGTTTGTTTCTAACACATATATATTTGGACTTAGTATCCAAAGGATTATTACAGTTATGACTTGTATAAGCTATGATGGATTGGGATACCTTTCTCAGGGTATGGGTTTTGAAGGCTTGGAGTAAAATAACCGATGTATGATACATATCGTATGAATAGAGATGGATCCCAGAAATTAATTTTTTACTATATGGGGATTTGATATTTTATGATTGGATTATGTGATGCATGGGGTGAATTCCATGAAACATTATCCTATATATCTATAATATTTCTTACTTTTAAAGAGAGATATCTCAAGAGGTATGATGTTAAGCCATATTGGAAAACTAGGGAAAGTATCAATGAGAAGATGTTTTTTCACCACTAGAATATATGATCTCTTTAATGAATTACATGGTGGGAGATAGCCATGGTGTGAATGGAATATTAGTATATCTTTTTAAATGAATTGTTAGTTTCACTTGTTTTTTACTAGAATTTAGTATGCTTTAAATATCTTCTGAATGAGAAGTTTTAGAGGGGATCCTACTAAGTATACCTATAATTCTAACCATACATATATATAAATTTGTTTTTCTCATTAGAAGTATTTTTTTAGATATCAGGCTGGATATTACATTCTCATCGTTTTTATAGAGATATTTGTGCTTTATGGTCACAACCATGTTTATATTTTATTATTTTCAATTTCTTATTCAATTGTACATGTTTTGTATGACTTTACTTGTATGCTATTTGGATTTATTTTTCCTTTACTAGCATGATTTGATTGATTTACTTTCATTACCTCTCTCTCTTTTTTAGATTCTATTACTACTTAATACCTCCCATATGTATGTTAATTATACCCTCTATTATTTTCTCCAACCCATTTCCTTTTGGGGGTAGGATTCAGGGAGTCACCATATCACTTCTCACATTGATGGACTAGGATGGCTATTCATTTGGGGGAGGGGGTCATGATAGTGTTGTAAAATTATTTCAGTATGAGGGTTAAGATGGATTTTTGAGTTTAACATAGGTGAAATTGTATGGGTTAGTAGGGAAACAATGTTAGATAAGTTTATTAAGTAATGGAAACATGGGAGACCACATAACCAATGTGTATTTAGGCTCCCCTATTATATGGTGCATGAACCATTAAATTTTATGAGCATATTAAGAGATGTTATATTGATTGTGTGGTAGAGTCCTAGATATGAATCATACATCACTCTTACTTGTGCCAATGATATAAATTTTATAACTTTTTATTAGGTTAAATCATAAATAAATGTAAAATGAATACATAAATAATTAGTGTTATGTATTCAATCTTCCGCATTTGGGATTCTAAAACTATTTGTTCTTTTAGAATTCATCGATCCATGTTAGCATCCTAATCATGTTCACAATGAAGATATTTATCAAGATGTGACATCTTATCACCATTGACTGGAATTTGACAATTAAGAAAATTGGAAGAGGAATATCTGAGTGTTTTAGTGAAAAAAGTCTATAAGATTATGAGGGAAATATTGAAGACACAGTCACATAATAATTATTAAATGAGATAGATATATCTTTCTATTTGATCAGTGTCAGAAAGATCATTGGGTTTTATTGGCTATAATGATTCTGTTTGGAGTCGGGAGGTAGTAGTGGATCTTATTTTTTAGGGATCATGAGAAGTTGGATGTCTTATGAGGGAAGTTCAGGGACTAGTTCTGAGTAGTATTTATTTCTTATTCCATAATGGTTGAAAGACCCTAGGATTTTCTTAACCTTAGATATGAGAGTTACAACATATGGGATTTCAGGATTCATTTTAGGAGCCTATACATTATGCATCAGACCAGTTACCATATGAGGAGGTCAGGGTGAGGAATTTTAAAGAATACATTCATCAAATGATCTAGATTCATGTCACACCATTTTTATTGATGATGTACCACTAGGTGTTGTAGATAGAATAGGTTATTGAAAGGATGATAGGTTGAACCATATTATCATGATATGAGAGTCTTCAGGATTCATCATGAAAAAGAGTTGGGGTTTGTGGTTCTTATTTTCCTTGGAAAAACTAATTTCAGACAACTGGGGCTAGGTCTTGAAACTCATAATATTGATTATCTTAAGGTGGGGGATATTATAAAGTTTCCAATGGGTAATATGAAATTTTTTCATTTATAGTATGAGGTTATCACTTCCATGAGTTCCCAACATTTCTTGAAAGGCATTATACACAAGATGTTTTACTTCAGGTCTCTCTATTAAGGCAGTTTCATCTAAGGAATTAGAAAAAGGATGATCCATCATGTAATTATAAGAGAGGGGATGGAGTAGGAAGAGGAGAACCTCATGATATTCCTCATTCTCATAGAGAAAATCATGACTATGGATGTTGATTTCATCATGGTCAGAGAGATCTTGGAGTAGGTCATTGTCATCTTCATGCCCTATCATTGCCAATGGCGAGCAATCCAGATGATGTTCATGGTACCCATTACTTGTTTTCTACTTGGGTGTATTTTTTTTAAAGATACACACTCCTCCACATCACATTCCTTGTTCCATGAATTGGGAATTTAAGTGGAAAGGATTCCATAGAGTTTCAAATTCATTACGCCAGATGGAGGGCGAGCCTATCAGTATTATGAATTTTGAGATTATGAGCTAGTGATGGGGGAGATCCTATCTTGGGGAGAATTCATATGTTTGGGGATATAGACACATGGAATCATCTATAGTATGGATTGTATGTATTATGAGACGGATATTATGGATTTTGTTAGGATGTAGGATGTGTTCTATGAAGTAGATGGAAAACCTATAGATTTCATTGGAGAGTGAGTCTCTCAGATGTGATAGATACGTGTTTTTATCTATATCTTACATTATGGATGAGTTGATTATAATATCATCATAGGTCAAACTGATTTTGTTTCCTAAGGGTGTTCAAGAGTACCATTATGTTCTCTTAAAACCAGTTTTAGTGTTTCCCCCTAAAATAAAAATTTGATTTTTGGATTGATCTACAACTAGGAATTTATCTAAATAAGATTCCTTAATATTGGAAGGATCCTTCCCATTTGTGAGATATGTGATTATAGATTGGTGATCTATTGAAGAGAGGTTTTATTCATCCATGTGTGTCACATTGGGGTGAAATTATTATTTTCTTAAAGAAGGATGCTAGTAGTCTAAATATTTATATCAATTATCATCACCTATACTAGGTGACAGTAAAAACCCACCATCTTATTCCATTGATTGTTGAATTATTTGATATATTTAAATGAGTATTCAGGTTATTAAAGATCAATATATGGTCAAGATATCATTAGATATAACTGAAAGAGGAGGATACTCCGAAGAATTCAGTCCGATATCTATATAAACATCATGAGTTTGTTGTGATGCCATTCGGTATGAAGAACACTACAACTATGTTCATGAGTTTGATGAAAAAATATTCATATAGTTTTTGGATTAGTTCATGGTGGTTTTATCATTGGTGTATTTATGTACTCTACATCTACGTAGGAGTATTTAGAGCAAGAACATTCCATTTTGGGGATTCTTTATCATCAGAAGCCATTTTGCATGTTTCTAAATTTTTAATTATGGGATTTTGATGTTTTTTATTGATAATTTCATGCCACATCAAGTATTATCCATTTATTATTCAAATATAATGGATGTTTATTCTTTATTATTCCCCAAGATAGTTACTTAAGTGTAGATTTTACTTGTTCTTATAGGCTATTATTGGAGATTCATAGTTGATTTCTATTAGGTTGTAACTAATTTTATATCCCTTACAAAAAATTATCAATATTTATATATATCGACAAGTGTTAGGAAGTATATGAGTACCTGAAAGAGATGTTGGACTACTTTGTAGATCATCATCTTACTAAAGGGGGAGTTTAGTTTATTGTTTTCTATAATAATTCAAATAAGAGTTTGGCATGTGTTCATATGAAATAGAGGTTAGTTGTTTCTTATGTCTATCAACAGTTACACCCCCTTGATAAAAACTATTCTACCCATGATCTCCAGTTGGTAGAATTTGTGTTTACTTTGATTTTGTAGATACATTACCTCACTTATTAGCGGTTCATGGGATTTATTGATAATAAAATCCTATGGAATTTACAATAGTGTTAGTCGATGGAATTCATTTTGGATAATGACTCTTGGATTTCTTATAAACTAGGTAAGGGTAATATTGTGGTGTATGTGCTATGAAGAATGTAATGCATTGATTCCATACATGGATCTGGATATTGATGGGGAGTTATGGAATATCTGTTATCAATTCATCTTGATATGATAGAGGTTGGGGGTGGATATTTTCTTTTTCAAATGATAGAGTAGTAATATTTTGTGTAGCAGGTGGAAGGGTCCTAACTAGGGGATTATGGGGAGGAGTTCTAAGAATACTGGGATGTTTTTGGTTATGCCGCGGGTTTTTGGTCTAAAGATGATCAATAATATGTGTTGTTTCATTATAGGCTTTTCATTCCTTTATAAATGCATGAGATAGTTATTCATGAGTTTCTTATATCACCCTTGGCGGTACATCATAGTTTGAAAAAGAGGTACTCAACACTAGGAGGCCAATTCCTTGGGTCTTGGGTTGAGGCCTACAATTTCAGAGTTTGTGTCTCGATGCTGGGTATTATCAAAAGTGAAGGATGAGTACCTTGTTCCCTTTGTTTACCCTAGTCATTACATATTTTTCATAGTATGTGGGGGGATATATGGATAGACAATGTTACTTGTCTACCTTGATATCAGGTAGGCTATGATGGTATATGGGTGACAGTGGATCAATTGAAAAAATCATATGACGTTGATAGATATTAGGGAGTCAATCACGTAGGAGGTTTTGCTAAGGAAGTACCTTGAGGAGATGGTGAGGATCCACATAGTCATGAAGATGATCATCTCTAACTCTGATCCTTATTTTACATTATAGGTGTGTTGAGGTCTTCATAATTATTTTGTTTCTCATTTATCACTTAAATATAATTTTAATCCACTGATGGATGACGAGATAGAGAAGACCACCCCGAATCTTGAATACATGTTACGTTCTTATGTCCTAAATTCTATAGGTTTATAGATGAGGCACCTTTTTTGTTTTTTGTTGAGTTTTATTATAATAGTAGTTTTCAATCCAATTTTATCTTGAGTACATTTTAATCTATTTATGGTATACTTTTCCATTTAGCAATATACTAGGCTTGGGTCAGAGAGTTAGAAATTCATAGGATATAAGTAGAGAATAGATCAATTGAGATGCTTTAAGTTATTCACAAGAGGGTGAAGGTAGAATAAGATTTTAATATGTCATATGACAATCATAGGGGGATACCTATAGAGTTTTACATCTGAGATTATGTGTTATTGATGAAAATTATCATCATGGGTAGTGAAGGATTGGTAATGGGAGTAACTTTTTACATGGTTTATTTTTCATTTTGAGGCGTTGGATGATGTTGTAGTGTTGGAATATCATATATAACTTACCACCTTAAATGGGTAGGATACATGATTAATTTCACATGTCATGGCTTCTTAGTAATCTTTATGATGACTCTCACATCATTAATTGGGAAGACATCAATATTGAAAATTATGAGACTATTTATGGGGCTCTATGGAGATCTGATTCCACTAGGAGAAGTTGTTACATGAGAATATTACTCCCTTGGTTAATGTATTGTGGTGAAATTCTGGTGTGGGGGAGATAACATGGGTATGTGAGTTTAAAATATTAAATCAATTCCCAGAGATAGTTTTTTATCAACTATTACTGTAGTTATTATTGTGGATGTTGAAAATTTCTTGTTTATGAGATGGGTTTTTTCTCTTGTTTCTTATTCGGGACTTGATCTTTTTTTAGAGGAAAATCCCTTGGGAGTTATTAGTAGTTGGTTGTTGTTGTTACGTGGTGTTATTCTTGTTTCCTCAAAGTGAGGGTGTTCATATCCTAAGATGGATAGATTTTTTATTCGTGCCTTGTAAGGGGGAATTTAGGAAAACCATTATCCTTATTTCTCTCCATTATTGGTTTAAATTCATGATTAAAAGTATGGTTTGAGAGGTATCTAACATATGGTCAAAGATCTAGGTATCCTTGTCCGTTTTTTGTTTGAGGTTTTGGAGGAACATGGATATTGTTCCATGGATTTTGGTTAGTATCAGGGGGAGTTGAACATATTTTACCTCATAGATCCCTAGATTATTACATTATCTTATCAACTATATCCTAGTTGTTATGGATGTGGTTTAGCATATCTATTTGTAATCTAATGTCTTGGATATCTGGATGGATTATTAGGGATCTTGTCTAGAATATTTGAGTTTAGCTATTTGGGGGAGCTATTATATGGTGATTGTTTTTGGTATAGACCATACCTCAATGTCAAGCATTGTAGCATGGAGCATTGAGGCTATGGAGTAGAGGTTTTGGGTAGTTTAGTAAAATTGGGGTGGATATTCTATGAGATGTTGGTGGAGTCACAGTCCCCACCCCAAGGAAAATTGGATCTATCTATATTTATGATTTGTTCCATAGACACACACTTTAACTAAGGGGATTGTGACATTGTCCTCTAGGTTTCACCATAGTATACCCTATGATATGTAGTTCTGAGCTGTGGTCCTAGGGGGATACACCGTATACTTATATAAATATTTCATATTATAAATACCCTTGAGGCCCTCAAGAAAATTTCCCCTAAAAATCCCATGAAAACCATAGGTGACGTAGATATCTTTTTGAAGGCCTTTAAATAAATTATTGACTAAACACACTCCCTAACATATAGAGATAAATCTATGGTGATATGAGGTAGTTTTCAATTATTTTTTAGTGGTTTCCCCTCTATTTTATTTATTTTCCTCCTTTTATTATTGTTGTTCTATGAATTTTAATATCTATCAATCTAATAGTGTTTTCTTTGTTGTTTTACTCAGAGTTTAGGGAATGATGACCATGGGAGATCATAGTTTCTTAGAGGCAGAGGTTATCATAGACCCACATTGGCCTTTTGATTCAAGAACAATTGAAATTTGAGGTAGGGGATTCATTTATTCTCATAGTTATTTATGTCCAATTGTAAATTTCTCATTATTTTTCTATTTTTTGGTGGATTAAATAACCTAATAAATATTTATACTGGATTAATTAATTGGTTTATATTTAGCGATCATATGTTGCATCTTTCCATCATGAAAGCAGTTTGACTATTGATTTTATAGATAGTGCCATATCTATGTTATGATTTTTACATTGTTTTATTATGATTTTATTATCATGTTTTATTTAATGAAATTTGTTAATAATATAGACCTGGTAATATGTTTTTTGGTTGTATAAATAATTAAATAAGAGTAATGGTTAACACATCTTGTGATTTTAGTAATTTTATTGTAATTAAATTGATGAAAAATGTATATTTAGTTGAATATTATATTCCATGTTATCATGTAACTTGAAAAAGAACTTGAAATTTGAATGCTTGTTGATGAGATCAATTATTAAAGGCATGAGAATGAGAATTATTTCCATTAATTCTTGTTAAAGATGAATAATTATTGAAAACATGTTTAATAAATTTAATACATTTTTATAATTGATTCATTATGTTTCTCAAATATTGAACCTATTATAATTTAATTTATTAATTATAGATGTAATAAAAAAAAGTTGTGTGATAAGGGTTATTCATTAGGACTGAGAGAGAACCCTTTTTTCAGAATATTGAGTGACATGTGCTTTAAGCTTAGTGACCATTTTATTCTTGTGAAGGATAAATGCCTTATTTTTAGGGACATACAGACCTATTGATTAGGTTTTCCTTTGTTCTTTATATGTGATCTAGATGTATGCCTTTCTATGTGATGTGATGTGATCCTAGGATGGATGATGGGATATGGGTAGGGAGGCCTTTGGTTCTGATTGAAGATGATGTCTATGAGAGAGAAAGAGAGATGCATGGTGATAAGTGTGAGCATGTAGGGGATTACATCAAAGATTAATAAATTGGTTGAAGTTAGGATTCCTTGTTGATGTGATGAAAGATAAGATGAATTCGTTTGAATAAATATTTTTAATTGATGAATGTTTTAGTTCTAGTAGATCTGTATTCCTATCTCCATTGGTTGATGTAGCTAGATATGTTTGGTTATGAATACATTTTATGATTCCTTCTGATATTTTCATAGATTACCTAGACCTATAGAAACTCAATTAATATCTAATAAATGACTTAACCCATGGGGTTGGTGTTGGAGTGAAAATTATGATATGATATTGAGAGATAATATACTCTATTGGCTAATTCCTAGATGGAACTGACCCCACTTTTTTTGTAAAAGAAATTTAATTTGAAATAATGTTAATTAATGCATAATAAATTCAATAATGAAAGGTCAAATTCTTACAAATGAATAATGTAATTTATAAAAAGATCTATAAATTATTTTTTTATTAAAGGATATCTAGTCCTTAGTAGTTGATGATATGTTTCTACGTGATGATAGTTGTAGTTGATAATGGGATTAGGTTATTCATATTATATTTTTTGATTCTAAATTATATCCAATATTTTATTGATTTCATACACTATACAACCCATGTTGGTTAGGGAGACTAATACCCAGTGGACTATAGGAGGGTGTTTCTTCCACCAATCCATTAGAGAGGATGGACAGATGATTAGGCCCTATATCCCCACTATATTCTATTGGTATTATTATTTGATGATATTCATAGTGGTATAATGATTCCACATACACGTGTAGAGGACTGTAATGTCTTATGCATATTTCACTCACATATATATCTAGATATAATATCTAACTGATTATTATTATAATTAAATGTATAAGATGTGATGGATTAATGTACCTTACATGATATTTGTGTTGAGATGGATTATGTTATAATACCCAATTTATGATACATTTCATACAAGCTATGTTGGATCCCAGAAACTACACCTTTACTATATGTAGATTTGATATGAAGTGATGGGATGATATGATACATGATATGTAGGATGAGATGCTTTATCTCAGTGGTATGCGAGATAAATTACTTTTTTGAGAGAGATGGATTATGACATATGATGTCGGGGAAGAGAGAAAACCCAATGTGTAAGTGGTAGGAGGGGACCCTTGTTGTTTCATTACTCTAATATATAATCTCTTTTATATGTTAATTGGTGAGATATAGCCATTCTGGAGATGATAAATTATAATTCCTTTTTAGGTGATGAATAAGTTTCACTTTTTTCACTATTATTTATTTTTCTTTCATTATCTTTTACAAGTGAGGCTCTAGTGAAGATCCTACAGTGTATAATTTTTATGCTCATCGTATATATATATATAATTTTTTTCCTTGTTAATAAGAGTATGTTTTATATCGGGTTGGATATTACTTTGTTGTGGTTTTGAAATAGTTTTTTGGGATTCAGGGCCACTGCTGAGTTTACCTTTTGGTACATATATTTTAATTTTTAGATGTATTGGTTTTGTATGATATTAAGTGTATAATAATGTGGTGTTTTTATCATTATGGGTAGAAATTGATTGGTGCATTTATCTTATATCTTTCTTTCGAATAATATTTTACAGGGTGATGCCTCCCATATGTATTGCTATTATACCCTCAATTATTATCAATAAAACTTGGACTATTAAAGGAAAGCTTTGGGAAGTCACTATCTTCCTTCCTTCATTGACGACCGAGGAGGGGTGCTCTTTTGGGGGATGGGGTTGTGACAGTCACATGATAGATGCTTAAGGGTCACACCTGCACTATGTAAGGGTCACACCCAAGCTATTTAAGGGTCACACCCCATCCATTTATGGGTCACAACCCAAGAATATAAGGGTCACACATAATTTGTGTAAGGGTTACACCCTAGTTGTATAATGGTCACACCTACTATGTGTGAGTCACACCCATACTGCACAAGGGTCACACCCAAGATATGTAAGGGTCACAACCCAGTATCTTGAGGATTACACCCACTGTGTGAAGGTCACAAAATAAATTCTTAAGTCTCAAAAACCTCATTAATGTCACACTATATGTGTTTAAGGATAACGCAACAGTTGCATGAATAAAAACCCTAGGTGCGTAAGGGTCACACACACTATGTAATGTTCATACCCCAGCTATGTAAGTGTCTCACTCCAGTTATGTTAGAGTCTCATCCAAAGTATATAAGGGGAACACTCACTATATAATATTCAAAATATAGCTATGTAAGGGTCACACCCATTATGAGTAATGGTCACACACCAGCTACATAAGGGTCACACCCCATATTTTAAGTGTCACACCTAAGTTATGTAAGGGTCAACCCTGATCTTTGTAAGGGTTACACCCCTGCTATTTAAGGGTAACACCTAAAATACCAAAGGCTAATTAAGGGTATTAAAACTCAAATTATTGTATAGAGGGCCTCACGTAAGGGTAAAATGAAGTGACATAATGGTTGGGGGGACCTCAAATAAGGTTAAACCAAGTAAAGTAGAGTTTACATTAGGGTAAAACCAAAATTATGTAAAGATTTCAAAAATTTCCTTACACTGAAGAAAATAATGAAAAGAATAATTAAAACATATTATTCTATATTTACTTAACTAAAAAAAATTTAAATAACCAAAACAAATAACCTCGACATTGGTAAGTAAATATAGAATGAGTTTAATATGCCGGAATATCACACATCTCAACCATGAAAATTAAAACCTTAAACCACATAATGATTTTTCTCTACCAAAATAATCTATTTCGGAATATAATAAATAATAAACTAATAGGGTATTATAGTAATATAAACTTAGTCAGACTATTAGTCTAGCTTCCCCAACACACATCAATTATCAAAAATCAATCCCAAATTATAATGTTATGATAAAGTTATTAAATATGATTAGAATCTATAAAATTCTAAACAACCTGCATGAAAAAATCTATACCTGCAAATTCAGTGTCACCCACTGATATGATTTCAATAAGGAAGTTAATAATGAAAAATCACATGCAAATATATTACCTTATCAAAAATCATCAATTCCTTAAGAAAATAAATAACAATAGTATTATCCATTAGTTAAAAAATGAAAAGAATGTAGACCGTTTGTAATAAATTAAACTTAGAAATAATAATGCAATCCTGAAACTAAAAACAGTAACAATGACATAGGGAGAGAAATAAAAAAGGAATGGATCCACTAAAAGAGTCTCCACCAAAACCTATATAAACATAGGTGTAATAAGGATCCTAGAACCATCATCTTTAAGAAGGGACATGCTATTTGAAAACCTAACAGGAAGAATCTTGATGCATGGTAAAAACAATTACTTCAAATTTGAATTCATAATCTCCACATAAGGAGATGTCTTACTTAACTAAAGATAAACAGTAATAGCCTCAAACAAAGGTAGACTTCAAGATCACATGAAAGATGTCCCGACATCCTAGGATATCTCTTAAATGTTCGAAAAATGTGGGAAGCTAGCTAATGAACTTGGGGAGACTAGCCTCTAAAGGGAACACATACTAGTATAGATTCATAATGGAACAAAATTTTTGACAGTAGGAAACCCTAAAATAATATAAAAGGTCATATAGTAATGCCAATAATAATTCTGATTATCGTAGAAACAAACAAGTTAATTTCACACAAAAACCACCCAAATCCCAAATAATGAAATTTGTAATGGTCTATATCCTGAATAAAAATTCATATAGGATGTGGTGGAATATAATAGATCCAACAAACACTCAACTCCTAGGAAAACACTACACACTAGAAATACAAATCCCAACCAGCACACCACACTACTAACAAACCAATTACCATTGAGTTTGACCTCAAATAGAACCATTTTCTATATAAAAATAAGAGATCACCTCATTTTAAACATAATAATGGAATATATAAGGATCACACATGCAATGAAATAGGTAAAAGTCAAGTCAACAATAACCAAATTGAAGAACATAAAATTACATCCAAGGGAGAGAAAAAAACTAAATGAAAGAACAAAAAATAATACTACAATCTAAAAGTAACCAAAAAATCCTTTAATGCAATGAAAAAGTGATTTTAAATTTTTACAATGAAAAACTAATCCTAATCTCTCTGTGATATCACTTTGTTGTGGGTTCACTAACACGAAGTAGTCTACATTCCACCATGAGGATAAAATTTTGTTAATTTTGGTTTGTTAAATATTAAATTTACCAACTGTATCTAATTTCATTTTATAAAATATAATTAAATAAAAAACACAATCTCATTGAAAAATTTTATTTCTCAAATGAAATTACAAAATTATTACAACAGGTGGACATAACACACTCGTAGTGGAAAATAAAATTCAATATATGCATAATATATTCTAGTAAAAATGAAAACATAAATCTATACATGATGAATCTAAAAAACAGAATCAAAATATAAGATAAATAATATCCTAATTCACTCATCAACATTCCAATACCTATAAAATATTCTTAAATATAAAATAAATAAAATAAGACTTGATCATGTAATTTTAATAATTTAAATTGATTTTATTTCACAGAAATAAATTCATAATCATTATAAATGAATATATAATAAAGTATGATGTGATTTATATTGAGAAAAAAATCTCAAAAAAATATTCATATGAATAGGATAATTCAAAGAAACATTGAATTAAATACATAAGAAATAAATGGTTAGTGATTTATTAGGAAAATAAAACATAAATTGAAAGTATTAAAATATATATGGATCTATGTGCTTTATCCAATTATCCAGTGCTTAGGGGGAAGGATCATCACATTTTTTACTATGAAAAAAAAAGAGTGAACGATGAGAAAATTATAAAATAAAAAATGAAAATCCAAAACATGACCAACATAAGAAGATAAACACGGAACAATATCAAGTTTTCAATAAAACTAATAAATAAAACTATAACAGGACCAAGATCCCCAACCAGGGATTGAATAATCCTATGTCAAGGATGAAGCAATTGTAAAGTGTTGAATTCATCATTTTTGAGACCTTTAGGTACGATCCTCTATGATTGACACTGTTCTCTTGGTCTATCATCCTCGACGACTATAAACATAAATCTAGATAGTGGAGTTTCAAAAAATTCAAGAATTAAGATTGAGTTCTTTTGAATTATGTCATCAATTGTCTCCTCCTCCAACAAAATAAGAATGAGTTACACCTATCCTCTTCCTTATGATATATATTTCTTCCATACCTCTCTCTATCACACACACTCTCTCTCTTTGCACAGCTTAGAATATTCAGAATCAATACATGGCGTAACACATGCTTATTCTTACATCCATATTAAATCAAGAAGGAAAATTGTAGAAGTAATCATCAGAGGTGAGCGGTTGTTTTAATAGATTAAAAAATTGAGAGAAATTAATTCTTACAAAACTGTTCTCCCTAAAAACCTGATAAAAGTGTGGAAGATCAAACCAATAAAAATCAATGTAAAGATAATTAAAAAATTGTGTGATGGTGACACCCTTGTTGTGTACAGGCTAGAACTTCTATATAAGGGTCACACCCTAGATGTATACGGATCATAATCTAGTTGTATAATGGCTGCACCCTAGCCTCATAAGGGTCACACCCACTGTTTAAGGGTCATGCCACAACTGTTGAAGTCTCACACCCAAGTTGCATAAGGGTCAATCCACTTTTGTGTAAGGGTCACAACCAAGCTATGTAAGGTTCAAACTTGAGATCCCAAATTCCAAGTACGTGCAGCATAAAATCACATATGGGTATATAGGCCCTCACATAAGGTTAAAACAGAGATACATAAATGTTAGGGGCCACACGTAAGGGTAAACCAGGAGAACCATAGCTCATGCACGGGTCAATGAAACACTATGTACAGGTAAAAAAAAAGACTATGAACGTAATAAAATAAGTAAAAAAAGAATGGAAACATATTAAATCCATATTTAATTAACAATATAAGAAAAGGAAACCAAAAAAATGTAAGTGGCGGCTTGTTCGAGGCTCACTGCTTAAGGTCTGTGATGGAAATGATGTTGTCACATTTCAATATGATATCAAATCTCATGGATTCTAGGGGTACTATATGTGTCATATATCTCATTGATATGGTATGAAGGTATGTTTGGTAATGGGTTTTTGGGACCCATTAGACCTGTTGTGCTTGGGTCGAATGGCGGAATGGAATTTATCATATTTTATGGTGTTTCCGTTTTCCTTTACCTTGTAGGTAATTTTAATTCACCATTACATACATAACATTTCAATATAATGGATTTTTTGATATTCTTCTAGATTCATGTATGTTTGAGGGGTTGGGATGGTTCAACAAGTTATGTGTCTATTTTGAGGTGTGAGAGAATGTTTATCACATTCACTAACTGATTATTTTACATTTGGTATATCTTTTTACCTCAAATTTATATTTTTTCGTAGATCATGCATAAAAAAGGGTTAAAAACTATAGTATTATTAATTATATATCAAATGGTACTCCTAAAATATATTTAATATTATAAAGATAACTACTTTTGATTTGTTCATGTTTAAACAAAATTATGGCTACTAAAGTATCACCATCTCTTGAAAATCTGTATTTAAGATGGGATAAAAGTGGTTATAGTTTAAAAATTCATAGTTTTTCATTGGATGGAAGGATCATGGGTTTTGGTGGATTGAGGTCTTCAAAATATGGATTGTAATATTAATGAAAATTATCATAAGCCATATCTTCATTACTTTCACAAAAAAATAAGTCACTAAATTCAAAATTAAAATATTTATATACAAATAAATTCATAGTAAATTCATATATGATGTTAAAAAATTCATTTTCAACAGAATCAAAAGACAATTCCTAAATATTATAACACTTTTATTTCCTTATAGAATAAATAAATCATCCTCACTAACTATAAGAATTAAATAGTCATCATATAATATGTGTTGTTTAACAGTTCTGAGGACATTAAATTCATCTTCTTCTTCACTAATATAGAAAATTAATTTTCTGTTAGCATCATCAATATATTTTAGATGTAAGATAATAATGGATAAAATAATATGATATATAATTTACTATTTCACTCATTAATATTCACTAAGTAATTATCTAACAGAAGTAATATACAAATTCACTAATAATCCATCAAAACATTCAAAGAATATATTACTGATATATAATCATGTTAAAGTTATACCATAATTGGTTTTATCCATATAATTACCAAATATTGAATCAATGATAAATGAATTAAATTTATCGTATAATAAGGCTACTCAATTGTTTTTATATCTAACACTACTTATTTAATAGGAAAAAATAAATAAATACCCTTATCTTTTATTCTATGTGGTATTTTATTTTATGAAACAACAATATATTCCTTGGTGAGTGGTATAAAAAATTATTCCATTTTTTCATGTTTTTAAAAATTCTTTGATGGAACGTAGATTTGGGTGTAATTTGATTTAAGGTATTACTTAAATGATTTTTTCACATGAATTTGTCATTACCATATCAAAATATTTTTTAATATTTTGATAATTAATATTTTTACTGAGCCTTTGAGGATATGGTATGAATGGGTAAAAAGTTCATAACAAATTGTTGTTATTATACATTTAAACTTATATATTTTCTTTTTCCTTCTTCCAATTAAGTTGTGTGTGTGTGTGTTTTATGATACAACAAAATAATTATCAATAATTTTTTTATTGTACAGTGTTTATAAGAGTTTATATTAAAGGATTGTTTGTTAAAATTCATTAAAAAAATTATTTAATCGTTCCCATTTCCTATCAGACTAAAATATTTTGAAAAAATTGATTTATACACTTTTTTCACTACAAATCCGTTGTCCAATATAATTTTTTATAAATTTTTATCATATTTTTCATAAATTTTATCTTTAAAATTATCCTCACAATTCTTGATGTTTGATTCATATAGATTTTCATAACATTTTTATATATAATTTGAAAATATTTAATTTTTTTAACGTAATTATTTTTAGTTTTTTATTTATTTTATATTTTTCTTTTATTTTACCTATTTTTATAATTCTTATTAACTTTTTAATTAATAATAATTATTTTAAATATTAGTATTTGTAAATTTCATGATTATTATTATTTATATAAAATTTATTATAAATAGTAACATTGATTTATTTGAAGAATTTTTTTTACTTTTAATAATAATATTATATTTCTTATTTATAATTATATATAATATAAATATGTATAATTTTATATGATGTTTATTCTAGGTTAGAAAATGTGATCAGGATGAGTGATTATCTCTCTAAGCTTCAATGGTGATTAAGGATTTGTGATGATGGCTTACCTGATCAATCCTCCTTTGGCAGAATATTTTATGTTCCATGGGAATTTTTTTATCTACAAATGTGTTGCTAGTAATAGGAGAGAATGTAGAGCACTTATGTAGGGGATTCTTTAGATGCATTACACTCGAGATTGGATCTCGATGGTCTTTATCATTCTTCAAGGATAATGCTGTTGGAGGTCCCAGTTGTTATGAGAATGTTATTCATGTTTAATATGACCAAGATGTGACCACATAGTAGCTAAATAAGTAAATAATTCCATTGTTAAATGACTTATCCAACCAAGGGGTTCCATACCCTTATAATCAATGATTAGGAAGCACTCTTTTTTGAAATTTCTGTTTCTGAATTTGATAACTGACTCCATGGGTCGTAGATTCTTCCAAATCCCCTTCCTCTATGACTATTTAAATATAAAAGAATGGGATTTGGATAAGTGGATATCTAATCAAGTGATCTTTAGATTTGGGAGTGGTATCATAGTTTCAAACCATTAGAGGTATCTAATTCCTTTGTACAAACTTGATTTAATTTTCATGGTCTAAATTTGATTCTTTTTCATCCACTAATAATTGATAATATCGCCCTATTGATTGGTATTTCCAAAAAAATGTATAAAGAGACTAAATTGACTATGTTTGATAACTATGATCATTTTTTGTTGAAGTAGATTTGAGTTCAAATAATTTTTATAAACCGATTCATTCCACTAAAGACGATTAATTTGAGTTGGGGATTATGTATGAAAAAATACCACCTTATATTTAAAACTATAAGATAATTGGGATTGGAAGGATTAATTGAAAAAGGTATGATCATTCATCATTCTGTTATATAATATTTCATAATTAAAGTTAGAGTTTTATGAAATATAAGAAAATTACTGGTTCCAATTTAAAGTAATTTATGCAGGGCTATATAGGGGTGTATGTGTGCCAAGGATGCCCTTCAGTTAAAATTTCATTTTATAAGGAAATACTAACTCAAACAGATAATGTTCTTTTTGACTTGATGGATACCGTTTGACCATATTCTAAGGGTGAATATGTTGGGGATATTTTATGTAATATGGATATTAATCTCCCTAAATTGGCTCTATAGGTACTGGAATTAGAGTGAAACTTGGATAGAAATGATAAAAATTATGTTATCTATCCATAATGTCCAATTGGGGATAAGACGTCATAATATAAAAAGACATAATGGGCGAATATTTCAGGTGAATCTGAGAAGATGTTAGAAAATAGTTGTAGAGAACTGTAAATTACATTTAATATTTTTAAAATTATTTGTGATTATTTCGAAGTCGCAAAATCTAACAGCATAGGAATCCAAGGCCCAGAGTGCCCAGAATGATCCGTCGAAAATTTTTAAGCTTTAAATAGCATGTATGAGTAGATTTCTAGAAAATCTATAATAACTCTTAAATGCGTGCCCAAATCAGCGATTTGGGGGCACCGTTGAATTAAGGATAGTGGTTTTACCCTAGGAGCGACTTCAATTTAGTTGGCATAGGCCTCTTGTGAGAAAACCAGAAATGGTATAATTATAAATAAAATAATTAAATAAAGTTATTTTATTTTTCAAATGATTAATACTCACGAATGGTGAATCGTATTAAAAATCTATGACCATTGTTGATCTTGTGAGGGTATGATTTCATTAGGAAGATACTAACATTACCGGCAGGGGCCAACTATGGTAGTTAGTTTTTGGCTATAAAAAAAATTAATTAAGTAATAATTATTTTATTGTTAAAATACATAACAACTAAATGGTAACTCAGATTGAAAATCTGATAGTACGGTTGTGTTCATTTGGGTGTTTTACTCTATGGAGGGCCCTTTCCTCGACCGGCATGGGTCGAGGGTGAATGTTAATAATTTATTGAACTTTTTAAGGTATGTTCAGTAATCGCGTGAGTGGAGTTTTCTAAATTTTAAACTATTTATCAGATTAAAAATCTGAGGGCACCATTGAATCCATAGTACTGGGATTCTCTTAAAAGAGGCTTCACTTCGACCACATAAGATCAGGTGAAAATTTTAGATTTTGGACATTTAAAAGAAAAATAAAATAACAATGTTATTTTATTTATTTGCTTTCTTTTCCTCATTAAGACAAGCGGTGAGGGCAGGACCAACGATGTGTCAGGACATTAAATATCTTGACTCCTCAATTCATTGGAACAACACCATTGGAATTATGAAGGTTTCTTAATTAGTTTAACCCCATTAATTCCACGTGCATTACTCACCCCCTCTCTTTTTTATGTGGAGCTTGGCGAGGAGTATTGGCATGACTTCACCAAGCGACGAAGCTCTAGAAAATTACCGTGATGACAACCACTTAGAGGATGGGACCGGTTCTACCAGGCAGTGATGAGTGCCACCGAACGACGAACACTGACTCTTCCTCAAACAAGAACGTTCTACAATGATCATGAGTTAGGAGGTTTATTTTGAAGTTGTCTAGATGAATTAAATACTCTCTCGCTTGGTATCATCTTAACGCGGAGGATTCAGGCCAAATGAACATGGTCCAGACCCTCTGCTGCTTTGTTCTTAATAAGAACTTTGGGGAACACTTTCCAGATTTACAACAATATGTAATAGTGGGTCACGCTATGTCGGTGGTAGCGCGGAAGCGTCATAGGCGGAAACTACACCAAGAATGGACACTAGAGGACGTCCGGTAACACGCGGACGAAACCACCGGCACACCATGTCGGCAGCGTCTCGCTGTGGCTACAAGAGATTCGTGGCAACCGACCATGGGCAGTGGAAGGCAGTGTGCGATAGCCAAGGGAGGTCGGCCCAAGACGGCCGTGTGGGACAAGGGGGCACCTACAAGAGAGTGTCGTGTGGCCCGCACCGCGTCACGATGGTGGAACCTAGTCGGAAGAATGGGTGACTGGTTATTCCGGTGGTGCAGTTCCCTATAGGTTGGGATAAATGACCCCGCAACCGTGGGGAGACCAAAAGAGGTGGTTCACCTTCAGGCGGACCGAGCCGGCGTGGGCTAGAACGACCAGCTGGTCGGGCTAGACCCACGAACTGAATTAGGCTTACCCCAAAAGGTCGGACCTAGTGAACCGGGCCGACCCTTAGTGGGTCAAAACCAAGCATGGTCAGGTAGATACCGAGACACGTTGCGTCAGGTTGGTCTGACTATGTCGGACAGCGCCCAGACCCAATCGGTACTAGAATAAAGAAACACCCATAACTGACGAACCAGCTGTCCGGTTGACACATCGTCAGTGGCATTGGGAAACCTTTTATGAAGTTGTCCCTTTGACATATTCTGGCGGGGCTGACCGAACCAAATGGACTGAGGTGTGATCACCCCCCCATTTCAAAGAAAGGGATGTAACTAACAGACTTGGCATCTGATTGATGCACCAAATATGGAATAAGGACCCTAGTAACAAGTTGTTCCTTTTGAGATATTTGAAGTGAGTTTTTTTAGAGTTTGACATGTGACCTGGGTTGGATCAGACTTAGTTCCAACCATGACCATTTTACAATAGTGACCATATCTCATAGACCGGACGTCCGATCGATGTGTCGTCTTTCGTGTTGGAACACATACGACATGGCGGTACTTTGGTATACTTATTTATATAATGTTGCGGTGGTTGAGGAATGAATGATATCTTGAAGAGAAGATCCACTAGGAATCATATTTTCTTAGTGATATTATCTCATGGTTGGCTATGATGTGAAGAATGAATAGAGATGCCATATGGGTCAGTACCAATCGACCCTATTTGGGTCATCGCTCAATGATACTATGTCGGTCAGTACATACTAATCCTGTGTGGGTCAGTGCTCAGCGATCCTTTGTGGGTCAGTGCATACTGATCTTATGGGGGTCTGTAGCAGAGCCTCTCCACAATAAAAGATTATCTATATTTAAGACTAATCATTTGTACTTATATACTTAATTTATATATCTGGTGTTACCCTTGTGGTACTTTTACCTTTATTGTGTTACCTTCATGGTGTTACCTTTATGGTACTTTTACCTTCATTGTGTTACCTTTATGGTACTTTTACCTTCATGGTGTTACCTTTGTGGTGTTACATTTTTGGTGTACTTCCATCGTGGATCGATTGTGAAAATGTCTAATAGGTTGGGGACTTCTGTTTCCTCATGTAAGAGACGAGTATATTTTGATAACCTAGGTATATGTACGGGCATATATCTAAGTCGAGTTGATGACTGCATTGTGCTTTGTGATTGTGGTTTTTTTGTGTCGTTTTATTTGTGGAAATCTATGAGTCCTTTAGGGGGTTTCGGGGTCCCCAACAAGTATTGTTATACTCACCCCTGCATGGGCTTCGCCTTCCGCTTGTTGTATCTTGTGCAGACAACGAGCAGCTAGGCTGAAACTTGAGGGATCCAGGACTAGAGAGTACATGACAGAGATGGGCTGACATGAAGTGTCATGGAGATGATTTATACGTACAATTTTGGTAGGATCCTTAGTGGGTAATCTAGGATCTCTTTTATCTTCTCAGTTGTACTTTTACTTTTCATTTGGGCTTTCAATCCAACCCACTTTAATTTTAGTACATTTTTTACTATATCAGTTTACTTCATTGATGCTTCTTTTTGTGTTATTAGATTTTATGTTTGTATATTTTTAAGGGAAATCGCTTCCCATTATAGGGATATGCCCTTTTGGTGGTAGTTTCCAACCCATGGCCTCTGGAAGGTGGGGTTCGGGTAGTCATGGTGTGGGCCCAAGGGGATTGGTCGTGACAAAGTGGTAACAGGGGAGTAAGCTCTAAAAAATAACTAGGACTTTGATATTTTAAATTTGGTAATAGTGTCAAGTGTTATGAGTGTGGTTTTAGAATTGTAAAAACTAGTGTTGGTGTGGTAGCTGACATATCTATACACCAGGTCCCTAAATTTTGATTTCCAGCTCAGTGCATGAAAAAACTGATTGTGTGTGTTTTGGAAATGTTTTCCGTTGGTCTATTCGGAGTAATATCACCATGTATAACTTAATGACCACAGATCACCTATTCCTTATCAGTATGCCACCACGTAAATAGCTAGATAAGATTCTTGAGAGATTAAATGATGATGGCCCACAGGGCGATCTTGTGTGCATCAGCATTATAGCAATCCCTTGTGGATCAGCAACAGATGCTACCAAATGGACCACGAACGCTGAATGAGAATGTTTCATGAGTTCCAGTGACAGAGGCCTCTGAGCTTTTGAGGTGAGATAGATCCCCAGATAGCTGAGAACTGGTTGGAGGCTCTGACTACTGTTATCCGCCTAGTTGGGACATCATAAGATCAGATGGGGATCCTAGCCACTAGTCTTTATCTGTGTGTGACCATTATGATGGTCCACATGGTGATGAAGCTTTAGTAAATGGACCGTTTCCTGAGATGGTACCTTTGGGTAGTGTACCATCTATATCTCTACCCGTTGTTCAGTAGTTACAATTGGTAGTACTGGTAGAGGGAACATCTAGGCTTAGTACCATACATGTGTTTTAGCATCAGATACCCCTCAGGTTTAGAGGCAATCCTAACTCACATGTGGCTAAGGAATGTATTGATGATGTGGAGGAGTTTCCATCTATCCAGGGCACCATTCGATCAGATGGTGGTCATAGTAGATATCCTTTTATATGGCTCTGCAGGATGATGACAGAATTTAGATTACCCTAATCTTGTGAAGAGGTGACTTTTCTGTGGAAATCCTTAAGTGCCTTCTTTAGTGAAGGGAGTATCATTCCATAAAAAGTTAAGGGGTGAGTGTTCCCAAGAGTTTCAATATATTTGGAAGGACGAAATGTCAGTAGCTAAGTATTCATTGAGGTATACTGACCATCCCAGGTACTCGATGAATACAATATGGTCAGTGCTTCAAGGCTCTTACCTCCGAGCGAGGTTCGTTTAGGGACATCTGAGCATGCACTATTACCCTATTCATTCATACTTATTTTAGGGTGCTAGAGAGAACCTTTTTGGTTGATTTTTCTTTGGTTGAGCGGATACAACTAGTGTTTGTTAGTATTGGGAAAGCAGAAAACTAACACTAGTCTCAGATAATTGGGCGTGTAAAATGTTTAGAAAAGAGGAAGTGATAAGAAAAGATGAATCTACGAGGAAGTGAACATGGAAGTGGAGCTAGTAGAGAATCATGAGTTGGTATACATTTTGACATGTTACAACCACCACAAAAATTTGGTCCCCACCGAGATCAGGGAGCTGGAAGATATGGGAAGGGAGTAGCTACATGTGGTCAACGAGTATGACCCAAGGGCTCCAAAAATGATTCGAGGTATGGTCTATTTCTACTACTAGATTTCATATTAAATTACATAGGTACCAATCATTCCTTCTTTCCATGAATCTTGTTTAAGACCTAGATTTTCTAGTTAAATCGATGACTTAACCCTTACATGTGGAGATACCTTTGGGAGGATAATCAATAATCACTCTTATGTCAATGGCGTGATCTGACCCTTGAGGAAATATTTTTTGTTGGAACCTCTTGGTGACAGTGTCAAGGCCTTACTACGTTAGTTTGGGGATGGAATGGGCATCCAAAGTTCATACACTGATTGAATATTTTAGGCAAAAAATATGTAGTATATCTACAACACTGGAATGGGGTTTTCATTGGTTAGCAAAAAAGGAAATCCAAGCAGTAGTGGATAAACTCATGAGTAGGAAGGTGAAGCTGATCACTCTTGAGTCGGACAACCATAACCTCATGGTAATAGAGGTTTGGAGTTTTTAGTTCCCAACAGTTGTGGTATAGTGTGGGGACATTTTTACAAAAGATGTTTCTAGGATTACCTCCTTGAAGGGAGGAGAACTTTTTCTTTGGCTGAGTACTACCAGAGATTTGTACTTGACTTCTCCAGGGTTGCACTGCCCTTTTCTACTTTCAAGAAAAAGGGGGAGCCTTTCCAATGGACGAGTATGTGTCATCAGAGCTTTTAGGAGCTGAGATAGAGACTGAAAAGTGACCTATCTTGAGGCTACCAGAAGATGGCATTGGGTGTGTAGTCTACTGCGATGCATCAGGGACCAGACTAAGATGTTTTCTGATGTAGGAGTGGGCACTAATCGCCTACAGATCACTATAGTTGAGACAACATGAGCAGAACTACACTACCCTAGACCTGGAGTTAGAAGTAGTGGTCTTTGCAAAAAAGATGTAGCAGACCTACTTGATGGGTGAATATTTTATTGTTTACTATAATCAAAATATTCCCAAGTATATCTTCCCCCAGAAGGACCAAAACCTGAGACAACAATTATGGCTAGCGTTCTTTTTGGACTATGACTTTGAGTTAGTATATACACCTGGGAAGGTGAACACGGTAGCAGATGCACTCAACATTATGTCTGGTCTATAATTTTTGAGTGTGGTATTAAAGTAGCATGTCGCACTGCAAATATCCTTCATTTATAAAGACGAGGTAGATTACCTCAAGTCTATAAACGTCACTCCCTGAATTCTTCAGCAAGTTCTGGAGGCACAACTTGGGGATGTTGACTGTGAGCCCTGACGTGCTCAGATATCCTCAGGACGGTATCATTATGTATTTTATGAAGGTGGGGAACACGTCTTTCTTTTCAGAGGATGTACCATGGCATTAGTGATGCTACGAGATGAGGTGTTGATGGATTTCCATACATCCCCCTTAATGGTACATCTTGGAGTGGAAAAGAAGTATGAGTACCTCCGACGTCAGTACTGGTGGCCAGGGATGAAGAAGGCAGTGGTGGAGTTTGTATCAAAATTCCTCACATGTTAGAAAGTGATGATTTCACAAAGTAGGAATAAGTATTTTGCTGATATGAAAAGGATACCTTTGGATTTTGAGGAGGGAGGCCATGTATTCTTACTACTCTCACCCTGATGAGGATTGCAGAGATTCATCCGGGCTGGAAAGATATCTCAGATGTTCATCAGAACATTCCAGATCCTCAGCAGAGTAGGAAAGGTGGCATACCATCTAGCTCTTCCCCCACAGATGTACCAGGTGCATAATGTTTTCCCTGAGTCATACCTGAGGAGGTACGTGCATGATCCATCTCAAGTTATCGATTGGGGAAAGGTGGGCATCAATGATGGATTAAATTTTACTGAGTTTTCAATGGAGATAGTCGATCGATAGAAACAAGTCCTTTGTGGATGGATGATCCCTATAGTGTGAGTACTCTGCAGCACGAAAACTTCCAGTAGAGCACATGGGAGTGGGAGGCTCAGATTTGTGCTCAGTACCCTCATTTGTTTGATTTTCCATTGTTTTGGCTTTCGAGGAAGAATGTCCCTAATGTGGAGAGAATGTAGAGACCCAAAAATACCATATAATGTTTTTTAAATTATTTGGGATTATTTTGAGGTCATGAAACTTGACGGCACGCGAATCTGAGGCCTGGAGTGCTTGGAATTATCCGTTGAGATTTTGTTAAGCTTTAATTAGAGCTCATGAGTAGTTTTTTTTTGAAAAAGTGGAATAAAACTTAAACAGGTGCCCGGATCAAAGATACAATGACACCGTTGAGTTCAGGATAGCGGGTTTACCCTAGGCATGACTTATTTTTAGTTGGCACTGGCCTCCGGTGAGAAAACCTGAAAATGGAATAACCGTAAATAAAAAACTTAATTTTTTTTCAAATGATTATAACTCACGAATAGTGACTCAGATTAAAAATTCTAGACAATCGCTGTTCTCGTGAGGGTATGCTTTCTTTATAAAGATACTAAAATTAGTCGGTGCAGGCCAACTATGGAAGTTACTTTTTGGCCATAAATAAATTAATTAAGTAACAATTATTTTATTTTAAAATCCATAACTTCTAAACAGTAACTAGGATAGAAAATCCGAGAGTGTCATTGTGTTCATTGGGTGGTCTTCCACCTAGGCGAAGCCTAATCTCAACCGCCACGAGTCGAGGGTGAATGTTAATAATTTATTGAACTATTTAACGTAAGTTTTGTAAATTCACGAGCACTATTTTATAAGTTTTAATCCAGTGCTCAGATTAATCATCTAATGGCACCATTGAATCCGCATCACCATGATTCGCTTAAGGGATGCTTCACTTCAACCACAAAAGGAAGGCAGAAGAAGTCAGATATTGGATATTTAAAAGAATAATAAAATAAAAAAGTTATTTTATTTCATTTCTTTATTTTCCTCCAACGGACAAGCAATTGTGGCAGGACTAACGACGTGTCAAGCCATTAAATGGCTTGACTCCTAAATTCCTTGTTACAACACTATTGGAATTAGGATTGTTCTTAATTAATTAAACCCCATTAATTCCACGTGCTTTACTCACCCCCTCTCCTATTTATATGGATCTTGGGGAGGAGTATTGTAACAACTTCACTAAGCAATGAAGCTCTGAAAAAGTATCGCAACACCAACAACTTGGAAGACGGAACCTGTTCCAGCGGGCAATGATGAGCACCACCGAATGACGAACACCGAGTCTTCCTCAAACACAATAATTCTCCAAAGATCTTGATTTAGGGGGTTTATTTTGATGTTGTATTGATGTATTAAATACTATCTCGCTTGCGATAACCTTAATGCAGAGGGAGAGTGCCAAATGAACAAGGCTCAGACCCTCCGCCGCTTCGTTATTGATGTGAACTTCAAGGAACAATTTCCAAATTGACGACAACATCAAATAGTAGGTCACTCTATTTCGATGGAAGCATAGAAGAGTCATAGGTGAAAATGAAACCAAGAATGGACACCAGAGAACATTTGGTATCCTGTAGAAGAAACCGACAATGCGTCATGTCAGAGGTATCCAACGGTGGCTGGAGGAGACCCGCTACAACTGGACGCAGGCGGTGGATGCCTGTGCGCAACGACATGACATGACAACCATGGGTGGCATGCTTGAGCCAGCCATGCGGGACAAGCGTGGCACCTTCAGGCACCGTCGGCAGAAGCAGTCGTGGTAAGAGGGAGTAGTGCGGCCCGCGCCACGCCACTTTGGTAGAACCTAGTTGACCGAACATCCAACTAGTTAATGCGGTGGGAAAACGCCTCACCCATTGGTTGAAACGGCCCCAAAACTGCGGGGCCAGCAAAGGAGGCGGTCCGCCATCGGGAGAACCGAGTTGGTGCATACCAGACCCACCCAGCGGGCTGGACCATGCCGGCAGGCCGGGCTAGAACCACCCCGCAGGCCGGGCCTGACCCCCGGCCTAGCGGGCCAGCACGGGTGGGTCTAGCCCCACCTGGTAGGTCGGGACAAGAACGTCCCGAGCCCATGAACCGAACCAGAACGACCCCATTGGGCCGGACCCAGTGAACTGGGCTGAACCATAGTGGGCTGGACCCGAGCAGGGTCTGGTAGACCTCGAGACCCGTTGCGTCATGTCGGCCTGACCGAGTCAGACCGGGCCCAAACCCAACCGGTACCTGAATAAAGAAACACCCATTACTGATGAACCGAGTGTCTGGTTGACACACCATTAGTGGTGTTGGGACCCTTTTGGGAAGCATTCATTTTGGCATATTCCGAAAGGCCAAACCAATCTAGCCCAGACCGATGTGCGATCACCCCCCGTTTCAAGGAAAGAGATGTAACTGACAGACTGGGCGTCTGATTGATACATTGTCTGTAGCATAAGGACCCTAGTGAAAAGGTGATGATTTTGAGATACTATAAGTGAGTTTTTTCAGAGTTTGACGTGCGAACTGTGTTGGATCATACTTGTATCCAAAAGGGCCCTTTTTAAAAAAGTTCCCATATCTTATAGACCGGGCGTCTGATCCGTGCACCGTTTGTCACATTGGAACCATTATGACATGGAAGTCCTTTCAGGAACTTATTCATGGAACATCGTGGAGTTTGAGGTATGACTTATAGATTGAGGAGTGGATACTCTCGGAATCAAGCATGCTAAGTGTGAGAATCTCATGGATAGTTGTGACATGAGGAATGAATAGCGATCCTGTGTGGGTTAGTACCTTTCGATCCTATTTGGTTCAGTGCTCAACAATCCTATGTGGGTTAGCGTATACCGATCCTGTGTGGGTCTAATTCTATGTGGGTCAGTACCCAACAATCCTATTTCGGTCAGCGCATACCGATCCTATGTAGGTCAAAAGCAGAGCCTCTTGAAAGAATAAGATGATCTAGATTTATGACTAATCATCTGTACTGTTGTAATTAAGTTATATACATTGTGTTACCCTTGTGATACTTTTACCTCCATGATGTTTCCTTCATGGTGTTTCCTTTTTGGAACTTCTACCTTCGCGGTGTTAACTTCATGGTGTTAAGTTTGTGGTATAATCCCCTCATGGATCGATTGTGAAAATAGAATTAAAGATAGGGTCTTGTGTTTCCTCATGTATGAGATGAGTATATTTTGATAACTTAGGTATATTTATGGGAATATACCTAAGTAGTGTTGGTGAATGCTTCTTGCGTTGTAATTGAGGTCTTTCTTTGTGGTATTTCCTTTTTAGAACTCTGGGAGACCATCAAGGGTCTCGGGGTCCCTACTGAGTATTTTTATACTCACCCATGTATGAGCTTCGCCTGCACCATGTTGTGTCTTGTGCTGATGATGAGTAGTTGGGCTGATACATGAGGGATCTAGGACTAGGTAGTACATGGAGGAGATTGGCTAACATGGAGGGTTGTGGAGACGATCTGTTTCTACCCTTCAGCTTGGATCCTCAGTGGATGATCCATGAGTTGTTTTCTCTCTTTAGTTGTTCTTGTACATTTCAGTTGGGCTTGTATTCTGACCCCCTTTACTTTCAGTACACTTTATACTATAGCAGTTTACTTCGTGGAAGCATCTTGTTGTGTTCTTGGATTTGGTGTCTGTACAGTTTTAAAGGAAACACCTTACTGTTATAGGGATATGCCTTTTTAGTGATAGTCGCCAACCCCTGTCATATGGAAGGCGGTCTTGATATAGTCACAACATGAGCCCTAGTGGACGGGTTATGACAATAGTGGGATAAGTAAAATAATTTTTTTAGCATACGATAATGTTGATGTTTTTGATTGTTTAGAATTTGGGAATGATTCTCACAAATTAGTGGATAAGGAATTGTGTCAAGATCCCTCCCAACCCATGGCCACAAGTAAAGGAATGAACAAGATGGAGACATATGTTTCTAATAAATCCATGGAGATGGGTTCTTATATTCCCAAAATGTATAAGTCTATTACCAAAAGAAATAATTGAAAGAATCTCATCATTGATGATTGAAACTTTCAGATGTTCACCCAAAGTGGTCTTTCATGATGAATTTCATAACTCTTATTTTATGGATAATATAATAAAGATAAACCCAAAGAATACATCTTCAGAGTTCTTAAGTCGGACTAAGGAAAATGATCTTCAGTTCATTGATGAACCCATCCCACTAGATGATTATCAAGTGGATTGAAAGACATGGAAATAACCCAAAATTTCAAACATACCCATCATCTTTGAAGTAGAGGTGGTCTTCATTCCCATAGATGAGTAACAAATTTTACTTTTTTTGTTGTGGTTTTAACTGGACATTAGATCCCATTTTACCTCATATCTTGTTGTTATTTGAATTTCAATAAATTTCGAGACTCTAGGATAAATTCAATGGGCTGCTCTATCATGGTAATTATGTATAATTATATGTAATATTATTATTCTTATTTATATCTAATTTTACTCTTATAATTATCATTTACGTTATATTTAAACAAATATAGTTACTTATTAATTTATTTTTATTATTTTATTCAATTATTATTTTATACAACGATATGTCTTATATGTAATTTTACTTTCATTATTTTTAATTATTACTAATTATATGTGTATATAACAATATATTAATATATATTATCATATCTATAAATATATATTAATAATATTTTTTTGTTTATATGTTGAATAAATATTTTGTTTCTTATAATATAAAAATTATATCTTTTAATATTTTTTACTTTTAATTTACTAAATGATTATATAATTACTAATGAAAAATAAAAAATATTGTCGAAAATTTATTTATAATTATTATTATTATTATGAAAACATAAACCAATTTAAATGGTTGTGGCTTCTGATTTACAACATTAAGATCAAGGGTTCTATATCCTAGACACCTCACATGCGAGGCTTGATTGTTGATTATCCATGAATTACGAATTGATATTTTTAATGATGAAATGGGGGTATTAGAATATTTGGTTAATGCATGTTCCCCATGCGAAGTACTGGTCAATGACTAGGGAATAAAGAGTCATTACAGGTTTAAGCTATATGAAGAATTAATGTGGGGACTCATATGTTGATAGTAGGTGAAGGAGCGGTCTTCCACATAGATATGGATGTCTATGGGAGGTTTTTCTAAATACACCATATAGACCAATGTTTTTACTTGTAGCCTAGTTCGGGTCATCTACTCCACAAAGAATTAATAAGTTAATAATGATACACTCAAGTTTATTGAGGGTTTTTCTATAATGTGGCTAAATTTTAGGATGTGACGATTTAAGTGTATGAAAAACATTATGATTAAAATTAATAAAATCAATGAATATGTGACAATTTTTTGTAATTTCTAAAGTTATATTAGAGGAATATTTTTTTAGAATATTTTATTTTCACTTTTTCATGATGGATCAATTAATTATGATAATTTTACCCCATTTTTAATTATTTAATCACAAAATAATATTAAATCTAATCACTTATGTTCTTGTAGCAAAATTATTATGATGAATCCATGGTATAAGAGCAAAATAGCATGAAAAAATGATTTTTTAAAAGTAGGTGATGATGAAAAATAAGATAAATCATCTTATGAAACTCTAAAAATGATGAAATAATTAGAATTTTGAAAAATAAAAAAAACAACCAATACATCCCACACAACTCCATAAAATCAATAAATATGAGGGTTCGTATTTTATTTATTCAATTCACTCAAGGGAATATGAAAGTTGAATCCATTAACTAGGATGGAAGAATATGAAAAAAAAATTAAAAAATTATCACTTCTATTACTCAGCTAATTATTCACATCAGGAAATAAATAGTATTATAATAAAAAATATATTATGAATATGAATAAGAGACGAAGGATGAATATTTATTTAAAACACTAGAGAGGTTTGAGAAATATAAAAGTGAATAATAAACTTATGAAAACCACATTTAACTTCAAAATTTCAAATAAACAAAGAAAAATATTCTCTTATTACCTCATATAAACCCACTATAAATAGATATGTGGAGGTCCATTCATAGATCACGTTGATTTAAAATTCACCCCATTAATTATAATTGGCCAAATTATGATGAAATGTTTATCAATAAATGATTTTACATCATTCTAAAGGTGACATGTATTCTTTTATCTCTCATTATTAACATGTTGAATTTCCTTCATGTTGAGATAATTTAGATTATTCATAAAATATATATTCTTCCCAATATTTATTCTAATATTTGGTAACATTATAGGGAAATTAGATAATATATTTTTATTTTATTCGCCAAAAATATTTTGATTAATTTTGGAACCATTAAATCTAACCCATAATTTAAATACAGACACGGGCTTCTGGGACCACCTTTCAAAATTATGAATTATATTAGGTCACATTTGAATGAAATTTTACACATGATTTCATCTGTGTTTAAATAAAATTTCAATTTCATTTTATATTTATGGTATAACACACATCCATTATATAGATCAGGTGTCAAATTTTCATTGAATAGAAAATTATAGTCTCAATTTATAAAATGATCAACATCATTTATGATTCTTCTATTTCCCAATAATGAAAAAACATTACCAAAACATTGAGAAACATGATCCCAAAATTTAAAATTTATATCATGGGTATAGTTTGTTCCATAAGGTCATGTTTAAATGGATAAGGATTAATAAAATTTAATTATAAATATCTCATATGATGAGAAATGTTGTTTATATTATATAATGAATTAACCTATACATTTATGAACAACGAACCATATCAAATATATTTGAAAGATAATGGAAATTAACGAATTCAAATGTCTAATTACACCCAACCCATGTTTTTCTTCTCAATATAAAATTGATATATTAAAAATATAAAACATTAATTCCCATCTCCCAATAAATTTTATCATACAGTTTTTACCACAAATCCTTCACTTCATAAAACCATTAAGCCCAGTAAAATCATTGTAAAATATAAATACACAATAATATCCCAATACCAATGCCACTACTTTATTCAAAGTCACTACTACTCTTCATCTTGTTTTTATTAAGAATAGATATTTATTGTACATCCCAAAAGACATGGGGGTTCAGTTTTTCTCAAGAGTAAAAATAGAAGTTTAGGTGGGGATTAAAATTCAACCATATTAAGTGTATTCGATTTTTAATATTGTTAACCAGAATAGTGATGATAAAACCGACATCGATCAAGAAAACTATTATATAATTGTACTCAAGTGTCCATGTTCACATATAATGTTAATTGAATGGTCTATAATAGAGATGTAATGTAAAACTATTGGTATGGCATGTTTGGATTCACTATCCCCAAGTGTTCAATGCCACAAATTATGTTAAAAAATTTATTTATATGGATTTTATTTGGTTTTTTCAATTTTTATAATTACTCATATTAAAAATTATATGATCTAAAATCCTATAATATTAAGAGTGAAACCTAAAAAAACTAGTTCCCACAATCCCAATGAAGTGCATCATGAAATTTTTATTAAATGAATGAAAGGAAAGATTATGAATAAGTAAATCAAACATAACTTGTTACAAGATAATTCTCATAATTTTTGGCTGATATAGAGATTATAATAAAGGAATGGAAAGCCATTTGACATTGATTTCTCATATTATAAAAAGTAAATTTTCACAAGCAAGTATAATGAAATTAAATTTTCCATTAAAGGCCTTTTTTCAAAATCTATTATTTTCACTCCATATCATAGAGTGTAATTTCTATCACTGTCAAAAGAGAACAAATGAGAGAATTTAAAATTGAGAATAAAGTCGATTGGAGAAGTTAAATAATTAAATCAAAAAATCAAATTAACTGTATTGAATATAATGACCTAATATTAATCAATTTATCATTCAATATCCTTATCAATTGTAAAATAATCATGGATGATTGATGATAAAATTTAAACTCTGGATAAATTGTGTTTTAATTGAAATCAACATATTCAGTTCATATATATAACATACCAACAAAATTAGAGAACATTAATAACACCATGTGGTTCCCGTAACAAAAAAGATGTATTAAAAACAGTTTCTTTATTCATTTGACGAAGGGGAAATTAAAAAATAAAAAAAGAAAGGCAAATAACTAAAAATAAGTTGAGTTCCCTCCTTAAAAGTTCTTAATTTATTGCCATTAGTTATATATAGACTCTCCAAATTACCTAATATCTAATTTTTTAATTCAATGGATTTATGTTTTCACCAATTATATTATATTAGGATTGATCCTAAAATGAGGTTTTTGATAAATCATAGAATCTATTTCAATAATAGTCCTATGGGTCCCAATGAGTGGCATAATCATAGTAATATGAGAATTATCTTCCCAATTTCATTTCTATTATTACTTAAGAGATAAAAAATAATTTTCACATAGGTTTTTTCATGTGAAGAGAAATGAAATCATTGATATTTTTTATTTTGTATGAGTTCACAATTAAGAATGGAATACATGATGTTTATTTCAAGATTATTTGGTCAAAATAAAATTATTTAGATTAGGAGTTTGAATCAATATTAATGTATTCCTTTATAAATGTTGTTTTAACCTGAAAAATTTATATTTTAGTACAATTAATGAATATAGACTCTTATATCAAGAGTTATCCCATGTGATATGTGATTGGTGATCATAAAAAATATTTAAAATGTTTATATTTAGGGTATTAATGTAAGGAAGAAAACATTACCTCATGTGAATAATTGAAATAAATATCCAATTGGTTTATACATTATTTAATAATTATTCAATATTTCTATGGTCCACTTTCAATAATAACTATCCAATTCACCTCATGAATCTCCCCATCATCCCCAATTTGAGGGTAGAAATTATAGATTTTGAGATCACATATCATGTTTCTAAAGGTTATCTTCACATTCTCATACCTAACGTAGATGAATAAGTTGATTTTTTCTAGTACGGGATGAAAAATAATGTTTTATGTTTTCCCCATTGGACCTGTTCTTGGATTATCATTATTGATAATGATGTTTTTGGGGTAAAAATATTTGCAAAATTTACCAAAATAATATTTAAGATACCCTTTTCCATGTAAATACTACGATCAATAAGTTGTATAGTGATTAATGTTGGATAATAGTCCTCAATCCCTAATTCACAACAAATTACATATGGAATGTGAATATCACTAGATCCTATATGAAAAAGGGATTTAAAAACATGTTTCTCTCTAGAATCAACATTTATATAAGGACAAATGAGGTCATTTAACTTATGAAGCATGGATTCCCTATAATTTTTCTCACATTGACAACCAAAAGAATCTTTTTTATAATGAAACATCATTTTCAGTATATATATATTCATAATGTAATTTGAGTACGATTATATAGTTTTGATTCAATCAAGAAAGGTGGTATTGAGAAAAAAATAATTGAGGACTTCACTAATGGTTTTTGTAAACATGGGTTTGGATTTTCCCATTATTCATTAATATAATGGAGTAGTTTACTGGATTTTTAGGTAATTAGTGGTCCCTCTAAGTTTTCATTATATTTTCTAATTTATAAGGGTGATTATTAAGTATTATACTAAAATTTCTAACCCTAGTATAGTTTATAAATAGCGGGTAACTTTTTTTTCAATGGGTTTCCCACTCCTTAATATAGTCATAGATTTGAGTTTCTCGTTAGAGGATTGAGTTTATATAAATTACCCAATGATGATTTAGGAAGGTATAACCTAAGTTGTAATTGTATATTTATTAGTATGAATTCATTCTAATTAAAAATATATTGATAAAACCTCAAAATTTATTTCCTCCACTTGAATGCACATTTAATAACGTAATGATAGTGTAACAGATTAGATATGTGTCTATGATAGTCGGTTTATCCAAATCAGATATGTACTTTATTGTATGGATTGTTAGAATTGAATTAGAGGTTGTCATCATTAATATTGGAAATTCATACGAGTTAGAATTTTTGTGGAGTGAATGGACTTAGAACTCTTAGTTGATTGGTTTGATGAATATCCTTCTGAGAATACTTTTCGTGGTCATTGTAACATTGATTGAAAATGTTTTGGTATAGTTTTTTTTGAAAATTTAGTTTCTTGACGTCTATTTATGGTCTTCCTAGAATTATTTCACTAATTAAAGAATGAAGAAAAAATAAATGTATAATGGAAATTTTTAATAAAATTTTTAAAAAACGTATTGTAGTTTGAACACCAAGTATTTTCCTATATTTTATCTCATAGACCTTCATATAGAGGACTAAGTATTTATCCCTAAAGAATACATTATCCTCAAGAGTATTCATATTAGTATATCTTGTAATTTTTTAATTATAGAGGCAGGTTCCCCATGTTTTTTTAGAAAACACATCTATATGCTCATAAGAACCGTGGAATGATTTATTTTTTATGGTAAAATTACACATCATGTCAACTAATTTTTTGTTTCCTAAATTAAATTATTTATAAAGTATTCTATTTTTTTATGATTAATAAACTATTGTGATGTAATAAGTTTACTGTATCTTTGAAAATTTCCATTTTTTTATAAAACTACTCTCCTCTTTTTAGTTTTTTGAATGATGTTTTTAATTTTAATTATCTTATAGTGGAGATTTTTTTTGTGAAGTAGAATTTTTAATTACCCACATGGATGATGAAAATTTTTTAATTCCATTTAATCAATTGTTATCCTGATTCTATGTAGAAAAAGATAAGAGCTTCATAATAGTTGAATATATTAAATGATCGGGGAAAATTGTATCACTAATGTCATTAAAATATTTTACATGAAGGTAAGGCATCAAGAAATCCATCGCATGAAATATGGAAAGGTGTTTCTGGACATGGGGTTTAAAGATATTTCATTCACATACATTGGAAGTATATCTGATACATGAGGGGGTATTTTTCATATTTGTTTTCAGATAGTCATTCATGGTTTTATCAAAGACATTCAAAAAGATAGGGCTTCCTCATTATGATTAATAATTTGAATCTCCCTTGGTTAAAGAAGGGGTTATTTTTATAACCTTATATTATATTGGCATTATATTTATATTTCAGAGTCTTAGGAAGATTGGTATGTAAAAGTATAATTCACATAGATTTATTTTACAAGGTCCTATGTATTTGTAATGTTATTTCAGGTCATGTATTCGATCATTTATTTGTCCTTTTAACTTACAAAGGTTACATGGGTGTTGTTATAGGCAAAGGATCATGCATTGGGAGTTTTACTAAGCTCATGTTTGAGATTATGAGGTAGGATTCAATTTTTTCTCTGAAATTGATGTAAACTAAAGTCTAAAAGTGTTTTTATACATAGTTTTTTAATTTACAGTTATATAATTTTTAGTTTGGAGGAGTAGGATTTAAAAAAATGTTATGTTTTAACTTCTATTAAAGTTTTTTTTCTAATAAGATTGACTAAAAAGGTTTTGATGCTAGTAACGTTGGATAGTAAGGTTGGCATGATATAAATGTTGGCTATTAAGGGTTATATAGTAGTAAGGTTTGATTGTATGGTTTTTGTTCTAGTTAAGTTGTGTTGTAAGTTTTTTAAGTTAGTATGGTTTCCTATTAAGGTTTAATAGTAATGTTTTTTTCCTAGTAAGGTTTCTATGATAATAAGGTTGACATGTAAGGTTTCTGTTATAGTATGGTTATATTATTTGAATTTTTTTGGCAATGATAAAAAATGTTCCTATAATATTCCAAATAATTAACTAAACATTAAAAAAAATTATATAAGGTAAATTGAGGCCTTTAAATTAACTATATCACACCAAATTTTCAAAATAGGGATCTCATCCCTATTTTATTTTTAGAGTGAAATATAAATAATTTATTATTAAAATCACAAATTTTATGAATCCAGGTGATGAAATGGGTAAGGATAATGGTGTCTATTTGTGTATTTTTTATATTTCTTATAATATATTTATCCCTCAATTATAAACACTAATTTTAAGGCTTTTGGAATGTTTTTATAGGTCATATAATTAAATATAAAGTAGATAAATATTCTTTTTGAGTGGAATATTCCATGTATATATGTGTTTAATGTGATACTTGGATATAATTAATGCATGGTATGGTTTTAAAGAGTCCAATTATAAACCTCTTAGAGATTTTATTATTTCTAGGACACAATGCATTGTAGTCTTATTGTACGGTCCTATCATAAAAAATTGCATAATATGGTGAATTTAAAATTTAATTTACTTTCCTAAATTCCAAATGATATTTTAGGATTAGGGATTTATATATTTATCTCAAAAAACAAAAATAAAAATAACACATATAAAAAAGACACTTATACTTAGAATTCTATTTTTCCCACAAAAAAACCATTAAAAAGAATAATTTTTTCTTTTCTTGGCATATCTATACAAATTTTATCTTGACTTCACCCTTATCCCTACTCACCCTCAAAACTCTATGATTTTTTTTAAAAACATGGGATGAGTAAAATGATCTTTGTAAGGGAAAAAATGGAATTTATTAGTTGATCAAAAAAAAAAAATGAAAACCCATGGAAAAATATTTCATAAAAATATATGTTTTTACCAAAAAAGAACATCAGTTTTTCCTTTAAAATGATTATTATATTAAAATTTTAAATTAAAATCTTTCTATTAAAACACTTTATCAAGCATAGAAAATACATGTAAGTTATTTTGGACATCATTATCATTGTAAAACCCTTAAAAAACCTTTACATTTGGAATAACCATATGTCAGAATTATTGTATATTTCTTCAATGAACATAATCATTACCCAATGTATTAGAGATATATCTAGGAGAAACCATCAAATATGCTATATCAGGATCATCTAAGAGCTATAATGTGGCTCAAACCACTATAAAAATATTTACAAGGATATTATCATGAATAAACCAATTTAAAACTCTCTGAAACATGTATGAAAAAAACTTCGAATATGAGAACACTATTTTTTAAAAAAAATTATTTTTTAAAATCTAAAGACTACACACATAATAAAGAAACCATTTATTTTAAAATAAAATTATGAAAATATAAATTAAATATAAAATCATTGAATTTTAATGCTGGTCATAAATTATATTCATTATATATGTGATAATAGTACATTCCTTTTTTTACTTTGGTAAAAATATTTTAAAGGGGAACATAAAAAGATGATTATTAAAATAATTTCCCATACCTTATGACTCAGAATCATCATTTACATTGATTATATATATAAATAAATAGCATATGATAATATTATACTTTATTAAGAACATTTATCATGTTCATTATTGTTTATATAATTTTATAAAATCATATATAAAACTACTTAATAAATTAAATTAATGTTGTTTTTTTGGAAAATATTTAGATTGTAAGAACTCGATTCTTATTTTTGAGGTACGGTTTTCTTCTTTTCTCCTTTCCTTAGTGTTTTTTAGAAAATATGGAAAATGGGGAAAATCCTAATTTTGGGAAGTACACGCCGTGTACTTTGCCACACGCTATGTACTTATGGCCGTGTGGGATGAGTACACAGGGTGTGTGGCCATGTCGATGATGAAGGGTGTATGAACCAAATACACGCCGTGTAGTGGTCACTTACACACCATGTAGTCCGTCAATAGGAGAATAGTAAGGCGGTGGCCAGCTGTGTGACAACACACACCGTGTACTCAAGAAGATATGTCGTGTAGTCATGTCGGCAGGTGAACAATGCAATGCTGGTGAGAAGCCACCAGAAGAAAAGTTTAAAATTTGGGAAGTACACGCCGTGTACTCGGAAGTACACGCCATGTACTCGGAAGTACACGCCATGTACTTTGTTGTTTCAGCTTAAAACAGGTAGTAGCCTTCTCATTTGGAAGAGGAGGCATTTGAGCTGTTTTGGAGCCAAAGGAGGAGGCCGAACTTTTGAAGATCCGCCGAGTGTTCGTCTGTAATCGGTTTCCGCCTTGGACGATCTCATTGGAACCGCACAGGTAAGGGAATACATCTCATTTACTGATTCTTACCAATTCTTCTCCTAACAGGAGTTATTTGAGGTTAAGAGAGTTTTGTTCTTCATCAGATCTACGCCATTCTTGGGCGTTTCTGGAGTCGGCGTTCGGGTATAATGTTCGTTGGTGTTTAAGTTAGGTGGCTTGGGGTTTGATTTTCCAATTGTCGTGTGTTTTGTGCGTTTTTGTGCCACGAACCCATGTTGGGGTGTCGTGTGGCTGAGGCCGTTTCTATATTTAACACCTAAAATTGATTAGGTATTTGAATATGATATTAAAATACTGGTTGGGATTGTTGCTTGGATCCGGAACAACCCCGGGGGTGTGTTCCACTGTTTAGCCGTTTGGCCAGGATACCCGAGGGTTTTCCTTCAATGTAGTAATTGAATAATTTCCTTGAGAGGAATTGCTTATTACTGCTTGTTTAGCTATTGGGCAGGGCCCAGTTACCTATTAAGCCTGAGGGTGTTGTTGTGATTAGCCTGTGGGAACTGCACTGTATTAGCCTGAGGGTGTGAATATATTAGCCCGAGGCCAACATACTATTTCTCCTGAGGGAAACCTTTCGTGCCTGAGGGCTTGACTTTTGTGCCTGAGGGAGACACTTCTTACACCTGAGGGAAATTTTTGTTATGCCTGAGGGCTATACCTGTGGGTTGGATTCTTCTTACCTGAGGGTAAGGTTTTGGTTGTCTGAGGACGTGGACTGTTTGATTATAAATGCACTGTGGTGATTTCTAATATATAATGGATTAAATGAATAATAAAATGGCAATTTAATTGTTAAGTTAGTTACTTTTTTGTACTGCTTACATTGTTGAATTTTACTATTGCACACTGTTGTCGCATGCTTACATGCAGTTGGACACGAGCCTTTGGTGGGTGCCTACTGAGATATATTTCTCACACCCTATTTGGGTCATGATTTTTGGCCCAAACAGATTACGTTTCTGCAGGTATGGATAGGGGCAATAGTCCCTATACAGGTACTTGACTGTTACTGAGGAGTAGGAGGGCATGGGACCGAGCCTAGGCTCGCGATGCCTCTGCCTGTTATTTTACTTTGTTTTGCAGTACTCTGCATTTATTGTACTGCATTTATGCATAACATGTTATGTTTGTTTTCTTAGAACTTGAGACATGTAGCATCATTACTTATATACTGTTGGTTATATCCACTGTCGTTGGTTATTTCAGTTGTGTATGTTTTACTGATTCCGCTGTTTGTTGTATGTCTATTTTAAATTCCGTTGCACTACACTTTTTCAAATGAGGGCATAGTTTCCCCACTATCAGACCTGGGCCCTCGCTACTAGTCGGCAGCCTCTGGCATTTGGGGAAATTCACTTGAGGTCACGTGGCGAACCGGGTTTGGGGCACCCATTGTGTGGCACCCGGAACTGGGACGTTACAAAGTGGTATCAAAGGGGTTCTTTTCTTTGACTTACTATTTAGAGACGTAGTCAGGGATAGAACGAACGGTAGTTGGTAATAAGCTATTCCTGGGCGTAGCTAACCTATGTACAGGGAAAAGCTACTTTACCTCGGGTTGCAATTTTACTGATTTTTTAATTTACAGTTGATTTGTTTTCACCGTTGGGTGACACACTTGAGATTGTGCTGTTTATAATTTATATTTGGGTTCTATTTAGTTGAAACCTGATGAGATGAGGGTATATTGTCTCATGCATCATATAAGCACATTCTAGATATCACATTCCATTAATATTTTCCATGCCATGTAGGTGCATTAGGAATTGCAAGTTGTTGTGATAGTGATGTGCTAGAGAAGCATGATGTTGTGATAGCTTCTTGATAAATACCTTCTATGTGATAGGGTATTTATGTTTGAGCCTGTTTATAGAATGAACGCCAAACTTTGGTCTTTGGGGAGTATGGGCCCTCACTGACCAGAATTTGGTGGATCATTAGATGATTATTTTGTTATAACACAAATAAGATGTCAAACATCGATTTGTGGGGAGTATTGGACCTTATAGGTCGGAATTTGACACTTAGGTGTTGTTTTTCGGTATTTTTTGGGCTCTAGGGAAGTTTCTGAGGCATACTGTCCTGAAACCTAGTATACATGCCGTGTATTATTTTCAACACGTCGTGTATGGACTTCTGTTTGGGAAGAAAAATGAACTTTTTGAGTACACTCCATGTGCCCCGAGTACATGCTGTGTAGTCTCTTCCCGTGTCACAAACCGTGTTGGCGGTGACACGGGGAAGGGAAGAGTTTAGAGCAAACACGCCGTGTAATGTTTGTACACACCGTGTAGTGTTGACCCAGAGTCCGGCCATGTAACTAACAACATGGTTAGGTGGAATCTTGTACAGAACACGCCGTGTCAATGATGAACATTCCATGAAGTGTGACCTGGGGACTCGGCCATGTAACTAACAACATGGGTCAGTGTCACCTATCCTTGAATACACCGTGTACCTGTGGGACACACTGTGTAGTATTGTGTGAGGATAGACTGTGTGGAGTTAGCCGTTTGACGGGGAAACATGGTTGATGACACACCGTGTGCGGGTGTAACATGTTGTCAGTGTCAATCTGAGTAGTCGGTCGTGTCACAAATGACACAGGCAGTTGGAAAATAACACCATACACACCATTTAGATTATATACACACCGTGTAGTTTTGTTCAACAGGAGTCGTGTGGCTTAGCAGTGTCGAAGGACCCGGGCAGGGGAAGGGAAGTCAAGTACACGTCATGTAGTCAGTATACATGTCATGTAGTCTTGGTTTGAAAATCTTGAAATTCCTTATTCCTCTTGTTCCCTTGTGGATCCTTCTCTTTCAGTTTCGATAAATCTTGATCTAAGGGGTGCTTTTGACCTTGTAGTGTCATGCCTCCTAGACATCCACCCGTTGTTCTCCAGGAGAGCGGCGACGACTATACTACGGAGATGGTGGGCCATGGGCTACCAGTTGATCCTCCAGCAGATCCAGATGTGGCACCCACCGTTATACTAGACACAAGCATGGAGGCGCAGTTTAGTGAGGGCTTTATGCGGTTCATGCAGACCTTTCAGGGAGCACCGCATGCTGCCACATCTATGGTCGAGCAGACATATATCTTCCAGCAGCAGCATCCACCTCAATATTTAGGGGATGGAAGACCACATGCTTCAGAGTCTTGGTTGGGGTCGATGCAGACTATTTTCGATCATCTTGAGACGCCTCCAGGGCAGAGGGTCAAGCTCGCGACTTACATGCTGCGTGATTCCACCAAGAGGTGGTGGGATGTCACCACACAGTCAGAGCATCACAAGGACAGGGCGCGGGAAGATTTTCAGGCAATCATCTATGACTTCTTCTTCCTAGATACGCTGAGGGAAGATAGAGCTCGAGAGTTCATGAATCTGCAGTAGGGCGCTATGTCGGTGATGGACTATTCTGCTCGTTTCACCAAGCTTCAGCATTTTTCACCCGTGCTGGTGGGTGACGAGACGTTGAGGGCTAGATGTTTTGAGGATGGTCTTCATTATGACATCCATGCACTGGTGAATATTTTCTGGTTGCCTTCAGTACATGCTATTGTGAACCAGGCACTGATTACAGAGATAAACCTGCGGGAATCTAGTGGTGTGGGCCAGGGCGGTTCAGCACCAGTTACTGGTACTATTTCTTTTGGCAAGAGGAAGAGGCATATGGACTTCTCTCAGGGCGGTAGTACCAGCCATGCATCTTCTTTAGGTGGCACGATCAGGTGCTACCAGTGTAGTAGAGAGGGGCATAAGAGACCACAATGTCCACGAGTCCTAGTTGAGTTCCAAGCTTGCGGCAAGATGGGTCATCTGCAGCGCTTTTTCAGGGAGTTTCTACCAGTGGCTAGTGAGATGGGTTCTATGAAGACTTAGCGTGCGGGAACAGGACCATTGGATTTTTACCAGTCAGGGAACTAGAATACGTCAGGGCGTGTAGGAAGAGATAGTGGTCGTGGTCGTGGTGGCCAGACACCAGGATCTCAGAGGCAGCAGGGTGGGACAACTCAGGGTAGTTAGGTTGTGTCGCAGGGTCGTGGCACTGGACATGCTTATGTAGTGGAACAGACCTAGCAGAAGCAGGATCCCAGACCTTCTTCAGATAGAGGTACTATTCTAGTAGCTTCTGCCTTATCTTCAGTACTTTTTGATACAGGTGCTACACATAGCTTTATATCTATGCCTGTTGTGGAGAGCCTTGGGCTCTGTGTTTCTTCTTCTTCCAATATTATGACGCTAGACACTCCGTTGGGAACTAGACTAGCTAGTATGCGTCAGTGCAGGGAGTGCCCCCTTAAAATTGGTGGGTGACACCTTTTTTGGGACCTATATATCTTAGAGATGACAAGCTATGACGTCATTCTTAGGATGGACTGGTTGGTTCCCTTTCGATCCTTTGTAGACTTCTATCGTCGTAGGGTTAGTTTCACGTCACCAGAGGGAAGAGAGTTTCTATACAAGGGCGAATGGGATGCTCAGGCGAGTCGAGCTGGACCAGAGCATCGTGGGCGAGGTGGAGTCACATCCCAGATTTTGAGCTTATATTTGGATGATCAGGGGACTTTTCAGACAGATTTCCCTCTAGTTGTTGATAGTTTTAGGGATGTCTTCCGGGATGACTTTTCGGGTCTACCTCTGGAGCGAGAGGTGGATTTCTCTATCGAGCTTGTGCCAGGAGTAGAACCTGTGTTCATTCCTCCTTATCGGATGTCTACACCTGAGTTGCAGGAGCTCAAGAGCAAGTTAGAGGAGTTACAGGAGAAGGGTTTTATCCGACCCAGTACTTCTCCATGGGGTTCGTCGGTCCTTTTTGCAAAGAAGGTAGATGGTACCCTCAGACTTTGCATGCATTATCGTAAGCTGAACCAGTTGACGGTTAATAACCGATGTCCATTGCCGAGGATTGGTGATTTGTTTGATCAGCTTCGTGGAGAACGAGTGTTCTTGAAGATTGACCTGAGGTCGGGATATCATTCGCTGTGTGTGAGACCATCGGATATACCGCTTACAGCTTTTCAGAGCAGATATTGTCTTTATGAGTACTTGGTTATACCGTTCAGACTCATGAACGTGCCAGCGGTTTTCATGGATCTAATAAATCTTGTGTTCCATCCGTATATTGATTATTTTGAGGTAGTATTCGTGGATGAAATCCTGGTGTACTCTCACACTCGACACGATCATGCCACCCATCCTGAGATCGTATTGAGTACACTGAGAGAGCATCGGCTATATGATAATCTCTCAAAGTGACACTTTTGGATGGACCAGATTCACTTCCTAGGTCATATCATCTCAGAGGCAAGAGTTGTAGTAGACATTGAGAAGGTGAGAGCAGTAGTTTCCTGGGAGAAGCTTAAGAACATGTTTGAGATACAGAGTTTCTTAGGGCTGGTTGGTTACTACAGATGCTTCATACAGGACTTCTCCCGCTTATCAGCACCGTTGACGGGTCTGACTAAGAAGGGTGTGAAGTTCGTTTGGTCAGAAGCGTGCGAGACATCCTTTCAGGACATGAATGGAAGGTTAACATCAGCACCGATCCTGATACTTCCAGAGCAGGGAAAGAGCTATACAGTTTACTGTGACGCATCAGGTATTGGTCTGGGAGCAGAGTTGATGCAGGGTGACCAAGTTGTTGCGTACGGGTCTCGGCAGTTAAGGATATATGAGAGGAATTACCTGACATATAATCTCGAGTTGGCTGCATTTGTGCATGTGTTGCGCTATTGGAGACATTATCTATTGGGAGAGAATTTTGTGGTTTTCACCAACCACAAAAGCATCAAGTATATCTTTACTCAGCGTGACCTGAATCGGACGCAGAGAAGGTGGGTCAAGTACCTAAAGTCCTTCAATTTTGATCTTGCCTATACACCTGGTAAAGGTAATGCAGTAGCTGATGCACTGAGTAGGAAGACTCAGATACAGGCAGTGCAGGAGGCCAGTGGTGAGTGGCAGCTCATGGCCATGTTCTCTGAGATGCATTTGTAGGTGCACGATAGTCCGGGGTAGTCTTATCTTTCATCTTTAGCAGTGAATTCTACCCTCTTGGATAGTGTGAGGATGATACATCTATCTGATTCAGAAGGCCTATTTGTACGGGAGTCGGTGGCAAGTGGGGACCCTCCTCCTGGTTGGACGATAGGCGATGATGAGGTTCTGAATTTCCATGGACGAGTATGGGTTCCAGGGGATACATGCGAGGAGATGATGTGGGAGTTTCATGCTTCAGCTTGGTCAGTTCATCCCGGGGATACCAAGATGTATCATGACTTGATGCATCAGTACTGGTGGCCGGGTATGAAGAGAGATGTAGCTGGTTTTGTTGCGATGTGTTTCACCTGTCAACAGGTGAAGGTAGAGAATTGGAGACCAGCTGGGCTGTTACATTAGTTTTCCATTCCCGAGTGGAAATGGGATGATTTCACGATGTATTTCATGATTGGATTGCCGAGGTCACCTCGTGGCAATGACGTCGTGTGGGTTGTCATAGATAGACTCACGAAGGTAGCTCACTTCTTGCCGATCAGGGAGACCTTCGGTGTTGACGAGCTCAGAAGGCTGTATATCCGAGTGATTGTCCATCTTAATTGGGTCCCTTGTTCTATCATTTCAGATAGGGACGCCCACTTTACGTCTCATTTCGGGTAGAGTTTTCATAGGGAACTGGGTACACAGGTGCTTCTGAGCATAGCTTACCACTCTCAGACTGATGGCCGGTCAGAGCATACGATACAGGTGCCAGAGGACATGCTTCGTGCATGCATCCTAGACTTTGGGGGTTCTTGGGAGAAGTATATACCCTTACTCGAGTTTTCATATAACAATAGCTTCCAGGAGACTATTGTGATGGCACCATATGAGGCTTTATATGGTAGGCCATGCCATTCACCCTTGTTCTAGATAGAGGCAGGTGAGACAGATTTACTGGGGCCATAGCTCATGCAGGAGACATCTGAGTAGGTCCAGTTGATTGAGAAGCGGATGGCTACCATTCAGTCTCATCATAAATCTTATGTTGATCGCCGCAGACGACCTTTGGAGTTCGTGGTCGGGGATCAGGTTTTCATGCGTGTTTCGCCGAGGCTGGGACACATGCATATCAGGAGACTGGGTAAACCTTTACCAAGGTATGTGGGCCCGTTTGAGATTCTGGAGAGAGTCGGGCTGGTTGCCTATGGGTTGCAGTTACCACAGCGGTACCGATCCATGCACGACGTCTTCCATGTATCTCAGTTACGCAGTTATCATTTAGACCCATCTCACATCTTTCAGCCTGAGGAGGTTGAGCATGATTTGGATGCGTCCTTTGAGGATAATCCGATTCGTATCGTGGACAGGAGCACGAAGGTTCTCTGATGCCGGTCAGTTCCTCTCGTACGGCTGCTATGGCAGCATGGCCGAGTGTAGGATGAATCCTGGGAGCTGGAGACCAACATACGTACTTAGTGGATAGAGTTGTTCATGAATTTATCTTCTCCACCATTGGAAGGGAAATTCGGTGACGAATTGCTATAAGGGGGGAAGTTTGTAAGAACCCGGTTCTTATTTTTGAGGTACAACTTTCTTCTTTTCTCCTTTCCTTAGTGTTTTTGAGAAAATATGGAAAATGGGGGAAAATACTAATTTTGGAAAGTACACGTCGTGTACTTTTCCACACGCCGTGTACTTATGGCCATGTGGGATGAGTACACAGGGCATGTGGCCATGTCGGTGATGAAGGGTGTAAGAACAAAGTACATGCCGTGTAGTCAGGCGGCAAGTGAATAGTAATGTGGTGGCTAGCTATGCAACAGCACATGCCGTGTACTCAAGAAGACACGCCATGTAGTCATTTCAGAAGGTGAACAATGCGACGCTGGCATGAAGCCGCCAGAGGAACAATTTAGAATTTGGTAAGTACAAGCCGTGTACTCGGAAGTACACTCCGTGTACTTTGTTTTTTTGGATTAAAATAGGCAGTAGCCTCCTCATTTGGTAGAGGAAGAATTTGAGCCATTTTGAAGCCAAAGGAGGAGGCCAGACCATTGAAGATCCGCCGAGTGTTCTTCTGGAATCGGTTTCCGCCTCGGATGATCTCGTTGGAACCGCACGGGTAAGGGCTTCCATATCCTTGGATGATTCTTACCAATTATTCTCCTAACAGGATTTATTTGAGGTTAAGCAAGTTTTGTGCTTTGTCAGATCTACGCCGTTATTGGGCATTTCTGGAGTCGGTGTTCGGGTATAAAGTTCATTGGCATTTAAGGTAGGTGGCTTGGTGATTGATTTGCCAACTACCGTGGGTTTTGTGCGTTTTTGTGCCACGAACCCATGTTGGGGTGTCGTGTGGCTGAGGTCATTGCTATATTTAACACCTAGAATTGATTAAGTATTTGAATATTATATTAAAATTATGGTTGGGATCGTTGCTTGGATCTGGAACCACCCAGGGGGTGTGTTCCACTGTTTATCCGTTTGGCCAAGATACCCGAGGGTATGCCTTCAAAGTAGTAATTGTAGAATTTCCTTGAGAGGGATTTCTTGTTACTTCTTGTTTACCTGTTGGGAATGGCCCGATTACCTGTTAAGCCTCAGGGCATTGTTGTGATTAGCCTATGGGCAATGCACTGTATTATCCTTGGGGTGTGAATGTATTAGCCTGAGGCCAACTTACTATTTTGCCTGAGGGAAACCTTTCATGCCTGAGGGCTTGACTTCTGTGCCTGAGGGCGACACTTCCTATGCCTGAGGGAAATTTCTGTTACGCCTGAGGGCTATACCTGTGGGTTGGATTCTACTTACCTGAGGGTAAGGTTTTTCTTGGCTTAGGATGTGGACTATTTGATTATAAATGCACTATAGTGATTTCTAATATATAATGGATTAAATGAATAATAAAATGGAAATTTAATTGTTATGTTGGTTACTTTTTTGTACTTCTTACTTTATTGCATTGTACTATTTCACACTACATGAAGTTTGACACGGGCCTTTGGTGGGTGTCTACTAAGATAGATTTCTCACACCCAGTTTGGGTCACGCTTTTTGGCCCTAACAGATTACTTTTCTGCAGGTATGGATAGGGGAAAGAGTCCCTATTGATTATTTCAGTTGTGTATGTTTTACTGCTTCCGCTGTTTGTTGTTTGTCTATTTTAAATTCCTCTATGCTACACTTTGAAAAATGAGGGCATAGTTTTCCCACTATCAGACCTGGGCCCTCACTACAAGTCGGCAGCCTCTGGTGTTTGGGAAAATGAGATTGAGGTAACGTGGCGAACCGGGTTCGGGGCACCCATTGCATGGCACCCGGAACCGGGACGTTACACAGATCGTATATCAGAAATGACTCTTGAAGGGTAACTATTGTCAAAGATTTCCTTATTACATAATATACAGAATAAAAACTATGAAATAGTTATCATTTATATACCTAAATTTTAATTTTAAATCTAACCATTAATTATTTTTTTTGAAAAATGCACTTTGTTACATTCAAGGAGACGGTAGGCTGTACGTACAGATGAGTAATGTTTACATTTTTTAATGATCATTTTGGAAATAAGTTAAATATTATTTTAAATTTTTATAAATATCATATTATCATAAATATTACATTAATCCTTTATATTTACTTCTATATATCATTTTTATAATGTGGTGATGAAAAACGAATCACATCGCTTCGTTGGGGAGATAATCCACATGTACGCAAGAACAACGTTATCATGTTTCAGTGAATGGAAAGGTAACAAATTAAATTATATATTATCATTATAGAATTATAATTATTTAATTAATATAAAATATAAAAAATAATTCCATTATTACAAAAATCCTTGAGATATGGTGATGAAAAATTAATTACATTGGTTTGTGAGGTGGTAGTCCATCGTACACACAAACGACGATTTCTTTTCCCATTTGATGGAAGAAGAGATGAATATGACATTCAACATTAAAAAAAAACCATATTATACTTAAGAAACCTTTTTATTATATATTTATGGTTATGGAATATTTTAGGGAGATGGAGGAAGAAATAAGACAAGGATTCTTATTAAAAATTATACCTATTTTTCAGATAACGTCTTTTTCAAAACACAGTAAGACCAATAAGGTTGGTATTCTGCCATAAGAAGGACTATATAACATGGTAATATATGTTAATAATGTATTTTATTAGATATTATCTAAATAAATTTGTTATGAAGTGTGATGTAAAGGGAATAAGAGATGGATTTTACAAGAGTGGGTGGGCCACTCTTGAAATTTGAGGGAACATTAAAATAATATAAAATAATTTTCAAGTCAAAATGGATAAAAAATGATTTAATTATAATATATGATTATAATTTATCTAAATAATATCTTAAAATAAAAATTAAACATTTTTTCTATATTTTTACCTATATATTTGGTTTTTAACCCCTTATTAACCCCTATTACACTTACTGTGAGAATATGGTTTTTTACTCTCTGAGGGTCAATATAGTTACTATAAATCGACAAAAGGTAGGTAAATGTACCATGGTAGAAATAATAAAAAATTTAATAATAAAATCTATATATATATATATAAATTTCATAAATTTTATAAAATTTAATAGAATATTAATTATTTTAAAATATCAATAATGTATTTTTTTAAAACTTTTCATTACTTTGACACTAATAATATCAATTAAACAAGTTAATATTGAAAACATTAATTATATATATATATATAAAGTTTCATGTTCATCTATAAAATTAATCAATCACATTATGTATGTCAAATTATTATTGTTTTTAATATTTTTAATATCATTTATTTTATTTTTCTATTTATTTAATATTTTCAACATCAATGTTGTGTAAGAATTTAAGTTACATAGTTCTTCGCTAAAAATGAAAAATAAATTTCCATTATTAATATAGATACTTTATATTTAAAATTAATTTTTATGGTAGAACATATCTTTTGGTTAAACCTATTCTAAAAATATTATAGTTATTCAAAATAAGATTGTGACATTTTTGGATTTTAATTAAATAAAATATTATAATGGTCATAGTCACACCCAAAAAAAAATAAATCTTGGATCATTATGGACAAAATGGACTCACAAAATAAACTTAATTCAATTTTTGTTCATTTTATATGCCTTATGATTTTATAGAAACCCAATTTACTCTTTATAAAGTTAAGAAATTAGTAAGGTTAGTATTTATATTAAAAAGAATAAAAGGGAAATTTTTTAAAAATAATAACCACTTATTAAAAATTTGGATTCTATTTTTAAAAATTCAAGTCACAGAAATTTTATAATTTAATTTTAAATTAAACAAGAAAAATACTATGATAAAATTATTTTAGAAAAAATACCTTTTAAAATGTAAAATATATTTATACAAAATTAAAGTATATAATACATTTAAAAAACTCTATGAGATTATTTTAATTCAAAGAAGATAAATATTAATTTTAAAACTACTAAAAATGGATTTTTACTTTGTAAATTTATAATAATCAAAATATAATTTTTAATGAATATTAATTTTTTCACTCATAATTGAAAATTCATTATTTTTAGAAAATTTTAAAAAATCATCCAAAGATAATTTTGAAATTATGTATTCAAAATTGAAATTACTGTTTCGAAATAAAGTTTCTAAAATTTCAAAATATTAATTATAATATTCTCTTATAAAAATAATGATACCCCATTTTCGGTGAAAATATATTTTTGAAGAATAAAATAAATTTACTATAAATCAAGTGATTATTTAAAGATAAATAATTAATAATTTAGAAATTAGTATGAATATTATATATTTCATAACGCGGTTAATGAAGATTAATCTTAACAATTTAACCGCTAGGTTATAACTATCACATTTAAATAATAAAAATTTAATTTTGTTTAAACTCGATGTTGCATATCTTGTATGTTATTGAATGTACTATTTCTTTTAAGGAAATCTCAAGTATTTTACAATCAACCCCCTTTAAGCAATTATGTCTATACAATTTTATCTGGGGTAATAAATAAAGGATTATTATTTATAAAAATATACTTTTCAAAATACCCACATCATAAGAATGGTTAATAAAATTTTTAATTGAAAAGGGAAGTATAAAGGTCATCCGAAACAATGGATAACTAGGTTTCCATGTAGGAAAAAAAACTGAAACTGAAAAATTTGATATGAAGAAAAACATAACTTCCATGGACTAATATGGATAGACAAGGAAAATGGTAATGGGATTGTTAATAATCACAAAATCTTAAGTATATTATGGGTTAAAAAGATATTTATTTCACTATAAGAAAATGATACATATAATATTTTTATTTCAAGATCATTTTTCTAGAGTTGAGGAGTTAAATTATCATCTAAACTAAATGTATAAGTAAATATACTTACTTTTCATGAAGGATTTCACCATTTGACCAATTTCCACTAGAAATTTATCTTTTTTCACCAAATTTCATTTATTAAGAATATTTTTTGATGCGTATTAATCTAGAATCAAATTCTAATGGATCAAGTAATTCCTAAAAGGTTAATAATATATTCTTCCTATATTTAAACATTATCTAAAACTAAAATGGTTAGTATAATGTAATATTATTACCAATATTAATAAACCTTTATATGATGAAAAAAAGTGTAATTTCCCAAATTCAAAAGTAGCAACTAAATTTCTACATTGATCAATTGGTAAATAACTATCCTTAAAATTAATTAAATATATTCTCTACAAAGATTAAAACCCAATATTTAGATTGATTTTGTCACAAAGTATTACATGAAAATTTTAATATTTATCACTAAATAACATCAATCACTCTTAGTATATCATACTGAAAATAGAATTTCCCTAATAAAATAATATCTAAGATATGATAATCAAATATATATATAATCTCAATCACCATAAATGAAAATTGAAATCTTATAGTCTTATAAAACTTAATTTAACCATTATTCCTAAAATAAATATCCATAATATTTTGTTTAAGTTAATCGTATTGGGATCCAAAAATTGAGAAATTAATCTAATGTAATATTAATCACAAAATATCCAAATAACTTTTCAATCACATTTATATCTATAAGATAATAAATATACTAAAAAAATGAACTTATCCATTATTTTATAGATCTAATAAATAGTAAATAAAAATTCACACCAACGAGGACATCACATAGGTCAGTGATAGGCTATGCTCCCTTTCCGCCCTTCGGTTCTGGGTTCAAGCCTAGTTACACTACCAGATGTGACAAGTTGTCACCCGGTAAATGAAATTTACTTTTTATTAAAATGTACAAATATAATCCTTATTAAATTACTAGAAATTCTATAAAAAACCTCAAAAAATATATTTATATATTCAACATTAATGAAATGTTTTAACCTCAAATGTTATCTCATACCTTTAATTTCAATCCCCAAAAATGTAAATACCAATAGTTACCTCAAAATAAAATATTATATAAACCCAAAAGATTATACATACCTTTAAATTTTTTTCCACAAAACGAAATTGTAATTCTTCCTCAAATAAATTTTTCACATGTTAAAATTAATGTTTACCTAAACCTAACAAAAAATATTCCTAGGTACTTCTAGTATAAAAAAATCAACTGTGTACTAATTCTTATGATCATTTAAATATAATAATTATTGAATCCATATAAATAGACACCTCAATCATTTAATGTTCCTTATAATTCTTTATGCTTGATTTTTATATTATTGCTTAATAATTCATTCATATAAACAAAATATGTATCATCCCATAATATTCAACAATACTAAAGCATATTCCAAGATATAGTCCATGCCATTAATATGTCAATTACTGTTTTTTATTATTAATAAAGTAATGTCATTAACCATTGATAAAAATTCATCTGTTTGGGTTTTTTGATCCTGTTCTAGAGATTTCCCCATAGGATATCAATTTTCATAATTACCATTATCACTACATATAAAATTTGTAATTGATACCTTAGGGAGAACTTTATTCCCATTCACGGATTGAATTGAACAAATCCTTTTTTTCTTTGTAATATTATTTCCATATAACCTTGTTTAACATATATAAAACATAATCTCATTATTTTAATACAATTTGATGGGTTAGTCATTCCTCATTCACGAAACATAAGTTATTGAATCATTTTCCATTTATTATATTTATATATGGAACATCCATATATATTTTCTTTTCTATGATTTTATGAGTTGGGAAACTCACATAGGTTCGAGTTTTTATTCCTAAATCTAGATAGTTGGTTAAGAATAAAAATTAGTGTTCTCACCAAAAATCATGTTCTATTTGGGTTTTTAGTCGGATAATACCATCATTTACATTCACGTATAATTTCTTTGGTTCCTACTGGATCCAAACATTTAATAATCCAAAACAATTAGTATCTGAATATTAATAAAATCATAATAAATTATCGTATGAGGATGCTAAAAACTAATATATCATTAAACATGGTATCATAAAATCTAATATATTTATCTAAAAACTATAATTATACCTAAAATACTATCCTTTTATTATTATACAGTGTTTTTAAATTATCTTAAAATAAAACCCAAACATCTAAAGATATCTAAACACTTACCGAATATCAACTTTAAGGACCCATCCTTAAAAATTACGTATTCCAGTGACATTAAAATTGAATTTACTTTATTACATTCCTAATGATATTTTTGGTTTATATTTTTAGATAGTTAGTTTACAAATCTTACATAAAAATCCCATATATTATAAAGTGTAACCTTATACTCTATATCAAATTTTCCACCAAACAACATAAAAAACATTTTCCATTTTTCTGAAATATATTTACAAATTTGAAATTGACAACATATTTATCCTTAACCACCCATAAATCCCTCTAAAAAGAATTTGAAAATGTGGTATGAGCATAAATATCTTAATATGGTATATAAAATAATAAATCTTTTAGTCTTGTCAGATAAAAACAAATGAAAAAAATATATAAAAAACATTATTTTTGTAAAAAAATCATTTTTTATTTTGAACGATCTTTACTTTACATATTGAAGGCAAATTATTTCCATGAATACTAATTATAAATAATATAAAATACTTGTAGGTTCCTTAGTATATCTTCATCATCATAAAACACTTACAATACACTTATAATTTTAATAATCTTACATCCAAATTACAATATAAGTATTCAAAGAATGTAATAATTATATAATCAAAATGAGAACTGTTTGAGAGAACCATTCATTTATATGTATCTTTATCAATAGTTAAATATAATGGAGAAACAATGTCATAAAAAATATTTATAAGGACTATATAAATAATTAAACCCTTTAAAAACAATTTTAAACATATATCAAAAAAATTTGGATATTAAAATACCATTTTATTTCAAAAATTTCATTTTCTAATAAAAAAACATTGCACATAATAATTAAACATTTTTTATTTGAAAATAAACCTAGAAAATAATGAAGGTACCATTTAAAAATTAAGGTACAATGATGTTGGGGAATTTTATTCATTTTATACGTTTTAGAAAATATATTCCTTTTGACTTTGGAAATTAAATTTAAAATGGGAACATAAAAAGATGATTTTTTAAAAAAGTCCCTTACAATGAGTCTGAATTGTCATGTATGTTCATTATCTTCTAAAATTGTTTTTTTAATTTTATAATTCATTAAGAATCATTTTAATTTTAATTATTGATTTAATTCATTTAATAACATTTTATATATGCTAACTTAATCAATTAAATTTTCATTGGGCGTTTTGACGATATTCAGCTGATATATAAGAAATTAAGTCGGTAGGTAAATTATAGTCAAATAGGTCATTATTACACAATATATAGAATAATAATATTTAATTAATTATCATTATTGTATATTAATTATACTTTTAAATACAATAATTAAATATGTTTATGAAAAATAAATTACGTCACAATCATAGATATTGTAGGTCATATGTATTCCTGTGTAATGTTTCTTTTTTTCAATAATAATTATGTAAAGACGGTAAATATTGTATTATATTTATAGAATTATCATAATATGATAAATATTATACCATTCCATTAAATTTACTTGTATATATATATATATATCATTCACATGATGTGGCGATGAAAAAAGAATGACATCACTTAGTGGAGGTTACAATTCACATTTATGCATGAATGATGTTATCATTTTTCAATGAATGGAATGGTAAAAAAATAAAAAATATTTAAACTTCAAATGATAATAAAAATATAATTAATATATTATATAAATTTTAATAACATCATTTTAATCATCCCTGAGAGACGGTGGTGGAAAACAACTTATATAAGTTCATGAGGCGGTATTCTATTGTACACACAAACAACGTATTTGTTTCCCATTTTATGAAAGAAGAGATGGGTATAGGTTGTAAAATTAACATAAATAATATTAATTATATATAATATAATTTTTATTATATAAAAATGGTTACATAATATTTGAAGGAGATGGAATAAGAAATAAAATAGTAACATTCGATTAAAAATGATACACCTTCTTAAAAAAATCTCCTTTTCTTAACACCATTAGTCCACTATAAATGGTATTATGTGCTATATATGTCCTCTATAACTTGGGAGGAGATTTTTTGGAAGGGATTTGGGAATATATTTTATGAACCAAAATGGTTTTAAAATATGAAATAAATAGAAAAAGAGATTATATTTCATTGAAGAGGGGTGTGCCACTTTTGGAATTTCTCAAAAAATTAAATTAATAAAATTTAATTTTTAATTAAAAATGGTTTAAATTTATTTATTTAAAATATAATAATAGTATAGATCATAAAATCCCATAAAATAAAAATTATGCATGTTTTTACTTTGTTTTTACCTCTATCTTTTGGATTTATTCCCTCATTAACCCCTTTTACACTCACCATCAAAAAAATTATTTTTACTCTATAAGTGTCAATGTAGATACTATATATGTATTAAATACCTATAAAAATACCATGGTTGATATTATAATACAAATAATAATCCGATGAAAAAATATAATATTTATTGGGAAATTTTTTATAATATAAAAAAATATTATTTATTATAAAATTTTATTACTGTCTATTTTTATAACTATTAATTACTTTAACTCTAATAACATCAATAAGACATGTAAAATTATAAAATTTATTTTACTATATTACATAACTTTAATTTTAATCTATAATTTTTATGGATCAAATTAATTACTTCTAATTATAAATCATTTAATATTTTAAATATCAATTATTTTAATTTTATATTAATTAAATAATTATTATGTCTATGTTGTGTAAGAAATTGATGAATATATTCATTCACATAAAATAAAAAAAAATTACCAAGAGGAATATTAATCATTTATATTTTTAATAAAACTTTATAACATAATATATAATATAGAAAAATGTATTCTTAAATTATTATATATTTTTAAAACCGGAGTGTGACATTTATAACTTTTCATTAAAGAAAATATTATAAATGTTATAATCATGCCCAAATAGAATAAAAAGGACATATAAAAAAATATCATATTTTTATGGATGTAATGGAATATTTAATTTAATGTAATTCAAGTGTTAGAGTCATTTTATAGTTCTTGTCATTTTATTTTTATAATTCTTGTCATTTTACCCTTCACCATGGACACAAAAATTACTAATGTCACCATTCATATTGATAAAAAATAAAAGGGACCTATTAACCATATTTGGACACAATCAGTCGAAATATGGAATCAGTTATTCAAAATAAACAAAATATAAAATTTAATTTTAAATCAAACTGAAAACACAAAGTAAAATTATTTTATTAAGAAAATGTCAATTTATAATGTATATTTTTTAAAAAAAATAATGTATACAATATTTTTAAAATATAATTGGATTTCTTTAAATAAAAGTGAACTAATTAAGATTTCAAAAAATTAAAAAATATAATTTTACATTATAAATACAAAAAATGAAAATAAAAGTTTCATTAAAAATAATTATTGTTTATTATTCATTGAAAAATAATTATTTATAGAAAATTTCCAAAAATTCATCATAAGATAAGTTTTAAATTGTAGTTTTAAAAAAATTATTTCTTTAAATAATTGTTTCAAAAAATTTTGAAAAATAATTATAATATTCACTCATAAAGAAGAAGAATACCAATATTTTAAGAAAACGTATTTTTGAATAATAAAATTACTTTACTAAAATTTGAGTGATTAATTAAAATGTATTAATTAATACATTTTTATTGAGTCATAAAATTATATATTTAAAATTTTAGTTCATATTATTCATTCATTCCAACTTAATGACTATTTTATAATCGTCACTTTTAAATAATAATAATTTATTTTTCATTTATGCTCGATGTGGAATATGTTTCATGCTATCAAAAAAAGTGTTTATTTCTAAAACAAATACAAGGATATTACACTGGTATGCATAATTATTTCATTGTAATTAATATTTTGATGAAGGTGTTATGTTTTTTTTTTGGTTGGTTTTGATGGGATAACATAGAATATTGATGATGCATTTTAAATGTAATTAATAATATGGTTTCATGGGAATGATTTTGTAAAGGATCAAGTGACTGTGGGTGATGTAGATCACTATATATGAGCATATATTACTCAATGTTTTTTTGGATAGTGTTAAAAAGTGACACTATTGGGAAATTGTGATGATAGGGAAAGAAATATGATTACTGATGGTATAAAATTAGATTTTCATTACACCACTAACCATGGTTGGCTGATGGGACCTTTGGGATCATGTGTTCATACGATATGAAGCATGACATAGAATTATTCAATCATTATGTGTGGAGGAAACCGTATATTATGAAACATAGAGGAAAGTTATATCCTTCAGTATGAAGGAGGTGCTCACAATAGAATGTCACAACTGGTGATAGTTTATACCACTGGATAGAGTATCGAGGCTGGTAATTTATGATATTATGATGGGTCAATATTAAGGAAGGAAATTTATCATTATGCCTTCTGTTCATAGAGATGTTCATCAATAAGTTGGAAACTTAATGTGGAAGTCCTCCGGACATGTGATATGGATTAAAAATCCACCATTGGGTTTTCAAGATGACTCAGATTTATTTTGTGGTTATTTTTGGAATGGGGTTCCATGTCTTAAGGGATTTCATGGAAGGTTGAAGGATCATAAGGTTTTAGACACTATTTATTTATAATTCCGCTCCAACACTAGTTGAGGTCGGTAAAGTCTCATTTGTTTCTATTCAGACAATGGGAGGGAGATATGTGATAAATAATTGATTTCAATATTTTTGTATTTCTTCATAAATTATTATATTTATGGACATAATCTATGATAATATATAATTTTTTACTTTTAAGATTAAAATTACACCTTTCATGGAACCATCAGGATGTGTGAATACATTATGGTTTTGAGAACATTTAAGTTAAAAGGCACAATGTTAGAAGTTTTGTAGACCAGAGCATGAAGATGGAGTATGACTAAGATGTGGGATTTTGGAAGACTTTACTGGTTCTTTTATAGGTCAAGTATAGTGGTTTATCTTGGTAACATTGTATATGTTATATTAAATACTCTATCATGTTAGTTTATTTTAAAAGAACATATGATTGATAGCGTACAACACATGAAACCCCTGGTAAAATTGAACCACAAAATTGTAATACTTTAATATGACCATTATAATATATCCATTGATATGATCGGTATGAATAAAAATATATATGTTTAATATATATATATATATATATTATTTTTTAATAAATTTTATACATTATACATTTATTATCTATTTGTTAGAAATGAAGATAAAATATTTTGTAGGTAAAAGAGATGTTTTTAATGAAAATATTTTTTTACAATGAATTTTGATTACAATTGATAAATAATTTTAAGGAAATAATTTTATTTTATATACTACTTAATTAAATAAAATTCATTTAATTATGGTTATTAGGAATGTAGTAATAATTTATTCATTTTATTCTTTAAAAATAAATTTCCTTTAAAAATGATTTCATTAAATTTAATGTGTGGATAGTAAAATTAATTTATTTCAAATTTATAAATTATATTTTAAAAAATGGTCACTATTTTAAAAATAATAATTTCATAATATTGTAAGGAATAATTTTAGGAATTATTCTTAAAATATTGATATTTGACGAAATAGTGAAAAAATCTCTATTTTTATAAAACATTCACTAATTTTCATTAAATAAAGTAATTTTAAAGTACCAATATATTTTCAATTTCATATTAAAGTAATATAATACCAAATTTATTATAAATAATATAAATAATTTCATAGGATTCAATTTATAATTTGGTTTTGGGATAATTCCATTTTCAGACATAAATCACATTTTCTTAAAAACTATTTTTCAATGTGTTTTACGTATTTATATTAAAATTTATTTTTACCACATATAGAAATTTAATATTCAAAAATATATTCCATATTTTTAATAATATTTTTAATTTTTTTTAAATATTCCCCTTTTATTTTTATTCATTTCGAATTGTAACCATGGTAATTATTTCCCACTAAGATAGAGGTAAAATAGGGTTAAAGCAAAGGGGAAAGGATTTAAAATATTTATAAATTATTAAATTATCAAATTTTATGTGTTTTTGAAACCAAATCCATATTAGATATGAAAATATTTCCATTTATTTCAATTTTATTTTGATTATAACAGTTATATAAATTTGACAAATGGATAAATTCAAAATGACACTCTCTTGATTTCAGTTTCTCTTATATGTTATCATAGGGATAAAAATATGTTATGAATGAATATAAAAAAGTAATTTTTAACATAGATATTTTTTTATTTATTATGGTTATTTATATTTAATTCATCATGATCGTATAATTATCTTAAATTCTTAAGTAATGTAGATTCAGTGCTTGTGCAAACAATATGTAAAATTTAGTAAAAGTTTTTTAAAACATTAAAAGAAATAATTTTTGATGAATTATATTGTTAATATAATATAATTATTAGTAAAAATTATAATATATGGAATGATTTTTTTTTCAAAATCCATTGTTGTCATTATAATTTCAATGTCAAATTAAATGAATACTCCCAAACATGTATTTAATGATATTTTATGTTAAATTTTATTTTATAAAATAAATTAAAATTAAAAACAATAAATATAATAAATTTAGATGTAAAATGTTTTATGATTTTATCCATGGATTATTATGATCCAAATTTCATCCATTTATGAAATTTATAACCATTAAAGATAAAAAACAGTTTTTGTACAATTATGGTAAAAAGGGAGTAATGATGGGTATAAACCAAAGTATAAGGTTTATAATGACACATAAAACAATATAAATTTGAATTTGTGATTATATTTAGACTATATAATCCTTTTATTTGGATCGATGGAAATTTTAATGCATCTTACGTGAGAAATACATTAACTATATTTAAATCATTTAAGTAATTCCATGTGTGTCTTCTCCTCACTTATAAAAGGGTAAATCCCTTACTTCATTATTAATTTTTTTTGGAGGATTATAGATAAAAACAATAACTCTATATAATTCCTAAAACCCTTAAATATGATATTTAGATCCTATTAATACCCTAATAAAACCTTTATATGGTTTAAATTTTAGACCAATAGAGGTCTCAAAGAAGGGTTAATCGTTTTAGCCAAATCATTCCAAGAGTATATCTGCTTCAAATTCCTATGAATTATTTTTATTCACCCTAACATAATGAATATAAAATAACCAATATAATAATATATTATTATAATTATTCTGGGATAATCATTTTCACCTTCTTTTCATTATATTGAAATTGAAAACATCAAACAGGCATATATACGACCTTTCATTTCCACATCATAGAGAAATTTTTTTTTCATCGCCACATTACAGGGATGATTATAAATGATAAATTAGTAAATATATATTATAATTATGAAAAAATTATTATCTATTAAATATAATATATCATTTACCTTCATACCCTTTCTTCTGTTGGGAAAGGGTAACACTTCCTGTGTGTACATGTGGACTACCACATACACGAAGGGATGCGAATCATCTTTCTATTACCACCATGCATGGATGTATCTAAAATTTAGTATAATAAATAAAAATTATATTAACTATATTATTTACATTATGGACCCTATGAAACCATTTAATCACTCTTTTAACCTTTCTCAACATAGTAAATAAATTTTAGAGAGTTTGATTGAATAACCTTCAATGGTTGTTGTATGGAAGAAGTGTTCAACAAATAAATTTTAAATTATTATAATTGTCATTAAATATATAGATGAAATTTGGCCATATGAAATTATTTAATAAATTTAAAGTTATTATACATAAGGATCAAACACGCATTACTATGTGGATACCCAATGTATGGGTAATTTTGTCTCATTTCAACTTATATGAGACATGTTTACATTATACACCTAATTTAGTTTATATATTTTATATAATTAACTTTAAAATATTATATCATTAATTACTATTAATTAATAGTAGTTAAAGTTCCAATTATTTTTTAATACTTTAAATATTTTTCATTAAAATATCATTATACTTGTAAGAGACTTCTGTTAGATAGTCAATTTAATTTAGAGTTGTTTACGTTCATATTTCATTTGGAAAAATTATGTGATTATAATATATTAAACCCATATTTTTGTTTCACTCCACATTATATCTGTGTTTTACATGTTTATTTTCTATTTGTTCTCTTTTTATCAATAATCAGAAATTAATTAACATGTAAGGGATACCAACTTTATTTATTCCATTTGGTCTCGAATATTTATGTTACATATCCATGTTCTTCAAATTGTATTATAAAAGTAATTAAGAAGTCAAGAAATTTTTTTTTAAAGTTTATTTTATATAACATTTAATTTATTCCCAATGTTTTATATTTATTCTTTTTAAATATATTCCAAATAAGTTATTTCACTTATTTTTTATAGAAATTTGAATAATTTTAACCTTTATCATATACAACGTGAAGCGATCTTCCCGCTAGCATGACCATTATTATTTTGAATATTCCTTTACAAGTTTCCAGATTTATTTTTAAATAAAATATTTTTCTTGAAATTATTGAAATTTTAATTTTTAATGTATAAAAAATAAGGTGTATTATATTATTAAAGGAATTAAAAGAATTTATAACATAATTTATAACTTCAACATTACAAAAAGTTACATGTGATATTTTTTCAATGATTTGAAACTATTTTAGTTTCTATGTATGAAGGGTCAGTCTTACTATAGAACATTCATTTCTGATGTATTTATGGTCTTATTTCATCCTTTACTAATTAATGGAATCTCATCAATAATGTTACTTGATCAAATTTCATATCAATATCTATCATTTCATTAGACATTATTTTCTCTTTCATTTCCATATTTTATGACTCATTGAATTGTACAGAATTAGTTCCAACACTTTGAAGTAATCTCAATCGTATTCCATTTCTATATAGGGTATTTTTTATGAATGTTTATTAGGAAATTTATTTCATTTATTGGAAAAATATTTTATATTATTGATTAAATATTGATAATTTTTTATCTATAAGCCACTCCGAGAATAAAATATATGAATCATTTTATATATTGAGAAGGAATAATACTTTAAATTTATGGGTGTGTCTTCGTTATAGATATCCCCTCAATGCATTGAAATTTATCCTGTAAAATAAGTGGGGATACATTAGATGGGTTCTAGGTTAACAACCACTAATATATTGAGAATGATGTCTTGGATGAGAATCCTTAACGATGAGATTTATGATAACATAGGCTGGGACTAGATTGAAATACCATGAATGTATGGATTTATCAAATTAAATTATTGAGAATTAAATTTCCAATATCTATGTGATTTATATGTTGATATTATACATGGATATTAATTAAACTAAAGTTTATGATTGAATGGATTGTGTTTTTTGGAAATAATTTTAACTTTACATAATTACCAATAAATAGCCATCATCTAGGAAATGACTCCTTTCTCTTCTGGTATTCACTCCTGATCATGATACCTCATCAACTAGGGTTTCTAATATTACAAGTTCCAAGACACCAACTCGTATTGTATTCGGCTTATAGGTTCTTGAAAACTTTCAGAATTTTGTGGTACTATTTGGTATGGCACTTATTTATGGTCCTTTCCACACATTGTTTGTTGGATTTGATTTTTTGGTGGTGTTCACACCTCTACTCTCTCAGATATAACAAGATCTGAGTCCTAAAGTGGGATTTGATGGTTGTGGTACTAGTTATTCCTATATTGTGAGCTTGTAGGAGATGTGATTTTGTGTATTTCATGTGGTACAATACTAGGATTATTCTTCTCCATTTATCTCTAGATCTGGGCATCTTTGGATGGTTTGATGCTCATGCATGGGTGTTTCGGTATGCGATGATGTTATTGTTTGTAGGAGGTGGCTCATTCATTGTGAGGAATTATATTGAAACCTATCTTGAGTAGAAATTATTGGATAATAGGTAGTGGTTTTTATTCATTCATATGGTTGTGGACGTAGTCCATTACGGTTCTTGATGTGTGCAATGGTGGTCTTTTGGGTTCCTCTGTAGAAGGATTTTCTAACTGACCTTGGTTAGCACATGTCATTTCTGTTTTTAGTACTGATTTGGATTTGGTCAATGGACAATGACACCAATTGAAGATGATTCACTTGATATATGGATTTTTACACCTTTTTGTATTATTTTTAATGCTATTTATAAATAAAGTTGGTTGATGGGATGTAGATGTCTCTATCAGTTTTGGAATTTGTTTCATCTTATTTGGATGAAAGTGTTACTTCTTGAATGTAGCACAAGCTGGGAGACCTCAAAAGAGGTATGGGTGTGTTGACACACCTTATCCATCCACATGTCCATCATTTTAGATAGATGGGTGCCTTGATTTTATTTTTTACAGTGATTTTGGTCAAGAGTTTTTTTCATCAGGTTGACTTGATGTGATATTTTCACAAACATTATTCAGTGGGTGTCTTGAAAATGAGATAGATATGATGAAATCTATCATCCAGTCCTCCCACCACTTTGTTATGTGTGTTGGAGGTGTGTTCTCCCTTATTTTGCTGACAGAATGGTGCATCATCGTTGAAGTGTGGAGACACATTCTTTTCGATCAATTTAATTATTGCATTATCTTTCTGAGGGTGGTAAAACTATTTAAATTTCTTCCATGGATATTTTCTTTCCTTTAATTGCTATTGTAATTTTTAATGCCTTTTGGACTAGCTTATTATTTCAAAGTTTCCACTGTGGTTGTAATGGGTTTCCAGTTTCCCCATTTTTCAAAAGTTGATTTTATTTTATATTTATTCTTGGGGTCTTTACCATATTATTGTTAAAAATATAAACTCTTCTATATTGATAATAAATTATTTACTCATTATTGATTCTCTTGTATGTAAACCTTAATGAGTAGCTGAGTTCAACCTTTATTTATTTTACTTTCTCTATAATATGAATAAATACTCATTGAATGATTTTGATGGATTAAATAACTTTTTTTAATGTCATGTATTTAAATTACAATGTAATATGAACGACATGTATGTAAGTTATTTTTCAAGACTACTAAACCAATAGATCTTGGGTGGTGTAATCCTTTTTTATTCTACTAATGTAATAAGTAAAAATGCAGTCTAGGTTTATGTAGTCAGGGGTAATATTTTTGGTATCAATTTATGTTTTTTAGAAACCTATAGAACTATATTTTAGATTAATATAGCTAATATGAGAATTAAGATAACCACATATTAGATTTGAGAACCATTTAGGTGTTTTTATTTCATGGATCAATATTTATAATGAATTTTTGTTGTAAAAAAGATATCCATTTTTATGGATGGAACTTAGAGGAAGGAAGGTAATTTACACCAATATAGAACATAGGGATTACCCTAATGATAAAGTTAAAATAGTTGATGTTGGAAATAATAAAATCATTAAAATATTACCGAAACGTACTCCATTAATGTTTGATATCACTTAAAGTATGAGAAATCAAATGGGATATAATCTTGGATGAAGGATTTGATGATTATTCCACGAAAAAAATCCCATGGTATGGAAATCAATCTAACCCTAACTGAATATTATTACAATGAGAGGAAATTAGAGTTTCATTAAATGTTCAGCTGATAGGTACTAAGGAAGGAAAATATTCAACATCCCACATGTTATGATTGTGGGAAGAAGTACTTTGGTAAATGATCAATGGGAAGGGGTGTCAGTTATTAGTGTGTAGAAAGAGTCCATAATGCACTTAATTTAAAAGGTAAGAAAGAATCTATAAATATATAGGGATTTAGCTGTAAATAGATTTAGAATTATGAAACCCTATACACCAAAAATTAAGGATTTCTATGGTAATATTTTATCGATGATATTTTAAAAATAATGTAATAATTATAAAGGGAATGAGAATCACTATAGAATAATTTTTGATGATTTTATCAAAAATTTATTCTATGGGAAATTTTGTAAGTGTAAATTTTAATTTCCTTATGTTTTAATTCATAGAAATGTCATATCCAAGAATAGAATAGCCATTTATATTTTAAATATAAAATTAAGACAAATAATATCACTCGTGGATGGATATTAACATTAAGTATTTTAATTCATGTTATTTATGGTAAATTATGTGAATAGGTAATGTAGTGGTATTTAGAAATGGTTGTTTGTTTTGTGTTAAAGATAAAACATTAAAGGATAATTATAATAATCCTAAATTGTATTTTAAATTTAGAAAATATGAATTTTTGAAACATATATTTAACTGTATGAATCACCTTGAAAATAGATATGATATTTTTGGAGATATTTATTGATGAAATTATAAATGACCATAATGGATATTATGTAAGATGATAAAGTAATCATTGGTAATTTTTACTATATTTTTTTGATGTTTATATTCAAAAAATTATATTTTAGAATATGCAATTAAGGAATATTTATATTTGAGTGATAAAGGTTGTTTGGGGATTAAAAATGATATGATTTTGGAAGAAAATGTGATGAAACATTTATATTTTCAAACTTAATCAAGCATATTTCAGCTGTTTGAAATTGATCCATGTATACTATTAAGATATTTAATGTTAATTTTTTATGAAGGTTTATTCATATAAGTTATTATTTTTCCCAGTATAACCATTTCAGTTTCAGATAGAAATGAACAAATTTTAGTCATTTTATAAATAATATAGTTTATTAAATGTTTATTATTGTAATTTTGACATGAAAATATCATTATAATCCATACGATGGACATCAGATGATGAAATAATGATTATTGAATTGGTGGAAATCACATTAGTAAATTTTATCATATTTTTAAGACAAATGGTAAAGGAATTTATCAAAAATAATTTAATTGAAGATAAATCAATAGAGTCTTCTATTTAATCTAACAATTATATACAATGGTAAGTTTTCAAAAACTCATTTACGAGTATGAGTCTTATATATTTACATTTATACTATGTTTCATAATCATAACCAATAAATTAATTCCCCTTATAAAATATATATATGATTTTATTATTATGTATCGATATATTAAATTTAAAAAGGAATAATTAGATGACTAATGATTCAATTTCAATAAGGATGGGATAATGTAATACCCCTGGATGTTAGATTATATTAATATAACACTATTTAACACCTCATGTAACCCCCATCATTACCAAACTATGAAATAATATTATTCAAATATGGCTATTATAACATATCTAATAGTTTTAAGGTTATAAATATTAATAATTTTATTATTAAATATATATAGATGGTTATTACATAATAATATGAATAGTCAATCATACATTAATTTTCAATTGGTTAGAAATGAAGATAAATTTTTTATTTGTAGAAGAGATATATTTCATAAAGAACATTTACATGTGAAATGTATTATGATTACTGTAGATAAATTATCATAATGAAATATTTAGATTATATATCAAAATAAATGAATTAAAATTAATTTATTTACGGTTATTATACATGTGATGAGAATAAAATCATTTTATAATTCAAAAAAAATATTTTCTTCAAAAATAGATATTTTTCATTTTATGTGTGGATATTATAATTAATTTATAAAACTTTTTTAGATTATATTTTAAAAAATGGATATAATTTTTAAATTTTAAATTTTATAATAAGATTATGATATATATTTTGTTTTTTTTTGGAATGATATATTTTGGATTAAATAATGAAAAAATAAAGATATTTGTAAAAATGTCATCTATTTTCATTAAATCTAGTAATTAAAGAGTCCCATTACATTTTTTATTTGATGTCTTAGTAACATAAGTCTATTTTAATTATCAATACTCTAATTAAATATATGATAATTATAATTTTACTTGATTTTTGGAAAAGTTCATTTTTGGGCATAAAAATGAATTTATCTAAAATCTAATATTCATTGGATTTTACATATTTATATAAAATTTATTTAGTATACTTATAAAATTTTAATATTAAAAAACGGACTCAATATTTGGAATCATGAGGTTCAAATTTTGTAAATTGGCCCCTTTTATTTGTCTTTTATGTGATTAGTAAAAATTATAATGATTTTTAATGATATTAATGGAAATCCTAGTAAAATAGAGTTAAAAGAATATATAAGGACATAAAAATCTGACTACCACATTACTTTGTCCTATTTTAATAGTTTTTCTCTAGAAAATCCATCTTAGCTGTGAAAAGTTTTTAATAACATCCCACATTACTAAAATTATTACATTTATATTATTTGTATAAAAAGAAAAATATATAATTTCACTCTCATGATTTTAATTTCTCTTAAATGTTTTCATAGTGATAAAAAAACATTATGAGCGAATATAAAGTTTTTCTTTGAACATAAAAAATTTATTTTTATGATCGTAATTTTTTTAATTTTCTACGATGATAGAATTACATTAAAGTTTTACAAAACACTAACTCATGGCTTGTAAAAACAGTATAAAAAATCTAGTAAATAATATTATGAATATTAAAACAAGTAAATTTTGTGTTAATTATAGTTTTACAAGAATTTTTGGTTAATAATGTGGTATAATTGATAGTAAATTTTGTTATATTAGAAATATATTTCTATCTTTTTGAACATAATGTCAAATTAAATTAATAGTCCCAAAAATGAATTTAATGATATTTTTTCTTATTTAATCCAGAAAAATCCTAGTTTATTAAAATTATTTTCCATGGGGAATAATTTTAAATGATAAAGACATTAATAATATTTATATCCTTTATGTAATTCTGATTATTTGGTATCCTCACTTTTGAAAGGGAAACTTATATCCGTCTTTATTCTAAATATTTGAAAATTCTAGATAGACTAGTCTATACACTAATACCTTTTTAGATTCTTTATCTTACTTATTGAGCTCTTGTTATTAACTAGATACCATTATATAATTAATTAACGTGTAATAGAGAGGAGGTATTTCAGTGAAGAGGTAATATTCTTACTCGACTATTTCAATGATAATTTCTTATTTTTCTTACTCTTAATTATTTTTATATGTATCATATAATTATGAATTAAATACAACAAATAAGCTTATATGTTATTATAATTATGAGAAAATCATTTTTCACTTTCATTCCATCCTAATGAAAATGAAAACGTCACTCAGGCGTTTGTAGGACCCACTATCTCCATGTAGTAGTGTAATAATGTTTTCATCACTACATTACTTGGATTGTTTAATGGTGGAATTACTGAATATATATATATATATATATATAATATTTTGGACATAAATATTTTTTTCTTCAATAATATATCATCTACCCTTTTAATCTTCCATCTGTTGACAAACTATGATGACGTTCGTGCATACATGTAGACTACAATATTTAAAAAGTGATGTGATTCACATTTCTATCACCAACATGCATTGATTATTATAAAATAATATATAATTAATAAAGATTATTTTCATTATATTATTATAATTCTTTACATGAGCAAATCATTTGAGGACTGCATTAACCATAATCAACATACCATTGCAATTCTGGATAATTTGACCGAACAACATTATAAGGTTCATGTAAGGTTGCAAAATTCAATAATTGGATTTCATGTTACTATGAAGGAACATAAAACTTATAATATCGATGTAAAATTTTCCAAATAAAGTATATAATAAATTTAAATTCTTTTTTCAGGAAGATCAAACACATACGACTAAGAATAGACCTTGGTAAAGGAAAATTTGTCTCATTTCCACTTGAATGAGTATTACTTATATCATGAAACTAATTTTTTTTATGGTGTATATAATTCTATTTTACATATTATATCACAGAATATCGTTTTAATCATGGTACATAATGTTTAAATTAATTTTTAATCTTTTAATGGGTTTATATTTATAATAAATTAAACCCATAAGGTATTTTTGTTGTAATACTATTTTAATTCATGATTTTTTATATTATACTTTCATTTTGAAAAAATATATGATAATAAACAATTATAGAATATATATTTTCTTTTGATTTTTTTTTATTTTTTGGGTTCAAAATTTTATTTTTCATTTTATCCCTTGGTGGATCATGAATCTACAAGTTACATGTAAGGTATACCGACCTTATTTCATCATTTTAGTCAAAAATCTTTATATTCCATATCCTTGTACATAATATTTTTGTATGGAAGTTTTAATAATAGATGATATGTATTTAAATTTTAATGTTTACTAATGATGACTTTATTTAAAAAAATTAAAGTAATATTTTTAAATGATTTCTGAAAAAGTTATTTTATTCATTTTTTTAAAACTATTAATGAAATTATATATTTTAACATATACGATATGAACATATTTCAGACCATCATGATCATTATTTTCTATGAAGCTCCCATCACATGTTTCCAAGGATATTTTTAGAGAAATTGTTTCCACAAAATTTCGTGAATATATGTTATTAGTGAAATCAAAATTACATTATATTGAAATATTCAAATAATGAAAATAATATTTAAATTGATATATAACATCATTCTCACCAAAAGTTACAAGGTTTTTATTTTTAATGATATGATTATATTTGATTTTCTATCATTGAAGGGCCTAGTTTTACTGTAAAAAATTCATTTATGATGAATTTATGGTCTTATTTCACATATTATGATTTTGGATTTTTTGGTTATTAAATTTCCAATAATCACATTCCCTGTCACTCTCCATCATATCATTAGAAATAATTTTATCCTCTGTGTCCATATTTTATATATCTTGTATTTATATAGAATTATTTGCACCACTTTGATGTTGTCTCAATCATATACCATTTATATATATGGTTTGAGTTGAATTAATTTTATTTAAAAAATCTATTTCATTGGATAGGGAAATGTTATATATTCTTGATTCAATATTGATAATTGTTCAATTATTAATCATTTTCATAATAAATTGTATTGATCATTTTATATTTAATGAAATAATTAGATGTCAAAGTGATGGGTATATATCAATTACAGATAGCCCCTCAATGAATTGACAAATATCATGGAATAAAATATGTTTCCACATTATATACCTATATTTCCTACACCTAAAAATGTATTAACAGTGATGTCTTGGTTGAGTGGCCTTACCTGTAATAATCAAGATGACTTAGATGGTTCATTGATAGAAATATAAAGAATGTATGAATTTATATATTTTCTTTTATTGATAATTAAGTGCCCATTATCCATGTGATATACATGTTGATATTTTATATGGTTGTTTATTGAAATAATGTTGAGGACTGAATGTAATGTGTTCTTACTATCCACTCTACCATATTGATTATACTGTATTTAATAATTAAAACATTCATTGTACGTAGCCCTTATTGATTATTTGAGCACACCCTTTATTTTTTTCCATTCCACAAGATAATAATAAGGAATATATTAGTTATATTCATAGATGCAAGGGTGTTTGTATAAAATATTTCTAATTTAAAATGTAATAAGAAATTTATTTTTTATCTACTTTTCCATGACCGGTAAACTAATCGACCTTGGGAGGTGCATAGTCCTATACCTTGTACCAATGTAATAAGTATGTAATGAATCTGGGATACTGAATTCAAGGCTATTATATTATAATTTATCAGAAAACATAAGGTCTTGGTGGTTTCATATAACTATTAGGGAAAGTTAAATATTTTTTAATGTCAAAGTATGCTTATTTTAGATTTTTATTTCCATCATTTAAAATTTATTTCATAGTTTGAGTAATATATTTCAATGAGTTATTTTTATTTTACTTATCATTAGAGGTTATATTCTCATTAAAATATACCAATATACCCTTTCTACTAGTCAAAATCCTTTAGAATATGTAGAGGTGTGCATAGGTTAACATGGTGCACTATCACTTTGGGAACATTAGAGTGGCTGCGGGCCAGTGGATAAGTATTATATGGTATGAAATATTTGGTATTATAAGTTAGTACCTATATAAGGAAGTTATAATATGGTATCACATAGTGGTATTAAATTTTTTTATTACTAGTGGATTTCTTTGGGTGGTGTGGTAAAATGAGAGTCTGTAAATGTATTAGAACACATGATAAATGTAATGTTTCATGACTATCTAGAACATACAATTTATGAAGTCCAAGTTACAGTGGAATACTGGATTGTGTTTCTTGGTTTTTTTAGTTTGACATATTCAAGTTTTATTAATTGTTATTTCATAATATTTACTTCTGGTTCAGACTTTGAGACCTGATAGGTAACTGAGAGTACTAATGTTTCGTGTTAGGCACATAGGGATCACATGGAATAAATTAGCTAAATGTCATTATTGTCTTAAAACTAGAATCAAAATAAGGTTTACCAATTTTTTGGGAAAAAATATTGTATATAGTGTTTTATGGTATAGTCTCATGATATAATTATACTATAATTAGATTGGGTAGGGTAGTGATTCCAATAATGAAAAGTGGTTTGATTGTTTAAGGCGTTCGAAATAACCAATTTGGTGTTTTCATTTATTGAATCTTAAATGGAACTCTACTCATAGAACCTAAGAATATGAAACATTGATTTATTAGTTTGTGTATCCTTTATCAATACGATTTATTTGGTGGATGACCCAAATATGGGTAAGCATGTGTTGTAAGGCTGGATCAAATGAGACTAGGGTTTGGTAGGGATGTTTATAGTATAGTGGGTCATACTACCTATTAGAACTGTCCCTATTTGTGATTATTATACTATTATATCTATTTTGATAAATAGATTTATGTGGTGGTGTCAAGGTATTTATGTCATCCCAAGAGGCTTGAAGAGTTTGGGAAGTAAGTGGATGAAAAGTTCATGGTAATATTAGTATAATATGTCTAGGGAAATAACAAGGTATATGTATGAGATGAGATGTGTTTGGTTTAATTGACCTGAAAATTTATTCCCCAGGTGTATACGAATATTTTTTTAAGTAAATATGTTTATAGAGAGACATGAGTTTGGGATTATATAGTGAGGTTCAGTGACTTTTTATTTTTTATTTTATTCTAGTAGAAGATGAGATCACATTTTATAAACTGTCACACTATCTGGGAACATATAAATATCGTTGTTTTGAACTCATTCATTGTGTTAGTGAATTTTGGAATTCACAACTAAGTATAACTAGATTAATGAGAATTTACCAAGAAATAAAATTGGTTCATAGTACATAAGTGGTGGATCTCCGAGTCGTGAAATGCATGGCAATGAGGGGATTCAGAATGACATCTAGAGTAGAAGAGATATAGTTCCCCTATAGATTGGATCATCATTAATATACGTTTCCTATATATGGGAGGGGATGCATTGAGCATATTGAACTAGGAACTAATATAGTTCCAAAAATATATATATATGAGGCATGTGGATAGGAATTTAAATGGATCTCGCATATAATTTAGAGTCATTGAATAGGAAAGACTTAATCATATAAGTAACAAATATGCATGATATTTGGTGCTGGTATCTTGGATAAAAATTCACGTATAGGACATGGCATTGGGTGAAATTCCCTATTGTGGGGATATTGGATGGTGGGGAGTGTAGATGTAACATCCCAGGTAAATAATGAATAAAACATTTTCATATTTATTAATATTTATGAACTAAATATTAATTTTACTTTAAAGGGGTTGCTATGTTCGATAGCGTACCCGATACGCAACAAAGAGTTTCTTTGAAATCTTACGTTGCACACTAATAATAAAATAATATTATTTTAAATGGTAGTTAACACGTAGCCGTTATATTGACGGGAATGAATATAAATAACTAAAATATGATTATATATGTTTTTTTAAATGTTTCTACATTTATCTAATAAAAGATAAAGGCTTAAAATACGAAAAGAATTCAATTTTAGGCATATATACTCTAACATTCACAAAAGGTCAACTTATCACCATTTGATGGCGAACCGTCTAAAAATATAGTTTTGGTCACTCTTATAGATTCTATTGGACCAAATAAAATTCTTCTTTAGAATTGGGACATCAAAATTTCCTTTGTGTAAATTTTTGGTATTTTTCCGATAAAGTTCATTTTTAATGAATAGTGAAAAATGATGTATTTTAATTCAAAACCACTTTTTAATATAATTTATTTAAATGATTAGATTATCTTTTCAATTGGTTTTAAAGTTCAATTATAATATATTTTTACCATTTAATCCAATAGTGGTCGTTGGAATTAATTTCACTTTGAAATTGGACTTAAACTAGTGTCATTATTTTGATACTTATTGTTCATAAAAACACGCTATTTGCTCTAACAGCGGGAATTAATTATTGAATTAATTAATTCTACTTATATGTTTTGAATTTTGTAAAATAGAAATCATTTTTGATTTTGGAATATCAAATATAGCTTAGGGTAAAGTTTTGGTATTTTTTCTGAAAAACTTCAATTTTTGATGAATAGTGAAACCACTAAGTGGTACTTAAAAAACTGATTTTTCGTTTAAATGAAATTTTACCACCTCTGTGTTTTGAATTTCAAAAATACTACATATATAGTTTTCATTAAGAAGTAAAATTTGGTTCAATGGGATTAAAATAATTTTTTGGTGAATAGTAACTTTTATGTTTTAAATCGCGATTAGAGGTAATTAGTGTAGTTTAAGGTAAAAATAATGTTTTAATATTATGAAATGAACTTGACACATGTCCTACCCTTATTTGATGTGTCATGGCCGACCAAGACAATCCATGGGTCAACTTGGGGATCCCATGGAGCCACTTCGGTGGGAAAATGACATTAACAACTTTTTATTTAAAGTTAAAATTAAAATGTCACAAACATGTGTTGTTTTACTAAACCAATTTTTACATGGGGTTATACAAGTCATATTTTTGACTATAAATATTAATTAGAAAGCTAAAAATATTTCCTATATCATGATATTTGTTTTATAATTTTTAGACATTAAATAAATTAAATTATTTATGACACCATGATGATGCAGCGATTACCTCATTATTTAACGATTTACATAAAATGAAAAGATAGTGTAAAATCTAAGAACTAAACATTTCAAAAACCTATTGGATGGGTGGATTTTGAACTCTTACCACCTTATCCTTTAAATATATAATTTTGGGACCCTTTCTATCCGAAAATCATTTTATAATAAAGTATCTTTTCTTAACATTCCAAGAGTGCCCCTCCTCTCCTCTTATAAAAGGCCCCCACCTATACCTCCTTACACACACCTCTCAAGCCTTTGGTTCGGCCAAGCTATGCCCATTTTGTCTCTCCACATCCATATCTTACTCCTAGAAGCCTCACTTTGGGCAGAATTCTTCCCAAGGAAGACTTTGAGCTCAAATCAAAGAGAGTTACCCGATTTTAAGGTAATGTCTTCACTTGTGTTCTTTTGTTTTATTTTTCATCTCAAACCCCCTAAACTCTTTTTATTCATTTATTTTATAACAACTCCAGTATCATAAATATACTAGGATGTTGTTATAATAAGTATTCGAGGTAAAATTACAGACACCTACATCTAATGGTTAAAGAACATACTGTTTCTGTGGATGGTGTATTTCTGCCTCACAAAACGATGATTGTTCAATATTCTTTTAACACCTTCAAAGGTGGCCATTAATATGTCACAATATTTATATATGATATATAATATGATTATGTTTTCCTTAAACTTCTGTATTTTTCATTTATGACATACCTTTATGGTTTCCATTATGGCTATACGCGATATCTTCATTTTAGGAAGTGCTGACTACCGCCCCCTCGAAGTGATTTGATGCCTTAATGCCATATGTGGGATGTATAAAGGATGGAGTTAAAGTTATTATATATGATGTTATACTGGAATTATAATATACCTTTATATCATTATTATTTATTTCCATTCAAGTATGAGATAGAAATGAAAGTAGCATTCATGCGTACGTACGGCTTACCGTTTCCATGAACGGTGCATTTCACTTATTATCCCCAAATGTAATGTACTATTATAATACATATATATAATGGATATATATGATGTATGTTACATCTAAATGATTAATATAATTCTGGAATTAAAATATACATATCTCTCATTTAGTTTTAATTCCATTAATATGATATAGAAATGAAAGTAACGTTCATGCATAAGTACGGCTTACCGTCTCCATGAATAGTGCATTTCATTTCTTACCTCTAAATGATTATGTAATATTATAAATACATGTATATTTTGGATATATATGATATATATGATATCCAAATCATGAATATCATTCTGGATATAATGAACCTTTGACCACACGAACAACATGTAATTGTAAGAAGTCCACTTTCAACTTATGAACCAAATATCGACAAAACAAACATTATTAACATAAATGATTACATGATGATTATAACATGGAAATAAGTGATATAAAATGAATAATGAACTTGAAAAAGGTTCTTAAGAAAGTAGAAATTAACTCAAGTTTATTATTCAGGATGTTAAAGAACGATCGAGTCAAGTCGGACCCAAGGTAAGGGACTTCATCTCAATCTCCTTTCATTGAGGGATATTTCGTTTTATACACAACTTTCTTTTATACGGTGTATAAAACCCTTTGAATTTTAATTTTATACAAAAGGAATCTTTTTATACAATAAATTTTACTAAACAACAAAAAGGAATGTTTCTTTTAACGTACGCGACGACAATGACCCTTTTCCGCCGCCGCGAGTATTATTTGGTCTTTGGCTTCCTCAACAAGCCGTAATGTTTTAAAAATGAAATAAATACCATATAATCTTTTATGTATTTTGGTATTGAAAATGGTTTTTATAATGGATTTGTTATTTCAATATATTTATGTGATATGTTGTGATAAAAGTGTGGAAATGTTTACTTTCCATTATATTTGTTTCATGTTTTATGATTTTATAATGGTACTGGGACATTTCACGGGTGGTTACGTGATAAACCATATGACGGGTGGTGCCGTGAATACTAGGACGGGTGGTCACGTTATAACCTCCAATGCATTGGGTATGGAAGTCGGCCGTATGGCTATTCCATTAAGTGATATGTGTGGAAGTCGACCGTATGGTTATTCCAATTAGGTATGTTTATGTCCCAAGTTACCTTTATATGTTATGTGATCTTTATATGGGTTTTACGGTAATATTTTGGATACAAAAGGGTAAGTAATGATTTTTTTTCAGTGAAGAGTTTTTACTTCTTCATAAAGTTGAAAAGTATTACTTTGATAAAGTATACATGGTTTACTTGTTGTTTTGATAAACTAATAGTTTTCATTCTTTGTGTTTCCCTTAATGAGATTTTTATGCTCACCAAAAGTTTTTTTGAAATGTTTTTCACAGGAGTTAATGTGGAATAGGGTCAAGGATGAGATCAAGGGAAAGTCATGCTATGTAAAACATGGAAGTAGACATGTTTTTTTAAGAGTTTTTATTCTATGGAAACTTAGTAGAAGTGTCTACATTGTAATATTTTGAGAAGTTAATAGTTATGTTCCTAACTCTCTAAAACTCTAAACCTGAAATGATCCTCAATGTGAATTATTAATTTAATTCAATACTAAGTTAGGTTTAAGGCTGGGGCCTTATAGTTGGTATCAAAGGTCGGTTTAGACAACTTTAGGAGTTAGAAAATTTTTAAATTATAAATTAATTTATGGTATGATTGAAATGATATAGCATTTGAAGATTACCATGTTGCTTCTCCTATGATATTTCTGTGTTAAGAATGGTTTTCCATAGAGGAAACAAAGAAACTTTTCTAGGAAGGCATACAGAGTATAATGACCTTTCGAATAAGCAACCAGAGATGGTCGGAATCATAATTGAGCAGTTTACTGCACTGATGGCTCAGTTGAATCAGGTGATAAATGGTGGTTGTGTTTATTGATGATATTTTGGTGTTTTATAAAAGTAAAGAGGATAATTAAAGTCATTTAAGGGTTATCTTGCAAACCTTAAAAGAAAAGAAACTGTATGTAAAATTCATCAAGTGTGATTTTTGGTTACAGTAAATTTCTTTCCTTGGTCACATTGTTTCAAAAAATGGCATAACTGTTGATCCTACTAAAACAAAAGTTGTTGAAGAATGGCCAAGACCCACAAGTGTAACCGAGGTCCATAGTTTCCTTGGTTTGGAAGGTTACTACCGACGGTTTGTTGAAAATTTTTCATGATTATCTAGTCCAATGACTAAGCTAACTCGGAAGGGTGTTAAGTTTATCTGGAAAAAAGAATGTGATGATTGTTTTCAGGAGTTGAAAAGAAGATTGGTGAATGCTCTAGTTTTGGCACTTCCTTCCAGGAATGGTGAGTTTGTTATCTATAGTGATGCTTCATTGAATGGAATTGGTTGTGTCTTTATGCAGAATGATCAGGTAATTGCATATACTTTACGTCATTTAAAAACTCATGAGGTAAATTACCCTACACATGATTTGGAATTAGCTGTTGTTGTTTTCACATTAAAAATTTGGAGGCATCATTTGTATGGAGTAATTTATGGAATATATACTGATCACAAAAGTTTAAAGTATATATTCACTCAGAAAGAATTGAACATGAGACAGTTGATATGTCTAGAATTAATCAAGGATTATGATTGTACAATTCATTACCATCCAGGAAAAGCAAATAAGGTGGCTGATACTTTGAGTCGAAAAAGTAATGCATCATTAACAATGCTATGATTGGAATGAGATCCTTTGGATTTTTATTTGATGAACTTTGGAATGGAAGTTATTTGTGCAGGAAGTCCTTCTGTTTTGTTTCAAGTATCAGTGACATCTTCTCTATCAGAAAGAATCAAGCAAGCACAGAAGCAAGATAGTGAGTTGTAGAAAAAGGTAGAGCTAGTTCAGAAGGGTAAGTTGCCTGAATTCAACATTGATAATGATTGTGTTTTGAGATTTGGGAAGAGATTATGTATGCCTTGTGATTCACATTTGCAGAATGAGTTGTTATGTGAGGCTCATAGTCCCCCGTTTTCAGTTCATCCTGGCAGTACAATGATGTACAAAGATCTGTGGGAGTATTACTGGTGGGATGGAATGAAAAGAGATATTGGTGATTTTACTGTGAAGTGTTTGACTTGTCAGCAGGTTAAAGAAGAGCAGTAGTTACCAAAAGGGATGCTTCAGCCATTACCAGTGCCAGAGTGGAAATGAGAAACTATATCCATGGACTTTGTTGTGGGATTACCGAGGACATCTCGTGGTAATAATGCAATCTGGGTTATTGTTGATCGATTGACTAAATCTGCTCATTTCCTTCCTATTCGAGATACATTCTATCTAGATCAACTTTATCGATTGTATCTTAATGAGATAGTCAGGTTTAATGGAGTTCCCCTCTCCATTGTATCTGATCGTGATCCCAGGTTTACTTCTAACTTTTGGAAAGGCATTCAGAAGTCATTGGGTACTGAATTAAATTATAGTACAATTTTTCATCCGCAATCATATGGGCAGTTAGAAAAAACAATTCAGACCTTGGAGGATATGCTACGAGCTTGATCTATGGATTATGAGGGAAGTTGGGACCAACATCTTTCTTTGGTTGAGTTTTCTTATAATAATAGTTTTCATTCCAGTATACAGATGGAACCATTTGAGGTATTATATGGGAAGCGGTGTCGAACTCCAGCTTTTTGGGATGAAGTGGGTGAAAGGAAGTTGATGTGACCAGAATTGGTAGAAGAGATGGCAGAAAAAGTTCAGTTGATTCAGAAACACATGAGAACAGCTCAGAGCAGGCAGAAGAGTTATGCGGATAACCGAAGGAAGGATCTATCTTTTGAGGTAGGTGATCATGTTTTTCTCAATGTTTCACCGTGGAAAAGTGTGATGCGATTTGGTAAGAAAGGAAAGATGAGTCCAAGGTTCATTAGACCATATGAAATTCTGGAGAGAGTTGGATCAGCTGCATACATAGTGGCTTCACCTCTGAGTTTATCTCAGGTACACAATGTTTTTCATGTTTTGATGTAGAGAAAGTATATGCCAGATCCATCTCATGTTTTGAGCCCAGAGGTAGTTTAGTTTGAAGAGAATATCTCTTATAAAGAACAACCAGTCCAGATTCTTGACCGAAGAGAGAAAGTGTTGCGAAATAAGTTAATTCACCAGGTAAAGTTTTTGTGGAAAAAGCATATGGTTTAAGAGGCAACATGGGAATCTGAAAATGCTATGAGGGATAAATACCCCCTCTTATTTTGATAAGTGAATAAAATTGCGATGATGCAATTCCCAAAAGGGGGGAAGGATGTAACATCCCAGGTAAGTAATGAATAAAACATTTTCATATTTATTAATATTTATGAATTAAATATTAATTTTACTTTAAATGGGTTGCTATGTTCGATAACATACCCGATACGCAACAAAAAGTTTTTTTGAAATATTACTTTGCACACTAGTAATAAAATAATATTATTTTAAATGGTAGTTAACACGTAGCCGTTATATTGATGGTAATGAATATAAATAAATAAAATATGATTATATATGTTTTTTTAAATGTTTCTACATTTATCCAATAAAATATAAAGGCTTAAAATACGAAAAGAATTAAATTTTAGGCATATATACTCAAACATTCACAAAAGGCCGACTTATCGCCTTTTGATGGAGAACTGTCTATAAATATAGTTTTGGTCACTCTTATACATTCTATTGGACCAAATAAAATTCTTCTTTTGAATCGGGACATCAAAATTTACTTTGTGTAAATTTTTGGTATTTTTCCGATAAAGTTCGTTTTTTAATGAATAGTGAAAAATGATATATTTTAATTCAAAACCTCTTTTTAATATAATTTATTTACATGATTAGATTATATTTAGAATTGTTTTTAAAGTGAAATTATAATATATTTTTACCATTTAATCCAATAGTGGTTGTTGGAATTAATTTCACTTTGAAATTGGACTTAAACTAGTGTCAATCTTTTGATACTTATTGTTCATAAAAACACGCTATTTGCTCTGACATCGGGAATTAATTTTTGAATTAATTAATGAAACTTATATGTTTTTTAATTTTTTAAAATAGAAATCATTTTTGAATTCGGAATATCAAATATATCTTAGGGTGAAGTTTTGGTATTTTTTCTGAAAAACTTCAATTTTTGATGAATAGTGAAACCACTAAGTGGTACTTAAAAAAATGATTTTTTGTTTAAATGAAAATTTACTACCTCTATGTTTTGAATTTCAAAAATCCGACATACATGGTTTTCATTAAGAAGTAAAATGTGGTTCAATGGGACTAAAATAATTTTTTGGTCAATAGTAACTTGTAAGTTTTAAATCGCGATTAGAGGTAATTAGTGTAGTTTAAGGTAAAAATAATGTTTTAATATTATGAAATGAACTTGACACATGTCCTACCCTTATTGGATGTGTCATGGCCGACCAAGATAATCCATGAGTCAACTTGGGGACCCCATGGAGCCACTTTTGTAGGAAAATGGCATTAATAACTTTTTATTTAAAGGTAAAATTAAAATGTCACAAACATGTGTTGTTTTACTAAAATTTTTTTAACATGGGGTTATACTAGTCAGGTTTTTGACTATAAATATTCATTATAAAGATAAAATGATTTCCAAAATCATGATATTTGTTTTATAATTTTTAGACATTAAATAAATTAAATTATTTATGACACCATGATGATGCAGTGATTACCTCATTATTTAACGATTTAAATAAAATGAAAAGATAGTGTAAAATCTAAGACCTAAACATTTCAAAAACCTATTGGATGGGTGGATTTAGAACTATTAAAACCTTATCCTCTAAATATATAATTTTGGGACCCTTTTTATCTGAAAATCATTTTATAATAAAGTATCTTTTCTTAACTTTCCAAGAGTTCCCCTCCTCTCCTCTTATAAAAGGCCCCCACCTCTACCTCCTTACCCAAACTTCTCAAGCCTTAGGTTCGGAAAAGCTTTGCCCATTTTGTCTCTACACATACCTATTTTACTCCTAGAAGCCTCACTTTGGGCAGAAGTCTTCTCAGGTAAGCCTTTGAGCTCAAATCAAAGAGAGTTACCCAATTTTAAGGTAATGTCTTCACTTGTGTTCTTTTGTTTTATTTTGCCTCTCCAACCCCCTAAACTCTTTTTATTCATTTATTTTGTAACAACTCAAGTATCAAAAATATACTAGGATGTTGTTATAAGATGTATTCAAGCTACACTAACACACACGTACATCTAATGGTTAAAGAACATACTATTTCTGTGGATGGTGAATTTCTGCATCACGAAATGATGATTGTTAAATATTCTTTTAACACCTTCAAAGGTGGCCATTAAGATGTCACAATATTTATATATGATATATAATATGTTTATGTTTTTATTAATCTTCTGTATTTTTCATTTATGGCATACCTTTATGGTTTCCATTATGGGTATATACGATATCTTCATTTTAGGAAGTGCGGACTACCGCCCCCTCAAAGTGATTTGATTTGTTAATGTCATATGTGGGACGTATAAAGGATGGAGTTAAAGTTATTATATATGATGTTATACTGGAATTATAATATACCTTAATATCATTATTGTTTATTCCCATTAAAGTATGAGATAGAAATGAAAGTAGAGTTCATGCGTACGTACGACTTACCGTCTCCATGAACGATGCATTTCACTTCTTATCTCCAAATGTAATGTACTATTATAAGTACATATATATAATGGATATATATGAATTATGTTACATATAAATGATTAATATAATTCTGGAATTAAAATATACATATCTCTTATTTAGTTTTAATTCCATTAATATGACATAGAAATGAAAGTAGCGTTCATGCGTACGTACGGCTTACCGTCTCCATGAACAATGCATTTCATTTCCTACCTATAAATGATTATGTAATATTATAAATACATGTATATGCTGGATATATATGATATATATGATATAAAAATCATGAATATCATTCTGGTTATAATGAACCTTTGACCACACAAACAACATGTAATTGTAAGAAGTCCACTTTCGACTTAAGAACCAAATATCGACAAAACAAACATTATTAACATAAATGATTACATAATGTTTATAACATGGAAATAAGTGATATAAAAGGAATAATGAACTTGAAAAAGGTTTTTAAGCAATTATAAATTAACTCAAGTTTATTATTCAGGACGTTAAAGATCGATCGAGTCAAGTCGGACCCGAGGTAAGGGACTTCGTCTCAATCTCCTTTCATTGAGGCATATTTCATTTTATACACAACTTTCTTTTATACGGTATATAAACCCCTTTGACTTTTACGTTTATACAAAAGGAATCTTTTTCTACAAATTGTTTTACTAAATGACAAAAAGTAATGTTTCTTTTAACGTACGCGGTGACAACGACCATTTTCTGCCACCACGAGTATTATTTGGTCTTTGGCTTCCTCAACAAGCCGTAATATTTTTAAAATGAAATAAATACCATATAATATTTTGTGTATTTTGGTATTAAAAATAGTTTTTATCATGGATTTGTTATGTCAATATATTTATGTGACATATTGTTATCAATTTGTGGAAATGTTTTCTTTCCATTATATTTGTTTTATGTTTTCTGATTTTATAATGATACTTGGACATTTGATGGGTGGTTACGTGATAAACCATATGACGGGTGGTGCTGTGAATACCAGGACGGGTGGTTACATTATAACCTTCAATGCATTGGGTATGGAAGCCAGCCGTATTACTATTCCATTAAGTGATATGTGTGGAAGTTGACCGTATGGTTATTCCATTTAAGCATGTTTATGTCCCAAGATACCTTTATATGTTATGTGATCTTTATATGGGTTTTATGGTAATCTTTTGGTTACAAAAGCGTAAGTAATGATTTTTTTAGTGAAGAGTTTTTACTTCTTCATAAAGGTGAAAAGTATTACTTTGATAAAGTATACATGGTTTACTTGTTGTTTTGATAAACTAACAGTTTTCATTCTTTGTGTATCCCTTACTGAGCTTTTTATGCTCACCCCAAGTTTTGTTGAAATGTTTTTCACATGACTTAATGTGGAATAGGGTCAAGGATGGGATCAAGGGAAACTCATGCTATATAAAACATGGAACTAGACATGTTTTTTTAAGAGTTTTTATTCTATGGAAACTTAGTAGAAGTGTCTACTTTGTAATATTTTGAGATGTAATAGTTATGTTCCTAATTCTCTAAAACTCTAAACCTGAAAAGATCCTCAATGTGAATTATTCATTTAATTCAATATTAAGTAAGGTTTAAGGCTGGGGCCTTATAGTAGATCTGTATGTAAGATAATCATAATGAAATTGAGATTCTAGAAATCCTCATATAGTCAATTTAGTATATTCATAGTAGCATAACAATTCATTGAATGTCATAGGTACTTCATTTGTGTTTTATGGTTGCTTTTGTTTTGTATACTTGTGCACAAGGTGCATATATTTTTAATTGATTAACTAGGTGGTGGTTAATATCTAAATTATAGGTATTTATGATAATTTTGGGATACATTGGAATCAAGGAATAAAATGGAGAATTAGTTATGATGTGTGATAAAATTAATAATTAGTTATGAAGTTGGGTGAGATGAGGGAAACACGATGATGCTGGGTAATGGTTGAGAATTACACAGAACTATAAATAGACATCCTATCTGTGTCGAATATATAAATGTGTTTTCATTGGGTGGAAAGTGGATGGGTAAGAATGAGATCAAATATGTTATTTATAAAGTGGGGATACCCATATAAAAAAATTAGTTTATTATGTTTGGTAGAATAGGTAGTCTGGATATATGGGGAAGAGATGAGTGCATTTGGTGTCATCTCTATATTGTGTGAATGTTTAAAGTGGATTTATCATATGAATGAAAGTGATGGTTAATAAGTTTCTAGGAAATATTAGGTATGAGATTTCATATAGTATGGATGTTATAAGGTCATGTTTTTTTGTAATTTTTATCACAGTTGGGCCCTTAACAGATCATGTGACTTTAGACTCTATAGAGGTCTTAAGGGTGTTTTTATAGGTCATGGATTAATTTATGGGAGATAACTCAAGAATATGGATAAGATTATAATATAGGATACAATTTCAGCGATTAACATGAGATAAATAGAATTATAAAAGTTTTTTTGTAAGGATGAGACTAATTTTTCAGAGTTTTATAATTTTCTTAGCCAAGTATATTCCTTTACAAAATGGATTTGTATGGAATTACTCGTACTATTTCCCAATAATATTTTTATTCTAGTATGGTTGGATATTAAATGGGGATATTTATGTTTCTAATCTTGAGTGTATGGATTGGAAGTTTTCTAGGTTAGTATTGTAGGCTATTAAGGTTGTCTAATATGGCTTTTTTCTAATAATGATAGCTATTAAGGTTGATCTGCTACCTAGGTTGATTATGAAGGTTATTTTTCTAGTAATGTTTTTTGTCTTTGCCTAAATTTTATAAATGATGAATGTTTCTTCAATAAACGTCAAAATTATAATATAATGGTTTAAAACACCTATTAATGGAAATTGTGGCCTTTCTGGGATCTTTATGACACAAACTCAACCAAGTTGTGATCTTTCCCCTCTCTAATTATTTGAGAGAGATATCCTTGATTTATTATTAGAATTTCATGTTTTATATATAAGGAGGGGCATAAAGATAAGGCCAATGGTTATTATATATATTATTTCATTATTTATCACTATTTACTTATCCCTCAATGAAAACCCTAATTTTAATGTTTTTGGATACTTTTTCGAAATATTCTAATTAAATCCAAACTAGTGGAATATTCAAAATGGGTGGAGTATTGCATACTATATATAGAGACCCAATACTTTTAAGAAATTTATTATATGATTTATAAATATAAATATCCAATAATAAAATATATGGTTCTTAAAGGAAATTTTCTTTATAAGAATAGGTTCTTAATACATTAATGTGAGACTAAAAAACTCTTTGTTTAATTATCCAGAAAAAGGTCCTAATTACTTATGAGTATCTAAAGATCATTTGACGAACTACAGAATTAATTGAAAAAGGGTTTATATAAAATTATAGTAATGGAATACACATGATAAGTAAACATAATGTGTGATTCAAAAGTATTTCTTGATATCATAATGAGAAGCCTCATGAGTAATTACATTGAAATATGATGTAAAGAACATGATATCCTAAGACCGTGACATCATATGAAACATGGATGAAACATATAACATGAAATATAAATTATGCAAGAATAAATTCCTAGACAATATCACATCGTGGATGAATTAACATGATGGATTAGGTTTAATCCTTAATCCCTTCCATGAGGTCCCATGTGATAATAACATTACTCAATTAATTGTAGTGCTATCTGGGCACACCCATCATTACATGTTCATGATCAATGTGTTCCACATAAATTCAATCTATCATAATTAATAGAATAATAATTAACCATGGACATTGAATGGGTTTCATAATTTTCTTGATATAATATCCAAAGTAACTATGATAAAGAATGTATTTGATAAATGATCTAAGGCATATTTTACCACATAAATATAATGGTGAATAGCTTAGTATAAATGTGAGAAACATATATACATATTTTATAAGAAATACATAACATAAAACATCATTTTATCTGATGAAAATACTTTTAAAAAGATGACATTCAATGTTTTTTTAAATATCTCATTCAGTTTGTGTAACACCAAGTGATGCAATCATAAATGGAAATTTATTTTTAAAGTTCACGTGGATTATTTCTCATGTAAAATATCCTTTACACTTTGATATAATTATTTAAAATCTGAAAAATTATCAAACATTAAATAAAACAATTTTTAAAAATAACCTTGAAACATAAAAAACACTAAAATATTGAGTGGTCATGAGGTAGAAGAGTTCCATTAAAGACGAATACTTTAAAATAAGTCAAATATTCCTTTCATATTTTTTTTGAAAATTCATAATTTACTTTGTTTTAAAAATTATAGGAATATTAAATTTAAAATATTTTTGAAAAATCCAATTAACTATGAAAAGAAATTTAAACAACTATGGTAAAAAAAATTGAAAACTTTTTTTAGAAAACATGGATTTCGAAGAAAATTGATTTTTTACTGGAGAGAGAAATGAAGAAAACTTTTATTTAAAAAAATTCAAAATAATTTCTTGTAATAAAGAGTATAAAATAGTTCTGTTACTTTAATTTTTCACTAATAACTATAGGATAATAAAATTCATTCGTTTATTGTGTGATAAAGAAAATTATTTAATCATCGTAAATTTAATTATAATAAATCATAATACGCAATAATATTGTAAAATAAACCATTATCACTTTGGTATATTTCGAATAATAATCCCTATGAAAGAAATAATATCAATTTTAAAATTAAATACCAAAAATATATAGGGTTTTATGATATAAAATATCAAATTGGAAACATATACACCCCATAAAAGAATTAAGTGGTGAATATTACAAACATATCAAAGAAGTAAAAGTGAGATGATGAACCCTTAAAAAGTTATTATCATTGAGGTGAGAGTCATTAAATGTGTTTATTATGAATAAAAAATTATATCCACAAAACATATATGTGGACATATAACATAAATTAATCAAAATTCATTTTAGACATAATTTTGGAATAATATAATCAAGGAAGTAGTTGTATAACCTAAACAATGGAAATTGAGTTAAGAAACCCCTTACCTATTTATTCCCTTTAGTTCAACATTATTTATCCTCCTATATAGTTTTTTTAAAAAATTAATTAACTTATAAAAAACAATATTAATATTTATAATATCATATATGATCCTTTTATAACATCTTATTATAGAATCATTAAAAATCATTCATTATCACTATTGTTTCATGGGTTAATTTATTTTTTTTCTTATTCATGTCTTATCCTGAATGTTAAAAATATTGAATATAGGAGATATTAACATAATCTTATGAATTATATTTGGATTATGAATATTTTTTTCATTATATTATATATTATAATAATTATTTAATATTCAACATAGAGAATGAATCACAATGCTTAGTAGAGACGGTATGCCGTACATATGCATGAGCAACCCTATAATTTCCTTGATGGGTGAAAGGGTAAGAATGTAAATGGTATATTAATATTAAATAATCAATATCATGATATATATATATCATATATATTAATTAAACTGATCCTTTATTACCTTTCATTTAAAGGGAGAGTGAAAAATGAATCACATCGGTTCATGAGTCGGTAGTCCGATGTATACACAGACCATGTTATCATTTAATAAGTGGATGGTAAGGTAAGAAATTATATGATATATTTATTTTACATACTTATGGCTAACTCATTAATATATTATAAGAAAATAAAATTAATCCTTATTAACTTCCATGTAACGAGTAATTGAAAAATGAATCACATCGCTTTAAGAGGCCATAGTCCGCTGTACAGATGAGAGATGCTATCATAATCTAAATGGAATGGGAAGTATGATTTTATACAAGATATTATAATTAAAATAAGTATAATTTTATAACAAAAATCTTATATAAATATTATATATGTCATTATATCAAGCTGTGAATAGTGGCAATGGAAAAGTAATTAAGTCAGTTCTCGAGGAGGAAGTATGTCATACACAAGATCAACAATTTTGATTCTCATTTAAGGGAGTAAATGGTTGCAGGTAATGTCATCAAAATAAAAACATATTATTATATTTAATTTTATATGTTCATTATAATATAAATGTTTAATAATATTTTAATGAGGTGGAGGAAGAATTAAAATAAAATGGTAGGTTAAGGATGTAACCTCTTCTTCGGGCGACATCTTTTCATAATCACCAAAATACATCCATGGTTGGGTTTTTGACAAAAAATGGATTATAAGATGAGGTTAGGGAATTAGGGATGTTATTTTCTATGTTATTTTATGAAAAAAAATGTGTTTTATATGTGTGTAAATGATACGATAGGTGGAGGCCTTTTATAATTGGGGGAGACCACCTACATGGAATGTTTTAAAAGGACTAATTATACCGAAATTTTTATAATTCCAAAAGGATCCAAAATAAATCATTTTAGAACATTGGAAGTTATAGTGTAGAAATATGGTTATAAAATATTAATTATATAAGTCCTGGGTCATATTTAACCCTTATATTTTATGTTTAACCCTCATTTTACCCATTTTAACCATAACCATGGAAAATAGTATTTTCCTTTATCACTATTTATTATGGTTAAGATTATGATGAACTTAATATATAATATATAAATTGATTATTTAAAATTTGGAATATATTTTTTCGAATTAAACTTACGAATTGGTATAATTTATGTTAAAAGTAAACCGATAGTTTCTTTAAAAAATAGTTTTCCAAAAGAAAAACATTCAAATGCTTAAAATGTTTTTATATAAAAATTCAATATGAAATTGAGTCTAATAACCTAATTTATATCAATGAATATATAATTTAATTAATTTTACATTTTAATCCACATTAAAAAATTGTTCTTGAATTCTTGAAATAAAAATGGGTTTTTAATAAAAATTAGTATATTTTACTAATCATTGAAAAATGAAACATTGAAGAAAAATATCGAAAATTAAAATTAATATAATTTTGATTCAATGATTTAAAAAAATATTTAAAATTTTAAAATTAAATTTCTAAAACTACTAAAAATTAATTTTCGAATTATTCAAGGAATGCATGACTAAACCGCCTTTTAGAAAAATATTTCTTTAAGAAAATATTTTTTTATTTTAAATGATCATTATTTTATTTCCAATAAGTAGACAATCAATGAGTTAATTTATTACATGTGTAAAAAATATAATTTCCATAATTTAGATATTACTATTGAAATATTCTAACTTAACAGGAAGATTATAATAACTATGTTTAGATATTAATGTTTTAATAAAGTGTCACATTTTGTTTATACTTAGTGATATGTGCATCACAATCTACCAAAGAGATTGAATTTATTCACAAAATATATATTTCAATGTATCCGAGTGTTTTAATCTCCTATAATATTATTGTCATGTTTTATATATTCTATTAAATAAGGCATTCCTCATTCCAGATTTCTTTAGGTTGCATTTATTCCCTTAAAAAAAGGGGTCCTTGCAATTTAATCATGATATCAGTAATCAGAGGATTGGAATTTAAAAATTCCATTTTTATAAAATGACATCATAAAATCATTAATAATCCATCACCTTAAAAAGAGGTAAAGGGAAATACGAAGGTCATCTAGAGTAAAACACATCCAGGGTTCTGGTATGTAGAATATTAGTGGGAAGTGAAAAAAGTCATGGAATAAAATTGTAAATAATTAGGGTGAGTGATAGAGATAATTGATCAAAATAATTTTAATGATTACGTGAATGTAAAAAATAAAAAATACATAAATCTACATCTAATTAAAATTCAATTGTTTTATAGGATATGAATATAATAGGATTGTATTTTTGTTAAAAATTATTTTTCATAGATTTGAGGGATTTCTTTTGTAATGTTAGAGAACACTAGAAAATATACATACATGATAAATTTTATTTCGTTAACAGGATTTCATCGTTTCTCTGTGCTTAAATTCATTTCCACTTCAACTATTACCCCAAGTAATTAATATCCAATATGAATATTTATATGTAATTCACTATAATATACTTCTAATGGATCACGTAATTCCAAAAAGTGAAACAAGATTTTTTTCTTTTATTTTATAAAACCAAAATAGTAATCATAAGTATTCCCATATAATTCATTAATTTATAACACCTCAATTGTAATTCCCAAAGATCAACATACTCCATTCCATAATTTATATTCCATAAAACCATTCATCATTCATATACAATGTCGAAATAGTATTCTTTATGAATAATAATTTATGCTAAAAAAATAGTTTATATATGATTTAAACTATGAAAGATATCATAAAATATAATTAGTCACCAAAAATTAAATTTACTTAAAACCTCAAAGAGTTATCCATTATTTTAAAAATATTATGAACAATAAACCAAGAAACCCATGATAGGATCCATAACTATTAAGTTCATATTATATTAAGACATACATTTTTCCAAAATTGACATAATAAATTGATGCTTCATGATTCCAATAGCCAAGATAATATTGGTAAAAATACTTCTACAGTATAATTTTTGAATCCTTACACATAAAAACATGAAACCTTTTAATCTAGTTATTTGGTTTTTTAAGAAGGTGGTGGCATGAATTGGATTCCCAATTCATGCCCCCTAAGGAATTTATTAAAAACAAAAGAATAACAATACAGACTCGAGGTGTAAATAACTTACACTAGTAGGGAGTTAATGGGATAACAAGAAAAAAGAACTCAAACAAACCAGAAGCCAATTACAGCAAGAAAAAGTATGTTTACTATAGAAGTAGTAAATTCTTACTTCTATCATTGAGTGTTAATTGTTCAAAACTAGCCTTCACCATAAAAAACTCTGAAACTTGATGTGGATGGACAAAATTTGAAAAAAGTAGCATTGCATCCAGACTACTCCCAAAATGAAAATCCATCAAATCAGAGAGATATACCAACCTATTTCAATGAAAACTCAAGCCAACAAAACATTTAATGAAAAAAAATTAAATTCTTTATAAAAGAATCCCAACTGCAAACTTCATAGCAGGAAACACATACTATGATGAACAAAAATATCTCAAAAAGTATTCAGCACTGAATTCCACCAAGCATATCTGAAAACAACCCCATAGACCCGCAAGAAATACAGCACAGAAGAGCCATACCAACCCATCCAAAGCCAGCAAGAACCAGAAACCATTTAACAGATGCAACAATGTCAAATATCTTCATCATTAACATCATTGATCTATTATCCATCTAAATAATAATACCAGAAATCATACTATGAGTAATAATAATCATCGTGGGAAACCACAAAATCATGAAACATTATTTATAAGAAGACTAAATAGTGACATCTTCATTTATATTTGAGACATAATAGGTTTATCCTAGGACATTAATGGTTATCAACCATACATATCCTTCATTATGGTTTATAAATTGTTTGTTAATATCCAAATTATATACCTTGATAGTGTCAAACCAGGTGTGTAGTAAGGGCCATTTTCTTATACCACGTAACACACAAGTCAATCCCAACACTCCTTTTCAGATATATTACAACTAGGTACATCTTTTATATAAAAACATCCACTTGAATTATCTATTAATGGATACAATTTTTATTAAAATCTCTCAATATTCTTCACTATGTTTCCATGATATTTTTCTATACATAATTTTATCCCTATACATATCCTTATACTTACCCCTAAGGTTTTATCATCATAGTTTCAAATAGTTAACTAATACTTTCCTTGAATACTAATAATAGTTACCCAAGTGTTTTACAAAAGTTATTATGCGATTTATAAACAATAATATCCATTAATAAAACATAAGGATTGTAAAGGACTTTTGTCTTTATAATAATATCTTTATAATACATCAAAGTTAGTATAAGAAAATATTTTATTTAATTCTTTATCACATGATCCTAAATATTTTAGATCAAATAAATTGTATTGGATGACCTAGTGAATACATGTACCAAAGAGGAGAGCTAAAATCATAGTAAGAGAATACACATGATATGGAAACATAATTTCCGGGTCAAATGTATATCAATATATTATGAAGAGAAGACCCATGTGTAGTTTAATGGAATCGTTACATAAAAACCATTGTGTCATAAAATCATGGAATCATAAGAAATGTTGAAGAAACATATAACATTACATAATCATGAATATAAGATAACTTCCTAGATAATATACCATAGTTCCAAAACTCCCATAATGTATTAAGTTTACTACTTAATCATATACGTTACGTCCAATGACACTATGACATTATAAAATGCATTGGAGTGATATTTGGGTGAACCTCTCATAACAATTTAACTATCTATGTATCACACATAAATGAAATCAATGGCAATACCTAAATAAGAATTAATAATGGTAATATAATTTCTTTCATAATATTTCTTCATATCATCATCAAAGTAAAATTTATAATGAAGGAATTTGAAAAATGATCATAAGGATGTTTTATCCTATCAACAGAAGGGATAATAACAAGGTGTATATTTGAGATAAAAATACACATAATTTAAAAGAAATCAATAACATTAAATGTTGTTCTAATTGATGAAAACACTATTAAAAGGATTAAAAACATTCTTGAGTGAAATAAACATTTCACTTTGAGTAACATCAAGGGACATAATATTAGATGCAAAATAATTTCAAAATATCACATTAAACTTTTATTAATGAAAAGTTTCATTTAAATCATGAAAATAACTATTTAAAATCTAAAATATTATCAATAATTAATGATTTTTTAAAAAATAGAACCATTGAAACATTAAAAGGAAGGTATCAAACATTGATTGGTCTTGATGGTAGAATGGTTTCTTCCATAGAGAATATGTTAAAAAAGGAAATGATTCCTTTCACATTTATTTATTAAAATTTAAAGTGCCTTATTTAAGTAGTGAAAGGAATCTTCCTTTTAATTTTTTTTAAAAAATAAATTATGGGTAAAAATTATTATAAAAAAATATAGTAATAAATTTTTAGGAAAATGGATTTAGAAGAAAAAACAATTTTAACCGAATATAGAAATGATGTGAGATTTTCTTATGAACATATTTATATTTTTAAGGAAAATAGAGAGAAAAATGGTACATTTATTTAAAAATTTATTTAATAATAATAGGATAAAATATTCTTCAAGTTTATTGAGGTGAATATTATAGTATTACATCATTTTTAATTTAATCATTAATAATACTGATAAATGATGATGTTTTAAAATTAACCATTACCACTTTTATAACTTTTAAATAATATTCCACATGAATGAAATGGATTCAAATAAAACATTTAATACTACTAGTATAAATAGATTCATTATATTACATATCAAATGGGTATTATATACACCACACAAATGAACTTATTGTTGTATATGGAAGACTTCTTATGGATGTAAAAGATTGATGAGAATCCATTACAATGTTTATATCATTGAGTTAAGATTTAATAGATGTGATAATTATGTGTATAAAAAGTAGATCCCAAAAAATAATAGTGGAAATACAATATAGATCAATAAATAGATATTTCAAACATAAATTTGGCATAATATAATAGATGATGTTGTCAAATAACCCAATGAAGTAAAATTGAATTAAACCCCCCCCCCCTTACCTAACACTTACCTATAGTTGATAATTATTAATGCTTTTGTATGGTGGTATTAAAAATTTTATTAACTTATACCAAAAATAAATAAATATTTTTCGTATCATATATCATCATTTTATAACATCCTATTACATGCCCATTAAAAATATTTCAATGACACTATTGTTTTGGGTGTTAATTGCTTTATTTTCTTAAGCATGTCTTGTCGTCAATGTTACAAATATTGAACAATGATTATAGATCCATCATCTCAAAAATGATATAAATTTTATAAATATCTTTAGAATTATTATTTAATTTTTAACATAGATAATGGGTCCCATCACTTTGTGAAGACAGTAGGACAAACGTACGGTCGATCAACGTTATCATTTCCATGATGAGAGAAAGTAAAAGGAATTGAATGGTATATTAATTTTCATTTAAAAATATATTATCATATATGTCACAGATAATAATTAAATTTACCATTTATTACCTTCCATGTAAATTATTCTTGAAAAATGAATCACATCACTTCATGTGGCGGTAGTCCGTCAAAGACAAGAATGATCCTATCATTCATTCAATGAATGATAAGGTAAGAAATGGTATGATATATATATTTTAAATTATTATTAATATTTCATTATTATAAAATATAGAAATAAATTAAATCATAATTTCTATCCATGCATTTTGTAAATGAAAAATTAAACACTATACATAATGAGGATGCAGTCGGCCGTACAGACAACTGACGTTGTCATATTAGATATGGTATGGAAATATATAATGTATATATGAAATAATAATTAAATAATTATAATTTTTAAAAAAATGTTTTATTGAAACAATATATACATCATTATATCAATTTTTGGGAAGCAGTAGTGTAAAATTAACTAAGTCGGTTCATGAGGGGGTAGTCCGCCGTACGTACGATTAATGCTTTTATTTCCCATCTGAGGGAGATGGAGATGAAATCAGGTTATGAGATTAACATAAATATATCTAATTATATGAAATATTAGGATTTATCATATAAATATGTTTTATTAATATTTTATGTTGTTGGAAGAATAAATAAAATAAATATTTTTGTTAAAGTGGATACCTCTTCTTTGGATGAATTCTTTTGGTTTACACAAAAGCCTTACTAGGTTATTTTTCGGATCACTAAAGGATTCTTGGTTAATGGGATAGAATTATGGATGTTATTTGGGATGATAATGGATGATCTAATGGGTTATAAATGTTTTTAAGTGAGTGTATAGAGGAAGGCACTTTATAAGTGGGAGAGAGAGAAAACATAGTATTTTGTTTAAAGAACACCAAACATGTTTTTCTCATTCCAAAAGGCTCAGAAATAGACCATTTTTGACCTTTAGAAGCGATAAGGTATAAATATGACTATTAAATTGTAAATAAATATGTTTTAGGTAATTTAAATCATTATAATTTAATTTAAACCTCCAGTACACATGTTTTTACCTTAAGTGTAGTAAATAGATTTTCTATTTTCACTATCCATTGTAGAAAAAAATTAATTTGAACGTATTAGAAAATATTAATTATTATGATTAAAAATATGGAATATATTTTTCCAAATTTAGTTCCCTTAGTTTTCATAATTATATTGAAAAATATTCCCATAGTCATGTCGAAAGAAATATTTTCTAAAAGAAAAACATTCAAAAGTTTAAAAATTTATTTTTCGAAAAATCAATATGAATTTTATTCATATTAAAAATATATTTTTAATAAATTTATAATTTTTATAATTTAACTTTATAAATATTAATTAAATATAATAGGGAATCTAAATTATTTAAATTGAAAGATAGTTTTTAGTAAAAATCAGCACGTTTCACTATTTATAAAAAAATGAACATTTTCAAAAAAAATACCAAATGTTCACTCTAAGATAATTTTGATATTATTATTTAAAAATTTATTCTCAATTTTTAAAATAAATTTTATAATAGTGGTAAAAAATAACTTTGAATTATGTATGAAAAGTGTGAATTAATATCCTTTAGAAAAATACTATTTTTCAGAAAACATTTATTTTTTATCTTAAATAATTCTTATATTATTTCCTATAAATATATTATAAATTAATTTATTATATACATGTGTAATCCATATAATACTAATAGGTTAGTTTTTCTTTTCACCCACACTAACATAATAGATAGGTTACAATTTTCTTGTTTAAATAATATTATTATAATAATGTATCAGGTTTTGATTAAACCTAGTGTTGCATGAAACACAAGGTATTAAAAGGATTGAATTAATTTCAAAAATATATATTTTATAGTTATAGAGTGTTACATTATCTTATAATCTTACTGTTTTGTGTCATATTTGATATTGAAAAATACATTCATCTTTTAAAATTTGATGGTGTTATATACTAGGTAGGTGGTTCCTATCATATTTCTAATTTGCAGAATTGTTATGGGATTATTAGAAAGATATAATGTGTGGGGTGGTTAGGTGGAGGCCGATTATAAAATATATAGAAAATTTACTATTTCTATGAGGTACTAGAGGTTAATGTCCTTTATTAAATGGTACAGTTGGGCCTAGTATAACATGAAATGTGTTATATGTGGTGCTTGGCCAATTGGATGTGAGTGTTCCAGATATGGATGGTTTGTAAAGGAAGCATTAATTTATTTATTTCCATGGGAGAAAATTGGTTAAGGAATAAGTTATTTTGGCTGATGTTGATCATAAGAAGTGATGTGATGTGGCTCACTACGTTTAAGTGTAAGATATTGTCCAATACCATTATTGAGATACATGGTTTATATGTGGTACCGATGATTTTATGACAGTTTCTCCTTGGATTTTTTTAATTTCACTTATAGTTATTTGTTTATGGGGATGTTAAGGTCATTTAAAAATTAGATTGGGCACTTGATGTGGTGTTGAACTCTCATTTTGGGAAGAGGGATTCATAGATTAAGTGACATAGGGGATGGTTTTGACCATTAGTATTAAGGATGTTCTCCTCAATTAAGGCCACTAGTGGTGGTAGTTGAGAAAACTATATGGGGTCTTCTAGATTTCTGCGTATTTTAGGATAATGGGGTGGGATTATAGAAGGATGAGAATCAATATGATTAGGGTTCATTGGGATATTGAACAGGTGGTAGAAAAATCAATTTTATAAGTCTTTGATAATAGTGATATTGTTTTTGGATGTGCTTTGCGACATTGGGATGACTTAGATTAATTATGTGGTTATGATGGGTCTATGATTCCATGGGGTATGTAATTTTATGGAAAGATAACAGAACTCTTTTTATTATATATTGTGTATGTATTGTTCCATTACAGTACAAGATGGGGCAAATAAATGATAAATTTTTTATTTTGAGCATTGGGGGTGCATGTTGATTGATATATGCATGGTTTCATATTATTCGTTTTCTTCATACACTAGTATAAAAATGGATATATGTTTGGGACACCATTGGTTGTGGAATACAATATTATGAATCACACCTTGCATGGGAACTCTAGGATGCAAGAAGACATTATGGATTTGAGAATAAGTAATGGAAATTTCTTGATGTCATGATCTTAGTGGACACAGGTGTATATATGGTGAATCATCTAGTTTTGGGATATTAGAAGATGGGAAAAGTGGTTCCTTGGTGTCAAGTTGGTGGTTTCTTTCGGTTACTTTGTACAAGTTATATGTGATCATCCCTTGGGAAATCATATTGGTTTTATTTGACTTTCATGGCATGGTAAATAATTATTAACATGACTATGTGGTTATTTCTCTTATTGTTTTATTCCAATTTGATTGAGTTATTTATTACATTAATTTATTATTTTCTTTATCATCCGATTGTATAGTCTTCCCACTATCACCCAATAAACACTCACTACTAATTGGATTCCTATGACATATGGGGGGTCATGTATAAGGTCACATGGAACACATGTGACACCATTTGGGTCACATGTAAGCCTTATTTTGAGAAAAGATTACATTTCTGGTCATTCTAGAGGTTTCTAGGTGTTGGGGGCTAAAAACATTGTTTTTGTGGAGAAAAAAGGCAAGATGCGTGATTTTATAAAAAACAGTACCAACCAAGATGTAACCATGTTGTAGGTTCTGTGAGGTTCAAGTGGCATTTTCAAAATTTGAGCATGGTTAGTTAAACCATGAAACATGCCAAGGAAACCATGTGTATGTATGGATGGTTTTTTTAGAGGTTGGGGCCGAAGCCTCAATTTATTATTAAATAAAAGACCTCTTTAGAGGTTAGAGGAAGACCCAATACATAGCCCGAAGGACCAAGGCCAATTGGCCTTAATACAAGGCTTGAAAGCCCAATTTTTGGCCCAAAGGACCCTCTGTGAACAGTACTGCTATAGTACCCCGTGCAACTACAATACCTGCTACACTACCCGCTGCCTCTACAGTATCCTACAACAATTCTTCCGCCGATACAGTGTTGCCGCTGCTACAGTCCCACCGCTGCCACAGTGTCCGCTATAGTGCCCCCACAACAGTGCCCTGCTACAGTACCTGCTACAGTACCCGAAAATTCATCCCTGCATGGATTTGAACCCGGGTTTTTTGGATGCCAAGAAGGAGCATGTACCACTTGGGTAGAGGCTCGTTGTCATGTGTATGTATGGATGGTTGTTTGTAGAGTTAAAAAAAATTAGGATGGATTACTAAAACTTTGTGGCTCTACCCAGGTAAATATGTGCCTCTTTTTTCAAAGGTATAAAGGCTATACATGGTTGGCTCCCATTTATTGAAACTGTTCATTCTAATAGTGAACCCTGATATGAAACTTTAAAAAGATTTAATTTACCATTTTACCCTTCTTTATTTTTATATCTATTAATATCCAAATTCCTAGTAGTCTTGAACTAATCCTTCCCCAGTTCTCTATGTGTTCCCCTCAGATTTTTGATTATTTTCCATTGTTCTTAATGGATCTCTTAAAGGTACATTCCATTTTTGTTCAGGTTTTATTACCTCTTCTAATATCATTATGAGATCTCATGCCCCATTGTCTTGTTAGAACCTAATTAGGATGTGGATATTTTATATAATAGGTTTAATAGATATTTGATTTATATTATTTTGGATATAGGCTTCTAATGGAATAATCTACCCATTTCTGATCTCTATTTTTGAAGTCTAACTATTTTCCTCTGTTGGTGTAGTAGGTGTCTATACATAAATATTAAAACTCCGGAATTACCCAAATTCATTATAAATTATTTTAGTTTTTTTATACACATTATAGGTTTGGTATCAATGTAGACATTTCTTATGGTATTCATGTTTTAAATGGGTTTTACTTTACACAATTATTTTAAAATATGTGTTTATTTAAATTCCCAAATGTTTTTTTATTATGGAATGGGTTTTCATGATTTAAAGTGGTAATTCTTATCTTTGAAATTGTATTATAAAATTTAATTATAGTTTTCCATTGACTTTGGAAAACATAGAACATTTCAAAACATGGGTGTATTGGGAAATAAATTTATGTCACAATATTGTGTGAAACACCAGTTGTGGTGTGATATCGACAGAATGTGATATAAATTGATATCAGTTTGATTCACCATAATTTTGGATTAATATATTCATTATAATTCCAATTAAATATTTCCAAAGGCTATATCCAAATATTTATCTTTTTCATTCATGCTTGGATTCACACAAGAGATTATATTTCATGGTTGGATTCTCACTTGAATATCTTATGGTATATCCTAAGTTTTTTTCAAATATATTCTTTCTTTACAGATGGTCTAGATTTTTAAAATATTTTATATATTAGACTTTTTTAATCTATACATAATATTTTCATGAAATTAGTTGTTGTAATGATTTTTTATGAAATCATGAAAGGTTTTTTTTATCACAAACTACTTTTTCCATTGTGAATTTTTAGATGAGGTTTTATAGGGAACATTTAAAGAGAATGAAATTATTGGTGAGGGTCAGAAAATCCATAGGGGGAGAATTGATTTTCCAATAAAAATTGATTTAAAAAATAAATAAATAAAATCCACCAAATGGATTAAGAATTCTATGTTAATCAAAATTTCTGAATAATTTTAGTTTGATCTTTCAGATAATTTCTCAAATTGGGATTACGGTACCGATAAAAAAATATTTAAAATTACATTATCTTCTGAAACAAAATTACATAATAAAAAATGTAATATAAACAGAGGTTAAGACTAACTGTAAAAGTAATTTTTTATAGATATTAACTAGGAGATATATTTTTAACTTTTAAATATCAAAAGGGAAAACAAAAAAACCTAGTGAAAGAAAGAAAGGGGTTCATTATCATTATGAGACTTAATCCCCCCACATGGAAATCACATACATCCAATAGGTTTATTATAACAAAAAAAGATCCACAACAACCCCTTCAAGGAGGAGAGACGCTTGTCATCATTTATCATGGTGGTTCGGGATAGGGAGAAATAAGATATCTTCAACCTCATCAAACTTAGTTCAAATCCAGATATATGTGTCTTCACCTCATCCCCCTATAGGGCCTTTAAATCAAAGGACATCTGGTGGATTACTAGGGGAAATGTTTATGAAAATGTGGAGATGTGGGATGAGGTTTTGTGGGTAAAATATATACCTATCAAATTTAATTTCCTCACTTAGAGAATCTTTAACAAATCTGTCCCGACAGATGAGAATGTTAGGAGTTATGGGGTAAACCTGGAATCAAGATGTGTATATTGCAAGACCTATAGAGAGGAAATCAAGAAACTTTTTTTTTGAAAGCGACTTGGCACATGAGGTGTGGACATGTTTTGGTAGGATCACTACGATCTTCAATTCCTGCATGGATGGCCTCCCTTTTCTGGATAACTGGTATCACGGTTTGGGAGGTAGTGGCCCTAAAATAATGGATTGTACTGTGTTGCTACATTCTGTATGATGGTACCTCTGGATAGAATGTAATAAGGTGAGACATGAAAGGGTGTTCGTGAAAATACATTATATAATTGTGTGGACAAAGACCCTTTTAGATGACCTCGTCGGGCTGTTAAGAACTGGAGGGAAGCCTCATCTCTTACTCGGTTTCAATAAAGGGCCTATGTGGTGCCCATTGATAGTGAAACAAAGAGAAAATGGGTTTTTTGGAACCCTACAATTAGATGGGTAAAATTCAATTCATATGGATGGGGTCCTTTGGGTTTAATTCGGGGAGGCGAGGTAGTGCGTGAGACCAGCAGGTCAATGCTCTTGTCATTCTTAGTAAGGTCGGTTCAAGGTTCCTCTATATAATTGAAGGCCATGGAGATGCTCCACGGTCTAATATTATGTGTCCAGAGGGATTTGGTCATCACTAAAGCAGAAACTAACTCAATGGTGGGGCACAAGTCCTTATAGGACCAAGGTGCCTCATCCTGGTTGATCACCTATGCCATCAGGAAAAGCCAACGTTTACATGGTAGCAACAATAAAGTGTTTCACACATGGAGGGAGGTTAAAAAGTTTTTTATCGCCTAGATTCTCAGGATATCTCTGAATAAGAGTATGTGTGATTTTATACTATGGAAATCATGAAACCTGAGGGGGTCAATTTGATCAGAGGGAATTCCCTTGGTCTTCACTATTTCAGAACTCCTTAGCTTCTGACTATGGGGGTTGGGGGCTGGGGGATGGGGGTGCATTTAATTTCTTTTGTAATCATTGTTCTCATTTCATTTAATAAAAATTTATATGATGATAATGATTAGTTTTACAATCAATACCACCCAAACCATTAATCCACAAATCTTATTCCACAATTATACAGGGGAAGAAAAAAATACAGACTAGAAAGGATCTCTTACATAGTTATTTGTTGGAATAGAAAAATAGATTTAGATAGAAATTCCATGTATTCTCTAGTTAAATTATATGATATAGTTAGTATGAATACACATATTATAAAATTACATTACTAAATATTAAAGCATAAAGTGGATATAAAAAGAGAAAGATAGATAGAATACATGATTTAGCTCAATTTGTGATTATTTATTTGTTCAGAGTTATCTTATTTTTCGTTGATGGATCTTGAACAAGTTTCTCAAAAAGTGTAAAAAAAATATTTTTGTGGATGTTTGAATAGTCTTATATTTAGAACACCATAGTAATTTCACAAAATCCACTTTATTAGAAAGTAAATGTCTATGTTTTCTTTGTATTTCTGATATTGGATATTTTTCACCCACCCATATGTATGTATCTATATCACACATGAAGGATATCTTCTAAATATATAACTATTAATGAAACAAGTGTCTATAATAATGAAAATATCATGAGTCCTCGTACGGAGTAATAAATCATGAAAGATATGAATTTTTCTTCAATGCATATGTTGAGTGGTTTAGGAGTAATGAATCTTAAATCAACACAATACTATCTGCATTTAATTCCATAAACTAAAAAATGGTGGAATTATATTTGAATTAATAATATAAAAAATTGTGAAATTATATAGGTGGAAGACCATTTAAAATAGTAGATCACACAAGCAGTAACACAAATGGAGAGTAGATCAACTCTAGTGGTAGATCGGACTGGTGGTGTATTCGGTATGGCGGTAGATCTGGTGTAATAATAATTTTTTTGGTTTATGATTAGTAAAGGGAGGAGTTTAAAAGTAGTTCATTTAGAAGTATATGTGCTTACAATATATGTAGTTTACCGGAATATCATCTTCTTTGATAGATGAAAATCATCAGTAGACTGTATTTGAACTAATGGTCGATATTTTGTACTAATATTATATTTCCTCAATGGTTTATTCATCACTAGTAGAGTTAGGTTATAGATGTTTTCCATTAGTATATCTGATTAAACTAACATTAGATCATCGTAACCAATGGTTTATCTCATTGAAATGATGGTAGATCTTCATAAGTAATAGTGGATTTGTACTTATATAAGGTTCTTCAAAAAATTATTTACTATCATCAGACATTAATCTTATTAGAAATATAGACCACATTATTTGTGATCATTAATATCATGTGGTCTGAAAAATTACTCCCCCTTTTTGATGATCACAAATCTTTAATTTACAACAATGTATATGAAATTAAAAATTGGAAAGATGATCATAAAATATTATATTATCAACACTATAAATTACTATTGTGACAAACATGAGATTAATGTTTGAAATAAAATTCAAAAAATTAATTCCATATAATAAATTCCACCATTTAATTGTAAAAAATATAATGGGAATAAAAAAAATCAAGGAAATAATATAAAAATAAATAAATTAGAGGTGTCATTAAAGTCAAAGGTCAAGAATTACATCAAAAAATGTAATACAAGGGACAATAAAATTTAAATCAAAATCTTATTTGAATCCAAAAAATTCTTAACATGATGGGATGAATAATTAATTAGAAATTTTCCTTTCCCAGAGATAGGAGGCATAAAGGTATGGACTTAGGGGGAAGAGGTAGAAGTAGGAAGCTCCCGGATCATAACTCGCCTGAGATATCGAATGAAATCAACATGAGACATTAGAAAAGGTTTAAACTAAGTAGGTAGATGTTGAGATGAAGGTGAATAAGTGAAACCAATCATAGTTATAGCTTTAGGTTCTTCCATTTTAGTCTTAAATACCTACAGAAAGGTATTCATCATGTTAAAACAATTCATAATGACATTACCACCTCTCTCTATTGATTTAAAGATATAATTCTTCTCATATATAAAAATTTGACCAGAGGGGACAAAACATTATATTAGTTCACTTTATCTTTGATGTCTCCATTCATTAGAGTCATCCATCAATTATTATCGTGAAATTTAAAATGATAATTGATCTAATACTTGTTATATAATTTGGAACTATAATATTTAATAACCTTAGTGATAGTGTATCTATCACTTTAATATTCATTTAAAAATCCCCTAAACAATTTATATATATCTATATATATATATATATTACTTATTTATTCTCACCATGTTTCATGATTTAGATAAGTTCTTATTGATGTGATTTAGTTAAATCACCCAAGATAACATCAATTTAATACCTCTTAATAGATCTAATAATCTTTTTATCAACTAAGGTTTTACAAGGTGGAACAGTATTTGTAGGTGCACCTGTTGTAGGCAAGGTCTCCAACATCTTCAAAAGGGATTCCTAAATAGAAAAAAATCTAGGCCACATATCCTCAATTATGGACTTCACTAATTCCATATCATTATCCAATATAACATTCTAAATGTACTCTTCTTGAAATTTTTATCCATTTTAGGCTGAATGTGAAAGATAACAAACTCAAGGATGTGTATTGTATCTGGTTTTCCATGATGTGTTACTCTAGGATATTCAGATATAAGAACTTTAGTAAAATAGAAAAAGAATCCTTGATATAAAATAATTTAAATCATCCCTAAAAATACAGTCTGAAGGCATAGTAGTATATGGTGGAGAACATGGAAGAAAATTAAAACTATGCAACATTTAATCTTCATTTCTAGATCAAGGACCAAAAACTTATAAAGAAAAAACATATAATTAACCATCCTCATAAATTTCCTACACTAGATATATCTTAGGATATTTTCCATCAAATGGGAAGGAATGTAGACAATGATTGGGAGGAATTACCCATTCATCATCATCGTTGTCCCTATCTGAATATAGGAAAGAGATTTCTAGTAGCATTTAACCAAGAGAATGCCCCCCTTTGATGGTTCTTCATCCTCAGCTATGGCAGAAAAAGCTGGTTCATATTTATGAATATATTTTTAACTGGAAGAGTATGGGGATTCCTCCCCCTCAACAAACTCTCTATCCTAATATCTAATTGAGAAAACATCAACATCAGGCTGAATAGAAAAAGTATTATCCTCATTTATGGACCTACCTAAAAAACCCCTTGGGATATATGTTACTATTCTCTCTAGAAAAATCAGCATAACCATCATGTACTTACAAGGCCTAAGGTCCATAACCATTACATTTTTCATATCCATCAAAACCATCTTTAACTTAAACTGCATCCCTTGTGGTTTTAGAAGAACATTGAACTTATTATTCTTCTGATACTCTAGTCTCCTCTTCTTCAACTTCACTTACCAATCTATATCTTTCTAGAAAGAAAATAGGGGTAGTAACACTTCAATTGGAAACATAGGGTCTCTTGAACACATAATGGTCACTGCATTTCTCAACAAAAATAGATTCTGAAATTTCATCAACAAACTCAGATTCTTCTAATTCAACTTCCAAATTTGGAATAAATAAAACCTCATCTAGATCAAAGAAAATTTCAATTATATTTTTAGGTCTTGTAGCATGATGCACATGATTTAAAACCTCCTATAAATAATCAACATTCTCAACCAATTTCATTAGCTGGGGATTCCAAATTTACTTCACCCTCTTACATGTAAACATGATCAGAAAATAACCACCACATTTTACTTATGATTTTTTATTATCATCTACTATGACCCCATCTTATAAAATATTGGAGATAAACATAGTATAGATCAAATAGTTTTATCTAGATGTTGTTTTTATAATATCCATCAGGTGTACCATTATATATCTATATTGGTTTACATTATCCCATCTTTTCATAAGGAAAAATTAAATAACATCTTGGTACCTCATCATGATAATGTCCCTCTTAATGGGACAAATCACGTTCTAGATGAATTAAAAAAACTATCTACACTAACCATAAATTTCTATGTCATCATTTCTTATTACAAAATAATCTCTACTGAACTAAAAAAGAGAACTCTCATAAAAAATGAATTATATATTACTAGAAATAAATCCTTGAATGTCATATGGAATACCTCTATGAGGAATGTTTAAATAGATATCCAACTTCTTTGAGGAAAATATAACTTCTTTTCTATAAATCATACATATAACCACATCATTATTCTCCCTAAATCAATACACTTCATACTAGTAAAATTTGTAAAATAACATAAGAAATAATGGTATATTGTTCCTTGAAAACCATTCCATCCATCATAGGTACTGAATCAACTATATAATTAAATACATTCTCATAATTATCCATTAAACATATATATCTTTCTTAACAACAACTAATCAAGTTGTTTGTTGATTATTATTTATTTTGAATACAGTAGCACAACTAGATTCTCCACATGATCTCTTCAAGGGACATGATATTTCAGGATACGATACTAGGGGGAGGCCTCACTCTAACCATTGTACTGAATCAAGTGGATAAGGACAAGGGTTATAAATTTTAAAGATCTACAGATAAAGGAGGTCAAAAGTATTGAACTAATGTATGAGGGACATTGTTCCCAAAACCTATTTTATGTTAAATTTCATTATTTAGGGTTTTAGAATTTTAAAATTTAATAAAATGGCTATAAATAAATACAATAAAAATTTTAAGAAAGATAATAGGACAAATAGAAAATATAACAGAGACTTGATCGGTAGATCACCAACAGTGGATATCACAGTAGTGGATCACCCAATGGTGGATGATAACACAAAAATTAATCAAATAAGGTGGATCACTATTGGGGGTCACCAATGGTGGATCACCGAATATTGGATCACTAGTGGTGGATCTTTCAATAATGGATTTTCAAAGATAAAGGATTAACCCATGATTATGATTCCTAGTTCATGTTTGAAATATATTAATCTTTAAAAATTTAAATGATTTGTAAAAATGTTAGCAAGATGATGTTTCCTTATAATTAATTCAAGACCTCTATCACTTTTTTGGAAATGATCATTTAAAAAGTGATATCTTATATGAGTATGTTTTCTCAAATAATGATAAGTGGGATTCTTGGATATATTTATTTCACTTATGTTGTAAAACTTTATATAGAAATATCTAAATTGATATCCATGATCTAGAAAAGTATATTTCATCCACAAAAAATTTTAACAACAAATATCTACAACTATGTACTAAGCCTTAGTAGAAGGAAACATAACAAAAATTTGGTTTTTTCTACACCAATATATAATTGACCTTCTCAAAAAGAGACATGTTCTTGATGTGATTTTTCTATATTATATAAAACCAATCAAATATTCATATTAATAACTCACTAAATAATATTATTTTCCTCCATTATAGAATAATATTAAATTGGTTTTGTACTTTTGGTATTTGAATTTTTTAACCTAAAGTAAGTGTGGTTATTTTGGATTTAATTAAAAATGGGTACACATTCACACACTAAACATAATATATGTTTAGGTAGAAGTTATATATAGAAAGTTTCCAATAATACCTATTTAATTGGTTTTATCTACATAATTTCTAGTTTCATCAAGATTATTTTTACAATTTATAATAATGGGAGTGTAATTACCTTTTTTTCTATCATAACTGAAAAAATTAGTAGGTCCTTAGTTTACATAAATTGATTTAAAACAATATCATATTCATTTTAAAATATTTATGAAACCTAAATGTTTCTTTACTCCCCATTAAACTCATTTCAAATTCACTCACCACCATTTTTGAAAAATCACTAAAAACTTCATTTTTATAAGACCCAAACATTATATCATCAATATAAATTTCAAAAAATAAAACATAATTAGATTTTTTTAGAAAATTTATTGGACCAAATATACCTTTAGTAAAACCTTTAAAAATTATAAAATAGATGATCATATCATACAAAGATCTACAAGATTTCTTTAAACCATATAAATATTTTGTTAATTTAAAAAACATGATTTGGAAAATGAGGATTTTGAAATCTAGGGGGTTGTTCAACAAAAAAATCATCTACTATATAACCATTAATGAAATAATATTTAACATCCATTTTATATAGTTTGAAATCCAAATGTGCTGTATAAGAAAGAAACATTCTAATGGCTTCAATTATAACTGGTGGTGAAAATACTTCATCGTATTTAGTACTGTTTTCTTTAATATATCCTTATGAAACCAATAAATATATATCTTCATAAATATATTTCATGACTCATCCAAATTGTTTTTAAAATACCATTTATTTCCAATGGATAGAGTGTCTTTATGTTTATCCACTTAATATAAAATTCTATTTATTTAAAATTTATTATGTTCTTCTTACATTAACATCATTGGAAATTAATCATTTATTGCATCATTAATGTTCTCAGGTTTAAGATGTGACAATAAGGCTTGATGCTAAACATGATTTTCAAGAGAAGATATAGTATATGTTCCTCTATTTAGGTATCTAACCACAACTTCTAGGGGACTATATTTATATGTCCTAAAATATCTAAGATATAGAGGTATAAATATCTCATTGTTTTATATAGGTTCAGGACTAAGTTATTCCTCATATCAAGAAGATTTTTTTACTTGTCTTGTTGAAATTTTAGAAGGTTTTGAATTTATATTAAAATTTTACGGATTATCTTCATGGTTTTATAAAAGGGTTTCAATCTCATGTGGATATGTTTAATCAAATTTGACATGTACATATTCATATACAATCTTAGAAATTTTATTAAAACCCGTTTTTGTTGTAATAGATGTTAAAATTTCAACTAAAATTATTTCATCACTCTTGGAATAAAATTTATCATTATTATACATATTATTAAGAATAAAGTCTTTGAATCAAGAAAAATAAAAAATAATTATAGTTTTTTACTTCGATTTCATAATTCCTTGGGGGGTTTCATTAATAGAGGTCTTATGATAACACTTTGGTTATGTAACAATAACTATTCATACACTCTTCCAAAAAATGAATAGTTATGTCATACTTGTTTAGCATGGTCTCAGAAATTTCATGAATCATTTTATTCCTCCTTTCTAATACACAATTCTCCTGTGGGGTAGTAGGAGTAGATAAGTTATGATTATAGATATTTTGTGAGATAAATTGTTAAAAATATTGATTTTCAAACTTTCAACAATGATTAGTTCCTAAGGTATTAATTCTTATTCCAGAAATATTTTATACAAATATAGAATAATTAGTCAATTATGAAATTACTACACTCAATTAAGCATGAATGAATAGACATATATATCATGAAATGTGATGTACTTGAACAAAAAAAATAGAGCATTAAATTTATTATAGACACTCAAGAGGGTCCAAACAAGTCTATATAAACTAACACTAGTTATTGATAATTTGATACTTATTTCTTGGATTTGAAAGTGATTTTGTGTTGTTTCCATTTTTCTCATCGGTTACTGACTTTATCATTTCGAAAGTCTTGTTTAGGTACATCATTGAGTAGATATTTCCTTGCTAGATTTATAAGTGATTGAATATTGAAATGGATTAGTCTCTTATGAAAAATACATTAAAGGCACTTAGAAAATAAATGTTTAGATAAAAAAATTGAATCTATATTACCAGAATATACATTATAAAATCACAAGGTAGTAAAAACTAAAGCGTTTTTAGAATAAAAAACATTATTGGAATTATTTTCAAATTTAGTATTAAATCCATCATCAAATATTCATGAGATTCTAATATGAGTATACATTATTTCATCTAAAAAAGTTATTTAAAATTAAAACAGTGTTTGAGTTACTGATTTCACATAATCTAAAAATGTTTCCATTGGTATTGCCACTAAAACTGAGATGTACACCATCATCCATGATTAGGTTTTTAAAAAGTTAATATTTCCCATTCACATGTCTATATCAAATAGTATCTGGATACCGTAAGTTTTTAATAGATATTTTCAAGAATGATTCTTAAAAAACTATTTTTAAACCAAAAATGAAATTTATATCCAAATTTTCATGGGTATAAATATGTTAGTAATGAATGGTTTTGGAATCCATAACTCACTAATAGTTTTCCTAAGAGAATATTTGATAATTTATTAAATAAATAAAATTTTTTTATATAAGAATGAAAACTAGTAATAGATTTAACAGAACATGAATCAAGAGTAAAATTATTTTTAATGATCCATATTTGTTGAGGCTGATAGCCTTTTCTAGAAGAATATTGGGAGGCAATCTGCATTCCATGAAACAAGGTCAAGGTATTTAATCCATTTTTATATCATTTCAAAACCATTTTGATTTTATCATTTGATAGATTCAACTCATTGTTTTTTAGCATTTGAGTATTTTTATCTCTTTCTATACTAATATCAGTTTTAAAATTAGTAGTTATAGCTTGATGTTTAAAAAATAATAATATTTATTTTATAGTTCATTTCAATTATCATCCAATATATTACAATATTCAAAAAATTATTTATTACCCATGTATTTTAAACATTTTAATCTCTAATATGATTAGAATTATAAATTAGGGATACAATAAAATTACTAGATATCTCCAATGTTTTTCGCATAAAAAACATGTTCCCTATATAATGATTAACTTTTTTTCTTCTGTTTATGTAACACAATCTATCATAGGAATCACTCTAGTTTTATTTCAAATATTTCTTACAACTATTTTCCTTTTGATCGAAATTTTTCTTTAATTTTTGTGGGGAACTTGACCCTTAATATTCTAAATTATCTTACATTCATAATTGACTATCTCTTTTACATTATCATACCTCTTCCAATCCTTTATCCAACTAACATTATTTTCATAATTTTCCATATAAATGGAATTATTGAATAATTTATTTGTTTTATAGAACTTATTGAATCTTATGTCTAGGTGGTAAATTTTTTCATCACTATCATTAGGTGACTCTTCATCACTTGAGCTGTCACCTTTGATCTTTTATTTTTTGTTTTGATGAAATGGTTTTGAAGGATACATATTTCCTCTCTAAGTCATATTCTTGTTGTCTACATATGCGGATTTGATCTTCGTACACCATAATATTTTCTCTCATATCTTTAATGGGAATAATACTAACATTACCTGACTCTCATATTGAAATTGAAGTTCCTATCCATCTATATCATGAAAATCTAAATAGGTGAATTACAAGATCTTTGTCAGAAAATGGTTTCCCTATTGAATGAACTGTGTTTAAAAATCACATTATTACTGAGATAGATTTTTGGAATAATTACATAAGGTTTCATTTTAAATGTATCATATGTAATATTATAAGTATTTAAACACATTTCTTTGACATTAGAAGTTCCTTCATGAGAATCAAATAGATCATCCCAAATTTCAAATTTAATAGTACAAGAAGATATTCAATTGAAATATTCATATCCTAAATAACAAAATAAAAAATTCATATATATTATCCATTATTATTATAATAATATTTAGTAGATCATTCCATCTAGATCTAAATGTTTTGGTTAATTCATATTTATCATCAATTATATTCCAGATTTCAAAACCCATGACTTCAAGAAGTATTTTTGTTTCCAATTTCCATTAAGAATAGTTTGTGACATTAATATTAGAAGGCCGATTAGTAACAACCCACTCTTTCATATTATTATCCTTAATGATTTTAATTTAGAAATAATGAAAATTTAATATCTTTAAAAGGAAAAAAATCAATATTGAGAATCTTTTTGAAAAATTCCATATGATGCCAAACGATAATCAGAGTGAGAAACTCAAGGGGGTGGGGTTGAATTGAGTTACCAATTATAACAATTATTAAAAACAATTTAAATCTAAATTATCCAAATTTATTATAAAATACCATTGTATCAAACTTGTAGAATTTTATAAGTTTGATATTGGAAATAATTTTTCAATGTGGGATTATGGTTTAGTTAAAACCATATTTGAAATCACGTTATCATTTAAAAATAAATTTCTTAATAAAACACTTTATATAAAAATAGGTTATGAAAAAATATAAAATTATTATTTTTGTTACAAATATTAAATAAAAGATAAAATTTTAACATTGAACTATAGAAACAATTTATTCACAACATAATAAAACAAGGGTATCTATAACAAGCTATGATTTAATCACCACAAAATTCTATTCACCCACTACCAAGAAGTATATTATATAAATAAATAGATTGACAACTTAGATTTTGTTTTAAAATCAATAAGACACAGGTTATCCAATGTCAAATAATATTCCATAGTTAAACATGGTATGAAATACAATAAGGGTCACACATGACATATTCAAAAATAATTTGTGGGAATAAAATTAAATTAGTTTGAGAGATTATTAGTATACAATAGTTTAAGGACATGAGAAATTGTGTATGAATAATCTGAGTACAATATCCCATGTATTAAAATTTAAATATAAATAAGAAATATATTGATTAAAAAACATGAAATATGTGATGTGTTGGGACCAAGTTGAATGGATAAGGAAGTAAGAAACGTTTGCTATTATAGAGTGTTGTCTTTTTTTGACAAAGAAGCTAAATCAATTCACTTTGTAAAAGACATGGAAAATCAGACGATGATTTTCTGATTTGTATTTCACAAATATCATAAGTTTTAAGAACTTGTGATGCAAGCCTTATGATGGAAAGGGACTGAAAAAAAAGTTTTTTTGGAAAAGTCATATCACAAATATCATCAGATCAAAAATATGGCAAAGGAAAGAAGTAGGAGCGCAAGTATGCAGTAGGCACGCAAGTATGTAGAGGCACGCAAGTCATATTTCAAAAGAGCATTATTTCAGAAATATGGAAAATCAAATAAAGTGGCGCGCAAGTCAAGAATGGCACGCAAGTATTTGGAATGGAAGTGTGTCACGCAAGTGGTGGCACGCAAGTGTGTTGCGCAAGTGGTGGCACGCAAGTGGTGGCGCGCAAGTGGTGGCGCGCAAGTCTAGGTCGTGCAAGTCACAAAAATGCCTATAAATAAACGACTCGCCTCCTCATTTTTTAAGGCTCGAGACTTAGAGAAATATTTTCAGCTCTGAGCGCGTAAGTCAAAGAAGTCTGCCGCGCAAGTGTTGCCGCGCAAGTGTTGCTGCTCAAGTGTTTCCGTGCAAGTCTGTCGTGCAAGCCTGCCGCGCAAGTGTTGCCCCGCAAGTCTGTCGCACAAGTGTTGATGTGCAAGTCTGTCGTTCAAGTCTTTTTGCTCAAGAATAGGGCACACAAGTATTGTGGTGTCCATAAAGGAGGTTCGTAAGTGGAAGGAGGTGCACAAGTGGAAGGAGGCATGCAAGTGGGAAGGAGGCGCGCAAGTGGAAGGAGGCGCGCAAGCTATTTTCTCCAAGAGGTTTCTACCAGCTTCTAGGTAGAAAAGTGAAGAATTGTTTTGAAAGATTTGATCTGGAAAAGGTCATCAAGAATCCCAGAATTATTTCATTACCCTATTTGTGCTAAGAGGGAGCACACACACTATTGGATTGTTTTCAAAGTGCTACATGAATGTAAAGGTGTATCCTACTCATTGTATTCCACATCAAAGGATTGTTTTCTAGTGGATTGTGTGGTACTGGATTATTTCCGTACCATACCAAGGACTTAGCTACTTTTATTGAGTAGTGAACCTTGTAAATCTTGTGTTCCTGTGGTTGTGTGTGTTCCGCAGGGAAGAAACTCTTTAATAGGAGGTGAAGGTTGTTTCATAAAGAAGGAAACTTAAAAAGAAAAAGATATCACTGATTCACCACCTCACCCTCTTAGTGATACTTGGATCCTGACTGGAAACTTCAATTGGTATCAGAGGCAGGTTGCCTTTGTTTATTCTTTACTGAAGTGGTGGAAGAGAAGCTGTGATGGAAAATCTTAACTACGTGAACAGTAAGGGGATTCCTATTTTTGATGGAAAGAATTATCACATCTGGAAGGACAGAATGATGCCTTATCTTATGTCTCTTGGATATGAAGTTCTTGAAACTACAACAGATGGATTTCCTACTATTGATGACAAGGTTCTTATTACTCCTGTCGATAAGAAGAATATTGAGAATGATGGAAGAGCTAAAAATGCGTTACTCTCATCTCTGTCTGAGAGTGAATTTTTAAGAGTGAAAGGTGTTGCTACAGCTAAAGGAATCTGGGAAAAACTGAAGAACATCTATGAAGGAAATACGAAATTGAAGAAGGATAAACTACAAATCTAGAGACTGAAGTATGAAGACTTGAAAATGGGAGAAGTTGAATCTGTTAGGGACTTCTTTACCAAGGTAAATGACATTGTTAGCACTATCAGATGTCTTGATGAAAAGTTGGAGGATTCTATAGTCGTTGAGAAGATCTTAAGAATTCTTCTTGACAAATTTGATGCTAAAGTTTTTTCATTAGAAGAAGAGAGACCCTGAAGAATTATCTCTAGATGATTTTCATAGCACTCTTATCACTTATGAAATGAGAAGGGAGAAGACTATGAAGAATAAAACCAAAGATGATAGAGAAATGTCTATTAAAGATGCCCAGAGAGAAATATCTAAGAAGGCTCATGAAGAAGATGATGTTGTTGGCACTGACTCTGAAAATGAGGTATGTGAAAACTTTGATGAAATTCTATCCTTGTTTTCTAAAAATGTGAGAAGAGGTATAGGAAAATATAAAGGGAAACATCCCTTGAAATGTTTTGAATGTGGAGCTATTGGTCACTTTGCGGCTAATTGTCCTAAAAAGGGAAATTTGAAGACAGTGATGAAGAAGACAGAAGACCAAGAAGGTCTTGGAAGACACAGGGTGGAAAAGATAGTTCTTCTGGAAGAGGTAAGGACAAAAAGTTCTTTAAATCAAAAAGAAGAAGCTTGTTTTCGAAAAGTGGATAAGAAGATGATAGTGAGACTGGATCTGAAAATTCAGTTGCTGAGAAAGCTAGAGAAAAGACCTTTGTTGCAACTGCGAATAATGATGATTATGAGAGCAACAGTTCTGAAGAAGAAGAAACTCAACTTGAATATTATCTGAAAGAAGAGCTGAAGGAATGTTTGAGAAAGATCAAAAGGCTTGAGAAGGAAAACAAGAGGTTGACAAATTAAAATTCTGCAATAAACAATCAAGAAGGTTTTACTGACGAGAAAATCAATATGAAAAAGGAGATTGATGATCTGAATAATTCTCTTGAGAATGCAAAGAATCGAAATGATCATCTTGAAGTAAAGCTGAAGGAAAAAGAAGAAGAGTTGGAAGCTATCCAACAAAAACTTTATAAAGCTAAAGAAATGAGTATCAGTTTCAAAAACTCCATCTCTGAAGTTGGTGATTGTTCTTTAAAGGAGGAACCTAAGAAGGATGAAAAATGGTTGCCTTAAAAGGTTGAAAGGAAAAGTAAAAGTGGTTCTGAAATGAAGAATACTGGGAAAGATATGTATGTTGAAAAGACCAACAAAATTGGGAATTTAGATGTTTCAAAGAACCCTAAGTTCAAAAATGACTCAAAACATTCTGAGTCTGGAAAAGTTTCCAAAATTTCTGGTTTTTATAGAACTGAAATGGAGAGCAATACATTGATTTATAACAGAAAGGCTGGTAGCTCAGAAAGAAAAGATAAGAAGGTGGCAGAGAAATGTGTTCTCAATTATAGTCTGTATGGATGTTTTAGAGGTAAATAATCTTTCTATGGATACTGCTGGTATTGTGGTGGATTTGGACTTACTGCAAATATGTGTTGGTTCAACCAACAACATTACTATTATTCCACAGGTTATGAAAGGCAGGGTTTGAGGGGGAGTCAATCTCCTCAAAGAAAGAAGTCAGAAAATGTGGTTGTAAAGAAACTTGAGAATGTGGGAGTAAAGGTTAAAAATAGGTTCCAACCACTGGAAACTATTTGTGAAAGATGTGAACAACCTGGACATCTTGCAAAAGGATTCCTTTTTTTGTTACCAGCACAACAAAAGCTCATTAACAATTCTCAGAAGCTGTAGGTGATAAAAGAAAAGGAAGAAGTAAAAGCTCTTGTTGTTGAAACCGCTTTGAAAGCTATAAAAGGAGAACGTCCATGGATTACTGATAGTGGATGTTCATCTCATATGACAGGAGACTTAAAGTTGCTGAAGAATGTGAAAGACTTCAAAGAAGGAACAGTGACATTTGGAAATGATGAATCTCTAAGGATCAAAGGTGTTGGATCAGCCGTCATTGGAAAAGAAAAGATGGAATCCAGGAAAACATTATATGTTGATGGACTGAAACATAACCTGCTTAGTGTGTCAAAACTCTGTGATGAAGGAAACAAAGTTATCTTCAGAAAAGATGGATTTATTGTTAAAAGTGAAAATGGTGGAAATATAGTTATGAGAGGCCAATGCACAAAAGGGAATTTGTTTCAAGTTCGTGAAGTGCAGAGCTCTTGCTACATTGGTGTAGTGGATGAAAATCAGTTATGGCATAAAAGGCTGGGACATATGTGTAAGAAAAATATGTGCAATTTATCAAAGAGAGAAATTGTCCGAGATATGCCTAATTTATCAAGAAAAAGAGTTTGGTGTTGTACCATTTGTGAGAAAGGGAAGATTACGAACTCTATTCATAAGAGAGTTGAAATTCACTCAAAAAGGCCATTGGAAGTCATACACTCTGATATATGTGGACTAATGAGAAAGAAATCTACAAATGGATATAAGTACTTCATTACATTCATTGATGAATTTACTCGCATTTGTGTTATGTACATGAGACATAAGTCAGATGCTCTGAAAATGTTTAAGAGTTTCAGGAGGAAAGTAGAAAAGGAATGTGAGTATTCAGTAAAGAAGTTGAGAACTAATAATGGTGGAGAGTATAAGAATGAGGATTTTGAAAGATACCTTGACAAACATGGAATTAGGCATGAGTTCAGTTCACCATACACACCTCAACAAAATGGGGTTGCTGAAAGAAAGAATCGAAGTCTGGTGGAAATGGGGAGAACTATGTTACTTGAACATAGTCTTTCTCATTATTATTAGAGGCAAGACATGAGCACTGCAGTGCATATTCAGAACTGATGTTTCTACAGGACAAACTCAAATATGACTCCATATGAACTTTTTTATGAAAAATCTCCAAGTCTGAAACACTTGAGAGTCTTTGGGAGTCCATGCATTATAAAGAAGAAAGGTGGAAACTTGGGAAAGTTTGAGCAAAGAAGAGATGATGGAATTTTTATTGGCTATGCTCCAGAAGGAAGAGGTTATAGATGCCTCAATAAAGAAACCTGAAGAATTGTTAATTCTTCAGATGTAAAATTTGTTGAAAATGTTGAGAAATAAAAGCAGTCATATGTTGATGTGGAAGTTGAGCAGGATAGAGAAGTTTTTGTTAATAATTCTAATAATGTTACAGACTGTGTTAATCCTACTCAAGAAGAGGAATCTGACTCATAGATCTCGAGTGATGATGAAGAAGTTCAAACAAATCATCCTAGATTGAGGAAGCAAGTGGAGGCTCAGAACATTATTGGAGAAAAAGACCAGAGGGTTCAAACAATGAGAACAAAAAATGCTATATCACATACTTCTCTTTATTCGAAAATTGAACCGAATAATGTAAATGAAGCATTTGAGCATTCAGAATGGGTTCATTCTATGAACGAAGAGCTTGATCAGATAGAGAAGAACAATACTTGGGAACTTGTACCCAAGCCAGACAACAAGAACATTATTGGAAAAAAGTGGGTTTTCCGGAACAAGCTAAATGAAGAAGGTGAAGTAATAAGAAACAAAGAAAGATTGGTTTGTAAAGGGTATTCCCAAATTGAAGGCATTGATTTTGATGAAACCTTTGCTCCGGTAGAAATATTAGAAACAATCAGAATCTTTCTCGCCATTTCTACACAACAAGGTTACAAAATATTTCAAATGGATGTCAAATCCGTATTCTTGAATGGTGACCTTGACGAGTTTGTTTAAATTGATCAACCTTGTGGATTTTTTATTGGAAAGGATGAAAGCTATGTGTGCAGATTGAAGAAGGATTTGTATGGTCTAAAACAGGCTCCAAGGGCATGGTATTCTAAATTGGATACTTGCCTGAAGAAGATGAATTTTAAGAAAGGAAGTGTTGATAGCAATCTTTACATCAAGGAGGGCCAAGAGTTTTCACTGATTGTTATTGTTTATGTTGATGAAATCATATTTATTGGGAATGATGAAAGATTATGTGGAAGATTTTATGAGGAGATGAAGAAGTTATTTGAGATGTCCATGCTGGGTGAAATGAAATACTTTCTTGGATTACAAATCTCACAGAAAAGGAATCATATCTTTCTGTCTCAAGAAAAATATGCTAAGGAACTTCTGAAGATGTTTAGCATGGAGATTTTGAAACCAGTGTCCACACCTATCTTAGTTGGAACCAAGTTTTCTAAAGATGGAGAAGGCAAGGAAGTTGATCAGAAAGAGTTTCGAAAGCTAATTAGAAGTCTGTTTTATTTGACTGCCTGAAGACCCGACATTGTCTATGCTGTTACCTTATGTGCAAGATTTCAAAGTGCTCCTAAAGAATAACATCTGATTGCTAAAAAAAGGATTCTCAGATATTTCAAAGGCACAAAAAAAATTTGGAATCAGGTATGATGGCTCAAGAAATATTGATCTATTTGGGTATTCTAATGCTGATTGGGCAGGAAATGTTGACGATAGAAGATCCACGTCCGGTGGAGTTTTCTTTCTGGGAAAAAGTTGTGTTAGTTGGCATGCCAAGAAACAGAATTCAGTAACTCTTAGCATAGCTAAAGCTGAGTATGTTGATTCTACTCAGGCTGTAACTCAACTAATGTGGATGAAGACCCAGCTGGAAGATCTACTTGTTGAAGTAAAGCTACCATTGCTCTTGGGTTGTGATAATCAGAGTACAATCAATCTTACAAGAAATCATGCACAACATTCTCATTCAAAACACATTGATATTAAGTACCACTTCATTAAAGAGCAGGTAGAAATGAATTAGTTAAGGTTGGAGTATGTTCCTACATCTGAACAAGTTGCTGATATATTCACCAAACCCTTACCGAAAGAACCATTTTCAAAATTGAGGTTGAACAGGGGTGTCCAAACTCCTTCTCATCAAGGTTACGGTACGTGTTTCTATCCCCTCTCTCATCTTTCCTTTGGATAGTGTTGTCAAGGGGAAGAATTGTTTCATAAATCTATCCTTATAGATGCATGCATAAAGGGGTATTTGTGGGTAAGCTGTGAATCCAGCATGTATGTGTGTGAACTAGTCTAACTGTTTGTTGGAGTGGTTGTAGGAAAAAATGCTGTTTCCCAAGAAAGATGAGGAAGTAAAGAATTCCGAAGTAGAAGCTTGAAAGATGTTCTGAAGAAGGCTGAGGAGGTACGCTCATGAGATTTCATACTCACTGCTTTTGGACAACATGGTTTTGGCTGTCAATAGTTCTTGTTTCTTACAATGAGTTAGCTCACGTAGGCTTAGAATTGTTGATAAGCAATCCATTGAGTAAGGGTACAAAGATCAGTGATTTATGAATCATGGTTGTCAACAAAATCCAAAGGGGGAGATTTTTGGGACCACGTTGAATGGATAAGGAAGCAAGAAACGTTTGCTATTATAGAGTGTTGTCTTTTGTTTACAAAGAAGCTAAATCAATTCACTTTGTAAAAGACTTGGAAAATCAGAAGATGATTTGCTGATTTTTATTTCACAAATATCATAAGTTTTAAGAACTTGTGATGCAGGACTTATGAAGGAAAGGGAGTGACAAAGAAGTTTTTTTTGGCAAAGTTATATCACAAATATCATCAGATCAAAAATATGGACAAGGAAAGAAGTAGGCGCGCAAGTATGCAGTAGGCGCGCAAGTATGTAGAGGCGCGAAAGTCATATTTCAAAAGAGCATTATTTTAGAAATATGGCAAAGGAAATAAAGTGGCACGCAAGTCAAGAATGGCACGCAAGTATTTGGCGCGCAAGTGTGTCGCACAAGTGGTGGCGCGCAAGTGTGTCGCGCAAGTGGTGGCACGCAAGTGGTGGCGCGCAAGTGGTGGGGCACAAGTCTAGGTCGTGCAAGTCACAAAAATGCCTATAAATAGACAAATCACATCCTAATTTTTTAAGGCTCAGGACTTAGAGAAATATTTTGAGCTCTAAGCATGCAAGTCGAAGAAGTCTTCCGCGCAAGTGTTGTCGTGCAAGTGTTGCCGCACAAGTGTTGTCGCGCAAGTCTACCGCGCAAGTGTTTCCCCACAAGTCTATCGCGCAAGTGTTGATGCGCAAGTCTATCGCACAAGTCTTTTCGCACAAGCATAGGGCGCGCAAGTGTTGTGGTGTCCATAAAGTAGGTGCGCAAGTGGAAGGAGGTGCACAAGTGGAAGGAGGCGTGCAAGTGGGAAGGAGGTGCGCAAGTGGAAGGAGGCGCGCAAGCTGTTTTCTCCAGGAGGTTTCTACCAGCTTCGAGGTAGGAAAGTGAAGAATTGTTTTGAAAGATTTGATCTGGGAAAGGTCATCAAGAAGCACGGAATTATTTCTTTACCCAATTTGTGCTAAGAGGGAGCACACACACTATTGGATTGTTTTCAAAGTGCTACACGAGTGTAAGGGTATATCCTACTCGTTGTATTCCACATCAAAGGACTGTTTTCTAGTGGATTGTGTGGTACTAGATTATTTCCCTACCATACCAAGGTTGTAGCTACTCTTATTGAGTAGTGAACCTTGTAAATCTTGTGTTCCTGTGGTTGTGTGTGTTCAGTAGGGAAGACACTCTTTAACAGGAGGCGAAGGTTGTTTCAAAAACAAGGAAACTTAAAAAGAAAAAGATATCACTGATTCACCCCCTCCCCCTCTAAGTGATACTTGGATCCTAACTGGGAACTTCATGATGAAACTAAAATAAATATGATTGAGTTCTTTAGAGTCATAATGTTTGTCTTTGGTGAAGATCAAACATGTTTCTCAGATTGTATTGGAAAATAAAGTGGTGTGGATGTATAAAAAAAATCTCTGTAGAACACCAAAATCCTTTCATCTAGTTCTCCATATTATCATATTAATGTCATTGTTTTATATGTAACCCTCTATATTCTATTCAAAATCAACACACATGTATGTATCTATATCGCACATGAGTAATATCTACTGAATATATATCTTTATCTGTCCAAATTATTCATAATTAGTAAAATATATAGGATCATCATACTATAAACTAAATTAGGAAATAATTTAATTTTAATTAAATGAATCGAAGGAGAGTTTTATTAAAAATTATAGATAAATTATTTTCAGACTGATAGCATTTAATTTCTTAAACTATCCATTTTAGGAATTAAATTGAAATTAATAATCTGAACCAAAATGGTTGAATAATGGAGGTAGATCCTTAATAATGGTAGACCACCCAATTGGTACAAATAATAAAGGTATATCAACTATGGTGGTAGATATGACTCACAATATATTTGGACTGAGGGTAGATATAGTCTGAATGTTGATGTGTTTGATGGTGGATTAGTCAACAGTAGAGTTTGACAATAGATCAGTCTACAGTATATTTGATGATAGTAGATGTAGTTATCCGATAAATAATATTCGGTGGTATATTAAGTACTCCAATATATCTTTTTTAACTAATGGTGAATATTTTGAGCCAATTGTATCTTTCCTAAATGGTAAATCCTTCCCAAGTGGAGTGTGGTAGTAGATGTAGTCCACCGGTAGATCTGACTGAACTAATGGTAGATCATAATAGCCAGTGGTAGATCTCTTTGGACTAATGGTAGATCTTCACAAAAAATTGAATATATATACATAGCCAAGTTTATTCACAAAATGATGTGCTTAAAATTTTTTTTACTACAAATATAACAAACTTGATTTTTCATCATTAAAAAAAAGGTTCCAAAAGGAATTATGTAGTTCACCGAATTCTCTTGGTTTCCTCCATCTTTGTAGGGGTTTGTCATGTGGAGAATAATTTTAGTATTTTTTTGTTTACTATCATGTTTTCTATTTTATAAACCACATTTTGGAAAACCATTCCAACTAAATTTTGGTCAAACAACCTTTGATCAACCACCTATTGGAATAATCTTTCCGGTGACCCATTAGTTTGACCCATATCAGTTGATTGAAAAATTGTATTGGAGGAATTACCCGTCATGAAGTGTTATGGAACTTCCTTGGTTTGGTTTAGGGTCTTTGGAAAAAATGATTAAGGACTATCAGAATTCATATAGTATGTGCGGGAGGGTTCCTAGCCTTCTAACTTCTGTATATGAACTCAAGTTACTATAGGTGGTTAGGTATTTATTTCAATATTGAGACTTGGTGTTTAGGGATATTGAAATGAATTAGAATTAGTAATTAATTAAATTAATCAATTCCATATTAAGGTATTGTCATTCATTTTTGGAATCCATTTTACATTAAATTTTGTTTGAAGTCATTAATATATATTATGAGGATGGTCTTTTGATATGTTGATTTTATACTAAGAAGATTGATTTTTTTAGGTTTAATAAAAATTTCTCCTTGAAAATATCTTTCAAATCCAAAATAGGAAGTAGTGAGCGATATTACATAAGAAAATACTCAAGTGGACCATTAATTGGTGGAAACTATGATCATCACTATTTATACTCTAGGAATGAATATTGTTGTAAACAATGGTTGATTGGTGGATGATGGCTAGAAATTTACTTAGAAGAATCTACAAATCTCCCATGTTTACAAAGGATCCACAAAATTTGAAGAGTTTCTTGAGAAGATTGAATTGATATTATATTTCCTAAAAACTCCAAAGAAATATAACATTGATATTCTTTGTATATTCTAGAAGGAATGATAAGGAAAATGGATCAATCTATTGTACACGATATGTTCCATGAGGACCTTACCTAGATATCATTCAAGAATATATTCAAACAACATTTTTAACTGGAATAATTTAGAGTAGAAAATAGCCAATAATTTCTAAACATAGGGTAAGCAATGCATATGAGTTTAGAGTATTCCACACATATCACCGGGTTTTTGTACCTATAACCCGATCTTGTTACAAATTATTACATTAAATCTATGAGGTTTGAGATGGTTCTGAGGGATAATTTTTTATTGATACCGAATATCATTTTCATTTTGACATTTTAAGATGGGGTTTATAAAGAGACAATGGTGGAGGATCACATATTTGAAAAAAGGGATTAGGTGGATAATTGTTTATTGTAACCTTTAGCTAAAGTATGTCTTCTAAAAAAGTAATCATAAAAGAAGCTAGTGTTTGGTAGGATTAGTTATAGGGGATTCAATAGAGAGTTTTCCAAATAAATGTTTGAAAGGCCTACTCAATCCAATTCTAATAATATGGGAGTGCACCAAAAATTTCATTAATTTTGTAAATCTAGAAATATTTTCAATTTTTACAAAAGGATGTCCCATGGTAGTAATGTTGGATCCACTCCCACCAGGAGTTCAAAGGTTCACTATGATGCAGCCAGGTGAGATGGGTCATATACATATTCTATTAAGGATGTTTGTAATACTAGGAAATATTTAGGAGGAGCTGAAACAAATAAAATTTATGTTGTTTGGTATGCTTCATAGGAATCTAATGCAGAGATAAAAACTGTTAAAGGTACAATGTTTATTTCACACTATATAGTACTAGGTTTGTTTGATACATGTTTATATCCAAAAATTTTATCATAGAAAATAATTTCTTTATTGGTCTTGCATTCAGAAACTATATTGTTCTCATTGGATCATTCCACACCATTGGGAAGGGGGGATGGACAAGGTTTCTGATGTTATGTGTATTGGGTAATGATATTCAATATTGAAGTGGTGTGGGACATACTCATTCTCAATATTGATACCTTCAATGTTATTATTGAATTTATTGGATGATTTTTATTAATACAGAGATTGACTATTATCATTATAATGTTCTTTTTTCATCTTCCTATAGAGTCACTAGTTTCTTTCATGGTGAGTGGGATTCAATATCTAGATTAACATAGCATGTTGTTCCTTATATAAGAATGGTTTCATTCTAGTTGTTGGAAATGTTCCTAGATGACGCTGAAACTTTATTTAGTGTTACACATCCTATAGTTGAGAGATCATACCTTGGGGCCATTCATGATGATTTATATAGGTTACCAAAATAGATAGAGTTTGGGTTTTCTATCGAAATTCTCCCTTGTATGACTCCCTTTTCAATTCCACCTTATAAAATAGAACCTTATGGGTTAATGGAACCTAAGGATAATATTTTGGATATTGTGGATAAGGGGTTTATTCATCATAACATTTCACATTGGGATTTTGTTTTCCTCGTCTCTATAAGTAGTACGAGAGTTTTATTATTTTCTTTGATTATATAAAGTTAAAATAGTTGACCACCAAGATTTATTACCCCATAAAAATATTTTATGACATCACAGATCAACATAGAGGGTCTCATTGGATTTCAATGATCATCCTCTGGCCATGATACCACAATTTTAGAATCTACGATGTGGATATACATTAGAAAAAGTTTTGGAGCCAGAATTGATATTTTAACATTCTGTTCATTCCATTTGGTCCTATTAATGAACTTTTTTATTTATGGGATTTGTGAACCTGATATTTCAATAGTTCATAGTCTATTTTATCTTCAAATATATGTATAATATTTTGGTTAAATATATTTTTGAATAAGAACACATGGATCACTTGGATATCATCCTTACAAACATAAGAGAGAATCACTTGTATGGTAAGCTTTATAAGTGTGGATTTTGAATCTCATAAGTTATTTTTCAATGAAATAATATATATTTGAGGGTAATATCATTAGATCCTAAAATTATATAGGTAGGAACTTATTGGGAGAATACTAAAAATGTGTTTGAGATCTGGAGCATCTTGGGTTTGGACGGTTAACATTTGTTCAGTACTTCTTAAAAAATTTGTCTCCAAAGAACTATTTGATCAATAAGGGTGTTATTTTTTGATAGGAATGAAATTTGTTGGATATATTTCAAGAACATGAAGTAAAATTTGACATCAACTATAGTTCTATTACTTATAGATCCATGTTTTGTTTATTATTTTATTACAATGCTTATGATATTGAATTTGGGTGTGTCTGGATAAAGAGAAAATAGGTGGGTTTCTATGGCTCTCAAAAATTATTCCCTCAATATAATAAATACCTCACCCCTGAAATTTAGTTGGAAGATGTTATTTTTTCACTTCAAAAAAATCATCACTATCTCTTTGTGGAGTCGTTTATAGTATATTCAGATAATATGATCATGAAATATATTTTTTACTTATAGGGATCAAAATTTTTTATAAATATAATGGGTTGAGTGTCTTCAGACTATCAATTTTTATATATATTAAAATAATAAGAATGAAAATGTTGTATCTTATGCTTTGATATGGGAATTACTGACTCGTGATTTGAAGGATTCGATAGAGTGGTCTTTAATGAGTTTGTTTGTTGAGATGATCATTGGATTTGAAGAGGCCGGTGGGTTAGTGTTCTTAGACATGGTAAAGGATAATTGGTTATTTTATGAGTGGTTTTGTCTTGAGAATAAATCAGATGTTTATTTTTATAACTTTAGTAATATCCAATATGGTAGAGAGACCAGGAGTGGTTGGTCAAAGTCTCTCATTGGTACTTTGTGTTTTTGATGTTGTACGGTCATTACTATATATATGTGGTATGAAATGATGGAAAGTGGACAATGGCCTTCTTAATATATACACCATGGGACTACCAAGATATATCATGTGTTGAGACATCTGTTTTGGAGGAAAATAATGTGGTGGATGATTGCATGTTTTGTGTCACTATACCTGACTTGTTAAATAATATTTGAAAATTCCTACAGACCAATTAATTTATTTTAACCATTTTCAAATATAGTATGTAAGTGGGATGATATATATCTAGGATTTATCATCATCTCTCCTTGGAATCCTAATGGGAGATATGTGATTTGGGTGATCATTGATCAACTTATGCAAGTAGATCATTTGTGTCCATCAAGGAGATGGTGAAAGTGGAAAAACATTAGAATTTGTATGTTTGAGAGGTTGTAAGGATTCTTGGGGTCACCTATATTATTTTTAATAATACATATCCAAATATCACATATAGTTTTTTGAATAGTTTAAAGAGGCGTTGGGTTATCAAATGAAATTCATCATGAAATATCATCTGTAGATAGATGTGAATATTGAATAAGAGACTTGTATTCTTGATGATATGATCAGAGAGAGAATGCCTTATTTTTGTAACTATGTTGTATGGACCTATGAGGTTCTAGTGTTTTTTTTGTACATTTTTTATGGTTCATTAAAGTGAATGGCTCACTAAATAAACTATTTGGTTGTCTGGGTTGTTGGATAAGTGTGTCACACAACAAGATAAAGGTTATAAAAAAATTTGTGGCTCTAACTAGGTAACCATGTGGATTGTTTTTTAAGGGTAAGAGGCCATTCATGGATGGTGCATGATTTATCTAACCATCCATTCAAATCATGTACCATGATCCTATCCTTTAAAAATTGGAAATTTACTTTTTTTACCTTGTTGATTTCATATGGAATCATGTCTTAATTCAAATTAATCTCCAAATAACCGTTACCCAAAGCTCTATAAGCTTTTTCTACTAGATTCTTAATGGATGTTGATTATTCATGAGGGATATGTTAATGGTATTCTCCATTTTTGATATCTTTTCTTCCCTCTTCTTAGTTCCTTTATAGATCTCTTCTCGTATTATCTCATTAAAACCTGATTGTGCAATGGATGGTGGATCTAAGTTATTTGTTTGATATTTTATGTTTATTCATATATTTCTAGACTTGTAAAGACTCGATCTACCCATTTCCAGTAACTTTTTTTTAAAAAGTCACTAGTTTTCTTCCATTAACGAGTTAGGTGTCTGTATATATGTTTTCTAAACAATGAATTACAAAAATTTGTTGGAAATTACTTTTTTTTTATGAAAATGATATATTTTATATCAAGGTATATTTTAATCATGGAATTAATTTTTATGGGGGTTTTCATTAAAAATAATTTTTCCCAAAATATGTGTCTAACGAAATTCCATAATGGTATGTTTTTACTCTAAATTATTTTTTCAAGTATAGAAGTTGTGATGATTCATTGTGAAATTGTTTTATAAAATATAATGATGGTTTTGAAATCAATTTTTGAAGAAAATGACATTGGGAACCTTGGGTGCATCCGGAAATGAATGTTTGACACTTAAGTGTCGTAACAACACTAGAGGTTTGATATTGATAGACTGGGAAAGGAATCGATATCAGTGGGATTCATGTTCTTCCTAAATTAGTGTTTTAATTTTGTGTCCGAGTACATATTCCCATTTGATGGATACCACTGTTATGGTTTTTCATTTATTCTAGTTTTTACTTATGATGTTATATTTCATGTTTGGTTTCTCACTTTCATATCTAATGGTGAATCCATTGTTCATTTTTCTTACACTATCATTATTAAAAACATGGTTTCTCTTTTGGAAATGATTCATAAATTAAATTTTGTTACAAATATAGAATTTTTTTTCATGAAGTTAGAATATATATTGATTGTTTGGTGACATCAAACTAGGCTTTTTTTTCTTTGACCCAAATATTTCATTTGTGTATTTTTATATTTGATTGTATATGAGATAGGTAAAGTGGAGTGTTTCATCTAGTTTATTTTATTATTTTGTTGGTTGTCATATTTCATGTGTGATGAATTGGTAGTGAAAAAATGGCCATGTAAATCCTCATTTTATTCTTATCTTGGTTATTATCAAGTTTAATCATTTTTAGTTATATCGTATATCTAAGGGATGTATACACTTTCATTCACTTTTTAATCCATTACTTTATCTCTTTCCAGTTATTCTTGAGATTTTTTCCTTTTTTATATAAGCACACACCTTATGGTAGACGATTTGGGGTGACATTTCCGGTTGAAATAGGTTAGTTAGTTACAAGACCGTCGATCTAGTCAATACTATGTGGCTATGAGGTGGTGGGAAATTACACGAGTGATTCCCCTAACCTAGGATTATCAAACCTTATTGATTATTTTGAATGGTCCCAGATGTAAATGGACCTTCAAAAATATAACGTGGAGTAGATAAAGTAAATTATAGTGATAATAGAAAAATTGGGGTGCTTAAAAAAAGGTGTGTTTTGATATTACACATATATTTGGAACTCAATTTTTTTACTCAAATATTCCAATGGTGTAGAAAGAGTATTTTGTAACATAACTAGGCTTATAAATTCCACATAGTCCAAATAATATAACCATGTGAAAATTGAATTTTAATAGGGTTTTGGTAGTAATGTGGAAAAACTTTGTGGTGTGAGGATTTATGGGGATGAAATGAACTATATTTTAAATTAAAATAATCAAAAAATGGTGAAATATTATGTTTTTTATAATGACAGATTGGATGATTTTTTTAGAATATTTTAACTTCACTAACTCATGAAATATCCAATAATGATATGATTTAACCATCATCATTAAATGGTTTAATATACATAAAATTACAAGTATAATTTCATAAAAACATAGTGAATCACATTAATGATCACACTAAGCTAAATAAACATTCCTAAAATAAAAAATGTAGTATTTAAATTCTATGAATATGAAGAAGAAAGAAAATTCCGAAATAGATTAATCTAATTAAAGAAAAAATTTGATATTTAATGAATATAAAATAATATCTAATCCATAGCAAAAAACAAAACAAAATAAATCCATATTAGAGCTATCCTTCCATTGATACAATGATCTCAATGAAAGAATAAAATTTACTCATGATAGTGAGATTGAGGAAGATAAAAAAATAAAAAATAACTTTTTTATTGTGTGAATAGATTCACAACATGAATAATATTATATTAAAGTGATAAATATGAGAAGTATAGGAATATGAATAGAATTTATAATATTTATTTAAAATTCAATACAGGTTTAATTAAGTTATATGTTGATATTAAGATTACAAAAATAAAATTAATTTATGACCTTAAAAAGAAAGATAAGATATAAAAATATCACATTTCTACTAAAATACACATTAAATAGATCATTAGTGGAAATTTCTTAAATTTAATCGATATAAATTCCTTTCAATTCATTAATGTAGGCCATAGGGTGATGTAATGTTAAAGTATAATTTATATTCATTCATTACAAAAATTACATATAAATTTCTATCTCTCCTTATTGACATGCAAGAACGGCCTTTATGTTGACTGAATTTGGATGGGTAATAGAAAAATAATAGATTTATGAGTATTTATATTAACAGTATATAATACTTTATCCGAATTAGATAATCATTTTAATTTCATTTCTGAAAAGGTTGGATGTAATTTTAGATCATCAAATAGGGATATGACTTTAATCCTCAAATTGGGTTTCAAATATCATCTTCCAAAAGTACTAATTTGCTAGAATCATAGTTGATGGAAATGTTCCATATAATACCCTCAGTCATTAATTAAAATTATTGCATTATACAATATTAATTGTGGTTCCCACATAAATTTTTTGTCTCGTGAATCCAATATTATGTTCTAGGAAATTCAAATTTCAGTGCCCCAAATAATCAATTTCATTTGAGAATGTCCCATTAATCAATAAGGTATAAATGGACCACAAAAATTATATAACGTGATCCTAAAATTTTATATTTTTATAAAAAATTTGGAGTGTTCCACAATGTCATGTTTAAATAAAATATTTTAAATATATATTAAAAATAGAATTGGATATATGATTACAAGTTCAGTTTAAATTTTAATATGCATTAATCCCATAATTTATGAACACATAATAATAAGAACAATATTCAAAATAAAAACATTATCCACTTTCAATGTCAAGTCAATGTTCATCTAGAGGTAAGTAAAAAAACTATGGAAGGTACTTGGTTAGTTCTCCTCATGCACATGATGATTTATGTAATGATGTTTTGTAATCCATGTAAAATAGACAAAAATTCCTATGGGTAATTAAAAAATAAATCATATAAATGATAAATTGGTTGACAATCATAGTCACTCCTATGAATTGTGGGGATATGGATTAGGTTATATAACCCTTAGGGTATTTGGGTTTTTTTATGTACTTTCACCCCCAATATGGAATAATAATAACAATAATAACAATAATAATAATAATAATGGTCTCAAGGAATAGGTAAGTTGGATGTGTGTCTAATGTGTCTTGAGTTTGAGTCTCATAATGTACGTTGTACACATGTGTGTGAAATTTATTTATAGGTGTCTCTATCCCACTCACTGTGGCATATTGTTATTGTTGCTCCACTGATTATAATGTGAAACAAACCAATGTATAAAAACAAATTTATCAAAAAAGGTAATACAAATGGTTATAAAAATATAACATCATAAATTAGTGTATCCAAAATTGGAATGATTCACACCTTATCCATATATTCTCCAAATACCTTGATAAGCACTCATAATAAGAAACCATAATATAACCAAGATAAATAGGAAAAAACAGAACACCTGACCCATGAATATACATGGTCTTGGGATAATTCCTACTCCACAAGATATAAGAAGACATGAAATGGAAAAAATAACATGATATTTTAAATTAGATGATGGAGTTGTATGTTCTCATAGATATATACACAACAAAAGACTTATGAAACATAAACATGACAAAAAACACACAGAGAACACTAAACATTACATTATCTAGTATAATCTCAATTAATTTGACCCAACTATCTATTTATATATCATATTTTTATTATTCATCTGGTTACACTACTATCCAATATTTATAAATGTCCATATTCTAATTCATGACTCTCATTATTAGCTAGCTATACACACCAACATCACCTTAAAATTTATTAAATATTACCTACATCATAAACGAATTCTCTTGCATTCAAACTTTTAAAATATGATACAATTAATAGTTCTAGATTGTTTTGTCATTCTTCCTACTGTCAATTTTAAACCCTAGAATTCAGAGACCCTCCACCTAAATTTCTTAGTGGAAAAATTGGAAAGTGGATTTCATAAGACAAATAATCTCCCACTTGGATACAACATTCCAAGACTTCAAAAAATATCCCTTTATGTAAAAAGTCACCATGTTCTAAAATATATATTATTTATATTGAAACATTATTTCTATTACACATTCTATTATTTTATGATCAACATGTCACCCTATCCCCACAAAAAGAACTATCTCTCAAGACTTTCCTGAACTGTGATTTCATTCAGCATGTCTGTCATATTCAAACTCTCACTCATCTTTAGTAGTTTCATTATTATATCTTCTAAAATATTCTATATAAATTTTAACTCTAGATAATTTTTTCCCACTGTGAGGGAATCATTATATTCTTTTCTAACTTAATCACACTTTTGAATTCAGAGATAATTTTGCCAATTTCATTCATTATATTGATTTAATCTAATAAAATATTCAAAAAATCCAAATCCTTACCCTATTATATAATTGAGACATAATAAAATTATGATATTTAAAATGTTTCCATTAGTTTATTTATTTATATAAATTTAATGTAATTTCCTATAAAATTATACACAAGGATAATGGTTCACTTCTTTGTATCCTTATCTCCACAAAATTTAGCATATAAAAAACCCTTATAATGGATAAACTATTCTGAATTCATTTGTCCTCTAAAAGACCAAGATTTTACAAGTAATTTTTTTAATTATATAGAATTTTTAAGAGTTTCCGAAAATTGATACCGTGTGATTCTGAGGCCCAGTGTGCCCGGAATGAATTTATGATATTTTTTAAAGGTATGTTCAGTAAACGCACGAATAGTGTTTTATAACTTTTGAACAGGTGCTCGGATTAAAAATTAGAGTGCAGTATTGTATCTACAGCATTAGGATTTTCTTAAGAAAACCTTCACATCAACCACAATAGGTCGAGGGAAAAAAGATTGGTTTTGGACCTTTAAAAAAATAATAAAATAACAATGTTATTTTATTTCTCTATTTTGTTTTCTCCAATGGACATGTGGCGGTGACGGGACCAACGATGTGTCCATCCATTAATGGGCTTGAATACTCAATCTTTGAAACAAATCCATTGGAATTTGATAGGTTCATTCATTAAATGAACCTCATAAATTCCCAAAGGCGTTACTCACACTCCCCCTCTCCTATTTAGATGGAGCTCAGATAGGAGTATTGGAGAAACTTCACCAAGAGATAAAGCTCTGCAAAAGTACTATGATGACAACCACTTGGATAATGGTACCGGTTTCAGTGAGTGGAGACGAATGCCACCAACTCACGAATCGATGAACACTGACTCTTCCTCCAATGTAGACGTTCTCCCATGACCATGAGGTAAGGAAGATTTCATGTCTAATTTCAACATTTATTGAATCATTATACTACCCTCTTGCTATCAAGATAACGTGGAGGGCACAAACTAAACAAACAAGGCTCATACCTTCATTTTTCTATAATTCGACATGTTCTTCATGAGTTATTTATTCGAGTGGACGATACATGGAACGGTGGGTTTACTGACAAAGAGGGTGTCCAGAGGAGTCTATTTTAACCTTCGGATGGAAAACCCAGGCCACCAAAGCTCACCCGGTGACTCATGGAAGATAGTCGGCAACCGGTGCTAGTGGAGGATGTGATAGAAGCAGATAGCATTGGCCGCCCATGGAGGATATGGCGGCACACCGTCACGCGCTGCCAGCGAAGAAGGTTACGGCCGTAGCCACAGTGGGTGAAGAAGGCCGCCAGCTCGGGCCAAATGTAGATGGTGGAGCGGCACACAAAGGCATTCCGCTAGTGAGAGGACTACATCATAATACTGCATAGGGCATCGGTAGCTGACATCGACCGGAAGCGGGAAGAGGCGAGTGCACGCCGTCGCACGACATTGAAGACGACTGCCACTCGGAAGCCGTGGTGGAGGGCCGGGACCCGCTCCCTGCGGGTCATGCGGGTGACCTGGTGGAACCCCGTGGCACCGCCTTTCCGATTTACGAATGATGGGAAACACCCCACCCCCATGACTGCGAGGGTGGGTCTCGCCCCTTGCGGTCCATGCCCCTCTAAAGGTCGGGCCGTGCGAGCCCAGCAGGACGTGCCCCTCCGCGGGCCTGGCCACGCTAGCCCAGTGGGCCGCACCTCCCTGGCGGGTCGGGCCGGTCCACGGCCTAGCACAAACAAGAAGATCCGCATCCCTGGCTGGTCCATGACCCAGTCCGACTGGGTCGGCCCAGGCCGGGTTGGTCCAACCGGATCAGACCTAACCCGGATCCTTCGAGGCCCAATTTCGCTAATAGAGCCATAACTTGTGAACCAGTCATCCATTTGATGAACTGTCTACGACGGTAGGATACCTGGAGCGAGGTGGTCCTTTTTGAATACACCAATTGAGTTTTTGAGAAATTAAAATTACATCTAGGTTGGATCGAACTCGAATCCAACTGGGCCCTCAGTTCTGAAACACTTATAAATTACAGACCAGATGTCAGATTGATGGGCCATCTATCACGTTGGACCATTTCGACATTTTGTTCCTTTGGGATACATATTTGTGGAACTTCATGGTGGTTAGGGTATGATCAATGGATTGAAGATAGGATCCTTTCGAATTCAATCGTTCTTAGTTTTCAAATATCATGGCTGGCTGTAACGTGAAGAAATAACATCATTCCTTTGTGGGTTAGCATCTATCGATCCTTTGTGGGTTAGTTCTTAGTGATCTTTTTTGGGTCAGTATCTATCGATATTGTGTAGGTCAGTGTCTAGATATCCTGTTTGTGTTAGTATCAATCGATCATATGTGGGTCAGAAGTAGAGCCTCTCGACTGAATAAGATGATATAGTCTTATGACTAATATTTTGTACTTCTATACTTATATTACATACCTAGTGTGATATAAGTATTTACCATCATCGTGTTACCTTCATGGTGTTACCTTGTGGTATTTTAAATTCGTTTTGTTACCTTTGTGGTGTTACATTTGTGGTACTTTTACCTTTGTGGTGTCACCTTCATGGTGTTACCCTTGTGGTGTTACCCTTGTGGTGTTACCATTGTGGTACTTTTACCTTTGTGGTGATACCTTTTTTAATTCTCCCCTCGGAGTTCAGTTGTGAAAATGACATAAAAGATGGAACCTTATGATTACTCGTGTATGAGATGAGGATATTTTGATAACTTAGGTATTTATATGGGCATATAACTGAGTATAGTTGATGACTACTTCTTCGTGCTTCATGGTTGAGGTCTTGCTTTGTGGGTTTTCATTTGTGGTACTCTTGTTGACCATCAGGGGTCTCAAGATCCCTACTAAGTATTGTTATACTTCTCCCTACTCGGGCTACACCTTCACCTTGTAGTCTCTTGTGCAGACGACATACAATGTTGATTGAGGCTGAGGGAGCCAGGACTGGATGATGCTCAGAGGTGGACCATTTTACATGACATGTCATAGTTACTACTGATCATGACATATACCTACCCTTTAGGTAGGATCCTCGGTGGAAATTCTTTGAGATTTTTCCTCTATCATTTGTAATTGTACTTTATTGTTGGGCTTGTCTTCTAGACCCATTACGTTTAGTACACTTTTTTACTACAAAATTTTACTTTGTGGTTTATTCTTGTTGTATTCTTGGATTGTTGGTTTGTATAGGTTTAAAGACAATGTCTTCCTATTATAGGGATATGCCTTTCTGGTGCTATCACTAGACCCTGGCCAATAGATGGAAGGATTGGGATAGTCATGAAAAGGGCCATGATGAGGTGACCCACACCTAGATGCACATCATGGGCCTTTTAATGGAAGATTTCATCCCAGCGACCCACCAATCAGTGAATATACAGGAGATGCTACAATTATAGAAGGGTGGCATGACCGTGGACTAATACTCGGTGAGGTTCAATGATTTCTCCCACTACTCCACCGACATGGTATGAGACCCTTTCATCAAGGCACGAACCTTTCACCAGGGTCTCTGACGGGGGATCGGATCATCACTGATATCACTCAGCATTCTGACGTAGGATGGGGTTCTAGAGCCCTCACTTTTGGTGGAGGTCTTCCTAGCTGAGGAGGAATCAACAACGTGAGCCACCATTGGACGCCAGGTAGCAGAGTCATCTGCAACAGGAAGTAGAATGATGATGCAGGGGCCCAAGTGGGCTAGACCATCTGGTGGATGACCACAATATATAGGTTCGGTGGTGAGGGTATCACGTGATATAGGTGGATAGATGAAGAGCATGCAGTGCTACTCGTGAAGTGGGACAGGTCACATGGATCTTGACTGCCCGACCTGCTATATAGACGACTAGAAGATGGTCTAGGGACCACAATGTCAGAGGCAGAAGTTCAATCAAGTAGGTCCGCAGGTAGTAGGTGGATGTGGCAGAGGAGCTAGCTCTACAGTAGGCAATGGGCGGCGAATCTAGGTTCTACCGCCACCACCTCCAGGTGGTCCACCCAGACCCCAAAAAGCAGGTGGACAAGGACAAGTTCAGCTCTAGGAAGCTGAGGCCTATGAACACAATTCTCTAGAGATGATATGATGTACAATATGTGTCTAATCCACCCTAGATGATGTACTTATAGATAGAGGTTCTAGTCACTCTTTTTTTCCCACGACCCTCATTCGGAGCTCGTTGATTCTGATAGAGATGTTGGCTCAATCTTTACAGCTAGAGACTCCTACAGAAAAGGATTTGGCGATTACACAATGGTTCTGATAGTGTGGTCTTATTCTAGGAGTCAAGAACTTTAGCTGGGATCTTCTAGTAGTGGTATCGAGGCCTTACGATGTCATCTTGGTTATGGAATGGTTATATTCAGTCCATGCTCAGATTGAATGCTTTAGGAACAATGTGAGGTGTGTCTAGGAGGATTGGACCATTTTTTACTTAATTGGTGAGAATCTAACATTTTTATCACATGATGGAATTTCCTAGAGGATGGTGCATACAATCCAAAATCAGTTGGCTAGCCTTACCCTTGGATCAGTAGATGTTGAGTGTTCGAGCTATCCTGTAGTAGTGAACTAGTATGTCGATGTCTTTCCTAATGATGTTTCGGGACTACCTCCACACATAAAGGCAGAATTTTACATCAAACAATACCCCAAGATGACACTGATATCTACACCAACATATCAGATAGCTGCTGCAGAGAATCGTGAGTCAGGGGTATAGCTGGAGGACTTACAGAGAAAGGGGTTTATAAGGCCCAGTGTTTCTTTATGGGCAACCCCGAATTTTTTTCCAAGAAGGTAGATGGGAGTTTGAGACTCTGTGAGGACTATCTGCGCCTAAACCAGCTAACTATGAAGAAAAAATACCTGCATCCGATGATTGATGATATTTTCAATCAGCTGAAGGGAACTTGATGGTTTTTGAAGATAGACATCAAATCAAGCTATCATTAGCTCTGGGTATGAGATGAGGATGTACAGAAGACGAACTTCATATATCGGTATGGCCACTATGATTTATTGGTTATTCCATTCGGCATGACCAACAACCCTGTAGTGTTAATGGTACTAATGAACAATATCTTCCATCCATACATCGATATCTTCATGGTTTTATTCATCGGTGACAACTTGATATACTTCGTGTCGGAGGAGGAACATGCCCCTGCTCAAGAGATAGTTCTGGATACACTCCAAGGGAACCGGCATTATGGTAAGCTCTCAAAGTTCCAGTTCCAGATATAGGAATTCCACTTTCTAGGACATGTTATCTCAAAGGTTATAGTTCGTAGTGGATCCAACAAAGATATAGGTTGTTCTTTCTTGGGAGCCACTAAGGAGTGCGACCGAGGCGCAGAGATTCCTTGGGTTGGATGGGTACTACCAGTGATTCATAACTGACATTTCCAGAGTTGTGGCACCATTGTCAGCTTTGATGAAGTAGGTACATCCCTTCATATGGATGGAGAGATTCCAGCATTGTTTTCAAGAGCTGAGGATGAGACTAACGAGTTCCTCCACATTGAGTCTACCAGAAGAGGGAGTTGGATATGTCGTCTACTGCGACGCATCAGGGACCAAACATGGATGTGTCCCGATACAGGAGTGATCAGTGATCGCTTATGGTTCACTATATCTGAGACATCATGAGAAGAACTAAACCACCCATGAATTAGAGTTAGAAGCATTAGTCCGCGCCTTGAAAATTTGGCGACAATACATGATGGGTGAATATTTTTTATTTACTCTGATCAAAATAGTCTCGGGTGTATCTTCTCATAGAAGGACCAGAACTTGAGACAGTGATGTTGGCTAGAGTTCCTCCTGGACTCTATCTTTAAGAAAGTCTAAACTCTTGGGAAAGGGGGATGTAGTGGCAGAAAAACTAAGTAGGAGGTCTAGTTTACAGGTGTCGAGTGAGGTAACAGAGCATCTAGATGTGTTTCAAATATCTTTTGTGGATAGAGAGAGAAAAGATTATCTCTAGTATATGACTGTCACTCCCCCACTTATTCAGTGATTTCGGGTGGCACAACTTGAGGACATTGATAGTGAGTCTTGATGTGCTCAAATATCCACAAGCTAGACACTTGATGTATTTTTTGAAGGTGGGTAGCACATCATTTACTTCAGAGGACGCACCATGGTATAGGTGGCGCTACAGGAGGAGGTTTGAGGGAGTTCCATACATCCCCTCTGGTGGTACATCCTGGTGTGGCAAAGATGTACCAGGACCTTTGGAATCAGCACTAGTGTCTAGAATTGACGAAAGCAGTGGGATTTTATGTTTCACGATACCACACATGTCAGCAAGTGAAGGCCGAAAATCAGGTTCCAGCAGCCTTATTGCCACCACTAGAGGTCCCGAATTGGAAGTGAGATGGTATCTTCGTGGGAATTGTGATAGGGATTCCACGTACATCTGGGGGACATGATTTTTTCTGGGTTATCATTGACTGACTCACCAAGTTTTCTAACATCCTATCCATCCAAGAGTAGGGATCAGTAGAGGGCATGGGACTCCTCTACGTACAGGAGATTGTAGGGCTTCATGGGGTGACATTAAAGATCTTCTCTAATTGTGACACACGTTTTACATCCTGGTTGTGGAAGGGATAACAGGAGGAGTTTGGGACTCATCGATGTTTGAGCACCATCATTGATCCAAATACGGATGGTCAGACGGAGCGGACTATTCCGAAACAGGAGGACATGCTTCATGCTTGCGTCCAAGATTTTGGCCATTGTTGGGAGGATCCATTTCCCTTGGTGGAGTTTGAATGCAACAAAATTTATCAATCCACCATCGGTATGGAACCATTTGAAGCCTTGTACAGTCGACCATACAGATCACCTCTATGTTGGACAATCCCAGGGGAGTCAGCACTTATGGGTCCAGAGTTGGTACGGACTACCACTGAGAAGGTGAAAATCATCTGGGAGTGGATGAAGACTACACAGAGCAGACAAAAGTCTTATGCTGATATGAGACCTAGATCTATAGTGTTCCAGGAGGGGGACCAGGTATTCTTGCGATTCTCCCCTCGATAGGGACTACATAGTTTTAGCTGAGACTACAAACTCTCACCGAGGTTTATCGGAGCATTTCTGATACGTTGGAGGATTGGCGATGTGTCATACCACTTGGCACTACCACCATTGTTGGAGAGGGTTCATGGATTCTTCCACATATCCCAGCTGAAAAAATACGTGCATGACCCATCCCACATCATCGACCATAGAGAGATAGACTATTATTATGTGGTGACATTTATGGAGGTTCCAATGGAGATTGAGTATCTAAAAGAGCGGTTCCTTCATGGATGATTGATACCTATGGTGCACTTTTGCTGATAGAATTAGAATCTATAGTAGAGAACATGGGAGCGAGAGGCTCAAATTATTTCTCATCACCCCCATTTGTTTCCTTAGTAAATGTTATTGATTTTGGGGATGAAAATCCCTACGGTGTGGATAATATAATGACCGGGATTTTGCAAGTATTTTTTTTCATTATATGCTATTATTACGAGTCTGTAAAAATTGAAGCCTCATGATTCTGTGTCCCAGGGTGCTGGAATAAATTTCTGAACTTTTTTATGTTACTTTTATTAAATGCACGAGTGACATTTTATAAATTTTGAACCGGTGCTTGGATTAAATATCCGAGAGGACCAATGAATCTGCACCGCTGGGATTCTTTTAATAAAGGCATCACTTCAACCACAATAGGTCAGGAGAAAAAGATATATTTTGGACTTTTAAAAGAATAATAAAATAACAGAGTTATTTTATTTTTCTTTTTATTTTCCTCCAATGGACAAGCAGTAGTGGAGGGACCAATGAACTATCATGCCATTAATTGGCTTGAATCCTCGATCTTTGTAACAACACCATTGTAATTTGGGAGGTTAGTTCCCTAAATAAATCTCATAAATTCCCAAAGGCCTTTCTCACCCCCTAGCCTATTTATATGAAGCTCGTGGAGGAGTGTTGGTATGACTTCACCAAGAAATGAAGCTCTAGAAAAGTTCCATGACACCAACCACTTAGAGAATGAGACCTGTTCCAGCAAGCTGGGATGAGCACCACCAAATCATGAACCGACAAACAACGAATCTTCCTCAAATGCAGACATTCTCCAATGATATTGACGTAGGTATTATTTATTTTCTAATTTCAAGAGTTTTTGAATCGTTACACTACCCCCATGCTATCATGGTAACACGGATGGTGTGAGCCAAACGAACCAGAGTCGGACCCTACACATTTTGTTGAAATTTGACATGTTCATCACGAGAAATATATTTGGGATGGATGAAACCCAAAAAGGTGGGTTTAAGAATGAGAAGGGAATCACAGGGAGTCTGTTGGAACCTTTGGATGGAAAAACGGGCCACCGAATCTCACCCGGGGACCCGCGGAAGGCCATTGGCAACCAGCACTGGTATAGGAGGTGATAGCGGAGGCCGACACCGGCCAACCGTGATGGAGATAGAGGGGAGCCATCGTACACCACTGAAAATGATGGTCGTGACCGTAGCTGCGGTGGGTGAAGATGATGACTAGCGCAGGCCTACCGTGGAAGGTAGTGTAACACCCGAGACTTTTATGTTATATAAATCATCAAAGGAATCTCTTTCTATACAACACTTGCTTGGCTTGCTTTACACGAAATCGTGACCTTCCTCGATAGCTTGCGTCTTACGCAATACCGAGTTTCACTAAACAACGATATGCTATTAAAATAAAACTAACCGTTATGAATAGTAAAAACCACTTTTTAAAATTTTATAAATTTTATTTTTCAAAATGGACTTCATTTTTGGATTCGTAATATCGAAATTAGCCTAGGGTGAAATTTTGGTATTTTTCTGAAAACTTTCAATTTTTGATGAATAGTGAAACCACTAAGTGGTAGGTTAAAAACTGAATTTTGCATAAAACTTAATTTTACCGCTTCTGTGAATGGAATTTCGAAAATCTGACAGACACGGTTAATATCAAGGACTAAAATGTGGTTCAATGAGATGAAAATAATTTTTGGTGAATAGTAACTTTTTACTTTTTTTTACCATGGTTAATAGTAAATAGGGTAACTAAGGGTAAATATGATATTACTATTACCCTAAAACATGTCCTAATTCTATTGGATAAGTGTAATTCGACCAAAAACAACCTTATGAATATAATATGACCATTTAGGTCCACTTGGATTAGATTATGACATTTTATTTAATGAATAGTTAAAATAGTTAAAATCAAAGTTTAATAACTAAAACATTTTTAACATGGGGTCATACATAAGATAAATGCGACTATAAATATTCATTAGAAAGCTAAAAATCTTTCCTACATAATGATATTTTATTTATAATTTTTAGACTTTAAATTAATTAATTTATCTATGACACAACGATGAGGCAGTAATTACCCTTTTAAAGAAATGTTAACATAATTGATGTTATAAATGCTCAAATAAATGTAATTTGAGACTTTTTATGAATTAAACTAATTTTATAGGTTACTATGATATATTAGTGTTGATTTAATCAACTTGGTTCGAACATATAATTCTGTTATGACTTTCACAAAAATCATATATCAAATAGTGTCAAAATTGACACAAAATAGTTTCTAAATCAAATATTATATTATTAATTGTTCTTTTATTCCTAAAAATCTCAGGTTCGGCCAAATGACTTAGATAAGGATATATATATTAATAATAAACAACTTGGGGTTCGTTTGGCATGTTATAGTAAGTGTATTAACCATATAGTTTAAGAAAACAAAAAGTCACGGTAAAAGTTAAATTATTTAACTTAGAGTTAAATCTAATTGATAAGGTTAAAATAACAACCTAAACTTGTCTAAATCTTATTGGTTGATAGGATTTCGACCCATCCCCACTTTAACTTTGAAATAAGACCCTTTGGAACCATTATAAACCGATTTTGACTTTAATATAAAATAATATTTTGAGGTATTCCTAAGGTGCCCCTCTCCTCCCTTATAAAAGGGCACCTCCTCCCCCTCCTCCTCCCACCAATTTGAGCACTGAAGCTCAGACAACCCCTGCCAAGATCCATTCTCCACTTCCCTAGAATAATCCTAGAGGTCCTGGTCATCTTCAAAGACCAATCTTAGTTCCCTAAGTGGAGGATTCAAAGAGGCGTTTCAAAGAAGAGGTAATATCCATTACCAATCTTTTCAATTTCTTTCTTTTTCAACTTCTTCTTCTTTAGTTGTTTCATGATAAAGTAATAAATTCAGTATTACTTACATACTGATATGTTATTATAAATATGAAACAACCCTAATTCACCTTCTATCCATCCTACGGAAAAATGAAATCACCGCGCGTGCGTACGTACGGAATACCGTCTCCACGCCGTGGTGTAATCTATTTTCCATCATCACCATACAAGGATGGGTATAATGGTGTAATGAGTAACTATATATGATTATTATAAAGTAATATTGATACTGAAATAGTATAAATACACTTAAATACAATTCCACAATCATAGGAACAATATCATCGCTCGTGCGTACGTACGGAATACCGTCTCCACGATGTGATGCGACTCGTTCTACATGATCATCATTACATAGTAATTATATAAATGAATTGAATGAATAAATATGATATATGTTACACTAATACCATTCTGGATATAAGGTATCTATAACCTTAAAAGAAGATTAAGAATTTATTCGGCAAAACACGCATAAGAACAAAAGGCAACAAAGACCCGAGTAACAAGTAACAATGAAATATTACTAATAAGAAGCTAAGAATATGAACATATATGATATCATATCAATATGTATGATTCTGGAATAAGTCAATAACATTATTTAAACCATTATACAGGAGCTTTGGACACGTACAAAGCAAATCGGACCTAAGGTAAGGGAAATATCACAATCTCATTTTTATCCGAGATTGTTTATACTTTAGTATTTACTGGGGTGTATTTTATCATCCACATCCATGTTCCCTCAATATGTAATATTATTTCCATCCTTCTACAATAGTTTATATCCAATTTTACCCTTCGGTAAGTTTTTGTAAAAGATATGAAAGGAATCTTTTGTCATTTTTCGTATGAGGTACTTTTTGACTTTTCTGACAAAAGTACGGGAAGAATGTTTTTTTAACTTATACGGCATGAATGGATTTTTAAAACATTATTTCCAAGAATCTTCCTTTATAAGTTTTCAAGTTTATTTTTAATCAAATTCGTTTAGTTTATAATTGTATGACACGTCAAGAAAAGAAAAGTGTTTTTGAAGTAGAAAGGATATTTTCCTCAAGAATGGAGTTCAAATGTTTTATCAAAATTATTTTCCATCTAAGATAATATAGGGTTCTGTTTTTATCCCTATTATTACATTGATTTGGTTATGTTGTGAGGGAATTATTTTTATGAAGTCATTTACCTTATATGATTTGTTTTATGATGTCATGATGTTTCAAGAATCCCATTTTTGTTACATGTGTTATGCGATGATGTATGATTTATGATTATGTGGCACACATAAGAAAGGATTCATTATAAGATGGGTGGGACCTATATCTCCCTCCAATGCATTGGGTAAATATTTATATCTCATGAGATAGACATGGCTGGAACGGAAGGATATTTTGGTTCAGTGATTCAGGACTGAAACGAGGAGTGAACTTGGTTCAGAAATGGACTTTGTCCACTAAGATAGTCTTGGCAATGTGTCATGACTAACAAGAAATGATTTTCCATGATTATGTGTGCATGCCACAAAGTTTCAAGTTTTATGTTATGATTATGGGGATCTCATTTTCACTTCTATGATTTATTCCATGTTAAGATATTATGATCTCTTTTGCAGGATATGATTTTCAAAAAGATATGATATGATTTTTATTTCCTTTATTTTCCCTTGCTGAGAATTTGAGCTCACCCTTTTTGTATGTTTTCTTTTCCCCAGGTCAGGAAGATGGATATTAAGTAGAATATGCTAAAAGGGACCCTAGATATTATGAAATAAATGGGAGAAACTTTAGAAGATTTATGAACCAGTTGTTTATGTTTCCCAGTTTCTAAAGACACTATACCTATACGGTCCTTTGTGGTTTTGTCATATATTGTAATAAGTGTACGTCAATTTTGAAGTATTAACAATGTATGTAAAGTATGGGTCGTTATAGTTGGTATCAGAGGAAAGGTATAGTCAACCTTTGGAAACTAGGATGTGAAAGCCTTAGTAAGAACCCTAAGGATAAGTCTAAGCATAGAGCACAATATTAGTATTTTAGAAATACCATGAATAACCTAGGATAAGACCTTAAGTGTGAAATTTTATTCTTAATTATGTGGTTTTCCTATTATAATTAGTGTTTCTCACACTATTCTTCTTGGTTTTAGTCAATGGCTGGAACCCGAAGGAATCGTGTTAATGCGGAATGCAATGGGCAATGCAATGATTCTCCCCCTGAGCAACCAATCGATATGGGAGCTGGAATACAAAATCTTGTAGCCATGCTCACACAACTTTCTCAAGCTATGAATCATGCAGGACTTCTAAACGAGTAAAGGAAAGAGAAACATTCTGTTGAATCCTTCATGAGGCAGCGTCCACCTTCTTTCAGCGGGTCTACTGATCCATTAGTTGCTGAACAATGGATTAGTACTACTGAAAAGATATTTTCAGTTATTCAATGTTCTGAACATGATAAAGTCATCCTAGCAGTGTATCGTTTGAAAGGAGATGTTGATCAATGGTGGAATCTTATTAAGAATACGAGGCAAAGGGATGAAATTGAGTCCATGGAATGGGACGAGTTCAATAACTTATTTTTTAATAAGTACTTCCCTCGTATTCTCCGAACAAAGATGGAGAAAGAGTTTCTTGAACTGAAGCAAAGGGATGATGAATCTGTTGGTACCTATGAAGCAAATTTTACAAGACTTGCAAGGTACGCTTCTGGTATTATTATCCAACCTGAGAGTAAGATCGATCGATTCTTTAGTGGCTTAAAACCAAGTCTTCTATGGGCGTTATCCATAAGGGACTTCAATATCTACGAGGAAATCGTTTGATGTGCTCTCAAAGTTGAGATGGAGATTGGAGTAACCCATCAGTCATATGGGTTTGATAAGAAGAGGAAAATGGAATTCAAAGGAAAATCTAAAGAGCACACTGAAAAGAAGATGAGCTTTCCCTTATGCTCAAAGTGTGTAAAGAAACATGGAGGGAGTTGTCTTAAAGGAACAAGTAAATGTTTCAAATGTGGAAAGGAAGGTCATCGAGCATTTGAATGCCGCGATAATGGGAAGAAGATGTCTAATGATGCAAACAAAGGAAGGGATACACAGAATGAACCTACTACACTTCAATGTTTCAAGTGCAAGGAGATGGGGCATTATGCCAATCAATGCCCAAATCCAAGGGTTGATGATGATGGTCAACGTCAACAAACTCTTAAGGCTAAAGACAAAGGAAAGTCACATGCAATTTCTATCAGCGATGTGGAGTACGATAACGATGTGGTGAAAGGTACACTTACCATCCACTCTAAAGTAGCAAATGTTTTATTTGATTCTAGATCCACCCACTCTTTTATTTATGAAGAATTTTCTAAGGGTATCACCGTATTACCTCAACAATTAGATGTTGAGTTAGCTGTGAAAACACCTAATGGAACATCAATCGCATCAAAAGTTTATAATTCTTCTCTGATCGAAGTTTGTGGGAAAGTGCTTCCTACAAATCTTGTGATCCTTCCTATAGTGGAAGTTGATGTGATTCTTGGCATGGATTGGCTTTCTTTATATGGAGCTCATATCAATTGCCAAAGAAGGGAAGTCACATTTCATATTCCAGATCAATCTATGATCGTCTATCAATGCAAGGATGAACATAACCTTCCAGTGGAAATTTCTTCCATTTTAGGGGTATTGATTCCACTAAATGAAGGTTATTTATCTCAAATGGTTGGTGAGAAACTCGCGATTAAGAATATGCCCATCGTACGAGAGTTTGATGATGTCTTTCCGGAGGAATTACCGGGTCTTCCACCAAATCGTGAAGTTGAGTTTTCAATAGAACTCGTACCAGGTGCTTTGCCTATTTCAAAGACACCTTATAGAATGGACCCAATTGAGTTGCAGGAATTGAAGAAGCAACTCCAAGAGAATCTTGATAAGGGATTCATACGCCCTAGTGCATCACCTTGGGGAGCACCTGTTCTATTTGTTAAGAAGAAAGATGGATCAATGAGACTCTGCATTGATTATCGAGAACTTAACAAGATCACTATCAAGAACAAATATCCTCTCCCGCGCATTGATGACTTATTTGACCAACTATGCGGAGCTCAATACTTTTCCAAGATTGATCTTCGTTCAGGGTATCATCAATTAAGGGTCAAAAGGGAGGATATACCAAAGATGGATTTCCGTACAAGGTATGGACACTATGAATTTATAGTGATGCCTTTTGGTCTTACTAATGCCCCTGCTATCTTCATGGATCTAATGAATAGAGTCTTTAAAGAATATCTTGATCAATTTGTGGTAGTCTTTATAGACGATATTCTTGTCTATTCAAAGAGAAAGGAAGAGCATGAAGATCACTTGAGAATTATATTGAAGACCCTGAGAAAGGAGAAGCTTTATGCCAAATTTACCAAGTGTGAATTTTGGCTTCAAAAAGTTTCATTTTTGGGTCACATAATATCAAAGGAGGGGATATCTGTGGATCCAGCAAAAACAGAGGTTATCGAAAGATGGTCGAGACCAACAACAGTAACTGAGATCCGATGTTTTCTTGGTTTGGCTGGATATTATCGACATTTTGTAGAAGATTTTTCACGATTATCTAATCCACTCACCAAGTTGACTCGGAAAGGAGTTAAGTTTGTTTGGACAGAGGAATGTGAAGAGAATTTCAAGGAGTTGAAAAGAAGGTTATCCAGTGCACCTGTGCTCACACTGCCTTGTAGTGGAGAAAGGTTTGTGATCTACAGTTATTCATCCAAGAAGGGATTGGGGTGTGTTCTTATGCAAAATGATATGGTGATAGCTTATGCCTCACGACAGTTGAAAATCCATGAGCAAAATTACCCAACACATGATTCGGAGTTAGCTGCAGTAATCTTTGCATTAAAGATTTGGAGGCATTACCTTTATGGTGAAAGGTGTGATATTTATACTGATCATAAAAGTTTAAAGTATATTTTCACACAAAAGGAGCTGAATATGCGTCAAAGAAGATGGTTGGAGCTGATTAAGGATTATGACTGCTCAATCCATTACCACCCTGGGAAATCAAACAAGGTGGAAGATGCATTAAGTCGACAAGACCATGCTAGTTTATCCATGACGAGGATCACAAAAGATCCAATATTTATGGATTTACAAAGGATGGATCTTGGAATTATAATGGAAGGGGAAAAATCTTATCTTTCTCAAATGAATGTTCAACCATCTATATATGTGAAGATTAAAGAGGCACAGAAAGAAGATGTTGAGTTACAAAAGAAAGTGAGAAATGTTCCTGAATTCAACCTTGATTATGATGGGATAATAAAGTTCAGGAATCGGGTTTGTGTACCTACCATCCTTGAATTAAAGAAGGAGCTGCTGGATGAGGCTCATAGTTCTTCATTCTCTATTCATCCTGGAAGCACGAAGATGTATAGGGACCTGAAAGAGTACTTCTGGTGGGATGGCATGAAAAGAGATGTTGCTGAATATGTCTCTCGATGTTTGGTTTGTCAACAAGTTAAAGCTGAGAGACAGAAGTCTAAGGGGATGTTACAACCATTACCCATACCTGAATGGAAATGGGAAAACATCACTATGGACTTTGTCACAGGACTTCCTAAAACATCCAAAGGCAATAATGCTATCTGGGTCATAGTTGATCGTCTTACAAAGTCTGCACACTTCACTGTTATTAGAGAGGATTTCTCTCTAGATCAGCTTGCCAGGATATATGTAAAAGAAGTGGTAAGATTGCATGGAGTACCACTTTCTATTATATCTGATCGGGATCTGAGATTTACCTCAAAGTTCTGGCGAAGTCTTCAGCATACTCTGGATACAGAGTTGAGTTTCAGCACTGCTTATCATCCTCAAACAGACGGACAGTCTGAGAGAACAATTCAAACCCTATAAGATATGTTGAGAGCTTGCTCCATGGATTTCAAAGGAGGTTGGGATCAACACCTACCTTTGGTGGAATTTTCTTATAATAATAGCTTTCACTCCAGTATTCAGATGGCTCCTTATGAAGCTCTCTATGGAAAGAAATGCAGGACTCCAACTTACTGGGATGAAGTTGGGGAAAGAAAGCTATTAGGACCTGATCTCGTTGATGAAATGGCAGAAAAGGTCAGATCTATTCAACAACACATAGGAGCAGCTCAGAGTCGACAGAAAAGTTATGTCGACAACCGAAGAAAAGACCTAGAGTTTGAAGTGGGTGATAAAGTGTTCTTACGAATATCTCCCTGGAAGAGGGTTATGAGATTTGGAAAGAAGGGGAAGTTGAGCCCTAGATATATCGGTCCTTTCGAAATACTGGATCGTGTTGGAAAGGTAGCTTACCGATTGGCGCTTCCACCGAATCTCTCTCAAGTTCACGATGTGTTCCATATATCTCTCCTGAGAAAGTACATACCTGATCCTTCACATGTACTCAGCTCAGAAGTTGTACCGCTGGAGCAAGATCTTTGTTATGAAGAACAACCGATAGAGATTCTGGATCGTAGCGAAAAAAGTCCTACGAAACAAGACCACTCAATTGGTGAAATTTTTATGGAGGAACCACCAACTTAAAGAAGCTACATGGGAGCTTGAGGATATGATGAGGGAGAAGTATCCTCATCTGTTTGTTACAAAGTGATGAATTTCGAGGGCGAAATTCATTTTAAGGGGGGTAGAATGTAACACCCGAGACTTTTATGTTATATAAATCATCAAATGAATCTTTTTCTGCACAACACTTGCTTGGCTTGCTTTACACGAAATCGTGACCTTCCTCTATAGCTTGCGTCGTATGCAATACCGAGTTTCACTAAACAACGATATGCTATTAAAATAAAACTAGCCGTTATGAATAGTAAAAACCACTTTTTAAAATTTTATAAATTTTATTTTTCAAAATGGACTTCATTTTTTGATTCGGAATATCGAAATTAGCCTAGGGTGAAATTTTGGTATTTTTCTGAAAACTTTCAATTTTTGATGAATAGTGAAACCACTAAGTGGTAGGTTAAAAACTAAATTTTGCATAAAACTTAATTTTACCGCTTCTGTGAATGGAATTTCGAAAATCCGACAGACACGGTTAATATCAAGGACTAAAATGTGGTTCAATGAGATGAAAATAATTTTTGGTGAATAGTAACTTTTTACTTTTTTTTACCACGGTTAATAGTAAATTGGGTAACTAAGGGTAAATATGATATTACTATTACCCTAACACATATCCTAATTCTATTGGATAAGTGTAATTCGACCAAAAACAACCTTATGAATATAATATGACCATTTAGGTCCACTTGGATTAGATTATGACATTTTATTTGATGAATAGTTAAAATAGTTAAAATCAAAGTTTAATAACTAAAACATTTTTAATATGGGTTTATACATAAGATAAATTCGACTATAAATATTCATTAGAAAGATAAAACGATTTCCTACATAATGATATTTTATTTATAATTTTTAGATTTTAAATAAATTAATTTATTTATGACACAACGATGACGCAGTAATTACCCTTTTAAGGAAATGTTAACATAATTGATGTTATAAATGCTCAAATAAATGTAATTTGAGACTTTTTATGAATTCCACTAATTTTCTAGGTCACTATGATATATTAGCGTTGATTTAATCAACTTGGTTCGAACATATAATTCTGTTATGACTTTCACAAAAATCATATATCAAATAGTGTCAAAATTGACACAAAATAGTTTTTAAATCAAATATTATATTATTAATTGTTATTTTATTTCTAAAAATCTAAGGTTCAGCCAAATGACTTAGATAAGGATATATATATATTAATAATAAACAACTTGGGGTTCGTTTGGCATGTTATAGTAAGTGTATTAACCATATAGTTTAAGAAAACAAAAAGTCACGGTAAAAGTTAAATTATTTAACTTAGAGTTAAATATAATTGATAAGGTTAAAATAATAACCTAAACTTGTCTAAATCTTACTGATTGATAGGATTTAGACCCATCCCCACATTAACTTTGAAATAAGACCCTTTGGAACCATTATAAACCGATTTTGACTTTAATATAAAATAATATTTTGAGGTATTCCTAAGGTGCCCCTCTCCTCCCTTATAAAAGGGCACCACCTCCCCCTCCTCCTCCCACCAATTTGAGCACTCAAGCTCGTCCAACCCCTGACAAAATCCCTTCTCCACTTCCCTAGAATAATCCTAGAGGTCCTGGTCTTCTTCAAATACCAATCTTAGTTCCCTAAGTGGAGGTTTCAAAGAGGCGTTTCAAAGAAGAGGTAATATCCATTACCGATCTTTTCAATTTCTTTCTTCTTCAACTTCTTCTTCTTTAGTTGTTTCATGATAAAGTAATAACATAAGTATTACTTACATACTGATATGTTATTATAAATATGAAACAACCCTAATTCACCTTCTATCCATCCTACGGAAAAATGAAATCACCGCGCGTGCGTACGTACGGAATACCGTCTCCACGCCGTGGTGTAATCTATTTTCCATCATCACCTTACAAGGATGGGTATAATGGTGTAATTAGTAACTATATATGATTATTATAAAGTGATATTGATACTGAAATAGTATAAATACACTTAAATACAATTCCACAATCATAGGAACAATATCAACGCTCGTGCGTGCGTACGGAATACCGTCTCCACGATGTGATGCGACTCGTTCTACATGATCATCATTACATAGTAATTATATAAATGAGTTGAATGAATAAATATGATATATGTTACACTAATACCATTCTGGATATAAGGTATCTATAAAATTAAAATAAGAATAAGAATTTATTCGGCAAAACACGCATAAGAACAAAAGGCAACAAAGACCCGAGTAACAAGTAACAATGAAATATTACTAATAAGAAGCTAAGAATATGACCATATATGATATCATATCAATATGTATTATTCTGGAATAAGTCAATAACATTATTTAAACCATTATACAGGAGCTTCGGACACGTACAAAGAAAATCGGACCTAAGGTAAGGGAAATATCACAATCTCATTTTTATCCGAGATTGTTTATACTTTAGTATTTACTGGGGTGTATTTTATCATCCACATCCATGTTCCCTCAATATGTAATATTATTTACATCCTTCTACAATAGTTTATATCCAATTTTACCCTTCGGTAAGTTTTTTTAAAATATATGAAAGGAATCTTTTGTCATTTTTCTTACGAGGTACTTTTTGACTTTTCTGACAAAAGTACAGGAAGAATGTTTTTTTAACTTATACGGCATGAATGGATTTTTAAAACATTATTTCCAAGAAGCTTCCTTTATAAGTTTTCAAGTTTATTTTTAATCAACTTTGTTTAGTTTATAATTGTATGACATGTCAAGAAAAGAAAAGTGTTTTTGAAGTAGAAAGGATATTTTCCTCAAGAATGGAGTTCAAATGTTTTATCAAAATTATTTTCCATCTAAGATAATATAGGGTTCTGTTTTTATCCCTATTATTACATTGATTTGATTATGTTGTGAGGGAATTATTTTTATGAAGTCATTTACCTTATATGATTTGTTTTATGATGTCATGATGTTTCAAGAATCCCATTTTTGTTACATGTGTTATGCGATGATGTATGATTTATGATTATGTGTCACACATAAGAAAGGATTCATTATAAGATGGGTGGGACCTATATCTCCCTCCAATTCATTGGGTAAATATTTATATCTCATGAGATAGACATGGCTGGAACAGAAGGATATTTCGGTTCAGTGATTCAGGACTGAAACGAGGAGTGAACTCGGTTCAGACAATGGACTTTGTCCGCTAAGATAGTCTTGGAAATGTGTCATGACTAACAAGAAATGATTTTCCATGATTATGTGTGCATGCCACAAAGTTTCAAGTTTTATGTTATGATTATGGGGATCTCATTTTCACTTCTATGATTTATTCCATGTTAAGATATTATGATCTCTTTTGCAGGATATGATTTTCAAAAAGATATGATATGATTTTTATTTCCTTTATTTGCCCTTGCTGAGCATTTGAGCTCACCCTTTTTGTATGTTTTCTTTTCCCCAGGTCAGGAAGATGGATATTAAGTAGAATATGCTAAAAGGGACCCTAGATATGATGAAATAAATGGGAGACACTATAGATGATTTATGAACCAGTTGTTTATGCTTCCCAGTTTCTAAAGACACTATACCTATACGGTCCTTTGTGGTTTTGTCATATGTTGTAATAAGTGTACTTCAATTTTGAAGTATTAACAATGTATATAAAGTATGGGTCATTATAGGTAGAGCGTTGAACAATGTCGCCCCACTCGAGAGAGGTTCATGGCATAATGTCGTGGAGGACTACGGTGGTGGGCACTGGCTGGCTGTGGGCGGAGGCAAGCGGCACCCCGCCGCGCTCTGTCGAAGACGATCGCGACACAGATGCCGCAACGAAGGGCCAAGAACCACTCCATGTGGGTCCCACAAAATACCAGGCGACACCAAATGCAACCGCCACTCTGGTTGCTAAACGGCAGGAAATGCATCCTTGTGCCAGATAAGGTGGGCCCCGCTCTAGTGGGCCATGCCTCTAGCAGACCACGCCTCTCTGTGGGCCAGGCCGCATGAGCCCAGACTGACGTGCCCTTCGCGGGCCAGTCCACGCAAGCGTCGTGGGTCGCACCCCTCTTTTGGATGGGTCGTGCAAACCCAGCTGCTTGCCCCACCTAGGTGGGCCTGGCCGGTCCGCGGGCTAGCCCAACGAGGCCGGGTCTGCCATGGACCAAGTTGGACCAGACCCAGACCCTTCCTGGCCTCATTTAACTAAATGACACATAACTTGTGACCGAGCATATGTTTGAGGAACTGTCTGCAAAGCTGGGATCCGTGGAGAGAGACAGTCATTTTGGTATACTCCACATGATTTTTTGATAATGTTGGCATAAGGCCGGGTAGGATCGAACCTGAATCCAACTGGGCCCTCGGTACTAAAACACTTATAATCAATAGACCAGGCGTCCTGTTGGTGAGTCATCCATTGCATTGGTACCCTTAATACATGTCTATACATTGAAATACTTCTTCATGGATCTTTGTGGCAGTTCGGGTATGATTGAAGTCTTTAGGATACGAACCTCCCAGAATCAAGCATTCTTAATGTGGGAATCTCGTGTCTTGATGTAATGTAATGAGAGAACATTGATCCTATGTGGGTTAGAATCTATCAATCCTATGTGGGTCAGCGCTAAGCGATCCATTGTGGGCTAGTATCTATCGATCCTGTGTGGTTTAAGACCTAGTGATTCTATGTGGGCCAGCATCTATTGATCCTGTGTGGGTTAGAAGTAGACCCTCTCAACAGAATATGATGATCTTGTTTTATGAAAAATAAAATTTACTTTTGTACTTCAGTTATATCCTTCTGTGCGTTACGTCTTTTACCTTCGTGGTGTTAACTTTGGGGTGTTACCTTTGTTGTTCTTTTACCTTTGTGATGTCACATTTGTAGTGTTACCTTTGTGGTACTTTTACCTTTGTGGTGTTACCTTTGTGGGGTAACCATTGTGGTACTTTTACCTCCATGGTGTCACCTCTCAAGTGTTACATTTGTGGTATTCTTCCTTCATGGATCAGTTGTGATAATGGTTTAAAAGTTGGAGCCTTATTTCTTCTCATATATGAGATTAGTATATTTTGATAACTTAGGTATATAAATGGGAATATACCTAAGTATAGTCGATGACTACTACTTCATGCTTTTTGATTGACATATTTTATTTTGTTTTTTCCTTTGTGGAACTCTGCGAGACCTTTGGGGGTCTTGGGGTCCCTACTGAGTATTGTTATACTGACCCCTCCATGGGCTATGCCCACACTTTGTTGTGTCTTGTGAAAACAATAGAAAATTCCATTAGCTGTTTCCTCTTTCAGTTATACTTATACTTTACAGTTAGGATTGTACTTAGGTACCTTTACTAAAAATACACTTTTTTGTTTCAACAGTTTACTTCATGGTTTCTTCTTGTCGTGTTCTTGGATTGTGTGCTTTTAAATGTTTAAAGGAAATGCCTTCCCAATATTGGGATACACCTTTCCGGTGCTAGTCACTATCCCCTAGCCTATGGAAGTCAGGCTTGGGGTAGCCATGGCACGAGGTCCTGGGGGATGGGTCGTGACATGGTAGATTCCAAAAACCATTGAGATGTCAAATAATGAACTTCTCAAACTATCAACATTCCACTAATATATTCTTTGTTAATTTACTAATTTTACTAATCATTCATGTGATTTCAATACTTCTATAGACTATAATTGTAAAGACCCGTAAATTTCAATGATTTTTTTTAATTTCTTCGGAATTTTACGAGACTGCGGATTCTGATGGAACCTGATTCTAAGGCCCAGTTTGCCGAGAGCCAGTTTCTGAAGTTTAGCTCGGGTACTATCAGTGAATGAACGAACGAGTTTTTCTTACTTTTGAACCGGTGCTCGGAATCGAAATCTGAGGGAACCGTTGAAACAAAATGCTGATATTTACTTAAGAATACCTTTTCCAGAGTTTTGTTTTCATGGGAAGAGTTGTTTAATTTTGTGGATTAAGACTACAGAGAAATAAAATTGTTCTCCGAATTTTATTTCTTTTAAGTGATTAAATCCTATGGTTGGAGGTTGGGTGGAAATAACCATCCATGTGAGGTTAATAGTGAGGTGGGTCCCACATGAGCCCCCACCCCTTCAAATTCCCTAAACCCCCTCTTTAATGTTGGCAACCCCCCCCCCCCCCAATAAGTTTATGACCTTCTCTATCTCTTTATTTGAATGCCAACACACCCATTCAATTAATTGAATCTCGTTAATTAATTAAATGAGGTTTTTCAATTTTAAAAATGTTGGCATGTGTGGATAAATTAAGACAAAGTATTAATTTATTTTTGGTGTGTTCGTTGTGTGGACTCTGGGGAGAGAATAACCAAGGTCTCGAAGAACGTTGTCTTCCCCATTGAAGAACGCAAAGAATGTCAAGACCTTGATGAAGAACGTTGTCACCGAAGGGAGTGATCGTCGTGCCTTTCTTCTCCTCTCTGCAGCTGGTGTGAGACGCCAATCCACCTCGGATGATCTCTGTCAAATGAAAACGGAGCTTTACCCCGCAACACCATTTCCGCGACGATCTTCGTTCGACAACTCGTTGAGGTAGGGGTTTGAGTTCAAATTTAGTGGATTAAATTTGCGCATCCTTTCGCGAAGATATTTTATTTTGTAGGCCGCATGTTATCCAAAATAACGGGAAGAGGTCGGACCACCCAAACACAGCCAAACCTCCTCCCCTCTTTGTCGTTGATTATCTTCGTGGCTTGAATGGAGGTGATGTCGATGTACCACGCAAGGTCGAGGAACTCGTGGAGGAGCGCGGCGCCGTCACGACGCACCAGTGAGGGACCAGAAGGGGCCACGACTGGAGCCGGGATGCGATGAAGAAACGCGATGTTGTCGCGCCGCGCTGGAGAACCACGAAGAGGCCAAGGCCAGAGTGGGGCCGCGGCGGAGCAACAGGAGGTAGCCGGCCTCGCCGGCCGCTGGTAATCAAAAGGAAGCCATAGCCGTGGCCGCTGCGGTTCCGCAAGGGGGGTGGTCGGATCCACCGGTCGCCGGCGTTCAAGGGAGACAGGACCCGTGAGTAGGGTCCCACAGTGGCGGCATCGGCCGGCCAACTGGGCCGGCCTTTTGGCGGGGAGGCCTATGGTCGTAACCCCCGGCGGTTGACTGGGCGGACCCCCTCCATGTGGGGGGCCGCCGTTTCAAGACCAGGGGGCAGCCCCCCCCCCCCCCCCACCGTTTCCGCATGCGCTCTGTACGTGAGGGCCGCACCGCGCGGACCGGGCCGGGCCGCACCCTAATAGGCCGGACCTGGACCCGGTTCGGGTCGACCCAGTTCGGGCCGACCCAGGGGGTCTAGGGCCGGGTCGGTCCGGGCCCAAAACCCCCTAAAACTAGATAGTTTCGTTCAAATGACCATAACATTGGCTACAGACCTCCGATCGATGCACCGTCAGTTGAGATGAGATCCTCGGATCGAGATGGTTGTTTTGGTATAGTACACTCAAGGTTTCGGAAAACATTGTGTATGTCCGGGTTGGTTTGAACATGAAACCAACCGGGCCCTCAGAGTGGAAACGCTTATAACTTGAGCTCTGGATGTCCGATTGACGTGCCATAGACTTTGTTGGATTCCTCTTAGTAAGAAGGACCTTTTGGATTACTTCGCTTGAGGTTTGGACACAGTTGGAGTACGGTCAGGTTGGTTTTGGCTTAGAAACCAACCGGGATCCTGGAACGAAAAAGCCAATAACTCTTAGATCGGGCGTCCGATTGACGCGCCGTCTATCGCGTTGTGTTCTTATTGAAGTGATGGAACTTTGTGATACATCAACTCTGGTCGACGTGATAGTTGATGTATCGACCTCTTGGCTCATGGAGCGGACCCTCCCAGAATGAGCATGCTGTGTGCGGAAACCCTAGAGTTGGCTGAGACTAGACGACTTCTGATCGATCGAATCTGAGTATTTCGATAGCCCAATGGGGAGCGCTTGGTTGCAGTGGAAGACCCACGGTGGAGGAGAGCTTGGATATCGCGGGAGACCCACAGTACTCAACAGAAGGAGTACCTCTGTAGGCTATGAGGGGGAGCACTTGGTTGTAGCGGCAGACCCATGGTGGGAAGCACTTGGTTGTAGCAGCAGGCCCACAGTACTCGACAGGTGGAGTACTACAACAGACCAAGGTTAGTGGGAAGTGCTTGGTTGTAGCGGCATGACCACTATACTCAATAGAGGAGGAGTTCCCCAGCAGCTATGGGTTCGACGGTGAAGACTATCGTACTGGATTCCTTTGTGGGTTCAACGACGACGACAACTGTACTGAAATCCTCCGTTGGTTTGGCGGTGATGACTACAGTACTTGTATCCTATGTGGGTCCGATAGTATTGACCACTGTTGTAGTATCCTATATGGGTTTCATAGCTTAGCTGGTCTAGTATCCTACGTGGGTCCCAGCCAGATGAATCAGTAACTACATCTGATCATCTACTTTTCCTTTACAAATTATGTGTACCTGTGTGAGCTGAGTCTTTACTTTCAATCAATATATTCGATATGATTGACTTGATTTCATATGTCGATTGGGTTGTGGTTTCTTGTGTGGATTGGGTTGTTACTATCCTGTGTGGACGTGATCAAACTTGGGCTCGAATATTGGGGCCAAACTGGAAGTTATGACTTAGGTATATGTATGGGCATATACCTAAGTAGAGTTAGTTTTTACTTCGTGATTGTATCTTTTCGTTGTGGTTTATCCTTCGTGTATTCTGTGAGACCTTCGGGGGTCTCGGGGTCCCTACTGAGTATCGTATACTCACCCCTGCACGAGCTTCTCCCCTACTACATTGTATTGGTTGCAGATGATGAACATCATTGATTGTGGTTGAGGCTTGCCGAGCTGGACGGAACCCGGAGGAGGATCTCATGACGATTCGGTGCCTGGAGGTGGATATCACATCGAGTCGGTGCCCGGAGGTGGATTTCATGAAGAGACGGTACCCAGAGGAGACGAACAGACATGGAGTGCTGAGGAGGAGATCTGTACCTACCCTTCAGGTAGGAAGCTGGAGGACGATCCCGGAGCGGCTCGTCACCTTTCAGCTATTGTGCTTTTGAGTTGTAATTTCCTTTCTGTTGTAGCTGTAACTTTCTTTTGGGATTGTATTTCTGGCCCCTTGTACTTCATCACGTTTGTTTTACCGTATACTTAGTGTTTACTTCAGTTGCGTACTCTTAGGTGTTTTTTTATAAAGGAAACGCCTTCCCTTTTATCGGGATTTACGCCTTTAGTGCTAGTCGCCAGCCCCTGGCCTATGGAAGGCGGGCTTGGGGTAGTCATGGAATGGGCCCCGATGACGGATCGTGACATATTGGTATCAGAGGAGTTCAGTTCTACAGCAGAACTTAGGACTCTGGTCATTCTTCTATGGGAAGCAATAATGTTAAGGGTATTGAGTGTGGTTATCAATCCAGGGAGTCCAATGTAGGTGTGGCGGCTGACATATCCGTACACCAGGACCCTGACTTCTGATTTCCGACTCAGTGCATGAAAGAATTGATTGCATGTTTGTTTCAAAATTTTTATTTGTGATTACTTAGTGTCAGCTCACCAGGTTTAAATCGTTTGACCATGTCACATATGTTCAGGATTTTTTCATGCAGACAGTCAGTTGGAGTTTCCGAGAGAGTACTCCGTGACAGCTCACCGAGCGATGAGGCTCCGGTGCAGGGCCCTCCTTCTATGATGGCTCCATCGGGTGGTGTACCAGCAGAACCACCACCCGTTAGGTAGCAGATGCCACCAGACGTACTAGTGGATGGTGCACGCTGGGAGAGTGCATTGCACGGGTTCTAGTATGAGAGGCCTTCGGGGTTACGGGGAAAGAAATATTCCCAGGCAGTAGTGGACTGGATGGAGGAGATTGCTAGAGTTCTATGCATGGTTTAGACACTAGTAGAGCGGGTAGTGGACTTAGCTTCTTGTGATTCACAGTGAGTGACCATGGGGTTTGTCTGTATAGTGAAGAGGCTTCGGTATGTGGACCGATGCCTGAGATAGTAACTTCGTGTAGTGTGTCAGCTATATCACTACCTGTTGGACAAGAGACACTACCGGCAGTACTGGTAGAGGACACTTGTAGGCTTAGTGGCTTACATGTTTCATCACAAGATATCCCTAAAGTTCTGAGGCAAGCACGACTCACAGGCGGCTGAGGACTGGCTTGAGGAGGTGGTTGAGAGTCTTCTAGAGCTTATACAGCTTCGGCAGGACGACATCTCGGTAGCTGAGTCATGGCATACCAAACCATTCCTGGTACTCGATGACTACAATGAAATTAGTGCTTTAGGGCTCAGACTTCTGAGTGAGGTGTGTCTAACGGAAATCCGAGCCAACACTTATTTTCTCTATGAATTCCTACTTATGCTAGGGTTCTAGAAAGAACCTTTTTGGTTGAGAATTCTTTTGTTGAATGGATGCAGTCAGTGAAAGTTAGCAGTGGGAAAGCAGGAAACTGGCACCAGTCTCAGAGACTTAAGCATGTAAAATGTTTCAAGTAGAGGTAGTAAAATGGACAGATGAATCTGCAAGGCAGCAGACGTGGAAGTGGATCTAGGAGAGCAGAATGGGGTGGTGAACACATGACATGTTGCAACCACCCGCCTTTGTAATCCCTGCTAGGATCATGAGAGCTGGAGCGATGGGGAAAGAGTAGCTGCATGTGTTCAAGGAGTGTGACCAAAAGGGCTCTAAGGATGATTTGAAGTATGGATTGTGTCTTCTGCTAGCTACCGTAGCAGCAGACATCGATACGAATGATTCCTTCCTTCCATGAATCTTGTCCCAGACATAGAGTTTTCGGTTAAGCCATTGACTTGACCCTCATGTTTGGAGATACCTCTGGAAGGAGACTCGATAGTCACACTTATGCCGATGGTGTGATCTGACCCTTGAGGTGAGAGTTTCGGTTGGAACCTCTTGGTGGCAGCGTCGAGGCCTTACGACGTTAGTTTGAGTATGGACTGGGAAATCACAGTTCATACACAAATTTACGGTATTAGGGAAACATCTGGATGGGTTTTCCTTGGTCGGTGAAAAGGGTACCCCAGGCAGCACAGGATTAACTCATTCTTAGGAGGGTGTATTTGACAACTCTTGGGTCGGCTAACCTTCCCATCGTGGTTATAGAAGTTTTGAGTTTCAGTTCTAATAAAAAAATGGATGCATCTAGAGTTCGAGGATGGAGACCAAGTTCTTATATGGGTCTGACCACGATGAGGTTTATGGAGATGTAGCCGAGGCGATGAGATATATCCAAGGTTCAACGGACCTTTCTAGGTCCTCCGCAGGGTTGGCAAGGTGGTTTACCGCTTGACCTCTCCACCTCAGTTGCACCAGGTGCACGATGTTATCCATGTATCTCAGCTAAGGAGATACGTGCATGACCCTTCACACATCATCGACCACAGGGAGTTGGACGTCGATGACGGGGCAACATTCCTAGAGGTTCTAGTGGAGAACAAGGATCAACAAGAGCAGGTCCTACATGGACGGTCGATTACTCAAGTGTGCTTTCACTGGCAGCACGAGAACCTCCAGGAGAGCACATGGGAGTGGGAGGCTCAGTTGCGTTCTCATCACCACTTTTTTCTCCTAGTTTTTGTTATAGCTTTACGGGGATGTAAATCCCTAAAGTGGGAGTAATTTAAAGACCCGTAAATTTCAAGGAAATTTTCATTTAAATTATTTGGAATTTTACGAGACTACGGCTCATGACGGCACCTGATTCTGAGGCCCGGTGTGCCCGAAATCAGTTTCCGAAGTTTATCTCGGGCACGTTCAGTAAACGAATGAGCGTGTTTTCATAACTTTTGAACCGGTGCTTGGAATCGAAATCTGAGGGAATCGTTGAAACCGCAACGCCGATATTTTATTAAGAAGACCTTTTACAGAGATGCCTTTGCATGGGAAGAGTTGTTTAATTTTCTGGATTATGACTACAGAGAAATAAAATTGGGCTACTAATTTTATTTCTTTTAAGTGGTTAAATCCTAAGGATGGAGGTTGGGTGGAACTAACCACCCATGTGAGGTTAATAGTGAGGTGGGTACCAAATGATCCCCCACCCCTTCAAATTCCCTAAACCCCCTCTTTAATGTTGGCAACCCCTAGAAGTTAATGACCTTCTATCTCTCTTTAATTGAATGCCAACACACCCATTCAATTAATTGAATCTCATTAATTAATTAAATGAGGTTTTTGAATTTTAAAAATGTTGGCATGTGTTGATAAATTAAGACAAAGTCTTAATTTGTTTTTGGTGGGTTCGTTGTGTGGAGTCTGGGGAGAGAATAACCAAGGTTTCGAAGAACGTCGTCTTCCACGTTGAAGAATGCAAAGAACGTCAAGACCTCGATGAAGAATGCCATCACCACATAGAGTGATCGTCATGCCTTTCTTCTCCTCTCTGTAGCCGATGTGAGACGCCGCTCAACCTCAGATGATCTCTGTCAAATGCATATGGAGATTTACCTCGTGACACCATTTCCGTGACGATCTTAGTTCGACAACTCGTTGAGGTAGGGGTTTGAGTTAAAATTTAGTGGATTAAATTTTCGCATTCTTTGGCGAGGATATTTTATTTTTTTTGCCGCCTATTATCCAAAATAATGGGAAGAGGTTGGACCACACAAAAATGGCCAAACCTCCTCCCCTCTTTGTCGTTGATTATTTTCGTGGCTTGAAACGGAGGTGATGTCGATGTACCGCGCAAGGTCGAGGACCCATGGAGAAGCGTGGTGCCATCATGACGCACTGGTGAGGGACCAGAAGGGGCCGCGACATGATCCGGGCCGCGGAAAAGAAACGTGGTGCCGTCGCGTGGCACCGAAGAACCATGAAGACGCCGCGGCCAGAGCGGGGCCGCGGTGGAGGGGCGCAGCACCGACGCACCGTGCCGGTCGGACAAAGCCACGACATGTGGCTGCGGCGGAAAATCAGGAGGCAGGTAGCCTCGCCGGTCGCCGGTAATCAAAAGGAATTCACGGTTGTGGCCTCTTCGGTTCCGCAAGGGGGGTGGCCAGATCCACCGGCCGCCAGCGTTCAAGGGAGACGGGACTCGTGAGCGGGGTCCCGCGGCGGTGGCATCGGCCGGCCAACCGGGCCTGCCGTTCGGCGGGGAGGCTGGGATTCGTAACCCCCGGCGGTTGACTGGGCATGCCTGCTCTACGTGGGAGGCCACCGTTTCGAGACCAAGGGGGAATCCCCCCCCCTTCCATGTGTGCTCCGAACGTGGGTGCCGCACCGCGGGGACCGGCCGTACCGGGCCGGGCCGCCAAGGCCGGGCCGGGCCGCCCGTGCCGGGCCAGGCCATGCCGGCTGGGCCAGGCCACGCCGGTGGGGCCGGGCCGCGCCTTAATGTGCCAGACCTGGACCGGGGTTGGGTTGACCTGGATCGGGCAGACCCAAGGGGTCTTGGGTCAGGTCGGTCCAGGCCCAAAACCCCCTTAAACCGGACAGTTTTGTTCAAACGCCCATAACGTGGGCTACGGATCTCCGATCGATGCACTGTCAGTTGAAATGGGATACTTGGATCGAGACGGTCGTTTCGGTGTATCACACTCAAGGTTGCAAAAAACTTTTGGTACGACCGGGTTGGTTCAAACACGAAACCAACTGGGCCCTCATAGCGGAAACACTTATAACTTGAGCTTCGGACGTCCGATTGACATGCCGTCAACATTTTTGGATTCCTCATAGTGAGAAAGACCTTTTGGATTACTCCTCTTGAGGTTTGGACGAAGTTGGAGTACGGTCGCATTGGTTTTGGCTTAAAAACCAACCGGGCTCCTGGAACGAAAAAGCCAATAACTCTCAGACCGGGCGTCCGATTGACGAGCCGTCTGTCGCATTGTTTTCCTACTGACGTGATGGAACTTTGTGATACATTAACTCTGGTCGATGTGACAGTTGATGTATCGACCTCTTGACTTGTGGAGTGGATCCTCCCGGAACGAGCGTGTCGTGTGTTGAAACCCTAGAGCTGGCTGAGACTTGATGGCTGTTGATCGATTGACTCAGAGTATTTCGATAACCCAGTGGGGAGCGCTTGGTTGTAGTGGAAGACCCACGGCGGAGGAGTGCTTGGTTGTAGTGGCAAACCCACGATACTCAATAGAAGTAGTACATCTGTAGGCTATGAGGGGGAGCACTTGGTTGTAGCGGCAGACCCATGGTGGGAAGTGCTTGGTTGTAGCAGCAGGCCCACAGTACTCGACAGGTGGAGTACTACAGTAGTCCAAGGTTAATGGGAAGCGCTTGGTTGTAGCGGCAGACCCACTGTACTCGATATAGGAGGAGTTCCCCAGCAGCTATGGGATCGAAGGTGAAGACAATCGTACTGCAAACCTCTGTGGGTTCGATGACGACGACAACCATACTGAAATCCTCCGTGGGTTCGACGGTGATGACTACAGTACTTGTATCCTACGTGGGTCCGATAGTATTGAACTCTGTTGTAGTATCTTATATGGGTCCGACAGATTAGCTGGTCTAGTATCCTATGTGGGTCCTAGCTTGATGAATCAGTAACTACATCTGATCATATACTTTTTCTTTACAAATGTTGTATACCTATGTGAGCTGAGTCTTGACTTTCAATCAATATCTTCGATATGATTGACTTGCTTTCCTATGTGGATTGGGTTGTGCTTTCCTGTGTGGATTGGGTTGTTACTATAATGTATGGACGTGATCGAACTTGGGCTTGGATATTTGGGCCAAACTGGAAGTGATAACTTATGTATATGTATGGGAATATACCTAAATAGAGTTAGTAGTTACTTCGTGATTGTATCTTTTCTTTGCGGTTTATCTTTTGTGGAATCTGGGAGACCTTCAGGGGTCTCGGGGTACCTACTGAGTATCGTATACTCACCCCTACATGGGCTTTGCTGGCACTACGTTGTGTTGGTTGCAGACAACGAACATCATTGATCGTGGTTGGGGCTTGTCGAGCTGGACGGAACCCGTAGGAGGATCTCACGACGAGTCGGTTCCCGGAGGTGGATATCACGTCGAGTCAGTGCCCAGAGGTGGATTTCATGATGATACAGTACCCGGAGGAGTCGGATAGACGTGGAGTGCTGAAGAGGAGATCTGTACATACCCTTCAGGTAGGAAGCTGGAGGACGATCCAGGAGAGGCTCGTCACCTTTCAGTTGTTGTCCTTTTGAGTTGTACTATTCTTTCGGTTGTAGCTGTACCTTTCTTTTGGGCTTGTATTTCTGGCCCCTTGTAATTCTGAACATTTGTTTTACCGTATAATTAGTTTTTACTTCAGTTGCGTACACTGAGGTGTTTGATTTCTTTTATAAAGGCAACACCTTCCCTTTTATTGGGATTTACGCCTTTGGTGCTAGTCGCCAGCACCTGGCCTATGGAAGGCGGGATTGGGGTAGTCACGGCACGGGCCCCATGGATGGGTCATGATAATAATGTACGTTTTATATACCAATACTAATTTAGGTATAACCATAACAATGTACATGGAAACTTTATCCATTTTAGTTTCCTTCTACATCAATAGTTTGAGGTGTCTATCCATTGGGGTGATCAAAGGTTTGGAACCATTCATCCAAAATCACCATAATATCATTCATATGTATTATAAAAAATTTATTAAAAATATTATATAACCCAAGTACCTTATCATCCTCATTTGAATATTTTATTTACCAAATATTAAATCATCATCTATAATCATATATAAAAGTAAAATTTCAACCCTTCTTGAATTTATATAATCATTCAATCTATGACTATGTCAAAAATATAAAGAACACAAATGATGAATATTATATCATCAAACACCTCCTATTAGAAGAAATGATCAACATTTCAATATATCATGATGGAATTGTAATTCTAGATCCATGATTATGTAATGAATTATATAATATTTTCATTCTTAAAATTATTTTTACTATTTTTTTAAATTATTATATTACATAATTTAATTCCAATGCATTTAACTCATATTATTCATTCATTATTTAATATTATGATAAAAAATGTAAAATTAATTATTTTATTACATTCCCATAAGAAAAATAAGTTTTATATTCATGAAATATCATTCACTAAGCTGATCTATTTAAAAGAAATACTTTTTTAGCATTCCATGATTATTAAGATTAATTTATTTCGACAATATAAAGTATATAATCCGACTATTTTGGGAATGAATGAACCATTAAAATTGGAACATCATTATTGGGAAATAATTTGTATTTTTTTAAAAAAGATTCATAGTTCATACTGCATGATTATAAATGTGATGATTCTAATTTTAGATGACAGATACCACTAGGACATGCATGTCCATAAATGATAAATTTAATATTTGGTAATTAGGGCAGTCATTTTTCCTATGAAAATGGAGAGAATAGAATAAAAAGTAATGGTAGGGAAATTTTACATTATAAAATTTGACCTAAATATATATATATACATTTCCAATGGACTCAGATTCATTTGGAAGAACATCCAAGAATAATTATAAAACCTCTTTCCTTTATTAAATATTATTTCATATTTTATTACATACACATACACATAATAAAACTCGTAAGATTTATAATTATATTGTCTTTCATTAATTGAGTATATTACATAACAACTTAAAACATGGGGTACATTGCTATTATTTAAAGCATAATTGTCATGCTCATAATATTCCATCATTCATTAAAATTAATGGGAATGAATGGGGACATAAATAAGAAATACGATAGATATAAATCCCCATATGTTAACATATATCAACCCTCTAATTTTACACATATTATTATAGGATTTTAAGCATAATTACTAATCAAATTACAATCCATAGATCTTAAATTATAAAGCCTTTAGATGAATAGTTACATAAATATGAAGTATTCAAATAGAATTATACATATTGATTTTATTAATCCATGATTATCTCATATATTACATTGATCTACTACATTTCCGTAGGATAAAATAGGGTACTCCTGAACAAAAGAGAGGAGCTAAAAATCCCAGTAAGGGTATTTTAAAGACCTATGTTTTATGAACTATGTTAAAATACAATGGTTTTCGATTTTTAATCAGTTTATCAATGGGTCATTTTTTAAATTGAGTTCTGGAATTTTATTCTGAGTGTTGGAATACATAAAGGTGTCTTTTTTTGGACTTGTGTATTTATTCTATAATTTTAGTAGGTTTCTTATGAGTCTCGGGAGCACCAGATCCAAAAATGTCTTATTTAATGGATCTGCATAGGCATCGGATGGTTGCAGTCCAACTATAGCAGTTTATCATTTTTAATTAATTATTTATTTTAATTAAAAAAGATTATATGGGATTTTTCGATTAACAAAAAGAAGGTTTTAAAAATAATAATAATGAATCTGTAATTATTATTTTTATTATGGCTTTTTAATTAAATTAATGTTAAATAATTAATTAAATGAATGTTGAAAACGCTTATGAGAGATTTTTGGGTTTACACAATTTTTTAATTAAGTGAAAGGATTCAATGTAAATGATGAATCATTATTACTATTAAATGAAGGTTATGGGTTGGTGTTTTTATCATTAAAAGAAAATTAATGATATTTTAATAAATCGGGGGTTTGGGATTAAAATAAATGAAAGTTGAAATAATAATAATGATGATTTTATTATTATTATTTTGGTTATTTAGTTAAATAAATGTTAAAAAATTAAATTAAATGATCAATATGGAGTTTCATAATTAATTATGATACGTTTATTAAGAGAATAAGAAATAAAGAAGTTTTTTAATGAAATGGGGTGTAACATTTATGTTAAAATATTTTAATTGGATGTTTAATGAGGTGAAATATTTATGTGAAATTAATGAGGCTTTTGGGTATCCCAAAGAAACATATAATTAAATACGGAGTTTTGTAATTAATAAATAAGTGTTTTTATTTAATAATATGTCATGGGTTTATCTATGGTTGAATAATAATAATAATAATGAGATTATTATTATTATGGTTTTATGAGTGGTTGTTATTATTATTATGAATAATAATAATGGATTTTTTGGAGGTTTTATATAATTAAATTAAAGTTCAATAAGAATTTAATTAATCACTTCAAAGAGGAAGATTTAATTAATTAATTCATGCTGAGATAATTAATAAAAAAATGTTGAGTTGGAGTTCCTAAATTTAATTGAATTGTGTTGAGAGAATTTAATTAAAAAAACATAAAGTGGGGAATTTATTTAATTAAATTTTTTGAATGAATTTATTCATATAATTTGTAAAGGAAGAATCTGGAATTGTTAAAGAAGGGTAATATTAAATGGTAATATTAAATGAGGAATAAATTTGGAGATGAGTTTAATTTAATTAAACCATTTTAAATGTAGATATATGATCGTGCATGGTTAGTCAAATCATACGGTTCAGCTGCGTGATTACCCACACCCCTTTGAGTCACATTACACCCCCCCTTGTTGGCTCTACTTCGCACACTTGAAACCTTCTGGTGTCCTCATGAATCTTTTTTGCCTCGTCAATGTGAGTCTGTTTATGTATGTTTCATTATTTTCAACGGTATTTTGACTCCTCCCTCACCTAGGTTTTCTTGGTCAAAACCCTAAGTCTCGGGATTAACTGGGTTTCCTTGTTTCTTGGTTATAGGGTTTTGCAGTGGACTCCTCTAGACCTGTTGGTCCGTATTCCAACTATCACCGCCATGGGTGAAGCATTTCAGCTATGTATTGTTTCATTGATGTCATATTCAGGTGAGGTTTTAAACCCATTATTTTTTTTCACCACATATTTGGGAGTCTAATATTTTATTTGAGTCCATGGTATTTAGCGGTAGGTGTGTAGGCCTTTTTGTACTAGTTTTGGTATTTTTTTATTATTTTGGTGAATTGTTTATAATGTTGCGGGGTGAGATCATGTGTAAATATATATAGGAATATATGTGTAGATATATATACATAAATATATATATATATATATATAGGTGGTGGTCGTGTGATTGTGTGAAACTTTACACTAGTTCCTACCAAGTAGATGACATCGTTGCGTAATTAAATTGATGTCACCCCGAGGTAGGGTCCCTTTTTAGGTCCTTGACTTTAATAACTGCATTTGAAAAATATTTGATGCACCTTTGTTGGAATTTAAATTATGATGTGATTTATTTATATTGAATTTCATTCTAATGTGAATTTAGTATTTTTTGATTAAGTTTATAAATGTGATATGTGGTATTTAGATGCACAACTTTTGATGTTATTCAATGATGCTGCCCATGTGAGATAAATTAGGACATGACGACGTGTTGGTTTTAAGCCTGTATTGATAATTTGGGTAAAGTGATAAAATTAAATAACTAAATGATTTTTTTTTCTAAGATAAGAAAATAAACTTTGTATATTAATTATGATCCATGATAATTTTAAATGTGCTAATTATTTAAGGAAATAATTCTGAGTTATTTATTGAGATAAATAGAGATAATTAATAGTGATTTTATTTTGTGCATTCAGACTAAATTTAAATAATTAATCAAAGGATTAATTATAATATATTGTTTTATACAAATTCGATATTTGATCCGTATATTAATTTTGATATTTTTTCTTGACTAAATAGAAATATTTATTGATGTATTAAATGACGTTCTATTGAAGTTATATTTTGTATAATTAGTTCTAGAAAATAAATAATGTGATGTAATTTGTTTTATAGATTAATTAATAGATGGAGTAATTAATAGTATTATAAACTTAGTTAATTGTTGCATTAACTAATATATTTGGTATATTTAACTAATCGATTGGATTAACTAAATAATAAGGATAATTGATTTGTGAATTAATTATCATGTTTTTAGTTAAGGATTTAGGATAATTAAATTTTGAGTTAATTATCTATTTTACTTTATTGTGGTTAAGATTAATTAACTATTAATTAATTATTAACTATTGATATGTTGAATGGTTAATTAATTTTAGAATTATTTGACGAGAGATTTATGTTATAAATTAATTTTTGAATTAATTAACGAATAGGATTAATTAATTAATTAATTAATTGATTGTTTTGAGGTGTTAGACATAGATTTTTACTCCAATGATAAATATATATGTATGATTGATAAATGGGTTATGATATAGGTTATAATGCTCCAAATACTAGTGGTGTGATAGAAAAGGTGTTCTATATCCATCTTGCATGCAAATATTCTTTTATAGGACAGGGACAGATGCTCCATATACCCATAGGTTCTCAGACAAGGAATGACGATCCAAATACTCACCAAGGTACTAGACATAATGGTCTACACTCATTAATTGACATTATACTATGGTTCCAATTGATTTACATAAATTAATTAATTGATTTATGAAAACCATTCAGAGAAAATGATTTGTGAATTGAATATGAGAAGGAGTTCGGAGTTATTAATGAATTGGGTGAATCCATAACAGTGGACAGACCTGAGATCAAATTACTATTTTTAGTTGATGGGATCATAAATAGTACTTGAAAGATTAATATGAATATCTTATGAAACATTATCCATTATAAAGAACACACTAAGATATAGTCTTTACTTTGATTACATATATGGTCTTTAGAAACATCTGTGGTGAGTGACTTATACGGGGGATATCAGATGTAGGCTGAATCTAAAGACTTTCATAATTTATTGATGTTTGAATAATTGATAATTGGAAATGATTATATAATGATTGTTGATTATGAATGGGAAATGTATAATTCATGTTTAAGAACCATGTAAGTGATGAAGCATGTACTTGGGTATAGAGTTACAATATACTGCTTACTTTAGTCTGCATGCTTTCAAACTGTTTAAATTATTTATTAAATGTCTATATTTGGGGTAGACACCAATGTCCCTGAACTACTGAGATTTATATCTAACTCTCTACTTGTTTCTACATTTCATTGGGGTGCCTGAGTAGGTTCTATTTTGTTGCAGAATTGTGTTGTTTTCATTTACTTGGGAGATAGGAGCAGGGGACTTAGTAGAAGCTCGGGATACTCGAGGAGATCGCCCTTTGGGATTTGAGCCTTTGTTTTTTTATTTATGTTTTGTAATTTAAATTATGCTATTTTTTCAATGTTTTAATTTTGTATCATTACCATGTTTTCCCGCATCTACTATATTATTCGCTTTGGACTTTTTTGGTACAAGATTTATAAACTCTGCCTTCCACTGCTTTATCATTTATTAGACTGATTCTACTATTTATTACCATTTTCTATTATTTTACTCTGATATGATGGTATAGTATCTCCACTTAATATCTGTAGACCCTTGATTCTAATCGACAGCCTCTGGCATACAGTGATCTGCACTTGAGGTTATGTGGTGACCGGTCTGTCCATCAGTTCAGGGGTGAGCCAGGTCGAGAAATACATGTATAAACATAGAAATAAAGGAAATCAAATGGGTTAGAGGGAATAACATAAAAACATAAAAAGTTATTGATCATGAATAAACATAAGGAATCATAACATTTAGAGAATGCATACATGTAATCATGGAATCATAAGAATGTTGCAACAACACACAACATGACATAAGCATGAGTGGAAGCTGACTTTTATGGCCATTTCACGTGGAGGGAAATGTACTATAAGGGAATCGGGTTCAGTCCCTATCCCAACATGATGTAACATTAGAATAAGCATAACCCAATACATTGGAGTTCTATATGGGAACACCCATTACAACACCCTACGATTTTGTGAATTTTGATTGAATTATTTGCACTTTTTGTTATTTTGAATTTCACTTGACAATGCAAACAATTATATATATATATATATATATATATATATTAAAAAACTATGCCAAACAATATTTAAAAATGAAACCAAATATTCTTTCACTAAATTAAATACAGGCTTGTTTGGCACTACACTTAATACCGATGAGGCTTGCAGCACATACAACATCGACCTTTCATATGTTCCTTCGAAGAGAAATGATTAAATGAAACACCATTTTATTGTTAAAATTATTTCGATGAGAAAATTATATCCTAGCTGTTAAAATTAGATATAATAATAGTAAAAACTAATTTTAGTATAATATTTATAATTTTTCTATATAGATAAAACATATTGATAATAAAAGATATTATTTTTTGTAATGTCCTCTTTTTATTTAAATTTATTATTTCCTCGAATAAACCACATTTAATAATAAAATAAATTATATATAAATTTAGAAAAATAATATGGAAAAATAATATTTATTTATTAATTTAGATTTTCTAAATTATCATAGGGTTAACTTTTCGGTTTTATATAAGAAACATCATTTTTTGATGAATAGAGAAAAATACGGGATTTTAGTCAATAACTACCTTTTCTTGTAAATAATTATTATTGTTAAATTATATTTTCAATTTTTTTGAAGTCCAAAATAAAAAAATTATAAATAATTTAATAAAATTTAGGTAATTATAATCAATCTCACTTTAAAATTGAATATAAAAACTGAATAAACTTTTGAACTTTTTTCTATTATAAAACCCCGTAATTTCGTCTAATCTACGGGATTATAATTAATCTAAATTTCATCTATTCTATGAATTGAATTTATAAAAACCAACATAAAATATATTAATCATTATAATATATATATATATATATATATATATAATATTTATACCATGTTGATATTTGTCCAAAATTATTAGTAAAATTGATTAAAATTAATAATAGTGATTAAGGTCAAATTAATCTTAATCAGGGACTAACCCTTAATATTAAAGGCCCAAATGACCTATCCACACGTCCAAAACCCATTTTATGGAACATTTATAGAATATAAACCTTCCATTATTGATTTATTTTGGTTTTAAATGACTTTAGTTAGGTAATAAACTATGTACACTAAACTTGTTTTCAAAACATTCCAAGTGTATCATTTTCATTCCCTATAAAAGGCCACCGCATATCCCACTTCCTCACACCTATATAACCTCTTAAAATCTTCCTAGATATAACCAATACACTTAAAATAAATACTTACATACACATGGAATCCTTACCTTGGGAAGCAAGAAATTTGAGGAAACGATTTGGCATAAACCAAAACGAGTTACCCGATTAAGAGGTAACATATTCTCCCAAGTCCTCTCTTTTATATTCATAATCCACACCATCCACATTTATTTTCTATGATTTTATATCAACAAAATTATTCTAAATATACTAATATTTTTTTCATAAGTGTTAAACCTACATTTACAAACACCTAAATAAAATAATGAACAACCTATTTATGTGTACGAAGAATTACTGCCTCACTAAAAGATGAATGCTCAGTTTTCTATACCACATCTCATGGTGGACATTACGATAGAAACTATGTTTATATATTTCTTATATTATGTTTATTATTTATTTAATCTTATTTGTTTGTTTTATAATGTATAACATTTTTACATTCCTTTTTGGGTTAATACAATAATTTCATTTGAGTATGTATGGACAAACAACCCATCAAAGAGATGTAATTCGTTCACACACTACATGAAATGTATTAAGGATGGGTTTAGTGAATATATTTATTATATACATGATATAATAAGTCTATAATAATAATTATATATATATATTTCATTTACATTATTTCTTTCAACATGACAATTAAACTGAAATTGCGTTCATGCATAAGTATGACATACCATCTCCTTAAATGGTGTATTACAATTCATAATTATATATTATATAGATTATTATAATAAAAATATATTTTATATAAATTATATTTAAGTCATGTTTTAAATTGTTTAAATAATTATATAATGTATAATGATCAAAGATATGACAAATTAAGAAAATGCTAATAATAAAGAGAATATTACCCGAAGTGAAACCTTATCATATGATTTTTAACAAGAGGGTAATATAAGGTCATAATAAAACCATAAATGATTATAGATATAATAATATGGTTCATTAAAATATTTATAATAAATTTATATTTATTATAACGGTTGTTTGAAAGAGTTTGACGAGAGTCAGGACACAAGGTAAGATGATTTCATCTAACATTTTATTTTCATGAGATACATGTTTTATTAACCACCTATTTAATTTATGTTGTATCTATTTAGAACATAGATGTATTAAGTTTTTATTATAATAATTTATATGGGTATTTACATATTCATTCAATACGATTTATTTCATGGGGTTAATGTTTCTAAAGCATCCAAATCGGTAAGATAGTTTTGTCTCAATTTTCTTTTTTGAGACAAGTGTTTTAATATGAACCAATATATTTACATGAGTAGTATATAATTATTTTGAAATGTTATATCATGAATCTTATTATATTCATGAACTATTAGGCTTAATTTAATAAACTTTTTTTAAATGGAGTGTATGATCCCATGTCACGAAGTGATAAGAGTTTATTGAAAAAATCTCATCATTTTTCAAGATTTTTTAGGTTTATGTTTCTTTTAAAAAAATGATCCATCTCTCAAGAACAATCATTAATTTTATTCTCCTATGATTATTCAATATTTATTCATATATTTTCCAATTTTCCACTCTTTGGAAGATAACCTTTTTAATAATGGTTTTTATGAATGATCGACTTTACCCTCTCTTCTGTTAGAAATATTTGTTCCCTTAAAACCATGTTTTCTAAAAACTATTTCCAATAATGTTATAGTAATATCCTAAGATCACTAAAAGTAATATATACCCCTTTTCCTATTACAAATGTTTTCAATGGAATAATATTTTCTCCTGCTGAACTAGGCCTTTTTCTGACCTTTTTTACAATAAAAAATGAATGTTCTTCTTTACTCATACGACAAGACTATATTTATCTTCCATAAATTATTTAAGGAATTCATTTCATGTTTAATGGTTACATTTTAAGAATATTTTTCAAAAATGGACTATCAATGAAATTTTTTTCAAATGGTTTGTATACATATTTATATGTTTTCATGGAAAATAGTGTTCAAAAAGTTTGCGAGGTTTATTTATATGTTTTCAAGGAAAATGGATTTCAAAACATTCCCATTCTCCATTTATATTTTTTCATGGAAAATGGTTTTCAAAATGTTTTCAAGATCCTTTTATATGTTTTCAAGGAAAATTCCATTGAAAATATTTTTGAGTTTATTTTATATTTTTTTAATGAAAAAGTTCTTCAAAAAATTTCAATTCCTACTTTCTATGTTTTAAATGTATTTTAAAAAAAAATTCAAAAGGATTTTTGTTTTATAGTGTTCTTTTCAAAGAAGAAATGATATTTTTCCCAAGAAATGTTTTCAAATATCCTTACATGTTATTTCATATAACACCTCAAGACTTATATTATTTTAATTTATGAATAAAATTATTTTCTTGATTTCATGATTTTTAAAAAATTACATTTTATGTTTACTCTACAGTCAACAATGAGTTTTATTGAGTTACATGCAAGGCCAAGATTTGTCGAACCAAAATATATTGATATAATTAATTAATATAATGTACAACCTAGAAATTAAATTTTATATTATGAATATTATTAACCCAATTTTAGTTTTTTAATATATCATATAAGTTTAAAATACATATTATATATTTTATATACATGATATATGAAAAAAGTCAATTTTTTAAATAAACAGAGTATTTTTTTCCAAAAATGCAGTTTTATATCCTTTTAATGAGAAACCATTTTTAAATAATATATTTTACTCTTTTATATATTTAGTTTTATAAATAAATTTTTATTCATAATAATTTCATAAAAATTTAGTTATGACAAATTTATAATGTTTTACTGATAGCTTTCATATTTTAATGAATAGTAAAAAATACTGCATTTTAATTCAAAAATGATTTCTCGTCTAATTTATTGATATCAATATATTGTCATTATATTTGGATTAATATTTTAATTAGACTATGTTTTTATCATTTAATTAAATTTATTTCATTGGAACTAATTTAATATTGAAATTGGATATAAAATCTTTGTCAACTTTTGAGCACTCCACAATAAAAATTAGTTTTTTAGTCTTGTATGCAGAATTAATTTTAACTAAAATTTCCCCAATTAAATGTATTGAATTAGATAACATGGATTGAATATTTGGAATCATAAGGTTAAAATTATTATTTTAGGTCCAGTTAATTTTTATCTATAAAAAATTTACCATGGTAAAATAATTATTTACTGTTGTTAAAGTAAAATTTTGACAAGCGTTAAAGTTAAATGTTAAAAATGTAACATAACTAAAAACAATAAAATTTAATGGTTATTTGATGTTTGGATAGACCCTAAAAATCTAACAAAACATTAATTACATGAAAAAGTCTTGTTTGTTAATTCCACCTCTATATGGTAAGATTTTAATATATAATAATCAATAAATTAATCACTTGAAACTACATCTACTCAAGTGTAAATACCACATCTCCACAAACCTATTTTCACCCAAAAAATCATTTAGCTTCTCAAATATCTGAAAACCCTCTAATACTAACACTTTCCATGTATAAGTGCTTTTTGTATCACTTGGAGACCAAATCCAAGGCCCTCAAGGGTCTTTCAAGGAGGTGATATTCAAGAGGTGATTTTCTAAAAGTACATCCCTTAATTTTATTTATTTTTATAATTTATCCTCACATAATTCATCTATAAATTCATGATAAATCCTGATTAATGTATATAATAGAGGTTTATATTTCTAATAGAATATCCTATATCCATTTTTTTATCACCACCACTTATTCTGAGAAACGAAATTGTTGCCCATGCATTGTCGGTTAATCAACTCTGTGAATATTGTTTTTGTTTTTTTATTACTGACTTCAAGGCTGGTTTGAAAACTATTTTATGGTTAAATAATATTTTAATATTTATATAATAAACTATTTAATATTTTTTAACATTTATATTAAATATATCTTCATTCTTTCTATATTGTGGATATATGATATCATCATTGGTTGAAGTGTGGACTACCACCCCTCAAAGCGATGTGATTCATTCACTCTATATATTGATTGTATTAAGGATAATTTTCTTAAATTTAAGTAAATTATATTAAATATAAATGATACTATTATTATAATATACATATTTATCTTTCACTTTCAAATATTTTAATATGAAAAAGAAATAAAATTATTATTCATGCGTACATATGACTTACCGTCTCAATGAACATTGCATTTGATTTCTACATACAAAAATTAAAGATAGTTATAAATAAATATGTCCTAAATATTTAATATAATTAAGTCATGGTTTAAATTCTGGATATGATTAAATCAGTATCTATTTAATATAAAAATCAAATAACATGTCAAAACATACTAGAGAAAAATAGGCGATTATGACTGGAAATAGTGAAATAATGAATGATTGTTTAAAAAGGGGTAATAATAAATAAGAAATAGATGATATATAATATTATAAAAAATTTTATGGTTCTATAATAATCTTTTCACACTCATAAAACCATTATACATGAGGTTAATGGATGGTCCACCAAAAATGAATCATAAGGTAATGGTTAATTCCGTAATCTATTTCTTATTCGAGATTGTTTATATGTTTGTATTTATTAGGATTTAGTTATCATCCATTTTTATGTTTCTTAATAATTTCATTATGAATATTATTACTATTCCTCAAAAATAAAATAAATTTATTTTTATCCATGTTTGACTTTTTATTAAATGTTTTAAAGGAATATTTTTGTCATTTTCAAAATGGGGTACTTTATGACATTTTTTGAAAAATTAAGGAAAGAATGTATCATTTAACTTATACGGTGCTTGAGACTATTTCCACAGCCACAAAACCTTAATATTTGGAAGCATCCATTACCTACTTATAGGTTTATTTTTAAATGAAATGTTTTCTTTTATAATTTCACGCATTTGAAATGATTTCAACGTAAGAAATGCATATTTTCTTCAATGCTTTTAACAATATTATTTGATTATTTTCATCAATTTCAACATACGTTGATGGATTTAATGATTAATTTAGGTTTATTTTTTATTATACAATCTTCCATAATGTATTGATGGTATATGATATAGGTGACTGTCTATGTTCTATTTTAATAACATTCATGGATTATAGATAACGTATTAACATTTAATATGCTAGTTTTAAAATAAAATCTTATGTTATGTATTACCCTTTTTATAAGAGTAATACAATGGTCTTAGTAAGTGATGGTTGGGGCCTGATATGTCCCCTCTATGCATTGGTAGGACTCATGAGACAAACTAGTGTCTTAGCACTAGGCCTTGATGGTATGGTCAATTATAGTATTGGTATTAGGCCTTAACGGTATGGTTATGATCATTTAAATTTTAAATTCCTCATTATTAGATTTGTTATTGATATTACATGTGATTATTAAACTAGTCGAATATCCATGGGAATATTTAAATGGCCTTATTTGATATATTATTTCCATATTATGCAGAATATTCTGTAAAAAAGTATTGTGTTTCAATTTTTTACCTTTCCTTAAATGTTTATGTTTATTTATGGTAGATTCCTATATAATGTTTACCATTATTGAGAATTTTAACTCACCCCTTTCTCTCATTTTAGTTTCCCAGGATTCCAAGGTGTATATTAAGATTTATATTTAAGATTAGTCTAGGAAAATAATGGAATTCTCAAAGTATTATAATTGTTTTATTTTATGTTTTGAATTGTAATGTAAGGTTCATGAATATAATATATTTTCCAAAACTACTAAACTAATCAGTCTGTTAGGATTTGATTCCATGTAATCATGAAAATTTATTAAAATAATTCACTGACTCTAATCTTCTTGGGTCAGGGAATTATATTTGGTATTAGAGGAAGTTTAACAACTACACTATAAACTTGATTTGCAGTAAGTAGATTAGGGAACATAACCCTACGATCTACTATGAGGATAAATATTGAATAACATCCTAGATTTTTGGTAATATATAAAATATATTGGTATTCGTAGAAAATATATCTATTTCTAGATACAATAAGTAGATGTGGTTCTAGAACAGATGTATCAAGGAGTAATAAAACCACCAAGGTATACCAGGCTTGACTTAGGGTAACCTAGTACACGAAAACATGCATTAATGCACACCTAGTTTGATTCTATTAGGGAATATGCTTAGGATAATTCACGTTATTTTTTTAAACAAAATATTAACTAATTAATTAAATGTAAATATGTCCCCAAATAAACTAGGTTTATGATTTAGATATTAGTTATACATAAATTTTATATTTAGGTTATGTGATTCACTAGTTAAGTGATTATAAATTTTTCTTCATAATGTTATGATCTAATCTAGTGTATTTTATTCATTATAAATAGAGAATAGTGGATTAAATTGAAATCATATCAATAAACGTAATCCATTTAGGTATTTTCCTCTTATGCAATATAATGGAGAAGGATCTATAAATGGTTCTGGAATACTAATAAACAGATTGGGAAAACTAACTCAGTTTATGAACAATAAACTTACCAAAATGGAGTGTTCTGATCAACAACATGGAGAAAAAATGTCAGACGAAATTATGAGAGAAAGATGCAAATCATTAAATGTGACTAGAAATAAATTTATTTCTAAACAATTGATAAGTTCACTAGAGAAGATATTTATAGCTTTGGGACGTATAGAAAGGGAAAATGTTGTCATGGAAGTTTATCATCTAATAGGATATGTGTATCAATGGGGGTCATTAAGTAAAAACATGAATTAAGATAAAGAAGTAGAAAATATGAAATGGATGGAGTTTAAATAACTTATCATAGAAAAAAACGTTCCTCAAGAACAATGAGCTGATGTAGAATGGAAATTTATGAGTCTGAGACAAAAGGAAGAGGAGAATGTTTCAAAGTATGAAGGTAACATCCCAATTTTAGCAATACATGCTATATAATACATACATAACACATTAATTAATATTGATCAATTATTTTATTGATTATAACCATTCCTCTAATGGGAACAAGCCTCAAAAGATTTCTCATCATACGAAGATATAGTCTCATGTGCTATCAAGATGGAAAAATAATTCTCTAAGTCTTATGATTTTAAATTACAACAAGAGAAGAAGATAATTATGGAGCAATATATAGATAATGGGAAAAAATGAATGATGGATTTTAATATATGTTATTATTGTGGTAAGAAACACCCCAGTACTTGCCTAAAAGAAATGAGAGTTTGTTGCATGTGTAGAGAAAAAGGCCACCAAGATCATGATTGTAAGGGAATGAAATAATCTATAAATGTGTAATGAAATAATTATAATGACATGGGAAAAAATTTAAATGATTTTACAAAGTGTAAAATAAATATATCTTAGAAGAAGAATATGGATCAAGGTTATGATAATGCTATTACTATAGTCTAAGTGGAATAATTAATGTGTTGGTATTCAAGAAAATGTTATTATATTTTGGTTATATGTATAATGTGATATACAAGGATTGTACTATAGTAATTCTTTTTTAAGTATTAGGAGGCATGTATGTTTTCATTACAGTTTTTTAGATGATCGTTTATTTTGAATGATTTAATAAGAGTTACATTACTTTGTTTTGGGAATAAGTTATTATGATTTATTTTTTATATTTAGAGACCCTTATTGATTATTAATTTTGAAAGAATTTGTTTTGAAAAATCTTAAGGTAGGAATGGTTTAAGTTAACATTTCATATTATTGTTTGAGGGTAAAGTATTATTTATTTGATACTTTAGGATAACATTTTTTTAGAAAAAAATTATTGGATAATAGAAATACTTGCGTGCCTTATTATTTATCAAATGTTATTCATGGTTAGAAAATTAATTTTAAACATTAATTTCCTTGTGTAAGGAATAAAGTGAAAATAGTTCAAAGCACAACCAAATTATGAGATTATTCTTATGATATAAAAATAAATTGATTAAATTTGTTCCTAATCATTATTCCTAGGTAAAGGATCATAAAAACATGTTATCCTAGTACTTTTTACAATGAATCAAATGATCATTTAGATGATTGAATTTTTAAGGATTTGTGATTGTTAACGTTTTAATCTTTATGCTCTCTATGACTCTCCATCATAACATGATGGTTAGATTTTTCTTTCAATCCCATGATTTCCTACATGGAACCCTAGAATGTGTTATCTTCAGTTACCATCATAATTTACTTTATTTATTTCTAATTGGGGGTCTCATTAATCTGATTGCTGATGTGGTATTTCAGTAATGAGGTTTTCAAATATCGAACCCCTGGTTTTTGATCCAATGTTTAAATTGCGAGGGTGTAATTTTTTAAAGGAGGGGAAAATATAACACCATGATAATTTAAAATATTTTCATTTATGAATAAATATAATTATTTTCATTACTTCCTTTTTATTAAACTTCATTTTATGTTTATTCGACACACAATAAAAAGTTTTCTTGCTTTACATGCAAGGCCTTGTTTTACCGAAAAAAATATATTAATATAATTATTTAATATAATGTATAACCTAGCCATTAAATTAAGTAAAATGATAAATTATTATTCAAAATTTTAATTTTATATGTATCATATAATTTTAACTGCTACCTTAATTATTTTCTTGATATGATATAAGAAACAATTTCATTTTTGTAGATAAAATGTGTATTTTTCCAAAAATGAACTTTCATCGCCTTTTAATAGTGAACAATTTTTCTATAAAATCTTTGACACATCTATATATTTAATATGAAAAAAATAAAATTCAAAATTATAAAAGAGACATTAAAATTTTATTTGGACAAATTTCTGTTATTTTTTCTGATAACATTCATATTTTAATGAATAGTGAAAAATACTGCATTTTAATTCAAAACGGCTTATTTATCTAATTTATCTATATAGATATGTTGTCCTTTTGTTTGGGTATATAGTTTAATTATACTATGATTTTATCATTTAATTAAATTTATTTCACTGTAACCAAATTCAAATTGAAATTGGATACAAAATCTATGTCATCTTCTGAACATTTCACTTTAAGAATCCAATTTTTTAGTCATATATGCAGAGTTAACATTAATTTTTTTCCCAATTTATTGAAATAAATTAGAAAAAATGGATTTAAAATTTTTAATAAGACGATCCATATTAGGTTGAAAGGTTTATTTAATTTTGAGGTGTAAAAAATTTACCGTGGTAGAAAAATTATTTACCTTAGCAAAAGTAAAATTTTGACAAGGGTTAAGGTTAAATGCTAAAAGATTAACATACCTAAAAACTACAACATTTAATGGTTAGTTGAGAGGAGGATTCACTATAAACAACCTATATGCCATTAATTAAAATCCAATGTCTTGGAATTTAATTCCATCTCTATATGGTTGGCTTTTAATATACAATAATGAATAAATTAATCACATGAACCCACCTCTCCTCAATTATAAATACCAAATGTATTCCACAATTTTTATACCAAAAAGCCTTTTTGATCCTAAAATATATATAAAAGCATATCCTTCTCACTCTCATCATGTACAAGTTCATCGGGTCTCATCAGAAGACAAAATCCATGGCCCTTATGGGTCTTTTAAGGCGGTGATATTGAAGTGGTAGTTTTCTCGAAGTACCTCTCTAAATTTCCCTTATTTTTCTAATTTATCATCACCTCCATAATCCATCAATGAATGATAACTCCAGAATCATGTATATTATAATGTTTTAGTTCTCTAATGTAATATATAATATGCATGACGTTTTTCACCACCTCTTCTTTATAGAAACAATGTTGTCTTCCAAGTTATGCAGGTTAATCGACTCTGAGAATATTATTTTTTTTCTTTTTATACTACCACCTTCATGGATGATATTAAAACCATTTTTATTGTTAAATAATATTTTAATATTTAAATTATAACCTATTTAATATTATTTAACTTTTAAATTAAACATACCTTCATGATTTTCATATTGTGGATATACGATAACATCGTTTGTGGTATTGTGGATTACCTCCCTCTCAAAGAGATATGATTAATTCATGCTATAAATGGAACGTATTAAGGATAATTTTTATAAATATATGTAAAATATATGAAATATATATTATACTAAAATTTTAGTATACTTATGTATCATTAACTTTTAATTATTTTAATATTATAAAGAAATGAAAGTAGCGTTCATGTGTACATACGACTTACCATCTCAATGAACACTACATTTAATTTCTATCTCCAAATTTTATATATTATTATAAATACATATATAATATATATATATATAATATTATTAAGTCATGTATTACATTATTTATATGATTAAATCATTATCTATGTATCATAAGAATCAAATAACATGTCAAAAAATACTTGAGAAAACTAGGCAATTAAAACCCGAAATAGTGAAATAATGAAAGATGGCTTACAAATGGGTAATAATAAATTATAAGGATATGATATATAATATTATAAACATGATTATGGTTCTATAGAAAGATAAATACACTATTAAAACCATTATATAGGATTTAAAGGATGATAAACTAAAAAGGATTCGCAAGGTAAGGGTTAATTTTGAAATCTGTTTCATATATATTATTATTTATACCTATGTATCTTTTGGGACATATTTATCATCTATTTCCATGTTCCAAAAAAATTTAGTTAAAAATATCATTAATATTACTCAAAAAAAATTTAATGTTATTTTTATTCATGTTTGACTTTTTCTAAAGTGCTTGAATGGAATCATTCCACCTTTTTCAAAATGAGGTCCTTTATGAAATTTTCTACAAAATTAATGAAAAATTGATTCTTTAAACTAATATAGAATGGGAAACTATTTATACCATCATTAAACGTTAACATTTTCAAGCTTCCATTAAAATATTACAAGTTTATTTTTTAAATTAAATGTTTTATTTTATTATTGTTCTTCTACTAAGTGATTTAAAAGATAAAAATGATTTTCTCTCAAATTGTGTTAATAATATTGTTGGATTAAAATAATATATGTCAACATACTTTATTGGATTTTATGATCAATTGATGTTGATTTGTTATGTTACAATATAACATATTGTATTGAGGTTTTAGGATATATTTGACCATGGATGTGCTATTTTAATACCATCCATTGTTTATAGTTAAAGTATTAACACTTCATATGGTAGTTTTAATTTGAATTTTTATGTTAGGTTTTACCCCTTTCATAAGAGTAAGGAATTTTACTTAGTAAGTGATAAGGGTGGCCATCTATAACCCCGTGATATAATGGTAGGTCTCATGAGACAAGATAGTTTCTTGGCACAGGACCTTGATTTTATGGTTATTTATGGTCTTGGCATAAGACATTTCTGATATTCTTATGATGTCCGACATAATGCATTCCATCATTATGGGATAAGTTATTAATTTTAATTGTGATTATTAGACTATTAGAATATCAATGTGGATGTTTAAATGAAATAAATTGATTTAATATTTCTATATTAAATTGAATATTATGTTTAAAAAGATTGTTTTTTAGTTATAAATGTGCCTTAATAGTTTATGTTGTTTATGCTAGATTTCGCTATATTATTTACCATAATTGACCATTTGTTCTCACCATGTTCTTATGATTTAATTTCCTAGGATGTCAAGACGTGTATTATGATTTACATGCAGGGTTAATATAAGAGAATAATGGTTTTCGAAAAGGATTATCCATGTCCTTTTTTTTTGTTTTGAACTGTAATATAAGGTTCATGTACCAAAACTATTTTCTACGACTGCTAAACTAATCAATCCTTCTGGATTTTATTCCTTACAATTATTCCAATGTATTAAAATAATTCACCTAATCTAGGATTTCGGGGTTCGAGCATTACATTTCCCTCATAATATGACATTAGTTGATGTTAATCATGACCTTCTAGGAAATAGTCTAATGGTTCCATAAATATTCATTCATGAATGGTTTATGTTTTTATGTAATGATTCTTAGGACAACCATTTCACTTCCACATGTTTTATGGTTTTGAAATCAGCTTATTTTAATGGGATATAATTTCATGAAGTGATTATGAAACCAATACCCGGTCATAGGTTATGAAGTGATTAAAATTTAATGATAACCATTTCGTTTTATGGGTTGTGATTTGACATTTATAAAACCTATGATATTTTATGGGCCATGATATGATGTTAGTTTTATTATCTTGTTACATGTGTATGAATGATATTATTAGGGGATGGGTGGGACATATATCTCACTACAATGAATTGGGAAACGATAAGTTTTATATAATCTCAAATGGTACACGGGTTGTAACCTAATCATTAAAACAAGAAGTTACGTAGGTTGTAGCCCAAGCCTGAAAATATGAATGTACATGGGTTGTAGCGTAAGCCTAAAAACAATAAGGTACATGGGATATAGACTAGGCCTAAAAGTACGAGGGTAAAAAAGTTGTAACACATGCCTAAAAACAAGAAGGTACAAATGTTGTAGGCCAAGACTAAAAGTAACATGGTAAAAATTTTATTAGACAAATCTCGAAGTAGGTACATAGGTCATAGCCCACAACCAAAATTTTATAATGGTCTTGATAGGTAGCCTTGACATAATATTTTTCATTCTTATATGGATGCCACAAATTCCAAGTCTTATTCCTATTTTTTTCTTCCAAGACTGATTCCCTATATTATATTATGAACCATGTCTTATGAATTTCCAATCATTATTATCATATATCATATACATGGTACGATCCCTATATATTATGCTCATGTTCCATAATATTTTTTTTGTTATGCTTACACATTTCCTTTATTTACCCTTACAGAAAATTTGATGTCACCCCTTTATTTTGTTTCTTTTCCCCAGGTTATGAATAAATTTGTTAGGTATAAGTAATAATGGTGGATATAATTATAGTTGTTGATGAAGATATATTATGAGGATAAAAGTTTTTTTTCATCTTTCCAATGACACTAAACTATTACGGTCCTTGGTCGTCTATTTTTACAATGTAATGGATATTCGTCTAATACGATGTAATATCAATGTATGTCATGCATCCGTTTCTGTAGTTGGTATAAAAGGAATAGTTTAGTCATCCTTTTGAAACTAGGATGACACAACTTTGTTGAAATCCCTAGGTATATTTTTAAGTATATTTCTAGGGATGTATCTATGGATAAATACAAGGATGAGTTAATGTATAGGAAAATATTATGGAATTTTGGTAAAGGATATAGTGACTGGTTTCCATGTAAATATATCCATGTCTAGAAACTACAAGTGAGTGTTTCTCTAGAATAGTTGAACCTAGGGGTAACAACACAGCCATGATTGTTGGGTCTTGAAAAATCCGCAAAGGGAATTTTACCCAAATCCCCAAAAGAATTGGGGTAAAATAATCAAAGAGGAGAAACAAAAGGACCGGTTCACAAACCGGTCCACGGAAGCACAACGTGGCCATGCATCGTGGTGCGCCCCCTCCGTGAACCGGTCCATTGAAGTACCGCGTAGCACCCAAGCACTGCGAGGCACCCCCCTCCGTGAACCATTGTCATTCACGAAATGGAGGCGGAGGGCCTCCGCGGTCGCGGGGAAGGATGGGCGCCAGTCCGGTTCACCATCGCGAACCACCCCAACTGCGGACCGCGTCGACCGGCTCAAGCCGCACCCGCTATCATTCACAGAATGGAGGCGGAACCCTCCACTTCCACGGAGCAATCCCTGAGTTTGCCTCATGAAGGAGGGGAGCAATCAATAACCACCATGAATCAAGGATTGACCAGGATAGCTATGAACTGGGTATTTGGTTATGGGCCTCCGCAAAAGGTGCCTCATGGCCACAAATAAATTCCTTTCCCCACTCTATAAAAGGAGACCATATAGGGTAGAGGATCGAGGATCAGATCAGATTCTGAGGAAGGAGATCGATTGAAGGAAGGATTCGGATTTCGCAAACAGCGAAATTCCCACCCATGAACCACATCAGGTATATGAATTAAAAAGTAATTGGAAAACACATAATAATTTGGTGAACCGGGAACCTAAATAATAAAATGGAGAACCTCAAACCATACCCCCTCCGCGGATGACTTCCCCGCAAACCAGGGAGTTTATGCCTCTTTTCCCATCCGTCGTACAGCGTAGCACCCTCCTCTACGGACGAAGCCCCGACCGACGAGCCTCCGATTGGCACTACCCGTGGCCACCGCTGCCCGCCTGGAACCCTCCACGAACCACACTGGTTCATGGATTGAACCCGAAGCCACGAACCACCCTGGTTCACGGATTGAGCACGAAGCCGCAAACCATCCTGGTTCGCGGATTGAACCTGAAGCCACGAACCGCCTTGGTTCGCGGGATTCCCATCTGTCCGCGGACAACCCTGGTTTGCGGACGGCTTCCCCAGCCACGTGGTACTTCCCCACGCGAAGGGCTACACCAACCATATCTCTCTGTGGCTACTCAAATACTTCGGTGTTCTCATTTCCAGAGCCAGGTAAAATCCTTCAAATCCAGCTAGTTCCTCCACGACTCCCTCATTGGCCTATTCATCGGCCCTGAGCCAAGGCCTCCACCAGAGCCACCAGATCCATGTGGTGTAACTTTCAGGCGCATCAGCGCGCCGTTTGGAGTTCACATACCCACGGTAAATAGGGGCAAAGGGGTTTCCCCAACCCTTGGGCGAATTCCCGAAGCATGCCTGGGTTCACATTCCCACGGTAATGTGGGGTCTGAGCCCGAGATCCCACTTCTTGCCTCTACTCTCTAGTATGGGGGACCGTAGGCTTCAGCGGTCAGACACTTCTCCCCTCCCCAGAGAGAGGGCGACATATCCGTCCGAAGGTATCCATCCCCATGCACCTCGGTACTTCCCCAGGTATCTACCCGGGGAACAAGAGAGGTGACAGGGATAGGAGCACCCCCCTCTCCCTATCCCTCTGGGCTTTGTCACTGCGGGCGTCCATCTTGGAGTAAGCCTTGACCTTACGGGCGTCCATCTTGGAGTAAGCCCCGACCATATGGGCCTCCTCAGAGTGTAAGACCCAATTCATCACCTAATGGTCCTCCTTAGAGTGTAAGCCCCAATTCATCACATTATGGGCCTCCTCAAAGTGTAATCCCCAATTCATCACCTTCTGGGCCTCCTTAGAGTGTAAGACCCAATTCATCACCATGGGCCGCCTTCATGCATAAGCCCCATTCCGCTTCTCATGGACGCACCTTTCATGACGTGATCCTCTGGTCCCTTCTGCCTCTTGTTTCTCACACCGAGCATGACTCATGTGGGTTTAGAGTAAGCATCGACCATGACATCCTCTTATGGGCCTCCACGTAGTGTAAGCCCCAATCCATCATTCTGGGCTGCACTAGAGCGTAAGCCCCAAGCCCAAGAGAACTACATGGACTTTGATCCATGCCTCCTAGACATGGTACGTAGGAAGCCTCCATGAGGTTCAATCCCAACACCCATCAGACCACCTGGTCTCTCTTCACGTCGGTTCCCTAACACCTAAGCGAACTACGTGGACTTTGATCCCGACCTCCTAGATAGGGTACGTAGGAAGCCTCCATGAGGTTCAAGCCCAACACCCATCAGACCACCTGGTCTATCTTCACGTCGGTTCCCTGACACCTAAGAGAACTACATGGACTCTGATCCCTGCCTCCTAGACAGGGTACATAGGAAGCTCCATGAGGTTCAAGACCAACAGACAGTCGATCCGATCATCTCCACATCAGTTCGCCACACCACTCCTAGTTTTGACTGAATCTAGTTCCAACCCTTTGGTGTCATTAATACAATGAGGGATGGTAAACCTCGGGAATAAATTATTCTGAACCCCAGCGTCCAGTTGACCATTTCCCAGTAGGGTTGAATCCGTGGATACTATGTTTGGGTATAAAACAAAGATTTGCGAACATATGAATACGTCTTAAATCTATAAGAGAGTCCTGGAAATGGAAATAATTCCCCCCAAAAAGGGTGCGATGAGCCCGAATTCCCATCCTCTCGACCAATGTGAGTTCTTAAGAGTCGCTGGTCAGACCATCCGGTGAATGCTTTCCTTTGGAAAGCAGTTCCATTAATCATTGGATACGGAGCCGTTGGGTGTTTCGTGGCTGAATGGCCAAGAACGAGACAAAAAATGGTGAAACCGACGTGAATCTTTAACCAAACATGACGGATTTGACCTAATCTCACCCAGTGCCCCCTTATTCTCTAAAAGAGGGCCAAGTAAGGTCATTAATTACGCATGGGATTTTGAGATATTGCTTTGACGAGTTTTCTGCTTGTTTGTGATAAAATGTTTCGCAGGCACTACTTTCAGAACTCCCTTCGATCCAATGGCATCGTAAAGGAACTCACAAGTGCACGCTTCCAACAACGCAAGGATGGGGCTTCCTCAACAATGGAGGACCCTGTCACCCACCCAACGTCTTCAACGCTGGGTTTCAGATGCGCTGATCCAACAGTAACACGTGAATGGTACTCTCCCAACGGTGGAGGCGGCCATGCGCGCCCTGCAATCCGTCAAGGCTCGCCGGTCGCCTTCCCAGTAGTGATCGAAAAGGCGGACCTAAAGAGCCCCTGTCGCTGTCTCCAATGGTTTTGGGAGCCTATCCCCGGAACGAGACCATGCATACCTCCCTTATCTTAGTGAGGCGGATGAGGTCGACATTGAGGAATTCATCCCTGTCGAACGGGGGTTCCGCCCCAAGGCCCCCGCCGAAAGGCGTCATCATGGACACGCTGCGACCCAATATCCTTGCACCAAGGAAGATGTTTCCCCGAGGATTCATGCCCACTCTCCCTAAGCATCGGCCCCTCGGACCGCCCGACGAGGGCGACAGACGTACAATCGAAGACTGTTCATCACCCTAGTCCTTGAGGAGGAGTACCGCTACTCAGCCATAGAGACGTACCATGAACATGAACCTACACCTGTTCGCTCCTTGCTATCCCACCATCCAGACATGGCAGCATCACACGAGCCGGCGCACATCCCCGCCGAGCTCCATCAAGCCCGTCACTCATGTCGGATGGTACTTACCAGGTAGGCACCTCTTCCTGTCCAGGGTTGTGAAGCCCACCACCTCGACATGGTGGTGACCCGGCAACTACATGACCAGCTCTTGGTAGTTTCTTCAGATGCCCGCCATCCTGATATGGTAGTGATCAACAAATCCCATCACCCAGATGTGGCAAAAAATCAGAGGCGGGCACGTCTCCCTGCCAACAAAGGCCACCATCTCGATACGGTGGGAAACCAATATATGCAGGGCCGACTCCCTGGGGATGCAAGTAATGTCAGCCACCATGATGTGGTGGAAAACGAAGAGAGAAACTAGCGTATCCTGGTACAGGGTCAGATTTGTTCACCTGTCCCGACACAGGAGAATTGTCAGTACCCACTGACCACTGGAGGACCGGAGTAGGATATTCCTACTCCAATACCGGAATGGGACTTCATACCCGTTCCAGCCAAAGATGTCTTTCTACATATCCTGGAAATGATGGAGGAGCAGGTATCTATCCCAGATCATATCTTGCAGACTTGTCAGCATGAAATTGCATCGGCGGCAACAGCAAGGATTCGAGCCCGTGAGCCCGTCTCCCCAATAGAGGCGACTCATCTAAGAGACGAGATAGCCGCCTTGGAGTATATCTGCATCCCTGCATCATCCCAGGAGGGTCGCCAGCTGTATTCCACAATGCAAGGGCAACCTGATCGAGCAACTTCACTCGTTCCAACTGGGGGACACCTGTCCATCATGGTGGATGCTCCAGAGAAGGCATATATCACTGCTAAAAGTCAAGATGTTCATCGGCGTATCCCAGAAACGTCATGGGACCCAATTAGACAGGGACCCAAAGGAGGTGAAGGCCGTTTTCAACAGCAGATGGTCCTCGCTGCCCGCAAAAGAGCGCCCCGAACGCGCCGAAAGAAGCCGGAAAATAAAGATCGGGTTCATGAATCCGTTATGCTGGAAGCTGGGGTTTCCGATGCCACCAAGCGCACATCAAAGGCTCGAAACCATGCCCATCCATTACCATATTATGGGAGTGACAGTAGCAGTTCCGAAGGTCCTCCCCGCAATGTCACTACCAGCAGCTCTAAAGGTCCTCCCCAGAGCACCCGTGGGGGCCTCCCCCTCAAAAATATGACGATCGATCACGAGAGCTTCTCTCCTGATGTGAGTCACGGAAACCCTACATGTGACAAGAATATCGGGTAGAAAGAAGGTACTCCACATGCTGTGGTCCACCCTGAAGGTCCTCCCTGGGGTATACACTGCAATCAATCTCCATGTAGTGGGACAAAAGATTGTGATAGTAGTCCTCGCTATCATAGTCGCAACTATGGAGGTCCTCCCTGTAGTGATGTCTCATCATGAAAAGAAGGCCATCCCCTTGTCGTGGCCTGCCCTGAAGGTCCCCCCAGGGGTGACGCTGCAAAGGAACTCCAAGCAGCCAGGCATAAGGTCACGGTGGTAGTCCTCACCACTCTGATAACAAAGGTCCTCCCTATAGAAACGTCGAGAAACGATAAGGTCCTCCCCTTATTTCGGTACATTCTAGAGGCCCTCCCTAGGATGTATCCCACATATATTCTCCCTACGGCAGTAGTAATGGTAGTCCTCGTCATTGCCGCAGCTGTGATTGTAGTCCTCGCCACCATGACCGCCATTGCGAAGGTCCTCCCCGCAATGGCCCCAAGCAACAAGAAGGTCCTCCCCTTGTCGCGGAGGGTCCTGAAGGTCCTCCCCAGGATGTGCGTCGAACGTCAAGACATGATGGTCATCCTCACCATGATGGCAGTTGTTGCGAAGGTCCTCCCCGTAACAACACCACACAGCCAGAAGGTCCTCCCACTGCTGTAACATGCCTTGGAGGTCCTCCCCAGGGTGTGCACTGAAAAAGTCCTCTATGCAGTGAGGCATCAAGCAGCAATGGTACTCTTCTCCATTACGGCCATCATTGCGGCGATCCTCCCCATGATGAAATATTGTATCGACATGACGGTTCTCCTCCTTCCGAATCAAGCACCGAAAAGCCCTCGTATGCCAAGTCACTTTGAAGGATGGGATCGAGCATGTCAGATTCCCAGCTTGTCACTAACGATGCCCTTCTTCAATCAGGAGACGGTCCAAGGCCGTGTTCATCTTCTGAACCACCTCGGAATTGCTTACATAATGATTCAGTACCTACCAGTCCCACTTCCTCAGATCAAACTAATAGTGAGAGCCTCAGCTGGGCTAACCAGGTAGAAGAATCACAGGCCGCAGAGTATGCCGATATGCTGCACCTGAGGTAACGACTGGCCATGAATGATATATCAGTCATGTTTTGGCCCACAACCACCTCTCAGTACCACATACCCAGGGCGTTGTCAGAAGAATGCATGCACGACATCCAATATAATATATGGACGACTCTCCGTCGGCTGAAGTCAACCTTCCTACACTATGATGGGTATGTTGACCATATCAAGATGATAGGGGACCTCCTGCGTCACATTGACTGGGAGGCCCTTTCCTAGACGCGACAACAATGCCCCGAGAGGCACAAAGGGAATATGAAGGCAGCCTGCCTCCGTGCACTGCACGAACTGCACCGCCTCATCGGTGACGCTCCGACAGGATTTCATATCAGGGGATTGGGGGAACACAGAGCTCTTCATTTCACTCTGCTCCCCACCCAGAAAAACCCGTTCATCATGGTATCGTGTAACATCGTCCCATCGAGACGACAATCGGGTGGACCCCCTATTCAGGAAAGGAAACACACCCAACAGAGTCGGGCCTTGAGTAAGTCCCAGAAGCGTCAGGCCCGGTGGGAACGAGCCATTCAAAAACTCCTGAATCATTCTACCGAGAGCTTACAGCAGGCCTCTTGCCTAAGAGAGGACAATCAATGATCTCTGCCTGCCTCCCCAGAAGGGACTGATCCACAGGTGAATTCGGCACAAGATCTGTTCACCCCTAGATGGGGAAACGTTAGATCAGGCAGGTCGTGATAGTTGCAGCTACTGCCGAAATCCAGGGTCAACCCTAGACTACAGGGATGGGGGCATTTTTAACAAAAAATGCCCCCGTAAGACCAACGAAACTAGGAAGAGACTCAATGTACAAGGAATGGAGCCAGCCCCAGCCATCAGGGCTGGGGGCATTTTTACCCCTTCAATAATAACCACCCCCATGACAATCAGTATCCTCTTGTCTAGGGAGGAAAATCAGAAGAAGAGGTTCTCATCCTATCTCGTCATTCGAATCATCATCCCCTCTAAGAGGAAGGCGCACCGTAAGGTCGCATCAAAGAAATATCCGCGTCACCCTTCGTTAAGAAGTCTGAGGGAAATCCCAGGTCATGAAAGGGAAGGCCAACCGAAGACGCGAGAGATTCTATTCCTATTTGGATGATGACGTCTCCTCCACCCCACAATATGCGTTCATCAACACCATAGAGGCAAACCCCGTGGGTGACAGGGGAGAAAATTGAAATCAGGAGGGATTGGGAGACGACAGTTCAGGTCAGGCTGTGACCCACCATTAACCCCCAGGTGTGCATACCCGAAACTAGAGGGCCACATTAAATATGGTCGCACCTTCAGCTAACCTCCCTCTGCCTACCCTGCGAGCTTCCAGTATGGATAATAACAAAGGAGTGATTACCCTTAACCCATCCCCCTCTCTCTATAAAAACGATCCACTCATGCTCAAAGAGAGGTTCACTCGATAGGAAGAAGATATGAAATAATTGAGGCGGCCTAATCCCGAGCTTCTCCAGAGGAACCGCCTTATTGAAAGTGAGTCCCAAGAAGAGCCACGTCATGAACTCCTAGTGGGTGCACCTCAATGGCTAAGGCTTTCCCCGGAAAATGAAGCATGATCAGGGCTCCGGCCCAATGAGGCGCCTGGTCCGTCCAACTACCTAAACGTGGATGACAAATACCAGGATTTCCCTCCACTTAGGAGGAAACCAGATCAAGTACGCCCGAACCCTACGAGGGTAACCCGAACAGAATATGCACCCTTGGTTCCGGCCAATCTGGATCCTCGGGAAATTCCTTAGGCTATGCCTGCTCAGGACCGGGCCCAACAGGATGTAAACCAGGGACTCAGCAATACCATCGAGGCACTAACAGCTCGATTGGAAGCGATGGAAGGTCCACGTGCTCCGATACAGCCGTAGTGGAAACCCTACCCGGATTGGGTGACCAACACACCACCTCCACCCAATTTTGGGAGCCATGTATTCCCCATCTTTAATGTGTCAGGCGATCCAGAGCAGCATTTGATGCACTGTGCATCCTATTGTGACCCTATGATGGGAACTCCAGAACAACAAGAAGTATTGAAACTCAGATGCTTCATGTGGACCTTGAAAGGATCCGCCTTTGTCTGGTATAAAAGTCTATCGTCTTAGTCGATAAAGAGCTGGGAGGACCTCCGGCAACAGTTCCTGTTCCACTTTAGGTCAACATTGCCTAAAACAACGATCAACGATCTCATGAACTGCAAGTAGAGGGAGAACGAGAGGGTCTCATACTTCATCGCCAGTTGGAAATGTCTGGCCTATTCCTTGAACAAGCCAATGCCTCAAGATGAGATGCTATCTATATGCATCAATAATCTTAGAGATGAGCTGCGAACACCGCTCATAACGGTGGAGTGAACCACTGGCTTCCGCCATCTCTCAGCCATTGCCCAGAGAATTGAGGACTCCCTGCAGTAGACTAATTCAATGTCCTGAATAGCCTCGCAGGCTCCAGTGAAGAGAGCTCCTAGAGCTGAGGCGTCCAACGTCATACTCAAGCCAGCCCCTGTGCCCGCTCCACCACTCAGGCCTCCACCAAATCATCAAGGGCCCCCTGGATATCAGCGGCCACCCCCACCTAAATGGGATGATCAGCGAGGATTGAAGCGGAACCAGTTTGGGGAGAGAAGACAAAAAGTATACTCGTTCCGAGATGATCAAGTTCGTGTCTACTTCATTGCCGCCATGAATTGCAACTTGCTCCACCTTTCGGAACTGAGGTGAACTGAAGAAGTCGACCGTGATGACAATCCATATTATTGCCCCTACCACCAGATGTTAGGGCACAATATCCGAGAATGCTTCATCTTCAAAGACCTTCTACAGAGGATGATAGATTCTGGACAAGTTGAGCTGGGACCACCCCCAGAACATGTGGCATATATCTCTACCACCGACTCTGAAAAAGAGGAGGGGTGGCAGAAAGTCACCAGGAAGCAGGGGCATAAATTTGACAACTGAATGACTCAGAAGACTATCAACCGAGCCCAGGGCATACTACATTCTAAACTACAGTAGCCGGTGTTGTCACCATCAGCCCTTGGAGCTGCAGTGCCGACCACATCGGCCTCCTAATCCTCCATAAGTCGGTCATCCAGACGGAGTCGAAGTAAGAATCAATCACAATAGGAGTAGTCTGTGATGAGGCCAAATTTAGTCCCAACCCTGGCAGATTTCATGCCCTCAAATTTGGCTTCACGGGCACCGACCCACCAAACGACACTATCAGAGACAACCGACCAGGTTAACCTGTCAGAGGATGAGGAGACAATATTTGGTTCTATCAATTTCATCCATCTCATGAAACCATTCCCTAAAGAAGGTTATGATTACGAACCCCAGTTTCATGCACGAGGAGCAGGGAGGAGGAATCATAGAGGTAGGGGATAACAGGGGAGGCGCAGCCGTGGCTGAAACCAACCCTATGGTTAGACCCCGGCCTAGACCGCCAATTTCACGGAAACCCATGGGAGGGCCCTTCTGCGGACTCAGTAGGAGAGGGAATGCCCCTCCATCTCCAAAATAATCCACTCTGGACCTGTTGTTCTGCGATACCCACCAGAGGAGGAGCAAGTGTCTGTTCTCCTAGTGCGTACAAACAGACCGGCTAGGCCAAGTCCTCAAAACACGGGAACACTATCAACATCTTTCCCCGCAGTCGGTCCCTCCTCGTCAAATGATCCATATCCCAAAGCACTCGCTAAGCCTCTCCCGCCAACGGAAAAGCGTCAGCCATTGGAGCCAAAATACGACATCCTTAAGCAGTTGGCGTCAGTACCATCCAGGTTGTTAATCTTGGATGCCATGAGTTTGTTAGTCGACCTTAGGGAGGCGCTTATCGAAGCTTTGATCAGCCCCCATGAATTTCAAGACGAGGTAGCTGCCGATGAGATTTACCGGACAGAGATTGGCCCGACTAAATGAAATGCGGTGATTTCCTTCACCGATCAGGACGAAGATGCCATCATGCAGGGACACATCAGACCGCTATATGTGTCTGACACACTGAATGGTGTTGATATCCGAAAAGTCTTAGTAGACAATGGATCTGGAGTTAACCTCCTTCCCCTACGGACACTCCGTAAGTTGGGCTATGGTGAGGACGATCTAATTCCCTCGGCCACAACCTTGTTAGGTAACGACAAGACTGAGCAGAAACTAATGGGAAAGATTAATCTAAAGACCCATTTTGGTGACATAGTATCCTTCACAGAATTCCTGGTGGTCCGGCAGAGCATGACATTCAATGCCCTGTTGGGAAGGCCATGACTCCATAAGCACATTGTCGTTCCGTCATCCAACCACCAGTGTATCAAGTACTGCATCGATGGAAAAAGTGGGACATTTCATGCTGACAAGTCCCCTTTTGAGATCTCCGAGTCACATTACATCGACGCCAGGATCTATGAGAAAAAGACGAAGAAGCCTTTGATCAACGACGTTGACTGGATCCCCCTCCAAATGGCCTAGAAATTTTCCCCGATGACCCCCTCAGGTAGATTGGCATAGATTATGTCATTACCATCAACTGTGTTGAGAGTGGGAGTTTAGGTCGGGACACGCAATCAGATGTCCTCAAGATTTCATACACGATGGTCGAGCACGACAACGCGGGAACGTCCACCAACACTCAATTTGGGAACAAATACTCAAGCAAGGATGCCCACGATGCCTCTCCCTCAGGCCCTCAAAGGATCAGAACAGAAAATCTCTCCTCGTCAGATCAAGAAGATGAGGACTTGGGAGAAGAAGAGGGGGAAGATCTCAGAGATGCACCTCCCGCATTTGAGTAGGGTATCTCCACCACTATGGACGACCTGAGGGAAATAACCCTGGGTACCAAAGAAGAACCGAGGCCCACTCTCATTAGTGCGGCCATGTCTCCCGAGGAACACGAGGTATATACCTCCTTCCTAAAGCGACATCGGGATGTCTTTGCATGGAATTACACAGAAATTCCAGGACTCAATCCTGAGGTAGTGACACATCACCTGGGTCTCCCAGAAGGCCACTGGGGCTACAAACATGCTGCTAGAAGGACACACCCCTCACATGCACCCATGATAGAGGCTGAAGTCGATAAGCTCATTAAGTCAAGCTTCATCAGGGAAGTCCATTACCCCATTTGGTTGTCCAACATCGTCCCTGTCAAGAAAAAGAACGGGCAAATCCGCTTCTGCATTGACTTCAGAGACCTTAATCGGCATGGTCCGAAAGATGACTTCCTGGTTCCAATCACTGAGTTGTTAATTGATGCGACAACTGAGTATGAGGCTCTATCCTTCATGGACGGCTATTCTGGATATAATCAAATCAGGATGGATCGAGAAGACAAAGAAGCCACTGCCTTCAAGGCCCCTCAAGGGGTATTGTGATACAGGGTTATGCCCTTTGGTCTCAAGAATGCTGGCGCCACGTATCAGTGTTCCATGCATCGTTTCTTTAAGCCATTCCTGGGGAAATTCGTTGAATGTTACATGGATGACCTAGTAGTAAAGTCTAGACAGTGCTCGGATCACCTGTCAAACCTTGAGACCATCTTCAACAAGCTCTGACATCATAACTTGAAGATGAACCCCTTGAAATGCACCTTTGGGGTTACCTCAGGGAAGTTCCTTGGCTTCGTCCTACGCTATCGCAGCATCGAAGTCGACCCTGAGAAGACGAAAGCTATCCTGAGCCTGCCACCCCATCCAAATCTCACTGAGCTGAGGGGAATCCAAGGGAACCTAGCCTTTATTAGGTGGTTCATAGCCAACCTGGTAGCCAAATGTTTTCCCTTTACCAGGTTGATGAAGAAGGGGGTCACGTACCAATGGACGGACGACTGCCAAGAGGCGTTCGACAACTTGATGAAGTACCTCTTAAGTCCCCTGGTGCTCATGCCCCCGGTCAAAGGAAAGACTCTCATTATATATGTGATGGCCCTATAATGGTCATTGGGAGCCTTCCTCACACATGAAAACGACACCAGCAGCGAAAACAGCCTCTCTTACCTCAGTCGAACCATGATCGATGCTGAGACTCGATACACAAATATTGATAAGAGCTGTTTGGCCTTGGTCTTCACGGTTAAAAAGCTGCGACATTATCTGCAGCATCATGAGGTCCATTTGATCTCTCAGAGTAACCCGCTCAAGTACATCCTCAGTCGCCCGATGCTAACTGGGTGCCTATCCCGATGGGCGGTCGTCCTGCAGTAGTTCGACATCCGGTTCATGCCTCAAAAATCCATCAAGGGCTAGGCATTAGCATACTTTCTAGCAGAGAACCCTTCAACAAGGACCACTACACCGGACGCTGAACTACCTGATGAAGATATATTCTCAGTTCAAGAGGAGTTCCCAGCATGGGAAATGTACTTTGACTGCGCGTCCCGAAGCCCCACCGGGAAGAGGATGGAGGATCCCAGATTCAACAAAGTGGGTCTGGGTATAATACTCGTGTCCCTAGAAAAGGTAGTTTTTCCATATTCCTTCCTCCTGTCAGAGGGATATACGAACAATGAAGCAGAATATCATGACCTCATTGTAGGCCTGGAGCTCACATTCCAGGCACAAGTACAACACCTTAAGGTAAAACGTGACTCAGAGCTGGTCATCAAGAAAGTCAATGGTGACTATGCTATTAAAAAAAGGAGCTGATCCCCTTGTTTGCCCATGTACAAGAGTTAATGGCCGAATTCTCCACAGAACCGACATTGACTTATATTCCCCGGTCCTAGAACACTCAGGATTATGCATTAGCCAACGTGTCCACAACCCTAGCTGACCCTGACTGGGATGAAATGGTCATCAGTATTGCTCACCATCGAATGGTATTTCCATTTGTTTACCCTAAGATGGAAGAGATCCACGAAGTCAGTCCTGTCCCCAATCCATATGCTCCCGCTACAGGCTGGATGATCCCTATCATGAACTACCATCAATGGGGAGAGCTTCCATCAGACAGGGCTGAACGAGAGAAAATACGGAGAAGGGAAATAAATTTTGTCTTATATGGTGGCGTAGGTCAGCAAGAGGTCCTCTACAAACGAGGCCTCAATGGAGTGATCCTCAGATGCATTGACGAAGAGGAAACCGCTGCCGTCATGACTGATGTACATGCAGGAGCATGTGGAGCACATCAACCAGGGACCAAGCTTTCCCATCAGGTTCAAAGGCTTGGGTACTACTGGCCCACAGTGGCACGAGACTGCGAGCATTTTACCACAAAATGCCACTCATTCCAGATTCATGCCAACTTTATTCACCAACCCTTAGAGTTACTTCATCAAGCTAAGTACTCTTGGACATTTGCTGTCTGGGGGGATGGACGCTGTGGGACCATATCCTCCTGCAACGACTAAATAGCTGAAGTATATCCTCACGACAACCGACTTCATTTCCAAATGGTCAGAAGCCATACCCCTCACGGAATTCGGGGCAAGAAATATTGTCAGCTTCGGGAATGCCAATATCATCACCAGATTTGGTGTCCCTCATACTATACTAACGGACAACGACAGTAATTTCTGTTCTGCTGAGTTGGAGAAGCTATACCACGAGTATGGTATCAAGGCTAACCACTCATCCTGCTACCATACAGCGGCCAACAGATAGATAGAAGCTTTGAACAAGACCCTGTCCAACATCCTCCAGAAAATGGTGGAAAAAGACAGGAATTCATGGCCGAATAAACTCCTACATGCGTTGTGGGATTATCGAACCAAAATCCGCACCGCTACTCGATCTACCCCGTACTCATTGTTGTACAACACAGACGTGGTCCTGCCCATTGAACTCCAACTTCCCTCACTCTGTGTTGCCATCTGTGATCGGTTATCCGATGACGAGCAGTCAGTAAAGTGGCTAGGTGAATTGGAACAGCTAGACGAGAAGTGGCTTCACACTCTGCACCACCTGGAGGTATACCAGAACCGGATTGCACGGGCCATCAACAAAAAGGTATGCCTCCAATATTTCTTGGAAGGAGAATTAGTGTCGGTTCTCTGGGCCCCAATGATACCCGGCATGAGACCTCCAATGCTGGAACCCATGTGGGAGGGACCATATGCTATACACAAGGTCTACCCCAATGAAGCATACAACCTAATATCCATGGACGGTCAATTCACTACAGCTCCTACCAATGCGAGATTCCTGAAGAAGTATTTCGCATAGAGACCGAGAAGTATTTACGTCCTCACCGCATGACATTAAACTGCATAGAGTACGTCCTCACCATATGACATTAAACTGCATGGAGTATGTCCTCACCGCTTGACGTTAAACTGCATGTAGTATGTCCTCACTGCATGATGTTAAACTGCACAGAGTACGTCCTCACTGCATGACGTTAAACTGCATGGATGAAAAAAATGTGATGTACACATCTTCCGAGCATTATGACACTAAAACTGCCAAGAAACTCATCATAACCACAAGACGTTAAACTGTACGGCCCCCATCCACACTGTATGATGTTAAAATGCATATAAACTTTCAAAAATTCCCCCCGTCCTTGCTGCATGACGTTAAACTGCACAGATTTGTTCTTTCCATCCTCGTCGCATGACGTTAAACTACACGGATCTCACAGAACTATGTACGACTTGATTCCTGCCCTTGCGGGATACGTAGCGATGCTGGGATTCCCTATCCTGGCCCAAACACCTCAAAAAAAAATGTCCTCTTCCCCTTTGTACGGACCAGACCTGCACAGGGTGTATCATCTCTCATAGAACTACGCGCGGCTTGATTCCTACCTTGCAGGATACGTAGCGACGCTGGGATTCCCTATCCTGGCCCATCCACCTCAAATAAAATTTACCTCTTCCCCTGTGTATGGACCAGACCTGCACAGGGTGTATCATCTTTCAGATAAATACGTAAGGCTTGATTCCTGCCCTCGCGGGATACGTAGCGACGCCAGAATTCCACACCCTGGCCCAACCACCTAAAAAAGAAAAACGGAAGTTCCCATTCCCCATGTATGGACCAGACTTGCACAGGGTGTATTCACATCCTCACCACATGACGTTAAACTGCATGGAGTCCTTCCTTACTGCACGACACTAAACTGAACGAATAACAAGAATTAATAATGCCCCTCCCCCCGCGTATGGGCCAGACCTACACGGGGTGTACTCATTCCAAAGAACTATGTACGGCTTGATTCCTGCCCTCACAGGATACTTAAAGATGCTAGGATCCCCGGTCTTGGCCCATCCCTTCAAAATTAAGAATGCCTCCTTTCCCCCGTGTATGGTCCAGACCTTCACGGGGTGTACTTCTTGTCCTTACCTCACAATGTTAAACTGCACAGACAATGATGTTAAAAATGCCCCTTCCCCCGTGTATGGACCAGACCTGCACGGGGTGTATATTTTCGTCCTTACCGCATGACGTTAAACTGCATGGAAGTCATCCTTACCGCATGACGTTAAACTGCACGGAAGTTGTTTCCACCACATGATGTTAAACTGCACAGACCCCTTTTTCTTTCACGTCGGGTCACTTTCGTCCTTACCGCATGATGTTAAACTGCATGGGGATTGTCCTCTTCTCATGACGTTAAACTGCATGGACTATGTCGCGACCCACCCATGACACATGGCGATACGAGATGGAGATACTCCTTGCACATTTGGATACATCCTTTCAGTACATCAGACTCCACGACCTGGATAATAAAGGATCTTCTTAACCACTCATGGCCATCAAATGTGGAAAGTTATTGACCCATGGACACCTTTGCATGACTATGAATACCATGCCCTCAGCGGCTCTGCATATTGATAGCTTCTAGACCGTCTACCAAAGGAAAGATTTCCACAGGCGAAACTCTCCCTAGCTCCGTACACTTACCGGCCTCAGAGCCCCCATACCATAACTCTAAACCCAGAAGTTTATGGCGAATTTGTTTACAAGGTCATTCCCCTTTTACCATCCAGATGCTACCAGGGTATCCTTATCTAGCTAGCCTATGTGTTTGTCAGTGGTTCACAAAGCGACCTTCATCAGCAAACATCATGCCAGGACTAGGCTACTTAGACTCAAAGGACAATTACAGTGAAGATGTTTTCTGTATACCCGGACACCATTATCCCCACATGCCGAACTCTGCACTGGGAGAAATCACGGATCCTCACAACCATTCATGGCCATCGGAAGTGGAAAGATATCGACCTGGGGACACCTTTGTACGACTATGCATACCATGCCTTCAGCGGCTCTGCATAATGATAGCCCCCGACTCATCCATCAAAGGCAAGATTTCCTCGGGCGGCACTCTTTCGAGCACCTTACGCCTACCGGCCTTACAGCCCCACACCACACCTCCTGATTCAAGAAAGCTCAAAGTTGTAGTTTACGACCTTCATCCCCCGCCTTGTTCTAAGTATATTAGGACATCTTGACCCAATTACCCTTCGAGTGAATGCAGCAATAGTCAACCAATGGTCCGAACTCTATGACCGATAAAATAGGAGTACTTTTTCCTCCCCGCACAACGTTAAACTGTGTGGAGCGAAGGAACACCCCCGCGAGCAAGGTAAATCCACGCAGGGGGATCTTTGAAACTCAACAAGAAACCAGGGATGGATATCCCCGACATGTCCAGGCATTCCCCTACCAAATGACAGACTTTGTGGCCTGGATAATTGCGGATCCTCATAATCATTCATGGACATCGGAGGTGGAAAGTCATCGACCCGTGGACACCTTTGTATGACTATTCACACCATGCCCTCAGCGGCTCTGTATAATGATATCCCCTGGCTCACCTATCAAAGGAAATATTTCCTCAGGCGACACTCTTCCTAGCTCTGTACGCTTACCGGCCTCAGAGCCCCCATATCACCTTTCCTGATCCAAGAAGCCCTGGAACCATGATTTACTCCGTCTACCCCCCTTCCACGTCTGGGGAATGTTGAGTTATTCAAACCCATTTATATTCTGATGAAGAGTAGCCCTCGCAATAATTCCCCTCTTCCTCACCGCATGACGTTAAACTGCATGCCAACCTTTAATGGTATCCCTGTCTTTACCACATGACATTAAACTGCACGGAAGCCGTCCTTGCTGCATTAAGCTAAACTGCATAGCAACCCTAAAAAAATGCCCTAGTCCTCACTTCATGACGTTAAACTACACCGAAATATTTAAATAATGCCCATCATCCTTACCGCATGATGCTAAACTGCATAGAACATGTCTTAACCACATGACGATAAACTGAACGGTCAAACCCATCACGGGTTCAGTAAGGAACAAAGGCTTTTCTCTGTCTTCCAGTGCACGGGTCATACCTGCACGAACCACCGCCTCACATCAGTGTGAGAAAGAATTACTTCACCTATTCTCAGGAAGTTTGGTCTAGATATTTCCCCCGTATTTAGGCACACTCTCATCATAAACCACACTTTGTACTCAGAAAAAAGCTGAACTCTCATAAGCCACCCCTGGTGGTTCCAAATCACAAACATCCCTGAAGTTGTTCGGCTATCGGAAGTAGATAGTTTTGACTTAAGGACACCTTTGTATAAATATGCATGTCATGCCCTTAGCGGATCTGCATATTAATCGCCCCTGGCCCGTCTACCAAAGGCAAGTTTTCCTTAGGCAATGCTTCTATCCGTACGCCTCTTGGCCTATGAGCCTCCATTTCTATCCCGGGATTCGGAAACCCTCTGAGATACAGATTACCAACCTCTCCCACAATCCTACATGAATGTGGTGGAGCGTCTTTGACGAGACTACCGAGAACCAGGAAAAGTCGTTCCATTTCAGATGATGTTCCAGCTGCATGACTTTAAACTGCGTCAAGCCTCAACCATCCCTTATGCTAATTAAATGTGTAGGGAGGTGGTCTCTGGACCACGCTTCTGATTACTACAGATGTTCCCAAAACCCTTTCAGATGTCACAATCCCCTTCTGAGCCACCCCTGGTGGTTTTCATTTCTTTCCACACCACCCATCGTGGTTTCCATAAGCCGGAGTTCAATGAAGTCCCCTGGACATCAGAAATGGATAAGTCTTTGACTTAATGACACCTTTGTATGACTATGAATACCATGACCTCAGCGGCTATGCATATTGATTTCCCCTAGCCCGTCTACCAAAGACATGTTTTCCTTAGTCAATGCTCTTCCTGCTTCTGTACGCTGACATGGCTCCCATGCCTTGAGACTTGCCCTGCATGCCGCTCTAATTCAAACATGTTTCCCCCCACATGCGTCTGAAGGGTATTAAGACATATTTTAATCATTTGAACCCCATTGGGGCCCTCGCCCCACCATATTTGGTCAAAGATGTTCGACTTAAAACATCAGTAATGATAATCTTGTTTTAGGGACATTAAACTGCTCACAGAAGAAAGAGGCACAAAGCCTGTTAGGCTGAAAACACGAAAAGGGTGACCTAAGAAAAAGTCGGGTTATACCTACTGGGCCCATACTAAATCGGACCAGGAAAAATTAAGGCATGAAAAGAAAGAGACAAAAAGTTTGTAGGTTTTCTCTATAAAACCCTATAAAAAGTTGAACTGTGCTTGTTGAGTCCCATGGCTTAGGAAAAATTTAGAGCATTCTCCAATCACTCATAGATTTTCAGGAAAACTCTACATCGGAATGGCCTCCTCTTCATTCTGATCGGACCCCATTATGATGGGGGGCATTTGTGGGGTCCTAAAAAATCCGAAAAGGGAATTTTACCCAAATCCCACAAAGAATTGGAGTAAAATAATCAAAGAGGAGACACAAAAGGACCGGTTCACAAACCGGTCCAAGAAAGCACAACATGGACAGGCACCGCGAGGCACCCCCTCCGTGAACCGGTCCGTGGAAGTACCGAATAGCACCCATGCACCATGAGTTACCCCCTCTGCGAACCATTGTTGTTCGCAAAATGGAGGCGGAGGGCCTCCGTGGTCACGAGGAAGGATGGGTGCCAGTCCGATTCACTGTCGCGAACCGCCCCAACTGCGGACCGCGTCGACTGGCTCAAGCCACACCCGCTGTCATTCACAGAATGGAGGTGGAACCCTCCGCAGCCACGAAGCACTCCCTGAGTTCACCTCCCGAAGGAGGGGAGGGATCGATACCCACGGCGAATTGCAGATTGACCAAGTAAGCTGTGAACCGGGTATTTGGTTATGGGACTTTGCAAAAGGTGCCACATGGCCATAGATATATTCTTTTCACCACTATATAAAAAGAGACTAGAGAGGATAAAGGATCGAGGATTGGCTCAGATTCAGATGAAAGAGATCGATTGAAGGAAGGCTTCAGATTTCGCAAACAGCAAAATTCCCACCTGTGAACCACAGCAGGTATATGAATTAAAAAGGAATTGGAAAATGCATAATAATTTGGTGAACCGCAAACCTAAATAATAAAAATGGAAAACCGTGAACCATACACCCTCCGCGGATGACTTCCCCACGGACCATGGAGTTTATGCCTCTTTTCCCATCCGTCGTACCACGTAGCACCCTCCTCCATAGACGAAGCCCCGACCGACGAGCCTTCGATCGGCGCCGCCCTTGGCCGCCGCTGCCCGCCTGGAACCCTCCTCAAACCACCCTGGTTCGCAGATTGAACCCGAAGCCACGAACCACCCTGGTTTGTGGATTGAGCCCAAAGCCATGAACCGTCCTGGTTCGCGGATTGAACCTGATGTCGCGAACCACATTGGTTCGCGGGATTCCCATCAGTCCACGGACCACCCTGGTTCACGGACGGCTTCCCTAGCCGCGTGGCACTTCCCCATGCAAAGGGTGCCACCACCCATATCTCTTAGTTGCTACCCAAATACTTTTCTCTTCTCATTTCCAGAGCCATGTAAAATATTTCTGATCCAGCCAAGTCCTCCGTGACTCCCTCATTGGCCTATTCATCGGCCCCGAGCCAAGGCCTCCACCAGAGCCACAGGATCCGCGTGGTGTAACTTTCAGGCTCATCAGCGTGCCGTTTTGAGTTCACATACCCATGGTAAACAGGGGAAAAGGGGTTTCCCTGACCCTGGGGCGGATTCCTGAAGCATGCCTGGGTTCATATTCCCACAGTAATGCGAGGTCCGAGCCAGAGATCCCCCTTTCTTCCTCTACTCGCTAGGATGGGGGACCGCACGCTTCAGCGGTTGGGCACTTCTCCCCTCCCCAGATACGTGGCGGCATATCTGTCCAAAGGTAGCCGTCCCCATGCACCTCGGTACTTCCCCGGGGAATAAGAGAGGTGACGGGGACAGGAGAACCCCCGTTTCCCTCTCCCTCCGGGCTTTGTCACTATGGGTGTCCATCTTGGAGTAAGCCCCGACCTTACAGGCATCCATCTTGGAGTAAGCCCTGACCTTATGGGCCTCCTCAGAGTGTAAGCCCCAATTCATCACCTTATGGGCCTCCTCAGAGTGTAAGCCCCAATTCATCACCTTATGGTCCTCCTCAGAGTGTAGGCCCCAATTCATCACCTTCTGGGCCTCCTCAGAGTGTAATCCCTAATTCATCACCATGGTCCGCCTTCATGCATAAGCCCCATTCCGCTTCTCACGGACGCACCATTCGCAATGTGATCCTCTAGTCCCTAATACCTCTTATTTCTCACACCGAGCATGAATCACATGGACTTAGAGTAAGCATCGACCAGGATATCCTCCTGTGGGCCTCCTCAGAGTGTAATCCCCAATCCATAATTCTGGGCTGCCCCAGAGCATAATCCACAATCCCAAGCGAACTACGTGGACTTTGATCCCTACCTCCTAGATAGGGTACGTAGGAAGCCTCCATGAGGTTCAAGACCAACACCCATCAGACCACCTGGTCTCTCTTCACGTCGGTTCCCCAACACCTAAGCGAACTATGTGGAGTTTGATCCCTGCCTCCTAGACAGGGTACGTAGGAAGCCTCCATGAGGTACAATCCCAACACCCATTAGACCACCTGGTCTCTCTTCACGTCGGTTCCCCAACACCAAAGAGAACTACATGGAATTTGATCCCTGCCTCCTAGACAGGGTACGTAGGAAGCCTCCACAATGTTCAAGCCCAACAACCACTCGATCTGATCATATCCACATCGGTTCTCCATGCCACTCCTAGTGCTACCTCAATCGAGGTCCAACCCTTCGGGGTCATTAATTCAACGAGGGATGGTAAACCTCAGGCATAAATGATTCTGAACCCCTGCGTCCAGTTGACCGTTTCCCACCAGGGTTGAATATGTGGATACTATATTTGGGTATAAACCAAAGATTTGAGAACATATGAATACGTATTAAATCTATAAGAGAGTCCCGGAACAGGAAATAATTCCACCCGAAAATGGGTGCGATGAGCCCGACTTCCCATCCTCTCGACCAATGTCAGTTCGTAAGAGTCGCTGGTCAGACCATCTGGCGAACGCCTGCCTTTGGAAAGATGGTCCATCAATCATTGGATACGGATCCATTGGGTGTTTCGTGGACGAAAGACCAAGAATGAGACAATGATGTTCTAGGACCGACTCGAGGTAATATAGTACATGACAATGAGATTTGTTGCACACCTATTTGACACTCCGGGGGGGGGGGGGGGGGATATTCTTTATGAATTCACAATATGCTTCACGAACCAACCTAAAGGATTTAAATAGGGGATGAATATGAATAACCAAGGATAGAACCAAGGTTTCAGAGATTAAAGATATAAAATGAAAATATTTTTTGTTCTGTTTGTTCATAAATAATTTCAATTAATTAGATCAATTATATTACACACAACATTGATTCAATGCGAAAAAACTCTGTAGTTATAATTATGAAAAAAAGTTAGGTAAAACCTACACATTAAACATCATTTTCCCACTTCTGTTAATATAATTCCAAATCAATTACATATACGGTTGCGATCAGAAATATATTTTGAGTCTTATAGGATCAACATAATTTTTTAGTGTATACTAACTTCATCCTTTTGAATAGTAATGTTACCCTTATGAATATTAATATGACCATTATGAATATTAAATAAGGAAAACAAATTGTATCATCCCCCATGAATATATAAATATAATTTAGGCATCTTATATATTACGGTATGATATAATTATAATAAGTAAAATTTTTATAAATGATTAATTAAGTATAGGTATTTTTATAAAATGTTATTATTTATTTAAAATTTTATAATTTATATAATGATTAAAAAGAAAACATATTTTCATAAAATTTATTCAGAAATTTATATTATTTTGTCTTATTAGTTTTTTATTATTTTTTGAGACCTTAGTTAAATTTTTTGAGTGTCATAAAATGAGCTATAAATTTAAAATATGTATTTTTCAAGAAAATGATGATTTTAATTAAAAATTAAATATATTGTATTTATAAAATTATTTTCCTAAAATATATTACATTTTTTTATTCTATATGTAGGAAAATTATTAGCGTATATTTTTGGGATTTTTCTAAAATACTTGAATTTTTGGGGAATAGTAAAATTCTTTAATTTACCATATATATACATTATAAGTTAAATAAACTTTTAATTGAGTGATAAATGACATAAGACCCATTATTTAGAACCCATATCCACCAATTATTGAATTTATTCAATATAATCAACAATATTTCTTATCATGAAAAAATAATAAAATAATGAATAAAATAATGCGAAATCACCCCTCACATCCCCTATAAAAAACCCCTCAAACCCTCTTCTCTTCACTATTTTAAGCCTTGAATCTAATCAAATTTCTAAAAAAACCTCTCCCCTAGTCTCTCCCCACATCTAAAATATCTTTTTCTTACCAAAATATCCAAACCAATTTCCTTGAGGAGGTTCTCATGAAAAAGTATTCATGAGTTATAATCCTCTTCCTTTTCCTTTTATTTTCTATTTAGGTTTTGTCTTTTATTATACTATCCTCACATAATCTGTAAAAATGATCAGGACAACAGTATTATCATATATGTAATGTAATGATATCATGTTAATGTAATACCCATCATGAAACTCCTTTCTCTATATTTTATTTTAAGAATGAAATTATCATTCTAGAGGTGCCGATTTCCAACCATCATAGATGACAAGTATTTGTTCTTCAATTAATCCCAAGAGGCTGGTCATGAAACCATTTTTTATGGTTGAACTAGGATAACAAATTATTATATCCTACATAATGTTTTGTAACCATTATAAATACAAATTATTAATAAATTAATTAAAACTAGTGTCAATTGATTAATAAAAAGCCAAATTATCAGAATAATTATCACTAAACTTTTATCTTATGATTCATCCTCATTTATTAAAAGAATGATATTTAAAACAATTTAAACATTTTAATTTTTATTATTAACATATAATTCCAATTATGAAGAATTTTACCCATTTTAGATGAACTCCATTACATGTATACATGTAAATATTTCATGAAAAACAAGGAAACAGACGATCCCACATGATTACATTGTATCGATAACTCATCAATAAGGCCATAAATGAAGCTAATAAAACTATAAGGAAACAAATACATGTTTAAGTGGTCATAAATTTATATATTAATGGATTTGATGTAATTATCTAGGGCATTAGGATCAATTGGAGAACACATTCAAACATAAGTTAAGGGGATATTCATCTCACTTTTATTTCCATGATATTTCCATTATTCACCACTAATTTATTATATATGTTTATGTATACTAAAATTTGATACATAATATCTTTATTCTATTAATGTTCATTTCATTTAATGATTCATTTAATTATTATATATTTTTTTTCTTACAATTCTATTGAATACAATATGGTAAGGGATTTCGTCTCAATTTACATTTCATTGAAATATACTTGGTATTGGGCACATAATAATTTTTTTGTTGTTTATATACTTCCCCTTTGATATAATATTTCATTTTACATTGAATTTATTTTAAATATCTATATTCTTGTATCATGTATGTGATTATTTTGAATGTCTTATACCATTTTACATGCAGAAGTTTTTTCGAATGTTGTTATAACTGGGGAAATACAAATGAATCCACATCCTCTACTCGATATTCATATTGAAAAGGAATATTTGTAATATATAAAATTTATGTATGAATAAATCTTTAGACTTATAGTGATGTGAGAGGCCCGTTATTTCCCCTAATACTTTGATAGGTCTCATGAGACAAAAATGTTCGCGACAAACCGTTCGAGTTCATTTAAAAAACTTATTCGGAAGGGAATATACCAACATAAATAAACCATCTTGATGGAATAATGGTTAAAGTTCTAGATACATGACATATAAATGTTATTAATTCTCTTTATTTGGTTTTCGATTATTAATTTCCATGAGTTTTTCACTACGATAAAAACTATGGATTCATTTTCATTATATGTCTGATGATGGCATTTATTTTTATATTATTCACCATGCCATATTGATTAAGTCTAATTGATTATGATTCACATATTACTGACTCATGAGTCAACTTTATTTAATACTTACATAGAATTTTATCTCACCCTTTAATCTATTTTTCTTCCACAAGTTATAGATAAGAGATCATTAATTGAGTTTCCAAGGATATCATTTATTAGATGTTTTTTTGTTTTATTTTATTTTCCTTCACAACATAAAATTGGTTCCCTGAATATATCTAGTTTCATCAATAATACTAAACTAATTTGTCCTACTGGATTTGGATCATTGTAATTATGCCAATGAAATACAATATTACATCGAATTTGGGCCTCTATGGTTGGGGCGTTACAATTAGCATTAGAAGAATTTTAGTAGAACCCTTGGGAAATGAATATAGATTTGTTTTTTAGAAAATAACCCAAAGATATACATTGAGGATAATCATAGAAGAACATCTTGTAATTTCTCTAAATTAGATATTATGCAGGTCTTCCAAGAAATACATCCAGGTCTGGATACTATAAGTTGGTGTTGTTCTGTCATAGATTTACATCGGAGTAACAACATAGCCCAGGTGTTCCAATCCTGAATTAGGGTAACATGGCACATGACAATGATCCTTAATGCACAATTGGTTTGACACTCTCATGTGTTATGCTTAAGATAATTCACATTTTTCATTACAAACCATTATAAAGGGATTTAAATTATATAGAAACCATGGTTATGATTATGATATTTTCTATGCATAAATATTCAATTTATGTTATGGGTTATTCTATTTAGAAATTATACATAATGGTTCATAACCTAATTTAGAGTATTCCATTTTTTAGTGATGGTGCATAATTTACAAAACGGAAACAATACCCCTAAATAATATATGAATTTCCCAACTAATTAAGTCATCATAATTATTTTTGGAGATGAGAAGATGATGAATATATTAGAAAAACATATTGATTTTGTAACAAATAAACATACTACACCTATGTTGGATTGATTCATACGGCCAAATCCCATATCTTTTAGTGGGACTGCTAATCAAGTGGTAGTTGAGTGGTGGATAAAGGTACTTGAAAAGATATTTCTTGCATTAAGATTCGATAAAAATGAAAAAGTATATCTAGAAGTGTATTGTATAAAGGGTGATATTGATAAATGGGGTTAATTTATCTAGAATAATAAAAAGGAGGATGAAATATCAGATATAGAATGAAGAAAATTTAAAGAATCATTCTTCAATAAATACTACCCTTGTGAGAAACAAACTGAAATGACGATAAATAACATAGATTAAAGAAAAGGTAATAAAATATTGTTACACAGTATGGGGATACCTTCACAAGGATATCCAGGTACACAATAGAGTATGTACAAGATTTGTAATAAATGATTTACCATTTCATTTAAGGTCTTAAGCAAACTCTCCAAAGGGAACTGGCTTCTAAAAAATTTTCATCATATAATGAAATAGTGTTAAGATGCATCCCAATGGAGAAGGAACATTCTAGATCAAATTTGTTCAAGGTAAGTCAAGATTATAAGATATATTATGATAACTATTGATATTGTGAATCAATAAATATGAATAAGGGAATGAATAATTACCATTATGTGATAGCTATCGAAATAATCATATTAGAAAAAGCTTAAAAGGAATGGGAGTTTGATATAAGTGTGGAGAAAAGGGTCTTTGAGATAATGAATTCCACAAAAATAAATATACCAATGATGTTAAATGAGTCAACTACAATGAAAATGATCATTATTCAAATCAATGAACCAATCATTATGGGAATCTACCACATAAGAGGCCAATGAGAGACGACCAATATTATGCATTCACAACTACATAAGTTTTAGTTCCTAATGATATAGTGGCAGGTACATTAATAATTAATTCAAATTTTCCAATTCATTATTTAGTTTTAGATCATTTAATTCTTTTATATCTTCTTATTTTCCCATGAAAATTAGAAAATTCCATTTTGATTTAATTAATGAGTTTTCAGTCAAAAATCCTAAGGGAAGTATTGTTGAAAGAAAGATCTGTAATTAAATCTCATTTTCACACATAAATGTACTTTTTTCTTGACCTTATCATCATACATATGATTGAATTAGATATAATTTATAACATGAAATGGGTTTCAAACTATGATTAAAAACAATATTGAATGAATAAGGAAGTTAAAATTATTCCAAATGGTGTCAAATCCATTATCATTATACAAGAAACCTCATCATCTTATAATTTTATATCTCCACCTCTAGTATCTCTACTATATTAAATTCATGGGGTGGAAGACAAAAACAACATCTAGGTATGAGTAATGAAATATTTGAATTGATGATGTATAAATTGTGCAAGAATATATTGATGTATTTCCATAGGATTTACCTGTATATCCTTTAGAGCGAGATGTTGAGTTCTCTATTTATTGAATTCATGCTTCAAGACCTATGTCGAAGAATAGATATAGAATTACCACTATGGAATTAGTGGATCACAAGAAAAAAATAGAGGAATTGAGTGACAATGGATTTATTTACCCTAGTGTCTCTCCTTCGGTATCCCCTATTATATTTTTCAAGATGAAATATGGTTCCATGAGGATTTGAATTGACTATCGAGAAATCAGTGCTATTATAATAACCGGAAAGTATTATATTCGTCACATTGATGATTTACTTGATCAACTTTATGGTGCTCAATATTTTTCAAAGATTGACCTTAGATTTGGATATCAATAGTTGTGTGTGTAAATTGAAGATATTTCAATGAAATCATTTCAAACTAGGTATGAACATTATGAATTTATAGTATTTCCATTTTGGATTGACTAATGCACCCTCTATTTTCTTGGATCTATTGTATATAAAAATAAAGCAATATCTTGATGAATTTGTGGTATTTATTGATGGTAACTTAACATATTCTTAAATCTATGAGAACCATAAGAACCACTTGGTGGTTATTCTAGAGACCCATAGATGAAATGATCTATATATGAAGTTTAGTAATTGTGAATTCAGGCTCCAAAAATTTTCTTTTCATTCCCAAGTGGTCACTAAGGTTGGAATTTCAGTTGATCTTGTGACGATAATGTAAATAAATGAATGGAATATTCCTATGAAGAGAACTATGGTACATAGTTTTATTGACTGAGCAGGTTACTATAATAATTTATTAAAAAAAATTTCCTTGCTGGCTAACCTGGTAACCAAGATCACATGTAAAGGGATTAATTTCATATAGAAAAAGAATATATATAATATTTTAATGAATTGATGAAATGATTGTTCAATTTCCCAATTTTGAATAATTACTTTGGAAATGATGGATTTTTGATATAGAGTAAGGAATCCAAGAATGGACTTGGTTGTGTTATTATGAATAATTATAAATTTATTTATTGTTCATCAAGATAATTGAAGACACATGAAATGATTTATTGAAATTAGGATCCTGAGTTAGATGTCGTAATATTTACTCTGAAAATATGGAGACACGACATATATGGTGAAGGGTGAATGATACAAACAGATCATAAGATTTTGAAATAAATTTTTTACATAGAAATAACTCAACATGATGAAAAAGGGATGTCTTGAGTTACCCAAAGATTATTATTGTTCAATACACTACCTCCTAGGAAATTAAAGTAAGGTAAACGATGAATTAAGTAATAAAGATCATGGAATTCTGGCCCACATGTGGATTGAGAGAGATCCTATATTCAGGGATCACGTAATTATGTTTATTGGATTCATTAAGAAAGAGGAAACAACATTAATTTTTCAATTGATTGCTAAACCACATTTTCTCAAGAATATAAAATGTTCTCAATCTGATGATGCGAACCTTTGAAAGAAAATTAATGTTGTTTTGGTTGGAAGATTGGAATAATTCATGTATGAGGATGGTGTTTTGAAATTCTGAAGGAGGATATTTGTTCCATCAATACCCATGCTAAAATGGGACTATTAGATAAATCTCATAACTCAAATTTCCATATAGACTATAGTTTCATGAAGATGTTTAGATATCTGAAGGAACATTATTTATGGGATAACATAATGCAGGAAAATGTTGGCTATATGTTATGGTGTCTCATTTTGCAACAAGAGAAGGCCATGAGACAACATCCTAGAAGATTTATGAAAACCTATAACTATTCCAATGTATAATTGGGATGACATTATGATGGAATTTTTCATATGACTACCAAGGACACCTAGAAGAAATTATGTAATATGGGTAATTATGGATATTCTTACTAAATTCGAACATTTCTTTATTATAGGGGATGTTTTACACTATAACACCTAGAAAGACTCTACATTAATGAAGTTGAAAGACTTAATAGTTCACCACTATTGATTTGTTTTGAATGATATCCCTGATTTACATCAAAATTATGAATGAATCTTCAGAAGAATTTGGATATTGAGCTTCAAATGAGTACTACATATCACACACAAAATGATATATAGAATTAAAGGTCCATTCAACCATTTGAATACATGTTGAGTTCATTGCCACTTTAATTTCATGGTATTTGGGTTCAGTACATACCCATGGTATAATTTTACTATAATAATATTTTCCATTATAGTATTCAATTGGCACCCTACGAAGAAATATATGGCAAGAGATTTCCAACTCCAAATTGTTGGGAGGAAGTTGGGGAGAGGAAACTTATAGGCCTAGAATTTTTTTAAGAGATAATGATAAAGGTAAAGGAAATTCATGTCCATATTTAATCATCCTAATGTAGGAAAAGGGTTATACTAACAACTAGATAAGGGATTTAGAATTCCAAGTGGGAGATCATGTCTTTCTAAAATTATCTCTATGGAACGGTGCCTTAAGGTTCAGTATGAAATAGGAACTGAGCTCTAGGTACATCAGTCCATTTGAAATCACGGAAATAATTAGTGCTATATCTTACTATTTAGAAATGCCACTGAGTCTCTCTAATGTTCATGATGACTTCTACATGTCACTATCAAAGAAGTACAAGCCAAACCCAATGTATTTACTCAACAATGATGAAATATAATTGGAACCTGAATTTTCTTATTATGAATATCCTATAAAGATTATTGACACTAGAGAGAAATTATTGAGAAATCAGATAACATGAAGGGTAAATGTTATTTGGAGAAAAAATAAAATCAATGAAGAAATGTGGGAACCTAAGGATGTTATGATGAAAAACCACCCATATATTTTTAGATGAACTAATACATGAAAACTTTTGGAGAATAAATTTATAAAGGAGGGAAGAATATAACACCCCAATATTTTATGTTATGATTCTTCATAAATAATTTCAATTATATAGGGAGCTTATATTCCACATAACACTGATTCATTACAAAACAAAACACAATTATTAAAATACTGTAAACAAGATAAAAGTGATCCTACACATTAAACATAATTTTCCTTCTTTTTTGAATCAAATTTCAAAAAAATATACATACACAATTATGATCAGTAAGTTATTTAGAGTCTGATAGGGTAAAGAAATATTTTTCGTGAAATGTAATGTGACACTTTTGGATAGTAATGTTACCCTTAAGAATAGAAATATAACCCATTATGAATAGCAAATTGGACAAATTAATATTAAACTAACCCATGAATGAATAAATAAAATTTAGTCATTTTATATATAAATGTATGATATAATTATATTAAATAAATTTTTTAGAAACTATTAATTATGCATTAGTATTTTTATAAAATGTGAATGTTTATTAAAACTTTTATAATTAATATAATGATTTAAAATGAAATTTTATTTTAATAAAATTTATTCAAAAATAAATGTTTTATTATTATTTGTTGTACAATTTTGTGAGACCTTTGTTAATTTATTTAGAGTGTTATAAAATTAGTTATAAATTTAAATTCTGTATTTTTTTAGTAAATGATGATTTCAATTTAATTATTATTATTTTGATATTTTTTTCTTAAAATAAAGTTCATTTTATTTATTTTTATTCTAAAATAATGGTTAGTATAAATTATTTATATTGTTTTGAAATACATGAATTTTTTTATGAATAGTGAAATAAGAGAATTTATGATATATATACATTATACGTTAGATACACAATTAACTGGGTGATGAATGATGCAAGAATAATTGGTTAAAAATAACAAGCACCAATTACTATATATAGTCAAAATAATAAACATTATTTCTTGTCTTTATCAATATAATAAAATAATGAACAAAATAATGAGAAATCACCCCTCTCTTCCACCATAAAAACCACACCCCCTTTTATCCTCATTCATATATGCCATGAAGCTTGTAAGGTTTCTAAATAAACCCTTCTCCATAGTCTCTCCCCATGTCTAGGAAAACAATTTTTAGCAAAAGACCAAAACCCCTTTCATTAAAGAAGTTCTCAAGGAGGAGTACTCAAGAGGTAAAATCATTTTTAATTTCCTTTTATTTAATTTTCACGTTATTTATTTTATTATACTCACCTCACCTCATATTTAAAATTTATAATGATATATATAATATCATATATATTTTGGAATTATATCTTGTTAATGGAATACCCATCATGAAACTAATTTCTCTCTCTTTTATTTTAAAAATGAAATCATCGTCCGCGAGGTGACGATTTCCAACCTTCGTGGATAAAATATTTTCATTATTCAATTAGTACATAAAGGCTAGTCATGAAACCAAAATTATGAATAAACCAGGTTATAAAATAATTATTAAATACTATTTAATACTCTTCATCCATTATATATATATATTATTATGATGGATAAAATGGCCAAATAATCTAAGCAACTATCAAAAAACTTTAATCTAAATATTAATCCCTATAACTAACAAAAAAATTATATATATAAACATTTAAACCTTTATATATTCACTAATAACATATAATTCTATTTAGGTAGAATTATACCCATTTTACATAGACCTAATTACATGTATACAAGTAAATCTATCATGGAAACAATGGAAACAAACGATCATGAGCGAATAAAATGTATTGTATCACTCATCATTAAGAAAATAAATAATCATAATAAAAATATAATGAAACAAATACATGAATAAAAGGTTCTTAATTAACTAATTAATGTATTTAATATGATTATCTAGGACATTAATATGAATTACAGAACACATTCAGACATATGGTAAGGGGTTTCTAAACTCACTTTTTTTAATGTGAGATTTCCATTATTTCACTATTATTTATTTTATTTGGTCTATGTATAAATATATTTGATATATAATATAAATATTATATCTATATTCATGGTATGAAATTATTCATTTAATGATTTTTAGTTTCTGTCATAGGATTCGATTGATTACAATGTGGTAAGTGACTTTGTCTCAATTTCAATTTTAGTAACACTTAGTATTGTGCACTTAATATTTTTTATTTGCTGTAAATAATGTATATTTTAGGTGATTTTTCATTTTAAATTATATTTATATAAAATGACTATATTTTTTTATTATGGATATGATTATTTTCTTAGTCATATATCATTTTACATTCGATGTTTATTTTGAATGTTGTTTCAAGTGGGAAAATATTGATGAATATGTATCCTCTAATAAATACAAATATTGAAAAGGAATATTATTACTACATTAAATATAATTATGAATAATTATTTGGTCATGAAGTGATTTTCATGTCCATTTATATCCCCTCTATGCATCTATGGGTCTAATGAGACAAACAATTAGGCGACAAACCCTTCGAGTTTGTTTCCAAAACATAATCAGACGAGTATCTTCCCAAAGACATTAACTGTCACGACAGTATAATGGTTTTTTTCCCAGATACATGATGTTAAAATAATAATAATTCTCTTTGTTTTGTATTCTGTTAACACATTCCATGAGGTTTTCAATATAAGAATATCTAAGGATGCATTTTCCTTCTCAGTCTGATGATGACATTTGTTTTTCAATTATTCACCATGCCATATTGGTTATGTCTAATAGATTATGTTTCACTTACTATTTATTTAGGATTTCACTATATGTAACCCTTACTGAGCCTTTTATATCACCATTTCATATGTCTTCCTTCCCCAATTTATGATGAAGAGATCCTTTACTGAGTTTTCAAAGATGTTGTTTATTAACTTTTTTTATGTATTATATTTTGTTTTCCTTGACAATGTAAACTGGGTTTGCTGTTTGTATCTAGTTTATTTAAGACTAATAAACTAATCTATAATTCTGTATTTTATTTCATTTAATCTTTCCAATAAAATAAAATAATGCACCAACATCATGTTTCTTAGGTAAGGGCGTTACAAAATAATTATGGGCCATGATTTAGGCACCATATAGGTAATTATTCATGATTATATGGTATCCCAATATGATAAATAATTATCACAATATTCTTTTTGGTTTTATTTATTGGAGACAACTAGAAGAAACATAGTTAATATTTAATGTTTTAGATGTGGAATTCATCGTAATTATGGGAATCGATTTCCCAAGTGGAAATCTCATAAAGAGAATTAGGAAGTTGGTATGTGTATTAGTTATAACTTTGAATTTAAAGAGACCTCAAATGATATATGAAAGGTATGTTATGTTCTTCCAGTGTTTTTTACTTTGATCATAAGAATCATGATTAGATTGAGGTTTAGGAACCTTATGAAATGAATCATATTTCACATTCAAGGAAATAATTATTAAGGAATATGTTGATGAATCCAGAGGAATGGTTTAAGAATATAGTATGATCATTGTTGTATTTATGTTTTGAAATTCAATGGCTATGTTATATGAATAATTAAATGAATATGTTTCTTTAGTATAAGTTTTCTTTATAGAGTTAAAAGGACAAGTTGAAAGTTGATGAAGACATATAAAAGCGATTTCATGGAATTTTTATAATTTGATTAAGGCAAAATAACCCCTAATTATTTCCTAAAATTGAGATAATGGTCTTTGAATAATGATATCTATTAAAGTAATAAGAAAATCGGACGGTGTAGATTACTCAAGAAATGATTCTTGACAAATTGGTATATGTCATCATGGATGATGTCTACAAATTCTTTGATTTAATGAATATATATAGTAATAATTGGAATAAGGAAGAATATATTTTTTACAAAAGGATTAATGGTAATTTGGGTTATTACCATGATTCAAGAGAATATATGATGAGGGTATTCACATGTTTGGAATTTGACAATAATGAGCTACTTTGTGATATATAGGGAAATCAATATTAAGCTGATTTTGTGACTCTATTTCTAAATTTGTAGATTTTCAACTTCGAGAAGGGTTATAAGGTTAACCATTATTTAAAAGGTTATTTTAAACTTCAAAAGAAGAATTTATGTATTGATATTGTATTGAAAACCTTGGTTAAAAGGATACTAAGTTATTAACCTTATTTTTAGGATTTCCATCTTATTAATTTATAAAAATTATATTAGTATGGTTTTATAAAAGTAAATCATGAATGTTGGGTGAAAAAAAAAATCAATTCTGGGAAGGATGTGGGTCTTGAACCCATGACCAAAGGATGATAATGGTTTCACACCTCCTATTGTCCTTTTTGATATCCGGGTTAATGTATAATTATTTTTGATGATTAATTATTTATGATGAAATAGTATAGTTACATTTTATGTTTATATATTAATGTATTAACCATATTGATTTTTAAAAAATGTTATAGATAATTAGTTATATTTTTCAATTCTTTTTCGGGCCTTAATATCCACTAAAAATGTATTTTAGTGCTTCAGGTATCAAAGTTAAATAATCGTTGAATTATAAATTGTTGAAAGAACCACTAAAGAATGAAATTTTATTTATATTAACATGTCAATTAAGTATATTTCCATATATTTTTGGTCAATAAAATAATTACTCAATAATAAGATAATGATAAAACAAATACGTTTCTCTAATAATTTAATTTTTGTAGAATCGATGGGCTTATAAATCATTATAGAATTATGAAATTTAGTTTCTCAAAATTTATTTGACCATTCACACTCACTATAAATATTTACACTTTTCATATATATCCAATCTTCACTCCCAACCTATGTTATCCTTTGTGGAAACCTAGTTATATATTACTTTGGTTAACCATTAGAGTTCATACATTCCCATTTAAGGGAAATTTTATTATTGATATTTACATTGTTGGTTTCTATAAAATAAAATTTCATGTATTAAACCTATGATAAACCAGATGAATTTTGAGAGATAAATTAATTTCAAGGAGGTAGAATTTAACACCCTTATATTTTGGGAATACTTTTTTTTCAAATTAATGTATCTTCATTGTATTTATAATTTCACTTAACACTGCAAACATTTCATTATATATATATATATATATTAAAACAGTAACTCTAATATTTCTTCACACAGAACCAAATTATCTTGTGCCACACATAATAAAGACTTTTCTTGCGAAGGACGCAATACTAACTTCACTTTCTCTACCCACACCAATAACATTGTGTACATTATATGCAACAAAAATGTTTATACAAAACATCATTTTATTGTCATAATTATTTATATGATATAATTATAAAAATATATTAAAAATGGTTATATGAATATTAATAACCAATTTTAAAATTTTATTTATAATTTTTTATATAGATAAAACATATATATAATGAAAAATATGAGTTTTGGTAAATCCCTTTTATGATTAAAAATATAGTTTTCTCAGATAAATCGATTTTAATAATAAAATTACTTTTAGGAACATTTAAAAATTGAATTTTAAAAAATAAAATTCATTTTTTAATTTATAATGTTGAAAATATATTATGGTGTTTTTTTGTATTTTTATGAGAAACTTCATTTTTTGTTCAATAGTGAAAAATACTACTTCATATTTTAAAACTGCCTTTTTGTTTAAATAATTAATCATGATTAATTATATTTAAATTTTTTTATAAGGTCAAAAAAGATCAACTATACATATATTAACACAATATAGGTCATTATAATCAAATTTACTTTTAAATTGAATATATTAACTTAATAGACCGTTGAACTTCATTCAAATTTAAAAACACGTAATTTTTTTCCATCTGTGAGATTAACATTAATCATAATTTTTGTGATTATAGAAATTAATTTTATAAAAAACAACATAAACCATTGTAATGAGTATAATATTTAAATTCTATTAAGAAATGTTTTTTTGGACCAAAACAATTAGTAAAAGTGATTAACATTAATCACAACTATTAGGGTCAAATTATTCTTAAATATGGACTATATCTCAATCTTAGGGGCCAAATGAATAATAAACATGTACAAAACCAATTGTGTGGTCTTATTTAGTCCATTAAACGTCCATTATTGATATATGTTGGTTTGGTATTACATGTTTTAGGAAATAACATGTGTACACCAAGCATGTATTTAAAAAATTCCATGTGAGTATTATTGACCTTGAAGAGTAATTTATTATTCCATGATGGGGTAGAAATTACAGGGACTATAAGGAAATTCCCTGGGATAAAACATCTAATGGGGGTTATTGAAATGAAAACTGTGGTCATCCAACAAATAATATAAACCCCCACCCATTTCAGGCTATCCAAGTTGTGATGAAATAAACGTTCTGTGCCAGGGTGGTTAATTGAGGCCATGTTGTCCATGAATTTGTTACCCTCACACCAAATATGAATCACTCTAATGTTAGCTCCCAAGAATTTAACGGGATTTCCTGACTACATAATCAACCGACCAAGGAATCACCACCATTCCGAAAAGAGCTTTAGGCTACAACATTATGTCTGATTCAACCTCAGTAATATGCATTCTCCTCTAGTTGGAAATATTAAGGCCCATATGTATGGTCATGGCCTCCATTTGAAGGGTTGTTCCCTGACCCTACCGAATAGTGAAATCCAAGTAAACCGACCCTGCACTGTCATGGACCACCCCACCTCCTTGTACCCCCCCCCCCCCCCGTGATGCTCGAATCATCGATGTTGAGTTTCAAACCCCTTGACGGAGGATTCCAGCGTATCTTGTTGCCTGATGACAGACCACCTACCGCTTGATGGAAGGAGGTCCATGTGTAGAAATTCCATAGAGACAGAGCATCTCTCCAGTATCCCAGCACCATGATCAAGCTGATAATCAGGTTCATAGTACTCGAAATGATATCTCTCCATGAATAGGCCACCCCCTCATATATCTGCTTGTTCCTCACCTTCCACATACTCCAAAAACCATCAAGCAATATCAACAAGTTATCCCCCCTTTCTACGCCAGCTTTCCATGAACCATGGTACCGATGATCCAGGAATGGATTATGTGCCATCGATGATAAAGAAACCTACATGATCTCACCAATGTTCCCCCACATCTCACGTTCCCATTCACTCTTAAAGAAAAGGTGTCCAAATATCTCCTCTACATTTCTATGGTAGCACACGCATCTGGAAGCTAGGTTGACACCACACCACTTGATGTTTTCATCTATTGGGAGAGCCCTATTCCTTATTCTGTAGGATAGAAAATTTTACTTGGCTGTAATACCCTTGGACCAGAGGATCTGATGCCATGCATTGGCAAGGTCCTGTGAGCTGATAGTCTGTTGGTAGTCTATAATGGTAAAAACTCCAAAGGTTGATGGGTTGATGAAACAACTATCCTAATCAGAACACAACTCGATGAGGTGAAAAATCTCTTTCAGTTCTCTGCTCAGAACAACCTTGGTACAATCTGGGTAGTGGCTTGCTTCCCGGAAAGAGATATCTATGATTGGGCATTCCATGAATCCAATGATCATGCCCCTCCAGTTGTGGTGCAGAAAATGGACGTCTCTACACCCAATGATCCAAGGAGCATGCCTCCAAATATCATTCACGATGGGACAAATTTCAACCCAGATGGTGGTATTATGATCGTTAGTGGAAAAAGAATCCCCTGAAGAACTCTCAGGCATGGTGCATCCCTACAAGTAAGTTGTTCTAATACCTCCCATGAATGTATTGCATGCATGCCACATAGTGTATCCTTGAGGCTACAAACTTTGATCCCCCCTTCGTATTCCAGCCACGCCATCCTACTCCAAGAGACCCAATGATGTTTCTCCTCACCTTTGGGATCCTAAATAAAGTTTTCATAGATCTTGTTGATGTATTTCATAACTCCCTTCAAACAATTTATGGCTAAGAGTGTGTGTACTAGGGTGGTGAGAAAAATGATGTTTACCATATTAAATCTACATAAAAAAGAAAAAAGTGTGTTCTTCTAATTGAGATCCTGCTTTGTGATCCTATTGATGAGCGTGTTTAAATCACAGATATGGTTATGACATGACTACAAGGGTGACCCAAGATTGTTAAGGGAAAAATACCCTCTTTCAGTATCTAGAAGGAGGCATACCACCAAAACATGGATGGGAGGGAAGTTGCAGGGTATGAAGAAACTTCACTTTCTTTTGTAAATACTTTGTCTTCTCCAAAGGCAATTATCCTCCAACAGCCTGTTCAAACACCTCAAGAGCACCATGTGAGTCTTTTTTCTTCCCTATAAAATGCCACCACATTTCCCACTTCCTCAAACACCTCAAATATCTTATGTTTGGAAATTATAATCCAAATCCAATACAATTAAATCCTTCCCTCCTACTACAATCCATCGCTTGGGTAGAAGAAAATCCAAGGAATTATTTTGGCACAAACCAAAAGGGGTTTCCCGATAAAGAGTAGTGTCTTCTCTCAAGCCATTTATTTTATTTTTTTTCACCTCCCTTATACTTTATTTTTTCCAGTATTCTATATCAAAAATAGTATCTTAAATATAATATGATTTTTTATGAAAAAATTTCAATCTAAAAATACACAGACCTCCATTTAATGGATAACGAACTTACTGTTTATGTCTACGGGGTACTACCACCTCACTTAACGATGATTGTTTAATTTTACTTACAGCCTTTTAGGGTGGAAATTATGATATAAAATCTATTTATATATTATATTTATTATATTGATTATGTCTTTAGGATTTTTTATTTCTTTTACAGCACATATATTCTTTATTTTCCATTTGATGTTAATATGATAATATCATTTGAGGAAGTGTGTACTACAGCCCCCCCCCAAAGAGATGTGATTCATTCACACAATACATGGAACATATTAATGATCATTTAGTGAGTATATAAGTTATATATGATAAAATAAATATGATTTAATAATGATATTTACATACATACATATATGTCGTTCACATTATTTCTTTAAACGTGACAATTAAAGGAAAATAGAGTTAATGCGTATGTATGACCTACCATTTCCATGAATAGTGTATACTAATATATACTTATATATTCTATAGATATTAATAATAAACACATAATATATATAAACTGTATTTATAACTTGGTTCAATTTATGTAAATAATTATATAAATTATAATTACCAAATATATAAAAAGTTAAGACTCATGCGAAGAATAAAGCGAATATTACCCGAAGTGAAACATTAACATACGATTGTTAACAGGTTGTAATATATATCATAATAAAACAATATATGGAATTATATATAATTATACTGTTTGCTAAAATAATCAAAATAAATTTAATTTTATTATACAGGTGGTTTAAATGAGTATGACAAGTGTCAAAAGACAATGAAAGGGGATTTCATCTCACATTTTATTTTCATGATATACAAGCTTCATTCAGCACCCCTTCCTTTTATGTGATTTGACTAATTCGAATGTATGTATATCATAATAATAATATTTATGTGTATTTAAATATAAATTATATAATATCTATTTTATGGGGTTAATGTTTCAAAAGCTAAAAAATAGGTAATAAAAATTTGTCTCAAATTGCATTCTTTGAGACACATGTTTTATTATGAACCAATAATTTTAATGAGGTGTATGTACTTCCGTTGAATTGCTAAATCAATAATATTATTATTTTATTGATCTTTTACACTACATTTAATTTCATTTTCTTTATAGAGAGTGTGATCCCACGTTACCATGTGATAATAGTTTATTGAAAAAATCACATTGTTTTTCATGATTGTTTATGTTTATTCTTCAGTTGATGAAATTTTATCATACATATCTCATGAAAATAAAATAATTTTTTATCCTCTATTTATTCATGTTTTATTCATATATTGGTACAATATATTCCACTCTTTGGATTATAATATAGTTAATAAAGTGATTTTCTGAAAACCAAACTTTTCCCTCTCTTCAGTCAGAAATATGTGCTCCTTTGATTTATAAAATGGATTTCAATGAATATTCTACTAATCTCACATGATAATGAAAACAATTTTTACCCTTTATACCTTTTACCAATTTTTTCAAAGGAATATTTTTGTCTCTTTACAAATGAGGAATTTTATATCCTTTTTACCATGAAAACTGATTGTTTTTTTCCTTGAACAACATGTACAGATATATCTAATTTCATTCATTGGAAGAATTATTTTCATTTTTAAAGGATAATATTAAAGAAATAATTTTTAAAATTTATTTTAAATTAAATGAGTTTAAAATGGTATTATTTATTCTTTTGTAGTTTTTCATGGAAAATTGTCATCAAAATGTTTTCATGTATCTTTTTTAATTTTTTAAAGAAAATGGTTTTTGAAATGTTATAAATATCATTTTAAAATTATTCATAAAATATGATTTTCAAAAACATTTTCAAGCTTATTTTATATTTTTTCAAGGAAAATTATTTTTAAAATATTATCAATATAATTTTATAAGGTATCTAGGAAAATGTTTATAAAAAACGTTTTCAATACATATTTCTATGTTTTAAAAATATTTTAAACAGAAATGATTTTCAGAAGGTTTTATGTTTTAAAGAGCATTTTTCAAATATGAAAGGATATTTTCCTCAACAATTTTTTTCAAAATATTATTCAAAATTATTTACATTATAAGATTACATAAATTTATGTATCTAATTCACTTATATTAAATGATCCAAAGGATCCATTCATATTCTTTTTTAATGGTTTATGTTTTGATTAAATGATGCTTGAGACAACTATTTCACTTCCATGAGTTTTATACTATTGAATCCCACTTCATTTCATGTTCCATGCTTTCAAAAAGTGATTTTAAAACCCTCAAACTATTCCAAGGTTATGATGTCATTAAATATCAATGATACCCATTTGATTTCATTGGCTATGGTTTGATGTTTAAAAAACATCACTTTTTATGGATCATGATATGATGATCGTTTTAGTATCTTATGGAACATGCATGAATGCTTTTATTATGAGACATATGAAACCAATAACTCCCTACCATTCCATGGGTAATGATAAGTGGAATATGATATAAAAAAGTACACATGTTGTATCCCAATCCTAAAAATAAAAAGGAGAATGGTCTATATCCCAAACCTGAAAACACGAAGGTGCATGGGTTATATCCTTATCCTCAAAAACAAAAATGTATAAGGGAAATAACACAAGACTAAAAGTAATATGGAATCGAGGTTGTAGAATAATCACTAAAATAAGAAGGTATGGGGGTTTTATCAAAATACTAATGTTATGTGGGTTCAAGAGTTGTTAGCACAAGCCTGTAGTAGGTACTCCTGTCATATCCCATGATGAACATGTAATAAAGGTCTTTATTAGTAGTATTGACATAATATTTTCAATTCATATATTCATGCCAAAAATTACATGTTTTATTCTTATTTTATGATTCCATTACTTATTCCTATAATTATTTTATGACCCATGTCTTATGAACCACCAATATTTATTAGGATCTCTCATATGTAGGGTATTATCTTCAAATGTTTTACTAAATTTCTATACCCTTTTGTTCGTGTTATGCTTATGCATTTCCTTTATCTACCATTATTGAGTATATGAGTTCTCCCTTTATTATGTTTCCATTCCACAATATATGAAAAAATGTTTTAGGTATAATTAATAAAGTGGTATATCTTAATGGGAGTTAATGTATATCTTTCACTATGATAGAAGATTGTGTTTCCAAGATTCCAAATACACTAAACTATTATGGTCCCCAGGCGTGTATTTTTCGTAATGTAGTTAATATTAATCTAAAATGATATAAGTTAAATTTATTTATGTACTATTTCACTATAACCATAATTATATGTTCGTGCATATGTGTGCCATATGAATAATCAATATTAAAAATAAGGGTTACCGTTGGACTTAAATAGGTATTGTAGTCATGTCATATGGGAAAGAAAACTGGGCGTATCCTAAATTTATCCATGATATAATTGATTAAAATCATACATGGAAATTCATAAGGTAAAATAGGCATAAAACATGATAGGTTACATCAAAATAAAATGGAATATTTTTAAAAGAGCATTTGAGAAACAGTATAAATAACCCACTTTAGTGCGGTTTCAGGGAAAAGTGTAATGATTCTTTAAAATAGAAAAGAATTTTTTTGTATAAAACTAGAAACGAATCAATATATTGGTCATGATAAAATGAGTAATTTTATAAAAATAATGGTGTATTATAAAAGATTATGGAGGTCACTTGATAATGGGTAAAAAATAAAGATGGTCCCTCTAATAGGGCTAACTTATCAGGAAGAGTAGTGACAGGAACATTTTTAACACATGTATTTTCCCATACAAGAAGGATGGTCTAATCTGGGTAAATTATTATAAAAAATATAAATTGAATTTATATGAATTAGATAAATATAAATTATAATTTAATTAGGGTAAATAGAGGGAATGCGTAACCTGAAGAAAAAAAACGAAGGTTTGGAGAGAATCCATTCCCTTATGTTCGAAAGTGTTTTTCACTTTATCATAATTTCATGGATAATAAAATAAAATCCATTGATTAATTATTTGATAACCTTTTATTAATTTATTTTATTTATTAATTTTTTATGATGTTCATTCATGGAATTTTTGATGAGTTATAAGATAAATCTTCTTGTTCGGGTGTGTTCCTTTCCTTTGTTTTCATGATTTTATCACTTGTATAAATACATAAAAGATCTTCTAAAATGGTAATAGATATCCAGAATTGAATTTATATGTTATTAATTAAAATAAATAAAAATAAACGGTTATATAATTCAATTTTTTTATTTGGGGTGAGTATTAATCAGTAGGAAAGATGTTAGTGATAATAATTTAGATTATTGTTGTGGTTTATGATCAACAGAATCTAGTTTTGTTTAATTACTCACCATTTAGTACAAAAGTTATTTCAGAACATAAAAATGGTAATAAAAGAAATTTTAAAATATTAACAAATCATTATAATTATAACACCATGAAATTTTATAAGATATAATATTTTTAATTTCTATGATGTCCTATGTTTTATGATACACCAAGATTTTCTTGCTTTATACGCAGCGTCATATTAGCTTTTAGTATACGAAACACTATTCTTGGCTTGTGTTGCCTAAAATTTCAAGTTCTTCTAATAGAACTAAACATCTAGTATAGATTTTTCTCAATATAAAAATCAACTATCTTTGTATTATGTTATACGCAACACAAAAGGAATATTTCACTACACACAACACGGATTTGGCATGTGTTACATGCAAGAGAGACCTTCCTCGATAGCTTGCGTTGTACGCAATACATAATTTCACTAAATAATGATACATTATTAAAATATTATTATTTAATTGGATATAAACAATAATATATGAGTTGTAATAACCTCATTATGAATTTTATATAGAATTAGAATTTATATTACACATTTTCTAGAACATGTTATGAGAAAAAAAATCAATTCTTTGGATAAAAAAAGTATTTATCAAAAAATGAAGTTTTACTACGTTTTAATGGTTCACAAATTTTAAATATTGTTTTTATTATTTTTTAAATTAAATTTGAAAAAATAAACTTATTCTTTAGAGGCAGGAAATCAAAAAAAATTTGGGTAACTGTTTGGTATTTTTCTGATAATGTTCATTTTATAATGGTTTGTGAAAAATACTGCATTTTAAGTCCAAACTGTATTTTCATCTTATTTATTTATTTATTTAGATTATAATTTTAATTGGATTTATTGGGTAATTGGATTATATTTTTACCATTTAATCCAATTTTGGTCATTGGAATAAATTTCACTCTTTAATTGGACATAAACACATGTTAATTTTCTGGTTGTTTTTTAATTCTTAAAAACACGTTTTTATGGATTTGACAGTGGGAATTAATATTAAATTAATTTCTACCAATTATGTGTTTTGAATTTTGAAAAATGGATTCTATATTTGGAATCATGAGTTAAAATGTTTCTAAATAGGTAACATTTTTTAGACATTATGAATATTAACTTTAGTAAATGTTTTATTTACCATGGTTAAAGGGTAAATCTGGTAAATAATAGTCCAAAAAATATTATAATAATAGTTAGTTACCATTACACGTGTCTTAAACCTATTGGATGATAAATTTCAAACCATGGGAATCCTTGGGTTTATTTCAAGACCCCCAAGAGCTACTTTTAAGTGAAAATTACATTTAATTACTCTTAATTTAATGTTAAATAATATATGACCTAAATATATATCTTTTACTAAAAAAATTTTTATATTCAGTTATATAAGTGATATGATGGACTATAAATAGTAATTAGAAATTTAAAAATATTTTCTATAGCATGATTTTTTATTATTAATTTTTGTACATTAAATAAATAAACTTAATTATGACAGAAGGATGATGTCGTGATGGCTTCATTAATAAAGGATTAAAATAAATGAATTTATAAATATTAGAAAAATGAAATATATTTATTTTGATTTCATTCAAGAATTTTCTAGATGATATTGACATATTAAATTTGTGTTAATTCCTTATTTGTGAAGTAATATGTTTTTTTATAAATTTTTAAAAATGTCAAGCATGGATAATGTCCAAAATTGACACAATTAAAAACATAAAACATAAAATAGTTTATTAAATGATATTAAATTTTAAAAAATAGATGACTCAGAAAAATAACTAAATTAAGTGAAAATATGTCATAAATAACTTTTTTGTGTCACTTTACATGATTTGGTAACAACATTAAACCATAATGTTTAAATAAGATGTTATTACCTTAAGATTAAAAAGGGTAAAATATGGGTAAAACAAAAAGGATAAGGATAAGAAATATTAAAAACTTTTTGACAAATTATAGGATGATAGTTATTTCTCCCAAATTCATTATAAAATATAATTAAATAAGTTTTGAACACTTTTAAATCAAAATTATATTTATAATAAGTATATATTTTTTATCATTCCTAAAGTGTCCCTCTCCCCTATTATAAAAGGGAACCGTATCCCTCTTCTATTAACTCCATTATTAGCCTTGAAGATAGGAAAGACCCTCACCATTTCTATTATAAACATATCTCATTACATTATAGAGGTTTTGGTATTCTCAAAAGACCAACTCTAGTTCCACAAGAAGAAATTTAAAGGAGTCGCGTCGTGGAAGCGATAATCTATTCTACCGATTCTTTCAGATTTATTTCTTCTTCTACACCCTATTATTTATTTTTTTCATTATAAAGTAAGTAAATTAGTATCACTCATATACATATATGTTATTATAAATATGGAAAAAATCTATTTCACCTTATATCCATCCTAAGAAAAATGAAATCACCACACTTGCGTACGTCCTGATTACCGTCTCCACGCGTTGGTGTAATCTAGTTTTCACCACCACATTATTTGGATGGTTATAATGGTGTAAATAATAACTATATATTATTATTACATATTAATAATTAATATATCTTATAAACTATACACTTCAATAATGTTCAACAACTATAAGAATGATATCATCGCTCGTGCGTACGTACGGCGTACCATCTCCTCAAAGCGATGAGATTCATTATCCATGTTAACCATTCAAGAATGAATATAAAGTATATATAATAAATAATCCTGAAATATATGAAATAATAATTCTTCTAGATTTATGTATATATATATTTTATTAACTTAATTATATTAAATTTAACAAGGGAACAAACAAAACGTTCATGCATACGTACGACATACCGTCTCCATGAACGATGTATTCTATTCAATTTATCGATCTATTATATATATATATATTTATATAATGAATATATATGATATATAAATCAAATTTTACATTATTTAATTAATTAAATCATTATATATGTATTAATATCAAGAATAACATGTCCAAACACTTACGATAAATACATCGATTATTATCTAAAACATTGCTTTAGCATGGAATTGACAAATGGATGGGATATATAAAGTCACAAGTGAATTATATATGATATCATAAATATTATTATGGTTCTGTTACATGTTAATAATATGTTTAAACCCAATATACTGTATTTTTGGACATGTAATGAAGAAATTGGACTTACGGTAAGGGATAACATTTCCAATATTGTTTTATCTGAGATTTTTAATTTGTAAGTATCTACTGGGGATATATTTATCATCTAGGTCCATGTTTTCTAAAAAAATATCTCATAAAATGTTTAATATTATTATATGTAAATTTAAAGTCATTTTTACACATTTTCACTTTTACTACATGGTTTGGAAAGAATCTTTATTTTGTTTAGCATACGAGTGACTTTTTGACTTTTTCATCAAAAGTACAAGAAGAATGTTTTTATAACGTATACAACATGCTCAGGTGTTTACATATTCATTATGAATTATTTACATGAATCTTCCTCACCAATATTTCAAGTATATTTTCAACTAAATTATATTATTTTAAAATTGCACATCATTTTGAGAAAAGATAATGTTTTTGAAGAAGAAAGGATATTTTCCTCAAGAACTATGTTCAAGTGGTTTAACAAAATTATTTTCCATCTAAGATGACACAATATATATATAGTGTAATTATTATATTACTATTAGCACAATGATTTTATAATTTTAATGATGAAATTGTTTTTTATATGGATTATGTTATGACGGAATGATTTTCAAGACACCCATTTTATTTCATGGGTTATGATATAGATAATGATTTGTGTATTTGTAGAACATGTAAAAATTATTTCATTATGAGATGGGTGGGACCTATATCTCCCTCCAATGGATTGGGTAAATAGTTATATCTCATGAGACAGAGATGGATAAAATGGAATTTATATCTGGTTCAGTAATTCAAGACTAGAATGACAAGTAAATCTGGTTTAGTATTGGACATGTTCCACTATGATGGTCTTGACAGTAATGCCTTGGCTACTATGGATGTCATATTATGTGCTTAATGGTTTTCTAAAATTACATGTTTATGAAATTACTATTTTACCATGTTCAATGTTACTTTATGATCTATACCATATATACTGCCAAGATTTATTTCAGGACTCAATATTTTTATGTTTAAACTTTATGTTCATTTTTTTATGTTTATATAATTATGGCTTGTTTTATATTTTCCATGATTACCCTTACTAGGAACTTGATCTCACCCTTTTTGTGTTTAAATTTCCCCAACATATAAATAAATGTTTTAGGTAGGAAAACAAAAGGTGGAGATCTTTATGGGATATGTTGAACATCATTCACCATGAATAAATGATTTTGTTCCGATTTTCCAAAGACACTAAACTAATACAATATTTGGGAATTTCTTTGTGTCATGTATTAAGTATTTGGAAAAATAAATGTAATTTCCATATACATCATACCCGTGTCTCTACAATAATGGTTTTATGTCCATCCTTGATGGCATTAAAGGAATATGAAAACATGTCATCCTTGAAGGTGATAAACAAACACCTCAAAGATGATATTTTTATTTTCAGAATAAGAGAAAAAGTATAAGAGACACGTTGGATGATTTTATATTAAAATAATAAAATTAAAAAATATATAATAAAATATAGTTATCATTAATGTTTAGATAGAGGAGTTTTGGTTAGTATAAAAAGAGAAAATTAGGTGAAAAAAATAAAGAAAGCGAAATAGGATTCCAACTCTTGAATTATTTTCCTTGAGGACCTCATTTGGGAAGTCGGTTTTGGTATTTTCTTTAGACCATAATATCCAGTATGTGTGGAAGAGACTGGAGGGTTATATATTTTTGTGATTACAAAATAAATGACTCAATTAATTTTTTATTTATCTTATAATGTATATGTACCATAAATTATTATATTTCACAATTCCCCAAAAATTTAAGTATTTTAGAAAAATCATAAAAATTATTTCTAACCATTTTTTCTACATTTATAATTCAAAAATAAAATCTATTTCAGGAAAATAATTTTAAAATTATGTGAGATTTAATTATTATATAAAACCATCATTTAAATAGAAAATACAAATTTTAATATTATAACTTTATTTTTGACACTTTAAAAGTTTGATTATGGTCTAATAAAATTATATTATAATCATAGGACAAAAAATATTAATTCTGGAATATGTTTTATGATAATAAGTATTTTTTTAAATTAGTATATTAATTATAATATTTAAAAAAATCTTTTATGTTTTATAAAAAAATTTAAAATTTAAATAATAATTTCTAAAAAATTTATTTACTTATACTATCTTTTGATTATATCATATTACTATTTATAAGATGCCTAAATTTTATTTATAGATTCATTGGTGTGGTTACTATTATAAATTTCATTCATAATGGTCATGTTACTATTCCAAAGGTCAAGTATCTATTCCATTGGTATAAATACCTTAACAATAAGAAGTACCAATTATTTCAATCAATGATCATTTATAAAGTTTCTATTGTGTTCTATAAGTGATTCTATGCTATTTATAGAATATTTAGTAATTATTAAAATTGTTTTAGTATTGATATAATTATGTGTTGTTACATTCATCCCCCTTATGATATTTCTCCTTTGAAATTATGTTTTATAATATTCGGTGAAAACAATTAGGGGATATTATCATTCATCACCTCCTATGGTTCCCATTATGCATTTTCATTCTTATTGTTTCAATATAATATTTTTATAGGGGGGTAGTCTTATTATGTATACTATTATCTCTACGTTCCAAGATCTTCACTCTCTTCTCCACATAAGAGAGATCATTTTTCAAATGTACCACATCTAGATTCAGTACATGTGAGGGATATGGTATGTAATTCCTCAAGAGGGATACATGGAATACATCGTGTACTTGAGATATGGTTAGTGGAAGTGCTAGTCAATAGACCACAACTCCAATATGATCAATAATTTTGAAGGTGATGATGCACCTAGGACATAAAATTACTCTCTTCCTGAATATAATGACTGTATTCTTTGGTGATATGTGGAGGAATAAAATTTCACCATCCTTAAACTCAAGATATCATCAATGATTCTCTCTTATCACTTTTGTCAACTTTGGGTTTCCTTTATGTTTTATTGAATGTATTTCACCTTCTACATGATTTATTCAACCATTTCTGGTCCTAGAAGCTTTCATTCACTAACTTCATTGAAACGTGAAAGTGTTAAGCATCTCTTCCCATAAATGGGATTCATATAGACCCACTTGGATGCTCTAGTGGAAAATTTTGGTTGTAAAAGAATTTAGAAAGAGGTAGATGATGTTGCCATCCAATTTTGGAGTATATAGATAATTCCCTCAACCTATCTTATATTGTCATAATTTTCCTTTCAGATTGGCCATCAATTTGAGGATGATAAGTTGTACCATAGTTGAGTTTAGTGTTTATTTCACTTAGGAGACATGTACAAAACATTGAGGTAAATATTTTACCTCAAATGGATAGAGTAAATAGTGGTAGTAATTTCAACCTTACCACTTGTTTTATGTATATCTGTGAATGTTTCTCTAGTGATAAGCCCTCTCAAATTATAATAAAGAGATCTATATTTTTTTGGAAATCAATAATAAATTAGATAGTATTATTTCCTCTAGATACCATTAGATGTATGATGAAAACTCCTACGGTGTTTTTCCCACTTCCATGTTGGTATGAGTAATAGTTGCATCATCCCCTCAAACTTTATCTTTTTAGCTGTCACTTGATGACAAACCGAGAACATTTATGTATATTCAATGATCTCGTTCTTCATATTATCCTACCAATCGGTCTCTTAGAGATCATAATACATATGTAGGAACCTTGCGTGAATTAAGAAGGTTGAGCTATGAGCATCATTCAAAATATTCTTCTTTATCTCTATATTGTATGGTATGCCTAATTGTGCCTCAAATCACATGACTCATTCCTAATGGATTTTTAACTCTAGGTATTTCCCCTTTCCCATGGTTTCCAACTTCTTCCAAATTTCCACATCATTTCTTTGAGAATCCCTTATTTTTTCAATGATAGATAGTTGAGAAATAATTTAACAAAGGATTTATGATGTTCCTTCCTTAATAATTCCCATGTATATCCTTTTCAAATAAAATAAGATTGGATCCTTCTCAATTGTCATCATTGATAATGTTTTAGGATCCATTCTAAATAGAGCATCTACCACTTTCATCTATTTTCCATGATAAGAGTGGAATGAGCATTCATAGTCCTTAATGATGTATAACTATATTCATTGGTACATATTATGATTTTTATGTTTGAATGTATATTTGAGGATTTTATGATCTATATATATTTCACACACATCCCCATTGAGATAATGCTCCCAGATTTTAAACAAGATGATCATAACTACCAACTCGAGATAATGTTTGGGATATTTTTTATCATGAATTTTATGCTTCCTTGATGAGTAGGCTATCGCTTTATCATTTTTCATCTATAAATATTCTAATACCTTTTTTTAAGCATCACTATACACCACAAAGAGTTCCTCACTTGTCGGATGTGTGAGCAATGGTGAAGTGATAAATGTATTTTCAAACAATATGAAGTAGTATTCATATTAATTGGTCTAGAAAACCCTTAGTCCCTATTGATTCAACATGGTTATTTGGTTTTAAAATTAAGATATGTTCTTCAAAAATCATCAGAAATACCCATCTATACCAAGGAAACTATGAATCTCTGTTACAAGTGTTGGCATGGGGCACTCATTTATTTGCTATGTCAGGGAAGCGTCCACATATATTCTTTTATTGGTGATAAAATTCCATAATAATGTTACTTCCTCCATTCAGAACACTAATTTTGGTAATTTTCATAATGCTTATCACTTCGCAAAGTCATCAACACGGTATTAAAATTCCCCTTAGGCTCCTCTTTTCACAAGGGGGATATAATAATATCATCAATAAAGACTACCAATAATTTGTTGAAGTATTCTATTAATAATATATTCATTAAATCCACGAATATGTTTGGAGCATTAGTGATTAAAAATGGAATCACTCTAAACTCATTATGTCCATACCTCATTCAAAAGGTATCATTGAAAACATATTCCTTCCTCACCTTTAATTGGTGGTATCCTAACTGTAGTTCCACCTTAGATAAATTCTTGGCCCCACATAGTTGATTAAATAATTCATCTATCCGAATTAGGTTACACTATTAAATATAATTTTTTATTGATCTCACAACAAAAAATAGAGAGGATCATTGATCCCTGATTCTTTTTGAAAAACAGGTCAAAAACACCCTATGACTAAGAACTCGGGTGTATAAAACCATTTGTCCAGATTTTCTTGTATATTATTATTTTTCTCTTACATCTCCATAATGGATATTATATGTGGTTTATTTGACCTAGTAAAATATCTAGTAATAAGTTCAATCGAGAACTCAACCTCTAGTTCCAGAGGATGTCTCGTTAAATCTTTAGAGATCACATTACAATAGTCCGTCACAATGGGAAATTCATCGATCATGGTTATCTCCTTTGTATCAATAATTTGAGATAAATATGTTATCTCATATGGAAATAATATACACAATTGATACAGTGATTCTGATAATGATTTTTCCACCTCCTCATAGTTGTACAAAATTGGAGGATACCTTAGGATGTGAATAATGATCTCCCTATCCTGATTGTTGATGTGGGGTTTGTATATATATGTATCCAATCAAATCTCAATATTGGATAGATCTCCCTCATAAAAAGTAAGACAATATGTTCAGGGAGGTTTGGTCTACAAACATTACCCAAGGAGGTGTTATATACTTTGTATTCAATAATTTCCACATTTTCTATTTTCATAGATAACTCAACCACCATATTTTGAGGTTGTGTTTTAATATTTCTACTAATCATGAATGATATGAAATAATTCATAGAGCCAAAATCAAATAGTAGGTTTTATATTCTTGATTGAATAATTAACGTACCTATCACCACATCATTTTCAAGTTCCACCACATTAGAAGTGGTTGGGTGTTCCGTTCCTTGTGTCCTTGGAGGTTTTTTTTGTTTATTTCCTCCAACAATTCTTGGCTTAGGGAAATGTCTTTCATAATTACCAAGTTTCAATTGAAACACTACACTATAGGATGAGTGTTGATTTAAATCATCCTTTCTTCTAACTCATTTGTGGGATTCTTCATATCCCTTTGGGAATTATTATCCATATACCCCTCTCTTCTACATTTTAAACGTCTTTTGCTTCCATTAGGTGATTATATGATAATTTTTACCACAATTTTGACACATGAGATATAAGCCGTTCGTTCCATGATGGAATTTATATATTTACACACAAATATTGTATTCCATTTTCCTATTTATATGACAATTTATTTTCAAAAAGTTTCCACGTATTAATTTTTATTATTATACGGATTAAATTTGAGGCTACGCACTGGGATAGAGTGAAATTAAAAAGCCCAGTGTGCCAAGATTTTTTTTGAAAAATCTAAATGTATTATATAGCACGCGTGGACAGGTTTCCCAAAATGGTGGAATAACGTCTCAAAGGGTGCCTAGATATGAAATTTGAGGGCACTGTTGAATTTAGAACTATAGATTAATTCTACGTGTGACATACCATTAGTCGGAAGGGTCGATTATAGAAAATCATCAGAGGATTTTTAATTTAATAAAATATATTGACAAAATTTTATTTTATTTTTTTTGCATCGAAGTAGTGTCACAGAAAAATGACTATTTTAAATAATCTCTTAGGCAGAGATCTAAGGGTATGTTAATAACCCGAGAGTTCTATGAAGGCCTCGGTGAGATAGATATGGAGAATCATCTTGGAAAGTGATGATATAACATTAGATTAGATATCAACGAATGTTTTTCTTGGTATATCACTCCAAAAACGATGATACTATGACTGATATTCGTCTGTGAGAAATCCAGAATCTAGGTTGGGTGTGTTATTTTGATTATTCATTCCCACTATTGATTCCTAAAATTAATATGGGATAATCCACGAATAGATTAGCTTGCAGATTGATCATATTCTGGAATGGGATAATATTTTTTGGGTTTATCAGGACATTGTTATAGAGATTTTATTTTCATTTGTTCATTATTCTTATGTGAATGGATCAAGTTCAGAATGAAAAAATACAAGGATTGTCTATTGGGATTATTCCTTCTTCTTTTTCTCCCTAGATTTCTTTCATACTTGATGCACGTTTTTCATTCTTCCCCCTACATTGACAGATCGATCGATTAAACTAATACTATTACCGTAATAATATAAAACTGGAGGTTTGATATCATAATTACTCAAAATAGGTGCGACTATGATGAATAAAGGCAAATTTATGTAATTTGGTAGACCAAGTTTTTCAGGAGAGTTTCATATGGATTGATTAAATTAGATTACTGAGCCGATTGAAGGCTCAAAACCAATCAATTTGGTATTAAAGTAATGAAAAAAACATGGATCTAGAGATTCAAGGTGAATAGACTATTCTAATGATATCAAGAAGATCGACCAAGGTGTTTAGAGGAAAAAGAAGTGTTTCTGGAAATCTTGATATTTACAGAATTTTTTCCCAATAATATGGTTTGTGTTCATCGTTGGAAAAATAAACGAGTAAAAGGGAAGTACAAGAACATGGGTTGCCTATACGGTGTGTACTCTCACATATGGAATGGATTGAACCAGTTTCATAGACTACCCCATGTACCAGTACATGGGAAGGAAAACATGGGATGACACCATGTATTGGAACATGACAAAAGTACATGGGTGGACCCTGGATGCAAGGACATGGGGTGGGACTCATTCTACAATCCATGTACTTCTCTTACATATTTTATGTTCTAAAGACATGGTATATTGTACATGGGTCATACCCATCATCTCGGGTCATGATGTGTGGCCCTACTACACGAAATGTACCCCTTTCTACATGGCTTGATTATCTTTTCTTTAGTATCTTGGAAAAATTTTGTTAGGATGCACCCCTTCTATAATTTCTATGAAGGTGGGTACAAATTGTTTCATTCTCCTATTACTATTATACCATTAGTAGTAATTATTGGATAGAGTGGTCGGAATCCCCCTTGTGGCCCAGGGTATGATCCCCTATTGATTCTTAATTACCTAGGTGCAGTTTATGGTATTGACATGAAAAATACTATGCGGGCCCTGATCCTATTATTAACGGTTTAATCCAGATTGAGTTCTTGGTATCACCCCATGTCCCTATCTATGATACTTATCTATTGTATCATATCACTCTTCAGATCTATCTGTATATCCTTCTCAAAGTAAGAATTGAGTAGTAGTACCTCTTGGACCGATGTCATCACTGTTATCAGCCTCCGGTGTGTGTTCTCTCGGATGAGTCCATGTCAATCCTTCGAGATGCATTCATAGGGATGTTATTCAATAGACATGAATAACCTCTATATTATGTGCATTGGTTGAGTATATCTAGATATTCTCTTTATATGTTCTGTAGACATATTCTTGTGTAGAGATTACTGTACATTCCATTTTTTATATTTCTTTGTGGTTTCAGGGTGTCCTAATGAGTTTTCAAATACACAAACCTGTATGGGATTTACCTGCATGTGTCATGTCTTTTGGAGAGGATCGACCTTTTTACTATAGCATTGGGGGATAAGGGCTAGATTGTTCTCTATGGTATCAGGTAGTCTAATGTGTTCCTATGGCTACAGACATCAGCCCTAGTACATTTTTTACAAGTTGGAGTTATGGTTATAGAATCTTTATTGTGGGCTTGTATTCTGGCCCTTTTTTTACATTACTTATCATTCCTATCATACTAAGTTTGGGTTATAGTTATATGCATGCATTCTATTCATAGTGGTTTTTAAATTTTATCATTTTGTGAGTTTGTAGATAAGTGAATGTGTATAAGTATATTGGAAATACCTCCCATGTCAATAATATTATAACTTAGTTATAGTCATCATCCCCTAGCCCATTGGAGGTAGGTTTGGGGAGTTGCAAAACATTCCCCAATAGGACGGGTCATCACAGGGTGGTATCATAGAGTTTTTGTTCTACTTTAGCAATGGTATTCTATTATATTTCATTAGGGATACCGTGTCAAATGTATTGAGTTCATCTTTCAGGCCGTAGACTCTAATGATGGTGCAATGATTAACGTATCCATACACCTAGACACTGATAAGATACTTTTCAACTTAGTACAAAAAAACTAGTTGTAAGGAGAATAATGATACATACATCTTATAGGAATGGGTTGTGGTTTCATTTTCCTTATTGAGTCAACTCTCCAGATATACTCATTAATAGTGGTATATCATGTTTTCTTACAGGGTGCCTCTATGATTCACAACAGCTACGAATCAGTAACCTGATCACGAGGATGGGATTGTCTATGATAGGGCTTCGATATAGGTACTAGTTCCCTATATGTCACCTCTAGGTGGTGCACCAGCCATACCGCCACTTGTATTATAGCACATGGTACCCATAGTACCAACATATGAGGAGCGAAATATGAGCATGGTTTATAAGTTTTAGTGGAAGTGACCCATCAAATTTCTATGTGAGGCTGAGCCATAGGTGGTTGAGGACTAGCTTGAGGAAGTGACTCGAGTTTTTTATCTAGTTAGGATACTAGGAAATCAGATGTTGTTCATGGTGGAAATACTTCTACATGACTGAGAAGGGCAATGGTAGAGTTTGAATAACCAGACAAATGAAGAGCTGACACATTCTTATACATAGTTTGAGCACCTATTCATAGAGGATTTCTCACCAGTTATGCTGAGAGATGTGCGTATAGAGGAGCTTCTTCATCTCCAGTAGGGCAATATGAGAGTGGATGATTATTTATCGAGGTTTAATAACATTTCAGGGTTCATGGGGGAAATAGTTAGAGATAATTACATCAGGGATAAAAACATCAATAATGGTATGAGTAGTGACATCTGATCTAGTGTTATTCCTCTTTGCATTTTGACATATGTTGGGGTGCTTGAGCGGGATTTGGTGGATGGAAGCTTTTTGGCTGAGCATATAAATGTTGTAATATTCAACAGTGGGATAGGAGGAGCAGATATGTCAGTATCAGGGAGAGGATATCAATATTAGGGACTTGGACAAGGGAGAAATTCATGAGGATCTCTTAAGATTGGGGATTTGCAGTTCAAGGATCATAGGGTGGGTCCAGTCATCCTAGAGAGAGTTGGTTCTATTCATGTGATGGTAGTGGACATCTCTCTTGAGATTGTCCAGCCCTTTGTACTGTTGTCAGGGTGGTTGTGGATGGACCACTGAGGCATAGAAAACGTATGGAGCAGGTAGATCTATAGGGCAGTGAATGTGGTAAGGAGCTTGGATTGCACCAGGAGGTGGTTGACATTTTGACTTTCTACCACCACCACCCTCAGGTTTTCCATGACAGGATAATGGAATTGAAGGATATGGGAGGGTACGTCTTCATGTAATTGAAGCATATGATCAAGGGGCTCTAGGAATAATTATTTGTATGATATGTGACTTTTCTACCGTAATCTATGTGCTTATAGACAGTGGTCCTAGTCATTCCCATCTCTCCACATATATTGTTTGATACCTAAATATTCCAGTTGAACCATTAAACCGACTGTTATTCTCAGAGACTCCTATGAGAGGAGACTCAATGATCACACACCAATGCTGTTGGTGTGAACAGGCTCCTATAGGTGAGAGTTTTGGTTGGAAACTGTTGATGGTGCCGTTGAATCCTTACAATGTCATTTAGGATATGGATTAGTTTTCTACCGTCCATGCCCACATTGACTATTTTAAGAGAGGGTTAAGATGTGTCCATAGTAATGGAATGACGTTTAATTTTGTCTATGAAAGGGAAACCCATGCATCACAGGATGAACTCATCAATAGAAGGGTATAACTGATTACTCATTATTTATCCATACTGACTGTTGGTGAATTATATTTTTCGAACATATAGATTCTTATAATGGGGGTGTATTATGGGATGTCTTTCCTGAAGATGTCCCAGGGATACCACCCCTCTAGGAGGCAGACCTTTTTATTTATTTACACCCAGGGTGACACTGATATCTACACCAGCATATCGAATAGATCACATCGAGCATAAATAGATGGCGATGGAGTTTGAGATCATGAAAAGAAGGGCTTCATGAGACCTAGTGTTTCACCATGTAAATCCCCAGTTTTGATTTCCATGAAGAAAGAAATGACATTGAGGTTGTGTGTGGACTATCAATTCGATGTAGGTGACCATGAATAACAAGTGTCCACTATTGAAGATTGTTGGCTTGTTTGATTAGTTGAAAAGTGAATGTTGGTTCTCTATGGTTGAACTCATATCAGGATATCACCAAATACGAGTATGGGGTGAGGTTATACCAATGTTGTCCTATAGATTACATTATATTCATTATGAGTACTTGGTGATTTCCTTTTGACTGAATAATTCCCTAGTAGTGGTCATGGTACTCGTGAACCAAATCATTCATCCATACATAGTCATCTTCATGATAAACTTCATCGATGGTATCCTTGTGTACTTGACGCCTGAGGAGGATAACATGAGACACTTAAGAATAGTTATAGCCATTCTTTGAGAGCACTAGCATTATAGAAATCTCTTGAAGTGCCATTCTTGGGTTCAGGAGGCCCACATTCTAGGACATGTTATCTCAGCGGATGGAGTGGAAATGAACCCATCCAAGGTCTATATATTGTTAGAATGGGAGCCACCTAAGAATGTGACATAGGTGAGGAGTTTCCATGAGCTAGAATACTATTAAAATAGATTCATACATCATTTATCAAGGATATTAGCACCAATTAAAAAATTGAATTGAAAGGGGAAACCATTAACTTGGACATAGGTGTTCCAAATTAATTTTTAACAACTATGGTAGAGTTTAACATGTGATTTTATATTGATATTTTCAGAGGAGGGTGTCGAATACGTGATTATCTGCAATGCATAAGAAACCAAGCTATGTGGTTTACTAATGCGAAGGTGAGTGGTGATTTACATTGGTTCGTGCTAGTTGAGATCACTTGAGAAGAACTGCGTGGCCCATGATCACAAGTTAATAGTAGTAGTGTTTGCATTGAAGATGCGGTGACAGTACTTGATTGGTGAGTAGTTTATCATCTACTCTGATCGTAAGAGTCTCAAGTATATCTTATCTCAGAAATATTTGATCTTGAGACATTGGTGATGGATAGAGTTCCTCCCAGACATTTAATTTAATATTGTCTATAATCCTGGGATGGGGAACATGGTGAAAAATTCTCTCAGTAGAAAATCTAGTTCACAGTTGTTGAATGTGGTGTTAGTGCAGTTTCCATTATTACAATTATCCTTTGTGGATGAAGATGGAGTATCTTACCTAAAATAGATTGTTGTTACCCCTCCACTACTACAACTAGGGAGGCACAAAATTAGGATACTGTATGCGAGACCCGTTGTTATCAGATGCCCCTAAGTTATTATTCAGATGGATATTCTAAAGGTGAGGAGCATGTCATTATTTTTCGAGGATGTACAGTAGTGGCAGGGATGTTGCAAGAGGATATTATAAAAGAGTTTCACACATACAAATTTGTGATACATCCATGGGTTGAGGAAGTGTACCAGAGCCTCTAATGTCAGTTTGTGTGGATAGGGATGAATAATAGAGTGATAGATGGTTTTTCTTGATGCCATTATTGTCAGCAAGCAAAGGATAATCACCAAATTCTAGTGGGTTTAGCTCATCCCATTGAGGTTCTAGAGTGGAAATTGGATAAGATATCTATGGAATTAATGACAGGTTTTCTACATACATCTAGGGGACATGATGGAATCTGGGTGATCATTGACCGAATCACCAAGTCATCCCACTTACAATATATCTTAGAGAAGATTTAGGTATAGATCATGATACCACTCAACATACAAGAGATAGTTCGACTCTATAGAGTTCCATTGACAATAGTTTCAAATACTGATTCTCATTTTAAACCCAGTTGTCGAAGGGATTACAAGAGGTGTTTAGGACCATGTTAAACTTGAGGAAAATGTTTCACCCACAAATGGAAAACCATATGGAGCAGAACATTTAGGTTCTGGAGGGCATGTTGTGATATTTTGTGTTAGAATTATACAATTATTTGGTGGAACAAATAAAACTAGTGTAATTTTCAGACAACAATAGCTACCATTCCTCTATTGGTATGGAAGAATTCGAGGATTTGTATGGACACCTTGTAGGTCACCAATATGATGGACTGAATAGGAGAGTCAGCACTCGTGATCCTAGAGTTGGTGGAACAAACTATAGAGATGATGCAGATAAACCAAGAGTAGATGAAGAATGTATAAATCCATCATAAGTATTATGCTGATAGGAGACAAAGTCCATTGCAGTTCGAGGAAGGAGACCATGTGTTCATATGTGTTTCACCTTGACCTAGATTATAAATATAAGAATGGGGAGACAAGCTATATATGTTGTTCATCTGCCCTTTTTAGATACTATGTAGAGTTAGCGAGGTGGAGTACCAGTTAGATCTACCTCTTCTCTTAGACACGGTAAACAACGTCTTCCACATGTTACAACTGAGGAGGTACGTACATGACCGATCACACAACATTGATTGTGGAGAGATGGAAATTAATGTTTTAGAAACATTTTTTGAGTATCTTGTGGATTTTAAGGATCAGCAGTATAATATCTATTATGTAATATTGATTCCCTTAGTGTATCTCTGGTAGAAAAATGAGAATCTTTAAGAGATGATTTGAGAGTGGGAGGCTTAGATTTGTGTTCAGTACCCACATATTTTGGAGTATCCTTTGTTTTTTGATTTTCAAGGTTGTAATGTCCCAAGGTGGGGAGAAATTAATCTTCTGGATTTTCATTATATTGGTTTTAAAATTATATGTATTAAATTCAAGACATTGATATGGTACAATGTTCAATTCTGAGGCTAGGTATTCCTGGAATAATTTTAAAAATAAAATAAAATATCAAATAGCACTCACACATTGTTTTCCTATAAAAGTTGAATTACATTTGAACAGGTTCTTAGGTGAGAAATATGATTTAACCATGAAGTTCATAGCAATGAATTTAGCCTAGGTGTGTCCTAACATTGGTAAACCTTGGTATATTTGTGGAATGAAATCCCGTGCCTTTTAAATAAATAAAATAAAATGATAAAAATTTATTTTGTTTTTATTTCATTAACGCAAAGATGTAGAAACATGTTTATTTTTAATAAGCACGTTAGATGGCATCCTGGGTTAGTATCATGACCCAATAACCCTATTGAGGCCCTAGAGAGTTATATGGAAAATCCACTTGACAGGTGAGGGCAGAACATCATATCAGAGATCGAAGAACACCATTCTTGATAGATCTCCCCAATTGATTTGACATGACGATTGATCTTGGTCATATATTGATCTAGTTTTTTTTTGTAAAATTTGTTATTTTGATTATTATTTCCCGTTATTGATTTCAATTAATAAGGAAAACTAATATGTGAATAGAATAGCCCACAAATCGATCGTACCCGTGGGATGTGATGATATTTTTATGGTTTATTGGGATTTGGTTCTAGATATTTTTTTGATTCTTGCATCAATATCATGGGAATGGAATGAGGGATAAATGATCAATGGTCTAGGTTCACTCCTCTAGATTGTTACTTGTTGTTTTTCTCCCATGATTTCTTGAGCTATTGATGCATGTTTCTCATTCTTCCCCCGACATTGAATAATCGACCATTTCACCTTTAATTCATAGAATAGTAATCTGAAACTAGTGATCTGACATCAGGACGACTTGACGGAGGTGTGACGATGACGATGATAGATTGATCGAAGCGATTCGGGAGAACTGGTTCATCGGGTGAGTTGCATCAAAATGTATTAAATCAGATTTTGAGTTGATTGAATACATGAAACACATCGATCTGGTGTTATGGTTGTGAAACAACATTAGATATAGAGTTTCTAGGTGATACAACCACAAGAACGAGATCCAAAAGATCATCCAGGTCATGTAGAGGATGAAGATGTGAATCTAGACAACTAGATACGCAGGGTGTGCAGTCCCAACTACACCACGTGTGTTCATTGTTGTAAAACACGGTGTGTAAATGGGAAGTACATTGACATAGGGTGGAGAAAACAGGTTTCCTACATGAAATTAATTCCCCCACATGGCATGGCCTGAATCAGTTACATAGACTACAATTTTTATTATTACACAAGTAGCCATACAAGGGTTTACACTATGTATTGGCACAGGACCAGACTACATTTGTGGAACTTGAATTCAAGGACACTCAATGTGACTCATTCAACCAAATTCTCACCCATATTCTACATGACATGTTTTAAAGACACATTTATTTTTACATAGGCAGAACCAATGGTCAATGGACATGCCGTGTGACATTAATACACAATGTGTACCCCTATCTACATGGATTGATTCTTGATTCCTTTTTAAATAGTACTGGTTTTGTTAAGGATTGTTCCCATTTTCCTTTCCTTGAAGGTGTGTATGAATCAATTCTTATTCCTGTGATAGTGATCCCTTCAGTAGGAATTCTTGGATAGAGTTGTTGGAAGTCATTGAGATGCTTGAATAAAAATCCTCTATTCCTTCTTTATGGCCAAGGTGATGTTTTTGGAATCTAAGTGACATATACTACAGGGGCGTCGATCCTCTAGTTAGTGGGTTAATCCAGATGGAGTTTTTGGTATCAACCCATGACCATGGATGTGACACTCATTGGTTTTATCATACATCAATTCTGATATATCAGTGTATCCATCTCATGGATAGAACTGATGAGTAGTACCTCTTGGATGGAAATCGTCACTGATATCAGACTCAAGAGTGTGTTCTCCTAGATGAGTGGTACATGGAATCATGGAGTTGAATTCAAAGGGTTGGTATATAGCGGTTATGTATTGCATATAGATTGAGTGTCTTGGTTGTGTATATATGGATGTTCTTTTTAATTTTTTTATACACATACTTGGGTAGAGTTGACTGTACTTTCCTTTGTTATAATTCATTGTTGTTTTGGGGTGTCCTACAAAGTATTGTTATTCTCGCCCCTGAATGACCTTTTCCAAAACATTTCATATATTATGAAAATGGTCAAACTTTTTATAGTGTCCCAGGAGGATAAGGACTAGATAGTGATTTCTTATATTAGGTTAGTCGAGGTTTTCCCATGGATACAAACAACAGTCTTAGTACATTTTATTACAGTTTGCGCTGGTGGTTACATACTACTTTTTAGGGATTTTTTACTGGATCTATTTACATTAATTTACATTCCTATCACACTCTAGTTTAGATATAGTCATATAAAAGAACATTGTTCTTTTTGGTTTTTACATTTCAGCATTTCGTGATTTTGGAGATGTGTGTGTGTGTGTCCTGGTACATAGACAATGACTCTCATGTTAGTGATATGCCTACTTGGTGCTAGTCACCTGCTAGAGTACTATTGGAGGAATACTTAGGGAGTCACAGATGGCCCCCACATGTATGGGTTGGGACACTCTCAGCCAATGACACCATTGAGAGTCTTTGATCCCCATTTCAACCTTAAGTGAACAATGAGAAATCTCTTCATAGCTATAAAAGTCTCAAATCACCAATGATTTTCATAGACACGAATTTATACTACTAAAATGAAATGAACCTTTTTCTCAGTGTGTATGAAAAATACAAAATATTATTGTTGATGACTTGTGAATTTCTCACCATATTCGCCGATAGAATTGTCTTCTTTCTGATTCAGTCTAAGAAATTCCCTTTCTATTTTGCAATGGAGGGTTTGGGGAAAGTATTTAATGGAATTTTTTTTCATGAATTCCTCTTAATCCATGGAATCAATTTCATATCTATACTTCATGTTCATGATTATTTTACACCCTTTATCAACTTCCCCATCAATATTATAGAATGCGAGTACAATAGTCTATTTTTCTAAGCAGTGGAGGACATAGAATATCTTCTTGATGGAGTTAATCCATTATTCTGCAAGGAGGGGATCAAAAGATCGACTAAAGATGGGATACCAATTTCAAATTATGTATTTTACAAAAAAAGTATCTTTATTATTTGAACGAGGGTGTTCCAACTGATTCAAGTTATTATTCAAAAAAAGATCCAATTGAGCAATTATTATCCTGAAGTTTTTACCACCCATTCTCATCGTATTTGATACATCATAAGAAAAATAGTCATATTTGATATCACATTGATTTTTGGAATTTGGTCTTATATTTCCATTAACTAAATTAGAAAAATAATGTTCAAATTGGGGGGCTTGATTACTTAGATAATAAGAATATAAAAATAAAAAATTTAACATAGAAAGAAAAACCTCTAAATGAAAAGAATATCCTAACTTGTGATACCATAAGTTTCAATCTTAGTTATCCATGGTGATATATTTATCCATAAGGTTTTTACTAAGGTTCTCTAGTATTAATCTCAAAAGATAACCAGATCATACTTTGATAACAACTATATATACCCTAATCATTTACACATTCTATTGCATGATTTTGAGCAGAAATAATCTTTAAATTACATTCCATGGATCATAAGGACTAGTGTCTTTGGATGATAAGGTACATAAAAAACAGAAAACATGGAAATATAATTAAAAAAAATTATTTTAATCATCCATAAAGAGAACTTATATTCAATTAAAATCCTATATCTTTATAGGATAACCTAGAGAAAACATAAAAAAATGGATGAGCTAAAAATCACACTAACTGTATAAACATAAGAATAAAGATAATCACATAGATTAGAAGGTGTAACATGAATACATAAAAAGGAATAGATCATGATAAAAAATAATGAATAATAACATGTATAGTATGGGTCATATAATAATGGAATGATAGAAATTTGGAATCAACACCCAACATGACCTAATAATGATTCAAGGCAAACTACCAAGACTGTTTCATGTGGGAGACAAAGTTTCATAAATTTATCAACTTCACTCCATGTCCTAAAATAAAATATTATGAGACTAATCATTACCAAATACATTATAGATCTTTCTAGTTACACCCAAAATAACATGTCCAAGCATATGTGTTCAACTTGAACAATCAAACATAAACAAAAGTTTAACTATAAAAATAAATGGGTATCAGAATCATATCACAAAGAATAAAAATTGGGCCTATCATAAAGGTGTCCATGAAATAATGGATTCAAATAATAAATGGAATCAAATAAGGTAAAATAGGAATAAAACATGATAGGTGATGTAAAACTAACGTGAAAATATGTTAAAACTGTGTTTAAGAAAAGTTATAAATGATCCACTTTAGTACGGTTTAAGAGAAATTTTTAAATATTCCTAGAAATAGAAAAGGGGAAATTGTTTGAATAATACCAGAAATGAATCGATATAATTTAATGATAAAATAATTGATCTTTTAAAAATAATGTTTGCTTAAAAAACATTATGTAATGCACTTGAAAAATGTTAATAAATCAGGATGCCCCCTATAATCGAGCTTACTTATCGTGATGAATTGAGAAGGGAACATTTTAAAAATATGTATTTCCCCATAAAATAATGAAAACATGATCTGGACAATTATTTTGGAATGAATAAACAGAATATAGAATAATTAAATATAAATAAATAATAATTTAATTTATTAAAAAAGAGGGAAAGCGTAACCCAATGGAAAAAATAATAGTTTATAGATAATCCATTGACTTATGTCTGCAAGTGTTCTTGAATAGATCTTTAAATCCAAGATAATAAAATTACGTTTATTAAAAAATTATTTTTGAATCATCTATTCAATTATTCTATTTATTATAATCTTATTAATTTCACTCATAGTCTTTTTTATGAGTTAAATGATACAATTTCATCATCTGAGAGTCTTTATTTCCATGATTTTCATGATCTGTTAATTTGTATAAATATTTGAGAGATAATGTAAAATGGGAATATATATCTATAATTAATGTTATATGTTATTAATAGAAATCCATAATATTAAATGGTAAGAAAATTAATTTTTTTTATTTGGGTGGGAATGAATTATTAGACAAGACGTTAGTGAATATCATTTAGATTAGTTTAGCGATTTTTGATAAACACAAAGTAGTTTTGTTTCATTATTAATTATTGTGTATAAAATTTAGTTTATGAAAATAAAAAGGGTTATACATAAATTTTAAAATATAATCCGACCATTGTAAATGTTTTATTTACATCCGAGAATGTCATAATGTAAAACGAAAATTTCCCATCCTTGAAAGCGATAAATAAACACCTCAAGGAAGATATTTTCAATTTTAGAAAAAAAGTATGATAAGAAGAGTGTTGATGGTATATTTAATATTAAAAAAAATAAAATTTTAGTATATTTTGAATTTTTGGACAGATTAGGTGGGGAGTATAAGAAAACAAAAGAAACTGAAATGAAAAAATAAAAAAGAGAAAGAGGATTTTATGTCTTGGATTCTTCTCTTTGAGAACATCATTATGGAAATTTTTCTGGTTCTTCTATTGAAAATATAACCTCTTAGATGGGGTTTATAGACATAGGAAGAGTGTTGGAACGAAATTGGGAAATATTGATGGCTTAAGAGTTATGCGGAGATAAGGTTGCGAAGGTGGTATTTATAGTGGAGGTGAGAGATGTTTTCTCATTATTTTATTCATTAGTTATTTATTTCTCCTCAAGAATATGAGTTTATTGAAAAGTATCAAGAAATAAATTAAAATAATTAAGAGTAGTTTGATATTATGTAGATTACATTAGAAATGATTCATGTAATAGTGTATTTAACTTATAATGTGTATATAGTATAAATTACCATATTTTACAATTCACAGAATACAAGTATTTCAGAAAAACAATAAAAAAATCACGTTAACAATTTTCCAATGTGTATAATATAAACAATAACACTTTTTTAAATACTTTTAACGAAATATTTATTTTAATTTTAAAAAAAATCATTTTTTTCTTGTAAAATTCTAATTTAAAAAATATAACAGATTTCATAATACCTTTAAAAATTAATTACGGTATCATAAAATTATCTTATAATCATTATAAAAAAACATATTAATTTTTGAATACATTTTATGAAAATAAATTTTATTTTAAATTCTTATATTAATCATAAAATTGAACATAAACAATTATGTTTTATAAAAAATCGCCACCCTTAAATTATAATGTATAAAACATTTATTTACTTATAATATGATATAATTATATAACATTAAGTAATGTCCCATTTTTTTGAACCAGGTTAAAATATGATGATTTTAGAAAAAAAAATTGGTTTATCGATAGGATATTTTTTTAAACAGAGCTCTGGAATTTTATTCCAAGTGTTGTAACACCAAAAGGTATATTTTTTGGACATGCATAATTACCCGATAATTATTAGTAGGCGTCCCAATGATTCTTGAGAGCAACAGATCCAGAAAAGTCCACTTTAATGAATCTGCAAGGTCAACGCATAGTTGCGGGCCAACACATGTAGTTTACCTTGTTGAAAAAATTATTTAATTTAATTAAAAAATATTATGTGATATATTTTAATTACATAAAATAATGCTTTAATAATAATTATAATGAATTTATTATTATTACTATTATTGTGGTTGTTTAATTAAATAAATGATAAATAATTAATTAAATGACCGTTGAAGAAATTAATATTGATTGTGGATTTATTGTAGAACTATTTTAATTAAATGAAGAGTTATAAAATTATTTACGGACCATTTATTATTAAATGGATGAATGTGATAATAATAAAATTATTATTATTATTATTATGGTGCTATAAATATTTATTATACTTTGCGATTTTAATTCCATGTTAAAGGAGTGTATCATTTATGAGAATTTATGTGGATTTTAAGCTTCTCAAAGAAATATTTAATAAAATGAAGAGTTTCAGATTTAATGATGCATTGTTATTAAGCAGTGGTGTTGGGTTTACCAAAAGGGTAAAAAATAATAATAATGAGATTATTAATATTTTAGTTTTATGAATGTAATAATTATTATTATTATGGAAATTAGATTAGGGGTTATGGGTTAGAGTTTTTATCATATTAATGATATTGTAATAAATTGGGAGTTTCATAATTAATTATGAAATTTTTATTAAGAGAATAATGAATGAAGAAGAGTTTTTAATTAAATGGTGTGTATCATTTATGTTAAAAGATTTTAATTGGATGTTTAATTAGGTGTAATAGTTCTGTCAAAATTAATGAGGATTTTGGGTATCTCAAAGAACCATCTAATTATAAAAGGAGTCTCATAAATAATAAAGAAGTGTTTTTCTAATAAGCGGTGTAGTGTTTTATTTAAGGTTGAATAATAATAATAATAATGCGACTATTATTACTGTGGTTTTATGAGTGGTTATTATTATTATAATGATTAGTAATAAAAATGTATTTTTTTGGGTTTCATTTAATTAAATTAAAGGTTAATTAAAATTTAATTAATTGCTACGAAGTGGAGGTTTTTATTTAATTATTTTTTGTTGAGATCATTAATTAAATAATGATCCGTTGGAGTTTTAAAATTTCATTATATTGTGTTGAGAGAATTTAATTTGAAAAAACAAGATGATGGAAAATTATTTAATTAAATTTTGTGAATGAATTTAATTAAATAATGTATAAATGAGAAGTTGGGCATTATCGAAGAAGGGTAATTTAAAATGGTAATACTAAATGATGAAAAAACTTGTATTTGAGTTTAAATTAATTAACCCATTTTAAATATAGATATCGGGTTGTGCACGGTTAGTCAAATGGAGCGGGTCAGTTGTGCGATTACCCGGTTTTGAAAATGATTTATTTTTATTTTATTTTGACTAAATGAAATAATTAATAATAATAATAAGGATATTATAATTATAATTGTGTTAATTTGATTGGATTATTAATGGGGGTTTTCAGAATTAATATAAAACATTTAGTTAAAGGTTATTTAATAAAGTAACATTATATTAAATGAGAATAATAAATTTTATTTTTATTATATTAAGAAAATTAGTTTATCTTGGGTGTAATTGATAATTAGGGGAGAAAACATGAGTTTGGTGCACCACCATATAAGAGGAACAAAAAAAATTTATGAGGTCCCTCATTTGAGGGGCGCTACACCCCCTCGTCGGCTCGTCTTCACGTGATCGAATCCTCCCAGTGACTTCTAGAATCTTGTCCGTCTTAGTAAGGTGAGTCTGTCTGCATTTGTTTTGTGATTCAAATCGGCTGACACCATAAGGGTCAGGTTTTATTGGGATTCATTGTTTCTTCGGTTCTAGGGAAGTGGAAAGGGATCCTCTAGACCCTTTAGACCGTATTCCGGCATTTGACGACATTGGAGAGGTGGATGGTTTTGTTGTTTCCTTGCAGTCATGTTTTGGGTAATTTTATATATCTGGGGTATTGTTTCTCATCATTGAATTAATTTTTTGATAATTTATATGAGTCCCAGGTACCCAGTTAGAGGTGAGTTGGTCCCTACTACTTGGATTCTGAGTACTTGTTTAATATTTTGAATTTTATCTATATTGTTGCAGGGAGAGTGTGTTAATATATATATATATATATATATATGTGTGTGTGTGTGTCCAAATGATATTTATATATATATACACATAAAAGGTGTGCGCACGTGCGATTGTGGACCAGTTGTGGACTGGCTGCTGCAATATATATTAAAGCACTTCAAATTTAAAATAGTTTCACCCCAAGGTAGGGTCCAAATCATTATCCTTTTTTAAATAATTATAGCTTCATTAAATAAATTGATAATGTGAGTTTCCTTGATTATGATATTTCGAGGCATTACACTTTTGATTTTATTAAATGACGCCTCCCACATGAGATAAATCAGGACTTGAACTTGTGTTGATTTTAAGCATGTTCTGCTAATTTAGTTAAAGTGATATGCTTAGATAGTTAAATGATTTGGATGGTCATAATGGGTAATGGGTTAATTAATTATAGAATTAATTATTATGTCATGAGTTGGAATAAAATTGTGCCTTTTGTTGATTATTGATAATATTGAATATTTCACGTGTTCAGAATATAAATTGGAAATGAGTAATAATTAATGGATGGATTTATTATTAAATATTATATGGTAAATGGTTAATTAATTTATTATTGTTAAAATTGATAAGATATAATTAATTAAATAATTTTTGAATTAATTAATTTTCATTCATTAAATTAAGATTTTCAATTGATTGTTTGTTAGGACTATTGTCCAAGGGTACCTTTTGTTGCATATTATTTTTACTTGCCTTTACCTGTCTTGGATGGAGTTTTTTAAAATAATGATATGCTATGTGATATGTTTACTAAATATCTAAGCTTTGTTCATCATGTTTTTAGATTATTATAACATGCATGTAAATTGTTATAGTCCTGGAAGAATCACTGTTTGAGTGGGCGGGTTTAGACTTGTTATTAAATTTGGATAATTAAATGTTGAGTTAATTATTTAGTTGGGTTTCTATGAATAATTATTTGTTAATTAATTATTTACTATTGAGATGATGACTGGTTAATCAATTGTTGACTTATTTGATGGGTGATTTATGTTGTCAATTAGTTGTTGAATTAATTAACAGATTGGACTAATTAATTAATTAATTAATTAATGGATGGTTTTGGGGTATTAGACATGGTGTTCTACACCAATGATAAATATAAATGTGTGATTGATAAATAAGTTGAGAGACAAGGACAGAAGCTTCAAATACACATGGGTTTCTAGAAATGGTGTTCTGTACTAGTGATAAATATATGCGTATGATTGATAAATGGGTTGTGAGACAAGGACGGAAGCTCCAAATACTCATGGGGTGCTAGACATGGTGTTCTACACCCATATTGCATGAATATATTTTTTTGGGTCAGGGACTGATGCTCCAAATACCCATTGTTTGTTAGACTAGGACTGACATTCCTAATACTCACGAGGGTGCTAGACATGATGTTCTTCAACCATTAATTGACATTGTATTGTTGGTCCGATTGGTCATAAATGAAATTAATTAATGGTTAATGAAAACTGTTGTGACATAATGATTTGTGAATTGAATATGAGAAATAGTTCATAATTATTAATGAATTGGGTGAATCACTATTAGTGGACGAACCGAGGATAGAATCACTATTTTAGTGGATGGGCTCAGACCTAGTATATAAAAGATTAAATGGAATAACATATGACTCATTATCCTAGACAAAGAACAAGCTTGGATTTGGTCTTTAGATTGATTAGTTAGATGAACTTTAGAGACAAATGTGGTGTGTGATTTATACGAGGGATGTCAGGCTTATGAGAAATCTCTAGACTTTTTTTAATTTAATGGCTGTTGAATAATTGAAAAATGAAAATGATTTTGTAATGATTATTGAGTATGAAATTCAAATGTATAATACAGGTTCAGTCACCAGCTGAGGGCTGAAGCAGGTACTTGGGTATATAGTTACATTGTAATGCTTACTTTATTTATTCATGGTTTCACATGATTTAAATTATTTATTAATTGTCTAGATTTGAGGTAGAAACTGGTTGTCCCAACCTATTGAGATTTATATCTCACACCCTACTCAGGCCACCATTGCACCAGGGTACCCGAGTAGATTCTATTTGATTGCAGGAATGTGCTATATGAATTTTCTTATAAGATAGGATCAAAGGACTGAGTGGATGCTTGGGATGCTCGAGGAGACCTCCCTCAGGGAATGGAGTCATTGTTTATTTTTTTAATGGAATGTTTATAATGCTATTTTGTTCAATGTTTTCCATTTCATTATCATTAGCATGTCATGCATGCATCTTCTATATAATTTTCATTGGCCATTTGTTTGTACAAGATTTATAAAATCTACATTCCACTGCTTTATCATTTATTAGACTGCTTCTGCTACATATTTTGTTTATTAGTTATTTATTCTGATATGCTACTTTGCAACTTTGATAAAAGGTTATAGTCTCCCCAATGACATTACTTAGACACTCACTTCTAGTTGGCAGTCTCTGGCGTTCGGGGAGACGTGCTTGAGGTTATCGGGGAACGGGTTTGGCCATCGGTTTAAGGGCGAGTCAGGCCGGGACATTACAAAGTGGTATCAGTAGGTTTCTTTTCCTAGGTCTTACTATTTTGGGGTTGGTAGATATGAGACTAGGAATGTGTATGTGTATGGGTTAATAGCTGTTCTAGGGACGGATCACCTCATGTATGAGAAATGACCAAGTGGCCAGGGATGGGGATTAATGTTTTTACTATTAGAGGTTACAATTGATATGATTTCACCTTGAGTGACTAGTGTATTTTCTACTATTTATTGATTTTGAGAATTTTGGAAAAATAATTGTCTTGTCCAGATAAGGAAAGGAATTTTCATACATGCATCATCATAGACACTTAGAGATTCATATGTCATACATATAACATGCCATGTAGTTTCATTAGTAGTATTCCTGCTAATTTGGATTGTGTTCCGTGGGTGTAATTCAATGAATGTGTTTTATTTAGCATTCCTCTCTAGATAGTATGTTTCCGTGATATATTTAATATTCTTGAGTGATTATATGGCATAGTTCCTTAGTTATTAGCATGTTTTGTTGTTGTTCCTTGCTTCTATGTTATATCATGCTGTTGTATTATTGCTTATGCTAACATGTTAGAGATTTTTTCAATATGTGAATAGAGTGATAAAGATAAAATGCTAAATACACGTTTATTTTGATAAATGGGAGCCAAATTCCTGCGATGAGGTGTATGGGTGCCTTATCAATTGGAAGATACCCCCCCTGCTATGTGATTGAACCACATACAACCATAATATGTTTGAAAATGGTTACAAATTTAAAATAGCTGAGTTTTGATTGTAATGAACTATTGATGGTTTGATTTTTGAAGAACCCATATTGAATAAATGATACATTTGGAGGTCCCCTTTTTAGTAAAAGGAATTAAGATGCTAAATTTCCTATTTATTTTTAATAACACTGAATATTATATGATTAAAGAGGATGTTTGTGATAGAATGCCTATTTTTTCCACATGGATTTGTTGTGAAAACCAAGTGACTTGTTGTGTAGATGTAGTTGTGTATATGTTGAAAGTAATTCAAATATTAATAAGTTGGACTGAATTAATTAAAATTCATAAAAAATAAAAAGGGGGGTTTGGATCTTGTGATTTCAGTTTTGCGTGACCATGAGAGTGGGTCAACGATTGTGTTTGGTAAGGGGCTAACCCATGGTAGGTTGTACCCTTATATTGTTCTTGGAATTTAAAGTAAAATCTTCCAACTGCTCAGGAGGACTTATTGGTAATTGAGTGTTATGGCATGCTGATAGGTTTATTCTATGACTTTTATGATCAATGTTCGACATGTTGATCGTGGTTTGGGGAATTTCACACGCCTAGATTAATGTCTTCTAAATACACGCGCTCATGAGCAGCTGATCATTTCATGAGATGTCATGGAAAATCCTAAGGTGGGTATTGTTGCTTTGATTTCGGTAAACATGTCGGCAGGTGATGCCGATCTTTTAGAACAGAGTTGTCCATTAATAGTTTGACTGATCTTCTTAATGACCATGATTTTTCTCTTACTAATATCTTCTAAATACAAAGTGCATTTCCCATATCATGACCTCTTCATGGAGTCACTATGACAGCGTTGGTCTTATGCCCCACTACAGCTTAAATGTTGTTGGTCTTGATGAGTGGTTATTATCTAGGTAGTACGCAGGATTCATTGATTATTTGTTTTTTATGTGTTGGGGAATGGTTATTTTAAAATATCCTTGCGATGACTTGACATGGAAATTTTACCAAAGGTCAGGTAAGGACTTAATTTTACATGCATGAGGTTTTGGATAGTTTTAAGGAACATCATCAGATGAAGGGATAAATGGGGTTTTGGGTTCAATACCTCTTTTGAGGGAAGCTTGGGCAACATTTTCTATTGATTGATCGAGATTCAACCATTTTTGTTGAATTGGTCGCTCTAATGTCCTAATATATAAGATTTGTTTTTATGATTACGCTATAAATTTATCTTTGGCTCTAGATTGAATGTCTTAGTCATTAGGCTTGTGAAGGGTGGAAGGTGTGTTTTGCGTTAGGAACACAACACGTCACTTCTAACCAGATTAAATGACCTTGATAGGTTGGTTGTTTTAGTAGTGGTTCTCGATGGCTTCTCAGGGACAAGATGTTTTTAAGGTGGGTATATTTTAAAGTCATGTGTTATTAAACTAGGTTAAAATATGAATCTTTAAGAATTTTTTCAGTTTATTGACGTGTCGTTTTTTAAACCGAGATTTATAATTTTATTCCAAGTGTTGGAACACCCAAAGTTGTCATTTTTGGACTTGTGTCAGTACCCGATAATTTTTTGCGGGTGTTCTAAAGAGTCTCAGGATGACCGAATCCATAAAAGTCCACTTTAATGAATCTGCATGGGTAGTGCACAGTTGCGGTCTGACCCATGTAGTTTACAACATTTAATAAATTATTTAATTTAGTTAAAAATGATTATAAGAGAGATTGTGATTAATTAAATAATGTTTTAATAACAATAATAATTAATTTATTATTATTATTTTTGTGGTTGTTTTATTAAATTAATTATAAAGAATTAATTAAATGAATGTTGAAGAAATCAATGTGTATTTTGGGTTTATTGAAGAGCCATTTTAATTAAATGAAGCATTTTAAAATTATTAATGGACCATTTATTATTAATTGGAGGAATGTTCTAATAATAACAATGTTATTATTATTATTATGGTGTCGTAAATAATTTTACTGCTTTGATATTTTAATTTAATGTTAAAGGAGTGTATCATTTATGAGAATTTAATTTGGCTTTTGAGCTACTCAATGAAACATTTTAAAAAATGTGGAGTTGCAGACTTAATTAAGCATTTTTATTAAGTATTGGTGTTGGGTTTTTTCAAAAGATTAAAAAATAATAATAATGAGATTATTATTATTTTAGTTTTGTGAATGCAATTTTTATTATTATTATGGAAATTAAATTTAGTGTTATGGGTTGGAGTTTTTATCATATTAATGATATTGTAATAAATTTTGAGTTTCAAAATTAATTATGAAATGTTTATTAAGATAATATTGAATGAGGAAGCATTTTTTATTAAATGGGGATTAAAATTTATGTTATAATAATTTAATTGGATGTTTAATGAGGTGTAATAGTTATGTGAAATTAATTAGGCTTTGGGGTATCTCAAAGAAACGTCTAATTAAATAAAGAGTTCTATAATTAATAAAGTTGTATTTTTTAATAAGATATGATGGATTTTATCTATGGTTGAATAATAATAATATTAATTAGAATATTATTATTTTGTTTTTATGAGTAGTTTTTATTATTATTATGAATAATAATAATATTGGATTTTTTTGGGTTTCATTTAATTAAATAAAAGGTCAATAAGAATTTAATTAATCGCTATGAAGCGATGGTTTTTATTTAATTAATTTTTTTTGAGATCATTAATTAAATAATTATTAGTTTTAGTTTTTAAATTTAATTAAAATATGTTGAGAGAATTTAATTAAAAAACCTGAAGTGGGAAATTATTTAATTAAATTTGGGGAATGAATTTAATTAAATAATGTGTAAATGAGGAGTAGCGCATTATAGAAGAAGCATAATTTTAAATGGTAATATTAAATGAAGAATAATTGTGGATTTGAGTTTAATTTAATTAATCCATTTTAAAAGTAGAAATCAGGTTGTGCACAGTTAGTCATACGGTGCGGGTCAGCCGTGCGGTTACACGGTTTTTAAAATGATTTATTTTTATTTTATTTTAAATAAATGAAATATTTAATAATGATAATAATAAAGGTATTATTATGATTATTGTATTAATTTGATTTGATTATTAATGGGGGTTTTCAGAATTAATTTTGAAACATTTATTTAAAGGCTATTTAATGAAGTAACATTATATTAAATGAGAATAATAAATGTTATTATTATTACATTAAGTCAATTAGTTTATCTTGGGTGTTATTGATAATTGGGGGAGAGAACATGAATGTCGTGCACCACCATACAGGAGGAACAACAAAAACACAGGAGGCCCCTCCTTTGAGGCGCGCTACACCCCCCTCGCTGGCTCCTCTTCACGCGATCGATTCCTCCCGAAGTCTTCTTGAATCGTGTCTATCTCGGTGATGTGATTCAGTCTACAGTTGATTTGTGATTTGAATCAGCCGTTTGGCTCCTTCGTGGCCCTGTTTTATCTTCCAAATCCCTATGGTTTGGGTTTTATTGGGTTTCATTGTTTCTTTGGTTCTGGTGATGTGTAAGGGTCTCCTCTAGACCCTTTGGACTGTATTCTGGCAGCTGCCGAAAAAGGCGAGGTGGGTGGGTTTGTTTTTTATTATCCATCATGTTTCGATTAATGTTATATAACCGTGGTATTATTTCACATCATTCTATTAACGGTTTGACAATTTATTTGAGTCCCCGACACCCAATTAGAGGTGAGTTAGTCCTTACTTCTTTGATTCTAAGTGCCTATTTAATATTTTGAATATTATTTATATTATTACAGGGCGCATGCGTGAATATATATATATATGTGTGTGTGTGTGTGTTAGAAAGATATATAAACAAACACACACACAAATAACTAAAAGGTGTGCGCACGTGCGATTGCGGAACAGTTGTGGACTGGTTGCCACCAAGTATATTAAAGTGCATCCGATTTAAAATGGTGTCACCCCTAGGTAGGATCCCAAATCCTTAGAAGTTTTTTCACGAATTATAGTTTCATTAAATAAATTGTTAATGTGAGTATAATTGATTAAGATATGTCGATGCATGACACTTTTTATGTTATTAAATGATGCCTCCCACATGAGATAAATGAAAACATGAACATGTGTTGACTTTAATCATTTTTTGCTAATTTGGTTAAAGAGATGCGATTAAAAAGTTAAATGAGTTGGATAGCCAGAATGGGTAATAGGTTAATTAATTGTAGAATTAATTATTAAGTCATGAGATGGAATAAAATTGTGTCTTTTACTAATTATTGAGAATATAGAATACTTGATGTGTTCAGAATATAAATTGGAAACTTGTAATAATTAATAGATGGAATAATTATTACATGTTAAAATGAAAATGGTTAATTAATTTATTATTGGTAAATTATATACGATTTAATTAATTAATCAATTATTTACTTAATTAATTGTATTCATTAAATTAAGAATGTGAATAGATTGTTTGTTATGACTGCTGGAAAAGGATGCCTTTTGTTTTGTATTATTTTTACTTGCCTTATGCTGTCTTGGATGGAGTTTTTGAAAAATATTATATTCCATGTGAGATGGTTGCTAAATAACTAGGCATTGTTCCACATGTTTTTAGATGATTATAACATGCATTTAAATTGTTAATGTCCTTGACGAATCACTGTTTGGGTTGATGGGTTCCAACTAGTTAAAGAATTTGGATAATTAACTGTCGAGTTAATTATTTAGATGGCATACTAAGAATAAAAAATTATCAATTAATTATTTACTTTTGAGATGTTTAATGGTTAATTAATTGTTGACTTATTTGATGGGTCATTTATTTTGTTAATTAGTTGTTGAATTAATTAATATATTGGATTAATTATTTTATGAAATAATTAATGGATTGTTTTGGGGTATTAGACATGATGTTCTAGACAAATGATAAATATATATGTATGATTGGTAAATGAATTGTGAGATAAGAACTGAATATCCAAATACTCATGGGGTGCTAGACATGGAGTTCTAAACCAAGGATAAATTTATAAGTATGATTGATAAACGACTTGTGAGACAATGACTGAAGCTCCATCTACTCTTGGGGTACTAGACATGGCGTTCTACACCAATCTTGCATGAAAATATTGTTTTATGGGACAGGGAATGATGCTCTAAATACCCATGGGTTGTGAGACAAGGACTAATGATCCAAATACTCACATGGGTTCTAGACATGATGTTATACACTAATTAATTAACATTTGATTGTGGGTCCAATTGGTCGTACATGAAATGAATTAATTTTTAATAAAAACTGTTTTGACATAATGATTTGTGAATTGAATATGAGAAAGGCTTTAGAATACATAATGAATTTGGTGAATCACTGTTAGTGGATAGACCCAAGAGAGTATCACAATTTTAGTGGATGGGCTCACACATAGTATATGAAAGATTAAATTGAATAACTTATGACGCGTTATCCAAGCCAAAGATCAAGCTTGGATTCAGTATTTAGTTGGATTACTTAGATGGTCTTCAGAGAAATATATGGTGAGTGGCTTATACGGGGTATGTTGGGCTTAGGAAAAATCTCGAGACTTTTGTAATTTAATGATTCTTTAATACTTGAAAAATATGAATGATTATGTAATGATTGTTGAGTATGCAAGACAAATTTATACTGCGGGTTCAGACACAAGTTTAGGGCTGAAGCAGGTATTTGGGTATATACTTACTTGGATCTGCATACTTTATTTATGCATGCTTTTTATAGTTTAAATTATTTATTAATTGTCTTGACTTGGTGTAGACACCGGTGGTCCCTGCCTACTGGGATTTATATCTCACAACCTACTCAGGCCTCCATTGCATTTGGGTGCCCGAGTAGATTTTATTTGGTTGTAGGATTGTACTATTTTCATTTACATGGACGATAGGAGGAAAGGACTGAGCGGATGCTTGAGATTCTTGAGGAGAGAGCCCTTGGTACTTTTTAGATAACTTTCATATTTTGATGAATAGTGAAAATTACATAATTTTAATTAAAAGCATCTTTTTTAATCGAAAAAATTATAGTGATAAATTATTAATTTGAGTGATTTTTTAGTATAATTATATTATATTTTTACCATTTAATCCAATGTTGTTCATTGGACATAATTTCACATTTAATCCAGACATAAGCATGTGCCAATCTTTTGATAGTTATTATCTCTTAAAAACACACTTTTTATTTTAACAACGGGAATTAATTTTAAATTAATTTATTCCACTTGTATGTTTTGAATTTATAAAAATGGATTCCATATTTATAATCAGGAGGTACAAATTTTTTAAATATGTAACTTTTTTATACATTTTGAATAATTAATTCGGTAAATATTTTTACTATGGTTAAAGGGTAAATCCGGTATATAAGGGTAAAAAAAGAATATTATAATAATAAAAAATTACACTAAAACGTGTCCTAACCCTATTGGTTGATACATGTCCGACCATGGTAATATTTGCGTCTATTTTGGCACCCCATAAATCTACTTGTACATGATAATGACACTTTATATTAATATGGTTAAAGTAAATACAAAAATGACATAAGCATATATCTTTTAGCAACACAATTTTTACATATGGTTATATACGTAATATTTTAGAATATGAATATTAATTAGAAATCTAAAAATATATCCTAAATAATGGAATTTTATTTATAAATTTTAGACATTTAATAATTAAATTTATTTATGACACAATAATGATGCAGTATTTTCCTTATTAATGAAAGAATAAAAAAATTAGTATTATAAATGTTAAAATAAATATAATTTGAACGTTTTGATGCCATAAAATAATTATATTGGTTAATATGACATGTTAGGATTTCATAAAGGAATTTGTTTCGAATTAATAATTTTTTTAAGACTTTAACAATAATCAATTGTTAAATATTGTCAAAATTGACAAAAATGAGTTTTTAAAACAAATATTATATTATTAATACATATTCTATTCCTAAACATCTAAGGTTCGGACAAATAACTTATATAATGATAGGTTTATTATTAATGGACCACTTGGGGGTCCCTTGAAAGTTTATAGTAGGTTTATTGACTATATAATATAAAAATAAAAAGTTACATGGTAAATGTCAAACTATTTAACTACTAGTTAAATATAAATGATAAGGTTAATATATTGACCCAAACCTATCTAAAATGTATTGGATGAAATTATTTAGACCCATACCCAACTTATATTTTTAATAATACAATTTGGAGACATTAGAAACCGAATATGAGTTTGTTATAAATTAATACTTTAAGTTTTTCATAAAGATCCCCTCCTCCCCTTTATAAAAGGACACCACTTATAACACTTTTTTCATACCGTCAAAGCATTTTGGCTCGTCCAAACCCTACCCAAATATTCTCCCAACTTACCTAACTTAAACCTAGAGGTATTCCTTTAGTCATAAAGCGTACATAAGGAGCCCTTTGGTCAAATCAAAAGGAAGAACCCGAAGAAGCGGTAATGTTTTCACCACCCTTTTTCAAGTTCCTTTCTTATTCAACTTCTTCATTCTTTGTTATTTCCATTATAAAATAAAAACTCCAGTATCTTATATATACTGTGATTTTATTATAAATATTGTACAATGATATTCAGTATTCTATCCATCCTTTTAATGACATGTCATCATACTTGCGTACGTACAGCTCACCGTCTCCACGTCGTGGTGTTATTGTTATTCAAAAAATTATTATTTTGATGAGTATGATATTGATGTGTAAATTAATAAAATAATAAATATAACATTATAGGATTCTATATATATGATATACCATCCAATTATATATTATTTTAATATCAAAAGAATGATATTGTCACTCGTTCGTACGTACGGACTGCCGTCTCCACGAACACGATGAGATTAATTCCCCATCGTATCCATTCATGTATAATTCTCATTTGATGATTAAAAATATTGTTTAAGGACTTGATATCATTCTGTATATTCATAAGATACAACCTAACCATAACAATCATGACTTATGTAACAAAACATATAAAAGAAAACGAGTAAGTTAACACCCAAAACGACGATAATACTAAGATATTATTAACAAGGCAATGTTAAAAGATCATATATTATATCATATTAATGTTTATGATTATTTAATAATTTTATAACAATTATTTCACCATTATAAAAGATTTAAACCTACCCTTGAACAAGGGAAAGTATAATGTAAGAGTTTATTTCACAATCTCTTCATTATCCGAGGCTGTTTATACGTAATTATCTACTTGGACCTCTTTATCATCCATATCCATGTTTCATAAAAATGTATTTCAAATAATTCTTACTATTTTATATACTATGATTTAAAGTCATTTTTACCCTTTTTGACTTTTTATAAGATGTTTATAAAGTAATATTTCCATCGTTTTTCAAACAAGGTCCTTTTTAACCTTTTCGACATAATTAAGGTAAGAATGTATTTTTTTAACTTATACAGCGGGTGAGGATATTTTATACCGTTATAAAATCGTCAAATAATCCATTACAAACATATAAGAATATTTTCAAATTAAATTTTTTATTTAATAATTATATGATTTTTAAATGATTTCAAAAAAAGAGATATTTATCTCAAATAGTTTTGATTTCATCTATGTCAACATCCTTTGATGGATTTTAAGCTTATTTGAAGTGGATTTATTATGATACAAAACATCCATATAGTATTTAAGGTTTTTTGATATGATTGACTGTGGATGTGTTATTTTTATACCATTCATGGATTATTGATAAAATACTGACATTTTGTATGATAGTTTCAATACGAATGTTTATGTTATGTTTAAACCTGTTCATATGAGGAATGCATTGGACTTAACATGTGACGTGTGGAGCCTGCTATAGCTCCTTGATGCATCGGTAGGTCTCATGAGACAAACTAGAGTCTTGGCACAAGGCCTTGAAAAAATCTTATTTGTATTCTTTCCACAAGGCCTTGACTATGTGGTTATTATATTATGACATTATGCATTCCATCATTATGAAAGTGGTTATTGATATTGCGTGTGATTATTCGATTAGTAGAATATCCATGTGAATAAGTAAATGGAATTATTTCATTTTAATTTTGACATATTATACTGAAGTTAAAGTTTAAAAGGCTTTTGTTTTAGTTATACACTGCCTTAAATGTTTATGCTTATTTATAAAAGTTTCTGTTATATTGTTATCCTTAATGGGCATCTAATATCACCCCTTTCTATGTTTTCTTTTTCCAGGATGTGAAGAAATATTTTATGACTGACCTGCAGGGATTGTCTAAAGAGGATATGAGTGTGGACTATGCACACTATGTTATTTCAGTTTTTCACTTTATGAATTAATGTAATATTTATGAATGTATCTAATGTTTACAATTCTACTAAAATAATCGGTCTTTCGAGATTTGATCTTTTGTTATCATGCCAATTTTATGATAAAATGCACCGACTCTGGGTAACTAGGGTCGGGACGTTATGGTTGGTATCATAGGAAGTTTAGTAATAACCTTGGAAGCTAGATTTAGATAAACTCTGATTAGAGCACATAGACATAAGATAGACATTGAGGATTAGTATAGAAGAAATTTATAGAATTTTGCTAATGTAGTGATTTTGTGAGTTTTTCAAGAATATAAATCCCTGTATGGATATGAGTAGGTAGAGGCGGATCTGGAAAAGATGTACCTAGGGGTAAAACCCAAAAACCCCGCTTTGAGCTAGACTCGAATGAGAACTGATGCACGACAACGGTCCTTGCTGCACTCTTGGTTACGACACTCCCAGGGGATATGCTTAGGATAATTCTCATTTTCATTAAAAATCATTATGAAGGGTTTATGAGTATATACTTCATCAATGAAAACATCTTTATGATTATGAATTATATCCATAAACCATTCAATTTTCGTTAGGTATTTTACAAGTTTGGAATTATTTATTGCAATTCATAAATTGACCTAGTTTATGTCATTGTATAGAAATGGCACCCAATAGAAGGAATGTGAACTCCAGCAATACTTATGATCCAAAGAGTAAGAAGGATCATATCTTTCACGGTATTAATCCAACCTTTAGAAGAGAAATAGTATCCCATGTATTCTCAACATGTGAAGAAATAGTATCATGTGTTAATAAGAGAAGTAAAAAAAATTCTCTGAGTACGATGTCTTTGAAGGGAATCAAGAGAAGAAAAGGATGGAAGAGAGAAAGATGGATAAAGGGAAGGGGGAAAAAGAATAATTTTTCCATATGTGATAACTATGGAAAGAAACAACCTGGAACTTTCCTGAAGGGAATGGGAGTTTTTTATAAGTGTGGAGAAAAAGGACACCATGTACGTGACTGCAAGGGTACGAAAAATGGTTGCAAATGTACAATGCTTCATTTGAAAGGAGTGGGGACACTATGCGAATAAATGTTCAAAAGATCAGAGTATGCCTTAATTGATTCTATTAGATAATAATAAAGTTATGATACTACCACAGATGAAAAGGAATGACTGGTGCTCTTATGTTGTTATCAAATAATTATTTTATTTTAGTGTTTTATAAACGATGTACTGGTTATATAAATTATAGAGATAAATAATGATTGTACAACAATACTATTTCAGTGAGGATTTGAGATTATATGGTACAATGATAAGTGAATCCATAGCAAGATAAACATTTATATGAAAACACATGGTTGAAGGAAAGGTAATCCTTAATATGGTCTTGATACTAAGTTAGTAATTTTTGAATAAGTGATGGTTGATTTGGATAAATTATATTGGATATTCTTGACTACCTTAAAACTGATTAATGTTTTGTATATTACATCATTGTTGGAGTTTACAACATTTTTTGATATAAAGAGTATATCCAGTATTCTATAAGGAATACAGGATCATGAATGTAATCAATAATGTTATATGGAAATTCAGGATGTTTTAGTGTTGGAAAAGAATACATGATGAAGGTGCTCACTTGTTATTAAGTGGAAAAAAAGATCTTCATTATGTTTAACTTCCTTATAAATTTTGGACTATGAGTTTGTATAGAAGTATTTTGGATAATTACAGTTTGAGATTATTTTTGGATTTCCATTAAAGGACAACTCGGAGGTCGGGCGGCAACCCGTCATGTCCGGCAAGGCCGCAAGACTTGAACCCGCAACTGAAGGGCGACAAGGGTGTATCACCTACCACTGGCCCAGGTGATGTCTTGGATTGAATAATGTAGTTTTTTAAAAAAGGTCTTGTAGATGAATTATAAATTAAAATTTTTTGAACCCCATACGAATAGTATAAATAGAATATTTTTTAAGTTCTATTATCTTTTAGAGTGAAGGATGAGTTTGTGGTAGAAATTAGATAAAGGATGGAGCTCTACATGCATGTATATATTTTTATTTTTATATTATTCTATGAAGATATTAATTCTTATACTTTATTGAAGGGATCTTAAAACCAAAAATATGTTATCCTAATACCTTATGTTTTGTTGAACCGATGGTATTTTAAATCATCATAGATTGATGAATTTGAGGCACCCAATTTTACACTTGTTTTTTATTGATGACCTCAATCACTACCTATAAATATTTACATTTTTCTCCAATTATATGTCTCTAATTTTCACCAATGTTCTCTTAATCTGGATCATAATTTATTGGTGACCCTTTTGTAATGCCCCGACCCCAGTTACCCAGAGTCGGTGCATTATTTTAATACATTTGCATGATTACAAGGAATCAAGTCCCGAAGGACCGATTGGTTTAGCGGTCTTGGAAAATAGATCACATACATGAATGTTACATTAAACTTCATAACATAAAAAAAACATAAATAATTCTTTATGAACGCCATTATTCCCTTGTCTTAACCCTTCATATCAATCACAAGACACTTCTTGGAATCCTGGAAAAAATAAAACATATAAAGGGGTGAGCTCAGATGCTCAGTAAGGATAACAATATAGCGGAAACTACATTTAAGGCAATGTATAACTAAAACAAAATCTTTTTAAACTTGAACATCAACATAATATGGAAAAGAAAAAATTAAATAATTCCATTTACTTATTCACATGGATATTCTACTAGTCGAATAATCACATGAAATATCAATAACCACTTTCATAATGATGGAATGCATAATGGCAGACAATAATAACCACGTAACCAAGGCCTCGTGGATAGAATAAAAATAATATTTTTTCAAGGCCTCGTGCCAAGAAACTAGTTTGTCTCATGAGACCTACAGATACATCGAGGAGCTATAGCGGGATCCGCCCGTCACTTACTTTGTCTAATGCATTCCTAATATAAAAATGTCTAAATATAACATAAACATTCGTATTAAAACAAGAATATGAAATGTGAATACTTTACCCATAAACCATGAATGGTTTAAAAATAACACATCCACAGTAAAACATATAAAAAACTTCTTTACAATATTAAAGATTTGTATCATGATAAATCAACTTCAAAACAAGTTTAAAAATCCATTAAAGGATTTTGATGTTGATGAAAATGATTTGTAAAACTCTTTGATAGAAATACCACTTTTTCATGAAAACATATAAACGTCACATAGTCTAGAAAATAAGTCATTTAAAGACATTTTTTAATAAAAGTGTCCCATACCACTTTGAAACTTTTGAAAGGAATTAACATTTTAAAAACATTAATGTCCATATAAATAAATCTTTAAAAACCATTATGAAGACATGTACATTAATGAGAAAGATTTAGAAGAATAAATATTTTAAAAATTTGAAATGATGTTTCAGTAAAAAGTCCCTTAAAATAATCTCTTTGAAAACTCTTTCATAAAACATGGACATGGATAAAAAATATGTCCAAGAAGATACTTACGTAAAACCAACCTCGAATAATAAAGAGATTGTGAAATTAACCCTTACCAATTTGGTAACTTACGAAACATAAACCCCATGAAAGAGGTATCATACAATGAATATGTAAATACACATAAATTAAAGTGTTTTAAATAAATAAAAAAATTATGGGAAGTACATACACCACACAAAAGTCAATAGTTGAAATATGGCATGAATCTCACGGGAATAAGGAGTGAGATTAAATCTCCTTACCTTGCACTTTATTTTAGTTGAGGGTATGTTTAGACTCATGTATGAATAATATAGTATGTTATTAAATTATACCCGAACCATATTAATATTTATTATATCATACATTATTCATTTATGACTTTATACTACCCATTTAATAATAATTTCCATGTTATATAAATAAATCGGGTAATAATCGCTTTCTTTATCGTACGTGTTTTAACTTGTTACTCTTGATTGTATCACTTAGATCATGATTTAAATACTTATAAAATATAAAATAAGACTTATTTATCATATATATTTAGAATATAAAAATTTATAATAGACTTATATAGGAAATTGAAAACACCGTTTATGGAGATGGTAGTCTGTACGTACGCATAAACGCTCTTTATATTTTCACATAGTATTGAACGGAAGTAAGTGAATAAGATATATGTAAGTACAAAACTACTTATATATAAATATATATATATCTCCATTACCATTATTATTTCATATATTACATACTTATTAGTAATATATATTTTTTATAATCGTCGATGAATGGTGAACTTGTAAATGAATCTCATCGCATCGTGGAGCCGGTAATCCGTACGTACGCACAAGCGACAACAGCGTTCTTTTAAAATAATATATAATTGGATGTTATATCATATATAAAGAATCATTATCATGTTATATTTATTATTTACATGAATTACACATCATTATTATACCCATCCAAATAATAGTGTATTGAATAACAATTACACCACGACGTACGGTAGGTCATACGTACGTACGCATGGTGATATGTCATTCAAAGGATAGATAGAATACTGAATATGGTGTAACCATATTTATAATAATACCACAGTATATATAAGATACTGGATTTATTATTTTAGAATAGATATAACAAATAAAGAAGAAGTTGAAGAAGAAAGGAACTTGAAAAAGGGTGGTGAAAACATTACCTCTTATTTTGGTTCTTCCTTTTTATTTGATCAAAAAGGCTCCTTAGGTTAGCTTTCTGATAAAACTAAGGCCTCTAGGCTGAAATTAGGGAAGTTTATAGAGTATTTGGGCAGGGTATGGCCAAACTAAAAGGTTTTGAAGGTGTCAAGAATTGGTTAGAAGTTGTATCCTTTTATAAGGGGGAGGAGGGTCTCTTTAGAAAAAACATAAAGTATTAATTTATAATAAATTCATATTAGGTTTCTAATGGCTCAAAAGAGGATAATTAATATTCTATGGTGGGTATGGGTCGAAATACTTTCAACCAATAGATTTTAGATAGGTTTGGGTCATTATATTAACCTTATGTTTTAGTTTTAACTCTTGGTTAATTGGTTTGAAACTTACTATGTCACTTTGTATTTTTATATTATATAGTTAATAAAATTACTATATGCTTCAAATAGACCCACATGTGGTCCATTAATGAGACACCTATCCTAATATATGCCTCCTGGACGAACCTTAGATTTTTAAGAATTGAATATCAATTAATAATATAATATTTTTTTAAAAACTCTTTAATGTCAATTTTGACACTATTGGGTATTTTGGTTTTGATAAATTCATAACAGAATTATTACATCGAAAAAAATTTATATAAACAATCCTAATATGAAATAGTAAACTAGAAAATTATTTTAATTTATAAGAAGTCTCAAATTACATTTATTTGTGCATTTATAATATCAATTATCTTAATATTTCACTAATAAGGTAATTACTGTATCATCATTGTGTCATAAATAAATTAAATTAGTTAATATATAAATATTATAAATAAAATACCATTATGTAGGAAATCTTTTTATATTTTTAATTAATATTTATAGTCGAAAATATAACATATATATCCTTATGTAGAAATTGTTTTTCTAAAAGATATAGGCTTTTTTCATTTTTGTATTTACTTTAACATAATTAATATAAAGTGTCATTATCACTAACAAGTGGATCCATGGGGTCCCAAAATCGACCCAAAGATGCCCTTGGTCGGACATGTATCAACAAATAGAGTTGAGACACATTTTAGGGTAATTTTTAATTATTATAATATTATTCTTTTACCCTTATTTACCGGATTTACCCTTTAACCATGGTAAATAAAATATTTACCAAAGTAATTATTCAAAATGTCTAAAAATAAAAGTTTACTATTTAAAAAATTTGGAAATATTTATTCCAAATATAGAGTCCATTTTTTCAAATTCAAAAACCTGAAGTGGCAGAAATTAATTTAAAATTAATTCTCGTTGTTAAAACAAAAAACATGTTTTTAAGAGATAAAAACTATCAAAAGATTGACAATTGTTTATGACCGGTTTACATGTTAAATTTTGTACAATGACCCAAATTGTATTAAATGGTAAAAATATATTTTAAATATACTTTAAAACCACTAAAATTAATAATATATCACTATTAATTATTTTGATTAAAAAAAATTTTTTTAATTAAAATTTAGTAATTTTCACTGTTCATCAAAATATAAAAGTTATCGGAAAAGTACCATAATTTTACCCTAGGATAATTTCAATATTCCAAATCCAAAAATGAATTCCATTTTTAGAGATAAAATTTATAAAATTTCAAAAAGTTGGTATTACTATTCATAAGGGCTAGTTCGATTGGTTGTGGAGTGTGTTAGAACTCGAAGTTGCGTACAACACACGCTATTGTATAATTCAAAGAGAAGTGTAATGAGGAAGCTTGGGGTGTTAAATTGTAAATTTTTTATGTCCCCATTCTAAAGAATAAATTTATATATTAAAATTGAATATAAAAGATTTAAAATATTGGATTTAAAAGGGGTTCATCATTAAAAGTCAGTAAATGTGCATTTTTTGATAAATACTTCTTTTATCCAAATAAAAATGAATTTGTTCTTACATTATGTCTATGAAACTCATAATATGGATTCTAAAATTATAAGGATTATATAATTTTCAAATTTCAGTTAATACTATTCATGACCTCTTTTGAACAGCTAGTTTACTAAGACATGGTGTGCTTGAACTCGGTGTTGCGTGTAGTGCATGTTATTGAATTATTTTGAAGAAATAACGCACTATGAAATCTGGGGGTGTTACATTATCCCATATTTTAATAAATTTCATCCTCGCAATTTGAAATTGTTCTTCAAAAATAAAAGGTCGAAAGTAGAAAATATCATTGTGGGAAAACCCACATCGGAAATTGGGTTAATAAAATTTAGTCTTAATAATAGGAAAAGTGAAACGAAAGGGTCACCACAAAATTATGATCTCTATTAGGAGAACATTGGTGGAAATTAGAGACATATAATTGGAGGAAAAACGTAAATATTTATAGGTATTGATTGAGGTCATCAATAAAAAACAAGTGTAAAATTGTGTTCCTTAAATTCATCAATCTATAATTATTTGAAATACCATTGGTTCAACAAAACATAAGGTATTAGGATAACAAAATGTTGGTTTTAGGATCCCTTAAATAATGTATAATAATTAATTTCTTCATAGAATAAGAGAATATGAAAAATATATTCTTGACAAGAAGAGTTCCATCCTTTAACTAATTTCTACTACAAACTCATCTTTCACTCTAAAAGATAATAGAATATAAAAAAATATATTCTATTTACCCTATTCTTATATGGTTCCAAAAAATGAATTTATAATTTATATACTAGATCCATTAAAAAACTACATTATTAAATCTAGGACATCACATGGGTCAGTGGTAGGTGATACACCCTTGTCGCCCTTCAGTTGTGGGTTCAAGTCTCACGGCCTTGCCAGACGCGACATGTTTTCTTTTTTTACGGAAATCCAAAAATAATATCAAACAAGACTTATCTAAAATACTTCTTTCCAAACTCACAGTAAAAAATTTATAAGGAAGGTAAACACAATGAAGATCCTTTTTCCACATAATAGCATGTGAACACCCTCATCATGCATTCTTTTTATACACTGCAATATCCTGAAATACCATAAAACCGTATTGATTACGTTCATGGTCCCTTATTACTTATAGAATACTGGATATACTCATACTACCTAAAATGTTGAAAACTCCAACAATTATGGAATATACAAATCATTAATCAGTTTCAAGGTAGTCAAGAATATCCAATATATTTTATCAAATAAATCATGTATTATTCCAAAATTACTACCTCGGTATCAGAACAATATTATGGTTTATCTTTCTCTCAACAATATATTTTCCAAAAAGATAACCTATTATTGAGTCACTTTTCTTTGTTCCACACAATCTCAAGTCCTTAATGAAATAGTAATGTAATACAATACTTATTGATTTCTAATACATCATTGATACAACACTTCAATAAAATAATTCCAAAATAACAACATAAGAACACTAGTCATTCATCTTCATCTGTGGTAGTATCATAACTTGATTATTATCCAATAGCATCATCTGCAACATAGTCTGATGACTAGGACATTGGTTCGCGTAGTGTCCCAAATCCTTGCAGATGAAGCATTGTACATTTGAAACCTTTTTCGTACCCTTGCAGTCACGAACAAGGTGCCCTTTTTCTCCACACTTATAACAAAATCCCATTCCCTTCAGGCAAGTTCTAGGGTGTTTCATCCTACAGTTATCACATATGGGAAAATTATTCTTTTCCCTCATCCCTTTATCCGTCTTTCTCTCTTCCATCCTTTTCTTCTCTTTCTTCACCTCGAATCCATAGGACTCAGAGAACTCTTTACTTATCTTATCAACACATGATACTATTTCTTTATATGATGATAATACATGGGAGACTATTTCCCTTCCAAATGATGGCTTAATAAAATGAAAGATATGATCCTTCTTATTCTTTGGATCATACGTATTGCTTGAGTTCACATTCCTTCTACTGGGCGCCATTTCAATACAATTGTATAAAATAGGTCAGTTTATAAATTTCAATGAATAATTCTGAACATGTAAAATACCTAACATAAATTGAATAGTTTATCGATATAATCCATAATCACAAAAATGTTTTCTTTGAGGAGGTATATACTCATAAACCCTTCATAGAAGTTTGTAAAGAAAATGAGAATTATCATAAGCATATCCCATGGGAGTGTCATAACCAAGAGTGCAGCAAGGCCCGTTGGCGTGTACCAGTTCCCGTTCGAGTCTAGCTCAATGTGGTGTTTTCGGGTTTTACCCCTAGGAACATCTATGCCATAGCTTCCTCTACCTGCTCGTATCCAGACATGGATGTATTTCTCAGAAAACTCACAAAATCTCTACAATACCAAAATTCTAAGAATTTCTTCTATAATAATCCTCAAAGTCCATCTTAACGTACTGTGCTCTAATTAGATTTTATCTAAATATAGTTTCCAAGGTTATTTCTAAACATTATCTGATACGAACCGTAACGCCCTGACCCCAGTTACCCAAAGTTGGTGCATTATTTTAATACATTGGAATGATTACAAGGAATCCAGTCCCGAAGGATCGATCGGTTTATCAGTCTTGGAAAATAGATTACCTACATGAATGTTACATTACACTTCATAACATACAAAAAAAATAATACTTTATGAACACCATTATTCCCTTCCCTTAACCCTTCATATCAATCACAATACAGTTCTTGGAATCCTGGGAAAGATAAAAAATATAAAGGGGTGAGCTCAGATGCTCAGTAAGGATAAAAATATAGCGGACACTTTCATAAATATACACATTTAAGTCAACGTATAACTAAAACAAAAGCCTTTTAAACTTGAAAATCAGCATAATATGGCAAAGATAAAATGAAATAATGCCATTTACTTATTCACATGTATATTATACTAGTCGAATAATCACATGCAATATCAATAACCACTTTCATAATGATGGAATGCATAATGCCAGACTATCATAACCATGCAGCCAAGGCCTCATGCCAAGGCTACAAATAAGATTTTGTCAAGGCCTCATGCCAAGACACTAGTTTTTCTCATGAGACCTACCGATTCATCGAGGAGCTATAGTGGGCTCCGCCTGTCACTTACTAAGTCCAATGCATTCCTCATATGAAAAGGTCTAAACTTAACATAAACATTCGTATTAAAACTAGCATACAAAATGTCTATACATTACCCATAAGCCATGAATTTTATAAAAATAACACATCCACAATAAAAGATATCACAAAAACTTCAACACAATGTGGAATATTTGTATCAAGATAAATCAACTTCAAAACAATTTTAAAATCCATTAAAAGATTTTTATGCTGATGAAAATAATTTGTAAAACTCTTTGAGAGAAAAACCCCTTTTTCAGGAAAACATTTAAAAGTCACAAAATTTGGAAAAGAAGTAATTTAATGACATGTTTTAATCTTAGTTTCCAATACCGCTTTGAAACTTTTGAAAGTAATTAACATTTTAAAAACATTCATGTCCATATAAATAAATCCTTTAAAACCATTTTGAAGACATGAACATTAATGAGAAAGATTTAGAAGAATAAATATTTAAAATATTTGAAATGATGTTTTAGTAAAAATTACCTCAAACTAATCCCTTTGAAAACTCTTTCATAAAACATGGAAATGGTTAATAAATATGTCCCAGTAGATACTTATGTAAAAATAAGCTCTGATAATAAAGAGATTTTGAAATTAACACTTACCAATTTAATAACTTACAAAACATACACCCCATGAAAGTGGTATCAATCAATGAATATGTAAATACATATAAATTAAAGTGTATTACATAAAGAATACAATTATGGACAGTACATACACCACACAAAAGGTAATAGTGGCAATATGGCATGAATATCATTGGAATAAGGAGTGGGACGAAAACTCCTTACCTTGCAGTTTCCTTTAGTTGAGGGTACGTTTAGCCTCTTATATGATGACTATAGTATGTTAATAAATTATACCAGAACCATATTAATATTTATGATATCATACATTATTCATTTATGACTTTATAATACTCATTTAATAATAATTTCCATGTTATATTAATAAGTTGGGTAATAATCGCTTTCTTTATCATACATGTTTTAACTTGTTACTCTTGATTGTATCACATAGATCATGATTTAAAAATACTTCGAGAATATAAAACATGATTTATTTATCATATATATTTGTAATATAAAAATTTATAATAGACGTATATATGAAATGGAAAACACCATTTATGGAGACGGTAGTTCGTACGTACGCATAAACGCTGTTTTCGTTTTTATATAATATTGAACGGAAGTAAGTGAATAAGATATATGTAAGTACATAAATACTTATATATATAAAAATATACATATCTCCAGTATCATTATTATATCAAATATTATATACTTATTAGTAATATATATTTTTTATAATCTTTGATGAATGGTGACTTGGAAATGAATCTCATCGCGTCGTGGAGATGGTAATCCATTCGTACACACGAGCGATAAAATAATTCTTTTAAAATAATATATAATTGGATGGTATATCATATATACAGAATCATTATCATGTTATATTTATTATTTACATGAATTACACATCATTATTATACCCATACAAATAATAGTGAATTGAATAACAATTACACCACGACGTGGAGACGGTAGGTCGTACGTACGCACATATGGTGATATGTCATTAAAAGGATGGATATAATACTGAATATGGTGGAAACATATTTATAATGATATTAAAGTATATAAAAGATACTGGAGTTATAATTTTAGAATAGATATAACAAATAATGAAAAGTTGAAGAAGAAAGGAACATGAAAATGGGTGGTGAAAACATTACCTCTTATTCGGGTTCTTCCTTTTGATTTTCTCAAAAGGGCTCCATAGGTTGGATTTTGGATCACACTTAGGCCTCTATGAAGAAGTGAGGGATGTTGAGAGTGTATTTGGGAAGGGTTTGGCCGAACAAAAAGTATTTAAAGGTGTGAAGAATTGGTTAGAAGTTGTATCCTTTTATAAGGTGGAGGAGGGGATCTTTAGAAAAAACATAAAGTATTAATTTTTAATAAATTCATATTCAGTTAATAATTTCTCCAAGAGGATTATTCAATGTATATGGTGGAGATTGGTCGATATCCTTTCAACCAATAGATTTTAGATAGGTTTGGTTCATTATATTAACCTTATCTTTTAGTTTTAACTCTTGGTTAATTAGTTTGACACTTACCTTGTCACTTTGTATTTTTACATTATATAGTTAATAAACATACTATATAACTCCATGTGACCCCCAAGTGGTCCATTAATAATACACCTATCATGATATAAGCCTCTTGACCGACACTTAGATTTTTAGGAATTGAATATCAATTAATAACATAATATTTGTTTTAAAAACTCTTTTATGTCAATTTTGACACTATTGGGTATTTTGTTTTTTATAAATTAATAAAAGTATTATTACTTAGAAAAAAATTCATATAAATAATCATAATATGTCATATGAACCTAGAATATTATTTTAATATATAAAAAGTCTCAAATTACATTTATTTGGGTATTTATAATATCAATTATCTTAATATTTCACTAATAAGGTAATTACTGATCATCATTGTGTCATAATTAAATTAAATTATATAATGTATAACAATTATAAATAAAATACAATTATGTAGGAAATATTATTGGATTTATAATAAATATTTATTGTTTAAAATATAACATATATAACCCTATGTAAAAATTGTTTTTCTAAAAGACATAGGCTTATGTCATTTTTGTATTTACTTTAACTTAATTAATATAAAGTGTCATTATCACTTACAAGTGGATCCATGGGGTTAAAAAATCGACCCAAAGATGCCCATGGTAAAAAATGTATCAACCCATATGGTTAATACATGTTTTAGGGTAAATTATTATTATTATAATATTATTTATTTACACTTATTTACCTGATTTACCCTTTAACCATGTTAAATATAGTATTTACCGAAGTAATTATTCAAAATGTCTAAAAATAAAAGTTAACTATTCACAAAATTTGGACATCATGATTCCAAATATGGAGTCCATTTTTCGAAATTCAAAACATAGAAGTGGTATAAATTAATTTAAAATTAATTCCTGTTGTTAAAACAAAATGCGTGTTTTTAAGAGATAATTACTATCAAATGATTGACACTTGTTTATGTCCGGTATAAATGTGAAATTATGTCCAATGACAAAAATTGTATTAAATGGTAAAAATATATTATAAATATACTTTAAAACCACTCAAATTCATAATTTATCACTGATAATTATTTTAATTAAAAAATTTGTTTTTAATTAAAAGTTAGTAATTTTCACTATTCATCAAAATATAGAAGTTATCCGAAAAGTACCAAAATTTTAACCTTGGATAATTTCAATATTCTGAATCCAAAAATGAAGTCCGTTTTGAGAGATAAAATTTATAAAATTTCAAAAATTAATAATTTATATTCATAAGGGCTAGTTCGATCGGTTATGGTGTATGTTAGAACTCGAAGTTGCGTACAACACACAGTACTATATAATTCAAAGAGAAGCGTACCGAGGAATCTTGGGGTGTTACATTGTAAATTTTTGATGTCCCCATTCTAAATAATAAATTTATTTATTCAAATTTAATATAAAAGTTTTAAAATATTGGATTTAAAAGGGGTTCACCATTAAAAGTCTGTAAAAGTGCATTTTTTGAAAAATACTTTTTTATCCGAATAAAAATTAATTTGTTCTTATATTTTTTCTAAGAAACCCATAATATGGATTCTAAAATTATAAGGATTATTTAAGTTCAAAATTCCGTTAATACTATTCATAACCTCTTTTGAACGGATAGTTTAGTAAGTCATGGTGCGCTTGAACTCGGTGTTGCGTGTAGTGCAAGTTATTGAATTATTTTAAAGAAATAACGCACTATGAAATCTTGGGGAGTTATACCTTTCCTTTCAATTTTCCTCTTATGAAGACTAAATATTATTAACCAAATTTCCAATGTGGGTTTTCCCAATGGTATTTTCTATTTTAACCTTTTATTTTCGAAAAATACTTTCTAATTACAAAGATACAATTTATTGATGGAGGGGAGAATGTAACACCCCAAGCTTCCATGGTAGGCTTCTCTTTGAATAAGGCAGTAGGGTGTGTTGTACGCAACTTCGAGTTCTAACACACACCACAACCAATCAAACTAGCCATTATGAATAGTAATACACACTTTTAAAATTTTAAACATTTTATCATCCAAAATGGACTTCATTTTTGGATTTGGAATATCGGAATTAGCTTAGGGTAACTTTTTGGTACTTTTCGAATAACTTTCATATTTTTATGAATAGTGAAAATTACTAAATTTTAATAAAAAACAACTTTTTTAATCGAAATAATTAATTGTGATAAATTATAAATTTGAGTTATTTTAGAGTATAATTAGATTATATTTTTACCATTTAATACAATTTTGGTCATTGGACATAATTTCACATTTAAACTGGACATATGCAAGTGCCAATCTTTTGATAGTTATTATCTATTAAAAACACGTTTTTTGTTTTAACAATGGAAATTAATTTTAAATTAATTTCAGCCACTTTTGTGTTTTGAATTTATAAAAATAGATTACATATTTAGAATTAGGTGGTCCAAATTGTGTAAATAGGTAACTTTTATTTTTAGACATTTTGAATAATTACTTTGGTAAATATTTTTCCGATGGTTAAAGGGTAAATCCGGTAAATAAGGTTAAATATAATATTATAATAATACTAAATTACCCTAAAATGTGTCTGAACCTTATTGGTTGATATATTTCTGACAATGGGCATAATTGGGTTGATTTTGGGACCCCATGGATCCAATTGTAAGTGATAATGACACTTTAAATTAATAAAGTTAAAGTAAATACAAAAATGACATAGGAAAATATCTTGTAGAAAAAAATCTTACATAAGGATATATATGTTGTATTTATGAATATAAATATTCACTAGAAATATAAAATTATTTCCTACATTATTTTATTTTATTTGTAATTTTTGGACATTGAATAATTAAATGTAGTTATGACACAATAATGATGGAATATTTTCCTTATTAATGAAAGAATCAAATAATTAGTATTATAAATGTTAAAATAAATATAATTTGAAAGTTTTGATGCCAGTGAAGAATTTTATTGGTTAATATGACAGGTTTGGATTAATTAAATGAATTTGGTTTGAATTATTAATGTTTTTACGACTTTAACATAAATAAATTATTAAATATTGTCAACATTGACATAAATGAGTTTTTAAAACAAAAATTATATTATTAATTGATATTATATTCCTAAAAATCTAATAATCGGAAAAAGAACTTATATAATGATAGTTTTATTATTAAGGGACAACTTGGGTGTATCTTGGAAGTTTATAGTAAGTTTTTTTACTATATTATATCAAAATACAAATTGACATTGTAAATGTCAAACTATTTAACTAATAGTTAAATATAAATGACAAGGTTAATATAGTGGCCCAAACATGTCTAAAATCTATTGGATCAAAGGATTTAGACCCATACTCACCATATACTTTGAATAATCCACTTTTGAGCCATTAGAAACAGAATATGAATTTACAATAAATTAATACTTTAAGTTTTTCCTAAAGAGTCCATCCTCCCCCTTATAAAAGGACAATAATTATAACCAATTCTTCATACCTTCAAAGCCTTTTGGCTTGGCCAAACCCTAAAACAATATTCTCTCAACTTCCCTCACATAAACCTAGAGTCCTTACTTTAGTTAAAAATCAATCCTAAGGATCCCTTTTGATGAAATCAAAAGGAAGAACCCGAAGAAGAGGTAATGTTTTCACCACCCCTTCACAATTTCCTTTCTTCTTAAACATATTCTTTCTTTGTTATTTCCATTATAAAATAATAACTCCATTATATTCTATATACTGTGATGTTATAATAAATATGGTACAACCATATTCACCATTCTATCTATCCTTTGAATGACATGTCACTATACGTGCGTACCTATGGCATACCGTCTCCACGTCGTGGTGTAATTGTTATTCAAACCATTATAATTTGGATGGGTAAGATATTGATGAGTAATTGAAGTAAATAATAAATATAACACTATAAAGATTCTGTATATTTGATATACCAACCAAATATATATTATTTAAATATCAAAAGAATGATATTGTCACTCGTGCGTACGTACTGACTACAGTCTCCACGGACACGTTGAGATTCATTCCCCATCGTATCCATTCAAGCCTAATTTTCATTTGATGATTAAAAATAACTTTTAAGGACTTGATATCATTCTGGATATGAATATTATACAACCTAACCATAAAAAACATGACTTATTTAACAAAACATATAAAATAAAACGAGTAAGTTAACACCCGAAACGATGATAATACTAAGATGTTATTAACAAAGAAATGTTAAAAGATCGTATATGATATCATATTAATGTATATGATTGTTTTATAATTTAATAACAATTATTTCACCATTATACAGGAGGTTAACGTACCCTCGACCAAGGAAAAGTACAAGGTAAGGGTTTATTTCACAATCTCTTCATTATCTGAGGTTGCTTATACGTAATTATCTACTGGGACATATTTATCATCCACATCCATGTTTCTTAAAAATGTATTTCAAATCATTCTCACTATTTTATAGACTATGAGTTAATTTCATTTATACCCTTGTTGACTTTTTATAAGATTTTTATAAAATAATCATTCCACTGTTTTCCAAACAAGGTCCTTTTAAACCTTTTCGAAAGAATTAAGGTAAGAATGTATTTTTTTAACTTATACGGTAGGTGAAACTATTTTACACTATTATAAAATCGTTGAAGCTTCCCTTACAAGGTTATAAAAATATTTTCAAAGTAAATGTGTTATTTTATAATTATATGACTTTTAAATGATTTCAAAAAAAGAGATATTTCTCTCAAATAGTTTTGATTTCATCTATGTCAACATCCTTTGATGGATTTTAAGTTTATTTGAAGTTGATTTATTATGATACAAAACATCCATATAGTATTGAATGTTTTGTGATATGTTTGACTATGGATGTGTTATTTTTATACCATTCATTGTTTATGTATAAAGTATTTTCATTTCGTATTCTAGTTTTACTACGAATGTTTATGTTATGTTTAAACATGTTCATATGAGGAATGAATTGGACTTAATAAGTGACAGGTGGAGCCCGCAATAGCTCCTCGATGCATCGGTAGGCCTAATTAGACAAACTAGTGTATTGGTATAAGTCCTTTAAAAAATCTTATTTGTAGACTTTCCACAAGTCCATGACTATGTGGTTATGATAGTTTGGAATTATGCATTCCATCATTATGAAAGTGGTTATTGATATTGCATTGATTATTCGATTAGTAGAATATCCATGTGAATAAGTAAATGGAATTATTTCATTTTAATTTTGACATATTATTCTTAAGTTCAAGTTTAGAAAACTTTTTTTAGTTATCCATTTCCTTAAATGTTTATACTTATTTATGAATGTTTCCGCTATATTGTTATCATTACTGGGCATCTGAGCTCACCTCTTTCTATGTTTTATTTTTTCCAGGATGTGAAGAAATATTTTATGACTGACCTGCAGGGATAGTCTGAAGCGAATAGTATTGTGGACTATAGAGACTATGTTATTTTAGTTTTTTACTTTATGATGTAATGTAACATTTATGAATCTATGTAGTGTTTCCAAGGCTACTAAACTAATCGGTCTTTCTAAATTTGATCTTTCGTGATCATGCCAATGTTATATTTGAATGCACTGACTCTAGGTAACTGGGGTCGGGCGTTACAATTACTATTACAAAGGTTGTGTTACTATTACATTAGTATAGGTATCTAACTTTCTATAAATAACTCTTTTTTCGTTAATTCATAATTTATAATGTTTGTACATGGTTATTTATGTGAATTAATGTGATTCATGCTATATGGAATAATTATAAGAACTGAATTTATGTTGATATAATTCTAGGTTGTTAGATAATAAGAAAAAAATAACATGAATAATCTATTACATGTTAAATAATATGATTATAAATTGGACTTTAAAGGGGTGAGAATCATAAATCCAGGCAATGCGGCATGATATATCATGATGACATATTAAAAACACGAGAATGCGGAAACGACATAAAACATGGAATAATAAGCATAATTCAAGGTTCACCACCATGACATCAAAAAATAATATTCTTAATATAACATCACACACAATATACATGGAATATCATGAGACTAAAACATTTCAAAATTCATTGGAATGATATATAGGCACACCCATAATAAGTATATCATGTATATGCATAAGTGCGCCACATAGATCATATACATTAGAACATATTTATGAACATTTAATCCCATGATAATGATTTTTGTATTAAATACTTGTAGATACCAAATAAATGAAGTATAGTTTCATATAGGTGAATAGACTTGATAGTAAATTGGTATGGGTATTCACTAAAAAATTGTCTGGCATGGAAATTCACAGTGAAATTTCAGTATCATAATAGGGGAAGATAAATGTTCATGGAAGAGATTAATGTGAGTGAAAGGGGTATCTTTTCATTTAGAAATAATAAGGTTATTAAGGGATATATGTAATAACATATACCAACATTATGATTAGTGATAAAACGATATTAGATAATAAAGATTCATGATAAAGGAGATGGAGAGCATCCATTACCTTGAGAGGGAGATTCCAAATTCTTTAGAGGGACTTCTTAAGAGAATATGGTCACCATGGTAGGACTCTCTAGATGGTAGGAAAAAGTAAGGACCCACTACAAGTTTTTTTAGTTAATATAATGAGAGATTGGTTGTGTTTATATTGAAAAAATAGGGGAGTTCTATATTATTTCCCAAACTTATGTTTTGGAATCTATATAATTATGATATCCAAAAGAAATCATTACCTTTTTTTACCCATGTTTTTTGTGCAAAGGGTATAGATATAATTATTATATAAGTATATGTGTCTACTATTTTAAAATATTACCTTTGTGGTTGTGGAAGTGAGTCATGTTTTGAAAGAAATGATTTTAAATCCTTAAATATATTATAGGTTTGTGAGGATTCATAATAGATTTAAACAATTATTCAAATTATATAAAAAACACTTGCTATTAAAGGGGAGACATATATTTGTTATAGGATAAATTTTATTGCATCTATTATATGAATTTTGTGTCGTTATGATTCTATAATACACACCATATATTTATACTATATTTAATTTTTACCTGCAAATTTTACTGTCTCAGAAAATTATGAAAGACTATCTATTGTATAATTTCAACAAATCTATTCAAAAAATAATATTTATTTTACCCAAATATTTTTTTAAATATTGGAATTTTATCATTTAAAAAATTAATATCAATTTATTGATAAATTTTGGTGTTTTGACAATAACATTGTTTTCACTAGTATAAAAATTATTTTTGGTCTATTATAATTAAATTATAAACTATAAAACATAAATAATATTTTATAATAACATTTTATTAAAATATAATTTATTTTAACAATTCATTAATACATCAAAATCAATGCCTTAATTGAAATTTAATATTACCCGAAAATAATATATCTGTTTTATTGAATAAAAATTAAAATAATTAAAAAAATAAAAATTATCTAAAGTAAATATAAAAATTATCTTATTGAAATTATGATATACATATTCATTATATCAGTGTCATGATACATACACTTTTATTACATCAGAAAATTCCCTGATGGTAAGGTGCCCGATGGTGAGACTTTCATAGGGTGGTTTAAGGCACATAGTTTGGATAATGATCATGATGATCTTGACCATCTCTCATAAATATGTTTTATCGCGATTTAGTTGATGAATCTCAGCATGGTCTTGGTTAAGGGAAAATACTAGTGATGATATTTCTATCATAAGCTTCAAGAAATGGGATTCTTTGGGCATGATCCTACTAGTTGATGCCATCAATTTTATGTGTCAATTAAATTGGTCAAATCCTTATATTTATATTAATCATATGATGGTTTCTAAATGGATATATTATCAATAATTATGATGATTAATGGACTTTTAGGGTTTGTAGGATATAATAAATTCAATGATGTACATGTGATTTCTATATTCATAATATATAATAAAAATTTCATTAAATAAAAAATAGAGTTTATTTTTCAATTTTTGAGTCATTACTATCATCCCAACATTATAAATTTCATGGTTAAAATTTTCAATTATCACACTAAAACGTATGAGGGTAATAATATTTCATAAAACCATCAGTTCCCACATTAATTCTTCAGATTTATGGTTTCTACATAGTATTTTGACAAGGTGATATATCTTATTTCATAAAACATTGCCTCAATGATCTATGATCTTCATCGATAGCTCCTCATATGGAAAATAATTCTCTAATGGTTCCACATTAGAATTGTGTACATGTGAGGTTTTTTGTATGTAATTCCTCGTGAGACATATATGAAAACCAACATGTACTTTAGATTAGTTATGTGAGAGCTCTATATGATAATCCACAATTCTGATGTGATCAGTGACGTCCAAGGGACCAATGCATAATGGACTAAAATTTTGCTTCTTCCCAAATCTAATAAATTTCTTCCATAGAGATATGAATAGGACTAAATTTTCTTCAACATCGAACTATAGGTTTCATAAAATTTTTTAAAAAATAGATCTCTTATCATCTCTGAGTAGCCTTAGTGAGATGTTGAATAGTCATGATGTTTTCCACCATTTCTCCAACCATTTCAGGTCCTAGAAGTCCATGTTCCCCAAAATAATTCTAGTGTTATGTTGTTATGTACCTCTTAACATAAAGGGAATTATAGTTGTCAATTTTTATTCTTTATTAGAAACTATTATTTTATGATAACTCGACTAGGGGATGATATTGATCCCATCATCATTTGAATTTAATTAAACATTTCCTAAAGTGTCTAGACGGCTCACTCAGATTAGAAATTATGTTGAGGGTGATATGATATGATAATGTTTAATTTGGTATCTAGAAAATGTTGTATACACTTTTTTAAAATAGTGGAAAATCATTGATCTTGATCAGATGCAACCGATAATGGTGTTTCATGCTGCCTCACAACTTCTACAATGTATATTTTTGGAAGTTGATCGAGTGAGAAGTTCTCTAAAATTGCAATGAAGTGATAATTTTTATATGATGAACCACCACAGCCCATGTGACATTATTTTATCTTTATTTCTTTTAAATACTATTGAAAATTTCTATAATTAGGTTTTCCCATTTACATGTACGTATGTGTAATGGTTGCATCATCCCCTTGGATTTTTCCCTTTCTACCAACACATGCTATAATGAAAGACATATTTCTATATATTCCATGATATCCTTCATCTTATTGTCACACCAATTGTGATATCGATGATCTATCTACATCTTTTATCTCCATAGATTCATGGAGAGGTCATGCTATGCACATCATCAAAAAACTCCTTTTTAACATAGGATTTGGTGGTACACATAGTCTTGACACACATCTTAAAACATCTTCATCTTTAATTTTGATCCCTGAGGATATTTCTTTTCATACAGCTTCCTATTTATTTTGAATACCAACATAAACACTTTTCAACATCCTTTATCTTCTCTATAAGGGATGCTTGAGAAATAATTTGTGAAAATATTAACTATGTTCTTTCCTCTATGACTCCCTTATCAATACATTTCAATAATAAAATGATAATATCCTTATAAATTCTAATCAATGATAGAATTTATGGGTTCTTCTTACATAAAGAATATTTCACTTTATTTTCATTCCCAAGATGGTAGTGAATTGAACATTTATAGTCCTTATTCAGTTTTAACCACCATTACTAGTTCATATTCTTCTTTTTCTGTGTGAATATATATTAAAGGATCTTATGATCTGTATATATTTCACACTTCTACAAAGAGAGATAATGTTTCTAGATTTTAAATAGAGAGATCAGTACCACAAATTCCAGATAATGGGTTACATAGTTAAGTTCATGATCATTCAATTACCTTGTGGCATAGGCTATCAATTTGTAATTATAAATAAACACACAACCAAGGACCTTCAACGGTGAATTGCTGTATATGGTGAAATTTTCCCCACTAGTGGGTAGCATGAGTACATGTGTAGTGAACAGGCTATTTTTTAACTCATTAAATATCACTTCACATTAATTGATCGAAACAGAATTAAATCCATTCCCATTTATCTTGGTTATAAGGTTTTACAATTGTGTTAATTTTTTCTCAAATCAATGAATTTGAAAAGGCAGTGCATGAAAAATATAGATTTATTTCACAAATATTGGCCCCATGCATCGCTCTATTTCTTCTATCGAAGAAAATTCTGTAGATATTTCATTCATTTTAATAATATGACCCATTAATGTGACATGAATTAACTATAACTGACATTTTCTTTACATTTCACAAAGATCCTCCTTCCATACAGACATTAGAAAAAATTTAATATTCTTCTCATAATACTATTTTATCTAGGGGTATATTATAATATCATCTATAAGTACTACCAAATATTTGTTGAGGTAACCTTTAAATACACTATTCATAATGCCCTTAAATATTTCAGGATAATTAGTGAGAATGAGTAGAATTAAAATGAACTCAAAGTTCACATACCTTTTATGGAATTTAGTATTGGGGATATCCTCATTCTTTAACCTTAATTGATAATACCCCAATCTAATGTCAACCTTAGAGAATTATTAGCCTCCCTGTAGTAGATTGACAATGTCATTAAACATTTATAGAGGATAATTTTCTTTATTGTGATCTTATTTAGCACATAATAATAAATGAAAAGGCACATTAACCAATCCTTATTCATGGAAAATAGTACTAGTTCACCCCTCAGTGAAAAACGTTGAGTTATGGACCCTTTATTAAGATTCTCCGGTATTTGTTTATTTTACTCCTAAATTTACACAACAATGATTCTATATGGATACATGGATAATGTTAAGGCTCTAAGTATAAGTTTTATTGAAAATTAAACCTCTCGAGTAGTTGAAAGACCATGAAATTATTCAAGAACCACATTAGCACATCCCATTATACTGGGAATTTATTCATGGATAATATTTTACATAGAGTCAATTATTTTATATAGATATTGTGGATTGTTGGGTAAAAATATCCATTCTTGATATGTTGGTGGTAATGAATATTAATCATTCTTGTTTCAATTGTAATGAGTCAAGGGATGATTTTCTATATAAATAAAGATTTACTGAATAGAAAAAATTATATTGGCTCTATATAAGGATATCCAATCCATACCCATAATTGCATAAAATTACACTAAAGGGAGTATCACAAGGTATTCTGGGAAGTTCATCCATCCAATATTGACAGGAAAAGAGTTACATAAATGGGATGAAAAAATTTCCATAGTTTCCATTTTCAATGACATTTCTTTTTCTATTCTGTTCATTACTATTTCAATAGTTTTAATAATCATTCATGATATGAATGAATGAATTGAACCCAAATAAAAATGGTTTTTCACTATTGGTCAACGAATAACTAGAATATCTGTCACCACATTTTGTTGGGATCCACCTCACTGGCTGTGATGGAATATGATACCCCTCAAATTCATGGAGGGTGTTGGAATTGACTATCATAGATGGCCCCTGGATTATGGCAATGGTTCACATGGTGTCCTTGTTACTTGTAGTTGAAAAATTGCAAAATAGACTAAGGTTATACTGAATCATTCCTTTCAACTATTCCATTGGATGGTTTATCCCATCGATAATCGCTAGCTTGGTGGCCTTCCATTGCATACTAAAAATCATTTCCTCGCTCCCCTTGGGAAATATTTTTGGGGCTTCTTTAAACACTTTTTAGAAGTGGGATGTTGAAATTTATAACCACCATTATATTTTTTCATTGCTCAGACAAAATTAATCTCAACAGTACACTTCTTATATTCATTAGAACCTTTTGATTCTCTGATCTCCATTTCTTATTTTAAGGCACACATAAAAGTTTCTCATGGAAACCAATGTCAAAGGTCTCTAAGGATTTTTGAATATTAGGTTTTATCCCATAAAAGAAGTAGTCAACATTGAATTTAGGGGTAATGAAAAATATTAATTCATGTCATGAAAGTCTTGTGAATTTTTCCTCATAGAACCCAATGGAAATACCATCTTCATATATTATGGAAATGAAATAAGTTTCAATTTTAGGTTGGATAGTATGTGGAAATTATTTTCTTGAAAACATTTTAAGGAATTCCCTCCACCCCATATTTTTGATCTCTTCCCAAGGCTTCATATTAATGATCAATTCCCACCACTGATTAGATTCACTCTCCATATAATAAATATACTGTACACACATCTCTTCCTCGAAACATTGAATTATAGATAAGATATTCTTAATGGAGTCGATCCATTGTTCCATGATTAAGTAATAAGTTGATCCACATAATGATAGAGGAATTTCATGCATAAAGGTCTCAATTGCAGCTTGTTCTTTCTTAATGGGATTTGGAAATTCATATTAATTTTTTTTCTATTTAAAATTTTATTTAACTGAGAATGTATCATCTCAAAGCTGATGATTCCTACTCCCATCAGGTTGGGAATCTCAATGGGGAACCCATAAAACTACCCCTCACATTGGTTTTTTACATTGTTCCTCTTATTTTCAATTCATTTGATAGAATAAATGGAAAATTAGGGATGAGTATTTTAAACTACTAGAAAAATAAACAGAAATCCAATATCATTGAAGAGATAATAACAAATGGCTTTTATTTACTTAACATATTGAATTTCTGTGCTTCAGTCTATGTTATCCATGTTCTATTTGAAAACATAGAAACTTATGTGAATTTTTGTTCACTATGTAATGGTTCTTAATGATCTTATCAATTTACAAAATCATGTCCATTGAGAGTGTCACACATGGTGTGTAGTAAATCCCATTTTAATGCACTATTTTATAATTGTGTCTAGATCAATGTGGTGTTTTTGGGTTTTACTCCTAGGTACATCTTTTCTAGAGAAACATCTACTTGTAGTATCTAGGTAAGGATTTATTTAATTTGAAACCAATTAATAAATAATTTAAAAAAATTATGGATTTTTTATTGTGTTTATTCTTATCCCTAAGGTTTTTGCTACAATTTTCTTATCCTAATCACAAAAATAACTAATATTTTCATTCATACCAACTATAAAAGCACTGTTATTTACTACACATTAATTCTGGTTTAGTTTATAATGGTAATCACAATAAAACCATAATATATAATATTATAGTGTCATTGGGAATTTATGTACATTAAATAACAACTTAAAATAGTGGATAGATCACCATTATGGAAAACTGTCGTTACATGCTCATAATGTTTCATCGTACTTATAACTGAATGGGATAACCTATGGACATACATAAGAAAGAGGTGAGAAAAAAATCCCATCTAGGGAATAATAAAATAATAACATGAAGAAGTCAAATTTTTTTAAACAATTGGAATATCAAAGGTCTATAAAATTGTTGAGAATCATAAGAATTGTAAAATGTGGCATGGTATACCATGATAACATAATGGAAACCTGGGAATGTGGAAACAACATTAAGATGACATAATAAGAATAAACCAAGATTAAAAACCAATAGAACATAAAATGATGTTCTTTAGATAACCTCCCATGCACCATAAATAGAATATCAGGAGACATAAACATTAACCAATGCATTGGAGTGAAATCTTGGCGAACCCTTCATAATCATATCATGTACATGAATATGTGTGCCACATATATAATTTATATAAGAACCTATTGCATAAAGTTAATCTCATGATAATAGTGTGTGGACAAAATAAATTTATATACCCAAAAAATGAATTATAATTTCATAAATGTGAGCACACTTGATAATATGTATTTATGGGTATTCACGAAATAAATGTATTTCATGGAACATAACAGTGAAATTTGGTAGCATAACAATTGAAAATGTTCAAGAAAGGTATTATTGAGACTCATAGCGGTATATAACCATTTTGAAATCATAACCAATGATAGGGGGATATGGAATAACAAATCCCAGCATTAGGAATTGAATATCAAAGGCATAAGAGAACCATCATGCTTGAATAATGATTGGATGAGGATATTTTTCCTTTAGAGGATGATTCTAAAAGATTTGGAGGAGCTTCTTGATATATTGGGGACACCTTGGTAATACATTATAGTGGGTATGGATGTGTATAGACATGATAATTGGTTTTTTAGTGAAGATTAATCGGATGTTAGGTGGGTTTATATTGGAAAAGTGGGATATTTTTATTATTACTCAAACATAGGTTTTCGAATATATATAATAAATTAATCAAAATAAAAACCTCCCATGTTTTTCCCATGGTTTACAAAAAAGGTGGTATGGATTCAATTATTTTATATGTCTAGGGCATGGAATTATTAAATATTACCCTTGGTGATATAGATGTGAGTCATGTCCTTAAAAAAATTATTTTAAAACCCTAAAATATATTAAAAGTTTTGAAAGATTCATCAAAGATTTTATATAAGTGATCAAAAAACTCTAAAGAAATATTTTATTAAATGGAATATATGTAGTCATGAATACCATTTATATAATTTATTACATTAATTTTGAGTCATTATTATGTAGCAACACACACTATATATTTATTTGATAATTAATTTTTTTCCTGAAAAATGCACTATCTCAAAAAATTAAAAAACATTTATTGTTGGATAGTTTTGATTAATTGATTTAGAAAATAATAGTTATTTAATTGAAAATAATTTTTAAAATATTTAAATTTTCATTTTTAAAATATGAATTGGAATATATTGAGAAACGATGGTTTTTTTTATACTAACAGTTTTTAATCCATTATAAAAAATAATTTAGACGTCTTAAATTATATTATCAACTATATATAATAAATATTATTTAACATAAATATTTTATTTAAAAATTATTTATTAAAAGATTCATTAATTCATCTAAATGAATTTCTTATTTGGAATTATATATTACCCAAATATATTATTACTTTTTTATCAAATCATTATGAAAATCATTTATAATGTAACAATAATAAGAAGTAAATATAAATGTTATTTTATTGAAAATATAATATTCATGTCCATAATATTAGGGACCTTATATATATATCGGTTATTACAAAAAAAAAATATTTTAATTATGTGGTGCGTGATGGTGACACTTTCATGGGGTGGTTCAAAACACATGGTTTTGGTCAGGATCTTGATGAGATTGACCTTCTCCCATAAACAGTTGCACTTGATGTTTAGTTGTTAGATCTTGATTTGTTCGTGGTCAAGGGGAATTCCTATTTATTCTATCTACTTCATAAGCCCTGATATATGGGATTCATAGGGCATAATCCTGCTAGTTTAGGTCATCACATCCTTTTTTATGTTAATTAGATTGATTAAATACATATATTTATACTAATCATATGATCACTAATCAAAATCAATATTATCATCATTTATGATGATTAAAATTATTTTAAATTTGATAGGATATAATAAAACCATAGAAATTCAACTAAATTTTATAACCATAATACATAATAATAAATTTAATTAAATTATAATGGAAGTATTATTTATAATGTTCTGGTTTATTACAGACATCATAACAACTCCATAGTTTATAGTCATTTGATATTTGACCATTTAGGGGGTGAATATGAATCCAAATTAAGAGGATAAAATTGTAAGGAAATTCATCCACCTATTTTTCATATAAATTGGTGTCTTCACTTTAATTCGATAGGCGACAAAATTGATGAATCAAAGAGTTTAGGAACATCCATGGAAAAAGGGTGATTAACCATTGATTTTTTGTTTTTCCATTTTCTTCCACTTCCTCACCATGTAATTATAAACCCCACAAGTGATCGATCTAGGGAGTGTATCTTGAAGTAATCTTAAGCTCTATGTTTTTACAATTTAAGTAATTAATATGACATTTAGGTTTTTTTCTATCAATATTTAAATATTTAATTTTTTTACACATTCGATTAATTTTTTCTCACATATGAAACAATGGAAAAAAGTCGTCATGTTTTTGTGAATAAATGAGATTGTGTGATAACCTTTGTCATTAAAATATCACAGGATAAAAGTATAATTTCTCAAGAAAAATGGATGATGGAAATCTATTTATTATTGATGATCCTAACTATTACTTCTATATAAGGGATAAGGATGAAGGAAAGTTATGGCATAAAATTCTTGGACATCTTGGACAATAGAGTCTGAGTTAAATTTTGAATCCTATTTTTTGGGAGGAATTTTTAAGATAAATAGAGAGAAGTATTATACGTTTTCTAGATAACAAAAAGGTATGTTGACAAAAAAATTCCACAAGTAGGTAGATGATATTTCTACTAGAACAACAGAACTCATTAAACCAATTTATGTTGTCTCTTGAGAAAGAAATCAAATAGTGTTGATTTGTATTTAATCACATTCATTGACAATTTATCTCAAATGAAAATTGTAATGTTCCTTAAGGATAATTCATATACAATTTATATATTAAAAACATTTTAAGGAATATTGGAAAAGGGTTAGGGAATATAATTAAGAAATAAAAATATGATCATTGAAAAGAGTCTATATGAAATGTATTTAAAAATTATCATTCAAAAGATTGTATCAAGAATCCTTAAACACATTACATAATCCACAACAAAATAATTTAAGAAAATGAAAAATTTGAAGTGTGGTTCAAATGGAAGTTATAATTATTTATTAAAATTAAATCTCAAAATGTTTTTGGAGTGATGTTGTGTGTAAAAACAAAAAATAAAATAAAAATAGATTTATCTTAAGACATGAGAAACATTACAATATTTATTATAGTTTTTATAAAAAACAATCAATATTTTGGTAATTTAGAGTGTTTTGAATTCCATGATTCATAGAAATTAATGTAATCATGTTAAAAAAAATTAAATATAAAAAAAATGAATCGAACCTTATGGGGCTTATTTGATTGAATGTGGTATATTTCATTTTCCAATGTGTTGATATTATTTTTTTCTATAAGGGTGTCAATATTTATTGGTGGTATTTTTTTCTATATTACATCTAAAATTGAATGATTAAATTGTATATTTTTTAATAACTTGTGTAAAAAAACTCAAGAAATAGTTAATTAAGATAATTATTAAGCTATTCTGAATGTTTAAAACTACTGATTTTTTTAGATTAATGAATATTGTTTAAAATAATATGAATATCATCATGTGTATTTAATGATTACATCCTTAAGAAATTATATTAATGGAAATTATGATTTTCAAGAAGTATAGATAAATTAATGAAAGATAATTCTAAAATTAAATAGACGATTTGAATAAAGATGGAAAGACTATTTATTATTTTATTATCTAAAAATATTTTAGAAGAAGAATACAAGATATTTGAATATATCTCAGTAAGTTAATTTGGATTACACGTTTTAGAATAATTTATCAAAAATATGTTTCATTTGAAGAAATGGACACCCATGTAGCCCTTGTAAAGACCAGGATAATCATGATGGACTAATGGTTCAAGAATGGCTACATAGAGAAAGAATGGTGAACATGAGCACACTAGGGTTGTCCGAGCCACAATATAATGGGGAGACCTAATAGTGGGGATGAATGTGTGTGTTTTTTCATGATAAATTTTGGTTACATCACATAACTATTGATTTTGCATCTTGTCCTATAAATGAGTATAGAAGAATATGCCATTTTTTATGTGGGACTCCCATGTTACATGTGTAATATTATTGAATTTAAAAGATATGAATTGAATGAGAGTTATCTAATTGAATAAATGGTGTTCATTTGACCTATTTCATATTCTACCTCTCAATAAGGGTTTTCGATTCTCAAATGAATGTATAATGGAATACCATGTATGATTTATATACCGTTCATGCATACCAGGGATTTCATATAAAAACAATTTAAAAATTGTGACATTGTAGAACACATTACAAATGAACTATAGTGCATATACTATAACAAATACCACATTTACCTTCACGGTAGCTGGAGATATCATGAATAAAAGAATAGAGTAAAATTTAGGACCTACCTTGAGTTGATATGAACCTACCTCATGAAGAAAAAAACAACTACCATAAGAATAAATGAGTGACCACAAAGATTAATCATGAGTGACGTGTGATTATTTAAAGAGGTGGAATTTAACACATTACTAACCGTGAGGTGTAAGGATTGACCTTGAGTGTGCATAACTAATTTCATAAGGACCAAATCCTATGAACTACCAAATGTTTATTGATCGATTCGATGATGAGATTAAATAAACACAAAGATCATTATCTAAAGTGTGATAATGTGATTGACCATGTGTATATACTATAAATAAAATATTTTCATATATATTTTCATGCATGAAAAACAAATTATATAATTTAGATTCATTTCTATTAAAATAGAGAGTTTATTTGAAAAAATTTATACACCATGGTCACATGTGTTTTATAATAACAAAAATGATATGAGAATCAGATTCTAAGAGGAATTTAATGTATTCCATGATCATTCAACGTTTAATAAAGTCCTAACTTCTAGAATTTAATATTAGATCGAGTAACTACCAAATTTTTCATAAATGTGATTATTGGGATTCATCATGAATTCATGATATTGATTTTTCTTTTAATATGAAAGCATATAATTTATCAAACCAATAGAATGGAGTCACATGAATAAATAATGCAATAATTATTTCATGACTATCGGTGTACATGTAGTGTGGTTATATTATGTGGAAAATGATAATGGGAATAAAAAATATCTTTTGATAATGTAGTGGTAAATATTTAATAATCCACACCACGATGATTTTAAATTTCAAGCATAAATAGGGCAATTTTTAAAAAATATATTATTTTTCTTGTTATGATTTTGAGCATTTTCATAACACAAGATGAACCAAATATGAGATCTTGTGTTCTATGTGTATTTAAAAGAAGTATTCATTGAACAAGTCTTATGGAAATAATACATGGATCCATGATTCATGAATTATTTAAATTTAAAATATCAATATTTATAAGAAATTATATAGTTGATATAAATGAGCATAATGCTTGAGTATACTATATAAAAAAAAGACATTTTCACAAATTTATATAGTGATCAATACATTATTTATGATGATATTGAGGACTCAATTATCTAAATACCACATTAAGAATTCAGAACTTATTATTTAAGAGGTCTTAAATAATAATAAATAATGTATTAAGGGAAAATATCTAAATATTTGATAAAAGAGATTATAGAAAATTAAATTTTGGTATTCTAGGAAATTAAAAAAATAATAATGTGAGAAGATATATTCAAAAATATCTATAAATATTAGTATAATAATATGATGAATAAAGAATTTATTTAGGAATTTTTAAATATATTTCATATTTTAAAAGACTATAAATAATAGAAATAGCGAGTTATTTACTTTGCAAGTGATGCTTTACTTTTTTAAATCTAAAAGTGAAAGAATGAAAAAAAGATTCTCGAAAATTGAATATACCATAAAGATAATATCATATATCAAAGAATACATAATGAATACAAAAGATATTGATGAGAATGGATGGATATTATTTATCTTAGAGATGATATTTGAATCAAGACCCCTATCAATGAAGAAGGAGAATGTGCATGAACATGCTTGATCTAATGCACAAATAGATCATCATGAAGATCGTAAGTAGTGGAAAATGTGAAATATATAGTTAAAATATTATCTAGTAAGTATGAGTATCCATAAGTTGATCATAATCTAATGTTTTTACATCCAATTATTTATAAAAGATCCGGTTCATTCAGTGGAACTAGAAGAACATTGAGGATCAGTTGTTACCTACCAAATTGAATATATTAAAGAACTAATGGTTTTAGTAAAAAAAAATTTAAACACAAGAGGTTTGTTGACATTTACTTTAAGGATTTGGATGATTGTGTACCATCAATTATGTGAAAAATAGAACTAAACATGTAAACACAACTAATTAAGGTGATGATAAAATCTATGTTCTAAACAAAGTCAAACACAAGAAGGGGTGGGCTCTCAAATCAAGGTCCACCTTGTAAATGTTATGTTCTTCTATTTTTTACATATCATTTAGTACATGTGATAATTTTAGATAAAATTAATGTTTTATTACTCTTAATATGTTATGTAGTTTATGTAAAAGATTTTTTCTTTAAAAATAAATATAATTTTATTAAAATTTGTAAAATAATGATTTACCCCCACTTAGTGTTTTGATATGATCCACTGGGCTATAAAAGTAGTATTAGAGCAAATATAAGTTCTATTATGATTGTATATAAATTAAATATAGTTAATTATATATGAATAAATTCATTAAATGTTTTAATTGAATGATAAAATGACACAAATAAATAATCCAAACATTATTCTTATTTTAATTGGAGTAGAAGACACATCCTGAACTATTAAGAACATGATTAGGAAAGTGTAAAGGGTGCTGAAAATTATTGTAAGGAAATTAAGGATGTATTTACCAGTAGTATAATTTTGTCAATTTTATAATAATTCATCTTCCAAACCTATTCAATGTAACGTTTTAAAATAAGGAAACTCAAGCTATAAAGAGTTGGAAAACAACTAGTCTATGAAAACTACTCAAGAATTATACTTGAAAATTGAAATGTATGTGAAAAATGATAATATTTATTTTATCACATATAGGTTCCAATTTCTTATATATGTAACAGATGAAAACATAAATACTTGATAAAAAAATTAAATAATAGAGATATGTTTTTCTTATAAGATCTAAAGATATGAAATTATCGCACAAATCATGGGAGAAATTATTTTATGGTTTAAAAGGAATTATAAATGATATCTTATGAGAATAGAATGATAAAAAGTTTACATGAATAAGTGATCTATCAATTTATGAATATTCATAAAACATCCAAATATTTAAAATATTCTTACATTGAGGTCAAAGAGAAAAATAATCAATGATCTTTATAACTATTTTTAATAATTAATACAGACTCTTGATGATAATATTCAATAAATGAAGAGTTAATGGGAAGAAAATATGGGAATAGTTGAGGATTAAAAATATTCCTTCAATATTAAGTATCATAATATTGGGATATAAAAGTGAAATTTAGAACCAACACATGATGGAAGTTACCTTTACCATGAATATAAAGAAGCTTCCACAAAACCTTTTGATGGAAATTTTTCCCCTAAATGGACTCAAACTAGTGGGAAAGGTATATTAAGATAATTTAGAGATGTATCTGAATCAATATGTTTTCAAAAATGAAACCCAATATCTAAAAAATGTTGATTGTACTAATTTTCTCCCATGTACTATCATAGGATCTAAAATAAAAACATGAAAAAAAGAGTAGATAAAAATTCTTTGAAATCCACTAAATTATCTAGTGTGGATAAAGAAATATACAAATAATGATTCCTCAAAAAATGTAGTATAAAGTTTATGTAGTACACAACAAAATTATAAATGTGAGAATTTTATTATATCTACAAACCCTACACCAATTGTGAAAATTACATGATGTATGGCCCATAGACCGTGTTGTATGAGGTTTAGAAATACATATATTTATTAATAAAAAATAAAAATGTGATAATATTATGAAAGGATTTAATATTTTGGGATTATATCTAATATAATGTATATGATTATTATTCAAAATAAGATTTCACAAAAATAAATAATCTATATTTTAAAAATATATGTGATTTATTATAGAATTTCTGTGATTTTTTCAATTTGAATGGACATTTTTATACGTAATATTTTTATTTTTCAATACATTATAACTCATATTATAATGATTAAATAATACCATTCCAGACGACGAATAAACAAGTGAAGAATAATATTTCTTATTCTGGGAGAAGAAAATCATGATGTTTGATGAAAATCAAAAGAAGACAGTGATAAAGAGTGAAAATTATATCACACCATATAGAAGAAGATGCTTATAATATGGTAAGATAAGCCACAATATGAATAATTTTAAATTACCCATGAAACTCTAGAGTTATGGGAGAAATATGAAAACCAAAAGGTACTGAATTTAGAAAAGTCGCATTCGAATTAGAATGGTTGTTGAAACTCATTTTGAAGAATCTTAAAGGATACCTATGATGGGTAAAAAAAATTAATCGGAATAGACCATTTGAATAATTTTTGAAAATGATCATTCTAATATTGAGTACTAACAATATGGAATAATTAGGTGAAAATTTCTAGATAAATGGAGAGATATTTAGAAAATAAAATGGATAATTGAAAATATGTTATTTAAAAATAATAAAAAGAATATATAGATAGGTTGTTTGATAAGTATAATCATTAGATTAAATAGATTTTATGTTGAAGTTATAAATAAGTTGTACATGACTCCATAGATTGTGTGACTGTTATTCCATCTCATTATTAAATGATAAAGTAGACTGAAAAACAATGGAAGAGAAATAATGGTCTAAATTTATATATTAGTATAGGATATCTGTCTTGATAGAAAAAATGTGGAATTATTATAGGTATCCATGAATTCCATAAAAGTGGAGAAGTTGAATTTCAACGAAATATCGATCAGGAAGAGTTCTGGACTCTTCATACATTCAAAGATAATAGTTTCATGGTTGATATCATAGTCTCTAGACCATTATTCTTACTAAATAACAATGAAAATCACCTTTCATTATTACCCTTTATAATATGTATAACAAAATTAATGGAATAGAAGAGAAATAAAATAAAGGGGGACTTGATGAGGATATCAAAATTAGACATCATGGGAAGAATTAAAAAATGGATCATATATATTTCCATTATAAGGAAAAAGTGAAAATATCATCCATATAGAAGGAAAATTGTAACACCATAAGATTTTCTGAATTATTAATCTTCTAATTAATTTTGCTTTTTTGATATTTTACATTGAACATGAAACTAGAAACAGGTATATATATATATATAATCTGAAAAACTAATCCAAACATTCCTTTTACATGGTAGCATCTTGGCTTGTGTTACACACAATACCAACTTAGCTTGCAGTGCGTGAAATAATTACTTGTCTTGTGCTACCCACAACACTGACTTGGAGTATATTGCACACAACACATACGTTCCTACAAAAAATAATTTTATTATTATAATTATCTAAATTATATAATTATAACCAATCAATTAAAAATATTTATATGAATAATAACAACTGATTTTCAAATATTATTTATAATTATTTTATATAGATAAATCATATTGGTAATAAAAGATACTATTATTTGTAATATCCTTTTATAGTTAGAAACACCATTTTGTGGTATGAACTGATTTTAAAAATAGAAAATATTAATAAAAATTTCTATATTTAATTTCATAAAATAAAATTTATTTTTCAATTTATATTTTTGAAATTCTCTTATGGTTATTTTGTTGATATTTTTTCCAGAAACATTATTTTTTTGACGAATAGTGAAAAATATTTCTTTTTAGTTAAATATTGCATTTTTTAAAATAAATATTAAATTAAAATTATATTTTAATTTATTTATTGTCAAATTAGATAAATTATGCATCTATTAATACAATTTAGGTCATTATAGTTAATTTAATTTTGAAAATGAATAAAAAACATAATAATTCATTGAACTTAATTGTACGTTAAAACCCCATAATTTCATCCCCTCCTGGATTTTCATTAATCATAATTTTTTCTCTTCTATAAATTGAATGTATATAAATGGAAATATACCACTACAATAATTTTCATACATCGAGTCTATTGATATAATGTTTGTTTCTGACCAAAATGATTAGTAAAAGTGATTAAAATTAATCAAAGCGAATATGGTAAAATTATGTTTATTTATGGACAAAATATTAATATTAATAACCCAAATAAACTATAAATTAGTAAAAAACCAATTTTATCGACATATTTTGGTCATATACTTTAAATTATTTATTTAGTTTGTTTTGTTATGAGTATTTTAAGGTACAAACTTGTGTACACATAACTTTTTTTAAAACATTACAAGTGAGTCCTTTTCCTTCCCTATAAGTGGCCATCATCTATATTACATCCTATAACCTCTCAAATATATTAGTATCAGAAAATAACTTCTATATCTACTTCCAAAATTCCCTAACCACCTCCTAGAATACTCCCCTTAATATTAAGGAAATCTAAGGAAGCATTTCGACATAATCCAAAAGTAGTTACCTAATTAAGAGGTAATATATTATCCCATGTACTTTCAAATATTTTCCATATCCACACCCCTAAAGTTTATTTATTATAATATTATATAAAAAAATTCTAAATATAAAGGGATTTTTTATTTAAATTTTTCTACCTACACATTCTCAAACCTCCATCAAATGGGAATGAACATACTGTTTCTTTGTATAGTGAACTACTGTATCACGAAATGACGATTGTTAATTTTTCCACTACCATTTATCATGGTGGAAATTATGATAAAAATATATATTTATATATTGATATATATTATATTTATAATTTAATTTTGTTTTTTAACGTTTATTTATAACACACTATTATTCCTTACATCTCATTTAAATATGATAATTTCATTTGAGGAAGTGTGGACTAGCACCCCATCAAAATGTTGTGATTCATTCATACACTACATGGATTGTATTAAGTATGTTTTTAGTCATTATATAAGATATATATGATATCCTAAATATAATTTAATAATTATATATACATATACATATATTTATTTTACTTTCATTCTTTAAACATGATAATTAAACAAAAATAACATTCATGCGTACGTACGACCTATTGTCTCCATGAAATGTTTATTCCATTTTATACTTATATATAATATAGATTATTTTAAGAAAAATCTAATCGATATAAATAATTTTTATATAATGTTTTATATTCTAGAATCATTATATAAATATAGGGACCAACAATATGACAAATTAAGACACATTCGAAGAACATAGTGAATATTACCCGAAGTGAAACTTTAATATATGATGGTTAAGAAATAGGAAATATAAGGTCATAATCAAACCATATATTGTATTATAAATAATAATATTTTTACTTAAAATATTTATAACCAATTTATATTTATTATACAGGTGGTTTGAGCGAGTACGAGGACAGTCAAGACACACTATAAGGGGATTTCATCTCACTTTTTATTTTCATGAGATACATAATATGTTATCCTCCCTTTACATTTGCGTGTATTATGTAATACCCAAGATTCTATTATATTTATGTTATACATAAAATTAGGGTTATTCACATATCCATTCTATTATTCTTCTTTCATAGGGATTAATTTTAAAAATGACCAAACTGGTGGAAAAGTTTTGTCTCAATTTTCCTTCTTTGAGACTCATGTTTTGTTATGCACCTAAATTCTCTTTTGAGGTGCATGTCATTCCATTTTCCAGGTTATATAATGAATTTAATCTCTTAAATGTTATTTTAGGTTTCATTTAATTTCCATTTCTTACATGGAGAGTATGTTCCAAATTTATCAAGTTATAAGAGTTTATTGAGGCAATCTTATCGCTTTTCAAGGTAGTTTGTGTTTATGATTACTATAATAAAATATTATGTTCAATATCTCAAGAAAATTCATGAATTTTATTCAATTATATATATTAATGATTTATTCATATATTGGTACCATATTCCTACTAATGGGTAAATAATATAATCAATAAAGTGTTTTTTAATAATCCCATCGTTACCCACTCTTCGATCGAAAATGAATGTTCCATTAAAACCATGTTTTAAAATAGGGGTTTCCAAGAATATTCTGACAATTTCCTATGATCATTAAAATAAATTTTTAACCATTTATTTATTTTATAAATTATTTTTATAGAATGTTCTTGTCACTTTCCAAAAGAGGCATTTTTCTAACCTTTTTTATGTTCAAACAGAATGTTTTTTACCTCGTATGACATGTACTAATTTATTCACCATCAATCTTTGAAGCATTATTTTCATGTTTAAAGTTTAATTTTTAATAATTGTTTAAATTAAATTTTCTGATAAATGGTTTTCTAAATTATTCCTAGCTTCTTCTATTAGTTGTCAAGGGAACTAGGTTACAAAATGATTTCAAGCCTAATTTATAATTTTGAAAAGTGTTTTTAAGGAAAATGGTTTACAAATGTTGTAAAAATCCTTTTATAATTTTTAATGTAAAATGGTTCTCAAATAATTTTCAGATTTCTTTTATAATTTTTCATGGAAAATTGTATTTAAACTTTTTTTCAAGATTAATTTTTGTGTTTTCAAGGAATTTTTTTTCAAAGTATTTTCAGGAAATATTTTAATGTTTTCAAATTATTTTAAATGAAATAGGTTTCAATAAATTTTCAAGATCCTTTAACATTACTTTTTTTAAATTTTTGTAGCAACACTTTCAAGCTTTCCTTAAATTCATTCAAATTGTTTTCAATGAAAATGGTTTCTAAAATGTTTTTAGTATTATTTTATATGTATTCAAGGAAAAAACATTTCAAAATGATTTAAATTAATATTTATATGTTTTCAATGTATTTTATATGAAAATTATTTTAAAATGGTTTTATATATTAAAAATAATTTTTAGAAGACAAAATGACAGATTCCTCAAGAAATTGTTTTCAAATATCTTTCAAAATTATTTCCCTTATCAGATAACATTAATTGATGTTATTAATTACATTATATGGAAATTATACAACATCTCCATTCATATTATTTTTTAGATATAATATGTTTTGATTCCATGATTTTTATTAAAACTGTTTCTATTTCACGGGATATATGATTTTGTAATCCAGTTCTTTTCACGGGCTGTGATTATGATTAAATGATTATGAAACTTAAATTTTTTCGTAGGTTATGATATGATCACATGATTAGAATAACAATTTCATTTCATTTGTTTTGATTTTATTTTTTATCTTGTGGAACATGTATGTATGATTTCATTATGAGATAGGTGAGACCTATATCTCCCTCTAATGTATTGGGTAAATATTTATATCACTTGAGATAAACATGGATGGAACAAGAAATCAACTCAGTTCATTATTATAGGGCTTTAATGGGAAATGCACATGGTTTAGTAATACTGTGATGGAACAAGGGGTGAACTCAGTTCAGTAATACAATGCTAGAATAGGGTGTGAAACCAGTTTAGTAATGAAAATTTGTTATCTAAGATAGTCTCAGTAGTAGTGTATTTACTCCAATGGAAATCAATAATATATTCTTATGTGTTTTACATTATTCCATGTTTTATTACAATGTTATTATTTTATTGACAATGTTATTTATTACATTAAGATTCATTGCTTATGAACTGTAAATATTTATGCCATGATTCATATATATGATATTTGATATGTAGGGTATGATCTTATACTTTCATGATCATGTTATCACACACTTATGCTCATGTTTATGCTTACATAACTACCTTTATTACCCTTAATTAGTATTATATTTCACCTCTTTATTATGTTTCGTTTCCCTATGTTATGGAAAAAGGTTTTAGGTAGAAGTACTAAAGGTGGTGTTCATTATGGGAGATGTTTAATATCTTACACTAAGATAGAACATTTCATTTCCATGTTTCAAAAGGTAAAAAACTATTATGGTCCTTGAACATATATTTTTGTTATGTATTAAATATACATCTAAAATGATATAATATCCATGTATGTCTATCCCGGGACGCTATAGTTGGTATCAACGGAATGTTTTAGTTATCCTTTGGAAACTAGAATGAGAAACATTTAGTGAGATCCCATGACATATTTCTACGTATATGTCTAGGAATACCTATAAGGATACTTATAAGGATTATTTATCATTGAAAAAAATGTCTTGGAATTTTGGAAAGGGATATAGTGAGTGGTTTTCTAGAAATACTTCCTAGTCAAGATACTACAAGTGGATGTGGCTCTAGAATAGATATACCTAGGGGTAGTAACTATAGAGACCTGGCCTTTTCTTACATTAATATTAAATCATTTTAAAGATAAATAACATAATATCATTACACATAGTGGATCCAAAGGTTTAGTATCTTGGGAAAACTTGGATCATACCTAACAAATACAACATCCATCATAAACATTTATTTAATTTCTTCATCTCTAACTTCTTATTGACACTTTTCCTCTCCTTAGTACATGGAGCCACCTATGTATATACACAAAAGGGGTGATATAGAATCCTATTAAGAGGATAGATAAGAAAAATATATCATGGGGTGATCATAATCATAATATAGGTAAAAGATCATGAACATGAGAGGAGAATAAATAAAAGACTTGAAATGTGGCAATGCATAAAAATGAAACATAATGTCTTAGTGGTTAACTACCACACATTATTTTTAACCAAGATATCATCTTGTTCAAACAACATTTCACATTTAATCACGAGATTCATCACTTTACCCAATGCATTTGAGAACTGTATAATTCCATGCGCACCCGTCACTTTGAAACATTCATAATTGAACTATATAATTCTGGGCGCACCCGTCACATCATAATATTATCATTATCTTGCATACGACATGGATCATACATCAAAAGTGAACATAACTAACCCATGGTATGGAATGGGTTTCATCTCATAAGAATACATTCATAAGCTTTGGGTTCCCAAAAGAAAGAGGGAACAACATACTTGATACAAGAACCATCAACCATGAATGAAAGGTAAAAGTTGAGTTCTTAAAAGAAGAGTTCTTTTGAAAAACATTTGGATTGAAATAAAATTCATTATAAAAGATTTATATCATATAAAAATAAATAAAATAATGAAAAAATATTCTTTAAGGAGTGACCATATCAAAATGGAGTGAAAGAGGTAGAACCCGAACGATGAGAGTTGAGTTCTAGAATTTCCCCTTAATTGTACCTGAATTCTCCCTTCTCGTTAATGTCCTATATAATGACATATATTCTTTAATTAGAGATCTAGAACCATGTGTACATTAATAGGGTTGATTATGGTTTCATTATGTCATATTATGTTCCTTTGGATGACTTATAGAGTTTAAAAACATTTTTTTCTGGGATGTTCTTTTTAATGGTTTTTCTTGGGTGGTTCACTTTTATTCTTAAATTGAAGTTTGGGTAGAACATGAGTAAACATCCAGAAATGATATTACATTTCATTAATTATATTACAGGATTTTGAATGATTTTATAATGAATTATATTATATCCATGTTGATGAATCATTAGATAAGAATTAAATGATGGTTATTTGGGTTAATTTAGGCGGTTTTTGGATCACAACGAACTTGTTTTAACTTATGACTTAGTAATATGTCCATATTTTATTTCCAGAACATTTAATAGAACATAATACACATAATTTATTCTATTTCAACCATAAAAATGGTTTTATGACCAGATATGAAGGTAGAAATGGAATAAGAAATCATGTCGTTCTTGAAGGTGATAAATTAACATCTCATGAACAACGTTTTCTTTAAAAAAATATAAGGAAGTGGTAAAAGGGGTTGGATGTTATAATATCCCATTATAATCATAAAATTAAATTATATGTATAATAATGGAGTTAAAATACAATTTGTTTGATGATATGTGGGGAGAGATCAATAAATGAACTTGAACTTGAAACGAAATCAATGGAGAAGAGGGAGGGAAATTACCTCTTGAATCCTTCACTTGAGAACCTCATTAAGGGCCTAATCATGGTCTTTTTATGAGACCAACAGAACTTGGACATGGGGGAGGGGATAGGGAAGGTGTTTGAGAAGATTTTTGAGAAGTATTGGAGCTTGAGAGGTGTAAGGAAATGAGGGTGTGAAGGGTGGCTTTTATAGTGGATGGGAGAGGGGTTTCCTTAATATAAAATTCATTAGATTATTATTTCCCCACAAGACAAGGAATGGTGACTCTTGAACAACCAATAATAGTAATTTTATAATTTAATCCCGAACAAAGTGGGCTTACATCAGCAGAACATCACACATGACCCTATAATTATCTTATTTTTCTTATTTTGTAAATTACGGTATTTCACTATTCATCAAATATTCAAGTATCTCAGCAAAATCACAAAAATTTACCCCAACCAATTTTCTACGTGTCGAATCCAAAAATGAATTCAATTTTTCTAAAATAGGTTTCTAAATATTATTAATTTAATATTTATTTAAAATCATAATTTACTTAAAAACAGTTTTTAAGATTAAAACTGATTTTATAGGGCTTTCAAAAATTATGCAGGGTCTTATAAAATTATCTAAAAACTATAAGAAAATGATTCAATAATTTATGAATGCATTTTAGGGAAATAAATATACTTTTAAATTAATTAAATAATTATTTATGACTTACAAAATACCAAAATGTTTACTAAGGTCAAATTGTCACTTTCTAAGATGTCTATATTTTATTTTATTATTCATAGGTAAAGTTACTCTTATGTTGGATGATTTAATATTTATAAGGGTCATATTATTATTTATAAGGGTATGTTACTATTCCTAAAGGTACACTACTATTCCCCAAAAATTATTTTTGTTCCATTAGACTCCCAAAATAATCTTGAACACAACCGTGTGTTTTTGATTTTCAAAATTCCAAACATTGGAGTGAAAAACGTATGTTTAAAGGTCACTTATCACTTAATAGTTTATTATGTTGTGTTTTCATGTTATTTTATTACATTAATATAAGAAGGGAATTTCCATTGAAAAACTTTCGGTCATTACATTCTTCCCCCCTTAAGAAATTTCACCCCCGAAATATCACTTTACAAAAACATGTGAGGGTACTTCTCCTTCATTGCCTCTTCTGGTTCCCAAGTTACTTCCTCAAACTTATGGTTCCTCCACAATACTTTAACAAGATGGGTTTTATTGTTTGGTAGAACCTTATCTCTCCGATCCAGAATCTTTACTGGCTGCTCCTCATAGGAGAGATCATCTTCTAGATGCACCACCCTTGAGTTTAGTACATGTGAGGGGTCTGGTATGTATGTCCTCAGTAGTGATACATGAAACACATCATTAACATGATCCATATTTGGTGGAAGTGCAGGACGATAGGCCATGGATCCTATGCGGTCAAGGATTTCAAAGGGCCAATATACCTTGGGCTTAGCTTCCCTTTCTTCCCGAATCACATGACTCTCTTCCATGGAGATATTCAAAGGAAGACTTTATCACCAATGTCAAAATACAAGTCCCTTAGATGGTTGTCAGAATAGATCTTTTGCCGACATTGAGTAGCTTTTATGTGTTTCTGGATGACTTGAACCTTCTTGGTCATCTCTTGAACAAGATCAGGTCCAAGTAGCTTCCTTTCTCCAACTTCATCCCAACAGGTTGGAGTTCTAAATTGATTTCCATAAAGAGCTTCATATGGAGCCATCTGGATACTCGAGTGGAAGCTATTTTTGTATAAGAACTCAACCAATGGGAGATGATGATACCAACAACCATTGAATTGAAGAGAGAAGGCTCTTATCATATCTTCAAGTGTCTAAATAGTCCTTTTAGACTGGCCATCAGTTTGGGGGTGATAGGTCATGCTGAAATTTAATTTAGTACTGAAAGCATGTTGAAGGCTCCTCCAGAAAATAGATTTGAACCTAGGATAACGGTCAGAGACTATTGATAGTGGAACACCGTGCAGTCTCACCACTTCCTTCACATATAACTTTTCAAGTTGTTCAAGCGATGGGTCTTCCCTAATAGAGATAAAATCAACAGTCTTGGTTAGTCGGTCAACCACAACCCATATATCATTATTTCTCTTTGACATCTTCAGGAGACTCGTGAAAAAGTTTATAGTAACATTTTCCCATTATCAAATAGGTGTAGGAAATGGATGCATCATACCTTGGGACTTTGCTCGCTCAACTTTAACTTGGTGACATACCAAGCACCTTGATATATATTCTGCAATCTCCTTCTCCATGTTATCCCACCAGAAGTGTTCCCAGATATCACGGTACATCTTGGAAATCCTAGGATGGATAGAGAAAGTTGAGCTATGTGCATTATCCAATACCTCCTTCTTTATCTGGGGTGATGAAGCCACACAAAGCTACATTCCAAATCGAATCACACCATCATCATCGATATGGAACTCTTGCAGCTTCCCTTCCTTTACTACATTCACCCTCTTTTGTATCTCCACATCATCCCTTTATATTTCCTTAATCTTATCCTGGATAGAAGGTTTTGCAATCATTTGGGCAAGGTAGGATGTAATCCCTTCCCTTATGATTTCCAAATCCACTCTTTTCATATCCAAGAAGATAGGGTCTTTCTCAATCGGCATCATGTATAGAGTAGTAGGATCTTTTCTTCTTAGAGAATCAGCTACCTTGTTCTCCTTTCCAGGATTATAGTGAATAGAGAAATCGTAATCCTTGATTACCTCTAACCATATCCTTTAAAGCATGTTGAGCTCCTTTTGTGTGAATATATAATTTAAGCTCTTATGGTCAGTGTATATGTCACAATTCTCTATATAAAGGTATTGCCGCCGGATTTTCAAGGAAAAAATCACGGCTGTAAACTCTAGATCATGTTTTGGGTAGTTCTTCTCATGGATCTTGAATTGTCGTGAGGTGTAGGCTATCACATTATCATTTTTCATGAGTACACAACCCAAGAAATTCTTTGAATAATCACTGTATATCAAAAAACTTTCTCCACTTTTCAGTAGTGTGAGTACAGTTGCAGTGATCAACCTTCTCTTTAGCTCCTTGAAGCTTCCCTCACATTCTTCCACCCAGACATACTTTACCCCTTTCCTTGTTAACTTAGTTAGTAGTATTGACAATCGTGAGAAGTTTCTCACAAAATGTCAGTATTACCTAGCTAATCCAAGAAAACTACAGATTTCTGTGATACTAGAGGGCCTAGGACATTCCTCAATCATCTTTTTCTTTGAAGGATCCACTGAAATTCCTTCACTTTTGATCACATGACCCAAGAACGTGACTTGATTCATCCAAAAGTCATAATTTCTGATCTTGGCGTACAACTTCTCCTTTCTCAATGTCGCCAACACAAGTCTTATATGATCTTCATGTTCTTCCTTTCTCTTGGAGTGGATGAGAATATCATCGATAAAAACTACCACAAATTTGTCGAGGTAATGTCTAAAGCCTCTATTCATCAAATCCATATATATTTCAAGGGAATTAGTAATTCCAAAGGGCCTCACCAAAAACTCATATTGCCCATACCTTGTACGGAAGGCAGTCTTATGAATATCTTCCTTCTTCACCTTTACCTGATGATATCCAGAACGAAGATCCACCTTGGAGAAGTATTGAGCTCATCTTAACTGGTCAAACAAGTCATCAATTATTGGGATAGGATACTTTTTCTTTATGGTGATCTTGTTGAGTTCCCGATAATTGATACACAACCGCATTGTTCCAACCTTCTTCTTCACAAAGATCACTAGTGCATCCCAATGTTATTCACTAGGGTGTATGAACCCTTTGTCCAGATGCTCATGCAACTTCTTCTTTAACTCCTCCAGTTTGATTAGAGCCATCCTATAGGGACACTTCGAGATAGGTGTAGCTCCAGGTATGAGTTAAATGGAGAACTCTACCTCACGATCTAGGGGAATTCCTAGTAACTCTTCAGGAAATGCATCGCCATATTTTCTCATGATGGGCATTTCCTCAAGGTTGGAACATTCCTTTGATTCAACCATTTGGGCGGGGTATGATTCTTCATTGAGGATAAACACCCACACCATTGAAGGATTTTTCAATGGAGATTCATGATCTTCCTTGCATTTTTAGGGGATCATGGGATGGTTAGGAATATGAAAAGATATTTCTTTTTCCCGACAGTTGATTTGGGCTCTATATAACGAGAGCTTGTCCATTCCCATTATAGCATCGAATTCCTACAAGGGAAGTATTACGAGATTTTCCAGAAGAATCTTCCCACATACACCAATAGTAGAAGAGTCAAACACTTGGGTTGCAATGATTACACCACTTTGTGTTTTTACAGATATCTCTACTTCAAGGTTTTGGGGCTTCGATTCTATAGTTCTAGCAAACTTGCAAGATATAAAGGAATGCATAGAACCAGAATCAAATAAGACGTTTTCCATTGTTGAGTGAAAAGGAAGTGTACCTTGTACGACTTCATTATCATGATCCACCTCTACAGTAGTGATGGAATATGCCTTCCCTTGTTCCTTTGGCTTTGGTAGCTACTGATGCTGATTACCCTCGAGAACTCGAGGTTTGGTGCAATGGTTTGCATAGTTCCCTAGATCCTTACAATTGTAACATTGAAACATGAGTGGTTCTATCCTTTCAACAACTACATTCTCCTTCCTTTTCTTGTCTTTTTCGACACTCTTGAGCATGGTGTCATTCTTATACACACTTGAAGCATTTCCCCATCACTTTGAGGTAGTTCCCATGGTGCAACTTTCCACATTTTTGGCATGTGGGTCGTTGATTTTTCTTCCCACCTTTTTCACTATATCAACCGTCTTGAAACTCCATCTTTCTTTTCTTATCCCCATAGCCATGGGACCATTCTGAAAACTACATCTCCACTTTGATATCACACTGAACAACTTCTTCATAACTCCCCGAGTCTCGAATTGGAAGTGACTTTCGAAGGTGTGGTTTTAATCCACTAAAGAATCTATCAATTTTTTTATCATTGTTGATAACAAAACTCGAAGCATACCTTGCGAGCCTTGGGAAATTTGATTCACATGTTGTGAAAAATTCTACTTCTTTTTTCTTGAGCTCTATGATTTCTCTCACATTCTTTGTGTGATGAGTTCGTGGGAAATACTTATTAAGTAACATTATCTTAAAGTCTTCCCATTCCATCACTTCAATTTTCTACCTTGGCTTGGTGTTCTTAATCAATGCCCACCATTTATTAGCTTCTCCATCTAGAAGATAGACAGATAGATTCATCTTCTCCATCTCAGAAAATTTATGAACGGAAAAGATTTTCTCTAAGGAGTTGACCCACTTTTCTGCAACTAGTGGATCGGAAGATCCACAAAACGTCGGTGGTCATTGCCGCATAAAACATTCGATAGCTAGCTTCTCCCTATTTGTTGAAAGAGGGTGTTCCCCATTATTATGGTTATTGTTCAAAACCTGAGATAATTGTGTAAGAATCGCCATGATGTTTTGAACTCCACCTCCAAAATCATTTGGGATGTCATTCGGGCAATCGTTGCATTGGGCCTCACAGGAGTTGTTGGCCGGATTTCTCCTGGTTACCACCATTTTATAAACTAGAAAAGGTTAGAACAAAACATAATTAAACAAGTCATGAATATATAAATTATTTATTTGAATAATTTATACTAAAATAATAACATATAGGATCCCTATATAAATATTCTTGTGTGAATTTTTGTACTTAGTCTCATACTAGAGGTTTTCTTTAGGGTTCACTAATTCTAATTCCCAAATTAACTAAACCTTTCCTTTGATACCAACTACAGCGACCCAACCTTTTCTTACTTTACTATTACATAATTTTAAAGATAAAAAACATAATTGCATTACAAATAGAGGATCCAAAGGTTTAGTGTCTTGGTAAAACTAGGACTATACATAAAAAATACAACATAAATCATAAACATTTATTTAATTTATTCATATCTAGATTCTTATTGACACTTGTACTCTCATTAGTAAATGTAGCCACCTATGGATATACATAAAAAGGGGTGATCTAGAAGCCCAGTAAGAGGATAGATAAGAACAATATAGCATGGTTTGAGCATAATAATGACATAGGTAAATGATCATGAACATGAGAGGAGCATAAATAAATGACTTGAAATGTGGCGACTCATAAAAATGAAACATCATGTCTTAGTGGTAAACTACCACACATACGTGTGTACCAAGATAGAAACTTGTTGACACATCATTTCAGATTTACTCATGAGATTCATCACTTTAACCAATGCATTGGAGTGCTGTATAATTCCAGGCGCACCCGTCAATTTGAAACATTCATAATTGCACTATATAATTCCTAGCGCACCCGTCACATCATAACACTATCATTATCATGCTTCAAACATGGAAAATACATCAAAAGTGAACATAAATAACAAACGGTAAGTAATGGGTTTCGTCTCATAAGAATACATTCATAAGATTTGGGTTCCCAAAATAACGAGGGAACAACATACTCGATACAAGAACCATCAACCATGAATGAGAGGTAAAAGTTGAGTTCTTAAAAGAAGCGTTATATTAGAAAACATTTGGATTGACATAAAATTCATTATAAAACATGTATATAGCAGAAAAGGAAATAAAATTATGAAAAAATAATATTGACGGAGTGACCATATCAAAATAGAGTGAAAGAGGTAGAACCCAAAGGATGAGAGTTGGGTTCGAGAATTTCCCCTTACCTTGTACCTGAATACTTCCTTAACTTTAATGTCCTGTATAATTACATTATATTCATTAATTAGACATCTATAACCATGTGTAAATTAATAGGGTTCATTCTCGTTTCTCTATTTCATATTATGTTCCTTTGGATGACTTATAGAGTTTAAAAACATTGTTCGGGGATGTTCGTTTTTATGGTTTTTCTTGGGTGGTTCACTTGTATTCTTAAATTAAAGTTTGGGTAGAACATGAGTAAACATAGAGAAATTATATTACATGTAATTAATGATATTACAAGAGTTTGAATGATTATATAATTAATTATATTAGATCAATGTAGATTAATCATTAGATAAGAATTAAATGATGGTTATTTGGGTCAATTTGGGCGGTTTTTGGATCACAATGATCATGTTTTAACTTATCACTTAGTAATATGTCCATAGGTTATTTACAGAACTTGAAATAGAACATAATACACCTAAAAAATTCTAGTTCAACCATAAAAATGGTTTCATGACCAGATATGAATGTAGAAATGGAAGAATAAATCATGTCGTTCTTGAAGGTGATAAATTAACACCTCACGAACAACGTTCTCTTTAACAAAATAAAAGGATGAGGGAAAGGGGGTTGGATGATATAATATCCTATTATAATCATAAAATTACAATATATGTATAATAATTGAGTTAAAATACAATTTGGATGAAGATATGTGGGTAGAGATCAAGGAATGAACTTGAACATGAAAGGAAATTAAAGTAGAAGAGGGAGGGAAATTACCTCTTGAATCCTTCTCTTGAGAACCTTTTCAAGGGCCTAAGCATGGTCTTTTGATGAGAACAGCAGATCTTGGACGTGGGGGAGGGGATAGGGAAGGTGTTTGGGTAGAGTTTATAGAAGTATTGGAGCTTGAGAGGTGCGAGGAAATGAGGGTGTGAAGGGTGTCTTTTATAGTGGAGGGGAGAGGGGTTTCCTTAATATAAAATTCATTAGTTTATTATTTCCCCACAAGACAAGGAATAGTGAGTCTTTAACATAAACGAATAGTAATTTTATAATTTAATCCTGATCCAATTGGGCTTACATCAGCAGAACATCACACATGACCCAATAGTTAGCTTATTTAGGTTATTTGTGTAAATTACGGTATTTCACTGTTCATCGAAAATTCAATTATCTCAGAAAAATCCCAAAAATTTACCCCGACTATTTTTCAACGTGTAGAATCAAAAAATAAATTCCATTTTTCAAAAATAATTTTTTAAATATTATTAAGTTAATATTTAATTAAAATCATAATTTACATTAAAAATCGTTTTTAAGATTAAAACTGATTTTATAGTACTTACAAAAATTCCGTAGGGTCTTATAAAATTATCAAAAAACTACAAGTCATTGATGAAATAATTTATGAATACATATTTGGGAAATAAATATTTTTTTAAATTAATTAAATAATTATTTATGACTTTCAAAATACCAAAACGTTTACTAAGGTCAAATTGTCACTTTCTAAGATGTCTAAATTTTATTTTATTATTCATAAGTAATGTTACTCTTATATTGGATGATTTAATATTCATAAGGGTCATATTACTATTCATAAGGGTATGTTACTATTCCTAAGGGTATGTTACTATTCATGAAAAAATATTTTTGTTCCATTAGACTCAAAAAAACATCTTAAACACAACCGTGTATGTCTGATTTTTAAAATTCCAAACATAGGAGTGACAAACTTATGTTTAAAGGTCACTTATCACTTAGTAGTTTATTATGTTGTGTTTCCGTGTTATTTTATGACATAAATATAATAAGGATATTTCCCTTGAAAAACTTTGGGTCGTTACAGTCTTCCCCCTTTAAGAAATTTTGCCCCCGCAATTTCACTTTACACAAACAGGTGAGGGTACTTCTCCTTAATTTCCTCTTCCGGTTCCCAAGTTGCTTCCTCAAACATATGGTTCTTCCACCACACTTTAACAAGATGGGTTGTCTTGTTGTGTAGAACCTTATCTCTCTGATCCAGAATCATTACTAGCTACTCCTCATAAGAGAGATCATCTTCTATCTGCACCACCTCTGAGTTTAGTTCATGTGAGGGGTCTGGTATGTACATCCTCAGTAGTGATACATGAAACACATCATGAACTTTAGCCATATTTTGTGTAAGTTCAAGATGATAGGCCATGGATCCTATGAGGTCAAGGATTTAAAAGGGGCCAATATACCTTGGGCTTGGCTTACCTTTCTTCCTGAATTTCATGAATCTCTTCCATGGAGATATTCAAAGGAAACCTTTATCTCAAACGTCGAACTCCAAGTACCTTTGATGGTTGTCAGCATAGCTCTTTTGCCGACTTTGAGCAGCTTTGATGTGTTTCTAGATGACTTGAACCTTCTCTGTCATCTCTTGAACAAGATCTTGTCCAAGTAGCTTCCTTTCTCCAACTTCATCCCAACAGGTTGAAGTTCTACATCGCCTTCCATACAGAGCTTCATATGGAGCCATCTGAATACTCAAGTGGAAGCTATTGTTGTATGAGAACTCAACCAATGTGAGATGCTGATACCAACCACCTTTGAATGAAAGGGAGCAGGCTCCTTGCATATCTTTATGCGTCTGAATAGTCCTTTCAGACTGGCCATCAGTTTGGGGGTGATAGGTCGTGCTGAAATTTAATCCAGTACTCAAAGTATACTGAAGTCTCCTCCAGAACATAGATTTGAACATTGGATCACGGTCAGAGACAATTAAGAGTGGAACACTGTGCATTCTCACCACTTCCTTCACATATATCTTTTCAAGTTTTTCAAGAAAGAGGTCTTCCCGAATAGTGATAAAATGGGCATTCTTGGTTTGCTGGTCAACCACAACCCATATCTCATTATTTCCCATTGACGTCTTCAAGAGACCCGTGAAAAAGTCTATAGTAACACTTTCCCATTTCCACATGGGTATAGGCAATGGTTGCATCATACCTTTGGACTTTTGTCGCTCAACTTTAACTTACTGACATACCAAGCACCTTGATATATATTCTTCAATCTCCTTCTTCATGTTATCCCACCAGAAGTGTTACCAAAGATCATAGTACCTCTTGGTACTCCCATTATGGATAGAGAAAGTTGAGCTATGTGCATTATACAATAGATTCTTCTTTATCCCAGGTGAGGAAGGCACACAAAGCCACGTTCCAAACCGAATCACGCCATCATCGTCGATATGGAACTCTTGCATCTTCCATTCCTTTACTGCATTCACCCTCTTTTGTATCTCCACATCATCCCTTTGTACTTCCTTAATATTATCATGGATGTATGGTTGTGCAATAATTTGGGAAAGGTAAGATGTATCCCCTGCCCTTATGATTTCCAAACCCATTCTTTGCATATCCATGAAGATATGGTCTTTCACAATCCACGACATGGATAGAGTAGCAGGTCATTTTCTGCTTAGAGAATCAGCTACCTCGTTCTCCTTTCAAGGATGATAGTGAATAGAGCATTCGTAATCCTTGATTATCTCTATCCATCTCCTCTGATGCATGGTGAGCTCCTTTTGTGTGAATATATACTTTAGGATCTTGTGGTCTGTAACACCCCGAGATTTTATGAAAAATATGCTTTTTAATTTCATTAATGTCTTGTGTTGTACGCTACACATAAAGGAGCTTGCACAACACGCATCCTTGACTTTCCTTGCATTACACGAAATCGCGACCTTCCTCGATAGCGTGTGTAGTACGCAATACCGAGTTTCACTAAACTACAATATGCTATTAAAATATTATTAAAACTAGCCATTATAAATAGTAATAAGCACTTTTTGAAATTTTTTAAATTTTTATTTTCCAAAATGGACTTCATTTTTGGATTCGGAATATCGAAATTAGCTTAGGGTGAAATTTTGGTACTTTTCGGATACCTTTCATATTCTGATGAATAGTGAAAATTACTAAATTTTAATTAAAAACATCCTTTTTAATCGAAATACTTAATAGTGATAAATTATTGATTTGAGTGGTTTTAAAATATATTTTGAATATATTTTTACAATTTAATACAATTTTTTTCATTGGATGTAATTTCACATTTAAACCAGACATAAACAAATATCAATCTTTTGGAAGTTATTATCTTTTAAAAACACGCTATTTGTTTTGACGACGGGAATTAATTTTTAAATTAGTTAATGTAACTGATATGTTTTAAATTTGGTAAAATAAACATCATTTTTGAATTCATAATATCAAATATATCTTAGGCCTAATTTTTGGTATTTTTCTGGAAACTTTCATTTTTGAAGAATAGTGAAACCACTAAGTGGTAGTTAAAAAAACTTATTTTTTCATAAAACATAATTTTACCGCTTCTGTGAGTAGAATTTCAAAAATCCAAGAGACATGGTTTATATCAAGAACTAAAATGTGGTTCAATGAGATGAAAATAATTTTTGGTGAATAGTAACTTTTTACTTTTTTTACCACGGTTAAAAAAAAAGGGTAATTAAGGGTAAATATGATATTATTATTACCCTAAAAAATGTCCTAATTCTATTGGATAAGGGTAATTCGACCAAAAACAACCTTAGGAATAAAATATGACCATTTAGGACCACTTGGATTAGATTAGGACATTTATTATTAATTTATTTAAAGAAGGGTTAAAATGGTTAAAATCAACGTTTAATAAGTAAATCATTTTTAATATGGAGTTATACATAAGATAAATTCGACTATAAATATTCATTAGAAAGATAACAATATTTCCTAAATAATGGTATTTTATTTGTAATTTTTAGACATTAGATAAGTTAATTTATTTATGACACAATGATGATACAGTAATTATCTTATTAAGGAAATATTGACATAATTGATGTTATAAATACCTAAATAAATGTAATTTGAAACTTTTTATGAAATAAACTAATTTTATAGGTTAATATGACATGTTATTATTGATTTACTTAACTTGGTTCGAACTAATCAGTCTGTTATGATTTTCAAATAAATAAATTACTAAATAGTGTCAAAATTGACATAAAATAGTTTTTAAAACAAATATTATATTATTAATTATTATTTTATTCCTAAAAATCTAACTTTTGGCCACATTACTTAGATAAGGTTATATATATTAATAATAAACAACTTGGGGTTCGTATGGCTTGATATAGTAAGTTTATTAACCTTATAGTGTAAGAAAACAAGAAGACATGGTAAAAGTTAAATTATCTAACTTAAAGTTAAATCTAAATGATAAGGTTAAATTTGATACCTAAACTTGTCTAAATTCTATTTTATGAGAGGCTTTCGACCCATACCCACCTTATCTTCAAAATATATCAATTTGGAGCTATTAAAAACCGAATTTTACTTTATAATAAAATAATATTTTTAATTATTCCAAAGGTGCCCCTCTCCCCCCTTATAAAAGGGCACCTCCTCCCTCTCTTCCTCACACCATTTTGAGCCTTCAAGCTCGGAAAACCCCTGCCAAATTCGCTTCTACACTTCCCTAGAAACATCCTAGAGGTCCTGTTCTACTTCAAAGACCAATTTTAGTTCCCTAAGAGGACTCAAAGAGGCGCTTCAAAGAAGAGGTAATGTCCATTACCAATTCTTTCAACTTTATTTCTTCTTCCACCTCTTCTTCTTAGGCTGTTTCATTATGAAGTAATAACATCAGTATCACTCATATACTGATATGTTATTATAAGTATGAAACAACCCTATTTCACCATCTATCCATCATACGGAAAACTAAATAACTGCGCGTGCGTACGTACGGAATACTGTCTCCACGCCGTGGTGTAATCTATTTTACACCACCCCCTTACTTGGATGGGTATAATGGTGTAAATAATAACTATATATAATTATTATAAAGTGATATTGATTCTGTAATAGTATTCATACACTTTAATAAAATTCCACGATCATGGGAATGATATCCTCGCTCGTGCGTATGTATGGAATACCATCACCATGACGCGATGAGATTCATTCTCAATGATTAACCATTAATAAATGATTATAAAGTATATATAATAAGTAATCATGAAATATATGAAATAATAATGATACTGGATTTATGTATATATATATATGTATGTATGTCATCCAATTAATTCCATTCAATGAGGAAACGAAAACAACATTCATGCGTACGTACGGCCTACCGTCTCCATGAACGGTCTATTTATTTCCATTTATCGATATATTATATATATGTATATTATGAATATATATTATATATAAATCATGTTTTATATTCTATAATTATTTAATCATGATCTATGTAATCATATGAATAATTACAAGTCAAAACACGGATGACAAATGAAACGATTTTACCCAAAACGCTCTTTAACATGGAATTTACAAAAGAACAGGTAATATAAAGTCATAAGTGATATCATAACAATGAATATGATTCTGTAATAAGTCAATGACATTATTTAAATCATTATACAGGAGGTTCGGATACGTACGAAGCATATCGGACCTAAGGTAAGGGAAAATATCACAATCTCATTTAATCCGAGATTGTTTATAATTTGGTATTTACTGGGGTGTATTTTATCATCCACATCCATGTTCCTCAATATGTAATATTATTTCCATCCACCTAAAATTTTTTAAATCCAATTTTACCCTTCAGTGAGTTTTTAGTAAAAGACATGAAAGGAATCTTTTGTCGTTTTTCGTACGAGGTACTTTTTGACTTTTCCGACAAAAGTACGAGAAGAATGTTTTTTAACTTATACGACATGAACAGATTTTTACGGTTTTACAAAGCCTTATTTTCATGAAGCTTCATCCAAAAGATTTCATGAATATTTTCAACCAAATCTCTTTCTTTAAAAATTGCTTGACATTTTGTGAAAAGAAAATGATTTTGAATAAGAAATGATATTTTCCTCAAGAATTTATGTCAAGTGTTTTATCAAAACCATTTTTCATCTAAGATGAAATTATTTCATATGTGTATGTTTCATGTATAATGTCTCTATGATTTAGATGGTTTCACTTTTTTTTATTATGAAATGATATCCATTTCTTTTATATGGATTATGTGATGATGGGATGATGTTTATGAAACACATTTTATTTATTGGGTTATTATGAATGATGTATGTTTATTTTGTGGCACAAGTAAGAATGATTTCATTATGCAATGGGAGGGACCTATATCTCCCTCCAATGCATTGGGTAAATATTTATATCTCATGAGATAGACATGGCTAGAATGGTAAGTTAATCCGGTTCAGTGTTACAGGACTAAAACGAGGAGTGAACTCGATTCAGAATGGGACTTTGTCCACTAAGATGGTCTTGGCAGCAGTGCCTTGACTACTATGGAAATCATTACACGTGCTTAATGGATGCCACAATTACATGTTTTATTCCCATTATATTTTATCATGATTTATGTTCCATTATGATATATGCCTTACGTACTTCCATGTTTTATGTCGTTGCTCAAGATTTTTAATGTTCATGTTTTTTTAAGTTCAAATGTATATGGTATGTTTTATTTTATCCATGCTTACCCTTACTGAGCTTTTGAGCTCACCCCTTTTATGTTTTATTTTCCCTAGGATTAATAGAAAGATTTTAGGTAAGGAAACAAAAATGGGAAGATCTTTATGGGAGATATTGAAGATCTTTCACCACGATTAGAGGATTACGTTCCAAGTTTCCAAAGACACTAAACTATTACGGTCCTTGTGTGTCTATTTTTGTTATGTACTATGTATTCTGAAAAAGTAATGTAATGTCTATGTACGTTAAGCTTCGAGTCTCTACAGTTGGTATCAGAGGAAAGGTTTAGTCAACCTTTGGAAACTAGGATGCGTGAACTTTAGTGAGATCCCTAGAGATATTTCTAAGGTATGTCTAGGGATGTCCCTAAGGTTAAGTATACGTATAGTTTATAGTCCTAGAATTACGCTAAAGATATTAGAATTAAACCTAAGATATTAAATATTGAAGGTACTACCCCTTTATTATGTTGTTTTCCCTAGCATGATTTTTACCCCTCACACTATTCTTTTTGGGTTTTAGAAAATGGCTGGAAACCGGAAGATTCATGATAATGGAGGATATGAAGGACAATGGAATGATAGTCTTCATGAGAAACCAAATGAAACGGGATTTGGAAGTCCAAACATCTTTATTATGCCTAATCAGCAATCTCATAATATGATCAATAATCTCAGCTTTGGTAAGTTTCCTGACTCGGCTAATAAGAGAAAGATGGAGTTTCATGATGATCAAAGAGGAAAGAAAGTTCAATTTACCTCATGTAAATCATGTGGGAAGAGGAATCAAGGAGAATGTTTCAAAGGTACTGGAAGATGCTTTGGGTGTGGAAAAGAAGGACACAAAGCCAGTAAGTGCAAAGGAAAAGGTTCAGTTAACACCAGGGATGAGGATAATGGTATTTCTACGACATTAACAATGGTTAAATGTTTTAAATGTGGAATGTGCGGGCATTATGCAAACCAATTCCCTAAGGGAATGTCTCATGAAGAGAATCAGTATGGTCGTATGGGTAGTATTTATGTTGATGATGATGAAGAGACTACAAATGATATGTGAGTTGAAATAATTTTTGAAGCTTGATCAATGGTTTAAGAAGGTAGTGGAATGATTACATGTTTATCATGTGTAATGTTGTATAAGTAATCTCATGGTACTATGGAATAAGGAGACATCTAAGGATTGTTACACTATTGTATTTCCTTATGTTTTGAAAGTGTATGATGAATGGTACTAGTAACCATGAAAGGTTATTCAGATATTTTTGGAAAGTAGATGATATGCGCATAGTGAAGGGATAAGGAGAAAATTAAATGTTTGATAGTATTCATGTGCTCATGACTGATATAAGGAAATAGTAATATCATGGTTTGAGTATATAGAATTTTGGAGTTTTGGTATGTGGAAAGAGTTAACTTTTGACAGCACTCATGTTTTCACTAAGGTTCAAAGGGTATTCATTTTTTCAATAGAATACATGATTAAGGCCTTCGAATGTTTGGAATGTGACCAACAAGAAATATCTTATGATATATGGGGATCAACAATGGTATTAACATGCTTGTTATATGAAATCTCTAGTAATTGTTTTCACTATAATATGACAATGGACTGCAATATTATGGATAAGCCTAAAGATTGGAATGGAATATGTTGGACATAAGTTAGTATTGTTTAAGGATAGAACCTTTTTCGATATTATTTATGGGATGTTATAGTAATGTAGTTTTAGAAAAAGGACAACCTGCAGGATGGGAAACAACCCATCGCGTCGGACAAGGCTGTGGGAATCGCACCCACAACCGAAGTGCGACTGGCCTTTATCGCCTACCACTAGCCTATAGGAAGTCCATGTTTAGTGGAAACTAGTTTTATTATATTAAGCAGTATGATATATAAAGATTAAGTCCATTTTAGGAACCATATATGATTAATATCACTATAGATGGACTAATGTATTTTTTTGATAACTTTTCTAACCTTTTGTTTGAGACAGATGGAATGACCCATCATTCTATCACATGATCTGCTAACACATCACGAATGACAAATTCAACTTCATTTCTTTAGGAGATGAAGTGGAAAATGTCCAAAGAACGACCAGCGGTGAGACTATACCAAAATCACGAAGGTATTTCTTCTAATTCCAATTTCATCATCTTTAGGGAAATGATCTTGAAAACCAAAAATGTTGTCCTAGTGCTCTTATATCTGATGAATCAGATGGTACCTTAGATCGTCACAAATTTATGGCTTTGTAATTTCTGGATTTTCCATAGCCATGTTGTCTACCACTCTCTATCAGAACATGATGGTTAGATTTCTCTTCCATATCCATATTTTCACCTATGTGGAAACCCATTGATTAGTTTCTTAGGGTAACCGTTACGTTTCATAATTTTGTTTTTAAAGATTGGTTTTGGTATTCCTTTTTACGATGTGAGTTTCTATTAAAGAAACTTTTGAGTAGTAAACCATTTATAACCCCAATGAATTTCAAGGGCGAAATTCATTTTAAGGGGGTAGAATGTAACACCCCGAGATTTTATGAAAAATATTCTTTTTAATTTCATTAATGTCTTGTTTTGTACGTTACACCAAAAGGAGCTTACACAACACACATCCTTTACTTTACTTGCATTACACGAAATCGCAACCTTCCTCGATAGCGTGTGTAGTACGCAATATCGAGTTTCACTAAACTACGATATGCTATTAAAATATTATAAAAACTAGCTGTTATGAATAGTAATAACCACTTTTTGAAATTTTTTAAATTTTTTTTTTGAAAATGAACTTCATTTTTGGATTTGGAATATCAAAATTAGCTTAGGGTGAAATTTTGATACTTTTCGGATAACTTTCATATTCTGATGAATAGTGAAAATTACTAAATTTTAATTAAAAACAACTTTTTAAATCGAAATAATTAATAGCGATAAATGATTTATTTGAGTGGTTTTAAAGTATATTTAGAATATATTTTTACAATTTAATACAATGTTGTTCATTAGATGTAATTTCACATTTAAACCAGACATAAACAAGTGTCAATCTTTTGATAGTTATTATCTTTTAAAAACACGCTATTTGTTTTGACAACGGGAATTAATTTTTAAATTATTTAATGTAGCTGATATGTTTTGAATTTGGTAAAATAAAAATCATTTTTGAATTCATAATATCAAATATAGCTTAGGCCTAATTTTTGGTATTTTTCTGGAAACTTTCATTTTTGATGAATAGTAAAACCACTAAGTGGTAGTAAAAAAAACTGAATTTTTCATAAAACATAATTTTAACCCTTCTGTGAGTAGAATTTCAAAAGTCCGAGAGACACGGTTAATATCAAGGACTAAAATGTGGTTCAATGAGATGAAAATAATTTTTGGTGAATAGTAACTATTTACTTTTTTTACCACGGTTAAGAGTAAATAGGTTAATTAAGGGTAAATATGATATTATTATTACCATATCACATGTCCTAATTCTATTGGATAAGTGTAATTCGACCAGAAACAACCTTTGGAATACAATATGACCATTTAGGCCTACTTGGATTAGATTAGGACATTTATTATTAATTTATTTAAAGAAGGGTTAAAATGGTTAAAATCAATGTTTAATAAGTAAACCATTTTTAATATGGGGTTATACATAAGATAAATTCGACTATAAAAATTCATTAGAAATCTATAAATATTTCCTAAATAATTTTATTTTATTTTTAATTTTTAGACATTAAATAAGTTAATTAATTTATGACACAATGATGATGCAGTAATTTTCTTATTAAGGAAATATTGACCTAATTGATGTTATAAATACCCAAATAAATGTAATTTGAGAATTTTTATGAATTAAAATACTTTTATAGGTTAATATGACATGTTATTATTGATTTAATTAACTTGGTTCGAACTAACCAGTCTGTTATGATTTTCACAAAAATCAATTACAAAATAGTGTCAAAATTGACATAAAATAGTTTTTAAAACAAATATTATAGTATTAATTGTTATTTTATTCCTAAAAATATAAGGTTCGTCCAAATTACATATATACAGTTATATATATTAATTATAAACATCTTGGGGTTCGTTGGGCTTGATATAGTAAGTTTATTAACCTTATAGTGTAAGAAGACAAGAAGACACAGTAACAGTTAAATTATCTAACTTGAAGTTAAATCTAAATGATAAGGTTAAAATTGATACCTAAACTTGTCTAAATTCTATTGGATGAGAGTATTGCGACCCATACCCACCTTAGCTTCGAAATATATCAATTTTGAGCTATTAAAAACCGAATTTGACTTTATAATAATATAATATTTTTAATTATTCCAAAGGTGCCCCTCTCCCCCCTTATAAAAGGGCACCTCCTCCCTCTTTTCCTCACACCATTTTGAGCCTTCAAGATCGTCCAAACCCTGCCAAATTGTCTTCTCCACTTCCCTAGAAATATCCTAGAGGTCCTGGTCTTCTTCAAAGACCAATTTTAGTTCCCTAAGTGGAGGACTCAAAGAGGCGCTTCAAAGAAGAGGTAATGTCCGTTACCGATTATTTCAACATTATTTCTTCTTCCACTTCTTCTTCTTAGGCTTTTTCATTATGAAGTAATAACATCAGTATCACCCATATACTGATATGTTATTATAAGTATGAAACAACCCTATTTCACCATCTATCCATCCTACGGAAAAAGAAATCAGCGCGCGTGCGTACGTACGGAATACCGTCTCCACGCTGTGGTGTAATCTATTTTCCACCACCACCTTACTTGGATGGGTATAATGGTGTAAATAATAACTATATATGATTATTATAAAGTTATATTTATTCTTTAATAGTATACTTACACTCCAATAAAATTCCACGATCATGGGAACGATATCCTCGCTCGTGCGTACGTACGGAATACCGTCTCCACGACGCGATGAGATTCATTCTCAATGATTAACGATTCATAAATGATTATAAAGTATATATAATAAGTAATAATTAAATATATGAAATAATAATGATACTGTATTTATGTATATATATATATGTACGTCATCCAATTAATTCCATTCTATGAGGAAACGAAAACAACGTTCATGCGTACGTACGGCCTACCGTCTCCATGAACGGTGTATTTCTTTCCATTTATTGATCTATTATATATATTTATATTATGAATATTTATTATATATAAATCATGTTTTATATTCTGGAATTAAGTAATCATGATCTGTGTAATCATATGAATAATTACAAGTCAAAACACGGACTACAAATGAAACGATTTTACCCGAAACAATCTTTAACATGGAATTTACAATAGAACGGGTAATATAAAGTCATAAGTGATTTCATAACAATGAATATGATTCTGTAATAAGTCAATGACATTATTTAAATCATTATACAGGAGGTTCGGATACGTACAAAGAATATCAGACCTAAGGTAAGGGAAAATATCACAATCTCATTTTATCCGAGATTGTTTATACTTTGGTATTTACTGGGGTGTATTTTATAGTCCACATAAATGTTTCCTCAATATGTAATATTATTTCCATCCACCTACAATTGTTTAAATCCAATTTTACCCTTCGGTGAGTTTTTAGTAAAAGACATGAAAGGAATCTTTTGTCGTTTTTCGTACGAGGTACTTTTTGACTTTTCCGACAAAAGTACGAGAAGAATGTTTTTTAACTTATATGACATGAACGGATTTTTACGGTTTTATGAAGCCTTATTTTCATGAAGCTTCATCCAAAAGATTTTAGGAATATTTTCAACCAAATCTTTTTCTTTAAAAATTGCATGACATTTTTTGAAAAGAAAATGATTTTGAAGAAGAAATGATATTTTCCTCAAGAATTTATTTCAAGTGTTTTATCAAAACCATTTTTCATCTAAGATGAAATTATTTCATATGTGTATGTTTCAAGTATAATGTCTCTATGATTTACATGGTTTCAATTTTTTTATTATTAAATGATATACATTTATTTTATATGGATTATGTGATGATGGGATGATGTTTATGAAACCCATTTTATTTATTGGGTTATTATGAATTAAGTATGTTTATTTTTGTGGCACAAGTAAGAATGATTTCATTATGAGATGGGTGGGACCTATATCTCCATCCAATGCATTGGGTAAAGATTTATATCTCATGAGATAGACATGGCTGGAATGGTAAGTTAATCCGGTTCAGTGTTACAGGACTGAAATGAGGAGTGAACTTGATTCAGAATGGGACTTTGTCCACTAAGATGGTCTTGGCAGCAATGCCTTGGCTACTATGGAAATCATTACATGTTCTTAATGGATGCCACAATTACATGTTTTATTCCCATGCTATTTTATCATGATTTATGTTCCATTATGATATATGCCTTATGTACTTCCATGTTTTATGTCGTTGCTCAAGATTTTTAATGTTCATGTTTTTTAAGTTCAAATGTATATAGTATGTTTTATTTTATCCATGCTTACCCTTACTGGGCATTTGAGCTCACCCATTTTATGTTTTCTTTTCCCCCAGGATTAAAAGAAAGATTTTAGGTAAGGAAACAAAAATGGGAAGATCTTTATGGGAGATATTGAAGATCTTTCACCATGATTAGAGGATTACGTTCCAAGTTTCCAAAGACACTAAACTATTACGGTCCTTGTGTGTCTATTTTTGTTATGTACTAAGTATTCTGCAAAAGTAATATAATGTCTATGTACTTCAAGGTTCGGGTCTCTACATGGTTAGTGTATATGTCACACTAGTCTCTATAAAGGTAGTGCTGCCATATTTTCAAGGAAAAAATCACGGCTGCCAACTCTAGATCATGCGTTGGGTAGTTCTTCTCATAGATCTTGAACTGTTGTGAGGAGTAGTCTATCAAATTATCATTTTGCAGGAGTAAACATCCAAGACTTTCTATGAAGCATCATTATATATCACAAAAGTTTCTCCACTTTTCAGTAGTGTGAGTACAGGTGTAGTGATCAGCCTTCTCTTTAGCTCCTTGAAGCTTCCCTTACATTCATCCGTTCAAAAATTCATTACTCCTTTCCTTGTTAATTTATTTAGTGGGCTTGAAAATCGTCAGATGTTTCTCACAAAACGTCAGTAGTACCCAGCTAATCCAAGAAAACTACAGATTTCTGTGACACTAGAGGGCCTAGACCATTCCTCAATCACCTTTTTCTTTGAAAGATCTACAGAAATTCCTTCACTTTTGATCACATGTCCCATGAACGTGACTTGAATCATCAAAAAGTCACATTTACTGAACTTGGCGTACAACATCTCATTTCTCAATGTCACCAACAGAAGTCTTAGATTTTCTTCTTGTTCCTCCTTGATCTTGGTGTAGATGATAATATCACAGATAAACAATACCACAAATTTGTCGAGGTAATGTCTAAAGACAATATTCATCAAATCCATGAAGATTGAAGGGGCATTAGTAAGTCCAAATGGCATCACCAAAAACTCATAGTGCCCATACCTTGTACGGAACTTAGTCTTCTGAATATATTCCTTCTTCAAATTTACTTGATGATATCCAGAACGAAGATCCACCTTTGAAAAGTTTTGAGCTACTCTAAACTAGTCGAACAAGTCATCAATTGTTGGGAGAGGATACTTGTTCTTTATGGTGATCTTTTTCAGTTCCCGATAATCGATACACAACCACATTTTTCCATCCTTCTTCTTCACAAAGAGCACTGGATCACCCCAAGGTGATGCACTAGGGAATATGAAACCTTTGTCCAGATACTCTTGCAACTTCTTCTTTAACTCATCCAGTTCGATAGGAGCCATCCTATAGGGACACTTCTAGATAGGACTAGCTCCAGGTATGAGTTCAATTGAGAAATCTACCTCACGATCCGGGGGAATTCCTGGTAAATCTTCAGAAAATACAACATCGTATTCCCTCACGATGGGAATTTCCTCATGGTTGTCACTTTCTTTCGATTCAAACATTTGGATGAGGTATGCTTCTTCATAGCGGATAAATACCCACACCATTGAAAGATTTTTCAAAAGAGATTCATGATCTTCCTTGAATTTGTAGAGAACCATGGTATGGTTCAGAATATGAAAAGATATTTCCTTTTCCCGACAGTTGATATGTGCTATATAAAGCGAGAGCCAGTCCATTCCCATTATATCGTCGAATTCCACCAAGGGAAGTATTACGATATTTTCTTGAAGAATCTTCCCACATACACCAATAGGAGAAGAGTCAAAAACTTGGTTTGCAATGATTTCAGCACTTGGTGTTTTTACAGATATCTCTACTTCAAGGTTTCAGGGCTTCGATTCTATAGTTCTAAAAAACATGAAAGATATAAAAGAATGCATAGAACTATAATAAAATAAGAATTTTTCCATTCTTGAGTGAATAGGAAGTGTACCTTGTACGACATCATTATCATGCTCCACCTTTGTAGTAGTGATTGAATATGTCTTCCATTGTTCCTTTGGCTTTTGTGGCTACTAACGCTGATTTCCCTCGAGAATTCGAGGTTTAGTACACTAGTTTTCATAGTTCCCTAGCTCCTTACAGTTGTAAAATTGAACCATGAGTGGTTCTCTCCTTTCATCAGTTACATTATCTTTCCCTTTCATGTCTTTTCGACACTCTTGAGCATGGTGTCCTTTTTCCCCACACTTGATGCATTTCCCCGTCCCTTTGAGTCAGTTCCCATGGTGTGACTTCCCACATTTTTTGCATGTGGGTCATTGATTTTTCTTCCCACCTTTGTCACTAGATCCACCGGCTTGAAACTCCATCTTTTGTTTCTTACCCCCCTAGCCATGGGAACATTCTCCAAACTCCATCTCTACTTTGAGAGCACCCCAAAAAACTTCTTCAGAACTCCCAATGTCTCGAATTTCTAGAGACTTTAGAAAGTGTGGTTTTAATCCACTAAAGAATTTAACTATTTTTCTATCATTGTTGATAACAAAACCCAAAGAATACCTTGCAAGCCTTGTGAAATTTGCTTCATAGGTTGTGGCAGATTCTCCTTATTTTTTCTTGAGCTCTAGGAATTCTCCCTCCATCTTCGTGTGAAGATTTCGTGGGAAATACTTATTAAGAAACATTATCTTAAAGTCTTCTCGTTCCATCTCTTCAATTTCCTCTCTTGGTTTGGTGTTCTTAATAAATGCCCACCATAGATCATCTTCTCCATCTAGGTGATAGACGGCTAGAGTAACCTTATCTATCTCAGAATAGTAAAGAATAGAAAATATTTTCTCCATGGAGTTGAACCACAGTTCGGAAACTAGTGGATCAGAAGATCCACAAAACATCGGTGGTCATTGCTGCATAAAACATTCGATAGCTAGTTGCTCCCTATTTGTTGAAAAGGGGCGTTCCCCATTATTATGGTTATTGTTCATAACCTGATATAATTGTGTAAACATCTCCATGAAGTTTTTAACTCCACCTCCCAAATCATTGGGGATGTTGTTCGGTAAATCATTTCATTGGCCCTCGCAAGAGTTGTTGGCCTGATTTCTCCTGGTTCCCACCATTTTATAAAATAGAAAAGGTTAGAACAAAACATAATCAAACAAGTCATGAATATATAAATTATTTATTTAAACAATTTATACTAAAATAATAACATATGGGATCCCTATATAAATATTCTTTTGTGCATTTTTGTACTTAGTCCCATTCTAGAGGTTTTCTTTAGGGTTCACTAATCCTAATTCCCAAATTAATTAAACCATTCCTCTAATACCAACTATAGCAACCCAACCATTTCATAATTAACTATTACATATTTTTAATGATAAAAAACATAATAGAATTACACATAAAGGATCCAAAGGTATAGTGTCATGGGAAAACTAGGACCATACATAACAAATACAACATCAATCATAAACATTTATTTAATTTCTTCATCTCTAGATTCTTATTGACACTTGTCCTCTCCTTAGTACATATAGCCACCTGAGGATATTCATGAAAATTGGTGAGCTTGAAGACTAGTAATAGGATAGATAAGAACAATATAGAATGGTGTGAGCATAATCATGATATAGGTAAAAGATCATGAACATGAGAGGATCAGAGATAAAAGACTTGAAATGTGGTAATGCATAAAATTGAAACATCAGGTCATATTGGTTAACTACCACACATACTTGTAAACCAAGATAACATCATGTTCACACATCATTTCACATTAACTCATGAGATTCATCACTTTACCCAATTCGTTGGATCACTGTATAATTCCGGGTCCACCCGTCACTTTGAAACATTCACAATTGCGCTATATAATTCCGATCGCACCCGTCACATCATAACATTCCCATTATCATGCGTGCAACATGGATAATAAATCAAAAGTGAACATAACTAACCCATGGTAAGGAATGGGTTTCATCTCATAAGAATACATTCATAAGAATTTGGTTCCCAATAGAAAGACGGAACAACATACTTGATACAAGAACCATCAACCATGAATGAGAGGTAAAAGTTGAGTTCTTAAAAGATGAGTTCTTTTAGAAAACATTTGGATTGACATAAAATTCATTAGAATACATGTATATCCCAGAAAAGGAAATAAAATGATGAAAAAATATTCTTTAAGGAGTTACCATTTCAAAATGGAGTGAAAGAGGTAGAACCGGAAGGATGAGAGTTGGGTTCGAGAATTTATCATTAACTTGTACCCGAATGATTCCTTCTCATTAATGTCTTGTATAATTACATTATATTCATTAATTATAAATCCAGAACCATGTCTACATTAATTGTTTTCATTATAGTTTCATTATGTCATATAATGTTCCTTTTTATGACTTATGGAGTTTAAAAACATTGTTCGGGGATGTTCGTTTTTATGGTTTTTCTTGGGTGGTTCACTTATATTCTTAAATTGAAGTTTGGGTAGAACATGAGTAAACATCCAGAAATGATATTACATGTAATTAATTATTTTACTGGATCATTAATTATTTTATACTGAATTATATTATATCCATGTGGATGAATCATTAGATAAGAATTAAAAGATGGTTATTTGGGTCAATTTGGGTGGTTTTGGATCACAAGGAACTTTTTTTAACTTATCACTTAGAAATATGTCCATAGGTTATTTCCATAACATTAAATAGAACATAATACAAATATAATATTCTATTTCAACCATAAAAATGTTTTCATGACCAGATATGAAGGTAGAAATGGAAGAAGAAATCTTGTCATTCTTGAAGGATATAAATTAACACCTCATGAACAATGTTCTCTTTAATAAAATAAAAGGAAGAGGGAAAGGGGGTTGGATTATATAATATCCCATTACAATCATAAAATTAAATTATATGTATAATAAAGTAGTTACAATACAATTTCTATGAAGATATGTGGGGAGATATCAAGAAATGAACTTGAACATGAAATGAAATTAAAGGAGAAGAGGGAGGGAAATTACCTCTTGAATCCATATCTTGAGAACCTCCTTCAGGGCCTATGATTGGTCTTTTGATGAGACCAGAAGCTCTTGGAAGTTAGGGAGGGGCTAGGTAAGGTGTTTGGGAAGAGTTTAGTGAAGGCTTGGAGCTATAGAGGTGTGAGGAAATGAGGGCGTGAAGGGTGGCTTTTATATTGGAGGGGAGAGGGGTTTCCTTAATATAAAATTCATTAGTTTATTATTTCCCCACAAGACAAGGAATAGTAAGTTTTTAATGATCAAGAATAGTAATTTTATAATTTACTCTCGGACCAAGTGGCCTTACATCAACTGAACATCACACATGACCCTATAATTAGCATATTTATCTTATTATTGTAAATTACTGATTTTCACTATTCATCAAAAATTCAAGTATCTCAGAAAAAACCCAAAAATTTACCACAACCTTTTTTCAACATGTATAATCCAAAAATGAATTCCATTTTTCAAAAATAATTTTCTAAATATTATTAATTTAATATTTAATTAAAATCATAATTTACCTAAAAAAAGTTTTTTAAGAATAAAACTTATTTTATAGTGCTTTCAAAAATTATGTAGGGTCTTATAAAATTATCTAAAAACAATAAGAAATTGATTCAATAATTTATGAATATATATTTATGGAAATAAATATTCTTTTAAATTAATGAAATAATTAATTAATACCTATAAAATACCAAAACATTTACTATGGTCAAATTATCACTTTTTAAGATGTCTAAATTTTATTTTATTATTCATAGGTAATGTTACTCTTATGTTAAATGATTTTACATTCATAAGGGTTATAATACTATTCATAAGGGTATGTTACTATTCTTAAGGGTACGTTACTATTCACCAAAAAATATTTTTGTTTCATCAGACTCGAAAAATCATCCTGAACACAACCTTGTATGTCGGATTTTCAAAATTCCAGACATAGGAGTGACAAACTAATGTTTAAAGGTCACTTATCACTTAGTAGTTTATTATTTTGTGTTTTCATGTTATTTTATGAAATAAATATAAGAAGGAAATTTCTATTGAAAAACTTTGGGTCGTTACGGTAACTCTAACATGATGTCTCAGGTCAAACTCATTGTAATTTGGTACATCACAATAGGGCGTGCTACACACCTGGTTTGACACTCCTAGGGGATATTCTTTGGGAATTCAAAAACTCCTCATGAACAATCATGAAGGATTTAAATATATCTTTTCTATCAATAACATAGGATGAGTATAGGGTGTCATATAATAAGGAAGGTTTCATGATTTAGACATCCTTTAGGTAATTCTTTTCAGGAATATACAGTTATTTGATTTGATAATTAATGCTCACACTATGCTTATTGATTAAGTTAATGGAGGGAACTATAAATAACTTGATTAACATTGAATGATTCAGATGTGTAATGTATATGAATTATGAAAATAAAATTCCCATGTGTAAATCTAATAATTAGAATGAACAAGGTGGTATGAGTATTGGTTATACTGATGAATTTAAATAGACCACAAATGAATTTTTAATGGTATGTGATGTTATTCCAGTATCTTTTTCATTTATCATGTGAAGAATTGTTATATTTAGGATTAGGAACCTTATAAAATAACTCAAGTTTAATATTATAGGAAATATGTGTTAATGAATAAGTTGATGAAACCTAATTAATGGTTTAATAATAATGTTGGAATAATGAAGTATTTATATTTTTTTAATTCAATTATTAACTTATGTGAATCATGATATTAATGATTATTATTAATATATGTTTTAATTATGGATTCAAAAGGAAATTCTTAAGGGTGATGAAGACATAGAAAATTGATTTAATAGAAAGTTGATATTTTTATTAAGGGAAGGTAACCCATAACTATTTCCTCAAATTCAGATAATGATATATGGGTAATGATATCTTGGATATGAATAAGTAAATTGGATGGTATCGTTTACCTGGAAACTTATTATTGAAAAAATAGTCTATGTTATCATGGAGGATGTTTATGAATTCTTGTATTTAAATAATATTTCATTTAATCATTGAAATAAGAAAGAATTCATGTTTTACAAAAGGATTTATGTTAATTAGGGATGTTACCGTGTTCCAAGATAATTTACCATAAGTGTATTCACATTTTTGAATGTAAAAATCAAGAGCTACTTTGTGATATATAGGGGATCAATGTTAATCAAATATCATAAATATGTTTCTAATGTTTTGGATTTTCATCTTTGAGGAGGGTTATAAGGTAAACAATTAATGAATAGATTATGATAAAATTTGAAAAAATAATTTATGCACTGGTTTTTTATTTAAAAACTTTATTAAAATGATATTTAGTGACTAAAATTATATCATGGATGACCTCAATATTTTAGAAACAATATTAACGTCATTTTAGAAATGGAAATCATGTATGTTGGGTAACAACCCATAATGTCTGTCAAGTTCATGGGTCATGAACCAATGATTGATAGATGATATGGGTTTCACACCTACAACTAGGCTTGGAGATGTCTAAGTTAATAAATAATTATATTTGATTAGTAATTATTCATGATGAAATAGTAGTGTTACTTTTTATGTTTAGGGGTTAATTTGTTAACTATATTTAATTTTTCATGAATTTTTATAGATAAATAGTTATACTTTTCATTATTTTGTGGGGCTTAGTTCTGCTAAAATTGTATTTCATCACAATAGGAATCATTGTTAATTTCTGTATTACCATTACATGATGTAATGGATGAATTATAAATTTATAATAGAAAAACTAAATAATGTCATTTTATTTATATTAATATATATATTAATTATAATTCCTAATTTTTTTTTTCAATAAAATAATTACTCAATGATAGTATAATGATCCAAAGGAATTATGTTTTCCTAATATCTTAATTATGTTGAATCGATGACATTTTTATTTATCATGGATTTATAATTATGAGGCACCAAAATTTTTGTTGATAATTCATTTATTAGTGATTGATGTACTCAATCACTCCCTATAAAAATTTATGCTTTTCCTTCATGTCCAACCATCACCCCCAACCTATGATCTAATATTTCGAAATCAGTTAAATGTTAATTTGGGTAACCATAATTTTCCCAACATTCTCTTTGAAGAGAATTTTTACTATTCATTTTTACGATATGGGTTTATATGAAAGAAACATTAAATTATTAATCCTTTGATAACCCAGATGAATGTTTAGGTGAAAATTCAATTTAAGGGGCATAGAATGTAACAACACGATGTTTTTTGATTCTTTCTTTCAATTAATTGATCTTTTTGAAATTTTTCCTTTCATGTGACACTGAAAATAGTTCTTTATATATATATATAAATTAAAACATTATTTAAAACATTCCATTCACATGGAACTGACATGGATTGTTCTACACAAAATATCAACTTGGATTGTGCTTCATGCAATATTATCTTGGCTTGCACAACCTACAACACTGACATGGCTTATCTTGCACGCCACATATATGTTTCTATGATAAATCATTTTAGTTTTATAAATATTTAAATGAGGTAATGATAAAATATATATTAAACATAGAATAATTAATAGTTATAACTAAGATTAAAATATTTTTTAAAATATTTTTTATATAGATAAAACATATTGGTAATGAAGGATATGATTTTTGGTAAAGTGCTTTTATGTTTAAAAATACCATTTTCAGGATGGAACATCACATAATAATAAAATTAATTTTAAAAAATTTATAAGTACAATTTGATAAAATAAACATAATTTTTTAATATAGAATGTTGAAATTAGATTAGAGTGAACTGTTGGTATTTTTCATAGAAACGTCAATTTTTGTTGAATAGTGAAAACAACAACTTTTTAATTAAAATATACCATTTCAATTCAATAATTATTAATTTTTGTTTATAATTTATATTTTTATGGTAAAATTAGATTAATAATATATCTATTAATAAATTTGAGGTCATTATAATTAATTTCACTTTGAAATTAAATATAAAAACTTATTAATTTTAAGAACTTGTTTCTACTTTAAAAACCTGTAATTTCATCCCATCTGGGAGAATGACATTAATATTTACATTGCAACATACGTGAATTTAATTTCAAAAAACATATATAAACCATTTTAATTAGTATAATGTTTATATTCAACTTGGATTATGTTTGTGTTTGACCAACCTGATTAGTAAAACTGATTATCATTAATTATAGCAATTAAAGTCAAATAAAGCTTTATTAGAAACTGATCCATAATCCTAGGAGACCAAATTACGTATGGACATTCCAAAAATCCCATTTTATGGACATATTTTGGTAATAATTCATTAATTATTTATTTATGTTGGTTTTCTATAGCCTCGTTTAGGTAGGAATATGTGAACACCTAACTTTTTCGCAAACATTCCAACTAAGTCATTTTCCTTCCCTATAGATTACATCACCTCACCCACATCCACACATGTATAAAAGCAATTATATTTTATCAAAAAAATTCACAATTCACTTTTAATAATGCCTAATTTCCACTTATATGTCTTTCCATGGGCTGAAGGAAATCTAGGGAGGACTTTTGGAAAAACCATAATTGAGTTACCCGATTAAGAGGCAATGTATTTTCTTAAGTCCATTCATTTATTTTCATTCTACACCCACTAAAACTATATTTATTAAATGATAATATATAAAAACCAGTATAATAAACATACTCGTATGTTTTTATATAAATTTTTTGACTTGTACTTACACACACCTCCATCTAATAGGCAATGAACATACTGTTTCTATGTACAATGAACTACATCTTCATGAAATGATAATTTTTCATTTATCCATTACCACCTATCATGGTGGAAATCATGATTGAAAATATGTTTATTTATGATATATATTATATTTATAATTCCTTTATGATTATGTAATTTTTAGTTAAAACACACCTTTATTCTTTCTATCTTATGTAAATATAATAATTTTAATTTGAGGAAGTGGGGACTACCGCCCCCTCAAAGCGATATGATTCGTTCATACACTACATATATTGTATTAAGGGAGGTTTTAGTGAATATATATAATATATATGATATCATACATCTAATTTAATAATGATATATATATATATACATATATGGCTTTTACATTTGTTCCTTCAACATGACAATTAAACCAAAACAATGTTGATGCGTACAGTCTCAATGAATAGTCCATTCCATTTCATAATTATATATAACATAGATTATTAAAATAAAAATATAATGGATAAATAGGATATTTATATCATTTTATAAATTATATTATCATGATATAATTATAATGACAAACAATATTACAAATTTAGTCAAATACCAAGAACAAAAAGATTATTACACGATGTGAAACTTTAACATAGGATAGTTACCAGGAAGGTAATATATGAAAAAAAACCCAGATATGGTATTAGATATAAAAATATGGTTCTTTATAAGTCATATAATAAATTTTTATTTATTATACAAGGGGTTTGAATGAGTATGACTGTAGTCAATAAACTATGTATGGGGATTTTATCTAACTTTTTATTTCTGTAAGATACATGCTATTTTCTCCACTCTTTCCTTTGGTGTGGTGTATATACTGCCAATGATTTTATTCATTCTATATTATAAATAAATTTATGGGTATTCACATACCCATTCAATGATTCTTCTTTTACAGGGTTTTACTTTCAAATGTTATTAAATCAGTAGAATAGTTTTGTCTCAATTTTCCTTCTTTGGGAGTCATATTTTATTATGCACTGGAATTATCTTTTGCGGTTTATATACTTCCATTTTACATGTTATATCATGAATTTTATTTCCATAATGATATTTTATGTTTCATGTAATTATATTTTCTTACATGTATAGTATGATCCCATGTTACCATGTAATAAGTGTTTATTAAGACAATTTCATCACTTTTCAAGATTTTTTATGTTTACTCAGATAAAATCATATGAACCATATATAAAGAACATTTTTGTTCTTTATTCTCATATGGTTATTGATTATTTTTTTATATGTTGGTACCAGATTTAAAATCATTGGTACTTATGATAGTTAATAATGTGTAATTAAGCAAGATTCACTTTACCCTATCTTTGGTCAAAAAACATTGATCATTGTAAACCCTTGTTTTCAAAAAATGGGATAACATTAATATTATATTAATCACCTGTGATAATTAAAAGAAATATTTAACAATTTTTTATTTTATAAATTCTTTCAAAGTAGTATTCATATCACTTTCTGAATGAAAAATTTTTCTAAACATTTTACCATGAAAAAGTAATGTTCTTTTTACCTCATATGGGATGTATGGATTTATCCACTATCAATCCATTGTGGATTTCATTTCCTTATTATAGGTTAATTTTTAATAATATTGTTTTAAAATAAATTTTCAAAGAAATGTTTTTCAAATATATTTCAATCTTTTTTATATGTTTTCAAGGAAAAAGGTTTTAAAAATGATTTTAAGCCACATTTATATCATTACAATGTATTTCAAAGGAAAATGGTTTTAAAAATGTTTTCAATAAGCTTATAGAAATTTTCAAGGAAAATGGTTTGATGATTTATTTATAATTTCTCACAAAATATGGTATTAAAATTGTTTTCAATATTATTTTATAAGATTTCAGGGAATTTGTTTTAAAAATATTTCCATCCTTATATATAAGTTCTTCAAATATTTTCAATGAAATGGTTTTGTAAACAGTTTCAAGATCCTTTAACTACTTATTATATAGAATGGGCTTCAAATTTTTTTCACTATTTCATTATATGTTTTCGAAGTGGTTTAAAATAAAGAGGCTTTAAATTTTTTTTGAAGTTTATTTAAAATGTTGTTGAGAAAAAGTTTTTCCAAAATTATTTCATGTATCATATATATGTTTTCTATGTTTTTTTTCGAAAATAATTTTCAAATTTTTTAAGTATTAAAAATAATCTTTAACATAAGAAAAGATATTTTCATAAAGAAATATTTTAAAAAATAATTCAAAATTTATTATCCATATAAGATAAAATCAATTAGTGTTACTCATGCATTTCAGGGGAAATTATTCAATTTCTATATTCATATTATTTCTCTGAATAGATTTTGTCTTGCTTGAATGATGTTTATAAAAATCGTATCGCTTTTACAGCTTATACACTTTTAAAACATGCTTCTTTTCATTGGTTGTGTTTATGATAGAATGATTATGAATCCTATATTTTTTCATAGGTTATTATATGATTACATTTTTGTAATACTTATTTTATTTCGCGGGTTGTAATATGATTTTTCATAATCTTGTGGAATATGTATGTAAGATTTCATTATGTGATAGGTGTGACCTATTAATTCCTTCCATGAATTCGGTAGAGAGTTATATATAATGATATTAACATTGATGGAATAAGAAATTATCATAGTTCAGCATTACAATTCTAGGACATGATATAAATTCGATTCAGTAATATAGGGATGGAGTGAGGGGTGAACATGGTTCAGTATTACATGGATATAATAGGGTGTGAACCCAGTTCAGTAAAGATATTTTTCCACCAATATAGTCTCAGAAGCAATGTATTTACTATTACCAAAACAATTATTATATTCTTATGTTTTTTCCACAATACCATATCTTATTCCTATTTTTTTCTTTCATGGATTATGTTCTTTATTTCAACAAGATTCAGGACTGATGAACTACCTATCTTTAATCCACGATTCATGTATATGATCCTTGATATGTAGGGTATTATCCTCTATTTTCATGATCATGTTCTCATACCCTTATGCTTAAGATTATTCTTACATATCTCTCTTATTTACCCATTATAATAATTTAAAATCACTCATTTCTTATGTTTCCTTTCCCTATGTTATTAAGAAAGGTTTTAGGGAAAAATAATAAAGGTAGATATATTTATGGGGAATGTTGATGATCTTTCACCATGATAAAAGGTTTCATTTCTATGTTTCCAAAGAAACTAATCTATTACTGTCCTTGGGAATATATTTTCTCAATTTACTAAATATTCATATAAAATGATGTAATATCCATGTATGTCAAGCCAGGTTATCTATAAGATGACATAAAAGGAAGGTATCAATAATATTAATATGCATTAAATATAGACAACCATAAAAATAATTGAAATTTCATGATTTTTAAACAATCATTTAAACACCTATTTTTTTGATTATATCAAGTATGTTTATAAAGGTGGATTGTTTGTCGGTGTAAAAAATGGGAGTTGTCTTTCTTGCAGTTGATATCTTTTGATGTATTTTTTATCATCAATGCATGATGATTTATTTATTAAAAAAAACTTTTTGAGAAATACATTTATTCAGTTGTTTAATAATAATATCATATGTTAGTAATTATTATATACAACCATCATATACATGTTATGATCTCTTCTTTTATACATAGGGATAAATCATGCAGGGTTAGGTTTATTATATAATGGCTCATTTCTAACATTTTATATTTATCCTATATGAATAAATTAAATAGAATATAATTAAAAATTAAAATAATGGTAATGAAGTTGTGTTGTTAAAGAATATTCTCCCAAAAAAGAATATAAAAATAGTTAGTGAGTATTATCCTAAAATATCCATTAGAATCTAATAAATATATAAGGTATATGGGAAGTTATAGATATTGAAATACATATTTATATGTATTGAAAAAAATCCAAATGGGAGATTAAAGTTCCCATCTAGTGATTATAATTTTTTTTCAATAAGGTTGTCAGTATGTGTTGGTAGGCGCTGCTACTATATTACATAGAAAAAAGAAATGAATAAATTAGTTGTTTCATGATTTGTAGATGTCAATAGATTCCTAATTTTTTTTTTTAATTTTTCATAAGGAATAAATCATTTTTTAAAACAATAGGAATACTATTTTTACACTAATACGAATATCTTCAAATAATATTGAATATTATAATCGTATAAAATAAAATAGGTGGAGATGATGATTTTATTGAAGAATTAAGAAATGAATGAAATATAGTTTTTATGTTTAAAAGAATTTTTAAATAATGATGAGAATCCCATTCCATGTATTATTTTATGAGATTATTTGAGGAGAAGAAGGATAGTTATTTATATGTGTCTAAGCAAGTTAATTTGGAAAACTCCTTTTATAAATATTTATAAGACATACGAGCCAAGTCTAGAACTAGACCCATAGGTAGCCCATGCGAAGTCCAAGGTAATATTGAGGGAATCCTTGTTCCAGACTGCCTACATGGAGAACACATGGTGAATTGTAAAATGCGTAGGGCTCCCACAAAGATTCCAAAGACAATGCACAATGGGGAAGGATGATGGCATGGTTGTATGTGTGTGGTTGTGCAAGAGAAGGCACGATTATATTGCCAAACCAATGAATCTATATATAGGATTATAATATATTTCACAATAAAATTATAGTTATAATTTTGGACTCACAATTTTCCGGGTACTATCCCCATATTTAAAGACACAAATTTAACGAGTTTCATTTGATCAAATCAATTTTAGCAATTTGATTTTTGTATTTCTACCAGTCGACCCAATTTTACCATGTTTTCATTTTTGTTATTAATTTTTTTTATCATTCCCATTCTATAAAATCCATGATCTATAAAAATCTTTTTTATGTTCAAATGAATTTACAATGAACCTACATTCATGTATTTTACACCATGAATTAAAACTGAGTCTTTCATATGAATAACTATTTAATGTATTTTCTAATGTCGAATGAATTCCATTTGAATTATAATTCATTTTCTATCAGAACATACCATGTGTACATTTATAGTCATTAAACCTACTATGGGGATATTTCCCGATCCACAATAAACCTAGGTTGGGTTTTCGGGGCTCAGTTAAGATTAATAATGAATTTAATTAATTTATTTGATTGGTTTTATCTAAATTAAATAAATAAAAATTAATTATGGTTAAATAAAAATTCTGAAATATTAATTTATTTTTAGTAACAAATTATATTAAATGGTTTTAATTTAATTTATTTTTCTTTGTATTTAAAATTAAATTAACAAATGAACTAAATAAAATAAATTATTTGAATTTATTTAAATTCATTAAATTTATTTAAATACCATCATAGTTTTAAATCTAGAAAATTTATTTTTTATTACTCATTTAGTTATTTATAACAATTGGTCTTGAGCTAGTGACCAACCAATGTATGTCTGTATTATTTAATTAATTATTTACTATGTGTGATGATTGTAATAAATAAGTAATTAAATGATGGTCATCCCAACATCTTATTTTTTTTCAAATATGTATCAGGGAATGAAGGTCCTGTGAACCTGTAGTACAACAAATCCATAGAACCCTGTCTCTCATGGATGAGTTTATTTGTAAAAATATTATGACTCTTTAAGATGTGGATCCCAAAGATTTAAGGTTGTACTCTAGACGAGAAGCGAATACAATTGATTGAGGAAAGCTACCAAATAAGTCAGAACATGACTCAGGTTAGTAACCCCTATGTCAAGATTGATCTATTGTGGATCAGTCTTAATAATATTCTCTAGACCAGTCGAGTAAAATTTATTTTCTTTATACATAATTTGATATTCAAAGAAAATACATGATAATTGAATGATCTAATAAGATAATAAACAAGATAAACTATGTAATGTTATGATGTAAATTTTTAAATTTAATATTATGTTTTTGAGCATGAAAACATGAATTTAACATCTTTAATTGAAATTTATGAGATTATACATGAAATAATTAAATCCCTCTAAGACATATTACGTTCTAATTCCTTCCATTGCTCACATTTGAACAAAAATTGGGCATTCGGGTTGCTCCTCTGACATATTTGAGAGTTCCTATTACTAATGAGGAGTTCTCATGTGAGTATTGGTTGATATAAACAAATTGGGTATTCAAATATATGCTATATCTTACATGAAATAACCTTAGTGACATAGATTTGAGGGAATCATGTTTCGATTCCAATAAGTTGTGACTTATCTCAAAAAAATCAAGGAACTGCCAGTTATAGCAGTTGGATGGCCTAGAGCATACCATGAAACACTCCTTGTAGTGGCACATCAAAATATTCTATACTATAAGGGGAGTTTTTTATGATCCTTTATACTTGAACACTCAGTCTACAAATTATTCTGAAGTTAATAGTGAGGGATATTATGGTTTGAAAAAATAGTGGTTGGCATTTTAATGATACAGTAATTAATTAATGAATTTTTTTAAAATTTAATCAGGATAAAAAAATGAATTATAAATTTTATTTTTCATAGATCTAAAATTCAAATCATCAAAAACACAGATAAATTATCATTGATATCAATTTTTGATAATGAAAATATCCTAACCGATCATAACTTCTAGAAATAGTACAATCACTTCATGTTTTACTATTTCAAGAAAGAAATATTTATGTGATTGAATCCATATATTCTTCTAAGAATACTCAGGGTAAAATCAAGGATGATAATTAAAAATGAAAAAACCAGCTATATGATACACTACTTGTTCAATGAATCATGTTGTCGTCCATATCCAATCAACCGTATAAAATACATGAGGAAAAGGATTCCTACAAGATTTTGAACCAGATACAAGGATTATAATAGGACAGATCAATGAAATAATGGTATGAAATATATTGTTTCCTTTATAAGTGTAGGTTCAAAGAGAGGATTTAAGTGGGACCTCATTCACTGAAGATGATCAGGTACATTGAGGGGATCAAAATCGTTCCTCTTTACCACCCATGTTTTTGACTTTCATTAAAAATTATAAAACTAATATTCTGAAAAATGCACTCATTAATCAATTTAAATTAGTTTTCCAAGCTTATATGGATATGTAGAACACCAATTATACATCCCATATGATAAAAATGTGGAGGAAGGGAAAGTATAAGGGGTCTAAGGCCAAGTCTAGGCCCCAGATACCAGTGCACCATACATTCAAAAAAAACATAGATACTGTGGTAGGTCAATGAGAATGAGGCTTTCTTCTTTTTATGTGGTAATAAATTTTACTGAAATAAAATTTTCAGAGATAGGAAGAAGACGCAAGGGGACACTTCTACCTCAGGTATTTTTGCCGATGAATGAAATATTTCATCAACTACATGATTTTTATTGGATACAGCCTATGGGTCACATATATGTATTCATAAATAGGAAATAATTATATTTAAGAATTTTGAAAAAGGTGAAATTGATATTCATGAAAATATAAGATGGATTCCTTTTCATACGTAGCTCTCGGGGTCTAGGTTTTTATCTTCCTCACTTTCATCTTCCAGGCTTCTCATGACCCTGTTTCTCTATTTCTCCATTCTAATACATCTCAATGGTCATTTTTTATCCCTTATCTTCTTCATTGTTATTATTGGTGCTCATTATTTCCCTTCTATTCCAGTTCTCTTGGCTATCTAGGTTTTCTTCTTCCCTCACTCATGCAACTTTTTGCTTTCCTCTCTTCCTCTCTTCATCTCTTCTTCTTCATCCCTATCTGTTGATGCTTATTCTCTCCCATTCCTACCTCTTCATTCACTTATAGGTTTATTGACATTTTTTTCCTTCTCAGATGAGATTATACTTTTATATAATGGGTTTGATTCATTTCACATACCTCTCCCTTCCATATTCGATGCTCCTGGTCTTCCTCTTCGATGTCGACTATTATTTAATTCCCAATTTTTCATATTTCCACATCTTACCATGTTGTATTATGTTTATCTAGGGAAGGTTTATGTTTGGATGGGATGATGGCACTCTCTCAGTCATAGCAGGTTGTGGAGGCCTTGGTTACAATCTCACTTCTCTAGCTTCTAGGTTGGTGGCTTTCTTCTAGGTCTGTTGGGTGTGATGGATCCCAAAGATGTTTTGGGATGTACATATGTGGGAGAAGAGATGTTATTGGAGGTGTAAGTTATGGTATCATTTACCCATTTTGATGGTTCATCGGTTATGGTTCTTTACATGTTTGATTTAATGTTTTTTTTGTTTCTAGTTTTTAAATCTCACATGTTAGGGAAGGACGTTCTACATCCTATTCAAGAAATGGTGGGGTTTCGGTCTTCTTGTGATTATGGATATGGTTACGGTGTCCATTAATATATACAATAGTGAAGTGTTGTTTTTGGGGGTGCTGTGATGTGTTTTGTCTCCCTATGTTGGTGGTTTGTTTTACAGTGGCGAAGTTTAACTCTAGTGCATGGCTACCTCTAGTGATCGGGTGTGGCGCATGGATTGTGATGACTGTGGTGGTATCATATGGTTATGGAATTGGTGGTGATCATGATCAATATGTTTTGTGATTTTATTGTGGTGAGTTTTTTTTAATTTTAAATTTTTCTTTTGACCGAGGGATTTTAGTTCCCACTGGCAATGTTTTGGTCACCGCTCAATCCTCAATGTAGATTTTTTTAGAAAAAAATAATTTTATTTCAGTCAATAAACTTTGTGCTAAAAATGGTTAAAATCCTGAAGCCTTGTTTGTGGATGATTATCCCCTTAATTTGCTTATTTTTTTTGTTATTATTTTGTCTATTAATTATTATGTACCATATGACACCAGAAAAAAATCATTGTATCATGTCTAAAACAATGGGATGTTATTTCGTTTTGGAAATAAATTGATTACTATTTTATAAATATAACTTGTTTTATTTAATGTATCATCTTAAATATTACTTGTATGTACATGAAATCAATAGCCACTTAATGGAAATCAACGAAAACAACAGTGAGCATGACTTATATAACACCCAGTTATAAAAATATTCAGATAATTTATTTAAATGAGAATTGTTTATAGAAATGACATCAAGCATGGTATTTGTACATGGTAAAGTTAATTTCATTGTATGTATGTCATGCTTGTTTATAAGGGTAGGTGACCAAACCACTATTCTCGGGGAAGGGAGAAAGAGCTAATGAATTACTAGAATGGAATAATACTGATGTCAGTGGACAATTCATGTAGAGTAAAGGGGTGGATTTTAATACTTCATTACTATTACAGATGATTATAGTAGGGATGTATATATATAATTAATGTATTATAAGTTTAATTCCTTTTCGATGTTAAAGTAATACCAACATGAGGTAGAAAATTAGGATGGTAATAATATTAAGGTACTCCACTAAGATCTAGGTGGAGAATATCTTAACCAATATTTCATTTATCACTTGAAGGAGTGTGGGATATTACCCCAAATAACACCTCCTTATACACCACAATAGAATGGTGTTAGTGGAAGGAGGAATAAGACCTTTGTTAGACATGGACAGATTATTGATGAGTCATCCAAATAATCCCTTATTCTTTTTGGGATACTCTCTGTAGATAGAAATATATACTCTTAACTAAGTACTAGCTGATGCCAAAAATATGATTCCATATGTTTTACAATATAGAAATTAACCCATTCGGTCATACACAAGTGAATAGTAATGCGATGCCTTTTTCAAGACCATATCCTGCCAAAATTTGGCATCCAAAGCCCAATGTTCATCTTTATATGTTATTCTAAAGTAACCACATAGTATTACCTATATAACCCCTTAGATATAAATGTTATTGTGGTATGAGAAGAAAATTTTTTAGAAACGGTACACATTTTCAAAGGAAATAGTGGAGGATTATTGACTTGGATGATATTAATCCTCCAGATGCAGAAGAGTTAGTATGAGAAAAATATCAATAAGAGACAGTGGGCGATGAAGTGGTTCCCAAGGTACAAGTTCTGTATAGGTCATATTGAGATGTTAGATAACCAGTTGTTATGGTTTTCTTACCATTGAGATATGTGACACATTACTCATTATGGATGATGAACCTATAAAATACAATGAAATAGTAGAGGAAAAATATACTACTAATAGAGAGGATTCAATGCATTCTGAGATTGAGTCCATGTCCCAAAATCATTTTGAGATATTGTTAGACCATACTGATGATGTAAAACCCATTAGGTGAGAATGGGTATTCAATAAAAAATTGGACTTAGATTGAATGGTTAATAGATATAAAGAAATAATGGTGGTGAAGTATATCAGAAAATTTTAAGGCATAAATTATGAAAATCTCCTCTCACAAGTATCATTGCTGAAATACATCAGAATATTGTTTTCAATAGTATTATTTAATGATTATTTGTTATAGAAATTGGATTTCAAAATTTATTTTCTATGTGGGATGTTGGTTGAATAAATTCATATGACTAAACCCGAAGGGTATGTTATGTCAAATAATTCCAATAAGGTTGGAAAGATACAGGGATCCATTTATGAGTTGATGCTGACAACAAGATCATGGAAGGATTTTATTGATGTGGCCATTAGAGAAATTAGTTATTTTAAAAAAAATAAATCAATCCTTGTGTCTATAATAAGGTTAAAGTTTATTCAAATTTTATTACTATTACATGTTGATGACATATTAGTTATGGGAAATGACGTGAAAGACATAAAACTTGTTAAAATATAGTTAAAGGAATTCTAGTACATGAAATACTTATGTGAAGAATCCAAGATTTTAGGGAACATGATATATCGAGATAGATATCAGAGGCTAGTTGGGATAAGTCAAAGTACATATATTGAAAACTTACTCAAAAGGTACAATATGGATCAATCCAAGATAGGGTTGTTTCCCATTTCACATGGTATCATTCTCTAAAAAACATGTCCACAAACATAGGATGAGATTAAAAATATTAACATACTCTCTTATTCCTTGACAATTGGTTCATTCATGTATTCCAAGATATGTAGTAATTTTGGTGCATATTTTTCTTTAAGCATGGTGGGATGATATCAAGATAATATAATATGGATGTATTGGAAATCTATTAAAAAAATATTGTATTACTTGATGAATAAAAAGGATAATTTCTTGGTGTATGGAGGAGATTCAGAATGAGTAGTGAGAGGATATAGTGGTGCTAGATTCTATAAAGATCATGATGATCTGAAATCACAGTCAGGATAAAAAATTTTCTTGAAAGGTGATTAAGTGAGTTGTAGAATCTCAATGAAATATATATTCGTGGATTATATAGTAGAATCTGAGTATATAGAAGATTTTGATTTAGAAATGGAAGCATTTAGGATACACATCATTATCTCATACATTAGTTTTGTTCCTAGTAGTGCAGAGCTTGTTGCATTCTATTATGAAAACACAACTGCAATAGTGCTTTCTAAGGAGCCCATGTCACACTAGATGACAAATAATATACTATGCAAGTTTCATCTCATTAATGATTTTACTCATAGAGGAGAATTACCTATTAGAATAGTATCCATAGTTGACAATGTGGAAAACCCCATGACTAAAGACATATCTCAGTAGAAGAATGATTATCATGCGAGAGATAGCATATTGAGGCTTATTACAAGTTGTCTCTGCTGCAAGTGGGAGTGTTGAAAGTGGGTTCCCCAGACCCAACATGTGATGTAATTTTATTACCAAAACATGAATACCTATATATATCTATATGTTTTTATGTTTCTGTAATAGTGTTGATACTTATTCATTCTCTATATTTATATTAGCGCTCTTAGATTATGTTTCATATCAAAGGGTTATAGAATACCCAAGGCTATAATGAGAACCTAAAGATACTATGAAAATTATCGTAATGTAATTTCATATGGTCCAAATAAATCATACTGATTAGAAACACATGATTTGTATCAATCTAGTGTTGGGGACTCATAATCATTAGGATTTCTTCCCTATGAAGTCCACACTTGGTGATATCTAGTAGTTGAGATCATTAGGATAGACTCACAAATAGGAAACTCACTTGTTTTTGCTGTCATTGGTTGTTCCTATTTTTGAATAAGTGTATTGGTCTCCAAAATTGTGATCATTATCAATGTGTTCCATTTGATTTCATTCTTTGTTGTAAGGAAAAAATAATGAAAATATAGTCATGGAGAGTTAGTTTATGTTGGGTTCCTCGTTGGTAGAATGAAATTGGTTTAACAATCAAGATATGAATCATCACTTATGAGTTGAGGGAGAGATATCATGGCCTTGGTTTGATCATAATGATAGTACCTTCAAAGATTCATAGACTTGGTAGTCAAGGCCAAGTCCACGATGTTAGAAAAGAGATTATGAAGAAACAAGTGTGAATCCACCTTTATGGTATATCAAATGAAGAAGGTGTTATATTACATATTGCATGTTTGTTGGTTGGTTTTCGTTTCTATTACTTTGGCCTATCTATTTAGGGGACTTTATAGGTTTCTATACACCACTATTGGTATGTGAAGATTATTCAATTCTCTTGAGATTTGTTCCTAGTGGGTCACACAGAATAACACATTTGAGAATCTTCCTTATTATGTTGAATATAAATATAGGACATGGTCGGTTATACCATGGGTTCAAAGTGTTATCTATGTTCTATCGATCACCAATAAATATATAATTCCATTATTATTACCGTAAATAATAATTAGGTTAATTCTTTTTAGTACATAAATATACAAGTGATTATGTAAATACAAGGATTGATATTATTTGAATGAATATTAATATTTAGTGTTCGTTTAATATTATTAGGATTTATGAGTCATGTTAATGGATTGATATTATAATGTAATATATTTAATATATATTAATGGTATGTGATAAAATATAAATTATATTTATGATTCATTTTATTTCATCATAAATAATTATATAAAATAGTTATTTAGTAGATGTTTATTTCATGGGGTTGGGAACCCCAATATAGTATTTTGTATAACCACTATATAAGTGGAGAGAATCTCATCCTTGTATATAATTCATTCCATTGATATTCAGAGGATATCTCTCACCATGATTCTTGAGAGAGAAATGATAAATCCAGTAAATGATCATAGTTAGTCTTTGCAGATCAATGGAATAATATCATGATGATCGTTTCTACATCAAATTGATCTTTGAAGCTCCACGCTAGAACCTATAATCAAACAAATTCCTTACATGAAGATTCGGGAAGTGTGTGTAGATTATATAGTGAAGTTCAACGTTGAATAAATTGTGTTATGTACACCACAGAATTTCGACGGAAAATTACCAAGAAAATGGGATTAAGAATATCTTTCATTTTATTTTTCCCCTCCAATTAAACCAAGTGGGATCCTAGAACCATATCGGGTCAAGATCGCTAGAGGAAAAAAAATTTATCACTATAATGATGGAAATATTTTAAATCCTATACCAATTAATCATCCTTGTCACCAATATTTTCACATGAATATTCATAATGGTGATTCTCATGATATTCATGAACCTTCCACTTTGTTGGTTCTCAAATTACAACATTCAAATCAACCACCATAGAGTATAAATATTATTAAACATTCTATTAACAAATATCATGGGATGAGCCCATATCTTCCATGGTATTTCTAGAGATAGTAATGTTATTTCATAGCTATTAATTCCCAAGAATATGTGTAGTATAAGTTGCATGCATCTCTATCAGGAGTCCAATATTGGCCTCCCCCAAACTTTAAAATTATATAATATTTAATAACCCAATAATATCACATCCTATCAAGTTATCCCCAAGTGGAATGACATTACATAAAATTTCATAATGTGAAACTCCATCATGTTTCATAACATTAGGTCTTAGGAGGGGTTTTTCATGCCAAACATCACCAGCCTGATCCATAGGCTCACTCCGACTACCAACATGTTGTTAATGTTCCTCTTAGATATTTGTGCCTTCCCCATCACTATTCACAACATCTAAAATTATGAAAAAAATCTGAAATTGTGTTTTTGTTGGGCACTGGTCCGTTCAAACTGTTATTTAATCCATGTTCGATACCATTTCAGATTAGATATCCCAAAATCCAACCTTATCTATCAAGATATCAACTCAGATTAAAACTCTATTAGAAGAGTGGATCCTTTATCCTTATTTCAATTCCCATAACCATATCCATAAGATAGAAATTACTCCTGATAATTGTTTATAAGATCTGTATCAACATTGCTTCTATATATGTTGTCATCATTCACTTTATGAATTATTAATTTATGCTCAAAATCATTGGAATTATTGGATGTTAAAAAACAAAAAACAAGATTAAGATGTGGATTAAACATAGAATTATTTTTAATCCCAATGGAAACCTAATCATGACACTAAATTGGCCGATTCATTACAGTCCTAACAAGTTTAATGTTTTTTTATAGATGAAAATTTTAGATTCACTTCCACAATTGACAGGGATCAAAATTTTTAATGTAAAGTTTTATGAAATGATCATATAATACATCCTTATAAACTCCTTCGACGTTTAAATTTTATAGGCCCTACCATGATCCATATTATCAATGATAGTGGTTTGTCTACCACAAAATTTCTAAACAAGATTTTTGTGATATTTATGCGGTTTAATTAGTGATCTTCCCCTTTTATGTTTTATTACATAAGAGACATGATTATCCTATAGTTATTGAGAAAAAAATATACTAAAAAAATAAAAAATAAAAACCACATGAAAACAAGTATTTATATTTTTCACCACATAATAATAATAAATAGTACTTTTTATGGTTTGGAAACAAATAAAGTCCATAAAAACTACAGAAACTAATCCTTTTTGTGTTTACTGTATGTAGGGAATATTCATCCCTTGAATAACACAGTTGTTATTATGATAGTGCATATTATCCTTGAACATAAAATACAATATAAAGATGTTTTATAAAAACAAAAAGAACCATAATCAACATGATTCAATGTATTGTAACTATATTATCTATATATTCATCACACATTCCTTTATTTCATGTATTTCATCTTCCTCTTCACTTTTTATACAATAGTGTTAAATAAATTGTTCTTGTAATATTTCATTCAACTATTCATCTGATCAATTCTCTATCTAGTACACTTTGTCTAATGAAATAATTAGCATTACCGGCTCATATGATTCGAATTGACTCTCTAATCATCCAATATTAGCTCTACACTATCTATCCAATGCCTCAAGACATTTTTCCTTGGATACATTTTCACACAATTCATCTGATATCAAAATATTGGAAAACGATCACAAGAATATCTTCCTAAACAAAGATATTCAATAATTAACTTATTCTCTTCAAATTTTAGAACATGTTCCTCAAATAGACATTATATACAAGTATACACTCTTCTATCCGATGAACATATAAGAGTTCATTCGGTGCACTCACACATTTTTCTATGACAATTGATCTAACATTTTTTTATTCTTTTGGTGGGCTATGTATGGTGACTTTGTAAATATTTTTATGATGGACCACATCTGATGAAATTACCTAGAGTCCAATGTTATATAATTATTCAAACATCCTTTAATCAATAGAGTACTTAAATGTCAATCTAATTAAACTTTGTACCATTGTAACCCCATATACTCATAAACCAAAAACTCATTATAATTGAACATCATTACCTCATATGTTGATCTTTCCACAACCATATCGTTTTTTCATAACATCATTCTGGTGTGCTTAAAATAATTTCATTGAACAAAAATTCTATTGTAGTAAATCAATCTCCCCCATTTTATATAATATTAAATCATGATAGCTTTTCGTAATCATAGATATTGATACATTATGATTAGAAAAGAATAAACTAGTTTTTTTGTTCGAATATATCTGTCTAATTGAAAAGGAAATTCATTTGAGATATTATTTGTTTCCATAGAGTATCTAATAATCTAGATCTAATCGACTCTATCCATTCACCATAGTTTGCTTGAATCATTCTGGTTGCATGTGTCTTGTTGCCTCGGTCTATACCTCTAATATTTCTCCAACCTTTGGACAGAACCTTCTTTGTCTAGTAACATTCTATCTAGATAAATTCAATGGAAACTCTTTAGAAAATGTTCATAATATTGATCATAAAAATTATTCTAGTAACATCAAGAACTTGTTTGTGACAATATTATCAGCTCAGAAATAATTATAAATGATTTAATTGTTTCAGTAAAATTCAATACATAAACAAACATTAATTCTTCTCAACTAGCTTCATTTTAACACCTCAAAACATTTTGGCCTCAACAATCCCCCTTTTTATTTTTTTTCGGAAACCAAGGATTATAATTAACTACAACATCATAACTCAAGAAATAGATCACTTAACCAATAATTATAAGACTGTATGAGAGAATTCGGTGTACAAAATTAGAACCATTGACCAAAAGTACAATGTTTTATATGAATTAATTATTTAAGAAAAGTTTTGGAAAAAAATTTAATTTACTTATTTTACATTATACTTTCAACATATAAGAATAAATTCTTGCATCCATTTCAAAAAACTGTTAAAATAGTTCACACTAACTAAAATCATAACATTACCCTTTTAACCCCACTAAATATATGCACTTCAATAAAAATTAAATTAAATACCAATTTAAAGTTTTATGATATAACATTTCTCACAATTTGAAAATACTATAAAAATAAAATGTGAGAGGGTGTGTGGATAACATACACATTATCCTTCAAGAGGGTGAGTTTTTTATACCCACGATAAACAAAAAATTATGTAATATTTACATTATTAATGGTTTAGTAATGATATATTTAATGTTCCTTGTAATAGTAAAAATGCATCCATTGTTAATTTATTTCAAAAAATTTATTGACAGAGTGATTTATAAAATAAATATGATTAGAAAAATAAAACCAAACAAGATTATAAGTGATATATATAGCACATTCTTTATCACACCCAAGATAAGGGGTTTCATCAAATCAACCCACCAATCTTCTAGTTATGAATTCATCCACATTAATTGTGTTGAAACCTAACTGTAGACTACATACTCAAAATCCACCATTCAATGAATCACTGGATATTTCGACTTTTTATACAAACTCACACATATTTTTTCCAGAAGAAAACTCTGCCAGATGTGGATCTCATTTTATCTACACAACCTTCTAAATTAGTATCTGCACATCCAAATAGATCGACATTTATGGTTCGATAATATTTTACATAGAAATTGATTTTATATCTAATAAATTTTTTAATTCTTTTCCTATCCATAATATTAAAATTATTTGAATCAATTTGAAACCTTTGAAAAAGTGTATCAACATTAACTCTATCTAGTATTGATAATTTTATATATAAAAAGATTCTAATCAACTCTATAAACTATTTTGGATCAACCTTCTTTCAATTCACATATTTTTTCAAAAGTATTCACACTAAAATGGGTGTAAATAATTGACTTGTGTTTTTTATACATAACATCATTAGATGTTCATTGGAATAATTTTCTTGCGATAGGAAAAAAGTACTTCATTTTTTGATATAATTTCAAACCATGAAAATATTTCATTTCACTTAGCAAAGACAATTCAATTATCATAATCATCACCACCATAGACATTTAACAAATTTATTAATCATTACCTTTGCATATAATATCCTCTACACAAGAAATCATAACGAGGGAAACCTATTGATTTACTTTTCATTAGAGGTCACTATAGACTCTTACATTCTTGAAATTCATTTTTTATAAAAGTATCATATTTAGAATACCATTCTCTCAGAGGTTTATTGAGTATAAACAAATCTTTCTTTAATATTCACATATAAAATTAATCTTGTCCAATAATGGATCCACATATATGTTTAATATAAACATATTCAATGATAAATCCTTTAAGACTATATGAATGGTCATTTAAATGGAATATCATATATATTGGATGTGAAATGATAGAATGAATTTTTTTGATAGTTTCAAGTCATTCTAATGTATAAATTGTTTCATCCAAATAAATTTCTATATTATTGGACTATCCGTTATAAACTATTTGTTATTTATTTCTTATAACCTCACCTTTTTCATCAAAATTGATTCAAAAACCCCATTTTTACCAAATTGCATTCTATTTTCTTGTTTTAGAATATGTTATTATGTCTTATTCTTGTCAAACCAATTCAACACACAATTCATATAATAAATAAAATAAAGAATCTCCAAATATTATTCAAAATATCATTTCTCAAACATTGGATATATGGAAGTATATAAAAACAACCTCAATACTCTTATAGTATAAAAACATATTCCTTGATCTCTAAGGATTTTTTTGACTTACACATATTACTTAAGAAAAGGATAAGATGAATGGGATTTACCTCATCACATGAAATATTCAAGACATTATCTTCACCTTGATGAAATTCAACATATTTTCTTACAACATAACCATTATTATACTATTTAAATTTTGAAATGTGTCTTCACTTCCTCTTATATATAAAGATGACTTTGAAAAATTTCTCTTAGAATTCCCCATAACTTCAACATCAGCAAAACTAAAAATATTTCATTTTTATTTATTGTAAAATCTATATTTTCTGTCATTATGAGGGAAAAAAGAAAGATTCCATCATAACCACATTGATCAAAAGGAATAATGATCGTTTAAATGACCGTTATTAACTAAAATAATTACATAGTGTTCATGACATGGTAATAAGTGATATAAAATGAATAATGAACTTGAAAAATGTTCTTAATGATGTAGAAATTAACTCATGTTTATTATTCAGGATATTAAAGAACGATCGAGTCAAGTCGGACCCGAGTTAAGGGATCCTACTCCTCTCTTTCTTTTTAAGTACACTATTTTATGTCATTCCTTTTAAAGCTCATATTTCTTGTTACTGGGATGTTATTTTATATTACTCTTACTGTAATTATTATGTTCATATGATGAGAGACCCTATTCTCTCTCATCAATCCATTTTTGTAAGTTTTAAGTGGCGCCGTTAGGCTGCCGAGTTATCGTAAGGGATTTTTCATCTCACGTTTATTCCCATGAGATTTATGCTACATTTGACACAATTTCCTTTAGTGGTGTATGTACTGCCCATTATTTTACTCATTGTGTAATATAATTTCATTTATGAGTATTTACATCAATGTTGTATTGTCCTTCTTTCACGGGGTGTATGTTTCGAAAGATACCCATGTCGGTAAGGGAACCTTTCACCCTCCTCTTTTTAAAAGACTTATTTTGTTATGTCTTTTAATTCACATAAAATTATGGCGGGATATGTTCATCTATATCCTTATTGATTTAAATTTTAGGTCCATGTGATGAGATACCTTTTTATATCTCATCAACTCATTTTCTGTATTTTGTAGTGACGCTGTTAGGCTGTCGAGTTTTTGCAAGGAAACTTCTTAACCCAAATTTGATTCTTTGGGATAAACTTGTACTCCTTGAATATGTTGTTCTATGAATATGTGTGAACAACCTATTATTTTTTTACACTTAATATCCACATATATTTGGTGTATTTATTTTTCACACATAATTATGTAATTGATTTATCCTTAATCCAAGGATACCGTCTTTGTATGGGACTTCGTCTCAATCTCTTTTCATTGAGGCATATTTTGTTTTATACACAATCTTATTTTATACGGTGTATAAACCAATTTGAATTTTACATTTATCCAAAAGGAATATTTTTTTATATGAAGCGTTTTACTAAACGACTAAAGGGAATGTTTTTTTCGTATGTATGTGGCAACAACGACTTCTCTGCCGCCGTGGCCATTATTTGAGTTTTCGCATCCTCTACAAGTCATACCTTTTTTAAAAGAAAAATAAATTCCCTATTTTACATTTCTTTTATTTTGGTATTGAAAATGGTTTTCATAATGTTTTTATATCAATGTGTTGTATTGATATCTTGTGATTGAAAAGTGGAAATGTTATGCATGTTTTATGTGATACGATTATGTTATGGTTCATGGGCATTATTATGAAGACGGGTGGTTCCATGATAAACTAAGGGCGGGTGAGCCCGATATATCTCTCCAATGCATTGGGTAACGCAAAGGAGTGAAACGTTAAGGTTTCTCCGAAGAGATTTAGGGAATATACTGTGATGGGTATTCCAAACGTAACCAAGAGGGTTACTCCCTACATAAGAATGTTATGAATGCCTCAAGTTACCTTTATGTCTTATGATTTCTATGATTTATTCATGATTTGATGAGGTATGTTAAAGTTCTTATGTTTTATGGGTAAATTATGATTCCATTCTTATGTATATATGAACTCATGTTTCCTTTCCATATTTTTATAACCCATACTGAGCTTTTTATGCTCATCCCAATTTTTTTTGAAATTTTTTTCACAGGTCAAGGGAAAGGTAAATGATATGATGATAGTGTCAAGGAAGTGTCAAGAATGAATCCATGTTTTATTTTAAATATGTTTCCATTGATGGGAAAAATGAATACTATCTTTATGTAACCACTTTGTTTATATGTGGAATGTAATAAATGTTTTATGATCTAATTCTCTAAAACTCTAAACCTGAAAATATCCTCAAGGTGTTATCTTGTAATAACTCAAGATTAAGTAAGTTTTAAGGCTGGGTCCTTATAGTTTGGTATCAGAGGTCGGTTTAGATAACTTTAGCGGTTAGGGTATTCTTTAAGCATAAGTTACATTACCATACTGGTTTGGAATTCAGAAAGAGTCCTAGTATTAGATAAAGTTAATGAGTAAGTATATCTTAGTGTTTATCTTCCTCATTAGTACATGATGGTTTTGTTGATATACTCACATTGACCTTTTCGGTTTTAGTAAATGGCTGGATCTAGCAGGCACCAAAGTAACAGTGGATGTGAAGGAAACTGTGATAGTTTTTTGAGCAAGAAACTTAATGATATGGGAGCTGCAATGAGAACTCTTGTGTTTATCCTCAACCAACTATCTAGAGTCATGATTGACCACCTAAACCTTGGTGATTTCTATAAGGCATCATATATGCGAGAAACAAATCCCTACAGAACTACGGGTAATAATCATAAAGGTAAGTATGTTCAAAAACCTATGTGTCAAAGATGTGGAAAGAAACACCTAGGAAAATGTTTCAAAGGGATAGAAATATGCTATAGATGTGGAAATGAAGGTCATAAATCAAGAACCTTCCATGGAAAAATGAAGCATCCAGTTGACTTGAGGAAAGGGAAAGAAGTTCTTTCCGAGGGATCAATTGAATGTTTTAAATGTGGTGTGCATGGTCGTTATGCAAACACATGTCCTGTGAAGAAGTTTCGTGAATGGGATCACCAAGATCGTAAAAATATTCGTTTACCAATACCTAATGCCATTCCGATTGAGGATGAAGAAACTGACAATGACCAATCAAAGGTATGGATTATTTCATAACTTTTTCTTTCCTATTTCGGAATCATAGGATATGATTCATGATGTTGTTTGTAGGAAAGAAGTATTTCAGAATAAGTTGGAAAGGAATGGTTAATGGATCATGAAGAATGTTGAATGAGTAAGAAGTCAACATATAAGGGCTTCAATATTTATGGTGAAATTCTTAAGAGTATTAAGTCTCTTTTGATGATGGGGTTACATTAGAAGACTTTTTATAGTATTTGTAACCTTGATGTTTAATATATGAAAATTTTATTCAAGGAATCGTTTTCTGTTCTTTTGTGGACATAGTTATAAAGAACCATTTGGGTTTATATGATCCTTACTATTGAGGTAATTATGGTTTACTATATGTTACGATGGAAGTGAAAGGCATGAGATTAAATTGAGGTTAAATTATGTTATGGTTATTTTTGATGATTTTATCTCTTTTTGGGAATGATTTGAGAATTATATAGTTTTGGAAAAAGGACAACACGCAGACCGTGTGACAACCCGTCGCGTCAGACAAAGCTGCGGGAATCGAACCCACAACCAAAGTGCAACTAGTATTTATCGCCTACCACTGGACTACGTGAAGTCCTTGGTTAGTTTGACTTATTCTTTTTAGTTAGATTATTTAATGAATTAAGAGTAAGTTTATTTTGGGTTATCTATGGATATTTATTAACCTATCATGGAGGATATGTGATTAGGTTAATTAATTTTCAATACGAGACATTAAGAGCAACTGATGTTGTTTGGAGATAAATGTTACGATTTAACTTGGAAGACTATGTGACTAAATAATTCAAATATTTGGGTTTCAATATTAGTTTGGTTTACTTTGAAGAATTTTATGGACCAATTGTTTATCGAATGGTCCTCATTGAACTTTGGGTTTTGTTAGACAAATTTTAGAGATTAAGAAGAGATTTTCTTTTTATAAAGGGTTATCCTTTTCTGGATTATATGATCTTGTACTAACCTTTTTGGTTTTGGTTTTGGTTAAAGTCTAAATACATGCAAAGTATATAATTCTTTGTTGTGGATTAGGTGATTCTCTAGAAGTTTATTATAGTACTCTTAATGTGAACAAGTCTTCCTAAATACTCGTCTTTTGGAGAAAATATGAGTTTCGGTAAGGAATCTAATAAAAGTTGAAAGTCATCATGATAAGTGATTATGTTTACTTAGGAATAAATTCCTCAATAAAAATTAACTTAAAACAAAAATTTTGTCTATTAATTTTTCTTACTAGGGAATCGAATACCGTTTAACCCATCACAAGTTTGTGATTTTCTTATGGTTAACTTTCTCCTAGGCATGTTTACTATCACTCTCCATCAGAACATGAACCTTTTTTTTCCTCAATGTCCATATTTTCATACTTGGAATCCTAGTATGGGTTAACTCGGGTGACCTTTGTACTTATCTTTCTTTATTTTAAAGTGATTGTTTTACTGACTCTTGTTCCGATGTGGGATTTTCAATGACGTTTCCAAGCCCAATTTTAAAATTGCGAGGACGCAATTCCCAAAAGGGGGAAGGATGTAACACCCCAGGTAAATAAAGAGTATGACATTTTCACATTTATCCATATTTGTGAATAAAATATTAATATATCTTTAAAGGGGACTCTATGCTCGATGGCGTACCCAACACCCAACAACGAGTTTCTTGGGAATCTTATGTTGCACTCTAATAATAAAATAATATTATTTTAAATGGTAGTTAACGCCTAGCTGTTGTGATGATGGGAATGAATATAACTAACTAAAAATGGATTATATATGTTTTTCAAATATTTCTACTTTTTATAGTAAATGTTAGAGGATTAAAAATGCGAATGAATCCAATTTTAAGCGTAAACATTCTAATATTCTTTAAAAGGTCGATTAACCGCCTTTTGATGGCGAACCTCTTTTAAATCCAATTATTGACAATTTTATGTGTTATATTTGACAAAATAAAATTCTTTTTAGAATCGGGACATCAAAATTTACTTTGTGTAAATTTTTGGTATTTTTCTGAAAAAGTTCAATTTTTAATGAATAGTGAAAATGTTGTATTTTAATTCAAAACCTCTTTTAAATATGATTTATTTATATGATTAGATTATATTTTGAATTGGTTTTAAAGTGAAATTAGAATATATTTTTACCATTTAATCCATTTGTGGTCGTTGGAATTAATTTCACTTTGAAATCGGACTTAAACTAGTGTCAATCTTTTGATACATTTTGTTTCATAAAAACACGCTATTTGTTTTGACAATGGGAATTAATTATTAAATTAATTAATGCAACTTATATGTTTTGAATTTTGTAAAATAGACATCATTTTTGAATTCGGAATAACAAATATAGCTTAGAGTGAATTTTTGGTAAATTTCTGAAAAAAATTAATTTTTGATGAATAGTGAAACCACTAAGTGGTACTTATAAAAACTTCTTTTTCCGTTTAAATGAAATTTTTCCATCTTTGTGTTTTTAATTTCAAAAATCCGACATACATGGTTTTCATTAAGAAGTAAAATGTGGTTCAATGGGATTCAAACAATTTTTTGGTGAATAGTAACTTATTAAGTTTGTAATCGCGATTGGAGGTAATTAGTGTAGTTTAAGATAACAATAATGTTTTAATAATATGAGATGATCTTGACACATGTCCTACCCTAATTGGATGTGTTATGTCCGACCAAGACAATCCATGGGTAAACTTGGGGACCCCATGGAGCCACTTCGGTTGGGAAATGACATAAATAACTTTTTATTTAATGTTAAAGTAAAAATGACACACACATGAGATGGTTTACTAAAACAATTTTTACATGGGTTTATACAAGTCCGATTTTTGAGTATAAATATTCATTAGAAAGATAATACGATTTCCTACATCATTATATTTTTTTTATAATTTTTAGACATTAAATATATTAAATTATTTATGACATCATGATGATGCAGCGATTACCTCATTAGTAAATGATTTAAATAAAATGAAACGATAATGTAAAATCTATGACCTAAACATGTCCAAAACCTATTTTATGGGTATATTTAGAAACCTTATCACCTTAGACTAGAATTATATCAATGTGGTACCTTTTAAATCCGAAAATCATTTTAAAATAAAGGAACATTTCTTTACTTTCCAAGGGTGCCCCTCCTCTCCTCTTATAAAAGGCCCCCACCTCTACCTCCTTACCCACACTTCCAAAGCCTTTGGCTCGGCCAACCCCTGACCATTTTGTCTCTCCACATCCCTATATAACTCCTTAAAGCCTAACTTTTGGAAGGAGGCTTCCCAAGGAAGCCTTTTAGCTCAAAAAAAGGGAGTTACCCGATTTTATGGTAATGTCTTCACTTGAATCCTTTTGTTTTATTTTTCATCTCCAACCCCATAACTCTTTTTATTAATTTCTTTTGTAACAAATCAAGTGTATCCAATATACTGGGATGTTTTTATAATACGTATTCTAGCTACACTTACACACACCTACATCTAATGGTTAAAGAACATATTGTTTCCGTGGATGGATAATTTCTGCCTCACGAAACGATGATTGTTCAACACTCATATATCACCTTCAAAGGTGGCCATTAATATGTCACTATATTTATATATTATATATAATATGTTTATGATTTACTTAAGCTTCTATATTTTTCATTTATGGCATATCCTTTATGGTTACCATTATGAGTAAACACGATATCTTCATTTTAGGAAGTGCAGACTACCGCCCCCTCAAAGTGATTTGATTCGTTAATGCCATATGTGGGACGTATAAAGGATGTAATTAATGGTATTATATATTATATTATACTGGAATTATAATATACCTTTATATCATTATTATTCCATTCTATAAAATATGAAATAGAAATGAAAGTAGCATTCATGCGTACGTACGACTTACCGTCTCCATTAACGGTGCATTTCATTTCTTACCTCGAAACGATTATGTAATATTATAAATGCATGTATATACTGGATATATATTATATATATGATATATAAATCATGATTATAACTCTGGATATAATGGATACATGAAAAACAAGTAATTATAAAGAGCATATTTTGACTCAAGTACCAATGATCGTTTAAACGACCGTTATTAACTAAAATAATTATATAGTGTTCATGACATGGTAATAAGTGATATAAAAGGAATAATGAACTTAAAAAAGGTTATTAATGAAGTAGAAATTAACTCAAGTTTATTATTCAGGAGATTAAATAACGATCGAGTCAAGTCGGACCTGAGGTAAGGGATCCTACTCCTCTCTTTCTTTTTAAGTACACTCTTTTATGTCATTCATTTTAATGATCATCTTTCTTGTTATTGGGATGTTATTTTATATTACTCATATTGTAATTCTTATGGTCATATGATGAGAGACCCTATTATATCTCATCAATCCATTTTTGTAAGTTTTAAGTGGCACCATTAGGCTGCCGAGTTTTCGTAAGGGATTTTTCATCTCACTTTTATTCCCGTGAGATTTATGCTACATTTTCCACAATTTCATTGAGTGGTGTATGTACTGCCCATTATTTTACTCATTGTGTAATATAATTTCATTTATGAGTATTTACATCAATTTTGTATTGTCTTTCTTTCACGGGGTGTATGTTTCGAAAGATACCCATGTCGGCAAGGGAACCTTTCACCCTCCTCTTTTTAAAAGACTTCTTTTGTTATGTCTTTTAATTCACATAGTATTATGTTGGGATATGTTCTTCTATATCCTTATTGATTTAAATTTTAGGTCCATGTTATGAGATACCCTTTTTATCTCTCATCAACTCATTTTCTGTATTTTTTAGTGACACCGTTAGGTTGTCGAATTTTTGCTAGGAAACTTCTTAACCCAAATTTGATTCTTTGGGATAAACTTGTACTCCTTGAATATGTCATTCTATGAATATGTGTGAGTAACCTCTGATTGTTTTACACTTAATATCCACTTATATTTTGTGTATTTGTTTGTCACACAGAATTATGTAATTGATTTATCCTTAATCCAAGGATATCGTCTTTGTATGGGACTTCGTCTCAATCTCTTTTCATTGAGGAATACTTTGTTTTATACACAACCTTATTTTATACGGTGTATAAACCCATTTGAATTTTACATTTATCCAAAAGGAATCTTTTTATATGAAGCGTTTTACTAAACGACTAAAGTGAATGTTTTTTTTTCGTACGTATGCGGCAACAACGACTTCTCTATCGCCATGGCCATTTTTTGAGTTTTGGCATCCTCTAGAAGCTATACTTTTTTTAAAAGAAAAATAAATTCCCTATTTTACTTTTCTTTTATTTTGGTATTGAAAATGGTTTTCATAATGTTTTTATATCAATGTGTTGTATTGATATCTTGTGATTGAAAAGTGGAAATGTAATGTATGTTTTATGTGATACTATTATGTTATGGTTCTTGGGAATTATTATGAAGACGGGTGGTTCCGTGATAAACTAAGGGAGGGTGAGCCCGATATAGCTCTCCAATTCATTGGGTAACGCGAAGGAGTGAAACGTTAAGGTTTCTCCGAAGAGATTTAGGGAATATACTGTGATGGGTTTTCCAAACGTAACCAAGAGGGTTACTCCCTACGTAAGAATGTTATGAATGCCTCAAGTTATCTTTATGTCTTATGATTTCTATGATTTATTCATGATTTGATGATGTATGTTAAAGTGATTATGTTTTATGGGTAAAGTATGATTTCATTCTTATGTATATATGAACTCATGTTTCCTTTCCCTATTTTTATAACCCATACTGAGCTTTTTATACTCATCCCACGTTTTTTTGAAATGTTTTTCACAGGTCAAGGGAAAGGTACATGATATGATGATAGTGTCAAGGAAGTGTCAAGAATGAATCCATGTTTTATTTTAAATATGTTTCCATTGATGGGAAAAATGAATACTATCTTTATGTAACCACTTTGTTTATATGTGGAATGTAATGCATGTTTTATGATCTAATTCTCTAAAACTCTAAACCTGAAAAGATCCTCAAGGTGTAATCTTGTAATAACTCAAGATTAAGTAAGGTTTAAGGCTATGAACTTATATATTTAATATCAATTTTCATTATCTAGTTCTTCATATTCATTTCTATATAGACAATTTGATGTGAAATGGAAAATGTCTCTATAATTGAAGAACTTATATGGTAAGAATAAATTTTACAACCATGTTCCTATTTCCACACATTTAGAAAAATAAGAAATGAATTCATCATATTTTTTACATTCCACATATCTACTGTCAGATCCACTGATATCTTCTATGAAAATGATCATACAATTTTCTTTCATAAATTCATTGAATGAAATTTACCAATCATCATTTTCATTATTCTTTCATAAATGTTTTACCATCTCATTTTTTATATGATAGTAATTTTATGAATGTCATGTACATATTATGTTTTTGGATCTATATCATCTAAACCTGATACCTTGAAATCTACTTTTCCTTTAATAAATATTAGAATATGTTTAACAGTAGTATAATCATAAAACATCCCACTAAAACATCTTATAAGTATTAAAATATCATTAAATATTATAAAGAGGATTCCAAAATATTCATCTTTACCAAATTTATGATCATTGTACATTAATATATAGATAAATTTTTTATATGAAAATTTACTTCATAAATGTTCATCAACATATCCTAGAAGACATTATCTATTAAAAAACAATTAACCTTTATAAATTCACTTCCAGAGAGTGAGGAACATATAAAATTTCGGGATCAACCATCATTCTATAAATTATTCTTATCAATAAAGGTTCAGGGAACACCCTCAACAAGACAAGGGAAACCATATGTAGAAGATTTAATAACTTCATATGTACTAGATAAAAGATAATTTAAAATTAAATAATTTCATATATAATTGTTTTTCCCATAGAATATTTGAATTTCCATTACATTCACTAAGTCCTAGACATCCCTAGAAACCTTAATTTTATTCAAACATCAGAAAAAATATGACGAAGTGAACCTACACTCTGATTCCAATTGAATGTATCAATCAGGATTTGTGTGATCAATGAGTTTATGAGGTTTTGAATCTTTGATATTCTATTTTTATGTTTTTCTACATTAGAAACAACCTTCACCTATTATTAGTGACAAAAGAGTCTGCTAAAAAACAAAAAAACTTGCACAACCACATGAACAAATTTATTTACAATGTTCACAAATACATAAGAGTATCTTGTTTTTGGAATGGTTTCTAATTAATAGAATACCTAAAAAAACATGAATATAACCATTTTGATGGTCACAATAAGAGTGGAATATTTATCACTTTCATTTAACTGTAGTAATTCTAGTAGTTCATTGTGATCATCATAGAGGTAATATTATATAAAAACGTCTCGTAACAATAGTAAGAACCCTAGTCAATTGACATTAATACTTTGTCACGGTAGTACTTTAATTTTATTAATAATTTCCTTTATTATATGTAATTATTCTTTCTATTAACTTTATTTCATTGATGTAACGATGAACTTATTCTATATTTTATTTATGAAACTAAAAATTGGATTAATTCCCTAACAAATACACTCAGTCAGATGAATTTTTTCTAGTGCACTTTTTATATAAAACCCAAAGACTCAATCTTCATTCAATCACTTCTCTATACTATCTTTTTAATTCTTATAGAAACTATGAGAGGAACACATTGTCATATAATTAATACTGAGAAGGGGGTGATTCAATGTTGTAAAATTTTAACCAATTATAACGATTTATCACCATGCCTTTTAGATCTGTTATGACCTTGATTCTACTATTTTATTTTCTTCATTGTATGAAATTATATCAAAGTACATAAATATAGAACTTTATATTTTTACAAGGTTCACTATTCAATAATTTGACTTAGTCTTTACCGTATATGGTGAAGACTAGTACATATATTATCCACTTTAAGGGCTTACCATGTATAATGGGTTTTCTCGAAAACAATATTTATCCTAAGTGTAGTTCTCTACAATTTATGAGGGGGTGGAAACAATATAAAATCAATAGATGAGTGATGACCTTATATAGATAGAATATCAGCTATATTTCACAATATAGAATATTTAAAAATTATCCAACATCATCAATAGGTAATTTGGAACACCTAGAACATCTCCCACATGTTGAGAAATATTTATAATTTCAAAGTACTGCATTGTTATCTACTTCATTCATATTCATTAGCAACCTGTACAACATCAATAAATAAACATTCCTTATTCTTCTTTATTCATCATGTACCTATCCATATAATCCCCAATTTGATCCTATCCATAAAAAATTTTACATATGATGAATATAATATGTTTATTTTTTTCAAATGAAAAACAGCATATATTCCATCTTTTAGGCCATATCAATTTGATAGAAATATATTGGAAAGCTCCATATGGTATTTAGGAGATCCATTATTCCTCTTATTGATAATAAGGTACTTATTCATCCAATGAAATTCTCTCCATTTGATATTATCTCCCCAATATGATTCCTATGCATATAATAAATTCTTCTTTCCTTCGCTTGATGCACCATTGGTCTTCCCAATACCCTGTGTCATTTTTAGTACAAATTATCTTGAAACATCCCCCTGAATTTCACTCACAATATTTTACCACCAATTTCATATAGTTCTTCAATTCTTAATTATAATGAATAACCATAATTCCTCACACTATTACAATTCATCGGTACTCCATTATATATGAAGCAACTATACATAATTTTATGGTGATGTGTGTACTTCGAATTCTAAATTCCCATTTAATTTTTGCATCAAGTAAATCTTAACATCATACTATTTACCACAATTGATTATCTCACATTATAAGAGTTATCCTTATGTCTTGGAATCAACATTTTTATTTTATCCTCTTGAAATATCAGCTAGAATCATGATCATTCCTTCATGATTATTCATCCATTTATCATATATCTCAATATATCAAAAATATATTTACTTTATGAATGTTTCATAATGTTCATCGAACATAAAATCTGGTGAAACATCATAACATGTCATCTGCTTGGTGATACAAAATCTAGTGTTCCTTTATTCTTTATAGGAACATCTCAGAATTTTTCATAGGATACATCCTTTTACCAATGAAATAATTCACAAATAATCTTTTTATAACAAATTTAATTTTATTATTGAGTTCAAACATTTTTTGAACTTTTTTATTCATGAAAATTTCATAGGGTTCTTCTTATATCTATGAGATCTCATGATATTTTGCACTTTTCATTTATCTGATGAACCAAAGAATGGATAGTTCACTCCTTTTATCTCATGACATGATAGAAATTAATCCAATGAATTCTTAATACTTAGAATATTGAAATTATATCAATTTTTTGATGAAATATCATTGAATGATCAATCTGGTGAAACTATTTGCAAAACTCAATAGAATATGGAGGATCATTATGCCAGGAAAATTAGTCTGATAAACATCACATAAAAACCTATATACAATGACTTCATGTGGAAAATTTTTCCTGATTAATTATCGTTGAAATCATAAAAAAAACCCTCATTGACGATTTCCAAACATTCACTGCCATATTTTTTAGGAATCCCATGTTTGATAATTCAAAAAACATTATTAGTTCATTAGAACATTTCATTATTCAGGAACTCATACACATTTCCTCCCAATTGAGGAATTCATTAGGAAACTTTTTCACACTCTTTCATGAACTCCCATCTAGTAGAGACTATCTGGTTACATTCCTCTGTAACTAACCATCGCACTTTAACAACATCCCTATAATTTTAAATATTTACATATGATTGATTGATAATACTTTATACCACCATAACCCTAATACTTCACAATCATCCTAATCACTGAACCGTAACTTTATAGCATTAAATGTATACATACATAAGGAAAATTGAATATCTCATAAGTTTATGAATCAAGTTGTTAAGCCTTTATAAATCCCATAAAAGTTTATGTTTACTCTAACACAGTGCAGGTAAATTTTTTGATACCATTACAAGATATGTTTCCCCAATATTACACAACACATAACTTTATAGTATTAATGTTATATATACAAAAAATATTTAACCCATTTTGACATAGCCTAAATCATGGGGTCCTTCAATACATAAAATTTTAGGATCTATATTAACAAAAAATAAATTCTAGAAACACATTTATCAAAAAATATATTTTATGGGAAAAATAAAACCTCAATATAATGGTGTTACTATTAAATCATATTCAAATTACCTCGTTATGATAAATTTCATCCAATATTCATATTTGAATATACTATATCTAAACACAATGGTATGTTCACATCTACCTATATTTCTGCTGGGATGAACATTTATCATTCTCCATCCTTTAAACTTTGAAAACCTCATAAGGAAAATACAGATGAATACTTTTAGCATATTGATAATAAATATGCTTCTCCAATTATCATATCACATGTAGTATAATTCATGATAAACCTTCCAAAAGTATTAATTAAAACTCAAGGTCTTAAAATATGCTCTTAATACAACAAGAACTGAGAAATTTCATTACTCTTCATCCATTCATCAAAGGTACATCAACATTTTTACCTAGATTGGATACATCAAACAAATATGTCAGTATATTATTCTTTATAACTTCATGAACATTTTGATATCAATGAAATATTTATAATTTGTTAAAAATTATTGAAAAATAATGAGAACTATCAAAATAAAATAAAACATATAAAAAAAGATGGGTTCTTCAATGTCCCCTTTGTATTTATTGGAAACACAATTAATGTACTGTCTAAATGAATAATTCAATATGTGAATGGGAAAGGAGTATCAATTAATTCTAATGAAATTTTCCATTCATTAATTTACTCTAAGTCTACATGATTTATTATCGGGGTAGAAGACAAGAGTGTTTTATTTAGATAACAAATTTTCCTTTTCCAAATAATCTTGATACATAATGGAAAGAGAACACATAATGTTGTCTTCAATTGATTTCTACTTTTATTCTAGGATGAATATTATTTAATGAGATATAAATATTTTGAATGAAAGATCAACCAAAAACTCCTAAAGTAACTTAATAAATGGATCAATATAATCAAATACAATTATCATGATAATCAGCCTTGGAGAACATTCGTACTTACACTTTACATTCATACTTAAACTTTTCAATTTCTCACCCTTTGCATCATTTCCAATAAAATGATAATGATGTAAACTCCAATTTAATATGATTTATATGGAATAATTATTTTGGAAGAAAATTAATCAATCAATAATTGTCTCCTCCACATGGAGACACTGAATGAAATCTTAATAATTATAAATCACATCCAAATATATGATTTGGGAACCTCTAATTGAGAATGCACAAAAAGTTTCTTTTATTATGTGACTATATGGACATTTTTCAATCTCCAAATAATCACTAAGGATCATTGTTTCATTAAAATAATGCTTATAAATTAACTCAAGAAACATTCCATGATAGAAACATCATTTCCATATAAAACCAATATCCGAATCCATTTATCCTAAAAATGTTCTCCCATTGAGTACATGCATCAACATAAATTACCAATTTTCATTGAAAAAAATAAAAAACAAAATAGTTAAATGAATAACAAGCACACTTATTTCTTCTTATTGTCAATATCATCGATGAGATGGTTTTATTAACCATGTTGTTCTATTTCCTCCACAATTCATTCTTACACATCTGAAATTATATTTTAATTGGAACTAGTAATATATTATATATTGTTTAATTTCTTTGTGTGTGAACCTTCCATTACCAAGTGATTATATATCAATTATATCACATGGAGAAACTTTCTTCTTTGTTAATAACTCATCTTAGTCTATAACTGTTCTAGAATAATATATTAGAGTGTTACCATCTATATTTCACCTCACACACAATTTCCCTTTAACATCATGTGGATTCATTGATGTTCATCTTTTTCTATTATTTTCAAATGATTTTTCCAATTTCCTAATTTTATATAACTTTTTCTGTATATTGAAATCATATAATTTGTATCTTATCAATAATGAATATATTTTTCAAATTGTTTTTCCAAGTTCCCCCATTTTTATTTGTAATTTTGGATGATATAATTTTTTTAACATATTTTATTTATAATCAAGGGACTTCTCATATTTCATATAGGAAATTTTCATGGGATAATGTTTGTTCACTATATTCTTATTATTATTTCATATGGTTTCTTCTGATTTATTATCCATCTTATATGATATTTTTATAACATTGGTTACATGTTAACCACTATCTTTTACAACATCATAGGTATTATGAAACCTTACATGAAAATTGTAATTTTTCATATTTTCCATTCACTATGGTTGTTATATTAATAAATGGATTTCTCACCCTTGATATGGGATTCCTCTATGATTTTAAAATTTTTGTTTTGTACCAAAAATTTAATATACAATGTAGAAATAAAGTATAAAACCACATTTACCCACAATCCATTATCTCCATACTTCTTATGTATAAAGATGTTTTGTCTTCCTTTTAAATTTTTGGGATCATCATGGGGAACCAACTCCCAAACTCTTTTTCCTTTTAACCCCAACCACATTGGTAGGATTCTTATCACCTTTCATCATCAAACATAAAAACTATTTTCCCCAACCATAATTATTCATTAAAATAGATGTTGAAATATACTAATAAGAAGGTAAATATGTTATATATTTCATAAAAACTTCTTTAGAAAGATCATTGAAATAAGTTATGATATTATTATTAAATATTGGAGGTCTTTTACCTAATAATACTCCAAAGAGAGTTGAGTAGAAGCAATAACATTCTAATTATTTTGTAAAGACTCAATATGTGTATTCTCAATATCATTATACTTGAATACAGATTATAGAAATATTATATTGATGGTGTGTTTACAATATTCAATCATAATAAAATTCAATTTAAAAAACATCTTCCCTCAATAAAATTACTATTTATGAATAATAAAATTATTTTGTAAAAAAGAGTCACTCTCATGATATCATTGGATTTTACGTTGAATTGAATATTATTTACATCAATTCCATTTTACAAATTTTCATTAAATGAATTGATATTTTCTTCTAGATTCCTCTTGAATCCATATGACACTTCAAATAAATTGAAACATTTTTATTTGAAATTTTAGGAACCTATTTCAATCTCAAACATTCTTGGATTAAAGGATATATCCTCTTTAAAGAATAATATACAAAACTTTATTATAAATCCTTATCTATATTAATTGATTATTCTTCTAGGTGGGTGATCTATTCCTTTAATAATTTAAATAATCCCTAAAGGGATATTTTTTTATAGAATATAATTTAGCTTATATTTTATTATATCAATGGATATATATTGGGATGTTTTAGATTGATCATCATAAAAACTTATTTTAGGATCCTCTTATTTAGGACTGCTTTTAAAATAATTTTAAAAATCCACATGATAAATTATCATAATTGGCTCACTAAAGGTAAGATTATTGTTCTTCTCCTATATGGTATATTGAAAAACATTCTATTTTATTTTCATGCAGTATATGTCTTCATTGTTAGAAACGAATATATAAAACATATACATAGTCATACATATGAATGTGGGATAATTTATTATCATTATTTAATTTTTTTATTCATATGTTCATTATTTTATTTTTAGAAATAATATTCTAATCAGAGACAACTAAATCATCATTAAAAATAGATGTCATTATTAACATAGAAAAGAAACTCAAATCTTCAAAAGATAATAACATCAACTTTTACAATCCAATAGAATTAAACCAATCCCTCAAATATAAATTGCTAGAAAATATTCTATATATAATTTACACTGAGGGGGGGGGGGAATCATTGTGGGGAAAATATTAATCATTTATATATTTTTATCTCTTTACCTCTTAGACATGTTAGGATGTTGATTATTCTACTATATTTTCTTTATTATATGCAAGTATATGAACGAAGGCGAAGATGGAGCAATACATTTTTTCAATGTTTTCTACTCAATAGATGTAGTTAGAACTTGTCACATATGGTGAAGAACAATACTTAGATTTTCTATTATATTGTGATACCATGAACATTGGTTTAGGGAGAAAGAAATCCATATCCGAGGATCAGTTCTGTACACATTACGAGGTGGAATGGAAACAATATTGAATCCCTAGACTAGTGATGACCTTATATAACTTGAAGCTCCATATTGGGTATTTCCACAACCTATATAGATAGTTTAAAAATTCTTCATTAGATAATACATAACTCCATGTAATTATTACACCTGTTGAGACTTCTATTGAATTTGATAAAGTTTCATATTTATCCAATTCCTTATTCATCCTTAGTTACTTGCACAACAATGATAAAGAAACATTATATATTATTATTTATCTATTTGGAACCTATTTTTCCAATCCTCTTATGAATCTAATATATATGATGAATCTTGTCTGATGATGTTTATCTTGGTGATAGTTTATTATTAATTCTTCTATGCCCCATATCTTTGATGCAAAGGATATGAATTTCATATCTAGAATCTAATAAAACCATTCCTTTTCTACTTGATCATATGATACTTGTTTTTATGGTGCTTCTACTATAACTGATTATTTATTATCAATATCATACTTGTATATCTGATCACTTAATCTTTCTTTTAGTTAATTAATTCTTACTCCATCTGGTCCATCCTATCTATCCAATACCATATTCATAATTCTTAAGTATTTCTCCAAACATCTGGACACAAATGATTATAGAAGTCATTATTCATTAACAAATATTTATATATAAAAAATAAATTATTTGAAATAATTCATAACTATTATTTATCACACATTCTCAATGGATAAGTACCCCTTTATATTTTTAGTGGCTCTCCACAATTTTAGGGCGGTGCCTATACATAAAATCCAACACCCCTTTCAATATTTATAGCGACCCACTAAGAAATATCATCTTATTTAATGTAATAAATTATCCTAAAATATAATAATTTGTCATAATAATCGACATCCAACATTCATCTTTAATCATCCTAAAATATCATCTAGAATTCTGATTATTATTTCATGATTATTCAACCATTGATCATCTAGATCTTCATCCCAACAATTTATAACCTCACAAAGGCTTTAGAAAGATCATTAGGCTTCTTATCTGGTACAACATCATGACACATATCCTATCTAATGAAACATTTTTGAGTGTTCCATATTTTATTTGAATAATGTGAGACCTGAATTGGTCACCCAATTATTGCATCTAGAAATTTATTAAAAAATTAAATGGTCAAATTAGATACCTGTGGGGTAATAAGATTACCCCATTAAGGGATTTGAGGAAATACAAGATGAGAGACACAAGAACAAACTAAAAGTGCACATTAAGACTAACCTATCCAGAAAACCGTGTCAGTATCCAATAAGGCCACCAACTTTTTGGTTGGTTTGTACATGAAGACATAGTAATAATAAATGAATCTGAATATCCTAGCAACAACACCACCCCCAGGTTGAGATGGCTTCTTAAATAGTTTATTAGAAACAAATAAAAAATCTTTTTCCATCCTTATCTATAACTCTAACTCTTCTTTTTTTTCTCATGGATCTCTCCATTATCCACAAATATATCTCCATGTTGATATTAACCCCTATAACATGGGTTATGCTAGAATTTTGTAGCATCCAAGAGCCTAATTCATAACGGGCAGCTGAATCACAACACCTACCCTCCAGATTTTTCCAATTTCTAGCAGCATCATATGCATGTGACATTATGGTATGTGCAAAAACATCTTAGTGATATCAAACCATTTGCATCACCATAGACATAGATTTCACTTCTTAATGTTGGCCATCAAGATATTTTATCCAATTTCCAAGAGCCAAAATATTCATCAATAGAGAGTTAATTTTTTCACCATATGCTACTATTTTGAAAAAAACATCATCATAGTCTCAATTTTACCACACTTCCCAAGAATGAAAAGAAATGGGTTAAAAAATAAAATATAATATATAGAAAAATATTTTTCTACCATGATGATGTGGTTTCCTACTATTTTCCAATCTCTTAGAAAGTTACAGGATGAAACCATTTCAAAATAATGGAAATACTGAAGGGGATATTTTATGTATGCATTAATTATTATTGAGAATATACTTTCCATAAAAAATCAAAATAATATATAAATAAGAGCTTAAAATAAGAGATTTAACACAAAAATTGAAAATAAAACAATATCCGGCAATGAAAACATATCTCAATAGGGTTGAAAACGACTGATCTATCCCTACATATAAACTACTTGAATATCCACAAAGATATATTAAAACAAAAGAATCAGAATAATTTACATGGAAAGTAACTTTATTTCAATTTTTGATTTCTTTTAAAATGATCCTCTATTTTAGAAATCATACATTCACTAACATGGAGATAAAATTGGATAGTGACTTCACCAACCTTGTATTGTTACAAAACAACTACATATTGTTTCTCTATCCAGGCCATCAATTCCTCCCCAAGATCCACCTTAAATAAATATGCATCATTCAAGGTGGTATAAATATCTTCATAAAAATATATCCTTCAGGAAAAAATTCTCTAGTGGGATTACAAGAAGGTAGTGTTCTAACATTAATTTATTGGAACATATCCAAATATTTTTTTAATATAAATCCTTTTCTAAATAGCTTTCTTAAATAATAATCATCATATAACTTAATTATTATGATGAAACTATTTTATCTTCCCTTTGAATTGTTATGAATCATAATTTTATTGGTTCCATACAACATCTAATGGGTTGTCTAATATTTTTTAGTCTTTATTTTCCAATTATCCCACATAGGTATTATATTCTCCTTCTATATAATGATCTATTATAACGTCGTCAAATGAATTTTTAATGCTCATTATAACATATTTGTAACTGATTTTAGTATAAAATCATCTATATGGATTTATCTACTGTAAATTTTTAGACACATCTGCAATCTCTATTTGATTAGTAAGAAATTAAACCTCTGCATGATGATCATAAAAAAGGAAACCTCTCTCTATTGGTTTCACGTAGAAACATATATCTGTTGTATAAGATCGTAAAAATTTATTAAAATCTGTAAAATTATATTTATATGTTTTCTTTAAAATTTATTAGGAAACACTAGTCTAATTATTCATAAACCTTTCTTTAAAACTTCAATAATATCTTCATTTGAACATATTCCGACATTTTTTCTAACATGTTTTATCCATTATAAAACACGTTCCCTATCATTAAAGAATATATTTCTAGTAGATTTTATCTGATTAAATTATTTATCGAGTACACTTTAGACATAATAGAAATACTTCTAATCGAAAATATATACAAATGTTTGATTTACAATACTTAATAACACATCAACTCTTATACATCATAATCATCATATGAATCGAGCATAATATTCATTCTTTTCATATTACCATCTGAAAAATAGATGAAATAGTTTTTATCTTTAGGAAAAAGTTATCCAACCATTACATATCTCGTAAATCATTTTTTTCTATAACCCTACACCTGAAAATTGGGTAACACTCTCACACAATGTGTTATGCAACCATTATGTATCTCATAACTTCAAAGTAAAATCTTTTTACAAACAAACGAATCTATCCTCATTTAAAATCAACATGAATAATGAGTTATTTCAATTATAATGTTGTAAGGAACTATTTAAACTACAAAGTAATGTACGATATGCATTCATAAAAAAACTATATCCGAATGAACCTTTCAAAAGCCTACATCTTCTGGTGCTACATAACAACATTAATTTGATTACTGCAAACCAATATACATCCTTTGATCATCTTAGTTCGATCAAATTTATTTTGTCACATTGTTATGATGGCCTCTAACTTTATTTCATTTGGGATTGGATTTATTTTTTCTCCTTACATTAGTATTTTTGAACATTGTAAGGATGATTTCAAAATGTTGATATCAAATTTTTTTCTCCAATAATCATAGAAAATATTATAGACATTTAGATCACCTCACTAAATGTATTAGGTAATACTCAAATTCTTTATAGCACTTTACTAGGATAAAAATAATTGATAACTTTATTTTATCTTTATCTATTAATCAGAGCCACATCAAAATTGTTACCAATTATCGATACTTCAACCAAACTATTTAACATCTTCTTATTTATGACTTCTAAAAAAATAAAACTAATTAAATCATTCTATTTCACTAATAATTATTTCAAAAAATTGAAATAAATTTACAACAAATAAAAATCACTCTAATGGTTGGATCATCACATATTTTATCAAATACCTTTACACACTATCTATCTGATACAAAAATATTGGAAAACACTATTCGGTATCCCTTCACCAACCAATAGACTTCTTGGTTAAAACATGCACAAAATAATCTTTAGAACATCCATTATCTTATTCAAAACAACAATGTTATGTGATCGGGTTCTATATAGGGACTAGTATTCTTAACAATTTTGATATATCATTAAATTATTAAAAATAAAATATAAAATACCCCACTAATATTTGTTGGAATCTCACTCAAAACATTCAATTTTTGTCCAAATTAAATATTTGTGAAATTTAATAACATTCGTTTACACTCAACGTCATATATCATGATCAAAGATCCAAAAAATAAACTAGAATCAATATTCTATCATTTGTGATTAATGAAACACTGAATGTCCAGCTCAACATAGTCACATTAGGGAATTTTTGTATTTTTTAAAGATATTAAAAATATTATATCTGGTATAGCTTCATTAGGAATTTTCTATCTAATGAAACATTATTTAATGATCCTTCCCAACTTCATTGTAGTAACATGGAAATTTTTTTCAAGGCACTTTCTATTTTGAGGAATATCTTCAGAAATATTTTTCTATTGACTTTATATATAGACTTATGATGGATGAATTAGATAGTTATATTTTATCAATCATTATCTTATTCACTTTTCATATTTTTACAATCCCATATGATAGATTTCATAAAAATGAATGAATTATTTATTTAGATGAACATATAAAATATTATCTGGTGGACTTGAATCCTTTTCTATGACTATTGAAATAATAATATTTAGATCATATGGTAAACTATATAGGTTGATTTTTTATATTACATATAGATAATTCCATCCAATAATATTACCCAAATTCATCTGTTCGAAACATCTTCAAACTTCCTCTAATTGGAATACTATATAATTGTTTTTACGATAACACATTGTATCAATTTATCTCAGAATTTTAATAATCCTAAAATTTTGAATCGAGTAAATTTATTAATTATTATCTCAACCTTATATAATATTCAAATTTATTTAATAACATCATTATGGTGCACATTAAAATACATCATAGGATCGACTTCATATATCCATAAATCAATAATACCATTTACATAGAATCATGGATCACGAGAACATTCTACAGTCATGGTGGTTGATACTTTAGGAATAGTAATGCATTACCTGATTTTTTAGAGATATTTTTCTAATATTATTAGGGATTCATTTGAGTTTTCATTTGGTTATATCTTGAATATGATAAACCCATATTGATCTACTTTATTTGATAACCTCAATCTACTTGACTATATCATCTAACTTATAACAAGAAATCTTGATCAATTAGAATCATCTTTCTCCATCTATATGGATCTATTTTATTTTTCTCATCACATTATATATGGATATTTATTAACGAATATCCTCTAAAATAATTTAAACTATTAATGTCACACATTCTTCTCCCAACATTTACCATATTTTCAAACATTTTATCAACTCAGTAATCATCATATGCAAAATATTTTATTCTATTGACAGACAGTACAAAATCAAACATTCATTCTTATATACTAACATCTTATTAAGAACTCAAAACTTTTTTTCCTTAGCATTATATCGAAAATTTTAGATAATATTTATATGCCTTCTTCTGAAGTATAACATTGGGATTGTATCCCCTTGAAGTACCCAAAAACAATAGTTATACTAAATAATATTTATTAATAATTTCTAACAAAAAAATAATATTAAATTTAGAAAAAATATTTAAAAAAATATTTATTGATCAATTATTGATATGTTAAATAATATTAAATATAATAACGAATAATTATTAACTGCTGATTAATTTTAGAAGAAGTATTTTGGGTATATGCCTCTTCTATTAAAGAATGAATAATATAAAGGGGAGCAGATGGGTCATAAGAGAAAATAACCTCATCTTGAAGCTAATGAGAGATACTTATCTTTTCTATAAACTCAATCTAACATTGATGGATCATATTTTGATTCCCTATAAACTATAATAATAAGAATTATATTGTAAACTTGTGTTATGATGTGCCCCTTGAACCACGTGAGTTTGAGTAATATGTCCTCAGACCAACATAGTTTGTTTGCACAGAAAGTCCTCCTTCCCAAGTTACCCTACAATGAAAAAAGTGGATTTTATTCCCCATAATTCCCATCATCAACTAGATTGAAAGTAACCAAAAAATTAATTGGATCATTACCACCCTACTCATCCTCCCCCTAACAAGAAATTGTGTCATCGATCATAGAAAGCATTCCAAAATAATGGATAGAAACTCTTGATATTTATTATGCACAAATGCCTTCATGTTATGAGAACCCAAACTAAAAGAACCATCATACAATTGATTAATAAACTAAATGCACGTTCCTAGATCAATATATTACTAAATAATAAATTATTTTTAAAAGGCTGTTTAATATAAATTTTAATGCCCTTATTGGGGCCAGAAAATGTAATATCAGATTTTAGAGATCCTCAAACAGAGCTGGAACTAGATGTAATATTGAATATAAAAAAAACACAATACATTTGGGTAATATTATTTAATATAAAATGATTAATAACTACCTTTTTTGAACTACAAAAAGTTTATATAATATCCCATCCACAACCTACTTTGGAACATCCCCACTATAAACAACAGCCATGAATTGATTCATTAGAACTGTGATTTTATCCTAGAACATAACATAGTCCTACTCAAACCCAAGAATCGAGGACCACCTTTTGGATTTATATTTCCTAGAAGAAGTAAAAATTATATTCATCTTCCTTTTGAAACCCTATAAGAAACCAATTTAATCTCTTGTTATAACTTTATATCATAAACTACTTATGCCTCAGGATCAAAGTTAGTTTGACCATACTCAAATGTATTTACTTCATACTTATACTCTAAGAAACGAATAAGAGAATCCTTGAAAGAGGATCCTGGATGACAACCATTCCGCTTATCATATTTGTCAATACATCAACCTTTATCCCAACCAAGTTACTAATCCAATGTCTCCATATCATTTCATGAAGACATAATTTCATTATACTAGAGGAAAGAAAAAAAGAAGTGGGAAATTTTCCTTTTCTACCTTGAGACACTGAAGCACCAACATGATCTTTTTATAATGGACCCATTATAAATATTATGTGAAACTATTGAAATTTGACTCCACATGGGTGTCTAGTCACGTTTTTTCTTGACTAAGAACTGAATCAACATAAGTGTATCCATTTTTCTAATTTCTAGATACATTAACTAGTTCAATATTGATTCAATTTGAAATGAAGAAATTAAAATAAATACCATTCCAAAAATTACCAATAAACTACCCATGTATGGATTGAGACACATTCATTCCTCCATAAATTTATTGATAAATACCAGATGGAACATCAATCCACGTACATGAGAACTGATCCAACTCTAGGATCTTTTAGATTCTTAACTATATAAAAAACATTTCAAGAAAGATGATACCTTACATAATATACAAAAAGATTATTATCATAATTGGTAATAGAGATTAATAACTGTTTCAATTAGGGTGGAACTAAGATCTACCTCCATAAACATCCTAACAAAATTCCGACACATGAATTTATTTTTATCTCTGTTTAGGTAAATTTGGACACCAATTACAACTACTTTGTATAAGTGATTTTTAGGAAGCACCATCATCTAATTGAGTAAATGAATTTTATACCTATCCTAGGAAAACTTATTCCATTATATTAATAGATTAAAATTGATACTCCATTCACAGACATAGAGAGATCCATGATTCAGGAAAATGGAATAGAAGCTCTATGATAAAATTCATTGCTCATCCAAGGGAAATATATAGGGAAAAGTCATTTACAATAAAAATATCAATATAATCTGAAAGAAATAAAATTTAAGAAACCATAATAATCAATTATTAATTTATTTGAGGGTTCAAACCATTAGGAGGAACAAGTGAAAAAATCAGATAGTTCATTCCAATCGTGAGCCTCTTTGAGATTACAACTAAATAAAATTTAAAATGGGCCATCAAACAAATCTTGGAAACCCTTCTAGAATATGAGGAAAATATATTATACTAATTCATTATTATTAATTATATTAACAATTTTAATAATAAATAATAATTTGTTTTAATTAATTTTTTAATAATAAGTAGCTAATTCATAATTATAATTATTTATTATTATTAATTATTATTTATTATTTATAATTTATTACTAATTATAATTCTAAAAGGATCACATTTGAGTTACTGAACCAACCCACACACCTAAAATTTAATAGATAAAAATAATTACAAGGTGATATCATGATGTATAATCAATTTTCACAATATAGAAATCTTAATATTATAGGCTTTGATAATAAAACTAGAAAGAATATATTCAGATGAAAAATTATTGGAATTTAACATGAAGCATGGACCTCACCTATTTATTGATCCAACCGCAGTAAAGTATTTAATCGGATAGATGATAGATGGATCATTCCCCACTATTTATTAGTATTTAACACTGAGGTTTGAATCAACCCTTTTTAATATCACAGTATCTCCAAAGCCTTATGCTATCCTAAACAGTTAATAACTCAAATAAGAAACATTACATAGATATTTTATATAATATTCATGTGTGAGACTAATATTACGTTGAGTTATTTACAATCTAACAAGGTAAAAAAATTGTTAGTGGGTTACTGTTCAGCAAGTCAAACTCATTTTGTGGAATCACACGAGTTGTTAATACACTATTGGCCAGCCATAATTTATAATTTATTTTATAAAAGTTATTAACTATTATCTTACTCAACTAAATAGGTTTTCCAACTAATAAATACTATAGAGAGATCAATGTGGATTCATTCCCATCAATTGCAACTTCAAATTCCCAAAATTGTCCAATAAAAGTCCATCCATAAATTCTCAAAGACTTATTAAAACAAATCACAAAAACTTTTCAACCCAAATCAACTCTATAATCTCTTGTAAAAAATGGTTATATAATATGTATTCATGTTCATGATCACCATTTAAGAATTTATTTCATCACATCTGTTGGGGTTATATTTTTCAAGAAATTTCATGAAAAAGAAACAGAGTCTAGCAGAAACATAGTTTTAATCTACACCATCACTCTATGGTAATTTATAGACTCATAGGTCGTATGATTTTAAAATCCTAAATCCATGAATAATTATCTTACTTACCTCTGATACAAAAGATTCATTCTGTAATAGACATATCATGACATTAATAAGGTACACAAATTTCATCTTGAGATGGATAAGATTTCAATTTTCATATCATCTTATAGAGTAGTACAAATGAATTTATCATCATTAAATTAATGTTGTAAACTTCATTGTAGTAGATAAACCATTCCATCATAAACCACCAAGTCAACTAGAATTAATCCATTATTATTCCTTCATGAGAGGTTCCATGAATAATCATTCATCACCCAAAGCACAATACAGAAGAGAAATCAGAATATCAATATTATATGAAAATTTGAATTTTAGCTACAAAAAATATTTACATGAGGAGTCTTCCATAAAATAATTATTGGAAGTAGAACCTCATGAGTCAATAAGCATAAAATAATCTAGGATATTTCAAACAATGAACTAAAAAATTCATAACAAGAAAATTTAAAATTTGACAAATATTATTCATGAATCAGATTATATTAAATTTTTCTCACCTTGAAGAGGATTAGTCTTACAGGTATCCCTAAACACACAACACCCATAAGAAAATAATGATAGTCCAAAATAAGGTACTAGTAATCAATATGGGGATTTTTGTTAAATTTAAAATCAAATTTAGCAAATATATTGACTTTAAAGTCAATGTATAAATCCACAGACATGCCTCTCATTTTTTGTATATAAAATAGAAAACAATATATTCATAAAAATGGGTTTAAATGTATTCTTTGAGAAACACATTAATAATATGAATTTCATTCTTGATCTTGTAAACATATTCTATTTATTCTTTAACAGAGGACACAAAAGTTCTATTTAGAACATATTGAGGTGGGATATCTTTTATTATATCTATATATATCACTTAGGATCAATTAACAATTGTTATATTACACATATAATAATATGTATACTTATTGGACTTCTTTGGTCATGGAACAATATACCCAATTATGTCCCCCATTGACTTCTTACATTTTCTTGCACCCTAATATTGATATCCAAATTCGATTTGATATTCATTTTCATGGGAATAATGATTCTCTTAAATAAATTCATCACTGACCTCTTCATCCAACATCTTGGTGGGTTTTCAACTTATTAAGATATATTTGTATAATCCATGGAAGATATCCCTTTATGAGTAGATACCATCATTAATATCAACATGTTCATGAGGTCCTAGATTGGTTAATCCTTGGAAATAATATTCACAAACTAAAAATAACCCTCAACCTATGAGGGGTTATCTTGGTCCTTAACCCCAACTTGTAATAGTTCTATCTAATGGTCTATATCTTTCTACACATAAGAATCTTAACAGAGATGATAGGTATGACAAAAAACCCCTCAATTTCAATGTGGATAATCGTGAAATTGTATTTTACATTCCTCCTTCCACCCAAAACAAACTTCTATGTGTTTGTGGGAATATGAAGGATTTTATCATACCACAATACTTGGATAAATGCAAAATTTTAAATTACTTATTTAATAATTCATAAAAATACTCATATAAGGCCTCTTCAAAGATTCATGACACACCATTTTGGATCCAAATAGAGGAGTGAAGTGGTTAGGAGATATAAATATCAATATATACCACAATAATATAGGAACTTATGTGATTACTCATCATTATATACATTTTTCATGGTTGGATAATTATAATGGAAATCTAAAAAAATATAAATTGTTTAAATTGATGATGTGGTAGACCAATAAAGCCAAGTGAAATTATGGTGATGGGAGGTTCAATTTCATGATCAATATATGGGGGCCCGTTTATAAATTTCATTTTATATCCTAAAAAACACATTATATCAACATCTAAAAATAGAAATACTCATTTTAGATGAAAAATAATGAAAAAATATTAAATAATTAAGAAAAAAGTGTGAAGATGAAAAAACATGATACCTTCTATAGATTTACATAAGAATTTTAATTAATTAATATTCATGATGAACATACAATAAGTGAAAAATGGAATTACAATGAAATAATAGGACAACTTTTGGGGAAAATGTGTTCACTAAAAAGACCCTAGGATGAAATTGTTTCATATCAATGTAGAACATTTTTTATCCAAGATGTTCGATCAGAAAAATTCGTGAATAAACATCAAATAATTATCTAAAAATGGTTTTACGATTTATAAATCTAGTGTTATAGTTGTAGTGGTTCATGTTGAGTTTTTTCAAAATTTTATGATATGTGATGCGCTTATGTGCACTAGTGTCTCATGATTCCATTTGCTTCTCATATCATCTGTAAGAGTTGGTTCTATGGAACAAACTAAATTGTACTTTATATTAAATTCCTATTAAAATAATGTGCATTAATAAATACCATATAATATATTTATTTTTCTTATATATAAAATTAATGTGATAATTTATAAATCTATATATTAGATTGAAATGGTAATGATGTTCCCCACTATGAAAAATTATATGATGTGTTAGGGAAATATTATTAAACATATAACCTATTTAAATGATATTTTTATTAATGAATGCCCCGAGTCTTGTAATATTATATACTTAACAAACTCATGCTAACATATGATCATGAAAAATATGCATACATTGGGTGCTTTATGAGTGATAATGAATTTATAAATTAGTCAATAAAGGATTTATTCCTACCATGACAAAAAGATGATATATTCAGCCCTTTGATTAAAATTAGAATATCTATCAATAATCTATGTTTAGGGGGGTATTTATGAGTTCATTTTTAAAATTCAAAGAATTATATATTGAGAACATATGTTTATGAATTAAATATGAAACCCGGTTGACTAGATATATCTTGAAAAGGGGATTATATTACACAATAAGCATAAATATGTTTTTTATAAACAAATTAACTTCTTCCTCTATGGGTGCGTTGATGTTTTACCAGATGATGATATTACAATTGAGGTTTTCTTTTATAATTCCATTGAGGAGGAGTCCTAGAGGACCAAACTTGCAGTGTATCCATCAATCTTAGTTAAATATTAATTTCATTTAAAAGTTGGAATACATTTTAATCTTCAGGATAATAGATAATTTTGATCTAGGATTTACTAATTTCAATTATTTATTAACTAATAATATATTATTTAAAAATTTAAATAGATATTTATTTTCAATACAATCAAATATAATATTTATTTTTTATCTTATTTTTTCATAAGGAATTAAATAATATTTAATATTGAATAAGTAATAATATATTTACAAAAAAAATTAATATATATTTATTCAAAAGATAATGATTAATATTAATTTATTTAAAATATTTATTATTCATGTTTTGGTAAATTCTAAGAAAGGTGGTTGGGCGGAATTAAGCTCCATATAATCTAAATGATATAATCATAAATATCATTTAAATAACAAGTAAATTAGTTATTTTATAAAATGATATTTATTTGTGAAAATTAGTTTGAGACATCATGTTATAATAATAACAATATTAATCTCATTGATAATATATTTCGTTTATTATATTATTATGTTTGTTTGTGAAATTATTAATAATAAACACTAGATCTATATATACCAAATTACAAATATTTAGATCTTGTGTAAATAATTTTTCATTGCTCATAACACATCATATCCCTAGATGATTATCTCAATAAAAATGGTATCCTTTTAGGACTATGATTATTCATCACCTTCTTCCCCTCTCTTATATAATATTTAATAAGAGAGACAATACTTCTTTCCCATTGGATTATGTTACAGTCAATGGGAAGAAGCTAAGGATATTGGATCGACTTATCTACCACCATAATATCCCAAAAAATCCTTAAAATATTATTATGCATGAGTAGATACTACTGTAGGTATTATACATTGAATCATATGTGTGAAATTATGGTGAAACATGAATGATGTTCCCTTAATCTACATCTATAGAGAAGAAAAATCTCAAGGCTAAGTTATTTTCTTATTATTAAATTACATATCAATTTAACATGAAATATCCTATCCTTTTTATCTAATGATTATTTTTCAATTTCATATTTGATATTCATTATACATGCTGATTCATAATCATGTACTAGAGGATTATTCATTAAATATGATAATATACATGTTGACCATAGAATCAACCAATTCATTTGCTTCTCCTAGAACCGTTAAGTGGTATCAAATCATACATGTTTAAATTTATATTTATTTAATGTTATTTATATATACTATGGTTATTTTATTTGATTTTAATTTTTGATTGTCATTTGTTAATCTAATATGACAAGTTCTCTCATTTTTATATGACCATGATGAAGAGAGAATAGAAGAAAGTGTCATCAATATTACATTCAAAGGTGATGGAGATCTTAAAAACATGACCATGTTACATGAAATATAATTTAATTACACACTAATAAGTCTTTGTCAACCAAAATCATACATGGTTATGGTAACCCTTAATTTTTGTATAGGGGACCATTACACTATTTATCATTTCACTTCGCATTGACTGAAATGCTAAAAAATATTATTCGAGGTTATACACTATGTAACTCATCTACACACAATGTAACCCTAACACTATGTAGTGGTTATGTGTTCAGTGAGAACATTGTATTTATTTTAACTAGAATCCATTAATCGCATGACGCATGTTGACTTCAGGTCCTAAAACATGGTAAAGTATGACTACAAGACCTATAACAACTTTACATGTTGTGTAATACATAAATTGTCACATTGATTTCACACCAAGTTCCTAGTTGTCTATTTTGGATGACCAAAGATAATTTCATATGGTATAACTAGTGTGGAAACTGTGTAATTCATAATATTAATACAAATTTTATTTTAATCCAAGATATATAGTATATAAAAATTTTTAATGGGAAGAAAATTAATTATGGATTAAACAAAATTATATGGTGTTTAGATTTAATACACATAGTGTGACATGGTTTAAAGAATATTTTGTTATTGATTTATATTTGTATAAATATAAATAATATATTTCATTTGGTCATCACACATGACAAATATTTTACACAATAATTTAATGTAGTACACACCACATAGGTTAACACGTTCCATGATTCAAGAAATGTTCAGATGACAATATGGATTGAAACATGAAACTAAACACAATAAATTGTTATTACATTTTTGATAGGGTAAATGTTGTGCAACAAAATTATATTACAAATAACCCTAATAACACTGGGTTGTTTGGGTTGGCACACACCATGTTTCCCCTAAGAATATTCTATGCACATATGTAATTTTAATTAAAATTAATAATATTTTACGTAAAATAATATAGGATGAGAGTCATATGTATCTCTACTAAAACAGAAGTTAATATTAGGATAGAAAATTAATTCATAAATTATACCACTACTAACGAATTCAATGAAAATTTATCTTAATTAGTAGAGTGACTTGAAATTAATGCCATTATATATGAATTTGATGTAGTTTCATATATATGAAATATCACAAGTTTGAAATACCAACGTTTGTATTGGGTTTTAGTTTAATTTAATATTATTTATTTAATTTTTATGTGATAATGTTCTATTTAATTAAATATGATTTATTTTTTTATCTCTCATTCCATTAATATGAAAGATTTATGTTTCCATGGTTCATTTTATATTTATCATACCCTTGGTTTCTTTATCATTTTTGTGAGTACATTATGTAATGATGGATCTATAAATATATGAGGTAGTTTAAGACTAATGTTGAGGTGAAATAAGCACAAATAAATTACAATTTAGATGGTGGAATTCTATAGATCAAGCCAAGCCAATCTCAAGGATTTTCCCCATAAAAAGAAATCATGATTTATAGTTCTCTTGATAAAAACACTAGTATAAATTTCATGATTATGTCACTTTGTTTATTATATTTCCATAGAATTAAAATTTAATTTTATGGATTATTCTTTTTGATAATATAATTAAATTAAAAAAACGAATTTAAGATCATATTTAAATAAATTGATTAGTCATAAATTATTTTATCATGTTATGGTTTATTAATTATGTAAAATAATCATAATTTTAGGAAAGAATTTAACGGAAAAAAGAATGAAATCTATGGATTATAACCAAAATCTATATGAAAATATTATTTCATTGAAGCTTTCTATTGTCTATGTTTGGTTGGAATCATAGATAATGTTTCATCCTTGCCATAAATTGGGGTACATTAAATTATCACAGAGTCTAAAGAAATATTATGGGATGAATTAAGAAAAAATGTATTGAATTTAACAACCATAAATAATTTAATAAAACTTTTGTGGAAATTTTAATGTATATTCAAGACACACTTTAATTATTGGGGAATATAAACAATATACTAAGGAGATTCATGTTATTAGTTAGTAATATCACCAACCTAAAAACCCTTCTAATGATTTTTATGGACACCGTTGTTGTTATTATAAGGGAAATATGAATTATTTCCAATTTAATTTCTATGTGAAATAAGATATTAAGTCCATTGGTTAATACTATTGTTATTTGATAAAATCGTTGGTTACTAATATGATAATTAAAATTATTTCATGTCACAGATTCCGCAATAAAAAAATAATTTTTTTAAAATTTACAATATTTTTTTTGTTTTTTGACTCCAATATCCTGCTAATATTTATATAATAAATAAAATCATCTAACAAGTAGTAAATTACAAGAGTGGTATATTCACTCCCACATTGAACTAGCATAATAATAATTTCTTTCTATGATAAATACCTCATTTTTAATACACTAGCTATAGATGTCAGTGAAAAATATACTTTTTCCTACCTAAAATATTTGAATGATGAACTATATATACAATGTTTAATGTGATCAAATATGTCTGATGAACTCAAAAAAATCATGAGAACAATGTTGAATATAGAATTATTAAGAACAATCATGTTCTTTATTAGAATAGATATATATATAAGTGTTTTGATATCTCCAAGGAACTCTTTACCATAAATTATAGTGTGGTGGTTCCAATTGTCATTAAGGTGGACAAGATAATTGGATACAATGGGAATATATAAATTATAGGGTTTATACTTCTTGAGTAATTTTTTATAGATATCATACTTTCTTTACTCCCTTATATGTTCTCATTCTTTATTTTGAATATTAACATAAAAACATTAGGATGTTTTTCTCAAATCTCTTTACTCTCCATTATGTAGTATCTAGGGACATGATTTATGAGAATAAATTTATTCTTATTTTGAGAAAGAGGAAGAAAAATGATAAAGGCCCTAATAATTACTATAAATATAAGTCACCTTCACAATTACTGAACAAGAGAAGGAAAATAATGGGGATATTCTCCTTAAATAATAGTAAAGAGAGGAGAAGAGACAAGGATTCCCATATTTTGATATAGAAAAATTCATAATCTTGTAGGGATTAATTTTCAAGGAAGATAAAACAATCTATAGTGGTGAGAAGAATGATGTTATCCAATGTAAATAACTCAACAAAAGAATGGTCGATAACAGTCATCCTAGGTTATTATGAAGATCATACAGATTGATGTAATGATCATGATAGGGTTGTGGGTAAATTAATTGTGGTAATAAAGTAATGAAAATTTTATATGGTACCCCTCATTAATGAATAACATGTTCCCCTTTTGAAACACTTCATATTTTTTAAGAAACATGGTAGTTTTATTCATTTGGTTTCCAACCAGACCATCAACACAGACTCTTCTAGGACCTCCCCCATTTCCATAGTGGAATAAAACATGCCATGCTGAATTGACACCCACTAGTGTGTGGTATCAAATTCATGGATATATTAGACTTACCACTCATTCCCCACGACATGTTGAGGCAATATATGTACATTCGCCTCAACTGTTTCCCCAGTCTCCAAGCCCATGGACATTCCCTTTTTTAATCATTGTTACTAGCCTTTATTATATAAGGTATTATCCCAGACCAACATGACATCCATCGTGAGTGTAGTTGTAGCTATGTTGATTTAAAAGATTACCAGAATAATGAAAATATACTCAAAGGATCACAAGGTTCCACCCCATCCTCGACTAAAGAAACATAATGTGAAATATATCAATAAGGAATAAAAAATTGGAAAAAATATATATAGATTTATAATCTCCCAATCTAAGGATTAACATCCACAAAAAACTTATTAAAAATCAATTCCAAAAAATTTAGGACACTATGCTTGACTATCACACTCCCACTTTCACGTTTCCTCATAAATTCATCCATGCATCATCAATACTCATATAAGTGGCATTATCCTCATCATTAATAGTCAGTAACTAGAATCTACAATTTAATAAATTTTCACTATAAATGATTACCCATTTTATAACATAATTTCCTCATAGTTTACAACTCATGCAGGATTGGGAATAAACTTCCAAAGTTACCAAACATGGAACAGATCATGCAAGAATAAATAACATGGGGTAAGTACTAGTACAGAATCCACGAAATTGATACATTTTTTTATCTTCAATGGTCCTACAATCCATAATTACATCATCCATTACAATAAAAAATTATGGTTTCATAATATAGGTGACACCCAAAACAAAACCATATCACTAATAGTGAACTCCAAAGGGCATATCCTCTATTCAAGAAATTAGCACTTCTTACTATATGTAGTGAACAACAACTTCCCAATCAACTGAAATCTCCCAAAAGTATCATAGAAAATTATCATACCAATAACTAAGGCCTCATCCACATCATTCAATGACATTGGTATGTGGTATTACTGACCATATAGATCCTCAAAATATTCCATATGATTATGTTCTTATAACATGTTGTTGTCAGAGAACTATATCATGAATATGTTCTTATCCCAAGATCCACCAAAGTCCAAGTTACATTCCAAAAAACATATCCTCAAAGATATAAATTATTATTTATGAAGAAAAATTTATTTTTGGATAGTTTGTTGAAATCATGTTCAAAAAATACCCCAAAGTCTTTCAGGATGGCTTCCCAAAACTGCTACATAAATGTTTTATTTATCTGGTTTAATGCTCCAACGAGCTCTACACATGCCTAAAATATCCCACATGTTAATAATTCCAATAATATCTATTGAAAGGGTCTCTTTGATAGGAAATGAATGTTTTTATTCCATTATCTGATTGACTATCACCTAAATGACATCACATGATTTTATGGATTTGAGTAACCCTATCATAAATTCAATCATCACCTATTCCAACATCAACATTTACAGTAGATGTTATAGAGTAAACCTCTTGGATACTGATTCTCAACTTTTATCATCTGAAATTTAAGGAATCATGAAATAAATAAGTGATGATTCTCTTTATACCTCCTCTCCAAAATAGATTTCACATGTCACTGTACATATTCATCGAACCTTCATTCATTAACCATTTCTATATATGAGAGTATCTCATTATATTATAACTTATGGAGGCTAAAAAAACTACCATACCGTGAATATAAATCACATTATCAACAACTAATGACCACCATGTAACAAAATCGTCCCCTACTACACATTACAACACCACCTTACACTCAATGAATGAATCATGTCTCGCTATCACAAAATCCACAAATAAATATGTGAACACTTGAAGTGAATATTTCATCACACATTGAATATATGATGCATCCAGTAGAAACTTCACCAAAAAAACACTTCACAAACCATTCCTACTATGATGTCATATATCCAAGATATTGTATCTCTGAAATTTTCAAGATAAGATCATTTGGAAAGTCATTAATTTTCCATGGATCATAAGACACTCAAAAGAGAAAGATAGATAGATACTGCACCCAACATCACTACCTTATTTTATATCCTAAAAAGATAAAATATTGTTTCCCATATAGAAAAAGCCTCTCACTAAAGAGATATTTCAACAAACACTTTGAATAATGGACAAAAAATACCAACTCCAAGACATCTATACAGTTTTTTCACATATGGGATGATAGCTGTTTTGACCTATAGGTGACTAAAATAACAGTTCTAATCAATATATAACCTATCCCAATATATAAGTCATCAAAATACACCACATATTCAATCCCATGTGTTCGATAGCTCAAAATTGGCATTTACATCAATCTTCTCTTCATCTATAAGAAGAACTCTTCACACTGATCAGAACAATTAAAATTCAACCCATTTTGTTTATCCTTTTCATTAGTTATGGTATTATAATGAAGTCCTAGATGACCCATATTTAGTACCAAGAAAACCCTGGGAAACTTCTGATCATTAACACATTTTTACGATATGAATAGGACATCAATACATGATCCTTATCTATGTCCATATAAACTTTTCCTCATATATTACATTCACAAGCACCTCACATCCTTAATTTAATTGTGAAACTTCAATAGTTTTGCATGAATCTGATGTGCTCGTAGTGTTATTAATTAAATCTCAACGAGGCTTTCAAGACTATATGAATTAATTACATATTTCAAAATTTCTTCTATGAATGTAATGATGAATTAGTCAAATTATGGATGAAAAATCCTATTTATGAGAGAAATGAATACATCTAGTACATTTTTCATCCCAAAGGGTATAAAAATGCACTCATACATCTCATATATACTCTTGATCACTATCATAAGAGTATTATCCTCTTTAAGTTGAAGTTAGTGGTATATTGAACAAAATTCAATATTGGAGAAGCACTAAGATCCATAAAACATGTAAAAAATTTCATTGATCCATAACAATAAGCATCGACTCTTCATGGTCATTTTAATCAAAATCCCATTGTCAATGCAAAACATAAAGCTATCATATACCTTCTTTATGAACAATATTACATCACTCTTAGTAGATGTGATCAGTCTAATAAACCCATCTTCCACTAAATAATAAATATGCACTTCAAACCCTACCAACATATTTGGTTCTTTATAATAATGAGAAATTTACATAGTTGTTCCCCATCAAAAAGATCAAACTCACACTAAATTCCTCTTTCTGGAAGAAGAGATAAGTAGTCATATGAGAAAACCTATTGATGTTGACCCACCACTAGAGATAATTGAGTGGAGGATGTTGTTGGATCACCCATTGGAGAAAATCATCGTACTTGTTCCATAATAACATTGACTTTTTTGGCCATTTACCAATCTACCGACTCCAATATCCCATTCCAATATCGTTATAAACTTATCCACCTTGGGAATAGTATAGAATACACATCCCCTATAGTAATTAGTGTGCACATGATTACGAGATAACCAGTCCATGCTAAAGATCACTTCAAATATAGTCTTCTATTTGATCTTGAAATCCCATTGAGGTTTATAATGGTGAACATGCAAAGGAACCTACATAAATTGGTATAGATGATCAACATTGTTCCCCAAGGGAACGTTTAGAGAACGAATCTCAAAATAAAACATAAACAGTAAATTTAAAAAAATGAAATTTTGAGAAGATATAATTGAATTGGAAGAAATAGTACAGAAAAGTGTGGTTGAATGAGTATAACTGATCAATAACATAACAAGGTTATTCAGGGTCCCCTCTCCCTTATTATACATAATTTTGTACAAGGAACACACTCAGCCTATGTTAGATTTATATACCTATCCATGATATGAAGAATTACAGAATCCTTTGTCCTCTAAGGTGTTTGAACCAATTACTGAGAACCTCGACCAGTCCAATGGATATATTCTTGTGTATTATTAAAAACCATATCAGACCTCTTACACAATTAATTTAATCAGAAATGATATAGATACCCTATTATAATATTTTATTCAAACTTCCTCTACGGTACTGGGAAATATTCATGGTAATTTCCACTTGTTGCATAGTTGTAACATTTTGTAGTATCACCTTCTATATAGGGAAAATAAAGAAGACCAACCATGTCCCATGTGACTTTAACTGTAATCTTGTAGAACATAAAACCTCTTTTAAATACCTAAATAAACACTCATAAATGAAATAGCTCTTCCACCCATAAATATATCTTGAACTGGAAGAATACCTATTATGGCGTCCTCCTTGAAATCCTTCTTAATGGGTAGATCCTTTCACAACACCACAGTTTAATTTTTTTGATAAAAAAACATAAAATAAAATATGATCTCTAAAATAATAACAATCAAAAACATACTCACCCTACACACTTGGTTCCAGGTTAATTGAGGAGCCAAACTATTCATCTATTTGAAACATAATTTATATAGAGATACTAACAAAATCCCTAGAAAAATCTATATGAACTCTTTTTCTTAGTCAAACATCAATAAGACATGAAAGAACTACTCAAAGAATAAACATTTAATGGAACTAAGAATCATTCCCTTATATCGACACGTCTTGTTTATGATACTCTACCATCTCCGTGAGGGTAGCTGAAATCTAAGGTTATCCACCTTAACTAGTAAGCTATACGTATTCTCAATCAAGTCAAATATTATCTCAATGATTTTTGACAAGTGAACAAGATCATTGTCAAAATAATGTTTCCTTAACCCCATTTTTATGATTTATATGATCAACTAAATAATCCTCAATACATTTCAATATTTGATCTAAATTCAAGATATCTTCAATTGGGGGATGATAAGAAGTATATAAATAAGAATTTAATACATATAATTTATAGAAACTATTAATATATATTGATTCCACTTGGTCTTACGAATTTCCCCACTATCATCATTTATTAAATGAATAGAGTTTTTAAAGATTACCATGACCAGAAAGTGGTAGTCTATATAGATGATATTCTTATTATTCAATTGGAATGTTAGAGCATTAAGATCACTCGAGGATCATAATAAATACCCTAGGGAAGTATAAGATGTATTTAAAATTTAAAAAGTGTTAATTTTTGTTAAAAAAGTTTCATTTTTGTGTCATATAATCCCAATAGAGGTTATATTGGTGGACTCATCTACAAGGAATGTTATATCCTATTTGACAAGTAAGATTTATGTGATTGAGATCCATTGTTTTCTTTTTTGGGTTGTATATTATTTATTTTTTGTTGTGAATGTCTTAGGACTATCTAATACAATTACCATGTTAACTCAAAAGATATTTATGTTACATTAGAAAGATGAATGTGAATAAAAGTTAAAGAAACTGAATGGAATGATAGTCAACACACACATTCATACATTACCCTATAGTGGGGATCAGTTTTTCATATATCATGCTTTATTATAGAAGGGATTGGGATGTGTTCACACGAAAAGTGATATGGTTATAGCTTATGCCTCATTAAAATTGTAGGTTCTTCAAAAACATTTTTCAAATTAGGATTTGGAGTTAAATGTGGTAATTTTTTCCTTAATGACATGGAGGGATTATCATTATATTAAAAGGTGTGACATATATACTGATAAAAATAGTGGAACATATATATTCTATAAAATGGTGTTGAATATGTTCCAAACGATATGGTTTTAGTTTATTAATGATTATGATTTTTCAATAAATTTCCACCCTATGAAAGAGAATAAAGTGTCAGGTGCTCTGGATTGAAAGGATCGTGTTATCTTATCAATGATTAGGATCACAAAAGATCCAATATTTCAAAATTTCAAAATGATGGATATGGAAATATTTAAACAAGGGTTTAAATCGTATATTTCTCAAATGTGTGTTCTATCATAGATGCGAGTAATAAAGAGGAAAGGAAAGAAGATATGGAACTATAAAAGAAGGGCTGAGATGTTCCTGAGATCAACTATGATTGTGATAAAATGAAATACTTCATGAACCATGTTTTTCTTCTATCCATACCATATTTGAATAAGGATATATTAGATGAGGATCATAATACATAATTCTATATTAATCTTATAGGAACAATGATGTATAATGATTTGAAAGATTACTTTTGGAGGGACCACATGAAAGAGATATTATAGAGTATGTATCTAGATTCTTTGTATGAATGAAATTTAATACTAAGAGAAAAAAGTATAAGGATATTTTATAACAATTACCAATAACACAATGAAAATGGGAAAGAGTTTTCATGGATTTTATCATCAGAACCCCAAAACATATTATGTAAATAATGATATTTTCATTGTATTCTATCACCTTAAAAATTATAATCACCTGATTTCTATTAGATAAGATTTATTTTCTAAACATATATATAGAATTTACATTATATATGTGGTATGGTTTCATGAGGTTCCACATTTCATTTCATCTGATCATGATTTGTTGTTTACCTCGATATTGTGGAAAAGTCATTATTATGCTATAAATACATATTGGTGTTTTAAAATTGCACATCATCCTAAAAAAAGATCATTATGAGAGAACCGTTCAAACACTATAGGATATTTTGAGATCTTCTCTTATGGATTTTAAAGGTTGTTCAAATAAACACCTTAATCTAGTTTAATTTTCATAAAACTATAACATTGATTTCTTCATTCAGAAGGCATCTTAGAAATATCTATATGGAATGAGGTGTAGAACTCCTACATGATGGGATGGTGTTGTATAAATAAAGACAATATGACTTGTCCTAGCTACATAAATATAAGATAGTGTATGATATATTCATTAAAAAACTATTCAATCTTAGAGTTCAATGAAATTTTTTCCTCAGAATAATCGGTTAAATCAAGAACATTATGTTTTTAAATGTAATTTCATTAAAATTATCCATTCAATATGGTTTTGGGATTATTAAATAAAATAAAGGTAAACCTTATTTATATATGTCACTTTGATATTCTTGATCGAGTAGTGATATTGGCTTCTTATATGGAACATCTATTGAACTAATCTAATGTTAACGATGTGTTTCATCCATTTATATTGAGGTAGTACATACCTGATACATCACATGTACTAAAAAAAGTTCATAAAAATGGATAATGATATTTCATATGAATAATAAATAGTATAAATCAATTATTTTAAGATAAATTCATACAAAACATACTAGGAACCTGGATAAGGTTCTCTTGATAAAAAAAATACAAATAAATAACATGGGAATTTGAGGACATAATGCAACAGATATATCATAAATTAATTTTATCAATGTGATGGAATTTAAGGGGTGAAATTCATTTTTTGTGGGTTAATATTCAACTCCTTGAGACTTTATGATCTATTTCATTTCAAATAAATTTTATTTCTTTGATAGCTTGTGGTACATGAAATATTGAGTTTAAATTAAATGCCATATAAAACTAAAATATTATTATTTAATATGAATGTTGTAACCTATCCAATGTATTGGTGGGAATGAATATGAATAAAAAAATTATGAACAATTAAATTTTTTTATATATTTAAAATGAATTATCCAATTATCAATTAATTAAATATGAAAATAAAAATCATTAAAAAATTACAGGGATGTTTTTATGGGTAATATATTTTTCTACACGCATTTGGTTTCAATCATAATAAATTAAATTAATCATCATTTTTAATGGTTTTAATTAAATTTTTATATTATATATTCAAATAAATATTTTAACATTCATGTATGGTTTTTTAGGAATGAGATAGAAATTAAAATAGTTTTATGCTTATGAATATATCATAAAAAATGGTTTTCGCCACCTTACAAGCATTTATTTTAAAATGGACTTATGTCAATTATAGAAATGAAATTTTTAAAAATGAATTATATTTTTTGAATTAGGATTCCAAATTATTTAAGTATGTCAACTTTAGTTTTAGTCATTATTAATAGTAACCATGGTAAAATTTATCACCTCACTTAAGGGTAAATCGAGACAACCTCTTTTAAAAATAAATGTCTAACTCAAAATCATTCATCTTAAATTTTATTTGATGAATATATTTATAACCTTATTAATTTAGTCATTAAATTTTATTAATTAATAGAATATTTTGCATGAAAATTACCTATATAATATTTAATGTAATGAAAAATATGAAAGTCCACCCTCATACTTTTAAATATCTCTTATGACTTCATAAAGTGAAAAAATATTTTTTATAAATAATATAAATTTTTTTTGAGAATAACTGAATTATTTTATAGAGGATTATTTATTTTTAATTTCTTATAATAATATAAATACATTAATTCCTTTTACACGTTGACACGATATCTTTTCAAATAATATAAAAATGAAATAAATTACTTAAAAATAATAAAAGTTGTATAATTTGAGTGATTTATTTTTTTTATTGAATTTATAAGATAAATATAATATATTAGTTATGTTTAATTTTATTGTATTTTAATTATTGAATTGCATTGGTGTTTTTAGTGTCAAATTAAATTAATAGTGTTAAAAATGACATTAATGATCTTTTATGAAAATAATACATTATTGATTTATTTAAAAATTATAAAATTATTAAAACATGATGAGGTGGATAATTTATCATATAAAATATCATATCATGTAGATTTATGATTCAACTATCACCGTATATGTAAATTTCTTACCAAGTATGAACAAAAAATACGTTACTAGAGTTAAAGTTAAAATATTTTAATTAATAGTTTGAAAAAAAATGAGATTCATGAAACAACTGCAAACATTAAAAATATTTGGACGTTTTTAGATGAAATTATACCATTGATATCAATATGTGTTGATATGAAATAATGTTTCAATATAAAAACTTAATTATATTTTAATATTTGAAACAATTCCAAATGTGTCCTCTACATACCTTATAAGAGGACACCACTCATTTCTCTGTTTTAGACCACTATGAGCCTTCTATATTGACCAAATACCTACAAAAATATGTTATAGAAATATTTATCCACATTAAATTCATTCCATTATTCCCAAAATACCAACTCTAGGACCCTTAATAGAAGATATATATGATTTTTTTGAAAGACGAGGTAATAACCTTAATCTATCTCAAATTATTTTACTCATTCTTTTACTTCCTATAAATCATAGGTATTTATCATTAAATAAGAAATTTAGTATCATAATTATATTAAAATTTTATTATTTTGAAACCATAATTATCCACCATCATTCCATTAAAATTGGATGTGAAAGTATCGCTTGTTCTTATGTACAACCCACCAACTGCACACAACGATATAATTAATTTTTCATCATCATATTTTATGGATGGGTATTATGAAGAGTTTAATAATAATATATTATATTTATGACATAATATTGACACATTAATCATAATATATTATCTACCTTATTACCTTTATATCCATTTAAAAATGATAACCTCACCCATGTGTACATGTGGACTACCACATCAACGAAACGATGTGATTAATCAAACTATTTACGATTTTCAAGGATCTTAATATGGATTTATTTGATTAAAATATATTATTTATAAGATATATTCATATAATTTATATGTGGATTATTATTTACTTTTAATTCATTTTATTCATCAGAAATTCTAAAGCACCATTCATCCGTATTTACGACCTACCATTTCCATAAACGGTGTAATTAAATTATCTACCTCAACTTTTATGGATGAATCCAAATATGTATTTTTTATGTATTAAAAATATTTGAAATTATTATCAGGATTAAAAATATATATTATAAAACCATGATAAATATATAAGGATAAAAAATTCCAACCCAAAAATATACATGAAAAATGAAGCAATTATCATTCAAAAAATGATTTTAATAAACAATTATTAATAAATTAGCGCTAAAAAGTGATAAGTAAATTAATAGTGATATGATATATATTATTTTTTTAAATATATTTTTAACCAATATATATTTATTATATAGGATTTATATACCCATTTAAAGGAAATCACACCTAGGGTAAGTGTTTTATGTTGTAATCTCATTATTTATATTGATTGTTTATGATTAATTTTTATATGATGAAATTACATGATCTAACTCCCAAAAAACTCATGAATTTTAATATACTGTGGTTATTTATTTATAATATATGTTTTCTCTTTATTTTCCTATCTATATGTTCACAAGATACAAAAATTATATTTTTCAGGTAAATCGATATTATAACTATATTTTGCTAAAAATCATTTTTTTATTTCTATGATTTCTAAAAAGTTATTCAATAAAAGTATTAATTATTATTATATGATTTTTAAATATATTTCTACCCATTCTTGATTTTTTTTATTTTTTATTTAGATGAATATTCTATTCATTTTCTTAATATGGTACTTTTTGACTCTTTACAGAAGTGTGAAAGTAATGTATTATTTTAATTTAAACAACATAGGTGGATATTCTGACTATTAGGACCACTCAATTATTTTAATAATACATTATATATTTACATGTTTATTTTTAGAAGAATATTTTTTTCTTTCAAATATAGGAAATTTTTTTATTTTAATGATTTGATTTCAATTTTAAAATAGTATTTTTCTAATGAAATACTCCAAGTGAACATTTAAATGAATTCTTGATTACGATGAAATCATTTGATAGTAATTATTATCTATAAGGGAATTTATATAATGGTATACTACTTATTATTTAATTTAATTTTTACTAATTATTATGATGAAAATTTTATGAAACCTATTCATTTAAATATTAATGAAACTTGTTCATTTTCTAATGGATATGATATTGGGAAATTATTATAATGCCTAGTTCTTTTCATGGGTTAAAATTTGATAAATATTTATGTAGTTTTGGTAAATTTCATTGTTGTTTTATTTATTTTTTGGTTGGAACTGAATATATATAGACCTCTAACTCATTTGATAAAAAATAGATATCACATGAGATAAACAGTAATAGAATGGGGAGTGAGACATGTTCAGTAATAGACTCTATCCATTAGGATATATTTGAGAGTGATCCTTGATTAAAATAATGGTTTTTGGTGTGAATCCAATATAATATGATAGTCTTAGGAGATAATCTTCTTTACTATGGAAGTTATTATCTACTCTAATGCTTATGCCATAAACTTGTTTTATATTCCAGTTTTATTCTCTTCTGGGTAATTTTTCATGATTCTTTTTTGATTAATGTATTATTAAATACCAAAAATTATTACATGACTCATGATTAAAATCTATAATATTCAAGCTATTGGTATCAAATTTCATGATGTTATTCTCATCTCTTTATTCTTATGTTATGATTATGTAATCATTGATGTCTCCCGAATGTTTCTTTACTAAGCATATGAGCTCACCTTTTATTATATCTTATTTCCATTGGTTATAAATAATGTTATTAAGTGATATATGTATAAAATAAGATCTATTTATGAATAAATTATTGGGAAATTATATATTTCAAATATGAACCATTTTTTTATGAATACATGTTTCTAAATATAGTAGAGTTATACGATTATTTGGTTTATCATTATGTGTGTAATGAATATTCATCCAATAGGATGTAATATCTATATTTTAAATATATAGTTTTATATAGTATTAATATTCAATATAAAATAATATAACACAATTTTAAGCTATGATAAAGAAGTAAAATATAATAGGAACAAATTCTATTACATGTGTCATGACATCATAAATTAAATAAACAAGGACTCCCAATGTGACCGAACAACTATTGTATATATAAATAGAGAAGTAAACAAATTTTACCCCATTTGTCCAAATTTTTCCTCAAAATCACCTTTTACTATAATCCATTATCTCATTTTCTACCTATCTTATAGTGAATTGTCTTCACAATATGCTTAGTCATGGAATCTATAAGTGCATTGAGATTCCCATGAAGGGTGTGATTATAACCTTATAGGACAACACCAATGAATTCATATCATAAGAACCCATATGTATATATATATATATATCTGTGTGTGTGTGTGTTAATTTATTGATAAATAAATTGAAAAAATTGAAAACAATGCCATATCAAGCATCTCCTAGATAACAAAGACACCACTAACCCCAACCGAACATTCATTAGACACATATGAAAAAAATATGAATGTTCATGGAATATTAACAAGTGGATGATCCATTAAAAGATTTACAATTATAAACATATAACCTAAGAATCTAGTTCAAACTATATTGTTCTATCATGTCATTTTTCTATATTTCAATTGAGATCATATTATACCATAATGCCAGATTCTCACTTCTCAATTAAGGTCTCATTATACTAGCATTCCCTTAAGTTACGTCATAAAAGGAAATTTTCCAAAACCATCTAACATGGTCTTAACATCGTGTCACAAACAAAATCAGAACAAAATCCCCCTTGAGGTACACCAAGACACAACATATCCTCAATTCAATTTGGAAATATGCATAATGAAATAGTAGTATAACATATACCAAATACAATACATGGAAACCGTGTTACCAGATTAGTCACATATATATAAGGGAATTGAAAAACATGATTGTGTATCCTAAGCTGCACACTGACGTGAAGGTATACCATATCAAAAAAGGTTCTCTATAATATATATAGACATAGGCCTTTAGTTCATTTCAGACAGGACCCCTAAAAATATGGGGAAAAATACAACAGAACAGGGAAACCAAATCATGATAAATTCCTTATATTGTAATGATTTTCTACCTAGTGTATGTCAATATCAACATATATTATTTCTAAGATAGTTTTCAAATGATTCATGTTCTCAAACCAACCAAAAGAATACCACATGAAAATAAATTTCAAATACTGATTCCAACATAGATTAAAAAACGCATCAGATCAAGGAAGGTAAAGAAATAAACCCACATGGTATATCTAATAATTTCCCAAAATTCAAAACTATCAACAACATAATTCCAGTATTGTTTAAAGAAGTTTAAATTCAAAAATCCTTGACAATGAAACGATAAGTGGATCTTCTTATTCTAGAATAATTAATAGAGGAGAAAAGGTGAGGTACCCATAGTTCAGGTAAAAAAATAATAAGTCTTATTCTTCCATGATTTGATCTTCTATCAATGTTAATATATCACCTGGGTTTGGATGAATGAGGTTATTCAAGGCCATAACATTTATACAATAAAGATCAACCAAACACAACCTAGGTTCAATTGGAGAAATTTTGGACATAAGGAATTATTAATAAATGAGTTTATATCAATTAATAGTGTGAATTATAAAATTGAAACTATAATAAATATCCCTTGTTGGGGTCATTTATTTTTCCACTTTTAAATTTAAGATTTCTGTAAATAGAATAGGATTTTTTTCATTGGATTTCTAGCCCAAATATCAGGATAACCTTTACTTCAGCCTCTACCATGACATGGTGGATTAAAGTATTTCATCATGAAAAAATGAAAAGAGAATGGTTCAATATTTCTATTTGTTTTCATCTCACTACACCCTTAAAATTAATATGGTGAGGCCAATATGTATGTTTCCGACAATTTCTTTCCCATCACTCCTATCTCATGTCTATTCCCTCATGTGATGATTTTCCATAGATTGTTTAATGTATGGTCTCATCTAGGACTAAAAAATATTGCACCCTAGGTGTTATGTTGTTCATGTAGAACCAAAAGGTCTAAAAAAATCAAAACATACTCCAAATTTATAAAGGATCCACCTAATGATGGATTAATCCAAAAACATTAACGATAAGGTAGAAACAAGGATTAATAAATTAGAAACAATGTTATGAGGAATAAAAAATAAAACAACGATTCATCGATATTTTATGTTATTGTTATTATAATTTTAATTATAGACATAAACACTCAAAAAACCATGTTGTAACTAATGTGACAATCAGTATTCTAGATGGACTATGGTATGTGGGTAAACTTTTGTTGTCATATATATTAGTGCGGGGTTGGGAAACATCTACTAAATATATCTATGGAATCCAAATTTTACCTCCATGATACAATTTTATTTTCAAATTATATCCTAAGGAGTATAATGGATATTACTTATATGAAACAATAGATAAAAGAATCATTGTTAATAACCATCCCATGTTTCTCGATAGGGGAAATATCCCCAAAAAAAGAAGTTTAATTAAGATATACTTTGATGATGTCAAGGATTATGATATAGTGGAATTATCACATGAATTAACTCCATATATCCCCATGATATAGATTGTTTTAAATATTAATGTAGTGTGAATGAGTAAGAAATTAGATATAGATCTATATAGATATTTTTTTATTCACCAAAAATGATGTCTCATTATTAATTGGTAATAATGAATCTATAAACTATAAAAAATTATAATGTGTCATATATTCTTCCAAATGGAAGGAGTCCACTAATTATGATATGGATTCCATTTACCTAAATAATTTCATGAATTTGGTAGATCACCCAGTGGATGTATATATGTTTGGTAATAAATTAAAATTTAAGGAGAAAATAGATAAGGAAGGTCAAATAAATATATCTAAAGATAAATTAGATGTAAAAGGGATAAAATAATGTCAATTCATTAACTATGATGAATCATTTTCTCCTTTTTCTATATTAAAATCAACAAGAATTCTACATTCCGTAATAGATTACCATGGTCATGGGATTTTTTGGAGGGAGCTAAAAACTATCTTCTTTAATGGGAATGTATTGAAAGATGTCTATATTAAAAATGTTACGGATTTTTCATTTAAATGATTTCTAATAAGGTATAAAATTCAAAGAGATAAATTAATAGATTAAATCAATCATCCAAGTCATTGAATATTCACTATGATGAATCCATAAGGGAATTTGGTTCAATAAAAAATAAATTTAATGCATATGATTACAATAGATTAAGTGACAGTGTGTTCATTTTTATAATAGTAAATATAGATGACATAATACTAATTGAAAATGAAACAGTAGTCTCAAAATCTATCAAGACATTTTTAATCATCCAATTCTTCAGGAAGGACTTAATTGAGGCATCATACATTCTTGGGATCTAGATCCACTATTATAGGTCCAAGATAATTCTTGACCTAGGTCATGATACATACATTTAAGAGAAACTAAAGAGATTGAGTATTGATCAATCCAAGAGGGAATTTCTACCAACGTCACATGGAAATCATATCCCAAAAAATGGGTCTTGATACATTAGAGGAGAGATATAAGATGATGAGGAACACATACATGTTTGTGATTGGGTTGGTCATGTATGTTATGACTTGTACCAATGATGTTGTTGTCTATTCCATGATCATTGTATGATGATTTCAAACAGACCAAAAATAAAACCATTAGATTGATGTTAAAAAAATGATTAAGTATTTGAGGCATATTAAGTATATGTTCATGGTTTAGGAATGATATTAGGACCTATTATATAGGGTATATACGATGGTAGTTTCCATATAGGTTTTGATGATTGGAATATATAATCAGGATATGTATTCACTTGCAATGGAGGATTTATTAATAGGAAGATCTCAAAGGAAGTGATGGTTTTTATTAAATAATATATTACAAGTATATTTAAACTCTTTATTCCACCAATAATTTATGGTGGATATACATCATTGTTTAAGATCTTAATGTGGTACCTGGTTATAAAGATCATACCACCCTTTCTTAGTGATAATAATACTATGGTGACTCCTTCTAATGATCTAGGGTCACATCAAGGGATGAAGAAAATGCATAAAAACTATCATATACTAAATCGTTTTTCTATGAGTTATGATATCATCTTATGTAGAGTTTCTATAGCGGAGTAAGTGGAGGGCCCATTTACAAATGACTTGTTTTGTAGATTTTTTAGAATCTTCTGAGAGGTATAATAATTTTATTGTTAAACTTAGTGAAGGTCAGAGTATATTAGAGTTTGTGTTCTAGAACCAACTAGTTATCACTTTAAATTACCTCTACATTCAAATACATAAATATTAAAAATATCTTATCAGATATTTATTTGTATTCTATGTATAATTCATCTAGTAATGTCCAAGAGTGTTTATTTTTTTGAAAAAATCATTCAATTTCCATTCCAGTGTGAGAATTTTGATGTGATATGTTGATATACTTAAAACTACTTCCTACTATTAGGATAAAATACAAATATGGGTAAAAATGTGTCTCTAACATTCGAGTTTAATATTCATATAAGTGGATGATAATTAATCTCAAGAAGTTCCCACATAGTAATCACAAAGACATGAGATCATATGCATAGGCATGTTTGATGGAACTCCACATGTTTATGTGTCCTTCGATATTGATATATGCAGACTCGTGTAATGATTTTTAGATATGATATTGTAATTAATTCGTTTCATGTGTCATATAATTTGATGTAATGGTAAAAAAAGTGATGAACTAATCTCACGATGAATGGGATATATTGGGTGAATATTGAGTGAAGTTGCATTAATGAAAAGTTAAAAAAAATTATCCTGTAAAAGTCTAAGATATGATATCACAAGCCCTTCGTTGAAATGGGACCATCAAACTAAAATCAATTTCCATGGTTTAATGATATGTTAATTTTATGAGGTCAAAAAAGTTATATCTAGTGCATGGGTTGATGACATGATTATGAAACCTTCTTTATTATTGATGATGTGATTAATTTATTATGTTACATAAAGAGTGTTCACATGTGGGTGTTATTATTATACAATTAACTTCTCCCTCTATGGGTTTCATGATATGTTGTTTTGGATCATTATTGACTTTAGGATTTACATCATGATTCAACTGAGAAATTTTCCTAGTTTTTCACATACTTAGTGTATCAATCAATCCCAGTTAATATTATTTATATTTATTTTTTGTGGATAATATTATTATCAGGACTAGAAGAGAATACCTATTCACAATTTTCCAATAGTAATTATCTACTCACTATTTACATGAAAAATTAACAATTAAAAAAAATACTTATTCACAATACCATTGAATATAATATTTATTTTTATCTTATATTATTCATAGGGAAATAAATACAATTTATTATTGAATATATACTTATTTTTTTATTCATACATTATAATTAATATTTATTAGTAATATAATTAATAATATCTGTTTATTTATATAATTAATAATATTTTTTATTAAATGTTGATTAAATATTCAGGATGTTAAAATACATCAGCTATGTTCCCAAAAACTTACTTTATAAAATCTTAATTATTAATTTTAAAAAAGGTATTTTTTATTCATTCACTCATAGTTATTTGTGTAAGATGGAACATGTTATCATTTAATTATAATTATTGGCATTGGTATTATATTAGGTTTATTAGTTTATTAATTCCCTTTGTGAAATTGTCAATAATAAATACTCGATCAATATAAACCCAATTACAGCAATTTATAGAATATGGAAACAATTTTGTGTTGTTCATAACACATCCTCTCCCAATATAATTATATTAATGAATCACATATCATGGGTTATTCTCAATACTAAGAATATTTTTCAACATCCTTCCTCTATCTGAAGTATGAGAGAATAATAGAGACATTATTTTCTGATTGAATGATTGTTCTCTGATCAATGTGAACAATGGAACACAATATGATCTCCTATGATAGTACTAGAAGATAATTTGATATCTTTAGAAGACTGTGGTTCATGGTTAAATACCATTAGAGGGATTCTAATTTGAATCCTCTAGGCTCAATGATTGAATTAATTGAACAATGTTAGATTGATCAACATATATAATGAAAGATAATTTCATGACAGTGGTATTTTATTATTTTTAAATAAATAATAAATTTAAGTTGGATGACCATATATTCTGGGTTTCGATATTGATTATAAATGTATATGGTATATTGATTATATATATATCTATTATTTATAATGTACTTGAAAATTATTCGCTCTATCAAAAAATCGAATACTAGTATGGGGTACTCCAATGATTCTACTATAATACCTAATGATTTTACTATATATATTTATTTTAAATAAATCTAATGTGTGTAATATCTTTATACACATTCATCACAAAATGAAAAAAAAACTTTTCTACTATTTATTAAAATTAATTTGACCATTGTAAATAAGATGGAGGATTGGAAAATATAAATATGGGTAACGAAATCTTGAAATATATATATATATATATAAAATATAAAAATTCAGCGACACAATTCATTTGGTATATTGAAATAACTAATAAATCATTTTATGCATAAAATAATATTTTTGAAAAAAGATTTATTATATTATTTTCTTTTTATTTAATTATAAATAAATAAAAATTTTAATGAAATTTGATAATAATATATATTATAAAATAATTCAACAAAAAATACCCTATTTATTACTAGGTATGTAATAAATTTATTTAATTCATAGAAGATTCATTTTTCCTAATATTATTGGAAGAAAGTGAATATAAAAATTAAAAGTTATAATTAGTAATAGAATTAAATAATTTTATTTTACTTTTTTTAATAAATACTTTCAAATTATGTATTATGAGAAATTTCATTTTTGGGTATAAATATAAGTTACCTAGGATAAATATTTATTATCATGTTAAAATAATTATTTTTCAAGAAATTATTTTTATAAAAGTGGACTATAATTATCTAAATAAATTGAATTGATATATTTTAGATGATGGTTATAATATTATTTTCTAACATGAATTCAAAAAAAAATTAAAACTCATTTATTTTTAAAATAATGTTTTGTAAGATTACAAAAATTTCATAATAAAAACATCATTTCTCTACGAAAATAGTGTATCTATATAATATATTTTTTATTATGAAAGATAATTTTTTCCTCTTTTTAGATTGAGTAAGATTAATTTAATCCTACATTTGTATCCACCCCAAAAACAAGAATTTATTATAATGGTTATCTTATATTTTAGTGAAAACAATTTACCATGATTAATGTATAATAAATATTTTTAAAAATTAAATGGGTAATATAATGTTTCACAAATTTTATTAAATAAAAATGACATGTAAACATTAAAGAATTCCTCGGTTAGGATAGATATTCCATCCCACATGTTTTCCAACATTTCCTTACTTAACCCACCTTACATACCTAACCCCCATGTGATTTCATTCTTACCACTAACATAACATTTTTTTCCATGGAAATGCCCATCATTTCCACCTATTAAAGGAGATCACATACCCATTATCCCATTTATCTCCACTAAAATCCTTTTAGAATCAATTTTAACTACCTATACCTCTCTAAATCCCTCCTAATGTGTTTCTGTGGTCTAAAATTTACTTTTGGATGATTTAATATGCTACTAGGAATTTTATGGGATTATCTACCTCTTATTTTCAAATTATGAACTTACATTGTTATAAATCTTTTCATTTCTATGTGATTATTCACTAATGTGATAATAATCAATTCTTTACACTCTAAATGATTCCCTATTTTTGAGAGAATAGCATTTTCCTTCATTAACAACCCTTATAAATCTATAATGCATACCCATCATGCTGATGTAATCAAACTTTGATCATCCATGACATATTTTCATTTTGTGAATACCATAATCTAATATAACTCATGGTTAGGCATATAGATGTAACCTTATTTACCAAATTGGTTAATCCATCAATGAAAACCATACTATATAATCATGGTTTCAAATTAAATGTTCTTTCAATAGCTTATTGATGTGGAACACATTATGGATGACATACCAAAGATGCACCCTGATGGTTCTCTAATGAATTGGTTAAATAATGAGACTATTATTGTGAAATTTTTAGGATACCATTGAATAATTCCCTGGTAATGTTTTTTGATAACTTGTTAAACAACATTGGTGATATGTGTTTATCACACAGTAGTGATGTATTTTGGTGATTTTCTTATAGATGTATCTTATTTATGTTGTGTCCATATTTTATTGTTATGAATAATGTACCTATGTTCATGTTATGAAACATTTATAATCTAATGCCTCATGATTTACCCATAATTTTTACATAAGTTATTTTTTATTATTTATCCTGTAATGGGAGTCATGTAAACATTTTCTATGAAATGTTCATCGAAAATATTTTGTAGTGGTGTTATCTAGGATGAGAATTATTTTTTTTAATTTCTGAAGTGATCTATGTATTTGCTGTATTTTGTACCAACATTCCAAGACACTAATCCTAGAAATATCCATAAAATTATCAATGTAATTTTTTTAATGAGTTTTATTAGAAATATTATATGAATTTATGGGTTGTTATGGTTAGTGTAAAAAAGGTTTACTTATTTGAGGAAATTAAGACTAGAAAAGAATTGTGAAAACCCTAGTTATAATCCCAGATATAAGAAAATATTGTAGAGACCCAAAGCTTGATATACATGGAAATTACATTACTTTTGAAGAATATCTAATACATAACAAAAATAGACGCCAAAGGACCGTAATAGTTTCATGTCATTGGAATCTCGGAACATAATCTTCTAATCACGATGAAAGATCTTCAACATCTCCCATAAAGTTCTTCCCCTTTTGTTTTCTTACCAAAAAAATTTCTTTATATACTGGGGAAAAGAAAACATATAAAGGGTGAGATCAAATTCTCAGTAAGGGTACAAATGGAGAAAATCAAACTAACCATTTACATTTTAACTTAAAAACATGAACATAATGCTTAAAAATCGAAATACTGAGAAATGACATAAAACATGGAAGTACGTAAGGCATATATAATAATGTAACATCATCCATGATAACATATAATGGGAATAAAACATATAATTTTGGAAACCATTTATCACATTTTATGATTTCCATAGTAGCCAAGGCATTCCTGCCAAGACCATCTTAGTGGACAAAGTCCCTTTCTGAATCGAGTTCACTCCTCATTTCAGTCTTGTAACACTGAACCAGATTAACCTACCATTCCATCCATGTCTATCTCATGAGATATAAATCTTTAACCAATGAATTGGAGGGAGATATAGGTCCCATAAATCTCATAATGAAATCATTCTTACTTGTGTAACAACATAAACATAAATCATTAATCATAACCAAAAGAATAAAAATGGGTTTCATAAACACCATCCCGTCATAACATTAACCATATAAAACAAATGGATATAATTTCATCATAAGAAAAGTGAAACCATGTAAATCATAGAGATATTATACTTGAAACATACATATATGAAATAATGTCATCTTGGATGGAAAATGGTTTTGATAAAACACATGAAATGAATTCTGGAAGAAAATATCATTTCTTCTTCAAAATCATTTTCTTTTTACAAAATGCCATGAAATTTTAAAAGAAAAGTATTTTGTTGAAAATAGTCATGAAATCTTGTAGAGTATTCTTCTTGAAAATAAGGAGGTATGAAACCGTAAAAATCCATTCATGCCGTATAAGTTTAAAAAAAAGATTCTCCTCATACTTTTGTTGGAAAAGTAAAAAAGTACCTCATATGGTAAACAAAAGAAAGATTCCTTCCAAACATTGTGGTAAAAGTCATAAAAGGGTAAAAATGACTATAAAAATACATGGAATAATACCAAAAAATTTATGAAAACATTTTTATAAAACATTGTCATGGATGATAAACATAACCTCAGTAAATACTTTCGTATAAGCAATCTCGGATAAAAAATGAGATTGAAAATTTATCCCTTATCTTATGTCCGATATGATTCGTATGTATCCAAACCTCCTCTATGTTTATTTAAATAATGTAATTGACCTATTACAGAATCATATTCATTGTTATGATATCATATATTGTTTAATTATTACTTTATATTACCCGTTCTTTTGTAAATTCAATGTAAAAGCAGCGATTTGGGTAAAATTGTTTCTTTTATTGTACGTGTTTCGACTTGTTGTTCTTTATATTTTTACTTATATCATGATTTACTTAATTCCATAATGAAAAAAATTATTTATATATAATACATATTCAGAATATATATATATATATGATATATCGATAAATGAAATGAAATACACCATTCATGGAGACGGTAGGCCGTATTTACGCATGAACACTATTTTCGTTTCCTTATTGAATTGAATGGAATTATGTAGATGACATATATATATATATATATACATAAATAAAGTATCATTATTATGTCATATATATCATTATTATTCATTATACATACTTTATAATCATTCATGAATGGTTAACATGGAGAATGAATCTCATCGCGTTGTGGAGACGGTAGTCCGTACGTACGCACGAGCGATGATATCATTCCCATGATCGTGGAATTGTACTAAAACATATGTATAATATTTAAGAATCAATATCAATTTACAATAATCATATATAGTTATTTATTTACACCATTATACCCATCCATGTAAGGTGGTGGTCGAAAACAGATTACACCACGGTGTGGTGACGGTATTCCGTACGTACGCACACATGGTGATTTCATTTTCCATAGTATGGATTGAAAGTTAAATAGGGTTGTTTCATATTTATAATAACATACCATTATATTAGTGATACTGGTTTTATTACATCATAATTAAACAACTAAAGAAGAGTATGTAGAAGAAGAAATAAATTTCAAAGAATCAGTAACAGATATTACCTCTTCTTCGACACACCTCTTTGAAACCTCTTCTTAGAGCACTAAAATTGGACTTTGAAGAAGACCATGGCCTCTATAATATTACTAGATAAGTAGATAAGAGAACTTTTTAGGGGTTGGACGATCTTGAAGGCTCAATGTGGTGTGAAGAGAAGAGGGAGGAGATTCCCTTTTATAAGGGAGGAGAGGGGTACTTTAGAAAAAACATAAAATATTATTTTATAATAAAGTCATATTCGGTTTCTAATAGCTCCAAATTGATTTATTCCGAAGTTAAGGTGGGTATAGGTTGAAATCATCTCATCCAATAGAATTTAGACAAGTTTAGGTTACTCTTCTAACCTTATCATTTATATTTAACTCTAAGTTAAATAATTTAACTTTTACCGTGTCTTCTTGTTTTCTTACACTATATGGTTAATAAACTTACTATAACAATCCAAAAGAACCCCAAGTTGTTAATTATTAATATATATTACCTTATATAAGTCATTTGGCAGATCATTAAGTTTTTAGGAATAATATAACAATTAATAATATAATATATTTTTAAAAAACTATTTTTTATCAATTTTGACACTATTTGGTAATTGATTTTTAAAAAAAATCATAACAGCCTGATTAGTTCGAACAAAGTTAAATAAATAAATACTAACATGTCATATTAACCTAGAAAATTAGTGTATTTCAGAAAAAGTATCAAATTACATTTATTTGGGTATTTATAACATCAATTATGTTAATATTTCATTAATAAGGTAATTACTACATCATCATTGTGTCATAAATAAAATAAATTATTTAGTGTCTAAAAATTACAAATAAAATTTCATTACGTAGGAAATAGTTTTAGAATTTTAATGAATATTTATAGTCTAATTTATCTTATGCATAACCACATATTAAAAATGATTTAGTTTTTATACTTTGATTTTAACTATTTTAACCCTTCTTTAAATAAATTAATAATAAATGTCCTAATCTAATCCAAGTGGACCTAAATGGTCATATGTTATTCGTAAGGGTTTTTTAGTCTAACTACACTTATCAAATAGAATTAGGACATGTGTTAGGGTAATAATAATATCATTTTTACCCTTAATTACCCTATTTACTTTTAACCGTGGTAAATAAAAGTAATAAAGTTACTATTCACCAAAAATTATTTTCTTCTCATTGAGCCACATTTTAGTCCTTGATATTAACCGTGTCTTTTGGATTTTAGAAATTCCACTCACAGAAGTGGTAAATTTATGTTTTATGTATGTTTTCAAAAAGCTCTTAGGAGGTAAGTAAAAGACGTTGAAAAGTTCAATAAAATTTTTATATATTGAAAATTATTATAAAAAAACTCCAGTTAATTACATTGAACTTATATAGGTTTTATGTATCAATTTTGGCCTAAAATAAATTTAAATAAAATTAATAATTATTTAAATAAAATGTCGGTTTTTAAATAGTAACCCAGTGTTTTCACTATTCATCAAAAATTGAATTTTTTCAGAAAAATACCAAAAATTCACCCTAGGCTAATTTCAATATTCTAAATCCAAAAATGAAGTCCATTATGAAAAATAAAATTTCAAATAGTTGGTATTACTATTCATAATAGCTAGTTTATATAATATTTTAATAACATATAGTTGTTTAGTGAAACTCGGTATTGCGTATAACACACGCTATAGTGGAAGGTCGTGATTTCATGTAATGTAAGCCAAGTAAAGGATGCGTGTAGTGAAAGCTCTTATTGGTGTAGTGTACAACACAATACATCAATGAAATTAAAAAAAAACATTTTTCATAAAATCTCGGGGTGTTACATTCTACCCCCCTTAAAATGAATTTCTCCCTCGAAATTCGTCGGGGTTATAAATGGTTTACTACTCGAATGTTTTAATAAAAACCCACATCGTAAAAAGGAATAGAAAAACTTATCTTTAAAAACTAAAGTATGAAACATAACGGTTAACCAATTTAGCTAATCAATGGGTTTCCACATAAGAGAACATTAGTGAAAATATGGATATGGAAGAGAAATCTAACCATCATGTTCTGATGGAGAGTGGTAGAGAACATGGCTATGAAAAAGCCAACAATCACAAAGCCATAAATTTGTGATGATCTAAGGTACCATCTGATTCATCGGATATAAGGGAACTAGGACAACATTTTTAGTTTTTAAGATGATTTCCCTAAAGATGAAGAATTTGAATTAGAATAAATACTTACTTTATTTCTATATAATCTCACCGTTGTTCATGCCTTGAACAATATCCACTTCATCTCTTAAAGAAATGATGTTGAATTTGTCATTCGTGAAGTGTTACCAGATCATGTTATAGAATGATGGGTCATTCCATATGTCTCAAACAAAGGTTAGAAAAAGTTATTAAATATACATAACTCCATCTATAGTGAGATTGGACTTATACTTAGTATATCATACTGCTTAATATAATAAAAATATTTTCTACTAACCAGGGACTTCTTATAGGCCAGTGGTAGATGATAAAGGCCTGTTACACTTTGGTTGTGGGTTCGATTCCAGCAACCTTGTCCGACGTGACGGGTTTTCGCCCATCCTGTCGGTTGTCCTTTTTCTAAAACTACATTATTATAACATTCCATCAATAATATCGAAAAATCTATATCCTTAATGAATACTAACTTATGTCCAATATAATCCATTCTAATCTTTAGGCTTATCCAAAATACTTATGTCCAATCTTATAGTATAAAGAAAATGATTACTAGAAATGTCATCTACCGAAAATGTGAATACCATCATTTATCCCCTACATAAGATTTATCTTGTTCGTCACATTCCAATCATGTGAATACCTTAATCATGTATTCTCTTGAAAAATGAATACCCATTGAATCTTAGTGAAAACATGAATGCTGTCAAAAGTTAACTCATTCCACATACCAAAATCCAAAAATTATATATACTCAAACCATGATATAACTTTTTCCTTATATCAGTCATGAGCTCATGAATACTGTCAAAAATTTCATTTTCTACTTATCCCTTCATTATGTGCATATCATATTTGTTCAAAAAAATCTCAATCACTTTCCATGGTTACCGGTACCATAAATTTATTGAAAACCACAATAGACCAATACATAAATATTCCAACATTCCACGATACTATATAAAACATTATTTTGGAATCCCATTACATAAACACTTAATCATTCCACCACATCGTTGTCATATTAAACATCATCAATAGTGATCACATGTGACTTCCCTTGGTCCTTTTCCTTAAGTGGTTGCTCATGTCGATCATCATTAACCCCTGGATTAGGTCATCAATTAGAATAATGCCCCATTTCATTGCACTTGAAGCATTGAAGTGTTGGTGGTGCATTCTCTGCAGTCATTTATTTATTCACATCAATAGCAACCATTTTTTCATTACCTCGACACTCAGCTGCTCTATGACCTTCTTTTCCACACTTAAAACATTTTGTAGTCCCTTTATGACAATCTCCACCATGCTTCTTTCCACACTTTGAGCATAAGGAAACATTTATCTTCGTTTCCCCATTATTATTAGATTTCTCCGTGAACTCCATCTTTCGTTTCGTGTCAAAACCATGAGTTGGATATGTAACACAAACTTCCATTTCTACCTTGATAGCACCACGCACAATTTCTTCATAGCTACTGAAGTCTCTTATAGCTAATTCCCTTTGAAGACTTGGTTTTAAGACACTGAATAATCGATCAACTTTACTTTCATGTTGGATGATAAAGCCAGATGCATACCTTGCAAGCCTTGTAAAATTCCCTTCATATATACCATCAGATTCATCATCCTTTTGCTTATGCTCAAGGAAATCCTTTTCCATCTTTGTTTGAAGAATACTAGGGAAGTACTTATTGAAAAATAAGTTCTTGAACTCATCCCATTCCATGGATTCAATTTCATCTCAGGGCCTCGTATTCTTAATTAGAGTCCACCATTGATCTACTTCACCTTCTAAACGGTAAACAACTATAATGACTTCATCATTTTCCAAACAACGAAGTATGGAAAATATATTTTCAATGGTACCGATCCGTTTTTCATCAACAAGTGGATCATAAGACCCATTGAATAAAGGTGGATGTTTCCTCATGAAGGAATCAATAGAATATTGTTCCCTTCTCTGCTCATTCGAAAGTCTAGAATGATTCATAGCTTGTGTAAGTATAACAATAAGATTTTTCACTCCACCTCTCAAAACATTGGTTTGTTCAAGAGTAAAATCATTGCATTGCACATTACATTGATCAACACGGTTCCTTGGGTTCCAACCATCGTCTAAAACCCAAAAAGAATAGTGTAAGAGGCAAAACATATGCTAGGAAAACAACATAATAAAGGGGGAGTACCTTCAATATCTAACATATTAGGTTAAATTCTATGATCGTTACCGTAATTCTAGTACTATAACCTATTAGTATACCTAACATTAGGGACATCCCTAGACATACCATAGAAATATCTCTAGGGATTTCACTAAAGTTTTCGCATCCTAGTTTCCAAAGGTTAACTAAACCTTTCCTTTGATACATACTATAGAGACCCAAATCTTCACGTCCATGGAAATTAAATTAATTTTTCAAAATATCTAATATATAACAAAAATATATGCCAAAGGACCATAATAGTTTAATGTCTTTGGAAACTCGGAACATAATCTTCTAATCATGATGAAAGATCTTCAAAATCTCCCATAAAGATCTTCACCTTTTGTTTTCTTACCTAAAACCTTTTATTATATCCTTGTGAAAAGAAAACATATATAGGGCGAGCTCAAATGGCCAGTAAGGGTAAGAATGGAGAAAATAAAACAAACTATATACATTTGAACATAAAAACATGAACATAATGTTTAAACATCGAAATCTTGAGCAATGACATAAAACATGGAAGTACGTAAGTCATATATCATAATAGAACAACAACCATGATAAAATATAATGGGAATAAAACATATAATTGTGGAAACCATTCACCACATGTTATGATTTCCATAGTGGCCAAGGTATTGCTTCCAAAACCATCTTAGTGGACAAAGTCCCTTTTTGAATTGAGTTCACTCCTCGTTTCAGTCCTGTAACACTGAACCAGATTAACTTACCATTCTAGCCATGTCTATATAATGAGATATAAATCTTTACCCAATGCATTGGAGGGATATATAGGTCTCACCCATCTTATAATGAAATCATTTTACTTGTGCCACAACATAAACATAAATCATTCATCATAACCCAAAGAATAAAGATGGGCTTCACAAACATCATCCTGTCATAACATTATCTATATAAAACAAATGGATATCATTTCATCATAAGAAAAGTGAACCCATGTAAATCATAGAGATATTATAATTGAAACGCACACATATGAAATAATGTCATCTTAGATGGAAAATGGATTTGATAGAACACTTGAAATGAATCCCTGGGGAAATTATCCGTTCTTCTTCAAAATCATTTTTTAGAAAATGCCATGAAATTTTAAAATAAAAGGATTTAGTTTAAAATAGTCATTAAATACTATAGAGTAAGATTCTTAAAAATAAGTAGTTATGAAACCGTAAAAATCCGTTCATGCCATATATGTTTTAAAAAACATTCTCCTCGTACTTTTGTTAGAAAAGTCAAAAAGTACCTCGTATGGTAAAACAAAGAAAGATTCCTTCCAAACCTTGTGGTAAAAGTCATAAAAGGGTAAAAATGACTTTAAACATACATGTAATAATACTAAACATTTTATGAAAACATTTTTATAAAATATGGACATAGATGATAAACATAACCCCAATAAATACTTACGTATAAGCAATCTCGGATGAAAAATGAGATTGAAAATGTATCCCTTACCTTATGTCCGATATGCTTTGTTTGTATCCGAACCTCCTTTATAATTATTTAAATAATGTAATTGAATTATTATAGAATCATATTCATTGTTATGATATCATAAATAGTATACTTATGACTTTATATTACCCGTTCTTTTGTAAATTTGATGTAAAAGTAGCAATTTGGGTAAAATCCTTTCATTTATTGTACGTGTTTTGAATTATTGTTCTTGATATTATTACTTATATCCTGATTTACATAATTATAGAATGTAAAACATGATTTATATTTAATATATATTCATAATATACATATATATATGATAGATCAATAAATGTAATGAAATACACCGTTCATGGAGACGGTAGGCCGTACGTACGCATGAACGCTGTTTTCGTTTCCTTATTGAATTGAATGGAATTAAGTAGATGACATATATATATATATATATATATATATATATATATATACATAAATCCAGTATCATTATTATCTCATATATCTCATTATTATTCATTATACACACTTTATAATAATTCATGAATGGTTAACATGGAAAATGAATCTCATCGCGTCGTGGAGACGGTAGTCCGTACGTACGCACAAGCGATGATATCATTTCCATGATCGTGGAATTGTATTTAAGCGTATGTATAATATTTCATAATAAATATCAATTTACAATAATAATATATAGTTATTTATTTACACCATTATACCCATCCAAGTAAGTTGGCGTTCGAAAACATATTACACCACGGCGTGGAGACGATATTCCATACGTACGCACGCGCGGTGATTTCTTTTTCTATAGGATGGATAGAAGGTGAAATATGGTTGTTTCATATTTATAATAACATACCAGTATATTAGTGATACTTATTTTATTACATCATAATGAAACAACTAAAGAATAGGAATTAGAAGAAGGAATAAATTTGAAATAATCGATAACACATATTACCTCTTCTTTGACACACCTCTTTGAAACCTCCTCTTAGGGCACTAACATTTGTATTTGAAGAAGAAAATGAAATCTAGAATATTACTAGGTAAGTGGAGAAGGTAAATTTGTGGGGTTTGGATGAGATTGAAGGCTCGAAGTGGCGTGAGGAGAAGAGGGAGGAGGTGCCCATTTATAAGGGAGGAGATGGGAACTTTAGAAAAAACATAAAATATTATTTTATAATAAAGTCATATTTGGTTTTTAATAGCTCCAAATTTCATTTTATTAGAAGATAAGGTGGGGATGGGTCTAAAGCCTTTCAACCAATAGAATTTAGAGAAGTTTAGGTTACTATTATAACCTTATCATTTAGATTTAACTCTAAGTTAAATAATTTAACTTTTATTGTGTCTTCTTGTTTTCTTACACTATATGGTTAATAAACTTACTATAACAAGCCAAACGAACCCCAAGTTGTTCATTATTAATATATATAACCTCATCTAAGTCATTTGGCCGAAACGAATATTTTTAGGAATAAAATAACAATTAATAATATAATATTTTTTTATAACTATTTTAAGTCAATTTTGAGACTATTTGGTAATTGATTTATTGTGAAAATCACCATAGCATTATGAGATCGAACAAAGTTAATTAAATAAATAATAACATGTCATAGTAACCATTAAAATTTTTGGAATTCATAAAAAGTATAAAATTATATTTATTTGGGTATTTATAACATCAATTATGTTAATATTTCATTAATAAGATATTTACTGCATCATCATTGTGTCATAAATTAATTAAATTATTTAATGTCTAAAAATTATAAATAAAATTACATTACGTAGGAAATATTTTTATATTTCTAATTAATATTTATAGACTAATTTATCTTATTTAATACCCTATATTAAAAATGATTTAGTTATTATACTTTGATTTTAACTATTTTAACCCTTCTTTAAATAAATTAATAATAAAAGTCATAATCTAATCCAAGTGGACCTAAATGGTCATATTTTATTACTAAGGTTTTTTTGGTCGAATTCAACTTATCCAATAGAATTAAGACATGTGTTAGTGTAATAATAATATCATCTTTACCCTTAATTACCCTATTTACTTTTAACCGTCGTAAATAAAAGTAAAAAGTTAATATTCACCAAAAATTATTTTTATCTCATTGGACCACATTTTAGCCCTTGATATTAACCATGTCTCTCAGATTTTTGAAATTCCACTCACAAAAGCGGTAAAATTATGTTTTATTTAAGTTTGCAAAAAGTTCCTTGGAGGTAGGTAAAAGACTGTGAAAAGTTCAATAAAATGTTTATTTATCGAAAATTATTATAAAATGACTCCAATGAATTACATTGAACTTATATAGGTATTATGTATCAATTTTGACCTAAAATAAATTTAAATAAAATAAATCATTATTAAAATAAAAATTCGGTTTTTAATTAGTAACTTAGTGTTTTAACTATTCATCAAAAATTTAAAGTTTTCGGAAAAATACAAAAAATTCACCCTCGCCTAATTTCAATATTCGAAATCCAAAAATGAAGTCCATTTTGAAAAATAAAATTTCAAAAAGTGGGTATTACTATTCATAACGGCTAGATTATATAATATTTTAATAACATATAGTTGTTTAGTGAAACTTGGTATTGCGTACAACACACACTATCGTGGAAGGTCACGATTTCGTGTAATGTAAGACAAGTCAGGGATGCGTGTAGTGAAAGCTCATATTGGTGTAGTGTACAACACAAGACATCAATGAAATTAAAAAGAACATTTTTCATAAAATCTTGGGGTGTTACAAATATCTTAAAATTTGGATTATATATATAGTATATGGATTACTATCAATTGCATCCCTATATTGATTATGAAACATGGATATAAAAGTGGAACAAATACATCTAGGGGTAATCACCTCGAAAAATGATAGTTGATTAGTTAATAAATATTTACATGGTTCATGATGAGTGGGTCTAAGAGTTCACAATTAGATAGAAACTCTATAAGGATATGTTATGTTTATCATATGCTTTTTATCAATCAATTTTTTGAGATTGAAAACTAATGTAATTTTTTTATGTTTGAAAAGAATAAAATTAATGAAGGTAGGTATTAGAAAAAAATTATGATTAACATAAACATTAGTATTTATAATAATAATGATTATTAAAATTATGCAATTTCTTAATTAAGTTTCTTACATTATAATGTGAATTGAATAAAATAGACCATATAAATAACGAATGTCATGGAAAATCCACAGAAAAACTCACCAATGTGATAAAAGTGGTAGTTGATAAAATTATAATGATGATAAATTTGACATAACATGTTATGTATATAAACATTACCCACATTGTTTATCCTTCATGAGAATTCGATGAATATATATCCATTGAATCCTTCATGTTCCAATGATCACCAACATTTAGTAGACCATATGACTGATTTATTTTATAAAAATTTATCTATTATATATGAAATATGTTTTATATGCCTTGTTATTCTAAAAAAATTTAGTTTCATTACTTGTGTTCCGACTAGAGGGAGAATAAAAAATGGGCTACATTGATCTGGAATATAAACCCCATGGATGGGGTCAAAGCTATGGAGTGGGAAGTGTTAAAAAATCTTTTTATGAAATATTTTTCCTCATAACCTATCAAAAAAATGGGAAGGAAATTATAAAATATTACAAAAATGATAATGAATCAATGAGAAGTTATGAGATGAATATCTCATGGTTTATTTAATATGGTTCAATATTTGTAATCAATTTTAATGGGATGATAAATATATTATCTGGTTAACTATGACCCCATAAAAATACCACTTCGGAAGTATAGAACATTAGGAGTTATGATGTAATGTTATATTGTTAACTATAATTTTAAATGGAATATGGAGATTCATTGTGGCCTTATGGATTTAATAATAAGAACATAAGAATCTAGGAAGATTTTTAGAAGAAATTTTTATATAAAAAGAATGGTAGAAGCTTTTACTTCCCATATGAAAAAATTATGTACTAAAATACATGTGGAATATTATTTAAGGAGGTGTTAAGTGTTAAAAATCTGTAAAGTATATTGAAATTTGATGAAACTATTATGGTGATGCAAAGACACAAAATATTAATGTAATTAACAAATTAAATATGGTGGAATATTATCCTATAGTGCAATATTTCAAGTGTAGAGAGAAAAAATACATTAGTACCTAGTGTCTAAATTTGAGAATAAAGGAGGGAAATCACAATAAACAAAATCACATGCCACTTGATTGAGTTCATGATTCTAATATCACAATATATTATTTTGAGGCTCTAAAAATTTCTATAAAAGGAACGCACATTATTTAATCAAAATACAGTAGATAATTATTTTATTATGCCTCTATAGATTCTGTTATTTTATTGATGTTTAAAGAATATAAAATCAGATCTATAGCTATTATAAGTATATATGTAAATTAAAATTTATATGGTTCCATTCATGAATAAATTGTATATAGTGATTCCCTTATCAACATTGGTTTGTAAAATCTCATATATAATCTAGTTGTAATTACAAAATTTGAACTTTACATAGTACTATATATGGATTGGATATCAAAGTATAATTCCAAGATCAATTTTGGAGGAAAGTAAATATCAATAGTTTTAGAGGAGAAACATGTGATTATATTCAAATGATATATATCATATCCTATGGGTTTTCATGAACTTCCACCTATATAATTCTTTATAGAAAAAATTAGGGATAGGTGGGATTAAAGTGAAAAATGAAATATGGAATTTATACCCATTATTTATGAGTATTAAAATGTATTTAAAAAAATTATTTGGACATTCCTATAAAGAGAGGTATAATTCATAAGTGAAATCATACCAGAATCAAAACACATAATGAAGAACCTTTATAGAATGGAGTTCATTTTGTTTGGGTAATCGAGAAAGAAACTGAAAGATATTTTTCAAATCCTATTTATCTACCCAAGTGTGATTCATTGGGGGAGAAATTATTCTCTTTGAAAATAATAAGGATGGATCAATGTGGATATTAATTTATTAAAGAGAACCCAACTAGATCATAGTAATGAAAAAACTACCATCTTCTAATAATCAATGAATTATTCATCCCACATCATGAATATCAATTCTATTATAAGTCTAATCTCAAATTGTAATATTATTTTATTATATTGATGAAAGTGAACATCCTAAGGACAAATTTCTGAGATAGAAATAAAAATTAAGAGTACATTGTTATTCCCATTTCCTTGAGTAATTCTCCACCTAAATTTATAGATTTAATAAAGTTGAAAATCAGATACTAACTTGATATGTTTTTTTCTTTTTTGATGATATTATGATTTATTCAAAAAGTTATGAGGAACATGGGGAAAACATTACGGTAATATTACAAACTCAATGGAAAGAATCTTTGTTCTTATAAATCCAGTAAATGTTAGTTTTGGTAGCAACATGTAAAATTCGTGGGACATATTGTATATTGAGAAGGTATCACTATGAATCCCCCTAAGAATAATATTGTAGAGAAGTGGTATCATCCGACTATAATCAAAATGATTCATATATTCCATGGACCGTCTTGATAATATAGAATTTTTTTGAAAAATATTCTGGGATTTGGAATCCATTACAAATTTTAAAAAAGGAGGGTGTTCAATTCAAATAAATAATTGTATGTGAAGTAATGATCACTAAAGTGAAGAATATTTTAGTTAGTAAACCTATTCTTATAATGACATATGATGGATAAATACTTTTAATTTATTGTGATGCATCATTATGATGGCCAAGATGTGTACACCTATGAAATGAAATGTGGTTACAAATGAATCTTGAAAATTAAATCCTCGTGAGTAGAATTATACTAATCAGGATTTGGAGTTTAATAGAGTTGACTCTACACTAAATATATAGAGGTACTATAAATTTTTGGAAAAGCTCTATATATATACATACGACATTAATCACTAGTAGGAATTTTTTTATAAGTAATTTAAAATTAAAAAACAAGATAGTTGGAGCATCTGAAGGAAAATTATTTTTCAATTCATTATCACCCTGGTAAAGAATGAAAATTCACTATTGCACTGAGTATGAAAGAACTTATAAATCTAGTAATGATGTGAAATTACGGAGATCCTTTGATAAAGGCCATGATTATGATTGTTATATATTTTTTAAGGGAAGGGATATCCTTGATCATATCTAATATTATATTACAATAATCATTACTAGAGAGAATCGAGAAAGAAAAACATGATGATCCTATAATTAAAAGGAAGACAAGATAGATGAAAAATGTTAAATATCATAATTTATATCTAGATTTAGAGGGTGAAAAATTGTTTGGAATAACAATATGTGTCCCATATATTCTATTTTAAAAAAAATTAATTTATTGGAAAAGATTACAAATCTATATTCTCTATACATCCAAATATTATTATGGTTTATAAAGATATGTGTGAATAGTATTGGTGGGAAAACATAAATAAGATAATTTATTTTTATTTTCGTAGATTTTTGGTATGTTAGAATTTCAAGAAAAAGTATCTACTTAATAAGGGAGTGCTTCAACAAATACAAGGGATAGTGGTACGGGAAGCTGTAGATCCCTTCCTCAAAAAGGGTTTTTAGGGTTTCAGGTCAGTCATAACGCTCCAACATTTCTTTTTCTTTAAACTTCTTAATCCTCCTAGAGGCACATCATCTTCATTTTACTCTTTTTCATATGTCTATGATTCATAGTTACTATAATATGTTTTAAACCATTCTATTTGGTGAATCAAAATGTCTTTAATTTCCCTAAATCAGCTTCAGATCCCTGGTCTAAGGATGCATTGCAGAGATCTCCAGCATGGAAGAATGGAGCAGTAGTGATGAAGATGAATGTTTTGGAATCCTTTCATTTGGATTCAGATCTCAGATATGAGTATGCATTGCAGAGGTAATATGCATTCTTGAATGGCGACACAGTGTGCGGTGACATGCAGCTAGAATCTGGTTGGAAGGCTGGAGCAGTAGTGAAGACGTTCATGGATGCATCACTGTGGGATGGAACTGTTCTGCCTCACAAGGATGTCTTCTTTGGATCTCATTCTTATAATAATGCAATGAAGAGCCCAATTTTTTTGTTAATAGTGGGTGTAACTCGTTTGCCAGCTCTTCTTACGAACTCATGTCCTGGTAGAGTTTTTTATAAGGGTTCATTAGCTTATGTTGAAGTCAATCGTGCAGTTCTTTCTAAGAGAATTGTAACTAGGAAAAAATCTGTAATTTCATGAATTATTCTTCCTAATGTTTCACAACCATCGAAATATGATGATTTGATTTAAAGTACCACTATTTTTGGTGTCTTTCTAACTGGGAGTGTGTCTCTCTTGGCCAAGGATTTTTTCATTTCTTATTTACTTCAGATGACATGAAGCTTTGAGAATGGAGCATTGATACCCAATTTTTGAAGATTGGATTGAATAATTTACATGAAAGGTATTTGGAATTGAATTTATCACATGAATGAAATATCTTTTCTCAAGTATGGGTTCTTTTTCATGGACTCAATTGGGTCTTTTGGTATCAAATGATTATTCATGATATTGGATCGGTAATTGGGAATCTAATTTGACATGACAAGGAGACTAAGGATGTTCAAACTAGTCATGTTTCTATGATATTGTTAGAGGTAGATCTCATATCCACTTTGATAAATAAGGTAATCCTTTCCACTTATTCTAATAACATCCAAATTGAGATTCACTATGAAAAAAAATCTTTTCATTTCTGAATTCATGGCTGTTGGAAACTCATTGGAGATATGTCGTAATAATGTTTAATGTGAATAATGTGGGATAATAGGTCATCCAACAAATATTTGATGGAGGAAGATGAAGATGAAAAATTATGTTATGTAAAATACTACATCTAATGAAGTTGATTCACTTAAAGATTCAGTTCCCACTATGGATGTTGTTTTGATTATTGGGTAAACTGATTCGCAGGAGTCTGGTAAAGGATAGCTGGTGGATGTGTCTTTAGAGAGAGCTCACATGTGTCCCTCTAATACACGTTTTTATTGGGTTAATGTGGTTCTATCACATGAGGATACCCCTAAATGGACTCTTAGATTTAGGACTGTGATGCCTATCAATTTGATGTCTCCAATCAATATGATGAACAACAACAATATGACTTTAATCAGGTAAACTAGAAGCTCTTTTAGTGATCTGAATTATCCTATAAATGGGAGAATTTTTATGAGGAAGATAATAGGGATATAGATACCTATAATAGGGCCTCAAGAACCAGTGGGCACTCCTCTTCTAAGGATGAAATCATATGTGGAATGGTAAATATGACTGATAGTGAGAGTTTCACATATTTTCTCTCAAAGGGGATACCACATAAGGATTATTACAATCTTCATTGGAATGTGTCTACAAAATCATCTTTTAAGGTTACAATGAAGGTAGATTCAGATATCCTTAAAAATTTTAATTGGGCTAAGTCTCAATCTGTGTAGGAGATTGGAGGTGACTCTGATTACGGAAATTCCATGTCATACTATGATCTCTAGACCTAATTTTGGTATACATGGTAAATTATTCTTATATACCCCATTTTTCACATTTCTATACATTTTTATTCTTATTAATAAATGGTCTGATGCTTTTTTCCTAGCTATAATTGTTTTTTTTTCAACAATAAAAAATTCTTTTATGGAAGTGGGACAACATCACTAAAGAATGTTTTTCATCCTTCCTAACACATCAAATGGTAACAGTACCATATGGGTAGTCATCAATATAATAACTAATTATATTCAGTATATCTCTATAGGAGTGGATTTATCCCTTGAGAACCTGGTTCATTAGTATATTCAAGAAGTTTTAAGGCTTCATGGAGTTCCAATATCAATTGTATCTTACCATGACAACTGATTTACATTAATTTTTCAAGGTATCCTCCAAAACGATTGAATATGGAAGTTAACCAAACTACAGTCTACTATAATCAACATGATGTTCACTATCAGAGAAGATTTAAATCATTAAAATAAAAATTATGTTCTATATCACATAAATTTAATGTCATCTTTTGAAAAACAACTTCCATTTGTAATTTTCCTCAACAAAATAGCTCTCATTCATCTATTAATATGGATCCACATGTATAATTTTATTGGAAATCATTTATAACTATATATTTTTGGGATTAAATTATATAAAGGATGTTTTTGGAAAATATATTTTTAAATAAACCATAGATAATAAAAAAAGATATATAGATACATTTCTAGGATTCTAAATCATTTTGAAAACATTATACACAAAATCAAATGAAGGACATATAACTACATGATTGGGATCATTTATTTGTGGAAGTGTAACAGTGGAAATGATTAAAGTTATTTATAAATATGGGAAATTTGATTCTGAGGTATAATAGACCATTTGCTAATCTAATTCATGTTGATGTTATTGAATATAGATTAGCATTACCTACTACTCTTTCAGATGTGCACTTCATCTTTCACTTTACCTACTATGAATGTATATGCTAAACCCAATAGATATAAATGAGGTTAATAGTGTGTAGTTGGAATGTAAAATTTTATATAAATAAGAAACAATTCAGATTCTTGGTGAAAGATAAAAAGTATCGATGAACAAGGCAACCAACCATGATAAATCCCATTAGGGAAATCAAAAGTTTAAGGAATTGTCATGGGATATTAAGAAGTAATGAAAGAAGGATATACACATTTATTTTTATTTATGATTTACATATGCATGGTGGATTTTTTTTTGAATGGGGGAGAACATAATTACCCATGATTTTACTATATATATATATTTCATTTATATAAATCTATTTTATTCAATAGCTTTCACTATAAGCATCACTAAGTGAAAATGAACCATTACACAATTTATAATCATTAATATGAATTTTGGAAATTAGTTTAATAATTGGATGGTATAAATAGTGATATTTTTTAAAAAAATTATATAAAATTAAAATAATAGTAATGTATTTTTAATATTCAATTTCTATATCTAAATAAATAATAAACAATTATATATATATATATATATTTTCAAAATATTTCATTTTTATAAAACTGTATTTTTATTATATAGTAATTCTATAAATATTGTAATAGATTATTTTAAAATATATACAATCAAATATGTCATCAAGAATCTTATAGATACTTATATGAAAGTAATAAATTTATTTAATGTCTGGATGTCAAATTTTGGTTAAAATTGGTCATGTGTGTGTATATTGAAACACATTTCTATAATTTTTAGAAATCGAATAAAATACAATAATTTTCATATCAGTAATAAAAATTTTCGAAATAGATAAAAACAGAAGTTATATTTTTTGGCATAAACTTTTGTTACCTTGGATAACGGTTAATTACCCTCATAAAACCATTATTTTCAATTAATTATTTTTCATAACCATTTTTTTAATTTTTATCTAAATAAATTATATTGATCTAAATTAGAATATGAATATAATATATAATTTAAAATTACGTTCAAATAAATTAACACATATTTCTTGGAATCTATTGTTAAATAATAATTATAACACTTAATGATTAAAATGACATTTTTCAACAAAAATGATTTTTCTAAATATTATGTTCTTTAGAATATAAGATATATATATATTTCATATTTTGACTTCATGTTAGATTATATAGAGCCAAAAATTGGATTCCTCACATCAATATTTTCTAAGCCAGATCATTTTATAGTTTTAGTGATAAAATAATTATGATGATTAATATTTTTTAAGAATAATAAGTATTAACAAGTTTAATATAATGTAGGTCAAATTTTATTAAATAAATTTGACACTTGGAACTTTTATAAAAAAAATATTATAAAAATTCAATCCCACAAGTCTCAGAATAATTTATCCCCAAATCACCAAACCCACCTAAGCCACCCAACCACCATGTCATTCCTTTTTCACTCATTACATAATATTAGTTTATATAGAGGATACCCTCTTTGTAACAAATAAAAAGAGATCACATAAACCCATTATTCATTCCTCTATATCATAAAGTATTATTGAATAAAATTCATTTCTCTCTCACTCTCTAAATCCCTTACAAGGAGTTTTTATGGACCACAAGAGATCTTCCCTACAGTTATTATGATTCCAAGCAAGGTAAGATATTTTATCCATATTATTTTAAATTCAATAACTTCTTTTGTTATATACCATTTTAATTTCTATGTTAATGATCTCATATGTTCATAATAAATTATTTTTTATCCAAATGATGTACTATTTATGAAAGAATACCATTATATATCATTAAACCCAATATAAAATCCCTTTTTTATACCCATCATTCTATAGAAATAACCCCTATCATTTATATGTCACATTTAAATGTTTTTAATACCAAAATATTGTTTCGTATATTTTTACCCATATTGAAGTAACATTATTTTATTTTTAGATAATTAAATGTTTTAAACCCCCTTTCCAAACACATGGGTTAAAATGATACATTCTTATGATAAATGATTTATGTGTCACAAAAAATAATAAAAATATGAAAGGTTCACCTTGATAGCACTCTAATGTATTGGGGAATAAATTAGTCTCAATATAATTCATATTTATGATAACATAGAATCATTAATTGGAAATGTTTTATGATAATTTGGGGACCAACCATGGTAATATGTTTTCAAGAAACCATAATGATGAATTTTGGTGATATGATATTGAATGAATAATTTTTTTATTATATCCACAATTTCATGTTATTCCTCAAATTGCTATGTTCATGTTATTACTCATCTTATTATGTTCATATTATTAATCATTCCCCATGAATCACCCATTGATGTTCCCTATTTTTCTATTTAAATTGATTATACCGTACTAGGATTTATTATCACCACATTTTATTGAAACATTTCCCCAAAAATAATATGTAGTAAGGTGATCTATAATTGGATAATAAAATAAGTATTTTATAATATTTCAAATTAGTTTCTATTTTCTTATGTGATCTATGTATGTCCTGTATTGAATTTATGGTTTTTATGATTGAAAAATAATATAATGAAGTTGATATTTTTTTGATGTGTTTATTGAAATCCCATTTTTACATTTTATCAAGGTAGTTGATGGATATTTACGTTAAAGATAAGAGGGATTTATATGACCATAGATAATTTTTTAGAAGACACATCATGATTCAGTGATTTATAAATTATTTGGGCCAGAATTTTTGGTTGATAAGGTATTTTTCACAAGTATTTAAGAGTCCAGTGATCATTAAGATTCTTAAGTATTCTACAAATATGAAAGTAGAAATGCATCATTTAATTTATTATGTATTAATTAATCATTATTTGTGTTTATAAAAACAAAATGAAGTATGATGCTCTATAAATATTGTTTATTAGTAGTAACAAGAGTTATGTAATGGATGTTAGTGTAATAACAAGTTAATTAAATGATCATGTAATTAAATAAGAATAATTATATCACATGACCATATTTGTTTAAATTTATTAGGTGACATTATCATGAGGAATGCATGCAGGGAGTCATATTTATTATAGTGGAGTGGTACCATGAATCACATATCCTGGGGAGAGTTTCTCAAAGAATTTATTAAAAATATGATCATATTATCAAAGTTAGAATCTTTTCATGATTTCAAGGGTTATCAAGTTACATTATTTGAGATCAATTAGGTACTAATATCATATGATATGATAATGAAAGGGGGAATAAGGTAATAATATGTCTAGTAATAGTGATGAATGATTGAGTGGGTTTTCATATCTATGTTAGTGGATTATCTCTTTAAATACACATTATTCACATAATTATTTAGGTGAATAATAATATTTTAGTTTAGATGAAAGAATGTTTATCCATACAATGATATCTAATTTTAAATAATTTTTTAGGTAGTTTTATGATGTGTTACACATAAGGGGATTAATTAATATATAGAACACTAATTGTACATAATTAGTCTTCTATGGTGTAGCCTCATAATCTATGAGAGTGATGTTGTTACAGAATAAAATTCATCAGGACTGGGATATGAGTCTGAAATAGAAAAGTGAAGACATTTGTATAGGGCTTACACACGAGAAGTCACACTGAGTATTTAAACATCAAGGGTTACATAACTCAAGGACTCACAGTCAGGGTATTATGCTCAGGGTTACATGATACACCCTTGTTTTTCATCTATAATTGGGTTTCAATTACAACTATTCTCCCATTATTCTAATACAATTTGTTATGAATTATTATATATATATTTGGATTTATTTTTCTAATTTAAAATTTTAAAATATAATAAATATTTGTTTATGTAACTCCATATAAGTATTCTTATTGAACCAATTATTATAAAAATACTTTTACCTTGCGAGAAACGATTATTATCCAATTGTCATCTATATTTGGTAACTAATTTAATATTTTAATTTATTTATAAATCTATATAAAAGGAATTTAAATAAATTCTGTGATAAGTAATTTATCTAACAATATATCAACATTTATGAATTGATGATAATTGAGTAGAACAATTATTCTATTAGAAAAAATATTTATATGGAAGTAATAATAGTTTTTGATAAATTTTTCATCCTAGACACACCTTTCTGATTGAATTCATTATTTATCTTCAATTTTCATATTAGGTGCTTAGTTATTTTAATGATTGTCTTTAAATATAAAATTTTAATTCCTTGAATTGATCAAATCAATATAATTGAAATGGATAAACTCTAATGATGTGGAATCATTTTATTTTGCGGATCAATACAAATTTCCACTATTATAGAAGAAATTAGGTCTAAAAATTAACTAATGATTGTGTATTGTAACAAAAAATAAACCATTTTTTCGAACTACTATAGGGGAGAACTCATTGATTTATCATTTTAATTTTGTTAATTAATTTATAATTTAGTAAATATTTACCCTTATGGTGAATACACATGATTAAAATTTGTTTAAAAATAATACACCATTTGATATGGAATAAACAAGATATCATAAATAATTATATCTCTAGTGGGTATATTATAATAGCCGAGAACCCACACTCCCATATCCTATACTGAAATCTATGACTTTTCATTTCTGGCTTGGATTTTGAAAATTTTGACACAATTATTTTCCATAAAACCATACAAAAAAATGAAAATTTTGATCACTTATATTCTAGTGGAATTTATAGGTTTATATTTTTCAAGAATTAGGGTGAAATCATATATAAACATTAAAAAGGTCATTAAAAGAAATATTTTCAAACTTAACCAAGTTTTTTATTTTTCACAATAGTTCATCATCATCATCCTTGAGAAATATGATATAGGAATAAAATTTTCAACACTATTCTTTAAAAAATGGGGAAAATGTTACCTAATAAAGGTGATATCAAATGCTAAGTAAGGTGCAATTTAAGCATTATCAATTCATTGTCATCAATGAGCATATGAGTTATTATAGGTAAGACGAAATAATAGAAGTGTATGGGTGTATCATAAAAGAACTTATCCTCATAAATACTTTAATCAAAAAATATGAAGTCATATAAGTGGTAAGAGTCAACAAAATTAATAATCATGTGCCATGTGATATCAATCTCGATCATTAATAACATTATAAACCAATTGAAAGCATAAAAACATGGACATAAATGAGACATCATTTTAATTTCACTCATACACTCACTCTTACAAATTGAATGAAAATATGGTTGACATCCATGACCAATGCATTGGAGGGCTATCAGATACACACCCATTATTTATCATCACATAGCCATCCACAATTGGTTTATCATAGAACCACCCATCATTGGTTTTTCATGAAACCCACTATAATTAGATTAAAACATAACGACCCTTCAAATTTAAAAGTACTATTACAAAATAATAACAAATTAAATATTCAATTGCATCATAAACTTATATTATGAACCATTAGCTGTTTTACAGACTGATAAATCCAAGTAAAATAAACATGTTCTATATCAATCTCTTAGAAACATGATTAACCCATGGAAATTAAATAGGTTAAAAATCTCAAGGAAACATTAATAACCAATGAAAATTAAATATTTTCAATAAAAATATCATTGAATCATTATAAACCCATTTAAATAAATGGGTTTTATAATAATATGTTAGAAACATGGTTACCCCATGTAAAGAAATGGGCTCTAGGAATATATCTCTGAAATAATATTAATATATATTGATAAAGTGATATGGTAGTATCAATATGAAATATTCCATGTGGGAGAGATGTAAAAACATGGGTTTTTAATGGTTTTTAATGGAAACACCATAAAATGACCATTAAAATATTTAGGTGGAAAATAATCATTATACATTCCAAAGTGTCACATACCACCGTGAAACATTTGAATCATAAACCCCATGAATGAATAAAGCAAAATAAAACATAAAATATCATGGTAATAATGATATTAATGATATATAATGTCAAATTAGATGTTTATAAACCTCATAAAACAATAAATGTGTATAACATATCAAATGTATCATGGAATGAAAATTGTTAAAAAAAATACACGACCGCTTTAGAAATGTTGACAATGTATACCCTAAGAAATAGTGATCATAAAATGGATTTGTAAAAAAAATAACGGTATTAATCATTAAAAATATTCATGGTCTATATATACACCACTTATCAAATATACGTGGTGAGTACTGAATATATCTCACAGAAATAATTGTGAGATGACAAAACCCTTACAATGTGAGTATGTTTCAAATCCTGAGATCCAAAAAATAATAACATAAATTGTACCTTTAATGTCATAAAATAATTAAAATTCATGATATATCATTTTTCTGGGATGTATATACACCACACGTATGTGATTATGTGAATAATAATAACAAACTACTAATGGAATGTAAATTGAGATGAAAGACCTTGCAACTGTGGTAACATCTAAATCAAAAGCTCCAAATTTAAAAATCATAAAATGAAACATTTATATAACATTACGTTAAAATAATTTATGACAAAAATATCAAAATTTGAAGTAGGTACTATACAAAAAATAAATAACTGTTGAATATGAAAATTATCTCATTGATGTAAAAGTGAGATGAAAATCCCTAACAACGATCTTATCATTGGAGTGAGAATAAATAACTAATATATTTATCTGTAAGAAATTTAAATCCACACAATAAAATTTTAAATATAGAATGATTGAATTATATATCCATTAACACGTATTCATTATATAACATAACCATTAAAATAGATGATTAACCTAATGAATGGAAATTGAGTTAGGAAATCACTTTCCTTGAGTATATTTTTTCATGATTGTACTAAAAATTCCTGAAAAGTAAGTTAACATTAAAATGATCCATAACCATTTATATGTTTATTATTAATTTAATTTAACTTATAAAATATTTATATATATTTACTTAATAAATAATGTTTGTGCCAGATTTTTTGACCATATTTGGCCTATGTGTCAGAAAAAACTTTGATAGGTCGACTACGGTCAATGAGGTCATTATTTAAACATATCCAGAATAATTAAAAAGAATAATTATATTACTTTTAGAATAATTATAATTGTAAAATCATATATTAAATATGGTTTTGAAAAATGAAACAGTGTTCTGATTATGGAGATTGAAGGCAGTACCGACACAAGAGTAATGTTCCCGATTTTCTATGATTATTATGAAAAGTATATAAGGAACATTTTTCATCACAGTAGCAAAATTATTTCATAAATAAAATATATATATATATATATATATCATTCTTGTTATGTGATGATGAAAATGGAAAAATGACATCGCTTGGAGGAGGCGGTAGTCTACACGTCCACGAACGACATTATCACTTTTTTAATATGTGAAATAGAAAGTAGAGATTGATATGTTTTATGTACTGATTGAAAATTATGACAATATGATAACAATATAATTTATATAATATATTATTATAAAATATTTTTTAATGCATTTCATGTAATGTGTGAACGTATCATATCTTTTAGAGGATACTGTAGACTATACGTCCACAATATATGTTACTGTATTCCCATAAAATCGAAAGCATGAAGGTATGGTTATATAATAATTATAGAATTATTAATACATTATAAAAATATTATATATGACATTAAAAAAATATTTAAAAAATAATTCACCACCATAAGAGGTGGTAAAGGAAATATGAATGACATCGTTTCACGAGGCGGTAGTTCACTGTATACATGAACGATGATTTAGATGCCCATTTGATGGAAGTTGTGGTGGTTTATTTAAAAACCATAATTTAGAAAAAATCTTAGTATATTTAAGATACTGAATTTTTTATATAATCAGGATATGAGAATAAATTAAGGTGTTTATAAATAAATAAATCAAAATTGCTTGTTGAAGAATGCTAATTCTTCTTGAGGAAACTCTTTTTCAATTGAACCAAAAGACTTCCTTGTCTGAATTTATGACCACATTGAGGCTTATAGGATGGGATTATAGATTTTTGGAAATTATAGGGTATTTTTTTTAACAAAAATTTTGTGAGAGGTGTGAATATTGGGGGAGAGTGAACTCCCTTTTATAGTTGATAAGGAGTCACATTGTTGTAAATACAAAAAGGTAAACACTATTGGGTGATCTCCCATACCTCATTTGAATTTATAATTATAGATAATATATTGGAGGGGATATATGGTTGATTAAATCACATAAAATAAAAATAAATTTATTTTTAAACATTTTATTCCATAACAGCTAAATTTACTTAATTTTTCATTTTGGTTTTTAATTAAGGTAAATAGTTTTCTAATATATTTATTTCATACATTAATAAAAAATTAAAGTGATAATTATTATAAAATTAATAATCACTAATTTTAGATATAAAAAAAATTTATAAAATTAAAAAATCATATTTGAAGAAAATTAAATTTAACAGAAGCCCATGGAAAATGTAAAAACACCACTTGAACCCTAACAATGCTAATAATGTTTTTATTATTTTGGGGTGACTGAGTTCATTATAAAAGATATATTTTTCCATGAATAGAAAATATTTTATATTTATTGATATTTATAATTCAATTTACAGATTATTGGATTTTTAGTAATTTCTAATAATTTAATAAAAAATCATTTTTTTATAAAACAATACCAATATCAATTTTGAAATTATGTTTTAAATTATATTTGAAAAAATATATTCAAAATAATGAAACTAAAATGAATTATGTTCACAGATGTGTATCATTATATATTCATAAAAAATGGAATATATAAATTCATTCAATTTACCTTTTAATATTTTAAATATCATTTAAATTATTAAATTATTAAATAATTATTCCATGTGTTGGAATTTTGTAAACATTTAATGTTGTCATAGCACCTATAAAAATTAAAAAAATTATTATTAAAAAAATTATATTTGAATTTATTATTTATAATCTGGACTATATAGTTTTTCACTAACACTAATTCTTTATAGAAACTAGAAGAAAGAATGGTACATTTATTCTTTTTTCTATTCTTAACTTATTATATGTGTCAATTTCATTTAATATTTTCACCAATAACTAATATAAATAGATAATAAGGTCCTATAGTTTGATATGTTTACATAAAATTGATTTTAGACATCCTTATATGTCATTTTCCCTCATGAATAATGTTTAACCACTAAATAAACACATTTTTACCTCAATCACTATAATTAACTTTAATTGCATTCACTAATATTTACGGTGAAAAGATAAGTTTAACTAAATATAAATTATAATTTATGTTGATTCCAAACATTGAATGAATATTTCTGGAATCCAATAACAAAATTGGAGGAATTTAATTTAAAATTTATCCAACAAATGGAATGAGAAAGTTTATTTTTAATTAAAAAGGTCAATGATTTGAAATATTTTTATATCCAATTTCAAGGTGAAATTGATTGCAAATATCTACATTGCATTAAATTATGTATAATTTCACTAATTATAACTTAAAATATTTTAATAATATAATTTAACAATATAAATATATAAGATAAAATTTTAGTTTTTAATTAGTATTATATGTCATTCATTATTCATCAAAATATGAATGTTTTCATAAACATTACAAAATATTCACATAATGATAATTTTGATATTACTATTTAAAATAATAATTTTATTTATTAAAAATATTTTTTGTCTAAATTTTCATTATTTATTTTAAAAAATCTTCCAAATATTTGTGAAAAAATTTCTTTTTAGAAAAATAGAGCATTTTATGTTTAAAATTGGATTTATAATTATTTTATGCATATAAAAATTGTTTTATGGATTGAAAGACATTTTATTGAATATATAAAAAATATTTCTCATTATGACATCTCACTAATTGTGATTATTTTAATTTATTATGATACAAACCCTTGGAATACATGGATATAGTTTTCATAAAAACACTTCATCTATATTTAATTTTTTTATTATTTTCATTTGTAATTAATTTGTAACCAATGTATTCATTTACCACCATTTCTATACTATAAATAAATATTATTTTAATCTAATTCATTCCCATAATTTCTACTGCTAGGTTATAGCTATAATATTATATATTAATATTAATAGTTTATTTTTTACGGTAAGACTCAAACTTGCATGTTACAAAAGTTATCAACTAAACTCAATGTTATGTGAAAAAAAGATAAAAACAATTTTCCATATAATATAAGACGAAATGTGAATTTCATGTAACACAAGCTATAAATGATTTTAATTTATTAGAAGAAGGTATTTCTTATGATCTTAGTGTGTTACTTCCTACTACCTTTATAATAATTTTTCTCATGAAATTCAACATGTTTATAATAGGATTAACATTTTGAAAATTCCCTTATTGAAACCAACACCGTAAAAATGAATTAAAGAAAAAATCCCATAAAAAGGGAATTTAGGAAACATAAAGGTCACCTAAAGATACACAAAGCCAGGATTCAACAAAGGGATAACACTCGTGAGTATAATAGAAAAGGATAAATAATTATAGAGTGTGATTGAGTCAATTGATAAAAAAAAAGTGAATGGTCAATGGAATGTGTATGGTATCAAAAACATAAATATATGATGAAGTAAACTATCATCAGTTAATCATAATTTATGGTCCTAGGAAAATAATTGATTTGAATATCATTTTCAATGAGATAATGAAATAACTTATTATCTATAAGAGGAGGTAAAAAAGATATATACTTACGTGATGAGTATAATTTCATCCATTAAAAAATGTACACAAATCATTAATAGTTTTCTTCAAATAATGATTATTCATGATGAATTTTCTTATGCCTAATAACAAAATCAACATCTAAAGACCATATAAACAAATAAGGTTTGTCATGATATTCCAACTATAACTCGGAACTAACCAAAAGAAAAATGGTTAGGACATAGTAATATAACTCCCAAAGTGACCCCAATTTAATATGATATAATAATATGACAATGTATGACCAAAAGTTTAAACGAAACCATTCCATTAAAAACTATACATAAAATTTATCAAAAAATTTATTTCTAAGTTGGAAACCCAAATTTTCCAAGTATTATATCATATAATATTACATGATATAGAAACTTTATTCCTCAAATAAAAGACCATATGTTTTCCCAATTAATATAATCTTTAAAAAATGTTATACTTACATGGAAATTATGTTTGTTCTTGGTAGGTGAAAAAACCATATCAATAATATATGATTTGTTCAATCCCCACTACCTCACTGGGTGTGATGTGTTGTCAATGAGGATATAGGTTTCTAGCCCCTTTTTTTAATTAAAAATAAATCTTCCTCAAAACACTTCATTTTGATATTACAGGTAAAAAATACCTCTTCCAATAAAAACCTCTTCAAAAAATTAGGGATATCCTCAATTTTTTGAATACTACAAAACCTAAAATGTGGTGTCTGATACATTAAACTTACGATCAACCTTAATCTTATATAACTATGATTGTATCGATAAATCTCAAGATAACCTCCTATGATAAATCCATGTAATGAACCAAACCTTTATGAATGGAATTTTCCCTTCTTATTGTAATTTCATATAGTATAAATCACAGAAAATCACTTATAGACCATAAAAAATACTGTATAAATGAATTATTTATAAAATAAGAATTATATAATGAAGTTAAGGAACCATTACCAATGAAATGGTAACTTGACCTTACGAATAATTATATGACCTTAATGAAAATTAAACTGGCCAAATGAATTGTAACATCACCCATAAAATTATATATAAAATTTATGCGTCTTATAAATTAATGTAAAGTATAATTATATCATAGTGTATGAAAATAAATGTTTTTAGCAATTATTTATTAAATATTGGAATTTTAGTAATTTATAAATATTTAATTACAATTTTATGATTAATTAAATAATTTATTAGAAATTTTACTTTCTTGCTATGTATCTATAAATTAATATTTTGGTTTCTTTTGGTATTAAAATTATTTTATAAGACCTTAAGTAATTTTTTGAAGTACTATAATATAAGTTACAAGTTTAAAATTTGTATTTTCCAAGAAAATATTGATTTTAATTAATTATTAAATAATATATATTTATATAATTATATTCATAAAATAGAGTTCCTTTTTCATTCTACACATCAAAAAATTGTCAGGGTGATTTTTTGGGTTCTTTGAAATTCATGAATATTTTATGAATATTAAAATACAATAATTTACAATAAAAGATAAATACATGAATTATGGTATCATAGAGGATGTAAGACCAATGTAAGACCAAAGTCTATAAAATACATCATTATTTTAATATAATTCAAGATAATGGGAGAACTATTCATTATCTTGATCCAAAATAATAAACTAATGAATATAATAATGAGACAACACCCATCTCCTCCAGTATAAATACCACCACTCACCACCTAATTTTATCACATCTCTAATTCTTTGGTCTTTTTACAAATTCTTACCAAATCTATCCCCAATACCTTCCCCTATGTCCCATAGATCTTAGTATCATCAAAAGACCAAACCACTTTCCCTATAGAGGTTGTCAAGTAGAATAAATCCAAGAGGTAAAATCCACTTCCTTTTTCTTTCAATTTAATTTAATTTATTTTATATTTCTTATTCTCTCATCACCAATTATATCCAAATGTTCATGATAACTCCATTATCTATTATAATCATGAATCATATAATGTTAATTTAGTATCTATCATTATTCTTCCCACTTCCCCTCTCTCTCTCTCTCTCTTTTATTCTAAAAATGAAATTGTCAACCGTGTTGTGTCAATTTACCGATATTGTGGGTGACACACTTTAATTTTCAATTAATTACATCAAGTATTTTTATAAAACCATCACAATTGTTGAAGGATATTTTTAAAATTCATGTTAAATTCCTATTTTTGTTCTATAAATAACATTTATAGTTAATAATAAATGATAAAAGAAAATGATTTTGTTGTCATAAAAAACCTCCAAAATTATCATAAAAGGATCAAAATTAAATTTTATCCAATGCTTCATCCTTTTACCATAAAAAATAATTTATTATAAGATCATTTTAAATTATATAATATCATTTATAAAAAATAATTACAATTTGGGATATTTATTTTCATTTTACGTGAACTTCCAATCATGTATACAAATGAACCGATCCTGAAAACTGAGAACACTAACATTCTTAAATGATGAAATTAAACATTATAACTCATTAAAATCCCCATAAATGAAAATAATAAAACCTTAATGAATATAATTCAGGTGTAAAAGGATATCGATTTGTTACTTAATTAATATAATGTGATTATAGATGATATTTATGTGAATAAAGCATTCAGGCATAATGTAATGGTAATTCTAAAACCCATCTATACTTATTTTGGTTGCCCTCTTCCACCCTCTCTATGGTATGGTAATTAATTAAATATATTTTAATCATAATTATATTATATTTCCTTTGATATATATTCTTTTAAATTTATTTTCTTATAAACAAAGTGTTTTACAAATAAATTCCTTCTTTAAAAAACACATTTTACTTATCTTGAGATTGTTTCTTCATCAATCATGAATGATGATGGATATACAGGGAATGATATCTTTATGAAAGTCTATTCATGAATTAATTAATTATGAAATGAAACCCATTTACTTCAATGGGTAATTTTATGTTCATGATTGATATATGTTCTATGACACATGCATGATAGTGTAAAGTTTATGATGTGGCAGGTGCACACTTAATTATCTAGTGAAATGTAAATGTTATGATGTGACGGGTGTACCCAAACTTATATATAACTCTAATGAATTGTTTAATGTGATAAATCTCAATATAAAGAGTTAAATATACACAAACATGATTCATGAATTGTTCACAACTATGGGTTGTAGTTAACTACTGATACATGATGTTTCATTTTTATTCATTTCCACATTCCCTGCCTTTATCTAATACTTCTTCTCTTGATTATGATGTTGAAGTTATTATGATGATTCTTCTCACCACAAGTTATATTATTTCATATTCTTATATATTTATTACTTGTATTTTATCACAATACATTCTTTGATTTATATCCTTAAGTTACTACATTTACTAAGGATAATTAGTGTCTAATAAGAAGCTTGAGAATATGGAATTGAATAAATGTTTATGTTTTATTTTATAAATGTTATGAATGGTCCTAATTGTTAAAAGACACTATGCTATTCGATCCTGTTCAAGTAATTATAATATGTTATTTGTCATTAAAATGATGTAATAATAATTTAATAAAATTAATGGTCTCTGTTGTTGACAATTAGAGAATAGTTTAGTTAATTTGTGAATTAGGATTATAAAACCTTATTGAAAACCCCTAGTATGAAAACTTGTATAATTATGCTCCCAAAAATATTTTATTAAAAAAAATTTAAACTGTGTGATCCCTATGATATTACATTAGAATTAATTTTACCTTGAAACAAATTATTTATTTATGACATGTTGAATTATGATTTTTCTAAACATATCCATTTTATAAAATGGTGGGAACTAGGGGAATCTGAGCCCACCACCCGTGTGAGGGAAAATGTAGTGATTTCCCAAATGACATTCACAATGCCTTGGGGTGGAGTTAGAAATTTAATGGAGATTCTTATCCATATGTATCAGGTTTTGAACAATAACCTAATTAATGTGTAAAATATCCAATAACCTAAGTGAGAGTAATTGGATATTGAGTCCTTTATATAGAAGAGACCACCAACGTTTGGTGGATCCTCTTATTATGTAGACTCAGAGTAGCAGTTCAACTCAATAAGGAATATCATTTCTGTAATTCACTGTTTTGATATGGAGAAGCTGACTTTTTCCATTTTTCATCTATATGAGGTCAACCAATGGTGGGAATTGATTAAGAAGACCAGATCGAAGGATGAAATTTAAGATTTATAGGGGGAAGACATTAAGATAATATTTATTAACATGTATTTCCCTATAAGTCTTCAAAAAAATATAGTGAGTGATTTCATAGTTTTTATGAACAGACAAGGATAATCATTCTTTTCCCATGAAGAAAATTTCATTTGTATTTCAAGGTAAGAGTCGTGTTTTTAAAAAAAAAGTTTTGAAAAATTGACAGGTTTTTTAGGGGACTAAAACCATACCATCTAAAGGCTCACTAAATTTGAGACAATGGGATTTATGATGATGTTGTCAAATGTGCTATCAAAGTAGAGGTGGAATTTGGATAATGGTCCCATGGATATCATGATAATAATCATAAGGTGGTGTTTCATTCCAGGGATCTAATGGGAAAGGTTGAAAGAAAAATCATCTACACACATGTAAAAAATGTAGGAAGAAGAATCAAGTTAACTACCTCAAAGGAATAGGGAAATGATTCAGATGTGGGAGAGAAGGCCACTAAGGCCAAAAATGTCTAAAAGACATGAGGATGCTAAAAAATATGGTGCAGGAATGTAGATAATCACCCATGGTACAAGGCAACCACACTAGTGTGCTAGTTCACAATGCAATCCAGTTCACAAAACCTAGATTTCACAAGGGTAATTGGAATTTGCAGACACAAAACCAAAAGTGTGGTTCAAGGCTTATGTCATCACTACTGCTGAAGATTAGCAAGAACCTAAATTCATTCTAGGTACACTTCCTATTCAAATAATAATGGAAAAAGTATTATTGGATTATAGTTCTACCCATTTCTTTATATATTTCATGTTTTCTATAACTATTGAATAAAGAAATTGAAACCTTCATGTAGAGAGATATATAAAAACACAGAGTGGAAGAATCATTAAACCCCATGTGTTGGACACATCTATTATTTGAATATGTGGGAAAATTGTCCAATAAAATCCCATAATACTTACCTTAGTAGAACTATATTGTATAATGGAATTGGATTGACTCATATTATACAAAGAACATATCAACTGTTTGGAAATGATGATATCATTTCATATTCTGAACCATCCTTTGCTCTTATACATATGAAATAATGATCATGAATCTCCTTTGAACAATCCTTCAATGGTGTGGGTATTGATTCCATATATATAAGTATACCCCACTCAAATTGTTGAGTTAATGGAAGGTATCAACAAAGGTAAAATTCCCCTTTTGAGGGAATATAGTGATGCATTTCTTTAAAATTTACCCATAATTCCCCTCGATCATGAGGTATGGTTCTCAATAGAACTGATACCTAGAACTACTCCTATCTCACAATGTCTATATATGATGGCCCCTATCGAACAAGAGGAGTTAAAGAAGTAGCTACATGGGAATTTGGAGAAAGGGTTCATACACACTAGTGCATCACCTTGTGTTACAACAATACTCTTTGTAAAGATGAATGATAGATCAATGTGAATTTTTATTAATTATTAGAATCTCAACATGATCACAATAAAGAATATGTATCATCTTCTTAGGATTAAAAACATGTTCGATCAGATAGTATAAGCATAGTACTTCTCAAAGGTGGAACTTCATTCTATATAACATCTGCTTAAGGTGATGAATGAAAATATTCCAAAGGATTCCTTTCATACATGCTTTGGACACTATGAGTTTCTGGATATTCCCATAATGTGAAATAATTCCCCTTTAATCATTAGGGACGTGATGAATAGAGTCTTTATAAATTACCTCAACAAATTTGTGGTAGTGTTTATCAATGATATTCTCATCTAATCCATGAGAAAAGAAGAATGTGAATAACATCTTATTCTTGTGTTGGTGACATTAAAGATGTATAAATTTTATTCCAGGTTTATAAAGTGTAACTTTTAGATACAAAAAGTCTCATTCATGGGACTTGTGATCACAAGAGATGGAATTTTTATAAATCGTTAAAAATAATGGAAATTGAGGAATGGCCCAGACCCTATAGTGTAATGAAAATATGTTGTTTTATTGGATTAGCATTGTATTATTGATGTTTTGTGAGAAATTTATAATGATTGGAAAGACCTCAATATATGTTAATATGGAAATGGGTAAAGTATGTCTTGATGGAAGAATATGAGGAAAGATTCAATGAGATAAAGAAAAATATGATCACTGCACCTGTACTCACATTATTCAAAATAGGAGATTTTTTTATATAAAGTGAAGCTTCAAAGAAAATATTTGGTAGTGTACTCATAAAAATGATAATTCGATAGCCTATGCATCACTGCAGTTGAAGATATAACATTAGAACAACTGGTTCATGATCTGGAGTTAGGCGCTTTGTCTTTTTCATTGAAAATTATGTGGAACTACCACTTTGGTCAGAACAGTTACACATATTCCAATCACAATAGCCTAAATTATACATTCACAAAAAATTATATCAACATGAGAAAAATGATATGGTTAGAGCTAATAAAGGACTATTATTTATCTATTTACAATCATCTTAGCAAGGAAAATAAGGTAGTTTATGTACTTAGATGAAAATAACCTTATACTCTCTCTATGAGGTATATTGGGAAAGACTTTATCTTAATGGGTGAGAAAAGGATGGATTTGGAAATTATAATATTATTAAATAAATACTACCTTTCCCAAATGATTTCCCAACTATATATCCAATAGAAGATTAAGGAGAAATAAATGGATGATCTGATGTTACCAAAGAAGGTGATTGTAGTAAAGGAAGTGAATCTGTAAGAGTTCTATATTGATGATGGTGATGTCGTTTGATAGGAACAAGGCAATCTGTAACTTTTTCAATTGAGATAATGTGGGAGATATTTAATAATTCACATAACTCAACTTTCTATATTTATCATGGTAGTACCAAGAAGCATCGTAATGATCGAGAACACTATTGGTGGTATAACATGAAGAAAGAGATTATAGATTATATCACAAGGATTGTTGACATGTCAAAAAGATAATTAAGTGAGACATTAATCCAAAGGGATGATACAATCATTGTCTATAACCATGTAAAAATGGGTGAATGTCACTATAGACATTTTCACAGGTCTTTGGAAGACATCAAATGGAAATAATGTGATGTTGGATGTTGGTGGACCGACTCACCAAGACTACCGAATCTATCACTATTCGAGAAGCTCTCTCACTTGTGAAACTCGAAAAAATATATATGTATAATTTATTTAGACTTCACGTGGTTTGACTATCAATTTTCTATGACGGTGACTATTTTCACACCTAAATTCTAGAGGAGTAATAAACATTTATTGAGTACTGAATTAAATTTCAGCACAACCTATCACCCCCAAAATTGAGGACAATCTAAATGAACTAGTCATAAGCTAGAGGACATGCTAAGAGCCTAAATAATGTATTTCAAAGTAAGATGGGATCAACATTGTATATTGGTTGAGTTCTCATAAAAAACATCTTCCACTCATGTATTGAGATGGATCCATATGAAGCACTCTATGGAAAGTGATGTTGAACTCCAACTAATTGGGAAGAGGTTGCGAAATGAAATATACTTGGACTTGATCTAGTCCGTAAAAGGATATATAAGGTTTAATCTATCCATAAATAAATCAAAGCATCCTAGAGTTAAGAAAAGAGCTACGCTGACCACCATCAAAGGATATGTTGTTTGACATTGAAGATAAAGTGTTCCATAATATAACACCATGTAAGAGAGTAATATGGTTGGAAATTAAGGGAAGATAAGACAAAGATACATTGGACCCTTTGAGGTACTTGACCACATAGGTGTCCTAGCCCATTGGCAAACACATTCACCAAATTTGTCTCAAGATCATGATTTGTTCCACATGTCACTATTAAGGCTGTACATACTAGATACCACATAAGTAATGAACTCAGAGGTGGTAGATCTTGGTGATGATGTCTCTTATAAGGATCAGTCGGTAAATATTTTGGACCGAAGAGATAAGGTTCTACTCCACAACACAACCCATGATGTCAATGTGTTGTGGAGGAACTATATTTTTGAAGAAGAAACATGGGAATCATATGATTCAATAAAGGACAACTACCCACACCTTTTATGTAAAATAAAAATATGAGGGTGAAATTTCAGAGGGGGGAAATAATATAATGAACCAAACTTTTTTCAATGACATTTCTCCCTTCTTATACTAATTTCATATAATATAAATATAAAAAATCACATATAGGTCATAATAAAAAAATTATAAATGATGAATTAATGAAATAATAAGTATTTCTAGAAGTTAAGGATCCAATACCTTTGGAATAGTAACTTGTCCATAAGAATAGTAATATTACCATTATGAATATTAAACTGGAAAAATAAATAGTAACCTCACCCATGAATATAGAAATAAAATTTATGCATCACATTGACGAATGTATAGTGTAATTATATAATAGTCTAATTAAATAAATGGTTTTTAAAAATTATTAATTAAGTATGGGGATTTTTGTGGGTCATAAATATTTAATTTCAATTTGATGATAAATTTACTAATATAGAAGATATGGTATTTTACTAAAATTTTTACCTAAATTAATATTTTGATTTATTATGGTATAATGATAATTTTATGAGATCATATGTAATTTTTGAAAGAATTTTCAAATTATTTATAATTTTAAAAAATTTATTTTCCATGTAAATATGGATTTTGATTTAAAATTTAAACAGACATATATATATAATTATTCTCACAAAATGGAGTTAATTTTTTTAATTCTACATATCAAGAAATTTTTATGGTTTATTTTTCTTGGATTGTTTTAAAATGCATTTTTTGTCAATTGTAAAATATAATAATTTATAAAAAAATCTAAATATAGTTATTAAGCTCTCATAGATAATTTATGAATATTTTAAGCCCATAATCAATAAATATTAATCATTATATTAATAAATTTAGTTATAGTACTCAAAATATTCATAGTCTTGATCCAAAATTAAAAAATACCGAATGTAATAATGAGAAAAAAAACACTCCCACCCACTATAAATACCACCCCTCATCACCTCATTTCCTTAAATTAATCAATATTTGAGCCTCATCTAAATTCTAGCCAACCATCCCCCCATGCCCCTATCTGAAATCCATGAGCTCTTCATCTCATAAAGTGGCCAAAACCTATTTCTTATGAAGGTTCTCAAGGAGGATACATCCAAGAGATAAAGTCCTATTCCTTTTTCATGCAATTTCATTCCATTTGTTTTCATTAATTATTCAATTCACACCCCTATAAAAATTATAATTAGTAATAAAGTATATATTTTACACTAAAATTATATCATGGCCATGTATGATCGATCATTAATCTCATCCATCTCATTCATTTCTTCTAAAAATGAAATTGTCCCCCGTGATGTGCCAATTTACCAACATGATGCGATTCACAATAATTTTCCATGAATTTTATAAAGAATGTTATTAATAACATTATAAAGGTAGAAACATATTTTAAAATATATTTTCAACCAATTTTATTTTATATTACTACCATTTATACATCATAATAAATGATAAAACAAAATGAGTTTATTGTGATGGAAAAACTGCCAAAATAAACCAAAAAAATGATCATTGTTAATTTTTATCTAATGATTTATCCCCATATCATATAATAAATATATATAAGATAATTTAAAATACTATAACATCATTTATAATATATAATAACACGTTCGGATATTTATCCTCATTTTATGTGAACTTACACTCGTGTATATAATAGAATCGATCAGGAAATCTAAGATAAAAACACTCTTGATGGATGAAATTAAACTTTACAACTCATTAAAAATCTAATAAATGAACTTAATAAAAGAATATTGAATCAAATTCCGATATATAAGGTTTTTTAGTTGTTAATTAATTAATATAATGTGATTATATAGTATATTAATGTGATGGGAATATTCAGACATAAGGTAAGGGGAATTCTCGAACCCAACACTCTTTTTTTTTCCCTCTTTCAACAAATTTTCCATTTTGTTATTCCCTAAATATAATTTATTCACCATTATCATATATTTTCTATTATATAAATGTTTTCAAATTTGGTTTTTGAAAAATACATTTTTTCCAAAATAATTCATCTATAAAAACCCATCTTTTACTTATGTTGATGTTATTTCTACTTCACTCAAGAATGATGATTTCTATACTAAGAATGTTGTCCATAACATAGATTATTTATGAATATATGATTTATGAAATGAAAATAATATCATTCCATTTGTTATTTTATTCCCTTTATTGATATAAGTTCCATGTGTCATGTATGATCATATAAATGATATGATGTGATGGGTGTACTTAGAATTTTATATCACAAAGTAAAGGTTATGATGTGATATGTGTGATCTAAATTATATAGTTCCCTAGTTGATTAGGTATTATTATGGATCCCACGATAAAGAGTAATGTATTCATGAACATTATTTTATATTTTTTGAAAACAATATGTGGTTGACAAACACAAGGACATAAAGTTTCAATTTTATGAATTCTCATATTCCATACATTTATATAATGCTTCTTCTAATGATTATGATTATGATGTTATGATGATGATTATGATCACCCCATGTTTTATTGTATCATATTCGTATCTATCATATTATTGGTATTTTATCTCACCCACTATCATTGATGTATATCATCAGTTGACTACTAACGCTAAGGAAAATTCAAGGTGCATCAAGAAGTTAGAGAAGAAGGAATTAAATAAATATTTATGTTTTATTTTGTAAATGTTATGTATATACGTAATTTTACCAAGACAATAAACTAGTGGATCATGGTCATGTAATTATTTTACCTTGTTTATCATTAAAATTATGTAATAGTACATAATGAAAAGTAAGGTCTCTACAATCCTAATCTCTAATGATATCAAAACAAACCATTGATACCAACTATAATTGACGATAACCCAAAGTCCCAAATCCTGTGTGGGAATCCAAAACATTAAATATCCATCATTCATGATAATAATTGTGAACCAATTCTTTTTATTAACCCTTATAACATCAAGAGTAAAAGGTGGATCACATACATTCTTGAGGACCTTTTAGGTATATAGTTTTAGATAATTAAGAAAACTCTTTAATTAATAATTCACAAGTCATTAATAGAAAATTTCATTGATTTCTAACATATTTTCTTATTTCATAGTAGGTAATCATGTTAATCCTTGTGAGGATATTTGTACACATAAATCATTCATCATAATTCATTAAAACAATGTAAAAATGAAACATAATAAGAGTGAGATCATTTTTCTTGTAAGAGAGAAATTAAGAATTAATAATTAAATGTCATAAATGAGAAAAAGAGTATATAATTGTATGATAACATAATCAATGTTTATGAAAATATAATAAGAGAACTAACATGCATAAATAATAAGATAATAAAATACAAAAACGTGTAAATTGAAGGACTAAAAAAATCAATAATCAAGATCCATTTGATATCAATACTAATGAGTAAAATCATTATAAACCCATAGAAACCTTAAAGAAAACATGAAAATACTTTGGAAATAAATTTAATTTACCTCAATCCTTCACTATTAAAAAATAAATTATAAAAAAATGATTTTTGTGAAATTTTTTGATTTCAAATTAATTTCATCATTTGGGTATTCTACATTTAATGTTAAACTTAATATTGTTTCTTTATAAAAGGTCTTTGTCTGTCTTATGCTATACAAAACAGAAAATTAATATTAGATGCCATGAAATACTTAGATTAGGTTTTGATACACACAAAACTTTTTGTTTCTCATATTAGGAACAATACTGAGTCTTTTAGAGATCTATTGTTACATGTAAGGCTGAGTTTTTACAAAACATTAATACACTATTAAATTGATTATTTTATATATTATTATAATTACCACTAATAAATTTTATTCGATGTGAAGAATTCGATTAATTAAATTGTTATAATATGATTTACACATGTATATAAAATTAAAACATTGGTATTAAATGAGTATAAATAAATTAAATAACTATTTAAAAGTAATGAAAATACTTTTCTATGAAAACCTTTTTTCTATGAAAAACAATTTTATCTCAGTATATTAAAAAAAATTATGATTATTTTTTTTCAATGAAAATAATTATATATATGTCAATTAATATTTTATATACTCTTAAAATATATTTTATAGGTATATGATGAGAATAAATACAATTTTATTAGGGTAAATATGTATTTTTTGAAAATGGAATTTGACCACATTTTAATGAAGAACCAATTTTAAATCATTTTTTTGACAAAATTATAATTTTTATTTGAAAAATAATATTAATAATTGAAAATTAATATTAGAATTGACTTTGGGTGAGTTTTTAGTACTTTTATGATAAGTTTTATTATAGGATTAATAGTGAAAATTTGAATTTTAATTCAAAATTGTTGTTTCATATAATTTATTTATATAGTTGAATTATGATTTAGTTTTGTTTTAAAGTATAATTACATACATTATATGAAACTTAAACTATTTTTGGATATCTTATCTAATTTATCAATGAAATTGGATATAAAATTATTTCAAATGTTTGGACTTTTTCGCTTTTAAAATCGGCATTATCGTCTAATCTACACGATTATTTGTAAATTATTTTTTCCCACTTATATGTTTATAAGTTTTCAAATGGATTTTATTTTTTTAATAAACATAATTTATAATTTTTAATAATGTGATAATTGTTATTTTTCACAAATATTAGTGGAAGTTATTAAAATTAATTATAGAGATTAAGAGAAAAAATTATATTAACAACAGACAAAACCTAAATCATATGGCCCAAAATGTCATTGAATCTCATATAAAACCATATTTATTTTCCTATTTAGACCATATAATTAATTTTACCTAATTTTTACAATTATTGGATCAACATTCCACTATAAAAATGTGTGTGGATTACATTTTAAAAAAAGTTAAATGAATGACACTCCTCATCAACAATAAAAATGTACTGACACCTCCCCATTCTTACACCTCCAAAGAAATATTAGATCTACTAAAACCCAAATAAATATCCTCCCATCATTCCTAAATTCATCCTACAAGCATAAATTTGGGCATAAATCCCAACCAGGAATCCCTTTTATGCAAACCAATATGAGTTATCCAAAATAGAGTTAATATCCTTCCTCAAGCTCTATTGTTTTATTTTTCTTATCCACCGACATAAAATATTCTTATTAAATGATTTTATAATAGAACAATTATCAAAAATATTCTTATATTATTTAATTATAGGGGTTCAACTTACAAAAATACATACTTCCATCAAATGGGTAACAAACATATCGTTCTTGTGTACGTTGACTTATCGCCTCAAGAAACTATATTGTTAGTTATTTAATTTAACAGCTCCATCGGTGTGGAATTATGATGGAAACTCTATTATTATCACATAACATAATAATTTTAAATTTTTTAATAAAATAACTTTTTTTGGATATACAGAATACTTCCTCCTCAAAGTGACATGATTCATTAATAGTCATTATAGAATGTATTAAGGATGGGTAGTGAAATTATATGATAAATATGATTTAATAATTATAAATTAAAGATATTACGTGTATATATATAAATATATATATATATTACTTTATTTATTTAAACAAGATTATAAAATGGAAATAGCGTTCGCACGTATATACAACTTACCATCTCCACGAGCGATGTATTCTTTTTCATACACGTTAACATCGAGATGTTAATAAACAGGTAATAAGAAGTCATAAAAAATCATATATTTTATTTTATATATTAATATATTTATGTGGTGGAATTATAATAATCTTAAAATTATTATATATATTGTTTGAATGTTTACAATGAAATTCAAGTCATAAGGTAAGGGTTTTCTCATCCCATTTTTCATTTCCATGAGACACAACCCATTCACCCCACTTATTTCTTGTATGTAATGTGTATAATATCCATGGGTGTATTATATGATTCTTATAATTAAATATATGGATATTTAATTGTCTATTTTATTATCATTCTTTCTTGGGGTCCATATTTAAAAATTTTCCACATCAGTTAAGTAATTTTGTCTCAATTTTCATTCATTGATACACATGCCATGTTATGAACCTATATTCATCTATGAGGTGTATACACTAAACTTTGATATGTTATCTCATGAATATTTTTAATTCCATGATATTTTAAGCTTCATTTAATTTAAATTTCTAAAATGGGGATTTTGATTCTATGTTACTATATAGTAAGAGTTTGTTGTAACGATCTCATCAGGTATCAAGATTATTTATGATTATTTTTTAACTAATGAATACTTATAATCCATATTTAAAAGAAACTAAAAAATATTTATCTCCTATTTTTATTCATGATAACTTCAATTATTAGTACTATTTTCCACACTTTATTCTTTATGATATTTATAAAGTGATTTTAAGAAGATCTGACATTATCAATCTCTTTGGTTGTAAACTTGGGTCCCTTTAAAACAATTTCATCCTAAAATATTTTCAAAAATTTTATACAATTATCCTAGGATATTTAAAAGAAACTTTTACCCCATTAATTAATTTTTTAACAAAAAGTGTTTTTAAAAATGTAATATTCTTTCTGTTTACTAATCAAGAAACTTTTCCATTCTTTTTATAGAGAACAATGAATGTCTTAAATGTACAGATTTATCCACCACCATGAACTTCAATAATTTTAATCATCCTTTTCAGGTTTTAAAAATTGATTCTTAGGAAATAGGGGTTTTCAAATATTATTGATATTGATTTATTAAATTAATTTTCAATGAAAACTATTTTATAACAAAATGTTTCTTTTTAAAAAAAATTTATAAATGATTTTAAAATATTTCTTTATATGCTTTAGAAATCTTTTTTCAAAAAAAAAACATTTAAATTATTTAATATATTATTTTAATAGTTTTCAAAATATTCTCAATGAAAAATGTTGTCAAAATCATTTCCATATTTCTTTATATGTTTTATAGTATTTTTAGTGAATAGTTTTTTTAAAATAAATCAACCTTATTTTATAAGTTTTCATATAAAATAAAGTTTGAAATATATTTAATCATATTTTATATGTTTTCAAAGAAAATGGATTACAAAATTATTTTAAGATTTTTTTCACTAAAAAAATGTTTCCAAAAGGTTTTTTAGATCTTCCTTGATAGGTTTTCAAAGCTATTTTCGATGAAATATATTTTCAAAATATTTTCATTTTCCCTAACATAATTTAAAATCAATGGGGTTTCAAAAGAATTTATATTATTAAAATTATTTTTCAAGAAATAAACTGTATTTACCTCAATAAATGTATTTAATGTATCATTCCAAATTATTTTCCATCTAAGACAACATCTAATTGTGTTACTGTGGGCCTTATTGGAAAATTATCCAAAGGCTCCATTAAAATTATTTTTCTGAATGGCTTATATTTTTATGGGATGATGTTGATGAGACCTAATTCTATTTCATGGGGATATATTTATGAAACCCTGTTTCCTCTGGAATTGGGGATGACCTCGTTGATTGAAGGTTCAAACGTTACAATCAGTTTCTAATGGGTTTGTTCGTAGAACCAGAAACATCCAATGATTCCATATCAATTTGGACATACTTTCAAAATGTATGCAGTCATTAGTTGTGGACTGATGAGGCTTAGAAATTTTCATTGGTCGAGAAGATGGGAGGTTGGACTCATCACACCTTTTTGAGGGGAATTATTGTCTACTCCAGAACTCTCTTTATAGATATAAGTTATGTTCGTGAATCCTTATTATGTTCCCACGTATAAAATGATCTTTCTTTTAGATCTGACAATCAATGATTGATATGTAAGATATTTATAGAATCTTTTATATATATTCGAGGTTCTTCATTTATAGAGAATCATCTTTATTTGTTAGAGATTCTTAGTCAATGGTATCCTTCAAAACATAAAAGTCTCTTGGTCATTGTGATGACCATACTGGGTTTAAAGCCACTCAGTGGGGCACTTGAATTTTATTTTCATTCATAAGGACATGGATTATTTCAGAGTTGGTATCGTACCCATAGACGGGCTACCTAGGTATCCTTTGTTTTGGAAAAGGAATCATAACCCACGTAGTTCGAGTAAGGGAGTATGATGTTTATGTATGATTTATGGCTCAAAGAAAGATGTCATAAATATTTTTACACTCTGAGCTCACGTAAGTCATGCTCGGTGTGAGAAAAAAGAGGTATTGGTAAAACCAGACAATTTTTCCATCATAAAAAAGGATATGGGGCTTAAGTATGTATGACTACCCAAATAGATGAAGATTAGGATTTACTTTAGGGAAGAAACACTAGAACAATTTCCATAAAGGTATATGTACTTCATGGAGATTTGGATATTCTAACTTGGGGCTTAATCCTAAAGAAGATGCCGAAATTAGGAGGGGACTTATGATTGGGTTTTACTCCTGAGAAGGAAGCCCATATCAAAACTAAATTAAGACTGTTTAAGAGAAATTAATACTGGGAATTACTACTGAGAAAGAAGCCTAGGTGAAAGGGATTTGAAAAATTAAGGGACTTGGGGCTTACTCATAAGGAGGATGCTCATATTTGAGACTGGGGATTACACCTGAAAAGGAAACCCAGGTTAATGGAATTATGACTGGGGCTTACTTTTGAGGAAGATGCCTAGTTTAGGAATTTATGATTGGGGCTTACTCCTAAGGAGGATGCCCAAATTAAGAGAACATGGACTGGGGCTTACTCCAGAAAATGGGGTCGAGGTTAAGGATTCTCATCATAAAGGATGAGGTTGAATGAAATGAAATCCCTGACCTTAGTGTCATAAAGATATGTAAATCACTAGATTTTAAGAGACGTTCCACATAATTCCTTTCAGATAAGGAAGAAAACAAGGAAATCATGCCATAAATGGCTTTGGAGAGAATTCTGAAGGGTTAATCTTGAAGCGGATACGTGGATAGGAATAAGAGAGGTGAAATAGGCAGGAGGGGCACCCAAAAAAAGGTGGCGTGCAAGTCCTACATGGGCGTTCATGTTTTGGTCACACACGTATACTTGCGTGACACATGGGTACTTGAGCGCCGGTGAATCCTTAGAGTAAAACTTGGGCTAGGCTTGGCTCAAGCCCTTAGTACAATCCTTGGATGCTTTTAGAAGAGTGGTGCGAAAGTTCTGTTGAAGGGGTAAGGCAGCGCACAAGTATGGACATTTCCCTTAAGGGCTGTCCACCTAGGCGTGCAAGTGTTGATGAGTTTAAAACACTTAGGACTTCCCCCCTCTTAAGATTTTCTGTTCTAGGTAAGAAAATACCTTATAAGTGTTCGGAAGCTTTGAGAAGAGACTAGGGAGCCGGGAGCTCAAATCTGAGTTTCAGGAATTTTTCATCCTTGAAATGGGGGGCCCACGGGAGATATTTATAAGATGGAGAAGACCCTGGGTCAATTTCAAATAAGGAGCGCAAGTCACCTACATGACCAAGGGTCTGCGCCCAAGTATACTTGCACGACCTTAGTGAAACTTTTGCCACCCAAGTGCATTTGAATCTTGGTTTGTGCCTTTGTCAATTTTTGATGTTTCTTTAAAGGATGAATCACTTTGGGTTCAAGGTATTTCCCTTTACATTCCTTTAGACTCTGTGATGGAATGGAGAGTCAACAAAAGTCCTCCCTTAGAGTTGGATCTGAAAGAAATAAGGATGTGACTCTGAGGAAAAGAAGAAAATCAAGGAACATGCGGCGCGCAAGTTCTGTTGAGCGCACAACTTGAGGCGCACAAATAGGGAGCCGCACAGGCATCGGTGCTCAAGGGTGCATCCTAGCCTATATATATGCGGCCATTTCTCACGCAATGTACTGAATTTCATAATTTCAAGCTCTCGCAGTGCAAGTTGTCTTCGCCGTGCATGTTGCTTTGTTTTTCTGCTATTTCTTCACTGTCGCGCTGCTTTGAAGGTATTTGGACTTGCGTAGTGATACTTGTCCACCAAAAACGTTCACGACACATCCATACTTGCACGACACATGCATACTTGCACGCCAAATTTAGACTTGTGCGCCTTAATTCCTTTTCCATTTATTCTAATTTCTTAAAAAAAAAAATTAAAAAAATCAACCCATTTAAGAGTTCATTTATTCAACCTTTGTGTAGATTCAATGGATCCCAAGATAATCGGAACGACTTATGAACTTTGTATCAAGAGAATTGATGATATGATGAACATCATTGGCCATGATTACTATACCATCTGAAGAAGTATCATCGTGACTTCCCCCAGAGCATTTATCTGCCTTTGTATGGCTATGGTCATCTGAAAGAAGTTACCATTCCAAAGGTAAAGAACTATCTTACAATTTTTGGTTCCAGAACTAAACCAATTTTGCTGTAGAAAATATCTCATTTGGAGTAGTATTTATAAATGCTGGATAGTGGAGAAGGCCCATATGATGCATCAGGTCCCTTGTACACCAGATCTGAAACTTCATAAGCCTGAGCTGCAACCACATTGTTATCCCTCTATCTTCCAAAATTCTCAGATGGATCAATCCAAAGGTTGGAAGAAGAGCTGGGACTTCCGTCTGGGAGGAGGTGTGAAGCCAACCTGGATGTGGGAATAATGGGTGCGACGAACCTGTGTAGATTTTGTTGTGGATTTGAAAGGAGTTATGATATATGAAGCCACTTGGGCTGGGAAAACATATGTTTACAGGCATGATAACTTTGTGCCGGAGATACTCAGACATTGGAGCCCAAAAACCAATTCCTTCCATTTGACTCATGGAGAAGTAGGAATCAGTCTGTGGGATGTCCACAAGATCTCAGGGGCTCCAATTTTGAGTGATATGTATGATAAATTCATCCCTCCCAAGGTGACTTGGAATGATACAGAGAAGACTCTGTCATTAGCTCGAGAATTATTGAAAATCTTCCATAATCCCAAGAGTTCAAAGACCTCTTTAACTCATCCTAGAAAGGATATTCATCCAGAGGAGTGGATGAATATGTTTCTTATCGATAACCCGGAGAAGGATCCGAAGGAAAAGGGATCGAAGGAGAAGGGATCCAAGAAGAAGGGGCCCAAGGAGAAGAGGCACACTCATCCTACCACCAGCCCCAAAACAGAGAAGAGGGGTCCTCCTGGAACATTCTGGAAGACCCTAGAAGCAGGAGAATATGAAAAGTGGGGATATGTGGTGAATCAGAGAATCCCAAAGAAGACTCGTCTGGCGGGATTTTTGGCCTTGTGGCTCAGTTTTTATCTTCTGCCAGTCAGGGACTCGAAGGGAGGCGTCAGTCCAGGGACCTTAGTTATCGCAACCAAGTTGTCTGAGGGGAAAATGGTTGGGTTGGCTTCCCCCATTTTAGCAAATATTTCTAGGAGCATACTCCATGTCTTCAGGGGAAAGTCTCCTTTGAGAATAGTGGGACCATTCCAATTTTTGTGGGGATGGATCACCACTCACTTCAGGATGTATAATATACAAAATAAAGTACAAATTCCTGGAAGTTATTTCAGACCATCAGGGCAGGCATTATCCGAAATTACCCCACTAGCTCTCAACTATTATTACATGATGGTGAGGCTGAGCATGTATAAGGAATTTAATTTAGTTCCTTATAGAAATCCACCAATAGGGCGGTTTGTTAATGATGGAACAACTAGCCTAGAATTAAGGGCATACATGCTGGCTTGCAGAGATGTTGTGCTGGTCGCCAGAATTGACTAAGAGATTATATGTGAGGCCTATGCTCTATATAGATTTTCACGACAATTAATTTGTCTACAACAGATTGTTGTATCCCCCCTTGTGCATATCAGGTCAAAGAAACATCTTATGTATGACCGGAAAATATGGTTGTTGACATCTAGGGAGAAGACTGGGGCAGTTTTTGAGCAACCAGTTGAAAATTCAGCATATAACTTGACTATATGGTATGCCGAGCACTGGATAGCATCATACCCTAGAGGGGTTCTGAATCACTCGGTATATCAGGTGGGGAAAAGGAAGAGAACTGTAGAGATATAAAATCTTCCTCAGGAAGGTGATGCTTCCCCAACTGAAGCTGATTCGCCAGATTCCTCATCTAGGACTGACTCACCGGATTCCCAAGATGAGGATGATGAGGCATAGAAAGTAGAAAACTGGCCTCGTGCCCGATATAATCCTCCAGTCAGAATCAAAAGACCAACTCCATTAACTCCTGGTGAGTTACTGCATTGTGGAAATTTAATCACCATTACGTTATAGAGCAATAAGTCTTATTTTATTATTCTCTATCAGTAGTTACAGAAGCTGGGAAGAAACTAAAGTCCATGATTGTAAGACCTTCCTCACAACCTTCTGGTACACATACTACATATCTACGACTAGATGCTATTCAGACATGGAAGATTTTATACTGTGGTGCTGAAACTGCCTGGATGGATTTGTGCGAGGGGCTACACCTGTCTGGAATAGGGAATCTTCTAGATTCTACATATATCCAATACAAGGATAACCCCGATGAAGTGTGGAATTATATCATAGATATGGAAATGCTCATATATTCCACCGACGATTCAATTCCAGTCACCTAGCGGGTGAAGGAAATGATTGATCGCGGTTCCACTGAGGGGACTGGTGGTTATGGAGATGAGGAGTGGCATGATTACGTGGATCCTGAAGATGTATGTTTCTGTAAAGACCCGTAAAATTCAAGGGAATTTTTTTTCTTAATTTTCATTGGAATTTTACAAGATCACTGTTTCAGACGGCACTTGATTCTGAGGCCCAGAGTGCCCGGAATTTCTATCTGAAGTTTAGCTCGGGTACGTTTAGTGAACGAAATAGCGATAATTCCTATCTTTTGAACTGGCGCTCAGAATTGAAATCTGATGGCACTGATGAACTCACAATGCCGGTAATCACTTAAGGGAACCTTTACCGTAGTTGCGTTTGTGCGGGAGAAGAAGTAAATTAATGGGGTTTCATTAAGAAGTAAATAAAATTATTGGATCAATTTTAGTTTATATCAAGGTGGTTAATTTCTCCCATGGGAAGTTGTTTGTGGGGCCCACATCCACCCAACTTCCCATGTGTGGATAATTGAAAGGTGGGGCCCACACGATCCCCAACCTTTCACCTCCCCCTTTTTAACTCCTTAACCCCCCATTTATGTTTTGCCAACTTATCACCTCTTTAATTTATAACAACTCATGTTAATAACTTATGTGAGTTAAATGTGGGTTTTGATTTTTCAAACTCTTGATTTCAAAAACCTATGTTGGGTTAATAAAATAAGTGGGAGACTTATTTTATTTGGGGTTAGTTTTCCTTGTGTGGAGACTTGGGAGAGAAAGGGCTAAGGGTTTGAGGAAGTCTTCTTCTTCTTCAACTTCGATGAAGAACGTAAAGAACACCTCGGACTGCGATAAAGAACACCGTTCTCCAACGAAGAACATCTCCGCCGAAGATTGTGAAAAACTTCTCCAACGAGGTTTCCTAGTCGGAAACACCTCGACGAAAACGGAATAGAAGTTCGTTTTCCGCGATACCCGACTTCCCCGACGCTCGTCTTCTGCGGCTCGTTGACGTACACCGTTCTTGAAACCGAGGTAGAGGATTGTAAATAATTGTTTTGTTCGTGTTACATTCCTGAATTTTTTCGTGAAATTTTAAAACCAATAGTTATCGAATAACGAGAGGGGGTCGGACCGCACAAACACGGCCGACCCTCCTCCTTATTTTTCATGTTGGTTCCTCTGTGGTTTGGTACGGGAAGGCATGGTGTCGTCGCACCATGCGGAATCATGTGAAAGGAAACGCGCGGCGCCGTTGCGCCGCACCGTGAAAAGAAGATCAAGGACGCGATGCCGTCACGCCGCGTCGAAGAAAACCCGAAAATACCGTGGCCAGTACCGGGGCCGCGGCGGAGGGTCGCGGCGTCGTCGCGCCGCATCGGACGACAAGGGTCGTGGCCAGTTCCGGGTGGCGGTGGAGCAAGGTGACCGGCGGCCGGACCGGGCCGCCGGTGTCAGAGCTGGAAGGGGACCGACCATCGCCGGTCCTGTTGAGCAGGAACCGGCTAGCCAGGTCAGGCCGGCCGGACAGGGTGGAGCCGGAGGAATAAATTCCCCCGGCCAGACATCAAAGCAGCCCCAATTAAGGGGTCACGGTTACATGAAACGGGAGGGGCAGCGCCCCCCCCCCCCCCCCCCCCGTGTGAGCCGCCAAAACGGCTCGACCGTTTTGGCCGAGCACCACCAAGTGCACCCAGCGCGCGGGTCGCCGGACCGGGCCAGGCCGTGCCGAGCCACGCCGCACCCAGCTGGGATGGGTCGCGCCGGTCCGGGCCGACCTGGACCCAGGGCGGGTCGACCCGGTTCGGGCCGACCCAGGGGGTCTCGAGCCGAGTCGGTCGGGGCCCGAAACCCCCATTTTCGGACCGTTTGGGTTCAATCTCCCATAACTCGGGCTACGTACCTCCGATCGACGTGCCGTCAGCGGCGACACCATTCTTAGAACGAGATGGTAGTTTCAGTATCTCACACTCATGGTTTCGGAATACATTGGGAACATCTGGGTTGGTTCATACACGAAACTAACAGGGCCCTCGGAGCAGAAACGCTCATATCTTGAGCTACAGACGTCCGATTGACGTGCCGACGACTTGTTGGTTTTCTCTAAGTGAGACAGATATTTTGGCATACTCCGCCCGAGGTTTGGACGCAGGTGGAGTATGGTCGGGTTGGTTTTGCCTTAAAAACCAACCGGGCCCCTGGGAAGAAAAGGCCAATAACTCTCAGACAGGGCGTCCGATCGACGCACCGTCTGCGACATTGAGTTCTTGTTGACGATACAGAACTTTTGGATACATCAACTCTGGACTATGTGTCAGTTTATGTATCAGCCTCTCGGCTCGTGGAGCGGACACTCGCGAACGAGCTTGCTGTGTGCGGGAACCCTAGTGCTGGCTCCGACTGCTACTGTGACGACGACAACTGTGCAGAGATCCTCAGTGGATTTGACGACGACTACTACAGCACTCAGCGATCCTGTGTGGATCAGTGCTACCGATCCTGTGTGGGTCCGATCCTTTGTGGGTCAGCGCTCAGCGGTTCTGTGTGAGCCAGCGCCTACAGATCCTGTGTGGGTCTGATCCTGTGTGGGTCATTGCGGGGGTTAGTACCTACCGATCCTTTGTGGGTTCGACGACTTAGATGGATCAGTGATCATCTCTATCATCTTTCGGAGAAGTATTCATGTGTGAGCTGAAACCTGTTTTCTTCCCTGTGTGGATTGTGTTGTGTTATCTTGTGTGGATTACATTTTGCATTCCTGTGTAGAATACGTATACTTTCTTGTGTGGACTGGGTTGAACTTGGGCTCGGAGGTTAGAGCGTTTTGGAATTGATGACTTAGGTATATGTATGGGCATATACCTAAGCAGTGACAATTGTTACTTCGTGATTGTATCTTCCGTTGTGGTTTATCCTTTGTGGATTTTGGGAGACCTTCGAGGGTCTCGGGGTCCCTACTGAGTAGCTTATTCTCACCCCTTCACAGGCTATGCCCACACTACGTTGTGTTGGTTGCAGACGACGGACAGCGTTGATCGTGGTTGAGGCTTGCAGAGCAGGACGGTACCAGGAGGTGGACCACTGGGCGGGACACACTCGGAGCGGACGACGGGACCCGAGGAGCAGTGGAGCTATCTCTACCCACCCTTCAGGTGGGATTTCCAGTGGACAGCTCGGCGTAGCGGCTTTTACTTTTCAGTTGCTATTTTCCCCTTTCGAGTTGTCCTTTACTTTCAGTTTGGGTTTGTATACTGGCCCACATAGTTTTCCGCACTTACTGTTGTACCAGTTTTTACTTAGAGGTTATTTTTTCCGCTTGCTTACTCTGTGGTGCTTGTTTACTTTACAAAGGCAATGCCTTCCCTTTTTACCGAGATTTACGCCTTGGTGCTAGTCGCCAGACCTTGGCCTATGGAAGGCGGGCTTGGGGTAGTCACGGCACGGGCCCCGAGGACGGGTCGTGACAAATTGGTATTAGAGGAGTTCAGTTCTACCGCTAAACTTGGGACTCTGATCTTTTCTATGTAAAGCAACATTGTTTAGCATATTGAGTGTTGTTATCAGTCTAGGGAGTCCGGTGTTGGTGCGGCGGCCGACGTATCCGTACACCAGGACCCTGACATCTGATTTCTGACTTAATGCATGAAAACATTGATTTCATGTGTGTTTCATGTTTTCTTTGTCATTACTTTATATCAGCTCACCAGGTATACTGTTCTGACCGTGGCGCACCTATTTCATTTCAGGATGGCCCCACGACGGAAGCCAGCTAGGGTTCCGAGATTCGAGTGTGACGACAACCCACCGAGCGATGAGGCCTCGGTGCAGGGCCCTTTGTCAGCAGTGGCACCGGCAGTAGCCCTACCCACCGAGCCACCGATGCTTCCAGCCCCAGCCACTAACGATGCATGTCGCCTCAGTGCACTGCATGAGTTCCAGCGCCAGCGACCTCCCAGGTTCTGCGGGGAGACGGACCCCCAAGCAGCCGAGGATTGGCTGGAGGCAGTGGTACGAGTTTTTCAGTTAGTGCAGACACCAGCAGACCTCATGGTGATTCTCGCAGCAAGCCTACTGCACGCAGCAGCGGGTCGATGGTGGAGCTTGATGCTCTAGGTGCACGATGAGGCATCTCTTATCTAGATAGACTTTGAGAGCCTCTTCTGCTCGGAGTTCGTCCCAGCCACCCTCCGTGCAGTGCGCATTCAGGAGCTTCTTCAACTGCGGCAGGGCAGCATGACAGTCGCCCAGTACTCGGTGAGATTTACCGATCTCTCGTGCTACTCGACCGACATGGTACGTGACCCATTCTTCCGAGCCCGGACCTTTGAGCAGGGATTGAGACATGAGATCAGGACATCGCTGTTCTCTCTCAGCATTCCGACTCAGACATGAGTACTGGAGCGGGCCCTTTTGATCAAGAGCTTTCTTGCTGAGTCTACACCATCACCGAGACCCACCGCAGGGCAGCACGTAGCAGAGTCTTCTGCAGAAGGCAGTCGACGGATGACTCTTGGGTCCAGGCAGACCAGACCCTCAGGCAGACGACCTCAGGACACTGGCTCAACAGTGTGGGGCACACAGCGTGAAGTCAGTCTTTCGAGAGGCAGACAGTGCTACTCGTTTGGCGGGCAGGTCCACATGGCTCGTGACTGCCCGACCCGCCGTGCCGAGGAGCAGCAGACGATTGAGGGACCACCGAGGCAGAGGCAGAGGGTCGACTGTGGCGGTCCACATGGAGGAGGCGGACGAGGCATGGGAGCTGGCCGTGTAGCAGGTGGTGGGAGACGCTTTGAGGCTTTACCACCACCACCATCAGGAGGTCCACCCCGACCACAGGGAGCTGGCGGGCAGAGATAGGCACAGCTCTAGGCAGCAGAGGCCGACGACCACGGCGTGCCCGAGATGATTCGAGGTACTATCTATGTCTATTCCACCCTTGATACAGTACTTATAGACACTAGAGAAAGTCACTCTTTCATAGCCGCTGCCCTTGTTCAGAGCTCGGAGATTCCGACAGAGCCGTTGGCTCGATCCTTACGGCTAGAGACTCCTACGGGAGCAGACTCGACGATTATGCATTGGTGCCGGAAGTGTGATCTTACTCTAGGAGGCAAGAGATTCGGCTGGGATCTTCTTGTAGCGGTGTCGAGGCCTTACGACGTCATCTTGGGAATGGATTGGTTGTCTACGGTCCATGCAGAGATTGACTGTTTTAGGCGCAAGGTGCGATATGTACGCACCGACGGGAGCAGGTTCACCTTCACCGGCGCGAAGGGAGCCTTTCCTGCACAGGATGGACTCTTGCAGAGGAGAGGACATTCCATCACTCATCAGTTGTCTAGCCTCATCCTAGGAGCAGTTGACGTGCAGAGTCCTGGTTTTCCTGCAGTGGTGGATCAGTTTGCGGACATTTTTTCCGACGACGTTCCAGGGCTACCTCCACGCAGAGAGGTAGACTTTTATATTGACTTGTACCCCAGGACAGCCTCGATATTGACTCCAGCATATCAAATAGCCCCCGCTGAGCTTCGAGAGCTACAGGTACAGTTGGAGGACTTGCAGGGCAAGGGGTTCATCCGACCCAGCGTTTCACCCTGGGTTTCCCCAATTTTTTCACCAAAAAGGCGGACGGGAGCTTGCGACTTTGTGTAGACTATCGTCGCCTGAACCAGGTGATAGTGAGGAAAAAGTATCCGCTACCGATGATTGATGACCTCTTTGATCAGCTCAAGGGAGCACAGTGGTTCTCAAAGATAGACCTCAGGTCAGGCTATCACCAGCTCAGAGTTCGAGACAAGTATGTGCAGAAGACGACCTTCAGGTGTCGTTATGTCCACTATGAGTTCTTGGTTATACCCTTTGGCATAACCAATGATCCAGCAGTGTTCATGGCCCTCATGAACAGGATCTTTCATCCATACCTCGATCGATTTGTCGTGGTCTTCATCGATGACATTTTGATTTACTCGACGACTGAGGAGGAGCACGCCTACCACTTACGGGTTGTACTAGACACACTTCGAGAGCACCACCTTTATGTAAAGCTCTCGAAGTGTCAGTTCTAGATATGTGAGGTCCACTTCTTGGGGCATGTCATCTCTGAGGCAGGAGTTGCAGTGGATCCTGCAAAGATCGAGGCAGTATTAGCTTGGGAGCCACCCAGGAGCGTGGCGGAGGTGTGGAGTTTCTTGGGACTAGCTGGATACTACAGGAGATTTGTGCCAGACTTCTCCAGGGTTGCGGCACCACTCTCAGCTTTGATGAATAAGGGGAAACCCTTCGTGTGGTCAGACAGATGTCAGCAGAGCTTTCAGGAGCTGAGACGTAGATTGACCAGCGCACCTATCTTCAGGTTGCCTAAGGAGGGAGTAGGGTACGTAGTCTACTACGATGCATCAGGGACCAGACTCAGATGTGTCCTGATGCAAGAGCGGGCAGTGATCGCCTATGGATCACGTCGGTTGAGGCCGCATGAGCAGAACTACGCTCCCATGACCTGGAGTTACCAGCAGTGGTCTTCGCTCTAAAGACGTGGTGCCACTATCTGATGGGTGAGCTCTTTACAGTCTTTTCTGACCATCAGAGTCTCAGATACATCTTCTCTCAGAAGGATCTGAATCTGAGATAGTGGCGATGGCTCGAATCCTCCAGGACTATGACTTTGAGATAGTCTATACTCCTGGGAAGGGGAACGTGGTAGTCGATGCCCTCAGCAGGAGGACGGGCATTCAGCTACTTGAGGAGGCAACAGAGCAGCTAGCCTCTTTGCAGATATCATTCGTGGATAGAGAGGGAGCAGCCTTCCTTCAGTCTCTCACAGTCACTCCTCCACTACTATAGCAGGTCAGAGGTGCACAGCGTGGGGACGCTGACTGTCAGACGCGGCGTGCAAAGATATCCTCAGGACAGGCACCTGATGGTTTCTCCTTTGGAGCAGAGCACGACATCCTTTTCAGAGGACGTACCTTGGTACCAGTTGCTTTACCAGAGGAGGTGCTGAGAGAGTTTCACACTTCTCCCTTGGCGGTACATCCCAGAGTGGCGAAGATGTACCAGGATCTTAGACGACAACACTGGTGGCCAGGCATGAAGAAGGCTGTGGCTGAGTTCGTTTCTCGATGCCTCACCTGCCAGCAGGTGAAGGCAGAGCACCAGGTACCAGCAGGCTTGGTACAACCCTTAGAGGTCATAGAGTGGAAGTGGGACGGGATATATATGGACTTCATGACTAGACTTCCACGCACTTCCAGAGGTCGCGACTCCATTTGGGTGATTGTCGACCGACTCACCAAGTCGGCTCACTTCTTACCCATCAGAGAGCAGGGCTGAGTGGAGATCTTGGAACGATTTTACATTCAGAAGATTGTACGGCTTCACCGTGTACCATCTTCTATCATCTCCAATTGAGATGCTTGCTTTACTTCCAGGCTATGGAAGGGATTGAAGGAGTCGTTCGGGACGCACCTACGTCTGAGCACAGCCTTTCACCCTCAGACGGATGGTCAGACGGAGAGGACCATTTAGACTCTTGAGGACATGCTCCGCGCATGCGTCCTCGACTTTGGTCGTAGCTTGGAGGACAAACTACCCTTGGTGGAGTTCGCGTACAACAACATGATACCACTCCACCATCGGGATGGCACCATACGAGGCGTTGTACGGCTGACCTTGCAGATCTCCTTTGTGCTGGACATACCCTAGGGAGTCAGAACTGGTGGGATCGGAGATGGTCCAGGCCACGACAGAGAAGGTCCTGGTCATCCAGGAGTAGATAGGGATAGCTCAGAGCCGGCAGAAGTCTTATGCTGATAGGAGGCGGAGGCCACTAGAGTTTGAGGATGTCGACCACGTCTTTTTTTGTGTCTCACCTCGACGTGGATTACAGAGATTTGGCCGAGGCGGCAAGTTGTCTCCACGCTTCATCAGACCATTCCAGGTCCTCAGTAGGATTGGCGAGGTGGCTTATCTCCTGGCTCTGCCACCTCAGTTACACCGGGTGCACGATGTCTTCCACGTATCTCACCTGAGGAGATACGTGCACGACCCAACGCACATCATTGATCATGGTGAGCTAGACGTTGATGATGGGGCGACTTTCGCAGAGGTTCTGGTGGAGATCGAGGATCGACAGGAGCGGGTCCTACGTGGATGGTCGATTTCTCTAGTGTGCATCAGATGGCAGCATGGGAACCTCTAGGAGAGTACTTGGGAGTGGTAGGCTCAGATGCGTGCTCAGTACCCACATTTGTTTCCCTAGTTTTCGATGTATCTTTACGGGGACTTAAAGCCCTGAGGTGGGAGTAATGTAAAGACCCGTACAATTCAAGGAAATTTTTTTTCATAATTTTCTTTGGAATTTTACAATATTGCGGTTTTAGACGGCACTTGATTCTGAGGCCCGGAATGCCCAGAATTTCTATCTGAAGTTTAGCTCGGGTACGTTCAGTGAACGGACAAGCGGGAATTCCTATTTTTTGAATCGGTGCTCGGAATTGAAATCCGATGGCACCGATGAACTCGCAACGCTGGTAATCGCTTAAGGGAACCTTTACCGTAGTTGTGTTTGTGCGGGAGAAGAAGTCAATTAATGGGGTTTAATTAGGAAGTAAATAAAATTGTTGGATCAATTTTATTTTATATCAAGGTGGTTAATTTCTCCCATGGGAAGTTGGTGGTGGGGCCCACATCCACCCAACTTCCCATGTGTGGATAATTGAATGGTGGGGACCACACGAGCCCCAACCTTTCACATCCTCCCTTTTTAACTCCTTAACCCCCAATTTAAGTTTTGCCAACTTATCACCTCTTTAATTTATAACAACTCATGTTAATAACTTATGTGAGTTAAATTTGGGTTTTTATTTTTCAAACTCTTGATTTCAAAAACCTATGTTGGGTTAATAAAATAAATGGGAGACTTATTTTATTTTGGGGTTAGTTTTTCTTGTGAGGAGACTTGGGAGAGAAAGGGATAAGGGTTTTAGGAAGTCTTCTTATTCTTCAACTTCGATGAAGAACGTGAAGAACACCTCGGACTCTGACGAAGAACACCGTTCTTCAACGAAGAACATCTCCGCCGAAGAACGCGAAGAACTTTTCCAACGACGTTTCCTCGTCGGACGCACCTCGACGACAACGGAATAGACGTTCGTTTTCTGCGACGCCCGACTTCCTCGACGCTCGTCTTCTGCGGCTCGTTGACGTACACCATTCTTGAAATAGAGGTAGGGGATTGTAAATAATTATTTTGTTCGTGTTACATTCCTGAATTTCTTCGTGAAATTTTAAACCCAATAGTTATCGAATGACGAGAGGGGGTCGGACCGCAAAAACACGGCCGACCCTCCTCCTTATTTTTCATGTTGGTTCTTTTGTGGTTTGGTACGGGAAGGCGTGGTGCCGTCGCAACACGCGGAATCATGCGAAAGGAAATGTGCGGCGCTGTCGCACCGCGCCATGGAAAGAAGATCAAGGACGACCGTCGCGCCGCATCGAAGAAAACCCGAAAATACCACGACCGGTACTGGGGCCACGGCGGAGGGGCGCGGTGCCGTCGCGCGGCGCCGGATGAAAAGGGCCGCGGCCGGTTCCGGGCCGCGGCGGAGCAAGGTGACCGGCGGCCGGACCGGGCCGTCGGCATTGGAGCTGGAAGAGGACCGCCCATCGCCGGTCCCGTTGAGCAGGAACCGGCCGGCCAGTTCAGGCGGGCCGGACAGGGTGGAGCCGGGGGAATTAATTCCCCCGACCGGACTTCAAAGCAGCCCCAATTAAGGGGTCGTGGTTATATGAAATGGGAGGGACAATGCCCCCCCCCCCTGTGCGAGCCGCCAAAACGGCCCGACCGTTTTGGCTGAGCACCGACCAACGCGCCCAGCGCGCGGGTCGCCGGACCGGGCTGTGCCGCACCGGGCCGGGCCAACCCGGACCCGGGGTGGGTCGACCCGGTTCGGGCCGACCCAGGGGGTCTCGGGCTGGGTCGTTCCGGGCCCGAAACCCCCGTTTTCGGACCGTTTGGGTTTAATTGCCCATAACTCGGGCTACAGACCTATGATTGATGCGCCGTCAGCAGCGACACGATCCTTAGAACGAGACGGTCATTTCGGTATCTCGCACTCAAGGTTTTAGAATAATTTGGGTATGTCCGGGTTTGTTCGTACACGAAACCAACTGGGCCCTCGGAGCGGAAACGCTCATATCTTGAGCTACAGACGTCCGATTGACGTGCCGTCGACTTGTTGATTTTCTCTAAGTGAGACGGATCTTTTGGCATACTCCGCCCGAGGTTTGGATGCAGGTGGAGTACGGTCGTGTTGGTTTTGCCTTAAAAACCAACTGGTCCCCTAAGACGAAAAAGCCAAAAAAAACTCTCAGACCGGGCGTCCGATCAACGCACCATCTACGTCATTGAGTTCCTGTTGATGATACGGAACTTTTGGATACATCAACTCTGGAATATGTGTCATTTGATGTATCAGCCTCTCGGATCGTGGAGCGGACCCTCCCGAACGAGCTTGTTGTGTGCGGGAACCCTAGTGTTGGCTTCGACTGCTACTATGACGATGATGACTGTGCAGAGATCCTCAGTGGATTCGACGACGACGACTACAGCACTCACCAATCCTGTGTGGATCAGTGCTACCGATCCTGTGTGGCTCTGATACTGTGTGGGTCAGCACTCAGCAGTTCTGTGTGAGCCGACACCTACAGATCCTGTGTGGGTCCGATCCTGTGTGGGTCATTGCGGGGGTTAGTTTCCTACTAATCATGTGTGGGTCATTCCCAGGGTTAGTACCTATCGATCCTTTGTGGGTCCGACGACTTAGATGGATCAGTGATCATCTCTATCATCATTCCAAGAAGTATACCTGCGTGAGTTGAAACATGTTTCCTTTCTTGTGTGGATTTTGTTGTGCTATCCTGTGTGGATTACGTTTTGCATTCCTGTGTGGAATACGTATACTTTCCTGTCTGGACTGGGTTGTACTTGGGCTAGGAGGTTAGAGCGTTTTGGAATTGATGACTTAGGTATATGTATGGGCATATACCTAAGTAGTGACGGTTGTTACTTCGTGATTGTATCTTTCCTTTGTGGTTTATCCTTTGTGGATTTTGGGAGACCTTCAGGGATCTCGGGGTCCCTACTGAGTAGCTTATACTCACCCCTTCATGGGCTATGCCCGCACTATGTTGTGTTGGTTGCAGACGACGGACAACGTTGATCGTGGTTGAGGCTTGCAGAGCAGGACGGTACCAGGAGGTGGACCACTGGGCGAGACACACTCGGAGCGGACGGCGGGACCCATGGAGTAGTGGAGCTATCTGTACCCACCCTTCATGTGGGATTTCCAGTGGACAGCTCGGCGTAGCGGCTTTTACTTTTCAGTTGCTGTTTACCCCTTTTGAGTTGTACTTTACTTTCAGTTTGGGTTTGTATACTGGCCCACTTACTTTTCCGCACTTACTGTTGTACCAATTTTTACTTCGAGTTTACTTTTTCCGCTTGCTTACTCTGTGGTGGTTGTTTACTTTACAAAGGCAATGCCTTCCCTTTTTTCCGGGATTTACGCCTTGGTGCTAGTCGCCAGCCCCTGGCCTATGGAAGGCAGGCTTGGGGTAGTCACGGCATGGGCCCCGTGGACAGGTCATGACAGTTTCATTCCTTATTTTCTTAGCGACATGATTTAAATAAAATATTTTTTACTCGAGGAAATTATTTTCTTCATCCTGCAGCTTTCAAAGAAAGGATCTACTAAGGTTCCTTTGCCACAGTATAGCCCTGGTGGTACTACCATCTGGGATGCTGCTGAATCTCCTCGTGAGTTGGGCGAGATATTTCCAGGCCAGCAAGCCATGGATGAAGAGTTGGATATGGATTTCCATTCTCCAATTCAAGTGCCTGTAAGGGAGACTGTTGACACTCCCAAAAAGCCAAAGAAGCAAAGGCATCGAAGGAGGAAGTCCACAACTAAATTCTTCATCAGTAGTGGTATGTCCTTCGGATAATCATCAGTCTTAACCAATGAAAATATTTCTCAGTCTTTTTGGGATTTCAGGGGCTTCTTCAATTTCCCCTCTCAGAGAGAGGACTAACCCTCCTTTGAGGACTACTGAGGGTACTGCTAAACAATCACAAGTTTATGATGACTTGGCTGCTCCTAGAGAAGATCCAGCATCTATTACTTGCATCCCTACTGCTGCTGTTTCATGAAGAGAAGAACCTGCTTCTGGTAAGTTAACAATGCTTCATAAAATGTTGAATGAAACATCGACTGAATTCCATTATATAATACTTTAGGTTTAACCTACGCACTCGAGCTTTTGGTGGCCATTGCAACTAACACCTCTATTTTATCTGAAGATGATGTTCAGGGTCCGAGACCATAGGATGAAGGTCACCAAGAAGACATACGAAATGCTCCCACTAGTAAGAATAACCAGGATTCTGAGATTACACTAGATGAAATGATGGGACTTGGCACATCTTTTGATGATTTTTTGATCAAGTTAACTTACCATGTAATTTAGAAGATTATGGACGTGAGTGTTATCCTTCATCCTATTAAAAATAATTTCTTATTACATGTCTAATCATGATTGGTTCAAATATGTAGCTCTATCTGAGCAAGCTGTTGAACTACATATGCCTGAAGGGGGTACAGAAAACCCTACTATTTCATAGACATTAGCGTAGGTGGAGCTGAACCCCATAGAGATTCCTCAAACTCACCCTTAAAATTCTGTTGAGGCTAGGAAAGACGGGGAGGAGCCTTCTCAAGTTACCGATCTAATATTGGTTAAGGGATAATAATTTTTGTGACTATACTTAATTTGCAAGACAACCAATCAACTTTTTTTATTCTTTGAAACTAACCAAAACATTCAATTGATTATGCAGGGCCATCAATTTCAGTGGCTAGATTTGGAGGTGAAGCCTCAACCTCCGCCCCAACGGGAATTGAAAGTGAAGAAGCATAGGTCAGGGGGGGAAGGTGCAGAATGGGGCACTTACCTAAGTGCATTAATCCCAGATTATATTCCCTCTTGCGACAGTGATGTTGAGTCGGATACAAAAGTACAAAAGATGCTCCAATTTTCACGATGCAAGTCATGAAAAAACATATAGAAGATCATATCTAATGTGCCTTTAGAAGATCTGTCATCAATGATCCCGCGATTGTCATACCTATTTGTCATGCTAGGAATTGGTGGTTTTGGATATCAAAAGATCCATGCCGCGGTGAATCAAGTCATCTTAAGAAGGGAGAAGGATAAAAAGCGCCATGAAGATCTGACCAGGGTGAAGCTGACAGCCAATATCAGTGAATTTGAGGCTAAAGTATCCCGAGATGGGGCTGACTATGCTGCCAAGATGAAGGAGCTGAAGCATAAGATCAAAGATAAAGTCATCCAACAGATGCAACTTCAGCAATAGTTAGATGTTGTTACTGGGGAACTTGATCAACTCAATAATTCATTAGAGGGAGATCAAGAAAATAGAATGAAATCCATCACGGATGCCCAGAAAGCACTCCATCAGGCTGAAATGAGTGAAGTTGGTCGAGTGCATGAGCTTGAAGTGGCTACTGATGAAGCTTGAGATGTTGTACATCAAGTGAAGACTTATGTTGACAGCCTTTTGTAATTCCCGTAAAAGAGAAGAGAATCCATTCTGTGGATGTCCTTCGAATTCTTGTGCATCAAATGGAAAAAGGATTTCATTTTCAATCATCTATGCATGCATTTTCCCACTACCTGTTTTAAATATTTACTTAATCCAATGGGCTTAGTTATCATATTTTGACTTTTCTAGGATTATTATAAATAACCCTACAAACCTTGAATCTTTTAATTGATCAATATTACTTAAATCATACGAAAATGTATGTTTAGTGAGCTAGGACTTGACTTTTATTCAGAGTTCCCTTATCTTTTGTGGGCAGTTTAAAGTCATTCACGTCGGACATAAAAAGGCTAATGTTTAAGGTCGAAACAGCTTCGATCGAATGGATTAAAATTGACTCAATTCCTTGAAAATTAATCTGAAAACATATTACCACAATCAAGTATGAGGGAAAATATGTAAAATATGAATTAAGAAATTTTGAATCTAAGGGATGACATGAAAAAGGGATAAAAATAATTAGAAGAGGTAGTTCCCAAGAATGAATTTATAACTATTTAAAAAACCTGTTAGGGGGTTGAATTATGCAGGGCCTCCTAAGGGAATTGGCTGCATAGTCAAATAATAGTATCCTTTGGCTGACAAGCCTATTATGTATACTATTTATGCAAGGCTGCCTAAGGGCACGTGCTGCATAGTCTGGCAAAAGAAATCAAAAAAATTTACTTTTCTACTGCTAAAAAGCCATTGGATGTTTATGGGGATTCAAATTTTCCAAAGCATAGAGTTTTATGTATTGAGAGTGGTACTTGAATATGGAGAAAATATTTCCAAGAAACGTCATCTAAGAACTAGATGAATGTCACTCCTACGAAGGTCTGAGCCAAAAGTAGGGAAGGTAAATATAACCCATAGACTTGAATACTTTCTGAACATGAAAAATAGTATGAGACAAATATGTTAAGGCTGTCTATTTTTGTAGATCCCTACATATTTTCGTTAATACAACTAAGGACAAAAGAGGTTTTCTTTCCAAGAATGAAGTTTCCATTATTTAACAAACCCATTAGGGGGTTGAGTTATGCAGGTCCTCCTATGGGAATTGGCTACATAGTTAAATAATAGTATCTTTTAGCTGAAAAGTCCATTATGTAGACTATTTATGCAAGGCCGCATAAAGGCACATGCTGCATAGTCAGGAAAAATAACTCTTAGAAATTGGAGATTTTTTAACTAGATGTCGAAAAAAGGGTTATGAGAATCTGAAAACATTTAAGTTTAGGATTATGGCACATAAAAATGGTTATTGTCCAATGTATGTTGAGATACATAGAACAATGCTAACCATAATCATTTGGTGGCTGGGTCCTGAATTGAAATGTTGGACTTCACTATGTATCCCATAAAGATGGGAATCAAGCCTACGAAGTTCTTTAAATACAGGTTAAAGTCATGTGGGACAAAAGTGTAAGAGATCTGAGTTTCGAGTCATAGAACTCGGACCATTATAATGAATACACAGTGTGTGTTTTCAAAAGGACTTTTCAGCTAAGGAACTGAAAGTAAAATTTGGGGATAGGCCGAAAGACTTGGGGCTAGATTCAAGGAAAACTGGAATGTTCTTACGTATCCCATAAAGATGGGAATCAAGCCGCACATAGTTCTTGAAATACCCACTGTATAGATTTGATTTGTACAAGGGAAGGGTGAAAAACAGAACTTTAGTGCAATGAGGGTTTGACCCAAGATAAAAGGTTCAGGCATTACCATGTATGCACATAGTCTTTGAAATATAACATGATTGGATATTAATGTAAATAATGATTTCCTCTAAGGTGATGGTATCAAAGAATGTTGCAGTTTACTATCATATAGGACAAAAGGTGTTGTACAGTTTAACATCATGTAGTAAGGAAAAAGGTGAACCAATGTGAAGAGATTGGTTTTGGGCTTGAACCTCGGGAGGATGCCTACGTACCCAGCCTAGAAGGAAAGGATCAAAGTACACATAGTTCAATTTAATAATGAATTAGTGATCAAGTTGTTCTTGGGGACAATGACCTAAAAATGGTGTTGGGACTTACACATGGTTAGTGGACCAGAGAGGGTGTTATGGCTGAAGTTTACTCTAAGATCACATGAGTCATACTCGGTGTGAGAAACAAGAGGTAGCAACAACCTTAACGATGTACAGTTTGAAGTCATGTAAGTCATATGAAGGGACTATGTAGTTTAAAGTCTTGCAGTGAGGACTATTGGTGCTGCACAGTTTAGTGTTATGTAGCTGGGACAATATAGTTTAACGTCATGTTGGACAAAAGGGGGATTGTTCAGTTTAATTTCATGCATTAAGGACAAAAGAAGACACAATTTAAGGTCATGTTGGACGTATTAGGGACTTTTTCACAGTTTAACGTCTTGCTGGACAATGGTGCTAATGTTTAAGGTCATATGCATGGACCATAATGGTGCAGTTTAACGTATTGCTAAACACTAACACATGAAAATAGTTTGAGGTCATATGTATGGACCATTGGATATGCAGTTTAACATCGTGTGGGGCGAAAGTAATACAAATAGTTTAAGGTCATATGCATGGACCGTGGATGATGATGTACTTTAACGTCTTGATGGATATAAGGGACATCTGTATAGTTTAGTGTCATGTAGTTAGGACGTCATAGTTTAACGTCATGTTGGACGTTAGTTCCAATTGTTTAAGGTCATATGGATGGACTGTAACTAATGATGCAGTTTAATGTCTTGCTGGACAATATGAAATTCCAATAGTTTACGGTCGTATGCATGGACCGTAACTAATGATTCTATTTAACTTCTTTCTATAAAATATGAAATTCCAATAATTTAATGTCGTATTCATGGACCCTTGGTGTATTTTGTGTTCATACAAAATATTTCTTTAGAAATATGGCATTGGTTGGAGTAGTGATGAGTTCTCCATCCATTGAGATTAAAGAATAAGCTCCATTGGAGTAGACCTTATGTATTGAATAAGGTCCTTCCCATTTTGGATCTAGTTTGGGAGGTTTCTTTTCTATTATCATTGGAGTTCTGAGAACCAATAAGAATTCTCCGAGAACGAATGAACGAAGACAAACTTTTTTGTTGAAAGCTCGTGCAATTCGATTCTGATAGACTTTCAAGTGGTGCAGGGTGCTGAATATTTTCTCATCAAACCATTCAAATTCATCCAATCGCTATTGATATTGTTCATCTGTAGATGACTGATCACAAATAGCTACTCTAAGTGAAGGTATTTGAACCTCAATTGGAAAGACTACTTCTATTCCATACACCAATGAAAATGGAGTTGACCGTGTTGCAGTGCGAGTAGTGGTCCGATAAGCCCGTAAAGCATGAAAGAGGTTATCTGGCCATTACTTCTTATCTTTATCCATCAGCTGTTGTAGTATATTTGATAGATTCTTGTTAAAATCTTCCATCTAGCCATTGGCCGCTACATGATACCAACATGAATGATTGGATTTCATGTTGTATTATTGATACAACTTCCTCAACTTGGATGAACAGAAGTTGGTGCCATTGTCCATCAATATGGTATGAGGGACACCAAATCTAGTAATGATGTTAGACTTGATGAAGTTAACAATGCATTTAGAACTGAATTCTTTGATGGGTATTGCCTCTGTCCATTTGGAAAAAAAGTTAGTAGCAGTAAGAATGTACTTAAACGGCTTGGATGTATCCAAAGGATAAGGTCCCACTACATCCATTTCCCATGTGGAAAATGGCCATGAGTATTTAGCTGTATGAAGAATCTCTGGGGGTTGATGAATGAAGTTGTCATGTAGTTGGGATGAATGACACTTCTTTTTGAAATCAAAAAAATCTTGTATCATTGAAGGCCAAAAATATCCAAGCCTTCGAATTTGATCAGATAGTCTATGTCCAGACTGATGGGCACCACAGACTGCTGCATGTACTTCTTTCATGATAGCCATTGTCTCTTCACCATCAATACATCTGAAGAGAACTCCATCAAAACCACACTTGTAGATAATTTTCTCTAGGTGACCTAGGCTATCAAAAAGAGTGAAATTGACCACATGTCTCCAGACTTGTTCTTTCCCGGCTCTATCAGGAAAAAGTGTTCCATTTAGAAGTTATTACATGATAGGTGTTATCCATCTTGTAGTATGACCATATGGTTCAGAGATGGGACCAATTTCATTGATTTCCTCTGCTCTGATTTGAACATAAGGTGAAATTGTACGATGGTGGGCAATACTGATGGTTGTCTCATCTTGATTTGGATCTGCCAGAGGTGTGGCTATATTAGCTTGTGCATCAACTTGGGCATTTTTTGATCTTGGGACATAAGAAAATGTTGGTTCCGAAGGAAACTCCACAATTAACTCTATGACCTAATCATACAAAGGGATTAGTTCTTCTTTTCTGATTGCGTAATCCCCATTGACTTGTTTGATTACCAGGTCTGAATCACCTTTCACCTTTAAGTGATTCACTTGTGCTTGAAGCGCCAAATACAATACTACAATAAGAGATTGGTATTCCACTTCATCTTTTGTTCCGCCTCCCAAAAATGAGAAAGAATAAGGTAGAACTACCTTTTCCGGGGAAATGAGTACAATTCCTAACCCAAATTTGTTGAATTCAGGAATTTTCATATTCCTCCCTGTTGGACTTCTGGAAGCACCATCAAAGTACATTTCCCATTTTTGAGGATTATCTTGAATAAAGAATACTTCCTCATCAAGAAGTTCAATTTCTGAAGATGTATCTTCTACTAAAGGATTTTCAGCAAGGAAATCAGCCAGAGCTTGGCCCTTTATTGACTTTTGAGACACATATTGAATATCTAATTGCTGCAAAATAACTTCACATCTTGCCAGACATCCTGTAAGCATTGGACGACTAAGGATTAATTTGAGCGGGTTATTACGAGAAACCAATTAGACCTTGTGATGTGGCAGGTGGTGTCTCAACTTCTGAACTGCGAAGATTAATGCTATGCAGAACTTCTCAATACTTGAGTATCGGGTTTCTGCTTCTGGCATAGTCCGACTGAGATATTAGATGCTATTTTCATTCCTAGAATCATTCTTCTGAGAAGAAAGGCACCCAATGATTGCTCTAAAGCTATCACATAGAGGATAAGCGGTCTTCCTTCAACAGGTGGCATTAACACCGGTGGAGTCAAGAGATACTCCTTATGAATATCGAATGCTTCCTGACAATCTTCAGTCCACTTATAAGTGACTCCCTTCTTCATCAATTTGGTGAAGGGTAAACTTTTGCCTTCCAAATTGGCGATGAAATGAAAAATATAGGCTAAGTGTCCTTGAAGTCCTCTCAATTATTTCAAATTTTGATGAGGTGACATACCAATGATTGACTTTGTCTTCTCAGGATCGACTTCAATACCATGATGGCATACATAAAAGCCGAGAAATTTTGCTGAGGTTACCCCAAAAGAACATTGTAAGAGTTTCAACTTCAAATTATGTTGATGAAGTTTGTGGAATATGATTTCCAAATCATCCAAGTGATTAGAACATTGTTTGCATTTAACCACCAAATCATCCACATAACATTCAAAAAACTTCCCTAAAAAGGGTTTGGAGATACAATGCATGACACGCTGATATGTTGCGCCTGCATTTTTCAGGCCAAAGGGCATTAATCGATAGAAAAACACACCCTGATAGGCTCTGAAGGTTTTAGATTCTTCATCTTCTGGTGCTTTTAGGATTTGATTATATCCAGAATATCCATCCAGGAAGGAAAGTGCTTCATAGCCAGCTATTGCATCAATTAAGAATTCTGTAATTGGTAATGGAAAATCATCCTTAGGAAAATGCCGATTAAGATCTCTAAAATCAATGAAAACTCTAATTTTCCCATTCTACTTTTTCACTAGGAAAACATTAGCCAACCACATGGGATATTTAATTTCTCTGATGAAGTTACCTTTGATGAGCTTATCCAATTCAGCTTCAATTTTGGAATCATAGGTTGGGTGTGTTCTTCTAGCGGCTTGTTTGAATCCTCGATGTTCTTCTGGAAAACCCAAAAGATGAGTGGCAACATCAGGATCAAGCCCTGGAATCTCTGTATAGTTCCAAGAAAATATATCTCGATTTTTCTTTAGAAAGGAAATATACATCTCTTGCTCTTCAAGAGTCATAGCCGCACTAATTAAAGTGGGGCATGGATCTTCTTTTGTACCTAGATTTATTTCTCTAAGTTCATCCATGGTGGTAGAGATACCCTCTTTAAATGGTGGAGGAACATCCCTGAGAACTTCCTCTTCTTCTTCAACATGTGTTTTTTCTTCTCTTTCTACATGAATATTAGATGATGAAGCAGAATTTTCATGAACAAAAGAGATGTTAAAATTTTCACATCTTGAAGAAGAAGCTTCCATTTCCGACCCGATTGATGATGAAAGGAATTCTTTGGGAAATGAATAGGATATTATGGATTTAGAATCGAAATCATCATTTACCTCTGACATTGATATAACTTTCTCTAGCCTGATTGGTGACGTATAGAATTGCTGGATTTCAGTAGATGAAATAAAGACATCTCCATTTGAGCTTTCTTCATTACTTGGTGGATCACCACTTTCTCCAATGTTTTCTGGCTTGATTGTCGTAATTAACATTATGGAAGTTTTCATAAGAGTATTTAGATTTTAGTATACCATGTCTATTTGACTGATAGGTAACACATAATCTGTACTCACATGTGTAAATGGATTTACTGGAATCTTTTCCAAACCAAATGGAGCATTAACTTTGGTAATCTCTCCTGTTGTGGATTTCTCATTTCCCTTCATGTGATAAAATTCTGCCTCAATGTATTTAGATTCACATTTCTTGAATTGGGATTTATCACCATAAAATGTACCAATTTGACCATCGAAACAATATTTGAGACATTGATGTTATGATGAAGGTATAGTCACATGTTGATGTAGCCATGGTCTACCAAGAAAGATGTTGAAGTCTGAGTCTTGATCAACAACCATGAAATCTGAATTGGATACAAGATCTTCAAACCGAGTTTTGAGTGTAATCTCGCCCAGTGGTTCTTGTTCATTTTTATCATATCCTTGTAACATCAAAGTAGAAGAAGATAAATCATATTTTGTGAGGCCCATTCGACGAAGTGTACGAATGGGGATGAGGTTTACTCCTAAATAATTATCAATAAAAACTCTTTGGATGTCTACACCATTGATTTTCTAGAAAAGTAAAAAGGTCTACTATTTCTATACATGACATCATCTTCATATTCATCAGTAAAAGATATCACTACATGTCATTCTGCAGGATTATTCTTTACATGGTAGACTTCAGCAGCAGCAATTTCAATTTCAAACTCCTGAGGACTCGATAAAGCCTCGATGAGTGCTTCCCGAAGACCCTTTGATAAATTCAAATCATCCAGAATTGATAACTTGGCCGTTATTTGGGCCATGTGTTTCAATACATCATTCTTTTGATCCAAAGCTCTGCGTTTCCCAATAGGAACATGTGGTTTAGTAGGTTCCATGGAAGTTTATGCTTTGGAAGTTAATTCATCTTGTACCGGGATAGGAGTTGGTAATACTCATGGCTATGGAAGATTAGACCGATTAGGTCTATTTACTTGCCGAGAAGAAGAAGGTGGAACCTCCAACTGATCTTCCAGAATAACTATGCCAGGACTGAATCTGCCTTGTGTAGAAGAACTTGATTTCCCATGTTGAGATCATTGAAGGGCTATGCTATGAGTTTCTTCCGCATACACAGTTCTAGCAGGGGTATAATTGGAATAGTGGCCTCTGAAAGAACCACGTATTCCCCTATATACTGAGCCTCTGGAACATCCTCAGATTCATCTGTTTGATACAGAGAACCAAGGTTCATTGATTTTGAAACTGTGATTGGCATAAGGATCTGTTAATTGAATCATATTAACAGAACCGAATATTAACTCTTCATCTGATGAAGACTCTGCCTGACGATCCAATTTAGGCTCTTCCATTTGATGGGGCGGTGCCCGTTTCTTCGATGTAGATGGAATAAAATATTCCAGAGTCAAAGACCACTTGGGCTTTGAAACGATTTCATCTTCATCTTATTGTTCCTATTTCATGGAATTATTCCATTTCTTTGAGGATTTGTCCTCTGATGAAGAGGTTTTTACTGCACCATTCATGGTAGAAGACACAATTGGTTTCTTCAAATGTGTTTTCAAAGTAGCATGAGTTTGGTTGGTCATTTTTCTGACCATCCAATCATCATAGTTTTGTGAATTTTTGTTCTTGACTTCATGTCACTATCCTTCCTCCTTTGGATCTGTAGTAGTAACACATGCTACCTGAGATGAAAACCCATTCAGTTTGACTTGTCCCAAGTCGATTATTTTTTACAGGAGTTCCTTGAAGACAAAACACTCCGGACTGGGATTCCCCAACATCTGATGAAACGGGCAATAGTTGGGATGGTCTTCATCTACCTCTTTATTTAGCCTATTGGGCCATGGAAATTGAACCAAATTATTTTCCAGAGCTGAAATGAAGTAACCAAGAACTTGTTTATTTCGGAAAGAGTAAAATTTTCTCTTTAGATCCTCAAGTTTTTTCTATCTTTGATCTATTTAATCATCTTGACGAAATGGCCTCTGTTGTTGGTTCTCATGAGGTGGAGCCCTTCGAGAAGATTAGTTTTTTGAAGTAAAAGCAGGTACATGTGCTTGTTTAAGCATAACTGTAGCAATCTTTTCTCTACCCATTCTCCTTCTCGGTGCTGATGGAATTATACGAGCTTTATCCTTAGTCTTCATAAGAGAATATTCAATCTGTTGAGTGATTGAAGTAAGGTCTCGAAACCCTCCTATGTATTTTACAGTGATCAATGGTGTGCGTAGCTCATCACGTAAATTTTCCACACAGATTGTCAACAATTCCTCTTGAGGGAGTGCTAAGCTCAGGGAATAAATTAATCCCTTCCAGCGAGCAATGAAATTTGAAACCCCTCTCATTATACCTTTGCTTACAGTTTGTAAGATCAAAAACTATTGTCTTTGGAAAAGTTGAGCTGAATTAAAGAACAAATCTTTAGAAGAGATCCTACCATCTGGTAATTGACCGGGATTGAAAGCTTGTGTACCAGACAAAAGCAAGCCCTTATAATGACTGAACAAAACACCTAAGCTTAACTGATTCCTGTTGTTGAGGGTTTCCCATCATAGGATCTCAACGAGAAACAAAATGTGTTATGTGTTGCTCTGGGTCTCCCGAACCATTAAATATTGGGAATGTGGTACTTGGAAAATTTGATGGGGGAGGAATTGCATCAACCCACTCAGGGTAAGGTCTCTTTTCTAGTTGAATTTGAGAACGCTTTCCCTACATAGATTACAACCGAGCTGTTAATGGCTCAATAGTAGTTATTAACTATTGAGAAACATCCGGTTGAGCTTGGACCTGAACAGGTGCAAGGACTCGAGCTAGTACAGATGTGGTGGATGGTACTGCAACTGATGGTAGCACTGCCGATTGTTGTGGAACATGTCTCGTAGGATTAGAAATATGAGGGTGTACTGGTAGAGGAGGATATTCTTGATCTTTCTCAATATCCGTAACAAATTCCCTTGTCTGACTGACTCCAGCACGCTTAGGAGGAAGACTACCTTGAAGTAGTTCTGCATTCAACCACCTCAATTCCTTCAATTCATCCTCTTTTTGTGCAAATATTTGATCTAGTGAGAGGGATTGGCCTTCTCCAGAGGAAGGGTATGTAACCTGATTCTTTTCTTTCCCCTTATTGGACACCTTTCAGAGAGGGGGAAGTGGGTTAATTGAAGGATTACATATGTTCTGAGTAATCCTTTCATTTCATGTACGCACTCCTTCTTCATTTGTGTCTATGCGTACAACTTCTTGAGTAGGAACCTCTTCATCTGATCCCTCTTAGTGAGCCCCATCAGGTGGATCGGAAACTATTGCATTGATGACATTGATTGATGCATAACGCATTGCATCCCTTCTAACGACATTTCTGCAATATTGTCTTCTTCCATTTCCTTGATAATAAATTGCCTTTTATAGATTCGATCCCTCAAGAACTTCTTGATGAAACATAATTTGGAGGGAATCTCATGATAATTTAGCTCTTCGTTCCTCTTGAAATTCTTCTCCAATCGATAGAGGACTGACTTTCTCTGAGGGAGGGATTGAGGATTTGAAAAAGTCCCTAGTCTGGTCGACTGGGGTTGTTCCTGCTCAACTCCTCGAATCCTATTTGTTGATTCTGAGTGTTGGGATAAAAGATTCCCCAGTCTGGAAAGATGGGGTGGTTCTTGATATGCTATATCTGAGACTTTCTTGAAATCTCTCCTGATTTTTCATACTTTTGTCTGGAAATTAGCTAGATGCATCAACCTGCATCCACTTTTATCACCTGGATCAAAAGAACGTTGGATGATTTCTGAAACTTCTATCACTTAATGATGTGCTTGGTCCAAACGAGAGGTCTGTTCAATATTCTATTTTTCTTGATGAAGAAGTTATTAAACTACTTGTTCTCTATATGCTTGATTTCAGGAGGAACTTGATGAGGCATGTTCTTGGGGAAGGTTTTGATTACAAACAAAACCCATTGACTGTGTCCGGCTATGGGAAATAAAATTTCATTGGACCATTTTCGGTGGGCTTTGCTGACTGGAGAGTACAGTGAAATGTAGTGCTACATGAACACCCCATCACCTGATATTAATACCAAATAGTGCATTGTCAATTAACTAGCACAATCATCTTAGTGCACCAAGGCATGAACGCTGAAGGTCTCTCTGCTATTTTTCAGCCTTCGGAAATCGAGAAACTGAGAGAGATGACAAATCAATTTGGTGTTGTAACCCTTATATTATCTTGAAATTATTTTCATATTCATCATAAGATAATATTTTCTTATTCAAATGAAAATGATTTTTCCATATGTTGAGACGAATATCATGAAGTCCATCTTCTGTCAAAATTTCTGGAATATCATACTGAGAATCAGCCAAAGGCCAATACATAACTAGCACTTCACCTTTCACCAGTTTTTTTCTCATATTCAATACTTCCTCTTTATCATTCAATGAAAATTATTCTAACTGATTAGACCAGAGCTAGTGCTTCCTTGCTTCTTCATCAGATTCATCAATATTGGTAGAGAATTCAATGATTAAACTAGAAGATGAATGACCCAGGGGTGGTTTGGAGAATGACCTGCTCCCCCGACTATCTTCTGACTGAGAAAGTGTTTCACCTGATAATGCTAATTCATCAGACATGACTAGATTCATATTTGCAAGTGCCTCAAGATAAGAGGTTTTTCTTGTCACTATATTGTCCATTGGAGAATTTTCCAGGTATTGTGAATTATTAATGCGGAGAGGACTTTCACATCTAAATTCATCATCATGGGTAGGACCACCATAGTGGGTTACAGAAAATGATGAAACATTTTTCTCCTTGGTCTTCTAGCCACACAGTGGGTTCTTGTGGCTCTCATCTGAAGATGAAACTTAGAGATCAACCAAATCATCATGAAAAAAGCCTTCATGAGGAAGTATCTAATGCAGACCTTTAGAATTAATTTTCCCACTATTGGGAAATGAGGGAGTAGAATCTTGAGTTGCAATAGATAATTGTCTGAGTGCATCAAGAACTCTAGCATCGAGCAAGGCCTTGTTATAGATTGGCTCTTGATTTCTTGACTGTACTGCGCAGGTCTTCTTTTTAGACTCCTTATTACAGTATTTAGGAACCACTTGTTGGCGAAAGTGTTCGTTATGGGAAAATATATGTGCCTACTAAAAATAAATGATCAGCGTTGGCTGATTGTCTCCACTCGAATCAGCTGTATGTGCCTAACTTAGTTTTCCGTATGATATGGGGGAGTACGCCCCACAACCCTCTTCGACTAGAACAGATGTGTGTATCTGCTCTGGAGTGAACTGTTGATGTGTCACTCCACTGGTAGGGATAGATTTATGTGTTTCACTGAGATGCTGTTATAATATCCTGGCAGGCATCCAGAATATGAGCAGGGATTTTCTTCTGCTCTTTCACCATTGACAGAATGTGCTTGGTGACATCAGCGGCCGGAATGGGGATATATGTTCATTCTGTGCTTGGAGTAGGTGTATGTTCCTTCTCTTGTCCTCCTTTTCCTGTCACTGAATTCTGACAGTACTCGTGTGTGGGGGCAGAGAGTTGAGTATGCCTCCTGTTTGTCATCGGAGCTTTCCGATTGACTTCTCCGAATGCTACCAAATGAGACTGTTGGTAGGCTTGATCAATACAAGCAGGTGTATGTGCCTGCTGATTTCACTCCACCGAATGTGGTTGATGATCTTCCTTCAATACTGATAGACCATGCTGCTGGTAGGATTGATGAGTGTAGGCTGGTGTATGTACCTGTTTACCAGTTGTCAACACATTGGGTTGGCGGGCTCCATCACATGTAGTCAGACGAGCCTGCTGACTAGCCGATGATTTATAAACAGGTGTATGTTCATGTCTATAGTACTCCGCTGGAATTTCCTGGTGGCATTGGCATGCTGCTACCAAACGAGTCTGCTGGACAGCGGTATTAAAACGGACAGGTGTGTGTGCCTGTTCGTTTCTTGCCACAAAGTTAGGTTGGTGGACTTCTCCAGAAATGGAAGAGATAAGAACCTGCTCACTATTAACCAGTTGTCACCTCGGGTGGTTCATCTTGCCTGCTCGAGTTAGAGGAACCTGAGCCGAATGCATGGAAATGACACCCTCATCATGTTGAGGGCACACTGCTACATGAGTCTGGTGGCGATTGTTGGTGGGATCCCTCGGGAAGGACTCCTCTTTCCGTGAATTAAGGCCCTGAGAGGCCTTATCATTCATCTCCTTAGAGTATGGGAGGGAATGGTTGTTGTGTTCCAGGGATAATGACCAGAAACGTTTTGTGATGGTGCTTAGCACCGCCTTCTTCTTGATCATTTGTCGTCGCTGTCCAGACGACCAGGGTGAGTTGTTCACTTGGGGGGCTTGTCGAGGAGCCTCCAGAGTTGGAATGGTAGCGTGTTGACTGTACTCCTTAACCAGCACATTTGATACCTAGCATTGAAGATGATGAGTAGGTGATGTCTCCCTCAGAACGGACGACGATCTATCAGGAGTAGCAGCAAATGCCTTCACAGTAGAGGCATTCACAGCAGAGGTATTCATAGGTGTGAATTTAAGAAAATCCATTCTCATAATGTAGAAGATCTTGGAAAAGAGTGAATGTTTGATATAACAGTTGTAATCAAGATAAGTCATGCCACTACATCTTTTAGATAAGCACATATGTTATTTATTGTTTTGTTGGCCCTCTCATTGAGTTTAAATAGGGGCCTAAAAATATGTAAAACATCTGTTTAACTTGGCTAAGGATTCCCATCGGGTTCACCATTTTTTGTTTCCTCTGGAATTGGGGAGAACCTCGTTGATTGAAGGTTCAAACATTCCAATCAGTTTCTAATGGGTTTGTTAGTAGAACCAAAAACATCCAATGATTCCATATCAATTTGTACCTACTTTCCAAAGGTAGTTGCTCATTCGTTGTGGACTGATGAGGCTTAGGAATTTGCATTGGTCGAGAGGATGGGAGGTCAGACTCATCACACGTTTTTGAGGGGAATTATTGTCTACTTTGGGACTCTCTTTATAGATTTAAGTTATGTTCGTGAATCCTTATTACATTACCAAGTATAAAATGAGCTTTCCTTTAGATCTAACAATCAATGATTGATATGTAGGAGATTTATAGAATACTTTATATGTATTTGAGGTTCTTCATTGATAGAGAATAATCTTTATTTGTTAGAGATTCTTAGTCAATGGTATCCTTCAATACATAAAATTTTCTTGGTCTTTGTGCCCATACTGGTTTTAATGCCACTCTGTGGTGCACTTGAAGTTTATTGTCATTTAGAAGGAAATGGATTATTTCAGAGTTGGGATCGTACCCATAGATAGCCTACCTATGTATCCTTTGTTTTGGAAAAGGAATCAGATCCCACATAGTTTGAGTAAGGGAGTATGATGTTTATGTATGATTTATGGCTCAAAGAACGATTCCATAATTACTTTTACACTCTATGCTCATGTGAGTCCTGATAAGTGTGAGAAACAAGAGGTATTGGTAAAAACAGACAATTGTGCCATCATAATAAATGATATGGGGCTTATGTATGTATAACTGCCGAAATAGATGAATATTAGGATTTACTTCAGGGAAGAAACCTGAGAACAAGATCCATAAAGGTATATGTACTTCCTGGTGATTTGGATATTCTAACATGGGGCTTACTCCTGAGGAAGATGCCGAAATTAGGAGGGGACTTATGACTGGGTTTTACTCCTGAGAAGGAAGCACACATCAAATGTAAATTAAGAATGGTTAAGAGAAATTAAGATTGGGGATTACATTTGAGAAGGAGGCACATGTTAAAGGGATTTGAAAAATTAAGGGACTTGGGGCTTACTCTTAAAGGGGATGCCCATATTTGAGACTGGGGCGTACTCCTGAAAAGAAATCCCAGGTTAAGGGATTTATGACTTGGGCTTACTCCTTAAGAAGATGCCCAGATTAGGAATTTATTATTGGGGATTACTCCTAAGGAGGATGCCCAAATTAAGAGAACTTGGAATGGGGCTTACTTTTGAAAAGGGGGCCCAGGTTAATGATTCTCATGATAAAGTATGAGGTTGAATGAAATAAAATCTATGATCTTAGTGACATGAAGATCTTTAAATCACTAGATTTTAAGAGATGTTCCACATAATTCCTTTTGGATAAGGAAGACAACAAGGAAATCATGTCATGGATGGCTTTGGAGATAATTCTGAAGGCTTAATCATGAAGAGGATATGTGGATAGGCATAGGAAAGGTGAAATAGGTATGAGGGGCACCAAAAAAGAAGGTGGCGTGCAAGTCCTGCATGGTCGCACAAGTCTTGGTCACGCAAGTATAATTGTGAGACACATGGGTACTTATGCACTGGTGAATCCTTAGAACACAACCTTGGCGAGGCTTAGCTCAAGCCCTTAGTACTATCCTTGGATGCTTTTAGAAGAGTGGTGCGCAAGTTATGTTGAAGGGGTAAGGCGGCGTGAAAGTGTGGCCATTTCCCTTAAGGGCTGGCCACCTAAGCGCACATGTTTTGACGAGTTCAACACTTAGGCATTCCCCCACTCTTAATATCTTCTGTTCTAGGTAAGAAATTACCTTAGAAGTGTTCGGAAGCTTTGAGAAGAGACTAGGGCACCGGGAGCTGAAATCTGAGTTTCTAGAATTTTTCATCCCCAAAATTGGGGGCCCACATGGGGTATTTATATGCTGGAGAAGACCCTGTGCGAATTTCAAAGAAGGCACGCAAGTCACCTGCACGACCAATGGGTGGCATTAAAGTATACTTGCGTGACCTTAGTAGAACTTGCGCGAACCAATTTCATTTGAATCTTGGTTCCTTCCTTTTCAATTTTTTATGTTTCTTCAAAGGATGAATCACTTTGGGTTCAAGGTATTTCCCTTTACCTTCCTTTAGTATCAATGATGGAAAGGAGCATCAACAAATCCATTTTTCATTTTTGGTTTGTATGTTTATGAAATAGGTTTCCATTCATGGGTTGTGCATTGATGAAATTATTTAGAAGCCTATCTCGTTTTTCACAGGTTACGACATGATTACATGCTTGTGAAAAACATTTAATTTCATGGGTAATGATATGTATATTTAGGATATCATAGAGTATGTATGTATGATTTAATTATGATATAGTTTTGACCTATATCTTCCTCAAATTCATTCCGTAAATATTTATATCTAATGAGATAACATGGCTTGAAAGGGGAGTAAACTCAGTTTAGTAAAATATTTTTTCAAATAAGATGGTCATGGAAGTGAAACTTGACTACTAATATGGTCATAGGAGTGAACCATGACTATAGATATGGTATAGGGTGTGAAATCGTAAATCTAATATGGCCATGGTAGTAATTCCATGACTACTATTTAAATCATTTTATATGCTTATGTGTCTACCAAAAATTCAATGTCTCATTCCTATGTTATGGTCTAATAGATGATTCTCTTGATTTGATTATGATTATTGTATTATTAATTACCATTATTTATGAAAATAATCATGTATATTATCTATTATATGGAGGGTATGTTCTTAAAATGTTATTCTAATTTTGTGATCCCCTTATTCCCATGTTATGCATATGTATCTCCTTTGATTACCCTTACTGAGCATCCAAGATCACACCTTTCTTATGTTTCCTTTATCTTTGTTATAAATAAAAGTTTTAAGATGAATTAATAAAGTGTATGGTCTTTTGGGAATCATTAAAGATATTTCACATAGATAGAATATTTTGAGTCAAAATTTGTAATACGCTAAGATATTACGATCCTCGAGAATGTATTTTTGTAATGTGTTGAATATTCTTCTAAAATGATTTAATATTCATGTATGTTAAACATGGGTTGTTATGGTTGGTATAAAAAGGAATATTTTAGTAAATAATTTTAAACTAGTATGATAAAACATTAGTTATGACCCTAGGGATATTTATAAGGATATATTTGTATGTATCTAAGGACAAGACTATGGTGTCATAGACTAAGGAACACATAATAATTTTGACATCCTATAAGTGAATTTTCAAGTTTATTTGGATTTATAAATTAAAATCATTTCACACAAAATGATTCTTGGTTTTAGTAGAGGGATGGAACTAGAAGGATCTAGGATAAAATTTACTATCATGGAATATTGTTTGATTAGAAGTAAAATTGGCTTGTCATTGGGGTGAAATATGTTGGGATCATGCCTAGTTATATTTCAAAAAATATGATTAACACCAAGTAATTTAACAAACTACTGGAATTACCAAAGAAGATAAGGAATAGGTTTTCTGTGATTTTGGGTAATTGAGGCCATTAAGAAAAGAATATTCCATTTAAATCATGTAATTAATGTGGAATGAACTATCCATGTTGATGTCTTAAAGTAACAAGAAGATGTTATGACTGTGGAATCTAAGGACCAAAAGAAAGAAACTACAGTGAAAAAATAATGGGGTTGGTTAATGAAATGGATGATAATATTGGTCTCCCAAATACATCATCAAAAGTCTAATTCATTATGCATGGAACGATTTTTTATTATGTAAATTTATGTCCCAAGTAGAAATCTCAAAAATAGAATAAGAAAGGTGGTATGAGTATTCGTTAAATTGTTGATGGTGATGAGACTACATGTGAAATGTTAAAGGAAATAGGTATTAAGAAATAACAATATGTATCCTTGTAAATGGATTAATTATAAAGTATGATAATATATGTGTTTATTTATTTGCTTTAATGAATTTCTAATTGATAAATAAATAATGATTTCTCAGTTTATGTTTTTCACTAATTATTCACAAGAATATGTGAAATGGTTATGATGGGATTGAAATCAGATTTAATGTAAATGTTATATTCTAGGGAAACAATCAATTAAGAGAAATAATACCATTAATATGTTCATAATTTGTTAAAATGGGGTTTGGATAAAGATATGATGTTTATGAATATGTAGATTGGAAAATAGTTATTACCTTGGAAATAAATAAGGATTTCACAGAAAAATGTTTTATTTTTTCATGGATGGAGAATAGAGAATTTTTTGGATTTATGTAATATATCCAATAAACATTATAATATGGAAACAAGCATGATTTGAATATGAATTAATGGTAATTAGGATTATTACCTTGTTTCAATGGAATTAATGATGATGGTATTCACATGTTTCGTATGCAATAACCAAGAGAAACTTTATGATATGTTGGGGGATTATTGATATTTTTTTGATAAATATAGTGACTTTATTTATAAATATAGGGATATCATATTTTGTGTAAGAACCCGGTTCTTATTCTTGAGGTAGGGGTTTATTTTTTTCTCCCTTCCTTAAGGGTTTTTGACAAAAATAAGTAAATGGGGGAATTCCCAAAATTTTGGAAGTTCACGTCGTGTACCTCCCCACACGCTGTGTACTTTTGGTCGTGTGGAATGAGTACACATGGTGTGTATCCATGTCAGTGACGAAGGGTGTAAAAACCGATTACATCCCATGTGGTGGATATTTACACGCTGTGTAGTCAGTCAGCAGGAGAATAGTAAGGCGGTGGCCAGGTGGTCGACAGTACACACCTTGTATAGAGACATACACGTCGTGTACTCATGTCGATAGATGAACAGTGCCACGCTGGCGAGAAGCCGCCAGTGGAACAGTTAAAAAATGGAAAGTACACGCCGTGTACTTGAGAGAACACTCCTTGTATTTTTTCCAGCATAAAATGAGCAGTAGCCTCCTCTATTCATAGAGGAAGCTTAGAACCGGAGGGAGGCTCGGGAGGGATGACCGGGTCATCAAGGAGATCCAGATCGAGTACCGGGAATCCATTTTCTGCACCGTCAATCTCCCTGGAACCATACGGGTAAGCCCTCTCCTCTCCTTGAGTAGTTCATACCAATTCTTTCCCGAGGGGAAGTTATTTATGATTGAACTGGAATTTTCTTATCCCCGATCTACATCGTTCTTGTACATTTCTAGAATCGATGTTCGCGTATACCGTTCAGGGGTGATTAAGGAAGGTGGATTGGTGTTTAATTTCCAACTATTGTGTGTTTTTTTTCTTTTGTGGCACGAACCCATGATGGGGTGTCGTGTTCCTAAGTCTGTTGCTATTTTAAATACATAGATTTGTAAAGTTAATTAAATGTTATAATAAATTGCTGTTTGGGATCGCTGTTTGGATCCATGACCACCCCGGGGGTGCGTTCCTCTGTTTAGCCATTTGGCCAGGATACCCGAGGGTATGCCTTTATAATAATGATTATGGAATTGGCTTGAGAGGAATTTCATGTGTATTACTTGTTTACATGTTTGGCATGTCCCTCTTACTTGTTTAGCCTGAGGGAAGTGTTGTGATTAGCATGTGGGAAATGTACTACTTAGCCTGTGGGAAACTTCATCCATGCCTATGGGCAGTTGATTCTGTGCCTGTGGGCGACACCTCGTACTCCTGTGGGAAATATTCGATATTCCTGTGGGCAGATTCCCGTGTTTGGACTCTCTTTACCTGAGGTTAAGGATTTACATGTCTGAGGATACTGGCTATTTTATTTAGAATATTCCCTGTGGTGATATCTTAAATTGAATGTTTAAAAGAATAATGAAATGGCAATATAACTGGTTAAGTTAGTTACTTTTTTGTACTACTTAGATTATTGCATGTTACTACTGCACACTATTGTTGTATATTTTCACACAGTTGGGAATGAGAATTTGGTGGGTGCCTACTAGGATTTATTTCTCACGCCTTGTTTGGGTCATGTATTCGGTCCAAACAGATTACATTTCTACAAGTGTGGAAAAAGGAAAGGGTCCCTTTACAGGAACTTGAATGTTTCTGGGAAGAATTGGAGCATGGAACTAAGCTTGGGATCACGATTCCGTTGGCTGTTCTGTTTTTATTTTCTTTAATAGTACTTCAGTTGTATTTTATTGCAGTGTAACATGTTTTGGTTGTTTTATAGAATAGTGACATGCTGCATTTTCATATATATATGACTGTTGGTTTCCTTGTTATTATATGTTATCCATTTCTTTTATATATATTGTTTACCACTTCTGCTTGTTGTATGCTATTTATCTATTCCTCTGCACTGCACTTTGAAAAATGAGGGCATAGTTTCCCCACTATCAGACCTGGGCCCTCACTGCTAGTCGGAAGCCTCTAGCATTTGTGGAAATGCACTTGAGGTCACGTGGTGAACCGGGTTCGGGGCACCCATTGAGTGGCATCCGGAACTGGGACGTTACAAAGTGATATCTGAGAGGTTCTTTTCTTTGACTTACTATTTAGAGCCTTAGTCGGGGATATGAAGAGAACGATATTTGGTAATAAGCTGTGCCCAGGTGTAGCTAACCTGTGTACAGGGAAAAGCCAATTTACCTCATGTTGCAATTTTTCTGATTTTTCAATTTTACAGTTGCATTGATTTTCACTGAAGGGTGACGCACTTGTGATTGTGCTGTTTATATTTTATTCATGGGTTCGATCTAGTTGAAACCTGGTGAGATGAGGGTATGCCATATCATTCATCATTTAGGCATATGTTAGAATCGCATGCCATTCATAATTTCGATGCCATGTAGGTGCATTAGGAATTGCATGTTGTTGTGATAGATGTTTTGCTAGTAAAGGCATGATGTTGTGATAGCTGCTTTTATTGATACCTGCTATCTGATAGGGTATTATTGTGTGATCCCGTTTGTGGGATGGATGCAAATCTTTGGTTTTTGGGCAGTATGGTCCCTCATTGACCTAAATTTGGTGGATCATTGGATTTTATCCAGTTATAACACATATAAGATGCCAAAAAATGATTTGCGGGGAGTATGTGTCCTCACGGATCAGAATTTGGAACTTAGGTGTTGTTTTTCTGTATTTCCTGGGTTCCGTAGAAGTTTCTAAGGCATACTGTCCATAAACCCAGTATACACATCGTGTAGTACCTTAAACACGCTGTGTATGTTCTTCTATTCAGGAAGAAAATAAAACTTTTTGAGTACACTCTGTGTAGTATAAGTACATGCCATGTAGGCTCTTCCCATGAAATAGACCGTGTGGGAGGGGACACAGGGAATGGAAATGCATGGGGCAAACACACCGTGTACCATATGTGCACGTCGTGTAGTGTTGACCCGGAGTCCTTCGTGTAACTGACAAACACGGATGGAGGAGACCATACGACATACACGCCGTGTCCACTATAGAACACTCTGTGTAGTTGGATCCATGTATCCGGCCATATAACGAACAAAACGGGTCAGTGAAGCTCGTTTAGTACACGCCGTGTACCTATGGGACACGCCGTATAGGCATGACTAGTGACAGATTGTGTGGACCTGACCATGTGGTTGGGAAACAGGGTAGAGTACACTATGTGTGATGGTGTAACATGTCATGTAGTATCAAGCCGAGTAGTCAGCCGTGTCACAAACGACACGGGTATTTGGAAAATTACACCATACACGCCGTGTATATTATATACACGCCGTGTAGTTTTGTTTAACAGGAATCGTGGGGCTTGTCCGTGTAGAAGGACCCGGGCAGGGGAAGAAAAGTCATATACACACCATGTAGTCTTGTTGTGCAATCTTAAATGCCCTCTTCCTCCAGTTCCCCTTTTGGATCCATCGTTTTCAGACTGTGATAATCTTGATCTAAGGTGTGTGTTTGACCTTGCAGTGTCATACTACCGAGACGTTCACGTGTTGTTCGCTAGGAGAGAGGCAATGAGTATACTCCAGAGATGGTGGGCCATGGGCTACTAGTTGATCCTCCAGCAGACCAGATTCGGCGCCAGCTGTTATAAAAGACGCAGGCGCAAAGGCGTAGTTCTATGAAGGCTTTATGCAGTTCATGCAGACCTTTTAGGGAGCACCGCCGGCTAACACATCTATGGCCGAGCTGACTAGTATCTTCCAAGAGCAGCATCCGCCTACGTTTTCAGGGGATGGCGGACCATAGGTTGTAGAGTCTTGGCTGGGGTCAATGCAAACTATTTTCGAGCACCTAGAGACGCCTCCAGGGTAGATGTTCAAGCTTGCGACTTAAATGTTGCGTGATTCCTCCAAGAGGTGGGGGGATGTTACCACCTAGTCATAGAATCATAGAGACATGGCTTGGGATGATTTCTAGACAACCTTCTATGAAATGTTTTTACCAGAGACGATGAGGGAAGATCGAGCTCAAGATTTCATGAATCTGCAGCAGTGTGCTATATCGGTGATGGATTATTAGGCTTTTTTCACCGAGCTTCAGCGTTTTGCACCCATTCTGGTGGGAGATGAGACGCTGAGAGCTAGACGCTTTGAGGATGGTCTTCGATATGATATCTGAGGAATATTGAATGTTTTTCGGTTGACTTCAGTACATGCTATTGTAAACCATGCGCTGATTACAGAGAGTAACCTATGGGAAGCCATTGGTGTGGTCTAGGGTGGTTCAACACTAGTTTCTGGTACTATTTATACTTGTAAGAGGAAGATACATATAGACTTCTCTCAGGGTGGCAGTACTAGCTAGAAGAATGTTTCAGGCGGCCAGGTTATGTGCTAACAATGTGGTAAAGAGGGGCACAAGTGACCTTAGTGTCCACGTGACCCATAGGAATGCTAAGCTTGTGGTAGGATGGGTCATCTGCAGCACTTTTGCATAGTGTTTCAACTAGTTGCTAGTGAGAGGGGTTCTGTGCAGACTCCGCGTGTGTGGGCAAGACCGGAAGCTTCTTACAAGTCGGGGAACTGGAATACATCAGGGCCTGCAGGCAGTGATGGTGGTCATGGTCATGGTATCCAAACACCAGGATCTCAAAGGAAGTAGGGCGGGACAGCTCAGGGTAGCCAGGCTGTGTCGCAGGGCCACGACACTGGGAAGAAATATGCAGCACAACAGACCCAGCATAAGCAGGATCTCAGACCTTATACCATTAGAGGTACTATTCTAGTATCTTCTGTTGTATATTCAGTACTTTTCAATACAGGTTCTACACATATCTTTATATCTGTACCCGTTGTGATGATCCTTGGGATTAGTGTTTCTACTTCCTCTCATGTTATGACATTAGACACTCCGTTGGGAACTAGAACGGCTAGTGTGCGTTAGTGGAAGGGGTTCCCCCTTGAGGTTGGTGGGTGTCACTTCCTTTGGGAATTCTATGTCTTAGAGATGACGTGCTATGATGTCATTATCAGGATGGACTGGATGGTTCCCTTTCGAGCCTTTGTGGATTATATCGTCACAGGGTGAGTTTCACATCACAAGAGGGCGGAGAGTTTTTATATAAGGGAGAGTGGGATGTTCAGGAGAGTCAACCTGGACCAGAACATCATGGGCGAGGTGGTATAACAGCCCAGATTGTGAGCTTATATCTGGAAAACCAGGGGACTTTTCATAAGGATTTACATCTAGTGGTTGATTGTTTCTGGGATATCTTTATGGACGACTTTTCAGGTCTTCCTCTGGAGTGTGAGGTGGATTTCTCTATTGAGCTTGTGCCAGGAGCAGCACCGGTGTCCATTCATCCTTATATGATGGCTACACCAGAGTTCCAGGAGCTCAAGAGGTAGTTAGTGGAATTACAGGAAAAGGGTTTCATTTGACCTAATACTTCTCCTTGGAGTTATCCGGTCCACTTTGTGAAGAAGGAGGACGGTACCCTCAGACTCTGTGTGGAATATTAGAAGTTGAACCAATTGATGGTTAAGAACCCATATCCCTTTCCAAGGATTGATGATCTTTTTGATCAACTTCGTGGAGCACGAGTGTTCTCAAAGATTGAATTGAGATCAGGATATCATCAGCTGCGCGTTAGACCTACTGATATACCTCTTATAGCTTTCAGGAGCAGGTATGGTCTATACGATTATACGGTTATGCCGTTCGGACTCATGACCACACCAGCAGTTTTCATGGCTCTAATTAATCATGTATTCCATCCTTTTCTGTAATCGTTTGTTGTAGTATTCGTGAAAGAAATCTTGGTGTACTCTCACACTCGACACGACCATGCCACCCATCTTGAGATCGTATTGAGTACATTGAGAGATAATCGGCTATATGCTAAGCTCTCAAAGTGCCACTTTTGGATGGACAAAATACACTTCCTAGGTCATATCATCTCAGAGGTAGGTGTTGTAGTAGACCTAGATAAGGGTAGAGAAGTAGTTTTTTGGGAGAAGCCTAAGAACCTGTTTGAGATACGGAGTTTCTTGGGGCTGGCTGGTTACTATAGACGCTTCATACAGGACTTCTCCCACATAGCAGCTCTGTTGATGGGTTTTAATAAGAATAGTGTGAAGTTAGTTTGGTCAGAAGCTTACAAGATAGCCTTCCAGCAGCTGAAGAGAAATTTGGTATCAGCACCGATCCTGATACGCCCAGAGCAGGGGAAGAGCCATACAGTTTACTGTGATGCATCAGGTATTGGGATGGGAGCTGTGTTGATGCAGGGTGATCAAGTAGTTGCGTACGGGTCTTGGAAGTTGAGGCCAAATGAGTGGAATTACACAACTCATGATCTCTAGTTGGCTGCAGTTGTTCATGTGTTGCACTATTGGAGACATTATCTCTTGGGAGAACATTTTGTGGTGTTCACGGACTACAAAAGTCTCATGTATATCTTTACCCTGCGTGACATGAACCTGAGACATCTAAGGTGGGTTGAATACCTTTAGTCCTTCGATTTTGAGTTTTCCTATACACCTGGTAAAGGTAATGCAGTAGCTGATGCACTGAGCAAGAAGACTCAGATACAAGCAGTGTAGGAGGCCAGTGGTGAATGGAAACTTATGGCTTTGTTCTCTGAGATGCATTTGGAGGTGCACGACAGTCCGGGCAGATCCATCATTCGTCTTTATCTATGACTTCTATCATCCTGGATAGAGTTAGGATGAGACAAATATCTGATTCAAAAGGCCTAGTTCTACGGGACTTGGTGACCAGTGAGGACCCTTCACTTGGTTGGACGATAGGCGATGATGAAATATTGTGTTTCCATGGACGAGTGTGGGTTCCAGTGGATATATGTGGGGAGCTGATGTGTGGGTTTCACGCTTCATCTTGGGAGGTTCAACCCGGGGTTACCAAGATGTTCCTAGATTTGAGAAATCAGTACTGGTGGTCAGGAATGTAGAGGGATGTAGCTGGTTTTGTTACGATGTGTTCCACCTATTAGCAGGTGAAGGCGGAGCATCAGAGGCCAGCCAAGAATTTGCAGCAGTTACCCATTCTGCATGGAAATGGGATGATGTCGCAATGGACTTCGTGACTAGGTTTTCGAGGTCACCTCAAGGAAATGATGCCATGTGGGTTGTTGTGGATAGACTCACACTGGTAGCTCACTTTTTGCTGATCAGGGAGACCTTCGGAGTTGACGATCTAGAGAATTTGTATACCCGAGTGGTCGTACGTCTTCACGGGGTCCCCCATTCTATCGTTTCCGATAGGGACGCCCATTTTATGTCTCGTTTCTGGAAGAGTTTTCTGAGGGAATTATGAACATAGGTTATTCTGAGCACAGCTTACCACCCTCAGACTGATGGTCAGTCAGAGCGTACGATACAGGTTCTTGAGGACATGTTGCGTGCATGCATCCTAGGATTTGTGGGCTCTTGGGAGAAGCATATACCCCTAGTCGAGTTTAGCTATAATAATAGTTTTTAGGAAACTATTGAGATGGGATCTTATGAGGATTTATATGGTAGGCCATGTCGATCACCCTTGTGATGGTTGGAGGCAGGTGAGGAAGCTTTACTGGGACAACGTTTCATGCAAGAGACTTCTGAGCAGGTCCAGTTGATTCAGAAGTGAATGGATACCACATAGTCTCGTCAGGAATCTTATGCTGATCGCCACAGATGACCCTTGGAGTTCGTTGTTGGGGATATTGTTTTTTTCGTGTTTCACCGAGGCTGGGAAACTTGCGGATCAAGAGATTTTGTAAACATTCACCCAGATATGTGGGGCCATTTGAGATTCTAGAGAGAGTCGGTATGGTTCCCTATCAGTTGCAGTTACTATAGAGGTACTGAGCCATGCACGACGTCTTCCATGTATCTCAGTTGTATCACTATCATTCAGACTCATCTCACATCTTTCAGCCCGAGGAGGTTGTGCTTGAAATAGATGCGTCCTTTGAGGATCATCTGATTCATATCGTCGATAGGAGCACAAAGGTTCTCTGAGGCCCGTCAGTTCCTCTCGTACGGGTGCTATGGAAGCATGGAAGAGTGCATGATTAAACCTGGGAGCGAGAGACCGACATATGTGAACAGTGGTCAGATTTTTTCACGGATATATCTTCACCACCCTTGGAAAAGAAATTCGGGTACGAATCGCTTTAATGGGAGAAGTTTGTAAGAACCCAGTTCTTATTCTAGAGGTACGGGTTTCATTTTTTCTCTTTTCATTAAGTGTTTTTGACAAAAAAAGGAAATGGGAAAAATCCCAAAATTTTGGAAGTACACGTCGTGTACTTCCCCACACGCCATGTACTTTTGTCCGTGTGGAATGAGTACACATGGTGTGTAGCCTTGTCGGTGATGAAGGGTTTAAAAACCGACTATACGCCGTGTAGTGGATATTTACAAACCCTGTAGTCAGTCTACAGGCATATAGTAAGGCGGTGGCTAGAAGGTCGATAGTACATGCCGTGTATAGAGACATACACGTTGTGTACTCATGTCAACAGATGAACAGTGCCACGTTGGCGAGAAGCCTCCAGCGGAACAGTTAGAAAATGGAAAGTACACGTCGTGTACTTGACAGTACGTGCAGTGTGTTTTGTTTTTTTCTCTTAAAATTGGTAGTAGCCTCCTATATTCATAGAGTAATATTATAACTAGAGGGAGGCTCGGAAGGGATGTCCGGATCTTCGAGGAGCTTCAGATCGAGTGCCGGGAATCTGTTCTCTGCACCGTCAATCTCCCTAGAACCGTATGGGTAATCCCTCTCCTCTCCTTGATTAGTTCATACCAATTAATTTTCTATGGGAAGTTACTTATGATTGAACGGGAATTTTCTTATCCAAGATCTACATCGTTCATGGACGTTTCTGGAATCATCATTCACGTAAACCATTCAGGGGCGTGTAAGGTACGTGGCTTTGTGATTAATTTCCAACTGTTGTGTGTTTTTGTGTACCATTGAGCCACAAACCCATGTTGTTGTGTCTTGTGCCTGAGGCTGTGGCTATTTTACATACCTAGATTTGTAAGGGTAATTAAATGTGATAATAAATTGCTATTTGGGATCGCTGCTTGGATCCAGGACCACCCCGGGGGTGCGTTCCTCTGTTTAGCCGTTTGACTAGGATACCCGAGTGTATGCCTTTATAATAATGATTATAGAATTTCCCTGAGAGTAATTTCATGTGTATTGATGGTTTACATATTGGGAATGTCTCGGTTACTTGTTTAGCCCGAGGGAAGTGTTGTGATTAGAATGTGGGCAATGTGATACTTAGCTTGTGGGAAACTTCTTCCGTGCATGTGGGCAGTTGATTCTGTGCCTGTGGGCGACACCTCGTATGCCTGTGGGAAATATTTTATATGCCTGTGCGCAGATTCATATATTTGGATTCTCTTTACATGAGGGTAAGGGTTTACGTGTCAGAGGACACTGGCTATTTTACTTAGAATATTCATTGTCGTTGTATCTTAAATTGAATGTTTAAAATAATAATGAAATGGAAATAATTGGTAAAGTTAGTTACTTTTGAGTACTGCTTAGTTTGTTTCATTTTACTACTACACACTTTTGTTTAATATTTTCACATAGTTGGCCATGGTTCTTTGGTGGGTGCCTATTGGGATTTATTTCTCACACCCAGTTTGGGTCATGTCTTCGGCCCAAATAGATTACATTTCTATAGGTGTGGATAAGGGAAAGGGTCCCTATTCAGGTACATGATTATTACTGGGAAGTAGGGGAGCAAGGTACCGAGCTTGGGCTCGCGATGTCGATGGCTGTTAGTTTTGTTTTTCTGTACTTGTACTTCAGTTGCATTGTATTGAATTGTAACATGTTTTGGCTGTTTTATAGAATAGTGACATGCTGCATTTTCATATATATATATATGACAGTTGGTTTCCTTGTTATTATCAGTTATCTATTTCTGTTATATATATTGTTTACCGCTTCTGCTTGTTGTATGCTATTTATCTATTCCGTTGCACTGCACTTTGACTAATGAGGGCATAGTTTCTCTACTATCAGACCTGGGCCCTTGCTACTAGTAGGTAGCCTCTGGTGTTTGGGGAAATGCTCTTGAGGTCACATGGCGAACCGGGTTCGGGGCACCCGTTGAGTGGCACCCAGAACCAGGAGGTTACCTTCTGTAACGATTACAAGGATAACCACATATTGAATGATTTATGTTAAAATTTGGATGAGATTTTAGAGATTAATGTATTATCACACCATATGAGGATTTATTCATATTGTATAACTTGTACTAACAATTTTACAGTAAATATAACTATATATAGTTGGAATTAATTATCATTATACCTTATGACGTATTAGTTTTTTAGTTATTACAAATTCACATTCATTTGTTAGAGTAAGAGATGAAGTGAGAATCGAGCAAGGCATAACTAAAGGGTATGATTTTGCATATAAAAAGGAATAAAATCAGGTAAATATATTTCCTTTTCTTATTTGATAGTAATATAATTACACTACTTGAGGAAAAGAATATTAAACATGATTTATCTTAATACCTTTGTTTTTATTGAACTGATGGTCTTAGAAATATTCAGAGTTTTATGGTTTGAGGACCTTAACATTCAATTAATCTTTCATCTTTTGGTGATAAATGATATTTATCACTCTCTGTAATTATTTAATCCACTACTATATATAAAATATTCACTACCAAACTATGTTACTCTACATGGAAACCCAATAAGGTGTTACTTTGGATAAGAATTACACTACTAACATTCATTTTAATGGAATCTGTAGTATTCATTTTTATGATGTCCATTTTTATAAAAGAAACATTCAAGTATTAAAACCATAATAAATTAAAAGAATTTTGATGGTGAAATTAATTTAATGGGTGGTAAAATGAAACACCCTGATATTTTTAGAAATATATGTTCTGAATAAATTTAGTATTTTTGATATTTTACATTTCATGCAGCACTAAATACATTTTTTTATAAAATATTTTAGTTTGTATTTCATTATATGAAACAACATGTTAATCTTGCACTAAGTAAAACACTTAGATTATCTTAAAGCACATAAAACACTATGTTTGGATTCAATTACGAACAACATGGAGTCCCATCAGTAGTTTTTATTACACGAAAGATGAATTTTTACCGAACAATAATATACTATTAATATGATTATTAAAATATTATTATAGCTATGAAATAACCTTTGAAATGGATATAAAAAATGGGTTTAATTAACTTTTGAGAATAGTATTTACAAATTCTAATGAAATTAATCATTTTTTTATTAATTATGATAAGTTAATGCAATAATTAATTTAAAATAAGGAAAATTACTTTTCTTAGAAATTATTTTTTCTATGTACAAGCCCGATTTTATATAAATAAAATAAACAAAGAACTTTTTATTAATTATTTCATTAAAATTTATATATTATATATTCATTGAATATTTTTTATTCAAGATTAGTACATTTTATAGGAATAAGACAAAAATGAATCTATTTTTCTGAATAAAAAGATGTATTTTTGATAAAATAGAATCTTATGGCCTTTTAATAGGGAAACCATTTTAAATATAATTTTTCACAATTTTATAGTTTTTATTTGAAAAAAAAAATCATTTTTGAAATATAAATAAAAAATTTACATTTGGGGAATTAATAGTATTTTTATGAAAATTTCCATTTTTTGACGAACAATAGAAAATGCTGAATTTAAATTAAAAATTAAATTTTCATCTAGTTTTTTTATATAGTTAAATTATTTTTTTAATTATGTTTTAATTTAAAGATATATAAATAATACATAAATTAATCCAATTATGGTCATTGGAACAAATGTCACTTTTAAATTGGATACAAAAACATTCCAAACTTCTTGACATTTTCGTATTAAAAACATGCATTGTCATTTGTTCCACATGATTAATTTTTAATTAATTTATTCAAGTATGTTGTTAGAATTTATAAAATTAGATTAAATATTTGGAATCAGAATAATTTATAATTTATAACTAATTATACATAGTTTTGAAAAAAAATATCTGTGAAATCGATTAAAATTAATTAAAGTGATTAAGAGAAAAATCAGCTTAACAAAAGAGAAAGCCGTAAGCATCAGGCCCAAAACGAAAAATATACATTTAAAAAATATATATGATTTTAATATTGTTACCATTTTTTCCATTTTATATAATTTGGACCATTATTGGTGTAATTGTATCTGGGAATGACATGGATAGATATACCATTTAAAAATTCACAGGAATGCCACTCCTCCTCCAATATAAAAAGGCACTTGATCCTCCCCCTTCATTACAACTATAAAACAATTGGATCATTAAAAAACAAACCAATAACTCTAAAAATATCCATAACTTATTCTTAGAATCCTACCGTTGGGAATAAATCCAACCAAGTAATCCATTTGTTTCAATCTAAGAAGAGTTACCTAAAGAAGAGGTAAAAACTTTCCTCTAGTCCATTTATTTTATTTTAATTATACACCCCTAAATTATTACTATAATGTGATTATATTATAACCTTAGTATCATAAATATACTTAAATTTTTTAATTTTATGGATTCTACCGAAACCTACACACAGATCCATCGAATGGGTAATGAACATACCTTTATAGTGTACGAAAACAAACCACCTCACAAAACCACGTTGTTCGTTTTTCATTTATCACCTATCATGGTTAGTGATTATGATTAAAACAATATTTTATTTGATATAATTGATATTAAGTAATTATTTATACTTATTTAATTATTATATAACACATAATTTCAATCATTCTATTTTGAATAAATATGATAACTTTGTTTGTGGGCATGTGGACTACTGCCTCCTCAAAGTGATGTGATTCATTTATACTTTAATAGAATGTAATATGGATGGATTTATTAAAAATATATGATATATATGAAATAATAATTAAACTATAATTATAAAGATATTTGGAATTTACTTTTATTCATTCTATACAACAATAAAAAGAGAAACATCATTTATGGGTATGTAAGATCAACCATCTCCATAAAATGTGTATTCCATTTCATACTTCTATATTTCATAGATTATTATAAATAATAATATAATGAATATATACGATATATATATAATTATTTATATTAATAAGTTATTTCAATCACAATCTATGTAAGTATATCATGAAAAACTGTTCAAAACAAATAGAAAAACAAGGCAGATATTACCAAAAACGTAACATTGACATGGAGTTATTAATAAATGGGACATATAAATTGGTTAATATATATATATTTTTATATAAAATAATAACTTGTTATGTAATATTTTTAATAAACATGTATTTATTTTACATTATGTGTGAACAAATAAGGATAAATCCAATACTTGAGGTTAGGGTTTTCTCACCTCACTTTTATTTTCTATGATATAGAAGCCATGTTCACCTACTATTTCTTATATGTGGTGTGTGTACTACACATGTTTTTATTATATGGTATTTATAATTATATTTATGGATATTTACATATCCATTTTATGAAATTTATTTAATGGGGTCTATTTTAAAAAAGTTAGCAAATCAGTGAAGTAATTTAGACTCAAATTGCCTTCATTGAGACCCATTACATGTTATGCCCTTGTATTATTCTACAAGGTGTATAAAATAACCTTTTACATGTTATATCATGATTATAATTTATTAAATTATATTATAATTTTCCTGTAATGTAAATTTATTACATGGTGGGTATGATTAAATGTTATCAAGTGGTAATTGTTTGTTGTAACAATATCATCATTTATTGGGATTTCATATGATAATGATATCATTGATGAATAATTTTGACCCATGATTCAATAAAACTTATTAACCTTATCATTATATGGTTATTCATTATATAATCAATTATTAGTTACATTTTCCCTCTCTTTGTTACTTATGATATTTAAGAATGTGATTTTAAAATGTTCTGACTTTATCTATCTTTTCATTCAGAAATCTATGTCACTTCAATACCATCTTTTCTAAAAACATTCCAATCAATTAGACCATTATACTATAAAATATAAAAACATTAACCCTTGTTTTATGTTTTAATCATAATGAATTCTTAAAATGGTAATATTATTTCTATTTTCTGATCGAGGAACTTTTCTATAATTTTTACGGTGAAAAATTAATGTTGGGTATGTACGAATGTATTTTCCATTGTGAACATACATCATTTGAAGATTAATTTTCAAGTTTAACATTATAATTCTGAAGAAATTTTGTTTCTCAATATCACGAAAATTTTATATTTTTAAAATTTATGTAAAGAAAAAGTATTGTTTAAAATGAAAATTCGTGTCTAAAAAGTGTTTTAAATGATTTCAAAATTGTTATTTATATTTTTTTTCAAATTGATATTTTCTATGAAAACGATTTAAATGATTAGAATTCTTATATAATATATTATCAAATTATTCTCAATGAAAAAAAAGTTCAATTTTTTTTCATGCTTTCATTATAAGTTTCAATATATTGTTAAAGAAAAGGGATTCAAAATGTTTTCTAGCTTCTTTTATAAGTTTTCAAGGAAAATGGTTTTCAATTTGTTTTTAGGGTTAATTGATAATTTATTATGGAAAATAATTTAAAAAAAATCACAAGCTTATTTTATATGTTTTTATGGAGAAATGATTTCCAAATATTTTCAAAGATTCCAGTATAAATTTTTAATTCAATTTTCGAAGAAAACGGTTTTCAACATGTTTTCAAGATTCCATAATATATTTTCAATGAAAAACAATCTGAAAAGGATTTAGGATTTATGAAAAAAAATTCAAAGAAGAAAGGATATTTTCTACAAGAAATGGATTTAAAGGGTCTTTTCAAATTATTTTCCATTTATGATGACATCCATTGGTGTTACTTTTGCCTTTTTGTGAAAATAGTACAAAGATTCCATCATATTCAATCATTAAATAGTTTATTTTTTATAGCATGATATTTATGAATCCCATTTCTCTTTCATGGGTTATATGTTTTTGAAACCAATTTCTCTTTGATGGGTTATATTCATATGAAACCTGTTTCCTTTCACAGGTTATTCTTTCAAGAAATGATTATGATACATACCTATTTTTCTCACATGTTATGATATGATTATAAGTTTACGATGCCTATTTTATATAATGGGTTATGATATGACTGTTTATAATCTTATGTATATCATATATATGATTTCATTATGATATGGCTGGGACCTATATCTCTCTCCAATGCATTGGGTAACGGTTTATTTTCCCTTAGATAGAAATTCCTGGAAGAGGGGGTGGAATAGGTTCATTAAATGACTTTTCCACGAAGATGGTATTGGGAGATAATAGTGACTACCAATATAGCTGTGAAAGTGAACCATGACTAACATGATAGTACGAGGATGGAAACCATACTACTAAGATAGCCTTGTCATGGATTTCATTGACTACTATTGAAATCATTTTAAATGCATGTGTGTGCCATAAATTATATGTGTTATCGCTATGTTATAATATCATGGATTATGCTCTAAATTACCTTGTGATTCATGTATTATTAACTTAAAATATTTATTTTATCACTCGGGTATATTTTATTTTATATACATGATATGATCATCTAATTTTATTCTCATGTTCTCGTACCCTTATGAAAACATTATTCTTATACATATCCTTTTCATACCATTACTATTCATATGACCTCAACACTTTTTTAAGTTTACTTTCCATAGGTGATGAAAAAATGTTTTAAGTTTATGTACTGAAGGGGGTTATCTTTTCAGGAAACATTGAAGATATCTCTTCTAGTGATAATATTTTGTTCTAATTTTTCTATGTCACTATACTATTATGATCCTTGGGTATTTATTTTGGTAATGAGTTTTCTACTCATAAAAATGACGTAATATCTATGTATGTTAAGCCTCAGTCACTATATTGAATAACCATATGCATTAATTACACATTGAATTCCTTATAGGGTTATCAAAGAAAACCACGTCATTGATTTCTCATATAACCACATGTTATTGGCTTATAAAAGAAGCACCGACCATTGGTTTATCACATAAAAACCCATCATTGGTTTGAAACATAACCACCTTTCAAATTACTATTTTCTATTAAATCTTTATAACACATAACTGATTTAATTGAATCCTAAAATCATATTAATAACTATTTTCGATTTTATAACTAGATTAACCCACAAAAAAGATATGGGTTCTATAATAATATCAATGAAACATGATTTACATATGGAAGTGAAATGGGTTCTATATGAATATATTTGAAACTTGATTAAAACATGTAAAATAAATGTGTTCTGTAAATTACTGTTTACCTATTATTAACTAGTGAAAAAGAAATGGGTTCTTTAACAATCTCTTTGAAACATGGTTAATCAATGGAAAGAAAATGTTTCTATAATAATATCTATGACACATGGTTAACCCAAGGAAATAAATGCGTTCAATGAAAATATCATCAAAACCATATTAATCCATCCATAGAAACAGATATAATTATTTAAATATGAAAAATACTAAGTAGAGTATTGTAATGACCCACCAATTCACATTGTCTTGAGAGCAGAATGAGTCATTACTAGGGCTTAAGCGACATCCCCAAGACGCCAAATGCTAGAAATAAATGTCGAAGGGTTTCAAATACAATTGGGGGACTATTTATGCTTTATGGAATATTCCAATGAACCATCCAACTACAACCAAACATTTAATATATCATGCATGAAGAATTTAAAGACAGCTAAGAAACTTCATTTAATTCAAACGCATCAAAGTACACAACAACGGATAAAAAACTCAAGACTCTCAAAGGACACTAAGACACACTCCATGGATCCACACCAAGATCCATTCTCCAAGCACCACCATTTCACCCATGAATCACCACAAACTACTATTAATGAGATGCCTTACCTTTACCTGTGTCTTGGAATACGACATCTGCAAAAGCACCAAAGTGCCAAAGCAGGGGTGAGTATAAAACTAAGTAGGATTTCCCCAATGAATTCCCTAATCACGCCCCTATGATAGAAGAGTTATAAAAGTTTATATAAAATATGTTATATAAAACAATTTCTCAAAAAACAGTTTAAAACCAAATATCAACATGTTTCCTGAAACCATTTCCAACCAAAAGCATACAAGTGCAATTGAAACAAATATTTCTAGAATGTTATTTTTACAGAAAAAATAACTAAACAAGCTTTAGAACCACTTCACAATATCCCTTTTTTGTCATACCCAACCATTCCAACTACCCATTAAACCAACAATTCATACTATGTTATGACACTTTCATACTCATGAGTGGTTTCTCGTCGATCTACCGAGTCATCATAATGTAATTGTTTCCCATGTGCCATCAATCCATTGCCACCGAGCACATTGTCATATTTCATCCAAAACCCATATATGTATTCCCATGAGCCATTAAACATTTGGAATGAAACATAAGGTTATATTTCAACCGAGCCTCGCATGTGCAATATGAACACACAACACATATTCCCAATGATCAAGCCACGCCAAAACAATCCTTTCAATAAAAACACCTTTTTATTGAAAACTATTTCCGTCAAAACCATTTTAGTGCCAAACCATTTCAACTCCAAACCATTTCAATAAAACTACATGTTTATTGAAAACCATTTCTATTGAAACCCACTTTTTCATAAACCAATTAGCAATTCCATAAAATCCATAATTTCAAATCACCATTTTAAATTAAACCCCGTTTTTCATAACTATTCACCAAGATCACGTAATTTAACAAAAACCATAAATCATCACGAATGAAATTTTTTCCATGAATTTCATAATCAATAAACCAGTTTGAATATAATAAAATCAATTCTAGTAAGAGGAGTTGAGAGAGAATCCACCTACATCGATTGTCTTGATGAAACATTAACAACAGATGAAGAACATGTCATTATTAGGCCTTAAGCGACATCCCCAAGAGGCTAAAGGCTGCAAATTAATGCCGAAGGGTTTTAAATACAAGTGGGTGAAGATTTAACCTTTATGGAATATACCAATGAACCAACCAACTACAAAAAAACATTTACTATATGATTCATGAAAAATTTAAAAACAGGTAAGCAACTTCATTTAAGTCAAACACATCAAAGTACAAAACAACGAATAATCAACTGAAGACTCACAAAAGACACAAAAACACACTCTATGGATCCAAACCAATATCCATGATCCAAGAACAACCACATCACCCAGAATCACCGCGAACCACTAGAAATGAGATGCCTTACCTTTACCTATGTCTCGGAATATGAAATCTGCAAAAGCACCAAAGTGCCAAAGTAGGGGTGAGTATAGAACTCAGTAGGTTTTTCCCAATGAATTCCCTACTCACGCCATAAAAATAGAAGAGTTGCCGACATTTATATAAAATTTTTTATATAAAACAATTTCTCAAAACAATTTATATCCAAATATCAACAAGTTTCCTGAAACCATTTCCAACCAAAATCATACAAGTGCAATTGATTCCAATTTTTCCAACAAGTTATTTTTCCAAAAAAATAACTAAACAAGATATAGAACCACTTCACAATATCCATTTTTGGAATACCCAACCATTCCAAAAATCCATGAAACCATCCATTCATGCTACGTTATGACAGTTCCATACTCATGAGTGGTTTCTCGTCGATCTACCAAGTCGTCACTAGGTAATTGTTTCCCATGTTCCATAAATCCTTCGGCACCGAGCAAAAGGTCATATTTCAACAAATCCCCGTATATGTAATTCCAATGTGCTATTAAACCTTTGTAACAGAGAATAATGAAAAATTTCAACCAAGCCTCGTATATGTAAAATGACCACACAATATATATGCCCAACGATCAAGCCAAAATAAACCATTCAGCAAAAAAACTTTTTATTGAAAACAGTTTCCATCAAAACCATTTCAATGCCAAACCATTTAAATAAAACTCAATTTTTATTGAAAACCATTTCTAATGAAAACCATTTTTTCATCAACCATTTAGATATTCCAAAAAATCAATAATTTAAAATCACCATTTTAAATTAAACAGCCTTTTTCACAAATATTCACAAAGATCACATAATTTTAAAAAAACCATAAATCATCACAAATGAATGATTTTAAATGCATTTCAAAATCAATAAACCAATTTGAAATTATGTCAATAAATTCTAGTAATAGGAGTCGAGAGATAAGCCACCTACATTGAAGATCTTGATGAAACATAAACAACAGATGAAGAACGCACAAGAAAGATGGCCAATTCTCCAAGAGCGGCCTTAGATCTCTTATCCGAGCAAGATCAGGATTCAACATTGAAATATTTGGCATCCAAAAACATATATCTACACACTATAGGTTCATATCTGAGAAATAATGGAGATCGGAGAAGTAGATCAAATCATATCTAAGAAGTCATGACAAATCTGTAAAGATTGGTGACATACCTCAAGAATCATACTCAAAATCAACATGGGAAGGCTCCAGAATGGATTCAACTCATGTGGGAAGGTTTCTACAGCCTTATAGGGAGAGTAATATTGTATTGGTTGCATTTTAAATCCAAAACAAAATAAATAGAGTAAAAATGAGCAGTCTCCTAGAAAATAGGATCTAGATTTAACCTCTGTGCAAGATTTGACCACATGGTTTGTGAAAACCATGTATGGATAATGTGACCTTACTTATTGTCCCAACACTACTTATAAAACCCCTAAACTCTCCCATCCTTAAACCTTAACCTTTTTATGGAAACACATTTTTTATGGAAACATCACACTTTATGGAAAAAACCAACATTTTGGAAACACTCTAATTTATGGTAACAACCAACATTATGAAGATACACAAATTTATGGAAACAACCAACATTATGGAAACATCAAAATTAATAGAAACTCTCTATATTATGGAAACTCTCTATTTTATGTAAACTCTCTTTTTTATTGTAACTCTCTATTCATTACTCACCAGATTAAATAAAAACATGAGGAAAAGTGTTATGTACCCAAAACAGAGGGTACTACATTCTCCCCACCATTGGTGTTTCCGTCCTCAGAAAGTATACCTCCCCTTCTGGCCAAAAATATTTCTGGCCACTGCTCTTTCATTTCCTTCTCACGTTCCCAAGTCTCTTCTTAAATCTGACCATGTTTCCATAAAACCTGCACTAGGCCGATGCTTTTCAAACGCATGACTTTCTCTTTTCCGTCCATGATCTGCGCTAGAATATGTACCAGTGATGCATCTGGTTCTAGCTCAATGTTATCCCATCTGATCACATGATCAGGATCAGGGTGATACCTTTTCAACTGGGATACATGGAACACATTATGCACCGAATTAAAATGTGGTGGAAATTCCAACTAATATGCCACCTCTCCACCCCGTTCTAGTATCTCAAAAGGGATAATGTATCTAAGAGATATCTTTCCATGCTTCCTCAAACAATGATGACCAAGCCTTGGAGAGATCCTCAAGAAGACATGATCACCCTCAATGAATGACAATGGCCTGCGATAGTGATCTGCATAAGATTTCTAACGACTCTGCGTTGTCTCCATCCTCTTTCTAATAAATTGGATCTTCTCTATTGTTTCTTGGACATGACTTGGCCTGACTAGTGATGTTTCATCCATTTCCACCCAACATAGTGGAGAACAACAAGGGTTCCCAAACAATTCTTCAAATGGAGCCTTGTGTATTGAGTCTTGATAGCTGTTATTGTATAAGAACTCCACTAAGGGTATATGTTCCTCCCATAAGCCACCAAAATCCATTACACAAGCCCGCAACATGTCTTCTAATTTTTTTATTGTCTTCTCAGATTACCCATCCAATTGAGGATAATATGCAGTGCTCATAGTCAACTGTGTTCCAAGGGCTAGTTTAATGATTTCCAGAAATGAGATGTGAACTTTGGATCTCTATCTGAGACTATTAAAACTGGTACACAATGCCTCTTTACCACTTCTCAGATATTGATTTTTGAAAGATCCTCCACCATATGAGTTTCACGAATTGGGATGAAATTGGCCGACTTGGTTAGGCGATCCACTATCTCCAATATGGAATTATTTTTTTAGACCGTTCTTGGAAGACCTGTAACAAATTCCTTCACTATTTGATCCCATTTCCATAATGGGATGGGCAAAGATTGTTACATACCATTAGGTCTCTAATTATATGCTTTATCCTGTTGACAAGTTAAGCATAGCGAGACGAACATGACCACCTTCATTTTCATGCCGCTCCATCAAAACTGCACATTAAATGCCTTATACATCTTCTGTGTACCTATATGTAATGCCCATCTTTAATGGTGGTAAGCATGAAAGAGTTTATCATGAAAAACCATAGGTACGACCATCCGATCTTTGAAACACAAAACTGAACCCCCATCATGTTTCTAACCATCAATGGTCTACCCACCATTGAGTTTTGAACTTAAAACTAGACATTATGGAAATATCCAAATTAATGGAAACTCTCTATATTATGGAAAGTCTCTATTTTATGGAAACTCTCTATTTTATAGAGACTCTCTTTTTATAACACACCAAATTAAATACAAACGTGAGGAAAGGGGTTATGTACCCAAAACCAGGGGTACTAAAAGTATTATTAACAATAAGGGGTTTTATGTATCTGAATTGAAATACCATTAAGACATAATTAAAACGTTTTTGAAGAAAATAATAAATTAATATTTCAATGTGTCCCAAACTACCTTCAAAAAATTTAATCATAAGACCCATGGAGGATTGAAATTAACTAAAACATATAAAATTATTATAATAGGGGGATTCCTGATATATTATTTAAAAGGATATGTTTATATAGCTCATAAAATAAGATAACTATATAACATAATAAACATCTCAAACAATGAACATTGTGAAAAAATACATTACCGATTTGGTAAAATTTAAACCATAAACCCCAGGAAATGTTGATACTAAAATTGATATGTATAACGACATAAATGTAATGATAATATCCTTAAAACATTTAACGATATGTATATATGATACAAAACTAAAAAAATTAATTGTGTAATATATATCAAAAAAATTAAAGTGAGGTGATAAAAACCCTTAGATCATTTGTAACATTAAAATCATGACACAAATTAAAGAATATAATTTATTAGAAGCATTTATATCATGAAATAATTTAAAATCTTGATATGAATTTCATATGGAATTATATACTCCACAAAAAATTAATTATTTTCATAATAACAAAAAAGTCTCAATAGAATGTAAATTCAGAAAAAAGCCCTTTGAAATATGGAAACATCTGAATCTGAAGCCCCAAAAGTAATAATTTTCAAATGAAACATTTAGAAACAATGAATATAAATTAATTCATGATATAATATATATATATAAGTGAAGTACATACTCTAAAAAAATTATTAAGTGGTGAATATGACATTCATCTCATATATAAAAAAAGTGAGATAAAACCCCTTAAAAAGATTTTATCATTAGAGCGATAATAAATCAATGAAATAATTATGTGTGAAAAATAAATAAAACATACAACAAAAGTGGAAATACATAATTATACAACTATAGTTTATTTCAAACGTATTCTTTGTATAACATAACCTATAAAATAGAATATTAAACCGATGAATGTAAATTGAGTTAAGAAATCCCCTAATTTGAGAATTATTTTCATGATTTTCCATTATATTATAGAATACATAACTTATGTTATTATTTTGATTGCTTCAAAAAAATTTCCAGGTTTATTATTACATTTATTTATCTTATAATATTGTAATATAAAATTACATAATCAATAATATTTCAGTTTTATGCTTTGACCATATCCAGCTTATGTGACATATCTAACATTGATATGTTGACTATGGTCAATGAGGTCATTATTTAAAATTATAAATTATTATAACCATCAAATATTTATCACATTTTTACATCAATTATACTTTTAACATCAAATATTAAATATTTTTATGAAAAATGAACCAACGTAATGATCTTGGAGATGGTGGGTCGTACACAGGCATGGGCAATGTTCCAAATTTTCAACGATCATCATGAAAATAAGGTAAGTAAAATTTGCCCTTATAGAATAAATATCATATCATAAATACCATATTACTTATTTATATATACTTATATATATTTAACTCTTATGAGGAAGAATCATATCACTTCCGGGAGTCGGTAGTCCACACGTCCACGAACGTCTTTATCACGTTTTTAGTGTGTGAAATGGAAAGAATGAAATGACATGTTTTATGTATATATATATAATTATGTCAATATTATCTTAAATATTTGATATATAAAAAATATGGTCTTTAAAAACAACCTTAACAAAGTCTATATAAGGTAGGAATGCATCACATCACTTTGAGGATATGGTAGTCCACACATTCAAAAACGTTGTTACTATATTACCGCAAAATGTAAAGCATAAAGGTATTTGATATATAACAATTATAAAAGTATTAATATATTATGAATCAAACATATATCTTATCAAAATAATATTTACATCAAAATTATCAACCATATGTTTTGGTAAATGAAAAATGAATGACATCATTTCTCGAGGTGATAGTTCATTGTACAGAAGAACAATGATTTTTTAACCGATTTGATGAATGAGTGTTTCGGTTTAGCTGAAAACCATAAAATAAAAGAATATTAGTATATTAAGGATATTTTTTTAAAATTTATTATAAATATATAAGGGGAAATTATGTTGTTTATAAATAAATTAAAAAAGATCCAGTTGACGAATGTTACGTAATCTTCAGGTAACTCCTTTTTGTTTGCACCAAATGACTACCCTAGTTTTCTTTCAGATGAATGTGAGTCTAATAGGACGATATAATGGATGTAGGGAAATTATTTGGGAAGGGGTATGATGAGGAAAAGGTCTTGAGATTTGTGAATAATTTGAGAGAGTGAATTCAAATTTATAGCAGAGGAGCATGATTCTAGTAAATATAAAAAGGTAAACACTGTTGGGAGGTCTCCCTTACCTATTGTATAGTGACCCTAACTTAAAATACATGGATATAAAATAATGTTACATGAATAATAATAACATTACTAATTTTCATGCACATGTATCATAATTGTTTAGTGCATTTATAAACATGGAAACATAATCATCAATCTTGGTGAAAGACATTCAACATCTCCATTAATGATCTTCCACAATTGTATTCCTACATAATACCTCTCTTCATTACATAGGGAAAGGAAACAAAAGAAAGTGGTTATATCAGATTATCAATATGGGTAAGAAAGGGTGATATGTAAGTATAACATGATAATAATGGTATGGGAACATGATTGTATTATTAGAAGACCATACCATGCATATAAAATATAATAATCTTGTTTCATCGAATAAAGATTGGTAGTTAAAAGGACATGAATCATAAGGCAGTCTAGAGAATAATCCACTAAAGTATATTATAAGGATAATACATGGATTTTATTTGTATACACGTAGTCATGCAAAATAATTCAATATAAGACAAGGCACATATCCATAATGTATTAGGGTACATCATGGGAACTAGACCTACTGGGTGAGAAACACCACCATCCCCAGTCATAGCCCATTCCTTATATAGAATCTGGTCACACCCTCTTCCCATTGTGGACCAAATCTATCAAATTGTTCACATTATTATCTCATGAGATATAAATATTTACCCAATGTTTTGAAGGGAGATATATGTCCCACCTTTCATGTAACATTTAATGATCTCATTCTATGCTATCTGGGCCAACCCATATTATAAGTTGTAACATGATCACCCAACACAATATGGGGCACTACATCATATAATTTTTAATGGGATTACCCTGTCCTATCTGGGCCAACAAATTGTATAAGTGATAATGGGCTTACATAGTGGCATCTAGGCCAGCTCAAAAAATAATAAATAATGGGACTTCCAAGATATATCTAGGAAAGCCTCTCATATAAGAAATTTCTATGAAACCCAACATGAATAAATAATAAAGAGATTTCATATCATCATAAAAACTTATAAAAATAATTGATTTTCTATAACATGATTAACACATGGAAAAAAATATGTTTCATTTAAATCTCATTGAATCATGATTAACCAATGGAAAATAAATCAGTTTCATAAAAATCAATTTGTAATTTCATTAACCCATGTAAAATATATGGGTTCTATAAAAATAATTCCATCAAAACATAAACCATTTAGATAGATAATATGAATGGTATACTAATATCATATCACCCATAAGTAATAGGTAACAAAAATGGATTGAATTTTATCGGTGAAATAATTTTGAAAGTATACTTAAAAAATATTCATTATGAAAATATTCATTCCTCTTTGAATAATGATTTTAAATCATAAAACATATTGAAAACATTTTTCATTCGAAAAAACAATGAAAGATTTTAAAAGAGGATTTGAAACCACTTTTGAAAACATTAATCAATTTTAAAAATCATTATCCTTAAAAATTATCATAAAATATAATTAATGTTTTTTTAAACATTTTTATGAAACACTGTTTTTGAATAAAACATATTTATAAACGAATAAGGACATAACATCTTATTTCCATAAAAAAATTAAATATAATACGTAACTAAATTTGGAAAAATGGTAACATTACTTTATTATATCATGAAAAAATAGGGGAAAATTAAATTCTTTTGAATTATTTTTGTAAAGATCATGATATTTAAATATTGTAGATTGTTCACAAATAATCCAGATAAATGAAGAGATTGTAGCAATAAACTAATACCCATTTGGTATATATGAATCATAATCCCAATGAAATAATAACATTACATGAAACTCAAAATATCATTAAATTGAGGTTGTTTGTGATATACCATTTGATATGGTATTTTATGCATATCATAATGGAATACAAGTTCATAACAAAACATGTGTCTCTAAGTAGGAAAATTGCGAACACATTTCCTTATCGATTTTGTGACTATTTATCTGTAAACGACATGAAAGAGATATGAAAAAGTAGATATTTAAATAACCATAAAATTAATTATATTGATTATAAATAACCTTCATAAGAAGTATATTTTCCACACAAAATAATGTATCATTGAATATGGCACAAGTCTTGTAGAAAAAAAAGTGGGACTAGAAATCCACTTACTACCTAAGAAAATTTTAGATCATGATATTTGTGAAATATTATAATAAATTGAAAATAATAAGATCATGAATGAAATTAAATTCATTATATAAAATGTAATAGGTTAGTATATACACCACATATATTAATAAGTTGTGAATATAGAATATATCTCATAGAAATAAAAGTGATACCAGGAAACCATTACCTTAAGTCTTGACTTACTTCATACACGTTCAAACCTCCAATATAGTAAATATAAATTTATTATAAATCTATTAATGTACAATATTATTATATATAATACCATATATTATTTTGTTAAGAATTTATGTTAACCTTTTATTAACAATTTCATGATAAAGTTACTTTTTGGGTAATAACCACTTTCTTTTTCATATATGTTTTGACTCGATATTATTGATCCAATTACATAGATCTTGTTTTAATTATTAAAATAATTTAAAACATGATATAAATTTCATATATATATATATATATTATATAATTATTTGTTATAAAATATAAAATCTAGGAATATGAAATGAAATACACTGTTCATAGAGACGATAAGCTACACATATGCATGAATGTTGTTTCCATTTTCTTGATATATTTTAAAAAAATGTAAATTATATATACATATGTATATGTTATTTAAAATATAATTGTTATGTCATATATATCACATATTTTTGTTAAAACCATCCTTGATACATTACCAATTAATCACGAAAGAATCAGATCTCTTTGGGGAGGTGTTAGTCCACAAGTTCATAAACGAAGTTATCATATTCAAACAAAATGAAAATAATGAATGTATGTGTTATTTAATTATTTTTTAATAATAAAAATATCAAAAATAACATATAAAATTATTAATTACATCATAATTACCATCCTTGAAAAGTGGTAATGGAAGAACAAATGACACCGGTTAATGAAGTGGTAGTCTGTCACACACACGAATGATGATTGTGTATCCCAATCATTGGATGTATTTGTGAGTGTAGTTAATAATCATAAAGAAACAAAATATAATTTTATTTTGTATGATGATGTTATTATATAATCATGGGATAATAATAATAATTTAATGTTTGGATAAGCTAAAAAAATAAAATTTATCATTGAAGAACATTACATCTTCTTCAGGTAATTCTATTTGGTTTTCAGAAAAGGACTTAATAGGTTTGATTTATGATCAAACAGAGGATTATAAAATTAGATTATAGATTTTGGGAGATTATTGGGTTAGTTTTTTATTGAAACAATGGGATTTAGAGGTGTGGAGGACTTAGGAGGGTGAGTGGACTTTTATAGTGGAGGAGTTCCATTCTTATAAATACAAAAAAGAAAACACTATTGGGAGGTCTTCCTTACATAATGTGTGTCCAATAATGGTATAATGTTTTTTATATAGGGGATTTTTACTCTAAATATGGATTTAAAATGGCCTTGGACACGTTTCTAGGTTATTAATCCCCATAAGAGAATGTTTAGAACTAAGAAAGCTCATTTTAATGTCAATCATTGTAGTTTTTTAATTACATTCAATTATGTTTTTAGAAAAAAATATGTATACATTAATAGAAAATCTAAATTATTATGACCCAAAATATTTAATTAATCATTCCAAATTCTAAACAAATTAGTTGCATAAATTAATTTAAAAAAAAATCCCTCAAACAAGATAATATAGTGGGTTTTTAATGTTAAAATGTTCAAAAGTCGTAAAAATATTTATATCCAATTTCAAGATGAGATTAATTAGAATGAACTAAATTGTATTTATATTTTTATAAATGAAATAAATTTAATTTAAAACAAAATTGAAATATAATTTTTTTATAGAAATAAATTAACTGAAAATAATTATTTCAATTAAAATTCTGTGTTTTTATTATTCATCAAAAGATTAAACTTCTCAGAAAAATAGAAAAAATTCTAAAAAAGTTAAAATTGATATTATAATTTCAAAAAATAAATTCATTTATAAAAATTAAACTATAAAATATTAAATAATTAGTCGTAAAATAAGGATTCCATTAAAATGTGGTGAAACTGGCTTTTAGATAACTATATCTTTTAATGCATAAAAATTGATTTGTTCTTATTTTTTCCTTATTAAAATTATAGGAAGGTTTTTTTTTGGAATTTTAAATATATAAATTTCCTTAATATATTTCATTGATAGTGATTAATTTAATTTATTAGGATAAAATGATATTGTGGGCATAAAAATAGTTTTCCCATATAATCATTTCCTTTATATTCAATTGGATTTTATATTCATTTATAATAAATTGATAAAAATATAATTCATTTAAAAAAATGTGTAAAATAGGGCTAAATTATTTAGTTTAATATTTTTATATATTGAATACTAATAGCATTGATATGATTATAATAATGTTGTAAAATTAATATTAGTATTATACTGTAGTTCGGAAAAACATGATCTTGTCGGTAACGCTAGATATCGAAGGAACTCCTAATTGTGTTTAAAATAATGCAAAATTTACATTTCATGTACTAAAGTATAATTTAATTGTTTCATTTAGTGTAATAATAACTTGTTGTTTCATGTAAATAAATCATTACATTGTGTAACATGTAATGAAATCCATCAACGAAATTTAATTTATTCAAGAAATAAAAATTCATAAAAACATGGGTTGTAACTTTCTTCCCCCATTAAAATTTATTTCACCCTAAAAATTCCACTAAATCATTGATGATTTAATACTTGAAAGTTCTTATGATGGGAACCTACATCAAAAAAATGAATACTAATACTTTATTTAAAAATAAAATCCAAATACATAATGATTACCCTAATTAACTGATAACTAGGTTTCAATATAGAAGAACATACGGGGTAAAGGGATGATTGTATATGGAATAAAATAGTAAAAATAATAGATCCTGATTTATTTAATTTGTCAAAATTATGTGAACAACCCATTTAATGTTAATACCCTAAAACCTATAAATCTAATATGATTTATAAGATAATCAGTTCAACAGAAATGAGTCTATTAGGACCGAAATATTTTAATATTATTTTAGTTTTTTTGAAGGATTATTTTACTATATAATAACATAAGGAAATTTATATACTTGATTTTATTACTTTTCATATGTATAATCTCACAATATAATCATTCCATTCTCGATTTACACTTCTTCTCTTACACCTAAAAATTAGGGTGATTTTTTCATTCCAGAAGTGCTAACAGATCATCAAGTTGAATGATATGTCGTTACATATGTATTTAGGTAACATGAATGAAAAATTGTTAGCACATGTTATCCAAGATGCATAAATATTTATATAGATATATAATAACATAATATATAAAACCTCATCTCTAGTTTAACATAAACCATTCCATAAATGGTTATCCATATGACCCTTCCGAATGATGAAAGATAAAAAAAATTATATGCAAGGTCACTAATATTATCAAAATAATCTTAACATTGATACCCCATATATCATAAAGTATCTCATTTTTGTCACATAACAAACATGTGAATACCTTCATAATTTTTTCTCTTGAAACATGATAAGAACTGATGTTAGAAAAAAACCTTATTGAAAAAAATGCATGTTTTCTTATTCCAATGATTATTAGATATATTCATTAATTTTTTTTTTAAACTTCTTACCTGCTAACATATACCACTTTTTCAACAAATCAATAATATGTTTTATGGTAATAAGTACTCTCCAATTTACTTTATCCATATCAATGAACCCTTTATCCAAGATAAACACAATTTTATCAACATTAGGAAATCCTTAATTGTTACCTTCACTTAATAAAAATATAACCTTTACATTAAATTATTTTTTATGACATCGAACCCATTAAATATATTTTTTCATATCAATAATGGAAAACATATACTTCATTGTTCATATAATATAATTACTAAATTTCATTATATATACACATCAATCATCCAACATTATTCGTAAACCACTACTTAGGAATCATCATCTTATTCCTTAATAAAAATTTCCCGGAATATAAAATATGAAACACTTATTAAGGTTCCCCAACATCAATTTAATAATGTAAACAATACTATTAGAACATCCCATACAACTCACATGTCATTCATTATCTATTTATGTTCATCAATATAACCAATACTTGTGACATCTTTCTGATTATCTTCTTAATATTTCCACATAAGATATCCTTTTTTATAGTTCCCATTATTTACATATATAAAAAATTCAATGTTAATCCAGTTCCATCTACTTCCAACTATTAAATAAGACTATAAATCAATGTGTGAGTTACCCTTATCAAAGTAGAAAACAACATAATCTTGAAAATTGACATATAGGATGCCTAAATCATGATGCATTATTTTAAATCTATAAAACCTTTGGATTATCCTTAGATAGATCCATCGAATTATAGATACCTAGGCTTAACATATATGGATATTACATCTTTTTTTGGTGAATATTAAACACATTACAAATGTATATTCCCAAGGAACATAATAGTTTAGTGTACTTGGAAATAGGGAAATATAATCTTATATCTTGGTGAATGGTCTCCAATATCTCCCTAAAAGAACTTCCCATTTACTAATTCTACTTAATACCTCTCTTTATAAACTGGGGAAATGAAACATAAGAATGGGGTGAGCTCAAATGCTCAATAAGGGTTAAAAATGGATATATGTAAGAATAGCATGTTCAAAAGGGTATTAGAGCATGCTCGTATTATTGTATATCATAACCAACATATCAAAGATCAAAATAAACTGTTTTAGTATAAGGACTTGTAGTACATAAGACATGAATTACAAGGTAATCAAGAGAATAATCCATGAAATAATAACATAGGAATAATAATTGTATTTTATGGTATACACATAGGCTTGTAAAATCATTTTCTCAGTTACCATACAACCTGGGACTACAAAAAACCTGTCACTAGAGTTGACTTGTGGAAATGACCAAGGGGAATTCCTAATACCCATGGGCTAGATACTGCTATGGAGCCTCAACAGACTAACCAAGGGAATGAATTCTCCCACTATAATTAAAAACACTGAACAAAAAAATAAATATACATTCATAAATTAATATATAAAAATTGGTCATTTTTTAAGAAGTTAAAAATTCAACATGACTGTACAACAAAACCAAAAGTGAACCCAAAGACCACAACATTTCTATTCAAACCTGAGGTTTAGTCTCTTATTCCAGAACAAACCATCACCCATGATTATCAAAACCAAGTTGGAACCTACAAAAAAAAGATAAAAACAAGAAATAACTATGGACATGATTATTATAACTCAGTAGGCCTACCTCATCAAATATATTATCAATGAACTTATATTAAAATAAAAGAAACATAAATTTCATGTTTGAAATACAATATAAAAATGTAATATTTTCCACACATTTTCAAAGGAAAACTAAACATGATCCACTTCCCATTATACTATTTGAAATCAAACTCTTTCTATGAATGCATCATAAGAATTTTAAGTGAATGATAAAAAAAATTGAAATAGGGAGGAGTATAAAATATTTCCAGAACCATTTTCCATAAAGACTAAAAATAATTTACTATTTTTGGTAGAAAGACACACTGCTCAAGGAGTAAGGAAAATAATCGTACAATAAGGGAAATGGGAAAGTATCACACCAGGGTATCTAACCAACAATGCATCATACGAATTCAATGTAGATAACTAAGTTCCAACAGAGATGGGTGAACCAAGGAGCTCAGGAATAATCTAGAACATACCAAAAATGTTACATATAGAGGGACACTATCGAAAATTTATAAAAATAAATATATCCTATAGCTAAGGGCCCCTAGCCAGAGAGTAATTTTTAAGCTAGTACAACCATCCTTCTTATAAAATTAGCTCACTATGTAAGGTTACCATGTCAATATGTATAAAGAAGCTGACCCAACTGATGACAACTGATCATCCAATCACATGCATGAATATATAATATTAATTCTCATAACAACCATCACCTGAGTCACCCTAAGGACAAATATCTTTCCTTAGAGCTCATAGATCTCAATGGAGTCCACATTAATGATCTCCCACTCCACACAAAGTAAATGGGTCAAGAGGACTCAACAACAAGGAAATCCAACTCATTCACATAAATTAATCCTAAGGATTACAAAACAATAAAATTACATCCATTTAACATAAACATGTAATGAGATTTATCTAAAGATATTTTTATAAATCACTATTTTCATTAATTTTAACAAAATTTCCAATCATGGAATCAATAATATTTTAATTAACCATACTTTTTAATGAACAAAAAACAAAATTACAAATATTTCAATAAACATAATTTTATATTCCCAAAAATTTAAAAGAAATTTTTTTTAAAACATTTCTCCACATTTTAAGGCTAAATCCACTTTCACAAAAATTTCCAAATGGCACACACATTACCAAAACCATAAATAAAACCACTTGGATTTTCTTTCATGAAACCAAAACCATGATTACATATTAAACTAAACATTTACAAATACATTCTATTCTTTACATATCATTAATTAATAACAAAATTCAAATGATCATTTTCTTGAACACTTGGTGTAAATCATTTTAAAAAATAATCTGATTTATCAAGAAATAATGAAGAATTCATCAAATTTAAAAAAATTATAAACATAAAACATTAGTATTTAATATTCATTAAATGTTTTTAAATAATGATACCAAGGATATTTTAATTAAAAATGTATGTACAAAGGAGAAACTGCCTTACATCACAAGTGCATCAACAAAGCACACCTGAAACAACCTCAAGAAGGATCACGGATGCAATAAAATCCATGTGAAACCATAAAAAACCACAACATAAATAAAGAGTAACATGAACTCTATATGCACATGACCAGGGGGGATGTTGATCTTAGGAGAAAATGGAAGACAAAGGAAGTGGGAGAAGAGTGGAGGAGAATGCCTAGAGAAATATAGTCCTAAACATTAAGAAAACACATAGATCCATAGTGGGGAAGAATTAGAAGGCTTGAACAGCCACGTAAGATATCCCATTAGGTTTTTTGAACCAAGAATATGAAAAAATAATAATATTGGTGCTAGAAATCAAGAGAGGTAAAAAAAGACATTTAATATTTTTAATAATCTAGGCAATGTTCTTGGTTAGGATGCACAGTTTACCAAAATATGCACCCCCCACTAGATACTCAAGGAAACTTGCATGGTTAGGTGGAACGATATTAAAATTGTGTCATAAATGTGAGAAATGGTTCTGTCCTGACAAGGAGCATCCCTACACACTAGCCGCATGATTTGATAAACCGTTGTTTCACACGGAATTCGGGGATGACCTCCTGGATGGGAGATTCAAACGTTCCGATCGGTTTCTAGTGGGTTTGTTCGTAGAAACAGAAACATCCAATGATTCCACATCCGTTTAGACCTACTTTCCAAAGGTAGGCGCTCATTATCTTGTGGACTGATGAGGTTTAGGAATTTGCATTGGTCGAGAGGATGGGAGGTCGGACTCATCACACCTTTTTGAGGGGAATTATTGTCTACTCCGGGACTCTCTTTATATATTTAAGTTATGTTCATGAATCCTTATTACATTACCAAGTATAAAATGAGCTTTCCTTTAGTTTTAACAATCAATGATTAAATATGTAAGAAATTTAGAGAATCTTTTATATGTATTCAAGGTTCTTCATCAATAGAGAATCATCTGTATCTATTTAGAGATTCTTGGTCAATGGTATCCTTCAAAACGTTTATATAAAAGTCTCTTGGTCATTATGATGACCAGGCTGGTTTTAAAGCCACTCAGTGGGGCACTTGAAGTTTATCGTCATTCAGAAGGACAATGAATTATTTCAGAGTTGGGATCGAACCCATAGATGGGCTACCTGCGTATCCTTTGTTTTGGAAAGGGAATCAGAACCCACGTAGTTTGAGTAATAGAGTATGATGTTTATAATTGATGGCTCAAAGAAGGATGTCATAATTACTTTTACACTCTAAGCTCACGTGAGTCACGCTCGGTGTGAGAAACAAGAGGTATTGGTAAAAATTAGACAATTGTGCCATGAAAGATGCAATCATAATAAATGGTTTGGGGCTTATGTATATATGACTGCCCAGATAGATGAAGGTTTAGGATTTACTTTTAGGGAGAAAATCTAGGAACAGGTTCTATAAAGGTATATGTGCTTTATGGAGATTTGAATACTCTAACTTGGGACATATTCCTGAAAAGGAATCCCATATTAGGAGAGGATTGATAACTGAGTTTTACTCCAGAGAAGTAATCCCAGATCAAACGTAAATTAGGACTGGTTAAGGAGAATTGAAGGGACTTGGGGCTTACTCCTGAAAAGGAAGCCTAAGATTTATGACTGGGACTTATTCCTGAAAAGGAATCCCAGGTTAAGGATTAAGGTTTGGGGCTTACTCCTGAGGAGGATGCCCATATTTGAGATTGGGGCTTACTCCTAAAAAGGATGCCCAAATTAAGGGACATGGGGCCTACTCCGGAGGAGGATGTCCAAAATTATGACTGGGACTTATTCCTGAAAAGGAAGCCCAGGTTAGGGGACTTGGTTTGGGGATTACTCCTGAAGAGAATGCCCAAATTAGGGGACTTATGACTGGGTATTATTCATGAAAGGGAGACCCAGGTTAAGGATTCTCTCATCTTAAAGGATGAGGTTTAATGAATGAACTCTCCATATTTAGTGACATAAGGATAATTAAATAAATAGGTTTTGAAAGATATTCCACCAAATTCCTTTCAAATAAGGAATTCAAATCAAGAAATCATGCCATAAATGGCTTTGAAGAGTGTCTTGAAGACTGAATCTTGAAAAGGAAAGGTGTAATGGCTTAAGAAGGGTGAAATGGGCAAGAAAGGCACCCAAAAAGGAAGGGGCGCGCAAGTCTTGGAAGGCACACAGGTATTGCGGCGGCGCGCAAGTATTGGTCTCGCAGGTATACTTGCACGACATGTGGGGTACTTGCGCGATTTTCAACCTGCATTAAAATACTTGAGAGAATCTTTCTTAAAGCCTTTATAATTCTCTTGAGGTTCTTCCAAAAAAGGGACGCACAAGTTCTATCGAAGGAATAAGGCAGCACGCAAGTGGGACCACTTCCCTTAAGGGCCGGCCACTCAGGCGCGCAAGTGTTGATGAGTTTCAACACTTAGGCCTTCCTCCCTCTCTTTAGATCTTCCGTTCTAGGTAAGAAATTACCTTAGAAGTGTTTCGGAAGCTTTGAGAAGAGACTTGGGTGTTGGGAGATTCAATCCGAGTTTCTGGAAAAAGATCTTCTCGAATGGGGGGCCCACAGGGTCTATTTATAGGCAGGAGAAGACCCCGGGCGGTTACCAGGCGGTTATCACTTAGGTCGTGCAAGTCACTTGCACGACCAAGGGCGTCGCGCAAGTGGACTTGCGCGACAGTGATATAACTTGCGCGGTGAAGTTGCTTTTGATCCTTTGTTCATGACTTTGTTGATTTTTGATGTTTTCTTCAAAGGTTGAATCACTTTGAGCTCAGATATTCCCCTTTTCCGATCTTTAGATTCTGTGACGAAAGGAGCATCAACAAAAGTCCCCCCTCAGAGTTGGATCCGGAGAGAAATGAGGATTTGACTCTGAGGAAATCGAATCCATCAAAATGAAAATGGGGCGCGCAAGTCTTCAGGGGCACAGAGTTCGGCGCGCAAGTTTGCGTTGCGCAGGACTTAAGCGCACTGGGTACAGCGCGCAGATAGGCCTCCTGGCCTATAAATACATGGCCTCACCTCCGTACAAAGTATCTGGGTTCCTGGACTTCAAACTTCTCGAGCTCTCGTCACGCAGGTTATCTTAGCCACGCAAGGTGCTCTGTTTTTCCAATGTTTTCCTTGATGTCGCGCTATTGTAAAGGTATTTGTACTTGCGCGGTTTACACTTGCGCGTCAAAAACTAGAGCGGCACATGAATACTTGAACGCCATGTTTTAGACTTGCGCGCCTTAATGACTTAGCCATTTTTCCCATTTAAGAGTTAGTTTATTCATCTTTTGTGCAGATTCAGTGGTTCCCAAGGGAATTGGAATGGCTGATGAACTGGCTAGCGAGCGGATTGATGACATGATGAACATTATTGGCCATGATTACTATGATATCTGCAACAGCACTCTCCTAGATTTGGATAAGTACTTGAAGAAATATCATCCTAATTTTCCACAGAGCATCTATCTGCCTCTGTGTGGTCATGGTCATCTGCAAGGAGTCAATGATCCAAATGCAAACAATTATACACTTGAGATGCAGCTGCACTGCTACTCCTCTATTTCGGTTATGCTGTGCATTAAGAGCAACAACAATGGTATGAACTTTCAAGTTCTCATTCCATGCCATTTTTTTGCAGATATGAAAATGGAAAACCCATGGGCTGAAATGTTTTCCACTACCAGTTGGTGGAGAGAAGACAAACATGGTATTAGAGCAATATCTGAAAAAAGTACTCTCTCCAAATGGCTCTTTACTTCCAATGCTCCATTCTTAAATCCATGTATCCATCTTTCAAGTCTTTTGGACAGAAACAGAGTCACTGTTTGATCAGCAGAAAATTTTCTCAAACTGCACTCAAGAACATCGTTTTACAGTTGTTCCAAGAAGAGCTGGTATCACTGCATATCTTATTGTATCCAGTTGAATGAATGAATTCCAGGTGGTTGCTGATGAAGCTCAGGATGTCGTAAATCAAATGAAGTGTTATGTTGAAAGTCTCTTGTAATTCTTGAAAAAAAGAGAAGAGACTCCAGTCTATGGATGTCCTTCTAACTCTTGTGCATCAATGAAAAACACTTTCATATTCAATCATTTGTACCTGCATTCTTTCACCACATGCTTCAAATTTACTTAAGCCAATGGGCTTAGTAAGCATAGTTTGATCTTTACTAGGATTATTACAAATAACCCTACAACCATTGAATCTTTTAATTGCTCAATATTACCTAAATCATACAGAATGTATGTTTAGTGAGCTGGAACTTGACTTTTATTCAGAGTTCCTTTGTCTTTTTTGGGAAGTTTAAAGTCATGCACGCCGGACATAAAGGGGCTAATGTTTAAGGTCGAAATAGATTTGACCGAAATGGATTAGAATTGACACAATTCCTTGAAAGTTCATCTGAAAACATACTACCATACTCAAGTATGAGGGAAAATATGTAAACTATGGCTTAAGAATATTTGAATCTGCGGAATGATATGAAAATGAGCTAAAAGGAATTAGAATAAGTAGTTTCCAATAATGAAGTTACTATTTTTTAACAAAAACCCGTTAGGGGGTTGAAATATGCAGGGCCACCTAAGGGCATTGGATGAATGGTCAAATAAATAGCATCTTTTGGCTGACAAGTCTGTTATGTGGACTATTTATGCAAGGCCACCTATGGGCACGTGCTGCATAGTAAGGCAAAAGAATTCTCAGAAGTTTACTTTCCTAGTGCTGAAAGCCAGTGAAAGTTTATGGAGATTCAAATTTTCTAAAGTATAGAGTTTGCTGTATGGAAAGAGGTACTTGAATATGGAGAAGATATTTCCAGACAAGATTATCGAAGAACGGGATGAATATCACTCCTACGAAGGTCTGACCCAAACGTAGGGAAAGAGAATAAACCATAGAATTGAATACTTTCAGATCATGAAAAAGGATATGGGACAAATATGTTAAGGATGGCTATTTTTTTTTGCAGATCCCTACATACCGTCATTTAAGACAAATAAGGAAAAAAGATGCATTCTTCCCAAAAATGAAGTTTCTATTTTTTGACAAAAACCCGTTAGGGGGTTGAAATATGCAGGGCCACCTAAGGGCATTGGCTGCATGGTCAAATAAATAGCATCTTTTAGCTGACAAGTCTGTTATGTGGACTGTTTATGCAAGGCCACCAATGGGCACGTGCTACATAGTCAGGAAAAAGAATTCTCAGAAGTTTGACATTTTGGGACTAGAAATCATGAAAATGGTTATGAAGATCTGAAAATATTTAAGGTTAGGATTATAACACATAAATATGGGTATTGTCTAATGTATATAGAGATACATAGGTCAATGATAACCATAATCATGTTGTGGTTGGGTCCTGAATTGAAATTTTGGACTTCACTACGTATCTCATAAGAATGAGAATCAAGCCATACGTAGTTCTTGAAATGCAGTTTAACGTCATGCAGGACGAAATTATGAGAGATCTTAGTTTAGGGTTATAGAATTCGGACCATAATAATGAATACACAGTGTGTGTTTTCATGAGGAATTTTCAGCCAAGGGACTGAAAGTGAAATTTGGGGTTAGGCCCAAAAGACGTGGGACTGGATTCGAGGGATACTCGAATGTTCCTACGTATCCCATAAGGATGGGAATCAAGTCCACGTAGTTCTAGAACTACCCTTTGTACAAATTTGGTTTGTACATGTGAAGGGTGAAAGGGGACTTTAGTGCAATGATGGTTTAACCTAAGATTAAATGTTTAGGCATTACCATGTATGCACGTAGTCTTTTGAAATGAAACATGATTGAAAAAATCAATGTTAATAATAGTTTCTCTCAAATGAGGAAATCAAAGAGTATTGTAGTTTATTGTCTTACCGGACAAAAGTGTTGCATAGTTTAACGTCATATAACAAGGACGAAAGTGAATAAATGTAAAGATATTGATTCTAGGGGCAGTTTCATGAGTCAACATCATATGAGATGGTGATGAACCGATGTGAAGAGATTGTTTTTTGGGGAAAATGATCTAATAAAAATGTTGTTGGGACTTATACATGGTTAGCGGCCCAAAGAGAGTTTTACGGTTGAAGTTTGTTCTAAGCTCACGTGAGTCATACTCGGTGTGAGAAACAAGAGGTAACAATAACCTTAACGATACATAGTTTAATGTTATATAGGACATAAAAAAGGGACTATGCAGTTTAAAGTCTTGCAGTTAGGACTATTGGTGCTGCACAGTTTAGTGTCATGTAGCAGGGACAAAATAACAGTTTAATGTCATGTAGGACATATCAAGGATTTTCTGTGCAGTTTAATGTCATGCAGTAAGGACAATGGGGACAATACAGTTTAACGTCATATTGGACGAAAGGGGGACTGTGCAGTTTAATGTCATGCAGTAAGGACAAAATAACACACCATTTATGTCATGTTCGATGCATTGGGGATTTTTTTCCACAGTTTAACGTCATGTTGGATGAAAGTGTGAATAGTCTAAGGTCATATGCATGGACCTTGGATGGTGCAGTTTAATGTCATGGTGGACGGTGGTGTAGTTTAAGGTCATACAGGACCTTGAGGATTATGTAGTTTAACGTCTTTCCGAACATAAGGGAATTTTATACAGTTTAGTGTCATGTAGTTAGGACGTCACTGTTTAACGTCTTACTGGACATAAGGTACTTGCAAATAGTTTATGGTCATATCCATGGACCAGGGATGATGTAGTTTAAGGTCATGCTGGACGGTTTAGGGAACTTTTCCTACAGTTTAACGTCATGTTGGACGAAGTTGCAGTTTAAGGTCATACTGGACCATTGCTGCTTATGTATTTTAACTTCTTTCCGGACGTAAGGGACATTCCTACAGTTTAACATCATGTTGGACGAAGTTGCAGTTTAAGGTCATACTGGACCATTGTTGTATAGTTTAACGTCATATAACAAGGACAAACTGGTGCCGCACAGTTTAGTGTCATGTTGCGGGGAAATTTTGGTGATGCACAGTTTAGTGTCATGTTGCGGGGACATTCTATGAATACTTTGTATTTTATACAAAATATTTCTTCAAAAATCTGGCATTAGTTGGAGTAGTAATGAGTTCTCCATCCATCGAGATTAATGAATAAGCTCCATTGGAGTAGACCCTATGTATTGAATAAGGTCCTTCCCATTTTGGCTCAAGCTTGGGAAGTTTCATTCCTGGTATCATTGGAGTTCTGAGAACTAATACCAATTCTCCCTGAATGAATGAACGAAGACAAACTTTTTTGTTAAAAGCTCGTGCTATTCGATTCTGATAGATTTCCAAGTGGTGCAAAGTGCACAATCTTTTCTCATCTAACCGTTCCAATTCATTCAATCGTTTTTGGGATTTCTCATCTGTAGATAACTGATCACAAATGGCTACTCTGAGTGATGGCAATTGAACTTCAATTGGCAAGACTTCTTCTGTTCCATATAACAACGAATATGGAGTTGACCACGTTGCATTGCGGGTGGTAGTCTGATAAGCCCATAAAGCATGAAAGAGTTTATCAGGCCATGACATCTTATCTTTATCCACCATCTTTTGCAGTATATTTGAAAGAGTCTTGTTAAAGGCTTCTATTTGGCCATTGGCTGCCGCATGATACCAAGATGAATAGTTGGATTTAATTTTTTATTCTTGATACAATTTCTTCACCTTAGAAGAACATGAGTTGGTGCCATTGTCCTTCAATATGGTATGAGGGACACCAAATCTAGTAATGATGTTAGACTTGATGAAGCTAACAATGCATTTAGAACTGACTTCTTTGAGAGGTACTACCTCTGCCCATTTGGAAAAGAAATCAGTAGCAGTAAGAATGTACTTAAACTGCTTGGCCGTAGCTGAAGGGTAAGGTCCCACCACATCCATTCCCCATGTGCAAAATGGCCATGAGTATTTAGCTGTATGAAGCAACTCTGGAGGTTGATGAATGAAGTTGGCATGTACTTGACATGAATGACACTTCTTTGTGAAATCAACACAATCTTGTATCATTGAAGGCCAAAAGTATCCAAGCCTTCGAATTTGATCAGACAGTCTATGTCCAGACTGGTGGGCACCACAGACTCCTGCATGCACTTCTTTCATGACAGCCATTATCTCTTCACCATCAATGCATCTGAAGATAACTCCATCAAAACCACGTTTGTAGAGAATTTTCTCTAGGTGGTTTGGGCCATCATAAAGAGTAAAATTGACCACACGTCGCCGGATTTGTTCTTTTTCGGCTCTATCAGGTGGAAGTGTTCCATTTTGAAGGTATTCCCTGATAGATGACATCCATCCTGTAGTATGACCATACGGATCAGGAATGGGACTAATTTCATTAATTTCCTCTGTTTTGGCTTGAACATAAGGTGAAATTGCACGACGGTGAGCAATACTGATGGTTGTCTTGTCCCGATTTGGATCTTCTAGAGCTGTGGCTATATTAGCCAGTGCATCAGCTTGAGAATTTTTTGATCTTGGGACATAAGAAAATGTCGGTTCTGAAGGGAATTCCGCCATTAACTTTCTGACATAATCATAAAAAGGGATTAACTCTTCTTTTCTGATGGCATAATCCCCATTGACTTGTTTGATTACCAAGTCTGAATCACCTTTCACCTTTAAGTGACTCACTTGTTCTTGAAGCGATAACTCCAAGCCTATGATAAGAGCTTGGTATTCGGCTTCATTATTGGTACCACCTTCGCACAATAAAAAGGAATAAGGTAACAATGCCTTATTTAAAGAAATGAGTACAATTCCTAAACCAACATTGTTGAATTTAGGATTTTCTATTTTATTCCCTGTTGGACTTCTGGAAGAACCATCAAAATATATTTCCCATGTTTGAGGACTCTCTTGAATAGTGAAAACTTCCTCATCAGGGAGTTCAATATCTGAAGACGTGTCTTCCACTGAAGGATGTTCAGCCAGGAAATCAGCCAGAGCTTGGCCCTTAATTGCCTTTTCAGATACATACTGAATGTCGAACTGCTGCAAAATGACTGCCCACCTTGCTAGACGTCCTGTAAGCATTGGACGACTAAGGATGAATTTGAGCGGATTATTGCGAGATACCAATTGGACCTCGTGATGTTGCAGGTAGTGTCTCAGTTTCTGAACTGCAAAGATTAATGCCAGGCAGCACTTCTCAATACTTGAATACCGAGTTTCTGCTTCAAGCATAGTTCTACTGAGATAGTAGAGGCTATTTTCATTCCCATCATCATTCTTTTGAGCGAGAAAGGCACCCAATGATCGCTCTAGAGCTGTCACATAGAGGATAAGTGGTCTACCTTCAACAGGTGGCATGAGTACTGGTGGACTCAAGAGGTATTTCTTGAGAACATTAAATGCTTCTTGACATTCTTCAGTCCACTGGTAAGTGACTCCTTTCTTCAATAATTTGGTAAAGGGTAAACTTTTGCCTGCCAAATTGGCGATGAAACGCCAAATATAGGCTAAGTGTCCTTGAAGTCCTCTTAATTATTTCAAATTTTGAGGAGGTGACATACCAAGGATTGACTTGGTCTTCTCAGGATCGACTTCAATACCACGATGGCGTACAACAAAGCCGAGGAATTTTCCTGAGGTTACCCCAATAGCACATTTTAAGGGGTTCATCTTCAAATTATGTTGTCGAAGCTTGTGAAATATGACTTCCAAATCAGCCAAGTGATTAGAACGTTGTTTGGATTTAACCACCAAATCGTCTACATAGCATTCAACAAACTTCCCTAAAAAAGGGTTGAAGATATGATGCATGGCGCATCGATATGTTGCACCTGCATTCTTTAAACCAAAGGGAATAACCCGGTAACAAAACACACCATGAGGGGCTTTGAAGGCTGTAGATTCCTCATCTTCTAGGGCCATTCGGATCTGATTATATCCGGAATATCCATCCATGAAGGAAAGTACTTCATAGCCAGCCGTCGCATCAATTAAGAGTTCTGTAATCGGAACTGGAAAATCATCTTTAGGACAATACCGATTAAGATCTCTGAAATCGATGAAAACCCTAATTTGTCTGTTCTTCTTCTTTACAGGGACAATATTATCCAAACACTTGGGATACTGAACTTCTCTGACGAAGTTAGCTTTGATCAGCTTATCCACTTCAGCTTCAATTTTGGAAGCATAGGTTGGGTGTGTTCTTCTCGCGGCTTGCTTAAATCCTCTATGTTCTTTTGGTAAACCCAAATGATGAGTAGCAACATCAGGATCAATCCCAGGAATTTATGTATAATTCCAAGCAAAAATATCTTTATTTTGCTTTAGAAAAGAAATATATATATCTTTCCCTTCAAGGGTCATGGCCGCACTAATTAAAGTGGGGCGTGGATCTTTCTCTGTACCCAGATTTATTTCTCTGAGTTCATCCACAGTGGTAGAGATACCTTCCTCAAATGCTGGAGGAGCATCTCTAAGATCTTCCTCTTCCTCTTCATTACGTGCTATTTCTTCCATTTCTACTTGCAAAGTAGATGACAAAACGAAATTCTCATGATCATAAGAGATGTAAAAATTTTCACATCTTGAAGAAGAAGCTTCCATTTCTAACCCTATTGATAATAAAGGGTCTTCTTTGGGAAATAAAGAGGAGATGATGGATTGAGAATCGACATCATTATTCACCTCTGATGCTGCTATAACTTCTTCTGGCCTGATTGGTGAAGTATAGACTTGTTGGACTTCAGTAGATGAAATGAAAACGTCACCACTTAGGCTTTCATCACTGTTTGGTAGGTTACCAATTTCTCCCATGTTGTCTGGCTCGATTCCTGTAATTGACATTATGGATCTTTCCATAAGAGTATTTTGATTTGGGCCTATTTTGTCAATTTGACTAATAGGTAACACATAATCTATACTCACATGTGTAAATGGATTTATTGGAATTTTCTCCAAACCATATGCAGCATTAACTTTGGTAATTTCCTTCATTGTAGATTTTTCTCTTCCCTTCATGCGATAAAATTCTTCCTCAATGTATTGAGACTCACATGACTTGAACGGGGCCTTATCACCATAAAATGTTCCAACTTGACCATTGAAACAGTATTTGAGACATTGATTGTATGATGAAGGAATAGCTACAAGCTGATGTAGCCAGGGTCTTCCAAGCAAGACGTTGAAAGTTGAGTCTTGATCAATAATCATGAAATCCGAATTGGATACAAGATCTCCAAATTGAGTTCTGAGTGTAACTTCGCCCAGTGGTTCTTGTTAATTTTTATCATATCCTTGTAACATCATGGTAGAAGGAGATAAATCAGATTCCGTGAGTCCCAACCGACGAAGTGTACGAATGGGCATGAGGTTGACTCCTGAACCATTGTCAATGAAATCTCTTAGGATATCTACACCATTGACTTTTCCAGATAAGTACAAAGGTTTTATGTGCCCATACACAACATCATCTTCATCTTTATCAGTAAGAGATATCACTGCATGGAATTCGGCAGGATTATTCTCTATGTGATAGACTTCAGCTGCAGCAATTTCAGCTTCAAACTCCCGAGGACTTGACAAAGCTTCGATGAGTGCTTCCCGAAGATCTTTTGACAGATTCAAAGCATCCAAAATTGATAACTTAGCTGGTACTTGGTCCAAGTGTTTTAATATATCATACTTTTGATCTAATGGCCTGTGTTTCCCAACAGGAATATGTGGTTTAGCAGGTACCTTGGAAGCAGATGCTTTGGAAGCTGATGCATCTTGTATTGGCATAGAAGTTGGAAATACCCTTGGTTTTCGAATATTAGACCGATTAGATCCATTTACTTGCTGAGATAAAGAAGATGTAATTTTCAATCGGTCTTCCAAAATAATTGTGCCAAGACTGAGTTGACTATTGGCAGAAGAACTTGCTTGTTCTTTTTGAGCCCGCTGAAGGGCTCTACCACGAGTTTCTGCTGCATACACAGTGCTAGCAGGGGTAGAACTGGAGTAGTGGATTCGGAAAGATCCACGTCTTCCCCTGTATCCTGAACCTCTGGAACATCCTCAGATTCCCTTATTTGATACAGGGAATTCAGGCTCATCAAAATTGAAATTACAACTGGAGTACGGATTTGTTAATTGAATCATATTAACAGAACTGAAGATTAACTCTTCGTCTGATAAAGACTCTGCCTGGTTAGCCTGTTTAGGTTGTGCTGTTTGGTGGGGCGGTGCCCGTGGCTTTGAAGTATATGGCATAAAGTCTGCCAGAGTCAAAGACAATTTAGGCTTTGACACATACTCATCTTCTCCTGATTCTTTTTTCTTCTTTGAATCAAGCCGTTTCTTTGAGGACTTTCCCTCTGAAGAAGAGGGTTTTACTGCAATATTCATGGAAGAAGACACAATTGGTTTCTTTAATTGTGTTCGCAAAATGGAATGAGTCTGATTGATTGTCTTTCTGACCATCCAATCATCATACTTCTGTGCATTTCTGCTTTTGACTTCTTTCCATTCACCTTCCTCCTCTGGAACTGTAGCAGTAACACATGCTATCTGAGTCGAAGAACATTTTAACTTGACTTGTCCCAAGTCGACCATATTTTGTAGGAGGTCTTTAAAGACAAAACACTCCTGGATGGGATGTCCCAACATTTGATGAAAGGGACAATAATTGGGACGGTCTTCATCTCCTTCCTTGTTTGGCCTCTTGGGCACTGGTAATTGAACCAAATTATTTTCCAGAGCTGAAATGAAGTAACCAGGAACTTGCTCACTTCGGAAAGAGTATGTTTTACTCTTCATATCCTCAAATTGTTTTCGTCGTTGATCTCTTTGATCATTTGGACCAAACGGCCTTTGTTGTTGGCGTTCAGGAGGTGGAGTCCTTCGAGAAGATGAAGGTTTTAAAGTAGAAATAGGTACAGGCGCTTGTTTAAGCATAACTGTAGCAGTTTCTGCTTTACCCATTCTCTTTCCTGAAGCTGATGGAATTACACGAGATTTAACCTTAGCCTGTATAAGGGAATCTTCAATCTGCTGAGCGATTGAAGTAAGGTCTCGAAACCCTCCTGTGTGTTTCATAGGGATTAATGGCGTGTGTAATTCGTCACGCAAATTTTCCACACAGATTGGCAACAGCTCCTCCTGAGGGAGTGCTAAACTCAGGGAATAAGTTAATCCCTTCCAGCGAGCAATGAAATCAGAGACTCTTTCATTCTCCCTTTGCGTGCAGTTTGTAAGATCGAAAACTGTCGTTTTTGGAAAAGTTGAGCTGAACTGAAGAAGGAATTTTTGGCGAAGATCCTCCCATCCGATGATTGACCGGGATTGCAAGCTTGTATACCAGACAAAAGCTGTTCCTTGAAAGGTTCGCACGAAGCATCTAAGTTTCACTGCTTCTTACTGTTCTGGAGTTCCCATCATAGGATCACAACAAGACACGTAATGTGTCAAATGTTGTTCAGGGTCACCTGATCCATTTAAAGTAGGGAAAACAGGGTTTCCGAAACTAGATGGAGGATAAATTGAATCTACCCATTCAGGGTAAACTTTATTTTTAGGTTGAACTTGCACCCGTTTCCCTTCCATAGTTTCTAACCGAGCTGTTAATGACTCCATAATAGTTATTAACTTTTGAGAAACATCCGGTTGAATCTGGTCTTGAGTAGGTGCAATGAATGGAGCTTGGACAGATGTGGTGGTTGGTGCTGCAACTGATGGTAGCACTGCCAACCGTTGTTGTGCTTGAACCACGGGATTAGACCTCTGAGGGTGTACTGATAAAAGAGGATATTCTTGATCCATCTCAGTAACTGCAACAAATTCCTTCGGCTGTCGGACTTCAGCATTCTTAAGAAGAAGACTACTCTGAAGTAGTTCTGCATTCATCCTTCTTAATTCTTTCATTTCTTCCTCTTGTTGTGCAAACCTTTTCTCTAACGAGAGTGATTGACCTTCTCCAGAGGAAGGATATGTAACCTGATTCTTTCCCTTCCCTTTGTTGGATACTTTTTGGAGAGAAGGAAGTGTATTACCTAGGTTCTGAGTAATCCGTTGACTTCGTGTACGCACACCTTCTTCATTTTTATCGGTGCGTACATTTTCTTAAGCAGGATGCTCTTCATCTGAGTCCCTTGAGTGAACCTCCTCTGGTGTATTAGCAACAACGGCATTGATGACATTGATTGATGCATAATGCATCGCATCTCTTCTATCAACATTTCTGTGATATTGTCTTCTTTCATGTCTTTGATGAGACATTGCCTTTTGTTGATTCAATATTTTAGGAACTTCTTGATGAGCTATAACTTGGAGGGAATCTCCTGATAATTTGTCTCTTCGTTCCTCTTGGGGATTCTTCCCTAATCGAGAAAAGACCGACATTCTCTGAGAAGGGGATTGATGATTTGAAAGAGTCCCCAGTCTCGTGAACTGGGGATGTTCCTGTTGCTTCCGCTCAACTCCTCGAATCCCATTTGTTGACTCTGAGGGTTGGGTTAAAGGAGTCCACAGTCTGACAAGCTGGGGTGGCTCTTGACATGCTACATCTGAGATCTTCTTAAAGGATCTTTTGATCTTGCGAATCTTAGTTCAGAAATTAGCTGGATGCATTAACCTGTATCCACTTTTATCACATGGTTCAACAGAACGATGGATGATTTCCGAGACTTCTGTCATTTGATGACGTGTTTGCTCTATACTAGAGGCTTGTGCAATATTCTCTCCTTCTTGATGTAGGAGCAATTTGACAACTTGTTCTCTATATGATTGATTTTGAGAGGAACTAGTTGAAGCCTGTTCTTGATCAAGATTTTGATTATGAACAAAGCCCATTGACTGTGGCCGATCATGGGCAATAACATTGCATGAGACCATTTTCGGCGGGCTTTGCTAACTGGAAAGCACTGTGAAATGTAGTGCTCCGTGAACACCCCATCCTCTGATATGAACCCCAGATGGAGTATTGGCAATTAACTAAAACAATTTTCTTAGTGAGCCAAGTCATGAACGTTGAAGGGTTCTCTGCTTCTTTTCAGCCTTCGGATACTGAGAGAATGATAGAGATGCCAAATCAATCTGACGTTGTAGCCCTTCTATTATCTTAAGATGATTTTCATATTCATCATAAGATAATACCTTCTTCTTCAATTGACAAAGAGTTTTCCATATGTTGAGACGAATATCATGGATTCCATCATCCGTCAACATCTTTGGAATGTCGTACTGGGAGTCAGCCAAAGGCCAAAACATGAATGGTACTTCACTTTTTGCCAGTTTTTTCCTCATGTTCAACATTTCCTCTTTATCATTAAATGAAGATTCTTCTACCTGTTTTGACCAGAGTTGGTGTTTCCTTGTTGCTTCATCGGATTCAACAAGATTGGTAGAGATATCATTGATAAAACTAGAAGATGCATGACTTAGGGGTGGTTTGGAGAATGACCTACAGCCTGGGCTATCTTTTGATTGAGAAAGTATTTCACTTGTTAGCGATAAAGCATCAGACATGACTGGTTTCGCATTTGCAAGTGCCTCAAGATAAGAGGGCTTTCTCGGCACTACATTGTCCACTGGAGTATTTTCCAGACAATGTGAATTACTACTGCGGAGAGGAATTTTGCAGCGAAATTCATCATCATGGGGATGACCACCATAATGGGTTACAGAAAAATATGAGATCTCTTGCTCCTTGGTCTTCTGACCACACAGAGGGTTCCTGTGGCTCTCATCTGAAGAAGAAACTTCAAGATTGACCGAATTTTCAGGAATCAAGCCTTCATGAGGAAGTTTCTGTTGAAGACCTTCAGAATTAATGTTCCAGTTATTGGTAACTGAGGGAGTAGAATCTTGAATTCCGACAGATAAATTTCTGAGGGCTTCAAGAACTCCAGCATCGAGCAAGGCCTGGTTTCAGATTGGCCTTTGATCTCCTGACTGTGCTGGGCGGATCTTTTTCTTAGATCCTTCTTACTCTCTTTAGAAACCACTTGATGACGAAAGTGATTGCTCTGAGCAGGTTTATGTGCCTGATCAGGAAAGATGGTCCGGTTAGGCTGACGATCTCCACTCAAATCAGGTGTATGTGCCTGACTTGGTTGTCTGTATGATATGGGGGAGTATGCCCCATAACCCTCTTGGACTGGAACAGATGTGTGTGTCTGTTCCGGAGTGAATCGTTGATGTGTAACTCCACTGCTAGGGATAGATTTATGTGTCTTTCCCTGAGATGATGCTGAAGCTGTTATGATATCCTGACAAGCATCCAGAATATGAGCAGGAATTTGCTTCTACTCTTTCACCATTGACCAAATATGCTTGGTGGCTTCAGCCGTCGGAACGGGAATATACGTCCATTCCGGGTTTGGAGTAGGTGTTTGTGCCTGGTCCTGTCCTCCTTTTCCTGTCAGTGAATCCTGACAGTACTCAAGTGTGGAGGCAGAGAGTTGAGTCTGCCTCCTATTTGTCGTCAGGGCTTTCCGACTGACTTCTCCGTGTGCTACCAAGCGAGACTGTTGGTAGGCTTGATTAGTATTAGCAGGTGTATGTGCCTGCTTTTTACACTTCGCCAAACACGGTTGACAAGATCCATCATATGTAGTCAGACGAGCCTACTGACTAACTGATGATGCATAAGCAGGTGTATGTTCATGCCTATAGTACTCCGCCGGAATTGCCTGGAAGGATTGGCTTGATGCTGCCAGACGAGTCTGCTGGACAGTGGAATTAAAATGCACAGGTGTGTGTGCCTGCTCGTTGTTTTCCACCAAGTTAGGTTGGTGGACTTCTCCAGAGATGGCAGGGATGACAACCTGCCCATTGTTAACCAGATTCTGTCTCTGGCGGTTCATCTTGCCTGCTCGGGTTCGAGGAACCTGAGCTGAATGCCTGGAGTCGGTACCCTCATCATGTTGAGGGCGCACTACCGCACGAGTCTGGCGGCGATTGTTGATGGGAGCCCTTGGGAAGGACTCCTGTATTTTTGAATTAAGGCCCTGAGGGACCTGCTCATTCATCTCCTCAGAGTAAGGGAGTGAATGGAAATTGCGTTCCGGGGATAACGACCCGAAACGGTTGGACACGGTAGTCAGCACCGCCTGCCTCTTGATCACTGGTCGTCGTTTTCCGGACGACCTGTGTGAGTTTTTCACTTGGAGGGCCTGTCGGGAAGCCTCCAGAGTTGGGATGGTACCGTGTTGACGGTACTCCTTAACCAGCACATTTGATTCCCAGCATTGAAGACGCTGAGTAGGTGATGTCATCCTCAGAGCGGATGACGATCCAATAAGAATAGCAGCAATGGTATTTGTAGCAGTAGTATTCACAGATCTGAATTTGAGAGCAACCATTATGGAAATACAGAAGATCTTGGAAAAGAATGCCTGTTTGATATAACAGACGTAATCAAGATGAAATTCAGCTACTTCATCCTTTGGATGAGCACATATGTCAATGATTGTTTTTGTTAGCCCTCTTATTGAGTTTTAAATAGGGGCTTAGCAAATAGATAAAACACCACTTTAACTTGGTTAAGGATTCACGTCTTGTTCACCATTTTTGTTTCGCACGGAATTCGGGGATGACCTCCTGGACGGGAGATTCAAACGTTCCGATCAGTTTCTAGCGGGTTTGTTCGTAGAACCGGAAACATCCAATGATTCCACATCCTTTTGGACCTACATTCCAAAGGTAGGCACTCATTAGCTTGTGGACTGATGAGGTTTAGGAATTTGCATTGGTCGAGAGGATGGGAGGTCGGACTCATCACACCATTTTGAGGGGAATTATTATCTACTCCGGGACTCTCTTTATAGATTTAAGTTATGTTCGTGAATCCTTATTACATTACCAAGTATAAAATGAGATTTCCTTTAATTTTAACAATCAATGATTAAATATGTAAGAAATTTAGAGAATCTTTTATATGTATTCGAGGTTCTTCATCAATAGAGAATCATCTGTATCTATTTATAGATTCTTGGTCAATGGTATCCTTCAAAACATTTATATAAAAGTCTCTTGGTCATTATGATGACCAGGCTGGTTTTAAAGCCACTCAGTGGGGCACTTGAAGTTTATCGTCATTCAGAAGGACAATGAATTATTTCAGAGTTGGGATCGAACCCATAGATGGGCTACCTACGTATCCTTTATTTTGGAAAAGGAATCAGAACCCACGTAGTTCGAGTAAAAGAGTATGACGTTTATGATTTATGGCTCAAAGATGGATTTCATAATTACTTTTACACTCTAAGTTCACGTGAGTCATTCTCGGTGTGAGAAACAAGAGGTATTGGTAAAAATTAGACAATTGTGCCACGAAAGATGCAATCATAAGAAATGGTTTGGGGATTATGTATATATGACTGCCCAGATAGTTGAAGGTTTAGGATTTACTTTTAAGGAGAAAATCCAGGAACAGGGTCCATAAAGGTATATGTTCTTTATGGAGATTTGAATACTCTAACTTGGGACTTATTCCTGAAAAGGAAACCCAAATTAGGAGAGGATTGATAACTGAGTTTTACTCCTGAGAAGGAATCCCAGATCAAATGTAAATTAAGACTGGTTAAGGAGAATTTAAGGGACTTGGGGCTTACTCCTGAGAAAGAAGCCTAAGATTTTTGACTGGGACTTATTCCTGAAAAGGAAGCCCAGGTTAAGGATTAAGGTTTGGGGCTTACTCCTGAGGAGGATGCCCATATTTGAGATTGAGGCTTACTCCTAAAAAGGATGCCCAAATTAAGGTACTTGGGGCTTACTCCTAAGGAGGATGCCCAAAATTATGACTGGGACTTATTCCTGAAAAGGATGCATAGGTTAGGGGACTTGGTTTGGGGCTTACTCCTGAAGAGGATGCCCAAAATAGAGGACTTATGACTGGGGATTATTCCTGAAAAGGAGACCCAGGTTAAGGATTCTCTCATCTTAAAGGATGAGGTTGAATGAATGAACTCTCCATATTTTGTGACATAAGGATATTTAAATTACTAGGTTTTGAGAGATATTCCACCGAATTCCTTTCAAATAAGGAAGTCAAATCAAGAAATCATGCCATAAATGGCTTTGAAGAGTGTCTTGAAGACTGAATCTTGAAAAGGAAAGGTGTAATGGCTTAAGAGGGGTGAAATGGGCAAGAAAGGAACCCAAAAAGGAAGGGGCATGCAAGTCTTGGAAGGCGCACAGGTATTGTGGCGGCGCGCAAGTATTGGTCGCGCAGGTATACGTGCGTGACATGTGGGGTACGTGCGCGATTTTCAACCAGAATTAAAATACTTGAGAGACTCTTTCTTAAAGCCATTAGAATTATCTTGAGGTTCTTCCAAAAAAGGGACGTGCAAATTCTATCGAAGGAATAAGGCAGCGCGCAAGTGGGACCACTTCCCTTAAGGGCCGGCCACTCAGGCGCGCAAGTGTTGATGAGTTTCAACACTTAGGCCTTCCTCCTTCTCTTTAGATCTTCCGTTCTAGGTAAGAAATTACCTTAGAAGTGCTCCGGAAGCTTTGAGAAGAGACTTGGGCATTGGGAGCTTCAATCCGAGTTTCTGGAAAAAGATTCTCTCGAATGGGGGGCCCACAGGGTCTATTTATAGGCAGGAGAAGACCCCGGGCGGTTACCGGATGGTTATCACTTAGGTCGCGCAAGTCACTTCTGCGACCAAGGGTGTCGCGTAAGTGGACTTGCGTGACAGTGATATAACTTGCGCGGTGAAGTTGCTTTTGATCTTTTGTTCATGCCTTTGTCGATTTTTGATGTTTTCTTCAAAGGTTGAATCACTTTGAGCTTAGATATTCCCCTTTTCCGGTATTTAGATTCTGTGATGAAAGGAGCGTCAACAACCGTGCACAAGTCGTGTGCCATGCCTCTTCCCCCAAATCAAAACTCATGGTTTCTTGATATTAACAACATTTTTTACTCTAACGAAGCAAAAAAATTGTACAACATGAGAAAACCAACTTGAAAAAAAAATTTAAAACTGTCACACCTAGAACATGAGTTACAAACCAAGGCACTAAGGATAAACCAGATCAGAGTTCAAAATTAAAAATATGTATGTGAAAATGATCACCACCATTATGCTTTATTCCCCAAGAAAGACACAATATCTTCTAGTTGATCGATCAAAGAGTCAATATTTCAAAATCAAAAAAAATCAAACTCAAAAAACAACAACATATCATCCACATTCAAATAGAAATTAAACCTATGTCCTGAAAAAACAACAACCCAAACCCAATAATCAATAAGGGAGGCCAGAACAGGCTCCACAGAATTAGGGAACAACTAACATGGATCATATTCGGAAGAAATCTCAATGAGACCCATGGTGGTTCTCCTCACTATTATGAACCAAATAAATTAAACTGACTTCACATTCCAACATGGTCAACCAAACTAGAACAAAAAACCGAACTCTCTCCCACACGGACCAATCACCCCAACAACAAGGGTCCCTACTGAATGAAACTCAAGACAATAGTACCCAATAAACGATAAGGAAAAGAAACACCAAGAACATGTATCAGACCCACTCCCCAATATAGGAATCAATAACTCATCCAAAGATCCCAAAACCCCTTACAATTTCCAGAATACGTGAAAAGACTCACTCTGGGGCCTATGGATAGAGCCCTAATGCTTGAAGCATTTTCTTCCCCATTGTTTGGAGATAATAATCTCAAATTGGAACTTCAATCTTTAGTTTCATTAGGGGCCACACATCACTATAGATAGAACCATAAGACCAGAGGACACTATTAAACATACATTCTACAAGAAATAATTATCCCCCAAACATGGATTTATAGTATGCACACGAAGAACATTCCACCACTTAGAGGAAAATGATTATTAATTTCCAAAATAAAGACACACTTTCCTTATAATATTAGTTCTCAATAGATTTCACTATATATCCATATATTTTACATGAAAGAGAACACAATAGGGAAAAATGATATAAGAGAAAGAGACACCATAACAGAAGGTACATCAAACTACATCCTAACTAACACCCCACTACTATGAATGGGTAGGGTTTTTTCTAAAGAGGTCTATCCATATCTAGAATTATTTCTATAAACAACCCAAAAAACATGCAAGTGACCTAGGAATCCATATGCATAAAAATTAGTTAAATCACTTGTAAATGATGGGTTATAATGATCTAGAATTCTGCACTAATGGAAGACAATGATCATGTTCTCAGAAGAAGAAGAATAAATATCCAAGGGGATTTTAATTCCATGACCAAGACTTAAAAATTTAAGACACTTCCCTACATACTTAGTGTAATTACCGTCACCCCTTACAAGAACATAAAGTGGGATGAATACCTAAACCACTTCTACAAACATAACTAAAACATAAACAACATTCCAAACCACATAATAACAATAAGATAAACTAAACTCTAATACCCTAATTTTAATATCAGGATCAAGCCGAAATAAAAAACATCGAGGTATGAGGGAAACCTCTAAGTCGCACTTGGGAGTGTAAGGAACAATATCCAAAAAATGATGGAAGTATTCGAACACCAATCCATTACCCATCTATAAAAATCACATATCCATCCCCTTTCTAGCCATCACTATTTTTGGGAAATATTGTTGGATGAATTGGGCCTTGATGAACTCCCACATAAGATCTTCTCAAGGATTGTTCTGAGCGACCAACTTCAACCACTTATATATATGCACATCCTGATTTAAGGTATATAATTTGACGTATAAAGACTCTTTTAAATCAAGAGTATTGAAATTCCATTCAATTTTCCACATTCGATATCTAGCTTCAAGATAATGTTGGAAAATGAAGTTAATCTGAACTCTAACACCATTGATAACAGATTCGGATGAAGCCTCAACTCAAAACATCCAGTCTTAGATGAATCCTCTATAACCTACTCTGGATGAGTAATGAAAATGATCCACAATATGATTGAATTAATCCAACTCTAACCATACTATAAAAAACAAATATTCATACCCATTTTCACCTTCACTCTTTCATGGAAATACATCTAGATGAACTATGCTATTAAGAATACCCATGTTATATCTTCATAGGGATTGTTCTGAGAGAATAGCTTCAACCACTTCCAGGTATGTCCTTCAAGCATAAAGGTATTGAAAATCACCTTTAAAGTCTCAGGTAACTCAAGGATATTGAAATTACTTCCAATTTTTTACATCCACTCTACCACTTTAAGTGGATAATCTTGACCATAAAGGATATGTGGATTTATCTTTTGAAACAAAATAATGAACATACTTAGGTTGATCAACATGAGATCCTATTAATGTGAAATCAATCATAGTTGCCCCATGGATATCCATCGAATCTTGAGGGGGTGGGGGGGGGGGTTGACACAAGAAACCAAAAAAACAAGAGATCAATCAAATCTAACTTCCCAAAAATAGTTCTCAAACTCAAAAAAAAACATAGAAAAATCACTCTTCAAATTGTAGTGAAAAAAACATGAATACTATTGTTCATTCAAACCATCAAAATTACCTCTTGAAAAAAACATTCGAAATAAAATAGACTTGTTGGGTTTCACACTAACCGAGGTTATTCCATGGAGCATTACACATGAACACTATCATTCTACCCTGATCACTCATCAAATCTTTCCATTATCCTTCAAATTTTCACTCATATTTTTGTATGCGAACATCCATGGTAATATGATTATTGAAACAAAAGATTATATATCAAATATTTTTTTAATCTTTTCAAAATCCCACAAATCACTAAGCCCAAATCCATTTTCAAATACCATGATTCATCCATTTCATCATATTCAAGAATAAAATCTCATGATTTCCAATCCAAAAAACCCATTTCGTCTCATTCAAGAGATGTTTCAGCAGCTCAAAAAAATTCATTCCAGCAAAATTATTATACAAAATTCCAATTTATAATTATTTCATAAATAAAATAATTAAAACTCGTTATTGTTCTTTCCAAACCCATATAATTTTCATTTTTAAATATTTTTTTCATAATCCCAAAACAATATTTCCCAAAAAAATAAAAATCAGAAGGACCTCAAAGCAACTCAGAAGGATAATCTACTTTCGATGGGTGGCTTGGACAAATGGTTGGCGGCCACATTTCAATCACAACACTGGCCCCTATAGTAATCGAGGACCACGTCATTGGATCCTCATGGAGTTACAAGTCCAATGAGCTCACTAAGACCACAAGAACCACTCCCTTTTTATGTACCAAACACTAAACAACCACAATAGCAAAAGAAATCGATAAAACCCGACTTCCCATGACAACTCGAGGTTCAGTCTAGATAGTGTTTCCCAAACACTCTCCTAGACCTTCATCACATGTTCCAAAAATCCTACTCCATCTACCATATTGTCCCAAAAAAACATAGTGTGATCTGAAATTAATCCCCTCTACGAGACCATCCTCTAATACAGTTTTTCAATAAACCAACTCGGGTCGACCCTGAATCAGTCACCTTGGCTAATCTGTGACATGGCATTAAGGGCATTACAAATCCCCATAGGTTGTCAACTAGTATCAGGAATCACTATTGTAATGAAGGGAATGAATTATACCTACAAAAATAAATATACTGGACAGTGGTAAATTAATAAATAAACACAAATAATTATATAAAAATTGAACTTTGTATTACAATACTGAAAATATAACATGAATAAACAATAAAACCCAAACTGAAGCTAACAACCAAAACATCTCCATGTGACCCCGAGGGTCACTCTACGATACCAAAACCAACTATCACCCATGGAGATCAAAACCAAGATGAAACAATTAGAAAAAATAATAAATAAAAAATAACTTTTGGTGTTAGTATTAAAACATAGTAGGCATTCCCGATCAAATCAGTTCCAAATGAACGTTCTTTAAATTATAATAAACATCGGCATTATGTTTCAAATTCAATATATAAAATTTCTCTTTTCTACACATTTTCTAGAGAAAGAAAAACACATTCCATTTACCATTTTACAATTTGAAACCAAATTCATTCTAGGAAAGTAGAAAAATAATTTTATGAGTAAGATAAAATTTATTCTAAAAAGGATTGAAGTACAATAAAACTTTTCCAAAACCTTTTTCCATAAATAATTGAAATTTTTTTATCATTTTTTGAATAAATTGACACTAATCAAAGATTATTCACAACAATAATATGAAAAAAGAATATGGGAATTTATCACACGAGTGTATCTAACAAATATTTAATCCAAAACATTCCCTATAAACCACTAAGTTCAATTAGACATGGGGGGATCTTGGATATTTAAAAGAATCCATAACATACTAGTACATGTTGACTCATCTAAGAAATCATGCCTCAATCGATGGCTTCAATAATTACCTTACATTCTTGAACATCCCATATGAGTTACAAAACTAGGGTAATATACCATAGCAATAAATCTCAATATATTCCAATGTTTTGAGCCACCATAGAGGGCATAATATCTATGTTACTGCAATAATCGTTCTCAAAAAATCCACTCACTATACCAGGTTCCCAAGTGAAGATGTATAAAGAGGGTTATCCAACCAATGACAACCGATAATTACATCACACGAACACTTATAATATTAATTCACACAAAACGCATCACCCAAGTCACACCAAGGACTAATAAATTTCATTAAAACTCATAGATCTCAAAAGAGTCCATGCTGAGGATCTCCCACTATAGACAACGTAAATGGGTCCCGAGGAATCCATAGCAAGGACATCCCACTTGTTTACTTAAATGGATAAAAATGATTCCATAATGAAATAATCCCATACATTTAGTATAAACTCAATAATATAATTATTGAAGAAGAGTATTCTCTTTAATTATTCTTACAAATTTTCATAAAATCACCAAATGGGCCATCAAGAATCATTTCAGTAGTAATAAATTTTAAAGAACCAAAACATCATTTACAAAAATGAACATAAGTACCACTCTCTATTCAAAAATATTTAAATGAAATTGGATTTAAACACTCACATCATAATTTCCTGTTTAAGACAAAAAAAAATCCAAATGATCTATGTATTACAAACACATACCAACTCACTTTCATAATCCAAATACACAATAATTTAAATCCAAAACCACATGAAAACAATTTAATGAATCCAAAAAACAACATTTAATATTACCCTACATATTTAAAATGCCATATTGTTATTTATATATGATAAATCTATCATAAAAAATTACTAGACATTTCCATGAACACTTGGTGTGAAAAAATTATCAAAGCAGCGCAATGTATCACAAAAAAGGGGGAAGTCATCACATTGCACTGCAAAAACATATTTCAAAAATCACATATCACTAATTAATATTCATGGACATTTTGAAAAACCTGAATACAATTATTATTAAATTAAAAAGGAAACAACAAAGTGATGCCTACAACAAATCACATGCACTTCCAAAATGCCAAACCGAAACCACCTTACGATGGATCAAGGAAGCAAGAACACAAAAGAGTAACATCACAAAAACAAAACCCCCAATATAAATATTGGGTAACATGATGCCTAAATCCAAATGACCATTGGGGATGAATAAATTCATGAGAAACCGGAAGAGAGAGGAAGATGGAGAAGAGATGAGGAGAATACCTTGAGAAATACAACCCCAAACATGAATATAAAGTACAAAAATTCACACTTGGGAGGAAGGAGGAGGCATGAAAGACTATGGATGAGCTCTCTTAAGACTGTATGAACTATTAAGTAGAAGAAATGGGTAGATTGAGGATAAAAATATATAGAGGGAAAAGAGTCATTTCACATTTTTAATGACATGTGATCTGCGAGTGGTTTGACTGTACGTTTTACCAAATCATGTGCCAACTGTGCACCCCTAATTGGAAATAGAAGACACCCTACATGTTTAGGAAACACAATTTTCAAACCATGAACCAACTGGGATAAATGATTCTATAATTACATAGAGCTCCCACACATACTTTCCACATGGTTTGAAAAACTGTGCGCAAGCCTTTCCCCACGCCCCTAACCCCAACTCACAGCCACAAGATTTTCTGGGATATGCCTCATGGTTTTCTCTAACCATGAACCTAAACCATGAAAAGTGAGAAAAAAACCCAATTCATAATTTTTAAAACGGTCACACCTAGAACATGAGCTAAAAAACAAGGCCCAAAAGATAATTTTGATGAGAGGTCAAAAGTGAAAATCTTAGTGTAACACCATATATGTCATGGATAATTGCCAAAATATATCAGGTAAAATCTTGGTAACTACACCTATAGGGTGGGAAACACAAAAATATCTAGTTGCAACCCTTTATTTATATGTAAGAGGTTATATCTTCCACCAATAGAGGATAATGACCTTCAACTTTTTTAATCATTATCTAAATTGATATAAAACATTTCCCAATTAATCGAAGAGAGATAAAGTTTCCAACCATCATGTAAGATATTATGGGCTCACACAACACTATATGGTCCCCATTCATATGGGCTACTACATTCTTACCTGGTTCTATCTGGGCCACCCAATCATATAAGTTACAATAAGTTTACCAAGTACTATCTGGGCCACCACCTTTTATAATTTATAACATGATTACTCAGAGAAATATGGGATACACCATTATATAATCTGTAATAGAATAACATAGTCTTACCTGGGCTACCATAATATATAAGCTAAATCGGGCTCAGGTATTGCTATCTAGACCACCCCATCGTATAAGCAATGTCGATGAACCACAACATATAAAAGTACAAAGAACATTACAATCATCATAAAAACATTAAAAAACAATTATTATTTTATATTATTATTAAAACATGGAAAATAGTATTCAGGTCAATTTATTTGAAACACGATTAATCTGTTGAAAATAAATGGGTTTCCTAATAATCTCTTTCGAACCTGATTGACCTGTGAATGATAAACGGGTTGCAAAACATCATTCCATAAACAAATAAACAATTATGAGAAAGAATATACATGAAATCCAAGGAAAATATCTCCCATAAGGCATATGAAACACTAAAAATTGTAATATTTTATGGGAAAAAAATTTAGTGGATAATTTAGAACATTTATTGAGGAACAATATCCTTTCATCTATGAAAACACCTTTTTTAATAATAAAACATTTTGAAAAAAGTTTTCTTTGAAAATAACCAAAAAACATATATAAGACAATTGGGAAAAACTTTTAAAAAAATAAATTGAATTTTATAAAATTGTTTCCTTAAAATTATCTAAAAATATTTTTTAAAATCATTTTCAAAAACATTTTTAGAAAACAATGGTTTTGAATAAAATATATTTCTTAATAAAGTGAGAAATAATGTCAGATTTTATTAAGAACATTTTATTAATTTTATTCTATATCATGGAGTAGAAAAATTGTACCATTACATGAATATGTCATGAATAACTATAGGATAATAAAATTAATGTCAATTAGAGACTGTTACCTCATTATATTTTATCATTCGAGACAAGATCATAAACAATCTTAATAAAGGATGTGATTGTAGCAACAAACTCTTACGAATTCAGAAACAGTGAATTATAATACACAATAAATAATTGCAATATATTAATCATAAAATTTCATAAAAATAATAATATTCATGTTATTAAATTTCAACGTGTATTATATACACCTCGTAAAATAATACATGTTCATAACATAACATGTGCCTCCAAAATGAAAATTGTGGAAGAATTACCTTATCATTTTGGTAATATTTGAATCATAAACACCATAAATGAAAAATAATAATGTGGTTATATAAATACCAATAAAATTAAGGATAATAATGATATAATAGATTCTGGGTCAATATATACACCATATAATATTATCAAGTGGTGAATATGGCATAAGTCTCAAAGATATAACTGTGGGACAAGAAATCCCATTACTATAAGAGTAAATTTGGAATTGTGATATCTATGAATAAATAAAATAAATTTAAACCGTTATTATCATTAAATAAATGAAGATAGGATATAACATTTTAGAGGTCATTATATTAAAAACACAACAATAATAAGTACTGAATAAAGCATGTATCTTAATAAAATAAAAGTTATATGAGAAAACTATTACCTTGAGTGCTGACTTTATTTGTACAAGTTCAAAACTCTTGTATAATAAATATAATTTGATCAAAAAAATAAGAAATAAAAATATTCTTATATATAATTCCATTTATGATTTTATTATGTCTTTGTATTAACCTTTTATGAAAGAATTTATATTAATGTTACGTTTTTGGTAAAAGCATCTTTGTTTTTCGTATATGTCATGACTTGTTATTCTTGATCCTCTAACATAGATCAAGATTTTCATATTTACAGAATTAAAATATATATAAATATCATATATATTCTGTATATATGTATTTTTATAATATATATAATAGATAAATATTTAATTAAAAACACCATTTATAGAGGCCATAGGTCTTACGAATGCATAGTCATTTTTTCTATTTTCTTGTCATATTTTTAATGAATTAAAAGTAAAAGATATATATATATTATATTTATGGTAGAATTATTTTGTTATATATATCAAATATTACTATTACAAACATCCTTAATTCATTACATATAAATCCTAAATAAATCACATTGAATTGAGGAGGTGGTATTCCACACGTACATAAATGAAGTTATCGTATTCTAAAATATGGAAAGAATAAAGGTATATGTAATATAATATTTCAAAAATAATAAAGGAATCTTGAATATCATATATATCATATAAAAACTACAATCCTATCATTATTATCATCCTTCAATGGTGGTAATGGAAGAATAAAGGACATTGGTTCGCGAGGTGATAGTCAGTCATACACACAAATTATGATTGCATATCCCATTTGATAGATGTTTATACGAGTTTAGGTAATATCATTAATATTCAAAAAATATAATTATAGTTAGGATATTTAGGGTATTATATTATTATGTGATATTAATAATTTAATTAGTGGAGAAAGAGGAGATTCAAAATTTCTCATTGAAGAATGTTACCTCTTCTTGGGTACTTCCTTTTGGTTTTCACTAAAGGACTTACTGCATTTGTATAAGGCCCAAAGTGATTATTATATGATGAGATAAAAAATTTTGGGAGATTTTTTTTAATGTTTTTTATGATCCATATGGATTGAGAGGTTTCTATATGTGATGGGTTTGAGATCCTTTTTATAGTGGAAGAGGAGTTGAATATTTATAAATACAAAGAGAAAAACAATATTTGGAGGTATCCCATACATCATGAGTTTCCAATAATGGTATAATTTAGAAATAATGGAGGATATGGTCATTATATTTCCTGAAAATGTATTTTGACATGTGAATAGGTAATTTAGACACTTAAGAGAATTTTTAAACAGTAAGTAAACTCGTTTTTTACCTTAGTCAATGTATTTAATTTTAATTACATTTCATAATCTTATTTTTGTAAAAAAAAGAAGTAATTACTAATAATTATATATTATTAAGATTCAAAATATAAAATCCTTTTCACCAATTTTTAAACAAATAAGTGGAAGATATTAATTTAAAAACTAAACACACGGAAGGGACAAAAAAGGGTTTTCAAAGTGAATATGTTCAATGGTTTGAAATGTATTTTTATCTGTTTTCACTAAACAATTGATTAATATTTACCAAAATTTTATTAACATAATTATATTTGATCTAAATACACTTTAATGAAAATTTAAATTATAATTTATCTACATAAATAAATTATCAAAAAATGCAATTTCCAATTAAAATTCTGTGTTTTTTCACTATTCATAAAAAAAATCCTTCTCACAAAAATAAAGAAAAATCACCAATTTTTTTATATCAAGAGTAAAAAAATTGTGTTTATTTTTTCTAATAATGATTAAAATTTATCAGTTTTTTAAAAACCAATCTTCTATTTAATTTCTACAAAACTGAGTTATAGAAAAATATTTCTTTTTTAAGGCCTAAAATTGGATTTGTTCTTATTTTATTCCAATAAAACTTATTTTAGCATTGTAAATTTCATTAATTTTTAATACATAACATTTATTGAGATATATCATAAATAGTGATTAATTTTAATTATTATGATAAAACACATTTATGTTCATAAAATGTTTTTTCTATAAAACAAATCATTTATATTACATTTGTTTTTTTACTTTCATTTATAAGTAATTTATAACCAAATAATTAATTTTATAAAAATGTGTAAACCATATTATTTAAATTTAGGTAATATTATTCATATATTCCATTCTAATGGCTAGGTGATAAGTAAAATAATATTTTATCAATAATATTAATAGTACATTGAAGTTTAGTGAAACTCGGTGTTGTGTGTAATGAAAGTTTTCAAATAAACTTTCCATTGATTGAAAAAAAAGGAAAAGATAGATATCATGCACTGAAATTTAATCTGTGTATTTTTGTTGTGAATCCATATCTTGGTTTTGTATATAAGGCATGTATAAGATGGTGTAACGTGCAATGCAATCCATTAATGAAATTTAATTTATTCCAAAAATGTTAATTCCAAAACAATCAGGGAGTCACATCTTGTGGATATAAAATAAAAAATAATCTATTATAGGGGAATTATGTTTGATCTAATGTCACAGAAGAAAATTTTTATCATTTTTTAATAATTTTGTTCCTTTACTCCTCTGATTCGATTTTTTCATTTAGGTTATTCATTTAGGTAACGTGTTTTGTGACCTATTTAATTCTTCCATTTAGACTGAATTATACTTATAGTTATTATAAAATTTATAATAACTATTTTTAAATTTAAATGAAAATTAGAAAATAAAAATCCCTAGTAGGATGTAAATTTCATTTAAGAGAAGTACATGTAATATGAAAAAAGAATACTTCAACCCTTCCATGCCAACACTGTTTTTACTATTTAATGGTCAATATATTCATTATAAAAGATAAATTGGTAGTTTAATGGAATATATTATATATATTATAATTTAAAAATAACTTTACTTAATATATGATTTTTAGTAATTCCTTATCATTAAATAAATTATCATTTATTATAAAACATCATTAATGTTAAATTTGACATTATATATTATATTTAAATTTAAATAAATATCTAGAATATACTTTAAATAAAATATACGGAGTTAAAAGTTGTTTATAATGATATTTGTGTTGGAAAAAAATAATTTAATGAAAATATTTATTCGATTTTCCTTAATTATAATTTTTTATCACTTGTTTTTATTAATTATTAAAAAATTAATCCATGTTTGGGAATTTCATAAACATTTATTGTTGTTATATCACTTCCAAAATTTAAATATAAATTATCATGATAAACAAATTTGGTTATCTCTCTTAATAATATTTATTACAGAACCTATAATTTTCCCCTTTCATAAGATATTTCTAGAAAATAAAATAACGAATGGTATATTTTTTGTCTTTTTATGTTCATAACTTATTATATGAGTCTCATTTAATAAATAGTATTCCAAATAACTTATATGAATATATTATAAGGTCATATAGTTCAATATGTTTCCACTTGAGGGTTTTAGTGATGTTTATCTTTCATTTGACACATTAATATAAAATTTCAACCACTATGTAAACTCATTTTCACCTTAATCACTAGGATTAATTTTAATTGCATTCTTAAATATATTTTTTTCAAAAATTAAGTTTACCCTACTAGACATTTTATATAATGATGATTCAAAATATTTAATCCATTTTTATAAAATAAAATCACAGAAGTGATAGAATCAAATTTACAATTAATCCTATAGAGAGAACGAGAATGTTGCGTTTTAAATTAAAAACGGTCAAAAGTTTGAAATATTTTTATATCAATTTTCAATTTTAAATTGATTAAAATAAGATAAATTGGAATAAAATATATATAATATAACTAATTAGATCTAAAAATTAATACAATAAAAAATTTACATATATAAATTATTTATACAGAAATGATGTTTTCAATTATTATTCGGCATTATTCACTATTAATGAAAATAAATCATTTTGTAAAAAAATTCCAAGAATTCACGCAAAGTAAATTTTTATATCCGGATATAATTTTATTTTATTTTTTAAAAATAAAATATATGATGCTATCAAAATTTATTTTTAAAATAATTATACTATTAAAAGGGAACAAAAATGTAATTTTTTTTAAAATATAGTAGTTTATGTTTAAAATTAGATTCAATATTATTTAATGCCTACAAAACATATGGGATTAATTGAAAAATATTATATTGAATAAAAAATAATAAATTTTATTAAGATCTCTCACTAATAGTGATTAATATTTTGTGTTTATAAAAAACACATTTGCGGGCATAAAAATTGTTTTTCTTCAAGACACATCCTTTGTATTCAATTAGTCTTTATTTTAAATTATAATAAATTTGTTACCAATGATTTAATTTATAAATATGTCTACAAAATAATTTCATTAATTATTTAATTTTATTCATTCCCATCTTACGAATGGATAGGTGATGATTATTATAATAAATATTAATATAAAGTGTATATTGTTTTCTGGAAAGACTCGATATTTCATGTAACACATGTCATCAAATAAACACAATGTTACATACATTATTAGATAAACAAGATGTTTCATATAATAAATTATAAGCAATGAATTTATTACAACATTGGCTACCAAAGTATATAAATTAATTTGAATGAAGATATTTCTTAATATCTCATGGTTTTTTATATATATTTTATCAATATTATAAACTCATGAGAAGTGAGTATCAATACTCACATTCAAACATTTCCCAGTAGAAATAACCAACCTATTATTGAGAGGAATATAAATGGTATATAACCAAATTCAACTATAAGATAATAATTGAGGCCAAATATAGTCAAGGAAAATATAATCATTTAAAGACCAATGATTCAATTGGCACAAATTGAATTATATCCCTTAATGGTCAAATCACTACAATTACAATGTTAGTTCAAAATCTTGACTAGTAAAGACCAATATATATATGTGATCATATTTTATGGATTTAGTGATTGAATAATATATAATTTTTTTTATAAATCCTAAATGATGTTTTTAGATATTTTTATGGTAAGGAAGATGAGGATGAAAATATGGAAGAATATGGTCAAAGTAAACATTTAAGACTGAGTTAGAATTATATAAATTTATAATTTATTTAAAATACAAAAGATAGCTTATGAATGAGTCAAATGGAACTATGAAAATAAAAATGTATTTTATAAGGATTCCACATTTTTTATACAAGGAAAAAATAAGTGTAAGAGACATATTAAAGAGTGGTATATTGAATTTTTTGAACATGGTAAATATCAACTCTATTTTTCCTGGGAACGATGGAAATTAAAAAAAATGAAAGTGAGAACCCATCATGGATTATGGATGTGGTATATAATGAGGTTCACAACATGGGAAATGTATTACAAGAAACTATATAGTGGTCCCCATTATTTAATTATAGATCACATAAACAATATAGTGATTCCCACACCTGGTGTGAAGGTGTTTCATTGGTTGTGGAATTGTTTGAAGAGTTTTTGAAACATCAAGGTAAGATAATGGTTGAACAAATCTGGGATAATATCTTAGTAAGTGAAACATAAAAGGGTTTTCCATTATTCTATAGTGTGTGGAATTTTTATTTAGAGCCTCAATAATTAGACTTGGTGAAGAAAATATAGGCTTGGGGATTCTCATGGATTAGTTGTTATCTTCAAAAAGATTGGAAGTGGATTATTAAAATTCTATTGGGGAAGAAAAAATAGTCAGAAGAATATGGATTGGTTCACGTTTAAGGGAATATTATCCTATATATTCATAGACCAAACTCTAGTACCTAACTAAAAGACATTATGGATTGCGTGTTGGATGGAGATGCACTAAATGCAGATGATTTTACAATAATGATGCTTTAAAATATTATCATGACATATACATAATGTGTCTCGGTTTTAGACCATTATCTAAGAAAATTTTGAATGTGATTGTAGAGTAACACAATATGATTAAATGGAATTTTGATTTATATTTCAATATAGAGTAGAATGGGCCATGGAACATTAATCTTATTAGATACAATTATTAAGATCATGGAAGTAGTTATGAAGGAAATAATAGAGGAGTTAAGGGTGATTTTAATGGTCTATAATGATACAAATAGCGGTTAAATCTCTTTGGGCATGATCTATCATGGTGTAAGGGATCATATAGAAGTATGAGGGATGTGTTATGGATTGAGAGAGAGATGAATAGAACCTACATTAGAGATCAAAGAGAAGATGAATATTATAAAATAATTTTCTTGATTGTATAAAATGGCATTATCAAACATTAAATTTAAAAAAAATTAATTTTGAAGGAATTGATGTCAAACAAAATATAATAATTGGAATTTAAGTGTCTATCCTCATTAGTGAAGAATGAGTAATTTAAGATAATAAAAAATATTTTATGAGAATAAAGTGTAATTAAATAGAACACTTACATACATGATTCATCATCTACATATAGTATTATTAAGGAAGTGACCTGTATTTCCAAAATGGTGTGAAGGTGATCCTTCCCACTATAGTGAGTTGAGGAAGGAAGAATTTTGAGAGTTGGGAGTGGCCCTTAGGTGTAGTGAGTAAGCATTAAATATTATAATGTGGTGTTCCTATTAAATATGTTACCTATCTATAACTTTATTTGAATAGTAATATACTTTATAGTCATTTGGTGGATGAAACATTGTTGATGAATATTCCATGGTGTGTCCCAATGAGGTTAGACAAAGTAAATTTTCATATCTCTATTTACATACAACATGAAATCCAATGGAAAGTAATAGTAATATTAAATAAGATATCATAAGAAATGCTGATCAAGTGAAAAAAATATGATAATGGCATAGAAAATGTGCATATAATGTGGTACTAATTTCTAAGAGTACAAGATCAATTTACTGTAGTGAGAGTTAATTGAAAAGTGATATGTTTGATATATATTGAATTCCCATATTCATACCCCTCTCGCTGTAATCTCAACATAAGATCCTATAGACGGGCTAACAACTTGTGTCATAGGGTAGGTTCATTTATCAAGGATTCAGTAATTCTCTATATTTATATGATTTTTTAACTTTAAATAGAATCCATATTAAATTCTCTAGTGATTTAAGGAATAAAATTCATTGAATAAGAATTAAAGTGTATTTATATATTTTGAAGATTCCCTAAGAGTCCATCAAGTGGGATTGATATATAGATATTTTATATTAAGATGAAATTTACTTATCATTGATAAAGATCAACTGAATATTAAAATTTATTCACCTATTAAAAACGAATTAAAGGATGTTCCTAAGGTAGTAGTGTATATTAATATTTATCATTTTAGATTATATAAAGGGGTGTGGGTATTGTTGGATGATTAACTTGGAAATGAGTAAAGGCTATATGAAAATTTTCATATGTTGTAAAGACCCTGAATTTCTGAAGAATTTTGTTTCATAAATACATGGAAATTTTATGAGTCTGCAAAATTGACAGCACATTATTCCAAGGCCCAGTGTTCCTGGAATCATTTTCTCAAGTTTTGTTCAGGTACATTCAGTAAACGTTCGAGCTGGTTTTTATAACATTTGAACCGGTCCTTGTAATTGAAATATGAGGGCACTGTTGAACTCGCAGCACCAGTATTCTCTTAAGGAGACTTTTACCTCGATGGTAATTTGTCTAGAATAAAAGTTAGTTTTTGGGTTTTCATAAAAAAAATTAAAGTGGGCTAAACTTTATTTTATTTGAGCCGACATGTGGGTGACTGGTAGTTGAAACCTCATCTTGGAAGTTAGAGGTGGGAACACCACACCTTAACCTCCCATGAGAGATTATGGTGGTGTGTCCCACCCAAACATAACCTCCCGCGAGAGGTTATGACGTGGGGACCACCCGAGACCTTGACATCCAATTTTAATAATAGGGGTGGGGACCACCCGACCCCTATTAATGGGAGGAGAGTATAACCTCTCAACTCTCCCTCATTAATGAGGGAGAGCCTCTTGACCTCCCCTAATTAATTTGTATCAACTCTTGTTGATTAATTAATGGGAGCCATGTAATTAATTCTCCAATTTGAATTATTGTGCCAATAAAATAATAGACAAACTCATTCTTCTATTATTTTTACTTGGAATTTTTTATGGATGTTGGGAAGGAGGATTATTGGGAGAAGAGATAATTCTCCCATCAAAGAACGAAGAATGAAGAATGTGTTCTTTTAATGAAGAATGCCAGCAATGATCCTTCTATGACTTCTACCCTGGACACCTACCAACGTGGAGCGTCTTCCACGAGCTGACACAACCCGAGATTGGAAGTGTGCGTGGCGGACACAACGAATGACGATTCTTCTATGTCTTCTTCCCACGACTTCACCAACAATGACTGATGATTAAAGGTAGGGGTTAATTTGATTTCATTGTCTTGTTCTTCCTTTATTTGAAATAAATAAGGTTGTTGAGTTTCGCTCTCTTGAACAGTTTGATATCACCTTAAACGTGGAGGATAAGGGCCAACCTAACATGGCCCAACATCCTCTGTTGATTTCCTTCTTATGGAATTCATCAGAATGGTGACATAACAACGATGAGGTGAGGAAGTAGGCAATGACAAGGGCTGCGCTTCCCACGACCTCTTCGAATCATGCCTCCCCCGCGACACTCTGGTGCTCCCAGCCGAACACCACCGGCTCGAGCCGCGCCGCAACAGCCTGCCTGGTGCCTTGCCAGCCTGCTCATGCCCCGCACGCCCTGCCCGCGGCCTACCCGGTGGCCAGCCGGCCTGCCCAGGCCGCCTCCTGGCCTCCAGTTCACCCTCCCCACGGCCTGCTCAGTGCCTAACCGGTCTTCCTGCAGCCTCCCATGGCCCGTGCGCCCTGCATGGTGCCCTTCCGGCCTGCCCAAGCCACGTGTGCCCTACCCACAGCCTGCCTGGTGCCACACCGGCCTGCCCGAGCCACCACCCAGCCTCCCGAGTTGGCTCACGACATCCCTCGCAGCATCACTGGCCTAACCGGAATGGCCTTCTTGGTCAAGCCTCCCAAGCCACGCCCCACGTGGTGCTGGCCAAACCGGTCCCAGCCTCTGCACCGAGCCACCTACACGACGTCCTCTAGGTTGAACCGCCCTCATAGTTTGCTGGTTCGAGCCCTACAGACCGGGAAAAACATGAAAATCTGGCTCACCCAATGTGTTGGGCCAGATGAAACATGTCAAACCGGGTCGACCGAGACTGGGTGGGGCTGAGTGGGTCCGACCGGGTCAGACCGGACCCAGGCTCACTTCTGACTTTTACTTCCTTTGGCAATTATTTGGCACCAGACGACCATTTGATGAACCGTCAGTGGCACGAGTTTTCTTGGAGCACGATGGTCCCTTTGAGTATACCCCAATGGAGTTCGGGGTAATGTTGAGATATGGTCAAGTTGGATCGTATACGAATACAACCGGGCCCCTGGGACTAAAAAGCTTATAAATCACAGACCGGGCATCCGATTAACGTGTTGCCTTTTGCGTTGAGACCCCTATGACGAGGCATACCTTTGAGAGACTTCTAAGTGGACTTCGTGATAGTTAGAGTATCTACCTATAGCTTGTGGAGAGGACCCTCTTGGAGATGAGTGAGTGGAGTACGGAGACCTAGTAGTTGGCTGAGACTAGAAGACTGCTTGACCGATTCGACTCGGAGTGATTCGACTAGCATAGTGGGGAGCGCCTGGTTGTGGTGGTAGTCCCATGGCGGAAGAGCGGCTGGTTGTTGGCGGAAAACCCATAGGGGGAAGCGCCTCTGTGTGATCACGACAGACCCATGGTACTCGAAAGGAGGAGTACGTCAGCAGTCCAAGATTAGTGGGAAGTGCCTTGGTGTTGTAGCAGACCCACTATACTCGATAGAGGAGGAGTTCTCCAGTAGCTATGGTTTCGTTAATGGGAATAAAAGTCATAGTTGAGTTGAGTTAGTAATTTTTGTGTTTACAACATGATAGAGATGAATTACTTGATAACTTTGGTATATAAATGGGAATATACCTAAGTGAGGTTATTTGTTGATTTCATATCTTTTGGTATATCCTTGTTGGATTTTGTGAGACCTTTAGGGTCTCTGGGTCTCTAATAAGTATCGTTATACTCACCCCTTCATGGGATATGCCCGCACCTCATTGTGCTAGATGCAGACGATGGACATCGTTGACGGAGGCTGAGTGTGCGAGGATTGGATGGTACCCTAAGTTGGACCACACGGCATGACGACACATGGAGGAGATGAACGAACGTAGAGTACTGAGGAGGATATCTGTACCGACCCATCAGGTAGGATTTCCTAGAGGATGATCCAGAAGCTGCTTCACATTTCTTCTGTGGTACTTGTTTTCCTGGTACATTCAGTTTTCTCTTACTTTATATTTGGGCTTGTATTTCTGGCCCATTTAGTTTTCAGCACTAATTTTGTATAAAGTTTTAATTAGTTTATTTCTTACAACAACTCTATTTTGTGTGTTTATAGTTTTTAAAGTCAATTCCTTCCCAGTTTTAGGGATTTACGCCTTTGGTTCTAGTCGCCCGCCCATGGCCTATGCAAGGTGGGATTGGGGTAGTCACGACACGGGCCCCATGGGACAGGTCATGAAAAATTATTATCATAGGGGTCGGTTCTAAAGTAGAAAATAGGACTCGGATCTTACTTTTATGTGAAGAAATAGTGTTAAGGGTACTAAGTGTGGTTTTCAGTTCAGGGAGTCCAGTGTTGGTGTGGCGACTGACGTATCCATACACAAAGATCCTGACTTCTCATTTCCAACTCATTGCATGAAAACACTGATTCCGTGTGTTTTTTCAAAAGTATTTCTTTAAATCATCTAAACCAAGTCATCTCACTGGGTATAATCATTTGACCGTGTCACATCTATTTCTTTCAGGATGCCTCCCCACGGATGAAAAGTTAGAGCCCTGAGGGTCATACGCACATATAGCCCACCGAGCGACGAGGCCTCGGTGCAAGTCCATTTTCCAGTAGAGGCACCAGCGGCACCACTTCAAGTTGGGCCACTGATGCCACCATGCCCAGCTGAAGATGATGCAAACTGCTTGATCACATTGCACGAGTTCCAGTGCCAGAGGCCACCAAAGTTCAAGGAAGAAACGGAGCCGCAGGCAGCTAAGGATTGGATGGAGGCTATGGTGAGAGTTTTCAAACTTTTAGGGATAGAAGCCGACTTCATGGTGATTCGTTCTGCAAGACTTCTACAGGGATTAACAAGAATATGGTGTGTCTTGATGATCCAAGTTCACGATGAGATTATGCAACTTTGGGCAGAATTCAAGATCTTGTTTTCTGCGAAGTTTGTTCCAGCGGCACTCTGCACAGTTAGGAAACAGGAGCTGATTCATTTGCAGTGGGATAGCATGACGGTGAAATAGTACTCAGCAAGGTTCACCGACCTCTCGCGCTACTCCACAGATATGGTACGAGACCCATTATTTACGTCTCGGACCTCCGAGAAGGGGCTCAGGCGGGAGATTAGAGCTATGATGGTCTCACTCAACATCCCAACATATGCGGGGGTGAAAGATAGAGCCCTCCTAATAGAGAGTGTCCTTGCTCAGGAGCCTCCAGCAGCAAGACCCACCGCTAGTCCTCATGAAGCAGAGTCTTCTACAGGTGGTAGTAGACAGATGACATAGAGGTCCAAGAGGACTAGACATATAGGTGGATGACCGCACGACCCATGATTGGTTGTGTGGGGCACCTAAAGTAGAGACAGACAAGTCGGGAGTGTGTAGTGTTACTCATGCTATGGCAGGGTCACATGGCTTGTGAGAATCTGACCTTCCATTCAGATGATCAATAGACAGATGCGGGTCTTTCCAGGAAGAGGAAGAGGTTCAATCGAGGAGGACGTGGCCGAGGAGCTTGTCACACAAGTGGCAGTGGAAGATGTTACGAGGTGTTACCACCACCACCACCAGGAGGTCCACCCAGACCACAGGGAGCAGGTGGACAGGTGGGAGCTCAACTCCATGAAGTTGAGGCTTATAATCACGATACACAGAAGATGATTTGAGGAACGATCTGTGTCTACTCCACCATATCTGCATTTCTTATAGAAATATGTGCCAGTCACTTTTTAATTTCCACTGCCATCATTTGGAGCTCATAGATTTTGATGGAGTCATTGGCTAAAACCTTACGGCTAGAGACTCATACGGTAGCAGACTCAATGATTACGCACTGGTGCCGGCAGTGTGAGCTTACTCTAGGAGACGATAGCTTCGGCTGTGATCTCCTCGTAGCAGCGTCGAGGCCCTACAATGTCATCTTGGGATGGACTAGTTATCTACAGTCCATGATCATATTGACTATATTAGGCGCAAAGTGCATTGTGTCCACACGGATTAGACAAGGTTCACCTTCCCCGATGAGAAGGGAGCCTTTGCAACGCAGGACTGACTTACTCGGAGGAGGGCGAAATCGATTAGTCCTCAGTTGGATTTCCTTACCATTGGAGCAGTTGATGTAGGGAGTCCAAGATAACCTAAAGTGGTGGACCGGTACACAGATGTTTTCCCTGACGATGTCCCTGTTCTACCTCCTGGAAGATAGGTGGACTTCTACATTTACTTGTACGCCGGGATGGCACCGATAACTACACCAGCATATCAGATGGCTCCGGCGGCGCTTTGCGAGCTACGGGTACAGCTAGAGGACTTGTAGGGAAAGGGATTCATCCAGCCTAGTGATTCTCCCAAGGCAGTCCCGATTCCGTTCGCCAAGATGACGGATGTGAGATTTAGGCTTTGTGTCGACTACTGTCACATGAACTAGGTGACCGTGAAGAATAAGTATCCACTCTCAAGGATTGAAAACCTCTTTGATAAGCTGAAGGGAGAACGTTGGTTCTCGAAGATAGTCCTCAGATCAGGCTATCCCCAGCTCAGACTTAGAGACTAGGATGTGCAGAATACGGCCTTCAGATGTCGGTACGACCACTACGAGTTCATTGTTATGCCTTTCGGTGTATCAAATGTTCCAGAAGTGTTCATGGAACTCGTGATCAATATTTTCCAACCATACCTCGATCGCTTTTTCATAGTGTTCATCGACAACATACTTATCTACTCGACTACTGAGGAGGAGTAAGCCTACCATTTGCAGGTATTACTAGACACACTCCATGAGCACCAGATTTATGGTAATCTCTCGAAGTGCCAGTTTTGGAATCTAGAGGTTCACTTCTTGGGAAACATCATCTTGGAGGCTGGAGTTGCAGTAGATCTAGCGAAGATGGAAGTGGTACTTCCTTGGGAGCCACTGAGGAGTGTGATGAAGGTACGAGGTTTCCTGGGTTTGGATGCATATTACTGAAGGTTCGTACCAGACTTCTCCAGAGTTGTAGAACCACTATCAGCCTTGACGAAGAATGGGAAACCCTTCATGTGGTCGGAGAGATTCCAACAGTTATTTCATGAGATGAGGAAAAGGCTGAATATTTCCCCCATCCTATGGCTTCCAGAGGAAGGCGTATGGTATGTAGTCTACTACGACACATCAGGGACTGGACTCAGATGTGTACTGATGTATAAGAAAGATGGGATCGCGTATGGTTCTCGGCGGTTGTGACAGCATGAGCAGAACTACGCTACCCAAGACCTAGAGTTAGAAGTAGTGGTCTTCACCACAAAGATGTGGAGGAACTCTTTGATGGGTGAATGTTTTACCATGTACTCTGATCACAGGAGTATCATTTGTATCTTCTCTCAGAATTAAATGAACTTGAGACAACAACTTTTTCTTGAGTTCCTCCAGGGCTATGACTTCGAGATAGTCTATAATCCTGGAAAGGGGAACATTGTAGTAGATGCACTCAGCCGAAGATCTGGTATACAGCTGCTAGGAGAGGTGATAGAGTAGCTGCCTGCCTTAGAGATATCCTTTTTGGATAGAGATGGAGTAGTCTATCTATAGTCCCTTACAGTAACTCCCCCATTTCTACAGCGAGTCAGTGAGGCACAACATGGGGACGTTGACTGCAAGACACGACATGCTTAGATATCTATAGGGAAGGTACCTGGTAGACTTTATGAAGGTGGGGAGCACGTCATCCTCTTTAGAGGACGTACTATGGTGCCACTGTCACTTCAGGAGGAAGTGTTGAGGGAGTTCCACACATCCCCTCAAGCGGTACAACCATCAGTGGTGAAGATGTTATAGGACCTTCAACGAAAGCACTGGTGGCCAGGTATGAAGAAGGCAGTAGCGAAGTTTCTCTCTCGATGCCTCACTTGTCAGCAGGTGAAGCGAGAGAACCAGGTACCAGCAGGCATGGTACAACCTTTAGAGGTGCCAGAGTGGACATGGGATGGGATATCCATGGTCTTCATGATGGTTCTTCCACATACATCCACGGGAAACGACTCGATTTGGGAGATCATTGACTGACTCACCAATTCAACCCACTTCCTACCGACTAGAGAGCAGGGCTCAATAGATAGCATAGGATGCCTCTACATATAGAAGATTGTGCGTTTACATGTTATACCCTCGAATATTGTCTCTGATCGTGATGCAGAGTTTACTTATCAGCTATGGTAGGGGTTGTAGGAGGCTTCAGGACGCAGCTACGTCTGAGCACCACCTTCCATCCTCAGACGGATTGCCAGACTGAGCAAACCATTCAGACTATCGAGGACATGTTGTGTGCTTCTATCCTAGACTTTGGTTGCAGCTGGGAGGACCACATAACTTTGGTGGAGTTTGCCTACAACAATAGATATAACTCTACCATAGGGATGTCACTTTTTGAGGTGTTGTACGGACAACATTGCAGATCACCCTTGTGCTGGACAGATCCTGGGGAGTCAGCACTGGTGGGACCAGAGATGGTACGAGCTTCCACAAAGAAGTTGCAGATCATCTAGGAGAAGATGAAGGTTACACAGAGTAGAAAAAATTCTTATGCTGACAGGAGACAGAGACCTCTAGAGTTTGAGGATGGAAACCATGTCTTCCTACGGGTCTCACCTCAACGAGGTCTATAGAGATTTGGCCGAGGCAACAAGTTATCTCTGAGATTAATCGGACCTTTCCAAGTCCTAAGCAGAGTGGGAGAGGTGGCTTACCACATAGCTCTTATACCTCAGTTGCACCCGGTGTACGACGTCTTCCACTTATCCTAGCTGAGTAGATATGTGCATGACCCCTCTCACATCATCAACCATGGAGAGCTAGACATTGATGATGGGGTGACTTTCACGAAGGTTCTAGTGCAGATTTAGGAACGCCAGGAGCGGGTCCTATGTGGATGGTCGATACCTTTGGAGCATGTTCACTGGCAGCACGAGAACCTCCATGAGAGCACAGGGGAGCGGGAGTCTGAGATGTGTGCTCAGTACCCCAACTTGTTCCAATATTTCAAGTTCTAGCTTATGAGGATATAAAGCCCTCAGGTGGGGAGAATGTAATGACCTAGAATTTATGTGTATTTTTTTTCTTAAATACATGGAATTTTACGAGTACGTGATAATTGATAGTGTATTATTTCGAGGCCCGGTGTGCCTGGAATCAATTTCTAAAGTTTTGTTCTGGTGCATTCAGTAAGCGTAGGAGGGGGTTTTTATAGCTTTTTAACCGGTGATCGAAATTGAAATATGAGTGCACCGTTGAACTCACATTGCTCATATTCTCTTTAAGAGACTTTTACCTCGGTGGTAGTTGGTTGAGAATAAAGTTTTTTTTGGGTTTTCATAAAACAATTATAAAATAATGTGAGCGCCACTTTATTTTATTTGAGCCACCATGTGGGTGACTGGTAGTTGAAAACTCCCCTTAGAAGTTGGAGGTGGTACAACCACGCCTTAACCTCCCATGAGAGGTTATGTTGGTGTGGCCCACCCGAACATAACCTCCAGCAAGAGGTTACAATGTGGGGACCACCCGTGACCTTGACCTCCCATTTGAATAATAGGGGTGGGGACCACCTGACCTCTATTAATGGGAGGAGAGTATAACCTCTCAAATCTCCCTCAATAATGAGGGAGAGCCTCTTCACCTCAATGAATTAATATTTGACAAATCTTGTGGATTAATTAAAGGGATCCATCTAATTAATTTTCTAATTTGAATTATTGTGCCAACAAAATAATAGAAAAAATCCTTCTTCTATTATTTCACTTGGCATTTGCGTGGAAGTTAGGGAGGAGGATTATTGGGAGAACAGAGAATTCTCCCAATGAATAAAAAGGAACAAAGAATGCATTCTTCCAAAGAAGAACGACGGTGATGATCCTTCTACAACTTCTTCCCTAGAAACCTACCGACGTGGAGCATCGTCCATTAGCCGACGCAACCCAGGATTGGATGTGTGTGCGGCAGATGTGACGAATGACGATTCCCCTTTGTCTTCTTCCTCTAACATCACCGAAATTGACCGACGATTAAAGGTAGGGGTTAATTTCATTTGTTTTCCTTCTTCTTCCTTTAATTGTAATAAAGAAGGTTTTTGAGTTTCTTTCTCATGAACCATTTTCTATCTCCTTAAACACGGAGGATACGGACAAACCTAACATGGCCCGACATCCTCCGTCGATTTTCCTTCTTATGGCATTCTTTGGCATGGGATTACGTTACAAAGATGAGGCCACGAAGGCGGAAGAGATAAATGTTATGCTTCATGTGGCCTCCACGAACCATGCCGCCCCCGCAGCGCTTCACTGCTCCCAGCCGAACACTGGCGACCCGAGCCGCGCTGAACCAGCCTGCCTGGCTGCCGACCACCTGCCCACGGCCTACCCGCGCCCCACACGCCCTGCCCGGCGCCCTACCGGCCTACCCGCGCCCTGTGAACCATGCTTGTGGCCTACTCGGCACCCTTATGGCCAACCCAGACCTTCACCCGGCCTCTAGCACACCCTACCTGTGGCCTGCCTGGTGCCCTGCCGGCCTGCCCGCACCCCACGCGCCCTGCCAGCGGCCTGCCTGACGCCCCACCGGCCTTCCCAGGCCTCCACCCGGCCTCCCGAGCCATCCCATGGCCTCCCTTGCTGCGTCGTTGTCTTAACCTGAACACCCATTCAGGCATAGCCTCCCGATCTGCTCCCCACTTAGTTATAGATGAATCGTCCACAGCCTCTAGACCGAGCCACCTATGCGGCGACCTTCGTGTCGAACCGCCCTCGCAGTTCGTTGGGTCGGGCCTAGCGGACTGGGCCAAACCTGACAGGCTGGCCCGCACAATGGGCAAGGCCATTCCCAACAGGTAAAACCAGGTCGAACCAGATTGGGTCGTCCCAGACTGGGTTCGGCCGAGTCGGTCCGACTTGGTCGGACCGGACCTAGGCTCACTACTAACTGTTACTTCCTTTGGCCATATCTTTGGCACCAGACTATCGTTTGACTAACCGTCAGTGGTAATGGTTTTCTTGGAGCATAATGGTAACTTTGATTATACCCCACTAGAGTTCGGGGTAATGAGGAGATACAATTTGGTTGTATTGTACACGAATCCAACAGGACCCCCATGACTAAAAAGGTTATAACTCACAGATCGGGCGTTCGATTGATGCATCGTCTATTGCGTTGAGACCCCTATGACAAGGCAGACCTTTGAGATACTTCTAATTGTGAATTATTGAAATTTTGAGTATCGACCTGTAGCTCATGGAGCAGACCCTCCCGGAGATGAGCAAGCAGAGTATGGAGACCTAGTAGCTGGATGAGACCTGACAACTGCTTGACCGATTCGACTCAGAGTGATTCAACTAGCCCATTGGGGAGCACCTGGTTGCGGTGGAAGACCCATGGCAGAGGAGCGCCTGGTAGTTGGCAGCAGACTCGCAGTACTTGACAGGAGAATTACATCTAAAAGCTATTAGGGGGAGCACCAGGTATTTGGTGGCAGACCCACAGTGGGGAGAACCTCCGTGTGAGCACCGCAGACCCACAGTAATCAACAAGAAGAGTACCTCAGCAGTCCAATGTTATTGGGAAGCGCCTCGGTGTCGCAGCAGGTCCATTTTACTCAATAGAGGAGGAGTTCATCAGAAGACATGATTTCTTTAATGTGAATAAAAATCCTTGTTTAGCTGAGTCAGAAACTTTTGAGTTTACTTCATGATTGAGATAGATTACTTGATAACATAGGTATATGTATGATCATATAACTAAGTGAGGTCAAATTTTGATTTCATACCTTTTGGTTTATCCTTGTGGGATTTTGTGAGACCTTGTGGGTCTTGGGGTCCCTATTGAGTATCGTTATAGTCACCCATGCACGGGCTATGTCCGCACCTCGTTGTGTTTGATGTAGATGACGGACAATGCTGACCGAGGCTGAGTGTACGAGGACTGGATGATACCTATAGGTGGAACACATGGTGTGATGGTAAATGGAGGATACGGACAGATGCCGAGTGTTGTGGATAATATATGTACCTAAATTTATGTAGGATTCCCCGGAGGACGATCCAGCAGTTGTTTCACCGTACTTCTGTTGTACTTGTTTTCATTATAATTTCAGTTTCCTTGTAATATAAAGTTGGCCGTGTATTTCCATCCCATTTAGTTTTCAGCAATTATTTTTTATAATGTTTTACTTAGCGTATTGCTTCTAGAAACTCTGTTGTGTGTGTTTATAGTTTGTAAAGGCAATTCCTTCCCAGTTTTAGGGATTTATGCCTTTTGGTGCTAGTCGCCAGCCCCTGGCCAATGGAAGGCGAGCTTGGGGTAGTCATGGAACGATCCTCGGGGGGGGGGGGGGGGTGGGTAGTGAAATATGCATTAAGGGAAGTAGTAAAAAAATATGAAGAATTAAAATATGTTTATGATTTTTCAGGATGAGTAAAATTTTGAATATAATATAATATCTAAAATTAATAGTGGTCTAGAGAAAGTGTGTGAAATTTTACATTCTATTTTGGATTTTAAATGAAGGTGTGATCAAGATGTGAAAACTCCTTCAAGTTTACTAGCACAAATATGTTCACACTATGGTTATGATGAGATCAAAAATCTATAAGAGAATGTATAATAATGGGATTTAATGAATAAAATGAAATATCCAATGATTAATAATTTTTAATGACAGAATATGTAGTAAAAAATGGAAATGGTGGACTTTAATTTTAGTATAACGAAAATAAAAAAAATATAAATAACCAAGTAACCTAAAAGAATAGATTTACAATGATATTTTTAAGGAAATCACATGGATTATGAATTTAAGGTAAAATCATTCGATGAATGACTAAACATTAAAATGAAATAAAAATAAGGATGGATTATACATCTAGTATAAAGGAGATGGATTTATAGTTAAAAGAAATATATTATATTATCTAATAAATCAAGGAAAAAATAAACAATTAAAATGAGAATATGAATATCCCTATGAGAAAACCAATAGAAAAAAATATACTAGATCATAAATCTGATGGAAAATAAAATATCCATGAAATGTACAACCACCTAAGGTATGATTTTGATTGCAACTGACATTTTAAATCTATATTCGGTCACATGAGAATGTGTTTTAATTTGAGTAATACATGAATTTATGTGGAAAAAAATATAAGCCACTTTACTCCTAAGAAATAAAAATAATAATTATATCCAAGGAAAATTCTAATTAGTATTGAAAATAGGTTTAATGTTTTAGAGGATAAAGATGATATTTAATTACTAGAGTATCATGAAGCAATATAAGAGTACTAACATTAATGACCTATTAAATAAATTATAAATTTTTTGAAAGAAAATAAAGTATTTTTTTAACTTTGAACGAGGTTGAAGTAAAGAAAAACCCATATTATAAGAAGGAATAGATAATTTCACTCATTGTCATCAAGGAAGATCAGTGCCTAAGTTTTCTTTCACAAAAAAGTAAAAAAATATAAAGATGCAATGTGGGAAATCCAATTTTGGGATCCACTATTGTTGGAACTCAAGAAGATACTTGTTCAAGTGTGATCAATTCAATAAATATTGGAAAACCAAAGACAAGGAAAGACATTGATTTTCATATTACAAAGAGAAGTGTGTGAGTAGATTCATGGACTGGGAGATCCTTCAATAATATATTGAGAAGGAAGACTATAAATGACGAGGAAGAGGATAAAGATATTTTGCTGGTCCACATCAAAAATATAAAAGGGAAAATAAAATATGGAATTTTATTGGTCATTCAAATTTTTTCAACCCATTTCTTGACATGATGAACCATGATGTACACATTTCCATATATGAACTACTGTTAATAATTTTTTTTTACGAAGTGAAGTTGTAAGAGGAAGATATGGTGAAATGGGTGATTGTTTTATACAATCATATTTTTGTGATCAAAATTCATATAATTTGAATCATGTAAGATTCAAGAAAATTATATTCAAGTGTAATGATATAACCAATTTATTATTAACCTAGATGTACATTATAATGAATAATTTTATACTAAAATGTCAATAAAAGAGTGTATGAATTATATAAGGAATGTTTAAAATCCTTCCATACATTATAAGGGGTATATTTAATTTAAAATTAGTATTATGATACAGTAAGATTATTTTTTGTCTCAAGAAGGTTGAGTTAATTACATGGGAATCAACTCTTCATGAATTTCATAATACAATATTCGTTAACTAACATGAATTTTGATATGTGGAATTTTTTAAATAATTTAATGATATCCAAATGCGTCTGATATAGTATAGGTATTACCACAAGTTGAACCACCAATTCTTGAAATTACTTGTTTTCATAAAGTGAGATAAGTCTTATAGGTAGTGGTGGTAAAAATTCATAGGCTGGTAAAATATATCTAATGATTATTGAATGATATGAATATTTGGATGTAATGGAGTAAAAGTTAAATAATCCCCACCATCAAAGTGATTTAATGTTTTTAGAATAATTTTTTGGAGTCAATTTTTGTTGGATATCACAAGATATATTCCGAAAAGTGAAATTATCTTGGGATGATTTATATTCAATAGTAGTCATGAGGTACATGGAAAATTATTTTTGTTTTCTAAAAGTATTATTCATTCCAACACTAATTTCAAGAATAATAAGCTTGTAGGATTTCTTCACATTTGAAATTCCATGTGGTCAATTAACTGAATGAATTTCATTAGAACTAGTAGCTACATTGTAATGAGAGATTTTGGATCTAATTATTCCAACAAGAAATTTGTTTCCACGAATTTTTCTTTTAAATATATGGTTGATTTCAAAGGATTAAGAAACATCAGAACCTGATAAGATTACATAAAATGAGGAATTTTATCAATCCATAAATGGGGAGCTAAACGCCATGAATAATCCCATTTGATAGTTGAAGACATAGGGTATAAGGCCTTGTCCTTAAACATTTCTTAATATTGAATTAAATGAATAATTCCCATTGAGGATCTTTTCAAGTTTATATTTTTAGCGAATTCAATCATAACTATTACATCTCAAAATATTATACAGTAGACACTTCTACAAAGTTTCCTTTTTTTCAAAACATGAAATCTAAAAAAAGTCATTTCTAGTTCCATGTTTAAGAAAGAAAGGCTTTTCCTTGATCTCATCCTTGACCCTATTCCACATTATGTCCTGTGAAAAAAATTTCAAAAAAAACTTGGGGTGAGGATAAAAAGCTCAGTAAGGGATACACAAAAAAGGAAAACTGTTAGGTTTTCAAAACAACAAGTAAACTATGAATACTTTATCAAAGTAATAATTTAAACATTTATGGAGTAGTAAATACTCCTCAATTAATAAAATATCATTACTTAACCTTTTGTAACCAAAATATTACCATAAAACCCATATAAAGAACACATAACATATAAAGGTAACTTGGGATATAAAAATACTTAAATGGAATAACCATATGGTCGACTTCCACGCATATCACTTAATAGAATAGCCATACGGCCAACTTACATACCCAATGAATTGGAGGTTATAACATAACCACTCATCTTGGTATTCACGGCACCACCCGTTGTATGGTTTATCACATAACCACCCGTCAAATGTCCAAGTACCATTATAAAATCATAAGACATAAAAAAAATATAATGGAAGGAAAACATTTCCACATTTCGATCACAATATATCACTAAAATATATTGACATGACAAATCCATTATAAAAATCATTTTCAATACCAAAATACATAAAAGAGTATATAGTATTTATTTACTTTTAAAATCATTACAGCTTGTTGAGGAAGCCAAAGTCCAAATAATACTCGCGGTGGCGAAAAAGATCATTGTCACTGCGTACGTTAAAAGAAACATTCTTTTTTTTTGTTTTTTTAAACTCTTCGTATAAAAATATTCCTTTTGTATAAAATTAAAGTTCAAATGGGTTTATACACCGTATAAAAGAAAGTCTTGTATTAGAACAAAATATGCCTCAATGAAAGGAGATTGAGATGAAGTCCCTTACCTCGTGTCCGACGTGACTCGATTGCTCTTTAATCTCATAAATAATAAACTAAAGTTAATTTATACTTGCCTAAGAACCTTTATCAAGTATATTATTCCATTTATATAACTTATTCCCATGTTATAAGCGTTATGTAATCATTTAATTTAATAAAGTTCATTTTGTCGATATTTGGTACTTAAGTCAAAAATGGACTTCTTACAGTTACATGATGTTTATGGGGTCAAAGGATGATTATATCCAGAATGATATTAAGGATTTGGATATCATATATATCACATATATCCAGGATATACATGTATTTATAATAGTACATAACATTTAGAGGTAAGAAATGAAATGCACCGTTCATGGAGATGGTAAGCCGTACGTACGCATGAACGCTACTTTCATTTCTATTTATTATTTAATGGGGTGAAATCATAATGATATAAGGTTATATTATAATTACAGTATAAAATCATATATAATAACATTAACTCCATCCTTTATACATCCCACATATGGCATTAATGAATCAAATCACTTTGAGGGGGCGGTAGTCCGCACTTCCTAAAATGAAATTACCGTGTTTACCAACAATGGAAACCATAAAGGTATGACACAAATGAAAAATAAAGAAGAATAAGGAAAACATAAACATAATATATATCATATATAAATAGATTGACATTATAATGGCCACCCTGAAAGGTGTTAAACGAATATTGAACAATCATCGTTTCGTGAGGCAGAAAATCGCCAACTACAGAAACAGTATGTTCTTTAACCATTAGATGAAGGTGTGTGTTGGTGTAGCTCTAATCCTTCTCATAACAACATCCTAGTATATTTAAGATACTTTTTTTGTTACAAAAGAATGGAATAAAAATAGTTTAGGGGGTTGGAGAAGCAAAATAAAACATAAGAACACAAGAGAAGAGACTACCTTTAAATCGGGTAACTCTTTTTGATTTGAGCTCAAAGGCTTCCTTGGAAAGGATTATGACCAATGTGAGGCTTCTATGGTTTATATAGGGATTTTTAGAGACAAAATTGTCAGGGGTTGGCCGATCCAAAGGCTTGGGAGGTGTGGGTAAGGTGGTAGAGGTGGGGGCCTTTTATAATAGGAGAGGAGGGGCACTCTTGAAAAGTTATAAAAGGTTACTTTATTATAAACTTCTTTTCGGATTTTAAAGGTCCCAAAATTATATATTTATAGTCTAAGGTGGGAAGAGTTAGAAATCCACCCATCCAATAGGTTTTTGACAACTTTAGGTCTTAGATTTTACAATATATTTTCATTTTATTTAAATCGTTAAATAATGACGTAATCAATGCATCATCATGGTGTCATATATAATTTAATTTATTTAATGTCTAAAAATTATAAAACAAATATAATGATGTTGGAAATCTTTTTATCTTTCTAATTAATATTTATAGTAAAAAATATGACTTGTATAACCCCATTTATAAATTGTTTTAGTAAAACAACACATGTTTGTGACATTTTTATTTTAACATTAAATAAAAAGTTATTAATGTCATTTTCCTACCAATGTGGATCCATGGGGTCCCCAAGTTGACCCATGGATTGTCTTGGTCGGCCATGACACATAAAATAAGGGTAGGATATGTTTCACGGTCATTTCATATTATTAAACATTATTTTTACCTTAAACTACACTAATTACCTCTAATTGCGATTAAAAACATAAAAGTTACTATTCACCAAAAAAATTATTTTAATCCCATTGAACCACATTTTACTTCCTAATGAAAACCATGTATATCGGGTTTTTTAAATTCAAAACACATAGGTGTTAGAATATCATTTAAACGAAAAATTAGTTTTTTAAGTACCACTTAGTGGTTTCACTATTCATCAAAAATTGAAGTTTTTCAGAAAAAAAAACATCACCCTAAGCTATATTTGATATTCCGAATTCAAAAATGATGACTGTTTTAAAAAATTCAAAACATATAAGTTACATTAATTAATTTAATAATTAATTCCCGCTGTCAGGACAAATAGCGTGTTTTTATGAAACAATATATATTAAAAGATTGACACTAGTTTAAGTCCAATTTCAAAGTGAAATTAATTCCAACGACCACTATTCGATTAAATGGTAAAAATATATTCTAATTTAACTTTAAATAAAATTACGAAGATAATCTAATCATATAAATAAATTATATTAAAAAGTGGTTTTGAATTAAAATACAACATTTTTCTCTATTCATTAAAAAAATGATCTTGAATCGGAAAAATACCAAAAATATACACAAAGTAAATTTTGATGTCCCAATTCTAAAGAAGAATTTTATTTGGTCCAATAAAATGTATAAGAGTGACCAGAACTATATTTAATGAGGGTTTTCCATCAAAAGGTGATAGTTTGACCTTTTAGTGAATATTAGAGTATCTATGCCTAAAATTAAATTTTTTTTCGTATTTTAAGCATATATCCTTTATTGGATAAATGTAAAAACATCTAACAAACATATATAATCATATTTTATTTAATTCTATTCATTCCCTCCTATACAATGGATATGTGTTAACTACCATTTAAAATAATATTATTTTTTTACTAGTGTGCAACGTAAGATTTCAAAGAATCTCTTTGTTGCGTATCAGGTACGCTATCGAACATAACAACCCCTTTAAAGTAAAATTAACATTTAATTAAAAAATATTAATAAATATGAAAATGTTTTATTCTTTATTTACCTGGGATGTTACATCCTTCCCCCCTTTTGGGAATTTTGTCCTCTCAAATTTATTCACTTATCAAAATAAGTTGGGGTATTTATCCCGCATAAAAGTTTCAGATTCCAACGTTGGATCTTCAACCATATGGTTTTTCCAGAAAACCTTCACCTGGTAAATTAACTTATTTCACAACACTTTTTCTCTGTGGTCAAGAATCTGGACTGGTTATTTTTCATAAGGGAGATTCTCTTCCAACTGAACTACCTCTGGGATCAAAACATGAGATGGATCTGGCATATACTTTGTCAACATCGAAACATGAAAAACATTGTGTACTTGAGATAAACTCGGAGTTAAAGCCACTCGATATGCAACTGATCCAACTTTCTCCAGAATTTAATATGGTCCAATGAACCTTGGACTCAGCTTTCCTTTCTTACCAAATCGCATCACACTTTTCCACAGTGAAACATTGAGAAAAACATGATCACCTACCTCGAAAGAGAGATCCTTCCTCCTGTTGTCTACATAAATTTTATGTCTGCTCTGAGTTATTCTCATGTGTTTCTGAATCAACTGAACTTTTTCTGCCATCTCTTCTACCAATTATGGTCCCATCAGCTTCCTTTCACCCACTTCATCCCAAAAAGCTGAAGTTCGACACTTTTTACCATATAATGCCTCAAATAGAGCCATCAGTATACCGGAATGAAAACTGTTATTATATGAAAATTCATCCAAAGAAAGATGTTGGTCCCAACATCCCTGATAATCCATCGAATAAGCACATAGCATATCCTCCAAAGTCTGAATTGTTCGTTCTGACTGCCCATCTGACTGAGGATGAAAAGTTATACTAAAATTTAATTCAGTACCCAACGACCTATGAAGGCCCTTCCAAAAGTTAGAAGTAAACCTAGGATCACAATCAGATACAATGGATAGGGGAACTCCATGCAACCTGAATATCTCTTTAAGATACAATCGAGAAAGTTGATCTAGAGAGAAAGTATCTCGAATTGGAAGTAAATGAGAAGATTTAGTCAAGCGATCAACAATAACCCATATTGCATTATTACCTCGAGAGGTCTTCGGTAATCCCACAAAAACGTCCGTGGATATATTTTCTCATTTCCACTCTGGCACTGGTAAAGGCTGAAGCATCCCTTTCGGTAACTGCCGCTCTTCTTTAACCTGCTAACAAGTCAAATACTTCACAGTAAAATCAACAATATCTCTTTTCATTCCATTCCACTAGTAATACTCCTTCAGGTCTCTATACATCTCAGTACTGCCAGGATGAACTGAAAACGAGGAACTATGAGCCTCACATAACAACTCATTGTTCAACTGTGAATCACCAAGCACACATAATCTCTTCCCAAACCTAAAAACTCAATCATTGTCAATGTTAAATTCAGGAAACTTACTCTTTTGAACCAGCTCTACCTCTTTCTACAACCCTCTGTCTTTCTTCTGCGTTTGCTTAATTCTGTCTGATAGGGATGATCTCACTGATACCTGAAACAAAATAGAAGAACTTCCTGCACCAACAACTTTTGTGCCAAATTTCATCAAATCAAAAACCAAAGGATCTCGTTCCAAACATATCATGGTTAATGAAGCATTACTATTTCAACTCAAAGCATCAGCCACATTATTTTATTTTCCTAGATGGTAATGAATTATAAAATCATAATCCTTGATTATTTCTAGACATCTTCTCTGTCTTATGTTCAATTATTTCTGAGTGAATATATACTTTAAACTTTTGTGATCAATATATATTTCACACTTCACTCCATACAAATGATGCCTCTAAATTTTTAAAGAGAAAACATCATCATCAAATTCCAAATCATGTGTAGGGTAATTTACCTCATGAGTTTTCAACTGACATGAAGCATATGCAATTACCTGATCATTCTGCATAATGACAAAACCAAGTCCCTTCAACCAAGCATCACTGTATATAACAAACTCACCATTCCTAGAAGGAAGTGCCAAAACTAGATCATTCACCAATCTTCTTTTCAACTCCTGAAAAAAATCATCACATTCTTTTGTCCAGATAAACATAACACCCTTCCGAGTTATCTTAGTCATTGGACTAGATAACCATGAAAACTTTTCAACAAACCTTTGGTAGTAACCTACCAAACCAAGAAAACTACGGATCTCAGTTACATTTGTGGGTCTTGGCCATTCTTTAACAACTTTTGTTTTAACAGGATCAATAGTTATGCCATTTTTTGAAACAATGTGACCAAGGAAATAAATTTTTTGTAACCAAAACTCACACTTTCTGAATTTTCCATACAGTTTCTTTTCTTTTATGGTTTGAAAGATAACCCTTAAATGACTTTCATGCTCCTCTTTACTTTTAGAAAACACCAAAATATCATCAATGAAAAAAACCACAAACTTATCCAAGATCTCATGGAAAATTCTATTCATAACGTCCATGAATACAGAAGGTGCATTGGTTAACCCAAAATGTATAACTAAAAAATCATAATGGCCATATATAGTATGAAACACAGTCTTCAGAACGTCTTCTTCTTTTAATTTCAACTGATAGTACCCCGACCACAAGTAAATCTTCAAAAAATACTGATCTCCCTAGAGCTGATCAAACAAATCCTCTATATGAGGAAAAGCATACTTGTTCTTAATAGTGATATTATTCAAGGCTCTATAATCAATGAAAAGTCTAATTAAACCATCTTTCTTTTTAATAAACAAGACATGAGCACCCCATGGTGATGTGCTAGGTCGAATGAAACCTTTATCTAATAACTTCTGCAATTGATTCTTTAACTCTAAAAGTTCAACCTGAGCCATTTGGTAAGGGGGTTTTGAAATTGTCCTAGAATCAGGAACTAAGTCAATAGTAAATTCAACATCCTGATCATGAATAATACCAGGCTACTCATCAGGAAAAAAATAAAGATACTCATTTACCACTTGCACATCATGAATCTAAACAGTTCCTTTATTTTCAACAATATGTGCAAGATAACATTCATTTCCATCTTTTACTATTTTCCCAACTTCCTGATATGTTATCAAAAGCAAGGGTTCATTCTTGTACACAAACTGAAAATCTTTCTGAAAAGAAACCATTTTAGCTCTGTAGTCAATCTTATCATGATAAACAGAAATCCAATCCATGCCCAAAATAACATCAAACTCTACTAGAGGCAAAACAATAAGTTTTTCAGGTAGATTCTTTCCGCACACAAGGATATGAAGGTTCTTATAATTTCTTTTTGTCTCAACATTTCCTCCGTGTGTTTTAACCATAAGTTCAGGATACATATCTTGAGATGGAATTCCCAATTTACTAGAAAACTTCTCAAAAATGAATGAATGTGTAGACCCTGAATCAAACAACACATTGGCATAATCTGAACAAACAAACAATGTACCTGATACTACATTATTCGACGGCCCAACATATGCTGAAGTAGTTGCAAAGGATTTCACCACCCCTTTCTTCTTGTAGTCTGGTTGCTTTACCCCAGTTGAGGTCTTTGTTAGACACTCATCTGCGTAATGACCCATTTCATTACACTTAAAACATCTTACCACTAGATTTTCATTTCCTGCTTGATCATCTTCCTTATAGTTACGAGCAATATGATCAGACTTACCACACCGACAACACTTTCTAGACTTGGATAAAAATTCTCTAGGATGCATTTTACCACACTTCTCACAAGATGAATATTTGGTTTTCTTACCTCCTTGTTTCGTTGATGAATTCTTCCCCTTTTCCTTCCAACTGGACCTCTTATTTTGTTGTTTGTCAAAGAACATCTGATCATCGAAAAACTCCATTTCCACCTTCTCCGAACATCGAACAAGTTTTTCATAACTTTTGAAATCATGAGAAGCTAAATCCCTTCAATACTTTGGCTTTAACCCTGAGTAAAAACAGTTGATTTTACTATCAAGATCTCGTATGAAGTTTTGAGCATACCTTGCCAGTCGAGTGAACATTGGTTCATAAGAAGCCACTGAGTCATCCTCCTGCCTCAATTCTAGGTATTGTTTTTCCATCCTAAGACAACCCACCTTAGGAAAATATTTCTCAGGAAACATACCTTTGATTTCGTCCCAGTGAAGATGATAAATCTCATCACCATCCCTGATATTTTTCATCATCGACCACCACTGATCTGCTTCACATTCAAAATGTTAAACAGAAAGACTAACCTTTTGAGGTTCTGAACACCCCATGACATCAAAAATCTTCTCCAGTTCTTTAATCCACCCTTCATCTAGCACAGGGTCATATGATCCTCTGAATGATGGGGGATGTTACCTCATGAAATGTTCCACAACATACATGTTCCTTTGTGGTTGATCTGGCTGATCTCGTGCATGGATACCGCCACCATTTATAGTCTGAGTCAACTGTACCATCACTGCAACAAACTGTTCAGTTCCAATTCCGACCATATCAGGTTGCTGATTTGGAAGGTCGTCTTCTTCCTGATGTCATCCCAACATAGCTACCTTGTTTTCTCTGTGGAAAACCATTCTGAACACAGAAATATCTTAGGCGAATCAACATGGTAATCTTTAAATGCTATATCATTTCAATCATACCATAAATTAATTTATAATTTAACAATTTTCTAACTCCTAAAGTTGCTTAAACCGACCTCTGATACCAACTATAAGGCCACAGCCTTAAACAGTACTTAATATTGAATTAAATGAATAATTCTCATTGAGGATATTTTCAGGTTTAGAGTTTTAGAGAATTAGATCATAACTATTACATCTCAAAAGATTACACAGTAGACACCTCTAAAAAGTTTCCTTTTTTTTCAAAACATGAACTCTAAAAAAAAGTCATTTCTAGTTCCATGTTTAAGTAAGCATGACTTTTCCTTGATCCCATCCTTGACCCTATTCCACATTATGTCCTCTGAAAAAAATTTCCAAAAAAAACTTTGGGTGAGCATAAAAAGCTCAGTAAGGGATACACAAAGAAGAAAAACTGTTAGTTTTTCAAAACAACAAGTAAACCATGAATACTTTATCAAAGTAATACAATTCACCTTTATATAGTAGTAAATACTGCTCACTAAATAAAATATCATTACTTACCCTTTTGTAACCAAAACATTACCATAAAACCCATATAAAGAACACATAACATATAAAGGTAACTTGGGACATAAACATACTTAAATGGAATAACCATACAGTCGACTTCCACACATATCACTAAATGGAATAGCCATACGACCGACTTCCATACCCAATGCATTGGAGTTTATAATGTAACCACCTATCCTGGTATTCAAGGCACCACCCGTCATATGGTTTATCACATAACCACCCGTCAAATGTCCAAGTACCATTATAAAATCATAAGATATAAAAAATATATAATGGAAAGAAAACATTTCAACATTTAGATCGCAATATATCACTAAAATATATTGACATGACAAATCCATTATAAAAATTATTTTCAATACCAAAATACATAAAAGAGTATATGGTATATATTTACTTTTAAAAACATTATGGCTTGTTGAGGAAGCCAAAGTCCAAATAATACTCGTGGCGGCGGAAAAGGTTGTTTTCACTGCGTACGTTAAAAGAAACATTCCTTTTTGTCATTTTGTAAAACTATTCATAGAAAAAATTCCTTTTGTATACAATTAATGGTCAAAGGGGTTTATACACCATATAAAAGAAAGTCTTGTATTAGAACAAAATATGCCTCAATGATATGAGATTGAGATGAAGTCCCTTACCTCATGTCCGACGTGACTCAATTGCTCTTTAATATTCTGAATAATAAACTAAAGTTAATTTCTACTTGCCTAATAACCTTTTCAAGTTTATTATTCCTTTTATATAACCTATTTCCATGTATAAACGTTATGTAGTCAATTAATTTAATAAAGTTCATTCTGTCGATATTTGGTACTTAAGTCAAAAATGGACTGCTAACAATTACATGTTGTTTATGTGGTCAAAGGTTAATTATATCTAGAATGATATTCATGAGTTGTATATCATATATATCATATATATCCAGCATATACATATATATATAATAGTACATAACATTTAGAGGTAATAAATGAAATGCACCGTTCAGGGAGACGGTAAGCTGTACGTACGCATGAACGCTACCTTCATTTCTATTTCGTATTTAATGGGGTGAAATTCTAATGATATAAGGGTATATTATAATTCCAGTATAACATAATATATAATAACATTAACTCCATCCTTTATACATCCCACATATTTCATTAATGAATCAAATCACTTTGAGGGGGTGGTAGTCCGCACTTCCTAAAATAAAATTATCATGTTTACCCACAATAGAAACCATAAAGGTATGACACAAATGAAAAATAAAGAAGCATAAGGAAAACATAAACATAATATAAATAATATATAAATAGAGTGAAATCTTAATGGCCACCATGAACGGTGTTAAAAGAACATTGAACAATCATCGTTTCGTGAGGCAGAAAATCACCAACCACAGAAATAGTATGTTCTTTAACCATTAGATGAAGGTGTCTATTGGTGTAGCTCTAATACTTCTCATAAAAACATCCTAGTATATGGAAGATATTGGTGTTGTTACAAAAGAATGGAATAAAAATAGTTTAGGTGGTTGGAGAAGCAAAATAAAACATAAGAACACAAGAGAAGACACTACCGTTAAATCGGGTAACTCTTTTTGGTTTGAGCTCGAAGTCTTCCTTGGAAAGACATCTGCACAAAGTGAGGATTATAGGGGTAATAGAGGGATTTGGAGAGACAAAATGGGAATGGGTTGGCCGATTTAAAGGCTTGAGATGTGTGGCTAAGGTGCTAGAGGTGGGGGCATTTTATAAGAGGAGAGGAGGGGCACTCTTGGAAGGTTATAAGAGGTTACTTTATTATAAAATTATTTTCAGATTTAAAAGGTCCGAAAATTATATATTTCGAGGATAAGGTGATAAGAGTTAGAAATCCACCCATCCAATAGGTTTTTGACAATTTTAGGTCTTATATTTTACATTATCTTTTTATTTTATTTAAATCGTTAAATAATGAGGTAATCGCTGCATCATCATGGTGTCATAAATAATTTAATTTATTTAATGTCTAAAAACTATAAAAAAAATATCATTATGTATTAAATATTTTTATCTTTCTAATAAATATTTTTTTCCAAAAATATGACTTTTATAACTCCATTTAAAAATTGTTTTAGTAAAACAACACAAGTTTGGGATATTTTTATTTTAACATTAAATAAAAATTTATTAATATCATTTTCCTACCAAAGTGGCTCCATGGGGTCCCCAAGTTGACCCATGGATTTTATTGGTCAGCCATGACACATCTAATAAGGGTAGGACATGTGTAAAGGTCATTTTATATTATTAAAACATTATTTTTACCTTAAACTAAACTAATTACCTCTAATCACGATTGAAAACTTAAAAGTTACTATTCGACAAAAAATTATTTTAATCCCATTGAAACACATTTTACTTCCTAATGAAAACCGTTTATGTCAGATTTTTTAAATTCAAGACACAGAGGTGGTAGAATTTCATTTAAACGAAAAATCAGTTTTTTAAGTACTACTTAGTGGTTTCACTATTCATCAAAAATTGAAGGTTTTCAGAAAAAAAAAACTAAACTTCACCCTAAGATATATTTGATATTCCAAATCCAAAACTGATTTCTATTTTACAAAATTCATAACATATAAGTTACATTAATTAATTTAATAATTAATTCCCACTTTCAGGACAAATAGCGTGTATTTATGAAACAATATATATCAAAAGATTGACACTAGTTTAAGTCCAATTTCAAAGTGAAATTAATTCCAACGACCACTATTGGATTAAATGGTAAAAATATATTCTAATTTCAATTTAAAATCAGTTAAAAAGATAATCTAATCATATAAATAAATTATATTTAAAAGATGTTTTGAATTAAAATACAACATTTTTCACTATTCATTAAAAAAATGAACTTGAATCGGAAAAATACCAAAACTTTACACAAAGTAAATTTTGATGTCCCGATTCTAAAGAAGAATTTTATTTGGTCCAATATAATGTATAACAGTGAACAAAACTATATTTAAAGAGGGTTTTCCATCAAAAGGTGATAGTTTGACCTTTTAGTGAATATTAGAGTATCTATCCCTAAAATTGAATTCTTTTCATATTTTAAGCCATTATCCTTTGTTGGATAAATCTAAAAACATCTAACAAACAGTTATAATCATATTTTAGTTATTTATATTCATTCCCACCAATACAACGGCTACGTGTTAACTACCATTTAAAATAATATTATTTTATTACTAGTGTGCAACGTAAGATTTCAAAGAATCTCTTTGTTGCGTATCAGGTACGCTATCGAACATAGCAACCCCTTTAAAGTAAAATTAATATTTAATTCGCAAATATTAATAAATATGAAAATATTTTATTCTTTATTTACCTGGGATGTTACATAGGGGTTGACATTTTTTGGATATTTTTCATCATATCCCAATGTGGAGAAGGTTTTGAAGATTAAAGGAGATGAACCCATTCAAAGGGAAGTATGAGATTTAAAATAACATCCCCACATTTAACAGAAGTGTATTTTCCCTTTTTATTTCCTTTCCAATAAGGGGATCTAATAAATTTAGTATATGTGAGCAGGATATTTTAAAAAAATCATATATTCTTTGGAATACTAATCTATTTTTTTGGATTTGATAACAATAAGGATTATGAACATAAAAATGAAAAAGAAGATATATAAGTTGAATAATTAACAATGATCTAGAATGATATTCTTGTTGGTTTTTTTATAAATGTGAAATATGTCCATGTCTAGAGTCTAAAGGTAATATGTAAATGAGAATATTCAACAAGGATCCTATATTTTTATGATAAATACCAATGATAGGATAGAGGCATCTTTAAGGATGTTGTGATGAAATTTCCTTACTCGAGAAACACCACACTATGGTAGGTGGTCATGGTGTAGATTATAAGAAGTTATTAGAAATATGTACTTCATTATAAACAGAATAGTGAAGAGGAATACCCATAAAAGAATACTATAATGGGATAACCAATGTTTTTCTTATGGTGAAATTATAGACACCCAACACAACACTATGAATCCCCTTAATAGTGGTAATTAAATTCGGTGGTCGTAGAATTAATTAAAGGCCTAGTGGATAAATAGAGTTCAATTAATGTTTAAAACAATACATATCATTACTAGTTGTGTGATAAACAACAAATATTTTGTCACTTTACTATAGATAATGGTTTTTTGAGTAAGATGTTAACCTGTGAGACATAATATACACAAAATGGAAATAGTGATAGCTATTGGGAAGGTGTTTTATTTGAACAATAGAAACGATTTAATAGGGATCTATAGGGGAAGGAAAAATCCAAACAGGACATGGAACATAGTGAGTTATCTTGGAGATTAGAAAAAAAATTCTAGTGTTTATAGGCATGTTTTTTTTAGTTGTGTTGGTTGGAGATGCAAAAAATGTTGATGGTTTGACACTATTGATACATGAATTGATCATAAATTACTCATACATAATGTGTTTCTATAGTATACCATGATCTAAGAAATGTTATATGGTGATTGTAGTATTACCTAAGTGCAATTAATGTACATTTCATTCGTGCTTCAATGGAGAAAAAAATAGACCATGAAGCTATACTTTTATTATTGTAGTTAAGTAGATTGGACAAGCAGTATTTATTTAAAATCATGGAGGAATTATGTGTGATTTTAATGTCCAACAATTATATTAACATGTTATCAATTTTTTTAATTATAACTTATTTTATAAAAGATCTTCTGGATTTATGTGGCACAAATTTGGGGGAAGATAGAGGTGAGAACATATTAAATATCTAATCTTGATGAGAAGAAGAGGATTTCAAGATGATGGTATAGAAAGAAGAATAAGGTCATAAAACCACTGATGATATTCAAGAAGTAAAATATGAAATAATTTTAGTGCATCCACCAAAATAAGAGATGTTCTAGTGTATTTCCTTGAAATTGATGATAGATCTATTCGAGGATACAACAAGTCTATCAAGAGTAGCGAGTAGAATAAAATGAAACTGTCCATACATTTTTCATCATATACAAAAAAAAAATATTAATAAAGGGACATGAATTTCCATAAACTAGATGAAGGTGATATAATCTACTGTATTGAGTAGATTAAAGTAGAGGGTAATGAAACAAGAGCGACCCTTGGGTTAAAATGAGTCAACCCTAAACAATGTAAGACAATGATCCTTGGAATGGAGTGACCTTCCAAAAATCCTATATGAAACTAAACACACATTATAGTGATTTCGTGCATTGAACTTCACAGTTCCATGCTCTCGTAAGTGGCCAATTTAGGGTGAACCATGCTAACTATAATGTCCCTATTTACAATCTTTATGCAGACCAAAAGAGTGTAGGAAGAATCTTATAGAATATTTGGATACAAAGAGATAGTCATGATAGTTGAATTAGATCAACATATAATAGATATTGTTTTACATATGACTGTCATGGATGTGAAGTCATGATATATTTATATTAGTTAGAGTAAAATTAAAATTTGATAAGTTACATTGGCATTTAATTCCCTGATTCTTCCTAACCCTCTAAGGGTAATCTCCCACAAAGACACTAATGAGTGATTAATGTAATGATAAAAAAATTATAAATTCATCCTAATACTAGTTTCAGTATAATTATTTCTAAAATTAAATATGTCCCTACATATCTTTGTTCGAAAAAAGATATTTACTTGGGATGTTCTAAAAAATTATTACAAATATATTAAAAAATAATTTGACCCCTAAAGAATAATATTTACCTTAATTAATTCAATCCCAAAAATATGAATCATTAAGGGAATATTGGGAATGATTCAAGACCATGTCAATTAACTATCTTTATTATAGAATGATTCTCTAAAACAAAATGAAAATTTTATATTATAGATATCAATAAAATTATAAATTTCCCATATAGACAACCATTAATATAATATTCATGGATATAAATCATAAAGATCTATATGTATTAATTCAATAATTTTTTGAAAATATAATTTTTTTGTTCAGAATCCTTTATTGAGAGGAAAATAATTGTATAACAAGTTAGCGCTTATGTATTCATAGTTACTCAATTTGAATATTTTAATATCAATATATACAACTTATCATTTAGTATCACATATCAAATTTATCTAGTTAAAACAAGAAAATTGAAACACTACAAAGGTTATCATGATTATTCCATCTGTTTATAGTGTTTATTATTGAACAACATGTCTAAAAATAAACTTATCAAATATAATAGTGGAAATTTTGACAAAAATTATAACATATACTAGTAAAAAAATAAAATTATTATTTTTAAAGAAATAGGATTTAGTCCTGTAATTTTTTGGAATAAAAGTTCAATTGAATTCCCTACTCAACCTACCATTTGATTTTCATGAGGAAAACATGTTAACGAACTCGACAGATATAACAAATTCTATGAAATTTTAGTAGATGTGTAAAGAACAAAACAATATTGTAAGGATTTATCCTACTATAATGTGAAGAAAACATAATAGGAACATAATAATAGAATAATTAATGTCATTTACTTATAAAAGAAACCAAAACATACATAAATAAATTTATTACATAGAAAACTAATTAGGTTAGATATTTTATGAATTGATGAATGATATTGGTAAACTATACTGAGTAACAGATGAATTAACAACCTAAGATAATTAGAAAATGTTTTTGTGTAATATATTGGTATAGTGTTTCCAAAGTACTATATCCCAACTGATTGAAAAAAAAAACTAAAACCTATACCTGCTAAAAAGATTATATATTAATAGAATATAAAATTTTAATTTAAAAAAATTAAAGGAATATAAATATATGAATGTCGAATTAGAAAATGTATTTTATCAAAAAAATATAAACAAATTATTAAAAGAGAAAAATATCAAAATCTTCCTTATCCATTTATATAAACATTGAATAAAATAGATTACATAATTATTTTACAAATTTTATTGTGATTTTAAAGAGGTTATGTCAGTATTATTATAGTGAAATAAATTATATAATTCCCCACAATGTAAAACCCCTTAAATAGATTACATGGTGGTTGATTTAATGTATGAAAAATAATTGATATCTATCCCTAAAAAATAGCACTAAAACATAGAGGGAAAATTTATTGATGAAATCCGACATTATTATAAGTTTTAAAATTTGGAGACTATTATGTACCCATATAGCTAGTGTTAACCTCATGCCATTTTTAAATTTAAATGGACTCATTAGTATATAAATAAAGACACTTGGGGTCACCTTTTACATAATTGATTGATTAGTGATGATGCATTAAAGAGTTTAAGAAAGTGTTCTTATCATAGTATAATTTTTTTAATTCCTCACTAGTATGTTTTTTATTGATGTTGAATAAGAAACTGGAACACTATTCATTCATTGAATACATTTTGTGGTTATATTCAAATCTCTCATTGATGACCAACATGTAAAACCAATTTTTAGAGTCGAGTAAGAAAACCTATCATTTTGTGACATAAAACATGTGAAAAATTGAAATATTATCATTTCATAGATACCGATGAATATTGGAGAGAGTAAGACAATGAATAACTAAACATGGTAGATTTACGAAAGGAAAAGTATTTGTTTATATAGTTAATAGAGGAAGTGAAATTTATTTGAAAACTAATTGATCTAGTCGATATATAACTATAGAAATTATTATCTCTAACCCATCAGAAATATTGAAAGCATGGGTTAAAATACTTCCACCAAAAATAGTATATACTCATTTAGGAGACCAATACTTTTACAATAATTATCAATTTTTATCATTCAATTGAATAAAAAATTAATTTTCAAAACCAAATATTATATAATAAATCAATGTTATAATGGATGGTATCTAAATTAAAACATAAAATCCCTACCATTTATGAATACATAATATATTTTGAATAAAATTAAAAACATTATGAAAAACTATATTGATTTTTACCACATCTTATGAAAGGATTCCCTACAAAATAATTAATTAAAATGTTAGATAAATGGTCAATATTATCTATCTGTGACCATCAATGGGTTTGTATATTGAATGTGGTATAAAAAATATAAGGGACCACCATTGTATAAAATGATAAATTAGAATTTGTTCCCACAATCCTAGTGGAAAAATAGAATGTGTGAATTAACTTATATAAATTGAATGATTAAACAAGGAGAATTTTTCATCTACAATCATTGGTAAAACACTAAATCATATATTGTGAAAATACTATTAATGTGTAATGACCATGATCCAAATAAAAAAATAGTATTAGAAGGAGTTTTTTGTTGACCTTAAGAGAATTCATTTATCTGTATGGGATGGTGACTAAAGTAGAGGGTATGAATGAATCATTATGAATAATTTTCACTATTTATATGATATATAATGTAAATATACGATTCCACCCCAAATCCATCATGAATAGTTTATACATCATCCGTTTCCTAAAATATAATGCAACCAGTACACCAAAGTTAAACTGATTAACCTCTAGTACATGAAAGATCTATAACATAATATAGACCTGCAATATACATTAATCAAATTACAATTAGAACTAGACTCAAAAGATAGTAAAATATGGTTCTATAGTATTCAAAATTTGCAACAAAATTTAGAAGACTAAATATCCAACTCCTCATAGTGATATGAAAAGTTATGAGACGACTACATTTTAAACATCAGCAAAATTTCCAAGAGGTTATCTAAACCATGTTGTTTCTATTTACCTAAAATATAGTAAAAAATTCTATACTCGGAAATTTGAATATGTAGGGTGTGTGTACATATTATAATAGGTCACCAATAATGGTTTTTATAACATATTCCATTGTATAACATAGTGCATTTAAAAGATAAAATCATATGTAATATCAAAATAATATAAGAAACAAATAATTAATCATTCAGCATTTTATAATATAATGTTTTATAAAAATAAATGGATATGATTTACTATGAAACTATAAATTACTCATAGTAATAAACTAATATATCATTGATCCATGTTTAAAATAAATCATGTTATATATTTCCATCATGTATTCTATTCAAATATAATCTTCAATAAGGGGTCAAGTTTGTTTGTCCAAATGTTTATGCATGTGTATATGTAGTCATCCTCCCCCAAAAGTCCACTCTCTCCCTAATGGGGTGGGGAGTTATGACATATATCACTATAAATACATCTTTATGTTTGAAGACAACATCACATATTAGGGAATAAAAGTAATTTTATAAACAAATACACATCATCCCATTTGAGGCCTCCCACCTCATAAGTAAGAAACCTCACCCCCCCCCCCCACATAGACTACCCTCCTCATATATGAGGTCTCTATCCTAATAGTATGGACTGATTTTAATTTATATATATTTTTATTTTTATCTGGTATACACATATCATGTTGGGTTATTCAAAATATGATCCAAACACTAAAACATTAAATACATAGGAAAACCAGGGATTAACTTATCCAAAATTGCATTAGGAATAACAAAATCATTTTATAAAGATATATGAACTTACATGGATGCATATAACATCGATTACATATAAAAAATAGTTTGTTGGAAATTAAAAAATAATTCTGAAAAATATTTTATACCATGGAAACATATATAAAGCGAATATATACCATGAATATTCATAAACAAGTTGGAATATCAGGTAATGGATTTTGCATTAAAAGGATGTGTACAAAACATTAGCACCTATAGAATATTGTATATTGATATTACAAAAATAATTTCAAGCACTAAATTTATTATAACAACATGTTTTTCTATGTTTCACATCACTAAAAAATATGAAATTATATGTAATCTAATATTCCAAGTAATTAAACAATAGATACATGCTCCTCTTGAATAAAAAACATGTATTACTATCATGGCATGTTACAATCACTGAAAAAATAAATTTAATCCTTGATTCCTTTAATCAATATCAATGGGAAAGTAATATAATAAATTATATTTAAAATAATATTATAATATATTTTATTTATTTATCTTTTTTCTGAATACCTGTATTCTCATTAGATATTTGTACTAATGATAGAAAGGAGACATTACTCTTTAAAGGCTATCTCTAACAAATCCATAAAGACCCTTGGTTTTTTAAATAAGGAACTAATCCATTTCAAATAAATTAATAATACAAGCTATTTCCCCTAAGGCTTAATCCATTAATTTTATATACAAAAGTATCATATGGAAACCACTCATGATCCATTTTATCAAAACTAACAAGATGGTTCATCTTTATTTACCTTTTTGTATAACCATTAAATTTGGTAAGATAGTTAGTAGATAATTTTTAAAATAAAGTACCCTAATAAATTTCCCATTAGACAGAGGAATGGTTATGAGAGAACTTACATTAGTCATCCCACTCAAGATGTCAATTTGACTCACCAATGAACTCAATTTAACAAAAACCATAAATTTAAAAATTTTATTCCAATAAAAATATTTATCCACCCACAATTGAGTTCTGAACACAACTCCATTGAACCACATAAGGAAAATTTATATTATACTCATGAAAGAGTATCCCTATACATTATTTTTACATTTATCCTCAATGATATCAAATCAGTACAACCAATTGATAAACTTATAGGAATGAATTACTTTTTTAAATTTAGACTCAAAACTTATGGAACATCCATCATGACTCATAACAATCACACGAATATGTGATATCCAACTTATAGGATTGATATCCCCCAAAGGTCTTGAATCTAGTTATATATCTCCCCTCAATTAGGTCACAAAACAAAAATGACTAAAATAAAAACATCACATGCGGTGCATTAATCATTTCACCTAGAAGGCTCAATCTACATCATACAAAAATCTACTGAACAAATGAAAAAATCCTAGTTCCCATGAAACTGCATACCCAATCTCACCATTATACCAATAATGAAAACATTTATTAAATGATAGAAATTACATGGTATTTTTTCAGTGTTTTAGTAGGAGAATAATAATTGAAAATCATTAGTTTATCTTCCTTTAGAACCTTTAAATTAGGTAATTATATGAAAACCTTTAAAATTGGGACTTTATCCCTCATCTATTAGAATAAAAAAGGCCATTGAAGGGAAAGAAAAATGAGAATTTGTAAAAATAGTAGTTTGATATGCTATATTGGAATTGGGGGTTTGATCATAAGTGGGAAATTTTATTCCTTCAAAAATCAAATTTCAACTGATTGTTTGTAATTTGAATCTATATTATTAATCCAAATCCTCTAGGATTTTTTTAATTCCAAATATATAACATTACTATCAACTTGATAAGTCCAACCTATGAATAAATCATTATTGTATCTCCCCCTTTTCCACATTGGTGGAATTACCTAGTACTAGTTATGAATTTTCACCATAAAAACATCACCCACTCAACCGAGCATTATTGTAATCACCCATAGAAAAACCAGTTATCACTGACACAACCTCACCCTATTATACGAGTCATCAATAGAATAAACTCTTCTTATTAAACAAGCACCATCATAATTTCCTCATATAACCACTATCTACACCACAATATTCAATCCATTGCATATATAATTCCTTCTTGGGTTAAAATATTTCAAAGAAGAATATCCACTTCCTCACTTCCTATCAACCTTTGGATCATAATTATAAAATTTTAATGTAATTATTTTTTCTAAAAGATCAATTTAAATATATTTTGACATCCGAAATATATATATTTTTCTATTTCCAATTGATCATTAATTTCTATTCCCGTTTCACCTTTTCTTTTATTCATTTACTTTATTCTATGTGCATCTATAGTGTGAAGGTGTGGAATAATGAACAATAACTTAGAAGATAAAGGGGGGATATTTTAAAATAACATCAAAGACTTTAATACCTTAAGAAAATGTATAATATCCCATATGTAACCAACTAAAAATTACATGACTAAAAGAAAATATTGAATTGAAATAAATTTACATAACATTTTCGGTTTAGTGATTTAGAGAATTAAGATAAATGTTTAGCTAATAAATCCTATAAATTTATAATTTGAAATAAATTTTTTCCACTGTATAAAATAATATTCATCCCATAATAATCATTTGACATCTCGTAAAAACTATCCACAACATATATTCTTATGGATATATAATATTTATTACTTTTCTTTATAACTTGTTAAATTGGAAACATAATAATGTGGTTTCATCAATTGCTCTAAAGGTTAAAATATAAGAGATAACAATAATATATTATAAGTGAGTATATTATGGTCATATTTATATAGTTAATACACATAATAAATTCATACCCAATAACATATAGATTACAAATCATATAATAATTCATGAAATAAAATAAGATTATATCAAGGAAAATTCCTCAGATCATAGAACCAAGGAATACTATGGGAATTTTGGTGTAATCATGAACAAAGAAATAAATATCCATGTGAAAAAACTAAATGTACATGTGTCATGTCATGAACAATTAAAATGATAATGCTTCAGGTCGTGAATGAAACAATTCAAATGGTTCATGATGAGAAAAAACTAAATGTGTCATGTTCTGAAAGAAAAAAATGCTCATTCTTCATAGTGTGTACAAATAATATGAATGTCGTTCATGTTTTGAACATATAAAATTTATTCTATATGTTGTGAAAAAAATGCCTATGAAAATTATTATCATCTCACGAGATATTTATCCTATGAAAATTAATTTTTGGGTGATATATAACCCCACCCATTAATCATCCATACATATGTGTGCCACTTAAAATCAGTAATTTATATTCCAACAATAATCATCACATGGTTATCCCATGGAAAATAAATGGGTATCTAAATAAATTTAGTATAATTCTAGGTAAATACCAATAAATCCTGATAATAAAGAACATGATATTTACACTATATAGATAAATGGCATAAGATAAATTAAATAATTTACCAAATAAATCAATTAATGAAATATATGTATCCCACTTTAATCAAAGGATTAAAATATAGAGATTTCATAGAGGAATGAAATTGAAAGAAAAATTAGATATATACATAGGGAATAATATGGAAAGGGAAAAGAAGTAATAGATTTATAAAAAATAAATCCCATAAAATAGTATAAAATAATTTAGAGGGTAGTTCAAGAAAAAAATACATGGAAATAAATATTTATTAGATAAATATCAAAACAAAATTAGAACAATAAAAGTGTTTTTCAAATAATATTTTAACATTTTTATAATATATGATGTTATATGTCACTTTCAAATGAAATTAATTGAAAAGGAGACATTTAAAAAATTTAAATCATTTACCAATAATAATATTACTCAATAATATAAATTTAAAAATATGTTGAGGTTAATACAAGGAAATTAAGAGTGGAATTAAACCAATTAATCATGGATGGAAAAACCTTTATAATATATTTATTGGATCCCACATCATATAAAGGGATAAAAAACTCCTTTTTAAAATTGGAAATGTCAATTATGAATTAAATATAAGATTTAGTACAATTGGGATTCCCAATATAAATTATAAAATTTTACCTAACGTAAAATGGGTTCTAGGAGGTGAAACCATCTTTAAGTGGATGATTATTATTCTAAATAAATAATTAATTTTTGATAAATAAATGAAATATTTTAACAGCTCAAACTAGAATTTCATTTCCCCCATATTTGAACAGAATATAATATAAAATAAAATATTAGGATGGGACAATACAACCATAGAATTTATAAGTTAAAAAAGAGTCTTCATATAGATAACCACACTTGACATACATGGAAATTAAATTTATTTTGTGGAATACTTAATAAGATACATAAATAGATGCCTAAAGATATTATTAGTTTTGTGTATTTGGAAGCTTAGAACATAATCTTCTAATCTTGGTGAAAGATCATCAAAATATCTCATAAAGATCTTCCCCTTTTATTTTCCATCAAAAAAACATTATTATTATCATGGGAAAAAGAATCATATAAAAGGGTGAGCTCAAATTCTCTGTAAGGGTAAACATGGAGAACATTGAAAAACCACAAACATTGGAACATAAAATCATGAAAAAAAGTTTAAACATCAAAATCTTGGGTCATAAAATAAATCTTTGCAGTTGTTAAGGAATGGATCGTACAGGAACATTAATCATGATATAATTTCATTTACATAGAACAAGTAATTGTGTAAAACTTATAAAAACATAATATGATTTATATAGTATCCAAGGTATTGTTGCCTAAACCATCATTGTGGACAATGTCCATTACAGAACCATGTATACTTTTCATTCCAGCCATGTATTACTAAACCAGATTTACTTTCTTTTTCAGTCATGTCTCTATCATGAGATATAAATATTTACCCAATGAATTGGAGGGAGAAATAGGTCCCACCTATCTCATAATGAAATCATTCCGACATGTTTCGCAAAAACAAAAAACATTTACCATATCATAACCCATGAAATAAAATGATTTTCTTAAATATCATTTCATCATAACATAACCCATATAAGATAAATGGAATTCATAAAAATAATTTCATCATAAACACAATAAATTTAATAATAGGGATAGAAACAAAACCCATTGTCATATTATATGAAAGATAATTTTTATAAAACACTTGAGCTTAATTGTTGAGGAAAATACATTTCTTCATTAAAAATGTTTTCTTTTGTCAAAACTTCATGAAATTTTAAATGAAATGAATTTAGTTGAAAATAATATTGAAATCATGTAGAATAATATTCATGGTAATAATGTGTCATGAAACCATTAAATTCCATTTATTCCGTATAAGTAAAAAATACATTTTCCTCATACATTTTCCATAAAATTCAAAATGTACCTTGTATATTAAACAAAAGAAATATTCATTCCATACAAATTAGTAAAATTAAAAGAGGGTTAAAAATAATTTAAACCTAAAAATAATAATTGTAAACATTTTATGAATTCTTTTCTGAAAACATGTACATAAATATAACCCCAGTAATTAAATACGTATAAACAATCTCAGGTAAAATTGAGATTGTAAAATTATCCCTTACCATAGGACTGATATCCTTCATATGTAATTGAAGAATTGGTAAAATGATTTCAATAATGGTACTGATTTATTATAGAATCATAATAATTTTCATGATAACATTTATGATCATATTTTCATCCATTTGTTAGTACCATTTCATTGTTACTCATTATTATGGTATTAACTGTTTTATGTTCTTATGCATGTTTTGTCAGATAAGTTATCATTACTATTTTTATGTTATAGTTATATCATTTTAAAACATGGTACCAGTATAATATATATCTTACTTATTCATTAAATTAATTTATATAATCATTGTTTAATGAATATTATGAATAACGAATCGCATCGCACTGTGGAGGCAGTAAGTCATACCTACGCATGAGCAATGAAATCGTTACCATAATTGTTGAATGGTTTTAAAGTAGGTGGTGTATAATTTATCATAATTTTATATTATTCATATATAGTTATTATTTACCACATTATACCCATATAATTAATGTGGTGGGGGAAAACAGATTACACCACAGCGTGGAGACGGTAAGCCATACGTAGGCACGCGTGGGGATTTCATTTTTCATAGGTTGGATAGAATGTGAAATAGATCTTTTTATTATTTATAATAACATATAAGTAAATTATTGATATTTATTTTATTAATTTATAATGAAACATCTGAATAATATGAAGTATAAGAAGAACAAAATTTTAAGGAATCGTTACAAGAGATTACCTCTTCCTCGACGGGCCTCATTTAAATTTCTTATTTGGGCACTAGAGTTTTTCTTTTGAGAAGAAAAGAACCTATAGAATGTAAATAGGGATGTTTAGAAGATAAATGGGTAGGCTTGTCCCCAGCATGAGGGCTCAAAATTGAGTGATGATGATAGGAAGGAGGAGGTTCCCTTTTATAAGAGTGGATAAGGGCACTTTTAGAAACTCTCAAAATATTAATTTACTACATATTACATTTCGATTAAAAATGGTCCAAAACTTATTTAATTATAGGATAAGATATATTTTGGCCTAATACATATCATCCAATAATTTTTTGAGAAGTTATGAATATATGTATATCCTTATTGTTTTAGTTTAACCCTTATTTTACCCTTTTTAATCTTACCATGATATCATGTTATTTACACATTGTGGATTATTGTAATTACCATATTAAGTAAAACAACCCGTAAAAAGTTTTTATGACATATTTGGACTTATATTTACAATTATGTGCAATATTATTGTAACATCCCAAGTAAGTAATGAATAATAGATATTTTTATCTATGTCTATTAATGAATTAGATAGTGTTTTAGAGGCTTAAAATGAAAATAAATCCAATCTTAAGCATGTAATACACTAATATTTTTAAAAGATTGTTTTACTGCATTTTAATGGAAAACCATTTTTAAGTATATCTTTTGACAATTTGAAAAGCTATGTTTGTCAAAATAAACTTATTCTTTATGATTGGGACATCAAAATTTACTTTGTGTGAATTTTTGGTATTTTTCTGACAATGTTAATTTTTTTAATGAATAGTGAAAAATACTACACTTTATATCAAAACTGCTTTTTAATCTAATGTATCTATATGATTAGATTATGTTTTGAATTGTTTTTAAAGTGAAATTAGAATATTTTTTTACCATTTAATCCAATAGTGGTCATTGGAATTAATTTCACTTTGAAATTGGACTTAAACTAGTGTCAATCTTTTGATACTTATTGTTTCATAAAAACACGCTATTTTCTCTGACAGTGGGAATTAATTATTAAATTAATTAATTTAACTTATATTTTGTTAATTTTATAAAATAGATATCATTTTTGGATTCAGAATATCAAATATAGCTTAGGGTGAGGTTTCGGTATCTTTCTGAAAAACTTCAATTTTTGATGAATAGTGAAACCACTAAGTGGTAGTTAAAAAAACTGTTTTTTCATTTAAATGAAACATTGCCACTTCTGTGATTTGATTTTCAAAAATCCAACATACATGGTTGTAATTAAGAAGTAAAATTTGGTTCAATGGGATTAAAATAATTCTTTGGTGAAAAGTAATGTATTAAGTTTTTAATTGCGATTAGAGGTAATTAGTGTTGTTTAAGGTAAAAATAATGTTTTAATAATATGAGATGAGCTTGAAACATGTCCTACCCTCATTGGATGTGTCATGGACGACCAAGAAAATCCATGTGTCAACTTGGGGACCCCATGGAGCCACTTTGTTTGGGAAATTACATAAATAACTTTTTATTTAATGTTAAAGTAAAAATGACACAAACATGAGTTAATTTAATAAAACAATTGTTACATGGGGTTATACAAGTCAGATATTTGATTATAAATAGTCATTGGAATGAGAAAACTATTTCCTACATCATAGTATTTTTTTTATAATTTTTAGACTTTAAATAAGTTAAATAATTTATGCCATCATGATGATGCAGCGATTACCTCATTAATAAAGGATTTAAATAAAATGAAAAGATAATGTAAACTCTATGACCTAAAAATGTCCAAAACCTGTTTGATGGGTTTATTTAGAACCCTTATCACAGTAAACTCTAATTATTTCAATGTGGGACCTTTTGAATCCGAAACTCATTTTAAAATAATGTAACATTCCTTTACTTTCCAAGAGTGCCCCTCCTCTCCTCTTATAAAAGGCCCCCACCTCTACCTCTTTACCCACACTTCCAACGCCTTTGGCTCGGCCAACCCCTGCCCATTTTGTCTCTAAAAATCCCTCTATTACTCCTTGAAGCCTCATTTTAGGCAGAAGTCTTGCCAAGTAAGCCTTTGATCTCAAACCAAAGGGAGTTACCCGATTTTAAGGTAATGTCTTCACTTGTGTTCTTTTGTTTTATTTTGCTTCTCCAACCCCCTAAAATCTTTTTATTCATTTCTTTTGTAACAAAACCAGTATCTTAAATATACTAGGATGTTGTTATAATAAGTATTCTAGCTAAAATTACACACACCTACATCTAATGGTTAAAGAACATACTGTTTCCGTGGATGGTGAATTTCTGCCTCCCGAAACGATGATTGTTCAACATTCTTTTAACACCTTAAAAGGTGGCCATTATGATGAAACTATATTTATATATGATATATAATAAGTTTATGTTTTCCTTAAGCTTCTTGTATTTTTCATTTTGGGCATTCCTTTATGGTTTCCATTATGGGTAAACGTGATATCTTCATTTAAGGAAGTGCGGACTACCGCCCCCTCAAAGTGATTTGATTAGTTAATACCATATGTGGGATGTATAAAGGATGGAGTTATGATATTATATATGATATTACACTGGAATTATAATATACCTTTATATCATTATGATTCCATTTCAAAAAATATGAAATAGAAATGGAAGCAGCGTTCATGCGTACGTACGGCTTACCGTCTCCATTGACGGTGCATTTCATTTCATACCTCTAAATGATTATGTAATATTATAAATTCATGTATATACTGGATATATATGATAAATATGATATATAAATCATGATTATAATTCTGGATATAATGGATACATGAACAACTTGTAGTTATAAAGGGTTTATTTTTGACTCAAGTACCAATGATCGTTAAAATGACCGTTATTAACTTAAATAATTACATAGTGTTCATGACATGGAAATAAGTGATATAAAAGGAATAATGAACTTGAAAAAGGTTCTTCAATAAGTAGAAATTAACTCAAGTTTATTATTCAGGAGATTAAAGAACGACCGAGTCAAGTCGGACCCGAGGTATGGGACTTCGTCTCAATCTCCTTTCATTGAGGCATATTTTGTTTTATACACAACGTTCTTTTATACGGTGTATAAACCCCTTTGACTTTTACGTTTATTCAAAAGTAATATTTTTTATACGAAGTGTTTAATAAATGACAAAAGGGAATGTTTTTGTCGTACTTATGCGGCGAAAATGACTTCTTCGTCGTCGTGACCATTATTTGAGTTCCAGCTTCCTCTACAAGCCATAAATATTTTCTAAAAGAAAAATAAATAGCATGTTTTCCTTTTATTTTATTTTAGTATTGAAAAGGGTTTTCATAATTTTTTTATATCAATGTGTTGTATTGATATCTTGTGATTGAAAGGTGTAGATGTTATGTTTCCTTTATGCATGTTTAATTTGATATGATTATGTTGAGGTTCTTGGGAATTATTATAAAGACGGGTGGTTCCGTGATAAACTAAGGGCGGGTGAGCCTAATATAGCTCTCCAATGAATTGGGTAACACAAAGGAGTGAAACGTTAAGATTTCTCCGAAGAGATTTAGGGAATATACTGTGTTGGGTATTCCAAACGTAACCAAGAGGGTTACTCCCTACGTAAGAATGTTATGAATGCCTCAAGTTACCTTTATGTCTTATGATATCTATGATTTATTCATGATTTTATGAGGTATGTTAAAGTGATTATGTTTTATGGGTAAAGTATGATTTCATTCTTATGTATATATGTACCCATGTTTCCTTTACATATTTTTATAACCCATACTGAGCTTTTTATGCTCATCCCAAGTTTTTTGAAATGTTTTTCACAGGTCAAGGGAAAGGTACATGATATGTTGATAGTGTCATGGAAGTGTCAAGAATGAATCCATGTTTTATTTTAAATATGTTTCCATTGATGGGGAAAATGAATACTATATTTAACCACTTTGTTTATATGTGGAATTTAATGCATGTTTTATGATCTAATTCTCTAAAACTCTAAACCTGAAAAGATCTTCAAGGTGTAATATTTTAATAACTCAAGATTAAGTAATGTTTAAGGCTGGGGCCTTATAGTTGGTATCAGAGGTCAGTTTAGATAACTTTAGGAGTTATAATTATATTAAATGATTATCCAAAAATATTTTTTTTATGGTCCAATTGAAATGATATAGCATTTGAAGATTACCATGTTACTTTATCTAAGACATGTTTGTTCAGAATGGTTTTCCGAAGAGGAAACAGGGAAGCAGTGCTAGGACGGCATACATAAGGAAATAACCTTCCGAATCAGCATCCTGAGATGGTCGGAATTGGAGCTGAACAGTTTGTTGCAGTAATGGCGCAGTTGACTCAAGCGATAAATGGTGGTGGTATCCATGCACGAGATCAGCCAGATCAACCGCAGAGGAACATGTCAGTGGTGGAACATTTCATGAGGCAACATCCCCCATCATTCAGAGGATCATCTGACCCTGTGTTAGCTGAAGGGTGGATTAAAGCACTAGAGAAGATTTTTGATGTCATGGGGTGTTCAGACAATCAAAACGTTAGTCTTGCTATTTACCGTTTGAAGGGTGAAGCAGATCAGTGGTGGTCGATGGTTAAATATATCAGGGACGCTGATGAGATTGATGCTCTTGACTGGGATGAATTCAAAGGTATGTTTCTTGAGAAGTAATTTCCTATGTTTGTTCAAATTAGGATGGGAAAGAAATTCTTGGAATTGAGGCATGAGGAAGACTCAGTGGCTGCCTATGAAGAAAGGTTCACTCGATTGGAATGGTATGCTCCAAATTTTATCCGAGACATTGATAGTAAAATCAATCGTTTTTACTCAGGATTAAAGCCAAAATATCGAAGGTCATTAGCTTCTCGTGTGTTTAAAAGTTATGAAAAGCTTGTTCGATGTGCTGAGAAGGTGAAAATGGAGTTTACCGTTGATCAAGTGTTCTATAACAACTAGTAGAAGAAGAGACCGAGGTGGCAGGAGAAAGGACAGAATTCTTCAAAAAGGTCTGATGGTAAGAAAACTAAGTTTCCAGTTTGTGATAAATGTGGCAAAAGGCATGCTGGGGAATGTCTTCTGAATTCTGGAAAGTGCTACCGATGCGTTAAGATGGGACATAAGGCTCGTGATTGCACTGAAAATGATCAAGGTGATGGTAAGTCCAAATTTGATTTACAGTTAGTGAAATGTTTTAAGTGAAATGAGATGGGTCACTATGCAAACAAGTGTCCGACAAAGAGCTCAAGTGATGGGAAGTAGTTAGACTACAAGCATAAAGGGGTGGAGAAATCCTTTGCAACTACTTTAGCAGATGTCGGGCCATCAAATGAATTTGTATCAGGTACTTTGTTTGTTTTTTCAGATTATGCCAGTGTTTTGTTAGATTCGGGTTCCACACATTCATTCATCTCTGAAACCTTTTCTAGTAAAATGGGAATACCATCTCAAGAAATGACTCCTGAACTTGTGCTAAAAAAACCTGGTGGAAATGTTGAGGCAAAAAGAATTTATAAGAATCTTCCTATCCTTATCTGTGGAAATAACCTACTTTCAAACCTTATTGTTTTATCTCTAATAGAATGTGATGTTATCCTAGGTATGGATTGGCTCTCTATTTACCATGCTAAGATTGATTTTAGAGCTAAAGAAGTTTATTTTTAGAATGACTTTTAGTTTGTGTACAAGAATGAACCCTTACTGTTGATAACATATCAAGAGTCCGAGAAACTTGTAAAAGATGGAAATGAATGTTACCTTGCACGCATCATTGAAAATAAAGGAACTGTTCAGATTAATGATGTGCCAGTGGTAAATGAGTATCCTGATGTTTTTCCTGATGAGTTTCCTGGAATAATACCAGATCGGGAAGTTGAATTTACTGTTGAATTAGTTCCTGATGCTAAGCCAATTTCGAAACCCCCTTATCGAATAGCTCAAATTGAACTTTTAGAGTTGAAGGAGAAATTTCAAGATTTATTAGAGAAAGGTTTCATTCGACCTAGCACATCACCATGGGGTGCTCCTGTTTTATTTGTTAAAAAGAAAGATGGTTCTATGAGACATTGCATTGATTATAGAGCCTTGAATAACATCACTATTAAGAACAAATATCCGTTGCCTCATATCGATGATTTGTTTGATCAGCTCCAGGGAGCTTAGTATTTTTCAAAGATTGACCTGAGATCGGGGTACCATTAGCTGAAGGTAAAGGAAGCAGATGTTCTGAAGAATGTGTTTTGTACAAGATATGGCCATTATGAATTTGTAGTAATGCCTTTTGGGTTAATCAATGCACCTGCTGTATTCAGGGACTTAATGAATAGAATTTTCCATGAGTTCTTTGATAAGTTTCTGGTGGTTTTCATTGATGATATTTTGGTGTTTTCTAAAAGTAAAGAGGAGCATGAAAGACATTTAAGGGTTATCTTGCAAACCTTAAAAGAAAATAAACTGTATGGAAAATTCAGCAAATGTGAGTTTTGGTTGCAATAAAATTCTTTCCCTGGTCACATTGTTTCTAAAGATAGGACAACTATTGATCCTGTAAAAACAAAGGTTGTTGAAGAATGGCCAAGACCCACAAATGTAACAGAGATCCGTAGTTTTCTTGGTTTGTCAGGTTACTACCGAAGTTTTCTTGAAACTTTTTCACGGTTATCTAGTCCAATGATTAAGCTAACTCCTAAGGGTGTTATGATTATCTGGACAAAAGAATGTGATGATTGTTTTCAGGAGTTGAAAAGAAGATTGGTGAATGCTCCAGTTTTGCCACTACCTTCTAGGAATGGTGAGTTTGTTATCTATAGTGATGCTTCATTGAAAAAACTTGGTTGTGTCCTAATGCAGAATGATCAGGTAATTGCTTATGCTTCACGACAGTTGAAAACTCATGAGGTGAATTACCCTACACATGATTTGGAATTAGCTGCTGTTGTTTTTGCTTTAAAAATTTGGAGGCATCATTTGTATGGTGTAAAGTGTAAAATATATACTGATCACAAATGTTTAAAGTATATATTCCCATAGAAATAATTGAACATGAGACAAATGAGATGGCTATAATTAATCAAGGATTATGATTGTACAATTCATTACCATCTTGGAAAAGAAAATAAAGTGGCTGATGCTTTGAGTCAAAAAAGTAATGCTTCATTTGTAATGCTGTGTTTGGAACGTGATCCTTTGGTTAAGGATTTGATGAACTTTGGCATAGAAGTTGTTGGTGCAGAATGTTCTTCTGTTTTGTTTTAGGTATCAGTGAAATCTTCTCTATCCGACAGAATCAAGCAAGCACAGAAGCAAGACAGTGAGTTGCAGAAAAAGGTAGAGCTGGTTCAGAAAGGTAAGTTGTCTGAATTCAACATTGATAATGATTGTGTTTTGAGATTTAGGAAGAGATTGTGTGTGCCTTGTGATTCACAGTTGAAGAGAGAGTTGTTATGTGAAGCTCATAGTTCTCCGTTTTCAGTTCATCCTGGCAGTACTAATATGTACAGAGATCTGCGGGAGTATTACTGGTGGGATGGAATGAAAAGAGATATTGCAGATTTTACTGTGAAGTGTTTGACATGTCAACAGGTTAAAGTAGAGTGGCAGTTACCGAAAGGTATGCTTCAGCCTTTACCAGTGCCAGAGTGGAAATGTGAGAATATATCCATGGATTTTTTTGCGGGATTTCCGAAAACCCCTCGAGGTAATAATGAAATCTGGGTTATTGTTGATCGCTTGACCAAGTCTGCTCATTTCCTTGCTATACGAGATACTTTCTATCTAGATCAACTTTCCCTGTTTGTATCTTAAAGAGATAGCCAGTTTACATGGAGTTTCTCTCTCCATTGTATCCGATCATGATCCCAGGTTTACTTATAACTTTTGGAAGGGCCTTCAGAAGTCGTTGGGTACTGAATTAAATTTTAATACAACATTTCATCCTCAATCAGATGGGCAGTCAGAACGAAAAATTCAGACCTTGGAGGATATGCTACGAGATTGTTTGATGGATTATCAGGGAAGTTGGGACCAACATCTTTCTTTGGTTGAGTTTTCTTATAATAACAGTTTTCATTCCAGTATACAGATGGCACCATTTGAGGCATTATATGGGAAGCGGTGTCGAACTCTAGCATTTTGGGATGAAGTGAGTGAAAGGAAGTTGATGGGACCAGAATTGGTAGAAGAGATGGCAGAAAAAAGTTCAGCTGATTCAGAAACACATGAGAATAGCTCAGAGTAGGGAGAAGAGTTATGCGGACAATAGGAGGAAGGATCTATCTTTTGAGGTAGGTGATCATGTTTTTCTCAAAGTATCACCATGGAAAAGTGTGATGCGATTTGGTAAGAAAGGAAAGTTGAGTCCAAGGTTCATTGGACCATATGAAATTCTGTAGATAGTTGGATCAGTTGCATACTGGGTGGCTTTACCTCCGAGTTTATCTTAGGTACACAATTTTTTTCATGTTTCAATGCTGAGAAAGTACATGCCAGATCCATCTCATGTTGTTAGTCCAGAGGTAGTTCAGCTGGAAGAGAACCTATCATATGAGGAACAACTGGTCCAGATTCTTGACCACAGGGAGCAAGTGTTACGGAATAAGGTGATTAATCAGGTAAAGGTTTTGTGGAAAAACCACATGATGGAAGAGGAAACATGGGAATCTAAAAATGCCATGAGGGATAAGTACCCCCATTTATTCGATAAGTAAATAAATTTCGGGGACACAATTTTCTAAAGTGGGGAAGGATATAACATACCACGTAAGTAATGAATAATAGATATTTTTATCTATGTCTATTAATGAATTAGATAGTGTTTTGGAGGCTTAAAATGAAAATAAATCCAATCATAAGCATGGAATACACTAATATTTTTAAAAGATTGTTTTATTGCCTTTTAATGGAAAACCATTTTTAAATATATCTTTTGACAATTTTATTAGCTATGTTTGTCAAAATAAACTTATTATTTATGATTGGGACATCAAAATTTACTTTTTGTGAATTTTTGGTATTCTTCTAACAATGTTAATTTTTTTATGAATAGTGAAAAATACTGCATTTTACATCAAAACTGCTTTTTAATCTAATTTATTTATATGATTAGATTATCTTTTGAATTGGTTTTAAATTGAAATTAGAATATATTTTTACCATTTAATCCAATATTGGTCGTTGGAATTAATTTCACTTTGAAATTGGACGGAAACTAGTGTCAATCTTTTGATACTTATTGTTTCATAAAAACACGCTATTTGCTCTGACATCGGGAATTAATTATTAAATTAATTAATGTAACTTATATGTTTTTAATTGTTTAAAATAGACATCATTTTTTAATTCTGAATATCAAATATAGCTTAGGGTTAGGTTTTGGTATCTTTCTGAAAACTTCAATTTTTGATTAATAGTGAAACCACTAAGTGGTAGTTAAAGAAACTGATTTTTCGTTTCAATGAAACTTTTCCACTTCTGTGATTTGATTTTAAAAAATCCGACATACATGTTTGTCATTAGGAAGTAAAATGTAGTTCAATGGTATTAAAATAATTTTTTGGTAAATAGTAACTTATTAAGTTTTTAATCGCAATTAGAGGTAATTAGTGTAGTTTAAGGTAAAAATAATGTTTTAATAATATGAGATGAGCTTGAAAAAATTCCTACCCTCGTTGGATGTGTCATGGCCGACCAAGAAAATCCATGGGTCAACTTGGGGACCCCATGGAGCCACTTTGGTTGGGAAATGACATAAATAACTTTTTATTTAATGTTAAAGTAAAAATGACACAAACATGAGTTATTTTACTAAAACAATTTTTACATGGGGTTATACAAGTCAGATTTTTGATTATAAATAGTCATTGGAAGGATAAAATTATTTCCTACATCATAGTATTTTTTTATACTTTTTAGACTTTAAATAAATTAAATTATTTTTTACATCATGATGATATAGTGATTACCACATTAATAAAGGATTTAAATAAAATGAAAAGATAATGTAAAATCTATGACCTACACATGTCCAAAACCTATTGGATGGGTGGATTTCAAACCCTTATCACCTTAACCAAGAATTATTTCAATGTGGGACCTTTTGAATCTGAAACTCATTTTAAAATAAAGTAACATTTCATTACTTCCCAAGAGTTCCCCACCTCTCCTCTTATAAAAGGCCCTCAGCTCTACCTACTTACCCAAAATTCCAAAGCATTTGGCTCGGCCAACCCCTACCCATTTTGTCTCTCCACTTCCCTCTATTACTCCTTGATGCCTCACGTTAGGAAGAAGTCTTCCCAAGGAAGCCTTTGATCTCAAACCAAAGGGAGTTACCCGATTTTAAAGTAATGTCTTCACTTATGTTATTTTGTTTTATTTTTCTTCTCCAACCCCCTAAACTCTTTTTATTTATTTCTTTTGTAAAAACACAAGTATCTTCCATATACTGGGATGTTTCTATAAGAAGGATTAGAGCTACAATTACACAAACCTACATATAATGGTTAAAGAACATACTATTTCCGTGGATAGCGAATTTCTGCCTCCCGAAACGATGATTGTTCAACATTCTTTTAACACCTTAAAAGGTGTCCATTATGATGACACTATATTTATATATGATATATAATATGTTTATGTTTTCCTTAAGATTCTGTATTTTTCATTTTGGGCATTTTTTTATGGTTTCCATTATGGGAAAACATGATATCTTCATTTAAGGAAGTGCAGACTACCGCCCCCTCAAAGTGATTTGATTTGTTAATACCATATGTGGGATGTATAAAGGATGGAGTTTTGATATTATATATGATATTACACTGGAATTATAATATACCTTTATATCATTATGATTCCATTTCATAAAATTCGAAATAGAAATGGAAGCAGCGTTCATGCGTACGTACGGCTTACCGTCTCCATGAACGGTGCATTTCATTTCTTACCTCTAAATGATTATGTAATATTATAAATGTATGTATATACTGGATATATATGATATATATGATATATAAATCATGATTATAATTCTGGATATAATGGATACATGAACAACTTGTAATTATAAAGGGTTTATTTTTGACTCAAGTACCAATGATCGTTAAAATGACCGTTATTAACTTAAATAATTACATAGTGTTCATGACATGGAAATAAGTGATATAAAAGGAATAATGAACTTGAAAAAGGTTCTTAAATAAGTAGAAATTAACTCAAGTTTATTATTCAGGAGATTAAAGAACGACCGAGTCAAGTCGGACCTGAGGTATGGGACTTCGTCTCAATCTCCTTTCATTAAGGAATATTTTGTTTTATACACAACCTTCTTTTATACGGTGTATAAACCCCTTTTACTTTTACGTTTATTCAAAAGGAATATTTTTATACGAATCATTTACTAAACGACAAAAGGAAATGTTTTTGTCGTACGTATGCGGCGACAATGACTTCTCCACCACCGTTGACCATTATTTGAGTTTCGGCTTCCTCTACAAGCAATACATTTTTTCTAAAAGAAAAATAAATACCATGTTTTACTTTTCCTTTATTTTGGTATTGAAAATGGTATTCATAATGTTTTTATATCAGTGTGTTGTATTTATATCTTGTGATTGAAAGGTGGAAATGTTATGTCTCCTTTATGCATGTTTCATGTGATATGATTATGTTGAGGTTCTTGGGCATTATCATGAAGACGGGTGGTTCCGTGATAAACTAAGGGCGGGTGAGCCCGATATAGCTCTCCAATGCATTGGGTAATGAGAAGGAGCGAAATGTTAAGGTTTTTCCAAAGAGATTTATGGAAAATACTGTGATGGGTATTCAAAATGTAACCAAGAGGGTTACTCCCTACGTAAGAATGTTATGAATGCCTCAAGTTAACTTTATGTCTTCTGATATCTATGATTTATTCATGATTTGATGAGGTATGTTAAAGTGCTTATGTTTTATGGGTAAAGTATGATTTAATTCTTATGTATATATGTACCCATGTTTCCTTTCCATATTTTTATAACCCATACTGAGCTTTTTATGCGCATCCCATGTTTTTTGAAATGTTTTTCACAGGTCAAGTGAAAGGTACATGATATGATGATAGTGTCAAGGAAGTTTCAAGAATGAATCCATGTTTTATTTTAAATATGTTTCCATTGATGGGAAAAATGAATACTATCTTTATGTAACCACTTTGTTTATATGTGGAATGTAATGCATGTTTTATGATCTAATTCTCTAAAACTCAAAACCTGAACAGATCCTCAAGGTGTAATCTTGTAATAACTCAAGATTATGTAATGTTTAAGGCCAGGGCCTTATAATTATATTATTATGAATTTAATATCATTTAATAAAATATTTTATGTTTTATGTTATGAATTATGTCAATTTTGGAAATTTTTATACTTGACTTTGTTTTAAAAACAATTAACAACCTGATTACATAGAAAAAAGGCATTAACTCATCCCTAATATGTATATGGATTCCAAAAAATTTATAATGGCATAAAAATGTTAAAATTAAAAAAAAATTATGTTTATAAATTCATTAATTTTACTATTTCATTAATGAGGTAATCATTACATCCTAATTGTGTAATATATAAATATATTTTTCTAATGTATAAAAATTATAAATAAACTGCAATGTTGTATGAAATATTTTTATATTCAAATTAATATTTATATACGTATATATCTATTATAAAAGTATATATTAAAATTGAATTAGTAAAAGTTATATGTTTAGGTTATTATTATCTTTACATTAAATTAATTCTTATAAAATGTCATTTTCACATCCAAGTGAATCTATGGGGTCTAAAAATCGACCCAAGGATGCACATGGTAGGAAATATTTCATCCAATAAGAATAATATGTGTGTTAAGGAAGTTTACATTTATTATAATATTATTTTTTATCCCTTATTTACCATATTTACATGTTAACCATAGTAAATAAAATAATTACTGTTGGTACGATTCATAACATCCACAAATAAAATGTACCGATTTATACAATTTAATCATTATGATTAAAAATATAAAATCCATTATTCCAAAATATAAAAAAATAAGTTGATATATAAAATTAAAATTATGTTCCATTTTGAAACCTAAAAAACGGGTTTTTAAGATGTAATAACTATCAAAAGATTAACATGTGCTTATATCCAATTTAAAAGTGAAATTACTTCCATTTACAAACATTATATTAAATGATAAAAACATAATCAAATTACACTTTACAACCAATTAGAACGCTAATCTAACTATTTAAATAATTTGGATTGAAAGGGTGTTTTGAATTAAAATGCAGTATTTTTCACTATTAATTAAAATTTAAATTTTATCAAAAAATTTAAAAAAAATTAACCAAGTACATTTTTATGTCTTGATTCCAATGAAAAATTTAAATTTTTAAATTTAACTTATAAAAGTTTTAGAAACAATATTTTAAATGGACGCCCCATTAAAAGTCTGTAAAACTATATTTTATTAAAAAATACCTAATTTATCTGAAAAAATAGATTTGTTCACATAGCATGTACTAGAAAATGTGTAAGATGAATGATAATGTTATAAATTTAAAAATTTGTTTAATAATATGCACAACGTCTATTTTATATCCCATTACATTATAATATTTCAATAATAGATCGTTGTTTTGTTAGACTTGGTATTATTTACAATGCAAGATATCGGGGAAGATCACTCACGCATTTAGCGCAAGCCATGTAAGTGTTGCATATAGTGAATGATTATTTTGGTGTTTCAATAAACATAATCCAATCATAACCCTATTCTAAACTCAGGGTTGTTTGAAATTAGTTCTATCAAATGATATTGAAATTGTGTGCAACACATGCTAAGAATAGGGTTTCATATACTGCAAACTAATATGGTGTTTCATATAGCGCATGCTAATCTTGGTGTAGCACACCACACAATACATATCTGAAATTAAAAGAATCTATGTCGTGGTGTTACATTCCCCCCCCCCTAAAATTAATTTCTCCCTCAAAATTCACTAGTGTTGTAAATGATTTCCTACTTAAAAGATTCCTTCATTTAAACCCACATTGTAAAAACGGATACAAAAACATCATTTTAAAAAGAAAATTTTGAAACAGAATTGTTACCCAAACTAACTCATCACTAGGTTTCCACATATGAGAACATAAGTGGGAACTTAAAACATTTATTTTGAAGTGAAATCGAACCATGATTTTATGATGGATTGTGGTACAGAATAAGGATTTGAGAAAGTTAACTATAGGAATCCATAAATATACGATTACTTAAGGGACCATCTAATTCATCATATATGTAGGTACTAAGATTACATTTTCAGTTTTCAAGATTATTTTCCTAATGTTAAATAATTTTTTATGAGAATAAAAAATTACTTGATTTTGTTACAATCTCACCATTGTTCGTGCCTTGAAAAGTTTTCAATTCATCTCTTTTTTAAAGAAATGAATTTGGATTTTTTATTCTTGAAGTGTTAGACGATCATGTGATAGAATGATATTCCATTCAATATTTCTCAGTAAAATGGTTAACACAGGCAATCAAATATGCATAAGTCCACCTATAGTGAGATAATACATTAAGATAACTAACATAAAATGGAAAATAACTCTTACTGTCCATAAATGGATAACATTACAGTCCTTCCAAAAACTAAAAATAAAAAACTTTAGAAAGAGGTGAACTAGATCAATATAACATTTTTCTCCCATATCTCATTTGAAAGTTCTTAGTTTTTACATTCCAATCATGTTAATACCTTAATCATGTTTTATAATGATAATAACATGAATTTCCATAAAACGTTAGTGAAAACAATAATGTTGTCAATAGTTAACTCTTCCATATTCCAAAATCCTAAAAATTCAATATATTCAAACCATAATATCACTTTTTACTTATATCAATCATGAGATTATTAATACTATAAAACATCTAATTATATCCTTGTCCCATCATTATGCACATATCATGTGCTTTATAAAAATATTTCAAAAACGTTTCTTGGTTTCCGGTACCATTTAATTATTTGAAACCACAAAAAGACAATACATAGATATTACAATATTACGTAATACTATAAATGAGATTCCAAAACTCTATTTTGGAATCCCATTACATAGAAACTTAATCATTCCACCACATTTTTGTCATACTAAACATCACTAATAGTAATTGCAAGTGAATTTCCATAGTAATTTGATTTAGGAGGTTGTTTATGTCAATCATCATTAACATTTGGTTTGAGGAATTGGTTAAAATAATGCCCCATTTACTTTCACATGTATCATTTAAGGGCCGGTGGTGCGTTCTCTATATTCCTTTCTATATTAACATTATTAACAACCATTTTACCATTACATTGGCACTAAAATCCTTGATGACCTTATTTTCCATACATGAAACACTTTCTGGTCCAATTAAGACAATATCCACCATGCTTCTTGTAACACTCTGAGCATATGCAAACATTCATCCTCTTTTCACAATTTTTTCTGATTTTCACTTGAACTCTATCTTTCATTACTTATCAAAACCATGAGATGGATAAGTAAACCCAACTTCCAATTCTACCGTGACAGAACAACACACAATATATTCATAGATACTTATGTATTTAATAGCTATTTAGCTTCAAAAACATTGTTTTAAGACATTGATGAATCGTTCAACTTTACATTATGGTTAGATAATAAATCCAGAAGCATACCTTGCAAGCGCTGTAAACTTCTCCTCATATTAACCAATAGATTCATCATCCATTTTTTTAAATCACAAGTAACTCCTTTTCCATATTCTTTTGAAGAATACGATGGATGTACATATTGAAAAATATATTCTTGAACTAATCCCAATCTATGGATTCAATATAATTTTGCCACCTTGTATTCTTAATTAGGGTCCCCCATAGGTATGTTTCACCTTCCAAATGATATATAGACAAAATTATTTTTTCATGTTATGAATAAAGAAGGATGGTAAATATATTTTCAATGGTTCTTATCCATTTTTCAGTAACAAGTGGATAAAAATACCCATTGAAAGAAGGTGGACGTTGCCTCATGAAGGAATCAATAGAATGTTATTCTCTTATCTACTCATTTCAATGTCCAGAATGATTTATAGATTTGGTATTTATATAAATAATATTTCTCATTCTATACCCCATAACATTTGGTTGTTTTGGAGGAAAATAACTCAATTTCCTAGTGCATTAATAATTAACACGGTTCCTTTGGGTTCCATCGATTGTCTAAAATCCAAAAAAGAACAGTGTGAGAGGAAAAAATCATACTATGAAAACAACATTATCATGGGGGAGTACTTTCAATCACTTACATATTAGGTTTAATCCATGGTAATTCATGATTGTTATCATAATTCTTGGATTGTAACCGACACATATACTTAACCTTAAGGATATACCTATATATACTCTAGAAATATCTCTAGGGATCTCAATAGTGTTCTTTAATCCTAGTTTCCAAATGTTTAATAAACCATCACCATGATCCCAACTATAGAGACCCACTCTTGAAATACATGGAAATTAAATTTATTTTGTGGAATACAGAATACATGACACAAAAAGATCCCCAAATATTGTATTAGTACAGTGTCTTTGGAAACTAAAAACTCAATCTTATAATCATGGTTAATGATCATCAACATCTCCCATAATGATCATCCCCTTTTTTTCAAGATAAAACCATTCTTTATACCATGTGGGAAAAAATATATAAAAGGGTTATCTCAAATTATCAGTAAGGTTAAACATGGAGGACATAAAACAAACAACAAACATTTGAACATAAAAACATTTACATAAATTTAAACATAAAAATCTTGAGTCAGAAATGAAATCTTGGAAATATGTAAGGCATGGAACATAAGGTAACATTAATCATGATAGAATCACATTGACATAAAACAAGTAACTATGGAAAACTAATAAGTGCATAATATTATTTCCATTGTATCCAAGGTATTGATGCCAAGACATCATAGTGGTTATAGTCCTTTACTAAATTGGGTTAACAAGCCATTCTATCCATATATTACTAAACCGGATTTACTATTTTTAAGTCATGAAAATATCAAGGAATATAAATAATTACCCAATTAATTGGAGGGATATATAGGTCCCACCAATATCATAATGAAATCATTCTTGTATGTTACACAAAAACATAAATCATTCACCAAAGTATATCCCATGAAATATAATGAAATTCTTAAACATCATTTTTCATAACATAACCAATATAAGATAAATGGATTTCATAAAAATAATTACATTATAAATAAAATAAATTTAATAAAATGGATACAAACATAACCCTATTTCATCATAGATGTAAAATAATTTTGATAAAACACTTGAGCTTAATTCATGAGGAAAATATCTGTTCTTATTTAAAAGCGTTTTCTTTTCTCAAAATGTCATGAAATTTTAAAAGAAATGAATTTAGTTTAAAATATTATTGGTATTTTTTATAGTAATTTTCATTGAAATAAGGTCTCATGAAACCATAAAAGACCATTTTTCCGTATAAGTTTAAAAAATCATTTCTCTTGTAATTTTTCCAGAAAAGAATAAAATGACCTCTTATGGTAAACAAGTGAATGATTCCTTCCATAAAACATATTAAAAGTATAAAAGGGGTAAAAAGGAATTTAAGCACACATTGAATAATTTTAAACATTTTTTGAAAATATTTTTATCAATCATGGAAATAATTATAACCCCTGTAAATAATTACATATAAACATTCTGAGAAAAAAATGAAATTGTAAAATTGTCCCATACATTTGGAATGTTATCCTTTGTATGTTTCGAAAACTCCTATATAATTATTTAAATAATGTTACTGAATTATTCTAGAATCATACTCATTGTTATGATAACATTTATGATCATATTTGCATCTTTTGTTCAGTAACATTTCATTGTTACTTGTTATTCGGGTGCTAACCACATTATGTTCTTATGCATGTTTTGTAGGATAAATTTTTATTAGTATTTTTAGGTTATAGTTATATAATTTAATAAATGGTATTATAATAATATATATCATATTTACTCATTAAATTCATTTATATAATCATGTATTAATTAAAATTGTGTATAATGAATCACATCACACTCTGGAGATGGTAAGTTGTATGTACGCTCAGGGGACAATATCGATCCCATAACTGTTGTATGGTATTTAAGTTGATGGTGCTGGTATCTCATAATTTGTATAATGTTTTATGAGTTATATTTAGTTATTATTTACACCATTATACCGTTCTAATTTAGGTGGTGGGAAAACAGATTACACTAAGGTGTGGAGACAGTATGTCGTACGTTTTCATGTGCGGTGATTTAGTTTTCCATAGATGTATAGAAGGTAAAATATGATTGTTTCATATTTATAATAAAATATCATTATATAATTGATACTAATGTTATCAATTTGTAATTAAAAAATTAAGGAAGATGGTGGACAAGAAGAATGAAATTTGAATGAATCGGTAGAAGAGATTACCTCTTCCTCGACAGGTCTCCTTTAAATTTCCTCTTCTGGCCCCAGAGTTAGTCCATTGAGAAGAAAAGAACATGTATAATGTAACTAGAGAATCTAAAAGAGAAATTGGCAGGGGTTGGCTGATATTTTATTCTCAAAATGGAGTGAGGTGGAGAAGTTGGACATTCCCTTTTATAAGAGAGGATAACTGCACTTTATGAAACTATGAAAATATTAACTTATTATAAATTTTCATTCAATTATAAATAGACCAAAACATATTTAATTATAATATAATATTATTTTGGTTCTAATAACCATGAAATAAATATTTATATACATGTTTCTAATTTTTTTTAATCCTTATCTTTTGGGTTATCCCTTATTTTACCCTTTCTAATCTTACAGGGATATCATGTTACATACATATTTTGGTTTAATGTAATTACTATATTATGTAAATCAACCCATAAAAAGTTATGTATGACATATTTGGACTTATATTAACCAATTTGATGGATATTATATTTTTATTAATTTAATAACATTTAATATACAATTTTATGTTATAAGTTAAGAAATATGTCAATTTTGGACATTTTTCATTCTTGACTTTTTTAAAAATTATTAACAACTAGATTCCTTCGAAACAAAAGAATTAAATAATCCATAATATGTTTATGTCATCCATAAAATTATAGTATGGAGTAAAAATATTCTAATTAAATTTATTTTAATCTTTATAAATTCATTTATTTGAATCTTTCATTAATGAGGTAATCTCTACATCATAATTGTGTCATAAATAAATATATTTATCTAATATATAAAAATTATAAATAAACTACCATGATGTAAAAAATATTTTATTATTTTTAATGAATATTTATAGACATATATGTCTATAATATAACCATATATGATAATCAATTTTGTTAAAGATATATGTTTAGGTTATAATTATATTTACTTTAAATTAATTCTTATAAAATGTCATTTTTTCATCCCTGGGAATCCAAGGGGTCCCAAAATCGACCCAAGGATGCCCATGGTAGTTAATATATCATAAAAGGGGATTATTACATATTTTAAGGTATTTTAATATTATTATAATATCATTTTGTACCCTTATTTACCAGATTTACACTTTAACTATAGTAAATAAAATAATTACTGAAGTTATTACTCATAACGTCCAAAAATAAAAGGTACCAATTTACACAATGTGAAACAATGTATAAATAATATTGAGTCTATTTTTTCAAATTCAAAATATAGAATTTTTAGTAATTAGTTTGAAATTAATTCTCATTGTCAAAACCAAAAAGTAGGGTTTTAAAAGTGATAACTATCAAATGATTTACATATCTTTAAATCCAATTGAAAAGTACAATTAAATACAATGACCAAAATTGTATTAAATTATTGAAACTTAAACCAATTAAAATTTGAAACCAATTATCAGGATAATATAACTGTATAAATAAATTAGATAAAAATGCAGTTTTGAATTAAAAAGATGTATTTTTCACTGTTCATTAAAATTTGAATTTTAAGATAAAAATATCAAAAATTCCAAAAATGTAAAATTTTAAGTCCCGATTCAAAATAAGAAGTATATCCTTTCAAAATTAAATTATAAAAGATTCAAAAAATATATTTAAAATGGGTGACCCATCAAAAGGCATTAAAAATGCATATTTTGAAAAATACTTTTTTTATCCGAACAATTGCTTTTCTTATCATACCATGTTGAAGAAAATGTGTTACATGAATGATAAGGTTATAAAATTAAAAATTTTTTAAATAACATTCATAATGTACAGTTTATATCCAATTAAATAATAATATTTCTAAAATATATTTTTGTTTTTTTTTTGACTCGGTATTACGTATAACACCATCTATCGAGGAAGACCGCTTTTGTGTGTAACGTAAGAAATGTTTGTGTTGTGTGTAGTGAAAGCTTCCTTTGGTGTTGCGTATAAAATAATCATAACAAAGTTAATTTATAAATTAAAGAAATCTATACTTACTGTTTCCTGAAATGAATTCTATCAAAAAAACATGAAATTGAGTGCAACACAAGCCAAGAAGAGGGTTATGTATACTGTAAGAAAATACGGTTTTGCATATAGAATAAGATAATCTTGGTGTAGTGTACAAAACAATAAATAAATGAAATTAAAAGAATATATCTCATAAAATATCAAGGTGTTACACATTATAACTCAAATAAAGGATATTTTAGTAATCAAAACCCTTATGGATTTAGTAACACTAGAATCAAAAACCAATGAAGATAGATATCATGGTGGAATTTTAAAAACATATAATTTCATAAATAGTATTATATAATTTCTCCATATGGAATTATATTCAATACAAAAAATATAACATGTGTTTTATTTGTCATAACTCTCAAAGATTAAATATTGAGAAGAGAAAACCATTATAAATTTGGTATATTTGAAATTTAAAGAAATTCAAATAAAAAATATGAGTGGGAATTTTATAAATCTAGTAAATTTCATGAAAATGTAGATAAAAATAATTCCTGATAAAATATATACTCTATAAAATGAAATAAGTGGTGAATATGATCTTATCTAGGAGATTAAAATTGTGATAAAAAATCCAGAATCTTGTGTTCCCACATAGTCAAATTATTTTTAAACTACTATATATAAAATTTACTATAAAAATAATCTATTTTAAAAAATTATTCATATATATAATATTTTCTAATAATTTTTCATAAATAAATTAGTTATTAATATTTTATTTTCATCAATGGATATTAATAGCTTAAATTATTTTTTTACTACTTGTTTCAATATGGTGGTGATGATTATTTTTTAGTGAATAAATGTTAATAATTCCAAGACAATAAAATTTATTATAATATATGTTTTATAATGGTATATAAAGATATAATTTCAGTTTATAATCTGTTTAGTTATGATTTGTGAAGACGAAGTTGGTGATGAGCTTATTTCGGTGTTTTTTGACAAAAGAGACATGATATGTTAATAATATGTTAAATAGTAATATAAAATTTACATAATAATAATGATGAATCTTTTATAATAATTTATAATTATATTAGTTTTTAAATTTACATAGCAAAACCAAATTATAATTTATACTATTGATCTTGTACGTAGTTAAACCGACCCAAATAAGAAAACACAATACTCTATAGGGAATTATAGTTAAAAGGTGATTATTTTTTTTAATATCATATCTAAATAAAAGTAATGATATTATTTAGAATTTATTAAGATGGATAATTATATTATAATATATATTTTAATATAATAAAATAATATAGTGAAATATGATATTCTTTACTTTCATTATAGTTATAGTCTCCACGTATGCATGTGTGATATGTCTATTTTCCCCAAAATGGGAGGACAGAATACAGTGGTTATAATGTTAGTATCGAAATAAATTATAACTATCATATTAATCTATTAGATACCCCCTTTTCATCTACCATGTAAGGAAGTGATAAAAAAATTTAAGACGTCGTTCATGGAGGTGGTAGTCTTCACACACATATGGTGACATTTTAGTTTTTCAAAGTAAAATTGAATAGGTATTTATAGAGTATTAAGTCATTTTATTAATATTTTATAATATTAGTAATTCTAATTTAATTATATTATAATGGATAAATATATATTATGTTGTTGGAAGAAGGAAGAAATTAATTGAAATAGAAAATTTTTTATTTCGAAATTTTACCATAATATTTTGTAAAATCCATTGCAAAATAGATTAGGGATTCCAGATGATGTATTTTCTGAATAAAAAAACCAATAAGATGTATATATGAATTTTTTGTTGTTATTTTATAATATTTTGGGTTTAATAGTCAATATATTTTTTGAGAAGAAGTGGGGTGGTGAAGGCACCATTTATAAGAGATCAAAGTGTCATTATTATAAAAACATAAAAGGTAAAGTCACTAATAAGTGTCAAATGGATAAAATAATGGAGAATAATGTATTTTATCGTTATTTATTGTCATAAATCCCCCAAAAAATAATTTTCACAATTTTTCAAAACATTTTTTAATTCTCTTAATTATATATTTGTCATTTTGACATTTTTTGGGTTTAACGATGGTACTTAATTTTCACATAAGTAAATTAGTTTTACTAAATAATAATTAATGAGACATACCCCCTAATTTTTAAAATACTAATTCCAAATCTAAATATAATATTTACAAAATAAAATTACACTATATTATATAAATTAATTTTAACAATATCTCATGTAATCCCTGAAAAAACATTTTTATAAAATGTTCATTTTAGATTAAAATTCAGGTGAGGGGAAAAATTATAAATGGTTTAGATTATAATGATATAAATTTTATTATCTTTAAAAAAAATTGTTATGTGGATTTAAAATCAATAAAATAAATAATTTTACCAAGATAATATATAAGTAAAAGAAATTAAAAAAAGAGTTTATTTTAATGTAAAATAATCAGTTCATAAAATCATAAAATAGTTTTTATAAATTATATATTTTATTAAAAAATTTATATTTTTTAGTTCCATATACTTATTTTATCAATTAAAATATTTTTTAAGAAATTTATTACTTATATAATTATTACATCATTTCCAAGGAAATTTGTTTATTATAAAACTCTAATTTGACACTAAGATGATAGGGGTTTAATTATATTCAACCAATAAATAATTAAGATCAATATAAATGGAAACATCACTATGTTTTAACCTATTTTTACATTATTTACTATTTATTGAGGTGGTAAAATTTACCAATGGTTATTATTCATTTTATCAAACAAACTAAATTGGACTATTTACCAAATTTCAACATACTCATTATAAATATGGATAAAATTTTTGAAGATTAAATTTAATATGTGGCCTAAATTAATTTGAATAGAAATTCATAAAACACAAAGAAAACTCATTTGTAGAAAAATGCATTTTTCTGAATGAAAAGGTATTTATACCAAAATCATGAATAATTATGGTTATAATGATGTTAATTGTATTATAACTATTTTTAAAAATATTTATGTTACATTCATATAAAATTAAAATCATAATAATACTCTATATGAATAGAAAAATGGAAATTTTATAAACAACGATATTTTTCACTATTGATTGAAAAATGAATGGTCTTTTAAAATACCAAAATTTAACCTCAAGATTTATATTATATTATTATTAAAAAAATTATTTTAATCTAATATATATTCTAAATATTTAATGAATTTATTATAATATTTTTACATTAAAATTGCAATTCATGTTTGGTGAATTCGTATTTTTGTGAAATAAAATGAAATTACTAAAAATTGAGAGATTAATGTTTTTATATTGATTGGGGAATTTAAATATAATTCATAAATTAGTTTTTTATATACATAAAATCCATGTTAATATCTATGTAATAATATTAAATATTAATAGATTAAATATTATATCATGGTTTTCTTAAACTCTTTGTTTCCTTCAACACAAGCCAAGGATGATGTTAAATATATTGTAATGAAAATTTTCATAAAATATTGATTTTTTATATTCAACCCCATCAATGAATTATTCCCTTTAAATTATTAATTTTTCTAAGAACTCAAATGGATTATATTTTGAAATTCTTTTTTGGAAACCCACATCGTAAGATGGTTTAATAATAATTGCTCTTGAAAAGTGAGAGTGGGAAGTACAAAGGTTATATGGAATAATTAAATAAAATTTTTATTGATAGTATAACATAGGTAGACTGTTAAAACAAGGATATAGAAAATAATACTAACTCTCAATTACATATAGAGAGTGATATACGAAATTCGTAGGAGAAATTTAACATCCACAAAACAACAACACGATGAGGTCAGGAAAATGACAACCATTCATAAAAAAATATAGCAATAAGAAAATATTTTCATGTCAAAATACATTTCATAGAATTTATCAATTCCATTTTTATATGTACATTCACAGGAAATGTAATTACTTGAAAATTATAATTTATCATTAAATCAATTTCCACCATAATTACGTCTTTTCTTCTTAATGACTATTATTTAAGATAAACTTTTTGATGCCTAAAGAGCTAGAATCAACTTCCAATAGATCTCATAATTCCTAAAAAAAATCAATTTGATCTTACTATATTTATAAATCAACTAAAAAATATTTAGTAATGAAAAATAATCTTTTAGCCCTATTAAATATGAATTTATATCCAAAATTCAACATTTACACCCAAAATTCAACATTTATTTTTCAGTAAATAAATATATAAAATACTCTTAATAAATATTCTAGACTATGATTGAAACCCAAATTAAAAAGTATTTCTTCCCATATTCTTCTGAGATTAATATAAAATTTATCTCTAGTCATCATTAATAACTTCTTACGGTTCAATATATATTTTCAAATCCATAAAGAAAAATATAATGTATAAATTCATAGATTCCTCCCTATCATTATGTCTATATTATATTTGTTATGAAACTTACACAATTTTAAAATTATAAAAACTAAAATCCTTTCACTTGATATTAATTTCTGTGGTATTAGAGTTATCATTTAAAAGAGGGATTTGTCTTAGATAATTCCGAGGTTCTGACTCATGTAATACATTAAATGTCATATATTGTTTTTACTCTTTTCCCAATATTTCAAAATAGAAATATATTCCCCTATATTTTTTATATTCTTATATAATATTCATCCCATATTCTTTATAATATTTAAATTGAGTATTATTTCCTTTGTGATCACTACAACCCAAACATCTATAAATTTAAATTTTCTTCTTCTTGGACATGATATTAATCTCACAAAGGATCACATTTGTTATCATATATCATGGTATATTATTAAAAATAATCAAATTATCTTTATCTACAATGACCATCCAAATTAGTTTCTCATAATTATAGAATTTCCCAACACATATAGTGTTAACATGATTCCTCATAGTTCTATCCATTGAAAAAACCAATAAGAAATGTGAGAGCAATAATAATAATAGGGGAAAACACAAAGTCATTAGAATAATCATTTATAGGATTCCTAAATCATTAATCCTTATTCTATGATATCTTAGGTTTAATCTTCTTCATTCATGATCAATACCAAAAACATTAGGATGTTATCCTATACAAAAACATATTCTTTGGGTTCTCACTAAATATTTTTCATTCTAGTTTCCAAATAATAACTAAATCATGCTCTGATATAAACTATAATGACCCATAATTTTCATACATAATTGTTACATCTGTTTATATGAAAAATCATTACATAAAATTTTGATTAACTTCATAATCATATCGGTCTAGTGCCTTTATAATCATTGACAAACAAAAAACCGGTTTATACATGATTTATATCTTCTCCCATTATGCTCTTCATAACTAGCACCCTTCTTAGAAATATATGTTATAATGAATTTTTTCCTATGGAAATGAAACATGATAAAGAATGAATTAGATAGTAAGTAAGTGAAATCAAGGTATATATCAATAATCACATAATCATATCATTGGAATAAGGGTGTAAGAATACGACCATACCATTTAAAATCTACATCATGTATATCACAAATTATAATCATGATTCATGGAATAAATATTATATTCCCATAAGATATGAATCACAAAAATAATTAAATAAAAAAATCCATGAAAGTAAAACATATATAGAAGATATGGATTTATGGAATATATATAAACATTTTTCTCGTTGTGATCACATATAAACTGAATTAGGTTCTCCCATCATTTTATGGGAACGAAATATTTTCTATGCATAAATTTTTGAACATAAAACCAATCCCATTATTATTATTATGTATATTTAAAATGGTCCACACATAAAATTATGTAAATGAAACTAAATCCATGCATGATCTTATGGACATCAAAACAAGGACCCCAAATAAAATTATGAACAAGTAATCATGTTAACATATAACATATTCACCTCATGTGTTATCTATATTTACCTAATTAATTAGAGGTTGATATAGGTCCCACACATGAAAAAAACAAAATTGTATATATGTGATGAGAAATATTATAAAACATTCATCATCTCATAACTCATGAAAATAAATGAATTTTGTTAAAGTATATCCCATTGAAAAAGGAATGAGATTCATCAATACATTTTGACAATAAATATAAACCATCTATTAAAATAACAAGGATGGTATCCTCAGATCATATTATTAGAAAAAATTAAGTATAATAAAAGTACATCATCTAAGATGGAAAAAATTCTAATAAATCTCTTTGAATTTGTTATTAGGAAAATGACCCATCCATTTTAAATTCATTTCTTATTTCAAAAGCCATGAAATTATAATAATAAAATATTATTTCAAAAGAACCTTGAAAACTAGTAATGGAAGATTCAATGTATAAAAGGATCATGAAGGGGAGAAACCTTTAACATTGCATATATTTTAAAAAACATTCTTTCATTATTGGTGTGGGAAAAAAATCATTTAGAAAAAAAAACTATTTCCACTAAAACCATTTTCTAAATAGTCAAACAATGGTAAAAATGAATTTATAATATTTATTAAAAATAATTAATATATTTTTGATTTATTTTGAAAACATGGGAACGAAGGATACATATTTTCCAGTGCGGACATAAAAATAATCAATCTTCAAAATTGATGGTATTGTGAAATAATCTCTATCCTCAAGTATCTCATGTCCTCATTCACAAAAAATAATAATATATATTAAATATTAATTTATTATACATGAATAACATGAATTACATAACTATATATCTATAATACCAAATATGATTTGATTATAACTTATTAATTCATTTTTTTAATAACATGATATTAAAATCATTGTTCTTTTTTATAAGTGCATTATTTTCCCTTGGTGTTTCTCATCGGTAGTCCAGATCAATTTAATTTTATCAAGGTCCCATAAATTAATAAATATTAATATTTTTATAAAAATAATAAAACATATTCATATATATTTCTAATTAGTCATAACAAGTAGAAATACAATAATGAAATACAATGTTCAAGGGGATGATAGGTTATATATAATCATGAACGTTGTTTCCATTTTTAGAAGGATGAAATGAAATAAAGTTAAATAATAATTCAACTTTAAATGATTATTATTATATCATATATATCAAATATATTCCTAATAGTCATCCTTATCACTATCCATGGGAAAAATAAAGGAAAAACTATTCACAACGCATCATATAGATGGTAGAAAATATGTACGAGCGAGCGATGTTATAATTTCCAAAAATATTAAATTATAAGAAGGTAAACATGATATTATCATTCCAAAGTTATAATTATGTCATAAATATCATATATAAACCTTTAAAATTTCAGAATTACTATCCATAAACCTGGTGATGAAGAATTAACTGTAGTTCTCAAGGGAGACAGTAAGTCGTAAGTAAGAATGAATGATACTATCACTTTATATTTAATGGGAAAGAGGGTTTATTATGGTGTTTTCAATATCATAATAACATTTGAGAATATTTAGTATAATGAAGTTTTTATTTTATGTTAAATATTATGTATTTAGAGTAGGTAATGAAAAATTGAAAAAGTAAGTAACCAGGTAGAGTAATTACTACTTCTTCATAACAACTTAATTAGATATCCTATAATGGGTTGTTGGGTTGGAATTTTAGGAGAAAAAGAAACTATATAATGTGGATATAGAAGTGGAGAACACAATTATTCACATTATGGTTGAGATAGATGGGTAAACATGGTGTAATTAATTGAGGGAAGATGTTTACATTTATAAATGTGGTGAGGGGAACTTTTAGATGATTTTAAAAATGAAATATGTTAAAACTATTCGAGTGAAAATTTCTCCCAAATTGTCCTGAATTTAAACCAACATTGTTATATGGTTTAACTATCATTTACCAATAAATTATTTTTTGGTTTAAGTACTATCTTAAACCTTTTATTCATGTTACTCCTCTTAATTTGCATATTTTAACTTTGACTGTGGTAACATATTTTTCACTCTAAATAGTTATGAATTTTAAATGTATGGTTATTATATACTAATAAGTGAATAAGGGTTGAAATTTTAGACAATTTAATTCCCCTTTTCATTATTTATTTTTTTCTGTATTTTTAAATAATTTAATAAAATAGTATATTCATAAAATATAATTATTGTTAATTTTGGAAATATTCATTAAATTTTCATTAATAAAATCCATAAAACACATATAATTTGAAACAATTATTTAGAAAAATATATAATAATTGATGGTAATCATGAAAATTTATGTATCACATTAATTATCTAAAATTATAATACTCTCAATGTTTTAAAATATCATATATTTTATTTCATACATTATGTGAATAATTATTACACCAATGTTGTGTAAGTATTTATGGTAGTTATTAAATTTATAAAAATTATAAAAAATATTACTATCATGATAATAATTTCATTAATAACACAACTTCTATTAATACTTGATCATAATTTTTTTTCTTATATAAACACATCAATGATATTTAAAAATAAGAGAGTGGATTTTTGTGACATCCTTTGGTTGAAATATTTTACATGTTATTATCATTAACAAGTGTCGGTTACAAAATTTAAATTCTATAATAAGCTGTTAAGGTTTAAATTTAATTCACCCATAATTTAGTAATATGAATAATTATGTTTGTATCACTTAGTTTTATCCTATATTTACATGATATAGCCTTTACTGAGGTGGTAAATTTTATCATTTTTACGATTCATTTTAACAAAAAAGGGGCATATTAAATAAATTTTATTCTCATGATTCAGAATAAGGAGTCCATTTTTAATGAATCACCTTTTTGAAGTGGAATAAATTTTTTTAGTATAAATAAATAAATAACAATGAAAAATGTTTTTATGGAAATGTGTTTTAGAAAAAACAATATACTTTTTCCAAAATCATGTATAATAATAATTCAAAAGAAGCTAGTTATAATATATAAAGTTAAAAAATACTTATGTTTCATTGATATCAAAATCCAACCCATACTGAAATTTTTTATAAAAATAAAAATGTTAGTTTTATATAAATTTTTATTCTTCACTATTTACTAAAAAATCAACCTTTTTAGAAAAATACCAAAATTTTAAACAAAATATAATTTTAAAATGTTGATTTCAAAATTTAATTAAATTTTATATAATATATTTTTTAAAATTTAGAAAAATTATTTATATCATTTTTCAAAACATGAAAAATATTCTTTTTTAAAGAAAACATATTTTTTTAAGAATAAAATGACATTACAAAAAAAATGAGTGATTAATCTCTATATATTTATATTTAGAAAGGAATTTTTATATGTTTTCTATTGTAATAAATCCAATTCATACCCTCCAATTTAACATCTAGGTAATAAAATTAACTAATAATATTGTAAATAGTATATAATGATTTTTTTTAATCTCGTTGTTGCGTGTAACACAAGATATCGAAGAAGTTTAATATAATTGGAAGAAAAATTTCATAAAATATCATGGTTCACACAAATATGCAAAGATAAAAATCTAGAGAAGGAAAACTCATGACAAAAAATAGAAATGGATTAATGTATTTATTTATTACTAAATTAAATTTAATTGTGAACAATATTTGAAGCTTTCGTGGGAGGATTTATGATTCACAATTTAGAGGAATTTGATGAGAAATATTCTAGATACTTTTGACACCAATATTTTATCACATGAATATAGAGTGTATCCTTCTCATGGTGAGTTATACGTCATTCTAATTCCTTATGATATTTAAAAAAAATGGAATTCAAGAAGAATGTGAATGATGAGATGGATTATGATGTCTTGTAAAATATGAACATTTTTTATTTTGATGATTTTATTGGAAGTAATATAATTATAATTAAGATAAATATCAATGTTTTTTTCCTTTCATATCAAAAATATTGCAAGAAGGAAAAATAATAATGAAAAAAGGTATATTATCTAATATATCATATAAATTCAATTTTCTTGGAAATAATGAAATTAAATTTCTAGAGAATATTATAAATATTAAAACGATTAAAAGGAGGTATGAAAGTAAAGAAAAGGATCTAAATAAGATTAAATGATAAGTGAAAGTAAGAAGATATCTCACAGAACCAAAAGAAGAAATTTTAAGAGATAAAATGAAGAATATTAACTTCTCTCATTTACTGATTTTTATGAATAGATAGAAAAAAATTTAAAACATTTATGGTTCATGATCAGATGATTGTTGGTTTATTTAGGAGTGATGATGATTACTCAAAACCAAAAGATTTTAAACACTTTCTCCATGATAAAATTTCGTCATCTCATGAGAAAAAATACTAGCTCAATAAATAAAAAAATATTTTGGTAGATAATAAAAGGAAACTTGATTATGAAGATAGGGATACAGCTAAAAGGGTGATAAATATTACAATATAAATTTAAAATATTATATTTAATGATGTGGAATATTGAAAAATGACCAAAGGTAATTGATAAAAACACTCACTTAAGGTTGAAAATGTACCAATGAAAAAAATTAAAAAATCCCTAATGCATAGACAAATATGGTAAATATGAAGAAGGTCATAAATAACCCTATTTAAGTTAAGGTTCATTCCTCTAATATTGTGCTACAATTTATGGTATATACATAATATGAAAACTATCTTTCCAAAAGTATTGACATTAATAATAAAATATCAACTATTACATGTATTCAATAACTGAATAAGAACAATAGAGAAAAATTACATGGAAGAGTAATCAATAAAGGAACAAGATTGAATGAGACCTCCGTATGAAATCAAAGAAGAAATCAAACCTATGATTCTCACCAGATGTCAAATTCTAGACAAGAAAACTCTGAATACAAGAATGGGATTTTAATAAAATTAATATTTCATGGTTATTTCTATCGTAATATAATGTTTGGTAATAAATCATATGTGTTCCAATATAAAAAGTCTTTACCTAAGAGAAATTAAGAATCATCAGGGTGGGGAGTTCCAATAACATGAAAAGAAACTTTGGATCAAAGCATATATAAAAGTACACAAGATAAAAAACAATTTTCATTAACTTTGGATATATGTAGAATGTTTGATTAAAAGGGATGTAGAGTAAATAAATACTTTAAAAAAATTCCTATTTAGTCCCCTCTCAAAGATCAAGGGTAATCATTTCAGGTTTTTAATGAAGAAAAACTTTTAGTGAGGAAGTTTGATCTAATGTAATAAAGAAGTCAATGGAATGGATACTTTATTGGATACTGATGTAGTTTCACTTTATTTGTAAATACAAGATCAACTAGATGATTTTAGGGATTTTAGTCAAGAAAAATTAAATATTCTATGTGGTTATCATAGTTCTATTGATTATTAAATTAATCCAGTTCATTATTGTCGGTCTAAACGTACTTAAATTTGATATAATTTCATCGAAGAGAGTTTATCTTTTGGTGAAATCCAAAGAATATTTATTTTCAAAAAATAATATCTTGGAGACAACTTTACAAAATATATAACACATGAAAGGTTCTTGGGGTTATGAATGAAATCCATTCTAAATCTTCCCCACACACATGAGATTTTTTTTAAGATCTCTCACTTTACATTCGATTATGTTTCTAAAGGGAGCGAAAGTACTTAATGAAGGAGGAGTATCAGTTATAATGGGGATTTAAGTTATTCTATATATGAAAATGCTAAATATTTTTCATCAATGATGATAAATAAAAGAATGAAATAATAATGAAGGAAATAAACCACCATAGTTGAGAATGTTTTATTCATTTTATTCTCTTACATTGTTGTGAAATAAGTAACACACTGGAGTTTATGTAGTGGCGTTCAATGATTCTCTCCCCTTGAATATGAGGAAATGATCATGTTACTTCTTAAACCATTTATATGTTTTCAATATTTTATGTCAATGGTTTTCTAAATAGTTTTAAAAAAATACAAATGGTGAAATTGAAGATCACATCGATTTCATGCTTAGTTATAGAAATATTATGGAACCCATGGATCAAGGTCAGTATAAATTATTTTATTTATTTAATCCTTAGCCGATGGACTCATATTTTTTTAATTTCATTGTGTTTTTTTATATTTAATTACTTGTAATTGAATAATGTTCATGATTATAGAAAGTGATTTTGAGATGGATTGAAATTTTACTATTGTGTTTTTATTTGATTTCGACTCTATAATGGTCTCACTTACCAAATTTTTTGAATGATATATTCACATATATGTTTATGTTAGACAGATAATTTTGCACATGTAAACATCAAAAATCCATTTATGTTATATAGATGATTTAGTAAAGGTAAATTCACATTGGTTAATCATATAGCGGAATAATCAATGACCTTGATTATGTAATGTTGAAAAATGTTATACACAACTTATTAAGAATGGAGTAATTGATTAATTACGTTTCTAATTAAGGATCGCATAACTGATTTGTAATATAGTTGAATGTAAAATCATATATGAAAAAATGATACATAGTTGATTCCTATTGAAAACTAGGTAGTTGATTTTTCCATGATATGATTTGGAGACATCACAATATATGGAATATTTACTCTAATTATTTAGATTAAATCTATTTTATGGAGATTTTAATAATATATTCATGAGTATAGTTATTTGAGCTTATAAATTCATAGGATTTAGTTTATAAATCCATGATGTATATGAATTTTATTTTATCTTCATTATGGATATTTCAGAACATTATTAATTATGAGTATTTCATTTCAGTAATTAATATAATGGGGGAAAGTTTGGGTTCTCTATAGAGAGTTTTAATTGAAAATATGAAAAAGGGAAACTATTACCACACTGTATATGGATGAAAATAAAGAAAATTTAATGTGGTTAGAGGTTCTAGATATGATTTTGGTTCATTACTCATCAAAATCTACCAAAATTCATTTCATTTGATGATTTTATATTTATTATGATAATATTTTTTAGTTTTTCAAGAACTGATCTTGAAAAATTAATTCCTTCATATCCTAGAGGCTCATGGAAGATGATATTCATTTATTTTAAATGAAAAAAACCTGATTTTTTAAGTGATATTATTTATTGTATAATAATATAAATTTACTTCAAAATGATGTCCTTATGTTTGGTGAGAATCCAAACATGTTTGGTGGGATGAAACTGAATTATTGTAAGCGGATTTATGTTTGGGATATAGTGAAAAAGAATTTGTTTGGTTGAATAACTAGCCACAACATGGTGTATTATTCAATGTTCGATGTGATCCTTGTAAAAATCTATGTTTTCGCTACTATTTATTTTCTACAAGATTTCATGAGGGAGTGTTTTTATTTTTTGAGTGTATCATACTCCAACAAGTAAATTTTTTTATTTTGTTTAAATGAAAAAGTAAACACCATCCTCCAATGATTCAACCCCACCTTCTCAGTGAATATAACCAATATTAAATGTTACTTCAAGGATGATATAGAGAAATTAAATATTTTCTATTTGGATGATACTGAGAAATAAAATATTATTGGGGATATCCATTCTAAAAAAAACATGTCATGTAAGTTAGAGTTTAATTCTATTCAACAAAAAATTGTGATTGTGAATCCATCATGGATGAGATGCCAGTATATATTTCTTACTATGTAGCCCGCTTTTTGTTACCTGCATCACCTTGAATCATATATATTTTTATGAAAACATATAACTAATATGTATACTAATTTCATGCAAAAAAAATTTAAATTTTCTATATATTTTTTCAATAATTAAAGTTATAACGCACATCCATGTGGGTAATATGATAGATTTTGTGAGTATAGGAGAAGTTATTTTTAACCGCTTTTATTTCTCATCAGACACTTCTGAATGTCAAAGAAAAATATTAACATCAATTATATGAAAAATTGATTCACTGGAAATTTTTTTACATCTCCTAATTGATTTTTCTTTTGAAAAAAAAGTAATTGATAGATTTGGCTCAAAAATCAAATAGATAATGTTAAGCTAAGTTTTATTATAGGGCTCTTAAAATAACACAATTAAAAAATTTAATTTTTATATGGAATTATTTTCATTTTAAGCCAACCATTAATAATAAAAAAAATATAAATTCTTTAAATACATATGTACTCCATGAAAAAAAATTCATTAATGAAATCCCTTTGTTTGAGAGATTCCATCCTAGGGACATCACAAACTAATATGCATCACAAAATGACTTATTAAACAATGTTTATTACCAAGATCAAAATATAACTTTTAACAGATACATAGGATACAATCATAACCAACTAAATAAAATGATAAATATCTTAAATTAAATGGTTTCTAAAGTCTATAATTTCATACATGTGTATATATATATATATTTCAATAATTCCACTATATTATAGAAATCGATTCATTTTAAACAAAAATATTTTCACTTATGTTCTTCGATATTAAAAAATCAGACATTTTATTTGACAGGTCATGGAATCAAATAATAGAAAATGCCTAATAGTTCAATGCATATATTGATAAAATCATAAATAAAAATGATAAATATGTGTGTGACATTAGATAATTAAAATTGATCAATAAGATGATAAGTAAAGTATAGATTATATTTTTAGTTGATCATAATCAATTAATTTATTCTATAAATAATAATCATTTAAATATATAAAATGAATATTTATAGTTTTATAATATATTAATGATACACGAAAAATACAAAACTAAATCATCAATGAGGCCTACAACATTTCTCCATTTCCATAGATTCATATTCAAGAAAAAAAACTGAATCCTAACTCAGTCCAATAGTCTTAACCTAGGAATCCATGGTAACATAAGATTCATCCATAAAAATATTCATGAATTCTTTTCTTGGGATACATATTAAGTTTAAAAATAAATTCTATATACTATAAAAACCTAGAATGTGTAAAACAGTAATCAGATCCAACTTATAATGTTCTTGTTTGGATACCCAAAAAACACATGGATTGGACCATCATTAACACCATTAGAGTTCCCCAATCATTATGGGCTAATTCCGAGTGTTAAGGGTCCAAATTATTCATTGGGGAAATTTTTCCATCTTTAGGCAACTCATCAAGTAATAATATGATTATACCTCAAATCAAACATGTGTTATACATGCAATAGAAATTTTAATAAATCATATACAATCAATATGCCGAAAAAAATCTTATAGAATGTCTGTATCTATGAAATCTATATGAAAATATAAAAAATCAAGATAAATTCACCATATACCATGTAACATCTCATATATAAAATATTAAATCAATAAAAAATAAATTATATTATTCAAAGAAAAAATCAATTGCAACAAAAAGGATACGGGTATACACCAAGATATATCCTTCCAATGTTTGGCTACACATCCTCCAACATCAAATTGAGAATCGTCCTACTACGTATTATCCATGACTTTAATATATCTTAATTATACATTTTTAATATAATCCATGTGTATTATCATATCTAAAACTAAATAATTTAGGCTCTTCATAAACCAAGAATAATATGTAAGGTATAAGTACATAACTGATTAGGTCACCTCTAATGGTGTCCCTATAGTAATCTAATATATAAATAAATGAATGTGAGACATAAGATAATCTTAAATAATAATACATATTTGAAATAAAATAATGGAATTATGAATCATGTTATAAAATAATCTATTATATAAACAACTTGTCATTCTTTAGTAACACAATTATCATTTCACAGAATGAATCAACTAAACATGCATTGATCAATGCTCTGAATCCAAGACGTGCTACTTTTCAATGTTAAATGGCCTTCCCATTATAGATTCTTATAAAATACCACCCTTTATAAGAGTTATTTCAAACAAATAAATATTAATGACCATATATCTATATATTTTTAATTTATATATTTATATATAATAACCTTATCATATGAAGCTACACTATATCCACATGGAAATTTTATTTTTGTGTGTCTCCATGATCACACAAAGATAGACATATTTAAACATTATAATCACGAATCACTCATACTATGATCCCCTCATGGTCTAAAAAATTAGAAAGAGTGACCCCAATGTTCACCCCTAATAATCCTAGGGTTGGAGACTGATATTGAGGGAATAATATCACTTTCGTGGGAGGAATTACCAATATAATAATGAGAAAACATAAAGAAAAAAATTTAATACCATAAAATAGGGTAAAAATTTTAGATCAGAAAACAAATGTAAATTTCATATATATATATATATATATAAGTTATAGAAATTAATATTAATAAAGGAAACTCATAAGGAAATGACTCGGACAAAATCTCAAAGACCAAATCTAGTAATATCCTTCCCAGTTACCAATTAACTCCTTGAAATAACAATAAATATTTATATATAGCGGCGATCATAAGTATTTACTCTATAAGAACCACTTAAAGACCGCTCTTAAAAATTTGAAAATATATTTCTAATACCCCAAATAATAAAAAATAGAACTAACTCACACATATGTTAGGCCTTTTATCACCCAACCTCACCACTTATTTCTCACCCAATATCACATCCAATTATAATAACATAGTATCAAAATAATATATAAAGAATGTATACTTCAACTACTTCCAAACTACTCTGTATCACTCATTTCCCAATGAAAAATATCCTATGATATTATCTCATTCCCTGTTATACCATCAAAAATCATATCCTATATCAAAACTATATACAACATACCAAACCCAAATCGTTATCATAACCACTTTTCCTCAACCACATAACATACCCAAATACACATATTAAAACCTTATTATGGTAGGGTAATGTCCAAATGAAGTACATACACCTCATTCCCTCCTCTTATCATGCCTATCCCCCATTATGTATCACCATCACAACCACCTAACCAAGTCAACCACTATATAAAGAGTTATAAATCATATTCTATTAGAACACATAATCATATACATAATTTGAGTATTGAAATCCCATAATAAACCGTCATGGGAGAGGATATATATAAGAGTAGTCACCCATATATCCCCTTTCCACCAGGGATATTTTTGAAATCACACATAACTAAATGAAATATGTGAATTTTTAAAGATATCTTACCTGGGTGGGAGCATAATAAACACAGAAGAAAATATTTCAAATATCACAACCACAAAAAATTCAAACTTCAAAGTTCACTACAAAATAGCACTAATAGAACCCATAAAAATTACTACACTAACACTATCACGTTTAGAAGCCACCACCAACATGATACCCCTAATTGACCCACCCTCTCATTTAAGAGAACCATAAAATTTATTATTTACATCATACTTATTCATATCATTTATCCATTCCAAAATTTACTATTTAAAAAACATAATTAAATTCATTACTAAATTAAATTATTAATATATAATAAAAAAAATTAATCATTCATTTACCAGATTTACCATATAAAATAATAAGTCTTTTAAATCATTAATAGTTGATTAATATCCCACTGCATATTTAAATTCAATCCCACAAACCATTATTATTTAATTTATTACCAACAAAATTCCATATTATCATGAAGTTAAATTACACACAAATCACCCCATCATATAATTTGATCCAACACCAAAAAAATATAAATGAAAAATCATTACAATACATCCATAACATCTACGAGACCAACAACATTATTTACACATCAAACATTTTCTACCACCCACAATAATATAATATCAACCCATATTTAATAAAAACATTAATCTCATACCACCACCCCATTTCTAACAATAAAAACCCACATCTATAACCAATATGACCATGAAAATTTAAAATAAAACAATAATAAAACAATAAATAATAATAGTTTCAACAATGATTCTTGCCAAAAAAATCAACATTAAACATACTTCCATTTTCTTTTACCATGTTAAGCATTAACCCATCAAAATAAATTTTACATATTTATATTATTCCAAATAATTAACTTATTTGAGTTGGTTAAAAAATTATAAATGGTTATTTAAAAATATATATGGATATATAGAAGGTATTATCAATATTAACCATAATCGTTTTTAGTAGTAACATTAAAAAATTGACAATATATAATCAATAATAAATGATCTCATAATGTACAAGAAAAGAACCCTAATACCGTCCACTCAGTAGTTGCATTATTATATTTCTATAGTTAATTAACAAAAACCTACCAATGAAATGTAAACTCTTGATAATTTTAAATCAACTAATTAAAAAAGTAATATTTGAATCCATTTCCTCAATTAGAGGCTCAATAATTATTTATGACAAAATAAGGATGGGGACAAGATTATAAAGATTATAGTTTTTATGGAAAACAAAGAAAACATAGATGAAAAATCTATCTATCAAAACCATGGAACAAGAATAATAAATAAAATCCATATACTACAACAAATTCTATATGAATAAGTACAAGGGGTAATTAAGAAGAAGAGAAGAACAATTCTTCTTGGATTAGAATGTGTTTTCTTGTTGATACCAATGTTCCAAACCACTCTATGTGAGATCAAAAGTATTTATATATATATATATATATAATAATTTAGGGTTGTAGTGAAATGAGTAAGATCAAATAAAGGATATGGTTACCACAAATCTAATATATTAATTCATGGAATCCCATTTTAATTATATCAAGAATTTCCCATTTTTAAAACATAGTAAACTCTTTTAAAATTGATATATCTATGGGTGTTCATGAATCAATAACTATTACCCTTCCTCAGTATCAATGTTATTATAAATCATTGTGAAAAACTCATATCGGTATAAGTGAGTACTCTTACATTTCATGGTTTTCCAATTTACCGCAATATATATAATAATTCCACTACCAATAATAAAATATGATTCAATACAAAAATAGAGATGTAAACTCATGTGCAAATGGGATATGTATTATATATTTTCATTCTAATCTTTCATATTATAATGAATACATTACTTAATGAATATTTTCCAAAGTATGGAGATACACTCTAATTCATAAGGGTTACATATAATACAAAGAGAGATACATAAGGGTCAACTATGGGATGAGGGATGATAAGTATGTATTAGAACATTGATAAATATTAATACATAAAATCTTATAAATTATAATTCGTAATATGTAAGGGTAACCTCTATGATAAATGTAATTATGGAACGGCCACATATATGATAGATAAAAAAACCATAGTGTCACTTCTACAATACATGGGTGATATTTAAGGGTTACTTTTTGAACTTGGGTCATATATAAATGTAATCTTTATGATAATGAGGTTGCCTATAAGGGTAAACTAAATGATGAATGTGTAATACATAAGGGCCCATATATTGATAATGGGATGATGTATAATTGTTTATTTTGTTATAATATGTGAATCTTGACTTTTTCAACAATTGAATAGGGTTGCCTGACTAAAATATTTCAAAAAAAAGCCTATTTTGATTAAAATATCATTTTTTATACCTCTTCCCTTCCAAAAAAAATCTCCTAACATATCTAATATCTATAATATGTTGAGAAATTCAATTATAAGGTATTATTATTACATTATATACCTCTTGAATTATTCTCATCCTCAATAATCAAAATCAGACATATAATTATAACAACATATACCAAATCCATACTCCCACGAGTGATACCTCTCAAATAGAAATGGTTATATATCTAAAGCATAATTTATTATAGTAATTAAAAAATATCAAAAAATAAAACTGAATAAGAACATAAAAATCAAGGTAAATCAAGGTTCAAATCAATTTTGTGTCCTGGGAATGTATCTATAAATTAAATTTCCTTGTACATTAATCCAAGTCAACATCACTCCATGAAACAAAAACTATGATAATGATGCAACCCTAAAACAACATCTCTCGATGATCCTAAATCTCAAATTTTATCTCCATTGCACATAGAGTTGTTTGGTACAACCCTCTAGGTGAATGAAATATTCATAACAAGCCTGAAGATAGGGTGTGGTTATTATCTAGTAAGAATTCACATATTAGAATAATGGAGGGTAATTATGTAGAATATAATAGTGGGGTAAAATCCTTTTTCACATGAGGCCTTTTACATCGAAAGAGTGTTTGATACCCATAATGAAAAAAATCATGATAGTGGGATTCTAAAAGGCGATTGAATTGTTTCATCTAATGAGAAAAAGTGGATGGAGATAAAACCAATAAATAGCATCAATGTATACAAAAAAATCAAAAATATATTTTGTAATATTTAAGGGCATTGTGTTGAACCTACAGTTGGTTTCCATTCGCTTTCATTTTGTGTTACCTAACCATAAAAAGTATTATACTAGGGGTTTGTAAGTTAGTGTGTTGATAATACCATATTTTAGAATAGGATAGATGTTTTCTAACTCATAATACAAGAATAACCCTTTCCCTATAAAGGAACATTTTCCCATGAAAATAGTGTGTGATCCATTTAGAGAGAAAAATATGAAGGGGGATGCCCATAGTGAGTAGTATTATATTAGCCTATGAGCACTAGTGGATTTCTACGAGACCATTACCCAGTATTAGAGCTAACAATAACTTCAAAAACACCATGGGTAATGGTATGGTATATTTTTCGATTGAATGTTTACATGGTGATTCCCTCATGTGTGAAATACCCGACCTTAATAGTTTTTTTATTTAAGGTGTAACTTTTATCTTGTTATTTATACCATGATGGGGAGTGGGAGGGTTTTTGTATTCTTGATGAATATATGTCAATGTAAACTACATCATATTTTTAAGCATATGGTTTTTATGTATTTGACAAGTTCTGCAAGACTGGTAAGTTCACTTTCAATAACATTATTGAATAAAGAATATCAGGTTGAAGATTCTAACCATTGAATCTAATATGTAATGATTCTATTAACATTAATTAACATAGTTAAATAGGATTAATGTGTTAAATAAATTTATCTTTTATATAGATAATCCATCAATGTGATAATTGGATTTAATGTTAATTAAATATTTATGGTAAATATATTTGCATAACTATTTTGTAAGGGTTATGTATGTAAAGAGGGAGGTTCATATATTGTAATATTATACAATGAGTAGTCAATGTTAAAAATTACATGAGAAGAAAAATATTTTTCTATACTTTTTCTAAAAATTTCTAGAACTCTTTGATGTTGGTTTAATATGATTTGTATTGATTCAAAATCGTTGTATCTTTAAACAAGTGTTCATATAATTTAACAATGTATGTGATTTTTTTTATTTTATGGATGATATTTGTATAAATCACGAGATCTATATAAGCATCATCTGTAGCACTATGTATGATTGATTCAATGCTTTGTATAACCATAAATAATCCAAAAGGTATTTAAAATTCAAAAATTAAGATATATTTATGAATCATATTTCAATTATGTAATCATCATTATGTATTTGGTAAGCATTACATGGGGTTTCATAAACAACATTCCAATGTATATAAGAATCATTAAATTAAAATTATAAAAAATATTGAAAATTCCTTTATATATAAACATGACACTCATATTCATATAAACCATCAACCTCTCAATAAAAATCATCAATAAACTAAATTATAATGTCATGTAAAAATGAACCATATAAGGTTCAATTTATAGTCTACATAAGCAATAACACTTAGAGAAAATATGAAATTTTATAGAATAAAATATAAAGGTTCAACTTTTTTCAAAAGAGAATAATTATATTTTTGTATAATGAAAGTGATGTTATTCATGGTTCTAAACATCAAAAATTACTCAAATGGTGTGTCATCCAAGTATTTAATTGACTGAGAGAAGATCCTTTTCTATGGCTGAGAGGATCAAAGAATAAAAATAATGATTCTTTTCTAAATTATATATATATATATATATATTCTAAAAATTTATATTATGATGAAAATATCATTTCATGATACATGAATTGAAAAAAAATATTGAAACAATAATTATTCTGGTTTATACATGATTTAAGAGTGAATTTTTAATTTTAATTTTAGTAGTCACGTGATAAAGGAAGAAAAACATCATGGGTTTTCAATAATAATATTGATGAACTTAATTAAAATCTTGGGTTATTCGTTAAAGTATAAATTGTTGAGGCCCATATTGTATTAGTGATTTACTAACCTTCATTATAAATAAAAATAAGGTAGAGACTAAAGGATTTGATTTTATTGAATCATAAAAGATAGTGTTCTTTCGTATTTATCTAAATCATTAATGAAAAAATTCACTGATGCATTTGTATGCTTAATGGTTTCATAAAACACATAATATTTACGATTCAAGAATAAGTTAGATTATTTTGAGATGACGTACCCTATAGTGATAAAGTATTATTTAATAATACTTTTTTTTTGAAAATTCAATTTTATTCAACCTAAAGTATATGATTATCTGCACCAAAATTTTGGATCTATAAAAATTTAACATATTTTAGTTGATTTATGTATGGATTTTGAAAATCTATTTTGAAATGAAGAAGATGGTTTTGATCCCGATTTATAAAAAATAAAATAAATATTCAAAAAACCCATAGATTTGAGAAACAATAAAATAAATATAAGAAATTATATTTTTTGTAATAAAACTATAATATTACTGAATTACAGTCATTTAAATGGGTTATTATGTATATTATGGGTGTGGTTATGGGTATTATTTAGTTTAACATTTTTACTGTAATATTTCAATTTCTATAAAAACATTGGAAAAAAGTAAAATGTGTTTCCTATTTATTTTATGTGACTGTGACTGCCAATTAATGAAAAAAATCTGAGAAGTCCTAAATAATAAATATGAATTTTTAATAGAATGATGGTGGAATATATGTGGGAGATAACTTAAAATATCTCTAAGAATATAAATAAGAAGAAGATTACAGTCCATGTTTTAAAATTAAAGATAATTAATTCCATGATTGAGAAGAATATATAATGATATAGTATAATTAGAGGCCATTTTGTTTCTCTAGGTTTGATATAGTTACAGGATAAGAATAAATAATGATGTTCAGTTGAAAAACACTAACATTCATATAGTATGTAAAAATATTTGATTGATAATAAAGTAAATTAAAATAAATTGAGAGTATCATAGTATGGATTCTAAATGATTTGGTTGTACAAATACATGTTAAGACTATGTTTCAGTATTTTTATCATAATATTGAATTGATGTTGAAGAAACTACATTTTTTAATGTGATTTGATTTTATTGATATAGTGAAATCCTGATATTAGAGGAAACTAAATTATAATGTTGGAGTTGGTTTTCTGTACTCTCATGAGTGATTATGAATAATTCGTTGCAGAAAGATTAGTACTCTTGTGTAATATATTAGATAATAACCTATTTAATAGGGAGTAGTTTTCCCATATTGTTGGATAACCATTTTAAAAAATATTCCATAGATATCTTATTTATGTTCTGCATGATATGATTTTTTATATATAGTTAAAAGATAAAATGATACATTTAAATCAAAAGAGATTATCCGAGTTCAAATATTAAAGGGGAAAATAATAAAAATAATATTTTAAATTGTATTTAATGTGAACAACATTTAACCCCCCCCCATCTTAGGTGTCTCCATCGATCCATTGGGACTAGAAATTATTATTTTATAATAAGGATCCATGTGATTAGATTTTATATTTTATTTCCAATTCATTTTTAACAGATTAAATGATGTGTGTTTTTAAAGAGAGTTTAGAGGTTCCTCGGATGAAAAAATAATCTTCCATCCCTATCTGAATATATATGGAAGTGTTTTTTAAAATTGGGAAGAAGAGAAGTTAAAGGAGGATAAAGTAAAATGAAAATCTTCAAAGAGAAAAGATGAATCAAAATCAGCTAAAGGTAATCCGGGTAATGTTAGTATTGGTGTATCATTTTTTTATTATTTCTCTATTGATTAGAGTACATGTTGTGAACAATATGAATTTGATGAAAATACCCATCAACATTGATGGGAAACACTATGTTCTTTTTATTCTTATATTGAGGTATAAATTATTAAAATCCCCACAAATTTTTTGACATATATAATTTATTAAATTAAGAAATAGATTAATGAGATGTAAGAGATTGAAATATTGGTTGATTATATATAGGTTTCATTAGTAAATAAAGTCAGCTATTACAACACTCTCACAAACCATTGGAATATTTACAAAGAAACTATAAAACTTTTAATATAGAATTGTCTATTTTTCATGAATATTTAAAAAGATATAAATATAAAAAAAATTAAATTTATTTTTGAAGAAGTGTTTCATTCATTGGTTGAATTTCTTAAGGTCTCCAAAAGTATTAATGGTGCTCATTTGGAAGTAAAATAATAAGGACAAATGAGATAGAATTGTCTTGGTAAGAGAGAAATCAAAATCATTCCAATTTAATAATAAAGTTGAATTAATATTATTATGATTAGATAAAAAGACTTCATAAACTGAAATTAAATATTTATTTGAAAATTATTCATTTAGTGTTAAAGATGATTAGTATAGAAACTATTGATGTTGTAACTTCATAATCTATTGGAAAAAATGGTATCTACACACAATCATCATAAATGAGAGTTTTATCAAAGAATAATAAAATCATTGTAATAATTTTCTTGATATCATCAAAGTAGGTATCGACATCATGATAATATAAAAAGTTAACACATTACTCAGTTGAGTATATAAATGAGAATTTCTTTCAATTTTATGTCTATACTTTTGTAAAAAAAATCAAATTAGAAGGAGTAAAAATACTGTTAATCCTACTAATAAATCAAGTGTGGAGGTGTATATGTCCATAATGAGTTACACTGAAAATTGTTCTAAAAATTAATGATCCACCCCCAAAACAACAAGGTATGCAATATCCGAAATAAGGAAATTGTGTTAATAAAGAAATATGAAGTAGATCAATTAGTATAAGATATAAATATATTAATATTAGAAAAAGGATAATTTATTTTTGAAAACATTGTTCAATATATATATATATATGTTATAGAATGATTGATAATAACATATAAGATCTAAAACAAAATTGAATCCTTATAAAAGAAAAATGATTATACATAAGAAGAATAATATTTTTAGAAGGAACATATTTGAATCATTTGAAAATATTTATTATATTCTCAATAAAAAAAATTTATTATTACAACGAGTTTAAGTATTTTTCATCCCCAAAATACTTTGTAAATGATTATAAAAGAGTACCAAAAAAGACCAAGAAGAAGATGAATAAATAATATTATCCTTCCATGGGGAAAATAAAAACATAGAAACTAAATCAACTGCAATCAAGAATAATTTTTGGAATGAAGGAAAAAAATAGGTGGATGTTTCAACCATTGTGAATAGAAATTATTTATCATGGAAAATTATAATATGGGAAATAAATTAAATTTTAAATTGATCAAACATGAATTAAATAATGAATCAATATAGACATTATATTTTTAGATTGGGATATTGTTTGACACTTCATGTGAATAGGTTGAGATGTAACAAGAAACATGTGACTCAATTATGGTTAAATAAGTTTGTGGAAGGAACCAATTAGAGAGGAATTCAACTAAAAAACTGGGCTTATTTTTGTAGGTAAAATTAAGAATAAAGGAAAATCACTTATGGATCATAGATCCAAATAGTTTCTATAAATGAGTCATCGCTCAAAAAAGATGTGAAACTTGAGAAAAATGAATGTCCTTTATATATATTTAATAGCTACAAAATGATACGAATTTAGAAGAAGATAAAATTAAAGAATGTAGTGTATTGTTAATAATTTCAAAGCCTAATACAGTTTATAAGAATGCTAATTTTGAAAATAAAATCATGTTTCTAAAAAATAATTGCAATTGAAATTTAAGGGTAAATCATAATGAAAAAATAAATAAAATGAAGAGAGTATCTCTTTTTATAATTAAATCCTATACTGATGTTTGAAAGTGATTTTCTAATAAAAGATACACTTTATTCATGTATCTATTGGGGTGTACTCAAATGTTGAGGATTCACGGTAAAGGAACATGGAGAGTATACATTGATGGGGGTGGTTTCAAAGGGGGTATCAAATACAAGATATTTGTAATTCCATTCAAATAACGAATTTTATGCATCCCCTGAAAATGTAGAATTTCAAGGTGAGATTTTTTCCATTCAAATTTGAATTTCATATTTTATTTATTATTTTCATAAATTGTAATTATTATCTTACAAACTAAAAGAACATAACTTCTAGTTGAATAAATATTTTTGAATTTATTTTAAAAATTTATGGAATAATTTTTACCTTTTCAAATTTTATTTACTATGATTTTAAAGGGTTTGAGATAATTTGAATACTCCATATTCTAATTTGGGGAAATTTTATATTTTAAAGATGAAGAATAAAATTTGGAGAACTCATTGGATCTATATCAGAATCATTTACAATGTTATATAAGAATGAGTCGCTGGTTGTTTATGTATCAATTCATTATAATTAATTTAAAATTGGAAAAGGATGATTATTTTAATCATCATCTGACTACCTTTTAAGAATTATAAAGGAGTGTAAAGACCTGATTTTCCTTCGTGTAAACATATTCTAGATATCTGTATTGATTATTTAGATTAAATAATTGAAATTAATATATATTCATCTTTCTATATAATCATGAATCTTATTTCTATAAGGACAATATTCCTTTACATAAGAATCATTTAGATTCATAAGGATTATTCCACAAAATCAAGACCCATGTAATGATCATCAATATGCATTCATACACATCAATACATGTAGAAACTTTCAAATTATAAATAATTAAATAAAATGTTTGAAGGTATAATTTCAAAAAAAGGAAAATATATCTAGAATGATTTACGTGTAGATACCAATGATTAAAGACATCTTAAAAATATTACATGATTTTTTGACCATGAGTTGAATTAAAATAGGGCTAGAATTCAATCAATGGAAAAGAAGATAAAATCGAGAAAATGACTGAGGGATTTTTTAATGAATGAAAATAGGTTTTCTATAATAATATCGTGAAAGGATAATATAATTTTATGATTATAGTTATGAGGTTAAATTTAAAACAATCCTGATTTTGGGTTATCTTTCTTTCAAACATGAATTTGAGAGGATCAAGTGGATGAGTCATTTGATCATGTAAAATAATCATCATTTGTATTCAAGAATAATTTTAGTGATGTTTAGTGAAATAATGAGATAATAATTAAATACATAATAATTTTTATATATGAAAATTGATTGATTAAATGATATTCAAGATAAATAAGGTCAAGTAAGAGATAAAATAATTGGAATTCACCAATATATAAAATGAGGGGATATCCAAATCTAATTAAATATATAAATTAAAGACATAACAATTAGTTTGTGTTCTTCAAGGTTTTATACCACCTATGAGATGTTTTATTCAAGAATGAGTAGGAAGAAGATGTATTGGAAGAGTTGGAAATGATTAAGGTTGAGTTAAAAATTAATATTATTATTATTAAATATGTTCTTTTGTGAATAAATTAAATTTCCTACACCTTATAAATGATGATATGTATAAATTTTATATAATTAGAAAGATTAAAGTATTAAATTTGTGTAGATATTTTTATAAGAAAAAGGAGACAATAAAATCTTATAATAAAACAAATATATTTTTGGTCAAGACAACGTGAAGAGGAAAAATGGGAAAAAATATTAAGGGAAATTATTTAAACACATCATTTGAGTTAATCAAAAACTATTTAAATGGGAAGATATAATGATCAGGGATGTGATTATTCAAAAGGTTTTACTTCATGTATCTATAGGGAGATTCCAATTTTTTAAAATTTAAAGCCATTCAAAAAAAATATTAATGTATCCACATGTATAGATTTCCTTAGCATGAATCTTGAGAAAATAAAAAAATAGAGTAGAATTTCATATAAAAATTGACTGACAATAGATGAAATATGGTGGTATTATGCTGTGATTTTGTTTTATGAGAGCACAAAGGAGCTCTTATAGAAGAGTTAAAATAATAATATTTTGATTAATGCATTAAAATAGAAGAAAAAGATAGTTATCCAATAATAATATTGAGAATAATATATTAGATTTCAATGATGAAAATGATGACATATTTATATAGGTAAGATACTATCGAGGGATAAGAAAAAGTGTCAAATAATCGATGTGGAAGTCATAGTGAGATATATTAATTTTGAGTTTTTTTATTTAAATTTCCTATAAATGGGAATGTTTGAGTCCTATGTATTGATCATAGAGTATGTAAAAGTCGTTTTTATTTTAAAGGATGAGTAATAATAAGTTCATCTAAATATTTAATAGATATCAAAGACTCCAAATTTTAGGATAATGATATTCTCATATTGATGATTTGACATAATAACAGTAGTAGAGATTTAATTCAATGGTTAGTGGAATTGTTGTGACCTTGAGATATTGTGTATAAATAAGCTCTTGAAAATAGTTTAGTTAAACTCTGTAATATAGTGTAAAATCATTTGTACGACATGGTGACCTTACCTGAGTAATATGGTGAACCTGATTTCATGATAATTCTTGAACATACATCTTTTATTTGATAATAATATTACTAGTTTATAAATCATATATCAAAAAGCTATTTACATGACACAGAGTAGGATCCCTATATTTTGGATGAATCCTGGAAAATATACATCATGTACCTCTCTTGATGTTGTTCACCACTTCATGTATTTGTGCCATGTTGTAAAAAAGATAAAATGATATATTAATATCATAATAGAAAACAGTGTTTCAAATAACATGTGGGGAAGAAATAAAATAATATTTTATATTTCTCAATAAGTAAGAAACACAAAATTCATTATCCCACTTAGCTCTCTTCACTGATCCATTTGGACTAACTTTCTCTATGTATTTAATGTCATCATTTACATCCAATACTCCATAATTAACATAAAAGGAATCATAATGATGTTAATAAAGGATATATGATACGTGGTAAACATTTTTATTTTTATCCAATTATGGGTGAAGTAATAAATGGTATGTCGCCTCATTGGAACACACCAAAACGTCAAATAGATCACTAAAATGGGAAGAAATCATACAACCATACCTAAACCATTACTTCCTATGATGAGGGGAATCCCTCAGGAATATATAATCTTTGACACTGAACCCAATAGGTCTCCAACAAATATACTCTTAATAATTATAATAATATTATTCCACTTTCATTCTCCCTCGAATGATATTTTTCTTTTTGGTCCTGGTTAGTGCCACATCTAGTGTAGGGTATGGCAGTACTCCAACCATATTCTAGAATAATAGAGATCTATATGGTCTCCTTTATATCACCTATAATGTAACCATTAAAATGGGAGGCTGATAGTTATAATTGTTATAAAATACAACTAATGGAAACTTTTTCATCTATTTTTCACTAAATTCAGTAACAATTGGCTCACAACATATCGTCTAATTTCTAGATTGTCAAATATTTCTACCAATCAATACTGGGATTGAAGGAAGGGGAATGGTGTATATAAGAGTTAATGACATGATGATGATCTCCCAAACTCAAGATGTAAAATTTAGATCCCTATAAGATATATTGGTACACAGTACCCGATGATTCTCCAATATGTCATCCACATTCTAGCCTGAAGAAAATATATAACAATAGCCTACATCATCACAGTGAAATGAGTTATCCTTTTCAAATGATCCAAAACGTCCCAAATGATATAAAAACCACATTGAGATAATTAAAAAATTAAGAAAATATATACAAAATTATTTCCACATTCACATTATAATATCGTATGGCTATAACGAACCTATTGGAACACAATTATTTATCTATCATATTAGCAGACCGAAGAACATAAACCAAACTCCACTAAAAACTACTTCATCAAAAACCCAAGAATTGACTCCACAATGTATGATAAATATTTGATATACTAGGATTGACCACAGATTGTGAGATATAGAACTCATAAAGAACCTCCTCGTGTAACAATAGTGGAACAAATATACTCCCTTAGTATAATAGCGAGTTTTCATCACCCATTTACAATTCTTATAGATAATCACTATTAATGACATGATCTCACATCACCTACTCATTTAATTCTCCCCCAAAGACTCTTCCAAAAACTAAAACATGCATGATTATACAATAATTTGGAATAAAAATACTATACCCCACACAAACTATATTAATATTCATTTATTCAATCCCCTCCATCACATTCAAAGAAAATATGGAATCTTTAACAATATCTAATCATGGATTCTTAATAAATTTACTATAACTATATTCCTTTTTCCGAGGGTGTAAGAGTAATCAAATTTAATGTAAAAAATTAATGTTACATGAATCCAAATATGATGATTTAAATCCAATAACGAAAATATATAAAACTCAACCCCTTATGGTCTATAAAGCCAAAAAACATTCACTTGTGAGGTAGTTTCACCACATGCTCAAGGAAAATCACACTGCTGACAACTCAAGATCATGAATGGTATAATAACTTCCAATAAAACATTACTACCTAAAACCATATGAAATCATAAATATATGTTTTATCTATATTCAACCCAATTAAGTATGAGATGAATCATTGAAAACCTTGAACATAACTACTTCTTTAGAAACTTGTGAACATGATCACTAATAGACATCATCTTTTGGAAGTTGAAAGACACATTTCATTAATTTGTAATAAAAAAATATTACATTAATGTAATGTATTTAAAAGGGGTTGATATATGAGTGGAATTAGAAATAAATCACTACTATTATACTATAATACCAAGGAAACTATATACTTCAATAATAGTTTTAGGTGCTTCCAAAGAAACAATTGAATCAACCCTCACTGGATTGACTATTACTCTTTGATGAGAGACCAAATTCTAAAGAACATTCAGAATACACAACAAAAAACTAAACTATGATAACATCCCATGGATACAATGGCTCCAAAGGACATGTAAAACAACCAACATGTTCTTTGTAACACCCTAAAACTGTATATATTGATACTTACTTCTGAATAAATAATGTTACTCAGAATAAGGTATATAAAATATTTTAAACTTATGAAAAAATAATTATTTTCTTAATTTATAGATAACATTACATTTAAATAATATATATATCCATGAAAATGGAATGTAGTAATATGGGAAAATAAACATAAAAAATTAAAAAATTAAAGAAAATTAAATTAGATAATTTGGAACATGTTGCTCTCTAAGAATGGGAACACTGAAGAAGAAAACTCAAAAAAAGGTTAAACATTTAAAAAAACTATTATTTTATAAATTAAAATCTTAGAAACTTGAGGAGATTTTGGGTGAATGATGAATGTAGGAATTAATAGGTGTTTATAGGAGGTAGTTTTTCTTTTTGAATACGAAAATGATTGTTAAGTGTGGTAGCCAAACCATCAGTAATAGTTTCCTAAATATTGGAATAGTTTAACGGCCTCAAAAAAAGTAAAATTTCATATAAATAAATTTATCATGAATAATTTATTGAAATATAAATAATTTAATTCTATAAAACAAATATCAAGATAAAAATGAATTAATATTTTATGTTTATTTTTAATAACCTTCATAACAAAAATATTAATGTTTATATTTATATATAAAACTAACAATGAAAGGAAATTATTTTTATAAAATGAATTTACTATTTATAATCATCATGATGAAGTATTCTATGACTTTTATAGGATTTATCAGAAAATGATCATATTTAATGTGAATAGTAAAAATATAGTTTTTCAAAAGTGAGATGTTGTAAATGACATCATTAGTGATGTAATAATGATATAACCACTTATATAATTTTAAAATATACCCAAATTTTATTTAATAAGGTATATAATTCATTAAATTCAAATTCCAAACGTAATATGTATTTTCCAAATTCTGAAGTCAAAATGATTACATTTTTTAATTATTCCACTTTTCCCTTTAAGAAAAAATTGAAATTAAAATTTTAATGGTCTTAAAACCCATAATGACATAATTTATTTAGTAAATATAATTCGAAATTTCAAAAAATTTACAATTACATGGTTTACATTTGAAATTATATTTTATTCAATATTCTATCATGAAATCATCCCTCTTCTCAAGTATGAATAAACCCTCTAACACCCCTATAAAAACAAATTCTATAAACATATAAAAGTTAAATATAAACCCAATTACAATCTCTTAATCCAATCAACATCCTTAGTGGTGTTTTGGAGTAGTAAAACTAATGCATTTTCCAATAATAAGGGTCACAAAAAATTAAAAACATCATGAAAAAGGCAATATACTTTCATTAATTTATTTTATTACCATTTTCTAGTTCAATATCCTTCAATTCCTTTATAACTTAAAGCATAATTACACAATTAAATGGTATTATAACATGATATTTTTACCATTAATCTCACAAAAATGATATTTATAATGAAATAATTTATTATGAATCTCTCACGTCCTCTTTTGGAAATGACCCCTTAAAAGTTAGTTATCAGCCTAATAAGACATTACAAACCATCTAAAAATTTGAACAATTATGTATGGATTAATTTTTTTTTATAATATATAAATGTGTATATATATATGTATATTCAAATCATAATTAGTTAATATTATTAATTTATAAATAGTAGTAATATAATATCATGAAATCAAGGAAAGATGAGATATTTTAATGAAAACACAATATAATAAAATTCACCTTCAACAATGAGAAATATAGAAATATAATACAATGATTGTAGTTAATAAAGTGTAAAAAAATGTAACAAAATCATACTATCGATTAATGTATTAATAAATATATTCTTATTATATTGGATAAGGGAAAGAGATTAAACAACACAAGACCTATTGTACGGGGAATCTCAATGCCACTTCGTTCCTTTTAGTTTATCTCATATTTACCTTCAAAATATGTGTGTATTGTTAATTAATATCATCAAAATTATCATTAAAACATTATTTAATTTTTTATTCTAATGATATGTATCTTTTTATATTTTTAAGATTTCTTCTATAAAAAATATAATGATTTTTCAAAAAGGATTTATTTTTTCCAAAAAATCACATTGAATCCTCTTAACGAATTTCATCTCAATTCAAGAGCTATGTTGTATTATGGAAAAATATAATCTCTTTTATTAATTGGTTAAACTCAATTGATAGTCATTTAATTATTCATTATAAAACCTTTTTGAAACTCGTTTATTTTCATGGGTTTATTAAATGAATACTATTGTTACATGTTTCTTTTTTATGTAAGATAATTGATTATGAGTTTTTTATAATGTGAAAGGAGGGAAGAAAAATATATATCCCTGCAATTAATTTTTTAATATTATATATATGATGATATTATGGGTATCATTCTTGAACATGATTATAAATTTCATCATATTTATGATGTTTCGATTTTTTCACATATATTATATATGAAATTATTGTAATAGTTACATAGAAATATTTTTAGTTTTTTACCATTATGTTATAATGATTCTGTATTACACATATAATACATTATATTTATTTTTCAAATTTTTCCCTCATGGTTATAATTATAATCCTTTGATTATAATATGACTATAATGATTATTTTCACTAATGTAATGTTGATTAATATCTCTAATTTCCTTCAATGTTATTCCTCCACTTAAAGTATTTTACCTCATACCATAATTTTAAGAATATACTCTGGTGATAAAATTTCAAAAGGATAACATGATTTATATTAGGAGTACTGTTAAGAAGGATCTAAATAATGATTGAATAATAGTACAATCTCGTGATCTATGCACTTAATTTTCTGAAGATAATAAATCATTATATTATTTAATATATTACTAATTTGTCACAAATCATAATGATAATTTAATAGTCATGAGTTAAATATTTTTTTCTATATTGTTTGTATTAGATTAATGATTAATTAGAATAGAAAAATTACTAAGACCCCTCAAACAAGGTTTATGTAGAGGAATACATTCAATTTTATTTGATAGAATGGAGTGTGTAGTTTCCAAGAAAGGACATCACATTATGGATACTATAAGTAAAAATATATTTCATGAGTAGATTCACTAAGGGTTAATAACATTAAAAGTTCTGGTACAGTGTTTACCTGATCGTCAACATTGGAATGAGTAGTGGGTATTACTACACACTAGTTTGGACACTCTATGGGGGATATGGGTTGATAGATTTAGATTATCTTTACTAACAATAATGATGGATATTTAGATAAAGTAAATATTTATCATAATGTAAGATAATTTCAAAACATGTGATCATTTGAAAATCATTTTAGAATAAGAATATTCAAAACATTGGGTTCCCATATGAGATGATTACAAAAATTGACATTCACATGTTTATAACTTTTGTATTCCTTTTTTATTGATGTATACTTTATTGAAACATTTTTTATTTTATAAAATAGTTGGAACATAGAGAAAACATTATAAAAATACTTACGAGGGATAGAAAATTTATTTTCTCAGTGTTTTTCATTCAACACCCTGAATTGTTGTGCAATTATTTTATTTATTTATTTAATCTTTTGGATAGTATTGATTTCACAAAAGAAAAAATATATTATTTATATATAAAGAAACTATGTTAGTCCTCTATTATATACATCCACAAGTTAAACTTGTACTAAAAAACACATATATTAGCTTAAATTACACACAACACTATGTTTGCATTATATTACACACAAAACTAAGTCCCCTTAATATATTGTGTTACACCCTAGGTAGAGTATTTACCGAACTACAATATACTATTAAAATGATTATTAAAATATTATTATATCTACCACCAAGCTCCTTAAATTAAATTTATAAATATATTTAACAAAATTGGGAAAATATGATTTACACATGAATATAACATTGATCCTTTGGTTATCAATATGTATAAGTGAATTTAAGAACGATTTGATAATAAACAAATTACATTCCTAAAGAAACTATTTGCCTATATAAAACCATAATTTTATATCATAAATTAAATTATTCCCTGTGATTAATTTTTTCAATAAAAATTTTATAATATTTTTAAATCAATATTTTTTATACTCATCCAATATTTTTATAGGTATAATATAATAATAAATCCAAATTTATGTAAAAATATGTATTCTTCTAAAAGGGAAAATTCACCACCTCTTAATGGAAAAAAATTTAAATCATAATTTTAACACTTTTATAAATTTATTTGATTGAATAAAATTAATTTTTTAAATATATTTATCAAAATTTCCTTTGCGGTATTTATTTATAATTTTTATGAAGTTTTGTTTTTTAATAAATAGTGAAAATCGCAAAATTTTCACTCAAAACTTCTATTTCATGTAATTTATTTACATAGTTAATTAATTTTTTTATTTTTTAAAAGTATTATAAGTTGAATTATATATTAACTAATTTAAATATAGGTTATTGGATTCAATTTAACACTGAAATATGATTTAAAAACAATTCAATCTCTTAGAACATTTCAATTTAAAAAATGTATTTTTATCCCATCTAAGGGATTAATTATATACTTATTTCAACCAATTATGTGATATTTATTTGGAAAAATGGATTCCATATTTTTAATAATAAATATATATAATTATTAATATGATTAACTTAGTTTTTTTCCAAAAAATATTTATGAAAGAATAAAAATTAACTATAGTAATTAAGGGGAAAAGCAGCATAACAAAAGTCTAAACCTTTAATTTAAGGACCCAAATAAGCTATAGTATATTTAAAAATACAATGTATTTTAATATTTATACCATATAGTACATTTTATCATATTTTTACAATAATTGGAGAATCTTGACAAGGGATAAACGTGGGTTGAATTCCCTTTTCAAATATTAATAAGAATACCACTCCTCCACCAGTATAAAAAATAACTCAAACATTCTTCATCTCTACACCTCTAAATATCATTTGGTTCAGAAACAAATTAAAAAAATACTCCTCCCAAAATACCACCCTTAATAAAATAGTCCTTTAATTGGGGATACATTTATCCAATGTTTCCTTTTGGTACAAACCAAGAGGAGTTACCAAAAGAAGATGTCACATCCTTCCTCAAGCTCTATTGTTTTATTTTCATTATCTACCTTCTCAAATATTATTATTACAAGAATATATAATAACCTAAGTATAATAAATATACTGATATGTTTTAATTATATTATTTCCTCATATACCGACACAAACTTCCATTAAAAGGGTTACAAACTTATTTATATTATTTAAATTAACACCTCACGAAATGATGTTGTTCCCTTTTTTACATTGCCACCTCTAATGGTTGATAATTATGACAAAAATCCTTTTTTATATCATATATATAATGCACATGATCCTTAGCCCAGTTGGTGAGGTATCCTTAAGTGCATCCATAAGACCCAGGTTAAAAACCGGTTAGAGGCATATTTCTGGGCGGGGTACATTAGCAGGAACTATAGTAGTACTGTAGCAGAACTATACATTGTGTAGTATTGTAGCAGAAATATACACAGTACATGTACTGTAGTAGAAATGTACATTGTTTGGGTAATATAGCAGGAACTTTAGTATGTATTATTCGGTACTGTAGCTGCTGAAACTATTCACCATGGGCCATCGGTTTGGGCTTGGTGTCCTTAAGACTTTCGGGCCACCTAGGCCTTCGAGTTAGTAGGGATTTCAGGCCACCATTAAGGCCTTCGGGCTACCTCATGTCCTTCAGGCAACATGAAGTTTCCCCAGACACACTAAAAAAAGGAGCATCCCTAGAAGCAGATTAAGATCATGTGTACTCACCAGAGTAGAACCAAAAGGATTTGTCAGAATGAGAGGTTATGACTATGTCATCGGGACCAGCATGTGCATGCACGGGAAGCCTATCCGGACGACCATGCGTAGGTGGAGAACTACTATTGTGATGCAGATGTTGGGGAGGGGTATTTCCTTGTTGATATTCTATTTGAATTTCTTAAGACCTTCGGGTCATGTAATCTCTTAAGCCTGCGGGCTATGTAATCTCTGAGCCTACGGGCCTTGTAAGGGTTCCCCCTCATCCATTAAAAGGGGTGTTATCAAAAAATCAATAAAAATGAAGGCCATCGATCCATTCAGGCTATCATATATATGATATTGATGATTTATTTATTCTTTTATAATTATGGTATAATAAATAAGTTCATCCTTTACATTTTGTGTAAATAAGATAACTTCATTTGTGGACGTGTGGACTACTGCCTCCTCAAAGTGATGTGATTCATTCATAGTCTATATAGAATGTACTAAAGATGGGGTTTTAAAATTATAAGATATATATTAAATAATAATTCTACTTAAATTATGTTATATATATACCCATATATTTAATTTACCTTCTTTCTTTCAATAAGATAATAAATCAAAAACAAAATTCATGCCTATGTATGGAATACCATATCCATGAAAAGTTTATTTCATTTAATACTTCAATAAATACAAGATAATTATAAATATTTATATAATAAATATATATATGATATTTAAATAATTTCTCACATTCATAACAAAGAAAATCATGATCCAATTAAGTGTACAGAGAATAAAAAGTCATATATATATGGAAAACAAAGCTGATATCTATGAAAACATAATATAAACATGGAATTGATAACCAATAGGTTATATAAATTAATAAAAAATCATATATGGTATTATATAAAATAATATTTTTCTTTTTCCGATTTATAATAAACATATATTTATTATACATGTGTTTTTAATTTGTATAAATAAGTTCAAGACTTGAAGTAATTGTTTTTTATCTCACTTTCATATTCCGTGAAGCACAAGCATTTTTCAGCTCCTATTTCTTATTTGTTGTGTGTATAATTTCCATTTATTTAATCTATGAATGTTATACACTCATTTATGGATATTTAAATATAAATTTTATGAACTTTCCCTCACGAATTTTATGTTTCAAAAGTTACCAAATTGGTAATGTATTTTTGTCTCAATTTGCATTCATTTAGACACACTCCATGTTATACACCTATATTATTCTACAATGTGTATACAAAACCCACTGATATTTTAAATAATGAGTATACTTATTTACAATATATTTTAATCTTCTGAAAACTTATTGTTCTTACATGTGGTGTATGATACAATGTATCCATGAGGTAAGATTTTTTGCAACTATCTCATCATTTATCTGTATTGTTAATGATTATGATTTCATTTATGAATATTTATGATCCATATTATTAGAACTGTAATAAATTTTATTATCCACTTTTTAGTCATTATATACTAATTTATTAGTACAATTTTGCCCCCTTTGGTATTTATGATATTTAAGGAAGTGTTTTTAAGAAGATCTTACTTTATCTCTCTCTCTTAGATTGAAAATATATGTTCTAATAAAACCAAGTTTCCAAAATATGAATTATAAGTTTTTATACCACAATCCTATGATAATTAATAATCTTTATTACAATTTTTTTAAATTTTAAACAAATATGATTTTTTAAAAATAAATATTATTGTCCTTTTTCGATTATGGAAATTTTTTAATATTTTTATAATACAAAGTTAATATTCGGCATGAACAGATTTATCCTTAATCATGACCATACTTCCATTGAATATAAATTTAATTGTTGAAAAGATTATTTTTTACAAAAATAAAATTTTCTGGTATTCTAGGAATTCATTATTTTTAATGTTATTCTCAATGAAAAAAAAAATTCAAAAAAATGTTTCTATTTAAAAAGTGTTTTTAATGAATTTCAAATATTAATTTATATGTTGAAAAAATGATTTTTCTACGATAATTGTTTAAATGGTTTAGAATATAATTTTATTTAATTTTAAATTTTTCTCAAGGAATAATGTTCTCAAAATGTTTTTAATATTTCTTTATAAGATTAATATTATTATTAATGAAATTTTATTCAAATTATTTTCAAGAATAATTTATATTTCCCCAAGGAAAATAGTTTTTAAAATGATTTCAAGATTATTTTATATGTTTTCTCAAAAAATGTGATCCAATTTTTTAATATTATTTTATATATTTATAAAGAAAAGGGTTTTCAAAATTAATTCAAATATTCCATTATATTTTTTTAGATCACTTCTCAAATAAAATGTTTTTCAATATGTTTTCTAGAATCCATAATAATCATTGAATGAAAATTTTTTATAACGGATTTATGATTCAACAATAAGTACAGTAACTAAGTCCCAGACTCACCAATGAATAGAATAATGAATTTAAATTATAGTTCGGGTAATGGAAACCATGATACGAAGAAGATTATGTTTTATTTATGTCATTAATGTTGAATGAATAACCAAATAGAATGTGTTACAGGAGGACGATAATATTTTGACTAGGGAAAATATTGACACAATGAAATTAATTTCAATGAAAAATTAAAAGGGTTTTTAAGGTAATGGATGGATATATTTTCATCCCTATGAAATAATAAAATGTTCAATTATTTATGTTTAGAATGAATGATCATTATGAAACTGATGTCCTAAGTGGAAAGCTCACGAAGAGTATCCCCAAGGTGGTATGAGTAATGATTATATTACTACTGATGATAAGACTATAGTTGAAATGTTTTAGGAAAGCAGTATAATGTTATAGTATGATATAGATGTGTAAATGGCTTAAATATGATGTCAAATAATCAAAGTGGTTCTTTATTTGTATTCTGTAATTATTAATTGTGAAATATATATGTATTATTAAATTTATGTTTTTCTCTAGGGATATACAAGAATATGTCTAATGGTTGTAATGGAAGAGAAATTGTATTTAATGGAAAGGTTGTGTTCATCGGATACACATGATTATGGGAAATATAACACATAATATATTCCTAATGTTGAGATAATGATGTTGAGATAATAATTGGTTGGATATGAATAAGTAAATTTGATGGCACTGATTACCTCAGAACTGAATATAGATTTTTTAAAAAGTGGTTTGTGATATAATGGATGGAGTTTATAGCATTTTTTGATTTAAGGAATATTCCCAATAAACATTGGAATTATAACACATGCATGTTTTCATAATGGATTTATGGAAATTCAGTTTATTACCTTGTATCAAGAGAATACAATATGAATGTATTCACATGTTTGGTATGTAAAAACTAAAAAGCTACATAATGATATATTGATGATCAATGTTATACTGCTTTTGAAAAAAATTTGACCGTTCTTCTAATGTTTTTAATTTTTTTATTTCATAAGGGTTAAATGTTTGACCATTTACGTAATAGATTAAGTTAAACTTCAGATGTGGTTTTAGAGACAAATGTATTATATCATAATATGTAGATTTATTCATATTTTATAACCTGTGATATTATTTTTTTATGATAAATAAATATATATGGTATCACCTATCACTTGTTTTATAGATCTCATGATCTACTAATTCATGAGGAATGTCAATTTCACATTTAATTAATGGAATTAGAGATAATGTGTAAATTAATCGATTCTCAACAAAGGGTAAGGTTATCTTGAAATTATTTAAGTATATATTTTCTTCAAAATTCATAACCTTTAGAAAAAAGGGTCTTTAAATAACATATTGTCATGTAATCATCATTTTGGATGATATTAATGACTTTTTCAAGCCACTATGTTTTATGAATTAGTGATTGTTTACTTTCCCCAAACCATGTTCTCTACCACACTATATCAGAACATTATAGTTAAATATTTTATCCATTATATGTTTTTACTTTACACCAATGTTCTCATATGTGGTGACCTAGTTATCAGTTACTTTGGGTAACCATTATGTTTCTATCTTTCTTATTTTTAATGAATATAATAATATTCATTTTCACAATACATGATATTATTGAAGTAACATTCATTTATAAAACCATTGATAACCTATATGAATTTTGAGGGAGAAATTCATTTTAAGGGGGTAGAATGTAACACCCTAAGATTTTATGCAATTTAAATTTAATAAATTAAATCTTTTTGATATTTTTCATTTCACACATCACTGAATGTTATTAGTTATATAAAAAACAAGTTTTTCATGAATTTTACTCAAAACCACATTAATACTTGAATACATGAAACACTTTGAATAACTTCTGATAAATAAAACTTGTTTTTTATCTCGTATCACATAAAATACTGAGTCCCTTAAATATCTTTTCTTACACATAAAGCTAAGAATTTACCAAACTATAGTATAAAATTAATAATATTATTAAAAATTTTATTATTTCTATAACATATTAATTTAAATGGATTTAATGAGTAAAATTAATTAAATAATTAAGTTATGATTTACAAATGAATATATCATGAATCCTTTATTTATTAATTTTTATAAGTAAATGTAAGAATAATTTGAAAATAAAGAAATTACTTTTCTAAGAGAACTATTTATCTATGCACAACCACAATTTAGTATCAAAAAAATTTAAAAACACAATTTTATTAATTTTTTAATAAACATTTTTTATTATATATTCAATCAACATTTTTTATAAGCATAAAATTGATTTTATGGGTATAATATAAGATTAAATCCAAATATATAAATAAAAATATGTATTTTTATAAATGGTAAATATACCGGATTTTAATGGAAAAAAAATTTCAATCAAATTTTCCGCTATTATATAATTTCTATTTTACCAAAAAGACTCTAATTTTAAAATTATAACAAAAAAATTATTTTTCATTATTTTGTTTTTATATTTTTCGGAGAAGATGTATTTTTTCATGAATAGTGAAGAACACTAAATTTTAACTAAAATACTTTTTAGTCATCTTATTAATTTATATAGGTTAATTATGTTTTAATTTTGATTAAAAGTGTCATCTAACCAATCTTACACCACATAATATTATTTAGGTAATTGGAAACAATTTTAGATGGAAATTTGATATAAAAACTTTTTAAACACTGGGAAATTTTCTATTTAAGAACCAGCATTATTTTCCCATCAACTTGATTAGTTTTAAATTGATTTTCTAAACTTAAATAATTTTAATTTGGAAAAATGGATTCCATATATTCAGAATAACTAATTTATAATGTATAATATGTTAAAAATAGTGTTTTATGAAAAATATTTGTGAGTTAGATTTAAATTAATTATAGTGATTCAAAGAAAAATTAACTTAAAAATGTATAAACCTAAAAAAAGACCCAAAATTACATACAAACGTTTTCAAAATCAATTTTCTATTAATATTTTCATCCTATACTCCCTTTTACCACATTTAAACCATTAATGGAGAAACTTTAAATGTCAAAAATGTCGGTGGAATTCCCTGTAATAATTTTTTCAAGAATTTAACTCCTCATCCACTACAAAAAGTCTAAAAACCTCCCACCACTGTGCACCTATGAAAGAATTTTTATGTAAACAAACATAAAAAATATCCTAAAAAAAACACTCTCTTTATATGATAATCATCGCTTTTGGGAGAAATTTGATGAAGGAATCCCCTTGGTAGGAACCAATAAGAGTTACCCAAAGAAGAGGCAACATCCTTTTTCAAGCTCCATCTTTTTATTTTAATTCTCCACCAAAAAAATTTTCTTATTACATTATTATATAATAATATCATAATAAGAAATATAATTATTTGTTGTTATTATAATTTTTATAGCTACAGCTACAAAAGTTTCTTTAAAATGGTTAATGAACTTACTTTTCTTGTGTACGGTGAACTACTACATCATAAAATCATGTTGTTCATTTTTCATTTACCATATTTTATGGTTGGAAATTATTATCAAACATATATTTTATTTCTATATTTATGGTATTTATGATGTATTTATTCTTCAATAATTATTATATAGCACATACCTTCATGATTTTATTTCTCTGTAAAAATGATAACTTTGTTTGTGGATGTGTGGAATACCATCTCTTCAAAGTTAGGTGATACGTTCATAATCTGCATGGAATGTAATAAGGTTTATTTTAGTGAAATAATAAGATATATATGACATAATAATTATAAATTAATGATATTATGTATTTATGTTCATATATTTCATTGAAATTATTTCTTTTAATATGATAATAGAACTGAAACAATGTTTAAGCATTTGTATGGTCTACCATCTCCATTAATGGTGTATTAAATTTCATAATTCTATATTTTTTATATTATTATTATTTATATAATTTATATATATGATTTTAATATAATTATTTTAAATTTCTCATTGGGTAAATTATGATCTATGAAACATCATCATGAATAACATGTCGAAAAAAATAAAAAAAAATAGAAATTACCCAAAATGTAACATTAAAATTTGATTATTAATATCTGGGTAAAATAAACCCAAAAAAATAATATATTGTATTACAAAGAATAATATGGTTCTGAGGTAAATTTATAATAATATTATATTGGTTATATAGAAGTTTTGAACTATTAATAAGAAATTCAAAACTTAAGGCAATGATTTCCCCATATCACATATATTTTCTACGAGACAGAAGCCATTTTATAATCATATTTATTAGATGTGGTTTGTATATATACCATATAACTATTATATGACTATTATAATTCAATTTTGTTGATATTTACATATCAATTTTAGGAATTTTATTTAATGTTGTTTAATTTACAAAAGTTACCAAATAAGTAAAATAATTTTGTCTCAATTTTCTTTCTCTGAGACAGAAGCCTTGTAAGGCACCTATATTATTCTACATGGTGTATTAACGTACCATTTAAATGTTATATACTGAATTTAATTCTTTAAATAAAATTTAATTCTTTATGGAATGTTATTTTCTTACAAGTATATTATAATTCAATGTTACTAAGTGGTAATAGTCTACTTCAATAATGTCATCATTTATCGAGATTGTTTATGAATATAAATTGATTGATGAATCCTTATGATCCACTCTTCAAGAATACTCATAAATTATAATATAATTTGTTCCATAATGATATATTCAAGTATTATTACTTTTTGACACTCTTTGTTACTTACTTTTTGTAAGAAATAGTTTTTATGAAGATCCGACTTTATCTCTCTCTCTTTGGATGGAAATATGTGTTACTTAAAACACATGATTTCTAAAAATATTTTCAAAAATTTTATACCATTATAAAATCATATTTATAGGTCATATTTACTAATTTTTTAACTTTTAATAATGTGAGGCTTATAAAAAATTATTATCTTTTTATTTTCCGAATGATGCACATTTCTAAACTCATTACGAAAAAAAAGGAATGTTCTGAATGTAAAAATATATCTTCCGTCTAGACCATCCTTCCATTGAATACTATTTGAAAGGTTAAAATATTCCTTTTTATGAATAAAATTCCCTAATATTTTGTGCATAAATTTTTTAATGTGATTTTTAAAGAAAAATATATTTGAAAAAATATTTTATGATTAAAAAGTTCTTAAAATTATTATCATAGATTCCTATATTTTTTTTCAAAATTTCATTTTCATAAAAAATAATTTTAATGATTTCAATGATTATTTTATATATTTTCATTGTATTCTAAAGGGGAGAGGTTTTTATGAAATTAAATACTTCTTTATATGTTTTAGATTATTTTTCAAATAAAATTGTTTTAATAAGATTTCATATTTCATTTATATTTTTTCAAGGTAACGAGGTTTCAAATTTTATTAATGATTGTTTTATTATTTTTAGAGGAAAATAGGTTTAAACATGTTTTGAAGTTTCTTTTATAATTTCTCAAGGAATAGTATTTTAATGTGTTTTTTCAATGGGTCATTTATATGTTTTCAATGTGATTTTTAATGTAAATGGATTTAACATTTTTTTAGGCTTCATTAAAATGTTTTACATGAGAAAGTTTTTCCAATGACTATATTGTTTTAAAAGATTTTTTCAAATATTAATGGATATATTATTCAATAAAAGCTTTTAAAGTATATTTAAAAATTAATTTCCATCTAATATGATATTTTTCTGTGTCACTCATGCCTTTTTTGGAAATTTATCTAAGTTATTACTTCATATTCTTTCTCTAAATAGTTTATGTTTTTGTGGAATGATATTTAAAAAACTGATTTAGAATTTATGAGTTTTTTTTTTGAAATTTTTTTATCTTTCACTGGTTATATGATTATGAAACCCTCTTCCTTTCGTGGGTTATTCTTTGATTAAATTATTATGAATCCTATCTCTTTTTGCACCAGTTATGACACTATTACTTCATTATGATACCCATTACATTTCATGTCTTACGATATGATTGATTATGATCCCGTGGCATGCATATATTTTATTTCATTATGATATGGGTAGGACATATATCTCCCTATAATTAATTAGGTAATGATTTATATCTCAAGAGATAAACATTACATGAATAGTGAGTGAACTCACTACAATAATAGAAATTGTCCTCAATGATGGTCATGGGAGTGGACCTTGATAACTTAGATGGTCATGGGAGTGAACCATGACTACCAAGATGCCATGAGATGTGAACACATACTACTAATAAGTCCTCAAAAATAATTCCCTGACTACTATTGAAATAATTTTATATACATTGCTTTTACCATAAATTATAAATCATATTACTATATTATAGTCTCATGGATTATGATATTGATTCAATTTTGGTTCATGTATTATGAACTATAATTAATTATTCCATCACTCAAGTATATGATATTTTATATGGATTTTATGATATTTTAATAAATTATTCTTTTCTCATACCCTTAGACTGTTGTTATTCTTATATACTTACTTTTTTACCCTTAATGAGCATGTGTTTTCACCCATTTGTTAGGGTTCTTTTCCCTAGGTAATGATGAATTGTTTCAAGTAGAAGTAATAACATGGAATATGTAAATATGTAATTCATTGATGATATTTCACCATGTTATAATATTTTGATCAATGATTATAAAAATTTAAAGCAATTATGGTCCTCATACATGTATTTTTGTAATGTTCTAAATATTAATCTAAAATGACATAATATCAGTGTATGTTATGTCTGGGCCACTATATTTCCAAATGAAATTATCATTGGAGTTCGAAAAATCATGGAGTTAATTCCATATTTATCCAAGGACATTAATAATAATCTGAACAATATGGATAGTACATCTTAAACTAAGAATGATAATGTAGATATCAAATTCTTTATGTTCTAGTTACCACTAACATTTAGTGGATCCCCCAATCCACTTTTCATATAAAAATAGTTTAACCCAAAGTAAAATACCATTTTTTCTCCACTATACTAAGAAGATGATAAATACTATGTCGATTTGTAATTTAGATTAAAAAGTTCATAAATGTTGGCCATTAAAGAATAATTAACTTAAATTAGATAAAATAGAATAAAGGGGTGTGATGGATTTAAGATGATATTTTATAATTATAATTTCTCTCAAACTATTAGATAACATGTTTCTAAATAATTTCATGATCTTACATAAGTGGAAATTGAGTCTTTCATGAATTTTGAGGTGAATTTAAAATGCCTTACTGTGTACGCATTGAGTTTTTTTGAAACAATGATATCATAATTGTTTTAATTTTAGTGCATTGAAATAAAATATTTAAAAGGATATAGATTTATTGGAGTTGGTGAGCTATAATGAATTAGATTTATGTTCACTAAAAGTATATATGGTTTTTTAGAATTATTCATTTGATACAGAAATAAGAAGAGAAAAATTAATATTCAATCAAGGTGATTGAATGATAAAGGATGATAAAAGATTCGACCACCTTCATGATCACCACATATAAAGAAAAATCATGCAAATTGAAACAAATGAACATGAAAATGATTTTAGTGTGTGAGGGAAGACCATCTAGATTATGAATTCAAATGAGCGATAATGAAGATGATAAACATAATGGAGGAATGTAATGAACTTAATAGTGGACCACCCATGGTTCAAGGATTCAACCAAAAGGAGAAAGTTAATGATGAAGTCAAATTTACAAAAGTAAGGGTATTTACGGGTAATGAAAGCTAATGAAAACTAATGATGAGGAAGAAAGGGAAATATTAATCTTTTACTAGCACTAAGGGGGGGCATGAAAAAGTAGTCATGTAAGCTGAAGAATATATTTACACAATAATGTTAAATGTTTTATTTGATTATGGTTCTATACATTCCATCTTATCTAAATGTTTTTTGGAACTGTTGAATCAAATCACCTATATCGTTAAATTTATATATCCCATAAATATCCAAGTGGGATAATCATTCCATCCTAAGTGTTATACTCTTCCCCAATTAATATATTTGGGAATATTCTTACAATTAGTCTCATAATACATCATTTGTGGTGTTTTATATTATACTATGAATTTTTTTGGTTCTCATTATATAGAGGCCTCATTAGCTTTTGAGAAAAGAAAATCTATTTCTATATCCCAAAACGTCTCATAAACTTCTATAAATATAGGGAAGAACATAGCTATCCTTTATAAAATCTATAAATGGTGTGAGTGTTTATACTATAAGCACTCGTCCATAAGTTATTATATAATTTTGAGTTTTCAGACAGGAATTTATTTCTTTATATCCTAAATATTTTCATGGATTATAGATTTGCAGAATTAGGACAACAAACCTTACATATCAAAACCATATATTATAATGTGGAAACGTCTAATTAGTATTAATTTTCCCAAAAATAAAAATCCATTAAAATAATATATGTTCTTTTCCTTGAAAAATCATTATGACTTTCAACATGACATCTTCTTTGTATTTACCCTTCTGTATATCCTATGATTAATTTTTTAATGTGTTATAAAATATAAAAGCTCCGAAAGTTACATATAAAGAATAAATTTTAGACTCTAGTGAAAAAAGAAACACCATAACCATTTTACCATTATAAGAATATCTTTTAGATGTATGAAAGAAATTATATCCACATAAAAACCCAATTTTTTCTTAAATAAATCCATTAAAACACAAAAATAATATAATAGTAAAATATTTTTCAAAAACAGAGATTCATATTTATGAACTATGAGAATCTCATGTTAGAAATACATATAGGTTAGTTAAATCCATAGGAGAAACCTCCCAGGTTAACTAACCATTCCAACCATATAATACACAAAAAATAACCAAAATAACAGAAGAGGTATAAGGGGTATCACCCATCATATAAGCTATATTAAGACCACATGTTTTCTAATATGTTTTGGGATCACCAATTCATCAGATATAATGCTCAATTACTATATCATGTATAATATATTTTATTCTAAAACATTTTTACATTAAAAACCTTGATGAAATATTTTATAACTATTTCAAAAACACATTCTAATATCAAAATAACCTTTTATTTTAGAAATAAATTTAACTAAAAAATACTTACAATAAATTTGATGTGTTTTTTTATTTGATGAAAACATGAATCCAAGTGATGTAATCCAAACATCAAATTATATTTACAGAGGTGGGAAAAAAATTTGAAATGGTATACAATAGAAAAAAACATTCATTTTAACCTTTTTTTAGATCAGTATGTAAGACGATTTTATTACAAAAATGATTTAAGGAATGAAAAATTGGACATAATATTTCCTTATTAATTTATCTATTACCATGCAAAAACATCCCTAAAATGATTTTTGATTACGAACATGGATTAAATTGATTTACAATATAGATCTTAAAAACATTTAAAATGTGGTTTTAAGTTAAAATAAAAAAACCTCGAGTCTAAATTTTCACGTATGTGATTTATCATCCTAAATAATAACATTATTTTAATTATTTACATGGTTATTAAGAAAATTTCAGGCTAAATATTCCCTATATTTTATTTATTACTATGTTATATTCTATTTCATAATCACTTATGTTCACGTTAGACGTATTAATGTTATTCAACTCATATGTCGAAAATGACCATGTTGTCTGATGATGATAAATAAGTTCATTATTATATAATATATTGAATAATAATCATAATTTAACTATATTTGTTTAAAATAAATTAAACATTTCAAAGAAACCATAAATTCTGGTTATGAAAAATGATATACATTACAATCATTGATATGGTAGTTCTTACATATGCATGAGTAATGTTTCATTTTTTCAATGATCATAACGGAAAGAATGTATGTTTTATTTTATACTAAAATAATTATGATGTAATAAAAAATAAAATATTATTTACTTAAATATAATCTTATATACCACCCATTTTATGTGGTGATGAAAAATGAATCATAACCCTTCATAGAGGTGTTAATCCACACGTACAAGCATAATTTATTATTATTTTACAAGGAGTTAAATATTATGATAATTGGTGGTATATTACTTTTATAGAATGAATAATATGATGAAAATATCATAAATATACATTAAATACATCATTATTACCATTCATGAAAGGCGATGGTAGAAAACAAAACACATAACTATGGGGAGGTTGTATTCCACACATACCCATGAACACTGTTTTTATTCTCTATTAGATTGAATGGGATATATATATATATATATTGATATTGATATAAACATAATAACATCTATGTATATGTTATATACTATTTTTATTATTTTATCAAGGTTGAATGGGATTTTATGATTGTAGAAGTTGAAATAAGTTGAAAACACATATTTAAGAACTATACCTCTTATTCAGACAACCTCTTTATGGTGATAACAATATCCTTCCTCATATGGTATTATTATAAAACAATTTCCTCTAGGACATGGGTCGTGATTTTTGTGTAACTCTTTTTTATGTATTTTCTTAATTATAATTCTCAATTAGTGTGAGTAATAGATGATATGAGCTCCCCTTTAATAAGTGAGGGGAGGAACACTATTTGAATTTCAAAAAAAATTAAATCTATATAAATCCTATTAAATGAAAAAATTGATAAAAATGATATAATTGAATCCTATTAAAAGTATTATTCTAAATATTATCTCCAAATATATGTTTCAGAAGTTTATATGCCCCCCCCTTAACTTTTTGTTTTAACACCGCGTTTACCCTTTTGACAGTTACCCTAGAACAATGTTACTTCACAATAATTGAGTGAAGAAAGATACTATAGAAGGATTGCTGTCCCAAAATAGAGAATTATTGATATTATCTACAATATAACATTAAATTTTCTAATAATATATTTTTTATTAATTTTAAATCATTTCACAAAACATTATTTGTTATAACATATCATTAATTTCATTTTTGGATCTATACATTTAATTTTCCTTTCAATACAACATGGAAAAAAATTCATTTGAATATAATAATTATAAACATCACTAAATTTTTAATTAATATACTAAATTAATTTAACGTAATAATTTATTCTAATTAGGTTACATTTAATATTTTTAAAAGCATTTATTTTATTTTTCAATTAATTTAATATAGAATTTTTAATCATTGTGTAAAAATTTAAGGTAATTTTTTATCAATAAAAACTATAAATAAGTTCCCCTAATAAACAAATAATTTTTCTCTCAATCATTAAATTAAACATTCAGTGATGAAAATATATTTTTTATCATGATCTAAATATATTATGTTTATTTAATGAAAGAGAGTGATATTTTTTACAATATATTTAATCGAAATAATGTTAATCAAATCAAAAAGAAAAGTGGAATGAAATAGACACATATTTTGAATACTGGATCAAAATTGACGACAAATAATTATGAAATAAAATAAATACATGTGTAATGGATATTTTTAGGCCCTATCACATTATTTTAAACCATAATTACAAGATTTACCATTATCAAAGTGGAATATACTTACTAAAATTAATATTTATATTGTCTAAAATTTTAAATAGATATGTTTTATAAATTTAATAATCCTGAATCAAAATATATGTTATCATTTTCAATATTCAGTTTATAGATGCGATAGAATCTTTTTTAAAATTAACGATCAAGAACAGTTTTTCGGAAGAAAAAAATTACGTAATTGTTTTATAACATAATCAAGTATAAAATTCATTCCAAATACCATAATAATATTATTTTAATAAAAATGGAATAATAAATTTTAAATGATAATAGAAAAAGAATTTACTTTGTAAATAACCAAAAAGAAATATAGTCTTCAATAAACATTATTATTTTTCAATATTCGTTGAAATGTCAATATTTTCAATGAAATTACAAAATTTCACATTATGATAATATTTATTTTCTATTCGCAATAATTATTTTCATTCATCCAAATTAAAAATCAATTATATTGAAATCACATTTTTAAATAAGATCATATAATTCATGAAAAGTTCTTTTTGTTTAATGTAATTATTTTCCCATTTGACTGAAAGATTATGTAATATTGTCTATTGAATTTAACAATACATAATATAATTATGAAATATATGAATATAATTTACACTAAACATAAATGTGTTATTATATTCCTTTCCCTTTTTGAAAATTGAATCTCACAATTTTATTAATTACTTAAACAAGTGGGGATATCATCCCCTCATATCATTTTCTGATTCCAATTTTAATAAGTTGATCATATATTTTTCGAAAAAACCATAACACGAAGAATTATCTTATTAGAAAAACTTAATATCTACAATTAAGAATATATACATATTATTATTCAAAAAAAAATTATTATCCCTACTGAACTACTTTATGGATAAAAACATGTGATAATTTCAACACACTTTTTCATAGCATCGAAACAAGAAATACATTATTTACATAAGATTAACTTAGTTTTAAGGCCACGCAGTAAGAAAATATCCAAAATTTGTTAGGATTTCATATGGTTGATCAACGCATATAATTATATTCCCCTTTTTACTAAACCACAAAAAACATTCTAATATATATACCTTAAAAAATATGATCACCTACCTCAAAAAAGGGCATTCCTTCAGTTTTCCACAAAATTTTCATCGCTACCCTCTGTTTTCCTTATATATTGATGAATAAAATTAAATTAATCAACCATATTCTCTATCAAATATGGTATCGTAAATATCATATCCCTTATATGGTGAAAATACGATTGAGTCTAACAACACAATACATTTAATGCTTCAAAATGTTCTAACTATATTATGGAATGAAAACTGTTTTAAATAATCCAAACAAATGAAATATGTTGTTCAAAAATTATTGAGAAAACTATTTTTATTCTGATGATTTAGCCGAGGTGTTCGTCTTCGGTCCACAATGTGCTGATATTTTCCCATCATTCCTTATTTCTAAAGGCGGGTGGTATCTTTTTCTTATTTATGGAAGTTTTATCCTTGATCCAAATAGGATGACTGGGTGTTATACTCTCCATCCATGGATTCCTGCATAGAATTAATCTCCTAGTCTAGGGTTCCCTTAATGATTAATATATTAACCGTGAAACTCCTCCTGGTGCCATATCTCTGTGGATGCTGGTCAATTACACTTATTCTGTCAGGACATTTCATGGGGTCAAGTCAGGGAAGCATCCTTCGATTGGGGGAGTTGTCATGTTGGGCATCTTTAGTGTGTCTGGGCATTAGAAGATTGGTACACCTATATTTTCTTCTCTCTTATGATAGGTCATCTTGATGGAATCAAAGCCTGATGAATCCCACGTCAACTATGGGGAATTATATTCCCTAGGAGTGTCTCCATGGTTTTCATCTACTTCCAATGTTGACCACAGGGTATGCCATGCATTTTTCTTCTAGTGGAGATGAATCAGACAGATCAAAAAAATGAGGATAATGGATTAGATGGGTACATCCTAAGAATAGAGCACCTGAGGGATTTTCTAGATGGGTGGATCAAGAAACCCAATAAGGATGAATCAAGAGGATGATTGGGTCCCGACCCAGGGGACATTATGTTTTCCGTTGGCTGGGATTGAACCTCGTGGAGGTCTCATACGTACCCTATATAGATGAAAAGGATCAAAACCCATGTAGTTCAAGAGGGTGAATCATGGGATCAGGGTGTTCATAATGAAAAAAAAGAAATGACATGATGGGGCTTACATGTAGTTGGCGGCCTAGGTATTATCGGGATGGATATGGATGGTGTGTCGAAGGATAGAGTGAGTGGGGATGGAACCAACATGAAGATAAATGTGATGTGGGTCTTGAACCTCAAAGAGGCTTCCTATGTATCTGTGTGGTTGGAAATCAATTTCCTCATAGTTCGGTGGGGTGATGGGATAGCTTATGAGGTGACTCATGAGAATTGATGCATGGATGGGACACGAAAGAATTAGAACCTATGATATAGGGAATTACCTTCCTGAAATAGAAAGGCTTGGGAGAGACTAGTAAGGGACATCGGTGATGGACTTGAACCTTAGGTTGGCTTCTTACGTATCACTGTGGAGAGGAATAAAAGTCCACGAATTTCATAATGGGGAATAGAATTAGGGTGTCCACAAAAGAAAGGTACCCAAAAACATGTAGGGCCTTACGCATGGTTAGCAGCCCATCGCAAGAGGGATACTCTTTATTGGAGGACTATGGATTGAGTGTGGGTATTATTCATGATTTGATTCCTTAGATCTATTCTAACACCACTAAGTGGTGGTCTAAGGGAATGGGTCCCAATAAAGTGGACTCCGATGATTATTAGTGATTAGGGTTGAACCACAATGAGGATTTCTATATTCCATGTCTAAGAGATATAGTTAAAATCCAATGTAGTTCGACAGCATACGGTTTAACGTTATATGCAACGAAAATGGAATACAGTTTAACATCATTTGGGATGAGGGTGAAAAACTTTATGTGGCTAGGACTGGTGGGTGATGGGCTTGAACCTCAAATATGCTTCTTACATACCATTCGTGGAGAGGGAAAGGATCGAATCTTGCATAGTTTGGTTTCATGTGGGATGTGATATAAACACTAAGGAATCCCATAAAGTATTTCATGGCCTATACTTACTCTAAGTTCATGTGAGTCGTGATCAGTGTGAGAAACAAGAAGTAACAATGACCCGATGATCCTGTCATGAACGCTGAGTCTGTTAGAAATAGAATAGGGTTAAAGAATAGTTAGTGGCCCAAGAAGATTGATATCAGGACTCACTCTAGGAAGGAAGCCTGACGAGAAACGTGGGTGTCTAGACATACAAGGAGGATATTTCCATCCTACATGAACATCCAATTAGAGGGTGCTGGGGATTATGTGGATAATTCCTGAGTTTTTGATGGTGACAAAGATCTGAGGGAGAGTGGGGTAATAAAGCGCTAGTTCCAATCCCCTTCACGGTCCTCTAGGGTCTATTTTATTAGGCGGTGATCATTGTTAATTTACATGTGATAGGGATGTAGGTGCATGGCTGTTTAATGTCTAGGAACTCGCATGATGTGGTTTCACTCTCCACCCCTAGAACATTAATAGCTGACACACATTAACCCTTGGTTAAGGGAAGTCACGACCAACGCAGTATGGAAATGGGATTATGGAGTGATCCATTGAGGGGATCACATTATCATGGCTATTCAGAGAACAAATATTTCATAGAATTCCTATGTGAAGAATAATTATGTAGGGAAACTCAATATGAATCACCACTTGGGGAACTATAAAATTACATCGTTCAAAACTATAGGGCAGTACGAGATAAGTGTGTGCAAGATAGGGGTGTCACGGGTAAGAGGGGATCATACATGGTTCCTTAGGGTAAAGACAATACATGGAGTGCATAAGAAGGGGTGTACACCTGATTTACTGGGTGTGCATAAGATGAGGTTATGCATGCATGATTGGGTGGGTGTGGGAAAAGTGATTGGTTGCGCATAAGGGGGAACCCTACCTACAATATTGGAACAACACAAGTGAAAAATTGCACTCCAAGAGAATAGGTTGCACGAAATTTTCTTGGAGTAAAAAAGAAAATGGGTGAGGGTTGATTCCGAGTGGGCCCATCTAAAGGATGATCCGTGGGAGACTTGTCGTGCAAGATCCAGTACATTGAGCCCATGTCTTTTATGAGATAACAGAAGGGATGTCTTTCTTATAAGAGACCATCGGTTTGTCTTCTATATCCATCCCCTGACGTGCAGGGTTTATTTTTCTATTTATAACATGAAATATTGGTAGCAGCATGCAATGTGTATTGCATGGAAGGTTCATTTTCACATCGCATTGGGTGAGGAAGATCTTATGTGCAGGTTTCAATCTTGCGCATAAGCTAATTTTCATTCACGCCGCTACATTGGATATTTTTTAGAAGATTTATACGTAAGAATCAATTTTACATCACATTGGTAATGGATGTTCATGTGTACAACGTTCAATCATGTGCACGGTCCTTATATTTTTTTTGCACCTCCATTAAGAATCTCGATATTGTTGTTGATTCAAAACATGCATTTGGTTTCCTCAACAATGTACATTAGGGTCCATATCTAAAATTCAGCACAAAAAAATTCCCTCCATCATAATCAGAGCTAAAGGGGGAAGAAAAAGTAGGATTCCAATGGAAACCCCTAAAATAAGGGCCCCGGACTATTGGTGAACAAAAAACTGTCCATTCGGCATGGAAACTATTTCCCTGCATGTGAAAGTAGAAACCTGCATATATAGATACTCTAGGGGGGCAAGGCTCTATACTTTGATGTTATCATGTGATAGGATATTTTCAATTCTATATGAATTTTATCAATTTCAACGTGAAATATCATATATTTGGTCGACATATTTCATTAACCCACAGAATCATTGATTATTTTCTTATTCTTGTGTGCAACAGGGTATCATGAACACAAAAACACCTTTTTTCATGTTAATCCCTTTGTAATTTTTTATACCTATTAGAAATAGATTCTCAACCAACTAACGATGATACGAAAGCTTCCAAAACTATAATGAGGACCCAAATGATCTCAAACCCTCAGATTCTCCATGTGAGAAGAGTCTTGTTTGATAATATGATAATTTTTGGTATGCTGACACAAGCTCAAAAGGATTGCGTTCTGAGTAAGAGTCTACATATATGGAACTTCATTATTTTGGAAGAGGTTTTGATTCTTGGCATTGAGACTGATACACTCTGGCCATGAGTAACATGTGAGGATAACCTTCCATAGTTCAACATCATGAGAACTGGTCCCGACACCATGGAAACACAAAATATCTCCATTGGAATCATGAATCCAAAGACCAGGAAGGTTTTAGGGAGTGATCCAACTCCTATTGAATCTTCGGCTAACTACACAAGAACCATCAAAAGTAGAATTACTGATGAGAACAATGTTTGGTAGGAATGGTACTTTAGGATAGGGATAACTTTAATGAGTGAATGGACATGGGTGTAATAGGTATGCCAAACATAGGTGAAGTTTGGGGATAAGTTGAAGTCTTTCGAGATTTTTGAAGATGTGTGCACATCATAGTTTCACTACTACGGTTAGCAGGACCTATTACTAGAGCTTTTTAGTTAGTGGTCATCTGACAGGAATACATTCTAACTCCCCCATGGGGAGGTAGGAATCATATTTTGGGACATTCATTGCATTAGGGAAAATCCCCCTTAAGGGTGCCAATAAAATTAATTCCTTCCAATAGAGAATGTTTGGGGTGATTGGACGCAGACCCCTATTCTAACATGGCATTTATTGGAGTTGACTAAGGAGGAGTTGAAAAGAAAATACATCCTAAAGGAAATACCCTATCCAGGATGGTTTGTCCTATTTATGATAGATGGAAAGGCTATGAAAATTTTAGGTGGAGGAAAGCAGTGCCTAAACACATCACAGAAAGGGAAGGTGAGATCATACTAGATGGCCCTAGAAAAAGGTATGTTCCAATCAAGGGGCTTGGACATAAACAAAATTTGGGACAAGAATTTATGATATGACGAGTTCCTTGATACAATTTTTAGTGGGTGGATGCTAACTGTGTGGGTAATGAGGATGGTGGTTTGTCCATGGATTCTAGTGATGGCTGGAATCATGGTGACCAAAAACAAGGTTAATCTAGGTGATCCTATTCTGGCCAGGCTATAAAACATTTTGGGATTTATATCTAGGTGAAGTACACCAAGGAGGATATTAAAGCCATTCCAGATTCTTCATTCCTGGTTCATAGATCATTTTATTGTGTTTGTTATATAGAATTCCATCTCCCTCGTGGTGATGGTCTTTGACCGTCCTTTCTGATCATTGTTGGAATCCTCCCGTTGAAACTTATAGAGGAATGGATAAAAGTCAAGATTTGAAACCATGTATAAATCAACTTTAATATGTATTGGACCCCATCAGACTAGATGTTAGATGATGGGTGAGACCCAATACAACAAAGGGAGTACTTTCAAAGCATTTGGGGAGGTGTTCTGGTAGCCTATATTGATGGAGAAATCTCTTGTGAACCCAATGTGATGACGAAGTTTTCCCGGAAGTTCTAGTGAATGTAGAATATTACAATGAGATAATATAAAAAGGATTGTGAAGAGGAACATCCATAAATCCTTCACTGACTATGAATAATGTTTTTGGATGTAGTTTTTAGTGAAGGAATTCCCCTTCCCTCAACTGATGTCAATGTCATCCTATCCATGGTGTATACAAACAATTGGCTAACAATGTACATAGAGGAAATCATGGGTAAATTTATTTCGAAAATCAAGGCATTCAGTGTGGATTCTGGATATTTGGAAAGTAGACGAGGTATTATCGGGGAGGAGATACATAGAATAAGTCAAAAAGATTGAATGGTTTTGGAAGGAACTTCATCAGCATGAGCATTGAAAGTTGGGAATGTTCCTCCTTTTTCTGAAGAGGGGTGGTCTCTTAGGCAGCTTCGTGGGATAGCTAGGGAACTACCAAGGTAACATTTAAGACATAGTCTAAATCTAACCTTTGAAACTATGTTCCCATCTCTATTATCTTTTTGGAGGATTATATGACAATCTATGTCCACTAAAGAGTAGTGGTGGAGACTGGAATGCACTAGGATGGACCTAATAGACATAGGGTGCATTTAGTTGGAAAAGAGGGTGAACATTCATCACCAGCATGTGTACCAGATAGTCGTGGATATTTATACAATCCAGTAGGTGATGTAAGAAGAGAAAACTCCTTGTGAAACAGATTCTTTAGCATGAGCATGCCCCGGAAAAGCTGTCATCCAAGGAAGATGATTATGAAGAAGTAGAAGAAGAAGGGGATGAATAAGATGAAGATAAATAAGAGGACAAATAGGAAGAGAGAGGAGAGAAATATGGAGAAGTTGAAGTTTTTTGAAGATCTAATAGTTTAGGGACCTTTAAAAACAATCATCCATTAGGGAAGCCCTTGTTAGAGTGCTGAAATCGCATGTTCTGAAACAGAACTGGACTAACAACTCGAGCTGAGTCTCCACACATATATCTACTAGCCATTCTCTTTTATATCCCAAATCTACAGACCAAAATTTTCCATATTCTGGAAAACATTGATGATGATTTATAATAAAATTACCTTATATGGGATGAAAATGTACCCATAGATGTGGAAGAACATCCCCCTGAATCTACATCTAGGATTGAGCAAGGAAAATAACCAATCATGGTTCAAGAGGTTGAAGGACCAACCACTATTGGGTTGGCCAATGATAAGCCAGAAATAGGGGCTAAAATGGAATCATCATAGTCTCAAGCTATTCTCGCTATTAATAAGGATCCAACACCAATCATTGAATTATCAAGTGTCGAGGGATCTCTTGTTGTGGAATCTCTTATCATGAAATAGAATCTGGACACCGCTATGCATGGACAATTTATGTTTTTAAATTTAAAGGATCCAATATTTTATTGAGGAACTCAGATTAACAAGATATTTTTTCTTAATGTAGTGATCGCAAGTCTGGTGTCTTGGCCAACTGTTGAGTCTAGAACTTCTAAAAAGGCTCAACCAGTGATTGCACTGGCTCATGTATAGAGAATTATTCAATCTGGTCAAACCATAGCACTTAGTGACCAAGATTCTGCAGTCACGGGTGGGACTAGTACTAGGGTTGAGCTCCATGCTAGGTGGTTAAGGATGCTGAGGAAGGAAGAGTGTTAGAAGAAGATCCTTCTGTAGAACTCATGTAAATTTTTCCTTAGTACAAAATTTCAGATCCTAAAGAGATAGAAAAAATCTGATCCTGACATGGCTGAGGGGATCCATATAACATAATAAAAGGATTGGTAGTGCATCAGAAAATTACTTTATGAATCAAATGTATAATGTCTGAGGTCCGAAAATTGTTCTAATTTATCTATACCAGAGTGGTTGATTCTATGTGTATTCAAATAATAATCTGTGATTATATTGATGAGAAGATATGAGAGAGTATCCAACACTATGAAACTTCCCAATGTCAGAAAGAGTTAGATAATACCCAAAAGTTTCATAAGGCAGAGTAGGAAGTCTGATTCCTTGAATGTAAAGCAAACAAAATAGTGACATTTATCATGAGCAGTTATGAGCTTATTGAATAGTTAAAGGCCTAGCTGGCAAATGCCTAGGAGAAAGCAGTGTAAGCAGTATATAAAATTATTGAGTTCCAAGATGAGAGGGAATGAATGCACGCCATAGATAATGATCTACTCACCTTAGTTTATGACGAAGAGGGAAAGCATAAGTGGAAGGATGTATCCCAGGAGACTATGAGCCACAAGGTGGAAGCACTAGAGATATCCATCAAATGGGTTGATCTGTAAGGGCCATGTTTTGGCTGAACTCGTAAAAATACCCCATTCATTGTTTTCCAGTCCTGAACTGTGGGAATGGACTTATTATTTTCTTTATTTCATATTTTGGTTGTTTTATTGAGTCCTATTATCTGCTTTGATTACTTCATCTCAATCATACTTGTAAAATATCCAAGGTTCTATCCTTAAGCTCACATGGCTCATTCCCAATGTGAGAAAACATGGATGAACGCATCATTATTCCCCTTGAATGAGATAGTTCCAAACAATATCCAAAATTTTGTGGTCTGAATTACAACTCTATGTTTATATAAGGAACAAGGGATACTACAGTTATAGAATGAGATTCTCAAAATTGCCGAATTACTCTCCCCAACATGATATAACACACAAGCGGGATAATACCAGGTGTGTTGTAGAAAATCTGAACAAATGGTAATGAATGATGTGAATTATGATACCCAAAATTTGGAATACATTGATGAAGGCATGATAAAAGATGATAGTTGTTGACCAAAATCCAACATAGTACCTTCATTTCGTTTTCTAGAAATGGGGACAATCAAATACGGGCTAACCACTGATGGTATTTGTAGACACATGGCCAAACATGATGTTTCATATGATGTCATCCAGAACATTGGAAAATGATTTTAGGTGAGCCTTATGGCCGAGAATCCTAACCATTATTCGTTACTTCAAATATGAAAGGGAATGAGGATCCAAAATAGAGGGCATACACAGCGTGGTGATGGAATTATGCACCGTTCAAACACATCCCAACACTCTTGAAACTATGCTACTATGACGAAAGCCCATAAGATGAGTGTATAGGTCTGGAAAAAGATTAAAACTACTCCAAATAGGACATCTTTAGTTAGGAAAAAAAATTATTGCAGTTTTACATCATGAAAATGAGGAGGATGGTGTCACAATTTAAGGTCACAGGTTAAGTCCAATGGGTCACACTATCTCCTGAATAGATATTACCCTATCGCAACCCCTATTCCAATATGAGCCATGCTCGGTGAAAGAAACAATGTGTTTTGTCATATCTTCTCCATCTAATGAGAGAGTGTAATGGTGAAAAGAGATTTTAGGTGGGGAAGCCCCAAGAATACCAAAATTCATATTCGATGCGTGTGAAAGTGTGAAGTTACAACACAAAAGGTGTCATAGATCCGTAAAAAACGTGGGATGAAACTTTTGATTCACAAAATTTAATATTATGGACATAATGGGAGCGATGTGATGATGAAGGATAACTATTGATTATGTTCGAAAGAAATCATCCATTTCACATTATCCTAGAATGAGAATAGATAGATGAGGGTCGACTACTAACCATATTCAAGACGCGGGATTTTCATCAAAACAAATTTCAAAATTTATTAGGGAATTATCCCAGGACAATAGAAGAGAACTGAGTACTAACATTCATACCGTTAGTGAAAAATTATGGAGACCCAAATGACAGAATGTGCGAAGTGTGAACATTACCCACGAAATTTAAAAGTCATGTAGAACGTGTGTGAGTAGTGGTAATATAAAGGGAATTGCATTTACACGATTATTATAAACCCGACATGAATATGGAAAAAATGAGTTTGCACCACAGCACATACCTCTCAGAAAACCTAGGCTAGAGGGTGTCAGGGAAGTGGAATTGTTTGTGACTGGACTATAGAATGAAATTCTGGGCAACACTATTTATCTTATGAGGATGTTAATCAATCCATACGTAGTTCTTATAAGTTGTACTATAGGAAAAAAATAAAAAATAGAGGATATATCCTGTTTTAATGAAGAATATTTTAATTATTATGTAGATAAATTTCATACAAATATGGATAGTATGAATCTTAGTTTAAGTTCATAGAGGTAAAATTTTAAGGTGACCGGTTTAATGTCATTTCTGTTTGGCATTCCTATGTAGTTTATTGTCTTGTGGTAAGGGAAGAAAATGGATAACGCTTCAGAGAGGTGCATGGACCGGTTACTGAAAACTCAATGTTAATGAGGACATATGAAGTCCACACAACACTAAATATTTCTAAGGAAACACATGTTGATAGAGAAAAATAGGGTTCAAGGTGATGCAGCTAGGCCACAAACAAATTTTTGGATGTCACTATCTATCTTACAAGGGTTGAAATTAATCCAAATATAGTTCTGAAGGTGTTACAACATGAGGCCAATACTAAATAGGGGAAACTTCTTCTCGAGTGAAGACATCATATGGCTGGGTAACTTATCATTACATAGCCTGGGTGCAGGAGATATAGTTTAGCGTCTTACGATAAGGACGTATGAGATCTTAGTTTATGGTCATATATCTTGGACCAGTATAAGGTATTCCTAATGAGGAAATATATAATGTGGTGCTATAAAGAAACCCCAATGTAATTTATGACATAAGAAGTCCACACCTCATCAAAAATTTCTAAGATAACATGCCCATTTTAGTATCAGGATGCTTGTACATGGATGCCCAGTACAAGATGTGAACTCCTTGTTTATGTTCAGAGGGTTTGGACTAAAAGAAGTTTGGTTCCCCCATGCAGGAACAAACCTTACCCATATCCCTAATCCCACATAATCTATGCTTGGTGTGGAAAATACATTTGTATAAGATCATTACAACACATAGAATACTCAGTAGGGGAGGTGGTGTGGATTCGAAGATGACCCTCATGACGTGAATTCATCCTCTATAATGTGTATATTTTTACAGAGGGATAACAACAAGGGTGTCGAAATTCCATATCAACAAGATGGAGTGGAAACAGATGTGAATCATGTGTCCAATATTTAATGATTTATGTAGGTTTAACAAAGATGGAGGATAATTTTTTACCATGTTTGAAACAGAGTATCAACACAGTGTGACCTAAAATGGGAACAAAAAATGATATTTGATTGTTGACCATATTCAAAATGTGGTACTTTTGTCAAATTTTCTTTCAAAATCCTCCCGGACATTGGTCGAAAGAAGTAGGAGATCCCTAATTCTAGGCATCCAAATCATTCGGGGGTCCTTCCCGATGGGATAGATGATGGAATCCAAGATAATGGGATATATGAAGCATGTAAATTGATGAATGCATGTCCACGAATAATTCAACACTCTATGTACTAAGCCATAGTTCATCTGAGCATATTGGGGATGCATAATAAAGGTTGATATGTCCAGATAAGATGTGGATGACAGAACGAGGTGAGTGGAGGAAATGGGATACAATGTTTGGATGAACTTGGGGCTGGAATCAATGAAATTTTTTTGGCATTCTTACGTATACCAAATGGTAGGGAATCCAGCCACATGTAGTTCTAGAATTATTGTGCAGATTAACGTAATGTGGTAATGACATAAGAAGAGGGAATTCAGATCCTCAAAGGGAAGTAAAAGGCATGGATATTATAAACCTGATGTGAATGAGGACCAAAGAAGTACACTGCACACCACATGCTTAGAAGAAAACTAAGTATATGTGGCTGAAAATATGGTAGGATTTGAGGTACCAAAGGCAAGACCTGAAGAAAAAATGATCAGGCATTCCGACAATATCATATGATAATGGGAATCAATCCATACATTGTTCCTGAAAATTCCATGGAATGATACCAATTCCAATAGAAATACTATCGTGCAGGTCTCACCATTGCATCGATAGAAGTGGAATTTGATGCATCTTCCTTGTTCTTCAGTGTTGGTGTGTGTTTTTTTGAGAGACAAACCCCAGATTGAGAATACGAGCATCATCACAGGAATAAATCCATATGTAGGACTTTAAAAATGGAATGATGGATGGCCAATACCAAACATGATGTCCTCTTAAGTGAGGACACCACAATTTTGTGTAGTTTTTCATCATGCAACCAGGATATTTGTGTAATAGTTTAAGGTCATATCATAGAACCATCTCATGTATTTTAAATTCATATGGAAAACATGTAATATTTTAGATTCATGGGGGATTAGACAACATAGTTTACCATCATATGGCTTAGACATAAATGGAAGAATGAGGTTCTAATGCGAATTCACATTGCGTGACAAAATGTACCCGACCTGAACAGGGGCATAAGTATGCATCACGCGAGGCACAATTCACAGGAGGGGAACCTCGGGCCAAAATGGTCCATAAAATATCAAGGGACTCAGGCTGGACCCAGAGACAAAAATTTTGGGAATTCCTACTTATTCAATGAGTATGGGAATGAATACACTCATAATTCATGGAATGTCATGATTTTTAATGTCATTTGGTAATGATGGAGATTGGAGGGACTGGACCATAATTGGATCTATGTGGTGTGGCTATTATAAAACCAATGTGAATGAAGACATAAGACCACATCAACCAAAACAATAAATCCCATATGAATTAGGGCCTACAAGCTGAACAAAAGTGATAATTAGTGTAGCATGAGCTAGACCCAAAGACAAAAGGTCCATGCATTCTTAAATATCCCATGAGGATGATAATCAAGCCTTACATAGTTCTTGGAACGATGTGTAGTTTAACGTCATGTAGTAAATACAGGGATATATTAGTTCAAGGTCCCATAACTCGGACTAAAAGAAGTGATATTCTAACAAGCGTGTGTAAATCATGACCAAATCCTTAATACAATGTGAGTTATGCTTGATGTTGAAAGAAGGTCATAGAAGATCATTACAAAACATGGAAAAGTCATAAAGCTAAAATGATGTGTAGTCAACGATGAAACAAAAACTTTAATTCATCCCCTTAATGCTCAAATGTGGAAGAGGGATAACAAAAAGGGTGTATAAATTCCACCTGAATGTGATCAAGTGAAATTATACATGAGTCGTGGAACCGATATTTAGTTTTCAATTGGGGGGCACAATGTTGGAGGATAATAGATGACAATGGTTGAAACACAAAATCCACACCTTGTAACTTGAAATGCGAACAAAAAATGAGGGTACAACACTGACTGTATTCAAAATGTGGAACGTGTGTCAAATTTTCATTCAAAATACTCCAGGACGTTGGCCCAAATCGATAGGTGAGCCATAAGTTAGAGCATTTATACCATCAGGGGGTCCTTTTAGATGAGAAAGATTATGGAAACCCAAACAGAAGGAGGCATGAAGCATGTAAATGGATGAAATCACGTCAATGTAGAGTCCAGCACTCTATGTCCTAAACCACTATGCATCTAAGCATGTTGTTGATTCACCAAAAGGGTCAAGGGGGCCAATTGAGAGAAGAAAACATGAAAAGGTTATTAGAGGATATGGAAATGAAGAGATCTCAAGAGATAGATATTCAGAGTGGTTATTTCAATCCCAATTTGAATGAGGAAATAAACCCACAACACTCTACACACTCCCTAGAGAACTTATGCCAAGGGGATAGAAGGAAAAGAAGGTATCATAAACCCGGAGCTGGACCTGAAGACGAAATGTTTGAGCTTTTATTTGTATCCCATTAGGATTGGAATCAATATAGTCATAGTTCTCGAAATTTCATATAGTTTAAAGTCATGTGGTAAGGACATGGGGAAAGAGGTATATAAAATAATAATTTGTATGGTTTGGAGAAATTACCCAATGTGAATGAGAACATGAGCCATCATATTCTATAGAATTCAAAATTCCAAGAGAAAACGCAGTCCAAAGGGAATAGAGAATGAATATATGAACATGAGGATGGAATGAGTGATAAAATTTAATGGTGTTCCTACATATCCTATAATGATGGAAATAAAGTCGTATATAGTTTTTAAAATGTCATTCATTTAAACATTGTATGGTAAAAATGGAGATAAGGATTGTGTCGAGGGGATGTGTGTGGCATGGAAGAAATAGTCTGGTGGGAATGAGGAAAAAGATTCCATATCATACCACACAATATTATGAGAGAACATGGGCCAAGAGGTAGTAAAGGTAACAGAACCTATGGATGGGCCACAAATGAGAGGTCTGGTGTCACTATGTTTCCTATAAAATGGGAATCAAGCCATACATAGTTCTGAAAATGTCGCTTATTTTAATGTTTTGTAGTAAATAAATGGGGGATCATAGTTTAAGGGTGTTGAGCATTGACCATTTATATTTCAATGTCATGTAGGAAAAATATTAGTACATTAATGTCATCTAGGACGGGTGTAGGTAGTATAATGTCTTGTAGGACGGTAGTATAGTTTAACATCATCTGGGATATAGATTTCCTCACACGAAATAATGATTGATGAATTTAGAATTGGTGGGGTGATTAATACGCTCACCATCCATTGTTTCTAGAGAGTGTTCTCCATTTGGGTAAACCTCGTGAATGATATACGGTCGATCCCATTTGGGATCCAGCTTCGGTGGCATCATACAGGGTATCATTGGCGTTCTCAAGTACAATACTATGTCACCTTGTGAGAAGGAGAAGAGGTGAACTTTCTTATTCATGTCCCTATTTATCTTATTATAATTCCTCTCAAGATTGTTTAACACACAAAGCCTATTCTCGTCATGTGATTCCAGTTCAGACAAACAGATTCCAACTACATTATCTAGTGCATCATGATCATAGATGTCTGTGTGTAGTGAGATATCAACGTGGGTTTGTTGAACGGATTTCAGTAAGATAGAGTTCAACTACTTTATCCAGTTCAACCAGATGGATTTCAGAAAGATGTTAGAGTGGGTTTTTTGAACACCACAATATGCCCACATTTGTGGGAAATATAGTGAGATGAATGATTAGAATAGATGTTGTACATGGAATAAAATTTCTTAAGATCGAATTCTCAGAAGTTGGAGCCATTATTGGCGAGGATGGAATTATTGACTCTAAATTGGTGGATAATATTGGATCTCATGAAGTAAATGATGAAACGAGCATTTATTTCCTTGAATTGAATTCATGCTGCCCATTTGGAAAAGATATTTGTATCTGTTAGGTTGGACTTTCCCTGGAGAGCTATTTCTAGGGGAAATAGTCCCACAACATCGAGTCCCCAGACCACAAATTGTAATGAAAACATGGTAGTACGGAGAAGCTCTAGCGGCGTATCCATGAAATTGTCAGGGATATGGACCACATGACACCTCTTAAAAAAAACAATGTAGACACATATCATGGTGGGACAAAAGTATCCCAATCTTCAGATCTGATGAAATTTTTTTTCACATCTCAGATGATCCCTATAGGAACCGACATGAACTTCCTGCATAACCTGAGAAATCTTACCTCCTTGAATGCAACAGAGGAGAGTCCCATGAAACCATCTTCCATAGAAGTTCTAATCATGAATGGGATCACTCTAGAGGGTGAAAAGCATTGTGTGCTGTCAGAATCGGTCATGTTTAGCTCTTCTTATTGTGAGATTACTGTGATGAAGATACTTGATAAAGGAATTCGTCCAGTCAGGGGTCCCTTCCAACTATGCAGTTGGGGGACCTGGAGGTCCTGATGTGTATGAACTGTATATATGGTGGCTCAACTGTAGGCTATCATCATCATACAAAGTGATGAGTGTGATGAATCTTTGATGTGACACATGGATAATCAAATCATCATGGTCAGGATCTACAAGAGATTCTTCAAGGATGGTCAGGGCATCATCTCGACCATTATGTGACTAAGGGACATGACAAACAACTATAAAATAATGAAACTGTGCCATAATATATTGAGTATTCTCTAATTTGAGTACAAGCTCAGGCTTCCTGATGAATCAGTCATCATTGATCTTCTTGACAACCAGTTCGGAGTCCCCCTTGGCATGTAGGTGGGGAACGTCATTCTCAAGGGCTAGCTCATGACCAGTGATGAGATCCTGATACTCTTCCCCATTGTTGATTCATCCTTCTAAAAAATAAAAAGATTGGGTAGCATAGCTTTTGAAGACATGATGAAGATTATATCAAGCCCTACTATAATGAGTCTAAGATAATTTAGTCTTCTTCCATTAAGGATTCGTGATGTGCCCTTAAATTTCCTTTTCAGACACAAAATGGCTTGATCCACTGATAGGATTGCCTCATATAGAATGTGAAGATCCAGAGATTTCTATGCAGGGGATGGAAGGTCTACAAGAAAGTATACCAATTCTTGTCCCTTCATAACCTTCTGGTTGACAAAAATAATATCGAACTATTGGAGGATCACTTCCCATTGAGCTATACATTCTCTCATTATGGGGAGATTCATAATGTATTTCAGTGTATCCACTCAATACACTAGTTATATCACATGGTTCTTGAAGTAATTTCTCAATTTCTGCACTACAAATACAAGCGCAAGGTATCTCTTCTCGATAGAAGAATATCTGGTCTCTTTATCGAGGTCAATTACTGATGATATAGTATAAATTATTCTACGCTTCCTCATTTTTTTCAGGGTGAGAAGGGCACAGAGGGATCATTCCAAAGAGTTCACATAAAGGACTAGTGTATTTCTATAAAATGGCGGCATTCGACTCAAAGGTTGTAGAAGGTACTTATTGATTTCCTCAAAAGAATTATCACACTCTTCATCTCACTGATAATCAAAAACATTCTTCATGAGATAGAAAAAGAGATTACACATTTCGTCCTGATTTGTGATGATTCGATGAATGTAGTCTATGTCGCATTGAATGCCTCAGAGCTCCCAAATTTTGCTTGGAGGAGACGTCTAACTGAGGCCTTGAGCTTTTCCAGATCGATCTCAATGCACGAATATCAGATAAGGAAGCTAAGATACATTTGAGAGGTGACCACCAAGGCACACATAAATGGTTTTATATTCATATGATGGGAATAGAGGAACCCGAACTGTAACGCCCCAAACCCAGTTACCCAGATTCGGTGCCTTATTTCATAACATTTTCATGATCATAAGGATATCATGTCTTGAAAGATTGATCAGATTAGTAGCCTTGGAAACACTAGATACATTCATAAGTCTTACATTACATGATAACGTGAAAAACTAGAGCAACATAGTCTCTATAGTCCTTACACATATCCCCTCAGGCTATCCCTGCAGTTCAGTCATAAAATACTTCTTCACATCCTGGGAAAATGAAACATAAGAAAGGGGTGAGATGAAACACTCAGTAAGGGTAAGAAATAAAGAGGAAGATAATATAAATATTAATCACAGTGAATAATTGAAACCACATGCCTTTACCAATAATAAACATGAATACATTTATGGCAGGAATATGAGCTGAGTAAATAATTCCATAATAAAACATAATCATTTGTATTCTACCAGTCGAATGACCACATGAACCATCAATATTATATTCATAATTAGGAAACGTATAATTACGAACATTCTGAAACATTTTTTCAATGTTTCGACTAAGACGTCTAAAAATGATTAAGGCCTTGACCAAAACCATATATCAAAATTGGGTAAGGGCCTCGACAAATTCCACATATAGTGGTCTCATGAGACCTACTAATGCATCAAGGAGCTATGGCGCGCTCCACCTGTCACATATTATGTCCAATACATTCCTCATATGAAAAGGTTGAAATATAACATAAACATTAGTATTAAAACTAGCATACAAAATGTCAATACTTTAACCATAAACAATGAATGGTATAAAAATAGAACATCCACAGTCAAACATATCATAGCTCATTCAATACAATATGGAATATTGTATTATAGTAAATCAACCTCAATCAAAAATAATATCCAGTAAAGGATGCTGACATAGTTGAAAATGATGAGTAAAACTTTTTGAGAGAAATTTCCTTTTTAAAAATCATTTAAAAGTCACAGATTTATAAATTAAGTAATTTGAAAGAGATTTTTGAATCAAAGTGTCCCATACCAGTTTGAAACTTTTGAAAAGAATTATCAATTCAAAACATTCTTGTCCATATAAACAAGTAATTAAAGTTATTTTGAAAACATGAACATTAATTAAAAAGATTTAAAAAGATAAATCATTAAAACATTTAAAATTATGATCTTGATAAAGAGTACCTTTCACAAATCCTTAAAATATTCATTTTTAAATCATTTTTATTACAAATGGACATGTAGGATAAAAATGTCTTAGTAAATACTTACACATAAAAAATCTCAGATAATAATGACATTTAGGAATTAACCCTTACCTTGTACTTTTACTTGGTAGAGGTGAGGTTAAACACCTGTATAATGGTAAAATAATTGTTTTCAAATTATACAAGAATCATATATATTAATATGATATCATATATGATCTTTTAACATTGCTTCATAAATAATATCATAGTATTATCGTTGTTTCGGGTGTTAACGGATTCATTTTTCCTTTATATTCGTTGTTTTCTAAGTAATTTTTGTTATAAATAGTATGTATATTATTCATATTCAGAATGATATCAAGTATTTAAATACAAAATTTAATCATAAAATGGAAATTAATCTATAATGGATACGATGGGGAATGAATCTCATCGCGTTCCTGGAGACAGTAATCCGTACGTATGCACGAGCGACAATATCATTATTTAAATATTAAAATAATATATAATTGGATGGTATATCATATATATAGAATCATTATCATGTTATATTTATTATTTCCATGAATTAAACATCATTTTCATACCCATCCAAATAATAATGTTTTGAATAACAATTACACCACGACGTGGAGACGGTAAGCCGTATGTACGCATGTATGGTGACATGTCATTTAAAGGATAGATAGAATACTGAATATGGTTTTACAATATTTATAATAAAATCACAGTATATATAACATACTGGAGTTATTATTTTAGAATGGAACTAACAAAAAAAGAAGAAGTGGGTGAAGAAAGGAACTTGAAAGAGGGTGGTGAAAACATTACCTTTTCTTCGGGTTCTTTCTTTTGATTTGATCAAAAGGGCTCCTTAGGTTGTATTTCTGTTCAAACTAAGTCCTCTAGGTTGATTTGAGGGATATTGTTAGAATAAATGGTGAGGTTCTGGCCTAACTAAAGTCTTTGATGGTATGAATTTGAGATAAGGGGGAGTGCCCTTTTATAAGAGGGGTGAGGGGTACCTTAGGAAAAACTAAAAATATTATTTTATAATAAATTCATATTCGGTTTCTAAGGACTCCAATATAATTTATTTCGAGTATAAGGTAGGTATGGGTCTAACAACACTCAACCAATATGTTTTAGACTATTTTGGGTCACAATATTAACTTTTTTTTAGATTTAACTCTTAGTTAATTAGTTTGACGTTTACCATGTCTGTTGTATTTTTATATTATTTAGTTAATAAACATACTATAAACTACCAAGAGAACCACAAGTGGTCAATTAATGACATAAATATCATCATATAAGTCCTTTTTCTGAACCTCATATTTTTAGTAATATTATCTCAATTAATAATATAATTTTGTTTTAAAAAACTTATTTATGTCAATTTTGACACTATTTAATAATTGATTTTGGTTAAAGACTTTAAAACTTTATTAATTAAGAAAAAAATTCATTTAATAAATCCTAAAATGTCATATTATGCAATGTAATAATTTTAACTCATCAAAACATTAAAATTATTTTTATTTTAACATTTATAATACCAATTATTTAATTCATTCATCAATAATGAAAATATTGCATCATCATTGTGTCATATATAAATTTAATTATTCAACTTCTAAAAATTATAAATAAAATACCATTATGTAGGAAATTTCTTTATCTTTCTAATGAATATTTATAGTCAAAACTATAACATATATAACCTTATGTAAAAATTAGTTTTCTAAAAGAAATATGCTTATGCAATTGTTGTATTTACAATAACTTAATTAATATAAAGTGTCATTATCACTTAAAAATGACACCATGGGGTCCCAAAATAGACCGAAAGATGCCCATGTTCTGACATGTATCCACCAATGGGGTCATGACACGTGTTAGGGTAATTTAATATTATTATAATATTATTTTGAACCCTTATTTACTGGATTTACCCTTTAACCATGGTAAGTAAAATATTTAACGAAGTAATTATTAAAAATGTCTAAAAAAAGTTACCTATTCACACAATTTAGACATCATAATTCTAAATATTGAATCCATTTTTCTAAATTCAATTCACAGAAGTGTCAGAAATTAATTTAAAATTAATTCTTGTTTTCATAACAAAAAACGTGTTTTTAAGAAATAATAACTATCAAAAGATTGACAGTTTCTTATATCCTGTTTAAATGTGAAATTATGTCCAATGACAAAAATTGTATTCAATGGTAAAAATATAATCTAATTATACTTTAAAACCACTCAAATTCATAATTTATCACTATTAATTACTTCGATTAAAGAAGTTGTTTTTAATTAAAATTTAGTAATTTTCACAATCAAAAAAAATATGAAAGTTATCAGAAAAGTACCAAAAATTCACCCTAAGATAATTTCAATACTAAAAATCCAAAAATGAGGTCTATTTTACAAAATTAAAAACATAGAAATTTCATTTATTAATTTAAAATTAATTCATGTTGTCGAAACAAGAAAGCGTATGTTTAAGAAATACTAACTATCAAAAGATTGATACTTGTTTATGTCTAATTTCAAAGTGAAAGTACTTAAAATCACTAGAATTATATTAAATGGTAAAAATATAATCTATTTATAATTAAAACCCATTAAAATTTATAATTTAACATTGTAAATTATTTTGATTAAAAAAACAGTTTTCAATTAAAATATAGTATTTCACTATTCACCCAAATATGAAAGCTATCAAAAAAAACCAAAAAATCATTGAAACTAAACTATTATGTCCTGATTATAAAGAAGAATTTTAGTTTGTAAAATTGAATATATAAATTTTTCAAATATTTTATTTAAAAAAGGTTCTCCATTAAAAGGCGGTAAAATTACATTTTTTGAAAAATACTTATTTTGTCTGAAAAAATTAATTTTTTCTTACATTATGTCTAAGAAACATATAATATGGATTCTAAAATTAAATGGATTATATAATGTTCAAAATTCAGTTAATACTATTCATAACTTCTTTTGAACGGCTATTTAGGTAAGTCGTGGTGCGCTAGAACTTGGTGTTGCGTGTAGTTAAAGTTATTGGATTACATTGAAGAATAACGTACTATGAAATATTGGGGTGTTTCATTCTTCCATACTTCAATAAATTGGGTCTTAGAAATTTGATATTTTTTTCGAAAATAAAAGGTTGAAAATAGAAAATACCTTTGTGGGAAACCCCACATCAAAAATTAGGTTAATAAAATTTAGTCTTAATAAGAGGAAAAGGAAAATGAAAGGGTCACCACCAAATTATGATCTCGATTTGGATAACATTGGTGGAAATTTGAGACATATAATTGGAGGAAAAACCTAAATATTTATAGGTAGTGATTGAGGTCATCAATCACAAACAAATTTAAAAATAAGGGCCTTAAATTCATTAATCTATGATGATTTAAAATACAATCGGTTCAACAAAACATAAGGTATTAGGATAACACATTTTTGGGTTTAATATCACTTCAATAAAGTTTAAGAATTAATTTCTTCATATAATAAAAGAAGAAGAAAAATATATAAATGACATGTAGAGTTCCATCCTTTAACTAATTTCTACCACAAACTCATCTTTAACTACAAAAGATAATCAAACAAAAATTATATTCTATTTATCCTATTCATATAGGGTTCCAAAAAAATGAATTTTTAATTCATCTACTAGACCTTTTAAAAAAACTACATTATTCAATCCAAGACATCACATGGGTCAGTGGTAGGTGATATTCATTTATCGTCCTTCGGTTGCAGGTTTATGTCTCGTGGCCTTTCCGGATGTGACAGGTTGCTGCTGGAACTCCGGGTTGTCCATTTATGGCAATCCAAAAATAATCTCACACTATAATTATCAAAAATGCTTCTGTCCAAACTCACAGTTCAAAATTTATTAGGTATGTAAACACAATGAAGATCCTTTTTGCTGCGAAATAACATGTGAACACCTTCATCATGTTTTCTTTTAAAACACAACAACATACTGAATTACCATAAAAATTTATTGATTACATTCATGATCCCTTATTCCTTATAAAATAATGGATATACTCCTTCTATCCAAAAATGTTGTAAACTCCAACAATGGTGGAATATACAAATCATCAATCAGTTTCAAGGTAGTCAAGAATATCCAATATAATTTATCCAAATCAATCAAGTATTATTCCAAAATCACTACCTTGGTATCAGAACCATATTATGGTTTATCATTCTATGAACCATATATTTTCCAAAAAATTAACCTCCTATTGATTCGCTTTTCATGGTTCCACACAATCTCAAGTCCATAATGAAATAGTACTACAATAAAAACCATATATACTCCATAAGTATTATAACGAGTACATCGTTGATACAACACTCAAATGACATAATTATTTAATAACAACATAATAACTCTAATCATTAATCCTCATCTGTAGTAGTATCATAACATGATTATTATCCAATAGCATCATTTGAGGCATACTCTGATGATTTAGACATTGGTTTGCATAGTGTTTGAACTCCTTGTTGATGAAGCATTGTACATTTGAAACAATATTCTTACCCTTGTTTTCACGTACTTAGTGTCCTTTTTCTCCACACTTATAACAAACTCTCATTCCCATCAGGTATGTTCCAGGGTTCTGTTGAGCAATGTATTGTTTTCAAACAATTCAAAATAATGTTTTTTAAAAAGGGGGAGATTATTTCAAATAATACTCTGTCTCTTTATGATGATTTTGATGCTCACAAATACCCTTAATTATTTACTAATTATTTCGTTGAGTATTTTTCAGGAATTTATTTCATTTATTTATTTCATACAACGAGATTTTATACTTCATTTATTCCGAGATCAGTTTTAGCGCGTTCTGGAATCACTGTAGCGCGAGATCAATTTTAGCGCGTACTGGAATCACTGTTCATACCCTACGTTGATGAACGTAACGTATGGATGAAAAGTTTACTTTTTATGTTAAAAGAAACGTATGGTTAAGGAACCTTACGTTATTTTGAAACGTATGGTTAATGAATCTTACGTTGTTGAAAAGTATGGAAGAAGAACATTACGTTTGGAAGGAACCTTACGTTTTCGTTGTTGGACAAGTATGGAAGAGAAACTGTACGTTAGTTTTCAGTGTTGAGTTTGTTTCTCAAAAGTATGGATCATCAACCTTACTTTTATAATCAACCGTACGTTCTTTGGAGAGTTGAAGCAAGACAAAGTATGGATGATCAACCCTACGTTTGAATGCTGAAGAGAAAGTATGTATGTTCAACCATACGTTCTGAACCTTACGTTCTGAACCTTACGTTTGTGAACCTTACGTTTGTGAACCCTACGTTTGGAGCCACGTCATCAACCCTACGTTTGGCGTCGGGATATTTTTGACAGACGATATTTTCTTTCGCATTGGTCAAACAAGCGGATTATTAGGCGGATTTCGAGCTGATTCTTAAATACGACTTTGACTGAATCAAAGACGATTTACAACGGATTAATGATTGATTTAAACGGAGCTTTTTATGCCGTTTCTTCAGGGGAGTTACAACGGCTCTGTTATTTCATTTAATATCGCGAATCTAAAGGAGATTTTCATGGATCTATTTATGCGGAAGATTTTCTCATATTTGAATATATATGTTCTATCTTGGAAACTTCGGATATATATATATACACAGAAAAGTGTGTGAAAGACATAGATTGATCTTTTGACGAGCAAGAAACAGAGACTGTGTGAAAGTGTTCTTTTCTGGTGATCGAGAAGAAGTGTAAAACATTTATTACCGAAGGAAGATCTTGATAGCAGATTCACGTGTTCTACATCGACTATCTGTTGTGAATCTACTGCTGCTGAAGTTGTGAAGTTTCTGGTAATATCTATTGCAACTGGATCGACTCAGAACTGTTTTGATTACAGATCTTTATTTTCTGAAGACGACGATCTATCTACTGTCAATTGCATTCTGTTGCAATTGTGAAGAACAATTGGAGAAGTGTTTCTTTATCGAAACCCTTTTATTTTTGAGTGATCAGCTTCTCGTTCTAAGCTGTGTGGGTTCGTGTTTGAACCAGGAAGGCTGTGTTTGCCTGAATCTTGTAAAGGTGTCAACTGCCTGTACTCAGTTGTGAACGGGTTTGTGGAAAAGAGGACCAGATAGTGAAAATCGCCAAGCTCGTGGATTTGAGCATTGGTGGAGTGGACTAGGGGCCTTCTGTTCCCCGAACCACAATACATCCGTGTGTTCATGCTTTTACTTTTTCCGCTGCTTATTTAATCGTGCAAAAGCATAGTAGACAGAATTTGTCTAAATTGAAGAGATTGTAATAATTTTGAAAAGACACAATTCACCCCCCCCCCTCTTGTGTGTAATCCGTAGATTCAGATCCAACAATTGGTATCAAAGGAGGAGATTCTTATTTTTAAAGTCTTATCAAGCTAGAAGTATTTAAAGATTATACATAGTGTATCATGGCTGATATGAGAGAGGGAATGTCAATGGTCAGAGCACCTTACTTTAATGGAGATAATTATGGCTGCTGGAAATCACGTATGATTATTTATCTGAAAAATCTTGGTTACAAAGTCTATTCAAAGATTCTGACTCCCTATGAAATTCCTGAAAATCCCGATACATGGAGTGCTGCTACAGAGGCTGAGTATGACATAAATTCAAAAGCTATGAATGCAATCATCTGTGGTCTAGGGCCAGATGAATTTAACAGAGTATCTCAATGCCCGACTGCATATGAAATGTGGCAAACAATATCTGTTGCTTATGAAGGAACAGATAATGTAAGACAGATGAGATATGCAACTGCTAAGTTAAAATTCGATACTTTCAGAATGATTGAAGGAGAGAGCATCACTCAGATGAATGGAAGATTGACAGAAATTGTCAATAATATAACAGCTCTAGGAGAACCAATCAAGCAGGCTGATCAAGCGTTGAAGGTACTGAGAGTACTTCCTACTCGATGGAATGGAATCTCTACAGCAATCAGACAATCAACTTCTGTTAAAGATCTAACTATGAGAGAGCTGATTGGTACACTGATGATGTACGAAGCTGAAATGCAAGATGAGGTAAATGAGCATAAAGTTTACATAAAAAGGGAAAATATTGTTTTGAAAGTGACTTCTCAACAAAAGGATAGAAAGATGAAGAACAGAGAAGTAAGTGCTAAATCAGAAAGCTCTGATTCTTCAAATTCGGATGAAGAACTGGCTCAGCTAGCCAGAAAATTCAGAAAGTTCTATAGTAAGAAGAAAGACTTCAAGAAATCCTTCAAAAAGGATAGTAAGGAAGTGAGATGTTATGAATGCAAAAAGATGGGACATATCAGATCGGATTGCCCAAAATTGAAAGATGCAAAGAAGAAGAAATTCTTCAAAAGAGATGATTATGAGAAGAAAGACAAGAAAGCTATGAAAGCTACTTGGAGTGTTTCTGAAGACTCAAGTAATTCTTCTGAATCAAGCTCAGAGAAGGAGAAAGCCAATTTAAAAGAAAATATGTGTTTCATGGCTGAAACTGATGAGGTACACTCATACTACTCCTCTGACTTAAATAATGAATCAAACTCTGAAACAAGCTTCTCAAATAAAAAACTTGCAGCTTACTGCAATATGCTTGAAGAAAGGTATGACTCATTATTTAACAAATATAAATCTATAAAGAACTTGCACAAAGCTATTTCAGATGAGAGAAATACTTTGCTAAAACAACATAAGGAATTAATTGACAAATACAACTCTGCTGACTCAAATAAAATTAATTTTGAATCAAAAATAAAAACTCTACAGGATGAAGTAGAATCTTATAAAAAGGCTGCATTAGTTTTTACAAAAGGAGAAAACACCTTAAATGAGATACTTGGAAAAACTGTAATTAAAAAGGAAAGGTTTGGAATTGGAAGTAAAGGAGAAAAACCTAAGTTATACAAAAATTATTTTGTTCCTAGCACTAAACAGGTTATTTGTAACTTCTGTGGAACAAAAGGTCATATAGCTAAAAACTGTTTTCTAAGACAACCTCAAATATGTGGAATTAAGAAAGCTTATATTTCCAACGATCTATATGATTCAATCAATTTTAAGAAAACAAAGCAAATCTGGATACCCAGATCACTGCTTGCTAACACTCCTGGACCCAACAAAATATGGGTACCAAAGCAATTTGTTTGAATGTCTTTGCAGGTAACAGGTCACCAAAGAAAGAAAGAAATATGGTATATGGACAGTGGCTGCTCAAGACACATGAGTGGAACTTCAGCTAATTTCTCTTCTCTTACTCGAAAGGAAGGAGGACTTGTCACCTTTGGTGACAATGCCAAAGGAAAGATTATTGGTATTGGAACAGTTGGAGATCCAGAGACAGTCTCAATCAACAAAGTACTTTATGTACAAGGGTTAAAACACAATCTGATAAGTATCTCTCAACTCTGTGATGATGGATACACTGTTGATTTTACTAACAATAGTTGTACTATTTCTAAAGATAAACTGTTTAAGTTTAGAGCACCCAGAACTGATAATATTTATACTTTGGATTTGTATTCCTTGTGTAAACAACAAGTAAACTGCTTAACTGCTAATATAAGTAAATCCTAGATCTGGCATAGAAGACTTGGTCATTGCAATATATATGCTTTACATAAATTATCCAAGAAACATCTAGTTTCTGATTTGCCTAGTCTCAAATTTGAAAATGACAGATTCTGTGATGCATGTCAGCTTGGCAAGCAACACAAATCATCATTCAAATCTGTTAATAAAGTTTCTACAACTAAACCTCTAGAACTTATCCATATGGATTTGTTTGGACCTTCAATAGTAGCAAGTTTAGCTGGTAAATTATATGTTTATGTATTAGTTGATGATTATTCTAGATTTACATGGATTTTCTTTTTGAAATTAAAAAGTGAAGCTTTTAGTTTATTTGAAGGTTTTTGTAAATCTATTCAAAATGAAAAAGGTTTTAATATAATCTCATTGAGAAGTGATCATGGTGGAGAATTTGAGAACCAGGAATTTAATTCCTTTTGCTCAAACATGGGTATTAAACACACCTTCTCTGCTCCAAGAACACCTCAACAGAATGGGATTGTAGAAAGAAGAAATAGAACTATTCAAGAAATGGCTAGAACTATGTTAAATGAATATAGCCTACCTATATATTTCTGGGCAGAAGCTGTTAATACAACTTGTTATATAATGAATAGAATTTTAATAAGACCTATTTTGAAAAAGACACCCTATGAACTATGGAATAACAGAAAACCTAAAGTAAATTACTTTAAAGTTTTTGGATGCAAGGTTTACATCTTGAATACCAAAGATAATCTTGGTAAATTTGATCCAAAATCTGATAAAGGTATTTTCTTAGGATATTCTGCAACCTCCAAAGCTTATAAAGTCTATAATAAAAAGTCAAGGATTGTTGAAGAATCAGTTCATGTGAAATTTGATGAATCTGATCCTTTTGAGAAAAGGATATAACAAATAGATGAACCTGATTCTAATGAAAACATGAGACTTGAGAATTTAAAGAATGATTTTGAAAATGATATAAAAGAAATTCAGTCCAGTTCAGAAGAACATGACACTGAAGAACCTTTGAATGTAATGCCTAGACAGTCTAGAACCTTAAAGAATCACCCTTTAGAATCTGTGATAGGTGACTTAGAGACTGGTATTCAAACTAGAAGAAACTTTGGAAACATAGTTGAATTCTCTGCTTTCCTATCCCAACAAGAACCTAAGACCATAGAAGAAGCCTTAGATGATGAGAGCTGGGTAATAGCAATGCAGGATGAATTGAACCAGTTCAAGAGAAATAAGGTTTGGGAATTAGTTGAAAGACCACATGATTATCCAGTAATAGGAACTAAATGGGTCTTTAGGAATAAACAAGATGATCAAGGGATAATAACTAGAAATAAAGCAAGATTAGTAGCTAAAGGATATAATCAAGAAGAAGGAATAGATTATGATGAGACCTTTGCACCTGTAGCCAGGTTAGAAGCCATTAGAATCCTTTTAGCCTATGCATCTTATATGAATTTTAAATTATTTCAGATGGATGTTAAATCTGCATTTTTAAATGGTTATTTAATGGAGGAAGTTTATGTTGAGCAACCTCCTGGTTTTGAAAATTCTCAAAAACCAGATTCTGTTTTCAAACTTACTAAAGCTCTTTATGGCCTTAAACAAGCACCTAGAGCTTGGTATGAAAGACTAAGTTCTTTTCTTTTGAAAAATGATTTTACTGTTGGACTAGCAGATCCAACACTCTTTAAGAAAACTGTGAAAAATAATGTTTTGTTGGTTCAAATTTATGTTGATGATGTAATTTTTGGATCAACCAATAAAATTCCTTGTCATGAATTTTCAGAATTAATGCAAAAAGAATTTGAAATGAGTATGATGGGAGAATTAAATTTCTTTTTGGGTCTTCAAATATTTCAAAAAGATTTTGGAAATATTTTAAATCAATGCAAATACATTACTGATTTACTTAAGAAATTTGGACTTGAAAACAGAAAGACATTTACAACTCCTATGTGTACTAATATAAAACTTGATTTGGATGAAACTGGAAAATCAGTGGACAACAAGTTATATAGAGGTATGATTGGTAGTTTGTTATATCTTACTGCTAGTAGACCAGATATAATGTATTCAGTATGTCTTTGTGCTCGATTTCAATCAAATCCCAAAGAATCTCACTTAACTGCTGTTAAACGAATTTTTAGATATTTAAAAGGTACTATTTATCAATCTCTGCTTTATCCAAAAACCTCTGATTTTAATTTAATTTCATATTCAGATGCTGACTTTGGAAGCTGTAGATTAGATAGGAAGAGTACTTCAGGAACATGTCACTTTTTAGGAAAGTCTTTAGTATCATGGTCTAGTAAGAAACAACACTCAGTTGCCCTGTCAACAGCCGAGGCAGAATATGTGTCTGCAGGTAGTTGCTGTGCACAGGTGTTGTGGATGAAAAACACTCTTATGGACTTTGGATTAAATTTCAATAATACACCTATTTTATGTGATAATACTAGTGCAATTAATATTTCAAAGAATCCTATTAGTCATTCTAGAACTAAGCACATTGATATAAGACATCACTTTTTAAGAGATCATGTGTTTAAAAAGGATATATTTTTAGAATTTGTAAATACAGAAAATCAATTAGTAGATATTTTTACTAAACCACTTCCCACGGCAAGGTTTGAATTTATTAAGGGGGAGTTAGGTTTATTTAATTTTAAATAGTTTTTTTTTCTTATTCTGTTTTCGAATTCTGCTTAATTTCTGTTTCCCGCTATAAGTAATTTTATTTTGTTTTACATAAAAGTAATGATTAGTGATTACACGGGAATCAAGGCTGTCAGAACCGTTTCACCTTCTAAACTGTTTTCACCTTTTTCGGAAACCCTTTCGAAAACCTAAAACCGCACATCTGCTCCAAAACCCTTTTCTGAATCTTCAAACCCTAAACTTACGAACCTTCAGAAATCGTTGTTGAAATGGAAAACACTAAGCGTCCAGATGAAGCTGAGAGCAGTGCTGCAAAGAAACCTAAAGTAGTTGGTCGGAAAATACTGCAAGGTAAAGTCATAGATTTAGAATGGCTGTTTGAAACTAATTTACTGTTGAAGCAAGCGTTGTCGTTTCAAAGCCTTGAGAAAGCTTTTAATAGTGAAAATTCTGAGTTTCTATATGAGGCAGAAATGAGACATTTCTTTAGAACTGTTCAGTTTAGCCTTGGAGATACGGAGGATAGTTTATTGGCTCAAATAGAGGATAAGGACTTTTCCATATCATCTGTAGAGATAAGTCAAATTCTTAACTGCCCTCATGAAGGAGTTTTTCATTTCGATTTACGGAATATTGGAGATTCTGTACATAAGTCTGAAGACATTATGTCTTTTCTATTTGGAACCAGAGTGATAAAGAAAATGTTTATTAAAGATTTGGAGCCCGATCAGAAAATCTTGGTAAAATTTGTTCAGACTGGTTTAGCACCAAGGATGGCTGAGATGGAGAAAATTCTATACCCTGACATGTACATAATGTATCTTCTGATGTGTGATATTAAGTTTAATTTTCCTCGGTTTATGATAAGATATCTGAGTTACTGCTGTCAGAGTGAAGCAAGAATGACCTTTTTCCCTTATGGAAGGTTCATTTCTTTGTTTTTATATAAAAGAGGAATGATCAGATTGGTAAATGATGGGGTGAAATGTCACCACAGTAATGTTTTTAATGCTGGAACTTTGAGGAAGGTAGGATACTTCTGGTGCACAATTAAAGGAAAACTCTTACCTGTTGGAGCTGAGGAAGACTCGAAGAGTGCTCAGGCTCAACCGGCTAAGTCCAAGGAGGGACAAGAAGAATCAAGGGTTAGTACAGTGGCAAGGAGAATTCGCTTTGAGATGGAGGAAGTTGAGGAAGAGAGAAGTCAAGAAGGACTTCAATCTAGAAGGAAGAGGTCAATTGATGATGAAATTATCTCTCCTGCCTTGAAATCCTCTGAACCGGTAATTTCTTATTCATTTGTGAGAGAAGCTGTTGTGGAGCAGACTGCACCGATAGAGGAACCAGTAGCTCAACCGGAAATCCAAAAAGAATCTCAATCTGCTGCTGTGGCTGTTGAAAAAGCAATTCCACAAGAACAACTTATGGAGGCAGTGCCTGGTGAAGAAGTGGCCCGACCTCAAGATTTACATGAAAATATTGTTCTTGATCAATCAGTAGAAGTCAGAGAGACTACTGTTCATGATGAACATACTTCTGAAGTTAATACAGAGGTACTACAGGAAGATTTTTCAGTAGAAGAGTTTCAGGCTTCAAAGGATAGTTCAGTGGATCAACCTTGTCAGGACAAGGACAAAGAACAGTCAGATGCAGATTCCTTACCACTTGTCCTGCTTCATCAATCTGATTCTGGACATGAGAATCAAGCACAGGGTGCCCCTGATTCGAGAAGAGAAGAAGTTGTTGAGTTGTACAAGCGTATATCTCAATTAGAATCTGAGAATGTTAGTCTCAGAAATTATCTGAACTTAGAGCAGTTGAAGTTTCAGAAGCTGAAAGAATCTTCTGTTTCAAGACAGGAAGTAGATTTGTTTAAGACTGATATGTTGCATGCTGTTGATCAGTTAAAATCAGAGATGGTAAAGAAAGATGATTTGTCTGAGATGAAAATTTACATGGAAAATAAATTTGAGTTTGTTGCAAACAATGCTGTGAGTGGATCAGGCTCTTCACCTGATTTGATTCGAAGATTTCAAGCAATTACTGGAGCACTGAGCAATATGAGTGACAGATTACATGATCTTACGTGTAATAGTGCCCCTTTGTCAGTTTTTCTAGATAATCAGAAATTTTTAGTGGATCAGTTGACATCTGGAGAGCAACCGATTAGGATTCTTTTGAATCAGTTATCAGAAAAACTGGCTCTTTTTGTTGAAAAAGAAGAAAGAATGCATGAGTTTTTCAGAGTTAATTTGATTGAAGATATTCATATGACTCAAGAGAACAGAGATCTTATCATCAAGTTAGGAGATGGGATGATGAAGAAGCTCAGAGAACAGTTTACAGAGATCAAGACTGTGATTCAAAGGAGATAGACACCTTTTTTTATCCCTGTCTTATCCATGAACCTTGATTCCTCTGTATATCACAGTCGTTTTTATATAATAGCTTGTGAATGAAAATTCTTTTCTTACTTCTTTTTTGGTTTGTTATTGATTTATGATTATGTTAGCCAGTATAACAAATTCACTTATTCATACACAGTTAATTATAGCATTTACTTATAGTTCCGTGCAATATTGAATGTGTTCAAATCCGTAATTTTTCATTCTTTTTGATATCACAAAAAGGGGGAGAATTTGGATAAACACAACATTTAAATTCATTTGTTTCCTATAAAGAAATTTGGATATATGGGAGAATTTGGATATATATGTCATTTATCTTTTATCTATTTTTAACTGAAAATTTATTTTTATGGGGGAGAAATTTTATAGTTAAATATTGTTTTAATCCTTTCAGAATTCTAAAATTTTATAAAACTAATTTTTCAATAAAGATTGCAATTAAATTAGTTCTATTATTTTATGGGTTTTGTGATCATCAAAAAGGGGGAGATTGTTGAGCAATGTATTGTTTTCAAACAATTCAAAATAATGTTTTTTAAAAAGGGGGAGATTATTTCAAATAATACTCTGTCTCTTTATGATGATTTTGATGCTCACAAATACCCTTAATTATTTACTAATTATTTCGTTGAGTATTTTGCAGGAATTTATTTCATTTATTTATTTCATACAACGAGATTTTATACTTCATTTATTCCGAGATCAGTTTTAGCGCGTTCTGGAATCACTGTAGCGCGAGATCAATTTTAGCGCGTACTGGAATCACTGTTCATACCCTACGTTGATGAACGTAACGTATGGATGAAAAGTTTACTTTTTATGTTAAAAGAAACGTATGGTTAAGGAACCTTACGTTATTTTGAAACGTATGGTTAATGAATCTTACGTTGTTGAAAAGTATGGAAGAAGAACATTACGTTTGGAATGAACCTTACGTTTTCGTTGTTGGACAAGTATGGAAGAGAAACCTTACGTTAGTTTTCAGTGTTGAGTTTGTTTCTCAAAAGTATGGATCATCAACCTTACTTTTATAATCAACCGTACGTTCTTTGGAGAGTTGAAGCAAGACAAAGTATGGATGATCAACCCTACGTTTGAATGATGAAGAGAAAGTATGTATGTTCAACCTTACATTCTGAACCTTACATTCTGAACCTTACGTTTGTGAACCTTACGTTTGTGAACCCTACGTTTGGAGCCACGTCATCAACCCTACGTTTGGCGTCGGGATATTTTTGACAGACGATATTTTCTTTCGCATTGGTCAAACAAGCGGATTATTAGGCGGATTTCGAGCTGATTCTTAAATACGACTTTGACTGAATCAAAGACGATTTACAACGGATTAATGATTGATTTAAACGGATCTTTTTATGCCGTTTCTTCAGGGGAGTTACAACGGCTCTGTTATTTCATTTAATATCGCGAATCTAAAGGAGATTTTCATGGATCTATTTATGCGGAAGATTTTCTCATATTTGAATATATATGTTCTATCTTGGAAACTTCGGATATATATATACACAGAAAAGTGTGTGAAAGACATAGATTGATCTTTTGACGAGAAAGAAACAGAGACTGTGTAAAAGCGTTCTTTTCTGGTGATCGAGAAGAAGTGTAAAACCTTTATTACCGAAGGAAGATCTTGATAGCAGATTCACGTGTTCTACATCGACTATCTGTTGTGAATCTACTGCTGCTGAAGTTGTGAAGTTTCTGGTAATATCTATTGCAACTGGATCGACTCAGAACTGTTTTGATTACAGATCTTTATTTTCTGAAGACGACGATCTATCTACTGTCAATTGCATTCTGTTGCAATTGTGAAGAACAATTGGAGAAGTGTTTCTTTATCGAAACCCTTTTATTTTTGAGTGATCAGCTTCTCGTTCTAAGCTGTGTGGGTTCGTGTTTGAACCAGGAAGGCTGTGTTTGCCTGAATCTTGTAAAGGTGTCAACTGCCTGTACTCAGTTGTGAACGGGTCTGTGGAAACGTGGACCAGATAGTGAAAATCGTCAAGCTCGTGGATTTGAGCGTTGGTGGAGTGGACTAGGGGCCTTCTGTTCCCCGAACCACTATACATCCGTGTGTTCATGCTTTTACTTTTTCCGCTGCTTATTTAATCGTGCAAAAGCATAGTGGACAGAATTTGTCTAAATTGAAGAGATTGTAATAATTTTGAAAAGACACAATTCACCCCCCCCCCCTCTTGTGTGTAATCCGTAGATTCAGATCCAACAGGTTCTTCTTCCCACAATTATCACATATAGGAAAATTCTTCACTTCCCTCTTCCCTTTATCCATTTCTCTCTCTTCTATCTTTTTCTTCTCTTTCTTCCCTTCAAATCCATAAGAATCAGATAATTCTTTACTTATCTTATTAACACATGATACTATTTCATCATATTATGAGAATACATGGGAGATAATTTCCATTCTAAATGTTGGCTTAATACCGCGAAAGATATGATCCTTCTTACTCTTTGGATCATATGTATTGCTTAAGATCACATTCCTTCTACTGTGCGGCATTTCCATACAAATGAAATAAACTAGGCCAGTTTATAAACTGCAATGAATAATTCCAAACTTGTAAAATACCTAACGTAAATTGATCGTTTTATGGATATATTCCATAATAATAAATATGTTTTCATTGAGGAAGTATATACTCATAAACCCTTTATAATAATTTGTAATGAAAATGAGAATTATCCAAAGACTATCCCCCAGGAGTGTCGTAACCATGATTGCATCAAGGAAAATTGTCGTGCACTAGTTCTCGTTCAATTCTATCTCAAAACAGTGTTTTCAGGTTTTACCCCTAGGTACATCTGTGCAAGAGCCGCCTCTACCTTCTCATATCCAGACAGGGATGTATTTCTTGGAAAACTCACAAAATCTCTATAATACCAAAATTCTAGAAAGTTATTCTATACAAATCCTTAAAGTCTATCTTATGGCTATGTTCTCTAATCCGAGTTTATCGAAATCTAGTTTCGAAGGATTGTACTAAACATCCTCTGATAACAACTGTAACACCCTGACCCCTATTACCCAGAGTCGGTGCATTATTACATAACATTGGCATGATCACAATGAAATCATGTCTCGAAAGACTGATCAGTTTAGTATCCTTGGAAACACTAGATAAATTCATAAGTCGTACATTACATCATAAAGTGAAAAACTACAATAAAAAGTCTCAATAGTCCACACACATATCCCCTAATACTATCCCTATAGGTGAGTCATAAAATACTTTTTCACATCCTAGGAAAATGAAACATAAGAAATGGGTGAGCTCAAACGCTCATTAAGGGTAAGAAATAAAGCGGAAGTTAACATAAATAATATGCATGGTGAATAATTGAAAACACATGCCTTTACCAATAATAAACATAAATACTTTTATGGCAGGAATATGAGCTGAGTAAATAATCCCATAATAAAACATAATCATTGGTATTCTACTAGTCGAATGACCACATGAACCATCAATATTATTTTCATAATGAGGAAATGTATAATTCCAGACATTCTGAAACATTTTTTCAAGGCCTCGGCCAAGACGTCAAAAATGATTAAGGCCTCAGCCAAAACCTTATATCAAAATTGGGAAATGGGCTCGTCTAATTCCACCTCTAGTTGTCTCATGAGACCTGCTGACGCATCGAGGAGCTATAGCGGGCTCCACCCATCACTTACTAAGTCCAATAAATTCCTCATATGAAAAGGTTTAAACATATCATAAAAATCCGTATTAAAACTAGCATACTAAATGTCAATACATTAACCATAAGCCATGAATGGTATAAAAATAGAACAACCACAGTCAAGCATATCATAGCTCATTCAATACAATATGTAAGATTGTATTATAATAAATCAACCTCAATCAAAAATAATATCCAGTAAAGGATGCTGAAAAAGTTGAAAATGATGAGTAAAACATTTTTAGAGAAATACCCTTTTTGTAAAATCATTTAAAAGTCACACATTTATAAATTAATTAATTTAAATGAGATTTTTGAATCAAAGTGTCCCATACCACTTCGAAGCTTTTGAAAAGAATGATCATTTCGAAACATTCTTGTCCATAAAAATAAATCCTTAAAATCATTTTGAAAACATGGATATTAATTCAAAATATTTAGAAAGATAAATCTTTAAAAAATTTAAAATTCTGATCTTAATAAAGGGTACCTTTCAAAAATCCTTAAAATATACATTTAGAAATATTTTTGATGAAAAATATACATGGATGATAAAAATATCCCATTAAATACTTACACATAAACAATCTCGGATAATAATGAGATTGAGGAATTAACCATTACCTTTTAAATTTACTTGGTAGATGGTAGTTCAACCACATGAATAATGGTTAAATAATTGTGATTAACTTATAATATAATCATATACATTAATATGATATCATATATGATCTTTTATCATTGCTTTGTTAATAATATCTTAATATTATCGTTGTTTCGGTTGTTAACGGATTCGTTTTCCTTTATATTCTTTGTTTTGCGAGTCATATTTTTTATGGATGGGCTGTATATTATTCATATCCAGAATGATATCAAGTATTTAAATATTACATTTAATCATAAAATAAAATTTAGTCTTGAATGGATACGATGGGCAATGAATCTCATCCTGTTTGTGGAGATAGTAATTCGTACGTACGCACGAGCGACAATATCATTATTTTAATATTAAAATAATATATACTTTGATGGTATATCATATATACAGAATCATTATCATGTAATATTTATTATTTACATGAATTACACATCATCATCAAACACATCCAAATAATGTTGTTTTGAATAATAATTACACCATGACGTGGAGACGGTAAGTCATTCATACGCACGCATGGAGACATGTCATTTAAAGGATGGATAGAATACTGACTATGGTTGTACCATATTTATAATAACATAATAGTATATAGAAGATACTGAAGATATTATTTTAGAATGGAAATAAAAAATAAAGAAGAAGTGGAAGAAGAAAGGAACTTGAAAGAGGGTGGTGAAAACAGTACCTCTTCTTCGGGTTCTTCCTAAAGATTTGATAAAAAGGGCTCCTTAGGAAGGCTTTCTGATCAAAATAAGGCCTCTAGGTTGAATTGAAAAAAGTTTAGAGAATATTTGGGCTGGTTTTGGCAGATCTAAAAGGATTTTAAGGTATGAATTTGAGATAAGGGGGAGTTCACTTTTATAAGAGGGGTGAGGGGTACCTTAGAAAAAACATAAAATATTATTTCATAGAAAATTAATATTCGGATTATAATGACTCAAAACAGATTTATTTATAGTTTAAAGAGGTGATTAGTCGAACTCAACTCAACCAATATCTTTTAGACAGGTTTGGGTCACTATATTAACCTTATCTTTTAGATTTAACTCTTAGTTAATTAGTTTGACATTTACCATGTCTTTTTTATTTTTTATATTATTTGGTTAATAAACATACTATAAACTACCAATTGAAACCGAAGTGGTTCATTAATGACATAAATATCATCATATATGTCCTTTGGAAGCACCTTATATTTTTAGAAATATTATATCAATTAATAATATAATATTTGTTTTAAAAACTTCTTTATGTCAATTTTGACACTATTTAATAATTGATTTTTCTTAAAGTCTTAACAACTTTATTAATTCGAAAAAAACTCATTTAATCAATACAAACATGTCATTTTAACCAATAATAATAGTTTATGTAATCAAAACATTCAAAGTATGTTTATTCTAACTTTTATAATACCAATTATTTGATTGTTTCACTAATAAAGAAAATATTGCATCATCATTGTGTCATAAATAAATTTAATTATTCATTGTCTAAAAATTATAAATAAAATACCATTATGTAGGAAATGGTTTTATCTTTGTAATTAATACATATAGTCGAAAATATAACATATATAACACTATGTAAAATTGGTTTTCTAAATGTTATATGCTTATGTCATTTTTGTATTTACTTTAACTTAATTAATATAAAGTGTCATTATCACTTACAAGTGGCTCCATGGGGTCCCAAAATCAACCCAAAGATTACAATGGTCGTACATGTATCATCCAATAGTGTTAGGACACGTGTTAGGGTAATTTAATATTATTATAATATTATTTTTTACCCTTATTTATCGAATTTACCTTTTAACGATGGTAAATAAAATATTTACCGAAGTAATTATTCAAAATATCTAAAAATAAAAGTTAACTATTTACACAATCTTGACTTTCTAATTCTAAATATGGAATACATTTCTATAAATTAGAAACACATAAGTGGCATAAATTAATTTAAAATTAATTCCTGTTGTCAAAACAAAAAGGGTGTTTTTAAGAAATAATAACTATCAAAAGATTGACACTTGCTTATGTCCAGTTTAAATGTGAAATTATGTCAAATGAAAAACATTGGATTTAATGGTAAAAATATAATCAAATTATACTCTAAAACCACTAAAATTCATAATTTATCACTATTAATTACTTCGATTAAAAAAATTGTTTTTAATTAAAATTTAGTAATTTTCCATATCCATCAAAATATGAAAGTTATCAGACAAGTACCAAAAATTCACCCTAAGATAATTTCTATACTCTGAATCCAAAAATGATGTCTATTTTACAAAATTAAAAACATACAATTTTCATTTATTATTTTAAAATTAATTCATGTTGTTGAAACCAAAAAGCTTATTTTTAAGAAATATTAACTATCAAAAGATTGACACTTGTTTATGTCTAATTTCAAAGTGAAATTACATACAATCACCAGAATTGGATTAAATGGTAAAAATATAATATATTTATAATTACAAACCATTAAAATGTATAATTTAACACTATAAATTATTTTGATTCAAAAAGTTGATTTCAGTTAAAATATAGTATTTTCTCTATTCACCGAAATATGAATGTTATCAGAAAATCACCAAATATTTATTGAAACTAAACTCTTATGTCCCAATTCTATAGAAGAATATTATTTTTTTCAAATTTAATATATAAAAGTTCCAATATTTTGTTTAAAAAAGGATCTCTATTAAAATGAGAAAAATTTTCATTTTTTGAAAAATACTTTTTTTATCTGAAAAAAATTAATTTGTTCTTACATTATGTCTAAAATACTCATAATATGGATTCTAAAATTATAAGGACTATATAAAATTCAAAATTCAGTTAATCCTATTCATAAATGCTTTTGAACGGTTATTTAGGTAAGTCGTGGTGCGCTAGAACCCGGTGTTGCGTGTAGTGCAAGTTATTGGATTACTTTGAAGAAATAACGTACTATGAAATCTTGGGTTGTTACACGAACGCTTTCTCAAGATCCCTAAGATGACCCCGATGTTGAAAATATTTAGACACCAGATCATCCATGTAGGATTACACTAATTTCCCAATAATCATATTGAATATATAGTGCATGGAACGATGATTGGTGGCACCAGCATTATTTAGACCTAATGGAAATACCATGGAGAAAAAAGTACCTTTTGGTACCCTGAAGGTAGTAGACTCTTCAACCTCCAGGGAAATTCTGATTTTAATATATCTGGAATACCCATCCATGAATGGGAGATCCTGGAACTCAAAATTTGCATCAATCAATAGTTCTGTCATGGGAAGGGAAAAGTCATCCTTCATACAATGACCATTGAGATCCCAGATGTCAATGAAAACTCTTATCTTTCTCTCCTTCTTCTTGATGGTTACAATTTTTTCTAACCATCTAGGGTATTGTACATTCTTGATAAATTATGATTTGGGGATCTTATAATCCTCATCCTCGACCATGGAACCCTAATAAGGGTGTATCGTATTGGGAGGTTGTTCGATCCCATGATTATTTGATGGGAGACTGAGATGGTTGAAGACAACCTAAGGTTTTAGCCTTTGTATTTCTTCATAAATCCATGAAAATACATCATGATCCCACCTTAGGAAATCCATGTATCACTATTGTTCTTCTATAGGCATAGAGATACTGTTCAGTGTTGGTTTCAGATCCATTTCAGTACCAAGATTCACATGTACTAATTCATTGATTGTAGTGGAGACACCCGTTTTTAGTAGATGAGGGGTATTATTGAAATCTGCATCTTCATCCATAGTGAGAGGATCATCGGTAGGAGGAAACACTTCCATGTCGACAGATCCTGATGGGACACTGGTGATAGACTGGGCGGAAATGGAAACCTCATTGGAAACTCTTTCTCTATTACTACCATGGCGATGAAAGTTGTTTCATTGATCCCATCACACCTTCAAACCAAGGGGCCATGATTGATAATTTCAATGCAATAGTGCCACATTAGCTTGAGCCATTTTATCTTAGCTTGGGGAATCAAGCATGTATGATGTATTTTTATCCATGGGGTGGACATCTTGATACCTTATTGGCGTATGGGGCTCTAGGATCACCCGAGCCAGATTTTTGTAGGAATACAAGGTGATCTCAAGGCGTTCCATAGACTTGAGCATGCACTATGCCCTCATTCTAAAGACAACTAAGAAATTTCCCTAAACGAAGTTTGTGGCCTCCAATCTGTTATTAGAGAAAATTTACATGTTATCAAGGACTATCCATGGGTGGGTCGTTGTTGTAGAATGTTCAGCCTCATTCGATTTAATCTACTTGTCGTTGCTCTTATAATAGTCATTATACATTATCCAAGTAGCAAGATTCAAAAGTGGTAATGGGAGACAAATAAACATGGAGTATACATACTTGACCATTAAGGAAGTACTTATGGAATTAGTGATATGAGGAAAGGACTACCACATGCAGGTGGTTTCATAGCCTACCCATCAATGCGTTGTAAGAAGAGTCTTGTGAGAAAACCATGAACTCGTTTTTAGTATTTAGGCCACCAAACGGGGACTTTAGGTGAATTTTTCCAACTGAGGTCTTCTCCATATTGTCATAACCATTAATTTTCATGCGATATGGACTCAAATTGTCTTTAGACTGCCACATATTACGGAGTTCCTGAGTCGGGATGATATTGATCCCCGAACCTATGTCCACAAGACAACAATGAAATGCTATATTTTTAAACTATCTGGTGATGTACAATGGGCGTATGTTCCCCTGTATAGGTGAAGCTTCATCTTTTATAGATAATGATATGATGGATTGACATTATAGATGCTCAACTATCTCAGCTTGGAAGGATTCTACGGATGCTACTTCTGTCTCAAACAAGAGGGGCCTTGTTAAAGACTCCACAAGGGATTAATGAATATCTACTGATAGGAAGAGAGCCCTGAGGATATAAAGCTTCATAGGAATGATGTAATTATGCTTGAGGATATCTTACATCCATGAAAAACTTACACTTCTACTGACAGGAGGTTTCTCTAGGGAAGGAGGTTTGACAAACATAGCTGGTTGAACCTGCAGATTCTAGCATTTGCTAGTAATTTCCCTTTTCTCACAAGTCAAATTGTGTAGAGCTTATACTGGATGACCGCCAGATGACTCAAGTGCATCCACAATGGATCATGGATGATCATAGCACAGTCATGGTGTCTCTGCTAGATCAATTATTACAAACAATGGTGGTGACAGATTCAATGAACTAAAATGAGAAGGCTATGCATTCTGGGATCTGTTATGGACCTTCTATCTGGTCTCGGTGGTATGCACGGCTTGGATGGAAGCACTGACCAATGTGATTTAGTAATTCACATATCTGTGGCTCTGATGACAGTTGCATCGACTAGGGATGTTGGGAGGGTCTTCCTGATGCTCCTTGTCCTCAGAAACAATGTAGGGTTTACAAGATCCACAGTATTGACCAAATCATACTCTTGATCTTCAATTGAAGAATCTTAAAGGAGTGATCCTTGTTTCTAGGGTAATTAAGTCATAAATAGTATGGGAAAAATTTGTTATAGTCATAGGGATTTGTTATCCCTTGCATCGTCGGCGCTTTCTCCTTTGAGGGGACAATGACTGAGATGCTAAAGTAGAGGTAGTAGACAATGGAAGCGCAATGAATTCTAAAGTCTTAGTTCAATTCAAACATGTGAAGATAATACCATGGCATAATAAACTTCCTTGTGATCCATAAAATCATCATATTTTTGAGACCCGCGGTTAGAAACCTACTACCATTCACCCTCATTGTCACTGCCAGGCTTTATAAACACACATTTCACCTTTGATGGGTCTATACCCTACCTGACTATACTGTTATTAACCTCGTCATTGAGCCATTATTTAAACAAATATAATTTCTTGAGTGTGTTTCCAAGGAACTGGTAAGAGGGTAGTATTTGGGATGATCAATGAGTTATGCCTCATCGGGCCTCTTGCATTCATGGAACCACATGACTCCCTGTTCTAATGCACTTCGGAAATAGATGGGGACTTGAGCCTCATTAAATGAGTAGGTACAGTTCCTTCTATCAAGGAAGGTGGCTCTGGGATCCTGGACATTATAACGGCATTTAAGACCCTAATGAGGAGGAGGGACCTGATTTTCATTCCATGTTTGTGGGGTTACGTTACATTTTGGCGCCTACTGATTCTAAGGCGGTGCGATTTTGTGTCGAGGGATAAGCCTGCGATGGTGGCCCTAGGTGAGGCTATGGAGGTTATTCTACTAGTAATAACTCAAACAGTCTAGGGGACTCTACCTATACAAAAAAAGTGGTCTTAGCCTTTGAGTCTCATCTTATAGGAAGAGTGGGAGGTAACAGACATGCATGTTTGGCTTGCAACTAGGATTCCTTTAGATTTTGGGCATTGTCAGAGAAATCCCAAAATATCACTATGAAATTCAATGTGATGATAGAAGGGCCCAGTTTAGTCTTCACATTCCTCATGTACATCATTAGAAGATTCTATTAGGTTTGTGCCATATCAAGGGAATATTATATTTCCTTCCACCTGCTGATGAAGTCTACGTTGTGCTTGTCAGGCCGCTTCTATCAGATGAAGAGGTCATAAATTATTGTATTCTGGGTTGTGGAATAGAATTTGTAGAGAAACTGCCTAAAAATATCCTCCCAGCCAGCTATTGAACAAAAGGGTTACTATATGTACCCAAAAAATATTGGCCCTTCTAATGTTTTAACAAAACACTAGAATTTGGCGGCCACCTACTGCACTGGAGTTCCTAGAATGGGATGACAAATTTAAATATTGTGGATCAGATGCTGCAGCAGATTGCATATCCCATTAAAAAGGGTGAATATAGGATTTCCAAAACCTATGGGTGTGATCATATCATCTACCCATGCTAGATATAGATTTCCATTAGGAATGATTTTTTCCAGTCGAGTATCTAGGGCCTCAAGGTGAGTGATAAGTGCGTCCATCAGATGATCTGGATGAGGTATTTGATCATGACGAGTATCTCCAACCACTAGTACTTCAGAAATTTCTTCAATATGGTATTCATTCCAAGTGGATCATGGATTGGATGGTGGGATGAGTTTCAAGTCTTCTGGGGGAAGGACCTGTGTAGTTTCTAGAGGAACTTGAGCTAGTCTTGAGGAGGGTTATCATGCCACTCATGTGAATTTGGTGATACCTATTGCACCGACATTCTATAAAATCCAGAATCTACTCAATCTATATAGGTAGGATGGTCAATATCACTAATAGGTAACTCGCCGAGGGAGTTTGTACCTTTCCCAACTACACTAGTAGAGGATTTCTGTAATCTATTCACTATTCCATAGCATGTTTGGTTATATGTTCATCGACCATATTTTTATGGTCCATGAGCTATTGACATAGAGAATCCCATTCATGGTCATCTTCCATCTTTTTCACTGAGCCATATGGTCCGTAGGCTTTAGCGGTCACAACATTCCCTTAAATCTTATTGGGGTCCTGACCAAAGTATAAAGATTCAGAAGGTGTAGGAAGGACCATTAAATTCCTTTACTAGCGAGTACCCGTTAAAAAAAGATTAAATAGGCGTGGAACCACCACGGGGAGTATGTTATCTTCAATGAGTCCTAGATCGGTTTCTTCCTCTGATAGTTTGTCCATATTTACAACGAATATTCATGGAAGAGTATTATGAATATCATCTTCCATGTGGGGTTGGTTCTAGATAGGGCAGAAATGAAATCCATCATACTGCCCCCAACCACCGATCTAGACATGGGGGGTTGACTCCTTAATAATTTTATAGAGGACTGAAATTATCTAGAAACGTTGTTGATGGAGTGGTTCATGATGACTAGGTGGATCAGGGCATTGATTCATGGGGAGCGCTGCCAGGTTGACCATGCTGCATTTCTGGCGAATGACGTCGAAGTGTTTCTGGATCTTGGGGTATGATACCTATCAATGATGGAGAAGGATGCGTGTTTCCTAGAGATTTTAGAAGATGAAAATTACCTCCTCCTAGGTGAGAGATTTTGGAATACTAAAACCTGCTATTACAATGGGCCAAAACATCTCTAGGAGATGATCCACGGTGAGTAGGAACCAAAAACTACTAGGCTCAGACTCCAGATTCGGTCCCTGGTGCCTCCATTCATTGACTGGGGGCGATTGGGGGAATGGTATCGACACTGTAGCAGACCATTGCGATGGTAGACAAGATGGTGTAGAGTTCATCACACTGGTTGAGAAGCTGTCATATCTTGGGAATTCTTTTTAAGAATCCTCCAATTTCACTATTACATCCCTATAGTATAGACTTATAACCACTACATCCCACACATGGACTACTGATGTTAGTGGTGAGGTATGTTGTTTCTTATCCTCACCGGGTCCCCAAAACAACTCTTCGTGATATTTGGTTGTGGTAGAGAATTACCATGTTGATGATAGAGAGGATTTCACAACTACACCCTACAAATGGGTCAAATCTTCTGCTTCCTGTATGTATCTTTGGACAGATGTAGGGATCCGGTAGACCTGAAATTATGAAAGGATTAGGCTTATACACCACTTTCCTACCCCATCAACTAACAATAAATATCAGGGTGATGGTTCTATCACTAAAATACACATCGGCTTAGAATCTAATAAGTAGATGAGTTCGATTGTGGTTCAAGGATTCCCATGATTCTTCCTCTCATTGTGAAGACCCACCCTCTAGCCCCAGGATGGTTCATTAGGGTAGGGTAGATTCATTACATGTGAAGGACATCCTCTTGAGTTGGTGATGGAGTAGGGAGGACCTCCATTGAGACAATCCATAGTGCCAGGAGAACATGGGAAAATGACAAATGGGACATGGGGATGACCTCCGTGAACAAAAGTGTTTTAGTAGGGAGGGGCTCCATTATAGATGGAAATCACATAGGAGGGACTCTATGTTGGTTTTTCATACCATAGGTAGGACCTTCATGGCGATCGTCTATGGTAGTTGTGGTATGATGAGGGCCTTCATACTGATCATAATGGACATGGGAAGGTCCTTTTTGACGACCATAGATGAAGTAGGGGGCCTTTAGTGAAGTTAGTGAGAGAACATGGAGGGAACCCAAGCCAGTAGGTCATTGGGAATGTGAATCCTCAAAATGATAACCTCATAGGAATGAAAAATTTTCATACTTAAGGCCTGAAGAATAGGTAAGACATACGTCATGAGTATCTATTAAATGGGGATGGCCTCCACTGGAGTTGATAATGGTGGAATTGTGAGCACATCCATGATGGATGAAGGAGTATGGAAGAAATATACACTGAATGTTGACAATATGAGAGGACCTGCATATTGGAAATCATCAACATGGATCTACCCTGGAAGGAATCTGCTCGTACAAGTGGTCGTGGAGGACAACTCAACATGCTTGTGAGGTGGCTGGTACATGAATTCTGACCGAGCCTGGATGCATCCCTACTCTAAGAGAAGGAAGTTACACTACTTAGGGACAAAAATAGGGGGCTAATAGAACACATCATGGGTTTCTCTATCCATAGGAGCCACAAAATATGATTCCCCATGTCATGTGTCCTCCTGAATTTTCACCAGATGTTGACACCAGGTCATCTGAATTACATCCATCTTTGCAGGGGTAGGGACTACATGCTCCACATTATGTGGACTCGGCTGGTGATGCTGACATGATGGGGTATGAGACCTCCTCAGTGGCTCCATGGCTGAAGTCCACCCTTGATGGGTTTGGATATGACTTAGTTCATCTAGATTAGGGATCGAATCAGAAGAGCACTCTAAATATAGGATTCTGAAGATGTGGAAGGTCGGAGTGGGGAGCAGTTGCTCCCTGTGTGGCCCACGGGGGTTGCTGAGATAAAGTGGAACATAAGATTCCAGGACATGATGGGAAATATCCCATGTCGGGATAATCCTCTCATGTTCATATCAACCGACAATATTATTAATCACCCTCATCTAAATAAATTCATAGGGTGAGAGGGGGAGTGGTCACCCAGTAGCCATGGTCATAGAAGTTTCCCTAGAAGAGATTGTGCCATGCAGGATTACCATTTTAGAATTTCCTCATCCCCTACATCCACATGTAGAAGGTGATCGATTTCTAGTAAGTTGAGCTTCGGTCCACTAAAGCATGAAAATTCACCCATCAGTATAGAAAATAGGAATGCAATTCCGAGTTCCATAGTTTCATTCAATCATCCACCACTCGATAGAAAGATCCACACTAACAATGTTATAGACCAGGATTCCCAATTATTAACTACCCAAATCATGTTGAGTTTCACACCAGGCCCACTATTTTCATGTACGGACAAGGAACCATATAACTGGATATGGTGACAAGCTTATCAGTTGATGTCTCAAATGATACAAATATACCTATAGAGGAGAATATTCACATTCGGTTCACCATTTCTATTTTAAATTATTTTCATGTGTTGAAAATCCGTGTCCCACGATCTACTGATTATTTCCCCAAATTCCCTCTTTTCAATGACAGGTGACATATATTTCTTATTTAGGGATGTTTTCTCCTTGATTGAAATGATATGATGGGATGTCAATCTCTCCTTCCTTGGATTCCCCCTTAGAATTCATCACCTTGTATGGGTCTCCCATAATGATTAATATTTTTTTCATGAAACTCTTCTCGAGAACATATCATTTTGAATGTCAGTAAATTAAACTGAATTTTTACAAACATTCCATGGGGTCAAGTTATGTTATAAATCATCAGTCAGGGGAGTTGACACATTGGGCATCACTGGCATGTTTGGGCACTGAAACACTGGTACACTAATATTTTCTTACCCTTCTAATGGGGCTTCTCGAGGGCCCAAAATCACATATTGAGTGTGGGGAATTTTATTACATTGTTATGTATGTAAGGTTTTCCAAATATTTCCATGTTCAACATAGGGTGTTCCTTGAGTTCAACGTCTAGCGGAGGTAGACCAGACTGATCGGAAAATTGATGAGAATTGATTAGATGGGTACATCCCTATGAGGGAGCACCTGGGAGGTTTTGTAGATGGGTAGATCAAGACTCCCATTGAGTATGTATTATAGGATGATTGGGTCCTGGATATGGGGACACCATGGTTTTCCATTTTCTAGGAGTGAACCACATGGATGTGTCCGGAATACCCGGTATGGAAGATTGCGACCGAAACCCACCTATTTTGAGAGGGTGAATCATGTGATTTAGGTGTGTATAATGAACAAAAAACCAAAGACATACAATGGATTACACATGGTTGGAAACCAGAGTATAATCATGATGGATTTGGATGGAGTGTCGAAGAATAGAGTCAGTGGGGATGGAACCCACATGAAGATGACATTTATGTGAGGATCGAAATTCAAGGAGGCTTCATATGTATCCCTGTGGAAGGGAATCAAAGTTCACATAGTTTGGGGGTGATTGGACACCTAAAGTGGTGGCCCTTGAGAATGGATGCATGGATGAGACCTGAAATATATAGAACATCTTGGATGCTGAATGTCCTTCCCGAAAGCCAAATGGACAAGGGAGAGACTAGTATGTGACATGAGTGATGAGATTGAACCTTAGGAAGGCTTCTTACATATCCCCGTGGTTGGGTATAAATGTCTACATAATTTAGAATGAGGTATATAATTGGGGTGTACACAAAATATAGTGACCCAAAAACATGCTCGGGCTTACACATAGTTAGCATCCCATCACTTGAGTGATACACTTGGTGGAGGAATATGGATTTATAGTGGGGAATATGCATGGTTATCTTCCCGAGAGCATGTTTAACACCACTAAGTGGTGGACCAAGGGTATGGGTCCGAACAAAGGGGAAATCGATGTTTTTCAATGTTTGGGGTTGAAACACAGGGAGGCTTCCAACATATCAAGTCTATGAGACGGGGATCAAAACCCACATAGTTCAAAAACATATATTTTAACGTCATGAAGAAAGGAAAGGGGTTACAATTTAACATCATATGGAATGAGTTTTAAATGATATGAAGTGGTCTGGATCCCTGGATGCTAGGCATGAACCTCATAGAGTCTCTCTATGTACCATTACAAGAGAAGAAAAGAATCAAAGACCATGTAGTTCGATTGGATGGGGGATGGGGCTTACACACGGAGGTAGACCATATAGCATTTCATGGTCTATGCTTACCCTAATCCCATGTGAGTCTTGCTCAGTGTGAGAAATAAGTGGTAACAACTTCCTGGTGATCGCGTCGCAAAAGGTGTGTCTAGAAGAAATGGAATGGGTATTATGCATGGTTAGAAGCCCAAGGAGATGTAGATCAGGACTCACTACATGAAGGAATCCTAATGATAAAGGAGGTTTTCCATGCATATGAGGAGGATATGTCCATCATACCTAAAAATTCGCATCAGAGGGTGTAGGGATTATGTGTATACTACCTATGGTGTGCATGACGACAAAGGTTGGAGGGAGAGAGGAGTGAGAATGATTTGGTGCCATCCCCTTTATGGTCCTCTCTAGACATGTGGATTATGTGGTGATCACCATTTACCATCATGTGTTTAGGATGTGGGTGCTTGGTAGTTTAACATCATTCAACTCATTTGATTAGGATTTCCTCCCCACCTATAGGACATTCTTAGTTGGTGCACATTAACCCATAGTATATGGAATTCACCGGCAAAGCCGTATGGAGATGTGGTTGTGAAGTGATCCATTGAGGGGATCACGTTATCATGGATATGTCGAGAATCAATAGATTATAGTTTTCCTATGTGAAGAATCATGAGGCAGGGTATCATAACATGAATCACCCCACAGGGAACCATGAAACAACTTCGTACAAACCTGGAGGGTTGTATAGGGAAGTGTGTGAAATACATGGTTCTATTGTATAATAGAGTCTCAGGTCTAGTTCCATATGATATAGAAGACACATGTAGCACACAAAAAAGGGATAATACCATATTGAATGGATCCACAGAAGATGGGGGATCCATGTATGATTGGGTGGTTGGGTGAAAAATTAGTTGTTACGAGAAAGTGGGAACCCCGCACGTAATATTGGAACAACATAAGGGAAAAATTTCACACAATGGGAATATTTTTAGAAAAAATTCCTTAGAGTAAAATAAAATGGGTGAGGATCAAGCCCAAGATGTACCACACGATGTACGACCCCTGGGAGACCTATCGTGCATGATCCAACACCTTGAGTCCCTTTCTTTTGTATAGTTTTGGAAGGATGTATTTTGAGAAGAATAGCATTTATTTGTCTTTTGTAACTATCCCATGTTATGTAGGGGACCATTTATAGTCATTCCATGAAACTTTGGTGGTTGTACACAAGGTGAGTTACACACAAGTAGCATTTTAAAATCACATTGGGCATAGAAGCTCTTTTGCACATGCAAATTTTCATTCTCACCACTACATTGGGTATTTTTCAGAAGATTTCCATTGAAGAATCCATTTGACGTCGCATTAGGATTGAATGATCTTGTGCTTGGTCCTTAAATCATGTGCACACCTCCCATTGGAATATTTGGATTGACCCCTAATACAAAATACGCCTTTGTTTTGATCAAAATTGACAACTCATGGTCTTATATGAAATTAAACACCAACACTATTGAACATTTAAAATGAAGGTTGTCCATGGTCTAAATAGTTTTCTCTATGTTTCTATCATATTTAAGATGAATATCTATACAAGAATTTAGTTATGTACCCAATTTATTTTTAATTTAAATCCAAATATTATAAGTGAACCTTAGATCACTATCATATAAAATATAGAGAGGAACTCAATGTAACATAATTATACCTAGGAGATATATTTAAGAATGTTTATTGAAATAAATAGTATATTTAATGGTGAGGAAGTTTATAGATTTATTTAGTCAAGCAATAATAACCCAAATTTCATTATTACTTTGATATGTGTTTGTTAAACAGTCACGAAATCGATGGATATATTCTCCCATTTATACTGAAGTACTTGAAAAGGATGAAGCATCCACTTCATTAATTGTAATTATTATTTTTTCTATTTTAAATTTTAACATGTCATGGTATACTCAATAATATAAATTTTCATTCCATCCTACCCGTAATACCCCAGAATATATTTATAAATCTCAGTTCATCCATGATTAACTGAAAACATTGAACTATGAACTCCACTCACAAATTATCTCTTAAACTTGGAATAATGGAACACACAATAATTTCCAAAATATAAAATTACCTAATTTAACAATATTAAACTCTTCAATCATACCATTTTTAATATATTATACCTCTTTCAATAATCATTATCCTTATTTTTTTATCTTTCTCAATTATTTCAAATAGAGATGATTTTAGTGAAACGAACCACAAAATAGTGGAAATTCTTGTATTCAAATTTCTCGGAGAGAGATTATCAAATCATTAACCAAAGGGATTTGTTCAATTATAACAAGGATAATGTAACATATTTTTTGAATCAATGTATGGGATACATTATTTCATATTTCATGGTTTTAATGAATCATGATATCATAAACCTTAACAAGGTCCAACCATTTTCACCCCCTCATGTTTAACTCAATATAAATGAATATATGAATCAAATATTTATGATAATAATATAATTCAAATATTAGTAAATATAAATTATTACTATTAAATTTTAAAGTAAAAAATAGTTCATATAATTTTAGATCCTATGTAAGATGGATTATCTGATGAGTTTTTAGTTAACATAAAGAGTATGAAATAAAATGATTATTCTGAAATAGGGGAAAACAATGTAAAATTAATAGAGAATAAATGTAGATAATAATTTCAACATTAGTAGTGTATATGAGACAAATATATCAGTCCCCAATAAAATTTTAATTTCTAAAAAACAATCATCACACTCTTTTACCTATATTAATTTTACTGTTTTTTCGCATTATATTAGTCTGTGTTCTAGATAAATGTGAAATATTTTCAAAAAAATGATACTATAAACCCATTAATAAAACAATATTATGAATATATTTTAAATTATCAGGTCTTTGATATTCTTTAACGTTTATTCATAATAGGGTGATGATTTATTTCATCTATAGAAACAATATGAAGTTGGAAAGATTTTTTTTGAAACCCAAATTCACACATAAAAATTTCTCTATATTATCAGTTATTTTAAGATTTGAAATAAAATATTTTTGTGTCTTTAATGATCATTGTGAATTTTATAATTAAACAATATTTAATCAGAAAACACAACCATAGACTTATCAAAAAAAAATCAAACAAATATTTATAAGATCCATGAATATAGCAATTGTATTAGAAAACCCAAATAAAATATCTACAATCTCATTACTTTTTTATATATTCTGAAATTTTGTCTTTGGAACCTCATCCAAATTTACCTTCAACTAATGGTTCCTTATTAAATGTGAAATGGTTTGAAAAATACCACACACACTTGATATGACCAAACAAATCGTTGATATAATGAAAGGGATACTTGTTTGTTATGATGAAGTTATTAATAAATTTTGAATCAACGATAAGTCTAATTGAACCAACATTTTTTTTAAGAAATAAAATAGGGGAACCCTAATGTGAATTTTTATGATGAATAGAACCACTTTCTTGGAACTCATACAAATAATTTATCAATTCAATGAGTTATAATTGATCCATTCGATGTGGGGGTTTGAAAATATACATAGCATTAATGAATAAGTAAAAATTAAACTCAACCTTCATATTAGGAATGACACCTAGAAAATAAATAGTGAATAAAAACATAAATTCATTCAATACATGGACATCACTAATTTGAAAAAAAATTACAAAACATGATCTATGCTACAATCAATGACATGTCTAATCAATTTTTCATCTTCCTGGTTGGTCATACAAGGTATGAAATAATTAATTTTTTTGGATCTAAAATAAATAGTAGAATTATAAATTCAAATTCTATCAATACCCAATTTAATATCAAACACTATTATGGGATCTTCAATAGTATTTACATTAATGACAACACCACTAATGAAAATTGTAATATTTCTATAAGCCTTGGTTTCATGTATATTTTCACTCGTAGTTTTCACCTATTGTTTTCTGTTCTTTTCATGCGGTGATAGTCCAATTTTATATGAAAATTTAAAAAAATTATAAAATATGAAAATATAGAGTCAAATATAGGTTATAGATATTTTTAATTAAACTTTTTCAAACCATTATCCACCTAATTAGATGTCTTATCCCTTACAGTATTAGTGAAAATGGTATTTCTACACCTTTATTCATTTGCTCTTAATGATTTCCTCCTGGATTAACTAAATTCAAACCCATGTTATCATAATTCCCCAACTCATTGCAATTAAAACACATCACCAATGATTAGATATCTTATAAAAAATTCTAGGATTGTTTATTACTCTTTTTCATTATATTCATGAACCTAATGAACAATCATAACAAACCAATAACACAATCTAATTTCCAAAAAATAGTCTTTGAAAAAAATACCAAACATTAAAGATGTTTTGAGATTATGACCAATATTCTTAGTTGGATACTTCCCCATTTCCTTTCCCTTGGCCATTTCTTACTAATGTTATTTTATGGAACATATGTGTTTGAAAACACTATCTCAACTTACTCAGAACTATGATAAACTTTATCACAACATTTAAATTATAATGTGGCTAAATATCTTCATACAAATAGTATTAATCATGTATAGAATTTAATAAATTTTAATCATGTTTCCTAATAAAAATTGCATATAACCAGCAAATCTTGTATAATTTGATTCAAACCATGACACTAAATCATTATCATTTTTCTCAAATTCCATTAATTTATTCATTATCCTGAGCAGAACATCCATGGGGAAATATTTCTCCATAAAAATATTGTTAAATATAAATCTTCCCATGGTATCAACGTCATTTTACTAAGTTATTCTTAACCAGATAACATCATCTGTCATCTTCACCTTTATAATTATAAATGGAAAGAGTTTACATTTTATGTTTTAAATATCACATTACATCAAATATCTTTTCTATATAATTGATTAATACTTCAGTTACCAATGGTTCAGAGGTTTTCTAAGAATATAATGGGTATTATTTCTATAAATTCTCAATTATCGACATGTTACTCAATGGAAAATATAGTTTCCCTATAACATGGATATCACCACCATTTTTGCCATAAATTATATGATAAATCACTAAAAACATTTCTTAGTTTCAATTCTCACTATTTTTGGATTCCAATTTTGAAGGGTATTATCTCATTGATAACTTCTTACTTCATTAACCATATTTTCTCCATGGAAAACCATTCTGAATAGAAATTTCTTATTATAAGCAACACGGTAATATTCAAATTATATTTCATTTAATCTTAACCATAAATAAGTGTTTTTAAAGTGTATTATAATGACATTATAAAAAAAATCTAAGGTTATAAAATCCATTCCTATAGTAAAATCTATAATAAATATTCATTAATCCATTACACAATCTTGTAATTTTAGTAATTATTTCAATTTCTTGAATTCTTAAGGATCTTCACAGTTTATAGTTTTAGAGATTTTTGTAAAAAACCATTCACATATGACACATATATTATAAACTAGACACTTACACTTAGTTTTTATTTTCCTATAATATAATATTTAAAGTTAAACACCATTTCATTTCATGAGAAATATTTATAACTTTCAACATGATATCTTCATTATACTTTCCCATCCTTAATTTCTACGAAATATATTTTTAAACACGGTATAAACACCAAAATATCAGTAAGGGGAAAATGGAATTTTTTAGTTAGGTTTAAAATATGAAATAACATAATATATTGACATTTATCATAATATCTTATTATTGTATAGAACAAATCATATCTACATGAAAAAATAAAATGTCTTTTTCATTATAAAAACATACCATAAAATTAAAATTTAAAAAAAAAATTATACCAAGTGAATAAAATTCAATAACATTGTTAAAATCTTGGAAGAAATAATTAGTGTCCAGTTAAATTCATATGAGACGCCTCCCTTTCTAACCCCATTCTTCTAACATTGCAAGAAAGGGAACATTACCGAATGAATTGTAGAGCTATAATGGGGCTCACCCATCATATAAGATATATCATGATCACCCATAATATAATCCATATTAGGATCACCCATTAATCATATATAATTATCAAGTAAAAAATCATGAATGAAATAATTTTCTATTACACATTTTCATCCTAAAACCCTTAATAAACTCTTAAAAACACTTATAGAAAAACATTTCTCATATCAAAACACAATTTTCCTTTAAATCCCAATTTTCAAAAACTAAATACATAGAAAAAAGATAAATAAGGGTTTATTTTAAGAAGAAATGGAATCTTGTATAGTAATCCAACCATTAAATAAAAATTATGATTGTGTGAAAACCCATTATATATATATATATGTTAAAATGAAAAATCGTGATTATATTTTTGTAAAAATGTTCCATAAATTGATTCCCTTATTAAATCATTTTAAAAAATAAATAATGACATAAAATCTATTTTAATAAAAAATTATTTCCATATAAAAACATCTACAAAATAATTTTTATAAATGGTCCTGGATGAAAATTATATCTAAAATAAATCTTGAAAACATTTAAAATGATTTTTATGTTAATTTTTACACTACATCGACTCTAACTCATTTGAAGCATTATTTATATTCTGGAATAATAAAATGATGTTAATTAATTACTTTTTATAGAAACCTTTTCTATTTTATTATTCTTTTTTTTTATTTTTTTCCTTATAATATTCAATTACAAAATTATATATGTTCATTTTAGACCTTATGATGATATTTTGTTCTTATATCCATACGGACTTCGGTATGTCAGCTCGGGAAAATGAGGTCATAATTAAATCATATCTATAATATTAATCCTGAAATAGTACACATTTATATTTATAATTTATAATTTAAAAACCATCAATGAATTATGTTTATAAAAAAATTACTTTGATTTATCATGTAGATGGTAGGTTGTACATACTCATGAGTAACATTTTCATTTTTCAATGATATTAATGGACATAAGTTAAGTATTATATAATCATTTCAATATGATTATAATTTCTTCAATAACATTGTAATTAATTATATATAATTATATATACCATCCAAGTGATCTAGTTTTTAAAAACAAATCACATCTCTTCATGGCGGTGTAAATCCACACTTACACATGAAAACATTTATTATTTTTCAATGAATGGAAAGTTAAGAAAATATATCATATATTAACTTTCCATAATGATAAATATTTCATTAATATATATATATATAATCTATTTTTTAACCATCCATGAGTGGCGACGATGAAAAACAAAATAAACATATATTTGGATGTGGTAGTCCATACATACAAACAAGTGATGTTTTGGTTCCCCAATGGATAAAAGAAGAGATAAATATCAATGATATAAATACAATAAAAACATATTATATAAAAGATACTAGTTTTGTAACACCCGAGACTTTTATGTGAAATATTTTGTTTTTATGTTATATAAATCATCAAAGGAATCTTTCACTAACACTGTCTTGGCTTGCTTTACACGCAACCGCGGCCTTCCTCGATAGCTTGTGTCGTACGCAATACCTAGTTTCACTAAACAATGATATGCTATTAAAATATTATTAAAACTAGCCCTTATGAATAGTAATAACCACTTTTTGAAATTTTATAAAATTTATTTTTCAAAATGTACTTCATTTTTGGATTCGGAATATCGAAATTAGCCTAGGGTGAAATTTTGGTATTTTTCTGAAAACTTTCAATTTTTGATGAATAGTGAAACCACTAAGTGGTAGTTAAAAAACTGAATTTTTCATAAAACTTAATTTTACCGCTTCTGTGAGTGGAATTTCGAAAATTCGAAAGACACGGTTGATGTCAGTAAGTAAAATGTGGTTCAATGAGATGAAAATAATTTTTTGGTGAATAGTAACTTTTTAAATTTTTTTACCACGGTTAAATGTAAATATGGTAATTAAGGGTAAAAATGATATTATTATTACCCTAAAACATGTCCTAATTCTATTGGACAAGTGTAATTCGACCAAAAACAACCTTATGAATAAAATATGACCATTTAGGCCCACTTGAATTAGATTAGGACATTTATTATTAATTTATTTAAAGAAGGGTTAAAATAGTTAAAATCAATGTTTAATAAGTAAACCATTTTTAATATAGGGTTATACATAAGCTAAATTAGACTATAAATATTTATTAGAAAGATAAAAATATTTCCTACATAATGGAATTTTATTTGTAATTTTTAGACATTAAATAATTTAATTTATTTATGACACAATGATGATGCAGTAATTATCTTATTAATGAAATATTGACATAATTGATGTTATAAATACCCAAATAAATGTAATTTGAGACTTTTTATGAATTACACTAATTTTATAGGTTAATATGACATTTTAGTATTGATTTAAGTAACTTGGTTCGAACTAATCATTTTGTTATGATTTTCACAAAAATCAATTACTAAATAGTGTCAAAATTGACATAAAATAGTTTTTAAAACAAATATTATATTATTAATTGTTATCTTATTCCTAAAAATCTAAGGTTCGGCCAAATGTCTTAAATAAGGTTATATATATTAATAATAAACAACTTGGGGTTCGTTTGTCTTGATATAGTATGTTTATTAACCTTATAGTGTAAGAAAACAAGAAGACACGGTAAAAGTTAAATTATCTAACTTAAAGTTAAATCTAAATGATAAGGTTACAATTGATACCTAAAATTGTCTAAATTCTATTGGATGAGAGGATTTCGACCCCTAACCACCTTATCTTCTAACTATATCAATTTTGAGCTATTAAAAACCGAATTTTACTTTATAATAAAATAATATTTTTAGTTCTTCCAAAGGTGCCCCTCTCCTCCCTTATAAAAGGGCACCTCCTCCCCCTCTTCCTCACACCACATTGAGCCTTCAAGCTCCACAAACCCCTGCCAATTTCTCCTCTCTACTTCCCTAGAAACATCCTAGAGGTTCTGATCTTTTTCAATGAACTATTTTAGTGCCCTAAAAGGAGGTCTCAAAGAAGCACTTCAAAGAAGAGGTAATGTTCGTTACCGATTCTTTCATCTTTATTTCTTGTTCCACTTATTCTTCTTTAGTTGTATCATTATGAAGTAATAACATCAGTATCACTCATATACTGATATGTTATTATAATTATGAAACAACCCTATTTCACCTTCTATCCATCCTATAGAAAGAGAAATCATCGCGCGTGCATACGTACGGAATACCGTCTACACGCCGTGGTGTAATCTATTTTCCACCACCACCTTACTTGGATGGGTATAATGGTGTAAATAATGACTATATATGACTATTATAAAGTGATATTGATTCTGAAATAGTATTCATACAGTCCAATACAATTCCACGATCATAGGAACGATATCATCACTCGTGCGTACGTACAGAATATCGTCTCCATGATGTAATGCGACTCGTTCTACATGATCTTAATTCAATAATGATTATATAAATGAATTGAATGAATTAATATGATATATATTACAATAATACCATTCTGGAAATGAGTTATCTATAACCTAAAGAGAAGAATAAGAATTTATTCAACAAAACACACATAAGAACAAAAAGTAATAAACACCTGAATAACAAGTAGTAATGAAATATTACTAATAAGAAGCTAAAAATATGACCATATATGATACCATAACAATAATTATTATTCTGTAATAAGTCAATAAGATTATTTAAATCATTATACAGGAGCTTCGGACACTTACGAAGAAAAACGGACCTAAGGTAAGGGAAATATCACAATCTCATTTTTATCCGAGATTGTTTATACTTTAGTATTTACTGGGGTGTATTTTATCATCCACATCCATGTTTTCTCAATATGTAATATTATTTTCATCCACCTAAAATTTTTGAAATCCAATTTTACCCTTCGGTGAGTTTTCATTAAAGGATATTAAAGGAATCTTTTGTCGTTTTTCGTACGAGGTCCTTTTTGACTTTTCTGACAAAAGTATGAAGAATGTTTTTTTAACTTATATGGAATGAATGGATTATTAAAACATTATTTCCAAGAATCATTCTATATAAGTTTTCAAGTTTATTTTTAATCAACTTCTTTTAGTTTAGAATTGTACGACATGTTAAGAAAGGAAAAGTGTTTTTGAAGCAGAAAGAATATTTTCCTCAAGAATGGAGTTCAAGTGTTTTATCAAAATTATTTTCCATCTAAGATAACAAAGGGTTATGTTTTTATCCCTATTATTACATTTATTTGTTTATGTTGTGATGGAATTATTTTTATGAATTCCTTTATCTTATATGAATTGTTTTATGATGTCATGATGTTTATGATTCCCATTTTTATTACATGGGTTATGCAATGATTTATGGTTTCTGATTTTGTGGTACACATAATAATGGTATCATTATGAGATGGGTGGGACCTATATATCCCTCCAATGCATTGGGTAAAGATTTTATATCTCATGAGATAGAAATGGATGGAATGGTAGGTTATACCGGTTCAGTGAAACAAGACTGAAACGAGGAATGAACTCAGTTCAAAAATGGACATTGTCCACTAAGATAGTCTTGGCAATGAGTCTTGACTAACAAGAAATGATTCTCTATGATTATGTGTGTATGCCACAAAGTTTCATGTTTTATGTTATGATTATTAGGATTCCATTTCACTACTATTATTTATCCCATGTTATGAAATTATGCTCTCTTTTTCAAGTTAAGATTTCCAAAAGTTATGTTCTTATGAATATGATGTGATTGATATTTCTTTTGTTTACCCTTACTGAGCATTTAAGCTCACCCTTTTGTATGTTTTCTTTCCCCAGGTCAGGAATAAGGTTATTAAGTAAGATATTCTAAAAGGGACTATATATATGATGAAATAAATGGGAGACAGTGTAGACGCTTTATGAACCAGTTGTTTATGTTTCTCAGTTTCTAAAGAAACTATACCTATACGGTCCTTTCGTGGTTTTGTTATATGTTGTAATAAGTATGCTTCAATTTTGAAGTATTAATAATTTATGTAAAGTATGGGTCGTTATAATTGGTATCAGAGGAAAGGTATAGTCAACCTTTAGAAATTAGGATGTGAAAGCCTTAGTAAGAACCCTAAGGATAAGTCTAAGCATAGAACACAATCTTAGTGTTTTAGAAATGGCCCTGAATAAACTAGGATAAGGCCTTAAGTGTGAAATTTTATTCTTGATTATGTGGTTTTACTATTATAATTAGTGTTTCTCACACTATTCTTATTGGTTTTAGTCAATGGATGGAACCCGAAGGAACCGTGTTAATGCGGAATGCGACGGGCAATGCAATGATTGTCCCCCTGAGAAACCAAAAGTTATGGGAGCTGGAATGAAAAATCTTGTAGCCATGCTCACACAACTTTCTCAAGCTATGAATCATGCAGGACTTCCAAACGAGCAAAGGAAGGAGCAACATTCTGTTGAATCCTTCATGAGACAGCGTCCACCTTCTTTCAGCGGGTCTACTAATCCATTAGTTGCTGAATAATGGATTACTACTACTGAAAAGATATTTTCAGTTCTTCAATGTTCTAAGCATGATAAAGTCATCTTAAGAGTGTATCGTTTGGAAGGTGATGCTGATCAATGGTGGAATCTTATTAAGAATACGAGGCAAAGGGATGAAATTGAGTCCATGGAATGGGACGAGTTCAAGAACTTATTTTTCAATAAGTACTTCCCTCATATTCTCCGAACAAAGATGGAGAAAGAGTTTCTTGAACTGAAGAAAAATGATGATGAATCTGTTGGTACCTATGAAGCAAATTTTACAAGACTTGCAAGGTACGCTTATGGTATTATTATCCAACCTGAGATTAAGATCGATCGATTCTTTAGTGGCTTAAAACCAAGTCTTCGAAGGGCCTTAGCCATAAGGGACTTCAATAGCTACGTGGAAGTCGTTCGATGTGCTCTCAAAGTTGAGATGGATATTGGAGTAACCCATCAGTCATATGGGTTTGATAAGAGGAGGAAAATGGAATTCAAAGGAAAATCTAAAGAGCACACTGAAAAGAAGATGAGCTTTCCCTTATGCTCAAAGTGTGGAAAGAAACACGGAGGGAGTTGTCTTAAAGGGACAAGTAAATGTTTCAAATGTGGAAAGGAAGGTCATCGGGCATTTGAATGTCGCGATGATGGGAAGAAGGTGTCTAATGATTCAAACAGAGGAAGGGATACATAGAATGAACCCACTACACTTCAATGTTTCAAGTGCAAGGAGATGGGACATTATGCCAATAAATGCCCTAATCCAAGGGTTGTTGATGATGGTCGACGTCAACAAACTCTTAAGGCTAAAGACAAAGGAAAGTCACATGCAATTTCTATCAACGATGTGGAGTACGATAACAATGTGCTGAAAGGTACACTTACCATCCAATCTAAAGTATCAAATGTTTTATTTGATTCTGGATACACCCACTCTATTATTTCTGAAGAATTTTCTAAGGGTATCACCGTATTACCTCAAAAATTAGATGTTGAGTTATCTGTGACAACATCTAATGGCACAACAGTCGCATCAAAAGTTTATAATTATTCTCCGATCGAAGTTTGTGGGAAGTGCTTCCTGCAAATCTTGGGATCCTTCCTATAGTGAAATTTGATGTGATTCTTGGCATGGATTTGCTTTCTTTATATGGAGCTCATATCAACTGCCAAATAAGGGAAGTCACATTTCATATTCCAGATCAATCTATGATCGTCTATCAATGCAAGGATGAACATAACCTTCCAGTGGAAATTCCTTCCATCATATGGGTCTTGATTCCACTAAATGAATGTTATTTATCTCAAATGGTTGTTGAGAAACTCACGATTAAGAATATGCCCATTGTACGGGAGTTTGATGATGTCTTTCTAGAGGAATTACCGGGTCTTCCACCAAATCGTGAAGTTGAGTTTTCAATAGAACTCGTACCGGGTGCTTTGCCTATTTCAAAGACACCTTATAGAATGGCCCCAATTGAGTTGCAGGAATTGAAGAAGAAACTCCAAGAGAATCTTGATAAGGGATTCATACGCCCTAGTGTGTCACCTTGGATAGCACCTGTTCTATTTGTTAAGAAGAAAGATGGATCAATGAGACTCTGCATTGATTATCGAGAACTTAACAAGATCACTATCAAGAACAAATATCCTCTCCCACACATTGATGACTTATTTGACCAACTACACTGAGCTCAATACTTTTCCAAGATTGATCTTTGTTCAGGGTATCATCAATTAAGGGTCAAAAGGGAGGATATACCAAAGACAGCTTTCCGTACAAGGTATGGACACTATGAATTTATAGTGATTCCATTTGGTCTTACTAATGCCCCTGCTATCTTCATGGATCTGATGAATAGAGTCTTTAGATACTATCTTGATCAATTTGTGGTAGTCTTTATAGATGATATTCTTGTCTATTCAAAGAGCAAGGAAGAACATGAAGATCACTTGAGAATTATATTGAAGACCCTGATAAAGGAGAAGCATTATTCCAAATTTACCAAGTGTAAATTTTGGATTCAAAAAGTTTCATTTTTGGGTCACATAATCTCAAAAGAGGGGATATCTGTGGATCCAGCAAAAACAGAGGTTATCGAAAGATGGTCGAGACCAACAACAGTAACTGAGATCCGAAGTTTTCTTGGTTTGGCTGGATATTATCGACGTTTTGTGAAAGATTTTTCACGATTATCTAATCCACTCACCAAGTTGACTAGGAAAGGAGTTAAGTTTGTTTGGACGAAAGAATGTGAAGAGAATTTCAAGGAGTTGAAAATAAGGTTATCCAGTGCACCTATGCTCACACTGCCTTGTAGTGGAGAAAGGTTTGTGATCTATAGTGATGCATCCAAGAAGGTATTGGGGTGTGTTCTTATGCAAAATGATATGGTGATAGCTTATGCCTCACAACAGTTGAAAATCCATGAGCAAAATTACCCAACTCATGATTTGGAGTTAGCTGCGGTAATATTTTCATTAAAGATTTGGAGGCATTATCTTTATGGAGAAAGGTGTGACATTTATACTGATCATAAAAGTTTAAAGTATATTTTCACACCAAAGGATCTGAATATGGGTCAAAGAAGATGGTTGGAGCTGATTAAGGATTATGACTGCTCAATCCATTACCACCCTGGGAAAGCAAACAAGGTGGCAGATGCATTAAGTTGACAAGACCATGCCAGTTTATCCATGATGAGGATCACAAAAGATCCAATATTTATGGATTTACAAAGGATAGATCTTGGAATTATAATTGAAGGGGAAAAATCTTATCTTTCTCAAATGAATGTTCAACCATCTATACATGTGAAGATTAAAGAGGCACAAAAAAAACATGTCGAGCTACAAAAGAAGGTGAGAAATGTTCATGAATTCAACCTTGATTGTGATGGGATAATAAAGTTCATGAATCAGGTTTTTGTTCCTCCCATCCCAGAATTAAAGAAGGATCTGCTGGATGAGGCTCATAGTTCTTCATTCTCTATTCATCCTGGAAGCACGAAGATGTATAGGGACCTGAAAGATTACTTCTGGTGGGATGGCATGAAAAGAGATGTTGCTGAATATGTCTCTCGATGCTTGGTTTATCAGCAAGTTAAAGCTGAGAGACAGAAGTCTAAGGGGATGTTACAACCATTACCCATACCCGAATGAAAATGGGAAAACATCACTATGGGCTTTGTCACAGGACTTCCTAAAACATCCAAAGGAAATAATGCTATCTGGGTCATAGTTGATCGTCTTACCAAGTCTGCACACTTCATTGCTATTAGAGAGGATTTCTCTCTGGATCAGCTTTCCAGGATATATGTAAAGGAAGTGGTAAGATTTCATGGAGTACCACTTTCTATTATATCTGATCGGGATCCGAGATTTACCTTTAAGTTCTGGTGAAGTCTTTAGCATACTCTGGATATAGAGTTGAGTTTCAGCACTGCTTATCATCCTCAGACAGACGGTCAGTCTGAGAGAACAATTCAAACTCTAAAAGATATGTTGAGAGCTTGCTCTATGGATTTGAAAGGTGGTTGGGATCAACACCTACCTTTGGTGGAATTTTCTTATAATAATAGCTTTCAATCCAGTATTCAGATGGCTCCTTATGAAGCTCTCTATGGAAAGAAATGCAGGACTCCAACTTGCTAGGATGAAGTTGGGGAAAGAAAGCTATTAGGACCTGATCTCGTTGATGAAATGGCAGAAAAGGTTAGATCTATTCAACAACACATAAGATAATGTCAGAGTCGACAGAAAAGATATGCCGACAACCGAAGAAAAGACCTAGAGTTTGAAGTGGGTGATAAAGTGTTCTTACGAATATCTCCCTGGAAGAGGGTCATGAGATTTGGAAAGAAGGGGAAGTTGAGCCCTAGATATATCGGTCCTTTCGAAATACTGGATCGTGTTTGGAAGGTAGCTTACCGATTGGTGCTTCCACCGAATCTCTCTCAAGTTCACGATGTGTTTCATGTATCTCTCCTGAGAAAGTACATACCTGATCCTTCACATGTACTTAGCTCAGAAGTTGTACTGCTGGAGAAAGATCTTTCTTATGAAGAATAGCCGATAGAGATTCTGGATCGTAGCAAAAAAGTCCTACAAAGCAACACCACTCGATTGGTGAAAGTTTTATGGAGGAACCACCAATTAGAAGAAGCTACATGGGAGCTTGAGGATATGATGAGGGAGAGGTATCCTCATCTGTTTGTTACAAAGTGACAAATTTCGAGGGCGAAATTCATTTTAAGGGGGGTAGAATGTAACACCCGAGACTTTTATGTGAAATATTTTGTTTTTATGTTATATAAATCATCAAAGGAATCTTTCACTAACACTGTCTTGGCTTGCTTTACACGCAACCGCGGCCTTCCTCGATAGCTTGTGTCATACGCAATACCTAGTTTCACTAAACAATGATATGCTATTAAAATATTATTAAAACTAGCCATTATGAATAGTAATAACAACTTTTTGAAATTTTATAAAATTTATTTTTCAAAATGGACTTCATTTTTGGATTCGGAATATCGAAATTAGCCTAGGGTGAAATTTTGGTATTTTTCTGAAAACTTTCAATTTTTGATGAATAGTGAAACCACTAAGTGGTAGTTAAAAAACTGAATTTTTCCTAAAACATAATTTTACCACTTCTGTGAGTGGAATTTCAAAAATCCAAGAGACACGGTTGATGTTAGCAAGTAAAATGTGGTTCAATGAGATGAAAATAATGTTTTGGTGAATAGCAACTTTTTACTTTTTTTTACCTTGGTTAAAAGTAAATAGGGTAATTAAAAGTAAAAATGATATTATTATTACCCTAACACATGTCCTAATTCTATTGGACAAGTGTAATTCAACCAAAAACAACCTTATGAATAAAATATGACCATTTAGACCCACTTGGATTAGATTAGGACATTTATTATTAATTTATTTAAAGAAGGGTTAAAATAGTTAAAATCAATGTTTAATAAGTAAATAATTTTTAATATGGGGTTATACATAAGATAAATTCGACTATAAATATTCATTATAAAGCTAAATATATTTCCTACATAATGGAATTTTATTTTTAATTTTTAGACATTAAATAATTTAATTTATTTATGACACAATGATGCTGCATTAATTATCTTATTAATGAAATATTGATATAATTGATGTTATAAATACCCAAATAATTGTAATTTGAGACTTTTTATGAATTAAACTAATTTTATAGGTTAATATGACATGTTAGTATTGATTTAAGTAACTTTGTTCGAACTAATCATTCTGTTATAATTTTCACAAAAATCAATTACTAAATAGTGTCAAAATTGACATAAAATAGTTTTTAAAACAAATATTATATTATTAATTGTTATCTTATTCCTAGAAATCTAAGGTTCGGAAAAATGACTTACATAAGGTTATATATATTAATAATAAACAACTTTGGATTCATCTGGATTGATATAGTAAGTTTATTAACCTTGTAGTGTAAGAAAACAAGAAGACACGGTAAAAGTTAAATTATCTAACTTAAAGTTAAATCTAAATGATAAGGTTAAAATTGATACCTAAACTAGTCTAAATTCTATTGGATGAGATTATTTCGACCCCTAACCACCTTATCTTCGAAATATATCAATTTTGAGCTATTAAAAACCGAATTTTACTTTATAATAAAATAATAGTTTTAGTTATTCCAAAGGTGCCCCTCTCCTCCCTTATAAAAGGGAACCTCCTCCCCCTCTTTTTCACACCACATTGAGCTTTCAAGCTCGTCCAACCCCTGCCAATTTCTCCTCTAAACTTTCTTAGAAACATCCTAGAGGTTCTGGTCTTCTTCAAAGACCTATTTTAGTGCCCTAAAAGGAGGTCTGAAAGAAGCACTTCAAAGAAGAGGTAATGTCCGTTACCGATTCTTTCATCTTTATTTCTTCTTCCACTTCTTCTTCTTTAGTTGTTTTATTATGAAGTAATAACATCAGTATCACTAATATACTTATATGTTATTATAAGTATGAAACAACCCTATTTCACCATTTATCCATCCTATGGAAAAATAAATCACCGCGCGTGCGTACGTACGGAATACCGTCTCCATGCCGTGGTGTAATCTATTTTCCACCACCACCTTACTTGGATGGGTATAATGGTGTAAATAATGACTATATATGACTATTATAAAGTGATATTGATTCTGAAATAGTATACATACACTCCAATACAATTCCATGATCATAGGAACGATATCATCACTCGTGCGTACGTACGGAATACCATCTCCACGATGTGATGAGACTCGTTCTACATGATCTTCATTTCATAATGATAATATAAATGAATTTAATGAATTAATATGATAGATATTACACTAATACCATTCTGTAAATGAGGTATCTATAACCTAAATATAAGAATAAGAACTTATTCGACAAAACACGTATAAGAACAAAAAGTAATAAACACCCGAATAACAATTAGTAATGAAATATTACTAATAAGAAGCTAAGAATATGACCATATATGATACCATAAGAATAAGTATGATTCTGGAATAATTCAATAACATTATTTAAATCATTATACAGGAGGTTCGGACACTTACGAAGCAAAACGGACCTAAGGTAAGAGAAATATCACAATCTCATTTTTATCCGAGATTGTTTATACTTTAGTATTTACTGGGGTGTATTTTATCATCCACATCCATGTTTCCTCAATATGTAATATTATTTCCATCCACCTACAATTGTTTAAATCCAATTTTACCCTTCAGTTAGTTTTTAGTAAAGGATATGAAAGGAATCTTTTTTTGTTTTTCGTACGAGGTCATTTTTGACTTTTCTGACAAAAGTACAAAGAATGTTTTTTTAACTTATACGACATGAATGGATTTTTAAAACATTATTTCCAAGAATCTTCCTTTACAAGTTTTCAAGTTTATTTTTAATCAACTTCTTTTAGTTTATAATTGTACAACATTTTAAGAAAGGAAAAGTGTTTTTGAAGCAGAAAGGATATTTTCCTCAAGAATAGAGTTCAAGTGTTTTATGAAAATTATTTTCCATCTAAGATAATAAAGGGTTCTGTTTCTATCCCTATTATTACATTGATTTTTTTTTGTTGTGATGGAATTATTTTTATGAATTCCTTTATCTTATATGAATTGTTTTATTATGTCATGATGTTTATGATTCCCATTTTTATTACATGGGTCAGGCAATGATGTATGGTTTCTGATTTTGTGGCACACATAAGAATGATATCATTATGAGATGGGTGGGACCTATATCTCCATCCAATGCATTGGGTAAAGGTTTTATATCTCATGAGATAGAAATGGCTGGAACGGTAGGTTATACCAGTTCAGTGAAATAGGACTGAAACGAGGAATGAACTCGGTTCAGAGATGGACTTTGTCCACTAAGATAGTCTTGGCAATGAGTCTTGACTAACAAGAAATGATTCTCTATGATTATGTGTGTATGCCAAAAAGTTTCATGTTTTATGTTATGATTATTGGGATTCTATTTCACTACTATGATTTATCCCATGTTATGAAATTATGCTCTCTTTTGCAGGTTAATATTTCCAAAAGTTATGTTCTTATGAATATGATGTGATTGATATTTCTTTTGTTTACCCTTACTGAGCATTTGAGCTCACCCTTTTGTATGTTTTCTTTCCCCAGGTCAGGAAGAAGGTTATTAAGTAATATATTCCAAAAGGGACTATAGATATGATGATATAAATGGGAGACAGTGTAGACAATTTACGAACCAGTTGTTTATGTTTCCCAGTTTCTAAAGACACTATACCTATACGGTCCTTTCATGGTTTTGTTATATGTTGTAATAAGTATGCTTCAATTTTGATGTATTAATAATGTATGTAAAGTATGGGTCGTTATAAGTTTTATTTTTTTAGAATGGTTTATGGAGACTTTTTGGATGAATAATAAGAAATTAACAGAAAACAATTGGTTAATAACTATAAGTATTCTTCTAGAAATCTCTTTAAGTTTACATGAAAATCACTCATATGATGGTTCAATAATTAGACTAGTGAATTTAATATGTAAATAGTGATATTGGGTAGAGAAATATTTAGGACTTGGATTAAATATAGTGAGCCTAATATATGAGGAAGAGTGGAGAGGATGCTCCCTTTTATACGTGAGGAGAGGGACACTCTTCGAAATACGAAAAATATTATAATAATTTATGTTAATATTAATTAAAAAATAGAACCAAATTTATGTAATTAGAAAATAATATGAGGATGATTTTAAATCCAATTAAAAAATTAAAAAATTTCATGTTTAGGTGATGTTTTAACCCTTATCCCATTGTTTTAACCCCTGTTAATACTTTTGACACTTACCACAATATCATGGCTTTTCACACTAAAGGAGTCAATAAAGATGAAATAAAAACAATTTTTACCCATAACTGTACCGAAAATAATTTTATCAACCATATAACATTTTATTTGTATAAAATTATATTCTTAGGAATTTTAAATAATTTAATAAAAAAATATATATTATAAAATATCATTAATATCAATTTTTGAACTATTAATTTCATTTCACTTTGAAAATAACATGAAAGAAAATGAAGTTGAATAATTTTTTTGAAATAACCGTATAATAATATATTCATATTAAAAATCATGTGACATAATAATTCATTAAAATTATATTACATTAAATATTTATAGTATTAATTTTTATAAATTTATATTAATTGAATAAATACTTTGTCTGTTTTGCGTAAGCATCTAAGGAAGTTATTTTATCACTACAAATTTTAAATAAATTACCCTGAATAAATATAATTTATCATTAAAATAAATATTTAAAAAATATATAAATTATTTTTGTCCAAATAAAAAAATTATGGATATTAAAATCAATATAATCTGATTCTTTTTTTGTTTTTTATTTACTTAAATTAATATAAATTTTTTAATCAGATTCAATTGACAATAAATTTCTATATTTTCAAATCATGTATGTTAAAGGTAAAAATAATGATAAAATAAAATAAATACAAGTCTTAGGGAGAGTTTTATGCCTTAAGACATTAATTTTATCCTTAGTTAAAAAATTTACCCATATCATGGAAATACATATTTACTATGCTCATTCTTCCTAATGAACACTAAAAAAAGGGACCTATTAACTAGATTATAAAATAATTATACATAATTCAAGATTACTTTAATAGAATTATCATAATTTAATTTAATTTTAATCATGGAATACATCATAAAAATGAGTTTTTTGAATAATTCCTTTTAACTATAAATTTTTTTATACCAAACTCAAGTATAAAATTTATTTTAAAGACCATAATTTGATTATTTTTGTAAGTAAAAATGGGTTAATTAATTTATAAACCTAATACATGATTAAATTTTACTTTGTAAATACACTAAAATAAAATAAAAATTAAAATAAGAATCTGCATCTTTCACTATTCATTGAAAAAAACAATTTTTAGTAAAATACTAAAATTTCACATTACCCAAATTATGATATAATGATATAAAAATAGATTTTATTTACAAATATTCAAAATCTATATTTTCCAAATAATGTTTTCAAATAAATTCATATAATTTCAGAAACCCATTCTTGGTTAGAAATAATGTTTTTCCTTTGGACTGAAAAATTAACTAATATATTTATGATAAAGATAACACTATATAATATAATTTATTAATATATGAAAATTATTTGTTATAACATTATTTTGGTTTTTACATATTCATAGTGAATACAAATAACATAACCAATTTTTTTATTAAAGGAATGAATCGTCCTTGAAGAAATGCATATTACGTGGTAATATATTGATGTATTTCATAAAGAGTTGTCTAGAATTTCCGAGATCATGAAGTGTATTTAAAAATAGGACTCATTCCTCAATCCACTCCTACCCCAGAAATCCCCTATATAATGTCCTTGATATAATTGGGGGGAGCTAAAGAGGATTATGAAGTAGTATTTGAACATGGGGTTCATATGACCCAATGCATCTTATTGGGGAGAACCTATTCTCTTTTCCATGAAGAAAGATAAATAAATGTTGTTTTGAATAAATTACATAGAGATCAATAAAATAGACATAATGAAGAAGTATCCACCACCATGTATTGATGACTTATTTGATAATATACCATGATCTTAGTTCTTCTCAAACGAGGATATTTATTATTGATATCATCGGCTAAAGGTTAGGAGAGAAAATCTTTAGAAGGCATCCATCCATATAATATATGAACACTATGAGTAAATATTTATGGTAATTATAGTTATATATTCCCATGAAATCATCATATAATTTATTAATAAAGTCTTTAGAGACCAACTTGACAAAATTTTTGGTGTCTGTATTGAAAAAATTCTTAATTAATCTAGGGGAATGTTGAAATATGATGTACCTAAAGGGATTGGCCACATTTTAAAGAGAGAATATATGCTATGATCAAGACATGTAAATTTTGGATGAATAAATTCAAATAATTGTGGATTTTGATCAAATGTGAGGTATTTTTTTAGTCCCTTAAATGAAAATGAAAATTGATCAGAGAAATTTATAGTTTTTATAGATTATCTGGGAACTTATAATATTTTTCAAGAAACATATCATGATTTCCAATCTATCAATTTTTTGTAACATGAATAGCAGTAATGTTTTTCTGGATTGAATATTACGTGGAATGATTTATGGTGCTCATGAAATGGAAGATCTTTTATTTTTTAATCATACTACCCTGAAGAAATAAGGTTTTATGATATATAATGATGCTTCAATGTAAGGAATGGTTTTTGTACACCTGATTAATTATAATTTAATATCCTATAACATAGGAATAATGAATATATATGAGAATAAATACATTATGCATGATCTATAGTTTTTTTATTATTCTTTACATTAATGATTTTGAGGCACTACCCATAAGATCCTAGGATTTTCTATGTGGTACAAAACCTTTTTTGGGGTTAATATTTTGTATTAATTCAATTTTGAACTAGAACATAATGTTGTTCCCATGAATCAGTTTGGTTGTTTTTGTAAATAAAGAGTTTTTAGGTATGTTGGTTGGTAGTATGGAAATTACATGCTATGTAATTGGAATATGTGTAGTGTATTAAATAGAAGATGAGTACTTGAATGGGAATGGAAGTTCACATCATGTCACCATTTTTTCCATAGTGGAATACCATAATATATAATGACATGTATAAAATTTACACTTCATGTAAATGCTTGAGTTAGTATTTTTTAAATAGAGGTAGGTACTCTATTTTTTTACAAAAACTCACCCCTCGCTTCTCTATCATGTAGGAGAACACAAAGAAGCCTGAAGATAGGCTTGGATCTTGATTCACGATCTGGTCTTTGTTTCTTCTACCTTAGGTCCTATTGGATCCACACCAGTATGATATCTATTCAACTAACACTATTCTTCATTATCATTATCCTTGATGGAGTTATTTAGGTCTAGGATCTTATTCCCTCATTTCAGAGCGTTCATCTGTATATTCTTTTTAGTCCGACCTGAACCAAATTAGTGGCTAATACTAGACTTGTGCTCTACTAGGATTATAGAGTAGCTGTATTATAGCTTTCTATTGATTTTTTGTGTTTTATATTCCTAGTTGATTTAATTCCGCACACTCGACTTTCTAGTGAATATATGACAATTACATGTAAAAAAACATTAAATTTGTTAGGACATGTTGAGAATTTCTATTAGAACCTCGGATTTTGTTGGTGGTTTTTTCCCCAAGATAGGCCACCCATGGGGTGTGACTTTGTCTATTTACTATGGTAACACCAACTGTGGGGTGTGTGAGAGATTTCCATGTTAAAGGACACCCTTTATAAATTGTATCAATTGAATTGAGATGATAGGAGGGATTTGATGCCTCCTTTCATGTGATAAAATTCCATTTACTTTTGGTTATATTGTTTAAATGGAATGGTTGTATAGGTTTATGAACTCGTTCTTTGTAAATTATATTGAATGTTGAATGAAACGAGATAATGATTTGTTTATGGTAGTAGATGACATGGTTGGTATACCTTGGAACCTTATTCCATTGATTCCATGTATGTTTCTCCCATGGATCTTGTTAATGGTAGTGGATGTCATTGACCTATTTCCTCTTTGGGTATTGATTCCATAGGATTCCCCCAGAAATCCTTCCCAATTAATCTGGATTTCATACACTTTCACTGGAAATGTGTTATAGACATGCTCCTTATATTAAAACCAAGTCTCTATAGAGTTTCAATCGAGTTGCTCTGTGGAATCAATGTGGATGCATTGGTATTCAATACTTTGGATGAGGTCCATTGTTTTCAGACACTTGAGATTGAAAAACATGTCTATTTTGGATGACATGATTATTCAATGACGATGTGCTGAATGATATACACATGTTTAGATGGCACGACCATGGATAATTATTCTATACTTATAGATTTACCTGGTGTGGGTATCTATTTACAGTTGTTAGACTAGATAACAAGATTTGATTATTTATATATTAAAACTTTTCTTTATTGGGGAGGTTAAATACGGTTTATAGGGAGAATTTAATAGCTATAATCATTCTTTTTTACTTGTATACTTATTCATGTAGAACATTGTTTCTTTCCTTTTATTCTTCTGATATACATTTCACACTACATTAGCCATTATTAAACTACCTATATTTTTTATACACACCATTTATGGTAGCCTACTAAATGTTATCTGACAACAAGATTGGGCCACCACTAGGTACTCGATGATAATTTTTGGATATAGGTAGGGATCATGGAAATATCCCACAATTCGATGCATGGTTTGTGTTATGCTTAAGAGTAAGGGGCAAGAGATCAAGATGAATCTTGGGATGATAGATGGGAATGATAGTTTTGTATTTATGGTATCTTGGTTACAATTTATGTACTTGAGTCATGTACACCTATTTTCTATATTTTTAGTGACATAATAAAAAATATCATTTTTTATATTAGATTGCATTTGTCATTATTTTTTACTACCATCCATTTGATGATTATCATCTATCTAATTTTTAGTTATAATATGTGCTTCCTATGTAGTTTGATATTTTTATTAGCAATGTTCTATACACAGATATGGGGGCATATTCTCTCCATAGATACACCTTAGGCTCTTAATTCTAGTAAATAACCACTCTGGTATAGGGAGTGATTCTTGAGGCCACGTGACCCACCAACTCATGTTAAATATTAATGGAATCTAGTTCAGGACATTACACTACCTAAATATATAGAAGCGTATAACATATAAAAATAACTTGAACCTAAATGTTATATATTCGCATAAAATGATTAAAGAAATCATGACTTAATGGTTTCTCTTCTCAATCTTTGCTTACGTGAGATACATATCATCATTACTTCATGTGTGTTTTCAAAAAATACATCCCTTTGATATTTCATATCATCAATCAAACTATCTCTATGTTATTGAATGTTTAATTACCTAATTACTACTTTTGGGGGGGGTATACAATTCAATTGATTAGAATGTGGAAAGGTAATTTTTAGCCCAATTTCAATTGCATGAGTTAAAATTCTACTTCCATGACTATTCTGTACCAATTATATTTGTGAAATTAATTTTTAATATATTATATCATATATCCACTTGTTTTATGTTTCTTTTTATAGAATACACATATTTAATGGATTTTATTAATTCATACTCAAACTTATATGGCTAATTATTTTACAAAAATTATACATTTAATGTTTCCCTTAAAATACTCTTTTTCTTCCATGTTCTTGTTTTCTAAAATTATTTCTTAATTTTTTTATTATTCTTCCATGTTTTTTATAGATATTTTTACCCATGTATTTCTTTTTAAATATTTTTGAATGTATATTTCATCATTTTCTAAAAAGGAGCACTGAGAATTTTTCAAAAAAAATAAATAACTAATTTTTTTATATAGAAAGAGTGAAATTTTCATCCATCATGACACCTTAATGTTTAGAAGAAAATATTACATGTTTATAATGTAATATTTAAGGAAAATGGTTTATTTTAGAATTTCATGGTGTTTTAAACCTTTTTAATTTTCAAAGTGAAGATGTTTAATTTCATTAATGTTTTTTCATCAATCGCATTTAATGATTTTTCATATATGTCAACGTCATTTTTTGAAACCTTTGTTTGATTGAACTTCATCTCTTATGGTACCATCTTAAATGTTTTTTATTTGTCTTATTATTAGTTCAGCAAAAGATGTACTATTTTTATACAGTTGTTTTATTTCTTTTGTTTATGCTCCATGAAAATTTTACCATACCTATTTCATTACATGAGTAAACCATATGATTATTACAAATGTTTGAATATTTATATAGAAAACATATGCATGATCATATTGTAATGGTCTTGCCAAGATAGTGCTTCAATGTATTTTTTAATGTTTTAGTCTCATGATTCTTTATGTTGGGATAGGGAATAAACTTAATTCCATTATGGGACAATGTACACCATGTGATATAGTCTTGGATGTTATCATTGACCCATGTTTAAGTCATGTTATATGTCATTAAGATGATTTTTTATTTTATGTTATGCTCTCATGTTTCATGTTCATCGGTTATTTTAAAAATCATTTATAATAAACATCCATGTTTTATTTCTTGACTCAATATCATGACCTTTGATTTATAGAGTAATTTTTTCAAATGTTATTTTCAAGATCACATAACTTTATGCTCATCTTATAATTTCATTTTATCATGTTTTGAATACTCTTATGTTTTCCCATAGTGTTAGTTTGAAACAACCCTTTATCTATTTTATTTTCTATATGTTGTCATAAAATTTGTTAAATTAACTATGTTTAGGATTATTTCGCATAGAAGATGTTGATGAGCTAATTTAAGTGATCTTTATAATGGTAGATTAATTTTTTTTATTAGCTAGTTATTTATGAACTGAAGTTAGAAAGAGTATTTCCAAATTCTATAAAACTATTAACATAAAAGTTCCATGGGTCTGTAAGAGATCCAATATTCACATTTTATGTTATATATTTTTTTTGGAAAATGATGGGTCACATTTATCTATATAAAATTTTAGAATGTAATGTATATGTTTTTATTCTTAGATCTGCAAATATAGATTCTAGGATTTCATAGTTTGTATCATAGTAGGGTTTAGAAAAAATTGGAGATTATGATTTTTTCATTTTTGGTATTTTAATGTGTAATAAATATAATTTTAGGTTTTTAATAAACATTTTGATCATATGTTTAGTGTATTAGAAACCAATTTTGAGGCATTATGTTACTATATTTATGGTGAATAAGTGTATTTTAATTATATTTTTGGGGTAATTATGGGTTACTACATATTGGTATACAAAATTAATGGTGTGAAATAAACCTTGAGGTTAAAACATATTAAAGTTATTTTGAGGTTGTTTTCACATTTGGGGAATTTTATTTGAGTATTAGGAAAATTAAAACCCATAGCATTCGAAAACACTCTAGTAATTAAACCCACAACTCACAGTGGACAAGGTGGCATAGCCTTTCACTCCCATACATGATTTCTGAGGTGTTTTAACATCATTTCCTTCTATTTGAAATTATTGATGGATAAAGGTTAAGTTCACTTTGAGAAAATATGTTTTATAGATTACCAGGACATGGAAATTATTTTGTGATTAAGTTATTAATTATATTTTAGAAGATACTTACATTTTTTTGAAACTTATATGATTAATGTAAATAAAATATAATGGGACATTATTTGATGAATAATGTTTAATTAAATTTTTCTAAGAATATATTATTTTATTTTGTCATTATGGTGGGTCAGGTTATTTATGAAAATGGAAATCATATCTTTGAGATTATGTTATTTAGGAAATTAAATATATTGTATGAGACATTAAGAGTTGTAGATGTTATTTGGGGATAAATATTTAAATTAATATTGGAAAACTATGTGATAACATAATTCTAATTTTTCGGTTTCAATCTTAATTTATAATATTTTTGTGGAATTTTAAAGATATTTATTTATTGAAATATCCATTTTTAAAATTTTCTATTACCACTGAATTTTATAGATGAAATTACTTTTTGATCATATAATGTTTTATTCTTTTTGGATGATTATATATTGTACTATAATGTTTGGCATTGGTTGATTATTAATCAAAGTAAGAATGGATTATTATCTTTTGCAGAGTTACTGATAAGTATAAGTTCATTATGGTGCTTCTGAAATAGAAAACATTAAAACTCATGAATTGGGGAAAATGATGATTTGTGGTGTAAATTTATTGATGGATGAAACTCTACTTATCAAGTAAGTATATTTACTCTTGTTCTTATATAGGTATGAAATGTAATTCATAAACTCTATGAAAAGGGTCAGGAAATAAATATTCTATTAATTTTCCTACTATGATGTTTATATACTTTTTAACCCATTATATATTTAATATATTTTGATTGTAGACATTATGATGACCATGTTCCATATCACACTCCCTCAGAACATTATAATTATTTTCCCCTTCCATGTCTTGATTTTCACTTTGCATGAATTTTTTCCCATTCAAAAGCCTAATATAATAGTGACATTCACAATTACCTCTACCTCTAATTAAGGGGATTTTTTTAATCCAATTAATGATTTCGATTTCCCATTGTGGAATTTTAAAGTTTCATTCTTTACTTCTTTAAGATAAATTTAGAATTTATAGGATGTTATTTATTGAAGAAAGAGAGAATGTAACATGTCACGAACCAACCTGAGTCGACCTCAAAGTGGTTAGTAGAGCCAACCTGTGATAAGCCCCAGTAGGAATTTCTAATCCTCCCAAGATGTTTATGATCTCTGTGGGAATCAATAGATTTTCATTATGAATTATTTTACCAATATAAATGAATAAAAATAGTTTAGTAATAAACAAGAAACCTAAAATAAATAAATAAAATAAAGAAAACAATCATGAATTGAAATTAAAACAAATCAAAATTGATGACCACTAAAAGTCAGCATGACCACATGGGTCACACTCTAATACAAAAAACTAGCATCACCCACAGTGATCAAGACCACGCTATAAGCTACACTAGAGACTAAAAACAATAATGAAGTAAATGCATGAGCATTAAAACTATGTAGGTGTGACAAAGTAAAATATTACTGATGTATTTCCTTTAAAAATTGAATTATTAGTTTCAGGATTTAACTATAATATATAAAACAAATATTTTTATTGTTTTTCAAATTTTAGAAAAAACCCAACCCATTTCCCTCATAATTTTAAAAAATCATCTTTCGATAAATGAGAGTTATGTTTTCATCGGAAAAAGGCATGGAAAACAAGATTGATGTTTGTAATTTTACATATAATAAAATAAGGGGGAAATATTTTATCTTTAAACACATATTTTGTGATGCCTATTTAATAACGAACACATATCTCTTTTTACCAGGAAAACACTACATAATAGGAGCAGAGACTATGATCACAAAATGGGGGTAATGGGCTAATGATGCCCAAGAAAACATACAATGAAAAATATATAAATCGTCTACCTAATATAATATATTGACAGAGAAAACATACGAGTACCTAATATCTTAGAGGAAAATCTAGAACATACTATAAATCTGACTTATCCCATTGGAATGCCTATCCCAATGACATAAATTCTCCCACATGCTCGTACATACCATACCTGGTCTAACTGAGGTGAATAATACAGAAGGAGAGAGAATTTCATACAAAGGGCCACTAGCTAGTGCATAATATAAACTAGTGAAACATGAATTCTCATAATTACTCATAGATAGGCAAGGATCTTGTGTCTTCTTTACAAGGGGTATTCCATCAAAGCCAAGAAACAAACCATACAAATAAACAATCAATGAAGCCACACAAACCAGTTCCAACATGGCCACCCTAGGGAATAGTCCCTTACACTTAAACCATCATTACATAATGAAAGTCCGAAAAAGAGGAAATGTTTTATCTTTCATCAACAAAAATGGTGAGGACTCATTCCATGGAGATTTTTCTGATGAAAACATTTTTCAAATGCTAACAGGTCCTCCCGCAACCATCTAATGTTAAACCCATTTCTTAGAGAACCACACAGAGAAAATTTCGAAAACCCAAAACCCACATGGAAACTCATTTATTAAATCCATACCATCACTTCAAATCCATAAAATATTTATAATTTCTGACTGGGCATTTTTTCCAATTGATTTGTGTAAAAAAACTCAATAAAACCATTTACATGCAAGTAAAACTAAGGAAAAACACTTAAATTTCACATTATAAATTTATTATAAAAATTTTATATTATTAACTAATATTAAAGGAATGTGAAAAAGGAAATAAATCAAATTATCTTCAAATAAAACACAAATTAAATGGGAAACCAACACAAAAGGGAGAGATTCCATCAAAACTACTCGACATTTAACACCTTGGATGAAGATCGCTCCGCACTTGCACGCACATACACTACTTTACATATTTATACCCCTTAAACTAATGTGAAATTCCCCTAAACATGTGAAAATACATATAACGAGTTTATATATATATATATATATATGTGTAGAAACATACCAATGTATGTGGATTCCAACCATCAATGAGCCACCAAAGGATCAAATTAACATGAATGGAACCCAAAAATCCCCAAAGACTCTAAATTAAATTGAAATAAACAAAATATGGTTGAAAAAACAAACTCAAATGATATAAGGCAAACAATAATGGGATAAAGCACTTTTACTTTGGATGTTGAAGCACAACCATGCTCAAAGTTATCTAGAGAGACCCACCGCGTTCCCTAAAACGGAAGAAAGAAAAATTTCTGGGTAAACCCATAAACACAGGTTTAGATGAGAAAATAGGGGCAATGGGGAGAGGGAAAATCCCTAGAATAACTCATGACCAATCAAGTAGTGGACATACCATAAGGAATAGAACAATATTCCTAATGAAATTATGTGAAATCCATAGATAAAAGGGGGCTCACCAGAAGGGGGAGTGATCACGGACAATAGGTTCGGGGGTGGGGGTTGTGTGAGATAGTGAATGTGGGAGATATATTAGGAATTTTTTAAATGTAAATTTATTAATTAAATTCATTATAAATAGAGTCTGTACACAATTTAGGTTTCATGATTTTAGAAATTGTGCGTAAAGCATATTCCCTCTATCAGGCACCTAGAGCACCACACACGGTCTAATAAATGGTTTGTAGGACCATCCTCCAATCAAGTGGTTGGATTTGTCAAAATGGAAGTATATTTTTCACAATTACTGTATGGTTTAACAAGTTATTCTCTTTAATAATTCAACATTCATTACATTCCAAAAAACTATTATTTCATGAGAAAATACAAATAAAAAATCAAATTAAGTAGGAAATCATGAATAAAAAGAATAATGGAAAATTATCAGGATATGTGTTACATAAAACCATGATATTTCTTGGTACGTCTCTTTATATATTATATCTTCTAGGCATCTTATATTACACCGAACACCGAGCTTAAACAAACTATTAAAATATCATTATTTAATTATGATAGCTATCACCTTGCAGTTGGAATAGTGGAAATGAATGAGATTATCTAAATGATGAAAATATAGGTTACACAATTTTGTAAAATGATTTAATTTATTAACAATTAATCATAAATGAAATAAAATCCAATTTAACATAAAAGAATCATTTTCATAAAAGATTATTTTTATGCCCATAATTGAATTTTATATTAATAAATTAAATTAATCAATATTAATGAGAGATATTAACTAAATTATTATATTATATATTCATTAAAAGTTTTATAAATTCATTGAATATTTTTTATTGTATGAATAAATTAAAAAAAATAAATCACAAAAGCAATATTTTTTCTAGAAGAAAAATTTACCGCCTTTTGATGAAATAAGTGTTTAAAATATAAATTTTGACTACCTCCAATGTTTTATTTGAAAAATGAAGTTAATTATTTAAATATAAATCTCAAAAATATATTATGGTAAAATTTCGGTGTATTTGGAGAATTTTCATTTTTTGATGGATCATGAACCCACTGAATTTTAATTAAAAACTACTCTTTCATATAAATTTTTTATATAGTTAAATTGTATTTTAAATTTAGTTTAATGTATAATTAGATAAATTATACTTCAATAAATCAAATTTAGGTCATTGTAACAAATCTTCCATTGAAATTGGATAAAAAAATTCAATAATCTGAACTTATTCACTTTAAAAATAACTTGTTTTTTCATTGTGCGGGTGGGATAAAATTTAAATCTAATTCTGTGAATTTTGTGAATTAAATTTGTTAAAACAGATTAAATATTTGGAATCATAAGGTCTAATTTGGGTTTTAATTTCATTTACATTTTTGGTATAAAAATTCTATCGGGGTAAAAAATTTATTTACCAGAATATAAGTAATATAGTGATAGGTGTTCAAGTTAAAAGGAAAAAGATTAACATTCCTAAAAAATATAAATTATAATGGATTATTATGGTATGTGTTTACCATTAAAATACCCCCAAAAAATTAATTAACAATATAATTCATTTAAATTAATTCCACCCAAATCGGTTTGGATTATTTATAAAATAATCATTATTTTAATCACTTAAACCCAACTGTCCAAAAGAATAAATACCATCTATCAAAACCCCATTTCAATAAGAAATCTAGGAATATACCCAAATAAATAACCAATCCTATCCTATTAACTCTCCCCAGATAAAATATATTTTGGCCTCAAAAAAATACCAAATACATGGTCTTCAAAGGATTATTCGGGGAGTTATATTTAAGAGGTAATTTTCTCAAATTAGATATCTTAATTTATTTCTTCTTCTATTTCCCCCACCTCCTTCAACTTTAATGAATTAAAAATTTTAGAATAATTTAAATAATAAAATATTATGTCTATAATGTATTATATTATATCCTTATCTTTTATTTCCTTCTCTTATTAAATTAAAGGAATCTATTTTCCTTGTTATAGTGATTAACTGTCTCCGTGAATAATGTTTTTGTTTTGTTTCCATTAAAAAATTTACAACCGGTTATAAAATTATTATTATGGTAAAATAATTTTATATAAGTTATATTATGACCAATTTAATGTTCATTACCTATATTATTCTCATAATATTAAATAAAATTAATGTAGTTTATAATATTATGAAAATAAACCAAAATAAACTAACCATTTATCATTTTAATTTTATCAAATGTATAATCCTCATGTTATAATGAAAAATGATACGTGAGACCAATTTTACTCCTCTGTGATCATTAATACCATTTCATTCTTCTTCAAGATGATTATTCACAATTTATATAAACATTAATACTTAAAATAAAGAGAACCAAACATGATTCAATGAAACGAACACACCAAAAACAATGAAAACCATGAAATATTATTAATGAATGGGTCATAAGATGCAGTGAAAGAATAATATATGGTATTATAAATAAACTATATTTATTTAATGAATTAATAGATTTATTTATAACATTATATATGAGTTTTATGTATGAAAAAATAATAGAAAGTGTCAGGTATGGTTTTCTCATCTCACTTTTTACTTTTGTAAGATATATGTCTTATTCAATAGTATTTCTTGTGTGTTGTGAATATATAATTATCTATAATAGATAATACCTTTAATATAATTATATTAATGTTAATATATTTTATGTTTGGTAATTGATGTGTTTTTTTTCATAAGATTAAACTATTTACACACTAGTAAGGGAATTCTTATCCCAATTTTCATTTCTTAGGTTATAATTATACATCCTTGATTATGTCATAGAATGATAAATTGAGAAATTATTTTTTAAAATATTATTTAATATTTCCACTCTTTTTATGTGGAATTATATATATTACACATATTCAATTCTTTTGATTAAAGATTAATCCAATTTATATGGTATATTAATTAAAAAAACATTTTTAATGTATCCCTTTAAACCCAATTTTTATTAAATGTCCTTGTTTTGTAAATGACATTATAAAAAGATGTTTTATATTATACCATGATTTTCAAATAATATTTCACTCATGATTTACTATTTACCAAATTCTTTGAAATGTAAATTCATTTTTTTAAATAAGGTTCTTTGAGTCTTTTCCAACAAAAATAAAGATGTAATGTTTTTTTATATGACCTGAGAAGAATTTTATTTGATCACGACACCATAATATTTTAAATAATATACTAAATGATTGTATTTTTATCTTCAAGGAAAATAATTTATTTTATGAATGTGTGGTGTTTTAGACCTATGGACATTTCAAAGGGAAAAATGTTATTTTCCAAAATAATTTTTCAATAATCTCATTTAATGTTTTTTTCATATTTTTTTTCATTATTTATTGATTCTTATGAATCAATAAAATTATTATCTTATTATAAAATAATTTATATTTTATTATATGGTTTATAATCAGTCAAATGGAAATGTACTAGTTTGAGACCATTATTATATTTCATTGGGTTATGCTTCATGAAAATATTACAATACCATGTTCATCACACATGTAACCCTTATGATTATTACATATGTTTTATTATTTATGTGGAACAAATATGCATGAGAATTTTTTAATTGGTTCACCTAGATAGAACCCCAATTCAGTAGGTAATGTTTTACTTTCATGACATGCCATGTTCTTATTGAGAGTAAGTCTAATTCCGTTTTCAGACATTGTACAACACATGATATTGTCTTATCAGTTATCCTTGAATCATGTTTCTTTAAAATTATATGTTATTTCAAAAATTCCATGTTTTATTTTATGTTCTTATTGTTCATTTTTTTTCAAGTATTTTATAAATCATGTTTTATAAACTTTTATTTTTTATTTCTTAAGTCAATATTTTGACCTTCAATATACAGGGTATAATTTTCAAATGTTATGTTTATGATCACATACCATTAAGCTAATATTATGATTTTATAAGATTGTGAATTTATTACTCATATTTTTTACCCTTCCTTTGGAACTTATTTAATAACCTCAACCATAGTTTTCCAAATATAGTGCCTTCATTTATTAAATTTTTACTCAAAACAAGAAATCAAATCCCATAGGATAGAATTATTTAGTATCATTTGAAAATATGATAAAAAAATAATTATTTATTTACTACTACAATTGAAATATAATATAGTAACTCCATTTGAAACAATCATATTCCACTATATTATCCATTCATGTCAAACATAATATAGATCTTAGAATCCTTGGAAAAAATACAACATAATAAAGGGGTGATCCCAGATGCTCAGTGTGGGTTCTCAAGGATATTCTAGTAGATGAATAATCACATGGATTATGAGTAAATAATCTTATAATTATGAAATTCATAATTTAGGAAATCATAAATATAACATCAATTCCTTATCCAATTAGTCCACATAAATGGTTAAGGCCCTGACCAAAACATGGTGTAGTTTGTCTATTGAGACCTAATGATACATCAAGGGGCTATAGTGAGACCCTCATGGAAATTACTAAGTCTAGTTAATTTCACATAAGAAAGTGGTGAAACATAATCAACATATCCATTTCTATTGATACTAGCATATGAAATATAAATGATCTTCCCAATCTGTAAACATTATCATAAACTGTAAGAACCCAGATCTTCTTTTCAGGTACGTTTTTCCTTTTTCTGGATTTATTGAGAAAATGATTTTTCTGGAAATTTCAGAAGTACACGCCGTGTACTTTTAGAGTACACGCCGTGTACACTTCCCCGGCTCAAAGTAGTTTCCTGGCCGTGTCCGGGCCACACACACGGTGTGTAAGGCTGAGGTGGAGGCCGGTTAATTCGGAGTACGGAAAATTAAAGTACACTCCGTGTACTTTCCTTTTTTCCATTAAATGGACTGGGGTTGTGCCTAACCCCCAAAACCATGTTCTTCTCTAGTTTTCGTCGATCCGAGAGCGACCATACTGCCGAATCTTCCCCGAGATCCCGCCTCGCAGTCCTTTCTCTGATTCGAGCATCGTCGATTTTGTTGGAATTGCATCGGTGAGTTATTCCTTCATCTTAAGCCTTGTTTCTTGATTCCTATTTGTTTTCATGATATCGTGGGATGATGGTTTTGTGAGTTTTCTCATATCTACATTGTTCTAAGAGGAATCTGTCATCGTGGTTCACGTATATCGATCTCCTAGGATCGAGGTAGGTGTTTTGTGCCTTTCTGTAGAAATTTGATGAGTATTATGTGAAAATTCCACCAATACCTGTGACCGGGGTATTGCGTGTTTCCTGTTTTTCCCATGCAGTTTTCCTTCTTTGCGTGTTTTCTTTAGTAGAGGTTATTGCTTGTGAGTAGAGTAATAGTTTTTTTTCTCAGGTTGCTTTGACATGCTTGTTTTTCCTATTGGGCATTTTGCTAGTTTCCATGCCTAGTTGTAGGATGGCGGAACTGTTGTTTTATTATTTTTGTTGATCCTTAGTTGATAGCTAATTAGTTCTTTAGGTTTACTTGGACGTTACACGCACGCGGAGCATGTTTAGTTATACTCAGGACTGTGAGAACCTAGAGTGGTAGACCAAAGGGAGAATTGATGGAAGGGCTTCTCCAGAGTGTATTTTAATTACGATGCGAGACAATAGGGGGAATTAATGTTGAGTGCTTTCCTAGAGAGTCTGTAGATCCACTACGTGGGACACAGGGGGAATTGACGTTGAGTGCTTACCCAGAGACCCTTTATCACGATACGAGACTATAGGGGGAATTAACGGTGAGTGCTTCCCAGAGAGTCTGCTTAATTACGTAGCTGAACCAGAGGGGTGAGACTATGTGTGCCTCCCAGAGGGTTTCTAGTACTCAGAGGTTACACCATAGGGGTTAGACTATGAGAGCTACCCAAGGGGTTACCTGTTTTCTTCTTGTTGCTGACTTCTTGCTTGTGTGCTTTACTTGTTAGAAATGTGGACTATAGCTGCTTGTTCTTTTCTGTTTACTGCTTCTTATTTTATTACTTCCATGTATTCATTGACTGTTAGGCACAAATCTTTGGGTGATTGCCTACTGGGATTGTATCTCACACCCTGTTTGGGTCATACTTTTGGGCCCAAGAAGACTATGTTGCTGTAGGTATAGACAAGGGAAAGCGCCCTTCTTCTTCAGGATCTTGACTGCACCCGGAGATGGGGAGCATGGGACCAAGCCGTGGCTCGCGGTGATGAGGAGCTTAATTTGTTTTTCTCTTACACTTGGTTTCAGTTGTATTTCAGCACGTTGTTTTGTTTTCTTTTTTCATTAGATACTTGTATCTAATGCATCATTGTTATCATAGTTATATATCTACATTGTTTTCATTGTGTGGTTTCTGTTGTTATGCATGTTGTTTACTGCTTCCATTGTTTATTGTTGTTTTCTTAACTTTTATACCTTACCAAATGAGGGAATAGTTTCCCCACTGACTCATCAAGGCCCTCACTACTAGTCGGCAGCCTTTGGCGTTCAGGGAAACACGCTTGAGGTCATGTGGAGAACTGGGTACAGGGAAATAGCGGAGGGGCTCCAGACTCGGGACGTTACAAAGTGGTATCAAAGGGAGGTTGACGTCAGCACTGATACTAGTCTTGCTAGATCCGGGCAAGAGCTACACTATTTACTGTGATGCTTTGGGTATCAGGCTGGGAGCTGTGCTTATGCAGGGAGATGGAGTCATTGCGTGCGGGTCTCGGCAGCTGAGGCCACATGAGAGGAACTACCCTACGCATGATCTGGAGTTGGCAGCTCTTGTTCATGCCTTGCGTTGTTGGAGACACTATCTTCTGGGAGATCACTTTGTGGTCTTCACTGTCCACAAGCGTCTCAAGTATATCTTCACTCAGCATGATCTGAATGTGAGGCGGCGCAGGTGGGATGAGTATCTACAGTCTTTTGACTTCGATCTTGCATATATGTCGGGAAAGGGAAATGCAGTGGAAAATGAATTGAGTAGGAGAACTCAGATTCAGGAAGTTCAGGAGGCCAGTAGTGAGTGGCAGTTGAAGGCCTTGTTCTCTGTGATGCATCTGGAGGTGCACGACAGACGGGGACAGACCTTTCTATCTTCTGTAGTTGTTATCTCCACGTAACTTTATCGGGTACAGATGAAGCATCTATCAGACTCAGAAGGCTTAGTCCTGCGGGAGAGTGTGTTAGGAGGGGACCCTCTTCCTGGATGGACAGTGGGTGAGGATGAGATCTTGCATTTCCAAGGACGCGTATGGGTGCTAGCAGACATATGCGAGGAGCTGATGCAGGATTTCCCTTCCTTAGTTTGGGCAGTTCATCCTGGCGTCACCAAGATGTATCGGGATCTTCATCGCCAGTACTGGTGGCCAGGTTTGAAGAAGGATGTTCCTGGTTTTGTCATGAGATGTTCTACTTGTCAGCAGGAGAAAGTAGAGCATCAGCGACCAGCCGGCCTTTTACAGCAGTTACCCATTCCGAAGTGGAAGTGGAACGATGTTGCGATGGACTTCGTGACTGGGTTTCTGAGATCACATAGAGGGAGCGATGTTGTTTGGGTTGTCGTCGACAGACTTACGAAGGTCGCTCACTTCGTGCCGATCAAGGAGACCTTCAGTTTCGATGATCTAGGACGACTTTACATCAAGGAGATCATTCATCTGCATGGAGTTCCGCGCTCTATTGTTTCAGACAGAGATGTGTGCTTTACCTCCCAGTTCTGGCAGGGACTTCATAAGGCCTTTGGTACAAATGTACTTTTGAGTACAGCTTACCATCCCTAGACTGATGGCCAGTCTGAGCACACAATTCAGGTGCTTGAGGATATGCTCCGAGATTTCATGCTAGACCTTGGTGGTTCTTGGGAGAAACATATCCCTCTGGTGGATTTCGCCTACAACAACAGTTTTCAGGCGACCATTCAAATGGCACCATACTAGGCTTTGTACGGTAGGCCATGCCGATCACCCTTATGTTGGCTGGAGGCAGGAGAGACAGCTTTCCTGGGACCTCGTCTTGTTCAGGAGACTTCAGAGCAGACATAGTTGATTCGGAAGAGGATGGCTACAGAACAGTCTCGACCGAAGTCTTATGCTGATTAGCAGAGACGACCTCTAAAGTTCGAGGTCGGTGATTAGGTTTTCCTACGTGTCGCACTGAGGTTGGGACACAAGAGGATTTGGAGACAGGGTAAGCTTTTGCCACGGTATGTCGGGTCGTTTGAGGTCTTGGAGAGAGTGGGGTCGGTCGCCTATAGGTTGTAGCTACCTCAGAGGTATCGGGCCATGCATGACGTATTCCACGTCTCTCAGCTCCGATGTTACTTTTCAGAACCATCTCACGTCTTTCAGCCCGAGGAAGTCAAACTTGAAGCAGATACATCATTCGAGGAGCATCTTATCTGGATTGTCGATCGCAGTACGAAGGTTCTTTGCGGGAGGTCTATTCCTCTGGTACGGGTGATATGGCAGCACAGGCGAGTACAGGATGAGACTCGGGAGAGGGAGGTCAATGTATGATCGTAATGGCCGGAGCTGTTCGGGGTTTCTTCTTCTCCGACTCGTTAGGGAAATTCAGGGATGAATTTCTTTAGGGGGGGGGGGGTTTAAGAACTCGGAAAATATTTTTAGGTACGTTTTCCTTTTTCTGGAGTTTTTGAGAAAAATTAATTTTCTGGAAATTTCAGAAGTACACACTGTGTACTTTATGAGTACACGCCGTGTACTCTTCCCTTGCTCGAAGCCATGTGATGGCCGTGTCCGAGCCACACACACGGTGTGTAAGGCTGATTTAGAGGCCGGTTAATTCGGAGTACGGAAATTGAAGTACACACCATGTACTTTCCTTTTCTTCATTAAATGGACTGGGGTCACCCCTAACCCCCCAAACCATCTTCTTCTCCAGTTTTCGTCCGTCCGAGAGTGATCGTACAGCAGAATCTTCCCCGAGCTCCCGCCTCACCATCCGTTCTCCGATTTGAGCACGTTCGATTACGTTCGAATCGCAGCGGTGAGTTCTTCCTTCTGCTTGAGCCTTGTTTCTTGATTCCTCCTTGTTTTCAAGATATCGTGGGATGAACATTTTGTTCTTTTTCTCAGATCTACAATGTTCTAAGAAGAATCTATCACTGTGGTTCACATATATCGATCTCCTAGGATCGAGGTAGGTGGTTTGTGCCTTTATGTAGAAATTTGATGAGTATTATGTGAAAATTCCACCAATACCCGTGAATGGGGTATTGTGTGTTTCCTGTTTTCCCCCCACTGTTTTCCTGTTTTTCTTGTTTGCTTTAGTAGAGGTTATTGATTGTGAGTAGAGTAATTATTTTTGAGCTCAGGTTTCTTTTCCATGCTTGTTTTTCCTATCGGTCGTTTTTCCAGTTACCATGCCTAGTTTTAGGATAGCGGAACTGTTGTTTTATTATTACTGTTGAGCCTTAGTTGATAGCCAAGTACTTATTGAGGTTTACTTGGACATTACACATGCCCTGAGCATGCTTAGTTATACTCAGGACTGTGAGAACCTAGAGTAGTAGACTAAAGGGAGAATTGATGGAAGGGCTTCTCTAGAGTGTCTTTTAATTACGATGTGAGACCACATGGAGAATTGAAGTTGAGTGTTTTCCAAGAGAGCCTGTAGATCCACGACGTGGGCCACAGGGGTAATTGAAGTTGAGTTCTTCCCCAGAGAGCCTTTAACGCGATACGAGACTGTAGGGGGAATTGATGGTGAGTGCTTCCCTAGAGAGTCTGCTTAATTACGTAGCTGAACCAGAGGGGTGAGACTGTGTGTGCTTCCCAGAAGGTTCCTAGTACTCAGAGGTTAAACCATAGGGGTTAGACTGTGAGAGCTACCCAGAGGGTTACCTATTTTCTTCTTATTGATGATTACTTTCTTGTGTGCTTTACTTGTTAGAACTGTGGATTGTAGCCTCTTGGGCTTTTCTGTTTACTACTTCTTGTTTTATTACTGTCATGTATTCATTGACTGTTAGGCAAAAATCTTTGTGTGATTACCTAATGGGATTGTATCTCACACCCTGTTTGGGCCATGCTTTTGGGCCTAAGCAGACTATGTTGTTGCAGGTATAGACAAGGGAAAGTGCCCTTCTTCATCAGGATCTTGACTGCACCAGGAGCTAGGGAGCATGGGGCCGAGCCGTGGCTCGCGATGATGAGGCGCTTACTCTGTTTTTCACTTGCAATTGGTTTCAGTTGTATTTCAGCACGTTGTTGTGTATTATATTTTCCTTAAATACTTCTACCTACTGCATCATTTTCATCATAGTTATATATCTATATTGTTTCCGCTGTTTGGTTTCTATTGTTATGCATGTTGTTTACTGCTTCTGCTGTTTATTGTTGTTTTTTTACATTGTATACCTAGAGCACCACACATGGTCTAATAAATGGTTTTTAAGACCATCCTCCAATCAAGTGGTTGGATTTTTTAAAATGGAAGTATATTTTTCACAATTATTTCATGGTTTAACAAGTTGTTCTCTTTAATAATGTGACAATCATTACATTCCAAAAAACTCTTATTTCAAGAGAAAATACAAAGAAAAAATCAAATTAAGTAGGAAATCATGAATAAATAGAATATTGTAAAGTTATCAAGTTATGTGTGACATAAAACCATGATATTTCTTGGTAGGTCTCTTTATATATTATATCTTTTAGGAAGTTTATATTACACAGAACACCGAGCTTAAACAAACTATTAAAATATCATTATTTAATTATGATAGTTATCACCATGCAGTTGGAATAGTGGAAATGAATGAGATTATCTAAATTATGAAAATATAGGTTACACAATTTTGTAAAATGATTTAATTTATTAACAATTAATCATAAATGGAATAAAATCCAATTTAACATAACGGAAGCATTTTTATAAAAAACTATTTTAATGACCATAATTGAATTTTATATTAATAAATTAAATTAATCAATATTAGTGGGAGATATTAACTAAATTATTATATTATATATTCATTAAAAGTTTTATAAATTCATTTAATATGTTTTATTATCTGAATAAATGGAAAAAAATTAATCACAAAAGTAATATTTTTCTAAAAGAAAAATTTACCACCTTTTGATGAAATAAGTGTTTCAAATCTAAATTTTGACAACTTCCAAATTTTTAATTGAAAAATGAAGTTAAGTATTTAAATATAAATCTCAAAAATATATTATGGTAAAATTTCGGTGTATTTGGAGAATTTTCATTTTTTGATGAATAATGAACCATTTGAATTTTAATTAAAAACTACTCTTTCATATACATTTTTTATATAGTTAAATTGTATTTTAAGTTTGGATTAAGGTATAATTAGATTAATTATACTTCATTAAATCAAATTTAGGTCATTGGAATAAATCTCACATTGAAATTGGTTATAAAAAAATTTCAATCATCTGAACTTATTCACATTAAAAATAACTTGTTTTTTCATTTTGCAGGTGGGTTAAAATTTAAATCTAATTCTATGAATTTCTTGAATTAAATTTGTTAAAATAGATTAAATTTTTAGAATCATAAGGTCTAATTTAGGTTTTAATTTCATTTTATTTTTTGGTATAAAAAATATATCATGGTAAAAAAATTATTTACCAGAATATAAGTAATATAGTGATAGGGGTTAAAGTTAAAAGGAAAAAGATTAACATACCTAAAAAATATAAATTATAATGGATTATTATGCTATTTTTTTACCATTAAAACACCCCCAAAATATTAATTAATAATATAATTCATTGAAATTAATTCCACCCAAATCGGTTTGTATTATTTATAAAATAATCATTATTTTAATCACTTAAACCCAAATGTCCTCAAGAATAAATAACATCCATCAAAACCCCATTTCAATAATAAAATCCACGAATATACCCAAATAAATAATCAAGCCTATCCTATTCACTCTCCCTAGATAAAATATCTTTTCGCCTCAACAGAATAAAAAATACGTGGTCTTCAAAGGTTTCTTGAGGGAGTTATATTTAAGAGGTAATTTTCTCAAATCAGATATCTTATTTTGTTTCTTCTTCTATATCCCTCACCTCCTTCACCTTTAAAGAATTAAAAATTTTAGAATAATTTAAATAAGAAAATATTATGTTTATATTGTAATATATTATATCCTTATCTTTTATTTCATTCTCTTTTTAAATGAAAGGAAACTATTTTACTTGTTATAGTGATTAACTATCTCTGTGAATAATGTTTTTGTTTCGTTTCCATTAAAAAATTTACAACCAGTTATAAAATTATTATTATGGTAAAATAATTTTATATAAGTTATATTATGACAAATTTAATGTTCTTTACCCATATTATTCTCATAATATTAAATAAAATTAATCTAGTTTATAATATTCTGAAAATCCACCAAAATAAACTAACCATTTATCATTATAATTTTATCAGATGAATAATCCTCATCTTATAATGAAAAATGATAAATGAGACCAATTTTACTCCTTTATGATCATTAATACCATTTCATTCTTCTTCAAGGTGTTTATTCCCAATTTATATAAACATTAATACTTAAAATAAAGAGAACCAAACATGATTCAATGAAACGAACACGCCAAAAACAATGAAAACCATGAAATATTATTAATGAATGGGTCATAAGATACAGTGAAAGAATAATATATGGTATTATAAATAAACTATATTTATTTAATGAATTAATAGCTTTATTTATAACATTATATATGAGTATTATGTTTGAAAAAATAACAGGAAGTGTGAGGTATGGTTTTCTCATCTCACTTTTTACTTTTGTAAGATATATGTCTTATTCAGTAGTATTTCTTGTTTGTGGTGAATATATAATTATCTATAATAGATAATAACTTGAATATAATTATATTAATGTTAATATACTTTATGTTTGGTAATTGATGTGTTTTTGGCATAAGATTAAACTATTTACACACTAGTAAGGAAATTCTTATCCCAATTTTCATTCCTTAGGTTAAAATTATACATCCTTGATTATGTCACAGAATGATAAATTGAGAAATTAATTTCTAAAATATTATTTAATATTTCCACTCATTTTATGTGGAATTATATATATTTCACACATTCAATTCATTTGATTAAATTCCAATCCAATTTATATGGTACATTAATTAAAAAAACCTTTTTAATGTATCCCTTTAAACCCAATTTTTATTTAATGTCCTTGTTTTCTAAATGACATTATAAAAAGATATTTTTTATTATACTATGATTTTAAAATAATATTTCACTCATGGTTTACTATTTACCAAATTCATTGAAATTTAAATTCATTTATTTTTTTCAATAAGGTTCTTTGAGTCTTTTCCAACAAAAATACAGATGTAATGTTTTTTTATATGACCTGAGAAGAATTTTATTCGATCATGACACCATAATATTTTATACAATACATTAAATTATTTTATTTTTATCTTTAAGGAAACTAATTTATTTTATAAATGTGTGGTGTTTTAGACCTATGGATACTTCAATGGGAAATTTTTTATTTTCCTAAATAATTTTTCAATAATCTCAATTAATGTTTTTTTTATATTGTTTTTCATTATTTAATGATTTTTATGCCTCAATAAAATTATTCTATTATTCTAAAATATTTTATATTTTATTATATGGTTTATAATCAGTCAAATGGAAATGTACTAGTTTGAGACCACTCTTATATTTCCTTGGGTTATGCTTCATGAAAATATTACAGTACCATGTTCATTACACGTGTAACTCTTATGATTATTACAAATGTTTTATTATTTATATGGAACAAATATGCATGAGAATGTTTTAATTGGTTCACCTAGATAGAACCCCAATGCATTGGGTAATGTTTTACTTTCATGACATGCCATGTTGTTATTGAGAGTAAGTCTAATTCAGTTTTCGGACATTTTACAACACATGATATTGTCTTATCAGTTATCCTTGAATCATGTTTCTGTAAAATTATATGTTATTTTAAAATTTTCATGTTTTATGTTATGTTCTCATTGTTCATTTTTTTCAATTATTTTATAAATCATGTTTTATAAACTTTCATTTTTTTATTTCTTAAATCAATATTTTGACATTCAATATACAAGGTATAATTTTCAAATGTTATGTTTATGATCACATACCATTATGCTAATATTATGATTTCATAAGATTGTGGATTTATTACTCATACTGTTTACCCTTCCTTTGGAACTTATTTAATAACACCAACCATGGTTTTCCAAATCTAGTGCCTTGATTTATTAAATTTTTACTCAAAACAAGAAATAAAATCCCATACGATAGAATTATTTAGTATCATTTGAAAATATCATAAAAAAATAATTATGTATTTACCACTAAAATTGAAATATAATATAGTAACTCCATTTGAAACAATCATATTCCACTATATTATCCATTCATGTCAAACATAATATAGATCTTGGAATCCTTGGAAAAAAATCAACATAATAAAGGGGTGATCCCAGATGCTCAGTGTGGGTTCTCAAGGATATTCTAGTAGATGAATAATCACATGGATTATGGGTAAATAATCTTATAATTATGAAATTCATAATTTTGGAAATCATAAATATAACATCAATTTCTTATCCAATTAGTCCACATAAATGGTTAAGGCCATGACCAAAACATGGGGTAGTTTGTCTATTGATACCTAATGATACATCAAGGGGCTATAGTGAGACCCTCATGGAAATTACTAAGTCTAGTTAAATCCTCATAAGAAAGTGGTGAAATATAATCAACAAATCCATTTCTATTGATACTTGTATAAGAAATGTAAATGATCTTCCCAATCTGTAAACATTATCATCAATTATCAAAAGAAGCATAGAGAATGGTATTAAGATACTACATCCCAAGTCAAAATGATAATAAATAATTAAATAAATTTGGTAAATGGTAACACAATATATCAAATTCAATTATTAATATGAATTTAATATAAGGGTTTCCCATGGAATGAAATGGGAATCATAATCATGTCACAAGGCATAAACAATTAGTGTATCAAAAAAGCATCCATGAAAGAATGTATATAAATCATACATGGACGTTAATAAAGGAAAATAGGCAAATATAATAATAATTTATGTCATATTTAAGTGAATAAAAGTGAAAATAGTGTTTAATATAATTTTTAAACGAGCCACTTCAGTGTGGTTTAAGAGTAAATATAAATAAAAATTTAAAGAGGAAAAATGGATAATTGTTTTCATAAAACTATAAATGAACTAAGATATTTTTTAAGATAACAAATTTTATTTTAGATAAGTATTATTGTATTAAAATATAATATATTTCTTATGAATATAGGTATGAACTTAGGATGTTCCCTTTAATTGGGCCACATTTTTTGGAGAATATAAAAAGGGAACCATATAAAAAAATTATTTCTTCATCAAGGATAGAATAATTGAGATATATAACTATTTTTAGAACATACACATAGATTTTACAAGGATTAAATAATTATAATTAATAATTAAATTTGTGTCTATAACGATAAAGAATAACCCAATGGAAAAAATGGAGGTTCATGGAGAATATGATACCATATGTATGAAAGTGGTATGTACCTATGCTTGATATCCTAAAAAATTAATTAAGATTCAGTAATTATTTTTTTAATAACCTATTGAGGATGTAATTGATTTATTATAATATTATTATCTTCATATATGGACTTTATTATTATGTATAAGATTCAATTTTTTCATTAGTGAGTTTCTGTTTCATTGGTATTCATTATTGGGTCACTTTTATTCATGTATGAAATATTATGTAAAATGGTAATAGTTATCCATAATTGAAATTATATGTTATTAATTTTTTGAAACTATATTAAATGATCTTATATATCATTTTTACATATATTTGTATGATTCATTAGATAAAACATTAATGACAACAGTTTAGATTGTTTGGGTATTTTTGTAATCATAACATCAATTAATATTATGTATAAATAATGTTTAAAGAATAGTAAAGAAACTTTTACACACATATTATAATGTATTTTAACAATAAAAATTGTTTTATTTCCATTCTTAATAAAGGTATTATAAAATGGAAAATCATTATCCATGAAGGTGGGGAATCGACAACTCAGAGATGATAATTTCATTGTTTGAAAAAATGAGAATAAAACAGAATTGATGGTGGATATATCATTAAAAAAATAAACATATACTATATATATGATATTGAAGTTATCATGTTACTTTGTATAGGGTTGGTTAATAAAGGATAATAAATAAAAAGATATTAAAAAATAGAGAATGAAGGCTTAAACTATTGAGGGTCAATTTTTTTAGAACTTCTTTAAGGGACTTAGAAATGATATTTTTGTGAGACGAGAAAGAACAAAATATAGGGAAGACTTTAAAGATAATAATTGGGTAGAATATTATCATGATAAAAGGATTATAAGATGTGAGGTGATTGGGTGGTATGAGGTGGTATTAATAATGGAGGAGATAGGAGTATTTTTCTTATTTTTTATTAGTTTATTGTTTTTTGCTCAAGAGATTCAATAACGTTGATTATGATAAATAAATATATTACGTAAAGATTTTTTGTTCAATATATTGGAAACTTACATCATCCATGACTCAAACATGACTCAAAATGTCATGTATTTGGCTAAAATGTTAAATACAAAAAATTAATGTATTACATTAGCCCCAAAAACATCAACCATTTTAGAAAATTTAAAAAAATCACCCAGAACATTTTTTGAGATGTAGATTCAAGAAATGTGCTCCATTTTATGAAAATAATTTTCAAAATATGAGAAATATAATTTTTAATTTAATTAATATTTTACTAAAAAATATAGATTTTAAAATGATAACTAATTTTATGAAACATGGGAAAATTAATTAATGTATCATAAAATTATTTTATAATCATAATAGAAGAAAATATTAATTTATGAATCTTTTTTGTGAAAATAAATTTCTTTCAATACATTATTTTAATTTTAATATTAAAAATTAATATTTATGCATTACAAAAATTCTAACACTTAATTTTTCATTTTTAAAACAATTATTTACATATCAAAAGATATAAATATATCATATTTTCATTTATAAGATACCCAAATTTAATTTACACTTTTATAAATGAAGTTAAAATTATATTGGCATGATTAATATTCCTAATTGTCATATTACTATTCAAACGGTCATGTTATTATTCCATCGGTATAGATTTCTTAATTTTTAAAAATACCTATTATTCCATTTATTCATAATTTATATAGTTTATATTGTGTTATATATGTGTTTTAATATAATTTATAGTATATCAAATAATTATATGAAGGGAAATTACACTATTAATATTTTTGTCATTATATTCTCCCCTCCATAAAGAATAACATCAATAAAATTTCCCTAATGTCACCTCATAAAAAGATTTCGTGTAATGCTCTGACCCCAGAGGCCTAGAGCCGTTGAATTATTTCAAAAAATTGGAATTATGAAAAGTAGAAAAATACAAAAGGATGGATCATTTTTCCAGTCTTGGAAGAACATATTACATTCATTATCCCAAAATAAGTTTGGAAATGAAAATTAAACATTACAATATAAAATAAACTGCATCCATGAAATCTTCTTCAAAATTCTCTTCGACATAACTAGAGGAAATGAAACATATGAAAGGTTTTAGATCATATGCTCATTAAGGGTATCCAATAAAGTAGAGATATCATAAAAATAATCATTATTCATGGTGAATAATTGAAAACACATTCCATTAAAATAATAATGACCATAATACCGTGGGAATAAAAGTTGAGTAAATAAATCAATATAACTGATCAAATTAAATTTTAACATGGATATTATAATAGTTGAATAAAAAATGATTTATAAATTACTAATATCATAATGAGAGAATGAAAATTCCATACATCATAAACCTGTCATTGAGGCATCAACCAATACATCTAAAAATACAAGTGCAAGGCCTCAACAATAATAAAATTCTATTTTGTCTCATGAGACCTACCGATTCATCAAGGGGATATAGCATGACCCAGCCATATCATGATAATTTCAATTCAATCTTTATATAAATGTGTTTATACCTAAATAATATATATGTGCAATTTAAATAACTTTCCCCCGTCTTTAAACATAATTACTAACCATTTAGAGTAATATCGTGAATGGAAATCATGATAGCACATCCATAGTTAAAATAATAAGAAACCCTTCAAAAATATATTTTATATAAAATCATAAGATATAAATCTTATTGATTTATAATTTTCAACAAAAGATGTTGACATTGATGAATATACTTTTAAATGAGACCATTGAAATGTTATTGAGAAAAGTATCCTTAAACATTCCAAAGTGTCCCATACAACAATGAAACATTCAAGTAATAATCCATTAGAATATAATTTGAATAATGATAATCTTAATAAAATATATCAAAGTTATGTACATACACAACATGTTAGGAATAAGTGGATAAAAATGCATATATCTCATAAAAGTAAATGTGAGACAAGAAAAATCATTTTTTACTTTGGAAAGAATAGTTCTTTTAGAAAATAATTTGTATTTGTAATTAAATAAGATTGTAAAAATGAATATAAAAGAAAGGAAAAGTTATGTACAATGAAATTATATTTTATTAATAAATTTTTTTCCCATTGAAGTGAAATCATTTAAAAATACTTTCTAAAGAATCTTCAGAAATAAAACATTTTAGTGCGGTTTAAGGAAAACATTAATGTGATTTTAAACCATTCAAGAATTTATGTTTTCATAAAACCAGAAATGAAACAAGATAGTTTATCATGATAAAATTATTTATTTTAGGGAAATAATTGTACTTTAGAACATATTATATAGTGTACTAGAAAATGAATAACAATTCAAGAAGTTTCTTTGAATCGGGCTTCTTTATCGGGATGAATATAAAAGGTAACCATTTTAAAAAATTTATATCCCCATAAAAGAAGGATTATATGACTTAATATATATTTTTTAAATATATACACATAATTTAGAATAAATAAATAACCATTACATTTGATTAATGATAGTTAAATAGTATCTGGAATGAAAAATGGGGGTTTGTGTAGAATCCCTTACCACTTGGTAATCAATCGAATCATATGACCAAAACAATATTAATCATAAAATATAACCTTTAGTACTATTAAAATAAATATATTAATGATATTATAAAATAATTGTTATTATACATACACCATACACAAGAAATAGTGGTGAATAAGTAATATCTCACAAAAATGTATGTGAGATGAGAAAACACTTACCTTATGTCTGAATGAGTTTTCCACTAGACCATAATGTCCAAGATAATCATATAAAATCCATTAATTAACTAATTCAAGAAATTTCAATACATATATTTGATTGGTTAATGTTTTATTAAGTTCATTTATGTCCTTGTTGATAAGTTATAATATGAATTTCGTCTTTCCGGATTGTTTGTTTCCTTGATTTCATGATCGGGTTGCTTGATTAAAAGTAATTGAGTTTATGTGCAATGAATATAATTATCTAGAATTGAACATATAGATTATTTATGGAAATAAATATTTTGATATTCCTATATATATAACTTGGTTACATGGTATGAGGATTATTTATTAAAAAGAACATTATTGATAACCATTTAGAATATTTTTGTTATATCTAAATTATTGAAAACTATTTTGTCGAATGAATTTGTTTTATGTATATATAATGGTTCCAAAATATTTAATAGAATATAATACACATATTATATTCTGGTTCGGTCATAAAAATGGTTTCCTGAATATCCATGAAGATGGTAATATAAATTGAACAACCATCATCGTTGAATGAAATGAATTAAAACATCATGGGCGATGTTTTCATTTTTGTATAAAAGGGGAGGATGATGATGAATTATTCCTTTAGAATAAAAACAATAAAGTATATTTATGGTATTGGAGTTATCATACCTCTTTTATGAGGTCATTTTATGGGTGAAAGAGATGAAATGAACTTGAACGAAAAAAGAGATTTTGAGAAATCCCTTACGAAAATTCAACAGCCAACCGACATCACTAAAACATTCATAAATATGTTGATGATAAAAAAGGGTTTCTCATAATTTTTACATAATATTTAAATTAACGGGGATATTGAATTACATGTACCAACATAATCTAATGGAAATTAAAAGGAATAACATAAAAGGAGAGCTTGAAAAAGAGAATGGTGGTATATTCCCATACCTTATAGAGTAAATCCAAAAACACTAGATTTAATACATTGGCGGCTTGAGGACACCTTGAGAGGACTCATAGGGAGATAAAACTACCAGATCATCAATTTTGATGAATTTTAAATGAACAAAAACAATGTAATGTGTGGGTATTAATAGTAAAAGAGATGGAGCTTTTTATTAATTTACAAGGGAACCTCATTAGTGGTATTTGGAAAAAAATTGAGCTTTCCCATGGTATTTTCCCATGGTACTGCTCACATGGGAAAAATCATATCATTTATTCACTCAATAGTAGACCAGAATTATCACATCATGATTAAATCATTAATGATACCAAAAATCCAAAACATTATTTTTACTATTAATGAAAAATGATTGTGTTCTATATAATTTTAATAAATTCAGTGTAACCTAATATCAAAACATTGAATTAAAAAATGACATTTATTTTATCATATTAATTCTCCAAATATGAAAAATATAATATTTATCTATGAAAATACATAGTTATTAAAAACAATAGATTGCATAAAATACATAGAAAAATGCACAGTAATATTTTTAACATGTAAAAAATTAAAATTAATTTTTCATTTGTAATTAAGGAAGAGTGTTTTGATAATGCTTTTTATTTATATTAAACATTAATAAAAACTTTTTTGTTATATTAATTTACATCTCTCTTAAGTGTGTAATGTTTATCCAAAAAAATCAATTTAACAAATTTGTCATATTTTTAAGAAAAACTAAACTCAAAACAGAAATGATGGAAAAAAAATGTTATTTATACTTTATTAGGAGAGATTACTATTCCATTTGTCCAATTAATATTCATAAGGGTAAAACTAATATTACAAATGGCCATGTTAACATTTCCCAAAAAAATAATGTGGATCATATAAGACTCTAAATATCCTAATGGACAGAACAATGTATATTCATTTTTCAAAATTCAACACATAGACGGGGAAGTATTTTGTTTAACGAATAGGTTATAACTATAACCATGGGATTTTACACATAAACACATTGTTGTGTGCATATAAGATATCAAATGAGTTGAAATTATTTATGATGAATCATGCCATAAAATCTTGGGGTGTCATATTAATAGTGAATATATTAGTAATATAATTTAGTATTTATCAAAATAATTATAATAGTCAATTCAAAAATTTAATTAAAAGATCTACGGATTAAAATGAATTTTTTAATAAAAATAATCAATTACATTAGTTTATATTAAAATTTTATTTCATATAAAATAATACAATAAAATAATATTTTTATTTCATTATATTAAATTTATTTTGATGGTAATAAATTTGAAATTTAAGCATTATTAATTAAAAATAATAATTTTAAATTATTATTTTTTATAAATTAATGTATTTTGAATTGTAAAAAAATTACATGGGGGTTACATTATTCCCCCCTCAATATAATTTCTTTCTCACAATTAGTAATTACACAATTAATGTTAAAGATTGCTAATCGAAAATTCCTCAATGGGAAACCAATGTTGGAAATGGGTTTAATAAAATATCTTCTTAATAAGAGGGATAATTAAATGCCTAGGTTACCAAAAAAATTATGGATCAAAATAGGATAAAATTAGGGAGATGTGAAAATATGGACAGGGAAGAATAAATTTTCCATCATGTTCTCATGGAATGTGATAGTGAATATGTTTATATTAGATTTTATTACCACATGAGCACAAATTGAAGTTATGAAAAGTTTCATTGATAGCAAAAAAAATATGTTAATTAGAGAACATTTTTTTATTACTCTTTTTCTAGAGTTGTGGAATTATTCCACTCTATAATTGTATAAATATACATTTCCATTTCATAACCACAATATTGTCCTTTGATTATTCCTTGAACTATATTTAATTCATCTCTTATCACAGGTTGTGTCAAGTGGTTACGTAACACATTAACCTCTAAAACCTTATACAATGACCATATTAAACTATTTCATAAATTCATAAACATTGCAAAAACATCATGATCCAAAAATGATTCATCCCAATGGTAGTTGGTACTATCCGATTTTATTTATCTACATCAATGATATCTCTATACATCATCATTATCAAACCACTAGGATAATTTTATGGTTTATCATTACCATAACCCTGTGTTCTCAAATGACTAACATATTACCAAATAATTTTAATTGGTACAATTCAACATTAATCACAAATACATAATGAAATAGCACTGTAGTACAATCCTTATATTTCCCATAATTCTTATAATAAGAGTATCATAACATAGTTCATGAAAAAAACACAAATACATTAATTGTTTCACTTTGACCATAGTAACATCATAAGATTGACCATGATCCCTTTACTTTCATAGAGCTATATCTATTTGATTTTGAAGACATTCATATTCATAGTTCCCCATATTGTTATTATTGAAGCATTGAATATTAGAATATTATTTCCTTTGAATACAATTATGAGAATGGTGGCCTTTTTATCCACACATGAAGCAAACTCTGTTTCCTCTTAAGAATTTAATAATATGTTTCCTTCCACAATTATAATATGTGCAAAAATAATTATTTTCCTTATTCCCTTTATACATCATTTTCCTAGTTGTTCTCCTCTTCTACTAATTCCTTACAAATCCATAATAAATAGAAAACACTCTCATATTTTTTTAGTACAAGATATCGTCTCCTCATATGATGAGAATTTTTGATAGACTATTTCTCTTCTAAATACTCTCTTAAACCCATAAATGAAAAATAATTATTTTTTATTTAATTATATGTGTTTATATGGTTCATATACCTTACAATAGACAGTACTTATAAACAATTTCATACACTATATTAGATCATGACATTATGAAATACAATTTAAAATACCAATAGTAGTGAAATACATAACAAAAATTGAATAAATTATGCATAACTAATCTCAGAATCATAAACATGGTTTTATTAGAAACATAATTACTTTTAAATCCTTAATAATTGTTTATAATGAAAATTTTATTTATCCTAAGAATATTCCCGTGGAGTATCAATCCATGTGCACCTTATGGCATGTTGTCGTGTACCTAGTTACCCTTAGTCAAGCTTAGAACACCTTGTTAGAGATGTCTCTCCCCGGTACATCTGTGTCAGAACCAAATCCACCTATAGTATCCATACATGATTTTATTTTTTTAGATTATATAAATTACCAAAACCCTATTATGGTCTTCTTTCTTATCATAAATGTCTATCTTATGGTTTTATTCCCTAATATACATTTTCTAAATCTAGTTTCTAATGTTGCTGATAAACATAATGTGACATTAACTGTAACACCCCAATCCCAAAATCCCAGATCCAGTGCATTATTTTAATATATTTGAATTTTTAAATTGAATCAAATCTGGAAGGACTGATTAGTTTAGCAGTCTTGGATGACCTCACTACATTCTTCAACCCATAATACATTGGGAAAAGAAAATAAAACATGATACAATAGGAAATAAACTACATCCTTGAATGATTATTCAAAGTTTTATTCATCATAACATGGGTAAAAGAAAAAATGTGAAATGGGTGATATCAAATGATCAGTAATGGTATGTAATATAGTTTAGTTATCAAAAAAATAAACAATTATTCATCAGAAATAACTCAAAACACATGACTTTAAAATAAAATTGAGCATAATATGGCATGAATAAACAGTTAGTGAATAAATATATATAACTAATCACATAAAACAATCCCATGTAAATTATAATAGTAAAATAATCACATGATTTAACTTTTACTAATATCATAATGAGAAAATTCATATGACGGAGATCATAAACCTGATGTTGAGGCCTCAACCAAGTCTTCTTAAAATACTTGGGTAAGGCCTCAGTCAAAACCAAATTCTATTTTGTCTCAAAAGACCTACCAATGAATCAAGGAGAAATATTAGGACCCACCCATCACATTATATGTCCAATAATTTCTTCCAATGAATAGAGTTATAAATAAACATCATATATATATGAAATGAAATAACATTCCCCCATCATTAAACATAATTATTAATTATTTGTAATAATATGGTGATTGTAAATCAAGACAGCACATCCAAATTAAAAATAATTAGAAACCCTTGAAAAACATATTTTAGGTGATAAAATAAGATATAAACCTCATTGAAGTACATTATTCAATAAATTATTTTTAAATTGATTGATATACTTTTAAATTAGACCATTGAAAAATATTTCCGAAAATAATCCCTAAACATTCCAATGTGCCCCATACCACTCTGGTAGAATCAAATCACAATATCTTATACTATCATGAGAATAATGAGAACATGATATGATATATCAAAGGTAATTACAAAATCCACATGCATGTAATAAGTGGTGAACAAGGCATATATCTTATAAAGGTTAGAGTGAGACTTGAAAAATCCTTTTTTCTTTGGAAAGAAGTGTTCTTTTGAATAATAATTTATTTTTTTCATTAAATAAGACTATAAACATGTATATCCCATAGAAGAAAATTCAAGGAAAATATAATTATATTTGAGTCATAAATTTTGTCCCACTGAAGTGAATTAATTTATAATTTTTTTCAATGAAACATTATAAATAAACCATTTTAGCATAGTTTATGGAAAATATTAAACTGATTTTATATTTGTAATCCATGATTTTTTTCATAAAACAATAAATTAACTGAGATATATTTTCTTGATTAATTTTCTGATTTTATAAAATTAATTGTGCCTTAAATCATAATATATAGTGCACTTGGAAATGAGTAATAATTTTGGATGTTTCCTTGAACCAGGCTTGTTTATCGGGAATAATTGAGAAGGGAACCATTTGAAAACATGTATATCGCCATAAAATATGGATGATATGATCTGGAAATATTTCTTTGGATTATATACACATACTTTTTAAGAAATAAAAATAATCATGACATTTGTTTAAGATAGTTAAATAGTAACTTGAATGAAAAACGAGGGTTTGGGTAGAATCCTTACCCACTTTGTAATCAATCAAATCAGGTGCCCCAAAATTAATAATAATAAAATGATACATTTAAAACAATTAAAATAAATATATTCATAATATTATACGATAATGGGATGTATAAAGACACAATAAGCAATAAATGGTGATGAATAACGAATATCTCACAAAAATGGAAGTGAGATGAGAAAACCCTTACCTTTTGTATGAATCAGTTTATCACTTGACCTTAATTTCCTAGATAATAAAATTAATCCCATTAATTAACTAATTAAAAATATTATGTACATATGTTTTATTCATTAATTTTTTATAATTTTCATTTGTGTCCTTTTTGATAAGTTATAATAATGAGTTTTATCGTTCTGGAGAGTTTGTTTCCTAGATTTTATGATCATTTCTCTTGATTATAAGTAATAGAGTTTATGTGGAATGGATATAAATCCCCAGAATTGAACATATATTTTATTGATGAACATACATAAGTGTAAATTGTGATATATATATATATATATATAACTTGGTTATATTGTTTGAGGGCGATTTATTTTATAGAGCATTTGTGACAACCATTTTTAATTATTTGGTGACATCTCGATTGTTACAAACAAGTTTATCAAATGAATTTGTATTATGTAAATATTTTTGTTCTAGAACATATAATAACTAATAATGCACATATTATAATTCAGTTCAGCAATAAAAATAGTTTCATGTCCAAACATGAATACAATAATAGAAATTGAAAAATCATCATCCTTGAATATAATAAATTAACACATCTTAGATGGTGTTATAATTTTTGTATAAAAATTGATGAAAGAATATATGATGATTCATTATTACATTATCAAAACAAAATTATAGTATATATATGGCACTGTATTTATCATAACTTTTGAATGAGGTGATTTGAGTTGAGAAAAATAAATCAAAGTAACTTGAAAGAAAGAAATAGAATTTGAGATATCCCTTACAAAACATCGGTAGCCTAATGACGTCACGTAAAAATTCATAATAAATGTTGATGAGAGAAAATGGGGTCTCTTATAATTTTTACATAATATGTATTATAAATTGGATTTTTAATTCCACATCCCAACATAAGCCATTGCAAAGGTAAAGGAATAACATAAAATGTGTGCTTGAAAAATAGAAGGGTGGTAAATTCCTTTTCCTTGTAGAGTAACCCATAAAACAATAAGGTTGGGACTTTGGGGGAATTAGGACTCCATGGGAGGAATTCTTATGAGGTAAAAATACAAGAGAGATGAATTTTAGGAATTTGGAATGATTGAAAATGATGTAATGGGATGGTATTTATAGTAAATGAGAGGGAGTTATTTTATCAATTTCAAAGGATAACTCATTAGTGGTATTTGAAAAACCATGGGCTTTCCTATGGTACATGACCTTGTAATTGGCCACATGGGATACCTATTATCATATTTTATTACTCAAGAGTCGACCAGGATTATTACATCATTATTATATCATTAATTCTATCAAAAACTAAAAAACTATATTTTTACTATTTATGGAAAAATAATGTATTTTATAAAATTCTAAAAAATTTAGTGTAAACTAGTATTGAAATAACGAATTCAAAATTTCAATTTAATTTACCATAATAATTTTATAAATATGAATATTTTATGTTTTATCTATGAAAATACTTTTTTATATGAAATAATAGTAAACATAAAATGTATAGTAAAATACATATCAAACATTTTGGCACAAAAAAAGATAAAATTATTTTATCATTTTTAGTTAAAGAAGTGGTTTATGATTATAATATTTCATTACAATAAACATTAATAAAACCTCATTTTTATTAAATAATATCAATCTCTCAAAAATGTACATTTTTTACGGGAAAAATCAATATATAAAATTTGTTTTACTTTTATGAATAATTGTACTCATAACTGAAAAGATGGAAAAAAATCATTTATATATTTATAGGTGAGGTTACTATTCCATTGGACATATTAATATTCATAAGGGTATCAATACTATTTCAATGGGTCATGTTACTATTAAATAAAAATTTATATTGATCCTATCAGACTCTTAATATTTTACAGGACGAAACCGTGTATATTCATTTTTTGAAATTCAAAACACAGAAGTGGTAAACTTATGTTTAACGGCTAAGTTATAACTATAACCAAATTTTGATTCATGGAGACTCAGTATTATTTGCATATAATCTATATAAGAAATTAAAATTATTTATGAAGAAACATACCATAAAATATCGGGGTATCATCTTAATAGCGAATATATTTGTAACATAATTTTGTATTTATCAAAATAGTTATACTAGTCAGTTAAAATATTTAATTAAATAATCTATTTATAAAAGCTAATTTTTAATAAAAATAATAAAATACATATATCCATATTAAAATAATCATTTAAAAAAATAATACTATAAAATATAATTTTTTAGAACAAAAATTTAAAATAAATTTTAAATCTATAAATTTAAAATATAAGTATTATTAATTATAAAAACATAATATAAAATTATTATTTTTCATAACATAATGAAATTATAATTGTGAAAAAAATTAATGGGGTGTTGCATTAGTGTTGGTTGGAGTGGATACTCCAGAGGGGGGGGTTAATTGAATTTCGATTAAAAATTTCGGTTTAAAATATTTGTATTAAAATCCTCCAATTCATAAACAAGGAAAACTGTAGTGAATTTATAAATATTGTAAATGTTCAATTAGTCTCTTAAAGATTGATTACTTCTTAGTTAACTTAATCTAAAGATTAATTTATCTTTTGGAACTAACTTCCTGGTTCACAATAATGACAAACACTTGCTAGTTCAACTATCAGAGTTACTCTAAAATAGATTTATATTTAAAGTACTTAGTAGTGGAATATTGAAAATAGTTTGACAAATAAAAAATGCATAGCAGTTTTAAAAAAAGAGGTTCAGTCACAAGCTGAGACTTAGTACTTTCAAACTGTTTATATAAACTACGATCCACACCCTGGATCGAGGTTTTGAAATAGTACTCAGACTGTTCATGTCCTCAGACCTCTACCACAGTTCTACGTGGGTAATCAAATACAACAGCGCTTAGGCTGTCTAGGTCACACTTGACCGCTTACACAACTCAAAGTGGGATACAAAATGTGTACAAATGTTGGTGTGAAGATTTCGTATCCTCCAATTCATTCCAAGAGTCAATGTGTGCCTAAATAGACAGATGCACACACACTCCTCAAAAAGTTAATCAAAGTAATACTATAGAGGAAATAAATGGATAATGAGTTTTGAATTCTCTGAGTGATTGTAGATGAGCTCTAGAATCTTTGGGATGTTACAGATGTTATTTGAGTCCATTATAGTGAAGATAACACTGAACATAGTGTCATTGATTTTCCCAACTACATGTATTCAGCCTTATATAGATGATGTTAAGTAAGGAACAACAACCCAACTTCTATGTTTCTTCCAGGTGAATGATCCTCTTGAAGCTCTCTGGTTTTCACAGGTGTTCTTCATATTCTTATTTTTTTTCATGGGCCTTCACACACATGTACGCTCTCATCTTCTGGTCTGTGTCTCTGTATGTGTATATTTTGTGTCTCTCTCTTTACACTACAAATATATCTTCATTTTTATTCCTTGAGATTTGGTAAAAAGAATGATTACATTTTGATAGGTATGATGTACGATTCCCTAAAATCCAATAACCAACATTAATTAATAGCAGGTGCATTAAATTAAGAAAATATGACAGTTTGAATTAAATAAGAGTTAATAAAAATTCAAAAAAAATTCATGACTGTCGGTGAGTCATGAGATCAGTAGGTCATTTGAATTTGCATCGGTATTGGTAAGTCATTTAAATTTTCAACATTATCATGAGGTCATATGATCAGCATTGGCTTTAGTAGATCATTTGATCAGCATCAACTTCTGTAGGTCATGTGATCAACATCGTCTTTGGTAGGTCATGTGATCAGCATTAGTTTTGGTAGATCATTTGATCAACATCAGATTCCATAGGTCATGTGATTAGCATCAGCTTTAGTAGGCATGTAATTAGCATCAGTGAGACATTTGTATCAACAATGTGACTATTGTCATCAGTGCGACTGTTTTCATCGATTCCACTATTATCATCAGTGCGACCATTTTCATCTATGCGACTGTTGTCATCGGTGCGACTGCTTTCATCGGTGTCTCATCCCTTTAACTATCGGTGACTCAAGAATATAGCTATCGGTGAGTCAAAAACATGAAATTCTCAAAAAGTGTCTATTTAATCCAGAACACTTCCAGGTCAATAGTAAACCATATAAAATCATAGATAAAAATATGTAGACATTATTAAACATATATAAAAATATTTAGAACAGATTGAATAATTTACTAAATTGAATTATAAAAAGAAAACAACAATGATTTGTGATTATTAAAATAACTATCTCACCAAGGGTTCAAAATTATCCCCCTTTAAAATTATCAAAAAGAAAAAGAGAGATTAGAGAGAGAAAAATAAGGAAGGTTTCATTGAAATAACATCTGAAAATATACAAGTAAAAATACACCCTATAAAAAATGACATACCCAACTATTTATAGATGTGCAGAGGAGATTTCCCTTTAGGAAAGAGAGGAATGGATGGACCAGAAGGTTCTTTGGTGGATGTTGGATCTAGCCGGATGGAGAGAGGAGGTAAGAAAACTCTGGATGGAAGCAGAGTGGGTGCTAAGGTAACATACTGGAGGCTAGAAGATCCTCTTGGAGGTGGCTGCTGAATGACGGGCCGAATATTAGATAAATCTTGAGAAACTGATATCTGACCAGGAGAAACACTGGATGTACTGAGAGGCTCAGAAGTAGGAAGTTCAATTACCTTTTCTTTCACTTGATGATATGGTTTCGGAAGATTGATAAAATCCACAATTACTTCACCTCTATATTTCATGGGATTCTCACAATCATCTAGGTTCTTCATGAAACACTATAGAGTGGGAGTAAAATCCTTTAACTTTTGGACCTGATCCTTAAAGGCTTGAGAGACTGGAGGTAGCCTCAAATTCTCAGCCAGGATTTTAAAGTGACGGTTCAACTCATTCTTGGCATAAATTTTAGGAAAACAGTGATCCACTTTTTCTTTGATCTCTTTTTAATCATTAGTAGCATCAGCAGAATATAGCTTCACCATCATATTAATATTATCACTATTTTCTTTCAACTTTTTCAAAGAGTCCATGTCCAAAAACTGTCCAAGGCATTCTAAATCATATTTTATAATAACTTTTAAGGAATTAATCTTATGTCCAATGATCTTGGTCACTTTGTAGGAGATAGACTGAGCAATAATCTGAGTTATCTCAGCCTTAAATCATCTCAAATTAGATTTCTTCATATTCTCTATTATGTTTCTCAAAACATCAATCATACCAGTGATGGTTGATCTAAATTCTCCTGATAGAGATACTAAATTGCTGCTCAAACCCTTGAGTGCTTGATTCAAAGAGGAAAAGCTCCTTCCAATAGTCTCACCAAAATTGCACATGTCTATATTAATGATATTTATAACTCTATGAGTTATAGCATCCATAACAGCCCCAGATAGATTCACAGGAGCAGGATAACGAGCATTAAAGAATTCTTATTTCATCATTTCTCTGACTGCGTGGAGCAACTTATATTTAAACTTGTCAAAATTAGATTGATAAACAGAAGAAACAGGTCTTTCTGCAGTCACTTGCACTTCCTCAGCAACTGGTCTAGCCTCAAATGAATGGCTTACTCTTGAAATATACACTTCTTCTTCCTCTTCCTCTGAATAATCCAATCCTAGAACTGCAAAACCTAGGTGGTCTTCCCATTAAACTTTACAAGAGGTATAGTTAGGCTTTACAAAATCATCTTTACCCGAATTTTCAAGAGAGTCATCCCCATATACATCAATTATAGTCTGCACTGTCCATTAAGCCTCTGGAACAGTTTCTTTATGAACTAATTGTGGTTTAGGATCAGCTTGAATCATATTGTGACCATCGACTGGTCTAGTACTGGCATCATCAGCATCATCATCAACATTACTATTTCCATTATTGTTTACCGAAGTTTCATTGGTACTGTCTTTGTTATGGGATTCATACTTTTCATAATTGGATACTTCATTTTCAACATCTTCTTCATCACCTATAAGGGGATCTGACTCAGGTAACATAAGATATGGACTTGCTCGTCCATATTCCATTCTTTTCTTAGGACTTACTATATCAGGTTCACTCTTATTATCAGGAGGTGACTCAGCTTCCTTTTAAGTATCACCAGCTTCAGCTTCCTCTATTGCCTTTCTATTGGACTCTATATTATCCTTAAGAAATTCTGTCACTTCTTCCTAATCAGAATAGACAACTTCCTTATCAGGTTTGAAACCAGGATCTCTCATCCCCTTTGGTCTCTTAGAGTGGTCAGTAGTATTAAAGGATTCATACAACCTATCTTCATTTGCAACCCATGCCTTCTTCCATGTATTCCAGTTAATTTAGATTCTTTTGAAGATATCATTGCTAATAAAAAACCACTACTAGATGAGATACACTCATCTCCATCTTCAACACAACCCAAAAAATTTAGCATGGTAGAGACTTTCAGAATAGAATAAGGTTGTAGCCATCTTCGATGGCTTTACCATCTCAGCAATATGAACAGTAATGTATCTACACAAGTTGATCTTCTCATTATTTAGCAATAAAAACAACATGAAACCATCTTGATAATTCATAGAAGAAAAATCACCCTTCTTGGGAGAGATTTAGTGTAGAGACCCGAAGCTTGACGTACATGGACATTTCATTACATTTGCGGAATACTTAGTACATAACAAAACACACACACAAGGACCGTAATAGTTTAGTGTCTTTGGAAACTTGGAATAAAATCTTCTAATCGTGGTGAAAGATCTTCAATATCTCCCATAAAGATCTTCTTTTTTTCTAAAACCATTCTTTATATCCTGGGGAAAAGAAAACATAAAAGGGTGAGCTCAAATGCTCAGTAAGGGTAAACAAAATAAATATCAATCACATCATATACATAAGAATATAGCTTTTGGAAACCTTAACTTGCAAAAGAGCTCATAATATCATAACATGGGATAAATCATAGAAGTGAAATGTAATCCCAATAATCACAACATAAAACATGAAACTTTGTGGAATACACACATAATCATAGAGAATCATTTCTTGTTAGTCAAGACTCATTGCCAAGACTATCTTAGTGGACAAAGTCCCTTTCTGAATCGAGTCACCCTTGTTCCAGTCTTGTTTCACTGAACCGGTATAACCTACCGTTCCAGCCCTGTCTATCTCATGAGATATAAAATCTTTACCCAATGCATTGGAGGGAGATATAGGTCCCACCCATCTCATAATGATACCATTCTTATGTGTGCCACAAAATCATCAACCATACATCATTGCATAACCCATGTAATAAAAATGGGAATCTTAAACATCATGACATCATAAAAAAATTCATATATGATAAAGGAATTCATAAAAATAATTCCATTACAACATAATCAAATAAATGTAATAATAGGGATAAAAACAGAAGCCTTTATTATCTTAGATGGAAAATAATTTTGATAAAACACTTGAACTTCATTCTTGAGGAAAATATCCTTTCTACTTCAAAAATACTTTTCCTTTCTTAACATGTCATACAATTTTAAACTAAAAGAATTTGATTAAAAATAAACATGAAAACTTGTAAAGGATGCTTCTTGGAAATAATTTTTTAAAAATCCATACATGTCGTATAAGTTAAAAAAACATTCTTTTCGTACTTTTGTCGGAAAAGTCAAAAAAGTACCTCATACGAAAGACGACAAAAGATTCCTTTCATATCTTTTACTAAAAACTCACCGAAGGGTAAAATTGGATATAAACTATTGTAGAAGGATGAAAATAATATTAAATATTGAGGGAACATGGATGTGGATGATAAAATACACCCCAGTAATTACCAAAGTAAAAACAATCTCGGATAAAAGTGAGATTGTGATATTTCCCTTACCTTAAGTCTGATTTGCTTCGTAAGTGTCCGAACCTCCTGTATAATGATTTCAATCATGTTATTGACTTATTACAGAATAATATTCATTGTTATTATATCATATATGGTCCACTTATGACTTTATATTACCCGTTCTTTTGTAAATTCATGTTAAAGTAGCATTTTGGGTAAAATCGTCTCATTTGTCGTTCGTGTTTTTAACTTGTAATTATTAATATAATTACTTGGATCATGATTACTTATATCCAGAATTTAAAACATGATTTATATATAATATATATTCAGAATATATATATATATATAATATACCGATAAATGGAATGAAATACACCGTTCATGGAGACGGTAGTCCGTACGTACGCATGAACGTTGTTTTTGTTTCCTTATTGAAGTGAATGGAATTAAGTAGATGACATACATATAAATTTACATAAATACAGTATCATTATTATGTCATATATTTCATTAGTACTTATTATACATACTTTATAATCATTCATGAATGGTTAATCATTGAGAATGAATCTCATCGTGTCGTGGAGACGGTAGTCCATACGTACGCACGAGCGATGATATTGTTCCCATGGTCGTGGAATTGTGTTGAAGTGTATGTAGACTATTTCAGTATCAATATCACTTTATAATAATCATATATAGTTACTCATTACACCATTATACCCATCCTATTAATGTGGTGGTGGAAAATAGATTACACCATGGCGTGGAGACGGTATTCCGTACGTACGCACGCGCGGTGATTTCATTTTTCCGTAGTATGGATAGAAGGTGAATTAGGGTTGTTTCATATTTATAATAACATATCAGTATGTAAGTAATACTGATGTTATTACTTTTTCATGGAACAACTAAAGAAGAAGAAGTTGAAGAAGAAAGAAATTGAAAAGATCGGTAATGGGTATTACCTCTTCTTTGAAACGCCTCTTTGAATCCTCCACTTAGGGAACTAAGATTGGTCTTTGAAGAAGACCAGGACCTATTGGATTATTACAGGGAAGTGGAGAAGGGATTTTGGCAGGGGTTGGCCGAGCTTGAGTGCTCAAATTGGTGTGAGGAGGAGGGGGAGGAGGTGTCCTTTTATAAGGGAGGAGAGGGGCACCTTAGGAATATCTCAAAATATTATTTTATATTAAAGTCAAAATCGGTTTATAATGGTTCCAAAGGGTCTTATTTCGAAGCTAAAGTGGGGATGGGTCGAAATCCTATCAACCAATAGGATTTAGACAAGTTTAGGTTATTATTTTAACCTTATCAATTAGATTTAACTCTAAGTTAAATAATTTAACTTTTACCGTGTCTTTTTGTTTTCTTACACTATATGGTTAATACACTTACTATAACATGCCAAACGAACCCCAAATTGTTTATTATTAATATATATATCCTTATCTAAGTCATTTGGACGAACCTTAGATTTTTAGGAATAAAATAACAATTAATAATATAATATTTTATTTAAAAACTGTTTTGTGTCAATTTTGACACTATTTGATATATGATTTTTTTGAAAGTCATAACAGAATTATATGTTCGAAAAAAGTTGATTAAATCAACAATAATATATCATAGTAACCTAAAAAATTATTGTAATTCATAAAAAGTCTCAAATTACATTTATTTTGGTGTTTATAACATCAATTATGTCAATATTTCATTAATAAGATAATTACTGCATCATCATTGTGTCATAAATAAATTAACTTATTTAATGTCTAAAAATTACAAATAAAATACCATTATATAGGAAATCGTTTTAGCTTTCTAATGAATATTTATAGTCGAATTTATCTTATGTATAACCCCATATTAAAAAATGATTTACTTATTAACCTTTGATTTTAACTATTTTAACTATTCATTAAATAAAATAATATTAAATGTCATAATCTAATCCAAGTGGACCTAAATGGTCATATTATATTCATAAGGTTGTTTTTGGTCGAATTACACTTATCCAATAGAATTAGGACACGTGTTAGGGTAATAGTAATATCATATTTACCCTTAGTTACCATATTTACTATTAACCGTGGTAAAAAAAAGTAAAAAGTTACTATTCATCAAAAATTATTTTCATCTCATTGAACCACATTTTAGTCCTTGATATTAACCGTGTCTGTCGTATTTTCGAAATCCCATTCACAGAAGCGGTAAAATTAAGTTTTATGAAAAATTCAGTTTTTAACCTACCACTTAGTGGTTTCACTATTCATCAAAAATTGAAAGTTTCCAAAAAAATACCAAAATTTCACCCTAGGCTAATTTAGGTATTCCAAATCCAAAAATGAGGTCCATTTTGAAAGATAAAATTTCAAAAATTTCAAAAAGTGGTTATTACGATTCATAACGGCTAGTTTTAATAATATCTTAATAGCATATCGTTGAAAATCAGTATTGCGTACTACACACGCTATCGAGGAAGGTCGCGATTGCGTATAATGAAAGGCAAGTCAAGGATGCGTGTTGAGCAAGCTCCTTTTGGTGTAGCATACAACAAAAGACATTAATGAAATTAAAAAGAATATTTTTCATAAAATCTCGGGGTGATACATTTAGTTTTGAATAAACTTAAATAAGATTATACCTTCTACATTTGACTCAACACCTGTTATTCTTCTGAATTCAGACTTTCTAGTTAACATCTCCAAAGCACACTGATACAAAAAATATTCAGTGGTAGAAGGAATATTACCCATTTAATCCTCATATATACCTCTATGTGGTACGCCCAAACACTCATCCCATTGATTCGAGGAAAAATTTATCATTTTGCCTTTGACCACTGAAGATAATCTTGCAGCTTCTACTCCATCCAATGCAATACTCAAATTCAAATAAAACTCATGTACTAGATTTGGGTAGTAGAATCAGTTATTATCACAGAACCAGTATTTCCATCCTTGCATCTCCAACACATTTAAAATCACATACTTACTAGATAACAAGCATTTGAAACTTCATTATTTTTCTACGGTGACCACCCGAGTCTCGAATTTTGGGTTCATAGACTTTTGATTGGTGCTGCTCGATTCTCCTCGAGCGTGTTTCATAGGTGAGGAGCTTTCAAATTCCTTGTCTTGTCTCTTTTGTTTTGAAATTTGGAGGTTCGATAGGTTTAAAGGTTCGAGTGGTTTGAAATATCGGGATTCAGAAGATTTGGAGGTCGATGGGAGATGGAAGGTCAACAGTTCATAGGAAATGAAAGATTTGTAGGTCATTAATTTTATCATTTAGGGTTACACTTTTTAATATAATATTGATTATGTTCAACATTTTCATTTCGATAAACACTAACAGTTTAATATACTATATAACTCAATTGATAGTATAGATCGGTCTCACTGATCGGTTTCACTTATCGGTTTCACTGATCGGTTTCACTGATCAATCATACCTAACCCATGTATAATAAAATCTATCCTATCAGTGCTTAAGGGATTGGTGAAAATATCATCCAATTGATGTTCATAGTCAATTAATTCTAGAGAGATATCACCCTTTTTGATAATGATCTCTCTAAAAGTGATGTCTGACATCAATGTGCTTAGTCCTACAGTGAGACACAAGATTCTTAGAGATTTTAATTGCACTAGTGTTATCACAATTTATAGACACATTTCTAAATTGATATCCATAGTCAAATAAAGTGTGTCTCATCCATAGAATCTATGACCAACAAATTCCAGCAGCAATGTATTCTACTTTAGCAGTAGGCAATGCAACAGAGTTTTGTTTCTTACTACACCAAGATAGCAGGGACTTTCCCAATAGATGACATGTTCTATATGTTCTCTTCCTATCTAACTTGAATCCAGAAAATTCAGCATATGAATAACATATTAAGTCATATGGTTGTCTTTTTGGATAAAACATAAGTAAATTGGTAGTATGTTTAAGATATTTAAAAATCCTTTTAACAGTAAGAAAATGAGATTCTTTATGATTGGCTTGAAACTTGCACACATGAATAAACTAAACATGATATCTGTTTGACTAGAATTATGGTAAAGTATGCTTCCAATCATACCTCTATAATTGGTTTGATCAATGGGTTTCCCATTTTCTTCCTCATCCAACTTATAGGTGGTACTCATAGGTGTATCACTTCCTTTATTACTATCCAAACCAAAACGTTTTAAAAGATCCTTTTTATATTTAATTTTATTTAAAATAATACCATCTTTATTTTGATAAATTTGATATCCAAGAAAATACTTGATTTCTCCCATTAAAATCATTTGAAGTTCATTTTTCATAATCTTTGAAAAATCAGTACATAAAGAACTTTTTACAAGATCTAAAGATAATATCATCAACATAGATTTGTACAATCAAAATATCATTAGAAATTATTTAAATAAAAAGAGTGGGATCAGAAATTACTTTAATAAAATATTTATAAATTAGAAAATTTGTAAGTCTATCATACCAAGCTTTTGGAGCCTATTTTAAACCATATAAAGCTTTTGAATGTTTAAAAATATGATTTTAAAAATGGGGGTTTGTAAATCCAGGTGGTTGTTCAACAAAAACATCTTCAATAATAAATCCATTTATAGATTCACATTTGTAATCCATTTTATATAACATGAAATTATTATGTGATTCATAATCAAATAAGATCCTAATGCAATCTAATCTAGCTACCGGTGAAAAAGTTTCTTCATAGTCTATTCCTTCTTCATGATTGTAACCTTATGAAACTAATATAGATTTTTTTAATGATGTTTCTAGATTCATCAATTTTATTCTTAAACACCCATTTAGTAAAAACGATCAAAGTATCCTTAGGTCTTTCTACTAATTCCCAGACTTTGTTTCTTTCAAATTGATTTAACTCTTCTTGCATATCCATTACCCAAAATTCATGATTGATTGCATCATTGATATTTTTAGGTTCTTGCTGTGAAAGTGAGGCGTGATGTTCAACCTAATTTCTCAGAGAAGCTCTAGTTTGTGTTCCTCAATCCAGGTTACCTAAAACTACATCTAGAAGATGTTTATCTAGAATTAGAGTTGATCTAGTAAAGGTAGGAATAGAAATTTCACGTTCTTCTCCTAGATCGGGTTCAACATAAGTAGGTTCTAGTGCATTTCTAGAGCTGGTTGTCTTTCAAATAGGTCCACTATCTTTATCATTATGATTTATAATAGACATGTCTTATTTAGAATTTTCAAAAATAGGTTTAGGTTTATGTAGATCAGTTTCATAAAATTTTATGTGAACAGATTCTTCTACACATTTGGTTCTCTTATTAAAAACTCTATAGGCTTTGCTAGTAATTGAATATCCTAAAAAGATTCCCTCATCACTCTTGGATGAAAATTTGTCTATATTATCTTTAGTATTAAGACTAGAAACATACCAACCAAAAAAATTGAAGTAACTTAGTTTAGTTCTCTTATTAGTCCAAAGAATATATTGGGTTTTCTTAAGAACATGTTTAATCAAGGCATAATTTATAATATAACAAGTTGTATTGACTACATCATCCCAAGAATAAATAACTAAATCATATTCATTTACTCTAGTTCTTTCACTTTCTTGTAGGGTTCTATTTCTTCTTTCTACTCCACCATTCTGTTGAGGTGTCATATGGGAAACAAAGGTGTCATTATAGCCATTATGTGAGAAGTAAGATTCAAAGTCATGATTTTAAAACTCATGACCATAATCACTTATCAAGGTTTTAGTATTACGTCTACTAAGATTTTCTACAAACATAGAGTTTTTAATAAGGTAAGAGAAATCTTCACTTTTTTGAGCTAGATTGTATACCCAATTATATCTAGAAAAGTCATCTACTAGAACATAAACATAGTGCTTCCCATTTAAACTAAAAACACTATAAGGTACCCCCAAATCCATGTGAACCAACTCGTGAGGTTGAGAAGTTGAAACTTCTTTACTTTATTTAAAAGAAACTTTATGTTGCTTTCCCTTTTCACAAGGATTACAAACATTATCAGCTGGGAATTCAGGTTTAGGTAGGTCTCTAACTAAGTTCTTCCTAGTCAGTTTTCTAAGTGAATGAATATTGTAGTGTCCTAATCTTCTACGCCAAAGACAATATTCATTGTGAAAATCTTTTAAACAAGTCATATTTTTATTAGCTAAAGAATTGAAATCTACAGCATACACATTTTAATTTTTTAAGTCAGAAAATACTAAAACATTTTTTGAATTAAAATCATTACAAAATTCATTCTCAAATTTTACATTAAAACCATCATCACATAACTGAGACATACTTAAAAATTTATATTTTAATCCATCTTCAAATAGAACATTAAAAATTAAAATTGAATTAGTGTTACCAATGTGACCTAGGATGATGATTTTCCCACTAGAGTTATCACCAAAGGTGACATATCCTCTTTCAACCTTGATTAATCTTTTGAAGCATGAAAAGTCTCCTGTCATGTGTTTTGAACATCCACTGTCCAAATACCATGTCTTCCTATATAAACTTTTCAAGCATGTTTCCTACTAGACAATTTTAGATAGAAAATGATATTGGTACCCATATTTTCTTGGGTCCAGACAGGTTAGCAAGAAAACCATTCAGTACCCATATTTCCCTAATGGGTATCATATACTTAACAGAATCGGGGGATTTTGTTAGATAATCCTTGTATGATCTATAACTATTTGAATATCATGTTGAGGAATATGAATTTTTAGAACTAGAACCAGCAGCATACTATCCAGATTTAGGAATAAATGTATTTTTGTAATTTGTCTTTTTCTAGGCTGATAACCTAACCCGGTAGTATATTTTGGTGCCACTTGTTTTCCTAGCAATGGTGTAAGTCTGTCCTTTCCATTAGTGACTCTTTATAAATCATTCCTGAGTTTCTCATTAGAGTATTTCAGTTCAGTATTCTCTTTGAGTAGTTGAGAATTCTATTCCTTTTCTACGTTTAGTGTAGATTTGACAGTGCTGGTTAATGCATACTGCTACTTTAAGGCTTTATACTTATATTTCAGCTCATTGCAGGTATCCTTTATCATATTACAGTATTAAAATAATTCCTCAATAGCATTTTTTCAGAATAATACGTATCTACAGAATAATTAGAGTTTAAAGTAGGAGTATCCAATGTTACCTAAGATGTGTTTGTCATGAAACACATATTATCTTTCTGAAATTTTTCATCTTGAGTAGAATAAGAATCATTTGAATTACCTTCTGAAGCACTCTAGTTTTCTTTCATAGCTTTCTTGTTTTTCAGTCCATATAGTCATATTTCTTCTTGAACTCTATTTTTGGACAGTCAGCTTTCACATGTCATTTCCTCTTGCATTGATAGAAAACTTTGTCATCACCCTTCTCAGACATTTTCCAATCATTCTTCTAATGAACTTTATTGTCATACATTCCCCTATAGATTGATTTTCGGAAAAAAATTCTTCTTCATATTAAATTTCATAAATCGTCTGGCTATTTGAGCCATTTCAGGATCGTTGTCTGATGCACTTTCTTCACATCTTGAGCTATCACTTTCACTTTGATGTTTCCCTTTGTCCTTAATTTTTAAAGCAGAAGTCATTAAAGATATAAACTTCTTTCTTATTTCATCATCTTATTCTTTGTTTGCCTTCAGATCCTCTTCAAACATCATCAACTTGCCAATCAGCTCCTTGACATGAATCTTGCCAATGACACGTGATTCTCTTATAGAGACAGAGGTTCCTCTTCATCTGTCTTGTAGGCATCTTAGTATTTTCATGATTTTCTACTTCGCTGGAACATATTTTCCTAGTGAGCTCATTGTATTGACTATCTCATTAAACCTGAGATATATATCAAAAATTGATTCATCAATTTTCATTTTAAAATTATCATACTTAATAGTGTTGGTATTCAATATCATTTCTATAACATTAGTTGTCCCCTCCTGGCAAACAGAAAGTGTATCCCATATTTCAAAAGTAGTCTTACAAGTAGATATTAGATTAAATTCTTCATCTTCTAAAGCACAATACAGGCCATTCATTTCTTTATAATTATTTTTGTAATCATCTTTTGTAGGTTTATCCCAAGTAGTTTAACAGTTTCTGGAATCTTATACTGAGTCTCTATGGCAGTCCAAATTCAAATCCCATACTTTCTAGCTGAATTTTCATTTTGATTTTCCATTTGGAATTATTAAAACCATTACAGAAGGGTGGCCGGTTAGTACCTACACCTTCTAATCTGTTATCCATAATTAGATTTTAACAAATGTATTTAAAGATATGAAAATTTAGAAATAACAAAAAAATTATATCTTCCATATACAACTAGAATAATAGTTGAAATATTTTCATGAACAGAGTGTTTTGAACCCTTTGATATGAAATGTTGGCCATAGTGGATACTCAAGATGGGGGGGTGAATTGAGTTCCAATTAAAAATTTCTGTTTAAAATATATGTATTAAAATCCCCCAATTCATAAACAAGTTAAACTATAATGAATTTATGAAGATTGTAAATGTTCAATCAGTTTCTCAAAGATTAATTACTTCTCAGTTAACTTAATCTAAAGATTAAGTTATATTTTGAAACTAAAATACTGGTTCACAATAATTACAAATTCTTGCTATTTCAACCATTAGAGATACTCTAAAATAGATTTATATTTAATGTACTTAGCAGTGGAATATTGAAAATAGTTTTGACAAAGAGAAAATGCACATCAGTCTTAAAACAAGAGGTTCAGTCTCAAGATGAGACTTAGTCCACTAAAAAATTTTATATAAACTATGATCCACACCCTGGATCAAGGTTTTATAGCAGTACTCAGACTGTTCAGGTCCTCAGACCTCTACCACAGTTTTACGTGGGTAAAAAACAACAACCAAGTTCAGGTTGTCCAAGTCACACATGACCTCTTACACAACTCACAGTGGGATACAAAATGTGTACAATGTTTGGTGTGAGGATTTAGTATCCTCCAGTTCATCCCAGGAGTCAGTGTGTGCCTAAATATACAGTCACACACACACTACTCAAAATGTTAATCAAAGGTATACTATAGAGGAAATAAATGGATAATGTGTTTAGAATGCTATGAGTTATTGCATGTGAGATCTGGACTTGTTTAGATGTTTCAGATGTTATTTGAGTCCTTTATAGTGAGGATGGCACACAATAGAGTGTCGTTGTTCTTCCCAACTACAGGTATTCAACCTTATTCAGATGATGTTCATTAAGGCACAATGACTCAGCTTCAATGTTTCTTCTAGGTGAATGGTCTTCTTGGAGATCTCTGGTTTTCACAGGTGTTCTTCAAGTTCTTATTTTTTTGTGGGCCTTCACAAACATGTACGCTTTCATCTTCTTGTGTGTGTCTCTGTCTGTGTATATTTTGTGTCTCTCTCTTTCCATTGTAGATAGATCTTCCTTTTTATTCCTTCAGATCTGGTAAAAAGAATGATTAATTTATGACAGGTACGAGGTATGGTTCCCTGACATCCAACAACCAACATTAATTAATAGCAGGTGAATTAAACTAATAAAATATGACTGTTGGAATTAAATAATAGTTAATAAAAATTGATAGAGTTTTCATGACTATCGAGGAGTCAATATATCAGTAGGTCATTTGAATTTGCATCGGTATCTATATGTCATTTGAATTTTCATCGGTATCTATAGGTCATATCATCATCATCAGATTCGGCAGATCATTTGATCAGCATCAGCTTCAGTGGGTCAAGTAATCAGCATCAGCATCAGTAGGTCATGTGATCAGCATCAGTTTCAGTAGATCATTTGATCAGCATCATCTTCTGTAGGTCATGTGATCAACATCAGCTTCATTAGGTCATGTGATCAACATCAGTGATGTAGTTGTATCATCGATGTGACTGTTGTCATCGGTGCAACCGTTATCATCGGTGAGACCGTTGTCATCGGTGCAATCGTTTTCATGGTGTCATATCCCTTTAACTATTGGTGACTCAGGAATATTATTATCGGTGAGTCAAAAACATGAAATTCTCACAATGTGTCTGTTTAATCCAGAACACTTAAGGTCAATGGTAAACCATAAAAAGTCATAGATAAACATATGTAGACCTTGATAAACATATATAAACATATTTAGAATAGATTGAATAATTTACTAAATTGACTTATAAAAAGAAAACAACAATGATTTGTTATTATTAAAATAACTATCTCATAGAGGGTTCAACAATTAGGTTATTCAATAGTTATAATTTCTTATGGATACCACATCACCTCTTCAATTATATAATTTTTACAAATACATTTACCAATCGAGTTATCTGATTCTTGAAAGCATGTTCCCTAGCATCCAAAATCTAGATAGGCTCCTCAAAGTAAGATAAATAAGGTTTCAATTATATTCATTTAGATGTGAGAACACATGTTGGGTATGACATGTAATTTTTTAATAATGATTTGTGGAACACATGGTGTACTTTATAAAGGATAGTTGACAATTTTAAATGATAATCTACAACTCCCATTATCTCCAAAATTTCAAAAGATATGATGTACTCGAAACTTAGTTTCCCTTTCATATTGATCATTTTATCACCCTTCAACAGTGATACTTTCATAAAAACATGATCTCTAAGTTGAAACTCTAAATAAATACTCTAGTAGTTAGTTTAACTCTTTTTCCTACAATAAGTTTCTTTGATATAGATTATAATAGTCTTGTTCTTTACCATGGTTTCCTCCACTTGTTCTAGACCAAGAAGATTCCTCTGACCAAATTCATCCCAAATAAGTTTTTGTATGACGTCTCTTTCCAAAAAACTCTTGATTCCATTCCATTTCAACACATGAATGGAAGATATTTTAGTAATAAAACTCTTATAAATGGAAATATTGGTCCCATATATCAGGAAATTCACACTAGCATTTCATAATTTGTCTCTTAATGTTTGGGTCTTCCTTTCATATTTTCTATCGGTTCAAAAGTGATAAGTAGTACTCAAAAAAATCCATGTATCCAAATCATTATTAATATGTTTTTTATGTAAATAATGGATCACGATCAAGAAAAATTAAAAGTGGTTCTCCAATAAGTATTACAACTTTTTAATATAGATTTGTGCAAGGTTCCTGAGTGGAAAATCCTCCATTATAGCAACGGAATGTGCAGATATGGTATACTGATCAACAATTTCCCATTTTGAGTCACTATTTTTTGTATCCTTGGTAATAAAGTGAACGAATGTATAGTAATGTCATTAAATTTCAATATAGTAATAGTTAGGGTTTTCATAGATCTTCTACAATGTTGAACTTTATCGTTCACCAATTGAAAAACTAAATATATTGATGCATAATCATCAATTCCTCACCTTTATATTATCACACAAAAAGTGTGTTTTCAAGTATTTATAAATCTTAGTGCTATTAGGTCGTATTGTGGTATTCGATATATGAGCAGCATCTAATAATTTTTGTTTTAGATCGGGTATAGAGGGATCCCAAAACCTCTTCCCAAATTTCATAATCGCATCCTCATATATGAAGAGTACCAATTTCACAGCAATCATGGTTTTAACTTTTTTTGAAAATATTTATAATTACATCGAGAACATTAAATCTTTTCTAATAAATATGTTTTTGGAAATTTTTTGAGAAAGTAGTGATGTCTTAGATTACATTATCATTCTCATATACATCATTACTATATCTATGTTGATAGGATCTTTATCAATTCCCATTTTTTATAACTCCATGATACTTCCTACTCAATGAATCTAAAAAATAATTTTTCATTCCAAGGTGGTAGTGTATTGAACAATCATAATCCTTGAGTTACATGATCCTTCTTCTTTGACATGTGTTGAGTTATTCATGTGATAATATATGTTTTAAACTCTTGTGATATGTATATATATCATATATTTCACTATATAGATAGTTTCTTCATATATTAAAAACAATGATTAAAATTTCTTACTCTAGGTCATTAGTTGAATTACTCTGTTAGTGAGTTTTAAATAAATTGATGCGTAAGTAATAACTCTATCATTCTTCATAAGTACACAACCAATTCGATTCATTGATTCAGAACTATAAATAAAAAAATCCACCATTTCCCAATGGTATATTTAAGACTGGAGAATTCACTATTCTCCCTTTAAATTTTTCAAAATAATTCTTCACATTCCTTTTTCAAAATAAACTTAACCGCTTTACTACTAAGCTTGGTTAATGGGTTGGAATATTAAGAAAACTTAGGAGTGAAACACTCATAGTAACTAGGTAAACCAATGAAACCAATTACCATGGTTATGTTAATTGGTGTAGGTAATTCCTTGACTACCTTTTTCTTAGTAGGATGAACTCATATCCCATCCTTGGAGAAAATATAACCATGAAATTCAACTATTTGAATTCATAATTCACACTTGATAAATATATGATATAGAACATTTCATCTAAAATTCTCAAGAACAATCAAAAATTTAGTGAATACTCTATTCATTATATCCATAAAAATAAGTGTTGAATTTGTCAGTCTAAATAGAATTACTATAAACTCATTGTACCTATATCTTTTTTCAAATTGATGTATTTGGAATATTCATTGTTAGTCAAACGAAATAGAGGATATCCATTGTGAAGATCAATCATAAAAAAATATTAAACTCCAAGAGGATGGGAAAATAAGTCATCAATGCATTGAAGAGGATATGTTTCCTTTATCATAATAGCATTTATCTCCCTATTGTAAATTCATATAATCAAAGATCCATATTTCCAATTAATGAAATAAATATGATATCCCCATATTGAAACACCAGGATGTATAAATCCCTTTTAACTCAATTTATCTATTTGTTACATTAACTCTATTTAATCAACCATTATCATTCTATAGGTAGTATTTGATATAGGTATTGCATTTGAGATCAAATCAGTATAATACTCAACTTCCCACTGTGATGATGTCCACATTAATCCTCTATAAATACATAAATGTGTTCCTATCAAATAGGTACATCCTCAATACGAAGATCACACCTTTCATTAATAGGTTTTATCTTCTCTTATTATTAGTGAATATCATTTGGAATGGGTAAGAGAGGTGGATCTAGATATGACCCAGATGATGAATCCTCCCCTTTAATGATAAGACATCCATATCACCCACACGAATCATAATTTCATACTAATTGAAATAATATTTTTCATTATAATTTGAAATATATTATATATTAAAGATTATTTAAAAATATAATATATTTATGATAATAAAATCATAAATTGAGGAACATTTAGATGACATAAAATTATGTTGCCATCACAAAATTATTGCAATATAGTTTCTACTATGAGTTTTGACAAACAACTCCCTTGTTAAGTTTAATTGTATATATCTAATTAATTATAAAACTGGGAAGATATAAAATAATTAAATGATTTAGAAGCAAATATACAATTTTCTAAATTTGAGGAGATAATTAATTTAATTCCCACCATATCATTAGGAACTTCATAATCATCTTTTGGGACTTTATAAAAACATCCTTCTTCTTATGTAATTTTCTAGGGAAATTTATCTTAATGTCTATGAAATTCATGTTCGTAGTGTCCCATCTCCTTACATCGTAAGCATTGTACATTTCCAAAATATTTATTTCCAAACAATCATAGTTTTGGTGGCCTTTTATCAACACTTATAGAAAATCATATTCCAAATAGGCAAGTTCAATGACATCTCTTTTCACATTTATTACAATTTGAAAACTCTATTAATCCCTTATTCCCTTTTTCATTACTTCCTTTTCAAGAGTACTAAGAAACCTTATTATTATCTTCATTCCCTTAGAAATCATATGGATTTGAAAATTATATCATTATCTTGATGATACATGATATTATATCTTCATATAATGAGAATTTTTGGGTGTGTAGTTCCCTTCACATAATTTCTTTAAGACAATAGAATAAATCTTCAATCTTGTTCCATTGATTGTTTATGTAGTGTGTTCCGTGACATGAAGACCTCAGAATCTTAGCTTTATACTTCGTAACATTTTTATCCTCATTCTGTCTTGAACTCAAGAATTGTCTCTCTATATGCATTCATTGTCCATGGGGGACATAATTTTCCTGACAATTTCCTTAAAATTCATTCATTCCATATTTTAATATTCTTCATCATTCTTTATCTTCTAAATTAATAACCACTATTGATCCATATATCGCAAGAGACAATGAACTACTATGATAATATATTCACTTCGGTTACTTCCAAAATTGATACACTTATTTTCTAAGGAAACTATTTGTTGCTCAGCTACAAATGGGTTTTTAGTCCCACTGAATGATATAGGTTGTTGATGCTGGAAGTGGTCTAAAATTGTTACACTATTTTGAGCATAGGGATACTCCATGCGAATAAGGGTATTTCTCATAAAAATAGTCAGTTTTCATTTTATAGTTATAAGTTGTTCAGTTTATGTTGAATCTCTATCTTCAGCATCATGATCACACATATGAGGGAAATCCCTACATGGAATATTGGCATTGATACAGTTTCTATTCCTTCTATAAGTATCCATTTCTAAAGAATGTCATACACTGTTTTAGATCGTAGCATTTCGAAACACAATTAATAATCTAAAATAAGTAAATTAATTAATGTAAATTGAAATATAATTATTAATAATTTCTAAATCTTAATCTTGGTTGTGTTAGAAATTTTACTAAATTCATTTATGGGGATATATTTACCCAATAAATTTTCTCCTAAGTATAGTTTACAAATATTATACAAAAATTATTCTAATACCAACTTTATAGACACTGACTGAATATCCCAAAGTTGATTCCTTACTTTATCATGTTGGTTCTGAGAACAACTAATCACATCCCAAAGGACTAAATACCTAAGTAGATTTGATAAAATAGATAAAAACATAAGTATTACATTATAACATGAAATAAATTACAACATACTAACTCCTTTTTCAAAAATCCTTATTCCCTTATATTATCCATGAATGTCAAATATTATATAAAACATGGTATATTGTGGAATAATGAAACATAAGAAATTGGAGACCTTAGATTCTCAGTAATGGTACGAAATAGAGTAGAAATTTATGATTAATAACTAAAAAACATTACAATAATACATAATCATGGAAATAATATGGTAGGAGTAAAAATAGATTAAAGAACACCATAGAAATAACCACATTAGAAACATATTTAATAATGGGTATTCTGGTAGAATAATAATCACATGGATTATCAGTAACTAATCTTGTAATGATGGAATTAATAATGCATGAAATCCTAAATACAACCTCAATGCATCATCCAAGAAGTCTACATAAATGGGTAAGGCATCGACCAAAATCCTATCTATTTTGTATAATATTATTTCACCATAAAGGGGTTATAGTTGGCCTCGGAAGACACTTACTAATTGCAATTATAACCATATATAAAAGGGTTGAAACCTATTCAACATATACATTGAAATGTAAATAATTTTCCCAATCAGTAAATGTAATCAATAAATATCCAATGAAATATGGATAATGGTAACAAGATTGTATATCCAAAATCATAATTATCAAAATCCATTAAATAAAATATGGTATATGGAATCATAAGTGATCTACCCCGATTAATAATAAGATATTAACATATGGGTTACCCATTGAAATTAAAGGGTTGTAGTAGTCAAGTCATATGACCTAACAACTCTATATATCATAATTGTGTCTATGAAAGAATGTATTAAAATCATACTTCTATATTAATAGTGTTAAATAGTAATATATTATGATAATTTATTTCCAAATTAATTGAAAATGTGTAAATTGTATTTAAGAAACTATAAAAATGATCCAATTTTATGTGGTTCAATGGAAATTAAAAAATAATTTTTAAAGAGAAAATATAATTTTATTTCATAATAATAGAAATTAACTATGATAAAAAAAATTATTGATTTTAGAAAAAAAACTGGATTATAATAAATTTTACATTTTAATGAAAATGGTAATGAAATTGAGAAGTTCCCTTAAATTGTTCATGTTTTTTTTTAGAGGAAACCTTAAAAAATATGTATTTCTCTACTAAAGAAAGTATAATTAAGATATATAAATCTTTTTTTAATAGAAAAAAACTACGGAGGATTACATAAGAATAATTATAAATTAGATTTTGTTAGATAGAGATAAATGAAAACCTAAATGAAAACTAAAGGTTCGAGGAGAAACCATTAATTTAATTCTAACTGCATTATTCTGATACACATAATGTTTGGGATAATAAAAAAAATTACTAAATACTCAATTGAGAACCTATTAAATATATATTTTATTTATTATTATTTTATTAAGTTCATTAATGCCCCTTTTTATTATTTATAAGATTCAATTTTCCCATTTAGAAGTGTTTATTTCAATGGTTTTCATGATCGGATCACATCAACACATGTATGAATGATGGTGTAAAATGGGACTAGTTATCTTGAATTGCTATTATATGTTATTAATGATCTTAAAGAATATTTAATGGTCTTATTTTTCTTTTTTTCGGATATGAGGATGATTAATTTGATAAAATGTTATTGAAAATTGTTTAGATTATTTTATCGTTTTTTCTATCATCGAGCACTAATACTGTTTTATTAATTAATATTATTTATATATACTGGTTCCAAAACATTAAATAAGTTTTAATTAAAATATTATAATCTATTTCAACCTTTTAAAATGGTTTTTTGACTATCCTTGAAGGATTTATTTGAAAACTAAAAGTCATCATCCATGAATATGGTGAATCGACACCTCACGAATGATTTTTTTCATTTTTAGAAAAAAAGGGGGAGAGAAGATAATTCATGGTTGATATGACATTAAAATAATAATATTATAATATATATTTGATAAAATAGTTATTATTTTAATTTTTATAGGTTAGGTGAGGAAATGATTAGAAAATAAATTAAATTGAAAGGGAGAGACAGATGGTCTTACCAAATGAGTGTCGTCTCAAAGAAAACCTCTTTAAGGGACTTGGGAATGTTGTTATAGTAAGAACAGAATATCCAAAACATGGGGAAGTGTTTTTTAGAAGAATTTGGAATAATATTATCAGGATTCAAGGATTATAGTGTTAAATGAGAGGGGGTGGTCAGAGGTGACATTTATAATGGATGGGAGGGGTGTTTTTTGATTATTTTATTCATTAGTATATTATTTTAGCTAAATAATTAAAATAGTTTTGATCTTGGGACTAAAATATAGTAAATAGAGAATTTTATTTCTTGATACATGCCACTTAAATCATCCAATAATCAACCATGTCTCAAAAAATCATGTATTTGGCCAAATTGTAAAATACTGTAAATTACCGCATTTCACAATTAATTAGAATTGTATATATTTTATAAAAATACTAGAAATTAACACAAAACATTTATCTATATGTAGAGTGAGAAAATGGACTCCATTTTATAAAAATAATTTTTTTAAATATGAAATTTTAAATTATTATTTAAAATCATCATTTATTAGAGAAATACTGATTTTAAAATTATAAATTATTTTATGAAAATTTGAAAAATTAATAATGGTCCCATTAAATTATTTATAATCATGAGAAAAATATTAATTTATGAATCTATTTTGTGAAAATAAATTTTCATTTTAAAATTTATATTAATTATAATGTTGTAAATATACATTTATGCTTTACAAAAATACCAACACTTAATTTATCATTTTTAAAACATATATTTAAATATAAAAAGACAAAAACATATCATATTTTCATTTATAAAATAAAATCATTTTATTTACACTTTAATAGGTGAGAAAAATTATATTTTATGGATTACTATTCAAAATGTTCATATTACAATTCCAATGGTCAAGCTACTATTCTAGTTGTATTGGTTTTTTAATTTCTAGAAATACCTTTAATTTCATTCATCCTTTATTTATAATGATTGCATTATGTTGTTTATATGACATTATTTGATTTATATTATATAAAATAATTATATGAAGGGAAATTCCACTGTTAACATTTTGTTTGTTACATCTGAGCTCAGAATTTTTATGTTTTATTTTCCCAAGGTTTTGAAGAAATGTGTTAAATTAATTATGTTTAGAAGGATTTTACATGGATCATATCAGTGACATGTTTTGAATGTTTGTTATAGTGGGAGATAATGTTGATCTTTATGAGCCAGTTGTTTATGAAATCATATTTTTTATAGATTTTCATAATTCTCTTAAACAATCAACCTATAATGTACATGGGTTTGTATGCTTTTGAATATTTACATTTGATCCTATATGTTTTGTTAGAAAATGATGGGTCACATTTATCATTATCAAAGTGAGGAACATAATGTTTATGTCTTTAGTAGTGAATTTGGATGTGCGAATTCTAGGATGTTATAATAAATGTGGAAACATTGGAGTAATTTGGGTAAATGATGATCAAATTAATTAAAAGTTTATGGGAGACAATATGGTGGTTGCTATAATACCCTAACCATTAAAAATAGTATCTAAACTATTATGAATAGAAACATTATCATTGGAATAGTTAAATGACCTCAAAATAAGAAAATGTGTTATAAAAAATATTTACCAAGAATCATTTCAGAAAACATAAATATTTTAATTTTATAAAATAATTATCAATATTAAAAACTGATCGAAAAAATATGAAAATTTTCATATACTACATTTTAATGTATTTTGTGAAAATATAAATATTTATGTTAATAATAAAAATTTCCTATATTATAATTTTTATAGAAAAAATAATTTCACTTATATTGATAACATCATAATTATATAAGGTTACATTTTTTAAATTTTTTTAGAATAACTTCAATTTATAGTGAATAGTAAAAGATACACTTTTTCATCACCGATGTGTCCAAAATTATATCATTCATGATATAATATTGAAAAACAAATTATATAGTTTGAAGCATGACCAAAAAATGTTTAAAAAGACAAATACTTCATTAAATTTATATTTTAACCCAAAAAAGTATTTTTGAAAGCTAAAGTCCATAGTATTCCCTTAAAGAAATAATTTTTCATTTCCTAATTTATTTTTTAATATTATAATGAATTTGGTTTATAATGTATTTGAATGTATTAATATAATATATATATTTTAAAAATATATTACATAATGTCAAAAATTTCACTATTATAAGGTTTCCCTTTAAAAGAAAATTTTATTTAATATTTTATCCTAAAACAGCCATCTCCATGGGTATAAATTCACCCTCTCCTGCCCCTTTGAAAATCAATTCCATTATAGTTCTCAAATACATTTTCCCCCCAAATTATAGTCTATTAAGCCCCTCATCATCCTTATGGATGGATTATAGTAAATCAAATCGATTCATTAAAAAATTCACTCCCTTAGAAGAAATGAACTTCAATAAAAATGTTACATCCTTTTATCTTTTTTATATAATTTTTCCTTTCTAATTCCCTATCATTCTATTATTTTCCAGTATAATCCTCTATAAAAAATAAATAGTATTTTAACATGATCTTGATAATGTTAATCTCCTAAAAAAATTCATTATATATATAATCAATTATTTTATATAACACACATCCTTTTTATAAATTTTGTTTTTAATTTTTATTTAACAGCATAATAAGATGTTTTAAAGAGGATAGAATGGTATTTATCATAACATAATTTAGTATACATTTTTCTACCTCTCCAGTCATATTTTGAGGAACATAATAAAATTTCTATAATATATATATCTATACATATATGTATTTATAATCTTTTAGGTTTAAATTTTTTAATGTAGAAATAGAAAAAACCTAAAATCAAATAATGATGATATGTTTTGAAGAAAATAAAATATAAAAACATTCGCCTTTAAAAATAGCAATTAAGAAATAAAATCAAATTAATATAATTGATTAAGAGTGAAAAAATGTAGATAATTATTCATGAATCCTATTTATTTCTTCATCATTCGTCTGCACCACCAGATATATAGGAAATCTAAATGGGAAAAAAGTAAACTGAAGAGTTGGATTCTATTCCATATCAATTTTTTTACTCCATATTCCATATTTATAAATAGATTATTGTGAAATTGCATAATTTTTTTCATTATAATACGGAGATCCTACACAATTATGATCCTTTACATGAGGGAGATGAACTCATACATCTTTAATTCCTTCATCATCAATTAAAACAACTCTACCTCAAACTGAATTTTGAAACTCATCCTATAAAATCTCTTACTCCATTAACACTTTGAGAAAGACAATACACTACAATCATAATAAACTAATATAACTACTAGGCAATCATAACCAATGATCTTATGGAGAAAAAACCATTCTAATGTGATCACCAACTACTTGAAAAATATATTTATCTCTAGAATAGAGATTCTACGAAAATAATTTACAAAAAATATTGTGTTAGAACTATTAAAAAATTACAATCCATAAATATTATAACTCAATTTGTTCATCCATCCTATGGGAAATTAATTCATCCTACTACACATCTTTATATGAACTAAACACATATTATGAATAAATTCTATATCTATACTCAATAAATGAAACTAAAAAGTTCAACGTCAAAAAAAGTTTTATAAATAATTTAAATATATTAATTTTTAATATTTCCTAGAATCAACCTAATTAAAACACTTGTAAAAGAACATGATAATGATACCTATCCTTGGTATCTACCCTAAATTCAACATCATACCAACTAAGGTGTGAAAAATATGTATGTTCCTTGTGTTAAATCATTAGGGGATATAATTATTTGTGTCATAGCCATTCTCTATTACTGAATCACAAAATAGGTTTGAATATATTTTTTACTACCAATCCAATATAATTCACAACACTTCCTCACTCAAAAACCAAACATTACTCTCTCCCATATCTCTAATTTAAGGTTTATTAGACCCATCATCATTGGAAACACTTACATATATTATGTATAATGTTTTAATGATACACAAAGCAACATCCAACAACATAAGGGTTGGTAACTAACACCGAGGGTATAATATCTCAAGTGTGGGATGTTTTATCCTAATTTAAAATTAATATAACAACAAAACCATAAATCATCACCCTCTTATAATTTATGAATCGATTTTCCCACAATTAATGTAATTTTAATATCAAATTTTTTTTCCAAATTAAAATACCAAATGGAAACTCCTATGATAATGAAATTTAAATACTCTCCATTATTCATGATATTAATAATATTAACCATCACCAAATCCCACTTGGGAACGTAATTTTTATTATATATATAGTGGTGAGTATAAAATTACACTAAATAAGATCCTCTTCCTAACCTCTCTTGCTAATATGAAAAAATAATACTAATAATTCAGTGCATAAATCATAGAACAAACTCAAAACTACATTACAGCATCTATCATCCAACATCACAAAGTATTGCATTCTCAATATACCATAATTATATAACAGTGTAGTATTAATAAAATATAACAATAATCTATCCTACAAGCACTTATTCATTGGCTTTTCACTCCCATGGATCAAAAAAACGTCTTCTATTATTATCCCATCCAGAGTCACACCATAACACATTATATCACATATAACAAACACATAACACATAATACACACTAATTATTATCATCATCAATTATCCACCACTATATATCATAAAACACACACATCATTACCATTTTACGACTGAGTAATGTTAATATAAATGTAATTACATTCATTTCCACTTCATACCATGTAAACCCCCATGATTTATCATCAAAAAATCATAGAATATGGTAAGATAATATACAAAATTATATAAACCATAATCCATGATAACCAATATTAATATACCTTCTATAAAACATCATAACTCTTACTAAACTAGTAATAGATAAATATGATGAGAGGGTAATCAACCATCCATTCCCTTGTCAATCTAGATTTTGGATAAAACACCTATAACCCAAAAAAAATTGGTATTGGAATGGTTATCCAATATAATTGGATTGCATAAAAATTAATAGGAAAAATATTAAATATATTTTAGAAACACACAATCGAGTTCAAAGGATTCAAAAAAAATTAAAAATACAGGTACACAAAATATTTACAACACTACAACTCTAAAAATTAGAAACAACAACCAACACTATTATAAAAATCATCCTAATAATACGAAATAGTATAGGCATAAAATAATTTTTAACATCTTATTTATTAAAATAATTTATCAATTTATATATTTTCAATTTTACTAATCACAATTCATTCATTGTGAAAATATTATATATATAATTCATTTCAAACCATTAATAATCCATCATGCTTGTTTATCCCCATTAACAACCATTAATTCCAATCCATAATAATTCATTAACTACCCAATTTTTATTTAAATTTAAACCCTCAACCCATTATAAATTTTATTATTACAAACTATATCACATTATACTGAGAATCGAAAACACAATTACATTAAACAATCTATAAATAACATCCTCTTTCAAAAATACAACTAACAACAACCAAAACAGGGTTACCATTGATAAAACAAAATCTCATTGCTTTCCATGTAAACCATGTTATTTTAGCGACAACATTAATATATCAACAAAAAACCCAATATAGTAGGCATTTAATGTAATCACATTAATTATAACCATACAATTTCACAAGTAAGACTACATGAACTTGAATAATATCAAATACAATAATAAAATACAATTTTGGTAATGATCCCGACAGAACAATCACCTTTAAACACAAATCCATATTTATTTAATTCTATGTATAATTATATAAAGAAATATTTTAAATATTTCCATTATTCTAATCCATTCCCTATTTAAAGAGATTATCCAATTATTAAATGTGATTATAAAATATCATTGGAAATAAATGTAGTCTACGTAGCCATACACATAATCCTTTTGAGCATCAACATTAACAAATCATCAACTTATTTGAAATAAAAAATAATTTTATATAGAAAATTTTAATCTCAATCATTTACAATATTCATTATTTTTGGTAGTAACCTTATTAGGTTAATTCACACTACTAACCTATTGATAATTAGGATCATGATAGTTCACCAATTTAATGTAAATATTAAGAGAATTTTCAAATGAACTACCACAAGTAGTGCCTCTAGATTTCAAAATGAAAGAACATGGTGAGGTAGTTCATCGAAAAGATATTAAATTGTGAGGATAAACATAAATAACCTAGAGCTTAATAAAATATATAAAAAACATAACCCATTGAAAAAAAATCCAAATACTTACCATACATCTCTATGAAAAATGATAATTGTGAACCCATGAAGAGGATAAAAGAAATTTCTATTAGATCACAAGGTTCTTTATCTCTTGAAGATGAGGGAAAACAGAAAATAATTGTACTCATAGGTATACATATATGAATCTATGGTTATATATTGTCTATTTTGAAATAATTTAGGCAAAAAAATGGAATGTTGACTCAAAATTTAATATTTGGATTCATGGAATCAGGTAGGGATACTCCCATCTATATCCCCCTTTTAAAATATTAGTCAACACCTTTAAATTTTATATGATAAACAGATTCAATGGAATAATGAGTATCAGTACACAAAGATCACTTAATTCCTAAAAATCATGGTGTATGCCTTGAACTATCATTAGGGATTATTCTTACATTTCAAATATTTAGAATTTTTTGGATTATTATAGATAATAAAATTATAAATCATAAAATTTGATTCAAGAAAAAATAGATATTTCCACTTCTATGGAAAATGGATTTATATATTTAATTCATGTTTTACTCTTATTTTTTATAATGAATACTCTTGAGTATTCATTTTTTTCAATGTATGTAAATTCACTAAAATATATAGCAACAATATTTTACAATTTATGGAGTATAATTTTGATAATTAGGGTTATATTTAGCTAAAATATCAACTTTACTAATACATCATTTCCTTCATCCTTCTACAAAACATCATGCTCAAAAGTCGCAAATCAATTATTGGAGACTATGTCGGATTTTAAAATCTTTATATATAAGAAATACCCCCTCCTAGGGAAGAATATATCATATATACATATATATCTATGTCAAAAAAATATACATGTACCAATATAGAATATATAATTCATGGTCTTAATATTAAAACATGTAATAAATAGTAAATCAATGGTTCAATGTATCTAATAATATAGGTGGAATAATTAAATATTATAACAAATACTTGTAAACATATATGTGAAGGTTTTAGGAATAGGGGAATCACTTGTTTAGACCATTCCAAACATGGTTTTAGTTATTTTTTATAAATAATTAGTAATAACAAGATGATAAATAGAAATGTCCAATGGATAATTCTAAATAGAAAGATAAATAATACCAAAACCAGTCGAGAAGATGTTTCAAATTAAATTTATAATTAATTTAATAAAATAAATTACATATGTCTGGAGATTCGTTGTTGCAGGATAATGTTGATCATTCATACCATTTATTGATTTATACATTCAATTCACTAAGTGGATCGAAATTAATATCATTATAATAATGATCCAAACACTATCTTTGATATCCAAATTATGATCAATGGTTTATAAATTTTATCCTAAATAATATTATTTTCTTGAATTTTTCATCATGATCTCAACACAATCCTTCTAGTTTATGGATTGCCTCCCCTTGATTTCTCATTCCTGATATGTAGATAGGGGAGAAAATTTTTTCTTTGTCCAGGTAGGAAAATAAAATATATTCATGGAGTAAATAATTCTCTATATATATTATAATTTGTGCATATTGTAATTATTGTCAAATGATTTATAAAATGATATAACAGGATATATATTGACCTGTGATTTATTATTTTTATTCATATAAAGAACAAATCTAAAATAATAAACCTAATATATACCACGTAGCATTATTATTATTATTATTATTTAATGTAACATTTCTTCTTGATTACATAAATATCTTTTTCGAAGAATAAATAATTTTTTACTATTTAAATTATCTTTATTATTATATCATTTTCATTGTGAGGAGTTTCCTTATCTGGTTCACCTTCATTAACATTCTACGAACCTCAATTAATATGTATATTTTATTTGATGAAAATAATAATTATTTTCAATGGTTTTGATAATAAAAATATATTATAATATTCACATAACTTAGTTAACATTATTAATTACGTTGAAAAATAATCAAGTGACTAATAAGGTTTATATTATATGGTCAGACTAATAAATAAATAATTAAACTTTCAACACATATTTGTGACTGAATAATTGTGAATAGATAATCTTGATTAAATATTATTTCTCATTATTAAGAATAATATTTTTTATAACTCATAAATACTAATAATATTTAAATAAGATCAATAATAACACTATGTGGGTGACACTCTAGGTCACATTATTAGTGTTATTGGACATGCTTTCATATCATCTGATATCAACATCTAAAAAACTTAAAGGAAACAATTAATATGAATTTATTGTTACAAAAATTTCAACTACATTTGAATGATCACAGTTAAATATAATACCACTCTCTTAATATATCTTAATGAATTGGTTTTTATACTTGGGTCATCACCCATGTTCTCTATTTATCGATGTTTTAATAGTTTAAATGACCTTTTCAATAACCATGTCCATAAAATGTTAGTTCATCGGTTTCATAGAAATCTATGTTACTTAGATATTACATTCCCAAAATAAGAAGATACAAATCCACTATTGATATATTCCTTAATGCAATATCACTCAGGGCACACCCAACAAATCCTTCTTCACAAGAATCATATGACATCACTATTTTAGGAAATACATAAAATTATGTGACTCATGAAATTAATTAATTAAAAGATCAATGCAATAGATCATTGTTCACATTCAAATATAAGAATTCCAATGATATAAGTTTCTTTGTAATTCCCTTTGATTGGAATATACAACAAATCTCCCATGTTGTAGATTAATAAGTGTATGGTTCATCAGATATGGCCTCATTACCTTATGAGAATCAAGAACATAAAATTTAAATATACTATGCATCCCATAATATTATTTTACCATTAAAAATTTTCATATGTTTAATAATATCATCATAGAGATCAACGTTCTCATCATAATTTGGAACCGATATTATCTATTCAACGTTAAAGAAATTATTTGACATTATTAATTTGAATTACATATCACCGGTGGATTTTAGGAAATTATAGAATCTTTCTCAAAGAAGTAATTAAATCTTGGAAGAAATATCTTGGGATAATTTGTTAATAAATTTCATAAAAAACTATGGATATAATGAAAATGTATTTTTCTTGATATGGTAGAATGTAAATATTTCTACCCATAAGAATCTTGTAAAGGGATATAACAAGAATCGTGTTAAGTACCAAACATATCAAATAAGTTTGTGTCCATGGAATTCAAAAAACCGACCAACAAGAAAATTATGTAAAGTAAAAATCCAAGGAAAATATACCTATATGATTCTATTAAATAAAAAAATATGATTACCAAGTGATTTTTTGAATAGTTGAAATATAATATAACACCCATGAGACCTTCAATCATTAGTAGTTGAAAATATTTCTAAAAACAATTATTAGAATAATATGTTATTATTTCATTATATAATATTATTTCTACAACAAGTATGTTATAGAGAATTTATAAATATAGGTAGGATTACGTATTACATAATGTTAATTTCCCATTAATCTTTAAGACCAACTTGGTCAAGATACCAATAAAATACTCTATTTTAAGGAAAAAAACACAAGTGATAAATCTCTTTATTCAAAATCTATTAATTTTCTATACATAATTTTTATATAGAAAACACTCATGAGAATCCTTCAAAATGTAATAGGATCACTCATTATTATCCATCCCTATTCTATAGCTATGTGGTTTAAGTAAAACACTTATTAGATAACTCCCATCATAAACTTCCATTAAAAATGATTTCCTAGTTAAATAATAGTTTTCAATAAACCATATATTAGTCATCCCAATAAGAGTGAAAATATACCATTCTAAAGAAGTATTTTTAACATGAAAAACCTAAGTTAATTAATTTAATCCAACTAAGATGACTCATCAACCTTGATGAAGTATTTAACACCTTTTTTATATAACCATAGAAAGAAAATTAGGAATTAAATCCTGAAGGGTTTTCTATTTATGTTCTTACTACACATATATAATATCATAATAAATTTATATATATTATGTATGACATTATAGGGAAGAATAACTCTCTGAAATTTTGAAGACCTATGTGTGAAAAAACTATTAAAAATATTGGGATTGTCACAAATCAATTTCATTTTCAGTTAAAAATTATATATAGTTCCAAATTATAGCTGTACGAATAACCTCAATTTGGTCTTGATATTTGAATAAGCATGAAACTCAAAAAATTGCATTTGATGCATTATTAATGGTTCTAAAAAAGATTTATCAACATTACATGAACCCCCCATGTCTTAGTTCCCAAATCATAGGTCTGATGAACTCTGTAAACCTAGATCCTTATAGAATCATGCATGAAGAAATGATTATGATGATGTGAAATACTTGTGACTACTTGAATAGACTATGAAGAGAAACCCCATTTATAATCACCCATTGATTTGGATTCTAATTCATAAATTGGTAATTAAAATATAAAAATACAAAAAATATCGTAATTGGTGTAGATGTAGAAAATAATTTTAAAAAATAAGAAAAATACAATGGGGGAAGGCTTAAAATCACCTAAAGGAATCCACTAATTTAAATGGATTTTTAACGAAACACACAAATGATATGATAGAAGGAGGAAAAGTGAAACATGAGATTACTTTCTTATGACCAAGATCTCATGAAGTGGATGCCTTATGATTTTGGGAGGTAGCACATGTTATTTTAATGAAAAACCAACTATATTAATTTAATTAAAGTAAACAAACCAAAATATATGCCACTAGTAATCTGATGAACCTCCATTAAATCTTTGGTGGGATTATAGTGATAGTATGATCAACTACGAGATCCACCGGGATTCTAGTGGAAACCTACATATATTATAGTGGGGGAAAACTACACAAATAAGTAGTTTTTATTTACTACAACCCATGATATTTCCTCCCAATTTATTTCTCTACAGATCAAGATGAATTTATTTCAGGAAATGATTGAAAATTTAATTGAACTATTAAGATATAATTACACTATTTAAGGGAAACCATTTAATAAATGATAAAAAAATTGATAATGATTTATAATGAAATGATGAAAATAATTTTGTTTTTAATTTAGATATGTCTAACTTCATAGGATAAAAAAGGGTTAATGTAAGCCACTAAATCTCATGTAAAGCCATTGACATTGAACAAACTGACGTTGGTATAATTTATTAACTTCATATACATATATAAATCTCTTATATTAAAAACTTTCATAAGAATGTGTTGTTTTTCTGGTGCTTTATAGTGGATATTTCTATTATTTCCCACACCATTATCGACTCTATGAGAAAAGAAGTAAACTTTTATTTTTTTCTAAAATTCCAAGAATACTTTTTTAATATATAAATTCTAGATATATGTTTGGATAATCATATCACAAGATTGGTATCGGAATTTTGAGATGATGCATGATAAAAGTGAATGGGCATTTAATTCATCCTTGTGACGATGAAATCTAAATTTAATTATAATGTCTATAACACTATTTAAACACTAAATGAATCTTAACACTGGTACAAAACAACAAATAATAGATACCAATGGTTATAGTTTTCCTTGAAAAAATAGACTAATTACAATTATTCTCATTGATGACTATATATACAGATATATCTACCATATAATTTCTAAAGGACAAGAAATATTCTAAAATAAGGATAATTGAAAGTATTTTTTACTTTATGATTTGGATGTGTAATTAAAAAAATATTAATGAAAGTTGTCCAAATAGATATTTCTTACATCCCAGAATTGGAATCCAATTATATTGATTCTGAAATAACTAATCGAAAAATTCCTAATTATTAGTTTTTTCCACTATGACTATCACATGATAAGATGCTGACATTATAAACCACTTATCTTAATATGTGGTGTATTAAAATTTATATGTGTAATAAAAAAGGTTTAGAAATGAAGAAAACCATTTCTAACGGCTGGTCTATGACATTTTAATTGCTATATTGATTGACTCATTATATGATGTATTCAAAAATATTAGGCTTCCAATATCTCCGTTTTGTTTATTATAGTATGGAATGATAAATAATATTAAATTCATCATAAAATCACCAAAATCTATCACAATAATAAACATAAATTTTAAAAGGTATTTATATATTGATAAAAGTGATTCAATTGGCACCATCGATGTTTAAGTAATGGGGTTTGGTTAAATGATACCACCATTTAACAACATATATTTTTTCTATTATCAAATTTTATTATAAACATTACATATTTCCAAAATCTCATAAATAATATTTAAAACACCATTTTTGTGTTATTATGTAATTTGAAACAATATTTTTTATATGTCTTTAAAGTAATAATTTTTAAAATGCTCTTTATTATACTATTTTTTATCCGTAATGGTATCTTTTTAATGTACATATTTATTATATAAATAATTTTATTAGGTAATTTATATCAAAAAATAGTAACTCAACTAATAATTAGAAATCATAATTAAAATTTAATATTTGTTTAAAATAATTTAAGACATGAAAAAAATCATTCAATATCGCACATATGATATGATATTAAATAACCCAATTTTTCATTAGTATTAAAAATAAAAATGATATTATATAACATAAAACATAATGTTTAAAAAAATTATAGGGAGGTGGAATGGATTCTTGAAATTTTAATAATTTTAAAAAACCTACAGATATATCTTTAATAACTCAAACAGTTTTTAGTCTATCAAAATAAAACAAATTGTGAAATAATGATATATAAATTTGTTGACCCAAATATTAATTATGCACCTGATATCCAATCTTAGATATATCTAAATATTCAAATAGTAATAATTTTTTAATATCCCTTCCAACAGTTATATTTTTTTTGCAGAATTCTCTTCAAATTACAATTGTTGGGGTTTATGAAATAACATCAATAGTTGTATTTATTTTTTCTAATGTTGTATAAATTCAAAAGTAATATTTTATTTTATAAATAATTTATGAAAAAATAATATTTTACTTAGAGAATAATTCATGTAATTCATATTAAAAAATAAACTACTTGAGTGCTACAATCCCACAAAAATAAATTTTTATGTGTCCTGATATCTAGAAGGTCATTGATTCAAATGGGTGATTTCATTTTCAACTCTATATCATATAATTCAATTCTCATATATAATAAAAAATTAATTAATGTTGTGTTGGAATTGTTCCCCAAATCATAGGATACATATACATTATGTTTTCATATCTTGTAAATTTTACACTTATAGAATTCAACTACACTATGATTCTTTATAGAATAACTCTACAGTGAAAAAATTCACATACTAATTTCATAAAGAAACACTACATTATAAACCACTTTTACTATAAAAAATAGTAATTCATTATCATAATCTATATTTTATATAAATGAAAAAAGTCTCCGATTCACATTCATTGCACACAATATAATCCATCACATGCACAATCACTATCTCAACTATTTCAATGTAAATAAAAAAACCTGACATCAATTTATTTTTTAGGATTAATAAATCAGATAATAATATTTTTACTATATTAGTAAAATATTATCTCTCTAATTGTGGGATTTGGTACACCCTCATAGCTAATAAAAATGACCATACATAGTCTACAAACCATTCCAATCTAGCACAATAGCACACTATAACATCCATTGATACTTACCTTTTTCACAAAACCCAAATTATAGTATTATCTTGGTCTTAGTAATCATAATATAAATACTAAAAATCATATTTTTAGGAAAAACTTTCTTAAATATTAGATGATAAACATCGTTTTTTTATTATAATTATCTATTATGCTTAAAATGATAATGAAAACCACCTATATTTATTCCAAAATCATATGTTTTAAGCATTCATTAAAAACCAATGGTTTAAATAAATAAACTAAGACCATAAAACATTATTTTAAACTTTATTTTTCATAAAATACAATCCATATGAAATGGAATCACTAAGAAATAGTGAATTATGTATCATTTAATGTGTTTACTAGACTTGAAATCTGTATTTTTCAATTTAAATACTTATAAATTCTAACAGAACAAATAAAAGAAAAATATATTACAAATTATGAAATAATTTTTAAAAAACATGACATGAAATCCAAAATACTTTTTTAATAAAAAATTTGATCATTAAATTATTACCATAATAACATGTTAGTAAGGATCCATAAAAAATTTATAATTGGAAACATTCTAATAAATCACTATTAATAAAAAACAATATTATTCAATGTAGCTATTAACTAGAAATATATGTTTGTCTGAAAATAAATTGAATTAAAATCATAGATATTTCAATATAATATGATAAATAATAATTTTTTAATTTTAAATCATTTTAAAAACTAGTAGATTAAAAAATGGATTCTCGGAGTTAGAAGTTGAAAATAATGGGAATCCCTAATAGGGCTCCAGAAACTATGCTTCATTTTCATGAATAAATTGATGCCTTATATGAATTCATCCTTAGTCATCCTATTATATAAGATATGTCTTTGGATAATCCCAAATTTATTATATCTCAATAACTTGTTCACCAATCTAGTGCTATAGGGGAGTTAGTCACTATGTGAGGCGCTCCCAATTATGGAAGTTTATTAGAGAAAGTGTTTTTTCTAGACTTTTTGTGGGTGTAATTTATAAAAAATGTGTTTTGGATGAAATGGCATCACATGAAAATAAATCCATTTCTTGGAAACCAAACATGGATGAACATATGATGATGAAGGATGAACTCTTCAAGTAGATCAACAATTGAAGAACAAATATACTTTTATTTCATTAAAAGATGATGAAATCATATGAATCCGAATCTTTAAATCTCATTGTGTATCCACTGGTTATTGATCCAGAGACAGAGTGAAACAAAAATGCGACCCTCCTTTATCTGTTAGATTAAGGAACACCACAAAATAACATTAAATTTATATGTTTTTTATTATTACTTTCCATATTAATGTTCATCTCATCATTAGGGACTTTTATTACAACAAAATTTGTGTATCAGACCCATAAATATCAAAATATAGATGTATATGGAATATATTAAAATATAAAAAAATTAACTAGGGAAAAATCATTTTATGAAAACAATTTTTTAATTATCTCAACTATATAATTCTAATGACACAAATGAAAACTTAAAAAGGGAAGAATTAGATTTGAAAATCCACTCAAATTTCATGTCAGCTTTGGGGTTCTACAATACCTGTCTCATTTATAAAATTATGTTTCTCTCAATAATATGGTCTTTTTTATAAGTATATTCAACAATAAATGTCAGTAGTTTCTCTTAACCGATGATATTTCATTGACCATAACATGGACAATTAGTGTATGTTTTTAGTTAATCCAATAGATTATTCCCACCATTTCTATCATTTATGAGACATCAATGAAATTATTTTTGGGATAATTTCTATATTGATAAAATGAAATATCAGTAAAATTATTTTGATTTACCCTTTTAATTATTTTTTCAAGAAACCCAAAATAAATTATCTTTATTGTAGTAAATATTTAAGGAATCCCATATGGGAGACCACTAATACCATTATAGTTCATTTGACGGTGCAAAATCCCAATTGTTTTCAGAACTATTATATTATTTAGAATAAATTGAAGTTATTTGATATATTGTTTTACAAGAAACACAATTATATAATTTGGGAACATGATTCACCATGTTAATATTTCATGACACACAACACTGGTTTGTTTTTCATTACACAGGACACTGATAATTATCACAATCAAAATATATTATTAATATAGTTTCTCAAAAAAGACCATTATGATCTTGCCATTATACATAACTATATGAATAGAAATTTTGAATTTGTAAATATTATTTATAATGGATTTATATTGAAAAATTATCTTCATAAAATGTACTTAATTTATGGTAATTTATTTATAAGTTTTAAAATTACTATTTTCAATATAAAATGTTTTTTTTATTATTTTTTAATATTAATAATATAAAAAATTGAAATATTTATAAAAATAATTTGAAAAAAATAAACATTTCTTTTGAAATCATAATTCAAAAATTATATTATGCTAATTTTTTAAAAATTTACCTTTTTATGAGTAGTGAAAAATAATGAGTTTTAATTGTAAAATGTGTTTTTTAAATTTTTTCAGAAAGCTAAATTGTATTATAAATTGGTTTTAAATTTAAATTAGTTATTTAATAAATAAATTATTACATATTAGTTTATTTGAATCAATTTCATATGGATCTTTGATGTATATTTCTAAAAACATTTGAATGATTTCTATTTAATAAACTGTTTTCTCATAGCGCCTTCCATAGTAATATAAAATTAAAAAAAAATACACTTATTTGAAAGGAATTTGGGAAAATGTATTCTATATTTAATGTAATAATTATTTATATTTTCTAATAATTTAATAATATTTATTTTCTATATGATTAGTGAAAAAAGTAAAAATTAATTGTCACGGTTAAGGTTGAAATGAGTTTATAAGGGCGTTAACCTAAAAAGATAAGGATTAGCATGAAATATACACTTTTTTGAAGGATATTTAATGGATATATTTAGACTATTAAACCTATAATGATTGATATTTTCCCTTTTTAGACACTTGTGACATGTGAAAACCATGGGAGCACTCAATTAGTTTTAAAAAAATAAGTGTGTCCAATCCCCTCTTTATAAAAGGCCACCCCTATCCCCTCTTATTCAATCCATAAAACCATTTGGGATTGGATAATACCTATAAATATAACATCCAAAATCCGTAATAAAATCATATAATCCTTATTTTGGATTGAAAACCATCCATGGAAGGGTTTTCGGTGAAAACCTAAGGAGGATACCCGAAGAAGAGGTAGCATTCATCAATGAGTGTTTTTGTTTTTTTTTCTTCCTCCACCACCATAAATTATTATTACAACATGATACAATAAAATAATTGGTTTTTTAAATATACTTATATGTTTTTATTTTATTTTCCATACCTACAAGAATCTCTACTATCATCGAATGGGTTACAAAATAATCGTTTGTGTGTACAGTGGACTACAACCTCACAAACCCATTCCATTTTGTTTCCATTAAAATATCCCACGGTTAGGTATGATTATAGATATAATGTATATATATGATATTTATAACACTATTATACATATATAGTCCCCATATGTTATATTATTCTTTTCTTTCCACTATACAGGGGATATGATAACATCACTCGTGTGTATAACTCACTACCTCCTCTCGAAACAATGTGATTTGTTTTTCTGTAATGCATTAAATGTAAGATTATAAGAATAATTATATGTGATATAAATGAAATAATTATGATATTAATGAAATATTTTTTTTTCTAAAAAGTAAATATATCATTTTATTTATTAAATTTTCACTAACTGAATTGGGGAAACATCATTCGTTTACATGTGGATTACTGCCTCCATGAAGTGATGTGAATCAATATTTTCATCACTGCACCCCTTGGAATATATGCATTAAACTATTTAATGAAATAATAGTTCATATATTATATTATTAAAAATATTTAAGTATAATATGTTACTTACCTCCTTTTTATAATGATCATCATAAAATAGAAACGTTTGTCCTGAGTACATACTCTCTACCATCTCAATGATCGTAATTTAATTACTTTCTCAAAACCATCATTAATGACTAATCATAAAGTTATTATTTATGTATAAATTATTTAATAACTTCATTATTTTTATTATTACGATTTTTTTACTACTAAAATTATGAGTGGATTGAAAATAAAAAGTCAAAACTTATTTGATAAATAAAGTGGTTATTACCCGAAACAAGATTTTATTAAAAAATTTGAAATAAAAATGATATAATTACTCATAAATAAATAATATATGGTATAATATATATTAATATGTTTCATAAATAGATTTATAATAATCATATATTTATTATATTATAGGTTCTATCAGGTACAACAGATGTCGAGACTAAAGGTAATGAATTTATAGTCACTATTTTATTTCTTGGAGACATATGAAAATTCACCACTCATATAATTTTTGTTGTTTATATACTAACCCTTTGATATTTTATGAAAATATTACCATTGATTTCATTTTATTTTATGTTTAATTTTATTTTATCCTTTATTATAGATTAGAATTCAAAATATTTCTTATGTAGTAAGGGATTTTTATCTCAATTATCCTTCTTTGAGACGCACATTTTTTTCTGCACCTATATTATTCAATGATATGAATATACATCCCTTTTTAAATTTAAAATCATGAATTTATTCATCCTAATTATATTTCATCTTCCATTTTATGTTAACCCTTAATAAGTCATACAACTAAACATTATCAAAGTGGTAAGGATTTTTTGTTACAATCTCATCATTTATCAGGATAATTATTATTATGTTTCCAAAGATAAAATAATATAATCCATATATCTAGAAAATCCTGAATTTTATTCTTCTAGGGTTATTCATGATATTAACAGTATCATTTTTTACTCATTGGTTCTTAAAAATAATAGTTAATATGGTTTTAAGAAATCATGAATATATTTATCTATGTGGGTGAAAATCTATTTTCATCCAAAAACATAATTTCTAAATATGTTTTCAGTTTTTTCCATAACATGTGATTTTTTAAAATAAATTTTATTCCATGTTTGTCTTTCTTAAATTTTTTAAATGAATCATCATGTAATTTTATAAAAAAACACATTTTCTTTTACTAAAAATGGGAAATAAATCTATGATTTAACCTCTTCAACATGAACTAATATTACTATTACCACAGTAATTATTTTCATTGAATATTCATTTATATGTTTTCAATTTTATTTAAATGAAAACAATTTTTAAAAATTTCTTATGTTTTAAAAAATGCTTTCAAATGAAGAAATGATATTTTCCAACAAAAGTGTTTTAAAATATCGATCCAAATCATGTTCCTTATAAGATAACTCATGTTGATGTTAAATATTATTTATTAGGGATATCATTCAAATGTGCCATTATTATTATTTATATGGATGGTTTATTCTTATGATTGACTTATGTTTATGAATTATGTTTCTCTTCCATGGTTTATACCAGGATACAATTCTTTTGAAACAAACTCTTTTTTCTTTGGGTTATGCAATGATTAAATGATGAAATGATTATAAAACCTGTCACTTTTGTAATTTATATGATATTATGACATTTTTATCATACCAATTTTATTTCATGGATTATGATATATTTAATATTTTATGATCTTATGGATGGAATAAATGTGGTTTTCATTTTGAGATGGGAGGGACCTATATCACCCTAAAATGCATTGGGTAAAGATAGATAACAATTGATAAGTACATTATGTATGAAACTAATTACATGTTCACACTATTATGCGTGAACCAGATTACATGTTCACGGTGTTATTCAGGAACAAGATTACATGTTCACAATGTTATACATAGTCCTTTCATACATGTACAAAATTTTATGCATGCACCTAACATTCATGTCTATAATATTATGTTTGGATCTATCTTTCATGTCCATAATGTTATTCATGGACATGATTTCATGTCTATAAGTTTATGTTCAGACCTGATTCCATGTTCTTAACTTAATGAGTTTACATGAATCTATTTATACATGTTCAAAATGTTATTAACTGATATGTATGCCAAACAAATTTGTATAATTTGAATGTTATGATATTATGGCTCATTTACTTTTATTTCCATATGATTAATATACTATAAACATCCCATATTTCTTCCATGACTGAAGATTTTGACTATTGATGTGGGAGGAATTTTATTTATATATTAATATCATTTTGACCTACCCATATTTTCATGTAATGCCTATATATCTCCCTTGTTTACCCATACCTAGCTTCTAATATCACCCTTTATTATTTTTTTTTACTTTTCCCACATTTTGAAGAATCATTTATGCATATTATTTGTTTGAATAGTTATAAAGGGTAATATATGTGTGAAATAAATCAAAAACCTTTCAAAAAATGGAAAATATTGTGTTCCACATTTCCAATTGCAATGAACCATTATGATCATCTGGTGTTCATTTGTGCAATATATTCCTTATTTATCTAAGAAGATCTAATATCCATATTGGATAAGATTTGGATTCTATAGTTGTTATCAATGGAAGATGGTAGTTATTAATTGTAATCAAGGGTGAGAAATCATTAGTGAGATCCAAAGGGTTTTTTCTAAGGATATGATAATGAATATTTCTAAGGATAAGTACACGGATGAGTCAATGTATATGAAAATATACTAAAATTTCATAAATAATAGAATGAGTGGTTTCTATTTAATTTCATCTCTTTCTGAATAATGAAACATGATTTAGATCTTCTATAAAGTTACATAGGGATAGTGAATCTGAGAAGTGTGCATTGATCATGACTTGATTGTCACCCAGTGCACAATTATAGGCCATTATGTACAATTGGTGTTACACTCCCTTTGGATGTGCTATCTAAATTTTCAAACTCTTTATAAACCATCCTAAATGACCTAAATAGATGATGATTATGAATGGACATGGATATCCCAAAGGATCCATATATTAAAAATAATGTGTCATGATTTAGACACCCTATAAGTTATTCATCAGGATTATGTGTTTCACTAATACGATTATTGTTGATTAAACTATTATTTATGGTTTTAGTCATTGAATGAAACTCAATGGAACCACGTTAATTCTCAATGAAATGGAAAATTCAGTGATTGTAGTCCTGATAATCCAAATTTTAGGGAAGCTATGATGAGAAAATTCATTTATATACACACAAAATATTCTCTAACTATGACCCATGATGAAATTATATACGAGAAATGTATGGAAAAATGTTCTTTAGAGTCCTTAATGAGGTAACACCAACCATACTTTATGGGTTATTCTATTTATCTAGTCTCAAAGTGATTGATCAGTACCACTAAAAAGATAATTTTTCATTCTCTAGTGTTTAATACATGAAAAATTCATTTTTTATATCTACCATTTGGAAGGTGAAGAAGATAAATAGTGGAAACATAAAATGAATATGAGGAAATAATAATAAATTTTTTCCATGAATTGGAATGAGTTTAAAACAATATTTTTAATCTATTTATTCCCTAATTTCATTGTATAAAAATCAATAAGCGATTCCCCAATCTTAAGAATATGGGTGATGAATCCTTCAGTACAAATGAAGAAAATTATATGATACTTGTGGGGTAATTTTTGGGTTTTATAATTCATCATGATGGTAACAAAGATTGAGTGATCAATGGATTGAAAAAAAATATCTCAATGGAAATAGAAATATGTGAATTTGTCCATTATATTGAAACTATTCTATGTGCACTAATTGTATAAAATGAAATCCCGAAACCCTCCTAATTCTGGTCAAAATAAAAGAAAAATAGGGTTCCATTAAAAATATAATTATATTTCACATAGATGGAAATAAATTTTTCAAAATCATATTTTCAATAACTTTGGGAAGGAGCAATTAGGAGACTTTATGGAAGGAACAAGAAGAAGTTTTAGGTGGGGTAAGACTAGACAAAAACAAGTGAATAAAAAAGTTATTTGATGTGGATAGTCAATGAAATGAAGAGATATAGATATGAAAAGAATTCACCTCCCAAAATTCATTATTTATGTGTAAGGAGTTTGGGAATTATTTGAATTACTGACCAAATCTAAGGGAAAATAGGGATTATAGGCCACAACAAACTCTAAAGAGAATGGAAAAATGTAAATCTTATGAAATCACAATTGATGAGGTGTATCATGATAATTAGGGAACACTTATCCTTTGATACAAAGTTATGAATTTCATGTTTTGATTTTTTTTGTAAATGATCCCTTTAAAAATATTATTATTCACCCTTTAGTGATATTTCATGTGATTATCTCTTGCTCTTTAGATTTTGGAATTATGTAATTACATTTAATATTCAATTGGAACAAGGTTGAACTAATTCTTCTAAAGACTATGATTTTTTATAGGATTAGTGATTTTATAAGGAATACAGTATTATTTAACTTTTGGAATAGTATATGTCCCCATGTAAGATTAAAAATATTTTTATTGATACCATCTAGGGATTATGAGTTTAACGTCGATCATAAGTCAATGACATTGATATTACATTTTTGGTTTTATGTTAAGGTAGTTTATCAATATTAATTATATTTTAAGGGATATTTATTTTAATAAAACACATTGATTTTGTATATTTTAATAATAGTCATTAAATGAAAAATTCCACTTTATGGAATAATGATTAATGATATGGGTATACTTTACGGTTTATATTATCTTTAATGTTGAGATAATAATAATCATTAGTCAGTCACCTTATGAGTTCAGAACACTTAATTGAAAACAGATAATATTCCTCTCTCGAACTTATTTCCAGAACATGCATTAAGAATGGGGGAAGGTTTCATGGAGTACCACAATCAATTTTATCTGATCGGGGTCTGAATATTACTTCAATGCGTTTCTGAATTCATCAGAGAGATATCTATATAGATTTTAGTACCAATAATGTGATAAAAATAAAAAACCTAGGGTATATGATAAGATATTTGTATATGTATTTCAAAGGTGGTATTGATCACAAATTCCTCTATTTGAGTTTCCTTTTAATAATATCCTTTAATCAGTCATTTTGATGTATCCATACGAAGCTATTTATAGATACTATAATAGAGTTTTTCAAATATTAAAATTGATACCTAAGATAAATAATGGGATTGTAATAAATGTGAGGTTCATTCAGAAACATATAAAAAATTAAAAAATTATATGTAAATGTTTTTCTGATAATCATCCATGTGATAAATAATGTTATTTTTTTGAGATCGTCTTTCAATGAATTTATTTGTGGAAGAAAGACGGGAAAAATTATCCCTAGATATATTCTTCCAATAAAAATACATGATCACATTAGGACAATAAATTATAATATTTCAATTACACCAAAACTTTATGAGTTTCATAATGTGTTCCATATATCCATCGGGATTTAGTACATACACAATCAATCACATGTAATGAACTCATAGGTTGAAATTTTGGAGCATGCGATTTCTTCTGAAGAATGATTAATCGAAATTAAAGATCACAAAAATAAATTTCTACAGAAGAATAACACTCACATAGTCATGTTTTGTGCAAAAACCACAAGTATAAGGAATCTATATGGGAACTTGAGGATATGGGGATAAAGAAGTATCAAAATATTTTTTTCAAGAAAATGAAAAATGTTAAAGGATAAATTCATTTCATGGGGGTGGAATATAACACTGTAAATTATTTATGAACCATAATATATATAGTAAATTAAATTTTATTTATTTTATTCATTACTCAAAACAGAAATGTAATATCTAATTTCATAGAACAATAAATTAATCTTGATCTACACAAAACACATGTTTAACTTGTGTTACACATAACATAGGCTTTTAACAAAAAAATGATATATTATTGATATAGTCATTCAAATATGCCCATTATAACCTAGCCATTAATATTAGTGATATTAATTATAATAAATATTTTTTTAATATAATAAATAATGTATCCATATAAAGAAAACATTTTGATAAAATGTACATAATTTTATGCAATGTTTTTATTTATTTTAAAAATAATATTTCAATAAAAAAATGTTTTTTGTTTCATTTTTTTAAAATTATTAAAAATATGTTCTCAACACATTTAGAAATACAGTTTTTTAAAAAATCTTCATTTTTAAAATAATCATGTCAAAATTTTCAGTGGCTGAATTTTTTGGATTTCGCTAAAATGCTTCACTTTTTGATGAATACTGAAAATGATCAATTTAAATTGAAAATTTCCTTATTGTTTAATTTATTTATAAATATAAATTATATAAAATATTTTTTCTAATATTCAAATCAGTTTCAAATAAATATTACTGAATCCATTTGAGGTCACATTAAAAAAAATTATATTAAATTTTCATATAAAATTTTTGTAATCATTTTAACATTTTCTCTTTAAAAACAATATTTTTTCGCCATCGCGAGATTATTTTTAAACAAATATTTCACATTTTTATGAATTATATTTAGAAAAATAGATTCAATATTTGGAATAATTATAGTATATATTATCTAATAAAGTCATATGTATTTTTTACCCAAATTAAAAATGAAAACTATAAAAATTAAATAAAGTGGTTAAGGTAATAATTGTTTTACCGGGTGGTTAACTAAAAATATTAGGAATAAAATGTCTTATAAACTGTTTAAAAAAATATTTTATAGAATATTTTAGACCATTACACATCTAATTTTACATAATTTTCCATTTAGGATATCTGTGATCTATTAGAAATGATGGAACGCTAATTTATTTTTAAAAAATACCATGTGTGTCCTCTCCCACACATATAATAGGTCACCACCTAACCTACCTTATTCACCCCTTAAAACGCTTATTTTTCAGCAAAGACCTACCAAAATTACATAAAACATCCATAGTCTCAAAATTGAATCATTAGTTTTGGAAAAAGTCCTTCAAGGATGTGTTTTGGTGAAAACATAATGAGGATACCAAAAATTATTGTATCGTTCAACTAAAACAATTTTTGATTTATTTCTTCCTCACACCCCTCCGATTGATTTAAATCATGATGATATAATAACCTCAATATCTACCATATAGATTTATTTTATATATTATTTTAATTATATTCTATAATATATGCTTCTATAAAATGGGTTACAAAATAAACATTCCAAACTATTGCAGACTAATGCCTCACGAACCAATGTCCTTTATTTAACCATTACCAGCTCTCATGGTTGGGTATTATGATGGATATAAAGATTATATATATATATATATTACATTGATAACATAATTATAAATTTTTTGTCATTATATAATATATAAATTTTTTTCCATTACATATGGTATACAATAACGTCGCTCTTGTGTATGGTAGACTACCTCGTCATGATGCGATGAGATTAATTTTTTATTAATGAATTACATGGAAGATAATAAGGATTGACATATGTGATATGCATGAAATAATTATGATATTAAAAACATATTTATACCTATGAAAACATAGTATATCAATTTCCTTGTTATGTTTTCACAAACAAAAAAGATAATAACATCGTTTGGGTATGTGTGGACTACCGCTTTCACAAAACAACATGACTCCCTCTTTTCATCACCACACAAAATAGATATTATAAATAAGTATATTTAAATAGATAATTTTTAATTTATGATATTATGATAATTATATAGATATATGATATTTCTTACCTCCTTTCCCAAATGATCATTGAAACATTGAGACGTTACTCATGCATACATATGATATATTGGCTCCATGATGGTAAAATACTTTATTTATCAAAATGATGTATCATGATTAGTTTTAGAAATAATTTATGTATAATATTGATAAATATGTAATTATATATATTCATTTTATGATGTTACAATGATCAAATTAAGAGGACCCAAAATAAAAAATCAAAACATATAAGTAAAATAAAGCAGTTATTACCCGAAATATGATTTTAATAAAGAATAATTATTAAATAGGTAATAAATTAAAAAATGTAAATAATATATTGTATGAAATATATAATTTTGGTTAATTAATAGACTTATAATAAAATTATATTTAATATACTTTATTTTAAAATATGTATAAATAATGTCGAGAATTAAGCTATGTTATTTATAATGTCTCATTTTTTAGAGAAATTTGATAATTCCATACTCATTTATTTTTTGTGATGTATATACTACCCATTGAAATTTTATATCATTAATAAAATTATTTAAATTTTATTTAATGTTTCATTTTATTTCATTTTTTATTGGGTATTACGATTCAAAAGATTATAAATCTTGTATGGTATTTTTGCCTCAATTTTTTTTCATTTAAACGTACTTTATGTTTTGAACCTATATTCATTGATGAGGATTATATACATCTCATTTGACATGTGATATTATTAATTTATTTATCCTCGTGATATTTTACATTACATTTTTTGTTATCCCTTCATGGGGATTATGATTGAATGTTACCTAAGTGGTAATATTTTTATATTACAACCTCATTATTTTTCCAGAATATTATGATTATGTATCTCATGAGATAATATTATGATCCATATCACGATAAAATTTTTAATTTTATTATCATATGGTTATTAATAATATTAATAGTATTATTATTCCACTCATTAGTACTTCAAAAATGTATATTTTTTTTAGAAAATATGAATTTATTTCCCTCATAGGTTAGAACTCCATTTTTTCCAAAATTTTGATTTATAAAATAAAATTAAAAAAATGGTTAATTATTATCTTATGAATATTAAAATAAATTATTTCCCATGTTTTAATTTTTTTTCAAATAAATTTTGAATGAATCCTTATGTCATTTTCTGAACAATGCTGGTTTTTCTTTTACCAAAATTATAAAAGTAATATTTGTTTTAAGAACAAAAGCATGAATAAAAAATCTAATCATTATGAAAATTATTTTCATTGATGATCAATTTATATGTTTTCAATATTATTTTCAAATTAAAATATTTTAAAAACGTTTTATGGCCTAAAACGTTTTTTTCAATGATTAGGTAATATTTTCAAGAGTAAATTGTTTAATTTATTGATAAAAATAATTTTACATCTAAGATAAAACCCATTAATGTTACCTAGACCTTCTATAGGATATGATCTAAAGCTACCAATATTATTCATCACTTAAATAGTTGAATTTTTTTTTTGGAAATATTTTTTTTAAACCTATTTCTCTCCCAAAAGTTATAGAATAATAAAATTATTATGAAATCCAATTATTTTTTATGGGTTATGATATGATGAAATATTGAAAAGATTAAAAAACAATACTCTTTTCTTTGAGTTATGATATTTTTAAATAATTATGAAACCCATTTAATTTAATGGTTCTTGATATGGTGATTGTTTTATTATATTATGGTGCAAATAAATACGGTTTTCATATTTCAACTTGTATGACCTATATCTCCATAAAAAACATTTGGAAAAGATAGATAACTAATAATTAAAAAAAATTCATAAACTAGATTAAATCATAAAATTGGTATGCATGAACCTGATTACAAGTTCAAAATGTTATGTGTGGACCTGATTATATGTTTGTAATGTTATACATTGACATATATTTCATGAACATAATGTTATATATAGACCTGTAATTCTGTAACATCCCAAGTAAATAAAGAATAAAACATTATCATATTTATTAATATTTGTGAATTAAATATTAATTTTACTTTGAAGGGGTTTCTATGTTCGATAGCGTACCTGATACACAACAACGAGTTTCTTTGAAATCTTACATTGCACACTAATAATATAATATTATTATTTTAAATGGTAGTTAACATGTAGTAGTTGTATTGGCGGGAATGAATAGAAATAACTAAAATATTATTATATATATTTTTTAACTGTTTTTACATTTATCCAATAAAAGATAAAGGCTTAAAATAAGAAAAGAATTCAATTTTAAGCATAGATACTCTAATATTCACTAAAAGGTCGATTTATGACCTTTTGATGGAGAAACCTCATTAAAAATAGTTTTGGTCACTCTTATGCATTCTATTAGACCAAATTAAATCCTTCTTTATAATTGTGACATCAAAATTTACTTTCTGTATGTTTTTGTTATTTTTCCGATAAAGTTCGTTTTTAATGAATAAGTGAAAAATGTTGTATTTTAATTCAAAACCTCATTTTAATATAATTTATTTATGTGGTTAGATTATCATTTTAATTGTTTTTAAAGTTCTATTAGAATATATTTTTACCATTTAATCTAATGGTGGACTTTGGAATTAATTTCACGTTTAAATTGGACATAAACAAGTGTCAATCTTTTGATATATATGGTTTCTTAAAAACACGCTAGTTGTATTGACAATGGCAGTAATTATTAAATTAATTAATGCAACTTATATGTTTTTAATTTTGTAAAATACAAATTATTTTTGAATTCGGAATTTCAAATATAGCTTAGGGTGATTTTTTTATATTTTTCTGAAAAACATCAATTTTTGATGAATAGTGAAACCACTAAGTGGTAGTTAAATAAACTGATTTTTCATATAAATGAATCATTACCACCTCTAAGAATTGAATTTCAAAAATCCTATATACATGGTTTTCATTATAAAGTAAAATTTGGTTCAATGGGATGAAAATAATTTTTTGGTGAATAGTAACTTTTATGTTTTATTAATCACGTTTAAAGGTAATTAGTGTAATTTAAGATAAATATAATGTTATAATAATATGAAACTACCTTTACATAAGATATACACTTATTGGATGAGTCATGTCCGACCATTACAATCCATGGGTCGATTTTTGGGAACCCATGGTGCCACTTGGGTAAGATAATGACATTAATACCTTTTATTTAAAGTAAAAATAAAAATGTCCCAAAAATGTATTGTTTTACTAAAAAAAGGTTTTACATGTGTTTATAAGAGTTAAATTTTTTACTATAAATATTCATTATAAAGCTAAAAATTGTTCCTAAAACATGGTAATTTTTTTATAAATTTTAGACATCAAATAAATAAAATTATTTATGACACAATGATGATGCAGTGTTTACGTCATTAATGAATGATTTAAATTAATAAAAAGATAATGTTTAAAATAATATCCAAAACTTTTCCAGTTCTTATTTGATGATTATATTTCAAACATGGGCCACCGTATCTTAGACTGTAATAATTTTTGGACCTTTAGAAACCGAAAAACATTATATAATAAAAGAATAGTTTCATGCCTTCCAAAAGAGCCCCTCCTCTCCCTTATAAAAAGTCTCTACTTCCCAACCATTTCTCACACTTCTCAAGCCCTTTGTCTTGTCCAACCTCTACACAAATAATCTCCCAATATGTCTCTATTCATCCTAGAAGCCTTACCTTAGGAATAAAGCTCTTCAAGAAACCCTTTTGGTTTAAACTAAGGGGAGTTACCATATTTAAAGGTAATGTCTTCTCTTATGTTATTTTGTTTTATTTTGCTTATCCAATCCCTAAACTATTTGTATTCATTTATTTTGTTACAACACCAGTATATTAAATATACTATAATTTTTTATGAGAAGTATTCAGGATACACTTACACACACCTCCTTTTAATGATTAAAGAACGTATGGTTTCTATGGATGGTGAATTACTGCCTCACGAAACGATGATCGATCAATCTTCTCTTAACACCATTCATGGGGGCCATTAAGATGTCACTGTATTTATATATGATATATATTATGTTTATGTTTTCCTTAGGCTTCTTTATTTTCCATTTATGGGATTCCTTTATGGTTTTCATAATGGATAAACACAATAATTTCATTTTAGGATGTGCGGACTACGGCCCCCTCCAAGTGATTTGAATCGTTAATGCCATATGTGGGACGTATAAAGGATGGTGTTAATAATATTATATATGATATTATATTGGAATTATAATGTACCTTTATATAATAGTGATCTCATTCCATTAAATATGAAATAGAAATTAAAGTAGCGTTCATGTGTACGTACGGCTTACCGTCTCCATGAACGGTGCATTTCATTTCTTACCTCTAAATGTTATGTACTATTATAAATACATGTATATTATATATATATATTATATATATGATATCCAAATCATGATTATCATTCTGAATATAATGAACCTTTGACCAAATGAACAACATGTAATTGTAAGAAGTCTATTTTTGACTTATGTACCAAATATCGACAAAATGAACATTATTAACTTAAATGATTACATAATATTTATAACATTTAAATAAGTGATATAAATGGAATAATAAACTTTAAAAAGGTTCTTAAGAAAGAAGAAATTAACTTTAGTTTATTATTCATGAGATTAAAGAGTGATCGGGTCAAGTTGGACACGTGGAAAGGGACTTCGTCTCAATCTCATTTCATTGAGGCATATTTTTTTCTAATACAAGACTTTCTTTCATAGCTGTATTAACACCACTAACTTTTCAAAGGGAATCTTTTTCTACGAAGCGTTTTACTAAATGAAAAAAGGAATGTTTCTTTTAAAGTATGCAGTGACAATGACCTTTTCTGCCGCCCTGAGTACTACTTGATCTTTGGCTTCCTTAACAAGACATAATGTTTTTAAAAGAAAATAAATACCATATACTCTTTTATGTATTTTGTTTTTGGAAATGGTTTTGATAATGAATTTGTTATGTCAATATATTTAAGTGATATATTGAGATTGAAATGTAGAAATGTTTTATTTCCATTATATTTCTTTTATGTCTTATGATTTTATAATGGTACTTGGACATTTGACGGGTGGTTACGTGATAAACCATATGATGGGTGGTTCCATGAATTTGAGAATGGGTGGTTACGTTATAACCTCCAATGCATTGGGTATCGAATTTGGCCATATGGCTATTCCATTTAGTGACATGTGTGTAAGTTGACCATATTGTTATTCCATTTAAATATGTTTATGTCCCAAGTTACCTTTATATGTTATGTGTTCTTTAAATGGGTTTAATGGTAATAATTTGGTTATAGAATGGAATGTAATTATCTTTTATTCAGTGGAGAGTATTTAATAAATTATAAAGGTGAAAAGTATTACTAATGTTAATGTATTCATGGTTTAATTATTGTTTTGAAATACTAACATTTTTCATTCTTTGTGTATCCCTTACTGAGCTTTTTATGCTCATCCCACATTTTTTGAAATGTTTATCATTGGACATAATGTGGAATAGGGTCAAGGATGCGATCATGGAAAAGTCATTTTGTCTTAAACATTGAACTAGACATGACTCTTTTTTCCAAGAGTTCATGTTTTGTAAAAAAATGGAAACTGTGAAGAAGTGTCTACTTTGTAATCTTTTGAGATGTAATAGTTATGTCTTAATTCTATAAAACTCTAAACCTAAAAATATCCTCAATGTGAATTATTCATTTCATTCAACATTATGTATTTTTTAAGGTTGGGTTCTTATAGTTGGTATGAGAGGTCAGTTTAGACAACTTTATGAGTTAGAAAATTGTTAAATTCATGTACGTAAATTAATTTATGCTATGATTGAAATGATATAGAATTTCTAGATTACTATGTTGCTTCACCTAATATATTATTGTGCTAAGAATGGTTTTTTGTAGAGGAAAGAGAGAAGATTTTCTGGGAGGCATACACAGGGAAATGACCTTCCAAATCAATATCTTGAGATGGTCAGAATCAGAATTTAATAGTTTACTGCAGTGATGGATCATTTGATTCAGGGGATAAATGATGGCTTTGTTTATTGGTGATATTTTGGTTTATTCTAAAAGTAAATAGGAGAATGAACGTCCTTTATGGGTTATCTTAAAAAACTTAAAATAAAAAACTGAATGGAAAATTCAGCAAGTGTGAGTTTTGGTTACAAAAAATTTCTTTCCTTCGTCACATTGTTTCAAAAAATTGCATAACTGTTGATCCTGCTAAAACAAGATTTGTTGAAGAATGGACAAGTCCCACAAATATAATCGAGATCCGTAGTTTTATTGGTTCGGAATGTTATTACCTGTGGTTTTTTGAAATATATTTCAAGGTTATCTAGTCCAATGACAAAGTGAACTCGAAAAGGTGTAAAGTTCATCTGGACAAAAGAATGTGATGATTGTTTTCAGGAATTGAAAAGAGGATTGGTGAATGCTCCAGTTTTGGCACTTCCTTCCAGAAATGCTGAGTTTGTTATCTATAGTGATGCTTCACTAAAATTACATGGTTGTGTCCTAATGAAGAATGATTAGGTAATTGTTTATGCTTCACATCAGTTGAAAATTCATGAGTTAAATTACCATACACATGATTTAGAAATAGCTAATGTTGTTTTTGTTCTAAAAATTTGGAGGCATCATTTGTTTGGAGTAAGGTGTGAAATATATACCATTTACAAAAGTTTAAAGTATATATTCACTCTGAAAGAATTGAACATGAGACAGAGGAGATTGATGGAATTAATCAAGGATTATGATTGTACAATGCATTTACATCTGGGAAAATCAAATAAAGTGGATTCTGCTTTGAGTCGAAAAAAGTAATTCTTCATTAACCATGCTACGTTTGGAACGAGATCCTTTGGTTTTTGATTTGATGAACACTAGAATATAAGTTGTTTGTGCAGGAAGTTCTTCTATTTTGTTTAAGGTTTCAGTGATATCATCTCTATTATACAGAATTAAGAAAGCACAGAAGAAAGACAGTGGGTTGTAGAAAAAGGTAGTGCTGGTTCAGAAGGGTAAGTTTCCTGAATTTAACTTTGATAATGATTGTGTTTTGAGGTTTGGGAAGAGATGATGTGTGACCTGTGATTCACAGTTGAAGAATGAGTTGTTATGTAAGTCTTATAGTTCCCCTTTTTCAGTTCATCCTGGCAGTACTAAGATGTATAGAGATCTTAGGGAGTATTACTGGTGCGATGGAATGAAAAGAAGTATTGCTAATTTTCTTGTGAAGTGTTTGACTTGTCAGCAGGTTAAAGTAGAGCGGCAGTTACCGAAACAGATGCTTTAGTCTTTATTGGTGCCATAGTGGAGATGAGAAAATATATCTGTGGACTTGTTTTTGACATTACCAAAGACATATCGAGGTAATAATGCAATCTGGGTTATAGTTGATCAATTGACTAAATCTTATCATTTTCTTCTTATTGGAGGTACTTTCTCCCTAGATCAACTTTCTCGGTTGTATGTTAAAGAGATAGTCAAGTTACATGGAGTTCCTGTCTCCATTGTATCTGATCATGATCCTAGGTTTACTTCTAACATTCAGAAGGGCCTTCAGAAATCATTTGGTACTGAATTAATTTTTGTACAAATTTTCATCCGCAATCAGATGGGCAGTCAGAATGAACAATTCAAGCCATGGATGATCTGTTACGTGCTTTCATGATGGATTATCAGGTAAGTTGGGACCAATATCTTTCTTTGGTTGAATTTTCTTATAAAAATAGTTTTCATTCTAGTATACAGATGGCTCCCTTTGAGGAAATATATGGTAAATGAAGTCGAACTCCAGCTTTTTGGGATGCAGTAGGGGAAAAGAAGATGATGGGACCAGAATTGGTAGAAGATATGGCAGGAAAAGTTTATTTGATTTAGAAGAACATGAGAACAGCTCAGAGAAGGCAGAAAAGTTATGTAGATAACCAGAGGAAGGATATATCTTTCGAGGTAGGTGATCATGTTTTTCTCAATGTTTCTCCATGGAAAAGTGTGATCCGTTTTGGCAAGAAGGGAAAGCTAAGATTGAGGTTCATTAAACCTTATGAAATCCTATAAAAAGTTGGATCAGTTGAATACAGAGTGGCATTACCTCCAAGTTTGTCCCAGGTTCACAATGTTTTTCATGTTTCGATGTTGAGAAGTTATATACCAGATCCTTCTCATGTTTTGAGCCTAGAGGTAGTTCAGTTGGAAGAGAATCTCTCTTATGAAGAACAACTAGTCCAGATTCTTGACCAAAGAGAGAATATTTTACAAAATAAGATAATTCAAAAGTTAAAGGTTTTGTGTAAAACCCAAATGGTTGAAGAGGCAACGTGGGAATCTGAAAATGATATGAGGGATAAACACCCCCACTTATTTTGATAAGTGAATAAAATTGTGAGGACGCAATTCCAAAATGGGGGGAAGGATGTAACATCCCATGTAAATAAAGAATAAGACATTTTCATATTTATTAATATTTGTGAATTAAATATTAATTTTACTTTAAAGTGGTTTATATTTTCGATAGCGTACCTGATACGCAACAATGAGTTTCTTTGAAATCTTACATTGCAAACTAATAATATAATAAAATTATTTTTAATGGTAGTTAACACGTAGTCGTTGTATTGGAGGGAATGAATAGAAATTACTAAAATATGATAATGTATGTTTATTAAATGTTTTTACATTTTTTCAATAAAAGATAAAGGATTAAAATAAGAAAAGAATTCAATTTTAGGCATAAATACTCTAATATTCACTAAAAGGTCGATTTAACGCCTTTTGATGGAGAAACCTCCTTAGAAATAGTTTTGGTCACTCTTATACATTCTATTGGACCAAATAAAATCTTTCTTTAGAAATGGGACATCAAAATTTACTTTGTGTATGTTTTTGTTATTTTTCTGATAAAGTTCATTTTTAATGAATAAGTGAAAAATGTTGTATTTTAATTCAAAACCTCATTTTAATCTAATTTATTTATGTAGTTAGATTATATTTTTAATTGGTTTTAAAGTGAAATTAGAATATATTTTTACCATTTAAACCAATGGTGGACTTTGGAATTAATTTCTCTTTGATATTGGACATAAATAAGTGCCAATCTTTTGATATATATTGTTTCTTAAAAACATGTTATTTATTTTGACAAGGGGAATTAATTGTTAAATTAATTAATGAAACTTATATGTTTTTAATTTTGTAAAATATGAATCATTTTTGAATTTGGAATATCATATATATATTAGGGTGAATTTTTGGTATTTTTTTGAAGAACATTAATATTTAATGAATAGTGAAACCACTAAGTGGTAGTTAAAATAACGAATTTTTTGTTTAAATGAAACATTACCACATCTGTGAATTGAATTTCAAAAATACGACATACATGGTAGTCATTAGTAATAAAAATGTGGTTCAATGGGATGAAAATAATTTTTTTGGTGAATAGTAACTTTTATGTTTTATTAATCGCGATTAAAGGTAATTAGTGTAATTTAAGGTAAATATAATGTTATAATAATATGAAACTACCTTTAAACTTGATCTACACTTATTGTATGAGTCATGGTCGACCATTACAATTCATGGGACGATTTTTGGGACTCCATAGAGCCACTTGGGTAAGATAATGACATTAATACCTTTTATATAAAGTAAAAAATAAAAATGTCACAAAAATGTATTGTTTTACTAAAACAAGTTTTACATGGGGTTATACAAGTTATATTTTTTACAGTAAATATTCATTATAAATATAAAATTTTTTCTTAAAACATTGTACTTTTTTTTATAAGTTTTAGACATAAAATAAATAAAATTATATATGACACAATGATGATGCAGTGTTTACATCATTAATGAATGATTTAAAATAATAAGAAGATAATGTTTAAAATAATATCCAACACTTGTCCAATTCTTATTGGATTCTTTTATTTCAAACATGGGACACCTTATCTTTGAATATATTAATTTTTGGACCTTTAGAATCCGAAAAGAATTATATAATAAAATAATATTTTCATGCTTTCCAAAAGAACCTCTGCTATCCCTTATAAAAAGACCCCACTTCCAAACCATTTATCACAATTCTCAAGCCCTTTGGATCATCCAAACTCTACTAAAATAATCTCCCATTATCTCTATATTCATCCTAGAAGCCTTACCTTAGGAATAAAGCTCTTAAAGAAACCCTTTTGGTTCAAAGCAAGGAGAGTTACCCGATTTAAAGGTAATGTATTCTCTTATGTTATTTTGTTTTATTTTTCTTGTCCAACCCCTAAACTATTTTTATTCCTTTATTTTTTAACAAAATAAATATATTCAATATACTAGTATGTTTGTATGAGAAGTATTTGAGCTACACTTACACACACCTCCATCTAATGGTTAAAGAACAGACTGTTTCTGGGGATGGAGAATTACTGCCTCACGAAATGATGATTGTTCAATCTTCTCTTAACACCTTTCATGGTGTTCATTAATATGTCACTATATTTATATATGATATATATTATGTTTATGTTTTCTTAATGCTTCTGTATTTTTAATTTATGGGATTCCTTTATGGTTTCCATAATGTATAAACGCGATAATTGAATTTTAGGAAGTGCAGACTACAGCCCACTCAAAGTGATTAAAATCGTTAATTCCATATGTGGGAAATATAAAAGAAGGAGTTAATAATATTATATATATGATATTATACTAGAATTATAATGTACCTTTATATCATTATGATCTCATTCCATTAAATATGAAATAGAAATGAAAGTAGCATTCATGCGTACATACAGCTTACCGTCTCCATGAACGGTGCATTTCATTTCTTAACTCTAAATGTTATGTACTATTATAAATACATGTATATTATATATTTATATGATATATATGATATACAAATAATTAATATAATTCTGGATATAATTAACCTTTGAAAAATTGAACAACAAGTAATTGTAAGAAGTCCATTTTTAACTTAAGTACCAAATATCGACAAAATGAACATTATTAACTTAAATGATTACATAATGTTTATGACAAGTAAATAAGTGATATAAAAGGAATAATAAACTTGAAATGGGATCTTAAGAAAGTATAAATTAACTTTAGTTTATTATTCAGGATATTTAATAGAGATCGATTCATGTCGGACACGAGTAAGGGACTTCGTCTCAATCTCTTTTCATTGAGGAATATTTTTTTCTAATACAAGACTTTCTTTTATATGCTGTATAAACAACCCTAAAAATTCAAAGGGAATATTTTTATATGATGCATTTTTCTAAATGATAAAAAGTAATGTTTTATTTAATGTACGCGGTGACAATGACATTTTCTGCCGCCCTGAGTACTACATGATCTTTGGCATCCTTAACAAGCCGTAATGTTTTTAAAAGAAAATAAATACCACATAATCTTTTTTGTATTTTGGTATTGGAAATGGTTTTGATAATGGATTTTTTATGTCAATATATTTATGTGATATATTGCGATTGAAATGTAGAAATGGTTTCTTTCCATTATATTTGTATTATGTCTTATGATTTTATAATGGTAATTGGACATTTGACGGGTGGTTACGTGATAAACTATATGACAGGTGGTGCTGTGAATACCAGGATGGGTGGTTACGTTATAACCTACAATTCATTAGGTATGGAACTCGGCCGTATGGCTACTCCATTTATTGACATGTGTGGATGTTGACCATATTGTTATTCCATTTAAGTATGTGTATGTCCCAAGTTACATTTATATGTTATGTGTTCTTTATATGGTTTTATGGTAATCTTTTGTTTACAGAAGGGTAAGTAATGATCTTTTATTTAGTGAAGATTATTTACTACTTCATAAAGTTTAAATGTATTAATTATGTTAATGTATTCATGTTTTACTTGTTTTTTTGAAAAACTAACAGTTTTCATTCCTTGTGCATCCCTTGCTGAGCTTTTTATGATCATCCCATGTTTTTTGAAATGTTTATCACATGAGATATGGTGGAATAGGGTCAAGGATGGGATCAAGGAAAAGTCATGTTGTCTTAAACATTGAACTAGACATGAATCCTTTATCAAGAGTTCATGTTTTGTAAATAAATGGAAACTGTGAAGAAGTGACTACTTTGTAATCTTTTGATATGTAATAGTTAAGTCCTAATTCTCTAAAACTCTAAACCTGAAAAGATCCTCAATTTCAATTATTCATTTCATTCAATATTAAGTAAGGTTTAAGGATGGGTCCTTATAGTTGATATTAGAGGTCAGTTTAGACAACTTTAGGAGTCACAAAATTGTTAAATTCATGTTAGTAAATTAATTTATAGTATGATTTAAATGATATAGCATTTACATATTACTATGTTGCTTCACCTAATATATTTCTGTGCTAAGAATAGTTTTTCATAGAGGAAAGAGAGAAACCATTCTGGGTGGAATACACAAGGAAATGACCTTCCAAATCAATATCCTTAGATGGTCAGAATCAGAATTGAACAGTTTAATGCAGTGATGGATCATTTTATTCAGGTGATAAATGATGGATGTATTTATTGGTGATATTTTGGTTTATTCTAAAAATTAAAGAGGAGCATGAAATTCATTTAAGGGTTATCTTGCAAACCTTAAAATAAAGTAAACTGTATGGAAAATTCAGCAAGTGTGAGTTTTTGTTACAAAAAATTTCTTTCATTGGTCACATTGTTTCAAAAAATGGCATAACTATTGATCCTATTAAAACAAGAGTTGTTGAAGAATGGCCAAGACCCACAAATATAACTGAGATCCGTAGTTTTCTTGGTTTGGGAGGTTATTAACAAAGGTTTGTTGAAAATATTTCACGGTTATCTAGTCCACTGAATAAGTTAACTCGAAAATATGTTAATTTCATCTAGACAAGAGAATGTGATGATTGTTTCCAAGAATTGAAAAAAAAAGATTGGTGAATGCTCCAGTTTTGGATCTTCCTTCCAGAAATGGTGAGTTTGTTATCTACAATGATCATTCAATAGAAGGACTTGGTTGTGTCCTAGTGAAAAATGATCAGGTAACTGCTTATGCTTCTCATCAGTTGAAAACTCGTGAGTTAAATTACCCTACACATGATTTGGAATTATCTGCTGTTGTTTTTGCTCTAAACATTTGGTGGCATCATTTTTTTGGAGTATAGTTTGAAATATATACCAATCACAAAATTTTAAAGTATATATTCACTCAGAAATAATTGAACATGAGACAGATGAGATGGCTTGAATTAATCAAGGATTACGATTTTACAATTCATTACCATCTAGGAAAATCAAATAAAGTGGCTCATGCTTTGAGTCGAAAAAGTAATGCTTCATTAACCACGCTACGTTTGGAATGAGATCCTTTAGTTTTTGATTTGTTGAAATTTGGCATAGAATTAGTTGGTGCAAGAAGTTCTTCTGTTTTTTTAGGTGTCCGTGAGATCATCTCTATTAGAAAGAATTAAGAAAGCGCAGAAGAAAGATGGTGGGTTGTAGAAAAAGGTAGAGATGGTTCAGAATGGTATGTTTCCTGAATTTAACATTGGTAATGATTGTGTTTTGAGGTTTGGGAAAGATTATGATTGCCTAGTAATTCACAATTGAAGAATGATTTGTTATATGAGGCTCATAGTTCCTCGTTTTCAGTTCAACCTGGCAGTACTAAGATGTATAGAGATCTTCAAGAGTACTACTACTGGGATGGAATGAAAACAGATATTGATAATTTTCTTGTGAACTGTTTGACATGTCAGTAGGTTAATGAAGAGCAGAAGTTACCGAAAGGGATGCTTCAGTCTTTACCTATGCCAGAGTGGAAATGGGAAAATATATCCATGGACTTCATTGTGGCATTACCAAAGACATCTCGAGGTAATAATGCAATTTGGGTTATAGTTGATCGATTGACTAAATCTGCTCATTTCCTTCCTATTAGAGATACTTTATCTCTAGATCAACTTTCTCAATTGTATGTTAAAGAGATATTCAAGTTACATGGAGTTCCCCTCTCCATTGTATCTGATCATGATCCCAGGTTTACTTCTACCTTTTGGAAAGGCCTTCATAATTCATTGGGTACTGAATTAAATTTTAGTATAGCTTTTCATCCGCAATCAGATGGGAAGTCAGAATGAACAATTCAGACCATGGAGGATATGTTACATGATTTCACGATGGATTACCAGGGATGTTTGGACCAACATCTTTCATTGGTTGAATTTTCCTATAACAACAGTTTTCATTCCAGTATACATATGGCTCAATTTGAGGCATTATATGGTAAACGATGTCGAACTCTATATTTTTGGGATAAAGTAGGGGAAAGGAAGCTGATGGGGACAGAATTGGTAGAAGAGATGGCAGGAAAAGTTCAGTTGATTCAGAAGAACATGATAATATCTCCGAGCAGGCAGAAAAGTTATGTGGATAACTGGAGGAAGGATCTACCCTTCGAGGTAGGTGGTCATGTTTTTCTCAATGTTTCTCCATGGAAAAGTGTGATCCATTTTGATAAGAAGGGAAAGTTGAGTCTGAGGTTCATTGGACCTTATAAAATCCTGGAGAAAGTTGGATCAGTTGCATGCATAGTGGCATTACCTCCAAGTATATCCCAGGTACAAAATGTTCTTCATGTGTCAATATTAAGAAATTATATGTCAGATCCATCTCATGTTTTGAGCCCAGAGGTAGTTCAATTGGAAGAGAATCTCTCTTATGAAGAAAAATCAGTCTAGATTCTTGACCGTAGAGAGAATTTGTTGTGGAATTAGGTAATTTAATAGTTAATGGTTTTGTGGAAAAACTATATGGTTGAAGATGCAACGTGGGAATCTGAAAATGCTATGGGGTATAAATACCCCCACTTATTTTGATAAGTGAATAAAATTGTGAGGACACAATTCAAAAAAGACGGGAAGGGTGTAACATCCCAGGTAAATAAATAATAAGACATTTTCATAATTATTAATATTTGTGAATTAAGTATTAATTTTACTTTAAAGGGGTTTCTATGTTCGATAGCGTACCCGATACGCAACAATGAGTTTCTTTGAAATCTTACATTGAACACTATAATATAATTATATTATTTTAAATTGTAGTTAACACGTAGTCGTTGCATTGGTGGGAATGAATAGAAATAACTAAAATAATATTATATATATTTGTTAAATGTTTTTACATTTGTCTAATAAAAGATAATGTCTTAAAATAAGAAAAGAATTCAATTTTAGGCCTAGATACTCTAATATTCACTAAAAAGTTGATTTATTGCCTTTTGATGTAGAACCCTCTTTAAAAATAGTTTTTTTCACTCTTATACATTCTATTAGACCAAATAAAATACTTCTTTAGAAATGGGACGTCAAAATTTACTTTGTGTATGTATTTGTTATTTTTTCGATAAAGTTTATTTTTAATGAATAAGTGAAAAATGAAGTATTTTAATTCAAAAAATCATTTTAATCTAATTTATTTATGTGGCTAGGTTAACTTTTTAATTGCTTTTAAAGTGAAATTAGAATATATTTTTACCATTTAATCTAATAGTGGACTTTGGAATTAATTTCACTTTGAAATTGGACATCAACAAGTGTCAATCTTTTAATATATATTGTTTTGTAAAAACACGCTATTTTTTTGACAACGGGAATTAATTATTAAATTAATTAATGAAACATATATGTTTTGAATTTTGTAAAATAGACATCATTTTTTAATTCAGAATATCAAATATATCTTAGGGTGAATTTTTTGTATTTTTCTGAAAAACTTCAATTTTTGATGAATAGTGAAGCCACTAAGTTGTAGTTAAAAACTGATTTTTCGTTTAGAGGAAACATTACCACATCTGTGAATTGAATTTCAAAAATCCAACATACATGGTTGTCATTATTATGTAAAATTTGGTTCAATGGGATGAATTTTTTTGGGTGAATAGTAACTTTTAAGTTTTATTAATCGCAATTTAAGGTAATTAGTGTAATGTAAGGTAAATATAATGTTATAATAATATGAAACTACCTTTAAACATGATATACACTTATTGGACGAGTCATGGAACACCATTACAATCCATGGGTCTATTTTTGTGACCCAATGGAGCCACTTGGGTAAGATAATTACATTAATACCTTTTATTTAAAGTAAAAATAAAAATGTCACAAAGATGTATTGTTTTACTAAAACAAGACTACATGGGGTTATACAAGTAATATTTTTGACTATAAATATTCAATAGAAATATAAAATTATTCCCTAAAACATGGTAATTTTTTTATAATTTTTATACATCAAATAAATAAAATTATGTATGACACAATTATGATGGAGTGTTTACGTCATTAATGAATGATTTAAATTAATAAGAAGATAATGTTTAAAATAATATTAAAAACTTGTCCAATTCTTATTGGATGATTTTATTTCAAACATGGGACACCTTATATTTTACATAAATAATTTTATGACCTTTAAAACTGAAAATCATTATATACTAAAATAATAGTTTCATGCTTTCCAAAAGAGCCCCTCATCTCCCTTATAAAAAGACCCCACTTCCATACCATTTCTCACACTTATCAAGCCTTTTGGCTGGTCCAAACTCTACTCAAATAATATCCCAATATCTCAATCTTCATCCTAGAAGCCTTACCGTAAGAATAAAGCTCTTTAAGAAACCCTTTTGGTTCAATCCAAGGGGAGTTACCCGATTGAAAGGTAATGTCTTCTCTTATGTTCTTTTGATTTATTTTTCTTCTCCAACCCATAAACTATATTTATTCCTTTATTTTGTTAGAAAAAAAGTATCTTAAATATATTAGGATATTGTTATGATAATTATTCAACCTACACTTACACAATGTTCTGTCTAATGGTTAAAGAACATACTGTTTCTGTTGATGGCGAATTACTCCCTCACGAAACAATGATTGTTCAATCTTCTCTTAACACCTTTCATGGTGGCCATTAAGATGTCACTGTATTTATATATGATATATATTATTTTTATGTTTTCCTTATGATTCAGTATTTTTCATTTATGGTATTCCTTTATGGTTTCCATAATGGATAAACACAATAATTTCATTTTAGAAAGTGCAGACTACCGCCCCCACAAAGTGATTTGAATCATTAATGCCATATGTGTGACGTATAAAGGATGGAGTTAATAATATTATACGTGATATTATACTGGAATTATAATTTTCCTTTATATCGTTTTGATCTCATTCTATTAAATACGAAATTGAAATAAAAGTAGCGTTCATGCGTATGTACAGCTTACCGTCTCCATGAACAGTACATTTCATTTCTTAACTCTAAATGTTATATAATATTATAAAAAAAATGTATATTCTGGATATATATGATATATATGATATCCAAATCATGAATATCATTCTCGATATAATGAAACATTGACCACATGAACAACATGTAATTGTAAGAAGTCCATTTTTGACTTAGGTACTAAATATCGACAAAATAAACATTATTAACGTAAATGATTACTTATTGTTTATAACATGTCATTAAGTGATATAAAAAGAATAATAAACTTGAAAAAGGATCTTAAGATAGTATAAATTAACTTTAGTTTATTATTCAGGAGATTAAAGAGCGATCGAGTCAAGTCGGACACAAGGTTAGGGACTTCGTCTCAATCTCCTTTCATTGAGGCATATTTTGTTCTAATAAAAGACATTCTTTTATACACTGTATAAACACCCCTAAATTTTAAAAGGGAATATGTTTCTACGAATAATTTTACTAAATGAAAAAATGGAATGTTTCTTTTAATGTATGCGGTGAAAATGACCTTTTCCGCCGCCGTGAGTACTACTTGATCTTTGGCTTCCCTAACAAGTCGTAATGTTTTTAAAAGAAAACAAATACCATATACTCTTTTATGTATTTTGCTGTTGGAAATGGTTTTGATAATGGATTTGATATGTCAATATATTTAAGTGATATATTCCTATTGAAATGTGGAAATTCTTTCTTTCCATTATATTTGTTTTATGTCTTATGATTTTATAATGGTACTTGGACATTTGACATGTGGTTACATGATAAACCATATGACAGGTGGTGCCATGAATACCCGGATGAGTGGTTACATTATAACCTCCAATGCATTGGTTATGGAAGTCAGCCTTATGGCTATTCCATTTAGTGACATGTGTGGAAGTTGAGCATATGGTTATTCCATTTAAGTATGTTTATGTACCAAGTTACCTTTATATGTTATGTGCTATTTATATGGGTTTTATGGTAATATTTTTGTTATAGAAGGGTAAGTTATGATCTTTTATTTAGTGAATAGTAGTTACTATTTCATAAAGTTGAAAAGTATTACTTATATTAATGTATTCATGGTTTACTTGTTGTTTTGAAAAACTAACAGTTTTCATTTTTTGTGTATCCCTTACTGAGCTTTTTATGCTCATCCAATGTTTTTTGAAATGTTTATCAGAGGACATAATATAGAATAGGGTCAATGATAGGATCAAAGAAAAGTCATGCTTTCATAAACATGGAACTAGACATGACTCTTTTTTTCAAGAGTTCATGTTTTGTAAAAAATGGAAACTATAAAGAAGTGTCTACTTTGTAATCTTTTGAGATATAATAGTTATGTCCTAATTCTCTAAAACTCTAAACATGAAAAGATCCTCAATGTGAATTATTCATTTAATTCAATATTAAGTAATGTTTTAGGTTTGGTCCTTAGAATTTCATTTCCAAATATTTATGTGTGGACATATATTTTATATTCATAATGTTATTTGTGGATGAGTACACATGAGATCCTAATTTCATGTCCTTAACATAATGAGTAAACTCATCTCTATTTATACATTTTTTAAATTTTATAAGCTACATTTTATGCCATAAATATATGTATATTTCTTATTTTATGCTCTAATGGATCATTTTATTTGATTTACATGAGATTTATGTCTTATGAACTACCAAAAATTATTCTATGAAAAAATATTCATATATTTGATATTTAGGGTTTTGTTTTTATATGATATACTAATGTTCTCACACACTTTTGATTTTTTTTTATGCTTACGCATCTCACTTGTTTACCATTACAGAGCATCTGATCTCACCCTTTCTAATGTTTCCTTTAACAAACATATGAACAAAGTATTATGTAGGGAATTTTTATAAAGACTAATAAAGGGGAAGATATTTATTTGAGACATCAATGATATTTAATAAAATTAAGATTATTATTATCTATGTTTCAAAAGTAACTAAATATATTATTGTCCTCATGTGTCTGTTTGTTTAATATATTTAATATTCATCTGAAAAGATGTAATATCCATGTTTTATAATCATAATTCACTTTAAAATGAATCCTCAATAAATAAATAATTTAGTGAGAATATATATACTAATATCCCAATATTTTATCTAGATTAGAACATTCTCAATATGAAGTGTGTGGTTCCAATATGTAGTGTATCCTTAGAAATCTCATAAAAAATCACGAAATTTAACATGGTTTAAATATTTAATGGTAAAAACTAAACAATAAATTCATATGGGAGGATATAAAAAATTAATAAAGCAAGATAAACTATCTTTTTGAGCTCATTTAGATGTATCTGAAAAATGTATTAGATCACATGACTGAGTTCCATGATATTTTTGATCATCTCAATTATAGGTAGATGTTAGAAAAATATGGGTTACAAACACTGTTGATATTGTTTTCTTTACACAAGACATGAGACACAATTGTTTTTCTTTTTATAAATTCACCACCTAATGGAAATCACACCATGTAAATATTGAAAAGATGAATGATTGACGAAGATTCCCAAAAGAATGATTCGGAGAGTTCACCTAAATCAATGTCTCTTATCACTAAAATATAAGGTAACTGGAAATGGTTGGGAATAATTAGAGAAAATGAACACCATGATCAAAATTATAAAATTATGGAACAATAAAAATCCTAATTAATATATGATACCCTGTCCTCACATGATGTAGTTCTTGAAAAAATCATTTGAGTGTTTCGAACGTTGAAGTAATTATAGAGGAACTTAGATGGTAAAACCTTATACAATTTTGATAAACATTTCAAATTAATATTCTATTATTATTTAGAAATATGATCATATATTCCTTGATTTCTAATACATTATATGGTTGATTGATTTTTGTACCTCCTACTATGTCACTACTCGAAGATATCGGTTCTCATTTTATACTCCTAGGAGTTTTGAACACATGAAACTAGAAATGTTGGTTCATTCAAAATTACTGGTTTTGGTAAATTTTTTCTGAAAACAAATATCAGATGGTGGTTACTATTGAAGGATGTGACCCCTAATCCTTATATTCACCTCAATCAGATACCCAATTGATTTTTTATGTTATTGAATAATATTATAATTCAATAAAAGAAAAATTAGGTTTACTCATGTTAACATGTAAATTTATTATTATATGAGAAGCACTTATCTCAAGCTCGTAGATTGCATAATTTATAGAGGAGAAATAAATATAGCTAGATTTAGGGATCCTACAGTAGTGTGAAACATGATTATTGGTCACATTGCTAAGAGATAAAATTTAATTCCCTCTAAGAAGGATCACATTTAGCAAATAAAAGGTACAAAATTGGAATCATTAATTGATTTCAATATGGGAGAACAACACCGAGTATAATTTTATAGTTCTTTTTCATAAATAAAATTGACCATTTTATATTTGCAATAAAATTATGGATACATGATGAGAACCAATAAATTTCTAGGTGTTGTTTATTTTTGAACCATTATAGATTATCTATCAAGGAAATATATAACTTTTTCTTTGAAAACTAAAGATCAAGTGTAATATGTATTCACGAAGTTTCATGATATTGTGGAATGATAAAAAATAGAGGATTGATTTGTATGTAGATAATGAATCAGGGAAACATATTCCATTTGAATATAACAATATCAGTATCTACACTAGGTTGAAAAAATTAGTACGGGAGACAACTCCGCATAATGGATTTGTGGAAAGGGTGGACATAACTATATGTGAAAGAGTAAAGGGTATTATCTCAAATAAAAATCAACAAATAAATTTTTTAGACAAGGTATTGAGGACCGTATTGAATATTATATAACATTCTCCGTCAATTCTAAAAAAATTGAACTTACTAAAAGGTTTTTGATATTAAAATATGTTTCATAATAGAATGTGAAAGTATCTTGGATCTAGGGAATTTGTAAAAATAATAAAAGTTGATTGGTAGATGATGGATTAATAGTGAAAACAGTGTATCTTTTTTAGGTTATACATATGAGGATTTTGGATATTGAAACTGGGAGCCTATTAGTATGTGGATTTTCAAGAACATAGATTTATTATTACTTAGATATAAGATGATTGAAGATATTTACAAGCTTGAATATCCTAATAATTCACATTCTTATGAATATCAATTCAATATATAAGTAATATCACTACCCCAAGTTCTAAAAATAATGGCAAAGTATCATGAAATAAGAGATACATGAATTCCATGAAATATATTTTGATACATAGTGTTTTGTGAATGTTTTGAAGAAAAATACAAAGATTATGATGGGGTTAATGAATTGAAGTTGTTATAATTATTGGTTTATATTTTTTGGTTAAAACATAAATCATGAGGTGATGGATTTTGGAATAATAGAATTAGATTGTGTATATTTTTATGCATATAAGTAATGATTATGTGCTTGATCAATTTTGGTTCTCAGAGTAGGGTGACTGACAACATAGTTGAATAAATAACCACACCATAATATCACCATCTTTATGTTTGGAAATTTGTCTTAAAGTATTATAATCAACCGTGAGGTAAGGTAGGTGGCACGCGCGTCGCAACGCGTGCAAATTTGCAATATTTATTTACCTACTAACTACTGTAGAAGTGGCGAGCAGGGTCGAACCACAGAGAGAATGTGAGTAGACCCTAGAAATGTCCTTTTGGAGGAATTTTCAGGTGGATGGGCTTTAATTGTGTGATTAACAACTAAGTTCTAAAAACTAAATGACTATTTTAAAAAAATGACTAATTAAATTAACTAAAACTATCTAAGTGAACTTAGCTATGAAAGAAACTGGTAGAGATGGAAGTGTCAAAGTCGTGATGTCCGTTCAAGTGCATGCATTGTTAATTATTTAATTCCCATATTTGAATATTTATTTATTCAATTATCACCGATTCCAAATTTAATCAAAATGTCATCTGGTCTCGTTCTCTGATGTTAGAAAACATTCTAATTTTCACACAAATTATTTATCATTTCGTTCTCTGTCCTGACAAATAATTTGCGCGTCCTTATAGTGCTGAATCACTTGGTGAAATACAATGACCCGTTTCTCACAAAGTCTAAGTATCTACCTACGTTGGGTTCGCTCACATGAGATTACTTATTAAGTATCACTTATGTCAGTTTGAAGGAGAGCGCACACAAAATATTAATTTTCCAATTAATATATTTATTTATTCAAAATTAGATTGCGCGCTTGATCAAATTCCGGATAAATAAATTCTCGGATGAACTCCCGTTCGTGATTACTTATTAGGTATCACACGAACGGGCACCAAAGCATGTGTGCAGGGCCCAAATGATAATTAATTTAAACGCAGATACAATTAATTAAATAAACATCCTAATGAAATTAATTCAAAAGGCAATCAAACGTAAGAATAAATTAAAGACATGCATTCGCCATCACATTTATCACAACTCCGACACAAAGAAAGTTAGCCTGCCATCACGACGACACGACGCATAAAATAATAAATAAAAGATATCACCATGCTCGTGTCGTTGTTTTGGTCACCGCGAGACGCCGTCAACGATCGCAAAACAATAACCATCGCTCTGCTCCGTGCAGTCGCTGACGCCGCACCCGAATCAAACCACCGCGTCGCTGAAAAATATGTTTTGATCTGCGCTCGCTCTCGCTGTGCGACGTGAATCTCCGGAGGCCAAGAGAATGTTCCAATCCTCTGTTGCGTCGATGACTTGTCCGAACCTCCGCTGCGCTCTTGGTGATGGTTCTCTGATGTGGGTTGCGTACCTGCTGCACTTCAAGTGGATGAGAGGGGAGGCAGGGGAAATAAGGGGGCGCCGCCGCGGGTTGGAGATGAGGACGGCGGGGTCGTCGCGGCAGGGGGATAGGGGCCACGGGGGATAGGGGCCGCGGGTTAGAGGGGCGGTGGGATGAAGATCGGGTGAGTGGGGTGCGAGTTTGGCGGAGGAGTTAGGGGAGTCGGAGGGCGGCGGGTCCAGCGGTTGAGAAAGGGGAGGCCGAGAGTGAGAGAAGGGAGAGGGGGGGTCGGCGGGTCCAGCGGGAGAGAAAGGGGAGAGGGGGGTGGCGTGAGTGAAGATTGGAGAGAGGGTTTTAAAGGGGTGTGGCATGGGTGATTGGAGAGAGGGAGAAGAATGGGTCAAAGAGGATGGTGATTGGTGAGAGAAAAGGGGGAATGGGGAGGGGATTGTAGCGTGGAAAAAAAAGGAATGGGGTGAGTGTGATTGGAGAGAGGTTATGAGGGGTAGAGAGGTGAAGTGGGAGGGGAAATAGGTAGAAAAAAAATGGGAGAAAAGGTCAAAGGGTGGTTGGGTAATTAGAGAGAGAAAGAAAAAAAACAAAATCAAAATCAAAAAGTGAAATCAAAGTTAAAACTAAAATTCAAATTCAAATTAAAAGAAAACGATTATCTAAATATTTAATGTTAGATAATAATAATAATAATAATAATAAAATTAGAACTAAAAATTAATGCACATGTAATTAGATATTATACTATTAAATATAAAAATAATAAACTAATAAAAAGATACTATGTTATTAATACTATAAAAACAATGAAATAAAATAAAATAAAAATAGAGAATTAAAATATATACATACTAATAAAAATTAATAAAATAAACTAAACTAAAATTAGTGAAACTGATAATAATAATATAATTTAAATATAATATATAAAATTAATATAACTAATAAAAATAATAAATTACTAATATAAGTATATAAATTAACTAAAAATTATCAAAATGTTTAAACTAATACAAAACTACAAAAATAAACTAAAAATATAAAAAATCGTTAAACTAATTAATTAAAACTATGTTAGAAAATTATAAAAATACATGCGAAATTCATGTACATCAAATCCCCCACACTTAAACTTTTGCACTCCTGGGAAAAAAATCAGAAAGAAAAAAAAACAAGTGGACCCATAGACAAATCAAAACATCAAAATTACATGTTCAAAATTTTCCAATCTCTTTCCTCATAATATATCATGCTTCATTTAAAACTTTAGTTTCAAAAACAATTTTTTCTTTCACTTGCATTTTTTTCAAAACAAGTATATGCACTCATCAATCATGTGACCTACCTTGCCATTACACTCATCGCTCGAAAAGATTTCATCAAAGTTTTTCTCAGTTCTCAGGCACATGCATGCTTACCATAGGCTTGCCATGAATTTCACATCTCCACTAGTGGAAATCAAAAGAATGTACCAATATCAAGGACTTTACATGAGGTTCAAATGTTTCTGAAGTTGTGGGATGGTGGGTTAAAAAAAATATTGACATCTTTTTGGTAAAAAGGAGGGTTGAATCTTGAAATAAATGCATGATAAGTCAATCTAAATGTCTCCCTCAAACTCTTGCTCCCCCACACTTAAAACACTGCTTGTCCCCAAGCATTTGATAATCCAATGTTTCGCTCTTTTTTTTACACAACTCACTCAAATAAGATGGGTAGGAAAAACAAGTGAGTATCAGTTCCAAAACCCCATGAAATAAATGTCAGACAATAATCCCAAAGAAAGGTACACAAGTAGCGTATACGATGTAACATCTCAATGAAGGTAGGTCATATAGAAAACTTTCTAGTTCATGGAGTAATGGATCATCACTTTAATAGGTATCCCCAAAGTCGAGGGTTACCGCGTAATGACCACCAATGTACTCATTGTTGGAACTGAAAAGGATTCTATATTCCTATATAAAAATAATATGAAATGAATGTGGCTACTGTGAAAAAGAACTCATATGATCAGGATGGGATAATGTCAATCCATGTACATCAAATGACTCACTGCCCCTCGAAGAACCCTCTCCATGAGTAAGTCTCTCTCCCCCACACTTAGATTGAAATCATCATGCAAAAATCCAAGAAATTGGTAGGGAAGGGTATCGGCTTAGGCTCATCCTAAAAGGCTCCTGCATGGCTTCTAAGGGCTATACGATGGAGAAAATGTTTGGGTGGCTCAGTGGGTCAACAGGGCTAAAATATTAAACAGATGCCTCGATCATTTTAGTACAACTTTCAAAAATTCCTATCGCTTTGGTGGAAAAACATGGCAAGTTCTAGAAGACAAAACATGGTTGAGATTACCTCAAGAAATAAGAGAAATAAGAGATGATTGTAAAATAGCTCAGAGTCCTCACGGGTATGGAAATATAATTTTGGACAGCACAGATGATCATGAGTGCGAATAAGTGTAAAAAATATACAAGTTTTTGAAAAACATTTTCGAATCATGAAATAATATCAGCAATCATCTAAGTCATGAGAGAAAGGATCAGATAATTCCAAAACAAGAATCAGGTGCTCAAACTGCCTAGGGACACAAGTGTTATGTTCCTGACTGTGTTGTGACAAAAATACAATGGATTTTATGTGGGTTCATCAATGACAAGAATGTTAGTTTTTTTTTCAAATTTTTTTTTTAACATGGTGTTGTTGGAAGCATAAAATATGACAAAAATAAAACACTTCCCCGTGTAAGTGCAGATTGACGCGGAGAGGCTGTTTGTATCTGATGAAGCTCCAGAAATGGTATACCTGTAAAACCTATACATTGACAGCACATACTCGCATCATATCAAAGAAGTCACACCATAAAAAAAATTGTGGGTGATAAAAATATTTATGATGAATTTAAATCCACTACTGTGCCGGGAGAAAACAGATTGTTGTAAATGCATGCCATTTTATTTAAAATAAAACTAAATGAAATGAAATTAAATGCAGTGAAAAGAAAACAAACAAATGATGGGTTGCCTCCCATTGAGCGCTAAGTTTACTTCGTCTTCAGCCAGACGTTATTGAAACTCCACCAGGATCGAACGGAAATGTAAACCATGCATCTGCTTCTTTTTCAGTAGGAGCGCGGAATCCATTCGTTGAAGAAGAGTTTATCCTGCAAGCTGCACAAAATCTCAACGGAATCTTGTTAGAATAGTGGATGTGTGGAATGGAATGAAAATATGCCAACTCACAAGGGAATGAGTATACCTCACCTGAAGAAAGACTCATCGAATTGTTGAATTTTGGGAAAAGGCTGTCAATGGAAAGATCAAGAAGATTACCTCCTTGAACATACACAAGTGAAAAAGTGCCATTACTAGACTCCTTCAGCGGTCGGCTTATATCCATCATATCCTTGAATGTAGTATCTGGGTTGATGATGTATCCCAATTCGTTTTCACACCCAACCACTAGCACGGGGAAATATACTGGTTTCCAACTCAATTCATGCTCGATGGTTTCATTGATTGTGCCAAGGTCAAAAATATTGTTAGAATATATGGGTATTTCAAGTGAAGTGTTTTTAACCTCGACGCATAGAGCAAGTGACGCAGGATCAATTGGAGCAGATGACTCCATTGTGTCAAGAATGACATCTTTTTCAATATTTTCTTCTATACCACCCTCATCATATTTCTCCATTGGTACATGTTTCACCACAAACTCAGGATCCTCCAAGCAATCCCATTCTTCCATTGTTTCTAGAAAATTATGAGTGTTATCTACCACCAATGCTGATTGATTCTTCGACTCCAGAAATGTTTCAGATGTCTCCATTTTAGAAAAAGTTTCAGACTCACATGGATTTTCAGAAAGAGGTGATTCAATGTCATTTGAAGTAATGTCCTCTTGAGTGTGGCAATCTATTGTTTCTTGGTTCGATTCTGAATCTATCATGGTAAAGAATGGTCCTAGTTCAATGTCCTCTTCATCCTCAAAATGTGTAGTTTGATATACATTGAATGTGTCCTTTTTCACTTTGGGATGACTAGGTTGTGAATTCACAGAAGAAGGACATGAAATCACATTTTCTGAGGGACCATTATGTTCAACAAGGCGGAAGACCAAACTCTCATATTCTTGAAATGTGATTAGATTGGAAGAATTATTTTGTGATGGAGGGGAGTCATCAATTGTATGATAAGAAGGCAGATCAATCCCATTATCAGACATGGGACATAGATGTTGTTCAAATGGAACCTCTATTGCACTCTCCTCAAAATAATTGTTTTTAATTAGATCATCAAGGGGTAATGAAGCATCTAGTTCGGAAATATGATTCATTTGATTTACTAAATTATTCAATTGATTTTCTAGATCTTTTGTTGAGGAAAGCAACTTTGCATTGCATTCATCTTGAAGTTCAAACCTCCGATTGGTCTCAGTGATAGCACAATGCAACATGTGTTCAATTATTGAATCATTTGTTTGAAATGAATTTTCAAGTTCTAAATCTTCAGGAATGCATTGACATTGAAAATGATCAACAGATGTATAAGGACTTGTTTCATAGCATGGTGAAATGTTCTCATATGGATCATAGCATGGACTTGAATAAAGATCATTGAAATAAACGGGATTACCTGGATAGATCATGTGCGGTGAATCGTTATACGTCATACCTTGAGTCGGGGCTGCATAGGGCGAGTACTGGTTGTAATTGTGTGGTGCGGCCCACGTCATTCCGAGCTTTTGGGTGTCTTGAGAATTCCTACAATGAAAAATTCCCAGAGTAGTAAACTTTTTTTTTGTTGGTTTTTTTATTTTTTTTTTATTTTTTTTTTAATTTTTGACCTAAATTACTCTTTTAAAGGAACTCCTAATGCTACTATTCTCCCCGACAACGGCGCCAGAAATTTGGCACGCGCGTCGCAACGCGTGCAAATTTGCAATATTTATTTACCTACTAACTACTGTAGAAGTGGCGAGCAGGGTCGAACCACAGAGAGAATGTGAGTAGACACTAGAAATGTCCTTTTGGAGGAATGTTCAGGCGGATGGGCTTTAATTTTGTGATTAACAACTAAGTTCTAAAAACTAAATGACTATTTTAAAAAAATGACTAATTAAATTAACTAAAACTATCTAAGTGAACTTAGCTATGAAAGAAACTGGCAGAGATGGAAGTGTCAGAGTCGTGATGTCCGTTCAAATGCATGCAATGTCAATTATTTAATTCCCATATTTGAATATTTATTTATTCAATTATCACCGATTCCAAATTTAATCAAAATGTCATCTGGTCTCGTTCTCTGATGTTAGAAAACATTCTAATTTTCACACAAATTATTTATCATTTCGTTCTCTGTACTGACAAATAATTTGCGTGTCCTTATAGTGCTGAATAACTTGGTGAAATACAATGACCCGTTTCTCACAAAGTCTAAGTATCTACCTACATTGGGTTCGCTCACATGAGATTACTTATTAAGTATCACTCATGTCAGTTTGAAGGAGAGCACACACAAAATATTAATTTTCCAATTAATATATTTATTTATTCAAAATTCGATTGCGCGCTTGATCAAATTCCGGATAAATAAATTCTCGGATGAACTCCCGTTCGTGATTACTTATTAGGTATCACACGAACGGGCACCAAAGCATGTGTGCAGGGCCCAAATGATAATTAATTTAAACGCAGATACAATTAATTAAATAAACATCCTAATGAAATTAATTCAAAAGGCAATCAAACGTAAGAATAAATTAAAGACATGCATTCACCATCACATTTATCACAACTCTGACACAAAGAAAGTTAGCCTTCCATCACGACGACACGACGCATAAAATAATAAATAAAAGATATCACCATGCTCGTGTCATTGTTTTGGTCACCGCGAGACGCCGTCAACGATCGCAAAACAATAACCATCACTCCGCTCCGTGCAGTCGCTGACGCCGCACCCGAATCAAACCACCGCGTCGCTGAAAAATATGTTTTGATCTGCGCTCGCTCTCGCCGTGCGACGTGAATCTCCGGAGGCCAAGAGAACGTTCCAATTCTCTGCTGCGTCGATGACTTGTCCGAACCTCCGCTGCGCTCTTGGTGATGGTTCTCTGCTATGGGTTGCGTACCTGCTGCACTTCAAGTGGATGAGAGGGGAGGCAGGGGAAATAAGGGGGCGCGGCCGCGGGTTAGAGGGGCGGTGGGATGAAGATCGGGTGAGTGGGGTGCGGGTTTGGCGGAGGAGTTATGGGAGTCGGAGGGCGGCGGGTCCAGCGGGTGAGAAAGGGGAGGCCGAGAGTGAGAGAAGGGAGAGAGGGGGCCGGCGGGTCCAGCGGGAGAGAAAGGGGAGAGGGGGGTGGCGTGAGTGAAGATTGGAGAGAGGGTTTTAAAGGGGTGTGGCATGGGTGATTGGAGAGAGGGAGAATAATGGGTCAAAGAGGATGGTGATTGGTGAGAGAAAAGGGGGAATGGGGAGGGGATTGTAGCGTGAAAAAAAAAGGAATGGGGTGAGTGTGATTGGAGAGAGGTTATGAGGGGTAGAGAGGTGACGTGGGAGAGGAAATAGGTAGAAAAAAAAATGGGAGAAAAGGTCAAAGGGTGGTTGGGTAATTAGAGAGAGAAAGAAAAAAAAACAAAATCAAAATCAAAAAGTGAAATCAAAGTTAAAACTAAAATTCAAATTCAAATTAAAAGAAAACAATTATCTAAATATTTAATGTTAGATAATAATAATAATAATAATAATAAAATTAGAACTAAAAATTAATGCACATGTAATTAGATATTATACTATTAAATATAAAAATAATAAACTAATAAAAAGATACTATGTTATTAATACTATAAAAACAATGAAATAAAATAAAATAAAAATAGAGAATTAAAATATATACATACTAATAAAAATTAATAAAATAAACTAAACTAAAATTAGTGAAACTGATAATAATAATATAATTTAAATATAATATATAAAATTAATATAACTAATAAAAATAATAAATTACTAATATAAGTATATAAATTAACTAAAAATTATCAAAATGTTTAAACTAATACAAAACTACAAAAATAAACTAAAAATATAAAAAATCATTAAACTAATTAATTAAAACTATGTTAGAAAATTATAAAAATACATGTGAAATCCATGTACATCAGTAGGTGACATTATGACATGTTTCTAGATCGAAAAATCTGATGACTTCCTACGTGCCCATCTACATTTTATTATAAGGATCTAGACCCCAAAATCTCTGATTATGTTACTTACTTTATTACATCAGAAATATAAACAATTGTTCGCATTCTAAATGATCAAATATATTAATATCTCTAGAAAACTGGATAAAAATTTTTTTACATTACAAAATTAATTGAAAAAAACATTGAAACTCCAATGGAAACACTCATGAACTCTAAGATTATTCCTTTATGTAACTTATAATATACATCGTCCCATCGTGGGGAAAATAAATCATAATAAAGGGGTGAGATAAAATGTTCATAAAGGGTAAGAAATACAGAAGAAGATAAGATAAATAATTAGTCATCATGAATAACAAAATAAAATTTGATTAAAATTTAATCTTGAGAATAATATAGAAAGAATAAAAAATGATTAAATAATTCCATTTAAATAATCACATTAGAATGAATCATAACTATGGATATAATACTAGTCAAATAGTCACATGGATTATCAATTAATAGAATCTCAATGAAAAAATTAATAATTACGGTCATCTAGATCATTTCCTTAAGGCCTTATCCAAGACATTGGAAAATAAATGGTTATGTCCTCGACCAAATCCATATCTGAAAATGGGTACAACCTCTTCCAAATCCATATCTTTTTATTCTCGAGAGAACTAATGATGCATCGCGGGGAAATAGTGGGACCTAACCAGCATGTATTATGTCTAATGAATTCCTCATATGAATGGGGTGAAACATTATAAACATAAACATATGAAATTTAAATAAATATCCCCAATTATTAAACATAATCACTAATGCTTATATGTAATATAGGGAATGATACCAAGATCGCACAACCATGGTAAAACTGATCATAAATAATTTAATGAAAAATGGTAGAATATATCATTAAATATAAAAACCAAATATGAATAATATGAAATATACAGAGATGAAATATATGAAATAGTGTAATAAATCATCAACTAATTAATGAGATAAACAACCAGTTTTACTTTGTAAAGAAGATTTATTTTGGAAAAAAATTGTATTTGTATTAAATGAGATTAAAATATGTAAATCCCATGATATAAAAGTATTGGACAATGTAATTATTTTATAGAGATAAATTATTTCCAAAATAAGTGAAAACATGTTGAAATATAATTTATGATACATTAGAAATGAGTCTCTTTAGTGCAGTTTAAAGAAATATACTATGAAGTATTTAAAACATACATATGTTTAATTTTTCTATAAAACTATAAATTAAAAAATATATTTATTCATTAAAAAATTATTGTTTTTAGAGAAATAATGGTGGAATAAAAAATAATAGAGTACACATGAAAATGGCTATGAAATTGGGAAGTTCCCTTAAATCATGATTGCTTACCGGGAAGAATTGAGAATTGATCATTATAAAACATATAATTCCCCATAAAATTATGATGAACTGATATATATAAATGATTTTAGTACATATACAAATAATTTATAATAATTAAACAAAAAATTATGATTCATTACATTAGGGTAAAGATAGAGAAAGAGTAACAAATAAATTAAATAATGGAGGTTCTAGTAGAATACTTTACCTTATGTATGAATGTGTTTTCCACTTGCACTTAATAGAGTCTATAATGAAATTATATTTATTAATAATTTAAATAATAACCTAATAACCATTTATTTTATTTATTATTATTTTATTATGTTAATTTGTATACTTTTTTTAATTATTTATAATATTAATTTTAATCATTTCAAAGTGTTTGTATCCATTGTTTCTAGGATTTTTTCACTTGTATAGTGGTATGAAAGTTCATGTAAAATTTGATTAATTATCAAAAATTGAAATTATAGGTTATTAATTAACATAAAAATGATTACATGTTCCAATATGTAATTTTGATTCTATATATGAGTATGATTGATTATATTAATGATAGTTTATATTCATTAAAATTGCAGTATGCATTAATTTTGAAAGTTAGTTTATTTTGGTGAATTTTTTATTATCATAGACTTTTTTTGTTTTATTAATTAATATTATATATATATAAACACTAGTTATAGAACATTATATGACACTATAATATTAATAATAGTATATTATTTAATAATGATGATGGTTTTGTGACCACGATTGAAGTAATTAATGGAAAATGAAAATGCATTGTCTATGATGGTGGTAAATCATAACATCATGGGTGATATTTTAATTTTTAAAATAAAATGGATATAAGTAAGGGATTTATGATGTATTGTACATTAAAAAATAGAAATTCTTGTATATATATATGATACTTCAGTTATCATCCATTTTTTGATTGTGTAGGTGATAAAGGATAATAAAATAAATGAATTTAAAAAGAAAATATAGAATAAAAAAGTGGGTTTTGCCTCTTGAATATTTTATCCTTGAGAACCTCTTTAATATCCATGGGATTAGTCTTTTGGTGATATAAAGGCTTCTATATGTGGGGGATAGACTTGGGAATAATATTGGGAAATAATTTGGATATGATTTAACTCATAAGAGGTGTGAGGTGAAGTGGTGGTGATGAGTGGTATTTATAGGGGAGGAGAGGGTGTTTTCACATTACTTTATTAATTAGTTTATTAATATTAGTCATGTGTTTGAATATTTTGAGAATTATCAAAATATATTACAATGTTGTGGGATATTTTGAGATTATGGGCTTACATCATCCATATATCACATATGACTCAATAATTCATGTATTTAGATAATACTATAAATTACCATATTTCTATATTCACAAAAAATAAATTAAATTTTAAAAACCCCAAAACATCACAATAACTAGTTTTAAATGTATATAATTTCTAAAATGAACACCATTTAAAGAAAGCTATTTTCTAAATATGAGAAATTTAATTTTTAATTAAAATCAATATTCATTCAAAAAATAACTATTTAAAATTTATAACTGATCTTATAAAACTTTGAAAAATTATTTATGGTCGCCTAAAATTATTGTATAATAAAATGAAAATAACATATTTATTTATGGATATATTTCATTAAAATAATTTCTATTTTAATTAATTATATTAAAAATAAAATTGTAGATAATTATTTATGTTTCACAAAAATTTCAACACTTAATTTTTCATATGTTGAACATTTACTTAATTATTCAAGGAAGTAATTATACAATATTTTATTTTTGAAGATAAAAAAATTTTATTTATATATTCATAGGTAAAGTTAATATTTTATTGGTCATATTACTATTCCTGTTTTTACACTACTATTCCAACTATCAAATTAAATAATATATTAAGAATTAAACTCGGTGTCGTATGAAGCATAAACTATCGAAGAAAAAAATTCAAAATTGACATATTATAAGATCTTGGGGTGCTATATTATCTACTACTAAAAAACATTCATCCTCAAAATTAGTATGATGTTACAAAATAAAAAAATTGGTAGTTATTATTAATAAATTCCTCTAGTTTCCAAGTTGTCTCTTTATTTTTTTTATTTTTCCAAAGTACTATTAGTAGAAATTTCATCTGATTACACAAAACTTGTTTTAAGGGGACTAAAATCGGACATCCTCTTTAAAATATGATAAAGAAGGTTCCAATTTTAGTCCTCAAAAGTAATGACATGCATTTGTTCATGCATGTACTCCCTTTAAAGTGATATTTGGAACAACTTGTGTGCATTTTAAATACTAAGAAACATCTCTAAGTGATAAACTATATAGCCAATGATACCCAAGATTTTGAAAGGAACAATGTACCTAGGGATTAGTTTCCTTTCCATTCCAAATCATATAACACTCTTCCATAGAGATTCTTTCATTAAAACAAGATCTCCCACTTGAAATTAAAAATCCTTAATTTTATTATATCTTGAGATATTTTTCCTACATTGAAATTCTTTGATAATGTTTTAAATAGTCTTTACCATTCATATTGTTTCCTATACATGTTTTTGGCCTTCATGCTTCCTTTTACTGCCTTCATCACAACAAGTTGGTGTACGGCATCTCTATTAATACAATGCTTTGTATGGTAGCAATTAAATAATTTATAGGAATCAATTGTTATAGAAATACTCTACCAAAGGTAAATAGTGATCCCATATACAATTAAAGTCATTTGAAGATGATCTAAACATGTCTTCAAATGTTTTAATGGTCCTTTCAGACTGCCCATCGGTCTGAGGGTGATAAGAAGTACTATAATGAAGCTCAATACCCAAATATATTTGAATATTTTCATGAATTTTGATATAATTCATGGATCACATTCGGACACAATTAAAATAGGTTCACCATTATGTTTTAAAACCTCATTAAAATAGGTTTTTTCAAAGTGATATAATAAAAATTCATCCCTTAAATTAAAGAAACGTGAATTTTTGGTAAGTCAATCAACACTTTCCCATATTGAATCATTCATTCTTGGAGTTTTAGTTAATATATTGACAAAATACAAAGTAATTTCATCGCATTTCTGTGTAAGAATAGGAAATGGTTTCATGAATCCTCATGGTTGTTTTATTTCATCCATCACCTATTAAAAAACTAAACAACTTGATATATTTCTGGAAAGTTACCTATTCATATTATCACACTAGAAATGTTCCTTCAAATATCAATACATCTTAGTGCTACTAGGGTGTACAGAGAAATTAGATATGTGAAAATCAACCAATAATTCCCTCTTTAGATTGGGTAGAGAGGTAACCCAATTATTCTTCCCAAGATTCATAATTTCATCCTTATACACATTGTCTTCCAATTTCCCATCATTCACAGCTTTTTGTTCCTACAAAAATTATCATCTTCAAACTCATCACATTTAATCCATTCTAATAAAAATTGTTGGGAAACTAATTGAAAAAGTAGTGATGTATCACCTTTCTGGATAATTCCCATATTCATCTTATCTTGATCCACAACCACAAGAACACATTCAATCCTTATTGTTTATAGACCTCCATGATCCTTCTGGCTCAATGAATATTCCACCTTATTTTCATTCCCCGAATGATAGCTTATTAAAAAATTATAATCCTAGAGTAGTCAAATCCATATCACTTTCCTCATGTTGAGTTCCTTTAACAAATATATTTCAAAATCTTGTGATCAATGTATGTCATATAGATTTCACCATAGAGGTAATGTATCCATATATTTTGAGCAATTATTTTGGTAGCCAACTCATGATCATGAGTTGGATGGGTTTGTTCATGAGTTTTCGACAAACCTGATGTATATACATAAAATTCATCATTTTAAATTGTAAAACAACTATATACATTCATTTATGCATCAATATAAATCAATAATCTAATATTTCTTGATGGTAGAGTAAAAAACATTGCATTAACTAATCACAACATCAATTCTTCAAAACATTATTCACATTTTGTTATCAATATGAGCATGACCCATTTACGAGTAATCTCGATTGATGGGTTATCTAATGAGGAAAAATTGCGAATGGAATGCCAATAGTAACCTACTAAACAAATAAAACTATATACCTCTGTTATGATCATTGGTGTAGGCCATTTAAAAAATTATTTTTTCTTCATAGGATTAAATGATATTATATCCTTAAAGAAAATATGGAAAAGAAATGAAACTGTTTAAATATAGAATTCACACATGATAAAATTCCAATATAAATATTTTCTTCTAAGATACTCCATAATGATTCCCATATAGTACTCAAGATTCTAAATGATTTCAGAATATATTAATATATCATTAATAAATACCAAAAAATCATCAAGATATATCTTCAAAAAAATTTTAATTATATCCATAAAAATAGAGGGTGCATTAGTCGGTCCAAGTGCTTGTACTGTTGAATCATAATGTCCATACCTAGATTGGATTGTTTTCTTAGTAATATCTTCATTCTTCATACACAATTTATGATATTCAAATCAAACATCAATCATTGAAAAATATTAACTTTCCTAAATATGATAAAAATAAATTATCAATGTAAGGTAGAGGATACTTGTTCTGCATTATAGTTATATTGATTTCACTATAATCAAAGAATATCCACATTGATCAACATTGTATCCTAACAAAGGGAATCAAAGCTCCCCAGGGGGAAACACTAGGAAGAATAAATAACCTATTACTCAAATCCTCTAATTGTTTTTATTCAACTCCAATAATTCTGTAGTGCCAATTCTCTACAGAGTATTTTATATTTTCCTTATTTTAGTGGTTAAATCAAAATAAAACTAAACATCCCTCTATAGATGATGTAGAGGTAAACACTCAGAAAATACATCAATGTATTCATATATAATAGGTATGTCTTAAATTTGAGTATTTCTTTACATATACATAGATTATGGTTTCTGTTATTCCCTAATAATTTAATTTAGAAGTGATACTAGAGGTGGATCTAGATATGAATTATATAATGAAGTATCCCCCATAATGAATTGTAATTCAATACCTTTACCATGAATCATAATTTCATTCTATTAGTAATAAAAATTCTCAATATATTTTGAAATATAATCCATAAAAAAGATTATATCATTATAAAAAATATGTATGATGATAAAATAAGTAATTAGAGAACATTTCTGTGTCATAATAGGAACAACTTGATAGATTTTTGTAGCGATAAGGTTTCCACTGTGAGGGTTAACAAACAAATTCCTAGTTATGGTGAATTGAAATTATCTAATTTTTAAGGAGAAACAGGAAGATAAATAAGTAAAATGATGATCTATAAATAAATATATATCTCATTAAATTTTAGGGTATTATTAATGTACCAACAACCACATCATTTGTAACATAAACCTCACCTGTTATGATCGCATAATCTTGTCCTTAATCCTATGGCCTTTTCCGAGGCAAGTATTTCTGACACTCTGGACAATCATTTGAATTGTATCTCATGTACATATAATTTGAGCTTTGAACATTTGTAGCTTATATCTTTCCATTGTAATTTTGATGATGATGGTATTACTCACAACATGTATATTAAAATCATTTTCTTTTATGCAGGCACCAAGGTGTATTTTTCATAAGTATCACATGTTAAAAATTTCCCTTTTTTATTTTTACCTTTATCCATTATTTTCTCTACCACCATATTCTTCACTTGTTTTACCATAATTTTATAAGAAATAGATAATTATTTCTTTATCTTGATAGCATATGAGGTTATATCTTCATCTTATGTGAATTTTTAGGATACTAGTGCCCTTCGGAATAATGGTTTTAAACCATCAATTAATCAATCAATCAATCCCCTTGGATTATGATTTTTTCCATAGAATTCCATTACAACCATGTAATGTTGGATTCATTCATGGAAACGTTTTCATCATATTTTTGTCTTAGACTCAACATTGTCCTCTACATATATACTTTCTATTCATGATGGAAATCTTAATCCAAGAAAATTTCTATGATATCCTCCCATTCCACATTTTCAATTTCTTCCACCTACTTTATTTTATGAATCAACGACCACTATTATTAATCATTTCCTGAGAGACAATAAACTATTTTGATAACCTTTTCCCTTTCGTTACTTCACAAAGATAGAAATATCTTCTCAAAGGAACTTATCCACTTCTCACCCTCAAAGTGGTTTTTAGACCCATTGAATTTTGGAGGTTTTTGCCGCATAAATAGGATTAGTATAATTATGATTTTTTTGGATCGATCATCTCCCTATAGTTAATGTTATTATTCATATCCCATGTTAGCTATATCAACATCATTATATGTGTCTTAACTCTAGTCGCAGCTCCTTCACCAAAATCAGTAACTTTCATAGTTGGGAAATCTCTACAAGGGATACATGTATTAACATGATTTCAATTCCTTCCACTAGGATCCATTTATAAAAATTAGAATACATTAAATTTGGTTTCAGTCATAATTAATTGTTTCGAATAATGACAAAAATTAACAAAAAATTAAAATTTTATGCAAAGCTATTCTCATAATTAAAAAACTATTTCTTAGGTAATTAATTTTTTTTGAATCATTTTTAATGGTTTCAAATTAAAATTTTATTTATCCTAATAATATCACTTGATATTGTCATAAAAGGTGCATGTTAAGGATTTTTTTCATGTACTAGGTTTTACCGAGTCATTCCCAAGGAACCTTGTTGGGGTTGTTACCCTTGGGTACATAATTTCTAGAATAACGTCCACTAGTAGTATCTAGACATGGATGTATTACTAGGAAGACCATTATAATATATACATTACCAATATACATAGATGTTCTTATATGCTTATGCTCAATGTCTATATTAGGGTTTTTTTGCATAATAAATGGTTTTTAAATCTAGATTCCAATTTTTCTACTAAACTATATCTAATATCAATGGTAATGACCCCGGCCCCAAATGCCAGGTTCTGGTGCCTTACTTTATTAGATTAGTACAATTAATATGTTTTTACCTCCAAAAGGGCTGAATAGTTCAATATCATTGGAAAACTAGATAAAAACATAATTTTTACATTACAAGTTAAATATAATAACAAAATAACAAATACAACTGAAAAACTAATGAACTCCAACATTTTCCCTGAATGTAATTCACAATATACATCTTTGCATCCTGAGAAAAATAAAACAAAGGGATGAGATCAAATGCTCAGTAAGGGTATGAAATACAAACAAATATAAAATAAACTATATGGAGTGGAGAATAACTAAAAACACATTCCATTAAAATATAATCTTTATCATAATATTTAAGGAATGAAAACTGATTAAATAATTCCGTACAAAACAATTCTTTAGAATGAATCCTAAAAATTGATGTTATACTAGCCAAATAGACACATAGATTATCAATTAACATTATTAGGATGATGGGAACCATAATTCTGGACATCTAAAAAAATATAGTATTGGCCTTGTTAAGGACATCTGAAAATTAATTGTTAAGGCTTATTCTAAAACTATATCTTAAAATGGGGAAGAACTTGGCCATGCTTATATCTATTTTGTATCAGGAGATATATCATTTCATCAAGGGGATATAGAAGGCCCACACCGTCATAGAATAATTCCAATTCAATCCTAATATTAATGGGGTTAAACATTAAATAGATATTGATATGTAACGTAAATAACATTCCCAAATTAGTAAACATAATCACTAACCATTCTTAGTAATAAGATGAATTGTATGAAGATATCACATCCATAGTAAAACTAATTAGATACATTTTAATAAAATATGTTATATGATATCATAAAAGAACAATTATAATTAATCATAAGAATCAATAGTATAAAGACCCAGCCTTAAACATTACATAATCTTGAATTATGTCATGAATTCACATTGAGGATCTTTTTATGTTTATAGTTTTAGAGAATTTGGCCATACCTATTACATAACAGCTTGAATATTACAAGTAGACCCTACTACCTAGTATAAATTTTTCATAAAATATAAACTCTTAAAAAGAAACATGTACAGTTCCATGTTTTTGACATCCTGACTTTTCCTTGATCACATCCTTGTCCCTCTTCCACTTAACGTCCTATAAAACACATTTCAAAAACATGGGATGAGAAAAAATCTCATTAAGGGATACACAAATAAGAACAACTATTAGTTTTTCAAAACAACAAGTAAACTGTGAATACATTAACATAAGTAATTATTTTCACCTTTTTGAAGTACAAAATACTCTTCACTGAATAAAATATCTCTTTTACCCTTTTGTAACCAAAATATTACAATAAAACCCATATAAAGAACACATAACATATAAAGTTCACTTGAGACATAAACATACTTAAATGGAATTACTATACGGTCAACATCCACACATATCACTAAAAGGGATAGTAAAACAGCCAACTTCCATACCCAATGCATTGGAGGTTATAACGTAACCACCCGTCCTTTTTTATCACGGCACCACCCTTCATTTGGTTTATCATGTAACCACCCATAAAATGTCCAAGTACCATTATAAAGTCAAAAAAAATAAAATATAAAAAATACAAACATTTCACTAAAAAAATTTCCACATTGCAATCATAATATATCATTTCAAGATATTGGCATAATCAATGCTGAATCAAACCATTTTCAAGACCATTTAAAACATTTAATAAAGATATTTTTGAATCCAAGTGTCCCATAACAACTTTAATATTTTAAATGAAATAGAGTATTACAAAGTAAATTTACATATAAATAAATACTAAAAACCATTTTGAAAATGTGGACATTAATGAGAAATATTTAGATGAATAATTCTTTAAATCTTTTAAAATGACTTTTTAGTTGAAGAGTCTCGTAACACTTGAGAAACACTTGACTAGACATAAATAAAAAGTAGAATAAAAAAACATATAATATCATTAGAATAAGGATATTCATGCTATAATATTCCAAAGGTAAGTATATATACCATATGAAATTTAATTTCTGCATAACTACACTGAAGTCTCAAGGAAATGTAAATTGAGACGAAATCCCTTACAAAGATGGTATCCTTAGACTAAGGATAAATGAATTACATAATTATGTGTGACAAATAATAATACACTAAATATAGGTGGGTATTAATTTTCAAATGATCATAGGTCATTAACACATATTTATAACAGAGCATAATCAATATGTATATGTTTAACACAAAGAATACAAATTAGGTTAAGATGTTTCCTTACAGAAATTTGACAGCCAAACGACGTCATTGTAAAATTGAGAAAAATAATTTGATTAGAGGGAAGAAGGTATCTGATCACATGGACATAAAATTTACATCATTAAGTATATATAAGAACATATCCTAACATTATAATATGTAATTTAATGGACATAACCAAAATAAGTCATTAAAAAAGATGAGGGTGAAAGGTTCCATTAATGATTTGGTAACTTATGTAACATTCATCACATGAAATAAAGATCATAAAATGAATATTTAATTACCCATAAATTAATTTATATTAGACAATTAATGCAATCATGTGAAGTACATGCATGATAAAAAAGTAAATACTGGAAATATATCACAAATCTCACGAGAATAATTTGTGAGATTAAAAATCCCTTACCACGTTGTAATCAATCGTGTCGTATGACCAAAAGTAAATAACCACCAAATGAATCACAGAATACCATAAATATAAATATAATCATGATAATATTTTTTAAATGGAACTACACAATACACCACATTCAATAAACAAGTGGCGAACAATGGAAATCTGATGGAATTAAAAGTGAGATAAGAAACCCCTTACCTCGTGTCCGACTTGACTTGTTTGTTCATTGATTTTCCTGAATAATAAACTTATGTCAATTTATAGTTGAATAAGAAATTTTTTTAATTTTTATTATTCCTTTTATATCACTTATTACCATGTTATAAACATTATGTAATCATTTATGATAATAATGGTCATTTTTTCGATATTTGGTATTTGAGTCAGAAATAGACCTCTTATAATTACAAGTTTTCCATGTGGTCAAACATTCATTATATACCGAATGATATTAATGATTTAGATATCATATATATCATATATAGTTAGTATATATATTTATTTATAATAGTACATAACATTTGGAGATAATAAGTGAAATGCACCGTTCATGGAGATGGTAAGTCATACGTATGTATGAACGCTACTTACATTTATATTTGGTATTGTAATGGAATTGAAACTTAATGAAGAATAATTATATTATAATTATAGTATAATATCATATATAATTTCATTAACTCTACCCTTTATATGTTCCACATATGGCATGAACATGTCATATCACTTTGTGGGGGTGGTAGTCCGTACTTCCTCAATTGAGATTATCGTAATTGGCCACTATAGAAACCATAAAGGTATTCTATAAATGAAAAATACAAAAGCATAGAAAAAATATAAATATAAAATATAAAATATATAAACATATATACATCATAATTTCCACCATTAGAGGCGGTTGGAGATATTTGAACAATTATCATTTCGTGAGGCAGTAATTTGTCGTCCATAGAAACAATATGTTCTTTTCCCATTAGACGGATTTGTGTGTAATTTTAGTTCAAATAAATATCATAAAAAACATTTTATATTTAGGATAATGGTTGTTTTATAAAATAAAGGTATAAAAAGTTTTTAAGGGGATTGGATAAGTAAAATAAAACAAAATAAAACAAAATAATTTAAGAGATATCGTTACCTTTAATTCGGGTAACTCCCTTTGGTTTGAACCAAAAGGACTTCTTGAAGTGCCTTATGACTAAGGTAATGATTATAGGTGGAAGAGAGGGATATTTAGAGCTTATCTGGTCAAGGGATGGATGATCCAAGGGTCTTGATAGGTGTGAGGAATGGGTTAGAGGTGAGGGATTTTTATAAGGGGGGAGGGGATCTTTAAGAAAGTGTGAAAATATTGTTTTATTATATAAAGCTTTTCAGTTTCCAAAGATCCAAAACTCATTAAGGTCAAAGATACAATGACTCATGGTTGAAATAAATTCATCCAATAATAATTGAACATGTTTTGGATTTTATTTTTATATTTATAAACTTCTTTATTTAAATGATTTATTAGTGAGGTAAACATTGTATCATTATTGTGTCATAAATAATTTAATTTATTTGATGTCTAAAAATTATTAAAAAAATTAAAACTATATAGTAAACCTTTTTTTATTTCCAATTAATATTTATAGTCAAAAATATAACTTATATAACCTTAAGTAATTATTAATTTACTAAAATCTATTTTTTCATTTTTTTCATTAGATTAAATTAATTAATCTAAAGTCTCATTATAACTCCCATGTGACTCGAGGGGGTCCAAAAATCAACCAAGGATTCCTATGGTCGGACATGACTCATCCAATAAGTATAGTACAAGCGTGAAGGTAATTTTTTATTATTATAACATTCTTTTTATATTGAATTACCCTATATACCATTAACAGTTGTAAATAAAAGTCAAAGGTAATTATTCACAAAAATATTATTTTCATCTTATTAAACCAAATTTTACATACTAATAACAACCATTTATGTCGGAGTTTCAAAATGCAATTCATAGAAGTGGTAAAATTTCATTTAAATGAAAAATTCAGTCTTTAACTACTACTTAGTTGTTTCACTATTCATTAAAATTTGATGTTTTTCAAAAAAAACCAAAAATCCAGCCTAAGATATATTTGATATTCCAAATTAAAAAATAATTTCTATATTATAAAATTAAAAACATATAAGTTGCATTCATTAATTTAAAATTAATTTTTCTTGTTAAAACAAATAGTGTATTTTTAAGAAATAATATCTATCAAAACATTGATAGTTGTTTATGTTCAATTTCAAAGTGAAATTAATTTCAATGACCACCATTGGATTAAAATGTAAAAATATAATCTAATTAAACTTTAAAAAAAATTAAAAAATAATATAACCATATAAATAAATAATATTAAAACGAATATTTGAATTAAAATACAGTACTTTTCACTATTCATAAAAAATTAATTTTATCAGAAAGATATCAAATTTTTACCCAAAGTAAATTTTGATGTACCGATTCTAAAGAAGAATTTTATTTTGTCATGTAGAACAAATAAAAGTGACCAACATATTATTTAAAGATTGTTCACCATAAAAAGGTGATAAATCAATAGTTTAATGTAAATTATTCTTAAAATTAGATTTATTCATATTTTAAGCCTCAAACTTTTATTGGATAAATGTAAAATCATTTAAAAAACATGTATAATCATATTGTAGTTAGCTCTGTTCATTACCACTAATAAAATGACAAGGTGTTAATTACCATTTAAAATAATAATATTACATTATTATTTTTAGCATGACCTAATGTTGTGTGAAACGTAAGATTTCAAAGAAACATGTTATTGTGTATGGGGTACGCCATCGAAGATAGCATCCCCGTTAAAGTAAAGTTAATAATTAATTTTCAAATATTAATAAATTTGAAAGATTCATATTTTTTATTTACCTGGGATGTTACAAATTGAGGGTGTTCAAATAGATGATAACCACCTAATAAAATCATCAGGAATTATTGATAGAAACACCATTTTTTACTTTAAAAAGAAGTGCTATTTTGGACAATCATTTTTATTTTTCATAAAATAATATTTTTACATGTAGATACAATAAAATAAAATTTATGGACAATGAAATAATATTAAATTCATAAATTATTTCCAAATTAAGTAAAAACATTTAAAAAGTTCATTTAAAATCATTATAAATGAGTAGCTTTAGTATTGTTTATGTTAAAATAACAAAGAGTCTTTAAAAAAGTCATAAAAATATTTTTTTATATAAAAACAGAGTTTAAAAAAGATATATTTTCATGAAAACATTTGATATTTTATAATAATAATGGTGTCTTAAAAAATATTTTTGAGTTCACTTGAACATGGGAAGAAACTAGGACGTTCCCTAAAATCGGGCTTGCTTATTGAGAAGAATTAAGAATGGATATTTAAAAAACATTTGCTCCCCAATCGAAGAATGATGAAATTCTCTATATAAAAGATTTTCGGACATAAAAACATAATTTATAATAAATACACAAAATTAAATAAGCATTACATTGGTGTAAAGAGAGAAAAATAGTAACCCAATGGAAAAATAGAGGTTGGGGTAGAATCCCTTACCCTCTGTCTAAAAGTGTTCGACACTTGTGCTTAATATCCTGGAAAATAAAATTATATTCCTTAATATTTTAATTAAAATAATAATCACCATGTATATGAATTTTTATAAATTATTTAAGTTAATTTATAGGCTTTTTTGAGTTATAAGATTAATATTTGTAGTTTGGGAGTGTTATTTTCCTTACTTACATTGATTGGTTCACTTGTATACATGTATGGAATTTCATGAAAAAGGGATTAATTATTCATAATTGAATATATATGTTATTAATAAACATAGATAATTTTTAATGATCTTATATATAATTTTTATTCTAGATAATATGATGATTTATCTTATTCAACATTAATGATTAACATTTGTTTATTTTGGTGAATTTATTATTATCACAAAATAGCTTAGTTTTATTAAATAGTATTATGTTTATATAATAGGTATATAACATTATACGGATTATAATATCTATAATAAAATATCATGTAACAATAATTATGGTTTTATTACTATCCTTGATGGTAGTAATGGAAAATGAAAATGCACCATCCCTGAGGGTGGTAGATCGGCACATTAGTGACGATATTGTTTTTTATAATAAAAGTGAGAAGAGAAAGGGATTGATTATTAATTTTCCATTAAAATAATTAAATTATAGCATTTATAAGATATAGGAGCTATTATTCTTGTTTGGATAGATTAGTTAAGGTAATGATAAAAAAATGAAATTAAAATGAGAATAATGGAATACAAAAGGCAATTTTACCTCTTGAATTTCTTATCATTGAGAACCTCCTCAAGGGGCGTGGGATTGGTATTTTTGTGAGACATGAATTTCCTATATCTAGGGGACATGATGTTGTGGAATGTTTGGTAGAAACTGGACAATATTCAAGGCATAAGTTGTGTGAGGAGAAGAGGTGGGGAGGGTGGTATTAATAGTGGAAGAGTGGGGTGTGTTTTCATTATTTTATTCTTTATTTTATTATTTTTTCTCAGTACTATGAATAGTATGATAATTATAACAACATATATTAAAATAATGAGGTATAATTCTAGAATAATTTTATATATCATTTATACATCATCTATAGCTCAATAATTCATGTTTTTAACTAATAATGTATATTACGTTATTTCACAATTCAGCAAAATATATTCTATTTTAGAGAAATCCCATAACATCACCCTAACAAATTTTTGACATGTAGATTTGAAAAGTAAAATTAATTTTAAGAGAATAATTTTATAAATATTAGAAATGTAATATCTAATTAAAATCATCATTTATTTGAAAATTACCAATTTTAAAATTATAATTGATTTTAAAACACATTGAGAAATTAATTAAGTCTCCTAAAATTATCTTCAAATCATAATAATAAAATATTAATTCAAGAATCTATTTAATGAGAATAAATTTTATTTAATATCATTTTATTAATTATTAAATTTTAAAAACATATTTATGTTTCAAAAAAATATCAATGATTTATTTGTTGTTTATATGACATTTATTTTCTAATTATATGATTTAAATATGCCATATTTTCATTTATAATATATAAAAATGTTATTTATAATTTCATTGGTAATGTCACTACTATATTTGTCATATTAATATTCATAATGGATCCATTTATATTCAACTTTGATATTTAATTGTATATTATGATTTTAAACTCGGTGGTACCTAAAGCATAAACTATCGATGATTCTATATTTTTAATGAGACAAACCATAATATTTTAGGCTGTAAAAAATAGGAAAATAAATTTCAAGGTTTATTGAAAAAGAGACTATTTTTTATGTTGGATGATATATTCTAATGTGATCATTAATATATATGAACAATTAAATTGTTTGTAATAAGAATTGAAAATATTGATAGGGAATTTTGGAAACTAAATATAGAATTAGAAAACAAGTTATTTGAATTTTCATATGTTCACAAACATTGACAATTGTCATGTATTCGAATGTTTCATTATAAAACAATTCATTCAATCATTATCCAAATATAGGAATCATTCACATTGAAAAGTTCATATATCTAGGTTTATCCATGTTGGATAATTATTCATGTAGGATGAATTTTTGAAAGAATAATAAGATAATTACTACCATGAGATATTTCATCACAAATTGAAATTATATGGAATCAATATGTCATGATTTCTTATACACATTTGTAGTAATTTTTAGTTTATATTTATTTCTATTAATATAATAAGAATAACTCCATTATTTTAGAATAGAGGAGAAATTGTGTGGTTTTTTGTAGTGCATGGGAAAGTCCCATATTTATAGTTGACTATAAATATCAAAAATGATTAAATTTAATTTCAAATATTAGGGAAGATACACATTTGATTAATATAATGTGATTAATTATCTTATGAAGATATTAGTTTTGTAGGATGAAGTCCAGTGAATTGTTTTCCACTAAATATTTGTTTAAAACATGTTCAAAAGAAGGGATGTGGTTAAATTTGTGGAGTCTTTAGGTGATTTAATTTTAAACTAAAATATTAATTTATTTTATTTTATTTTTAGAAATTCCATAGTAAATTCTTTTTATTATAAGAATACCATTTTTTCATGAAGTATCCTAATATAAATATTCTATGAAGAGGAATAAAGGCGTACTGATTTATCAAACATCTGAAAACCTAATATGAAAATATAATTTCTTGTGTTAGCCATGATAATCATAGAAGGAATGAGAATTATTGAAGAGTTTTATGATTATATATTTATATAAATAATTTTTTCAAGAACAATGATACATATTCAAGTGGTTTCATGAATGGTTTTCATCAAAAAATAATTTTGTAACTTGCTACCATGAAAGATAAAAAGAATAATAGGAATAAGATCAAATCACGCATCACAACATGATAACTTTTTTTAGGGGTATGTAATATGTCATATTATACTATCATTAATTTTAATTGTGGTGTATTTACCAATGTATGGGGTGAAACAAAACAAATTTTAGAGACATGAAAACAAGATTTTCAATTGTAAAACATGCCCATTGTATCCAAAATTAAATTATTGTGCATAGAGTTGTCTTGATGAGCTCTGAATAACACTGAGAAATAGAATTATATCATTTATGGTGAACCTTGTATATATTATTTCTCCTTGTGGCGGTATGTGTGGGAAGAATTTTTCAATCATTATAGTAAGTCCTGAAGTTAGTATTGAAAGAATGGATTTATACTATTAATGACCAATAAATCACCCCAAACTCAATGATCTCTATATGGTATTGTGTGATTATTCTCATTTAGTAATAGGGTTGTGTAACTTTAATTAGTGATTACATTTTTATGTCGTACTAAAATTTAACCACAAGTAATTGAATTATATAACCATTAATATATTATTTAAATTTAGTGAATAACATGGAGATTATAAATTTTTATAGGAATTATGTTTCATTTCTTCAAGGAAATGATTACTGTTTTTCTCGCGTATGTCTATTACATTACATATGACGTAATAACTAACTTTTTTCATATTCTTGTGATGATTCCATTACTATAACTGATAAAAGGAATTGTAAAATTTAGATCACACTAAAAATGATAATTTTTTCTAAACTCATAAAGAAAAAATTTATAAAATTTTAAGGGCGTAAGACTAGAAAAATATATCTATAGTGAACATCAGAATATATATGAAGTAAATACTATTATTATATATGATAAGATGTAGTATTAGAGTCATATTTATAAATATCTTTTGATTTTTTATAATGAGAATAAAAATATTTTTTCAGAAGTATAAATTATGTTATGTGTAAAATTCTGGTATATAGTGAGAAGTTGGATGATTATGATATTATCTTGAAGATTATTTGTTTTATTAGTAAATAAGTACGATGGTAAAGTATTTTCCTAAAATGAAAACAATACAAGTTATATTTTTATTGATTACTTTCGTATAATTTTAATTTATTTTAGAATGAGAATAGTTGACACTATACAAAAATAGGGATAGAATGGAATTGAAAATTCAATTAAATATTTAATACTTTAGAAATTTGATAAGTTTTTTATGAAGATTAGAATGTGGACTCTTAATAACTAGATTCATACATTGATATATTTTTTATAAAATTATTCAACTAATTTCTAGAAATATGAGAATAGGAAATGTAAATTTCATAGATAATTTTCCACTAAAATGATTCAGGTCTAGTGTTTTTGAAATATTTTCTTGAAAATAGAAAAAAAGCAAAGAATAATTAGTAAATGGTGAAGGAGATGAAAGGCCAAGATGATATTTAAGAACAAATATTCTAAAATAGATTTTTTTAGAAATAAATATTATGATATCCTCAAAATAAATAAATATTTATTCATTATATATTTTTGAATAATGTGAATGCGATACAGAAAAATAAGAGTCTTGAACATTAAGTGATGACGATGAAAAGAATCTCACTTATAACTTCAATAACAAAATTTACACATGTTCGCAAAGAAATAATTTTTGAATTTAAGAAGAAAAAACAAATATGAAGTATATTCTAAAATGATATTTTTGAGAATATATAAAAAAAACTCATTAGGCTTAGAAAATAGAAATATATTGGGAAAATATAATCAGTAATCCAATGTCAAGAATTCAAATTACGAAAAAGAAACATTTAATACACTAATTGAAAAATTACCTAGTATTTTTTATAATTAAAATATCTTTAACATCAAGGTATAGTAGAATTTTAAACACAATGATATGAAACAAGATCTCATTCAGTAAAAACCTATTTCATTTAATGAAAAACTAAACCTATATTTATTAATTTTAAAACATTCTATTTAAGATGATAAAGGTTGTTCAAAGATGTGTGAATCATGAAATCTACAAAAAAATTCTTCCTATGATTATATTTATGTTTAGTTGGTTGGTGAAATTCATTAGAAGATGGATCGATTAAAAATAATGATGCTTGTGGATAAATCATGTGTCACTCAAAAATAAATAAATTCTAGGACTATATACATTTCTTCAAATTGTGACCCTAAAATCACAATAAATATATAAATTATAGAGTGTAAGATGTAAATATTTCATATTTATTTTAACAAATATGTATAAAGTGTGGTGATTAGATGATGGTTAAAATGCAAATACCATGTTTTAGACAACATGTTGTTTTCAATGGAAAATATAATTTTTGTTGATATTTCATGTATTTTTTAGGCCTCAGGTATACAAAAAAATATAATTTGGTTGAACTACTATTATCACGAAGAATATATTAGGTTATGGAGTATAATTTTAGGCCCAATCTACAAACTATAAAAATTATAAAAAATCCTTCTAAAAATTTTGGATTGATATTTTAGAATATGATTCAAATTTTATATGAAGTATGTGAAAGAGGTGACAAACCAAGGTCAAATACCTTAAATATTTCTTTTTACGACACAATAACAGTATTAAAATAAGTCTCATGAGATATGGTAGAAAGATAAATAAAATTCAATTTTGAGGAAGCATATATCATACATTTAAAGGAGTGTAAATTGATCGAGGATATAAGGTTCTCCTCAAATATTAAAATATTGAAATTTCTTTAGAATAATTTTAAAGAGTAAAATGAAGGAATATCAGTTTCTATAAATGTTGAGTCCCTCAAAATTAAAGGATATGGCTCTATTATCATTAGAAATGCAAAGATAAAATTCATAAATACTTTGTATATTGATGGATTGAAAAAACAAATTATTAAGTGTTAAACAATATTCTGATAAAGTGAATGAAGATCACTATTGGAAATAAGGGTTTTTGGAAATGAACCTTGAAAATGTTAGATTGGGTACAAGATTACTACACACCAAAAAAACTTATTTCAATTGGGTGTTAATGGAAATTTATGATATCTCATCATGAGTTATGAGAATATATTATTAAATTAAATACATAAACATCATGGAAAATGTGACATGTGTAACGTCACATTATATGGTGGTGTTAATGAATTTCCCATACTAAATTGGGAGAGATACAGATTTGATGTTCTCATTAAGTCAAAAGTTAAAAATTATTGACACTACACACAATAATATTGATATTCAATCAACTAATTAATTAGATATTATGCACTTGGTTATTTTTGGAACTATGAGGAAGCAATATATATATAATTACATTTAATTATTAAATAATTTTCTCATATTATATTCCTTCTATTTATCAAACATAAAGCCAATGCATTTTAGATATTTAGATGTTTCATAAGATGATCTGGAAATGTGTGTGTACATTCCTTGAATATAATCCAATAAGATAATGGTTTTGAGGGCGATAATAAATGTTTTTAGGAATTTATTGAAAAAAATTACATTCATAATGAACTCAATACACCACACACATCAAAATAATATAGCGTGGTTGAATGGAAGTATATAATATTAGTAGATATGGATTGAATGATATTGATGAAAACTTCTACCTCTCGGTACTCTTGGATGCATGAGGTTGAAAGAAAAGTTCATTTTGAAAATCATAGTCTTTATATATTAAATTATGACGTTATTACATGTGATACGTAGTTAAATAATATTTCATGCTAAAATTATCATAGTGTATATGGAATCCTATGAATCATCAAAATTAAAAAATTAAATCTTGATATGTTTGAGACAAGATGAGTTGAAAGAATATGGTTGGATTAGATTCCAAATATAAGTGGATACTAATTATATAACTACCTGACTGGATGAATAGTTAAAAATACTGATGTAAAAACCCTAAAACATTTAATTAAAAAAACTTACACTTCAATAGGTAAATTCCATAAGTAGTTCTTTTCTTATAAAAACATGATAAAATGTCAATCATATGTGATAGTTTTGAAGATAAAGATGAAATAGAAGAATATTCAGCCATTTAATGTGATATGAAATAATCCAATTCATCACATTATTCAAAATAATGAAAATTAATTATCCAAAACATCATTTTAGTTTATATGGAACTTGTTACAACTAAATGAACATCAAGGATTTAATCACATGCCTTAATTTTTAAACTGTATGAACCAAGATATGTTGAATATGTTTTATAGAATAATGATTTCATTGAGTATATGAACAATGTATTGTATTATTAAAAATTATGATCGATGGGAGTGGGAACCCAATCCTAAAAAAATATCCTTGTAAAAAATGTTATTTCTAAAAAAATGAATTAATGTGGTTACGTGGTATGAAATAAAGCTAGACTAGTGAGTGAGGTATTGTCCCAAAGGTATGAAATAGAATTTGATTATACCTTATAACATTTTACTATAATTTATCCTCTAAAAAATATCCTAATATTTCTTCTCAAATGAAATTTATAATTTTTTAATTTTATGTAATGTTTTCCTTCCCTGATGGTGAATTTAAATATGAGGTTTATATTAGACAACATTCTAGATTCTTAATAGGAGACAAATTAGGGTCATGTTTGCAAGTAAATTAATTCATTTAAAGGCATTATTCATGTTACAATATATTAGTATTATAAGATGAATGTTTTCTTGAATTGTTTTGAATTTTAGTAAGGGATAAGTATAAAACAATCTCTACATCAAATAAAATAATAGGATATATCTAATTGTTATTTTTCACATAAATGATATATTTTTTGCTGAGATAATGATTATTTTAATAATATCGATAATGATAAAAAAATTAGTGAATTTCTTTTTTCGCGGGGATAATGTGCTTTCTTCGTATAATTATCTTTCATGATAAAAAACACACCATTCATTCTCATGAGAAATATATTATATAAAATATTAAAATAACTAGCAAAGATAATTCAAATCTAGTTCCAAAACCTATTTTAGTGGTAACAAAAATGAAAAATACACACATATGAAGGATTTCAATCCTAGATTGTTTAGAAATTTTATTGGAAGAATGTTTTGAGAACCTCAAATCTATATTTATTTATGTTTTTACTCTATTTTCCACGTATCAAAGAGATCTAAAAGAGTCCCATTTTTTTCTTGAAGTAGATTCATTAATATATTAATATCACAGTATATTTTTGTTTTGATATATGATATAAAAAAGAAAGTAATATTTTTATAGTTATACAAATTCGGATTGGGAATTATATATTGTGAACTGAAGACCATCATCATTTCAAGTATTCATTATAGGATAAATGTTTATTTTTACACAATAATATGTCTTGTTTTTTACTCTAATAATTGATAATTTTTATTATTTTGTTTCCATTAGTGATAAAAAATAATTAAAATGCAAGGTAAATAATTTTTAATATCTAAAATTAGTGGTGATGTTTCCTCTTCTCTTAGGCTGTGATAATCAATGTTTGATAAATATGTTATTAAAATTTTTTCAACACCCATGAATAAATCATATTGATGTAAAATATTACTTCATCGAGAATTTTCTGAAAGAAATAAATTTAATCTAGAATTTATTCATTCAATATATAAAATATTTACAGTCTTGACCAATCCATTACCTAAAGAATCATTTTAAAATTTGATGTTACTACTGGGGTTTGACCTCATTATTTTTGAGGGTAAGGATCAGTGTGAAATACCCAATACAATCTTCTCATTAGATATTTATGTCAAAGGGGAAGAATAATAGGAAAATATAAAAAACATGATAACAAATATTTTGAGAATATCCATTGAACTGTTTTTTACCTATTACCTAAGCGCACGTATTTCTGGGGAGTAATTATAAAAGAGGTAAGATCTGATTTTAGTGTTTGTTTGTTTTTTTAATATATTGTAGAACTTGTTATTTGAACTATTATAATATGGTTTTTTGGTATTTTTTTGTTAATGATGGGTATTTTTTAATTTTTTGATTATGAATTATTAAGTAATGAATGAAATTTTGATTCATGTTCTTGATTATAGATTAATATTTTTTATGGACAACATGATATAATTATTCAGTGTTCTTATTTTACACAAGAAATGGACCATGTTGTAATTAAATTACTGAGTAGTTATCCATTAATATATATTTTTTACATAACAGTTATTTAGCTTCCTTGGTTGACAAAAAAAGTCTATTTGGTGAAATTTTAGACCAATAGGTGTTATAATTTTTTAGAATAAGTTTATGATATTATGATGGTCTTGATGAGTTAATGTCGCTTTGATTGCTATATTTTCTATAAAAACACATAAATCATGTGGTGAGTTATTCACGCTTATTAGAAGAGATGCCAATATACTAATGTGCATATATATAAAATTATGTCGAAGATTGATTGTGGGACTAAAGGTAGGTCCACTGATTACACAGTCAAATGATCAACTGCATGGCATGATCACTAATTTCATGGTTGAAAAACTATTGAATGTCTACACTGTCTGCCTTAAGTTAGAGATTTTGAATACACCCCAGGATAACAAACCATAAATTCGAATTAATAACCCCAATCCTAGCTACAAGATTGAATGATCAATTTCTTGGTTGATTGAATAAGAAAATATGTTTATTTAAAAAATTTAATTCATGGTAATATCATATTAAATAATATATAAATATATATGTGGTTAATAATCCTCATTTTAAATAGTGATTTAGGAATTTAAGAAGGATACTTAAGAATTATTACACAATATATGTGAATATTCATGTAATTTAATGGTCTAGATGCCACTCGATCGGTGTCGTAGAACAGTTTTCCACGAGACATCAGGTGTGCCTACCCATATGCTAGAGGCTATCGACTAGTAGTAGGGGTCTGTTATGGTATCTCAGTGAGAAAATACCCCCTATATGATAGATCATAATCATAAATAAATAAGAAACAAATCCTATAAATCTGAGTACATAAAAGGGGAAAATAAAATAGTCATATAATAATGAAATGGAATATAGGCACAAAGGTATATAATAAGGATTTTTCATTGATCAAATAACAAATAAAAATTAAATAACTAAATTTAGAAGACTATAAAGGATGTAATTTAACCAACTCTATGCCTCACCTCCATCTCAAGAACCCACTCTGTATTGTCCAACTAGAACACATAATGTCGGTACTTAGTAATGCTTTTAAAAGAAACTATTGCGAGTCTTCTTGGGTACCCAAATAAAACAAAAACCCAATAAGGGTGGGATTACATAACATAGTAAGGAAAAACCCATGTGGTTTTCTATAAACCATAAATTATATAATATGTGTGTGTGAAATTCTTATTTAATAAATATAAATAAAAAACATTGAATAGTTATATAAATAATAGACAACGATTGATAATTGGGTTTTGGGATTTGATTTACTAGTCATACATCTTTATGTGCTATGATATATTTTAGTACGTCATTATATCATGAAAACCATATAAATAACATATTATAGGGTATAACCTAAGAATCCATAATTCTAAGGCTCAATGGCCCCACAACAAAACATTCACATCCGAACCATCTTGGAAATCTCTCCAAAATCAAAGTATTTTGAATAGCTCAATTATAATTCCATAAAATCCAAAAAAAACACTTTAGAAAAAACATCCCCAATGTTAATATTATAGCTATTACAATATAATGAATTCTATGCACACCTATCATGCATAGGTGAATTTTTTAGGCTCTATGTCAGTTAATGTAGGGGTAACCTAGTTATATAATGATAATTATACCGAATATTAAAGGGATATATAATAAAATTTTAGTCGTCCAATAAACTCTTGGGGTCGAAGTAATCTAATATAGAACTATGTTCAAATTATCATGTCTTAAGTATTCATATATGGGAAAATATACAGATCATAGTAAACACATCTAAGAATCAATGATTATATCGTGCTATCATTTTTATCCCACTCATACAATATATGGATGAAATGGTGTATCCCCTAATGCACCTTTTGGAATCCAAACTGTCACTAAAATCTTTTCATATCAATCTCATTGGACGAATCCCATGTATCAAGTACTAAAAACAATTATTAATTCATATTACATAAATGAGAAAGTTAAGCCTATTTAATTGACGAGGGACTGATGAATGCCTAATCATATCCCCAAAATCCACAAACAGCCAAGTTCACATGAAGGAAATGGGTTTTATGGTGAATATTGTTATATTATTTACCAAGGCCCAACGAAATCTTCTTAGGGATGGACATTCATCAGGGGACCTATTCGGATCCCCTATGTCACCAAATAATTTAGGTACACTACTAGGGTCATTTAGGTTATCACATTATAAGGAAACCTGCCTTGGGGTCAGTATTTGGAAAACACACGTTAGGGTCAAAACCAATCAATCTAGGGAAATACATCCCAACACCCAATATCTAACATTGTATAACCACACATTCATAACAGGGAAAGACTTATCGGAATCATAGAAAAGGGGAAACATGGCCCCTAATAACTACTTGGGTTATTCTAGGTTATTCCACCCACACAACCCGTCCCATAGAGCCAAGTGGGTCCTATACAACTAAAAGTAAACACATGGACTACTCAATGTGCTCTACTTGAGTTGGGATACACCTCTATATGGAGGTGGAAAACAATAACCAACATAAGGCCTTTATGTTACACAGACCATGTACACATGAATCAAGGATCCTAATTCCACTCAGCACACAAACATTTCTCATAGTCTTAGCCATTGATGGATGTGGAGATAAAGGAAGTGAATAATTATAAATGTGGACTTTTCACTCCATTCCCTCTATCATAAGGGATTTAATTTTAATTATAAATTTGTTTTTATTTTTAACAATTCAATATATTAGTAAATTGGTTCAAAGCATTCAGGGTCATGATAATACATCATATGAATCATAAATAACTCACATTAATCCATATGGAATGTACCATGTACCACAGACCTCATTTGAATTTTTTATGTTTAACTCAATTGTCATCCCCATTTTCTTATTCCCTTAAAATAATCATCTCGAGTGAACTAGGAGATTACATCTTCTTGAGGATGCCAAAAGTGCCACAAATATCTAAATAATGAATTTTAATTTCACTAATTGGCATATAATTGTTTTAGAATATAGAAAAAATTTTGAAATTCTAACTAGGCAAAGCCTACTTGTTGAGACCATGAAAAATCACAAGTGAAATTTCCTACACACACTCTTCATACCTTCTTGAGATAAATCCATTACAATAAACATTAAATTAATACTCAATTTATTTTAATTTTCATAAAACATTAATACATTTACCATTGTGACATACCTCATATAAATGGCATGAAACAAAGAGAATATATTTCCTAGAGACATCATCTTACAAGGATAAGAAAAATACCCCCCCTAAAGATCATACAATTTTACCATTATCTAGTGGAATCATATCTCAAACCATAACTATAGAAATATAATTCATCATAAATCATTTAAAATAGAGGTAAATTGAAGGTGATTTTAGGGACTAGGCCATCTAGGTATTGTGTGTGAGAAAGAGGAAGAAAAATAGTCGAATCCTACTAAAAACCCATATGGGAAAAAGGTAATTCACAATTTTTAATGGGACACTTAGTTTTAGAGAATGTTTTACAAAACCATGAACTAAAAATGTTTTAGGCATTATCCAAGTCAATCCCTCTCACTCGGTTGGTCTAAATGATTTTCTAAAACATGCTCCAACCATGTGGATTGGCACTATCCTGGTCTGAAATATTTCAATGGGATTGACTATAATTGATGAAATATCATTTCTCAAGAACCCATCCCAACCCGAACTCCATGGTTTACCATGTAATTCCCATGATTTATTCTAAACCATTTGATAATCATGAACAAAAATAATGCCCTATATAAATTGAACCAAAAACCTCTTCAGCCTCATTGTTTTATACGAATTCTCCTAAATAATGAATTCATCTTTGAAACCTCTATAAAATTCATAATTCCTTATAGAATCTTCCAAGAAAAAAAATTATAATCTATTTTTCCTCTCATTCTTAAAATATTATCTGAAACAATCATATCGAGATAATAAAAATACATGATTATCAGTCTGAATCCTCATTCTCAAATGATATATTAACCTAACAAAAAATTACAATTTATCTTCAAATTCAATAAATCAAATTAATGTTGGGTATTAAAATATCTCTATCATAATAATTACAATCCTCAATAATTCTTTGTGATCGTCTAACGGGATATCATAGCAAAATTGGGTCACCAATTTCCACACAAATATTTCAGTTAGATCACCAAAATCCAAATTTACTCTCACAGTGAATCATTATATATTTGTTTCATTATAAAAATGTAATTCTAATAAATAAAATTAAACAATACGAAAATAATGAAAACTTTACCTATTAACATCCACCCCATGATACAAAGGTGTTATCATTCTATAGATCATCTTACATATAGTGTTCCCAATAATAGGGTGTCAACCATGAAATCTAATTTTTTATGTTGATTCCTACCAATCGTTGAAATTCCCTATTATAAAAATATCCCAATGTTCTAATGATTCTCTCAATTAATTTGTTTAAATCCACACCGAACAAATATTAACCACCAAACCAATTCAAGAACCATTCTCACATCATATTCTCAAGCCCAAACAGACTTGACCCCATCCATGTATAACAAGATCATAATGAATTTTCCTAAAAAATCCTTCCATAACTCAAAAAACATTTTTTTGCATTTATGAAATTCCTATAATTCTGTTTCTATCTCTCTACTTGTTATTTCATAAAAAAGAACCATTTTGACAACCTATTTCTGAATTTCCCCGAAAATTATCAGGACTTACAGTAACATTCCATTGATACACATGAATAAGATGAATTAAATCCAAAAGATATCCTATAACCAGTTGAACATTTTCACCTAATCCCATAGAGGAAATTTAGTTTCATTCCATTTTCAATCCATCCACAATCAATTTTCATTATCATGTCATATAGGAAGGATCGACACAACATCAATTTGATAAGATTAATATCTTCTCAACTCATCGAGATCCAGATATAAATTATGTTACTATATAAAAAATAATTTATAATTTTATATTAGAAATTATCTATGGAATTTTGATACATACAAACTCATTGGATCATTGGAAAAAATCCTTGTTCACCGTCAAATAGACGGTTTCATGCATTCACGATTCCACTCCTACCAGGGTTGTATCACTAGGACCTAAACCCATCTACCCTCTATCAGAATGAAATTTTTGCCACGTAAATGGATAAAAAATATAATAATTTAAACCCATAAATAATCCAAATTGATATCAATGGTTGTATATGGGATATCTTTCGAAACAAAAGTTCCAACATGAAATAAAATTCAGTTCTCGTTCATAGACCATCGGAGCTTCATCCATGACATGGACTGAATTTCTAGTTATAATGACTATTAATACCCTCAAATTTATATTAATTAACTTCCCACTTATGGATCACATTATACCTCTCAGTGAGTATAATTCTCATAATTTTATATCATTATGAAACAAATGATTCTCTACCTAAGAAATGGTCGTCAATTTCTTAAGCTATATGAGAAATAAAAAATTCACAGAAGTCTATTGGTCCTCAAATAATACATGTTCAAATAGTGATTTACTACTTGAAAATAACCATTTATAACCATTCACACTATCTAATTTGTTCTCTATATAATAGGAACATAAAAATGTAGCAGCCAACAAAAAAAATGACTTACACTCACACGAGTCATACATCATTGAAACTACTTCCACCTTTATAAAAATATTATTATGCTCCAAGTCATGTCAATTTTATCCAAATAAATATCTTCCATTCAATAAAATAATAAAAATCAAATAATTTACCAATGCTATAACACAATAATAGTCTCTAAAACTAGTAGGTCCATGAACCCAACTGGTCCTTCCATAAAAACCAATCATGATTCCAAATATAAAGGAACTCTAGTCTCATTTCTGAATGAAACCATTCAAATTAATCAAGAAACTTTTCAAAATATACCCTCTAATTATGTTCAAATACCTAGGAATACACCATTAATGAGTCTCACACAAACATATAAGTCATTGAATATCTATTTCCCAAGTCAAGAAAAAGGTATCTATGTCTCCCACCAAACCCAAAAACCATATCCCTTAAGGTTATAAATAATATGCTTTATCATTTTCGCAAATCAAACAAACAAAAACATTAATGATACATCTCAAACTATAGTGTCCCATATTCTCGTAGATCATTCTCCTTTTTACAAGTTCTTATCCAATTAGGTAAATGATTATCACCGGTAATCCTAATACAAGACTTCCCCCTCATTAATCACAATATAATTGGTCTATATATATATATATATATATTTCTCAGTGTGTGTATTGGAATCAATGTATTGGATCTATGATAGTGAACTAAAAACATGAGGTTCAGTTAGATATAATTACATATAAACCTATATGGTAAAATACTATATAGGGTGTCAATGAAAAATTAAATAACATTCACCTAGATAATAACCACTAACCTGGGGTGTCTTACTAAGTAACCTCCCACCTTACTGATGTACTAGAGACACTGAATGTCCCATACATCTCTAGAATCTATCATCATCATAAATGAGTGTGTCAACATATATCAAAATCACATTACTTCAAATTTAAATATATATACCTGAAATCCCAAGTGATAAGAATGAAACTATACAGTTAGGCATACCATGCTTCCATTATATCAGAAGAATCCAATGTGTCATTATTCCAAAAATCTAGATCCTACAAATCATGTGCATCCCTATTTGGTAAAAGTGAAATCACCTTTATCGATGGGTTAGATCCAAATTGTGACCAAGGAATATTTTAGTGATAAAAATATCATATTCTCTAGTCATTACTTAATATTATTTTAGTGATAAAAATCCCTTATTCTGGACGTTTAAATCCTAGACATTACAGGAATCATAGTAACCAATGAAATCTAGAGAATCCCTCACATACCTGTGGTCAAATTAGGATGTCAAGGAAATTATAATATTGCACAAAAACTAAATATCAAGAATCGAAGTTGGTCTTCCATGATGATTCCATATCATCAGTCATATCACACCTATAACACATAATGCTGAAAAGTAAAATCCTAGGAATCATATCTCAGAATCCATAATTTCACAATCATTGTATCAAATCAAGATCATAGTCATGGTCTCAATAAAGATGTTTGAGTACCAACAAGTACATCATATTCATAAATGAAATAAATTAATCATATATAAAATATGAGGGACAGTAGAACACCGAGAACCATCCCTTAAATCCATAGAACATTAATATCAATGGAAACGTATTAGTTCTAAGGTGACACCCATTACCATCTCAAACATAGCTAAAATACAACTGTACAAGATCATTCTATCATTGACGAACTTATTAGGGTCACCTTTCTCATCAGATATGTTAGGAACCCTATATGGGTCCTTTAGTTTATCACATGGTACATTAACCCTACTGGTGGAATCCTTCAATGAAACTGACACTATTGTTAAAAATCAACACTCTGATATAACACATACTGTAACCTAGTCTCTGACATCATATGACATCACGTGTCTAGAAGGTAAATCCTTATAATAAATAAATTTTTGGTGTCAAATGTACCATCTTATTTATAAATTTTATTATACAAAACTCCACTTAAAAAGACCAAATCAATGATCCAAGAAGCTCCCAAGTGTCACAAGGTCATCAGATTATCTACTCAGGATGATCCACAGATTCCGGATGTACCATTTCATGGAGGAATCCAAAGGCTCTAATATAATTCCTCTATGGAACACATTCCTCAATCAAAATCCTTAAGGGTCCCAATGTAACAAGTCATTTATCGAAAACCCACTTCCTTAACCATCAGTGGACATGGTAATTAAGGTAGTTAATAATGGTTATGGTGTTATTGGATCATTATTTCTATCTATAATATAGAATTTTATATTAATTAGACATTTCAATTTCAATTAGTAGATCGATTTATTAATCTGGTAGATTAACCCCATGTGTTTGATGACAAAGAATCACGTGCATTGTAAATAATATTTTATTACAACATAGTTATTGTATCACGGACCACCAACCATATTCAATGATTTTTCATTTCACATAACTCTTGATATCCCTTACATAATCTCATCCAAAACTACACTCGAGTTAACTATCAACCTCCAACTACACGAGGCTCCAAACCACACAAAATGTTTCCAAATGATTAATTACTAATATTAAAATTATTTTAAAAAAATTATTCAAAATAGGAATAATGCATAACTTCTCACAATAAGATTATCGCAAACTCAAAAATATTCAAATACACATATATGGTCCATTATGTACACCCACTATCATCCTTATCCAAATACCTTTCACCAAATTCTAAATTAAATTAAAATATAATTTAATTTGAGGCCAAAAAAATAGTAAAGGCATTAAGAAAACATTTCTCATCTATAAGAATCATGGTGATGAGTGATATTTTCCATGGGATTCCCTATAACTAGGCTGAGAAGTATGTCAATAAGGATTAGATGATTTAACCATTCCCATGTAAAATCATCTAAAATATTCTAATCGATGAAATATTAAAATTAGGTAAATATAAGAAGATTAATAATAGATAAATGTAGAGGGTGAAACTAAAATTTAATATATAGAACCCATATATTTTGAAATATATTTTTCTTTAAATAATTTCATTTATTTGATATCATATATTATGCACCACATCATGTTTAAGTGAACAACAATAGACAATTAAAATATTGTTATTTAAATGTGACTATTATAATCTAGGACTTATATTTAAATGTATGAATTGAAATAACTAATTTATAAAATAAATATAAATTTATAAGTAAATATAAATGGATTTATAAATTAAAAAAATAACCACTCAATTTTGTAACAAAGTCGTTTTATCTTCAAAAATAGTTGTTGATCCCATTTGATAGTAAATTTTATAAATTAATTCCTGAAAATTTTATAAAACATAATAATAAAAGTAATATTAATTTTTTAATTCATCATATAAAAAATATCTTAGTGTTTTTTAGTATTCCCTAAAAGGATTAATTTTTCCGTTAATACAGAAAAATTCCAATTTTTATAAAACTATCATTTTCATTATATTAAAAAGAATGTATATGACTACAATTTGATCTCAAAGTAAATTATGTGTTATTTGGTATGAAATGATATAATTAATTACATTCTAATCATCCTTATGTTTTATTTTGTTATAAATAAATTTTTGGGATGATTGAAAATTTGTTAAGAAAACTCTTCTTCATTGCATTCTTTGAGATTTATTAAAAAAACAAATTATAACACATATGTGAGATGAACATAGAAAATTTTAGTTTGTGTTCTGAGTAAGTGTATCAATGTTTTATAAATATATCCCATTTTTTCTTGTTCATTATGAATTGTAACTATAGTAAATATTTCACCACAATAAGGGTAAATTAGGCCATTTAGATTAAAAATAAAATGATAAGGACTATTAAAGGAAGAGAAAATATTGTATTTTTTTCAATGAGTTAATTTCATCCATAATAATTGAATTTTTTGTTATATTAACTTTTTATTCATTTGTTTGAGATTATGAACTTTATAGTAATTTATTTTAAGAAACATAAAAAATGTTACACTTATATTTTTAATAAATATATTATTATTTATATGGGGTTAACAAAAGGATACGTTCAACTTCAAATATAATTTTAAAATATAGATGATTTATCTTCAGAATTATTATTTTTATTAAATTTATTTCAATAAATAAATACTTTAAATGCTTATAGAATGCGGACACGTTAATTATTCAATTTATGGAATAATCAAATTACTGATAATAAAAATATTTAAATTGTTATACTTTCAGCTAATTAAAGTGGTCGACGAATTTTATTGATGTAAATAACATTTTGTGTATGTATTTAAAAAAAATTATTTTTAATTATATGTGTTTTCACAATGTAATTAATGTCAAAGTTATCAATACTGTCAAAATTAACAAAAGTGATATTTTAAGAAAATAATATTTTATTAAATAATTTTAAAAATAAATATATATTACATAAAAAATAATATGATATTATATGGTCATTAATTTCACCCCTTTACATTTATAAGAATTTTTTAAGCATTTTTTCTATAATATTATTATTATATTTTTATCTTTTGAGAAATTTTGAAATTCACCCTCACCTAAATTAAAAAATGGAACCTCCTCCCTTAGATTGTTACACCACTGTAGTCCTTCTATATAAAACACACCTCAATAAATTCCATTATAAACTTCCTTAGTAAAATTTTATTGGTGTTGTTATTTCTATACGCATATCCCTGGATCTATTTAGATGAGATCTGGTGGAGTCTCTTCCAAGAAAAGGTAATCACCTAAATCGATCTCTTTATTTTTATACTTTTTTTGCATCCTGTAAAAATATAGTATTTATCATATTATAATAAATTAGTTGGCCTTAATATCATAATATTTCATTCTTTCTATAAAAACAGCACTATACACTATATTTGGTATCAAGAAATATGTAAATGTATTGATCAAGAATACGTACGACTTACCATGTCCACAAAGCAATATAATTCATATTTCAACACCATATTTTATTGATAGGTTTTATTATTGGTTTAATATTTATATCTGATATTAAAAAATAATTATTCCTCTTAAATGGTAATATAATATCAACCTTATTACCATCTAAATTGTTGGGTAACAATAATGTTTCTCATACATATGTGTGAACAACCACCACCGCCCAAAAGCTGTGTGGTTCATTTTTAATTTACTTTCAAATTGCAGGGTAATAGGGATTTACTTTATTAATATACATAATTTTTATGATATAGTAATTATTTATAAAATTAAAATTTTTATTTACCTTTATTTAATTCCATCCATTGAAAAATGAAAACAACGTTCATGCACACATATGTCCAACCATCTCCATGAAAAGTGTAATTTATTTTTTATCGCTAACTCTTATGGATTAATCTATCGTTATAGAAAAAATATATAATATATTCATATAATTACTAAAATTTTGGATACAATAGATCTATGATCATAGAAAAATGACCAATAAAACTAAACAAAAACATAATTGAAAAATGAAGTATATATCACCTAAAAAAGTTATTTTAATAAATATTTAATAACAAATGGATAATAAAATAATATACGTAGATTAAATATGGTATGATATATATGATTAATGTTTATTCTCATAATTATAAAAAATCTACATTAATTATACTTTATTTTCCATTGTTTACAAAATAATTCAGACTAAAGGAAATGTATTTTTTTCCCACAATTTTGTGTGTGAGACATATACATTATACAATACATGTTTCTTTGTTGTGGTGTATATAATTCCATGAATTTATTTTATTATCGTTATAATAAAAGTATTTAGAAAAACATAAACATATAATGTTAATTCTATCATGGGGATTATGATTCAAAACATACCAAATCGGTAAGGGTTTATTTCAAAATCTCATCATTATTCGGGATTGATTATTTATAAGTCTAAGTTGAGAAATTTTTCACTTCATTGAACACATTTTCTAAAAGTGTGTTCAAAAATTTTGTAACTATTATAATTAAATTGTATGAAATAATTTTACCAATGTTTTGCTTTTTACAAAAATTCCGTTAAAGATATCATTTTTCATTTTCTAAACAAGTTTCATTGTGAATTTTAGTTCAAAAAATAAAGAAGTAATGTTTTTTAATATATTTGGCATTAGAATATGTTCCCACTGAAATTTGACTTTAAATATTTTAATATTAAAATAAATATTTTCAAGTTTATATTCAAGGAGTCTGTTTTCATTTATAAGTTCACATATTTTTAAAAGAGAATTGATTTCAAAAGAGAAAATTTAATTATCCCAAGAATTATTTGAAGTGATTTTTCAAAATCCATTTTCCATATATGATGACATAAATGGATGATACATAAAATTTATAGTGGATATGATCCAATTATATTATCCTAATTATTTTTATATATGTTTTATTTTAATGATGAAAATATATTTATGAATCACATTTCATTTCCATGGGTTGTATTTTGAGGAAATGCTTATGACATTAATTTATTTTCATGCATTCTTTGATGAAGAATGTTTAATAATATTGTGGTACACATATTTATGATTTTATTAATATGATTTTTTTGAAATATTTCTTCGTCAAATGAATTGGGTAAATATATATATCACATGAGGTAAACGGGTTATTGATGAACTTGATTTAATGTTCACAATTTAATTTATAAACATGGTTTTAATGCCAATAAGATTATGCATGGACATGGATTTAATGTCCATATATTTATGAATTGACCTATATTTCATGCCAATAAGATCATCTATGGACCTTATTTAATTTCTATAAGTTAATTAATACTTTTCATTTCATTTCCTTAACATAATGAGTGAACTTGTTTCTATTATACATGTTTAAAAGTATTAATTTAACATCTATGCCACAATTCCAAGACATATTCAAATGTAATGATCTCTTCTATATTATGTGTGGTATATTTTATGATTCTTCTCTTATGAAATGCAATATGTATGTCCTAACTCGAAATTATCATCTATACTTTGCAAGTTGTTGATTTCAAATGTTATGTTCATGTTCTCTTACAATTATACTCATATTATTCTTATGTGATCATTATTATTTCCATTGATCTCCATTACTGATCATCTTATCTCACCCTATCCAATATTCCATTTCCTTTGATGATGAAAAAGGGTTTTAGAAATGGTGAATCTATAAAGGGTGGTTGTTATGAACAACTAACTAGGATATGATATAGATAATTTATTATCCCATTTTTTAATAAATGTTTCCAAAGTCACTATAGCTAAAAATTTGGGAATGTATTGAAATATTATATAATTTATATTCTTCCTAATAGATTTAATATCTATGTATGATATGTTTTGGTAATTATATATTGTTTTAGAGAATGGTTTAGGTAACCATCCAAAATGTGGGTAAGAAAACTAGAGTGAGAACCTATTCATAAATCCAAGTATATGATAAAATCATAATGTAATGTTAATGATCATAAATGACCAGGATAAACCAAAGGTGTCAAAAAATGAGGTTTCATAATTTTAACATACATTAAAGTGTTTTTCATGATTATGTAGTTTCTCACTAGGAATATTGTTTCTCACACTGTGCCTATTAGATTTATTCGATGATTGGAATCCAAAGGAAACATTTTAATATAGAATTAGATAGCCTTTTGAATATCTATCCTCGTGTTAACCCAATTGATTGAAGTTATGAAATGTGAAATCCTATGATTATGTGTAATCATATATCTCGATAAATGATTAACAATATCATCCTTAGTGACATTCCTAAAAGAACTAATAAGGGACAAAAATATTTTTATAATGATTAAGATGGAAAGAATATTGAGTTTCTAAAATTTCTATAATGTGGGAAGATGTAATAAAATTAATGTCTTAGATGAAGGGGATGATTTTTTGAGTGCGGAAAAGAGGGAAAAGACGTAAATAATATCCAAGGAAAAATGAAAATTTCATTAAATGAAATGTATTAAAATAATGGTCTCTCTATGGTATACTTGTCGGTATAATGTTTTAAATCTATAAATTATGGGAATTATGGAAATTCATGTCCAATGGGGTAGCCCGTATGAGTAATGGTTTTACCAATGATTAGAAAAAGACAAAAATTGACATATGAAATGGATAGTTTTTTAACTATATTTATTATGTCAAAGTTATGAATCATTGTTAAATTTATGTGGATGAATATTGAAAAAAGATTCATATTTCATATTGTAAAAAATAAGTATTAGTGAATAATATGATGAATCATAGTTAATGTTTTAATAATGAATTGGTATTAATGAAGTGTTTATATATTTTTATTAAATATTTATGTTGTATACATTTTTTATAATGATATTATGGTTATTAAAATCAGGAAAAATATATGGATTATTATGAAGTGGTTTTTTAATAAGATTTTGAAAACAAATTTTAAATGGTACTAAAAACTAAGAAAAGTGAATTAGTAGTAAGGTTATTTTTTGGAGATCATGTGATCATGGGAGATATAATCCTTAATATGTGTCTGATATTGATATAATAATTTTTATTTTGGATAAAGGGAATATTTAATTTTATAAATTAAATTTTATAGTATTGATGACCTTGGAATTAGTTAGTGATTTGATTTCAAAGTTATATTTGAGGGTGTTTATTTCATTTTTGATATATAGAATATATTAAATAGTAAATTATTTTTTTATAAATATGGATATTGTAAAATTTTAGAATAATTTGTGTTTTCATTAAGTTTGTATGGTAATTTAGGTTATTAGCATCTTTAATTTCAATATATGACCAAAATGTTCAAATATTTGGTATGTGAAATTACAAAATACTTTTGGGGATTAATGTTATGTATATCATAGAATCCCGGTGTCCTTATTTCGAAATTTTGGTGTATGAATTTGATTACTCATATTTTTTTTGTGTTTTTTGATTAAATATTTATTAACTGGATTATGATAAATATTTCAAATTATTGTCTAGGTTTTAGACATTAATGTATATTTGATAACATTCTTTAAACATTTTGATTTTAGTTAATAACTAAATAGAGTTAGACTATACTTTTATATGTTTTTAGATTTTTTATATGTTCAATGTTGATCTTAATGCATCATTCATTGGAAATTCATCTAGAATATCCATTTATAGCAGTATGATATTATGTTTATTTATGTCATGAACCAGTCCGAGTCGACCCTGAACCGGTCACCTAGGTCAGCCCGCGACAAGTCTCGAGAGGAGTTCTCGATCTTCCAGGGATGGCGACAAGCACCAAGGGCATAAATAGAGTACACAAGGGAAAGCTTTTTCCCATATATGAACAATCAAACAAATAGAGGAAAGAAATGGACAACCCAAAATACATTTATATAAAAATTGAACTGAACATTATATGTACAAGAAATTGAAAGTAAAACTAAGGAAACAACTCAACTAAACAAACCCGATAACCAACTAAATCCATTTGAACCCATTGGTAACTCTCCAAAAAAATGATCACACATCGCGCAAGGCGATCTAACTCAAGATGAAACCTACACAAGGGATAAAAACAGAAGAATACTATAGGCGTGAGTATTAAAACTCAGTAGGTTAGCCCGATATTCTATTCCCAATTCACATCCTTTAAAATAAAAGAAACATAAATTTCACGTTTTAAATAAAAATATAATTTTATGTCTTCCAAATGAGGTCCCACGCTATAAAAAAGTACCAGACCAAAACATGCATGTTTTATAAACAAGAATGCATGTAACAACTTTCAAAGCAGTGAAACATCAAAATGAAAATAGTTTTCAAGAGGGTTTCTTTAAAGAAGATTAACTTTTAAATAAATCACTCACACTACTAAATTGACCAACCAAACACACCATATATTGATGGTGAGTACAAAAGATCCAATGAGCACAAGTCATGGGAACACCCCTAGGCACTAGTCAGTTGTGAGCTCCAGGTACCTCGTATCTCGGTGAAAGTGACCATAATAAATTTTAGTTCTCATGCATACAAGACACTAGTAGGGAGAATACCCATAACCAAGTGGTCCTCCAACATCATCATCATCATTTTTTAGTTATTGTTTTCATTATCAATCATCCTATGTGAAATAAGGGCCAAACCCCACAGGATCACTAGCATGCTAGTACACGTCCGCCCACCTAGATACATGGGATTCCCTTTAGTGCTCAATCAAGATAAACATATTATCAAATACATATTTCACATAAACAATATATTACCAAACCATTAACACACAAACATCCCACAATCATTCTTCACATTTTTTTCTTGAATCAACAAACTGCTAAATATTTTCGAAAAACAATTTCAAGGAGTGTATTGAGGCATTGCACATAAAAATAATTCAAAAAACACTCTTTAAATTATAAACCCACATAAAAACCATAACAAACCATATTTTTAAGCCCTAAAAACACTTAATAAAATAATTTCATGGACCATAAAACAATCACAATTTCACAACATGGAATATACAAGTAAAACACTCCTTCATTTTTAGGAACGGCCAAACATGCCTTTAACCATTTTCTCAAAACTAAAATTTGACAAAGTTATGCACTTAAATATTATTAAGGATGTGTTTAAAACCCATTTACAGAATAAAAACACATTCATAAATCCCTTAAAACACTCATGTGACATATGCAAAACACAACCATTTTTATAAGAATGTGAAACGGTCAATTTTCTAGCAACTAGGGACAAAACATGTTGTAAATAACCATTTGTTTGTAAAACCAAATCCAATTTTTTAATCCATAAAAGGATCCCAAAATAATTTTCTTAAATTCTTCCAATATATTTATAAATCAAAAAAAAATTATTTTAAATTGCACTAGACACATAAATGCCAACAGGGAAATTTATCAAACACATGTCATGCACTCTTAAAAACAACTTACATTAAGAACTTAAAAGGGATAAAACACAATTTTAATTTCATAAAGTTATTCAAGATACTGATACATATTCCAAATACCATAAGCTAAGTGAAAAAGCTCATGGAATAATTTATCAAACAATAGGATTGCACATTTATACCAAAATAACTATATTTTTTATCAAAATAAGTTATAAAACATAATTTTCATAAAAAACCTTTAAAACCAAAGTTTAATAAAAAAAATATCATATAAATAAGTTTATAAAATAATTAAAATGATGATACTTAAATGATAAGGGTTTGTGAAAGGGACACCCTACCTCAAAACCTTGGCGTAATGGAAACGCACACCCGAAATCACCCATCGTGGGTTTATAAACCCTAAAACTATGAAGAGCAGACCTAAATAAATATAAAATCCACCAAAAACCATGGTATAACAGAACCCTAGGTCGATCATGAGTAGGTGAGATTATAAAACCATGAAATAATGAAATGTTGAAGAAGAGGGAGGATAAAGGAGATGGAATATCACCTTTTCCACAAGAAAAATCTCCGTATTCCAATAGATCTGCACCCCTAGAGAAAAGGTAATGGGATGAAACTTCATGGAGAGTCTCTTAAGATCTGGAAGAACCAGGTAAAGAATATTTTTTTGAAAAAAAGCACGAATTTAATGAGTTATGTATAAAATAATTTACCTTATCAATTCTGGGCGATTTAAGGTAACATGGGAACATTAGCCCTACTCTGTGACCCATATTAGCTCCCAAGATGGTAAATCGATAATTGGGGTGAGGCTAGGGAGATTGGATTCTAGTGGGAGGTATAATAACTTTAAAATATTAAAAATTTAATTAGATATAAAAGAAATAAATATTTTCTTTAAAACATGATATGGGCCCATGGGTTGGCCCAATACCTAAATAAGTAACAACAATTCCCCATTCTTATGAATTTCTATGGGGTCCAAAAGGATACAAAAGTTTTAAAATATCATTATAGGACAATTTTGATGTGTAATGGGTGAAAAAGGATAAAAAAGGAGTTATAAAATAAAAATAATCATTTTTTGACTTGAAATGGGCTCACGGTTGGCCCAAATCATGAAGTGACCTCCCTTTCTTCAAAAACCCCTACAAAATAATGGGGGACACAAATTAGAGTGATTATAAATATATGAAACTTTAAAACTCAAGATTCAACTCACCAAATACCCACTAAAAGGATCTGGATTTCCATTGGACCAGATCTATAAAAAGACAAAAAAAACCAGGTGTGACAATTTAGATCAAAGCAGAACCAAAGGATGAGATTATTCTTATGATATGGAATGAAATCTTGTAAATTTATTTTCATAATGAATTTATCTGGTTAGAATTATAATCCTTAAAAATTATGAAAAAACCATGAAATTTCAAAAATATGATTACATTTGTTATCAAAAATCGCTGGCCTTTTAACCCATAATTGATTTACAGGTTTGAGATGGATAATATTCTTTTCCCCATGTTATCTATCCCTAAATATCTATCCGGCTGCTATGTTTTTCTTTCATATCCAATTTTTTTACATCCTATCTATGTTCTCATATTGGTTAAACTAGTTATGTTTTATTCTTTTTGACAGTCACACTTCACATTCCATATAATAAGAGGATGTTTTGTTAACCCTTCTCACAATGTGGGGTTTTAATAAAGGATATTTCAAATATTAAAAATTTGATTATAGAGGGGAATTTAAAAATACTAATATGAAATTTATAAAATTTTGTATAATGTAACTTGTTTATATTTTGTAAAATATTTATCATGAAGTAATTTTGTTTATTTGATATATTGCGTTACATGCAGCAATATGTTTTTTAATGAACCCCGGTACACTATTAAAATATTAGTTTTTAAATATGCCCATAATAAAATCATCTTTAAATTGGTGTGTATGAATATGAAAAAATGATTTATGAAATAAATATATAGGTCTTACTATATATAAATTCATTTATAAAACGTTAGAAAATAACCACTCATTTTTTTTGTAATTTTTTGTTATTATTCAAAAATACATTTTCATCAAAAATAGGTTTTCTTGCATTGAATGAGTAAATATTAATGTAAATTTCGAGGAATTTTTGATAATTTATTTTTAAAAATAAATTTTAATTTTAATTCATCATTTCAAAGTTATATTTGTATGATTATTTGATAATTTTATAAATTGATAAATTTTTCATTGACTGGTGAAAATATTTTTTTTAATTGTCATTCGTATTAATATAAAAATAATAATTATAATATGAATTTGATAAAAAATTGAAATATTTTTAATTTAGTTAGATATAATATAATTAATTAAATTTTAATCATATTTATACATTAGTTTGGAATAAGTACATTTTTGTGCCTAAACCACATTTTTCAGGAAAACTCATTTTTCCTATAATTTTGAGACACTAATTCAAAATTAAATTCTACCACTTCAATCCATTCAATAATAAAAAGTGGATTATATATTTGGAATAATTTCTTCCATGTTTCATATATATATATATATATATATTTTACTTTTGGTCAATATGAATAGTAAATATAGTAATTTTATTACTATATATCTGTAAATCGGGTAATTAATGTTAAAAATAAAATGATAAGGACTATTAAATGATTGAAAAATATTAGTAAATCTTAATGGATGAGTTAATTTAGTCTATAATGGTCTATATTTCTATTATATGATCTATTGTGTACATTTTTATGATGATATGATCTTTATATTATTTTATTTAAAGAAAACATAAACATGTCACATTATTGTTTTTAACAACTATATAACTTGTAATATGCAGATTACAAAAGTATAAATTTTAATATAAATATTTTTTTGAAATATAAAATATTTATATTCACTAAGATAATATATATTTATTTTTTAGTAGAGAAAAAATTACTTTAAAGGCATACACAACATTGACACATTAATTTTCAATTAATGGATAAATCAAATAAATGTTATTAAAAAATAAAATGTATTATATATTGAGATAATTAGATTGAAAAAATAATTTTATACATTAACGTAAAAAATTAGCGATATTTTAATACAATTTTTTTTTGAAATTTATGAATTTACATGATGTTTTTAAATTCAATGTAATGATTATATTATGAATTGACTGTAATCATTTTTTGAGAAAATAATATTTTATTAAACAATCTAAAAATGATAAAAATACAATATACGACAAAATGGGATATTTTATTGTCTAAAATGTTATTACCTATGAAATAATATGAAATTTTTAATTATTTTATTCTATAATATATTATTATATTTTAATCTTTTTAAAAAATAAAAAAATGCCCCTCGCCTTAATTATTAAAGGGAACCTACTCCCTTACTTTTTTACAAAACATTGATACTTATAACTCAACTATACCATACAGAACTGCCTTCTAAGCATAACTATTCATATTTTATTGGTCCCTCTATTTCCCAATGACCATCCTTATAGGCATTCATAGGATATCTAAAGGTGTCGTTCCCATGAAGAGGTAATCACCTAAATCAATATCATTTTTCTACTTTTTATTAACTCTTATAAATCAATCATAATTATCCTAAAATAATATATTTAGTTACTAAATATTCTGAAATGTTTTTATTAATCTGAAAACACCAATACAACTATATCTTTCCCAAAAAATAAGTTGTGAATGTATCGCTAGTGCGTACATATGACTTATAGTCTCTATATATCGATACAATTCATTTTCCACCACCATATTTTCTTGAAGTGTATTATGATGCGTTTAATTTTTCTGTAGGATGTTTATTAAATAATTATACTTCATAAATGGTAATATTAAATCTACCTACATACCTACCAAACCATTTGGCAACAATAACGTTGCTCCTGGGTAATTGTGGACTACCACCTCTACAAAACAATACGATTCATTTTAAATATTTATTTTACATTCATGGTAATATTTATTGATTTGATGAATATATATGATCTATATGATTTAATATTTATTATATAAATGAGAATATCTATTTACCTTTATTCTTTTCCATCCTTCAAAAAATTGAAATAGTGTTTACCTGTATGCACTGCCTACCATCTCCATGAATGGTGTAATTCAATTTCTATCTATAACTCTGATGCATTAATATATATATATATATAGTTAATAAATATTATATTTATATCCTTATTAAAATATTTAATACTATGTATCCATGATCAAAATACAATGACCAAAACTATCATTACAAAATATACATGAAAAATGAAGAAGATATCTCCCAGAACCTTGATTTTAATAATTATTTGAAAATAAACAAGTAATAATATGATATAAGTAAATAATATATGGTATTATATATATGAATATGGTTATATGATAGATTTATAAAAAAAATATTTATAATACATGACTTTCCAATGTGTATAAACGATGTCGAAACAGTCGTAAGGTAATTTTATCTCAATATTATTTCTATGCGACATATTCCATATACACTACATGTTTAATTTTTATGGGTATATTCTAACCATGAATGTGTTTTATGATAATTATAATTAATATTATGAAAAATACATAACTATATAATGTTCTTTTTTAATAGTGCTTATTATTAAAATGTTACCAATGTGTTAAGGGTTTATTTCACAATATCATCATTATTCAGGATTAGTTATTTATAATTCTCACCTGATAAATATTTCTCTTCAATGTCATTGTTTTCTAAAATGGATTATTAAATGGTTGTTAATAATCAGTAATAATTTTTTAAAATAATTCATACTCATGGTTTACTTTTAAATAAATATTTATAATGGAATATTTTATTCATTTTCCAATCAATATACTTTGTATCTTTTCAGACAAAAATATGAAATGCATGTTTTTGAATTATTTTTAATGAGTGGATTTTCTTACCTTCAAAATTCCTAAATAATTTCAAACATACTTTATTTTTTAATGTTTTTATTAAAATACTTTTTTTAATTTATAGTTTATCATTATCTTAAAATGGAGGTGCTTTTAAAATAGAAAATTTATTTAGCTCAAGAATTATTACAAGTTATCTTTCGAAATTAGTTTTTAATCTAAGAACACATCAGTTCATATGAGTAAATATTTAATGGTGAAATTATCCAAGGTTACTATCCTTATTCTTTTTTGGTATGGTTTATGTTTAATCTGAGATGATTTTGGTGAAACTTGTTCCCATTTCGATGGGATATATTATGATGAAATGAAAATTGATTTTTTGTATTTTTATTATTTCTGATATAATGAATTTTTTTGATCTTGTAGAAAACATATATATTATTATTATTATGTAATGAGTGGTACCTATATCTCCATCTAATGAATTAGGTAAATATGTAAAACACATTTGTTAAATTTGTTATGCATGAAGTCGATTTCAGGTCCAGAATTTCATGTCTGGTATTGGTTTTCATGTTAAATTCTTATTCATGGACTTGGATTTCCTATTCATCAGATTATGAATGAAGATGGATTTCATGTCCATATTATTATGTTTGGTCCTAGAATTATTTTGATAAGTTCTTGTGAGGGTCTTATTTAGATTCCTTAACATAATGAGTGAACCTATTTTTATCTATACATGTTCAAAAAGATAAAATTTTATGTATATATCAAGATTCCATTCTATATGACAATGTTATGATATCGTGGATCATTTTATTCATATATTTTATGATTTTTATTTTATGAGCTGACATGGATTATTCCATAACTCAAAATTATGATATAAGATATGGAAGGTGTATATATCAATTTTTAATCTCGTGTTATCATTAAATTATACTCTTGTGGTCATTGATATCTCCCGTGATTTTTCTTAATGAAATTATATTCTCATCTTATCTCATGTTTCATGTTCCCATTTTAGGAATAAGGGATTAAAAAATTATTTTTCTAATAAGGGTGATAGTTATGAAGAACTCAGTGGGAGATGATATATATCATTTGTGAACAAGTTGTTTATATTTCCATGTTTTGATTGCAACTGAACCTATATAACTTATATGAGGGTGAAAATGTTTTATAGTGAATATTCATCTATGTAGATAAAATTTATATGTATTAAAAGTATTTTTTATTATATATTCATTAAATAATGATCTTAAAATCACAAAAAATTGATGTTAAATTGAAGGACATGATAGTGACATAGTGGGATGGGTAAAACATGAGGGAGATCAAAGAAAATAGGTGTCTCCCATTTAAAACCCATAGGGATGAATGGTTAATCAAAAACATTTAATAGAAAAAATGGTTTTGATATATGGTTAACCAATATTTGAACAAACCATGATGTAAGGACTGTCGAGGAGACTCCCACATTCATAGTTGTTCTACATTGTTTTCCAAATCATACACCAACTTCGGGAACTAATACTATCTCAATTTGAAACATTTTTCAATGTTTTTTCTTCAACTATGCAGAGAAATTGTGCTAATATCTGAGTTCAACCCAATTTATATAGTCAACCCAACAATCCACATGATTTATTCTAAACCATGTGGTATCTATGCTAGAAACTTATGCTCTATATAATTTCAAATTAAAACCATATCATGCTTAGGGTGTCAAATGGTTTCTCACTAACCATGAACAAAAAACCATGAACCCTTTTTAGAAACCATAAAAACTACTAAAACCTATCCTACAGCTATCAAGACTCTCACAAGAGTATTTGGCACCCATCGATTTTAAAAGACTATTAAAAAATATCATCTTGGAATTCCGTAACTCTCTTATTATTGATCAATAAAATGGTTTTCGAAATGAGTTATCCACCAAACCAAAAATTCACATTTCACTTTACCATTGGTCATTCTTAGGGGTGTGTGGTATTACAATGAATATGATCACAATTTATGAAATTTATCATTTTTATAAATTGTGTCACATAAAAAAATTCATGAAAATTAATTCACATATAATATTCTATTATTTGTATGAATCCTTGAAACCATATTATATGATAATTATTTATATTTGACCAGTTTATAAGGGAATAATAATTTAATTCTTATATGTGTTTATTTTCCACAAATTTCGTTTCCCAAAAATAATCATGTCAAGAATTATTATAAACATTTACATGATAATTAAATTATTATGGATGTTTTTTGAATGGAGAGGATGATTTTAAAGATTCATGATGTAAGTGTAACTTAGGAGGTTTATTCTATAGATGGTGAAGTTTGATAAATATTTAAATCCTTCTATATCATACAAGAATAAATTTATATTTAATATTTATGTTGTAAATAATGTTTATTAATAAGGAGTAATGAATTTTAGATTTACATTGGTAGTTTTGAATGATAAAAACACTAGGTTTTCTATTTTTTATTATACAGTTACAAATGATTTCAAAAGAATAATAGTAGGATAATTATATAAGTCCTCAAGGAATTTTAATATTATATTAAATTATTAAAAAAATTATTATTTTTGTAATAATGTATTTATTAAAGTAATTTTATTTTATGTTGACAATTTATTCAAGAAATGTTAAAATATAAATATTTTTATGAAGAAGAAAAATGTGTATTGATTTTTTTAAAAAGTCGACTCGAATCATAAAAATATCATCATATGAGTTGGGTTTATAATTTACATAATAAGAGAGAAAGATAAATAAAGGCTATAATATCATATTTTATTTAAGAATTTAGGCAAGAATGATTTGTATAAGGTATTGGTTTCATATAGTGATGTTTATGAAAATTAATGTGGTATAATTATACTCTATATTAGAATAAAATAATAATATCACAACACACTTGAAGACATGATAAATGTCCACAAGAGGAAAATGTATCAGTTGTTATCCCAAAATTCATTGTAATATGTGTGATATTCACCTTAGAGTGGGATGAAACAAATCATATTTTCGATACATGAATAGATGAGTTTGAATGTTATCTCCTTCTCATTTACTCACTAGTGATTTTCAGTGTGTAATTTGGTCTTAGTGATTTATGAATCAATATAAGAACCAACCATATATCATTTAGAGATAAAAGATTTAAATTATTTTTCACTTGGTTTTGTGTGTGGGGGGAGTGTCTATGACTCATCATAATACGTGTATATGGGTTTTTAAAAGAAAAAATAAAAATATTTAAGTTCGCTAATTTACACCCATCTTATTGAACTCTTAACAGAAACCTGGGAGGTATCTCAATATCTCTCAATTTAATAATGTTTATCCTTCATCTAATAATAATAATTATCATATCCTAAAAAAGTTAAAATTCTATATATCATCTAAATAAGAAAAAACTATTCATATATACTCACCTCATGAGTATTCACATATCACTAATGGGTGAGATCTAAGAATTTAGGACATTGCAATCAAGACTCAATAGAAGAATGGGATAAAAAATCATGTAGGATGAGATGAAGTTTTTGCACAATTATTTAACTTTTGATTTAATAAATCTATAACATGTAAAAAATAAAGATATGAAAAGGTGCGTGAACAAAACAAATTGTGAATATGGAAGATCATAACCATAGTATTGAGAAATTATAGTTTTCATGAGATTCAATTGGAAGAAAGGGAATTAATTAGATGAAATTATTTATCCAATGATGAATATTTAAACTACTAGAGTTTCCATTTGATTATGATTTGTATCAAACCATATTTCAAACAAGTTTATATAAAAACTAAAATCTTACACAGTGAACATTAAGAGGATATATACATTGAGAGTTTAGAATGTATTTAGGTGAAAACATAAAAAATGTATGAAAACATTTTAAAAATCTACATTATCAAAATAAATAATTAAGGTAATGTTTTAAGGATTTTTAATCAATTATAGAGAAATATGAGTATAATATAACAACTAGAAAATAAATAATTTAAATCAAATAGTTTTTTATAGATATTCCATTCATCACATACATTATATTGATGCTATTATCATTGTTGGAAGAGATATATCAAAGATTTAACAGTTAATGTTGATGACCGAGTCTAATGAAATGACTAACCAAGGTGAGGCTAATCAAATTATTTCTATGTTAATTAATGATGGTAATAGGAATCAAAATATTTAGTTTTCATGGGAATGAAAATTTTAAAATATTCTTGAATGGAGTAACTTGAGTATATAATAATAGTCAGTATTTTATAGTAAAACTATAACGTCACAGATCTTGGAGCCTCCCAAAGGATCCCCAAACCTGGTTACCCAGAAAACCACAATCACATTTTACAAAACTCTATTTGTTTCTGAATAGTAGTAAGTGACATGGTTTGATAATGGGGAAAATATTCCCTCATTGGAAGAGTTTACATAGAGGAAAATCAACAGTAAACAATAGTGGAAGCAATACTAACAAAAAGAAATAAACTGCGGAATATGGAAAGTATATCCAAAAGAAGTCGCAATATATATATATATATATATATATATATATATATATATATGATTCATGTAATATGTATCTAATAATGCAGCCAAAAAAGACACATCTTTCGAAAGAAATACAGAAACCATGGTATAAAAGAAACAAGAAAACTCTAGCAGCGGTGCAAGCCTCATCTTGGTCCCATTCTCTCTAGCTCTCCAACAGTAATCAAGTACCTAATTAGGAATGTAATGTTTACTTATATAAACCTACAACCATAGAATATCTTTGTGTCCAAACCATCACCAAAACATAAAGTGAGATGAATCCTAGTAGGAAACCACTGAAAGATATGCGCCTAACATTTAGTGAATATAGATAGTCGATAATATGTAAAAAATGAAGCAATAAACTAATATGTACTCAAAATTAAAAAAATCCTACAGTTTTAAATTACATTCAATTAAATTTATTATTAATTCTATTGAATCATGTAATCCTTGGGTTCAAGCCTAAGATATTTATCCCATATGAACGTAATAATACATATGTCTTACAAGACCATCTAAACCTTCAATTATGATAGAGTCCAAGCTTGTTCTTCGCCTTGGGAGACTTTCCACAATCATTCAATTATTCAAAAATGAACCAATAGGAATTTTAATAGTGTATAACCCCTTCTAGTATAACATATAACAAACTAATTAAATAACTACCCTTTCGAAAGCACCCATGGTCAATACCCATTGGTTCCATTTTGTATAGATCAATTACAAATGACCACATGGTTAGCTTTCATGGTCAATACCCCTTGGCCTACATAGCAACAATAAATTATAAACAACCACATGGGAAACTCTCATAGTCAATACCCAAGGGTCAAAATAAAATAGTCAACTATAAATGACCCCATAGTTCAATCATCTACTCCAATGCTCTTAGAGTCCTGTGTCAATATTTTGGAAGTCCCCTCAATCTTCCTGGTCCAAGGCTCTCATGGTCAATTGAAAGAATAGCACACATACCAAATCAAAGCATCTCATGTAATCTATAACTACTCTATCGATAAAAAATCAAAAATAATATCACAAGAATTTAATATAGGAAACAAATCCATCCTTACAAGACAAGGCATATAAAAATGGAATGCCTAATAGGTATCATAGACCAAAAAACCATAAACATTATAACAAGGGAAACCCGCCCATGGGGTGTCCAATAAACAAGGTATCCAATATTACACATAATCAACAACCCTTTTATCCATCAATCAATCTGTAGTATGTAACAAATTAGGTTAAAGTCCAAATCAAAAAATACCCCAAATGTGGGAATGGAGCATGTTTATAATATCTAATCCAAATACGTAGAAAAAAAGGCACAAACAACCTAACATAATGTCCTAAAATCGAAATACTTGAACGTTAGCCCTTGGGTCGGCCTAAAATGGTGTAGATCTACAAAATGGTGAAATACTCCCAACCTAGAATAACACAAGAGAGGGAATGAATATGGAAGAAAGGATGTAGATTATTTTAGAACTCACCAGTTGGATTCCAACCCACCCAGCTATGTCTCAATATGATATTGGATGGAGAATTGGGTTTTCGATCTTCATTTGACATTCGGAAGTGCTCCTGTACAAAACACGGGAAGAAGAATGAGTTTTTGTACATGAGATGTGACCCCGTTTCAATATATCAATCAAACAACAAAAGTACATGGTGTGTTCATTAAAACTACATGCCATGTAGTCTCCTTAACCATCACCCAACTTAAGAAGATCTTCTAGGTCATCACATGTCCATGTACGCGGCCATTACACGAGTAGTACGTGGTTGTGCATGACTTCTGGGTACACAACATGTACATGGAATTACACGGTGAATTCTCAAAAAATCCTTATTTCTTACTTTTCCCCAAAATGACCCGAATCAAGATTCATACTAGAAATAATGATCTCGGTTCTTACAAACTTTCCCCCTTAAACCAATTCATCCTCTAATTTCTCTTCTATGGGTGGTGAAGAAGAAACTGTGAACAACTCTAAACAATCTGAACGTACATCGGCCTCCCTCTACCAAGTCTCACCCTGCACCAGATTTTGCTGCCATATCACCCATAATATAAGAACATACTAGAAATGGAGAACCACTGTGCTACGATCCATAATCTAAATAGGGTGATCCTCAAAGAATGAAACCCCCTCCAACTCATTATCTTTAGGTTGAAAACTTGAGACGATTCTAAAAAGTAATGCCTTAGCTGAGAAACCTAAAAGATTTCATGCATATCTCAATACCACTTAGACAATTTCAACCAATTAGAAACTGGCCCAACTCTCTCAAAAACATCACATAGGTTGAAATATCTCAGTGAAACAATCCATCATCTCCTATTCCACTTGGGTCCCAATATCGGTGTGACACATAATAAAACCTGATCTCCAACCTCGAACTCCAGATGTCGTCCCCATCATTCCACATAATATTTCTGTTGAGACTGTGGAGTAGTCATCCTCTTCAGAATCAACTCCACATGCTCATTGGTCTCCTAGACAAGATGAGGTCCCAACATAACTGCAGCTCTGAACGCCATCCAACATAGGGGTGATCGGCATGGACTACAATACAAATACTCATAAGGTTCCATCAAAATAATTTCCTGAAAACTATTATTTTAAGAAAAATCCACTAGGGGTATGTATCTCTCCCATGAGCCCCAACAATCCAAAACACATTCTTGATGCATTTCCTCTAAAACTTGGATTGTGTTCTCAGACTATCATTCTATTTGTGTATGGTAAGTTATACTAAGAATTTACTATATAACCAAATCCCTTTGTTTTCCCTTCCAGACAAGAGAAGTTAACCAGGCATCACTGTCTAAAATGATAGAGTTCAGAAACCCGTGCAAATGTACTATATCTATGATGTACTAAATTCCAAGCTCATCAAAAATGAAGTTTTCATTGATCGGCTATAAATGTGAATCCTTCATGAGTCTATCAGAAAAAATCCATACAACATCATTTCCACAAGGAGAAATAGGAAACCCATCATGAAATCCATCGTGATAGCATTCCACTTCCACTCTTGAATGGGTAACTACTATAATAGTCCTCTAGGTCGCTGATGCTCCACCTTCACCTCCTAACAGGTGGAACATATCCAAAAAAACCCAACTACATCCCTCTTCATGACTCACAACAAATATTACTGATGTAGATCACGATACGTCTTTGTGAAACTAGGATGAACTACCCATACTATGGCATGAAAATCTCATAATATCTCCTCACGGATCTCTGTTGACACCCATAAGCACCCATGAAAACACAAAACCCTATCCTCACATAAAGTTCTCATAGGAGTAGGGTCCTCACTAGAAACACTCTTTCAAAGGACAAGGACTTCAAAATATGGTAGCTTATTCATTCTCACTTGATCCCATAAAGTAGAGGTAACAACTATATAAGATAGAAAAATATTCCCCTATTTTTCATGCACCTCCAAATGCTTCTCAGAGAATAGAGCCATAAGCTTCCACTCACTAATATCCTCCTGAACTGCCTATATTTGATCCCTCTTTCTCAATGCATTGGCCATTTTTTTCCTTTTCTAGGGGCGTAGGAAAGATCAATGGAAAAGAAATAAAGGTTCTCAACCCACCTTCGCTATCTCAAATTAAAATATCATTGAGTAACGATGTAATCGATGATTTTGTGGTAAGTGTATACCAAAAAATGATCTCTCAATAGATAATGTCTCTAACAGAGTAAAGAATTAACAATGGTATCTAACTCAAGATCATGTTTTAGGTAATTCCTTTCATGTGGCCTCAACTTTTTAGACTTGTACGCAACAACTCCTTAACCCATCATAAGCACTATTCTTAGCTCGATACCTGATGCATCACAATAATTGGTGTAACTCTTTCCCAACTCCAAAAAAATCAGTATTGGTGATGAAGTAAATCTCTCTTTCATCTATTGAAATGCTGAATTACATGAATCATTCCATAAGTACTTTTCACCCTTCACAGTCAAGCCCGTTAGTGGCATTGATAAGGGTGAAGAGTCCTGAATAATGAATTTGTAGTAACCATCCATCCCTAGAAAACATCGTACCACAAAGAGGTTATTCAGATCCTCCTAGGAAGCTACCTCTATCACATTCTCTTGGCCTACTCATACTCTTGTATCTAAGATGACATGACCCAAAAAATTAATCAGGTCCACCCAAAAATGTCATTTTAAGAGACGAGAATATAACCGATGCTATCTCTGTGTACTCAAAAAGATCTAAAGATGGATGAAATGGTTGTGTAGAGGTTGAGAGAACACCAAGATATCATCCATTAATACTACCAAAAAAGAATCCAAGTATGGACAGAACACTCTGTTCATACCGCTCATGAAAACTGATGGTGCGTTCATGATACTGAACATCATAACCAAATAATCATATAGACCATACAAACTATAAATGAATGTAAGAGGTATATCTGTTGGTCTAATAAGTAACATAAGATAACTATATCTCAAGTAAATATTTGAGAATACTCAATATACTCAAATAAGATCAAAGAGACCATATATTCTTGGTAAGGGATATCGATTCCTGACCATCGACTGGATAAATTTCTGATAATCCACATAAAGTATGAAGGTATCGTCTGCCTTCTTCGCAAAAGGGTGGGTGAACCCCTAGGATAAGTACTCTTTCAGATGAAACCCTTCACCCTGAACTCCTCTAACTTCATCTTGAGATCTTTTAATTATGGTGTACTTGTCCTATAAAATGTAATGGACACCAGTTCCCCTCCTGGAACATGCTCAATAAATGAATCCACCCCTCACTCTGGAGTTAAACCAGATAAGTTGTCTATAAAGACATCTCTGAACTGATCCACCACTAGAGGATAGTATATCTGTGAAGTCCCCTAGTCATCCAGATATAAACTAGAAACCTGGCCTATAATTCCTCCCAATACATGATACACGGGTCTAGCTCTGCTCTCCTAGACATCCCATTCTACTTTGTGTAGAAATGAACCGCCCTCTGGTGACGTGAAACTCACCATGCCACAATATTTGTCAATAAAGGCCAGAAAGGAGACCAACCAGTCCATTCTGAGAATGAAATCGAAGCAGGTCATCTCTAAGACATGAGGTCCCATAAGAAGTGACACCAACCCACATCAAGAGGGATCTTCTTTCACTGATGTACACTAGTCATCCTAATCCCCTACAGAGTGTATAGAATCATAACATCATCAGAAGTAATGACACAGATCCCAATTCTTTCCACAACAAAAAAACTATGGGAAGCCCCCATTTAAAAATATAGAATCTAAAACCAAGGAAACTAGAATCGTATCTCTAACCGTAGAGGTTCCAAGATCCTTCTCCTACCGGGTCTATTCTATTGCAAATGTATGAACTATAAAGTGTCCCTACAACTTTTCCTAGATTCCCTAAGCTGATCTACCATGTTTTCACAGAAAACCATTTGTCTTGATTCCAGGGTCATGACCTCATCCTAAGCTTGAACTGCCAGATGAATTCTAATTCCTTAATAGATGAGGAATTGGCGGCCCCACTCCCATATGTGGAGTCATAAAAGATCCCCTCTCACTAGATACTGGTGAAAAAATCTGACAAAAATGATGAATATGACCCATTTTCCAGTTAGATCGGCACTTAATTGGGTCTCTTGGGCACTATGGTCTCGTGTTCCCACCCTTTCCGCACTTGTATAACACCACTCGGCAAGATGAAGAAACATTTCCTGAATGCTCATTATGGTGCTTCTGACTATCGGTCAAAGGAGTACCAACCCTAGATAGTTGACCACCATGGATCGTAGCTCCTAACCCCCTCAAACTATGCTCGGTAATCAAGACCTTGTTTACTATATTATTCATCAATGTTAAACTGAAAACATTCACCTGTGATCAAAAGTATTTTCTAGGTAAAACCTCAAATTTCCTAGCCAATGATAATACATCACCTCCCAAAATAGGTGTGATTCCCTAAATCTCTATAAAGAAAGAAGAATAATCCATTACTGAAAGAGTTCCCTTCTCCAAATTCATGAACTCCCGGTCTCGGTTGGGTATCAATATCTCAAGTTAGAAGTAATCAAATAAGTTCATCTGATACACATCTGAAGCCACATCTCAATGATGTACTGCCTATGAGATAACATCCCACCATATCATAGAGGAATCAAGTAACATGTAAGTCTCAAGATTCACCCTCCTATCAATACGTGTCTCCAGATGCTCGAGGAAAGAAATTGTGGCCTCCACCAATCAATGTGCATCATGTGGCCATCCATACCTTGAATAAGTGGGAGGATCTTGCAGCTAGAACACCCATGCCAACTCTTCCATATTAGGGGTAGGATGTACTTCTCCCTGAAAGGTCTACATCATTCTTATAAAGCCTTCATGGAACTGTGTATCATCACCCGTATCTTGTATAATAGTTGGTGCCAAGATGGACCCAAAGGGATGATCTACTATTTGATCCTGATCTACCATTTCTGGTGTATGATCATCACCCTATACCTGGCGTACAACCAGAGGGCATCTTGGTGGATCATGTTTACAAGGTTAATCACACACCTCAGTATGAAATTAATAGAACTACAACACTGAAGTGAATTAATGAAATAGGTGATAGAAATAATTCATGTTTTCCAAAATATGGTTACACTGTGTGTAAAAAAACTACATGATGTGTTCCCTTATGCATTAACATGGGTGTATACCTCTTCCAACGTGGTCAACTATCACCACATACACATGATGTTTTCCTCCTAGGACATGACATGTACATGAATATTCCCTCATTCCCAGGTACTTCAACATGGCTAGAACTACATAGTTCTTCTAGTGTAACACTACGGGGCATGTTCACCATAGACAGGACGTGTACTCAAAAGTTCTATCCACTAGTTTCATTAGTCACACAACCTGATACACGACCGACTATAGCATGGAGTGTACTTACATTACATGGTGTGTTATACCAAATGTTTTCCATCCCCGTTTCTCTACTCACACAGTTAGTCACATGGACAACAACTAAATGACGTGAAAATATGTTACATGAAATGTACATAAGAGAAGTCATTTCTTCCAGTATAGAAGAACAAATGGTGAGTGTTCATAACATCAAATGTCCGGTTTTCCAGTTTTTTCGGATATATAGGCTATGAATCTTCTCTAGAACCCCCCCCCAAATCATAAAATTTAGCCCATTAATTACATGTTCCAATTAGTTAGAGCACATAATACCCAGGAATCAAAGGTTGGAATCCTTATTCATAACATAACATCGCCGAATTCAATCAAGATTCAAAAAAGATCCACCAAATTCCAATCCATGAGGGCCCATAACACCTTTGGGACCAAATTTTGGCATCCATCCAAATGAAACATTTCATATACCAATACCCTATCAATAGAATGGGTATTTTTATCATGATTTCTATCACAACATCTTGTATATCTAGCACAACATCTATCACAACACCATGAAATTAGTAATTCACCCTAAATAGCATAAGAATTCATGGCATGTGATCTATAGAAAACTCTTGTATGATGCATGAGATGGTATACCCTCATCTCATCAGGTTGCAAAATAAATAGTACCACAATGATATCAATCATAACATCACAAAACAAGTGAATCACCTAACGGTGAAATCAAATCAACAATAACAATTTCAAAACCATAAAAATTTCAATATTTGAGATAACATGGGTTTTCCTAGTACATGAGTTAGCTACTCATGAGCATTGATTATTACCAACTACCAATCCTTCCTACCACATTCTAGTGGCTCCAAATAGTAAGGGAAAGTAGAAAAGAATTGCCCTAATACAACTTTGTAACGTCCCAGATTAGGGTGTCGCCCAAAGGTGACCTGAACCTGGTTAGTCACATAACCTGAAGGGAATTTCACAAAATGCTAGAGATTGTTGACTAGCAATGAGGGACAATGATTGATAATGGGTAAATTATTCCCTCATTGGAAAATTATACACAGTGGTAAACAAATAGTAAATAATGGAAGAATCAATAGTTCCAAATAGAAATAAATAGTACATGACAGAAAGTAAATCCAATAGAATCCACAATATATATATATATGAGGCATGGAATATGTATCATAGAAAATATCCAAACATTTCACAATTCTGTAATGTAATACAAAAACCATGGTACATAAGAAATAAGAAAACTCCAACAACATCGCATGACTATGCCTACTCACATGCTCTTCATCTCTAACAGCAATCAAGTACCTAATGAGGAAGGGCACCGGCCATTATCTATTCATGCAATCAAAAAATATTTTTGGATCCAAAAACATGACCCAAACATGGTGTGAGATGAATCCCAGTAGGATACCACCAAACGATCTATGTATAAATTTCAATTAATATATATACCAGGTAATATGAAAAAAAAATCAATAAAGTAGTAAGTACTCAAATGTAAACAATCTTTCAGTTTTAAATTACGTTAAATTGCATTTATTATTCAATACATTAAATCATGATAACCTTGGTATCTATACTATTATTTATATACCCTACATTTGTAACAAAATAGATGTCTCATTAGAACATCTATATTATCATGTAAGACTGAGTCCAACCTTGTTCTTTGGCATGGGAGATTCATCAAAATCATTCAATTATTCACAGATGAAATTCTTGGAAATAACTCATAGTATAACCCCTTTTGGTATAACAATGCATAAGTTAATTAAATAATGATCCTAAGGGAATCACTCATGTTCTAACCACTTTGGATCCATATATTATAGATCAATTATAAACCAAAACCTGGGCAGCTCTCACAGTCAATACCCCTAAGTCAACATTGCATCAATAAATTATAAATGACCGCCTGGGAAGCTCTCATTGTCAGTACCCCTGGGTCATCATAGAATAATCAATTGTAAATGATCATATGGGAAAATCAGTTACACCAAGGATCTCGTGGTTCTATGTAAATAATCAGAAAGTCCCATTAGTCTTCCTAGTCCAAGGCTCTCACAATCCTTTAAAAAATTAGCATGCATACCAAATCAAATAAGCTCATGTAATATATCACTACTACATGAATAGACATTGAAAATCCTATAACAAGCATATAATATAAGTAAAAACTCCATCATAACTAGAAAAGTCTTGGAAAAAAAGGAAAACCCGACATGCATCCTAGACCAAATGACCATAAATATTCAAACAAGGGAAACAAACCCATGGTGTGTGCCATAAACAAGTTAACCAACATTACACATAAGCAAAAACCCTTTTATTAATCAATCAAACCATACCAAGTAATAAAAAAGGTTAAATTCCAAATCAAGCAATACCCCAAACATGGGTATTCGAGACTTTTAGAAAATTTAATCCAATGATGTACGATGAAATGCACAAACCACATACCTTGATGTCCAATGATCGATATACATGAACGTTGGCCATTCAATCAGATTATAATGGTGTAGATCTACAAAATAGAGAAAAACTCCCAACCTTGAAGAACTCATGAGAAATGATGAATCAGGAAGAAATTAACTAGCGGATTTGAGAACTCACTCATGGGATTCCAATGTACCCAATAGTGTCTCAAACAGGGCATGGATTGGGAATCGGGGGTTTGATCTTGGTTCATTATTTTTGAGTGAAACTATAAGAAACACGAGATGAAAATGTTTTTTTCCAAAATTATACATGATCCCTTTCTAATATATCAAATAAAAAATAAAGGTATGTAGTGTTTTATAAAAAACTACTCATAGTGTAGTAGCCTTAACTGGCCCCCAACTTGAGCAGATCATCTAGGTCATCACACGACCATGTAATTGGTTATCTCACTGTCAGTACGCTGATATTCATGGCTACAAGGTACATGGAGGGTACATTGAATTACATGACGTGTACTCCTAAATTATCTATTTCTTTTTTTCCTAAAAAAGAACTAGAAAAACAAGATCCATACATAAAACAAACACCCGGGTTCTTACATAGACAATATAGGTTTGTGGTATTATAGAGTGCATTAACTAAAGTGAATCAATGTGAGGTGGAATGAATTCCATATTAGTTAGTTGTTGGTAGTCATATATATGCTACGGTGATCCCAAGAATGAATGTTTCTCACATTATTACTATTGTTATCAAAATCATATCAAATCTTGGAATGAAGAATTTGACCATGGTTAATATGATATTAATGTTTTATTGAGGTATGCCATGTTAGTGAATATATTGGAAGTGATATACCTATTTTTTATGGATATTAAAAAAAATATAACTATAGATTAAAAAATGAGGAAATAAAAAACTAGATACCTTGAATAATTTTTAGGGGGAGCGGTAACATGAAAATCATGACTCCAGAAGTGTGTTTCTTCCTCAATAATAGAAACATAGTGTATCTCCATCATTGAAAATTGAAATGGGATATTATGGTTGGATAACATTTAAAGTATTTGGGATATATTTTGAATAATTATAATATTTATTATGTTAATTGGGGTGATATTAATCTATGTTGTAACCCAAAATTCCATTCCTTATCCAAATACATTTTTTTACAATATCAATGGAATATAATGTTTGGGATTGTGTTTTTTGAAAATTGAAAAATATACACTAATGATAATAGGGGATATATGATGATGAATTTTTAATAAAATTGAATGTGGTAGCCTATAAGGAGACATTGTGCCTATCTTCAACACCAAATGAGCCAAGAGTGGGATATTTATATGCTCCATTATCAATATTGGGATAAAATTTTAGAATCTATTTATTATTAGATTATTACAGGAATAATTTGTCAATGATAGCCATTAGTGGATATTTTTTTGGAACTGAAACAAATATTTTGTTAGAAAAAAAATATAGTCACCTAGACAATAATGGTGATTGCCTTATTCATGTATAATAAAAACTAAAGGAAAACTATATTTATTACATTATGATTTGATCAAATATTATGAATTAAATCCTAAAAAATCCATTTTTGTATAAAGAAACTACTAATACACATAGTGAAATAAATAAATAACCATCCAACCATCACGTTTGGATATTGGAACACTATCATTACATGTCAAATAATTATATTATACATTATTACTTATATTTTTTAATTTTGGATTTACTATATAGGGCTTCCCCATCACAAATAGTTATATGGATGTACGTATCTAATGATTTCAAATCCATAAATCCAAGGAACCGTTTATATGATCAAAATAACATGTAATAGGTATTTAAAATACAAATAAAAATACTATGATAAATATATATCAAAGGAAAAGTATTGAAGGGGAAATAGGTGAGTGGTTTTATCATCACAATACCTAGAAATTTATATGTAACAATGATATTTATGATTGGAAAGTGTCAGCATCATGTGAGGGGAATCTATTAAAAAAGAATAGAAAATATAAAGGAAATATAGAATTTATAATAATGTGAGCCATGAGGAGACATAGAATAGGGTAAATTCTTAAAAGGGCTTCAATAATTGAGTGAAAGGATTATTGGATAAGTTTAATGATTTATCTTTTTAATGGGTGGTTTGAATTTAAATCATCGATAGGAAAAATATAGGAAAAAGGATTGTCTCGCTAGTGAAGAACACCTATGTTAATTTATGGTTTAATGATGTTGTCCTCAAACTATATGTAAGTGTTATTTTTCATTATTTTCTTATTTTTAAATTATTTTTAACCACACTTAACATATGTTTTTAATATCAAATATTTCAGAACCCATATTTATATGTGTTAATAAATATCACATTTAACTACATAAAATAATTTTTTCTTCAATATGATTTAACAGTATATATGATAATCATATTATTAAAAAAATTATTAAAAAATATATCTATTTTAGTGTGTAATTCATTTTATATTATCATAACATGTATAATAAATTTTTATATTTTATCATCAATTTTTAAAAATGAATAACCTTTAGAATAATTTTATTGATGAATGATACTTAAAAAACCCCATTAGAGGTATTGGGGACATATAGTGTATTGAATTCATGGGTCAGTTTCCCTATTAATTTGAAAAATTATACATCCCACATAATTTAGACTATGTTTTGATGTCATTTAATGCTAAAGACTATAAGAAAAACCCAACTCAAGTAATTAAAATTAATATGTTGAAAAATATATTTATCAGATTTCGTATCTTATAACATTTTATCAGTAGTAATTGTACACATTTTTTGTAATGGTATGCTTCATAATTTAATATCACAATGAATATGTAGTCATTATGTTATTAATTTTTATCAACTAAGGTTGAATGGCTATACATACATATATTTTTTCGAATTGTGGAATCTTCATTTCAACTCATTAAGGAAGTTTAGAGATTTCTAGTGGTGATATTTTAAGGGGTCAGAGGATGTTGGGTGCTTCTTCCTTTTATTCCATTTAATATTACATGAAATTATTTCTGATTAGTTCAATCATACATAATTAATTATTAATAAATACCCAACATAGAATTTGGTTTAATATGACATGATGACAAGAAGATATATACACAATCTATTTTCGTTCTTTTATAGTTATTACAAAATTCTATTATGTGATTACATGATAATGGTCTTTCCATACATAGATTGTATCATCTATTTAATATTCATACTTGGCATTGTTTCTATCCTTATAATTTGAAGTAATAATTCATACGTAACTTCTGATTTATTTTTATGTTGTGTATAAACTCTTGAAATAATCTATCATAGCATTATAACTTATAGAGTCAACCATACAAAGAATCTGTAAATCCCAAAACATATTCCTACACACTATTTTATGATTTATACATAATAATTATTTTTCTAAATATGTAATAATTGATTAAATAATGAAAATTTACTTTCCTCATCTTAGTTGAAATTATATTATATAAATAATAGGAAAATTGTTAATAAAAAACGTATATATTTTTGGATTTTATTACGCAATAAAAATATATTCTAATAAGCTATTCTATGAAGATGTTTCTTTGGAATTAAATTTTTTGAATTGTGATTTATATTATAAAATGATTTTCATATGTTCAAAATAAAAATGGATGAAACTTTTTTCAATGTCAACAAAACTACTGTGAATCAATAGAATTCATGAATATGTAATATTAAATATTGGTTTTCTGTCCCTATTTTTTGTTCATTTTGTTTTCTATTTATCTTATATTAATAGAGATATAAGTTGGGATGCCTATGATCATTACTAATCTAGTTTTACTACCTGTCCTAGAGAATGTCCTCCTTTCCTGGCCTTTATATAATTTTATTCTCCCTTTTCTCAAACAATGAAAATAAGTATAAATGATTTAATTTTTTATGGGGTTAGTTCCCAAGAACCAAAAACATTTTACGTCAGTTATATATTCAAATACAGGAATATTAATATGTTTCTTATCATATATTTTTTTTTCTTTTATTTAATGTTAATGTGATAAATCTTTTTGAGTATCTTTCATATTAAAAAAATAATAGCTCCATACTATGTTGATAACCTAAATGTGAAATGACGATATTACTAAATACATTTCCTAAATCCAGGATAATATTTAATTATGGGACATAGTGTTTAGTTCAATTAGGCGTTTGATACTTATAATAAGATAATACATCATCTCACAAACATGAAACATTTTAATCTCTGTGATGGGAGATTGTGAGGATTTACCCGCTAGTTTGAATTCCACATGTTTACATGTAATTAGATATTCATATATGAAAACATATGAAACAATCCACATACATGAGTTTATTATTATACATATAATGATTTACATACTTTTATGTATTCTGGAAAACTACGATGACATATACTCATAGTGAGGTAGGGTATGTTGGGTCCCTCACTAATGATATTGTATTGAGGAATAATTCATTATAGGATTTATCCATTCTGATTTAAGGAATATGATATCAAATTCTTTATATTAGATTAGAAATATTGAACTAATATTATAGGGACACAGTGATTGAGTGGTTCATTTTAAGAAGTAAAAGAAAGAAATATCATTAATACATGTTGATGCAATGAGTAAAAACCTTCTTTGTGAGTTATATAGAAAAAGTGAGTAAATTACATAGTAATAATTCCTATGTGGTAATCGTTATTGCATCGTTAGCTTCATACTCTAATGGTTCCCTTATATATTTCTAGATTATAATATTGGATGTTATAAATGCTCACCTGATTCCATTAATTATCAAATAAATAATGTTACAATTAATCTCGACTATTTAAATATAAATTTTTTAATAAATTTTATTCTTATGAAACTAATAATAATATTTATTTAGGATTTGATTATCATATTTATTCAATCACATAGTATATGTTGATTATATACCAAAACAAGTATATATCCACAAGATCCATGAATAAAATATTTATTTATGTATTTATAATTCATAGGGTAATAAATAATATTTTCTATTAAATAAATATTATTTTGTAACATGAAAGGTTTAAAAATATATATTTTCATGAACATGAATAGAATATTTTATTTTTTTTATCCTATAAATAATATTTATTTATTATTCAAGGTTTGGTAAACACATATTTACATATTATTCAAGGTTTGATTAATGAATAGGAAGGTGTATGTGGTGAGTTAAGTGCATAGTATTGGAAATGATTTAATCTTATATATCATTTAAATAAATATAAAATTATATATTTTATAAAAATAAATTTATTTTGGTAAGTTAGAAAGAGACATTATATTTTATTTATACAATTTTTTTATTCTCATGGGAATTTTATTATGTTATTATTGTTTAATTTTCATTGTGAAATTAAAAATAATAGACCAAAACACTATATATAACATATGATGTCTAACATCCAAGGTAAATAAAGAATATGACCTTTTCATATTTATTAATATTTTTGAATAAAGTATCAATATTATTTTAAAGGGGATGATATGTCTGATGGCGTACCCAACACGCAACAATGAGTTTCATTGAAATCTTACGTTGCACACTAATAATATAATAATATTATTTTAAATGGTAGTTAATGCCTGGCCATTGGAATGGCTGGAATAAACAGAACTAACTAAAAAATGATTATATATGTTTGTCAAATATTTTTACTTTTATCCAATAAATGTTATAGGCTTAAAATGTGAATGAATCCAATTTTAAGCGTAAATATTCTAATATTCTTTAAAAGGTCGATTAACCGCCTTTTGATGGAGAACCCATTTTAAATCCCCTTTTTGACAATTTTATATGTTATATTTGACAAAATAAAATCCTTCTTTAGAATCAAGACATAAAAATTTACTTTCTATAAATTTTTGTTATTTTTCCTATAAAGTGCATTTTTTTAATGAATAGTGAAAATGCGGTATTTTAATTCAAAACATCCTTTTAGTCTAATTTATTTATATGGTAAGATTATCTTTTTAATTGGTTTTAAAGTTTAAATAAAATATATTTTTACCATTTAATCCAATGGTGATCATTTTAATTAATTTCAGTTTGAAATTGGACATAAATATGTGTCAATCTTTTAATAGATATTGTTTCTTAAAAACACACTATTTGTTTTGACAACGGGAATTGATTATAAAATCAATTAATGAAACTTATATGTTTTTAATATGTTAAAATTTATACCATTTTTGAATTTGGAATATCAAATATAGTTTAGGGTGAATAATTGTTATTTTTCAAAAAAATGTTCATTTTCAATGAATAGTGAAAAATACTGCATTTTAATTCAAAAATGCATTTTCATTCAATTTATTTATATAGTTAAGTCATCATTTTATTTGGTTTTAAGGTTTAATTTAATTATGTTTTTATAATTTAAAACAATTTAAGTCATTGTATGTAATTTCACTTTTAAATTGGATGTTAAAATAAATCAATCTTTTGATAGAGTTTACTTCTTAAAAACCCGTCTTTGGTTTTGAAAACCGGAATTATTTTAAATTAATTACTGAAATTTATGTGTTCGTAATTTGATAAAATGGATTCCATATTTTGAATCATAAGGTGAAAATTAGGTAATTAATACTATTTTTTTTTGGACATTATGAATAGTAATGACAGTAATTATCTTTAATTATCATGTTTAATTAGTAATCGGGTAGTTAAGGGTAATAAAATAATATCATAAAAATATAAAATGACCCCAACATGTGTCCTAATGCTATTTTTGGTGTCATGTCCGACCATGTAATGCCTTCTTCCAACCTTGGGACCCCATGGAATCACTTTAGTGTGATAGTGACCTTTTATCATATTTTTTTAAAGCAAGGAAAATGTAACCAAAGTATGTATCACCTAAGTAAAAAAAATTAATTTTTTATAAATAAATGATCTCTTTGACTATAAACATATGTTGGAATGCTAAAAATATTTCCTACATGATGGTAATTTTTTTATAATTTTTAGACATCAAATAAATAAATTTATTTTTGACACCGTGATGATGCAGTGATTGCCTCATTAATAAATGATTTAAATAAAATGAGAAGATAAGGTAAAATATAAGATATACACTTGTCAAAAAATTATTGTATGGGAGGAATTCAAACCCTTATCACCTTATCCTCGAAATATATAATTGTGGGACATTTAATATCCGAAAATCATTTTATAATAAAGTAACTTTTCAAGATTTTCTAAGAGTGCCCCTCCTCCCTCTTATAAAAGGCCCCCACCTCTACCCATTACCAACACCTCTGAAGGCTTTGTATTGACCTAAATATGCTCATTTTATTTCTCCACATCTCTCTCTTCATCCTAGAAGCCTTACCATAGGTAGAAAGCACTTCAAAAAACCCTTTTTGGTAAAACCAAAGGGAGTAACCCGATTTAAAGGTAATGTCTTCTCTTATGTTCTTTTGTTTTAATTTGCTTCTCCAACTCCGTAAACTCTTTTTATTACATTCTTTTGTAACAACACTAGTATCTTAAATATAATAGGATGTTTTTATGAGAAGAATTTGAGCTACACTTACACACACCTCCGTCTAATGGTTAAAGAACATACTGTTTCCGTGGATGGTGACTTACTGCCTCACGAAATGATGATTGTTCTATCTTCTCCTACCACCTCTCATGGTGGCCATTATTATGGAACTATATATATTTATTATATATATTATATTTATTTCCTCTATATGCTTCTGTATTTTACATTTAAATCATACCTTTATTCTTTGCATGTTGTGCAATTGCGATATTTTCATTTGAGGAAGTGTGGACTACCACCCCCTCAAGTGTTGTGACTCGTACATGCAATAAATGGAATGTATAAAGAATAAAATTAATGAAATTATGAGACATATATAACATATGAATTATAATGGAATTATAATATATATATATATATACATATATATCATTTATTTTTAATTCCATTAATGTGACAAAGAAATGAAAGTAGCATTAATGCGTACATACGGCCTACCGTCTCCATGAACGGTGCATTTGATTTTTTTTATCTCCAAATGTTAGGTAATAGTAAAAAATTAATATTTACAGGATATATATGATATTCAAATCATTTATACTATTCTGGAGATGGTGTAATTATAACTACATGGACAATTCTTTTCAAAAAAGTTCATTTTTGATTCATGTACCAAACATCGACAAAAATATTTGATATGAACTCACATAATTAAATAATTATTATAACATTATAATATGTGATATGAATTGAATAATAAACTCTAAAGGAGGTATTTAAGAAATTATAAATTGACAAAAGTTTATTATTCATGAATATAAGGAAACAAACAAGGCAATTCGAACTTGAGGTAAGGGATCCTACCTCTCTCTTTCTTTTTCAGTACTCTCCTTTATGTAATTTCCTTTAAGCTCCATTTTCATATGTTAGAGGATTTACTTTTATATTCCTTTTACTGTAAATTTTATGTTCATATGATTAGATACCCTATTTTATCTTTTCAATCATTTTTTTTATGTTTTAAGTGGCGTCGTTAGGCTGCCGAGTTTTCGTAATGGATTTGTCATCTCACTTTTATTCCTTTGAGATTCATGCTAAAATTTCCACTATTTAATTTTTTTGTGGTGTGTGTACATCCCATTATTGTATTCTTTTTGTAATATGCTTTAATATATGGGTATTTACATCTTCATTGTATGATCCTTCTTTCATGGGTTGTACGTTTTGAAAGTTACCCAAATCGTAAAGGGAACCTTTAACCCTCCTCTTTTTAAAAGACATATTTTTGTTAGGTATTTTAATATACATATTCTTAGGTTGGTATATGTTCTTATATATCCTTATTTCTGTAAATGGTATGACCAAGTGATGAGATACCCTTTTGACCTCTCATCAACTCATTTTCTTAATTTTAAAGTGACTTCGTTAGGCTGTCGAATTTCTGTAAGGGAACTTCATAACCCAATTTCAATTATTTGGTTTAAAACTTTATTTAATGATTATGTCGTACTATGAATATGTGTCGATGAAATATGATTGTTTTACACTTAATATCCTCTTATATTGTCTGTATTTTTATTTTTCACACATAATTATGTAATTGAATTATCCTTTCTCTATGGATACCGACTTTGTAAGGGACTTCGTCTCAATCTCCTTTCATTGAGGCATATTTTGTTTTATACAAAACTTTCTTTTATACGGTGTATAAAACCCTTGGACTTTTACTTTTATTCAAAAGTAATCTTTTTATACGAAGTGTTTTACTAAACTACTAAAAGTGAATGTTTTTGTCTTACGTATGCGGCGACAATGACTTCTCCGCTGCCGTGACCATTATTTGAGTTTCGGCTTCTTCTAAAATCCATAACTTTTTTTAAAATTAAAAATAAATACCATGTTTTCATTTTATTTTATTTTGGTATTGAAAATGGTTTTGATAATATTTTGATTATATCAATGTGTTTTTGATATCTTTTGATTGAAATGTGAAAATGTTATGTTTCCTTTATGCATGTTTTATGTGATAAGATTATGTTATGGTTGTTAGGCATTGTTTATGAAGACAGGTGGTTCCATGATAAACTATGGGTGGGTGAGCCTGTGATAGCTCTCCAATGTATTGGGTAATGTGAAGAAGTTAAACGCTAAGGTTTCTCTGAAGAGATTTAGGGAATATACTGTGATGGGTATTAAAAATGTAACCATGAGGGTTACTCATTATGTAAGAATGTTATGAATGCCTCAAGTTACCTTTATCTCTTATGATTTCTATGAGTTATAAATAAATATTATGATTTCAGAAGGTATTTTATGATTGAAAGTTATGGTTTCCTTGATTTTTATTTATTTGCAATTAATGTTTCCGTTATTTATGATATAACCCTTATTGAGGTTTTTATGCTCATATCATGTTTTTGAAATGTTTTCCACAAGACATAAAGGTTAATAGGGTCAAGGATGGGATCAAGGGAAGACATACTTTTAAAAATGTAACTAGACATGTTTCTTTTTAAGAGTTTTTACTTTATTAACAAAATGGAAACTAAGTAGAAGTGTTTACTTTGTAATCTTGTGAGATGTAATAGTTATGTCCTAATTCTCTAAAACTCTAAACCTGAAAAGACCCTCAATGTGAATTATTCATTTAATTCAAGATTATATAATGTTTTATGGTTGGGTCCTTATAGTTGGTATCAGAGGTTGGTTTAGATAACGTTAGAGGTTAGTGTATTCTTTAAGCATAAGTGACATTACTATAATGGATATGATTTCAGAAACAGTCATAGTTTTGAGATAAAGTGAAAGAGTAAGTATATCTTAGTGTTTATCTTCCTCATTAGTACATGATTATTTTGTAGATATACATACACTAACATTTTTGGTTTAGTAAATGGATGGATATAGCTAGCACCAAAGTGACAACGGGTTTGAAGGAAACTATGGTGGTTCTCTGATTAAGAGACTGGTTGAAATGGGGGATTCAATGAGAAATATCATGGTTATTCTAAACCAACTATCAGGAGTCATTATTAACCACTTGATCCTTGGTGAGTTGTCTAATGCATCATTTACGAGGGAACCAGCTCTATGTGGAGGCTCAGGTAATAATTATAAAGGTAACCATTAGGGTTTATATGATCCTTACTTTTGAGGTAATTATGGGTTACTATATGTTATGATGAAAAATGAAAGGCATGAGGTAAACATGAGGTTAAATTATATTATGGTTATTTTTGAAGATTTTATCTTTTTTGGGTAATGTTTTAAGAATTATATAGTTTTGGAAAAAGAACAACACAAAGACCATGTGACTACCCATCATGTCGGACAAAGCTGTGGGAATCGAACCCACAACCAAAGTTCGACTGGTATTTATCACCTACCACTGGACTACATGAAGTCCCTTGTTAGTATGAATTATTATTTTTATTTAAATGATTTTATTAATCAATAATAAGTTTATTTTGGGTTATCTATAGAAATCATTGACCTATCCTGGAGGATATGTGATTAGGTTAATTACTTTTCAATTCGATACATTAAGAGAAACTAATGTTATTTGGAGATAAATGTTAAGATTTACCTTGGAAGACTATGAGATTAAATCCTTCAGAGATTTGGGTTTCAATTGTAGTTTGGATTACTCTGATGAATTTTATGGATAGATGTTTATTGAAAGTTCTTTGATGAACTTTTGGTTTTGTTGGACAAATTTTGGAGATTAAGAGTAGTTTTTCTTTTTATAAAGGATAATCCATTTTGGGTATTATCTAATCTCGTACTAACAATTTTTTGTTTTGTTTTGGTCTAAAGTCATGGGAATTATATTTTTCTCTTTATTGGATTAGGTGATTCTCTAGAAGATGATTATAGCACTCTTAATGTGAACAAGTCATCCTAAATACTCGTCTTTTGGGTAAAAAATGAGTTTGTGTAAGAAATCTAGTAAGAGATGAATTTCTACACGACAAGTAAGTATGTTTCCTTATGATTTAGTTAAACTCATAAATAAATTCATCAATGAAATGTAACTTAAAACTAAATTTTTTTCTGTTAACTTTTCATAATGGGGAATAAAATACCATTTAACCCATCACAAGTTTGTAATTTTCTTGGGGTTAACTTTCTCTTTATCATGTTTTCTATCACTCTCCATCAAAACATGACCCATTGTTTTTTTCTACCATATCCATGTTTGCCTACATATAATCCTTGTATGGGTTAACTTAGATGAACTTTGTACTTCTCTTTCTTTATTTTAATGTGATAGTTTTACTGACTCTTGTTCTGATGTGGGACTTTCAATGAAGTTTCTGAGCCCAATTTTAAAAATGTGAGGACACAATTCTTTAAAGGGGGGAAGGATGTAACATCCCTGTTAAATAAAGAATATGACATTTTTATATTTTTTAATATTTTTGAATAATGAATCAATATTATTTTAAATGGGATTCTATGTTCGATGGCGTACCCAACACGCAACAACGAGTTTCTTTGAAATTTTACGTTGCACACTAATAATATAATAATATTATTTTAAATTGTAGTTAACTCCTAGCCATTGTAATGGTGGGAATGGACAGAACTAACTAAAACATGATTATATATGTTTGTAAAATATTTTTACTTTTATCCAATTTATATTAGAGTATTAAAATGCGAATGAATCCAATTTCAAGTCTAAATATTCTAATATTCTTTAAAAGGTCTATTAACCGCCTTTTGATAGCCAACCCTTTTTAAATATACTTTTTGACAATATTATATGTAATATTTGACAATATAAAATCCTTTTTTAGAATAAAGACATCAAAATTTACTTTGTGTAATTATTTTTTATTTTTCCGATAAAGTTCATTTTTTAATGAATATTGAAAATGTTGTATTTTAATTCAAAAACCTCCTTTTAGTATAATTTATTTATATGGTCAGATTATATTTTTAATTGGTTTTAAAGTGTAATTAAAATATATTTTTACCATTTAATACAATGGTGGTTTTTTTAATTAATTTCACTTTGAAATTGGACATAAACAAGTGGAAATATTTTAATAGATATTGTTTCTTAAAAACACACTATTTGTTTTGGAAGCGGGAATTGATTATAAAATTAATTAATGCAACTTCTATGTTTTGGATTTGGTAAAATTGATATAATTTTTGAATTTGGAATATCAAATATAGCCTAGGGTGAATTTTTGGTATTTTTATGACAAATTTTCATTTTCAATGAATAGTGAAAAATACTACATTTTAATTCAAAACTACCTTTTCATCGATTTTATTTATATAGTTACATTGTCATTTTAATTGGTTTTAAGCTTTAATATAATTATTTTTTTATAATTTAATACAATTTTTGTCATTGGATATAATTTCACCTTTAAGTTGGATGTAAAAACAAATTAATCTTTTGATAGATTTTACTTCTTAAAAACTCGTCATTGATTTCGACAACAGGAATTATTTTAAATTAATTAATTCAATTTCTTTTTTTGTAATTTGATACAATTGATTACATATTTTTAATCATAAGGTCTAAATTATGTAATTAAGACTCTTGTTTTTGGACATTATGAATAGTAATGACGGTAATTATCTTTAATTATCGTGTTTAATTAGTAATCGGGTAGTTAAGGGTAATAAAATAACATCATAAAAAAATAAAATGACACCAACATGTGTCCTAATGCTATTGGTAGTGTCATGGCCGACCATGGTATTCCTTGTGCCAACCTTGGGACCCCATGGAATCACATTAGTGTGATAGTGTCCTTTTATTATATTTTTTTAAAGAAAGGAAAATGTAACCAAAGTATGTATCACCTAAGTAAAACAATTTTAATTTTTTTTACATAAATGATCTCTTCAACTATAAAAAATAATTGGAAATCTAAGAGGATTTACAACATGATGAAATTTTTTTATAATTTTTAGACATTAAATTAATAAATTTATTTATGACAATGTGATGATCCAGTGATTACCTCATTAATGAACGAATTATATAAAATGAGAAGATAAGATAAAATCTAAGACTTACACTTGTCAAAAACCAATTCGATGGGATTATTTAGAACCCTAATCACCTTATCATTTAAATATATAATTTTGTTACCTTTAATATCCGAAAACCATTTTATAATAAAGTAACTTTTCAAGACTTTCCAAGAGTTCCCCACCTCCCTCTTATAAAAGTCCCCCACCTCTACCCATTACCCACACCTCTCAAGCCTTTGGATAAACCAAACTCTACTCATTTTATCTCTATAAATCCCTCTCTTCATCCTAGAAGCCTTACCTTTGGCAGAAATCTTTTCAAGAAACTCTTTTTGATTCAAACCAAAGGGAGTAACCTGATTTAAAGGTAATGTCTTCTCTTATATTCTTTTGTTTTATTTGTCTTCTCCAACTCCTTAATCTATTTTTATTAGTTTATTTTGTAAAAAACCCAGTATATTCAATACACTACGATGTTGTTATGAAAATTATTTGAGCTACACTTACACACACCTCTATCTAATGGTTAAAGAACATACTGTTTCTGTGGATGGCGAATTACTGCCTCACAAAACGATGATTGTTCTATCTTCTCCTACCACCTCTCATAGTGGTCATTATGATGGAACTATATTTATTTATGATATATATTATTTTTATTTCCTCTCTATGGTTCTTTATTTTACATTTAAAGCATACCTTTATGCTTTTCTTGTTGAGAAAATGCGATATTTTCATTTGAGGAAGTGTCGACTACTGCACCCTCAAGTGATGTGACTCATTCATGAAATACATGGAATGTATAAAGAATGAAATTAATGAAATTATGTGACCTATATAACATATATATTATAATGTAATTATAATATATATATATCTCATTTAGTTTTAATTCCATTAATGTAACAAAGAAATGAAAGTAGCGTTCATGCGTACGTACGGCCTACCGTCCCCATGAACGGTGCATTTCATTATTTTTATCTCCAAATGTTATGGAATAGTATAAAATGAATATATAAAGGATATATATGATATTTAAATAATTAATAATATTCTGGAGATGGTGTAATTATAACTACATGGAGAATTATTTTCAAACAAGTTCATTTTTGACTCATGTACCAAACATCGACAAAAATATCTGATATGAGCTAACATAATTAAATAATTATTATGAAATTATAATATGTGATATTAATTTAATAATAAACTCTAAAGGAGTTTTTTAAGAAATTATAAATTGATAGAAGTTTATTATTTAAGAATATAAGAAACAAACAAGACAAGTCGGACTTGAGGTAAGGGATCCTACCTCTCTCTTTCTTTTTAAGTATTCTCTTTTATGTCATTTCCTTTAAGCTCCTTTTTCTTATGTTGGGGGATGTTCTTTTATATTCATATTATTGTAAATTTTATGTTCATATTATGAGAGACCCTATTTGATCTCATAAATCCATTTTTTTAATTTTTAAGTGGCACTGTTAGGCCGCCGAGTTTTCGTAATGGATTTTTCATCTCACTTTTATTCCTGTGAGATTCATGCTACATTTGCCAATATTTACATTTTTTGTGGTGTGTGTACAGCCCATGATTGTATTATTTGTGTAATATACTTTAATTTATGGTTATTTAAATCTTCATTGTATGATCCTTCTTTCATGGGGTGTATGTTTCGAAAGATACCCGAATCGGTAAGGGAACCTTTCACCCACCTCTTTTAAAAAAGACTTATTTTTGTTAGGTCTTTTAATTTACAATTTACTATGTTGGGATATGTTCTTATATATCCTAATTGCTTTAATGTTATGAACAAGTGATTAGATACCCTTTTTACCTCTCATCAACTCATTTTCTTAATTTTAAAGTGATGTTGTTAGGCTGTCGAATTGATGTAAGGGAACTTCTTAACCCAATTTCAATTCTTTGGGTTAAACCTCTATTTCTTGATTATGTCATACTATGAATATGTGTGTATGACCTATGATTGTTTTAAACTTAATATCCTCTTATATTGGGTGTATTTATATTTGTCACACGTAATTATGTAATTGAATTATCCTTAATCTAAGGATACTTACTTTTTAAGGGACTTCATCTCAATCTCCTTTCATTGAGGCATATTTTGTTTTATACACAACTTTCTTTTATACGGTGTATAAACCCATTTTACTTTTACTTCTATTAAAAAGGAATATTTTTATATGAAGCATTTTACTAAATGACTAAAAGGGAATGTTTTTGTCTTACGTATGCGGCGACAATGACTTCTCCTCCATGTGGCCATTATTTGAGTTTCGGCTTCCTCTACAAGCCATAACTTTTTTTTAAATGAAAAATAAATACCATGTTTTACTTTTTTTTTCTTTTGGTATTTGAAAATGATTTTGATAATTTTTTTATTATATCAATGTGTTTTTGATATCTTCTGATTAAAACGTGGAAATGTTATTTTTCCCTTATGCATGTTTTATGTGATATGATTTTGTTATGGTTCTTGGGAATTGTTTATGAAGATGGGTGGTTCCATGATAAACAATGTGAGGGTGAGCCCGTGAAAGCTATCCAATGAATTGGGTAATGTGAAGGAGTTAAACGCTAAGGTTTCTCTGAAGAGATTTAGGGAGTGTACTATGATGGGTATTCCAAACGTAAACATGAGGGTTACTTCCTACGTAAGAATGTTATAAATGACTTAGGTTACATTTATGTCTTATGATTTCTATGATTTATACATAAATGTTATGATTTCAGAAGGTATGTTATGATTGAAAGTTATGGTTTCATTGATTTGTATTTATTAGCGGGTTAATGTTTCCTTTCTTTATGTTATAACCCTTACTGATATTTTTATGCTCATCCCATGTTTTTGAACTTTTTTCCATGTGACTTAAAGTTGAATAGGTTCAAGGATGGGATCAAGGGAAGACATTATATCTAAAACATGGAAATAGACATGTTTCTTTTTAAGAGTTTTTATTTTATGAAAAAAATAGAAACATAGTAGAAGTGTCTACTTTGTAATCTTGTGAGATGTAATAGTTATTTCCTAATTCTCTAAAACTCTAAACTTGAAATGATCCTTAATTTGAATTATTCATTTTATTCAGGATTGTGTAATGTTTTAAGACTGGGTCCTTTTATTATGTCATTTTATAAGTGGTGCAATAAATACCTTGTCATGCACACCATTTATTATGACTTTATAAATATATCTGAAAAGAACATATCTATGGTTATTCCCTAAAATAATAGATAATTATTCCACCTCCTTCATATCACTCAATAATAAGATAAAAATAGAATAATAATAAAATAATCATCATTCTTATAGTTTCTTGTTTCTATCAATATGAACCACATAAGATGATTTAGCAGTTTTATCTAGGTCCAAATGTTATATATAAATTATTGTTAGATCAAGAAGAATATATGGTTTAATTATAGAGGGTTCTATTTTTGACTTTATTATTTAAATAATTGTGTACATCAAACAAGTGATTCAAATTATCATGATCTTCATCAATAAAATAATCTCAAGACCAAGGTAATTATAGCTATTAAAATAAAAAAATATTTTCCCTGAAAACCCCACTCATACTAAATATTGGAAACATTATTCATGTTTTCATTGGGTATATTATTATAAAAGACTACCCTTTATCATCTTTTTATATATTAGATAAAAATGTGTATTTGGGAACGCGACCAACTAGTGCTTTAGTGGAACTTAAAACACTAAAGTGGTTAATAAGTTGGCATGTTATAATTATTTAATTTGTTGATAAATATAATAATTCTTAATTAATATTTTAAATTTATTTCAATATCAATCCACCATCATGTGATAATGAGACCATTTTGTATCATATGACCACGAATAGGAAAAGAAACAGGGAACAAGGAATTAAACTACCATCTATATGTGATAGAGTCTCTTGCAATTCAACATATTTAAATGACATGTAAATGAAATTACACATAATGTATTCCGGACCAACAAAAAAGAATAAAATCATGTAAATCACATATATTCATGTATTTTATATTATGATATGTTTATTATTACACACCACATATATATTGTTATTTGGAACATTGCATGAATTGATTACATGTTGTGTAGTTAGAAAAAACACCACATATTATCACTCTATCTTCATTGAAGCATTCTTGTCAATGCATGTGGGGTATATTTTATATACTCCTTAAATAACTACTAGAAATATGATCTATACAAATGGTTTTTGGCAAAACATTATTATAGTTCACAAATTTGGATCAATACAAATAGTTTGGCCAAAACCGTTAGTATATGTGACTTATATGGACCTATACCAATGGTTTTAGACAAACCGTTGGTATAGGGGGGAACTATACCAATGGTTTGGCCAAACCGTTGGTATAGGGTCTCTATAATAGACCAATACCAATGTTTTGGCCAAACCATTGGTATAATTCCTCCCTAAACCAACGGTTTGTCCAAAACCATTGGTATATGTCCCAAAATCAAAGAACCTATACCAACTGTTCTCAAAACCGTTAGTATAGGTAAATTTATTTTTAATGAAATATTCTTACATAGGACATTAAAAAAATAAAAATTTAAAATACATATGATAATACATATATATTTTTATGAACTTATATTCACAAAATTTAGTTAGGTTAGTGTTTAGGTCGATCAATTAGAAACGAGAGGTGTTGTGATCAAAACCAACAAAACTATTATTTTTTGAATTACATATACCAACAGTTTTATGGAACCGTTGGTATAGATTTTCATATAAATTATACCAACGGTTTTCAAAACAGTTCTTATAGGTCTATACCAATGGTTTTCCCAAAAATGTTTGTATAGACCTATCCCTATGGCTTACATGGCAATAGTTCTCCAAACCGTTGGTATAGGTTATACCAACAGTTTGGAGGCCTATACCAACGGTTCCAAACGGTTGGTATAGGTTATTTTTCCATTCGTGAATTATCATGTACATATAATTTTAGCATGGAATGATGGCCAAATTGACTTCAATGTCATGTTTCATGTGTACAGTCTGTGTAATGAATTAATGCTTGTGTGGATGAAATGTTACATTTCTATGTGTGTATAATGCAATAAAATAGAAATTGATATATGGTTTATATCATGTAGTACATTTCATGCATCACAAGATAATTTTCATCAATCATATGTCGAGTGATGCTACAAAACAAATAATAGTTCTTTATGGGATTAAAATTAATTACAGGGTTGAACCTAAGTAAATAACCTATAGCTGGAAGTCAAATCATGTGATAAGGATTAATTATTATTAAATTCATAATTAGATTCCCTAAAAAAATTAACATACTTGTCTAGTGTTCATCATACACTCCATTTATTTCACATAATAATTTAATATGTTATGCTCTGAATCTTTTAACACATTTTGTGCATCAATATACCCTGAGTTGATAACTCATCCTGAAACAAATATGTACACATTGTATAGTAATTCAACATGTAATTTATGTTATATCCTTTGTGAATATATATTACATGAAATAAAATAAATCATATATTTCAGATGGATAAACCCCATTTTTCCTATAAGTACATGTTGTGTTATTAAGTAATTTTAAATTAAGTTCTTTAGTTTATCTTGTTGTAAATATTTTAGTCAATATAATTATTATGTATCACTTGGATTTTTTGGATTAATAAATAAGATAAAAAATTAACTATTTAATAAAACCATTAATTTTTAATTCAATTAAATGTTATCTTAATTATATGAGATATTTGAAATAAATATTATCTTTTATATATGTTATATCATTTTAGGTATTTGATTTATCATGACCTAGAATGAAAAATATTTTTTTATTGATCTTTTTATTTTATATTATTTCATGAATTTTTATATTTGATAATTTTTTATTAAATTAAATATGATTGCATTCATGTCCTCTATCTCGTCATTGTTATGTATGACTTGTGTCTCTATGGTTTCTTTAACATAAACACTATAACCATTCTTGTTATTCCACAAACCAATATGTGAGAAAAAATATATAAAGTATGGAGACCCAATGAAAGGATTTGGTTTATAACCAATGTTAAGGTGAAATAAAACATGAATATATAATTTTCATGGTTGGAATATTCAGTCCAATCTCGGTTCAGGCAGTTTTCTCTATGATCCATTTGTTGATTTTTTTTTCTTGAAAAATAATTTAACCATTAGAAAACTCATTAAGAATACATTAAATTTAAATTAGTTTCATATTTATTTGGTTATAAATTTATCTTTATACATGTTTATAATATTCAATATGATTGCAAAAATTAAATAGGCTATCAATACATGTCAGATAAAGTAAAATAAATTGATTATAGATAAATTATTTTATCATAAAATGCTTAATTAATTATATTAAATTCAAATCATATTAACAATACATGTAAAGGATTAAATAGTAAAATTTATGCCTAATAAAAAAATTACATAATTAAACATTAACTGTGGGAATCTATCTAATATCTAAGATAATATTAACCCATAGTAAAGGTTTTTACCAAGCTATAATCTAGAGAACATATAATTTTTATAGAATTAAAAAATGATGATGAGGTGAATAGACAAATAATGTATTGAGTGTAATGTTCATAATATATTCAATATGAAATTAGAAGAAATTACTAAGGAAATTTATGTCTGGATTTATAGATTGGGGATTTCAGTCAAGAGATGAAGGAGCTGCAAGCTATAAGATGGAACAAAAACCTACCAAAATACCTTCTTATGATTTTTATCTCCATGTTATAGGTTATAATAATGTATATATTGATAGTTTCAACAATAATTTCAACAATTTAGGAGATTCTTGGTCTAATAAAGATGTCCATTGAGATCTAATAAAATAGTGGGATAATAAAAACCTAATTAAAATAATCTAGACTTACATATTTGGGAAATAAATATAAAATAAATATAACATAATTATATTTTATTTTAGAAAATTTAAAATTTCTTTGATTTTGATATTCATATGATCTATATTAGAGAAAGAAAACCTCTAAAATTGTAGTAACTTTTAAGAGTGGCATATCAAATTATTTATTGAACTATAAGAATAATGAAATAATTAAATTCTTGAATCCCTGATTTATTATTTTTATATAGAAGAGATCAGTGAAAAAGATCATTTTTGTATTTAACAAACATAGATAATGTGATTCATGTCTATTTTCTAATTTTATCATATTTTATTGATTATATTCAGAAGACTAATAAGAACATGGATTCATATATCCTGGTAAACATTCTATGTGATATTTATAGGAAATAATTTAAATTGGAGTTATTTGATATGTAAAGGATCTCCTCATGTGGAATCATAGAGTGGGTAAACTAGTTGGTCCACATATAGTCGAGATCATTGGTTACATTGAGAATCTCTACATTCTCAAGTTTTCCACACCCAATGAATTTTTCACTAATCTCATTCTTGGTTCACTCCATTAATGGTTATCCAACATTGTTTTAAATTTTAATATGTACTACATTGGAAAGTCTCTCCATGATCTACTTAATCTACTTCACTTGATAGATAAACAAATTAACACAGAAAATCCATTTGTACATAAGTTGAGTAATATATATGGAATTTTGATGGTTTGAAAGATTGAATATTGATCAAATTACTCTTCAAAATTCATGTCCATGAGAAGGAAGGTCAAGGGAAAATAAATTAATAAAGACTATCTATTTTATTAATTTGTAATTACATTCCACTAAAAAAATAACTTTTCCACAACAAATAATAAAGGGGAATCATATTGTGTGTTCATTATCATGAATAATTTTTTCATTTCTACTGGTATGGGTATTAGATTATGTGTGCGGTTTGTGATATCTCAAGCCTAGTTCAAAGAGAAGTAACCCTTAGGGATTCTCATATGGCCTCAAGTGCACCTCCTTATAATGCAGAGGTTTTTGACTAGCGGTGGCAGTTTAAGGTGGTACAGTGAGGATACTACACCCTCATTATCAAATTATGTCACAAAATCAAATAATAAATAAATATGTGGTAGTTGTAATATAATTTAAAAAAAATAGGTAAATAATCTAGATATATAAATATTCACATAAAAAAGGCAGTGTCTTATACTATATGTTGATTTCATGATGCTATACAAAATGGTGTATAGGGGAATTGGATATTAGACATCCACTATCACATGTTATATGAAATGTACAAAAAAAGAACAAAAGATACCTCCGATAGCATCATGAGCACAAGCTCAATACTATCTTACCATTCTCCAATACTACATGCATTTTCCAAATCTAAAATGTCTCTAAGAACTATACATTTTTAATATATATTTATTTGATTATGTCTTGAGTAATACAACCAACGATTCTATATATATCAAAAATCATGTATGGTTCGATCATTTCTAGGGATTCTATGACTTAAATTCTATGTGAAATATACATGTTTATAACCTTGTCATTTAACCTAAAATGGTAGTTTTTCCCAATCCATCAGAAATATTATAAGGTATTCTTAGATTAAGAATTGGAATGATCAAAATGAATGATCTAAGGTGGTATGTAACATCTATCCAAATTTGTGGAAAATCATCAAAGGAACTTAATTTAGTATTTAGAATATAGGGATTCCTCAATTTGAAGCTGGGGCATTCACAATAAATGACAAAGACCAAATCTAAGTGTGGTATTCCACTTGGTAGACACATTAATGAATCAGTTGGAATCTCATTATCCCGTCCAAGGAAATACACATTTGGAAACCATGTATTTCTCATGAAATGCCACACCCTTATGGTAATTTAAGGTCTATGTCTATAGTCGTGAATGTTTTATAACAATTAATCAATAATCCCCAATCATAACGATATTTATAATCCTATTTCATAATTAAACAAGTTTATGGTTACATGGTCATTCTATTCACCTAGAATTTATTTTCTCTTATCTATTTCATGTAAAAGGAAATATAAACCCACTTAAAGGGTTTTTTGGTCACATAAGAATATATAAAGGTTTCAAGGGAATATCATAAACAAATCCAAAGAAATTTTAATAGTCTAGGTAGATATCCTTTAACTATATAGGGGGTCTAATATAGTATCTCATCATAGTACAGATATTTAATTAAATAAATTTTACATTTTTGATGCATCACATATAATACCTAATGTGAAACAAAAAGGAATATTTTATTGACATCAGTACAATTAGGGGAAACGTATTGACCAACTACCTTTTATCGATAGATGACTCGTCATCCAATATGAATATTTAATTTCAGATAAAATGGGTGAAAATAGAGTTATTTAATGACTCTCTAAAAATAGATTATATTATGTCACATCTAGATGACCAAAAAGATGGTCATATAACCTTAGAAAATAAGGGAAAACATTGATATTCTTAGAGAGAGCGACCCAATTTGGATAACATAGGATTGATCAGATCACATAAGAGGGATATCTTCAAAATCCTAGGAACTGGTATAGGATAGTTCTCAATTGGGGAGGTTTTTTTTGAAATGGGGAAGATAAATGGGGAGCAAGAGGTTAATGAAAATAAATTAAAATAGTAATTTCACCCGATTATAGGGTCACATGATTTGGCCACACTATTGAAAAAATTGTGCACCAAATATGTGTAAAAACATATTATAGGGAAACCCCCCTAAGATGGTTAGGTTCATGGATATTCAAACTATGCACAACCAATGGGATTTCAATATCCTATGCCTCTACCTCTCGTATGGTTAGGAATGGAGTTTGGTTAAACAGCACAAAAACTTTTTGAGTTGAACATTTATTTTTTAAAATATTTTCTGCATCCACGTGACCTCCCAAACATGTTTAAACAAATCATGGTCCTACTCTTTAGGCTGTAAATTATAGAATAATGGTTATCAATAACTGTTAACCAAAAATTTACCTCACAACGGTTCTCTAAAAAGTGGGGATGCAGTCCCTAGGGAGGTACCATATTCTCTTGATCTCTTTCATATCCCATTAGAAACTATTATATGGGTAGAAAAATTATTTAAAATAAAATTAAGTAATTAATACCTAAATGGATAACTGGGATATTAAAAACTCCCCTCCTAAATAAATATCAACCCTAATTTTCCATGATAGTTTCTGATCTAAATATAGTAATAACTATGACCACTAAGCATGTATATCAACCTCTCAATCCTAGAACTTGTATTATACACGGTTATGCTGATATAGGTCCCAAACTAGAGTAAATGACCTATCTTTAGGTTTCTTCGTGATATGAAAAATAATTATAATAGGGGAATCCTCAATAGAGTAATCATCATCGAAATGAACCTAATTAGGATAATGGAAAAACATCGGTATAAATAGAAACAATAAAAATGGATAGAAATGAATGAAATGATGAATATCCCTATATCTCTGTGGAAGATCAATATGATAATCCGTTGTCATACACGTTACAAAATCTTAAAAAATAAGTTCAATCTAGGATTTAATATTCCTATCCTATGAATTCATCAAAGACATAGTCTATCAGAAACACCCAGAAATATATGATCTCCCACCTCAAACATTATAGGTTAGTGGTGATGATTTTCATAAGAAGTTTTCCTTTAAAGATATATAGCTACAAATTTCCTCATATGTTGTATGATCACTATTTTCCCTAGAAATATAAGTGTTCCCAAAAACACTACCTCACCTACCACTAACTAGAAAAATAGTTAATGGTACAACCGACCTAAAATCACATTATTTTATCATTATGTATAGTCTCCAAGATGATATTATTATAAAAGAACTCAAAAAGTGGTATGTGTTTCACCTAATAACTACTAGAATTAAGGATGAATTCTAAGATCATGTCCTTTATTAGCTTTGTAGTATGCTCAAACTCAACAGAAGTCTATGGGTGTTTGGCTATGATTATAAGAAACTATGGCATATGAGCCTTCTAGATCCCACATTAGAGTTATAATTAAAAACAATAATCCCTATAGATAATACGTTTAGTGGAAAACTATGAAGGCATAAAATCACTCGTACATAGTGTTGTCATTATTCATCAACTATTAATGTATCCCTAATAGGCATGAAATGAGAAAAAATTATTAGTCTATCCAAAATCATCTATATGGAGTAACTAATTTAGGGTAATTTTTGAAATCCTATCCTAAAATCTACAGTGACTTCATCGCAATTCAAATCTGTAATGGGTAGCTAAAATAAAATACCACCAGGATGTTGGATTTCTTCTTACACTTATTGATAGATGACAAAATGTTTAACAAAACCTTCCACCATCCTTTTCATCCTTGAACACCAATAATGGAGGTGTATGTCATCTACATCTTAGTATTCCCAGGATTTACTAAGCATTTAATTGAATTGGATTCTCACATTATCTTCATATTTAATTTATATAGTTACCCCAACATGACTGTGAAAATAAATGATCTCATCCTCATCAAAAACCCAACCAGGTGGCACGTGTTTAACTAAAATGTTTTCTATGAGGTTCATGCCTTTGGGTGTATAATTTTTTATCATCTTAAATTGATTTAATAGTGATTATTTCACTACTAAATATATAATAACATGATTCATGTGAAACTCATGAACCTCCAGATATATCTTAGAAAAAAGATCCATCAAATAAAACTCACTCATGGCCTCTTAAAATAGTTTTTTCTGATCCTTTTGGATTATAATTCTAGCCACTTCATAGACATTTCTAGTCTTATAATCAATTTCAAAATTTGAGGACTATATATTTTTAAGCCATATTTGTTTCTTAAGGTATAAATCAAATCTATTGAATATGTATTTGAAGATTTTGTGATCTATGTATACAATGAACCATTCCCCCAAAAAAATATGTCTCCAGATACATAAACCATGAACAACTACTAATATATCAAGTTTATGTTGGGGGTAATTTCATTCATGAGGCCTTAAATGAAAAGACAGGTACACGACATCCCAATCCCCTTGAATTAGAATACATCCCAATTGGGTGGTTTATGTATCGAAATATATTGTCTAACTCCTACCAATCTTAGGGAGAGTCAGGATCTGTGATGGGGAATGTCTTACTTTTAACTCATAAAAGGATTTCATTCATAGGATATAGACCATGGGAACGTAACATAATTCTTTTTTAAACATTCTAGTGGTGTTGAAATTAATGAAAATTTATTAATAAAATTCATATCATATCCATATATCCCTAATGAACATTGAATATCAAATATATTCTTAGGATAATCCCACAAAACATCATCTCCCACATTCTTTGGGTCCACTAATACCCTTTATTTTGATACTATGTTACATAGGATGTGATCATTATTATTCTAAAATTGGAATTTTGTTAGATAAGACTATAGATGTTGTTTTCTTAGAGTATTAAATAAGTTATAAAGATGTTTCTAATTATTTTCTCAGAATTGAAAATGAACTAATTAATCATCCTCAAAAACCACAACAAATTAATCCTTATATGGGTGGAAAACCTGATTCATTAAGTCCATAACCACTGCTGGAGTGTTCATGAAACAAAATAAAATGACTAAATACTTGTACAAGACATATCTAATGTATATGTTGTATGTGGTATATCATAATATCTCATTCATAGCTAATGATAGATAAACCTCAAATCAATTTTTTATAAGACCTAAGATCCTTAGAGCTGATCGAAGAGATCGCCTATTTGAGGCAGTGGATACCAGCTCATAATGGTTAATTGAATCATCCATCGATAATAACCACACAGCCTAAAGGAAACATACTCCTTAATGAGGAAAATAATATAAAACCCCATGAATAGGTATTGGGGCATGTAAAAAACATGGATTATAGGTACTCCATCTATCTCTTGATTTCTGGTTTCCTAGTAGGTGTCATCGCATTTGGAGTAAAAGATATGATAGCTTATCCTAGAACTGGATCAATATTTAACTCCACCTATCTCTCAGGAGGCAGTCCATAAAATTCATCAGGATGTAAAACACTAAAATAATCCACAACTGGATGTAAATTTATTATAGTATACAATGATAATCCAAAAAAATACTAAAAATCCATGTTGAACTACACTTAACCCATGATTCCTAGGTCTACCTTGACATGAAAAGAAATTTAATTTAGCCTAAGGAATATATTTAACAACCTTGTGTGATGTGAAATACACTCTTAAGAGATAATGAAGAATATGGGCTCAATACGAAACAAAATATTATATTCAGAAAATGATGTTGAATCATATCATTTTATGTATGGATAGATCCCGAAATAAATTGTAGTCACCAATATCTATGGGTAACTCCTAATATTGATTTAAATATTTTCAATATAATAAAAAAGAAGTGTTAAGAATTATTACTTCAAAGAAGTACTGATTTTTTTGCCAAATAATTTCCATAATTTCTTAAGGTAGGAATGAGTTTGAAGGTTATATATAAAATAAAATAGATTCCAATTTAAAGTCTTCTAATATCGTACCTCATACTATGGATGGATTGAGACTCTACACCTTGAGATACCACTGCACATCCTATAACTGGTCTGACCCATGAACATGATCAATAATCTAACAACTTTGAGTAGTTTCATTATATAAAAACATCAAATCTACTATCTGAATTCCTCAACCATGACCACATATTTATCCGGATTGGTCAGTGTTAGTCCATATCCCTGGATAATGTGAAGTCATTGATCCTTATCTAGATCATGTGGTCAGAGATGACCCCATATCACTAGAAACTAAAGGTAATTTCTATGAAACATTTTAAGGTAAAAAACCATTAAACATTATCATCAATCAACTAGACACATATAATAATGAGTCTTAATGTCCCCCCATAAACCACATTGCTGACATATCTCATGGCTACTTGGGTGCACAATATTACTACTATTTCACCCATAATATAGCTTATGATGATGCCTCTTTCTTCTAAAAAAACTTCTTCCCTAGTGAAGTACTGAACCATCATGACCCCTACCTTCATGTTTCCTCATGTTACATTTATATATGAGGGTTTGATTCTACATCTGCATGACTATAGTCAAGAATAACACTTTCACTTTTTATTAGATGTAATATTCCAGTCTATCTTCAAATAACCTTTTGATGGACATTTCATCACTGATAAATTTAGTGATGAAATTTTAGTGCTTTGTGAAATGAGTTTAGTAGTCCCTGAAAAACATAGTAGAATACAATAGGTTCATAAAATCTGTATCTCATTTAACTCATGGTTTTTCAAAAAATAAGTAATCATAGAAGGAACTATGAAAATACCTCTGAACTATTAACTTATGAGGATTTTCCATGGTCATAATATTAGATCACCTCTTGGTAGCCCCCCTAAGAATGTATGGTTCAATATTTAGTCTCCAATATAAAGGATTCTCTATATTCTCAATGATATATAACATTAAATATATTCTTGACTCAATATCCTAGGGACATCATTAAAATGAAAAGGTATAGCATACATATTTTGGAACACTATAATAAATTATTTCCCAGTAGAGGTGGGTCACTGGATCCCTATAGAAACAACATTTTATATAATAAACCAACTCAAATTTAGTGTTTATTACACAAATAGGTATAAGAAGAGGTGGGTTTGGTGGAACATTAAGAGGTAATACTGGTGGTGGAGGTCCCACCACCTCGGTACATAATCCATTGACACCTTTTGGGTGCTCGATCTGATGCCATCATAGAGTCATATATATAATATTAAAACTATTTTATAAAAAATTATAATCAATAAAAAGAATTATTTCTGATATAAGAATTTTATTGTTATATAGACTTCCCATACAAGTTTCAATACCAAACTTCATGTAACGTCCCCAACCAGGTGCCACTCAACGGGTTCCTCGAACCCAGTTCACCATGTGACCTCAAGCGCATTTCCCCAAATGCCAGAGGCTGCCGATTAGCAGCGAGGGACTAGGTCTGATAGTTGGGAAACTATGCCCTCATTTGTCAAAGTGTAGCGCAGCGGAATACGAAATAAAAACATAAAATGATAATGGAAGCAGTAAACCATACACATCTGAAATAAACAACATCAGTGGATATAACCAACAGTATATATAAAAATGATGCAACATGTCTCAAGTTCTAATAAAATATCCAGAACATGTTATACATCAATACAGTATAATAAAGAGTAGAGTACAGCAAAAAAAGAAAAACAGCTGGCAGCGGCATCATGAGCATAGGCTCGGTCCCATGCCCTCCTACTCCACCACAATAGTCAAGTACCTGTATAGGGACTCTTGCCCCTATCTACACCTGCAGAAACGTAATCTGTTTGGGCCGAAAAACATGACCCAAACAGGGTGTGAGAAATATATCTTAGTAGGCACCCACCAAAGGCTCGTGCCCAACTGCGTTCTAACACGCAACAATAGTGTGCAGTGGTAAAATGAAATAAAGTAAGAATTACTCAAAAGTAACTAACTACCAGTTAAATTTCCATTTTATTATTCATTAATTCCATTAATTTAGTAACATTTTTGTCCTCAACAGAACCAAGCCCTCAGGCCAACCATTACCATGCCCTCAGGCTAAAATAGTAAACAACACCCTCAGGCTTGCCCTCAGGCTATACAGAATCCAATCTGCTGGTATTTCCCTTAGGTGTAACAGAAATTGCCCTCAGGCATAGGAAGCATCGCCCTCAGGCACAGAAGTCAAGCCCTCAGGCACAAAAGGTTGCCCTCAGGAAAAATAGAACGTCGCCCTCAGGCTAATACATTCACGCCCTCAGGATAATCACAACAATTCCCTCAGGCTAAATAGGTAATCGGGCCATGAACAACATGAAAATATTCAATAAACAAGAAATTCCTCTCGAGGAAATTCTACAAGTACTACTTTTAAGGCATACCCTCAGGTATCCTTGCCAAATGGCTAAACAGTGAAACACACCCCTATGGTGGTTTCAGATCCAAGCAACGATCCCAACCAGCATTTTATTATCACTATTTAATCACCTATGCAATTCTAGGCATTAAATATAGCAACGGCCTCATCCACACGACACCCCAACATGGGTTTGTGGCATGAAAATGCACAAAAATGCACGACAGTTGAAAATATACACCAAGCCTCCTACCTTATACGCCAACGAACGTTATACCCGAACACTGACTCCAGAAATGCCCAAGAATGGCATAGATCTGACGAAGAGAAAACCCCCATTAAAACGTAAATAACTTTCCCTTAGGAAAGAATTGGTAAGAACGATACTAGGAGAGGAGAGGGATTACCCGTGCGGTTCCAACGAGATCGTCCGAAGCCAAATCGGATTCCAGAAAACACCCGGCGGATCTTCAAAGGTTCAGCCATCCTCCTTGGCTCCAAAACGGCTCAAATGCCTCCTCTGCCAAATGAGGAGGCTACTACCTATTTTAATCTGAAAAAACAAAGTACCCGACGTGTACTTATGAGTACACGGCGTGTACTTCCTTCATTTAATTGTTCCTCTGGCGGGATCGCTACACTGTTCATCTGTTGACATGAGTACACAACATGTACTCTTGAGTACACGGCATGTAATGTCACCCAGCTGGCAGAAATTCCACCGCCTTATTGTTTAAGCCTGCCGACTGACTACACGACGTGTAAGGTAACACTACACGGTGTGTAGTCGATTGCGACACCCTTCGTCACCGACATGGCTACATGCCCCGTGTACCCATCCCACATGGCCAAAAGTACACGGCCTGTGAAAAAGTACACGGCGTGTAGTTCAAAAATTTAGGATTTTTCCCCATTTTCCATATTTTCTCAATACCACTTAAGGAAAAGGAAAAAGAAGAAGCATGTACCTCAGAAATAAGAACTAGGTTCTTACAAACTTCCCCCCTTATAGTAATTCATCCCCAAATTTCCCATCCCAGGGTGGTGATGATAAACCTCAGAACAGCTCTGGCCACTGAGCACGTACGTCGGCCTCCCACTCCCCGGTCTCGTTCTGCACTCGGCCATTCTGCCATAACACCCGTACGAGAGGAATTGACTGGCCTCAGAGAACCTTCGTGCTCCTGTCAACGATACGAATTGGATGCTCATCAAATGACGCATCGACCTCTAGTTCAACCTCCTCAGGATGAAAGACATGAGATGAGTCCGAATGATAGCGGCGCAACTGAGACACGTGGAAGACATCATCCATGTCTCGGTATCGCTGCAGTAACAGTAACCGATAGGCAACCAGCCCGACTCTCTCCAGAATCTTGAATGGCCCCACATACCTTGCTGAAAGCTCAACCTGTATCCTAATTCACTTGTATCCCAGCCTCGGCAAAACACGCAAGAAAACCTGATCCCTGACCACGAACTCCAAAGGTCGTCTGCGGCGATCATCATATGACTTTTGTCGAGACTGCACGGTAGCCATCTGCTTCTGAATGAACTGGACCTGTTCAGATGTCTCCTACACGAGCTGTGGCCCCAGTAAAGCTGCCTCACCTGCCTCTAACCAGCACAAAGGTAATCATCATGGCCTACCATATAAATCCCCGTATGGTTCAATCTCAATAGTCACCTGAAAACTATTGTTCTAGGAAAACTCGACTAGGGGTATATGCTTCTCCCAAGAGCCCCCAAAGTCTAGGATGCATGCACGCATTATGTGCTCAAGCACCTGTATTGTCCGCTCTGACTGGCCATCTATCTAAGGGTGGTATGTTGTGCTCAGAAGCACCTGTGTACCCAGCGCCCTCTAAAAACTCTTCCAGAAATGAGACGTAAAGCGGGCATCCCTATCCAAAACGATAGAACGAGGGACCCCATGAACACGTACGTTCTCTCGGATATATAGCCTCCTGAGATCGTCTACACCAAAGGTCTCCTTAATCAGCAATAAGTGAGCTACCTTCGTGAGTCTGTCCACAACAACCCACACGGCGTCATTGCATCAAGGTGACCTCGGCAATCCCATCATGAAATCCATCATGACATCATCCCATTTCCAATCTGGAATGGGTAACTGCTGTAATAGCCCAGCTGGCCTCTGGTGCTCCGCCTTCACCTGCTGATAGGTGGAACATCTCATAACAAAACAAGCTATCTCTCTCTTCATACCCGGCCACCAGTACTGACGTCTCAAGTCACGGTACATCTTGGTAACCCCGGGATGAACTGCCCAACCTGAAGCATGAAACTCCTGCATCAGCTCCTCGCGTATATCCCTTGGAACCCATACTCATCCATGGAAATGCAAAACCTCATCACCGCCTATCATCCAACCAGGAGAAGGGTCCCCACTTTCCACCGAATCCCATAGAACTAGGCCTTCTGAATCAGATGGTTGTCACATCCTCACTCTGTCCAGGAGGGTAGAATTCACAGCTAAAGATTAAAGATAATTCTTACCCTGACTGTCATGAACCTCTAAATGCATCTCAGAGAACAAAGCCATGAGCTCCCACTAACCACTGGCCTCCTGCACTGCCTGCATCTGAGTCTTCTTGCTCAGTGCATCAGCTACTGCAATACCGTTACCAGGTGTGTAGGTAAGATCAATATCGAAGGACTGTAGGTACTTAACCCACCTTCTCTACCTCAGATTCAGGTCATGCTGAGTAAACATATACCTGAGGCTTTTGTGGTCGGTGAAAATCACACAATGCTCTCCTGAAAGATAATTTCTCCAACAGCGCAACGCATGCACAACTGCAGCCAACTCGAGATCATGTGTCGGGTAATTCCTCTCATGTGGCCTCAACTGCCAAGACCCGTACGCAACAACTCGATCGCCCTGCATCAAAATGGCTCCCAGCCTAATCCCTGATGCATCATAATAAACTGTATAGCTCTTCCCCTGCTCTTGGAGTATCAGGATCGGTGTTGATGTCAACCTTCCATTGAGGTCCTAAAAAGTTGTCTCACAAGCTTCTGACCAAACGAACTTCACACCCTTCTTAGTCAGAACTGTCAACAGTGATGCTAAGAAGGAGAAGTTCTATATAAATCGTCTTTAGTAACCATTCAGTCCTAAGAAACTCCATATCTCAAACACATTCTTAGGATGCTCCCAAGAAACTACTAATCTCACCTTCTCTGGGTCTACTGCAACTCTTGCCTCTGAGATTATATGACCCAGGAAGTCAATTTGGTCCATCCAAAAGTGGCACTTCGAGAGCTTAGCATATATCTGATGCTCTCTCAGTGTACTCAATACGATCTCAAGATGGGTGGAATGGGAGTTTCGAGTGTGAGATAACACCAATATGTCGTAAACTATTACAACCACAAAAGAATAAAGATACGGATGGAACACACGATTCATCAGAGCCATGAAAACTACTGGCACATTCGTGAATCCGAATGGTATAACCAAGTACTCGTACAGACCATATCTTCTCCAAAAACCTGTAAGCGGTATATTCGATGGTCTCACGCGTAGCTGATGATATCCAGATCTCATGTCAATCTTCGAGAACACTCATGCTCCACGAAGCTGATCAAACAGATCATATATCCTTGGCAAGGGATATTGGTTCTTAACCGTCAACTGGTTTAGCTTCCGATAATCCCCACAAAGTCTAAGGGTACCATCCACCTTCTTCGTAAAAAGGGCCGGAGAACCCCAAAGAGAAGTACTTGGTCGGATAAATCCCTTTTCCTGCAACTCCTCTAACTGCCTCTTGAGCTTCTATAACTCAGGAGTGGCTATCCTATAAGGTGTAATGGACACCGGTGCTGCTCCTGGCACAAGATCGATAGAGAAATCCACCTCATGCACTGGATGTAGACCTGGAAGGTCGTCCGGGAAGACATCCCTGTAACGATCAACCACTAGAGGGAAATCTGTCTGACGAGTCCCCTGGTCATCTAGATATAAGCTCACAATCTAGTCTGTGACTCCACCTCACCCATGTTGCTCTGGTCCAGCTCGACTCACCTAAACAGACAACTCGCCTTTGTATAGAAACTCTCTGCCCTCTGGTGATGTGAAACTCACCCTGTGATGATAACAGTCTACAAAGGCTCGAAAGTGAACCAACCAGTCCATCCCAAGAATGACATCATATCTCGTCATCTCCAAGACATAGTGGTGCCAAAGGAAGTGACACCCTCCAACATCAAGGGGGCACTCCTTACACTGATGCACACCAGCTGTCCTAGTCCCCAATGGAGTGTCTAGCGTCATGATATCGGAAGAAGAAGAAACACTGAGCCCAAGGCTCTCGACAATGGGTACAGATATGAAACTATGTGTAGCACCCATATCAAAAAGTACTGAAGATAAGACAGAAGCTACTAAAATAGTACCTCTGACTATAGAAGGTACGGGATCCTGCTCCTGCTGGGTCTGTTGCACTACATATGCCTGCCCAGTGCCACGGCCCTACGACACAGCCTGGCTACCCTGAGCTGTCCCGCCCTGCTGCCTCTGAGATCCTGTTGTATGGCTACCACAGCCACGACCACCATTTTTGCCTTCACTACCTGACGTAATCTAGTTCCCGGACTGGTAAGAAGCCACTGGTCATGCTCCCGTACACAGAGTCTGCATAGAAACCCTCTCACTAGCCACAGGTAAAAACACCCTACAAAAGCACTACAAATGACCCATCTTGCTGCAAGCTCGGCACTCCACTGGGTCATGTGGACACTGAGGTCTCTTGTGCCCCTCTCTACCACACTGATAGCACCTGATCGGGCCACCTAAAGAAGCTTCTTGGCTGGTACTACCACCCTGAGAGAAGTCCATTTGTCTCTTCCTCTTGCCACTAGAAATAGTACCAGTAACTGGTGCTGAACCGCCCTGGACCACACCACTAGATTCCCGTAGGTTCCTATCTGTAATCAGTGCCTGTTTCACAATAGCGTCTACTGAAGGCAACCTGGAAACATTCACCAGCGCTCGGATTTCATACTGAAGTCCATCCTCAAAACGTCTCGCTCTCATCATCTCATCACCCACCTGCACGGGTGCAAAACGTTGAATCTCGGTGAAGAGAGAAGAATAGTCCATCACTGACATAGATCCCTACTGCAGATTCATGAACTCTCGAGCACTATCATCCCTCAGCGTCTCGGGAAAGAACAAGTCATAGAATACTGCTTGAAAATCTTCCCACGCCATTTCTCTCCGATGCTCTGACTGGGTGGTAATATCCCACCGCCTCTTGGCAGAATCACACAGCATGTAAGTCGCGAGATTGACCCTCCACCCAGGAGGTATCTCAAGATGCTCGAAAATAGTCTGCATCGATCATAGCCAAGACTCATCAGCCTGTGGTCCGCCATCCCCTGAAAACGTAGGTGGATGCTGCTGCTGAAAGATACACGTCATCTCGGCCATAGATGTATCATCCTGCGGTGCTCCCTGAAAGGAATGCATGAACCTCATAAATCCCTCACGGAACTACGCCTCCGCGCCTGTGTCCGGTATAGCAGCTGGCACCGCATCTGGCTCTGCTGGAGGATCAACTGGTAGCCCATGGCCCACCATCTCCGGAGTATAATCGCCACCGCTCTCTTGGCGAAAAACTCGCGGTCGTCTAGGCAGCATGAGACTACATGGTCAAAATCACGCCACATATTCAAGATTATTATGACCAAAAAGCTAAGGAACCACAAAGGAACAAGAGGAAGAATGTATTCAAAATTTGAAAAACAAGACTACACGGCGTGTACACTGACTACAAGGTGTGTACTTGACTTCTCCTCCCATGTCCGAGTCCTTTCACACGGGTAAGCCACATGGCTTCCGTCGAAAAAAAGCTACACGGTGTGTATAATATCTACACGTCGTGTACGGTGTTATTTTCTAACTACCTGTGTCGTCTGTGACTCGGCCGAATACTCGGCTTGAAACTACACGGTGTGTTACACCCGCAAACGGCGTGTACACCACCCCGTTTCCCAGGCACACAGCTAACTCCACATGGTCTGTCCTCGGACAAGACTACATGGCGTTTCCCACAGGTACACGGTGTGTTCAGGGAGATGTGACACCGGCCCATGTTGTTCGTTACATGGTCGAGTCCCCAGGTCACACTACACGGCATGTCCATCATAGACACGGCATGTTCTGTCAAGGAGTTCACCAACCCGTGTTGTTAGTTACATGGTCGGACTTCGGGTCAACACTACACGACGTGTACAAAAGCTAGACAGCATGGTTTACCCAAGCCTTTCCCTACCCCGTGTCGTCGCCCACATGGTTTGTGACACGGGAAGAGACTACACGGTGTGTACTCAGAGTACACGGCATGTACTTAAAAAGTTCATTTTTCTTCCCAAACAGAAGGCCATACACGGCGTGTGTAAAAATACTACACGGCATGTATACTGGGTTTTCGGACCGTATGCCTCAGAAACTTCTCTGGAACCCAGAAAATACCGAAAATCATCACCTAAGTGTCAAATTCCTACCCGTGAGGGCCCATACTTCCCACTTATCAAAGTATGACATCTTATCTGTTTATAACAAAAAAACAATCAATGATCCAACAAATTCTTGTCGATGGGGGCCCATACTCCCCAAAAACCAAAGTTTGGCGTCCATTCTATAAACAGGCTCAAATAAAATTACCCTATCACACAACAGGTATGTTATCATAGCAGTTATCACAACAGCATGCTTCTAGCACAACAACTGTCACAACAACATGAAAAATTCTAATGAACCTACATGTCATGGAAACTATGCATGGCATGTGGTATCTAGCATGTGTCTTTATGATGCATGAGACGACATACCCTCATCTCATCAGGTTGCAAGTAAATAGGACCCAAAGATAAATTATAAACAGCAGAATCTCAAAGTGAGTCACCCAACGGTGAAATCAAATCAACTGTAAAATTTTCAAAATCAAAATAATTGAAAAATACGAGGTAAACTGGATTTTCCCTATACACGGGTTATCTAGGCCCGGGCACAACTTATTACCAACTATCGTTCCATCCTATCCCTGAATACGGCTCCAAATAGTGATTCAATGAAAAGAAAATCCTCTGATACCACTTTGTAACGTCCCGAGCTGGGTTCCATTCAACGGGTGCCCCGAACCTGGTTCGCCACATGAACTCAAGTGCATTTCCCCAAATGCCAAAGGCTTCCAACTAGCAGCAAGGGCCCAGGTCTGATAGTGGGGAAACTATGCCCTCATTTTTCAAAGTGTAGTGCAGTGGAATATGAAATAAAAACATACAACAACAGCGGAAGCAGTAAACCATACACAACTGAAATAAACAACAGCAGTGGATATAACCAATAGTATATAGAAAAATGATGCAACATGTCTGAAGTTCTATGAAAATAGCCAGAACATGTTATACATCAATACAGTACAACAAAGAGCAGAGTATTGCAAAACAAAGCAAAATAACTGGCAGCAGAAACGCGAGTATAGGCTCGGTCCCATTCCCTCCTACTCCACAGCAACAGTCAAGTACCTGTATAGGGACTCTTGCCCCTATCTACACCTTCAGAAACTTAATCTGTTTGGGCCAAAAAACATGACCCAAACAGGGTGTGAGAAATATATCTCAGTAGGCACCCACCAAAGGCCCTTTCCCAACTGTGTGCTAACATTCAACAATAGTGTGCAGTGGTAAAATGAAATAAAGTAAGCAGTACTGAAAATTAACTAACTACCAGTTAAATTGCCATTTTATTATTCATTTAATTCCTTTAATTTAGTATCATTTTTGTGCTCAACAGAACCAAGCCCTAAGTCCAACCAGTACCGTGCCCTCAGGCTAAAGTAGTAAACCACACCCTCAGGCTTGACCTCAGGCTATACAAGATCCAACCCACAGGTATTTCCCTCAGGCATAACAGAAATTTCCCTCAGTCATAGGAAGTGTCGCCCTCAGGCATAGAATTCAAGCCCTCAGGCACGAAAGTTTGACCTCATGCAAAATAGAACGTTGCCCTCCGGCTAATACAGTCACGCCCTCAGGCTAATCACAACAACTCCCTCAGGCTAAATAGGTAACCGGTCCATGAATAACATGCAAATATTCAGTAAACAAGAAATTCCTCTCAAGGAAATTTTACATGTACTACTTTTAAGGCTTGCCCTCGGGTATCCTAGCCAAATGGCTAAATAGTGAAACGCACCCCTGGGATGGTTCCGGATCCAAGCAATGATCCCAACCAGAATTTTATTATCACAATTTAATCACTTATGAAATTCTAGAAATTAAATATAGCAACAGCCTCAGCCACCCGACACCCCCAACATGGGGTCGTGGCACGGAAATGCACAAAAACGCATGATAGTTGGAAATTACACCAACCCACCTACCTTATATGCCAACAAATGTTATACCCGAACGCCGACTACAGAAACTCCCAAGAACGGCGTAGATCTTACTAAGAACAAAACCCATTCAAACGTAAATAACATTCCCTTAATAATTAATTGGTAAGAACAGTACAATGAGCGGAGAGGGCTTACCCGTGCGGTTCCAACGAGATCGTCCGAAGCTGAATCAGATTCCAGAAGAACACCCGGAAGATCTTCAAATGTTTGGTTGTCCTACTTGGCTCCAAAACGGCCCAAATGCCTCCTCTTCCAAATGACGAGGCTACTGCCTGTTTTAAGCCGAAAAAAACAAAGTACACGGCGTGTACTTCCTTCATTTAACTGTTCCTCTGGCGGCACCGCCACACTGTTCATCTGTTGACATGAGTACACGGCATGTACTCTTGAGTACACAGCGTGTATTGTTGCCCAGTTGGCGGTGACTCCACCGCCTTATTGTTTAAGCCTTTCGATTGAAAACATGGCGTGTAAGGTACCACTACACAGTGTGTAGTCCGTTCCTACACCCTTCGTCGCCGACATGGCTATACGCCCTGTGTACCCATCCCACACGGCCAAAATTACACGGCGTGTGGAAAAGTACATGGTGTGTCATTCCAAAATTTAGGATTTTTCCACATTTTCCATATTTTCTCAAAAACACTTAAGGAAAAGGAAAAAGAAGAAGCCCGTACCTCAGAAATAAGAACTGAGTTCTTACAAACTTCCCCCCTTATAGAAATTCATCCCCGAATTTCCCTTCCTAGGGTGGCGAAGATAAAGCTCAGAACAACTCTAGACACTGAGCACGTACGTCAGCCTTTCGCTCCCAGGTCTTGTCCTGCACTCGGCCATGTTGCCATAGCACCCGTATGAGAGGAACTGACCGGACTCGTAGAACCTTCGTGCTCCTATCAAAGATACGAATCGAATGCTCCTCAAAGGACGCATCGACCTCCAACTCAACCTCATCAGGATGAAAGACGTGAGACGAGTCCGAATAATAGCGGTGCAACTAAGACACATGGAAGACATCGTTTATGTCACGGTATTGCTACAGTAACTGCAACTGATAGGAAACCAGCCTGACTCTCTCCAGATTCTCGAATGGCCCCACATACCTCGGTGAAAGCTTACCATGTCTCCTGATCTTCTTGTGTCCGAGGCTCGGTGAAACATGCAAGAAAACCTAAACCCCAACCATGAACTCCAAATGTCATCTGCGGTGATCATCATATGACTTCCATCGAGACTGTGCGGTAGCCATCCGCTTCTGAATCAACTGGAACTTTTCAGATGTCTCCTGCACGATCTATGGACCCAGTAAAGCTACCTCACCTGCCTCTAACTAGCACAAAGGTGATCGGCATGGCCTACCATATAAAGCCTGGTATGGTGCCATCTCAATAGTCGCCTGAAAACTATTGTTATAGGAAAACTCAACTAGGGGTATATGATTCTCCCAGGAGCCCCCAAATTCTAGGACGCATGCACGTAGCATGTCCTCAAGCACCTGTATCGTCTGCTCTGACTGGTCATCTGTCTGAGGGTAGTATGTTGTGCTCAGAATCATCGGTGTACCCAGCGCCCTCTGAAAACTCTGCCAGAAACGAGATGTAAAGCTGGCGTCCCTATCCGAAATGATAGAACGAGGGACCCCATGAAGACGTACGATCTCTCGGATATACAGCCTCCTAGGATCGTCTACACTGAAGGTCTTATTAATCGGCAAGAAGTGAGCTACCTTCATGAGTTTGTCCACAACAACCCACATGGCGTCATTGCCTCGAGGTGACCTCGGAAATCCCATCACGAAATCCATCACGACATCATCCCATTTCCACTCTGGAATGGGTAACTGCTATAACAGCCCAGCTAGCCTCTGGTTCTCTTCCTTAACTTGCTGACAGGTGGAACATCTTGTAACAAAACTAGCTATCTATTTCTTCATACCCGACCACCAGTACTGACGTCTCAATTCATGGTACATCTTGGTAACCCCGGGATGAACTGCCCAAGCTGAAGCATGAAAATCCCGCATCAGTTCCTCGCGTATATCCCCTGGAACCCATAATCGTCCATGGAAATTAAAAACCTCATCACCGCCGATCGTCCAACCAGGAGAAGGGTCCACACTTTCCACCGACTCCCGTAGAACTAGGCCTTCTGAATCAGATAGCTATCTCATCCTCACTCTGTCCAGGAGGGTAGAAGTCACAGCTAAAGATGAAAGATAAGTCTTCCCCTGACTGTCATGCATCTCTAAATGCATCTCAAAGAACAAATCCATGAGCTCCCACTCACCACTAGCCTCCTACACTGCCTGCATCTGAGTCTTCTTACTCAGTGCATCAGCAACTGCATTACCTTTACCAGGTGTGTAGGAAAGCTCAAAATTGAAGGACTATAGGTACTCAACCCACCTTCTCTGCCTTAAATTCAGGTCACGCTGAGTAAAGATATACCTGAGGCATTTTTGGTCGGTGAAAACCATAAAATGCTCTCCTAACAGATAATGTCTCCAACAGTGCAACGCATGCACAACTACAGCCAACTCGAGATCATGTGTTGGGTAATTCCTCTCATGTGGCCTCAACTACCAAGACTGGTATGCAACAACTCGGTCGCCCTGCATCAAAATAGCTCCCAGCCCAATCCCTAATGCATCACAGTAAACTTTATAGATCTTCCCCTGCTCTGGGAGTATCAGAATCGGTGTTGATGTCAACCTTCCCTTCAGGTCCTGAAAATCTATCTCGCAAGCTTCTGACCAAACGAACTTCACACCCTTCTTAGACAGACCTGTCAATGGTGATGCTATGTAGGGGAAGTCCTGTATAAAGAGTCTTTAGTAACCAGCCATCCCTAATAAACTTCGTATCTCAAACATGTTCTTAGGCTTCTCCCAGGAAACTACTGCTCTCACCTTCTCTCGGTCTACTGCAACTCCTGCCTCTGAGATGATATGACCCAGGAAGTGAATCGGGTCCATCCAAAAGTGGCACTTTGAGAGCTTAGCATATAGTCAATGCTCTCTCAGTGTACTCAAGACGATCTCAAGATGGGTGGCATGGTCGTGTTGAGTGTGAGAGTACACCAAGATGTCATCCACAATTACAACCACAAAAGAATCATGATACGGATGGAACACACGATTCATCAGAGCCATGAAAACTGTTGGCGCATTCATGAGCCCGAATGTAATAACCAAGTACTCGTACAGACCATATCTGCTCCAAAAAGCTATAAGCGGTATATCCGATGGTCTCACGCGCTGCCGATGATATCCGGATCTCAAGTAAATATTCTAGAACACTCGTGCTCCATGAAGCTAATCAAACAGATCATCTATCCTCAACAAGGGATATCGGTTCTTAACCGTCAACTGGTTCAACTTCTGATAATCCACCCAAAGTCTAAGGGTATCGTCCGCCTTCTTCACAAAAAGGACTGGAGAACCCCAAGGAGAAGTACTGGGTTGGATAAATCCCTTTGCCTGAAACTCCTCTAACTGCCTCTTAAGCTCCTGCAACTCAGGCATTCCCATCCTATAAGGAGGAATGGAAACCGGTGCTGCTCCTGGAACAAGTTTGATAGAGAAATCCGCCTCATGCACTGGAGGTAGACCTGAAAAGTTGTCTGGGAAGACATCCATATAATGGTCAAAAACTCGAGGGAAATATGTCTGACGAGTCCCCTGGTTATCCAGATATAAGCTCACAATCTGGGTTATGACTCCACCTCGCCCATGATGCTCTGGTCCAGCTCGACTCGCCTAAACAACCCACTCGCCTTTGTATAGAAACTCTCCGCCCTCGGGTGACGTGAAACTCAACCTGCGACGATAGCAGTCTACAAAGGCTCGAATGGGAACCAACCAGTCCATCCCGAAAATGACATCATAGCTCGTCATCTCCAAGACATAGAGGTCCCAAAGGAAGTGACCCCCTCCAACAGCAAGGGGGCACTCCTTGCACTGATGCACACCAGTCGTCCTAGTCCCCAACGGAGTGTCTAGCATCATGATTTCGGAAGAAGAAGAAACACTGAGCCCAAGTCTCTCAACAACGGGTATAGATATGAAACTATGTGTAGCACCCGTATCAAAAAGTACTGACGATAAGACAGAAGCTACTAAAATAGTACCTCTGACTGTAGAAGGTCCGGGATCCAGCTCTTGCTGGGTCTGTTGTACTGCATATGCCTGCCCAGTGTCACGGCCCTGCGACACAGCCTGGATACCCTGAGCTATCCCGCCCTGCTGCCTTTGAGAACCTGGTGTCTAGCTACCACGGTCACGACCCCCATCTCTGCCTGCATGCCCTGACATAATCCAGTTCCCAGACTGGTAAGACGCCACTGGTCCTGCTACCGCGCGCGGAGTCTGCACAGAACCCCTCTCACTAGCCACAGGTAAAAATTCCCTACAAAAGCACTGTAGATAACCCATCTTTCCACAAGCTCGGCACTCCACTGGGTCACATGAACACTGAGGTCTCTTGTTCCCCTCTCTACCACACTAGTAGCACCTAATCGGGCCACCTAAAGAAGCTTCCTGGCTGATACTCCCACCCTGAGAGAAGTCCATATGTCTCTTCCTCTTGCTAGTAGAAATATTACCAGTAAATGGTGCTGAACCGCCCTGGCCCACCCCACTAGATTCCTGCAGGTTCCTCTCTGTAATCAATGCCTGGTTCACAATAGCGTGTAATGAAGGCAACCTGAAAACATTCTCCAGTGCTCGGATGTCATACCGAAGTCCATCCTCAAAACATCTGGCTCTCAGCGTATCACCACCCACCATCATGGTTTCAAAATGCTGAAGCTCAGTGAAGCGAGCAGAATAGTCCATCACTGACATAGTGCCCTACTGCAGATTCATGAACTATTGAGCTCTATCTGCCCTCAGTGTCTCGGGAAAGAAGAAGTCATAGAAGATTGCTTCAAAATCGTCCCACGCCATTTCTCTGTGATGCTCTGACTAGGTGGTAATATCCCACCACCTCTTGGCGGAATCATGCAGCATGTAAGTCGCGAGCTTGACCCTCCGCCCAGGAGGCGTCTCAAGATGCTCGAAAAATAGTCTTCATCGATCCTAGAAAAGACTCTGCAGCCAGTGGTCTGTCATCCCCTGAAAACGTAGGCAGATTCTGCTACTGAATGATACGCGTCAGCTCGGACATAGATGTAATAGCCTATGGTGCTCCCTAAAAGGTCTGCATGAACTGCATAAAGCGCTCATGGAACTGCACCTCCGCCCCTGTGTCTGGTATATCTGCTGACGCCGCATCTGGCTCTGCTGGAGGATCAACTGGTAGCCCATGGCCCACCATCTCCAGAGTATAATCGTCGTCGCTATCCTGTCGAACAACTCGCTGTCGTCTAGGCGGCATGACACTACATGGTCAAAATAATGCCTCATATTCAATATTATTATGACCGAAAAGTGAAGGAAACACAAAGGAACAAGAGGAAGAAGGCATTCAAAATTTGAAAAACAAGACTACATGGCGTGTACACTAACTACACGGTGTGTACTTGACTTCTCCCCCCCTGCCCCAGTCCTTTCACACGGCTAATCCACACTAATTTCGTCAAAAAAAAGCTACACGGTTTGTATAATATCTACACGGCGTGTACGGTGTTATTTTCTAACTACCTGTGTCATCGGTGACTCGGATGACTACTCGAATTGACACTACACGGCGTGTTACACCCGCACACGGTGTGTACACCACCCCGTTTCCCAGCCACATGGCTAACTCCACATGGTCTGTCCTCAAACAATACTACACGGCGTGTCCCACAGGTACACGGCATATTCAGGGAGAGGTGACACCGGCCCGTGTTGTTCGTTACAAGGCCAAGTCCCCATGTCACACTACATGGTGTGTCCATCATTGACACGGCGTGTTCTATGAAGGAGATCACCGACCCGTGTTGTTATTTACACGGCCAGACTCTGGGTCAGCACTACATGGCGTGTACAAAAGCTACACGGCGTGGTTTACCCAAGCCTTTCCCTACCCCGTGTCGCCGCCCACATGGTTTGTGACATGAGAAGAGACTACATGGTGTGTACTCAGAGTACACGACGTGTACTTAAAATGTTCATTTTTCTTCCCGAACAGAAGTCCATACACGGCGTGTGTAAAAATACTACACGGCGTTTATACTGGGTTTCCGGACAGTATACCTCAGAAACTTCTCTGGAACCCAAAAAATAACGAAAATCAACACCTAAGTGTCAAATTCCGACCAGTGAGGGCCCATACTCCCCACGAATCAAAGTTTGACATCTTATCTGTGTTATAACAAAACAAACAGTCAATGATCCACCAATTTCCGGTCGACGGGGGCCCATACTCCCCAAAAACCAAAGTTTGGAATCCATTTAATAAATAGGTTTAAATAAAATTACCCTATCACACAACAGGTATTTTATTAGAGCATCTATCACAACAGCATGCTTCTAGCACAACAACCATCACAACAACATGAAACATTCTAATGCACCTACATGGCATGGAAACTATGCAAGGTATGTGATATCTAGCATGTGCCTATATGATTCATGAGACAGCATACCCTCATCTCATTGGGTTGCAACTAAATATGACCCACATATAAATTATAAACAGCACAATCTCAAAGTGTGTCACCCAATGGTGAAATCAAATCAACTGTAAAATTTTCAAAATCAAATGAATTTCAAAATACGAGGTAGACTGGCTTTTTCCTGTACACGGGTTAGCTATGCCCGGGTACATCTTATTACCAACTACCGTTCCGTCCTATCCCTGACTACGGATCCAAATAGTAAGTCAAAGAAAAGAAAACCCCCTGATACCACTTTGTAATGTCCCGAGCCGGGTACCACTCAACGGATGCCCCGAACCCGGTTCGCCACGTGATCTCAAGCGCATTTCTCCAAACGCCAGAGGTTGCCGACTAGTAGCGAGGCCTGAGGTCTGATAGTGGAGAAACTATTCCCTCATTTGTCAAAGTGTAGCACAACGGAATACAAAATAAAAATATACAACGACAGCGGATGTAGTAAACCATACACAACTGAAATAAACAACTACAGTTGATATAACCAACAGTATATAGAAAAATGATGCAACATGTCTCAAGTTCTAAAAAAACAGCCAGAACATGTTATATATCAATACAGTACAACAAAGAGCAGAGTACAGCAAAACAAAGAAATCCAGCTGGTAGCGGCATCGCGAGCATAGGCTTGGTCCCATGCCCTCCTACTCCATAGCAACAGTCAAGTACCTTTATAGGGACTCTTACCCCTATCTACGCCTGCAGAAATGTAATCAATTTGGGCTGAAAAACATGACCCAAACAGGGTGTGAGAAATATATCTCAGTAGGCACCCACCAAAGGCCCGTGCCCAACTGCGTGCTAACATGAAACAACAGTGTGCAGTGGTAAAATGCAATAAAATAAGCAGTACTCAAAAGTAACTAACTAACAGTTAAATTTCCATTTTATTATTAATTTAATTCCTTTAATTTAGTAACATTTTTGTGCTCAACAGCACCAAGCCCTCAGGCCAACCAGTACCGTTCCCTCAGGATAAAATAGTAAACCACGCCCTTAGGCTTGCCCTCAGGCTATACAGAATCCAACCCGCAGGTATTGCCCTCAGGCGTAACAGAAATTTCCCTCAGGCGTAGGAAGTGTCACCCTCAGGAACAAAAGTCAAGCCCTCAGGCACGAAAGGTTTCCCTCAGGCAAAATAGAACATCCGCCTCAGGATAATACAGTCACGCCCTCATGCTAATCACAACAACTCCCTCAGGCTAAATAGGTAACCAGGCCATGCCCAACATGAAAATATACAGTAAACAATTAATTTCTCTCGGAGCAATTTTTCAAGTACTACTTTTAAGGAATACCCTCGGGTATCCAGGCCAAACGGCTAAACCGTGAAACGCACCCCTGGGGTGGTTCTAGATCCAAGTAATGATCACAACCAGCATTTTATTATCACAATTTAATCACCTATGCAATTCTAGGCATTAAATATAGCAACGGCCTCAGCCACACGACACCCCAACATGGGTTCGTGGCACAAAAACACACAAAAACGCATGACCGTTGGGAATTTTTACCAAGCCACCTACCTTATACGCCAACGAACGTTATACCCGAATGCCGACTCCAGAAACTCCCAAGAACGGCGTAGATATGATGAAGAACAAAACCCATTCAAATGTAAATAACTTTACCTCAGGAAATAATTGGTAAGAACGGTACTGGGAGAGGAGAGGGCTTACCTATGCGGTTCCAACGAGATTGTCCAAAGTCGAATCGGATTCCAGACAAACATTCGGCAGATCTTCAAAGGTTCTACCATCCTCCTTGGCTCCAAAACGGTTCAAATGCCTCCTCTACCAAATGAGGTGGCTACTGCCTATTTTAAGCCAAAAAAAGGTACACGGCCTGTACTTCCTTCATTTAACTGTTCCTCTGGCGGCACTGCCACACTGTTCATCCGTTGACATGAGTACATGGCATGTACTCCTGAGTACACGGCGTGTAATGTCGCCCAGCTGGCGGCGACTCTACCGCCTTATTTTTTAAGCCTGCTGACTGACTACACGGCGTGTAAGGTAAAACTACACGGCATGTAGTCAGTTCCTTCACCCTTCATCACCAACATGGATACACACCCCGTGTACCCATCCCACATGGCCAAAAGTACACGGCATGTGGAAAAGTACATGGCCTGTAGTTCCAAAATTTAGGATTTTTCCCCATTTTCCATATTTTTTCAAAAAAAACTTAATGAAAAGGAAAAAGAAGAAGCTTGTACCTCAGAAATAAGAACTGGGTTCTTACAATTCACTCCCCTGAAGCCAATCTGGGTAACTCAAAGGGTCATTAAGGAACACAAGAAATACTATCCACATCATACTAACAATTTAAGTCAATTAAAGCTTATATGTATTTAAAATATTGGTTCCATTTTATAGAGTTTCAAACAAAATTTATAGAGGAAAACAATCATTAATTTAAAATTCACTACCCCTTAAACCATAAATATTTCATTTCACTCATCATGAATCTGTAATTTCGTATTCATTTACATATGTATTAGGGACTTAATTGATTAGATATCATTCTAAAGTTATAAATCACTATGCTTTAAATGTTAAAATTGGTACTTCATTTAACTACAAACTGTCCTTCTATATCTAGTATAAAGAATATAGAAGTTGTATATAATTCTTCTATTAGAAGAATTTACAATCATAATTTATAGAGGGACTACAATTATAAATTACTAATGGTATCCATTTAATTACAATGAACAAGTTATTTATCTCATTAAATTAATGTTACATTTATCAAACATGTGATTATTGGTTATTCATTGTTCCACCATCAATCTATATGGGAAATCATAATTTTGTTTTATACGACAGATTATGTAACCAATTATTTATAATTTTCCAGAAAAAAACATTTGTAAAGTAATAAATTACATCAATAAATACACATATTAAATGAAGCAAGAAATGAAAAAAATAAAATAAACATGCCATGGTATATACATGACATATAAATCCTAAAGATCCAATAATGATGCATGAATAATTCTTCCATATTATACAAAGCTAAGGGTAAAAATATATAATCCTAAAAAAATCAGAAAATATGTGTGTGAGATTATACTAAAATTGAAACAGTATTAATAGTAAAAAACTACAACAATGGTCCCTATCCCAAAAAACCAATCACTTACCGTACACATGGGATAGAAAATCCCCAGAATATGTTTATTAGAAAATCCCTATATATCATGGTGTCCTATCTACCAATAATAAATAGTATGAAAATTTAAAATGAATGATCTAATACCGCTTTGTGGAATATATAGATAAATTTATAGAGAAGTGGTTAGTATGTTTGGCAACATAGCATCAAGAGTTACTCCTCATATTGTAGAGGCTTCTGAGTAGTATTGGGGACCTAAGGTGTTAGTTTCGAGATACTATAACCTCATTAACAAAGTATATAATTGTTGTGAATAATATATAAATTTGTGTAAGTAGTAATAAAAATAAAAAATGTAATTAAAAAATCCAGATATATAAAGAATCAAAAAAATTATGGAAATGATATATACAATAGGATGATGTCATGATGTGATAAAAAATGTTTTATAGGGGAACTAAGTAGAATGTGTTCAACATTACATGCTATAAAAACATAAAAAAGTATGTAAAGTTATATCCAATTGCATCACAAGTCCAAATATGGTCCTATTCTCCCATACTCCATTACAGTACACAAAATCAAATGTCTATTGTTGGGATGTTTAGATTTTCCCTACCTATATCGAAAAAGAATATATTTATACCAAATGGATGTCCAAACAGGGTGTGATTAAAACTCAATATCACTTTATCAATGGTTTCTATCACCATATATATTGTGAATATATTATGATAGATGATCATATAGATCTAATCTAGATCTTATATAGGAGCATTGTGTAGTAATTATAAATATGGGTATTAAATAAACACACTATTTCAATATGAATTAGTTGTCAGAAATCCATCCAATAATACCTACTTTTCTCAATTCCAAAACATTTCTGAGATTATTAAATCATAAATATATATTTATAATTTAATTACCAAGAGAATACATCAATTTCATCCTTATACGGTGAAAATCATATTAGGTTCCTTCACTTATATGTATTTTATGTTTTATATGCTGGGTGAAATCAATAGTGTTGTACCCATTGAATTTTACCTTAATGGGAGACTTTAGTCGATCCCTACGAACAATTTTTTGTTAACCATAGTGTGAGGCTTGAATTCCTCCCAATAAATGAACCAATGTGGCTCATAACATCAATCCAAATCCATAGGGGAATCATTAATATAATTAAATATAATTCTTGGAAATATAGGGAATCCATAGTGCCATCCCCGTGAATTCACAATCAAAGTTATAGGAAAAATACAAGTGTCTTCATTCAGTTTAATGATTCATCAAATAAATCAGTTGGAGTCCCATGAACCCATCTAAGGAAAAACAAAATAGGAAACCAAGTATTGCTCGGGTCATGCCACACCCTTAATGTAATTACAGGGTCATGACTGTTGTCATTCATGATATATAACAATTAATCATGTATCCCCAATCATAAATATTTCTATAATAATATTCCATAATTAAATAAAGGATAGGTGACATGGTCATTCCATCTACGATGTATTTAGTTCCACTTATACATTTAAAATAGGATAATTTCCAAATAAACAAAAATGTGTTTTGGTCATAGAATAATTTCAAAACATGTCATGGGAATATCATAAACATACCCAAATGGGTTGTACTAGATGAGTTATACAACCTAAAATAATATCAGTGGTGTATAGAAGTATAACATTACGGTCTAGAATTCATCCAATGGAATTTCAGTTATTTGAGGTATTACACAAATAATCTAGTTTGTAGAATGGTTACACAAGACATAGATATAAAAAATTTAGGGAAATGGTCTAGAAAAACTACTATATACTGATGGAAAACAGCTCATTTAATATCATCCTTTAATTTCAGATAGAATGGGGAAAATAGAGAAACATACACACACCAAGAAAATAGGGTCTACTAGCACACATAAATATTGCATCCAAAATGGAAAGATAAACTAATAAAAAATGAATATGATTAATAGTATTGTCGAGGGTGATCTGATGTGACAAACAAAGGTTTGATCAGAGCTCATATGAGGGAGATCATTTTCATCCTATGAAGAGGTGTTGGAGAGATCTCCAATTTGAGGGAAACATTGTCAATTGGGTAAGATAAATATTGGTAAATGGCTTGATGAAAATGGGAAAAATTATATTAATCTCGTTATATAGGGTCTTACGGGGTTTCCACACATTTTTTCAACTCATGTACTAACAGTGTACACCTACTATCCAAGGTGACACCCCCCCCCCCCCCCGTAGCTAGTGGAATTGAAAGAAAACCCATGTGTAGCCCATTCATGATCACTATCAAAATACTCCATCCCTTAAATTTTTAAGAACAAGATAAGGTTAAACCAATCCCAATAATTTTTAGTTTCACCCATATCTTTTACACGTTTTTCGTGCCCATGTGTCCTCCCCTGCTCAGTTAAACAAACCATGCTTCTCCCCATTTAGATACAATATTGAGCCACATAGATTGCACTAATCATTCCCCAAATATAAGCCTCTTCATATTTATCCAAAAAATAAAGGCTTTGTGATATGAGGAATCCATTGATGCTTCCAAACCCTTCAATGGCCTCTTACACACTATTACAAGGGTGAAACAGGTTATTTAAACTGATATTTAAGAAATTTATACCTAAATGGAAATAGGAAAACATACAATGTTGTCACATTGATAATAAATTAAATTAATTAAGAAGATTTATAATAGATACATTTAGTGAACTAGATCAATGGGATGGTAGTTACGTAAGAAATTGGTTGGTATTAAATATTAACATTCCCATATACTACTAGATTACACTTGATTTTAATTAACTCTTATTATGTTAAAAGCATTCCTAAAAATATTATTTCTAAATATAGTCTTTAAAATGATTGTTTTTTATGAAATTTTGTATTTAATTATTGTAATTTTAAATAGATTGTATTTGGATTGTAAGAAACATTAAAAATAACGGTTCTTATCAATTGGGATATGAGAATAGATTATTAGAAATTAATAATGCATATAGTTTCCATGAATAATATCTCACTGGGTAGCTCATGGAAATGAAAAAAAAATAAACAAAACTATATCAAGATATTATTTTCAATCTATTTGTAAATAAAACCAATTGGAATATGTCACTCCTTTTTATGGGTTAAAATAGTCAAATAACTATTTAGTGGGAGGGGTGAAAGATCGACCATGGTTCTCTAATTAGTTTATATATATGTGTGTATAATAATTCTTGTTAAAACAATGTGTGGATTATGAAACATCACATATTTTATCGATGATATTATTTAATATGGATATATTTACATAATGAGGTATAAGTCACATTTCCTTGATAAATTCATTGAATATAATAATGAATTTTAGAATCAACCTAGTAAAAATATAAATAATCTCCACTTCAAACATTGAGAAAAGTATCTTAAATATGAATTCATTGATTATATAAAAAGATTTTTCGATACAATATCAAATCATGTTTCCATAAAAAATTAGAATGGTATTAGGGAAAGGAGGACCAAACATTTTTAGAAATGATATGATTAATGATGAGGAAATAATTTATTCTATTCTCCTTTTTGAGATATGCATAAAAAATAACTATTAACATGCTAAATTGACTTCCAACTAGTGTGAAAAATGATATTCAATATGAAAATTGGAAATGAAAATATATTGTTGTTGTCTCATGTACTTGATTAAGGCTATAAGAAATTTCATAAGGTTGTCTCTGGAAAAAACTTGTTTTGTGATGAACTAATTGTATCTTTATAGGTTATACTATATAAGTTGATGAATATTTCATATATGAAACCATTGATAATAATAATGTGGTTAATAGATAACCCATGTTTCCTGAGAGGGATGAAATATCTAAATGACATAGCGTGATTGTGAATGTGTTCAATGATTTCTATAATCAAGATACACAATAGTTTACATAAGAATATATTATATAAATCCCAATTAAAGAAATGTTCTAGAGTCTCAATTAATTTATAAGAGAACTAATGAATTTATAGAAGCCTAAATATATGGTTTTCAAGTAACTAAGGATGGAGAATCATTTTTTGTTCATAGTAATGAGATAATGTGAATAAATGAAGTATTCAGTGTCATAGAAGCTACTAAATGGAAATAATCTATAAATTATGCAATAGATTATGTATACCAAAACCATGTATTGATATTATATGTTCCTCTAGTAGATGTTAATCCCATTTATATTAAATGGGTATTCAATAAGAAACTAGATATGGAGGTTGGATTTTGTACCTATATGGTTTTTATAGTTTCAAAAGGTATTAAATAATTTCAATGCATTGAGTAAGATAAAATCTTATCAGTAGTTTATATAATGAAATTAATCATAATTATATGTTCTTTTCAATGTCACCAAGTCTATGATATTTTTAAAATCAATGTGAAAATATAACTAAATATTGTGAACCTTCTGGGGGAGGTCTATATTACATAACCTCAATATTTTGTGATTTCAAACGATTATAATATAGTATGAATGTAATTGAGTACATTTATAGATTGAAGCATGAATCCAGGTTAATAAAGGTTTCACATAGATGAATCTACACGAGAATTTTTATTTAAAAGGAATTATAGTGTAATTTGTTTCTACATGTGGTATATTTTGGGGTAAATGATTTTCATGATAGTTTATATTGATGAGATATTACAAATTATAAATGTAATATGATGGTCATATTATCTTAAGATTTGTTTGAACACATTCTTCCCTATTATGGAATTAGGTAAAGTAGCATTCATTCCCTGGATCCGGATCCCCCATGATAGTTTCATGATGTTTATCAGGCTATGTAAATGTATATATATTGATATGATATTGAAGATATTTCATATAGAAATTACAAGATAACATTGTTTCCAATTTCACATGGTACATATATATCAAAGAAGATATTTCCTTGATGGAAAATAGGATTGAGGATTAAAAGGTTCATATACGTTTCAATGATAGGTTCATCCATGAATGAAATTATATGTACTAGGAATGAAATTTACTATGCCTTTTTTATAGTAGAATAAAATCGACCTAACCCAGGATATTTTCATTAGATGGTTTTCTACACTATAAAAACATAGTTGAGTTGTACTAATGATATTATTCTAGTTTATAAAGGACTTTTGGATCTAGTGTTAAAATAATATACAAATTCTAGTTTAGAAATATATTAATATGATCTAAAGTCATAATCAGGAAACATATTTACCCTAAATAGTGGAGTTGTGAAAATAAAGAGTTCATCTAAATCCATGGTTTTTTATTCCATAATAAATTATTGATATATTACAGTTTATTATGTGACCAACATAGTGGTGTTTCTATTCAACTTCAACCAATAGTTTGATATAGTTCATATAATTAATGATTTTATCATACTATACCATGTAAATGCAACAGTGGGGGCTCTTTCCAAGGATTTGTGATCATATAAATGGAGAAACCATATAGTACAATGGAATCAGCTATTGAGATATTTTTCTCAATGAGGTGAGGTCTTAATTTAGAAAACTATCAATGGGAGGCTAAATTGTAGACCCAATAGTATATTTCTATTTTAAAAGATACATTAATATCCTGTGAGGTTTAGATGAATTACATTCATTTGGGGTTGTCTCATGTGTTAGTGGGAGTTATTTGAAATTGATTCCCAAGAACCAAAAACTTTGTAATTTAATTATATGTTCAAAAACATGAATATTAATAAATTTTTTATCACAAAATTATTATTATCCTATATAAATTTATTTTGATAATGTCTTTGAGCATTTTTCATATAGAAAAGGTCATAGTAGATCGATTCTGTGATGGGGACCTTGAATTTTACTGATGATATTCTTAAACATGGATCATAAATTGTGGAGGATATTTTATAATGAATCACATAGTATATTAATATCAAGTTATTAATTCTCATTAGTGAATGATATTAAATCACATGATGTTAAAACATAATAATCTCCAAGACTTGAGATTATGAAGATAGATGGTCTAGTAGAGATTCCACAAGCTTAAAATCATTGGGTATTTCAATATGAATACATTTATAAAGATCCTTATACATGTTTTTATAATTAATTCATATCACTACTCACATAATTTGTATTAGAATACAACATTAAATCATATTTTCATAGTGAGGTAGGGTACATTGGATGCATCATGAGTGATATTTCATTAATGAGAAATTAAATATTGTTTTTTCCCTTCTGATTTCATGAAGATGGATATCTCAAACTTTTTATTATAATAGAACTATTGAAAATTAATATCATTTACATTTTTATTTACATGTTCATTTCAAGAAGTAAAATAAAGAAATATTGATCATACATGTTGAAGACATGATTATGAAACCATCTTGATGAGAGATAAATATATGGTGATTAAATTAAAAAGTGATCGATTATATGTGATCTTCATCACCATAAAATCAATAGTATTCTCTATTAGTGACAATATGTGTTAGTTGATGATAATATCATATTTCAGGAATGCCCACCTAATATAATTTTGGGTCACACACTCATTTTTACTATCAGTATCAGTTAAGAACTATTTGTTATTATGTGTTGGTATAAATATTATTCTTAAAACTGAGAAATAATATTTATTCATTAAGTTTTTATTATAGTTTTTCTTTCCATAATAATGTTTGAATTAAATATTTAAGTATGTATTTATTCTCAATAATACTAAATAAAAAAAATTGTCCCCTATTTGTACTCAAAGTATCAAATAATTTTTACCAGTAAATAAATATAAAATTAGTTATGTTAATACAAAATAAAAATATATCCACATGACTATAAATATATTATTAATTTACATAAAAAATCAATAAACCTTATTTTTTATTCATTTATTGATATATTACCAGGAAGGTTCACATGCAGAGTTAATATCTTTTTAATGGAAATGACATAGTCTTAAATTTCATTTAAATAAATAAGTATTTTTTTTATTACTATATATTTCTATAGTTAGGTAATTCCATTATATATCACTTTTATAATCAGAATAAATAATATTATTATCATTATTATTATTGTAATGAGGAGTACATTAGGTTTATTATTTGAATAATGATCATTGTATGAGTAAAAAAATAAAAACAATCTATATATACCTCAATATTTCATTTTATAAGTTGCATGAGAATTTTATTTTGTCATGAAAATCTCCAAACAAATTTATAACTCTTTTTCTTTCATATGGTATAAGAAGACGTCTCTCGTGTGTATTTGTGTATCACTTCCTCCTTGATGTGATATGATTTATTTTTCTTCCCCACATCACATGGATAGTTATTGTTAGGGGTTTAATTAATATATAAAATAGTCAAGACATAATTTTCATTCATTAATGATAAGATATCATCTATTTTATTACCATTCCAACCATTAAAAAATTATTACATTGTCCTATGTAGATATGGACTACCGCATCCATGAATTTAGATGCATTATTTTTCTTTTATTCCTTTAATGGTTGGTTCAAAATTGACATTAATGTAAAATAATAATTATTTTTTTTTATTATGATTATAGGGAAGATGAAATAATGAAAATTTTGACTATAGTTGTCCTACCATATCTGTTTTTGGATTATGAATCAAAAATCACAAAAATATAAATCATAAAAATAAAATATTATGTAACAAAATAAAACAGGGTCATAGAAGGCATAAAATTGATAACAATGACAAATTCAACATTTTAATTGATTTTAAGATAGAAAATAACTAATATAATTTTATTATTCTTTAACATATAATGAAGGATTATATTTAATGTAATGGTCTTTTATTTAAAACCTTATTATAAAGTATTTGTTTTAGTTTTTTTCATTTTCTTCCATATTTGTTAAAACATTTCAATAATTTTATCAGTTGTACATAAAAGTATAATAAATTTCATTTCCAACTACATTTCACATTCTTTATATGGTTTAAGAAGGAATATTGTTTCCCTTCTATGAATAAGGTATGTTTTACAAATGTGGGAAGAGAATCATTATTTTCACTATTACTGCATGAGTACAATTTCCATTCATCATGATTTTTCATATTTTATGATTAATTTATATGATTCCATTAATATTTTTCTATACAATTATTTCCACAATATCATTGGAATTATTTGTTTTGGTGATTTTTTTAAAATACAATCATAATTCAACACTTTTTTATGTGAAAATGGAAAGTACATTGCTTATGGGTTCAAAAGAAAATTCAAGGGATTTATAATGAGAACATTAATGATTTAAATTGATTTTTATGATATGGTACTTAAGAATTATAGATTATGAATATTGAGAATGATATATCTTATATTATTGGTGATCACAATATAACTTATATATCATGTGTTTCCAATATATCTCTCCATTTCAATTAGAAATATTCATTTCCATCAAAGGAAAGAAGAAGGGATAAACGAGGGTGGTTTCTCTTATAAATTTAACAAAAATCATATTATTTCAAATAATATTGAGAATATGTTTTGAATTGAATTCTATAAGATGACTATAAGAGTTTATATATTCTTTTTATGTGTTTAAATATTTTTTTGAGAAAAAATATTATTTTCCATATGGACATTATTCCATCAAATATTGATGTGTAAATTATCAAGATTTTATTTTTTCATGATTTTTATTAGAATAATATATTTATATCCTTTATATCCCTTTTTATTTGTTTTTTATTAATTCAGTATTGTCACCAGAAATGAACAATTTAAGGATAATTTGTAACAAATAAAATGTCAAAATTAATTTTCAAAATTTTATTCCATGAAATAAAACTTGATTTATTTTAAAAATTCTAGATTTTGGAAAAATAGAATGCTAACTGGAAGTGTCCAATTTGTAATATATAAGTTTTTCATATAAGGGTAATAACCTTATTCACTAAAACTAAAAACTATTAACATACTATAAATGTATAGAAGTAATTTCTTTTCTAAATACTAATGATTATGTAATTTTTTAATGTTGGTTCTTGTAGTTGTGTCAGAGTAAATGTTTAGATAACTTGAAGGATTAGGAAAATATTAATGAAATACCCTAAAGACATTATAACATATAGTTATGTTGAAAAGAAATAAAATTTGAATATTATCATTTTTTTATCATGTATAAGTATTTTCATAATGTTTTTCCAAATAGTAAATAGAGATGTTGTGGTATGATGGTATCATGGGGATGACATCCTTCCAAATTGGATACTTGGAATGGTTGGAATTATAACTGAGAAATTTTTTATAGTGATTGATTAGTTGATATAGGATATAAATTAATTTTACATCTATCTTTGTGGGAAACTAGATTAACTATAAAAGAATATATCAATAGGTTATCATAATAATAAATAGAACACCTAGATTTTGGTGGAACCTAAACTATAGTTGTTTTATAAGGATGTATCAATACTCTATGAAAGATATAATAGGTCATGGGATGTAAATAAATTATAAAAGAAACTATTTAAAATATATTTTCTTATGGGGTCATGTGGAAGGTTTCTATTATTACTACATTATAATTATACAGACATAAGAATAGCCTCACATCCAATATAATTTGGGTTGTATTATGGATTGAAAATAAATACCTTCCTCGTTATGTTACATTGAGTTAAATCTCAAAATATCTTTACACAAAACTTTAAATAGATTAGGAAATATTTCAACATGAGAAACGCAATCCTTCATGGGTTCATCCTTGAAATAAGTCTAATGAAGACTCCTTCATGAAATATATTCCTTGATTACAAGTGGTTATTCACAAGACGGAGCATTTCTGGAGATTAAATAATAATTTAGTAAAATATTCATACATTACCTATCATGATGGAGTTCAAGATATATAATTAGTGTGTTTTTAATACACATGGATTTTTTTCACAAAGGATTATTATGAGTTCACTAATGATAGGTTTCCATGTTCCTTGATGTTTTAAGTTATTAAAAAATTTCTAGGCATTTATGCATTGAAATTCATTGATTTATACCATATTTTTTCAATTATTTTTAATGATTCTTAATATGGGTTTATTATTAGGATATATTTGGTTAAACACACATATTAAATGAGATCACCTAACACATAGTGCTACTGCTAGAAAACATTGAATGATCTCTTTTCCTCAATGTGAAATAAAAGAATCCAGAACTCACTTTTGTGAATAGAGAATTCTATTATATGACGTTCTTTGTGTGAATATGGTAATTCTAAGCTTAATATTAGAAAAAATTTAATTCTTTGTTTTGTGAATGTACCTTGCGAAAATAAGTACAATGTAGCTCACACTATTACATGAAGTATTCCTTTTAACTTATCTTTTTCAAACAAAAAATGAGGGTTACGAGAATAATGAACACTATATCTATGTATTTACATGAAGACGGTGTTATAACAGAGTTCCCATGAATCCCACTGGATTTTTGTGAAGAATAAATAGATCCACCAATCATATACTATGTGATGGAATGAGAAATTCAAGCTTCATAACCACTTACATAAATTATTCTCTTTTTCCATAATAATACATGATTAATAAAAACTATAATCACATAAAGAATACGAAATTGAATAAATTCTTGAAATTATTAACTCTTTAATTAATAAATTCAGAAAATTTCACCTATTTATAAAACAAATTGACCATTATGCCACTTGAGTGTCTCACCAAAAATAATTAAGGTGGTTTATGAAAATCCATTCCTAATACACATTATACACTAATGAGATATAATTGTGATTCCATGAATATCCCATACAAAATTACTACAAGAATTCGCATTGATAATAATCCATATTAATTCAATATATCATATTCTTTTTCAAATAACAAAAGAAGAAGAGGTAGCATGTAATATTATTGAAAGATTATCTTATCCCATTGATTGTGGAATACGATATATCCCATTGATTTTTATAAAATTTATGTCAAATGTTGATTGAGAACTTTAGATGCAGCTAATGAAAATTATTGATTTCTAGTGAATAAGACTTTAACTACACTACTGATTATCTATGATAGTATATGTTAAAATATTTTATTTTGGTGCATTAAACATAACGATTTATTGTAGCCGATCGCTGTGATGAAAATTATTTCAAGGTCATACCCTTTCTTGTTCATTTTTAAAGTAAAATATAGTTATTTTGTGGCCTTAATAATAAACATATTACACTAGGGAAATAATTGTCCACACTGGAGGCTAACCATGTTAAAATCCTAATTTCTGTAATGATTAACTATTGTATGTTAATGTATTGTATTTTTATGTGTTGAATTAAAGATAACAATTTAATGAAAAATAAAAGGTTGTACTAAAAATTCATATAATTATAATGTGATAAAAGTCATTTGACACTGATTCACCCACACACTTAGTGTGTAAATACCAATGTTATCCTTGCAATTAGTATCAAAGGGAAATGTTAAACCTATATTTTGATTGTCTAATATAAATATTGAATAAATATTTTAATTATAATCATAATTTAAAATAGTTGTAAAAATGGATGATTTCTATCCACTACATATTAGAACTATATATCATCCAATAAATTATAATACAGAAAGAATAAGGATTTTGTGGAAAATATTAAGTTGTTCCACTTTTAAAAGAGGTTGAAGTTTCAAGTGAATAAAACAAGGAATTGATATCTGATATAGGAGGAGAATAACATGTATTTTGATATAACATAAAGGATATGGAAGGAATTATTACCTGAATGTTATCAAAGAATTTATGTGGCCATATGGAATGTGTTAATTCTGGTTTGAAATTAACAATGATAATCCAAGAACATGTGGAAGTGAAAATATAATATTTGATTTTTCCATTGACGAATTAATGAATATGACTCATTCTAATCCCAAAGATATTTTTTATACTATCTATGAGATTTTTAAAATCAAAAAAATGGAATTAACATCACGTGAGGATGAGTATGAATAAATTGATATAATCATGATGAACAAGTTCAATAATTATAAAAATATCTCAACACAATTTTGTGACATTAAATAAGATTATGGTGATCTTAATGGAAGACAATACATTCTTGAAGAAGAGTTGATCAACACAATCTGATTAAATGATAGAGACACTGAATAATTTGAGATTAAGATCCATGCATTGGAAGAAAATATAAAACATTTAGTTAACCTGAATAATTAATAATTCTATATTAAATCAAATTCAATTAAGGATATTAAATATATATTATAGGAAAATTATTTTATATATGAAGAGGACGTTGAGGTAATAAGGATTGACTATGAATAAATAATGTTATTTAATTAAGATCAAATTAATTCCCTCAATATGATATTTCTTGAATTGGATATTAATGTGAACAATTTAAAAAATAACCAAATTAATAGATCTGAATCAAAGAAGTATAAATATAGTTCCACATAGTTTTATTTAAATGATTATACTAACAAATGGCCATTATATTCTTGAACAATACCCATTGAATTATCTTATGATCTCTCTTAATCACTAGTAATGAAAGAGGTTCCATAGATATCTCAATGTAATAATTTTGTCAAATCAATTTCTATTGAATATTTATATTTAAATAATAAATTTTTAAAAATATGGATGAGGAAAAATGAATAAGGTCCTAAAATATATCTCGATTGAATAGATAAATAATTGTGTCTAATTAATCCCAAAGATTAACCAATCAAGTTGTAAAAACTTCTCAAAGACAACATGGTAATAGAAATGGGATTTCTAGAAAGCATACAATTAATATGAAATAGTCATGGTATTTTGGGAAATTAAGGTAGTGAAAAAAATATTTGTATTTTTAATTAGAATACTAGTAAAATTAATTAAATAAAAAATAAAAAATGAATCATGTGATGAGGGGGAAAATGTTGGTGACGATATGAAAATAAGACATAAGAAAAATCTATCTAAAAAAATATGTTAGCCAATGTTTTTTATAAATAAAAATTACATCATTTTTTATGAATATTTCATATATAATATCATGATTCACACCAGAAACATGATGTTTTAGTGTATTTGGAGACTTGATACATAAACATATTCTTTAGAAACATTCTTCATAATATATCATAATATTCTTCCCACTTTCTACCCTTCTAGACATACCCTACGTAATCCATTATTCATAACCTAGGGAAGGGAAACATAAGAAAATGTGATGTTTGATGTTCATTTATAGAAAATATAAGTTATATAAATATATGTTCATATGTAATAATAGGATAACAATAAGGTATGATATAATAACCATAACCTACATATTTCATACCAAATATGTAAAAGCTTTGAAAATTGACTCCTGTAATAAATAATTATCATTCCAAAAGGCATGAATCATAAGACTTAAAAGTATTTATAAGTCATTAATAAACTATAATATCATGTCAAAAACATTATCACCATCATAAGTATATAAACCATTTAATATTCCATGGGTTTCAATTATGACCAAAAATTCATAATAGATCAGGAATCAAGACATGTTTCCCATAGTGGATCATGAACATCAACTTGTTTCCTATAACAGATCAAGAACATCGACATATTTCTCATTGAAGGTCAAGAACATTGACTTGTTTTATATATGTATATCATGATATATTATACATTACGTAATGCGTTTAAGGGATATATAATTCCTTTTCCACCCAAAACATAATGAAAACCATAAATATGGGTGCCAAAAGATTATAAAACATTTATTATATCATCATATCATAAACCGTAAAAATAAAAGGATTTCATAAACATTTCGTTAACTCAACATAGCATGACCCAAGCCAATGAATGGGTTCCAGAAACATCTAATAATCACAATAATCAATAATCCATATAAATAATATCGGTGGTATCCTTGGATCAAATATCCATCATAGAATAATTAATATCAAATAATGTTATCTTAGATGAAAATTCCTTTAAATCACTAATGAAATATTTATTGTGGAAAATAACTATTCCACATTGAAAATTAATTTTCAAAATTACATTATTTCAAAAATATAATGGAAATAATTTTTTTTACAAGAAACATGGAAACTTGTAAATTAAGATTCAACATGTTAAGAATTCATAATGTTTTAAGTCCTTATATTTTAAAAGATTACATTATTTTCACACTTTTCAAGAAATAGTAAAAATTACACTATTCAAAAAATAAAAATATGGATCTCTTTAAAATCATTTTGAATAATATAGGTCTAAATAAAAGTTACTACAAAAAAATCATATTACAATATTAAAATATTATTTATTTTATTTATAAAACATGAAAATGGAAGAAAAATAATTTCATACCGATGAGATAAATAAAGAATGTTTAACTAAAAAACATTTTCTAATCTATTCAGCACTAAAAATAATTAAAATATAATGAAAAAAATCTTTTTTAGAAATCACTAGAGAAGATAAAAATTAACTATATTTAACTGATAAGTATAATATAATTTCCTGAAAATATTCAATCATAATCATTTCTGGATAAAAATGATTAAAACATAAGAACCTCATCTCAAGTCTAATATTTCATCGTACATGTATAGAACTACTTTTAATAAAAATTTATTTATTATAACTATATTATAAAATAATAATAATATCTATAATACTGTGAATGAAGTAGTTATGGAATATTATCAAATTATTAGATGTATGTTTTTAATAAAAATCACCATTCTATGTGATATCTACTTCTATTTTCATAGGAGTTTTTCTATAATCAATGCTAGTAATTTAAATTGTATTATGGTTTCATTAATAGGATAACATTAAAAATGATATAAATATATTATATATAAATATTCATTATATTTGTAATTTGTTTCATCCAAAATTATAAATATAGAAAAATTAATTACATTGTTCATGGAGATAGTAGGTTGTACGTATGCATGTGTATTATGTTCAATTTATGGTGGATGGAAAAAAGAATGGTAAAAAATAGTTTACCTTTCAAGAATAATTATTTTATATTATATATTATATATATTCAATTAATATTTATTTATTATCATCTTTGAATAATAGAAAATAGAATCAAATCATATCATTTCATGGAGGTTGTAGTCTACATGTACGGATGAGCGGCATTATAAATTTCTAGCAGATTGGAAGGTATGAATGAATGTAATGACCCACAATTTTAGGAATTGAATTTATCCATTATTATATAAATATTATATATTATATATCACATGAAATCACTAATATAACATAAAAACATTATAAATGATGAATTATTAAAATAATAAGTATTTCATGAATTTAAGGATCCAATACTGAGGAAATTGAAGTGCACTGTGTTGCATTTGTTGTCAATAAGGTATGTTGTTGATCAGAAGATGTCAAAGAATGAATGGATGTAAAGGAGATTCAATATGTGAATGACAAAGGATGTGATGGTGTTGGTGAGGAAAGGATAATGGCCATGGTACTAAGATGCATGTCACTTAGGAGATTCACTAAGTGACATAGGATGTTGTGGTTGAAACATTCTCTATGAACATCTGACGATTGCTGAGCTGCTCTTTAAGTTCTAAGAACTTGTATCAACTGGATACAAAGTCACAACAATGTTTGAAGACCATGCATTGTATTGACAATGCATGAGGAGAAGCAAGAGATACATCCACAACTTCTAAGTGGATGAAGTGGATTAAATAAGTCCATGCACTACCACTTAGTGCATGTGAATCAGAAGATGTTCCAATTTGATGTCTGATTAGATCAACGAAGTTCATTGAAGAATTTATGTGATTAAGGAGCTCGGTTGAAGATAAAGACCCTTCAGGAATTCCATTCCTAAGTGTTGAATAGATGTTGATGAGAATTGGAGGAATTCTAATGAAGAAGAAGAAATAAAGAAGAGGAAATGAAGAGGAAGGATTGGCTCTTGGCATTTGGCATTTTATATTCATGTGGTTACTTTGTTGTTTAACAAAGTACTCCTTATATTCCTTTGCCAAAAAATTGGCCAGCCAAGGACACCTTGAGGGTTCAACCCCAAGGCATATGTGGGCCTAAGGCGCCACGCCCAAGGGGGAACCCGTGGGTCAAACCCAAGGCGGCAGAGGCTACACAGGAGTGTCAAGGCCTGCGCAGCGTGGGCGCAGAGCGTGCCCGAAGGAAGCATAGTGGGTGCCAGTGGCGCGCCCGAGTGGCAGGGGTGGGCGCAAGAGCGCGCCCGCAGAGAGAACACGGTGCGGGGTGGCGCCGTGGAGGTTGGAAGTTCAATTGAGCCGGGTGGGGGAGCGCTAGGTTGATAAACCACGGAAAATCCGCGGTCCGTTTCGATGTGGGACGCGCAATTTTCACCGGGAGTGAATCCTGGCCGCTCGATCGATCGCGTGCCAGATCTCAACCGCACGATCGATCCCGCGCGATATCTTCTGATCGCGGCCGTCCGATGTCTTTCGATCGCCTGATCCGATGACTCCCCGTCCATCTCCTTCCTCGAGCTCAGCTGAAGCACCTCATGTGACGCCGCCTGAACCAGGAGCAACCCGAGAGATGTTTTCGAGCTCCCGGCCACCGCTGATCGAAGTAAAGGCTCCATTGAGTTCGTATGGATGCAACGAACAGATTCATGCAATAAAATATGCATGCATAGGATGTATGAGATTTTGGACTTCAGCCGAGGAAAACGGAGTTGCCGAGGCCATGTGGTGTTCGTGCTATGCATGGACCGGTTTTAAATGAATCCATGCATGCGTTCAAAAATGCATGCACGTGAAAGAGGAAAATAAAAATGCAACCCGCGTTGAACAGAGGATAAAAATCAAGATTTGAAAAATCTTGAAGATCCGAAATCTTCGGGATCTCACGCGGATGGGCCGAAGAATTCCTTGCCTATAAAAGGAGCACCCGAGGTTCTCAAAATTCTTGCTGAGTTTTTGTTGAAAACCCGAAGAACTGTGGAGCCTTGTGATACGCGAAGTAGAAGCCCCGCGCACACTTGCGCGGCTGAAGTTCTCGGGGCCACCCGAGGTCCCGAAGGAGTTCCCTGTGCGCTTCACTTGCGCATCAAGAAGAGCTCTCTCTGCCCGCATACATGCGCGGCAGGAGTGGCTTGCACGACCCAAGGCCGCATCACTTGTGCACCCCACGGTTGGTTGAGCCTTGCACGGCTGCCTTGCACCCGAGGCCTTGCACGGTTCTTGTGCCTTGTGCAACTGCACGACAATGGAGTAGAGGAGAGGTCGAACCAAGCACCTGCGCGCCTTGAAGAGGAAGTAAAGACCGAGGCAGTGCCTCGTGTGTGAACATTGAAGAAGGCCGAGCCTTTGTGCTTGAGTGCCAAGAAGACAAGAACACCTATGGGCAGTGGCTTGTGCAAAGAGGGAGTACCCGAGGCCTTTACTGCCTTGTGTGTGCACACTTTGAAGAACAAATTAAAAGAACAAATTGTGTGTGCAAATTAAAGAAGTGGCCGAAGGCTATGTATGTGCACAAGAAGTGTGAGCTCACTTAGAAAAAGAGGAGAAGATCCACACAAAGTACAACACACTTTTAAGTGTGTGAACAAATTGAACAAAGTGTGTGAAGTTCACGGAAGGTGTGTGCTTGAAGTGATTACACCCTTTGTGGGTTTATTGCACCATGAGAAGAAGAAGGGGAGTGCATGCATACATGCATGACATGCACATGTAAGCAAAGTTAAACCAGTGTGTGTGCATTTTGAGTTGTCCAAGACTTGAAGATCTTGAAGAGATTTGAGGAGCCATGCTATCAGTGCATAAAGAAGCAGAGATGCCATGCACTCAGTGCATGAAGTTGAATTGATGTGAGACTGGACCAGACTGAAGTTAAAGATATCAGTTGTATGAGTATTCAGTAATTGGAGAGAGGCCAGGTCATCCTTAGAAGAAGGAGATAAATCCTGAGCAAGACGAGAAGACCTGTTCACCACAAGTGATCAGAAGAAGAGCAAGGCCAGCAGCCTTTATCCCAAGCTGCTGAGGATACTTTAAGAGCTTGAACATAAGAAGAGCTACTCGTGCGACTCGAGGATCCAAGAGAAGACCCTGTGGGACTCAGGGAGAAGAAGTCTTCAGTGGGATTCTGGAGCAGGCCAGTGGGACTCTGGTAACATTGTGGGATGCAGTATAAAGACCCTCTTGTGGGACTCAGGAGAGATACAGTGGGATGCTGTATCGACCATTGTAATACTAACCGATTATAATGGAGAAACCATGTTGGGGCGTATAACCAACATGGCAAGGACGTAGGCCTTTGGTGCCGAACCTTGTAAATCCTTTTGTCCTGTGCCTTTACATTTACTGCATCACTCGAGGAAAGGCTGAGAGATACAAGAAGAGTGGATCGAGGCTTTAACCAGCCATATAGGTTTAATTGATAAAGAATTAATTAGTAAAAACTTTTAAGGGATCACTGATTCACCCCCTCCCCCTCTCAGTGATTCACACTGATCTGGGCACTTCAATTGGTATCAGAGCGAGGTTACCTCTAAAAGATCCAAGGGAGTCTTTATGAAGTGCAGATTTGAGGAAATGAGCGACCAGCCTCAAATGGAGATATTTTCCAAGACTCAGAAAAATAGAAAGAAGAAACAGGCCAAGAAGGTGCATGAAGACCAGATGAAACAACTGGTGGAGAATTGGGAAGGAAAGCTAAGAACTGTTGAGGATGAGAAGAACTCCCTCAACATGAAATACTTAGAACTAGAGGTGATATTGAAAAATCTTCAATCACCCAAAGCTGAATCCTCCCAGTCAGCTAAAATAAGAAATGTTGCCACTCAAGTGAGATTTGAGAAGGATGATTCTAAAAGAACGACATCCTCTGATAAAAGGGCAACATATTCTAGAAAGAAGGTACCATCCATACCATCTTGTACTGATGCTTCTAATGGTGTTTCCACAAAATGTGCAGGATGGAAAAATAATTCCAAACAAGTATGGATGAAGAAAATGAAGAAGCAGAGCTCTCCTGAAACAACACAGCAGCTCCAGAAAAGTACCCTAAAATCAGAAGGACTGAAGAAGTCAAGATTTGTGGGTCAATGTTGGTGTTGTAATAAGTATGGGCACTGTACAAAGGATTGTTGGTACAATCCACTAAATGTCAAAGCACAAAGGAAGCCCATGCCAAGGGGGAGCAAGCCAGAAGGAAATCAGCAACATCCACAGGTCCAGAGACATCTGTTTACTGCTAACAGATTTGGATTTCTTGACAACATCTGGGATGGTTGCAAAAGTGGTCAAAAGAATGATACATGTCAATCTCCAATTGTATCCGAAGCTGGAAAGAAGAAAAGATCACAGAACCTGGCTCAGAATGAATCCTTGGGAAGCAAGCATAAGAAATTGGAAGATGCTCCCAAGAAGATTATGAAAAAGGAAGAGAAGTCCTTGGAATTCAAATCCAAGAAGGGTGATGCATCAAGAAGAGCCACCAAGAAGACATGCTTCTACTGTGGAAAGAAAGGCCATACCATGGATCTTTGTGAACAAGCCATGGAACTGAATAGAAGCAGACTGGACTCAAACAGACAATCAATCCAAAAGAAGCAGAAGGGATTGATTGAAAACAAGTTGCCTAAGAGATGTAGCTTGACAGCATCAAAGGAACCATGTGAAACTTCCAGAACTGAGGCCACACTTCCAAATGACTTGTTAGTCATATGGCCAAATCAGTTGCAACTTGCCAAAGATCTGCAAAGAGCTGAAGATGAAGTTCTGGCAATTGCTAAGGCAAAAGGGAAGAAGAAGATTTCACATGAAGATGTATTGAGATCCACACCAGCACAAACATCATTGAAGATCAAATGTGCAAGTGTGAAGAATGGTGAAAATGGGACATCTCGGTTGAGAGAATCTTCTCAACCTTGTTGTTCACATTGATCAACCAAGGAGGTTCCATCTTATTCTCTTATACTTCTGGTATTTACAAGTGCTAACATTGCAGGGAATTGAAGATGATGATCATTCTCATCTGGAGAGTGGTCTGGACAGAATGGAGTGCACCCCTTGAGGGGGAGCCAATCTGGAGAAGATGGTATTCTAAGATTTAATATCATCTTAAGAAAAGCTGAAGGTATTCCAATCATACTTTCATCCCTTGTTTCTTAATTGTATTCATCATGACAATTAAGGGGGAGTATTGATTGAAGGAAAATGGATGAAAGGGGGAGCTTTATCTTTCCACTGAACTTTCTAATGAGTTTTGTGAAGTATGTGCAGGATTTAGAAATTTATTGATATATCTGAAAAATTTCAAACCCCTGAAGCATGATCTCACATGTACAGTGAATGATGGACAACATTGAGTTCCTTGGTTACATCACTCTTGTTTTCTACACCGGGTTAGCCCAAGTAGACTTAGAGTTGAGTTACTAAAGGCTCTTTGCTAAAGATAACATGTGACATCATCCCTCTCTTAGTAGTTGTGAAGAAAATGCTTTTCAAAGGGAGGAAGTGATTTTTAGAAGGGAACCACACCACACCTTTTCATTTGGTTGCCAATAAGGGGGAGAAAAGCTGACATATTGCCCCAGAAATGTGTGGCACACATATTGACCCATTCATATGTGTTCTACTGATTGGATTGACAATATGTGCTCTAGTGGTATTGACAACAAATACAAAGGGGGAGATTGAAGTGCACTGTGTTTCATTTGTTGTCAATAAGGTATGTTGTTGATCAGAAGATGTCAAAGAATGAATGGATGTCAAGGAGAGTCAATATGTGAATGACAAAGGATGTGATGGTGTTGGTGAGGAAAGGATAATGGCCATGGTACTAAGATGCATGTCACTTAGTAGATTCACTAAGTGACATAGGATGTTGTGGTTGAAACATTCTCTATGAACATCTGACGATTGCTGAGCTGCTCTTTAAGTTCTAAGAACTTGTATCAACTTGATACAAAGTCACAACAATGTTTGAAGACCATGCATTGTATTGACAATGCATGAGGAGAAGCAAGAGATCCATCCACAACTTCTAAGTGGATGAAGTGGATTAAATAAGTCCATGCACTATCACTTAGTGCATGTGAATCAGAAGATGTTCCAATTTGATGTCCGATTAGATCAACGAAGTTCATTGAAGAATTTATGTGATTAAGGAGCTCGGTTGAAGATAAAGACCCTTCAGGAATTCCATTCCTAAGTGTTGAATAAATGTTGATGAGAATTGGAGGAATTCTAATGAAGAAGAAGAAATAAAGAAGAGGAAATGAAGATGAAGGATTGGCTCTTGGCATTTGGAATTTTATATTCATGTGGTTACTTTGTTGTTCAAAAAAGTACTCCTTATATTCCTTTGCCAAAAAATTGGCCAGCCAAGGACACCTTGAGGGTTCAACCCCAAGGCACATGTGGGCCTAAGGCGCCACGCCCAAGGGGGAACCCGTGGGTCAAACCCAAGGCGGCAGAGGCTACACAGGAGTGTCAAGGCCTGCGCAGCGTGGGCGCAGAGCGCGCCCGAAGGAAGCATAGTGGGCGCCAGTGGCGCGCCCGAGTGGCAGGGGTGGGCGCAAGAGCGCGCCCGCAGAGAGAACACGGTGCGGGGCGGCACCGTGGAGGTTGGAAGTTCAATTGAGCCGGCTGGGGGAGTGCTAGGTTGATAAACCACGGAACATCCGCGGTCCGTTTCGATGTGGGACGCGCAATTTTCACTGGGAGTGAATCCTGGCCGCTCGATCGATCGCGCGCCAGATCTCGACTGCACGATCGATCCCGCGCGAGATCTTCTGATCGCGGCCGTCCGATGTCTTTCGATCACCTGATCCGACAGCTCCCCGTCCATCTCCTTCCTCGAGCTCAGCCGAAGCACCTCCTGCGACGCCGCCTGAACCAGGAGCAACCCGAGAGATGTTTTCGAGCTCCCGGCCACCGCTGATCGAAGTAAAGGCTCCATTGAGTTCGTATGGATGAAACGAACAGATCCATGCAATAAAATATTCATGCATAGGATGTATGAGATTTTGGACTTCAGCCGAGGAAAAAGGAGTTTCCGAGGCCATGTGGTGTTCGTGCTATGCATGGACCAGTTTTAAATGAATCCATGCATGCGTTCAAAAATGCATGCACGTGAAGGAGGAAAATAAAAATGCAACCCGCGTTGAACAGAGGATAAAAATCAAGATTTGAAAAATATTGAAGATCCGAAATCTTCGGGATCTCACGCGGATGGGCCGAAGAATTCCTTGCCTATAAAAGGAGCACCCGAGGTTCTAAAAATGCTTGCTGAGTTTTTGTTGAAAACCCGAAGAACTGCGGAGCCTTGTGCTACGCGAAGTAGAAGCCCCGCGCACACTTGCGCGGCTGAAGTTCTCGGGGCCACCCGAAGTCCCGAAGGAGTTCCCTGTGTGCTTCACTTGCGCATCAGGAAGATCTCTCTCTGCCCGCATACTTGTGCGGAAGGAGTGGCTTGCACGACCCGAGGCCGCATCACTTGCGCACCCCGTGGTTGGTTGATCCTTGCACGGCTGCCTTGCACCCGAGGCCTTGCACGGTTCTTGTGCCTTGTGCACCTGCGCGACAATGGAGTAGAGGAGAGGCTGAACCAAGCACATGCGCGCCTTGAAGAGGAAGTGAAGACCGAGGCAGTGCCTTGTGTGTGAACATTAAGAAGGCCGAGCCTTTGTGCTTGTGTGCCAAGAAGACAAGAACACCTACGGGCACTGGCTTGTGCAAAGAGGGAGAACCCGAGGCCTTTAGTGCCTTGTGTGTGCACACTTTGAAGAACAAATTAAAAGAACAAATTGTGTGTGCAAATTAAAGAAGTGGCCGAAGGCTATGTATGTGCACAAGAAGTGTGTGCTCACTTAGAAGAAGAGGAGAAGACCCACACAAAGTACAACACACTTTTAAGTGTGTGAACAAATTGAACAAAGTGTGTGAAGTTCAAGGAAGGTGTGTGCTTGAAGTGATTACACCCTTTGTGGGTTTATTTCACCACGAGAAGAAGAAGGGGAGTGCATGCATACATGCATGCCATGCACACGTAAGCAAAGTTAAACCAGTGTGTGTGCATTTTGAGTTGTCCAAGACTTGAAGATCTTGAAGAGATTTGAGGAGCCATGCTATCAGTGCATGAAGAAGCAGAGATGCCATGCACTCAGTGCATGAAGTTGAATTGATGTGAGACTGGACCAGACTAAAGTTAAAGATATTAGTTGTCTGAGTATTCAGTAATTGGAGAGAGGCCAGGTCATCCTTAGAAGAAGGAGATAAATCCTTAGCAAGACGAGAAGACTTGTTCACCACAAGTGATCAGAAGAAGAGCAAGGCCAGCAGCCTTTATCCCAAGCTACTGAGGATACTTGAAGAGCTTGAACATAAGAAGATCTACTCGTGCGACTCGAGGAGCCAAGAGAAGACCCTGTGGGACTCAGGGAGAAGAAGTCTTCAGTGGGATTCTGGAGCAGGCCAGTGGGACTCTGGTAACACTGTGGGACGCAGTATAAAGACCCTCCTGTGGGACTCAGGAGAGATACAGTGGGATGCTGTATCGACCATTGTAATACTAACCGATTATAATGGAGAAACCATGTTGGGGCGTATAACCAACATGGCAAGGACGTAGGCCTTTGGTGCCGAACCTTGTAAATCCTTGTGTCCTGTGCCTTTACATTTACTGCATCACTCGAGGAAAGGCTGAGAGATACAAGAAGAGTGGATCGAGGCTTTAACCAGCCATAGAGGTTTAATTGATAAGGAATCAATTAGTAAAAAGTTTTAAGGGATCACTGATTCACCCCCTCCCCCTCTCAGTGATTCACACTGATCTGGGCACTTCAGAAATAGTAACTTACGCTAGGAATAGTAATACGGCCCTTATGAATCGTAAACTAGAAAAATATATTTTATCCTCACCCATGAAATTATACATAAAAATTTCACATCTTATAAATGATATTATGGTATAATTATATCACAGTCTATATGAATAAATGATTTAAAAATTATTAATTAAGTGTTGACATTCTTATCTGTCCTAAATATTTAATAACAATATTATGATTAACATAATAATTTAAAAGAAAATTATTTTCATAAAATATACTCAGAAATTAATTTTTTTATTTCTTAGGATATTAATATAATTTTATGTGACCTTAATTAATTTTTCAATGTTTTCTAAAATCAGTTATAATTTTAAAATTTGTATTTTTCAAGTAAATGAAGATTTTAATTAAAAATTACATTACTCATATTTATTTTTTTTATTAAAAATAATTTTATTTCTGAATTATACCCATCAAAAAAGGGTTACAGTAAATTTTGGTAATTTATATAAAATACTTGAATTTTTAATGAATAGTAAAATACAATAATTTATGATAAAAGCTAAAAATATGAATTAAGGAGTCATAGCTTATGTATATATTGTTAAGCCTAAAATATATGACTATAAATCATTATTTTAAAAATAAATTTATATAATTCTAAAAAAACCATTGTCTTGATCAAAAATGATAAAATAATGAATATATTAATAAAAAATCACCATTATCCTCCACTATAAATACCACCCCTCACCCCATATTCTCCACACACCTATCAAACTTTGATACATGCACAAATTATTCCCAATACTCTTCCATATCACATTCCCCCCAACTATTATCTCTTATATTCATCAAAATACCAAAACCTCTTATCTACAGTGGTTCGCAAGGGTTTAAATACAAGAGGTAAAAACCACTTACTTTTTCTTGTAATTGTTTTCCAATTTCATTTATTTTCTTCTCTTCTACCCAATTTATCTTATCGAAATCGAATAATAACTCCAATAGGTTTGATATATTTTAATTATATCATTTTAATGGAGTATACATCATTAAACTCCTCTCACACTCTCTCTTTTATTCTAAAAAATAAATCATTTCATGTTACGTGTCAATTTACCAACGTCATGGGCGATGCCTTTTATTCTAAATAAATTCCTTAAAGGATGTTAATAAAACAATTATAATCTTTAAAAAATATTATAAAATGTATTTTACAACCCCATTTATGTTCCTTAACCAAAATAAATACATAATACTAAATGATAAATACAAAAAGAATTTGTTGTGATTGAAAAAAATTCAAAAATTAACCTAAACAGTCATCATTAAAATTTATATAATGATTAATCCAAATTAAATATATTAAAATTCATTATAATATCATATAATTTTTTAATATCATATATAATATATAATAACAATTTTTTATATGTATCCTCATTTTACACGAACTTCTATTCATGTATACAAGTGAGTTGATCTGGGAAACTATGAAAACAAACACTCCCTAATGATTAAATTAAACTCTTTAAGTCATCTAAAAGGGTATATATTTTCTTTGATAGAATCAAAATGAATAAAATTAATGTATAATAGGTAATACATGTTCTAATAAATGAATTTAATGTTATTATACAGGAAAATAATGTGAGGAAATCGTTTCAACATAAGGTAGTGAGAATTCTATAACCCGACTCCCTTCCTTTGGGTTCTCCCTATTTCAACCTATTTTATGTAGGTATATTTCTTTATTGTTTCATATATATTATTTCTTCACCATTATATTATATTTTCATGGATATAAATGTTACCAATCTGATTTTATGATAAATTAAATGATTTTTCGAAAAGATCTCTTCTTTCAAAAAACGACATCTTTTACATCTTATCAGATTGTTTCTTCTTCAACCAAGACTGACACCAAGAATCTTATTACATTTTTATCATGGGAAATCCAATTTTTATGAAGTTATTATTTTTGAAATTTAAACCATTACTTTATATGTGTTATTTAATGTCCAAGGTTTATATACATTCTATGTGGCATGCATGTTAATGTAAATGTTAGGATGTGTTGGCTGCACCAGGAATTATAAAGTGTAATGTAAATGTTATGATGGGATAAATGTAGTCAAAATTATATATATCTCTAATTCATTGGTTAATGTGATTTATATGAAAAGAAAACCTGAAATTCGTTTGAACACTATGATATCTTTGTTCACATCTATTTGTGGTAGTTAACCACTAAGACATGATGTTTCATTTTTATGCATGGTCTCATTCCAAACCTATTGTTATTTTTTTCTCTCATTATCATGATCTTATTCCTTTGTTATGATGATAACTATTTTTATAACCCCATGTTACACTCAGTCATGTTTTCCTCTATCCTATTATTTTTCTTTTATCTCACCCCTTTGTTTGATGTATATATTTTTGTGACTACTTTCACTAAGGGGAATTAAAGGGATAATAAGAATCCATTGAAGAAAAAATTAAATAAATTTTTATGTTTTATTTTTTAAATATTATGTATGTTCTAAATTTTCACAAGACTCTGAACCTTATTATCCTACTCATGTAATTCATTTATGTTGTTTACCATTAAAATGATGCAATAGTAATGTATTAAAAATTAGGGTCCCATTAGTTGGTATCCAAAAAAAGCTTAGTGAATTTGGGAAATGAGATTAGGGAACCTTAGTAAAAATACATAATGTGATACTATGTATATGTAATAACATAATAATCCAATATCAACATCGTTATCCTAGATGATATTCCTTTAGAGTTAATTTCCACAAGGGATAAATTATTGACGACTTTTTGAATTATTATTTATTCAAACATTTTTTATTCTAGAAATGGTAAGCACCAGTAGAAACCCGTCTGAAAACCCACATGAGGTAAAATGAAATGATTTCCAAAATGACCTCCCCAATGAATTGGGAGTTGGATTCCATAATTTCATAGTTATTCTTACCCAACTTTCTAATGTTATAAACAATAACATGATTAGTATAAAACATTGGCCTTCACCTAAGTGGGAGAAACTAGATATCATGTTTTTTCTACAGAATCCACCACTGATGTTTAGTGGATCTTCTGATCCTATAGCCACTGAATAGTGGATCAACTTGATTTATAATATCATTTCATTACATTACATTTTTGGGATAGTCAATGTTACTCTATCAATATACCTTTTTGATAGAGAGGTTGATCAATTGTGGAATTTTATTCAGAACATGAAGTTGAAGGATGAAATTGAAAAGATTAAGGGGGAAGACATTAAGATAATATTTCTAAGTAAGTATTTCACTCAGAATTTTTAAACAAATAAGTGGAGATAGTCTATATACATAAAGGAAATGGATGAATAATCTGTTAAAGCCTGTGAGGAAAATTTCTAATGGATTGAAAGGTATGCTTCATGTTTTTTTGTCAACAATTATATAAAAATTGATAGATTCTTTAGTGGATTAAAACCACACCTTCTGTTGGATCTAGAAGTTTCAGAAATTGGGAGTTGTGAAGAAGTTTATCGATGTGCTCTCAAAATGGATATGGAGTTTGGAGAATGGTCCCATCGATATGGTGATAACAATATAAAGAAGGATTTTCGAGATAGAGGATATAATAAAAATGGTGAATGAAAACTAAACCAACCATATGTCAAAAATATGGGAAGAATAATCATGGAAATTACCTCAAAGGGATGGGGAAATTATTCGTGTGAGGTAGACAAGTCAACCAATCTCATGAATTCTGAAAATACATGCGTAAGAAAGACATTGTGGTGGAGTAAAGGATAACACCACCCATGGTCCAATGCTACAACTGTATGGATCAGTCGAACTATGAAAGATAGTGCACTAAACCATAATTCTTTTATAGTAATCAGTATCATAAGACACAATAGAAAAAGAATCAAGTCATGGCATATTCCATCACTACTGCTTATCTGGAGCAATAAATCCATGTCGTACAACGTACACTTCATTTCCACTAAATAATGTTAAAATTATTATTTGATTCTAGTTCTACACCTTCCATTGTATCTTCCAAGTTTTCTTGAACTATTTTATCATAGCCCTGAAACATTGTTATATAGATATGTTTAAAAATACCATTTGGGGAAATCATGGAAACCCAAGTGACAAAATCTTCCCATGTTGGTGTAAGTGAGAAGCTTATTCCAATGAATATCATGATACATCCCTTGGGGAATATTATTCTATAATGGGAATAGATTTTATCTCATTCTATAGAGCACATATAAAATGTAGCGAAAAAGAAAATATAATTTCATATTTTAAACCATTTCATTATCATCTTCAAATCAAAGGAAGATCATGAATATCCTTTGGAAATTCCATCAATGGATTTGATTTTGAGGCTCTATGAAGAATAATTTCATACTCAAATGATTGAGTAAAATAAGGTATTGAACTAGGGGATATTCTAATTTTTAGGGAATACAATGATTTATTTCCTAAAGAGTTACACAAAACCCCCTAAAAATTGTGAGGTAGAGTTCTCAATAAGACTTATACCCGAAGATACACCTATCTCATAGTGTCCTTATATGATCTCTCTTATCAAACTGGAGGTGTTGAAGAACTAGATGAAAGATCATTTGAAAAAAAATGTTCCATACACCCTAGTGAATCACATTGGGGTGCACCCGAGATATTTGTCAAGGAAAAAATATGTATCTATGTCGTGGTGTATTGAGTATAATGAAATCAATAATATCACTATAAAGAACAAGTATCCTTTTTCAAGGATTGATGATTTGTTCGATCAGCTACATGAAGATCAGTACATATAAAAGGTGGATCTTTATTCTGAATATCATCAACTAAAGGTGAGGAGGGATGAAATTCAGAAGACCTCATTTTGTACTAAGTATGGGCACAATGATTTTATAATGATGGCCTTCAGACTTACTAATTCCCCTCTAATATTTATTGATTTTATGAATAGAGTATTTATTCACTACCTCGAGAAATTTGTGGTAGTGTTTATCAATGATATTTTCATTTACAAAAAGAGTATAGAGGAACATTAAGAACATATATGGCTTATGATGGTGAATTTAAAGAAGGAGAATTTGTAAACCAAGTTTAGCCAGGGTAAATTTTGATGCAACAAGTCAAATTATTACGATATGCAATCGCAAGTGGAGGAATTTATATGGATCCTTCAAAAACAAAGGGAATTGGATAATGGACTAGACCCTCATTTTTTCATGGAAATCCATAGTTTCATTGGATTAGATTGGTACTACCTACATTCTGTGAGAAATTTCACACAATTTTCAAGCCCACTAAAAAAGTTAACAATAAAAGGGGTCAGGTATGTATGGATAGGAGAATGTTTGGAAATATTCATGAAGCTAATGAAGAGGAGGATCACTATGAATATACATTCATTTACAAAATATAGGGACTGTTTTGTGATATATATTAATTATTAAAAAGTAAGGTGTTTTATAGTCATGAAAAATGATAATGTGATAGCATATTCCTCATGGCAGTTGATTATTCACAATTGGAACTACTCGACACATGATCTTGAGTTAGTAGTTGTGATATTCTCATAAAACATCATGCGGAACTAACTCTATGGTGAGATTTCGGATGTATATACTGAACAAAATAGCATATTGTATATATTCACATAAAAAGATATCGACATGAATTAGTGGGGATGGTTAAATCTAATCAAAGACTGTGATTTCTATATTCACTATCATCCTGGAAAGGAAAACATTGGAGCTTATAATCTTAGCAAATACTAACCAGCTACACTATCTATGTTGCGGATTGAGAAAGATCCAATCTTCCTAGATATAAATAGGATGGATTTGGAAATCATAACATAAGGGAATACATCTACCTATCAATAATAATTTCCTTGCCATCTATGCAAGAAAAGATTAGAGAGGCCTAAAGGGATGATACACAGTTCTTAAATAAGGTGAATTTATTTAAGTAAGGTAATATCCAATATATCTATATCGATGATGATTGTGTAATTTAGTTTGGAATGAGGCTTTGTGTGCATTCATCTCCTACAATAAAGAAGGATCAATTGTACAATTCAAATAGAACAAATTTTCATGTCCATACCTGAAGTACCATGATGTACCATGATCTTTGAAGACACTTATACTAGAAAAACATGAAGAAGGTGATTTTGGAACATATATCAAGTTCCATGATATGTAAAAATCTTAATGCTAGGTGACAGAAGTCAAAATAGATGATGCATCCATTTCCTATACTGATGCGGAAATGGGATAATGTCACTATAGTATGTTTCATGGGTATCACGAGTATATACAAAGGAAATAGTATGATATGGGTCCTGGGGGACTAACTCACCAAGACTTCCCACTTTATCTCTATTCAGAAAGATATATCACTTAATCAACTTGTAATGATATATGTGAAGGAAGTGGTGAGACTTCAAGGGTTACCACTTTCAATTGTCTCTCATCATGATCCAAGGTTCACTTCTAAATTCGGAAGGATTATACATCATCTTTTGAGTACTAAATGAATATTTTTCATGTCCTATCACACTGAAACTGATGGTCAAATTGAGAGAACTATTCAGATGCTCAGTGATATTATAATAACCTTCTCATTATAATTCAAAGTTGTATGGGATAAACATCTCCCCTTGGTTGAGTTCTCATAGAAAAATATCTTCCACTCAAGTATTCAGATGGCTCCATATGAAGATCAATATGGAAAGTGATGTAGAACTCCAACCAGTGAATATTATGTTTTGTAAATAAAGGTACTTGGACATGATCTAGTGAAAGAGATTATAGTGGATGTTTAATCCATCCAGCAACATATCAATGATCCTCAAATTTTGTAAAAGAGCTATGTTGACACTCATTTATAGGATATGCAGTTCGATTTTGGATATAAGTATTCCTTCAAATATCATCAAGGATGGGAGTCATGTGGTTTGGAAATAATGAGAATCTTTAACCAAGGTATATTAGACCATTTGAGGTTTGTAATCACATTGGAGTTTTCAAATATCTACTTTCACTTCCAACAAAATGTATCATGTTCATGATTTGTATCATGTATCACTTCTAGGGATGTATATACCATATCCCTCACATGTATTGAATTAAGAGGTGGCGCAACTGAAAGATGATCTCTATTATAAGGAGAAACTGATAAAGATTCTATACATGATAGATAAAGTTCTATGGAAAAAAACAACCCACCTTGTAAAATTGTTATGGATGAACTATATGCCTGAAGAAGAAACATAGGAACATGAGGAGGAAATTAAATAGATGTATCCTCAACAGTTTATGTAAAATGAAGTCTCGAGGGGGAAATTTCAAAATGAGAGAAGAATGTGACGACCCAAACATTTATCAATGGAAGTTATCACTTATTATAGTAATTTAATATATTTAAAATGACATAAAATCCTTATATACTATGTAAAACATCATAAATGAATACATAATTAAGTAATAAGTATTTATATAAGTAAAGGAACTAATGCTAAGGAAATAGTAATTTCACATTAGGAATAATATTATTAAATAATAGAAAACCAATCAAATGAATAGTATCCTCACCTGTGAAAGTATACATAAAATTTAAGCGTCTTATAAATTAATGTACTGTATAATTATATCGTGGTCTAATTAAATAAATGTTTTAAAAATATTAAATAGGCATTGGCATCATGGTACGTTATAAATATTTAATTAAAGATTTATGGATACTTTAATAATTTAATAGAAAATATATATTCATCAAATGTATTAAAAAATTAATATTTTTATTTATAATATTTTAATAAAATTTCATGGGACCTTAATTAAATTATCAATGGGTTATAAAATCAGTTATAATTTTCAAAATCAGTATTTTACTAGTAAATGATTATATTAATTAAAAAATAAATTACCCATATTTAGAAAATAATTTTCCTAAAATGAAGTTAATTTTCATATTTTACACATTGAAAAATTGTTATGGTGATTTTTCTTGGATTTTCCTAAAATACCTAAATTTCTTATGAATAGTAAAAGATGATAATTTATGATTAAAGATAAATACATGAATTGGGGGGTCATGGATGATGAAAGGATGATTTAAGAAAAAATATCAAGATATATTTCCTTATTATAATATTTTTATAGATAAATAAAAACATTTCATAGTCATGAGCCAATATAATAAACCAAAAAAATATTATAATGAGAAAACACCCCTCTCCTCCATAATAAATATCACCCTTAGCCCCCTTCTCCTCACACCTATAATGATTTGATATTTTCCAAAATTTTACCCAAAACTATTCTTTAGTCACTTCCCACGTCCATGAGCTTTTGGTCATGTCAAAATACGAAAAACATTTTCCTTAGGAGGTTCTCAAGGAGGATTAATCGAAGATGTAAAATCCTCTTCCATTTTCTTTTAATTTCTTTTCAATTTAATTTATTTTTTTCACTTGTACTCACATTATATTATACCAATGTCATGATAAATCCATTATTTTTGATATACTATAATTCTATCTTTTTAATGGATGATCCAACAAAAACTCTTCCCTCTCTCACTTTTATTCTAAAAATTAAACAGTCGCCCATGATGTGTCAATTTACAGCCATCATGGGCGATTCACTTTTATTTTCCTTTATCTCCAGGAATAATTTTAATAATACCATTATAATTTTTGAAACATATTTTCAAATTTATTTCATAGGCCTATTTATGTTCTAAAACTAACATATATATATAATTATAACTGATAAAAACAAAATGAATGCATTGCAATCGAAAAACCACCAAAATTAACCTAAAACGATCATAATTACAAATTTATCTAATTATTAATACTCATACCATATAAAAATTTCATTATAATATCATTTAAACTTATGGTATATAATTAATAATATATAATAACAATTCTAGATAGTTATCCTTCTTTGACATGAACTTCCATTCTTATATACAAGGGAAATGATCATGGAAACTAAGAAAACCAACACTCCTGAGAATTTGAATTAAACACATTGAATCATCTAAAATTCCAAAAATGAACATAATAAAAACATAATGAATCAAATTCATGTATAAAAGGTTATTTATTTATTAATTGAAAGGTTCTAGAACCCAATTTTTATCTTATGGGTTTTCCCTATTTCACCACATTTTCAGTATGGATATTCCATTATTGTTCATTATATATCATTTAATCATCATTATATTTTATTATTTGTGGTATACATGTTACTGATCTAGTTTTATAACAAATTTATTTATTTTTTCAAATGAAAAATTCTTTTAAAAAAATTGGCCTTTTACTTCTTATGAGATTGTTTCTTCCTAAACCAAGACTGATACCAAGAATCTTATTCTATTTTTATCATGGGAACTCCAACATTTTTGAGTTTATGACTTAAGAAATTAAACCCATCCCATCCCGTGCTTTTTTTCCAATTTTTATATACGTTCTATGTGCCACGTATGTTATTTTTATTTTTCTGATGTGACGGGTGGACTTGAAATTATATAGTGCTCCAATTCCTTTGATAATTTCACTTATCTTATCATATATTGTGAAATAATCAGGGACATGATACTATGTTATTTCAAAACTATTTGTGGAAGTTTTCCACTTATACGTGCTGTTTTGTTTTAATGAATTGCCACATCCCAGGCCTTTTTTTAATGTTTCCTCTCATGATTATGATCATATTTCTATGTTATGATGTAAATTATTATGCTCACTCTGTGTAATATTGATTCTTGATCTTATGAATTCTCTTAATAGGTTTTTAGCATACCTATTTCTTTGATGTATATCCTCAGGTGACTACTAGTACTAAGGATAATTAAAGGGAAAATAATAAGTTAGAGAATGAAGGATTAAATAAATGTTAATGATTTATTTTAAAAAAAATTATGTATGGTATTAATTTTCTAATGACACTAACCCTTTAGATCATAGTCATATAATTCTTTTTTGTTGTTTATTTTTAAAATGATTTAATAATAATGTAAGAAAAAGTATCATCTCTAAAAGGAAGATGTGATATTATAGTTTCCAAATCAAAATAATTTAAAAAATATCATGTATAAATATTAAACCCATTATCATACACACCCATGAAATATGGAAATGGAAAATTAATTGTGTCACCACATTGAGATAATATGCCTTATATACACAAGAGAGATACATTCAATTCACATTTGGTTAGAAAGAGGGTGTAAAATAGTGATTCCATATTTATCATAATTTGTTTTTTATATTTAGGATACTTCATTTATAATTTTTTAATACATACAATAGATTTATAGAAGATAAATATGTACTACAAATAAATTGATGGGTAAAGGTCATTACCTATTAATTGAAAGATCTCACATATATCTCCACTTAAATATCATATGGGTGGAGTTTTGGGACGAAAAAAACCAATAAAAATTGAATGATTATGCTTATATAGGTTTCTTGTCTGGTATGGTTTAGTTATCTTGCACACTTTATTGTAATTAAGAGGAATGATGGATGTCATTTTATAAGGGATGGAAAGGACACTAATGATATTTCATAGAGGATTAATGTATAAAAAATTAATCATTCTGAAAAATACTTCTATATGAAAATTGATATAAATATAATACATAATAGGGTTCCAATAAAATCATATAATAAAATTTCAATAGGTTAATGTGGTTTTTAAAAAACTATATTTTTGTTTAACCCCATAGTTAACCCATTTTAACATTAATTGTGATAAAGTATTTTAACACTGAATGGTTTTAAATATCAAATGTAAGATGAAAATTGTATCATAAATGAAATTTTTAGTAAATTTTTTACCATAAATTATCCACATCATCCTCTGTCATGAACTTTATTATTTATAAATATTTTGATGAAATATTATTTTGATAGAATGTCATTATTATTAATTTTTTTGAAATTCATTTAATTTTATCTAAATACATAAATAAATGTTATGATTTTAATATATTCCATTAAAAAATCTAATATTTCATATATATATATATATATATATTCCTAAACAGTATAAATCATTTATAATATATATGTTTTAAAATTTATCAAATCAATAATTATATTAATTATAATAATTGAAATAATACTACATCAGTTTTGCATAAGAATTTATGATTAATATAAATTTACTAAAAATAAATAATTTATGTTTATTAAAATAATTTCTTTATGCTCAAAAAATAAATTATATTCATTCATACCTTTCTTTGTTACATATATAGACAAACGATAGATTTTTAAAATTATGAGAGTGATATTTCTCAATTTTCATTACATTAAAGATTTTATATGTTATATTCAAGGAAAAGTGTCCATTAAATGATAAGGTTCCATGAATAATATGATTAGGTTCTATATACATTCATCAAATAAGAATTAAGATGAAATATAGTCACCTTATGAATTATTTCCTAGTTTAACATGGTTTTCTTTTACCGCGGTGATAAGTTTTACCATAATTGCAATTCATAATGACTAAAAATAAAAGTGACCTAATCATAAAATTTTGACATCTTGATTCAAAATATGGAATTAATTCTATCAAATTAAATTTATATAACATGAATAAATTTATATTTAATGTTTTTTATAGAACATTATGTAAACAACATTTTATAAAAGTGTATTTTGATTAATATAACTGGACATATTTCAATATAATGCATAAAAAATATTAAATGAATATAAAAACCCTTTATTGAAAATTTAACATATAAATTTAACTTAAATGGTTCACCAATAGTGATTAATTTAAATTATTAATAAAAATTATCTTTTTTGCATATTTTTTTTATAATCACATTTTTACAAATGTTTTTTATTCCCATTTATAATGAATTGATAATTAATTACTTTATTTTATACATATGTAAAAAAATATTTTTTATAATTTAGTTATTCATATTTATACATAATATTTCAAGGGCTAGGTGATAATTTCTACAAAATAATATGGTAATTATATATCATTCTTTCTTTTAACTCGCAGCTGCATGTGGCATACAACATTGAAGAAGTCATATTTTTTAATGAGAAATATTTTATAAAATATTATGGTTTTACATTATACCCCCTCCCTCAAAAATATTTAAACCATCTAAATTATTTATTCTGCTGAAAATTAGTATATCTCTTTTTCATTACATTAATAGGATCCCATATAGATTCTTCGAATTTCTGGCTCTCCCAGATAACATTTACCCAGTGGGTAGTCTTGTTTTATAGCACTTTATCTCTATAAATAATGATATATACTAGTTTCTAATCATTTTAAAGATCATGTCTTGATTGCACGACCACTAAGTTCAGTACATGTGATGGATCATATATTTATATACTGATGATAATTATAAGGAACAAATCATGAACTTGAGAGAGGTTTGGTAGAATCGCCACATGATAAGATAACATCCAAACTCGATCAATAAACATAAAAGGGATAGAATACCCAGGGATTCTCCTTCTATTAATTTGAAATACCATGACCCACCTCCATGTATTAATTTATAGAATAATGTCCTCACCAACATGATATTTTAGGTCACACCAGCGATTTTCATCATAAATGCTTTCTATCGAGTAGGAGTTATCTTCATGTGATTTTGAATGGCATAAATTTTCCTCCCATTTACTTAGATTGAATATGTCTAAATAGATTTATATTTCTAACATCATCCCAATATTCTAGAGTCATACAACTTATTTCCATAGAGGTATTCATAAGGAGCCATCGGAATGATTAAATGCAAGTTGTTGTTGAAATAAAACTAAAATAGAGGAATGTATTGATCCCAAACACTATTAAAATAAATTAAATTTGATATCATAATATCCTATAAAATTTTAATAGTTCTCTCAAACATTCCATCTATTTCATGATGATATGAATTACTGCAGCTTAACTCTTTATCTAGCACTTCTTGCATTTTTCACATGACATTTAAGGTAAACCTCATGTCCCAATCAGATATAACATAATATGGTTTTCCAAGAAACCTTTCCACTTCTATGATATAATTTCTAGAAAACCAATCAAGAGATAAATATTCTCTAATAATAATCGAGTGTGATGAATTTTAAGGGGGATCAACAGCAACCCAAATAGCATTATGTCAATAAATTTTTTTAAGACTTGAATGATGAAATAAATGATTGTATTTTTTAATTTGAATTCTAGTATGGGTAATAGATGTAACAATGCCAGATAATTTTTCCTCTCCACCTTAACTTTCGTATATACCAAGAACCATGATATATATTTGGTAATATATATCATCATACTATCCCACTAAAAATACTAATTTAGGTCTCTATACATCTACATACTTCTACGCTGAATAAATGATGATGAACTATGAGCCCCATCCAACAACTCCCTCAAATTTAACATGGGAAAAAAATACATAATTCATAAACTTTATCACTCTATTGTAATCAAGTTTGAACTCAATAACATATATGTTGTTCTTCCCTAGTGCCACATCTTCCTTCTCTAACTCTTTAATCCTCACATGGATATATGGTTTGACACTCATTTGAGAAATATAATATTTATCACCATGTTTCAATATTTACCTATCCATACTTCTATTGTCTAGAAATTTTGGATATTTTTGTATCCTCATCGTATATATGATTTCATGATCCTCTCAAATTAGATCATTTTACACCTTTCTCACTTTCTCATGGTGGTAATGTATTGAGAATTTAAAAACATTAACCAACTCCAACATTATTATCTAATGAATATTCGAAAAGTTCTAATTGAATATATACCTTAAATTTTTTTATTAAATATATGTCAAACATTCTTCTATAAATATAATTACTCCATATGTTTAAGTGAAGATCACCATAACTAACTACAAATCATTTGGTGGGTGTTTTTATCATGAGCCATCAATTTTCTTAAGGTGTAAGGTACCACCATATTTTTCTACATGAAAATGCATCCTAATCCCTTATTTGATGAAACCCTATAGGTTAGAATCCCCTCTCCACTCAAGTGTAATTTATGAACAAGTTCACTTACTATCCTTATCTTCAGTTTCATGATATTTTTATCACTTTCATCTATGAAAAGGATCTTAGATCCCTTTCTAGTTAACCTGGTGAGTGGATTAGATATCCTGGAGAAATTCTCTAAATATTAATGACAATATATAATCAAAAATATATATAAAGAACAAAATCATATAATTTTTTCTTTCAAAACATTATATATTTTACATATTTGATGGATCCACCTATATACCCTCAATTGTGATTATATTTCCCAAAATGATACTTTTTTATCAAAATGTAGCACTTTGTAAATTTTTCATATAGATTTTCCATCCTTAGGGTGTTCTAAAAAATCACCAAATGATTTTATGATCTTACTTAAACATCAAGTATAAAATAATATCAGCTATAATTAATAACACAAACTAATATAGGTAATCTCTAATGACTATATTGTATTAATCAATGAATATTTTGTGGAGATTTTTAAGAACAAATGAAATTGATATGTATTCATAGTGTCCATGAATTATAAAAAATGGTGTCTTTGGTATATCCTCCTTCTTGATCATTGATTGATGATATCCAGAATGAAGGTCAATATTGGAAAATTAATGGGGGATGAAAAAATGATCATGGAAATTATCAATATGAGGTAGAGGATGTAACATCCCAGGTAAATAAAGAATAAAGAATTTTCTTATTTATTAATATTTACGAATTAAATATTAATTTTAATTAAAAGGGGTTTCTACGTTCGATAGCGTACTCGGTACGCAACGATGAGTTTCTTTGAAAACTTACGTTGCACACAAGTAATAAAATAATATTATTTTAAATGTTAGTTAACAAGTAGCCGTTGTACTGGCGGGAATGGATAGAAATAACTAAAATATGATTATATATGTTTTTAAATGTTTTTACATTTATCCAATAAAAGATAAAGGCTTAAAATACGGAAAGAATTCAATTTTAGGCGTATATGCCCTAGTTTTCACTAAAGGTTCACTTATCACCTTTTGACGGAGAACCTTCATTAAATATAGTTTTGATCACTATTTTACATTCTTTTTGACCAAATATAACTCTTCTTTAGAATCGGGACATCAAAATTTACTTTGTGTAAATTTTTGGTACTTTTCTGATAAAGTTCTTTTTTTAATGAATAGTGTAAAGTGTTGTATTTTAATTCAAAACCTCTTTTTATTCTAATTTATTAATATGATTAGATTATATTTTGAATTAGTTTTAAAGTGAAATTAGAATATATTTTTACCATTTAATCCAATGGTGGTCATTGGAATCAATTTCACTTTGAAATTGGACTTAAACTAGTGTCAATCTTTTGATACTTATTGTTTCATAAAAACACGCTATTTGCTCTGACAGCGGGAATTAATTATTAAATTAAATAATGTGACTAATATGTTATGAATTTTGTAAAACGGACTTCATTTTTGAATTCGGAATATCAAATATATCTTAGGGTGAATTTTTGGTAATTTTCTGAAAAACTTCAATTTTTGATGAATAGTGAAACCACTAAGTGGTAATCAAGCAAACTGATTTTTCAGTTAAATGAAAGTTTACCACTAATGTGTATTGAATTTTGAAAATCCTACATACATGGTTGTCATTAAGAAGTAAAATGTGGTTCAATGAGATTATAATAATTTTTTGGTGAATAGTAACTTTTTTTCATTAATCGCAATTAGAGGTAATTAGTGTAGTTTAAGGTAAAAATGATATTATAAGAATGTGAAAACACGATGACACTTGTCCTACACCTATTGGGTGAGTCATGGCCGACCAAGACAAGCCATGGGCCAACTTTGGTACCCCATGGAGCCACTTTAGTTGGAAAATGACAATAATATATTTTTATTTAATGTTAAAATTAAATTGACACAAACATGAGTTGTTTAACTAAAACAATTTTTAAGTAGGGTTACACAAGTCCAAATTTTGATTATAAATAGTCATTGGAAAGCTAAAAATATTTCCTACATCATAGTATTTTTTTATAATTTTTATACATTAAATAAAATAAATTATTTATGACATAATAATGATGCAGCGATGACATCATTATTTGACGATTTAAATAAAATAGAAAGATAATGCAAAATCTATAAACTACACATGTCCAAAACTTATTGGATGAGTGGATTTCGAAGCCTTATCACCTTATCCACGAATTCTATCAATGTGGGACCTTTTAAAACCGAAAAACAGTTTCAAATAAAGTAATAATTCTTTACTTTCCAAAAGTGCCCCTCCTCTCCTCTTATAAAAGGCCCCCACCTCTACCTCATTTCACACACTTCTCAAGCCTTTGGCCCGGTCAACCCCTGCCCAATTACTCTCTCCACATCCATCTCCTCATCCTAGAGGATTCCCTTTGGGCAGAATCCTTTCAAAGGAAGCCTTTAGGCTCAAATCAAAAGGGAGTTACACTTTTAAAGGTAATTCATTCTCTCTTGTTCATTTGTTTTATTTTGCTTCTCCAACCCTCTAAACTCTTTTTATTTACTTCTTTTGTAACAACACCAGTATCTTCAATATACTAGGATGTTGTTATAATATTTATTTGAGCTACACTCTCACACAACTACATCAAATGGTTAAAGAACATACGGTTTCCGTGGATGGAGAAATTCTGCCTCCCGAAACGATGATTGTTCAATACTCATTTAACACCTTCAAGGGTGGCCATTATGATGTCACTATTTTTATATATGATATATAATATGTTTATGTTTTCTTTAAGCTTCTGTATTTTTCATTTTTGGCATACCTTTATGGTTTCCATTATGGGTAAACATGATATCTTCATTTAAGGAAGTGCGGACTACCGCCCCCTAAAAGTGATGTGATTCGTTAATACCATATGTGGGACGTGTAAAGGATGGATTTAAAGTTATTATATATGATGTTATACTGGAATTATAATATACCTCTATATCATTATTATTTCCTTCCATTAAATTATGATATAGAAATGAAATTAGCGTTCATGCGTACGTACGGCTTACCGTCTCCATGAATGGTGCATTTCATTTCTTATCCCCAAATGTAATGTAATATTAAAAGTACATGTATATAATGGATATATATAATTAATGATATATCTAAATGATGAATATAATTCTGGAATTAAAATATACATACCTCTCATTTAGTTTTCATTCCATTAATATGATAAAGAAATGAAAGTAGCGTTCATGCGTACGTACGGCTTACCGTCTCCATGAACGGTGCATTTCATTTCTTACCTCTAAATGATTATGTAATATTATAAATACATGTATATGCTGGATATATATGATATATATGATATCCAAATTAGTAATGTCATTCTGGATATAAATAACCTTTGACCACACGAACAACATGTAATTGTAAGAAGTCCACTTTCGACTTAAGAACCAAATATTGACAAAACAAACATTATTAACTTAAATGGTTACATAATGTTTATAACATGGAAATAATTGATATAAAAGGAATAATTAAAATTAAAAAGTTTCTTAAACCAGTATAAATTAACTCAAGTTTATTATTCAGGACGTTAAAGAACGATCGAGTCAAGTCGGACCCGAGGTAAGGGACTTCGTCTCAATCTCCTTTCATTGAGGCATATTTCGTTTTATACACAACTTTATTTTATACGGTGTATAAACTCCTTTGACTTTTACTTTTATACAAAAGGAATCTTTTTCTATGAAGCGTTTTACTAAATGACAAAAAGGAATGTTTTTTTTAACGTACGCGGTGACAACGACCTTTTCCGCCAACGCGAGTATTATTTGGTCTTTGGCTTCCTCAACAAGCCGTAATGTTTTTAAAATAAAATAAATACCATATACTCTTTTATGTATTTTGGTATTGAAAATGGTTTTGATATAGGATTATATTATGTCAATATATTTATGATATATTGTGATTGAAATGTGGAAATGTTTTCATTCCTTTATATTGGTTTTATGTTTTATGATTTTATATTGGTACTTGGACATTTTAACGGGTGGTTACGTTATAAACCATATGACGGGTGGTGTCGTGAATACCAGGATGGGTGGTTACGTTATAACCTCCAATGCATTGGGTATGGAAGTCGGCCGTATGGCTATTCCATTAAGTATGTATGGAAATTGGCCGTATGGCTATTCCATTAAGTGATATGTGTGGAAGTCAACCGTATGGTTATTCCACTTAAGTATGTTTATGTCCCAAGTTACCTTTATATATTCTATGTGTTCTTTATATGGGTTTTATGGTAATCCTTTGGTTACAAAAAGGTAAGTAATGATACTTTATTCAGTGAAGAGTTTTTATTACTTCATAAAGGTGAAAAGTATTACTTTGATAAAGTATACATGGTTTACTTGTTGTTTTGATAAACTAACAATTTTCATTCTTTGTGTATCCCTTACTGAGCTTTTTGTGCTCACCCCAAGTTTTTTTGAAATGTTTTTCACAGGAGTTAATGTGGAATAGGGTCAAGGATGGGATCAAGGGAAAGTCATGCTTTATAAAACATGGAATTAGACATGTTTCTTTTTAAGAGTTTTTTTTATTTATTATATGGAAACTTGGTAGAAGTGTCTACTTTGTAATCTTTTGAGATGTAATAGTTATGTTCTAATTCTCTAAAACTATAAACCTGAAAAGATCCTCAACGTGAATTATTCATTTAATTAAATATTAAGTAAGGTTTAAGGAACGGGGCCTTATAGAGGATGCCTATTATTCATTTTGATCTTTTTATGTTTCTGATAGTCAATATATATTAACATTAATCTTTATTTCATCATAAAAAGAACTATTAAAACCAAATATGAAGAAATTGGACAAATAAATCCTCTATAAATATTTTGTTGGTTTTTCCTCTTGAATTATTATAATTCAATAGAGTTTATTTTTATATAGTCTTTGAAATAGTCATATACAAAAGAATATGTTTTTTTGAAAACTCAACTTCATGATTTGGAGGAAGACTCAACACTTATCTATAAATTCTTTAACAATCACTTTTAAAATAGGCATATAATTGATATTTAGTTTCTCCATAACCATAAAATATTAACATACCTTTTGAATTTCAATCAAGAGCTATATAATATATTTTATTTCCATTGAATGTCCATGTCACGAACCAACCTGGGTACCTTGGTAACTTGATAACTAAGTTGGCCTGAACATAGCACGAAGGGCATTCCCAATCCCCATGGGTCGTATAATAGCACTTGGAATTTTACAATTTGGAAGTGGGAACTATTCTCCTATAAGTCATTGTATAAGTAATACAAGTAAGTCAATATGCATACTAATGAAACTACACTTTGTGTAAGGTACTAGAATACGACAAGTCATAGAATTCCCAATGTGTTACCCCCCCCCCCCAAGTACTAAAAATAGGGAAAATATCCCTAATGTCCCTAAAGAAACAACTCACCTTGACCATGGTTAAATAGCTAGATCCACCTCTAATAGATACCTTCCCTTCACTCGTTCTTCAAAAAATAATGTCTAAAAACACCATAATGAAAACGTAGGATGTCAGCCTCAACCTGGTTAGATACCCCAGAAAAATCAATAACTGATGCTAGATATATATTTTATAATGAAAAGTGTTCAATTTTCAAAATAAAAATGTTTCATAATTAAAATTTGTATTTAAACAAAACATGATCTACAGTTTCATAATGATTGAAAATACTTTTAAAACATAGAATTTACCTTATATGATTTAGAATATTTAGAAAACAATAGATTAAATAAAATAGTTACATAAAACTATTTATGAACATCTAGAAAAGTCATGTATATCAGTTTTACAAAATTTTCATATATTAATATCTCATATAAAAATAAACTAGTGTGAAACATGGTCATCCTCCTTGTTGGAATGATAGTATTAACAAGTTATAATATTCTACAATCTCTATGTGATAACATAAAAATTAGTATAGTCATGTCCCCTGACACTGGAACAGGTGACTTGTCCCCCTCTCATTAGGGATGTGACCAAACATTGGTATTTTTTAGAACATTAAAATGTATTATGTATCCAAATTACACCCCAATTACCTAATGCCTGCACGTGATCTTACATGGTGGAAAATTTATTTTAAGACTTCTTAATATATTATAAATCACATTCATCCATTTAAAAATGAAAATTTTTACCATTTAAAACCTAAATGGTTTTTAATAAAAAAAAGCATTCCCTTATCAGAAGATAAAACCACTGGTTTTGTATCAAATCATTTTAAACTATTTTCACAATTTTGAATTCATTAAAATAAAAATCTATCATTTTTAGAATTCATATAAACAATTATTTTCAACAATTTAATTAAAAAAATTTCCATCGAATCCAAAATTTAAATTCAACAATTTAAATAGTAAAATTTACAAAAACACGCCCCAAATGAAGATAATTAGTGGTTTTGAAAATTTCTATGCCAAAATAGATTCAAAACTCCCAGTTCACTGGAATAAAGTTTTTTTAATTTAATGTTAAGAAAATTTTAGATATTGAATTTAAATCAATAATTGAAATAAATCATGATGACATTGATAATCAATTTTTCTAATTGGGATAGAACCACCTACCTCTTCCCAAAAATCAACACTCGCAGTGGCACCCTTCAACAAGTACGAAGGTGTCGAAGAACACAATAATCAACCTAAAATCTAGATTTAATATAACGGGGAAAAACTCCATCAATACCAAGATGATCCATTGAAAACCCCAGGGAATAGAAAGATAGAAACATAATTAATGAGGGACAATAATTACCCGGGAATCACCCTGTAATTAAAATGATGATCGAATGCCCAAGTAATGGATTTGATAGAGTTGGAAGGCTCTAAAATCACATAATAAATTATTTGGGTCCAAGGAATAATAATTTGAGACTTCTTAATAACGAAAAATAACCATGCACACTTCATCATTTTATAGGCTTTCGTTCGGGCATTACACGACATGCAATCTACTTACACGCCCTAAAAGATTTAATTTCTATGACGGTGAAAACAAATAAAAATTGTAACTCCACTTTAAATTTAGGGTATTATACAACATGTAAACCCTATTCACATTGTGTAATGAATAATATTTTAAATTAATGATACCCCCATCATTATGTAATAAAACCAACATGAAGAGACTTCTCGTCGTTTAATGGGATGTCATAGTGTGTACACATCACACCATAAACAACACCTCATAGCATGCACTCGAAATTAGTTACACGGTGTGTAACCTAGATACATGACAAGTAATACCATAATAGAATTGAAATTGGATGTTAAAACCTCCCCACTATTTGAACTTTCTGTCCTCAAAACGCCTCTGAAGAAGCTTCCATGTCTAAAAGTTGAGGCCATTACACTATCATTAGTGGCTTGTGTTCCCATGTATCTTGACTATAAGAACCATATTAACATAGAACATAAACCAATGGTATTATCCTCCCATGAAGTACCTTGGTCTTAGAATCAACAATCATGACCGATCGCTTATTTAATGAAAAATATGGCTCAATAACAAGATCACTCCATCTCAGATTTTTAGAAGGATCTGATAGATACTATCTCAACTATGATACATGGAATATGTTATTCCTTGTTGTCAGTTGGGGTGGAAGTGAAAATGGTAAAACATTCCTCACCTTCTCAACCACCTTGAAAGTTCCTATAAATATAGGAGAAATCTTCCCTTTCCTCCCAATTCGTTGATGACCCAACTAGGTTGAGACTTTCAAGAACTCTTGATCCCCAATAGAAAACACCAAAGGTCTCTAATATCGATCTGTGTAAGACTTTTATCGGATCAGTGTTTTCAATATCCCAGGATTAATTGGGTAAATCATAGCTATCGTATCCTGCACCAAGCATGGACTAACCAATAAACCCTTACCATCCTCTCCCAAGCACAATAGAGATTTACAAATCCCTTCATACAAGGCCTCAAAAGGTTTCATTAAGATCACAAACTAGTATCTATTGTTATAAAAGTTTTCAACCAGTCCAAAGTGATCATCCCAAGCCCCACCAATGTCATCTATATGGGAACTATGTGTAAAATCAGGAATATTTGTATCTCTCTCTATGTCTAGCCATCTGATTGTAAAAGGTAGGTTGTGAACAAACAATATTGATATCCTAGTACCTCTAATAGGCCACTCCAAAAGAGAGAAGTAAACTAAGAATCCCAATAGGAAAATATAAGAGATGAATTTCCATGAAAACAAACAATCTCTTTCACATGGAGACATCCCAAATCTTCAACTTTCGTTGAATTGTGAATGGGTAAAGAGTGACTTGACATTTTTATCATGTCAGTCAAACCCAAATCACATTATTCTTTCTCAAGGTATGTTGAAACCCAACCAAAAATTCTATAGAGTTCTTATACCACTTCTAAGTAGGGAGTGTAAATGGTTTAACCATTCTTGAAGGTTTTTAGTGCACGACCATAACTTGTTTGGTAAATATAGAAATTAGATACAAACTCAGAAATGTCTCACCTCATCCCTCTCCACCATAACTTCCTCCGCATATCATTGATCATTTTATTTAGTTCATTCGTGCACATCCCAATGGTAACTATAACAATCCCCCATCATTATATTTCTTTCTAGAAAATACACAATGATGCGATTCTGATACCATATAAAACCCTCTTTAGATAATTTCCACTATGAAACTATCTCCCCACCATAATGATAAACTCTAATGCTACAGAACGCATCATCAAGTTATTGATCTTGATGAATCATCTTGAGGAGATCATATTTTAACTGAATACTAGATAAAAATCTTTATCCCTTTATCCTAAAATTTGATATGCATATATGAAAATAGAGCCATCTAACTCCACTCTTCCAAATATTCTTTCCCTTCATGGGTTTTAAGTTTCCTTCTTACCACATCTAAAATGATATTACATTTCCTTAGGGTATAGGTGATGTCAATGTCAAAATACTGCAAATACTCCACCCAAAAACTCTGGAAGAGATTCAAATATTTTTTAGATAAGGCATAGCTTAGTATTTTTTTCATCTGAATGCATAGTAAACCTATTTTCATAATGATAATTATACCAACTCTTAAGTGAGGGAATCACATCTATATGGTTATGATCATGCGTATGATAATACTTCTCATGTGGCCTGATTTGGCGATATACAAAATCAACTACATTGTCACCCGGTATAAAAACATAGCCCAAGCATGAACCTGATGCCTCTCAAAAGAAGATATAGTCCTACTCAGCCTCTAGAGGAGTCAACAATAGTGTAGTAGTGAAAATAAGATTCAAGTCAACAAAAGAACATAGACATTTATCATCCCAAGAAATCATCACCCCCTTCAAAAGTAATGCATTCATTAGAAAATCTAGCTTTTGGAATACCTTCATGAACCTACAATAATATACGGATAAGACGAATAATATTTTGATCTCAAAGACAATTTTTGGTTGCTCCTAATTCATAAAAATAATTACCATCTCAGGATCAAATGAGATACCCAATTCAGACACTATGTTTCCCATTAATTTCACTTCCTAAATCTGGATTTCACATTGTGAGAGTGTCGAATAGGTTTGGTGACTTCTCAGCAGACATAGAATTATTCTTAGATGATGCACATGCTCTACCTCAGTTTTAGGCTAAACAATAATGATGTCTAGAATGACATATACAAAAGTGTCTAGATACTCTTGGATTATTTTGTTCATCAATGGCATGAAAACTACATGAGCATTTATTAATCCAAAGGGATTAAAAAGTACTCATAATGGTCTTACATTCTACAAAATCTGTTTTTATGAATGTCATATTCTTTTATTCTTAATTGATGCCAATCATACCAAATTTATATCTACAAAAACCACTTCACACCCTTCATTTGATCAAAAATATCATCAATCTATGGAAACTAATTCTATTTAATTATCTTAACTTGATTAAATTTTCAATAATCAAAACAAAAACGAATAGTTCCCTCAGTGTTATTATCTAGGAGAACCATATCTTCCCAAGGGGACACACTCAGGAATATAAATCCCTTCCAGATAAGGTCATCTAACTAGGACTTCATCTCTCTCTGTTCACCTATTTCCATGTCGTAAGAGGGAATTGAAAATGGTTGAGTCCCAGTAAAAAAGTAAATAGAAAACTCAACCTCTCTCACTGGAGGAAGAATAGAGAAATAATAAAGAAACATGTTTTGAAATTAATTGATGATTGAAGGAAGATACCCACTTACTGAATCCCACTCCAAATCAAAATAAAACACTGATATCACATTCCATACTCTAGATAATTGGATATGGATTTTGTATACCTTGGGTACCAGTCTTCTTGAAATATAAGAGGTTCACCACTAGATGTCTTAAGGTTTAATGATCAATGATAAAAAAATCTATTCAAGCTTTTCGGAAATGATCCAATCCATCTCGGATATGACATTAAGAAATTTAATGTCGAGAACCAAAAACCACCAAGGAATCATGACATCTGAAGGAGATAAGAAACATATAGGACTACAGAGACCATAATCTCTCATTGTACCAAGGGGTGTAGTAATATCCATTGCATAGGGTAATATCTCCATAGGTAGATTAAGCTGATTGAGGTTTCACGTTAAAATAAAGGAGTGAGATGCACCCATATCGAAATAATAAATCACTAATGAAGATGATTTAGTAATGGTGCCTCTTATATTGCAGGACTCGTGTCTTCTTCCTCTGGAGACTCTTCCACTATGTGATGAAGCATTTTTTATGATGCATGTGGTTGTAACCCATTTATATGTAAATCATCTGATTCCCCGATAGTTTTAGGAGGATCTTATGATCCTATTCCACTATACGGAGTATATGACGGAATCTTTCTAAGTTCCCTCAACATCCGCCTGAGCTACAATTATTGGGTGAATTGGTGAAAACCCTATTAGAATTTCCATGATTTTCCACACTAATAAAAATTCAAATAACTTCTTCCTTGAACTGTAGGAGGTCTGGAATGACTCTTCCATAGATAACTACCATGATAATCAGAACACTTCTATTTTCATTTGAAGGATCTAACGCCGGCACTTAGAGAAATCGGAACTCCCGTCAACCTTTACCTCCCTGCCAGGTCCATCTCAACCATCATTTCTATATCCATCACATTATCATATGTGGGTATATTCTGTAAGAAAACCGAAGTACAAATAACTAATTAAGTCCCAACTTGAAACTTCGAGCCTTTATCCTCTCATTATATACTATCTAAGGTGAAAACTACACTAACTCAATAAAGATATTTATGTACTCAGTCATGGTTTTGTTGGGCTTCTCAAGCTTTGAAAACTCCATAGAATTATCCAAAAACATTTAATATGGATATAACTGGTTAGTGATAATAACATTAAATTCCTTCCACTCTATGAGTTCATGTTTCTTCGTTGTCACCATCATGTCCCACCATCTCCTACTCGGTCCATCTAGCACGAAGATGGAAATCATTACATTGATCTCCTCTGGAATTTCCATGTAGTCAAATATATATTATATAATTGTCAACCATTCCACATCATATTGAGGATAAGTCGACCAATTTAATACTGGTGGATTTTTTCAAAGGTTCACTAGGGAATGACTTCAAAGGACGCCCTTAAAGATCCCTAGATGGAGCTTGAATGGGGACTGGAGGTGGTGCATATCACAGAGCTTGGATAGTTCACAAAATCAAATCCACTAGATTTGGGTCAACAGGAGGATTCGTTCATTGTGGTTCTATAGAAATGTACTCATGGATTTTACCTAAATGTCTTCTCAGAGGCATGATACTACACAACATCAACAGACAATGTTTAAGATATTAGGGAACGCTCGAATAGACCAACAAGGGAAATTATTCCCATCAGATGGAACAATCACATTTGGATTCAACTCTATCAAAATTATAACAAGAAAATGAGTAGAAGTAATTTATAATTATTTATTCCCTAACCACCCCAGGTTACATAAAGTCCATTGTGATGAGTGATAGATAGGCTCTCAATCACAAATACCTCATAAGTCCCGAAAAAATTTCAAAAATTCATAACGACTTCAAAAAAAATATTAATAGCCACATCTAATACCACTTTGTCACAAACCAGCCTAGGTACCCTAGTAACCTGATAACCTAGCCAACATTAACACAGACCAAAGGGAATTTTTGATCCTCATCGTTCAACAATATGAACCTATAATCATACAACGTGAAAGTGGGAATGATTTTTCCACAAGACATAGGGAATGTAAGACAAGCAGATCAATAAGCATACAAAAGAAACTCCACTGGGAGAAAGTTACCAGGATACAGAAAGGAATATAATGCCAAATGTACTATAACCCAAGTGCTATAAAATAGGGAAAAATCCCTAAGGTCTCTAAGGACACAACTAACCATGAAGAATGATCAACAACTACATCCACCTCCAAGAGATCCCTTCTGTTTACTCGAACATGTATTTTGAAAGTCTATAAACACCCAAAAGCAAATATTGGGTGTCAGCTGAAGCCTAATAGGATACCACCAAAGATTACATAAATGATTCTAGATATAGTATATCCAATTAAAATCTTTCATATTTCAAAATAAATTGGCTTGTAAATTTGAAAGCATATATAAAAAACATGTTATACAGTTTCAAAATGATGGAAAATACTTTTAAATAATAGGATTTACTTTAAAAGTGATAGAATATTTAAAAAACAATGTCTTAAATAAAACTATTGCGTAAAAAATAAATGTAAATCCAGAAAAATAATGTAAAGTATTTTTTTTAACACTGACATACATTTATATCTCATATATAAATAAATAAGTGAGAAACTGGGTCATCTTCCCAGGAGGTCTGATAGTATTAACAAGCTATTGGATTTCTCCCCCACAAAGTGATCATAGAGAAATGACTATACTTATATCCCCCTGACAATGGCTAGAGGTGATTTTCACCCTCCTATCAGGGATGTGACATGCCAATGTAATTTTTTAGAACATTATAATAGTATAGAGTGTATCCAAATAATTTACCAACTAACTAAGGCTTTGATATGCGCTTACATGATGTGAAATTTATTTTAAGACTTCGTAAAATACAATAAACCATATTATTACATTTCAAAATTCAAATTGTTTCCATTTAAAACCAAAATGGGTTTTAATGAATAACATGTCCTTTTCACAAGATAAAACCATTGGATTTCAATCAAATCATTTTATGCCATTTTCCCATGTTTGAAATCCATTCAATATTATTTTCTTATTTTTCACAATTCATTTCCATAATTAAATTCAATAATTTAATTGAAAAAATTTCCATCAAATGCACAATTTAAATTGGAAAATTTCCATAACCACACCCCAATTCAAGAGAATTGGATGTTTTCAAAATTTCAATGCCAAAACCGTTTCAAAACTCTTGTTTCACTGGATTTGGATTTTTTTAATTTAATTGAAATAAAATTTTAGAAATTTAATTTAAATACAAAATTAAAATAAATCAAGAAATACAAGGATAATCAATTTGGATAATCATGATGAAACCACCTATATCTTCAGAAAACTCAATAATAGAAACGACACCAGTCGATGAGTAAGAAGGTGTAGAAGAACACTAAACTCAAACTAGATGAAATATCTAACACAAAAGGGAAGAGATGAATCAATCATAGATGATACATTTGTTACCCAAGAGTTAAGAAAGAAAGAAACATGTAGAATGAGGGAGAAAACGTACCCCAGAGTAACACCGCAAGAGAAACGATGATCGAATGATAAAGGAATGGTTCTGGGAGAGATGGAAGGCTCCAAAATCATTGTGGGAAGGACTTGGTTGAAGGAAGAAGAATTAGAGAGGATTAAATGATGAAAAATAACCATGTTCACTTCTTACTTTTATAGGCTTATTTTTGGGTGTTACACAGTGTGTATTCCAATTACATGATGTGAAATATTTTATTTCTATAGTGGTGAAAACACAACAAAAAAGTAACTCTCTTAAAATTTTGGGGTATTACACAATATCTAGCTAGTATTCACATCTTTTAATGCCTGAGATTCATAATCAAAGAATCCCCAATCATTATGCATTTAAAACCAACATGAAAATAATTCACACAATGTGATGGAAAGTCATAGTGTGTATCCATCACACCATGAACCACGCTTCATGGCTTGCATTGAAATGTAGTTACACACCATATAACCTAGTTCCATGGCATGTAATATCCAATGAAAATGGTATAATTATGTAATAGTTCATAAATATCGTCCAAATGATAGATAATCACATGTTGGTTCTAAATATAGAATGTTGCATCCCTTCCCATTAAATTCATCTGGATTTTTTGAAAATAAATACAATGCATTCCCAAATTAACATCAAATTAAAATAGATGGATAATATAAATATTTATTGGAATAAAATATACACAATGTTCAACTAAAAAGGTATTGTATACCTGAGATGTTACTAGTGTACCATTAGATGTTTCCACAACTAACTCAATATCTAATATTTTATGAGGTAAGTAGATACCCATATCAAATTACTTAGATATAAAAGTGTTGTAAGATAATTAATAAAATAATAAATTATCTTTTTTATTGAAGATGAAAATTGTACCTTACATAATTCCATTCACATAACCCACTATGATTGTCAATATCACATGATATTTCTATTTTCCTTTGAGATTAAGCTAATCTTAATTTCAATCATCATAAAAAAACATTTAGATATATGCACTTGGATGGTGTTTTTGGATTCTCATTGAATCTTACACATTTTAACATTGGTGGTGAATTTTTTGTCTTCTAATATTTCTCTATTTCATTAATTTTTAAATTCATCACCTTTTGGTATTTATGGTATTTATGACCTACCTTTCAACATTTAAATCACCTCCCAACCCTATTCAATAAAAACTTTCTTCCCACATTTCTATCATGTATAGGGAAAATATTTATTTCCACCATGTGATTTATTTGAGTTCTCATAATTCTCCCTATTGGTTTTCATTAAAAATCATGGTTATATAATGAATTTATAATTTCAATTTATATCTTTATTATGCATTAAATTATTTCATCATAACTGCCAAAGTCATATTTTGATGACACTGTTTATAAAATTTCTAATAAGAAAACAAATAATTAATCAATATTTATGAATATGACTATGATTAAATGATTGGAATAACATGAAATTATTTAAAAATTTCCTCATAAATACCAATGGATTCATACTATAGTTTATTTACCTCATAGAATTTCTTATCCATCCTTTTACTTATAATAATATGGAAGAACTTACTGAAAACTATTCTCTTAAAATCATCCACCTTTATAGATTCATTTAATTACTTCTGAATCATGTATTGTGTAATGTTCAACTTTTGATATTCATGTCATTATGAATGAAAAATATCTTGGATAATATTTTCATGTTTTAAGTTATATAAAATAGAAAATATTTTATCAATTATGTTGATCAATCAATCCATCACTAGTTGTTCAGAATACTCGCTAAAATAAGGGGATGTTTCCTCATAAAAGAGTTGATGGTATATTGTTCCATCCTATGATCATTTGGAATATCAATATGATTTATGGATTGAGAAATTATTTTGAGTATAAAAACAAAATTATTCATTCTATATCCCATGGAATTTGGTTGTTCATGTGGAAAATAATTTTAGATTCGATGATATAAAATATTATTAAAAATTCATCTAGATCCAACCATTAACTAGAAAAATAAATTTGAATGCACTAAACTATAATAATCATAGTTAGATATCAACTAATCATGAGATATCATTCATATAGTGTCTAAATAATGACCTCATTGTCTCAAAATATGAATCTATAAGTTTTAACTATTTTATAAATGGTTATTAACAGAAAATTAGGATGATTACCTATATATAAACTTTTCCCCTTGGGGTTTCCATAAAATATATCTAACTATAATAATCAATGACTAACTATAATCTTCTCTGATACCAACTATAATGAATTGAGACTTTTTAATTTTATTATTATTTAATTTTAGATTAATATTCCATATATAACATCATGATCCACTACATAACCATGAATGTTTAGTTTATTTAGATATTGAATAAATAAACATATTATTCAGATAAATTCGTCATCATCTATCATAATGTTCTTCTGAACTTGTACCCAACTTTACATACCATAATTGTACCTTTATTCATAACTTAGAGCAAATAAACATAAGAAAGGGTGACTTAGATACTCAGTAATGGAAAAAATTGGAGATATCAATCGAAGATCAAATAAAAGAATAATATTTGAATAACGTATAAGATTGTAACCATAAAATATATAGTTCATACCTAATATTTCAAAGATAAAAAACATGGGTCATGGATTAAATATTTATATTATAAAAATACATGAATTATAAGAATTAAAAGTCATTATAAATCAATCATGAACTATATGTTCTTGTCTAAAGAGTGTGGAACCATAATAAGTATATAAGTTATTTCATATGTTAGTATTAACTACCAAGACCATGAAATCATTATTTATAAATAATTAACCAATTTTCAACATTTTTTACCAATATCATTGACTTTTTCCTTATATGGGATCAGTCATATTGAATTTCTTCCCATAGTGGATTAACCATGTCGACTTGTTTCCCAAAATTAACTAATGAGATACAATACATTAATCAATTCATTAGAGGTATAAATAATTTTTGTCCCACCAATAACACGATAATAACTATAAAAATGTAGTCCAAATGTTATAAAAAAATCACTATATCTTCACATCATAAACCATACAATGTAATTGAATTTCCTACTCATTTATTGATTTAAATAAAGAAAAAAACCATGAAAATAAATGGTTTTTATAAATATATCATCATCATATTATATAGAAATAAATATAAATTATAAATAGGTATCATTATATCGTATTCAAAGTGAATCATAATTAACATCAATATATGTTACAATAGAATATAATTCCCTTAAAAGATCGTTGAAATGTTTTTTAAGAGAAATCCAATTCCAGTTTGATAATCACTTTCAAAAATAAAGAAAAATTACAAAATATTATGGAAAAAGTCCCATTATCCTAGAACACTATAAAGTTTTAGATTCAGCAGCAATTTTTTTAAAATTAAGGATAGTGGGAAATCATTTTAATGTCATATATGTTAAAATATTTCTTTTCATAATTATTTTGAAATGTCCAAAAATACCTAATATAGAAAATGAAAACAATATTAAATTTGAAAGATATTGTAAAATGACATAAATATGTAAAATTAACATTATAAAATAATAGTATAATATTAAAAAGAATATTGGAAACATTTATATAAATCCTAGTTATGGAGAAAATAATTTTTGACTGAAAAAAGAAATAATGTTGGTTTTCATTAAAACATTATTTTCATATCATATGTACTTTAAGGTATGAAATTGAAAGGAAAACATGTAATATTTTTAAATAACCATATGATAAGAATTTGAAATGGATTTATCATATCTGGAGCATATAATTTACTCAATCGTAATTCAATCATAAATAATATGGACTAAATTGGATTGAAACATAAATCCCTTACCTCAAGTATCATCTATCATTATACCAGTTCCAAAATAAAATATAATAAATTTGGATTTATTATAAATGTATTATATAACCAAAGTAAATTTTTCATACAATTTATGATTTTATTATGAAATCATATCACCAATTTATTAACAATTTATTGTTAAAAAAATCAGTTTTGGGTGATAGATGCCTCATTTGTCATGCACGTTTCGGTTTTGTAGTCATTGTACTTATAATTTAATTATTTTTTAATTATAATTATAATTATAATCACTATTTAAATGACATATATACTAATAATATATATATTTAGAGACATTTACAATGTATAGTTATATGAAAATGAATTACATCATTCATCAAGACAGTGTGCCATACGTATATTTGAACAATTTCTTCACTCTTAGAAAGATAAAATGAAAGAAAGAAAATAATAATTCGCATTTTTATAATAATTATAATAATATGTATATAATATATATTTATTAAATATATCTTTATTATCATCCATGTCAAACAAAAACAAAATATGTCACACCACTTCGTGAAGTTACCACACGTACGCATCAGAGAAATTATCATTTTCTAAAGGATTGGATGCTATGAATGTATTTTTGATATTATGATTCTAGATTCATTAAAATGTAATAAGTATAATTAATAAATTCTAAAACCATCACTATTCCCATCCATGAAATATCATGATATAAAATCAATTTTATAGCTATGAAGAGTGGGCAAAGAAAACATACACATGAGTGATACTTTAACTTCCCATTTTATAGGATATAATGTTTATAAGGGTGATTTAATAATATTAATATCATTTTATTACATTTAGGATAATTTAAATAGTTTTTTATGATAAATATCATTGATTTAGATTATATAATGAACATGTAAAAAAAGTAACATATCTGATTAGGGTGATTACATCTTCTTTAAAATAACTCTTTTAGATATCCCATTAAGGAATCCAGGGCTGGTATTTTTGGAAGACCAAAACCTTTAGAAAGTGGCTAAAGAAGATTAATTTTTTAAAGGTATTCTCTAGATAAATTGAACAATGTGATATTAGGATGAGGAAGGCTATGTTTTCTTTTATAAGGGAGGTAGGGGACACACTTATAACTTATTAAAAGATTAAAAATGAAATAAAGACAATGTCCAAAAAAATGCTTCCAAATGGAAATGGATTAAAAGATAAGATATAATGGGGTAGAAATACCATAAAAAGGTAAAATTCAGATATATCATTATTTTTTTTAACCGCATATTTTTTTAACCATATTGCTAAACCACATTTACACTAAAAATCATTACAACATTTTTACTCTTAAAGTGTTATACATTTACATATATAGTAAAAATTGAATCATAATTGGATGATTAATGGAAATAAAAAAATATCAATTTTTTCCTACAACATTATTTTTATGATTTAAAGAAAATTAATGAATTATTATTTTTATAAAATATCATTAATGTCAATTTTTACACTATTAATTTACTTTGACTGGAAAGGTATAAGGAAAAATATATAATTCATGTATAATAATTTCAAAAAACACTAATATGTAATATTGATTAATGAAATTCATATAACATTGTATGTAATACAAATTATATTAATTTTAAATAATTTAACATCATCTATTAAATATTTTATGAATGGATGAATTATTGTGTCAGCACTACTTAATAATTTAAAAATATTATATAATAACTAAATAATAGAAATTAATTTCTATAATGAAACTAATTTCATTATTCACAAAATATGTAGTTGTATTCATTCAATACATTTTTTCTAGAATGTTGTCACACAATAGTTATTTAAAAGTAAGAGAGTTACATATTAAATTTTTCCATAAATTAAATATTATTTAGGTCATTATGAGGAAAATAGAAACTTTAAGAAATATATTTTACTCAAAATATGCTGAATGATAAATTCTCTTCATCCAATAACTATTTATACTAAAAATGGTGACCATGAAATTTAGTTTTTACCTAGATTAAACTAATTTACCCTTTACGGTGATGATAAATTTTTTTGGTTATTATTAATAAATAATTAAATAGGGACTAATTTCTTAAATCTGGACCTCTTGAATCTAAATGTGGAATCCATTTTACTAAATTTAATTTTTAAAAGTGTTATAAAATCATATCAAATAGTTGTGAAAAACATTATGAAAATCATATTTTAGATAAATATTTTTTGATGATTAAAATAATATTTATTCCATTTTTATTCATGACATAAATATATGAGTAATGTTAAAATAATTAATTAAATATATATCATATGAATCTAATAATGTAAATTCATGAAAAGTGATTAGTTTTATTTATTAATTTAAAAAAACTTTCATAAAAATAGTTTTTTAGAAAATCTGTTTTCCTTAAAAATGATTATGATATCAATTTCAAATCAATTGATAATCGATGAATTTATTTATTAAAATTTTAAACCATTAGTGTTTTATAAATATTTTTTTCCTATAAAAAACCACTAAAAAACATTTGGGTGAAAACTATCACATAATAATATGTTAATATTATATAATGGTTCATTTAAATTCAATGATGTGTGTTGCACAATATACCAAATAAGTAAATTTTATTAGTGGGAAATATTTTCATAAATACCAGGGTGTTATAATCTTAATTATTTGATGAAATTAATTATTACTATGATCTTATAAAAAATTATATTCATATAAGTGATGGATGTATATCACAAGACATATATAGAACAAATTATTAGAGAATACTACATATTAATGAAGAGTAATCATTGAGTAGTAATTTAATTATGAATTATAATAAAGATTACATCGAAGAAGATTTAAAAAATTAAATTTCTAAAAATAATCAAGAAATATAAATGAAAGAATTGGTCTAAAATGATTATCAAGAAGGGTGTCACAACTGAGAAGAAATATGTGTGTTAAGTCATTCATGTGAATCCATGTGGAAATCAAAAAAATATCAATATTCCCAAATACATAATTGTTTTTTATAGTATATTTAGAGAAATCAAGAAAATATTAATATGTACAAGAAATGTATTCTGGAAAATTGAAAAAGAATATTCCCTAAGAAGAAGATGAATTTCACTAATGTTGAAAAAAATTACATAACTTCTGTTAGAGAAGTTTTCAGTGGAAGGTTCAATATGTCTAAGAATATTTATGATGAGTTTTTTCCATAAGAACTGATCAGGATGAAATTCAGAGAAACAATCATAAATCATTAAGTGATAAATGTGCCTCAATAACCTATGTATAGAAGAAGATTCCCCAAAAATAAATTAACAAATATAAAACATCTCTGATACTAAAATCTAAATTATATTTGATAATCATATATGGAAAGATAAATAATATAATAACATTATTGATAACATCCTCCAACCATTTCTTTTTTATATAGTGGAGAAAGGAATAAAAATTATTCGTTTAACACTTTTATATCCTATATATACTTTCATTACAGGTAAATGTTGGTGAAGTATGGTCTGAGGTGAAGAAAAAAAAAGTGAACATGATTTCAATATTGAAAAAAGAGTAATAATTCACCATAATAGTTGGATTTATCAATTTTTATTCAAATACAAATATGTTGTAAAATCATCTTTGATGATATTGTTAATGATTGTTTCAAATCTAAACAGTAAAAAGGATGATGAAAAATCCATGATAGATCAGAGAAGTTGGTATTTTAAATAAAATTCATTAAAGATGATCTTCCACAATGAAGATGGGGAAATAGTCAACATTTCATCGCCACATGAATATTTTCATACTGGATTATTTCCATATTATAAAATCATTATGTATATTTTGTAATAGATTCACCGTCACGATGATGTTTGAGGTGTGTTCCCCCTGAGGGGGATACAAGTTAAGAATATTCTATAAAAATTATTTTCCTCATGAAAAACTAGATGCTATGGAATATTCTTTCTTACTATCATTAAAATTTATTTAATGGTATTCTCTCATCCTTAAATATCAATAACATATCCTCACATAAATGGGTGTAAAATTTGTTTAATTAATAATCAGAAAATGAGAATAATTTATTGAGTTATACGACTATATAAAATAAAACCTTATAGTTGTACATGATTTTCTTTATCATTATACTGAAATATGTAGTAAATACATGTTTTAAATCACCAAAAACACTTTAATTAATATTCATCAACATGATTCAACTAAAATAATTGTTGAAAAACATCGAGGGATTGATTCAATATATGATAATATGCATCAAGTGATATCTTGTTCAGAATTGAGAATAGACACCCATGATGACTATATTAGCCCCTCCTGTATTCTATATTAATATAACTAATGTATACTTAGAGTTGAATATTTGGTGGAACATTTATTATGAACTAAATGATACTATAATCTCTCATGAAATTTTTGTTTATCGTAAATAAGTGGGAGAGAAGAAAAATGAAAATGTTAAAAATAAATTTGGATAAATTAAATGAATCATATGTGAATCTTAGATGAATATATCGACGTGTAATATTTTATAGTTATTTAAGAAAAATAAAATGTGAGTGACTGATGGTTGTACCTTGGGTTATTATTGTATTTTTCTTCAATGATTTTGTATATGATAATTCACTTGATGTCCAAATGTATTGATGAAGAATATTATCTTTGATGTTGATTGATGTTCCATATATTGTTTAAGATCTATGTAAAGATCAAAAGAAATAATGTGTATCATTTCATTCATGTTACAATTCACCTTGTCTAGATCAACAGTTAAAAAAAGAAATATCTATGTGTTTCAGTACTATAAAATAATATTCTTAGAATATCTATGCATATTTAGCAAAGAAGTATTCAATTAAGTTGAAGCATTAAAATAGTTCCATACATGTAAGTAAGAGTATTATATTTTGATATTAAGTGGTGATTCTTAGAGAATTTTTATAGATCCAGTTAATAGAATTGAGTTTAAGTATTGAGCTATTCTACATGTTAGTAGGTTAATTTTGTAACTAGTCATCATTTATTTATGAACATTTTCTAATGTGTTGAACACTATATAAAAAATCATAATAAGTGATGGAAAATCATATGTCAATGATTTCATACGGATAATGATTATGTTGAACATTTACGAAGGTAATAATTCATATAACTATTAATTTTCTTATGGAAATTTAAAGGCCATATAAAAGAAAAAATTACAAATATATTTTTAAGATGGACTATTTGAAGAAGGATTCACAATTTCAAATTTTTTTATTAAAAAGTATTTGAGTGGGTATTATAATAAAATGGGATAGGCCTTAGTAAAAATGGACCCTCTTATAGACTCATGTGGGACCCAACAGTCAACCATACAAGAGAGGGTCAACATAGCTAGCATGGGTGGTAGGGGTAGGAGGGTGAGCATATCTCCCCCAAGGAGAATTCATATAGTAGAATCAATATTCACGTAGCACATTTAGGGTTCCCATGGACCATGGAAGGGTGAGGCATAGCCCATTCAGGTGAGTGTGAGTTAGTGTTGTTGGTGTCAAACCCTGTTATAAGCTTGATCGGTTGATGGCACATGAATAGTTATCAGGTTTCCCATGAATGAGAGAAATTAAAATGTGGGATCCCATGTAAATCTGGTAATTTTTCTCCATTAATATTATATTTACCTAAGAGCATCCCCACATTGAATATAATATGAGGAATTATATTAATTCCACATCATCATCCTCTTACATTGGTCATTGTGTGTGTCTTCTCATTTTTTTAGGCAACAATGAATATAGATCGAGATATATAACAAAACAGGGAACCCATCCTAGAGTTGATGCTTCCTTGAGTTAAAAATGATGAATAATAATTCATGAAATTTATGTATTTAATACAAGAAACTATTTGAAAAATATTTCTTTATCTAAGATGAAATAAAACTATTCAATAAAATATTATATCATTTGAAATCATGATAGAGTTCAATATGTGGAATGTTTTTTCTCTTTGAAACATGTGAGTTATTTCCATTAATTAAGAAGTAATTTTCACAAAAGATTTGATGCCACTTTACTTAGGGTAATAAGGTTTTAAAAATGATAAAATGTTTATTAATTCAAATGCATCAATTGAAATTGATTTTTTGTCGGTTTTTTAATGTGTCTTGACAAGAAATTATTATTGGAATAGAGATGGTGAAACCCACTTATAAAAATAGATCACCAAAGACTGAGATATAAAACAAAAAATACTTGAAAGCTGTAAATTTTCCCAAATAAAAAACAATGAATTTGTAAATTCCCATTCATGAAGTGAAATAGATGTTCTGTATTGTGCCTTATGTGAATTTAGGTTTATAAAGATATTGATTATGAAATGTTGAAGACCTTGATATGTAAATGATTGTTTTAAAAATAATAACTATGTAATTCACATAGTTTCTTAATGTTTTATGTGTACCTAATATTATTCAGATGATACATGAGGGTTATATTAATAAAAATCATTTTCTCTAAGAATTTACATAAAGATTGTGTTACAACATATCTCTCATAAAGACAGACCATTTTGTGTTAGGATGAAAGGGATCTCGTTCTCATATACACTAATAAATAAGAATATAATGAATCTTTTTAACCACTTATGTGATGTATTCTAGTTTTTATTAGAATACATGAATAATAATATAAATTAGTTCATAAATAAGTCAGACATGAGAAAATCCATTTATGTATTAACTTCTCCCTAAAAACAAATGTTTAATAGTGTAAAAATATATATATCATATTGAAAATTCAGAACCTTTTCGGTTGGACCACGAATAATTAATGTAGGTTTAAATATTTCATGCATGATACACATTATATATGCATTAGATATCATTTTGATTCTTGGAATATCACTTTTTTCATGATTTCATAAATACAGCTTCAGAAACTAAAACAATAATTCAATATATAATATTGTTTGTCGAATATCAGAAGATGAAGAAGTAGCCTTCATGAATTATGAATGAATGTTTTAAATTGTTGATTACTCAATATATGTGATCCAATATATTGTAGCGAAATAGAGTCATATATTTGATTACTACATTTAGAGGAAGATGATCATTATTATTCTTTTCTATGAACGAAGACTCAAGCTATACTTCAAATCACTTTGTAAAGTACATGATAATATACTATATTCAAGTAATTATATGTTAAATCTTCTTTTTAATTAGTCGGTTCTGGGAAAATGGTTTCAAGGACATACCCTTTCTCACTCTCTTCCTGATAAAAAATAATCTATGGGCATGTGGGATAATTAACACCAGACACCAATGACATAGTCATCCCCACTTGAGGTGAATGTTGATAAAATAAAATTATTCTGTCTACTTTATTACCTTATCTACATGCTAGTTAATTACATGTGAAAAGGATAAGAAACCCATTAACTAAAAAACTCACAAAGGTAGAAAAAGGGATAAAATTTTAATATAATAAAAATTAAATCCCACACTAATTACCCCCCCCCCCCAAGTGTGGTCATCCCAAAGTGATAAATGATGTTGATCGATAGTAGGAATTATATAATAATAATTCAGTGAGTGAAGAGATTAATTTCACAAAATTGTATATATAAGATATTTTTTATTGATAAGTATTTTCATAGGTCTATTTGATTAATAATGGATAAATAATTGTGGTAATTGAATAAAAGGGTATGTGATTTAGTAGCCACACGAGAATAAAATTTTACTTGATTGGGAAGGTGAACACCAGATTGTATTCAAGAATATAATATTAAAATTAATAGATTTTTTCCAATATAAAAACCCTATTTTATAATGAGAATTTTTATTATTGTGATTTAAAATTTATGATAATGTTATTTATTATGATAATAAAGTTGAGATTTAATTTTTCAAACATATATGCCTCATTATGACAATAGTAAGAAGTGGTCATGGTGGAATAAAATAGACAAGCAGTAAAATAAAAAAGATGAGAAAATCCCCCAATATGTTCCAAGTGTGGGAAAATATTTTTTAGGGAATTCCTAATAGGATCTTTAAATTATTATCAGTTTTCTAAATTTTATCATATATCTAGTGATTGTGACAAAAAGGGTCTTGATCAATCTATTAATGGGGCTTCCAATATCTATCCAATAGTGATATTTTTTAATCTTCTTGAGTTGTTTAATTATTGTAATGTGTGTCTATAGTTAGGGACTCTAGATGGAAATCATCTCGATCTAATAAAAATGGTGTGTAAAATTCATTTTCTAAAACTACAATTGATGTTAGGTTTTTTAATGTAGTGCTGATAGATATGATACATGTTTATTTGAATTATGATAATGATCGTTTTGACTATGGTTCTTCACATTACATTATTTTTATGAAGTTTCCATATAAAATAGATGTATACCCTCCTGAAAATAAGATAGAACTTTGGATCAAAAATCATATTGTAACTATTCAAGTAACCATGATTTATAAGATTCTTCCTACTATTTTATATTGGATAGTTTTTCTTGAAAATAATGTTCCGAGAGTAGATATTAATGTTATTTTGGTTATATATTATCAATAATTTTATAACTATATGATAGATTATAGAGATAAAAATTTTATAGTCAATAATATAATAAATTTAAAAGAATAACAAGAATTTCAGAGTATGATTTAGTATTGAAATAATGGTACCTTCAAATTTTTTAGATTAGTGATGTGGTAGTTGTAAATGAATATATATGTATAATTATTTTGTGATGTTTTGTAGAATTATTTATAACTAAGAGGTTGAATTTAGTATTTACTTAGGTCTATGTCAGATGAAATTTCAAAATTCCCATATCAAATAGTATATGTAGAAATTTTGGAACTCAATAAGATGTTATAATTGTTTATTGATTAAGGTTTCATTCATCTATTCACTTCACCATGTATTGATTCTATTTTTTAAAATTTAATTATGTTCTAATTATGTCTTCTGTTGATTATTGGTCCATGTGCAACATCACCATTAAGAAAAGACCATCATTTTTCTTATATTGATGGATTTTTTATCATCATTAGGGTTACTATAAATTTCAAATATTGATCTCAGGTTAGTGTATCATAAGTTTATAGTAAAATATGAGGATATTTTGTAGAGTTATTTTCATACTAGATATTGGAATTATTAGTTTTTAGTTATTCCCTTTGGGTTTCCAAATTATGTAGTTTTATTCATGGATGTTATGAATAGAGTTATCCATGATTCACTGTATAAGATTTTGGTTGTTCTTATTTATTATTTTTTTGGTAATATATTAAAATTATGGTGGATCATGAATTGAAACTAATTATATTTTTAAATACTTAAAGGAAAATATGATATATATAAAATTTTGAAAATGTTAATTTAGGTTCTAAAAGATTTATTTTTATCTGGAATATTTTTTCAAATGATGACATAAATATTTATCCTATTAAAACTCAAGTGGTTTATGAATGGATACCAAATACAAATATAAAATTGGTTTATTGTTTTATTAGATTAGTGGGTTAATATTAGTGAGTATTTGAAAATTTTCTTAGCTATCAATCCAACAATCTAGTTTTACTTAAAAAAAATAAATTCGTCATGGTAAAATAGTGTGATTAATGCATCCAATAACTGCAAGAATATTGGTGATTGATCTACTTTCGGACCGACCATATAGAAGTGGTGAATTGGTAATATTTATTTATTCTTCAATAATGGGACTTGGTTTTTTTATTCCATATAATGATTAGGTAATTACTTATGTTTCATGTTAATTGAAACCTCATGAGATAAATTATATTACACATGGTCTAAAACTAACTATTTTTATTATTACATTAAAGATATGTAGACATAATTCATATTTAGTAGTGTGTGAAATATATAATATTCATAAATTTATTAATTATATATTAACATTTAAATAGTTAAAGAAGAGCAAAATATAATATAAGGAATTGATAAATGATTGTAATTTCGAAATGGATTTTTATACATAAAAATAAACCAATGTAGTAAATGATTTATTAAAAAAAATTAATTCATCACTATAAGTTCTTTTTTTGGAATATGATCCTTTCATTAATAACTTGATGATTTATGGCCACTAAATTTTAAATATTGGAACTTTATATAATTTATTTCATTTTTTGTGAAGTCATTATTGTCAGACACAATTAAGAAAAATTAGAATAAGGATATTGATTTATAAGTAAAGGTTCAACTAATAAATAATGGTATCATAGCTAAGTTTTAAATTGATAGGGAAGGTTTTATGATATTTGAAAAAGGCAGTGTTTGTTATATATCTTCCATTTGAAAACAGAATTGTTTAGTGAATCTCAAATACCTCCCATATAAGTACATTAAGGTAGTGCTAATATGATCAAAGTAATTCATGGGAATTAGTGATGGGATGGGAAAAAGAATTATATTAATGAGTTTAACAAGAAATATTTTACTTACTAATAGGATAAAGTCTAAGAAAATTACCAAAACAGATTCTTTACCCTTTTTTAATAAAGTATTTGAAAATGGAAAACATGTCTATTGATTTCATGGTAGTATTACTAAAAATGTCTCAATGTAATAATTTGATTTGGGTTATAACTTATTAATAGACTAAATCAATGCATTCCCATCTTTTTTTGAGAAAGTATTTATTTTTTTAATCTTTATTAAATTTATTTTGATGATAATTTTATGTTACATGAAGCTACCTAGAAAGTTATAAATGATCATGATACTATTCTTACATCTATTTTATAGGAAGTCCTTCAAAATTCAATTGACATTGGATTAAATTTAAATATATTTTTTTATACTTAATTAGATGGGGAGTCATAGCAAATGGATTATACTTTTTCTGACATGCATCAATCTTGTTCAATTAATTAATTGGGAATTTATGATCATCGTAATTTGATAGTTTAATATTATTTTAATGATACTTTCCAATAAAATATATGGGACCATTTTGAGGCATTAAATGTGAAGAGGTGTCATAGTCCATAGTGTTGGGTTTAAATAGGTGAATGGAAGTTGTTGCGGTCATTGTTAGTATAATAGAAAGATAAAAAGTTAATGATGATTCGCTATTATATGAGGTCGGCTCAATGTAGAAAAAAGATTTTCAATGTTAGCTAGAAGAATGATATTTCATTTGAGGTTGGTGATCATGTTCTTCGTAATGTATTCACCTAGATAAGATTTTTTAGTTTTAGTATAGATTAATTTTAATTATATGTATAATTGAACTAAATTAAATTCTAGAAAAAATCATATTTGTTTCCTCGAAAGTATCCATGACATTGATTATTTCCAAGGTACATGATGTGTTTTCTGTTTCATTTTTAAGGAAATTTATTCCAAATACATCTTCTATTTTGTTCCCTAAGGTAGTATAGTCCTAAAAGATTTTTTTCATGTGAAGAAAAATTGGATCATATTATTGATTATGTATAGAAGGTTTTGTGAAATAATGTGACGGAAATACATCTGTATTTAAGGAATATCCATACGATTAAATAAGGATAGCATGAGATAGAAAATGATATGAAAGAAAATTATCCTCACTTGTTAAAGTAGGGAATAAATTTTTTAGGGTTCAATTTTCACAAGGTGGAATAATTTGAAAATAGAGGTAATAGTAAATAAATTACATTCCATATTAATATTCATGAATTATATTTTACATATTTATTATCATTATAATATTATTAATTATATCTTAATCAAAATGGAAATATATTTATTATTACTAAATTTATTCCCAAGAATTATATGGTTTTATTTAAAATAATATTTTATACATTATATAGTTTTATTATGAAATAATTAACATAAATATTTAAATCATAAAGTAAATCATAGATTAGAATAATTTTGTTTTCATACAATATTTATTTTATATAAATAGTGAAATAGACAGATTATGGTAAAAAAATTATACAATTAAATAATGAAAATTAATAGTCCCATTTTGTTAATAACATGAACATAAAGTTGCATAGGTATAATTTAATTTTAAATAATCTCCTTCATTATTTAGTAATTATTACATTCTTTATTTATTATAACTCTATATATGGTCATAAAAACTAATTTCTCTAAGAAATGTTTGTTAATAAATTTTTTATTTTCATATTATATTTTTTTATTTCACTTTTAGAAATTGTATCTTTAAAATAGAATTCCATTAGTTTAATCAATAGGTTCAAATTTTTTAAATAGTACCCTTTCATTTTTTATTATTATAAATAATAACCATATTAATAATTTTCCAACGCAGTAAGTGTAAAACAGGTAAAATATGGCTAAAACTATGGGATACGGCCTAAAAATCACCCAAAAACTCATCTCCATTTCATTTGATATGTTTTTTCACCCATATAGACCCAAGGATAAAATATATCATAACTTATTAACAATTTACTTTGATAATAACCTTAATAATATTTTAGGGGTTGAATAAAAATAAAATTTCAATCTCATTGTTTTAATATCAACAGTATTATTTCATTGCGATAAAAGTGATTATGTTTAATTATATTTTTTTATTTTTAATACTATTTTGTTTTTTTATCAGATATATTTTTTCTACAATTTTATTTTTGTAATAAATACTTTATGTTCTTATGCAACTCAAACACTTTTCATGTTTAAGTAATAGAAAAAACAAGTAATTGATTATTGCAAACATGAAATTTAATAAAATGTAGGTTTATATTTGTATTTAAATAATTTTTTATAATAATATAACATATTAGTTGTATTTTCAGAGTTTCTATTTGAATTTCATTACTACATTGATGTCCTTAATGTCAAGCTATGTGAATTGACTGGGTATATTATATTAAGTAAAATTTTATTTAATGATTTATAATTTATAAAAACTATATATATCATTATGTTAATGTGATACAGACGCAAATTTCAACCATTTTACACTTATGAGTAATGTTTCCTTTTATATTTACTTTTTTCACTCTTATATAGTAAAAAAATTGATATCGTATTAGTCGCTAAAAGTTTTAACAAACCATTTAATCTAATATATTTTTACGGAAACATAACATAAAATTATTGATTATATTTTTTATTATATTATTTATAATAATCATCATCTTTGTTTTGAAATATGTCATTTTTTCCATGAATGTGAAAATTTAATTATATTAATTTAATATATTATATAAATCCAAGGTTGCCTCTCCGTTAACATATAAATGGGAAAATCATATCCCCTCTTCCTCAGACCATTGTAACAATATAATTAAAAAACCATAACTAAATCTTTCCCCAAAATCCCTCCTACATCTTATAAGACTTCTTTTACCAAAGGACCACTCATATATGGCCTATGGTGTGGGACAAATATAACATACATGGAGAATGTATAAGTCCTAGCTGATCTATTTCATTATTATTTCTTCTTCAAACATTTTATAACATACATTGGATATTAATAAATAATAACATAATAATCAAAATTATAATGATAATTTAATATTATTATTTTAGAAGCCTTTTTTATATCCATTTCTATTATATATAAAATAAAAACATTGATCTTATGTAATTTTGTATTACCATCTTCGAGAATATATGTGTTTTTTATCACAACACCAGAACGATGATTATTATGATGAATTTCATTAATATATATGATATTCATCTAATAATTATAAATATATAAACATATTATACGATATATTAACTTACCATTCCACCGATTAAAAAATTACAATGTCCATTACGCCTACTTCTGGACAACCACCTCGACGAAGCGATGTGATTCGGTTTTATTGTTATAATTTCATGGATGGTTATAAAAGTGTATTTAATGTATAAAAATTATAATAATGGAATAATAAATATTGTTTATATGATTAAATAATGAAATATATTTACCACTATCATCCTACCATCTCTGTTTTGGGATTATGAACCAAACAACATCAAAACAAATAACATAAACATAACTGATTTTGTAGATAATAAAACATAGTTAAAAATTAAATAAAATTTATATTTATAATTTATTTAAAATGAAAAATGTTATTTAGAATATAATTTACAAATATAATTTATGTATTCTAGAAGATATCATGCTATATAGCATTGAAGATAATGGTTTCTTCTTGAAAACATTATTTTTATATCTTTATTTCAAATAAAATTCATCTAATTCCATATTCTTCAAAATGATCTAAAAGTTTTGTAATTTATACTTCAATATTCTATAAATTTCATTTTCAACTACATTTGACTGTAATTATAAGGCTTAAAAATGAATCTTCTTATTATTTTCAGAATGAGGTACTTTTATCGAAGGTGTGAATAGAATCATTGTCTTCTCATTTACGACCTGAATGAAAATTCCAAAACATGTGAATTGAAATTTCATTGAACTTTTATTACATTTTTCCAATATTATTATAACATACATTCGTTTCCATACGATTTGTGAAATTTTTAATTTGAAATATTTTTAAAAATAATGGTTTATTTATAATTTTTTTATGTTAAAATGGAAAGTTATTTTCTTATGGATTCATAAGAGTTATTTAAGATTTTTGAAGTGAAAGGGTGAATTATGAAGAAAAATTCATTATATGGTACTTGAAAATTATAGATGATGACATGGGAGCTTGATAGAGATTATATGACATTGTAATCCTAACACGACATATATAAATGGGGATCTTGATATACCTCTCCAATGCATTGGGTATTTTTACATATCATTAATGAAAATATGGATGGATTTTTTGAGGTAAGTTAATCTAATAAATTTAATTAGAATACTTTTAATACTCACATGAGTGAAAATGAGATATTAATATAATTCTCTAATATGGATACATGGATTTCTATTTTCATTCTATGAGTTTAAATGTTTATCATTGAGAAAATAGTTTGTAATATAAGTGGATGTTATTTTTTCTATACATCCAACAAATAATGTTGAAAATGTAATCATTGTATGGTATTTCATGTTTTCAGGGAACAAATAAATTTATCTATTTTATATAAATTACTGATATAATTTTTCTTATATCATTTTTTATGTTTCATTAACAGTTTTTTGGATGAATCAGTTAAAATAATAAGTTAAGATGAATGTAATGAAGATCTTTTTTTTAAAAAATCACTATAAAATTTTTATATTGTTGAAAAAAATGGAAATTTAGTGGAGGTGTAAAATTTATATTATATATTCATTTTATGCAAGATTTATGACCTAATTATCTAAATCTCAAAACCATAAAGTTCCCCAAAATGTAATAAATTGAAGTCATACCTAAAACCCAATATTAGATAAAATTTAACATCTGTGTTAGAATAGTAATAGTTTGGAAACAATAAAATAGAAATTTATAGCAATGCTACAAGAATTAATGGAAAATAATTATTCATCTTAGTATCTTATGATATTAGTAATATGGTGTGTAATAATTTTTATGCAACAATTCATATCATACATGTATATTATACAAGACTAAAACCTAGATTAAAAAATTAATGAGTGTAATCCAAATAATATAATGAGAAAATTGATTATAAAGATTATAAATCTTAACTATTATTTCATATGAAGATTAAGAAATTATTAAAAAAAATATTATATGGCTATTCTATCTATTATTTTAGGACATATTAGGATTCATTTCTTATTTAAACATTCTCATAATGAATTGATTTATTATGATGGTAAACAAAGATATTCATTACTAGAAATAATAACTACTGATCAAATAAAATTGGGATTCACTAGGAAAACCACATTTTAACTAAGGTATTTGATAATTGAGAAGTTATTTTGAATATATAAATTGAAATCTCTTGATGATGATGGATTTATCGACATTGGAATATGCCATGATTTCTAGATTCAAGGGATAGATTATGGTTTTCAAATGATTGAAAATAAAATATTGCCCCTAAAAACTAAAGGTAGATGAATGATATTCTTAAGGAATTGTTAAAAAATAATTTATAAAGGATAGATAATAATTTAAAGCTGTAGGTTTTATTCAAAATGGAACAAATTAAATCTCCCCACGATTTCACGTAAGAGTAAAATCATGTGAGATTTGAAAGTGTTCCTAATTAACTATAAAATGATGTTAAAGTGGTGGTTTTATTGATATAAGTGAAGGGATACAAATGAAGACTTGGTTAATATTAAATCCCTACCCATGATGACTGCAATGTGGTATAGATTGTTTACACTAGATAAATATTAACAAATTGTGATGTTAAAATATGTCATCATTTAAATCGATTTGAAATTTTTTAATAATTTTTTTTATTTATAAAATTGATTCAATTTTTATCCTCTCTGATTAGGAATCCCATCCAAATCATGTTAATACATCTGATTTTTCATTCCCTTTATTTCGTTTCACCATTGTCTTCTAAAAAATATTATCTAGGTTGGTTTGGGTTTCGAGGTTTAGTTTAGTGAATTTTGTGTAATTGTATCCTATATTTTGATTCGTCAATATTTCAAGTAAATTTTCGTATTTTTTTCTTCCTTGATGTTTTTTTAGGAAAAAAATTTAGTGGAATAATCATAATATTTATCATACAAAATAACCAGTTTCAATGTTTTATTTTAAATGATTTTTATTACCAGAATCTAGAGAATTTTATTCAGATCATCATGTTTCAATATCATTATACCCTTTCCATGTAGTATAATTTTGGTAATAATATCATAAACTCTATTAAATGTTCTTGAATTTAGTGGGATTTCACTATATTTTGTTGTAGTGGAATTGTGTGAGGGTAAAGACTAGGTGGTAAATTTTTAAGTGAATAAATTCTTATTCTAGAAGATTTAAATATAAGATTTTTTAGTATAGAAGTATATTTATTCGACATTGTTGGTTACCAAGTTGGATTCTATGTGAAAATAATCATGATAGTTTATGTATAATAAATCACTTGGTATAACTGAAATGTCATATAAAATCCTCTTTCTTTAGTAAACATTAATTCATTAATTATTACAGAAGATTACACACAATAAAACCTAGAATATTGAAAAATATAATGTCTTTGTGAATTAGGTACAATACAAAGAAACATAAAACATGGAGAACAAAAACATTATTGAATACTTCTTTGACATTTCCATTTTATTCAATTGTACATAAAATTACATTGTATAAACTAGGGACATGCAGAAGAATAGGGCGATTTATAAAGCCTTTTAAGGGACTAAAAAAGGAATAACATGAAGAAAGTAATACATTATAGACAATATGTGTATTAACATTCCATAAAATGGGTGATAATCATAAAAATGAACAATGGGGAATGATATAGAATCATAACCTAAAGGTGACACTTGCAATGTGGAATCAACGTAAAACACTACGTCACAAACATAGTTCAAGGATAAGTCCTTGTAAATAAATATGGAAATGGTCTTATGATGTATTATATTCACTATATAATACCTTGAATGATGTCTCATAAGAAAAAAAATTTAGCCTACTCATTGGAGCATTATATAATTCCACGTGCACCGATAAATTTCATTTCATTCTCATGGATATGTGTACCACAATGATCATAAAACCTAGAGTCATTTATCATCAAAAAAAATTCCGTGATCAATGAATTTTGAAAAAAATCATTTAATTTCATAATAAAATACTTATAGTATTATAAAGGTGAATATACTTGATAGTAAAATGGTATGAGTATTCAATACTAAATTGATTGGCATGGAAAATTATGGGAGATTTTGTAAACATAGTGGGACTGTATAAATATTCATGAATGAGATTAATTAAGGTGAAATTGTCCTCTAATAATTTTGGAATTAGAGTGGATGTATGTGGGATATTTAATAACATCTCCCAACCTTATGAAAGAGAAATATAAGTCATAAGAAAATTAAGATGCTTGAATAAAGATGATAAGTTGAAGATCCCAAACATTGAAAGTATAATTCGAAAATATTAGGATAAGATTACATAAAGTATATTGGTATCTTGGGAGTACTATAGAGAGGATAAATAATTTTATGTATGTGATAAATGGTTTTTGAATGGATAGGAATGGAATACTGTGTGGTTTTATATAGGAAAATAGAGGGGATTTCTTTATTGTTTCTCAAACATGGGTTTTGGACTCTATATAATAAAATAACAAAACCCAAAAATTATACCATTGTTTTATCCCATGGATTATAAAATATATTGGAGTATTTAATTATTTTATAATTCCATGTTATCTACTTATTAATGTATTACCCTTTCTAATGTGGAAGTGACTCATGTCCTTAAAAAAATGATGTTAAAACCATAAAACATAATAAATGTTTTGGAGATTTCATAATGGATTTATAAAATTCATAAAATAAACATAAAATTACATTATTTTAATTTGGAAACATTTTTTTAATGGATACCATTTATATTATTTTCTAAATCATTTTAATTCATTATGATATCATAGTATACATTTTATATTTATACAGTATTTAATTTTGACTCGTAAAATATACCGTCTTAGAAAATTGTGAAACATTCACCATGGGATAATTTCAAAGTATGATTCAATGAAAATATTTATTCTAAAAAATTAATTTTATATTCATGTGAATTTTTAAATTTAAAATAAGAATAATCATTTATTGAGAAATTCTATTTTTTTTACAATAACATTTTTTGAACCCTTAAATAATTATATTTGACTTTATAAAAATAATACGATCATTTCTATTTAATAAAAAAAATTGATAATAATGTTATATAAAAATATTATTTATCTCAAAAAAATATATTATCAAAATGAATGTCTTAATTTAAATTGAATATTAATTAAAAATACAATTTTTGATTTATTATATCAAAATAAATAACATTAAATTAGAAGTAGATATAACTATTTATCTATTAAAAATACAATATAAATGTAAATAATGTTAGGTTATTAATTAATATTCAATTAATACAAAAGAACACCCTTAGGTGAATGTGTGTAACTATGATACTTTCAAGGGGTGGATCAGTGTATATGGTTTCGGTCGTGACCTCAGTGTGCCTAAACTACTCTCATAAATGGTATCTCTCTGTATTAAGTCATTGGATCTAAATATGGAATTGGTAGAGTGGAAATCCTAGTGATGATAACTACCATGGATTATTTATATAATGTGCTTCATTGGGTTTTATTATATTGGTTACGGCCATCAATTATTATGTATATGAGAATTGGATTTGTTAAAACCCTCTAATTATACCAATCATAGGATCATTGTTCACTGGCCAGATTTCCAATGGTTCTGACTCTTAGGCATCGTTAAAATTTGAAATGAAATAATGAGAAAAATTTTGTTCAATAATTTTTCATATCCACAATATATATTAATTAATTAAATTAAATTGTATGGGGTGTTTTGTTTTTAATAGTTTGGGTGTTTTCAATTTCCCCCCTTCATTAATTTTTCCATCAAATTTTTCATTTCTCACACTAAAATTAATGATGGAAATTCTATTTCATCACTTTTTCTAATTCCAAAATTCCTTCATTAAACTTGTGGTATATTTATATCACATTGAAAAGTTTCATAATATTATTTCATATAACTTTATCTCTACAATATAAGATCATCCCTAGGTTATCCTCATATGAATAATAATTCCCCAAAAGTAGTTCCTCTAGATTGAGTACATGTGAGGGGTATATTATGTGCATCCTCGAGTGTGAGACATGGAATACATCATTTAATTGAGATAATTTAGATGGGAGTGATAGTCAATGGGCCACCTCCCTGATGTAATCAAGTATTTCAAGGGGAAAAATTTATCCTTGAATCAAATTTACATTCTCCCAAAATCACATGAGTTTCTTCCATAGATATATATAGGGTAATATCATATTTCTGACCTCAATCACTAGGTATCATCGACGATTATTATCATAACTCTTTTTGTTGATTCTGAGCATTCCTACTGTCCTACTGAATAGTCTTGAAATTTTATACCATTTCCTTTGAAAGTTTAGGTCCTCGATCTTTCTGTTACCCAATTTCATCCCAACATGAAATAATTCTACACCTCTACTGATAAAAGTATTCATAGGGATCCATTTGGATGGTTGAGTTGAAACTGTTACTTTATGAGAAAATTAATGGAGGAAGATATTAATCCCTCCCCATTGGAAGTCAATTGAGTATGATATCAACATGTCCTGAGTGTTTGGAAAGTTCCCTCAGATAGGAAATATGTTTGAGGATGATATTACATTGAGAAGTGAAAATCTATGTTTAGATAATATTATATGCTCTTCCATAAAATTGATATAAATATTGGATCTTGATATGATAAAATTAATAATGGTGTTCCATGAACCCTTACATATTCTCAAATGTATCTTCTTTCAAGTTGATCAAGTTATAATTCCTCTTTATCTATAATGAACTGACAAACCCCTATAAGAAGATCCAACACAAACCATATTTCATTATTTCCACCTAATTTCATTAGATGGGAAATGAAAAAGACCATGATAATTTTTTCCAATTTTCATGAAGGTATGGGAAATGGATTCATCATCCACATGGATTTTAGCCTTTCCACCTTCACTTGTTGACATATAAGACATCCTAATTTATATTTGACAATATATTTCTTTATATTTCCACACCAATAGTTCACACATATATCTCAATACATATTATTTATTACTAAATTGATGGAGAAGGTCGATCTATTTTTATCACAAAACATTACCTTATTTAACATACTATTTTATGGTAAAAATAACCTTGACCAAATTCATACAAATCGTTATTAATTAACATTGAAATATACGAATTTCCCTTTTCTTATATATTCTACTTTCTTCGGAATAAAAAAAACTTCTCTTTTATCATCCTTTATCTTTTAAATAAGGGATGGTTGAGAAATAATTTGTTAATGGATTTATGTCATAACTTCCATGATTATTACCATTTCTATAATTTTAAAATATATAATGACTAGATAATTCCCAAATATCATCGATGATTCAATTGAATGATCCTTTCTATTTATGGATTCTGGAACATTATTTTCTTACCCATGATGGTAGAGGATGGAGAATTCATAGTATTTGATCATCTCTAAAAATCTCCATTGGCACGAACTCATCTTTTTCTATGGGAATATATAAAGGAAGATTTTGTAATAATTATATATTTCACACCTCTCACCAAATAGATAATGTTTTCAAATTTTTAAGAAAAATATCAAGATATATATACCTATAGATCATGTGTTGGGTAGTTTAATTAATGAATAAAAAATTGTCTTTATGCACTTGCATTAACTATTTATTGTTTCACTAACACGCATCCCAATTCCTTCTTCGACGAATTTTTGAATACCATGAAATGTTATCCACTTAAGGGTACTTGGAGTAAAGATATTGTGATATTCATCTTTTTTAACTACACAAATCTCTCTCCATATTCATCATTACAAAATAAATTGTCTCTATTTTGAGATTGTTTTTTAGACGGTTTGAAAAATGAGGTAAATTTACAAAAAACCAATTATAGAACTATGAAAACCCATGGAAACTATATATTTCCATAAAATATGTTATCCTTGACCATCAATCAACTAATTATATCTTTTTCTGGTCAATATATTTCCCATTTTTATTGCTGATATTCCCTAATAATGAGACTTCCTTTTACTAGGTACCACATTTTTTTGTAATTTTCATAAATCCTCTCCTTCATAAGTTTTTTATAACATAGCTCAGATACTTTACATTAACTTCATTGATTTTGGAGTATATTAGGATACCATATATAAATAATACCACATATTTACTGATGTAATCTATAAATACAATATTGATCATGTTCATTACTATTTATGCAGAATTAGTGAGTCCAAATAGAATTTATATAATCTCATAGTGCACATACCTTTTTTGGAAAGTAGTTAGGGGTATATCATCTTTCTTTAACTTTACTAGACAATACCATGACCGAATATCCACCATATAGAGGAGTTTTACTCCAGATATTTTCTCAAACAAATAATCAATTTGTGGTAGGGGATATATGTTCTTTATTATTATCTTGTTTGGCTCATGTTAATCAGAGGAAAGACGTATTGACCCATCCTTCTTCTTGAAGAAGAGTACTGGTGCACCCCAAGGTGAAGCACATGGTTATCTGAACCCTTTATCTATATTTTCCCATAGTTTCTTCTTCATCTTTTCATGTTCTATAATATTAATTCTATACAGTGTCTTAGATAGCTGTTATTCCCCAAGTATAATCTTGATTCTAAATTCACCCTATCAGCTATGAGGAAGGCCATGAAATTATTCAAGAAACACCTTGATGTATTCCCTCACAATGGGTATGTCTTTTAGTATGGTCTTTTCATTGGACTCAATTTCTTCTTCTTATCATAGGGAAATAATATCCATGGATGAGATTTTTGTTCTAAAGAAGACCCATCCTTCTCCATGCATTTGTATATAATAAAATGATGATTCATGATTAAGAGAGTGATTTCATTCTCATGATAATTTATAAGTGATACATATGAGGAAATTCAATACATTCCAAAATAATTGAAACAAATTACACTAAAGGGATTATAATAATTTTTTGGGATGTTCAGCCATAAAATTTTATAGTGTAGGAGATACAAACATGGGAATAAAAAATTTCCCCATTTTTGGTTTTCCCCAAAATCACTACTATAATATTCTGTGGTGGTTTTTAAATAGTCCTTCTAAATTTACTTTATATGAAACAATTTATAGAACTAATAATGATAAACCTACAATTCACATTTTTATTCTGGTTTTAACCATTTAAATTATCCAAAATATATGTAGGGATGAAAATTTTCAACCAATTAAACACATAAACAAGAATCAAATTGCATTAAAGGGATAAATTAGAAATGATATTTCGTTCTTAATGTCTAAATTTTTATGAATCAATATATATTAAACGTGATATATTTCCTAACATGTACTACATTGGGATTTTTTTATTATCAAAATAGTGGTTCATAATGAGATTGTGAATTTAAAAAATCATATCCTCAGGCATGTCAAACTATGTTTGCAGCAAGGACTATTATTAAACATAGGTTCTTGGTTGATTCTTGCTCAATTCGGTGTTTTTTGGTGTTACCACTATGTACATATGTGACAGAGCCCCATCCCCTTATAATATAAACATAGGGATATTTTTTTCTTCAAGAAACCCTTAATTTATAATTCAAAAAAAATACGTAATTTTATTATATGAAGTTTTATTCTTAGGTAATTATCTAGAGTTTTTTAACCCTAACCCAAAAAATAAATTTACCTTTTCTTGGATATTATTTGTGACAACCCTTCTCTTTATTACACATTATTTCATGATTTATTACATAATATTACACATAATACAAATTTTAATAAATATATGTATAGTTAATTTGGGAGGTAGGTATATTAAAGAAAAATTAAAACATGGGATACAATAACATTATTGAAAAATTTATTTAAATTCTCATTTTATTCCACCTTACTTAAAACTGCATAGAATAACCTGGAAACATATATAAAAAGGGTTGAGTTATAAAGGCCATTAAGGGAATAAAAATGTAATAACATAAATAAAGTAATACATGTTAGAACATAGTCATATAAATGGGAAATTAAATGGTTGAGAATCAGAAGCATGACCAATGAGGCATGATGTAGTAAGATAATATAAAGGCATTATGGGAAATGCGACAACATAATACACTACTTCATAAAAAGAGGTCACGTATAACTACTATGAAATCCTGATTAAAAGGTACCATGATGGATTAGTCTCACTCTATAATCCCTTTTATAGTGTATCATGAGACTAAATTATTACACAATGCATTGGAGTTCTATATTATTCTAGGCACACCCATTACATTCATTTCATTATTATTTTTAAGTGTTCCACATACATCCTAAAACATGGAATCATTTATCATTAAATTTTATTCCAAGATCAAATATTTTTGTAATACATACATGTATATATATAATAAATTATGTATAAGTGCATAATGTTTAACAAACATGATAGAAAATGGGTACAGGTATTCACTACATAACTGATTACCATATAAAATCATACTGAAATTCTAGTAGCATAAAAGGATAACATAAATGTTCATGTAAGGTATTAATGAGATTTAAAGGGTTCTAAAATCATTTAGCATCATATGGGATGTAATGAGGGTATGGTAGAATATATCCCAACATTATTATATGTATATAAAGGCATAACAAAATCGAGATTCTTGAATAAAGAGGGGAAGGAGAGGATCTCATACCTGGAGATTGTGATGTAAAATGCTTTGGTGGAGCTTTTTTACAGCATGAGGGAACTATTGGAAGGTTCTATAGAGGATAGGTTAGGTTATGGATGTGATACATAATTTTTTAGTGGAGATTAATGATATATTATGAGGGTTTTTATTGGAAAAGAGTGTTAAGTTCTTTATTATTTCTCAAACATACATTTTGGACCCTACTTAATAAATTAACAAAAAACGCAAAACTTTCTATAGTTTTGACCATGGATTTTTAAAAATATAGTTTCTTAATTATTTTAAATGTCCAAGGGCCTAATATACTTCAATATTTCTCTTGTAGTTGTGGATATGATTCATTTTCTTAAAGAAATTGTTCTGAAACATCAAAATATAAAATAGGTTTTGGGAGATTCATAATGGATTTATAAAATTAATCAATTATACGTAAAATAATTTTTTTTCAATTTACAAAATTTTTGTGTAAATGTATACACATTATAGAATGTATTACTTCATTTTTTGGACATTATAGTTTCATAATATAAATTTTATTTTTATACCGAATTTATTTTTTAACTGAAAATTTGAATATATTTCAAATCAATGGAAAATTAAGAGTTGAATTATTTCCAGTTTATGATTCCAAAAATATATATATTTAACCAAATAATTCTCTTAATATTTAAATTTTCACATTTAATATATGAATTTGATTTATTGATAAATTCTCGTTTTGTGACAATAGAGGTTTTCGAGCCCTTAAAAAATTACATTTGACTCGATAATAATTATATTATAATTTATATATAATAAAAATTATTTAATAATAATATTGTGTTAAAATATTATTTAATTTAAAAAAAAATTAATTCATTAATTGTAAATGACTAAATTGAAATTTAATATAAATTAAAAATAAAATTTTTGTTTTATTGTATCAAAATAAAAAAAAATTAATAAGAAATGAAGATAACCATTATTATACAGATAATGAAATATACATATTCATATTGTTAGGTTCTTTCTACATATCTCATTAAGCCACAAGAAAAAACCATAAGGTTAAGGTGCATGACAGTGAGGATTTCATGGCATGGTTTGGTGTACAAGGTCTGGGTCAAAATCTAGATGTGCTTGTAGTTCTCCCATAACTGGTTTTTCTCATGCTGAAGTTGTTTGATCTTAGGTTAAGATTTGTAAATTTAAAATTCCAATGATTCCTTATCCCTTATAAGGTCTGATAAATAGAAATTTTAGGGAAGGATCATACTGGTTGAGGTAATCACATCCATTTTAAATGTCAATTGGATTTTTTTAAATCCCTATATTTATAGTAAATGTATGATCATTATTCAATGGATATATTATCAAAGGTTATGATTATTAATGGTATTTTAAATCATATGGGATATAATAGAACAAATATAGTGCATGTGTTTTCTATATTCATAAAATATATAAATTAATTTAATGAAATTTCAAGGGTAATTGTATTTATAAATTTTCAGTTCGGTGCATGTCAGTTGCCTAAAATGTATCTTAAAACTTCTAGATGGTAAAAATAAAATCATTACATATACAAATTATAAATTTTATGCATGGGAAGCTCATGATTATTATAAAATTATCCTCTTCGGGAGGTTCTTTGATATGAAAATGTTGTAAGGTATTCCTATGGATAATCACACCTATAAATTCAATATCATTTTTATCCAACTAGAATTAGTTAATATGATAATTTCTTGAATACTGTGGGCACTAGTTTTACATTCATCACTCATAGAATCTTGGGAGGTGATGGTAACCATGATGTAAAATTCTATTCTTCTGGTATATGTGGTAATTGGGGATGTGCTCATGTATGATATTTTTCATAATCTAAATATCTATGAAAATTTTCAAAAAGTAAATTGTTTTTAAGTTAATGTATGTTCCATGAAAAATATAAAAGCTTCATGACGGTAAAATAAAGGATTTATTGATGCTAAAGTAGTTTAGTGGAATGTGATCCCATGTTTCAGAACTGTAGGAGGAGTGGTCAAATAATGGAAGATTACATTGAAAGAAAATCCTACAATATAATATACTCTTTTGGAAGTGGATCTAGAACCCCTATATTATAATATATTCGTAGACATTTTCTAAGTGTTTCAGGTTCACTTGAGTGTTTGATTATAAGAGTTTGAGCCTTTATTGAATATAAATCCATGTGTTAAGTGTAAATAATGATGTATCATAATATATTTATATGTATAACATGTGGACAATGGTTCTCCTACAATTGTTTGAAAAGGTGATGTTTCGATTTGAAAAAGAAATAAAATATTACTAAAGTTTTAGAGAATGATATAGATAACATTATTATAGAGGAAATATTTTTTATGGATATTTAGATTTTCTAGGTTTCTAAAATACATTTTTATATGGTGTGTGGAAAATTACATAGATATCCCTGATGGGGGATGATGGATTGATGGATTAGACTCTGTAAATGACTATTGTATCCAGATGTGAAATTTATATTGTACATGTGCCTTCTACAATGGAATGGACTAATATCTCGGGTAAAATGATTGAAAAAGGGATAAAACTCCTAGATTATAAATTAATTATAAATATCAACAACATAGATTATTCTATATGAAATGTTGGTATCCGTGGAATGAAATTAAAATTTTCTTTCAAATACGAAGGTAAGATGCTAATGACTTACAGGTTAAATTTTTAAAAATGGATTTATATGGTACAAATAAAATTTATTATAGTGGTGGTAACTATATGAAGTTATATTTATGGATAATGAGAAATACATGGTTTGAGTTTTCTTTTTGAAGGACAATTCGACAGTATTCAAATCCTTAATCAGATAGAGATCCCCGGTGGACAAGGAGACCATATGAAAATATAAGTGTTTGATGTTACAAAATAAAGGAGAGTGTGGATATGGGGATTTATATAGGTTCGTATGATGAAAATTCATATACTTTGAGAATACCATACCATGAACTCCCAAACATAAAATATTCACTGGTTGGATGAATATGATATTAGTTGAGTAGGTAAAAAGAATCATTATTCAAGAATGTTTTCAAAAGTTTTTTCTAGATATAAGTTCTAAATTATGTGAACCACATTATAAATAGATTTAAATCATCTCTATAATGGGTAGAATTTATATATGTATATTTTTCTAGATGAAATTTTAATCTTTCACATCTTAAAGTATTTTCACCACATTTTTACATCTATATTGATTCTAATTATATGGATAATATGGAGTCTCTGTTCTATGTTTTTTACTCTTTATTGTACTCAAATAATGAATTTTGTTTTTTAATATATGATAAATAATCATAGAATATTTTAAAAATTTTAAATGTTATCTTTATGAAAAAGATATTTTGGAATGTTAGAATACTAGTATATATTACCAATGAATTGTGACTAGATAGAGGTCTAAATGTTATGAAGTTTTTGAAATTTTACAGAGTACATCAATTTTGAATGCCCCAAATCAACCAAAATATATTCCTGAAAGTGATTATGATTATATTGAAATTAAATGGCCATAAGTACTAGATAAATCAATTAATGAGATTTATTTCAGTAGAGATTATAATTTGATGTTTTGGAATTAGTTATTTTGTAAGGACTTGAGGTGTATAGATAGTTTCTAAGGTATTAAAAAATAATTCACCATGTAAAGGGAAAAATGATCAACACTACATTATTATCATGGATGGTGGATATCCCAAGAGCCCATAAGTGGTTCTATGATTGATAGACACACTGTCTTGAACCTGAGAGATAATGGAATGTTAGTCATAGAATAATTATCATTAGAATATGTTGTTTTATCTACTAAAGGATAATTAATATTATAAAAATATTTACTGGGTAAGGATAAACTTAAAGGGGTCTCAAAAAATGAAAGTTACATATTTCATTGAGATCTTTTCCCTAGTTTCTAAACATATGATCATTTGGATAATGCTTACCATGATTCTAATATAAGGACTTTGACTAGGTAATTTGCCTATTAATTCTAAATTTAATTTTATGGAATTTTCAAAAAAAATACATACCAAGATAATTCCCAAAATCTCATAGACAATAAGAACATAAATCTTATGTGCTAGTTAAAATGTAGAATTTATAGATTGAAGGAATCACAAAGTCAGTGTAACCAGAAGTTCAATTACTTTATAACTAAAACAATGTTATTTAAAATTATATTGATCATTTATTATTACTGGATGTAGTTATATGATAGAATATTCATCAATTTACTTCATTATAAAGATGATATGATTTATTTTGAAGAAAAAAATGAATGTTTTGATGAGATTAAAGTTATTTTATTTAGATGATTATATATAATAGACCTCATATTGAAGAAATATATCTTATGGATATGTAATGTAAGGGACCTAACATCTATTAATTTATTAATGTGGTAGTAATTGATATTTACATGTATTCGATGGTTTTTACGTCACTATATATTATGGGTGGAGAGGGCGTTATTAGTAGGTTCGTGAAAAATACCATAATTAATCATTTGTAAGAAGTAATAAATCATATTTTATATATAAATGGGTTCGGATGATGGTCAGTTTTTCCTAAAAACTGATTAACCATTTCATGTAATTATGGAATCAAACTTCTATGATTATTTAGATACAAAGAATAGATTCACATGCACTGCGGTTATAGTCAATGTAATATCTATAAGTTAGAAGTTAAATATTTAACCATTATTGGAAATTTCAATGATGGTGGGGGAGAATGTTTCTTTAAAAGATGCTTGGAACTAATTAAAATGGTTAAATATAAATTTTTAGGATCCCAAAATAATTATGGAGGTTGTAACATTATTATGTCACTCATAGACTTTTATCCACTAGTATGATAATCTAATGTTCCCTTCTAGGAAAACTCATATTCATATAATTATCACATAATTTTGATTTTATTATAGGATGATGTGTTGGATATTTGAAGGTAAATGGGTTTTGAAATCATATATATATGTTATCATAGGCTATAGTATGATATGTACTAAGGTGATTTTGTGCCCTAGATTGGTTGGTATAATAGGAAGAATGATAGGGGAACCATGAAACTACAAATGAATATTGGTAATAGAGAACATATTTGTATTATAATAGAGAAAATATTAGTGGATTTAAAAAAAATATTTCTGGTGGGCTTTTTTTGTATCATTTGGGGAATTTAATTTTTAGAGATAGAATTATATCATTCAGAAGTATTGATTTAAGACAATATAACTTCCAAAGTACAGATGAAGATGATAGATGCATTATTGTTTTATGTTTGAAAATTTGGATTTAGTTGATCTCATGATGGTAGCTAAATAATTATAATTTATAATATAATTAAGACAGACTAAAAGAGAAAGTGTGGAGCTAAAAAGGACCTGTATAATAATCATTCAAAAGGATATGTATGATTCTTTTTCTTGTGTATTTTAATAAAAGGGAGTAAACATAAGTTTCTTCAGGATGTTATGTAATATTAATCCAATCATTTTTTTGGAAGAATGAATTATACATTAAAAGATTTGTTCAATGAGTTAGGAGTCTCTGACTTTGTAAAGGGTTACCCATAAACAAAATCTATTTGGACTAAAAAACTATTTATATTGAAATGTGATTAAAGCCAATTTCACTCATTATAATATACTAAATTTGTGGCATGAAATCACAAGTGATTTTTACATACATAGTAAATTTTGACCATATTTCATTAAAATATATTAAACTATTACCATTAGGGATTAGGATAAATTTCTTTCCAATAATAATACTTTGGTTCATGTTCTCGCCTTATTTATTTAATGTTTCTCCTCTTAATTTTCTTATTTTTTTGTTCAGATGTTTGAATTTTAGTGTGGTGACATGGGTGTGGTTTTCTTCTAAATCCTAGTGCACATAATTTTTGTTCTGTTCTGTAATTTTATTCCTAATATATTTTATTGTTATAACATAGGGTGATTTAATAAAAAGATTCATGGGACCCAAAAAATATTTTTGGATATTTTTTCTCTTATCTTATAATCATTTATTCAAACTATAGTAATTGATTATTGATATTTTGGATGATGTTTAAGCTATTTTTTTCTTATTATGTTGATAGTGTCTGATGGTTTGCATAGATTATGTAGAAAATCACATGGAATTATATTGGGATTATTTTCTTGATATTCAAACCATTATTTTTTATTATGTTTAATTATTTTCTACTTATTATTTTTCCACCATGGGTAAATTATTATTTGATTAATAATTGTAACATATTAGAACCGATGATCATGGATGGTAATAAAATATTATTTAATTATGGGAATGTTAAAACTTAAACCAAACCAATTATAATGATATATTAATAATTATAATCCATGGATTTGATATATCAATTATTTAAAAGAGATTGAACTATAAAACAATAGATTATATTTTTGAATAAAAAATTATTGGACTTTAGATGATTAAGGTGAATATTAGTATATAATTGAATGTTGAATCTTATTAAATAATTGGTAATATATTAGAAAAATAAAATATCACTTATAATATGTGTTGTGTCAAAATGACAATGAAAAAGACATAAGAGGGAGTAGACAACCAAATCCAATGAAGAAAAATATTATCCATTTCATGTTTAATGAAAAAGATATCCTATTCATAATTAAAGATTATTTTGATGTTATTTTTAGTCCAAAAGATCTTCTAAATATATCCATTACTATTTCAACTATGATATTAATTTGTATTGAACAATCAATATCTAATCTATTTTATCAGAAGTTTCATTTGATCGTACTCTAACATGGCAGAGTTTCATCTTCTCATACTATGTTTTGAACATCTTGCATTCCAATAAAATAACCATAATTCCCTATAAATACATATTTTTTGGTTTTAACATCCTTCAATCAACTTTCAGGGTCCCCGAAAAAAAATATGCTAGTGAAAATGACCACGCTCATGCTGTGAGAATCGATATAGTGGACTAGGGGATTTATGTGGGCTATACCACTATAAAATTTCTTATTCTTTTATTTTTTTTATTTTATAATACATACTCATCTTTAATATATAAGTAAATAATCACCTTATTTTATGTGATGCATTTTGATTGTTTAATGTTTTTTAATAGATACAATTCACCCTATTTTGGTGTCTTCTTCATAGTCATTCAGACACAACAATTTCTATCAAATGTCGAGCTCTAGTAAATATATTTATTTTGGTTATAAGAATCCAATGTTAAAGATTTGGATGAAGAATAAGTTCAAGGGATTATCATATAGAAGGTATGACAATGATCTGTGGTCCCTATTTTAATGTCAATAATTATTGACATTGGAAAGAACACTTGGTGATTTATATGAAGAATCATGGTTTCAATTCAATTATAAATATTTTCAATCCATATGTAATCCCTAGAGAACCAATAGTATGGTATTCAATGAAGGAATGTTAGTATTATGTTAATTCAAAACCCATTAATGAATTTATATGTGATCATGGTCCAGATGAGATTAATCACATTTCTCATTGTGATACTACATAGGAAATTTGGGGGAAAATTATAGTTGGAAATGAAGGAAGTAATAATGGTTGGGAACTAATGTAAAATAACACTAAACAAAAATTTGATAAATTCATGAAGGAGGAAGATGAAAGAATCACTCAAATGAATGTGATATTAGTTGATGTTTTCAATGAGATTACAACTTTGGGAACTCCAATTCTAAAACCCGACCCTGACATAAATGTATATATAGTTTCACCATTAACATTGAATGGAATCACTACTATTATTTTAAAATCCAATCTAGTTAATTATTTAATGGTGATATTATTGAACGTATCCTTTATTATGTATGAAGTTGAGATGTGTGTAGATACTAAGAAACATGTTTATATAAAAAATGATAATGTTTCTCTAAAAATGAGGATAATCTATTTTTTTTTATTTTTGATTTTATTCATTCAAGTTAGACTATTGAACTATCAGATATTTCAAGAAAAATTAACAAGCTATATTTTTTGAGATTGGAGAAATCAAAATAATAATAAATATAAGTAATTAAGATTCTATGGATATATGAAGAAAGATAATTTAATACCTAACAACACTTTTATTAATTCTAGAAGAAGTGGAGATAAAAAAATAAATGTAAATAATGTCATGAAGGATTCATGAAATTCTTTTGAATATTTAACTGATGAATCTTTCTACAAACTGTATAGCTAATATTTAAAAAAAGGATAATCTATGTATTACGGCTCACATAGATGAGGTACAAACATCATCTTCTCAAATTTTTAATTCTAAATGTATTTTTATAGTGAAAGTAATAAAGAAATTTTTGTACTTCATGAAAAACATTATTCCTTAATGAAGGATAATATAAAACTCACAAAATCATATAATGATATTCCTTTTGAAAAATATTTTTTTGTCCATATTTTATATTTATGATCTAATTACTCCATAAATTCTTGTTCATTTCATGAAAATACAATTATGGAATTATTTTGTGAAGTATATTATTCAAAAAGAAGATGTTAGTATGCTTATCAAGGAAAAAAATAATCAAATAAAAATCACTGTAAAATTAAAATTAATAGAATCAATAATTACATAGGATGTAAAGGAGAAAATCCCCAATTATACATGAATTATTTTTCTCCTAATTTTAAAATAAAAAACATGTCTAATATTACATGTTATCATTGATGTAATAATTTACATTATATTAATAGAAATTATTTTATAAAACATACATGTTGGGGTTTTAATCATTTTCATTATTCAAAATCCTTATCAAAATATATATATTTTACATTATGTTTAAAAAAAATTATTTGGTTACATATGTCATTAGTTTCAAACATTTCTAGACACAACAGCATATGGGTACCAAAAGGAACTTGTAGTTGTTATTTTTTTCAGATTCTGCCACTAGATATAATTGTAATATCATTAAGTGGTTTTTTAAAAAAAATACATGGATATTTATTTTATTTTTCAAGGATTGGACACATATGAAGTAGTTTTTTCTTTGAAAAATTTTTAATGCTACATTTGTAAAAAACCAGTAAGAATTTCATTTCAATTTAGATATCTAATTTAGATGCAATAACATTGTTATATTGAAGGAGAACATAATTTAAATGTTTTTTCATTTATTTATATAAATTGAATTATTGTTCTACTTAAAAAATTAATTAATTGTCTAACTCTATTATTTGATGAGATTAATTAGTTTCTTGAACTATTTGGTTAACATCACATATTCCCTTTCATCATTAATATTTCATTCATTAATATGCTAAATTTTTTTGTTTATGAGTATTCTTTTACTGTTTTACAATTTAAATTATTTTATTGTGATAAATAAATCTATTATTTCATCTGATTAAAATATTTTATTATTAAATAAATATGTTTCTGTCAAAAATGACGTGTATAAAATTATGTATTTTAGTTTTTTTTTTAATATCATAAGTTTAATTTTTATTAAAAATACGTTATTTAAAATAAATTTTGGTTTTTATTTTATTTAATTTAATATTTTAAATATTTATTCTTCGTTTTAGAGGGATTTAATGTAAAATGATTAGAATTATTTAAAATATTTTATTATTATTGAATAAATTAATTTGTTTGATTCAAATTTTAATTCCTTGTGAATATTTTGTTATTAATTTAATTAAATATTATATATTTCTATATCTCCTTGAGTATATCTTATTATCATTTTAAAGGAATCATGAATTGAGGGGGATTTTATAATATTGTACCTGTGGAGAATGTTTTCTTCATGCTTTAACCTTTTTCGATTATTTTTCAAAAAATTATGAAAGAATATTTTTTTTCTTTTTGATCATTAATAAAAGGGGAAATATTTGTAAATTATTAATGGTCACATAATTTAAAAATTGGGATCATTTTTAGTGGCCCCTATCCATTCTCATCTTGGTTTTGATAATTAATTAAGCACTCCTTATTTCAACTAAAAAATGTGTTTTAGTGATTTTAGATTAACTATTTACATGTGATTATTCTATATCTTATGTGATTTTAATTGGATTTTTAGTTGGTATGTTCTATTAGGAAGATATTAATATATATTTGGTACATGTTTTCTATTCAAAGCTTATTCAGTTGTTTCAAAGGATCAAAAAGGCTCTGATGGCATTTGAAGATGTTTGATGACGTTTCAGTATTCCAACTTAAAGTCAAAAATGTATTTGGATTATATATAAATCTATATTGATCATATTTTCAAAGAAAATATCACATTTTATATCTAATATATTTATATAATCTTCATAATAGTTTTTTGATGCCTAAAATATACTCTTTTTTGCCTTAAAAATTCACTCAAGTTGTTGTAGCAGTTTATGGATTCTATAATTTCCAAATTTAGATAGCTATTATTTTTCAATGTTTTCAAGATCTAATGATTTCCAAATTTTGCCCAAAAATTATCATATTAAAATATGACACATGTATGTTTATTTAATTATTTTATATAAAAGGCTAAAAGGGTCATTTTTATTGTCAATCAATTCTCCCAAGTTTAGTATGAGATGCGATTATAATAGATATTATTTCATATATTTTTAAATATATAAGTATATGTGGTAGTCTGATTGAGCTAGTTATTAATATATTAAATAATATATTGATAATAGCTATATATTATTCTTCAGGCTCTATTGTTGAATCCTTTTTTAAAATTTTCTTAAAATTGATGGAATTTTGTAAATTTATATTATTTTGTTTTTCTGTAGGTTCCAATCCCTACTTTGGAACACTATGTTGGTATCCTTATTTTTTGAGAAACTCGACTATTATGTTAAAATTACTATTAATTAACCATATATTTGATAAGAATAATGGTTCATGAACCAATCATTTGTGAGTTAAACCCTACATTCAGTCATAAAATGTTCCCTATATTGATTCTTCCTCCATGGGGATCAATATTTTGTATATATATCTCTGATTGTATACTATAAATTCATTCTTTCCCTTCATAAACTATAAAATAGAACACAAAATAGATATACTAAAAACTTATCCTATAATATTATCCTAATATCATGAATACATCTAGCCATGGTATGAATAAGACACCACACATGAAGGAGATGATCTGATGTTGGCTATGATTTTAGGATAAACATAGAATCTATCATGATATGATAGATACTCATAACATGATTTTTCATTAAATATTGTTTATTTCAAGATAAAACCCTAAATATTCTTCTAAACGGGTAAGACAATTCATCAAATGTGTAGTAAGTGGCCAGGCTAGATGCACCACAACATTCGAAATAGCATGGGTAATAGTAGTTAGATCAAATTAAATCCAAATATTGTTCCAAACCATTGGCTTGGAAAAGTCAATCGCATGGATAACACCCATCATTTTCACTTCCATAGACAAGGAAAAACCACAACTAACAAAGAAGAATATTTGGCACTAACCAAGATTGTCTCTGTAAATGGAACCACAACCTGCAGTTCCCAAGTTTCTTTTAGAGGAACCATCGACATTCACATTGATCCATATTAGGATTGGGTCTTTCCAGAACATCTAAAATGTGTGTCTAGGTTGTTTTTAGATTCCATAAATCTGATGTGGACATAGGATCTTGAAGCCTCCAACATTGTTGTCACAATTATCCTTTTCAATCAATTAAGCATCTCAAATGGAAATGAGAATCCGCATCCGATCTACATTGAGACTAAATGAGAAATTATTATGAAGAATAGAAATGATATCATACGAGATAATGTTAAGGAGTTCATAAATCGCAGTTAAAAAAACATTCTTAATTGAGCTGAGAGGTTTCAAATTCCACACAATTCTTTTGTTGGGAGCCGATTGAGTCATCAAGTAACCATCTGCAAGAAAAAATGTCAAAAATATAGTTCTAAAGAGCTGAAGATGTTTCATATGACATAAATATATGATAAGTATCCTCTCTATTATGGTTACAAAGATGACGGTTAGAGGAAATATGAATCTCAAAAGACTAAAGACAAAGCTCGGTTGGGACTCTGTTAGAATTTTTATCTTTTAAATTTTTATTTTGAATACTTTTATCGGTCTATCAGTTGGTTAGTTCTTCCTAAATTGAATTGATTATAATCTAAGATTTTGTGGAGTTTTTTATATATTTATTAATAATAAAAATTATTGGATAATTTCAACTTAATTTTTCTAGTAATGTCAAAATACATAAGGTTTTATAAATCTAAATATTAGAATTTACATGTAGATGTTATTACTAGTTTTCAAGAATTATTTCAGTTATTTTTAAAAAATATTTTAATAGTTTTTTAATATATTTCAGTGGATCATTCGGTAAATATACTTAAATATCAGAATAATTTTAATTAATTTTATGTTGTTTATTTTAAAGATTTTTTCAAGAATAAAAATATAAATGATGTTGTGATATTCTTTAAGATACCTATGGAAGAAAATGACTCATTTTATTTTCAATATAAAATGGAGGTGGAGTCATTAAAGATACATAAATATTTTTTTCTTTATATATATCTATCATGAAGGTTATGTAGGGTTTGAAAAAGAGTGTATACACGAATACTCTATCAAAAATAGAGTGTTGAAATTATTCATATTGAAACTCAAATATTTTGAAAAAATATTCAAAATACAATATAAATACTTATTACTTAATAGTGAGAAAAATATAAATAAGAAGTCCCTATATCTCATCTATTTTCACTAACGTGTTGAATTCTTATGCCTACTCATGGTGAAGTGTAATATTTTCATACTAAGATATGTATATCTCTGTTCTCTATAAATGAACAAGAGAACCTTGTAAAATAATTGTAAGGACCTATAGAATCCTTTTTGAAAGGTTTAAATTACCTAAACTCAATTCTATACTTCCTCATAACTAGAACATTGTAATGAAAATTAGTAAGCTCGTAGACAGAGAATTCATAAAGAATACTAACGAATTTATATTCCCTAAACCAAAAAAATAATAAATTTATTTTATTTATTTATTTTATATTGTCACTCATGTTTAAGTTGGAATGAATATATCACTTTATTTCAAGAGGGATGTTTCGTATTTTTTTTAATATTTTTAAAAGGACACAATTTTCACGATATTGTGTCTTCATCATAGTCATCCTGAGATAAAAATATAGAATTTGATTTCTATATTCATATAATTATTAGCATCATAGTCTTATTATTATTAATTTATTTTTCATGTGGGATGTTAGCTATATTATGGGCCTTACATAGTATAATTTCTCTTTTAATGATTGTGTCATATAATATTCTCTATGATTTATTTTCTCATATACTCCACCACCTCAGTCGGATGGGATGATCCACTCCCATATTGGATTTGGAATCATTGTGTGTTCCCAATATCATAGTTGTAGTGGCTATGATGCTCAACTACATAGTCCACCACACTCTCTCCTCCGTATATATTTTTTTATGATGGAATTCGTTAATTATTAAAGCATGTTGTTACAAGGTAAATTCTCATATTGTCTATATGTTCTCATAGTTATGACATACATGTATGTGTGGGTTTTAAAAACTTAAGGTTATATTGTCTACATGTATTATAATTTTAATTTTCCATAACTATTACATGGGTATATATACGTTGGATGTAGCATATAAATTTAATGTGTGTAGTTACATGAGTTATAATGTCTCACAGACATACTATATGATTTTGGGGGACATGATGGTGATGTTGTTGTTATGTTTACTCATATATGTATGGGAGGACATCTGTTAGGTGTGAGAGAAACAAGGAGTAAAATTTTGGATTTATGGGGACAGGTTCAATGTGAGAGTGGATGTGATATACCTTATCATATATATATATATATATATATATATATATGTATATATATGTATATATATTAGTTTGATATTATGTTACCTATACTTTTTTGTGACTTACTGAGTGTTCCTTGGAAATTATTGGAATATTGTAGACCTAATTTAATGGATGATATTGTTTAACTATTTACCCATTATAAATTAGTAAACCTCTTACACCATTATATTAGAGGTTTTAATTGGATTCTATTGATTTCACTTTTACACCAACCAATATATATATATATATTGTCTTAAAGAGTGAGTTACTAATTAATTTGGGAACTACTACGGTGTAGTGTTTTTGGGAGGTTATTATTGTTCGTTCATTATTATACAAGTTTCATTGGATACATTTTCTTTTATAATCAGGAAATATCTAAAATTTAATGTATTAGTATTATTTCATATATAATTATAGAGTTTATTTGTGAATAATTTTACTTTACATAGCATTATTTTGGTAATTCCCATTTATATGTGTGTTCTGTATGCTTGATGTTAGTCACCAACACATGGATTATTGGAGATAATCTTTGCGGGATACTTATATCTTCACTATGGCTCAGGATAGGGAACCCATGGGTTAGGTGTTACAAAACCACATAATTTGGTATATAATTATTATACAATATATTATTTTGCACCATGATTTAAAAAACTACCTAAATTTTTTAACTTTTAAAATGCTTTCTATTATGCATGCTTAACCTAACTGATTAGTAAATCATGTAGCAGTTGGGTATATTTGGTCTATATCTAGACTGTTACATTTTTAATTTTCAAAGAAATTATTTAAAATTTGATAAATTATAGGATTAACCTTCCAAAGGATATTTTGGGTGTCTAGTGTGAGTCGCACAGTCACTGCACGGTTTTCCAAAAAAAATGGGTAGACCATGTAAAATACACAGTTTTCAATTTTTCTAAATATTTTTAAATAATTCATTTTAAATACTCTTTTAATTATTCTCCCATCCCTTGAATCTAGACACCCATTGATAAACCCCTTGTCCTCATGTTTCCCACACTATTAATCCCCCACCACCTATGGTGATCCATTGTGTGTTGATAATGGTACATGGGTAGTTCATCTATGTAATGACTCATCTTACCTCTTAGATTTTCCATATATTTTATATTTCCCCTCATTACCTTTTAAATTGGATGAAACATATGGAAAGGGTTTGATCTGGTATGGTGTCTACATTGGTGTTTAGGGACTTTTTATGTCTCTTCTTTCATGATTGGGAATCCACCATCATGGGTAATACATTTCTGACCATGCACCATTAATTTGATATAGTAACCCCCCATATCGTAGTCAGAAATTTAAAAACAATTAATTTAATTATTTTTAAATTCACATTTTTATTTTTAAAATTTTTTCCCATTTTTTAATTACATTTATGAATAAAATTGGATTTCATCATTATTTTTATAAAAAAAAGGTTAATATATTTTAAGGGAAGTTGAAACCAATATTTTATTTAACAATTAACGCTTATTTTTTGATATTTTCACAATTGAAATTTGATGTTCATAATTTAGAAATAAATTGTTCTAGGTTATTAAATTGATTCTCTACTAATTATTGACTTGAAATTTCATGTGGAACTTGTGAATTGAATTATTGAAATATTATATCAATTTTTTTTGAATAAAATATAAATCATAATATTTTTACTCCATTTGGTTCATGATGTTAATAAATGAATTGTTTTTAATCTTAAATTTTGGTTTTATAAAAATGTAGCTTTGATTTTATAAATGGAAATCATTGATATCTTTGATTGATATGTTTTATGATATTTGATTTAAATGATTTCAAATTACAATAAATTGACTTGGTCACCCTAATAGATTTCATTTATTCTAGTTTCAAACGTCTAAGTTGTTTCAATAATGTTTAGATGTGTGTGATCCTCTCTAAGAACCATTTCTTATTACCCATTAAATAGATATTGGTTAAGGTTTTTGTAGACTATTCATTAGTTCTGAGGGGATTTTCATTATAGGTAGTTGGAGGTGGGGTGATTAATTTTTTATTTTATCAAGTTACTTTTTTTATTATTGTTTGTTGTTTAATACCCTAACTTTTTATGGATATGAGATCCTAGTTTCCATGTTAAGTAGAAATAGTCAATACTAGCTACCTTACCACTAATTATGTTATAGAACTATATACTGTTATAGTTGAAAGTGGCATTTTACTATCTATTATGATAAAATCTATTAAAGTATAATCTAGGTTACTTTATCCTTAGTAAGTATAAGGTTTATCCCCTAACAATCATTCATTCATTGGTGGTTTGATACAGGCTGATCCTTTTGGTCTTCCTTAGATCCACCATTTCCATGACATGTGTGGTAGTTAAGATTAGATTCTTGTATTTCCTTATTATATATATGAATTTGTTCCGTATTTAATTTTACATTATAGTTATGCATCTTGTCTTTGTATTTATAAATCATTTTTTGAAATTATTTTTAAAAATAATCTCGAAATAGAATAAAGAGTCATTTTAAATGATGTGTTTTATTTAAAAATAATTTATTTTATATAATATTTTCATTTCTAAAAAAATAATTATAAACATTTAAAATACATTTAAAGTTTTAAATATTTTTAAATGTAACTAAATGTGAAATATCAGTATTTATAAGTGTATTTGAAACAATAATAAAAAATTATCTTTAATTAAAATTTGGCACATTGGCAACATGGGTTGTAGCCTATGGTGCATGTCTGTGCTCATTCTAATTATATCTTAGTTTTAGGAAATATTATAGTGCTTATCCACTCCTATATAATTGATGGATTTAGGATTCTAGGTTAGTTAATGTTTTAACTATTTTAATTGATAAGTGTTCCTTTTAAATTATTTGGTAGTATTTTTATACCATTTTCAATCGAATATTTTCCAACCATGTGTGCTTGTTAATTGAACTATGTATTTATTTTAGTATTTTTTATGAATATATTGAATTATATTGATATAGGTATTAATAGAACTGATATTTTCATCCTATGGAGTGATTTGGAGGCTTATATGATAGTTTCATTCAAAAAAAGTTATATCATCTGTCTTTTTATTCCTTCTTATTAGAGTTGGTGTGGTTGTTTGATATACCAAAGATTCATGCCATGTTAGCATGAAATTAAACTATTTATTTAATTTTGATTCTTGAAAATAAAAATTTATTCCCAAATATTTTTTTCATTCCCTTGATCTTTTCACTATCCATTAGGGATTTAGAATTCCCCTTAGGCCAGTGGATAGCTGATTTGGGGTGTAGTTTCATATTGATGAATGAGGTGGTTCATGAATAATATTTTTAGAGACTTTGATATATTTTGGGATCCTAGATTCATGATTTTAAATATTTTTATTTGGGATTTCCTAGCATTATAGAGCTAAAATTTGTTCTTCAGGCATGGGAGGTTCTTTATAAAAGTGTTCTTGATAGCCACTTACGATGATGATTATCAAATCATAATTGGAAGTGGGATTTGAATATTTTATTCTGATTTTTTCATGATTATTTATATTGGTGTTTTTTAATTCCCATTGTAATTATTGAGTTTTATTTTTAAATTATTTTGGTTTTTTTTATAAAAACAGAATTGATACTGAGGGATGAGGTTGTTTTTAATGACATGAGACACTAGGTAGTGACCAGAATTTCCATATTTAGACATCTTAGGAATTTCAAAATAGATGATCCTAGCTCCCTAAAATAATTTGGTTGATTCAATAAGGATTTTTCATCATTTTTGGTATGGATATTCATACTTCCATTGAGAATTACTAAATTATGGGTGTTAGTTATAGAATTCCTTATGATATGTACATGATGTGGTTTAGTTTTTGGTGTGATTTTCTGTTTGTACATTTTCTGGAGTCTATTTTTGAATGAAAATTATATTTCATAAAATGATGGACGTTAAATTTTTATAGAATTATTTAAAAGGAATTTTTTTATTTCATTTTAAAATAGGTGGAGAAATGAAAATGATTTTGGAAAATTTTGTTTGGTAAAAATGTTATTATTTCGCAGTTTCGACCTCGAAACACCCAACAGCTCTGTATCCAATGATGGATGGACCTTCTTTCCAAAGGCAGGCGTTCGCCATATGGTCTGACCAACGACTCTTAAAAACTCACATTGGTCAAGAGAATGGTAATTCGGGCTCATCGCACCCTTTTTAGGGGGGAATTATTTCATGTTATGGGACTCTCTTATAGATTTAAGACGTATTCATATGTTCGCAAATATTTGGTTTATACCCAAACATAGTATCCAGTGATTAAACCCTAGTGGGAAATGGTCAACTGGACGCAGGGGTTCGGAATCATTTATGCCCGAGGTTTACCATCCCTCATTGGATTAATGACCCCTAAGAGTCTGGACTCACTGAGACGGCGATAGGGGTGGCGCGGCGATCCATCCTGAAGATAGTCGGATCGACCGGTTGTTGGGCTTGAACCACTTGGAGGCTTCCTATGTACCTTGTCTAGGAGGCAGGGATCAAATTCCACATAGTTCACATGTCTTGGGACTTATGCTCTGAGGCAGCCCAGAATGATGGATTGGGGATTACACTTTGAGGAGGCCCATAAGGGGATTTCATGGTTGATGATTACTCTAAGCCCACGTGAGTCATGCTCAGTGTGAGAAACAAGAGGAAACAAGGACCAGACGATCACGTCGCGAAAGGAGTGTCTGTGAGGAATGGAGTGGGGCTTACGTGTGGAGCAGCCCATAAGGTCGGGGCTTACTTCTAGGTGGATTCCCAGGGTGATGGATTGGGGCTTACACTCTGAGGAGGCCCAGAAGGTCGGGGCTTACTCCGAGATGGACACCCATGGAAACAAATCTCAGCGGGAGAGGGAAAGGGGGTGCTCCTGTGCCCGTATCCTCTCTTGCAGTGCATGAGGGCTTCCTTATGATGGGTATTTTACCACCCCCGAATAGCACTAAACAAGTGGAGGGTAGAAAGGGGGTTCCCGAGCTCAGACTCCACATTACCATGGGAATGTGAACCCAGGAATGCTTTGGGAATCTGCTCAGTGGTCGGGGAAACCCCTTCACCTCTACTTTTCGTGGGTATGTGAACTCAAAATGGTGCGCTGATGCGCCTGAGGGTCACACCATGCGGATCTGGTGGCTCTGGTGGAGGCCTCAGCTCGGGGCCAATGAGTAGACCCTTGAGGGGGTCGTGGAGGATCGGGTCAGATTGGAAGGATTTTATCTGGCCCGGGGAATGGGAACTCTGAAGGCTCTGCTGGGCCACAAGTATGAAGGGGTGGTGGCACCCTTTGCGTAGGAGGTTGTTACGTGGTGGTAGAAGCCATCCGTGAACTAGGGTAGTCCACGGAGTGTGGGGCATCAAGCGAACCAGGGCGGTTCGCGGTCTGGCGAGCATCCCGCGAACCAGGGTGGTTCGCGACTTCAGGTTCAGCCCGCGTACCAGGGGCTATGCAGAGGGTTCCGCATGAGTGGTGGTGGCCAAGGGTGGTGCCTATCGGGGGTTCATCGGTCGAGGCTTCGCCTGAGTAGGAGGGTGCTACGCGGTGCGGCAGATCGGAAAAGAGGCATAAACACCCTGGTCCGCAGGGAGTACATCGTGAGAGGGGCTATGGTTTGCGGTTTCCTTTTTTTTTGTTATTTTAGGTTCTTGGTTCACAAAATTATTATGCATTTTCAGTTCCTTATTAGTTTGTTACCAGGGGTATACCTGCTCTGGTTCGCGAACTGGAACTTCGATGTTTGTGAAATCCTTAGCCTTCCTTCAAAATCCTTCCTCCCGAATCTGATTCCAATTCTCCGACCTCCTTCTCCGTTCCCCCTCGTCCTCCTTTTATAGAGTGGAGAAAGAGATGTATATGTGGCCACGCAGCACCTTTTTCGGAGGCCCATGACCGGATACCCGGTTTACAGCTGACTCGGTCATTCCGCGATTCGTGGTCGGTATTGAACGTTTCTCTTCCCCTCACGAACCGAACTCAAGGAGTGCCTTGCGGCCGCGGGGGGTTCCGCCTCCATTCCGCGAATGACAGCGGATGCAGCATGAACTGATCGACGTGGTCTGCGGCTGGGGCGGTTCATGATGGCGAACCGGATTGGCGCCCATCCTGCCTCATGACCGCGGAGGATCTCTGCCTCCATTTTGCAAATGACGACGGTCCGCGATGGGAGTACTCCATGGAACCAGTCGCGTGACATCATCTTCAAACCAGCCTACGGATCAGTCCAATTCATCCTTGAATTTGAAATCATTTCCCCAATTTCTTTGGGGAAGTAGGTATCATCTCCTTTGCAGATTTTTCAAGACCCTACAAATGCCCCCCATCAGAATGGGGTCTGATTGGAATGAAAAGGAGGCCATTCCGATGCAAAGTGGTCCTGAAGCTGATATGGTTTGCGGTAGAGAGGTTCACCCGATAGGGGACCACGCCTATAAATACGGGGGGAATTCATTTTTAATTTACCAAATTCTTCAAGAAACCAGAGCTCCCTCACCTCCGCGTCTTCGCTCCTTCGCGAAGTGCTTCATCCGCGAACCGGCAGTGACATCCGCGAACCATTCCTCCTTTGCGGTCGCCTTCACCCGTGATCCAACTTCCCAACCATGAACCATTACTCTTAATTAATTAAAATCTAAGTCATGACAAGCTGCAGAGGAACTTGCTTCACGTTTTCAATGCTCTGTGGTCTCGATGCTTCACAGACTAAAATCTCTTGAACTTTGAAAGTGTCTGAGTCTTCCGAACTTAATCTCTTAAACTCGGGATTTAAATTCTGCAGAGCAACTTGGTTCATGGTTTCCTGGCCAACGCTACGTAGGCTACGTTTTCGCGGACTGATTTCGCAAAGCGCTGGTTCGCAGGATGATGTCATTGTGAACCATCCTCCGAGGTATCCTTGTGGACTTTGCATATGAAGGCTCCTTAGCCATATATCTGGTTATTGTTGTCCAGATTTTTATTCCGGACTAACCGATTGTTGGCTCTCATTGTGCAGGTAGAGAACATGGTTCCCCCTCATTCTGCACTGAGTCCTACTATGTAGCTCCTCTAGACTAGCTCAGAGAGATGTTTAGCTATGATTCACAGAGTGGAGGGCGTCAAGGAAGACCCTAGTCGGTCCATCATTCCTGATGACGGTGTATTGAAGGACCGGCTCTCTCCTGAGCTCTTAATTTATCCACTATCGAATCGGATCCCGCTCTACGGATTCGGTCTTCAGGATGACGTCCTTATCCCCCCTACTTTCTCAGGTCTCCCTTCTACTTTCCTGGAAGCGTCATAAAAATGAATTCAGGAAAACATTACCCAATCCAGGGAGATAATATCTAATTCTGATTCGAAAAACACATTCATTCTGAGGGGCTCTATCTGGACCCAAAGTGATCAGTTACCTCAAGACTTTTCTCAGAAATTTGTCCTTAAAGACTACCCTTCTATTATCAACCTTTCTCGAAGGGATCCTGACGCAGGGTGGGTTCTTAGGTGGGATCTTCGGTCCGGCGGGCTCTCCTCAAATGATTGGGCTTGGGCTTTCTGGGTCCATCATCATTGTCAAGAGACTCCCAAATCACTGGAACCAGTCAATCTATACTCCGTAGTGTGGGCTTCCCAATTTGTTGTTTACCCACCATCTCTGATCATGCTCGACCTACTCATCTGATGGTGTTTAAGTAAAAATACTTTCCACCTTGCCCACGGTGAATTCGGCATTAGTCTGTTGGAAATCTACCAGATAGGAGGACTGTTGATTACTAGTGAGATGTATGATGAATTTATTCCCACTCCTGATGCATGGGACGACGTCGAACTGGTGACTTTGTTAGCAAGGGACCTGTTGTCCATAGCGGAGCAGTCACTGGGTCAGGCCTAGCATGCCCGCTCACTTATTACCTATAGCACTTGGATAGGGTTTTTCTTAGCAACACTGGTCCTACGCAGAAGATTAAGCATCCCAGGACTCATCCATCCCAACAGTCATGAACCATTCAAGGTTCTTACTGGGCTATTCTGGAGGCAGGTGACTACCTTTCATGGGGTTACGAGGTGCGCCCTAGTGTGTCGCCTATGCTCCGGTTGTCCGGTCTGTTTGCTATGTTTTTGAGCGGATGGATATTTCCTTCCCGGGATGTTAACCCAGGTTTCCAGGAATACACTTTGATGATGTTTGCTGAGTTAGCAGAAGGTTGCCTGGTGAACTTAGTCGTTCCCACATTGTCCCGTATCTATAAGCTACCAAGCCACATGTAGGTGGGTGGGTCACCCTACCGTCTGATTGGGCCATTTTAATTTTTGTACGGCTTAGTGGCGGATCATTGTCGCTATTATGAGTATCGTCACAACATGGACATCCCATTTCCTACATTTCGGCCTACCCTACTGGATAAAGATGGAGTTCGCTTGAAGCCCCTCGGCTCTGGTGAAGTCCTCGAGCTTCTGAGCGACTTCTCCCAGTTCATCTTCACTCCCTACCCCACCCCTTATGGTGTCATAGTTGACAACCGTCGGGGAATCATGGAGGAGCGTTCTAACATGATCTCTTTGCGGGATGGATTTTTGTCCGCGCGGATTGATGGGGTTTCTCTATGTTATCTGTATGTCCCGTTTTGTTTTTCTCATCAGTTCGGGTGCATGCAAATCCAAGTTTCCCTTCCCCCTTCTCAGGATCAAGGACTGCACCCAGCCATACTTTGTCAATGCTGGTTGATGCTGACGTGGGAGGGATCTAACGCAGGCATTCCCCTGCCTGATACGGGGGCGGCCATTTCCCTTTCTTTGGAGTATGCAAAAACATGGGTAAAATACTATCCTGATGGGATCTTAGGGAAGGCTGTCCGGAAGGTTCCCAAATCAAGAGGTATGGTAGCTGTTGCATCCACCACACCTTCCTCATCAGATTTAAGGGAGGATCGACTAATGGCTCGTCGATCAAAGCGACTCAGAGAATTTTCCTCACCCATCCCTGCGGTGGTCACAGTTCAGACAGATTCATACTTCTTGTGCGTGTATGAGGATGACCCTATGTTTTCAAGTCCTAGCAAGACCATCCTGAAAGTTCCTCCAGTCGATACTGGGCTTAGAAACTTGGTCCCCAAGCCTGAACCAGGGTTGGAGGCTCCAGACATTCCAGATACGAAACCAACTTCTAGTGAGCACACGTCTGCGCGGGCCGCCATGCCAGACTACATTCTCGTGCCATCCAGCGAAGATACCAAAGATCCGCGTACCATGGCGGACCATCGGGCAGTGCGTAGGTGGGCCTGGCCCCGAATCTGTGAAATTATCACTGAAACCCCTCAGGCCTAAATGGAAACTCAAACCAAATCTCTTCGTCAGCTCTTCCTGGGTTTGGGGTCATGTGGCTTTGACTATCGGCAGTTCCATTCTCTTGCTTTCCAGGTTTTCATGGCCCGTGGAGAATCTGTCACTAATGAATGCAAGCTTGCTCACTTCGATGCTGCTCATTGTGGGGCCCGAACCTTGGTGGAAACCACGATAAATCTCCATCAACTGATAGCACGGGAGGCGATCTCTCGAGATCAGGCAGCCATCCTATCCTCTTAGTTGCATGAATTTGAAGAATGGGTTGTGATGCTAAGGGATCAGTTATCGGCTATGACTAGTTGTCTTGAAGCTACCAGAAAAGGGATCAATGATCTCCAAATAGTAGTGGAGAGTACTCGTCTGGTGGTTGAGGTTGAAACCAGGGAGAAGGCAGTGTTGGAACAGTCCTGCAATGACCTTCGCCGCACGGTCGCTGATTTGGTTGAGAGAGCAAGTCAGGCTCCTTTATAACTATCAGAGCCACTCTTGTATCCTCTATTTTACTTACCCCTCTTCCCCCTTTTTTTGAGGGAGAGACCCCAGCTTGTGGATGTCCTCCCCCCTTTTTTCGAACGAAATATAGTCTCTGTCAATCACTTGTTGCTGTGAAATTTGATTGTTACTGAGAATAATTGTCGTGTAAATAATAGTTCACTGAATCAGAATTAATCATAACCCAGGAAAACAAACTCTAATTTTTCCCTACACCATGGGGTCCAGGGAGCATAGTTTGACTATTGCTGGGGTTGTGTAGGAAAACCCCACAAACTTTTTTTCTTTTTTTTCTTTTAATGCCCAAATTTTTCCTCGCCCTATCTAGTGTGGACCCAGCAGGTATAGCCCGGCTTTTTCTTAGGTCGCCCTTTTCGAGTTTTCGTCCTAACAGGATTTGGGCCTCCTTTTTGTGAGCGGTTTAAAGTCCCGCCGACACGACTATCACTACTGATGTTTTAGTTCGAACAGCTTTGACCAAATATGGTGGGGCGAGGTCCCCAATGGGGTTCAACTGATTAAAAGATGTCTCAATAATCTTCAGACACACATGGGGGGAAACATGTTAAACTTTGAACGGCATGCAAGGCATGCCTCAAGGCATGGGAGTCACATTGGCGTACAGAGGTAGGAAGAGTGTTGCCTAAGGAAAACTTTCATTTGGTAGATAGGCCAGGGGTGATCAATATGCAGATCCACTAAGGGAATGGTATGCATAGTCGTACAAAGGTGTCCTTAAGTCAATTAATATCCATTTCTGATGGCCAAGGGACTTTATGGAAGTCTGACTCATGGAAACCACGATTAGTGGTTTGGAAAATTATGAAAACTATCAGGGGTGGCTCAGAAGGGGAGTGTGACATCTGAAAGGGTTTTGGGAAAATCTGAACTAATTAGGATCATGGTCTGGAGACCACTTCCCTAGGCATTTAGTTATCGTAAGGGATGGTTGAGGCTTGGCGCAGTTAAAGACATAAAGCTGGGACATCATCTGAAATGAAATGACTTCTACTGGTTCTCAGTAATCTTGTCAAAGACGTTTCGTCATATTCAGGTAGGATTGTGGAAGAGGTTGGTAAATTGTAGCTCAAAGGGTTTCCGAACCCCGGGATAGACATGGGGGCTCAAAGGCCAAGAGTCGTACGGAGAGAAGCATTGTCTAAGGAAATATTGCCTCTGGTAGATGGGCCAGGGGCGATCAATATATAGAGCCACTGAGGACATGGTATGCATAGTCGTACAAAGGTGTCCTTAAGTCAAAGACTATCCACTTCTGATAGCCGAGCAACTTTAGGGAAGTTGAGATTTGGGACCACTAGGGGTATCTTATGAGAGTTCAGCTTTTTCTGAGTACAGAGTATGGATTATGATGAGAGGGTGCCTGAATACGGGTGAAATATCTAGACTAGACTTCCCAAGAACGGGTGAAGTAATTCCTTCTCACGCTGGTGTGAGGTAGTGGTTTGTGTAGGTCTTACCCGTGCATTGAAGGATGGAGAAAAGCCTCCTTTTCTCACTGAACCCATGACGAGATTTGACCATGTAGTTTATTGTCATGTGGTTGGGACATATTCCGTGCAGTTTAGCTTCATGCGGCAAGGATGAGAGGCATTTTTGAAGGTTGTTGTGCAGTTTAACGTCATGTAGTGAGGACGGGGGGCATTTTTTTTGAGCCAGTGAAAATGCTTGCGTTTGGAGGCATTTCCCAAGATGGTTAATTCTTGGCCTTTGCAGTTTCGTGCCAAGCGGCCAAGATATCCCGTGAAGTTTAACATCTTGTGGCGAGGACGTAGTTGCAAAGGCCGCTCTTTATCAGAATATAACTGTACTTGAATACCTCAACATGCACCAGACGTGGGGGGTTGATTGGTGTAAATCATGGTTCCGGGGCTTCTTGGATCAGGAGAGGTGATATGGGGGCTCTGAGGAAGGTAAGTGTATGGAGCTAGGAAGAGCATCGCCTGTGGAAATCTTGCCTTTGGTAGATGGTCCAGGGGCTATCAATATGCAGAGCCGCTGAGGGAATGGTATGCATAGTCATGCAAAGCTGTCCACGGGTCGATAACTTTCCACTTCATATGGCCATGAATGGTTATGAGGATCCACAATTATCCGAGCCATGAAGTTTGTCATTTAGCAGGAAAATGTTTGGACATGTCGGGGATATCTATCCCTGGTTTCTTGTTGAGGTTCAAAGTGCCCCCCTGCGCTGACTTTTTTTTGTGCGTGGGGGTGTGCCTTCATTCCATGCAGTTTAACATCATGCGGTGAGGACGACGTACTCCTAGTTTATCAGTCATTGAGATCGGGCCATTAGGTGACTATTGATGCAGTCACTCGAAGGAGAACTGAGTCAACATGTTCTGATATACTTGGAACAAGGTGGGGGGATGAAGGTTGTAAACTGCAACTTTGAGTTTTTCCGGATCAGGAGGTGTGGTGTGGGGGCTCTAAGGCCGGTAGGCGTACGGAGCTAGGAAAGGTACCGCCCAAGGAAATCTTGCCTTTGATGGATGAGCCAGGGGCTATCATTATGAAGAGCCGCTGAGGGCATGGTATGCATAGTCATACAAAGGTGTCCACGAGTCGATAACTTTCCACTTACGATGGCCATGAATGATTAAGAAAATCTGCGATTACTCACAGTGCAGAGTTCGACACGTGGGGATAATGGTGTCTGGGTATACAAGAAACATCTTCACTACAATTGTCCGTTGAGTCAAAGTATCCTAGTCCTGGCTTGATGTTTGTTGATGTAGGTCACTATGTGAACTACCAGCGGACACACGTGCTAGCCAGATAAGGATACCCTAGCAGCACTTGGATGTGAAAATGGGAATGAACTTGTAAACCACTTCTCCATATATTTTGGATCGGGAGATGTGATATGGGTTCTCTGAAGCCGGTAGGCGTACGGAGCTAGGAAGAGTGTCACCTGAGGAAATCTTGCCTTTGTTGGACGAGCCAGGGGCTATCATTATGTAGAGCCGCTGAGGGCATGGTATGCATAGTCATGCAAAGGTTTCCACGAGTTGATGACTTTCCACTTCTGATGGCCAATAGTGGTTATGAAGATCCATAATTATTCGGGGCATGGAGTCTGATGTATGGAAAGGATGCATCCAAATGTGTAAGGAGTTTCTTCATGTCGTATCACCATGTGTCTTGGGTGGGTCACAACGAAGTCCGTGTAGTTTAACATCATGTGGTGAGAACGAAGCCAATACAGTTTAACGTCAGGCGGGGAGGACAGAGTCTGTGCAGTTTAACTTCATGTAGTAAGGACAAAGACATACACCCCATGCAAGTCTGGTCCGTACACGGGGGAAGAGGGAATTTTTTTTAAATTTTGCTATCCATGCAGTTTTACATCTTGCGGTAAGGACGAGAGGTACACCTCGTGCCGGTCTGGTTCGTACACGGGGGTAAAGGGCATTTTTTTATCTTTTATTCAGGGGGATGGACTAGGACTAAGAACCCTGGCATCACTATGTATCCTACGAGGGCAGGAATCAAGCCACACATAGTTCTCTGGAAGAAGTTCACCCCATGCAGTTCTGGTCTTTACACGGGGGGAGAGGGGCATTGTTAAAACTTCTTGTCCGTGCAGTTTAACATCGTGCGGTGAGGACAATTGGCACACCCCATGCAGGTCTGGTCTGTACACGAGGGGAAGGGAGCGTTTTTAACTTTTATTCCGGGGGTTGGGCCAGGACTGGGAACCCTGGCATCATTACGTATCCTGCGGGGGCAGGAATCAAGATGCATGTAGTTCTCTAAAAGATGATACACCCCGTGCAGGTCTGGTCCATACACGGGGGAAAGGGGAATTTTTTAATTTTTGTTTGGGAGTGGTTAGGCCAGGATAGGTGACCCTTTCATCGTTACGTATCCTACAAGGGCAGGAATCAAGCCATACGTAGTTCTCTGAAATCCATGCAGTTTAACGTCATGCGGTGAGGATGAGGTCTATACAGTTTAACGTCATGTGGTTAGGATGAGGGGTATTATTAGACTCCATGCAGTTTAACTTCATGCGGTGAGAACGTGAATACACCCTGTGCAAGTCTGTTCTGTACACGGGGGAAGGAGAATTTTTTGTTTTTTTTTTGAGGTGGCTGGGCTAGGGTGTAAAATTCTAGCGTCACTATGTATCTTGCGAGGGCAGTAATCAAGCCTCACGTAGTTCTCTAAAAGAGGTACACCCCGTGCTGGTCTGGTCTGTACACAGGGGAAGAGGGGGTTTTTAAATCTTCTTGTCCATGCAATTTAATGTCGTGTGGTAAGGACGAAATACTCTTAGTTTAAGGTCATAGAGTTTTGACCATTGGGTTCTTGGCAGTTTATCGTCATGCAACTCGGACAAAGCGTACACCCCGTGCAGGTCTGGTCCATACATGGGGGCAGGGGTATTCCTAACTCTTATAATCTGTGCAGTTTATCATCGTGCGGTAAGGACGATGTGCCCTTTTTCTCTATGCGAAATACTTCTTCAGGAATCTCGCATTGGTAGGAGCCGTGGTGAATGACCCATCCATGGAGATCAGGGCATATGCTCCATTGGAGTAGACCTTGTGTACAACATATGTTCCCTCCCACTTGGGCTCCATCTTTGGAGGTTTCCTTCCAGGTATCATTGGGGTCCGGAGGACCAATACCAATTCTTCTTCCAAGAAAGACCAAAGGCGGACCTTTTTGTTAAAGGCTCGTGCAATCCAGTTCTGATATACCTTCATATGGTGCAAAGTGTGCAACCGCTTCTCGTCTAGCTATTCCAATTCACCTAGCCACTTTTCTGATTGCTCATCATTATATAATTGATCACAAATGGAAAAGCGGAGCGAAGGTAGTTGGAGTTCAATGGGCAGGACCGACTCTGTCCCATACACCAACGCGTATGGGGTAGCCTGAGTAGTGGTGTGGATTGTGGTTCGATAAGCCCACAATGCATGGAAAAGTTTATCCAGACATGACTTCTTGTCTTTGTCCACCATTTTCTTGAGGATGTTGGATAGGGTCTTGTTGAAGGCTTCTATCTGTCTGTTGGCTGCTTTATGGTAGCGGGATGAGTGGTTATCCTTGATACCGTACTCATGGTATAGCTTTTCCAATTTAGCAGAGCAGAAATTGGTGCCATTTTCCATTAGTATAGTATGAGGGACACCAAATCTAGTGATGATATTGGTCTTCACGAAGCTGACAATATTTCTTTCCCCAACTTCCTTGAGGGGTATGGCTTTTTCCCATTTGGAAAAGAAGTCAGTTTCTATGAGAATGTACTTCAGCTGTTTGGTCGTGGTGGGAGGATATGGTCCCACGACGTTCATCCCCTAGAAGGAAAATGGACAGGAGTACTTGGAATGATGAAGTAACTTTGGGGGTTGGTGTATGAAGTTGGCATGAATCTGGCATGAGTGGAATTTTGCGGTACAACGCTCACAGTCTTTTGCCACTGTAGGCCATTAGTACCGAAGCCTTCGAACCTGATGGGAAATCTTGGCCCCTGGTTGATGTGCTCCACACTCTCCTGCATGTACATCAGTCATGAAGGCAGTGGTTTCTTCTCCGTCAATGCATCTGAGGAGCACTCCATCGAGGCCTCGTTTGTAGAGGACCTCTTACTGACCCGCGCCGCCATATAGGACAAAATTGATTGCCCTTCTTCGTATTTTCTCTCGTTCAGCCTTGTCTGATGGAAGCTCTCCCCGTTGAAGGTAGTTCACGATGGGGATCATCTAGCCGGTGGCAGGAGCATATGGCTCGAGGACAGGACTGATTTCATGGATTTCATCCATTTTAGCTTGAATAAATGGCAATACCATTTGACGGTGAGCAATACTGATGACCGTTTCATCCCGGTCTGGGTCGGCTACGGTTGTGGCCGCATTGGCTAATGCATCAGCCTGAGCGTTCTGGGATCGGGGAATATAAGTAAATGTTGGTTCTTGGATAACTCGGCCATTAGCCCTTGGACATGGTCAAACAAGGGGATCAGCTCCTCCGTTTTAATAGCATGGTCACCATTGACTTTCTTGATGACTAGCTCCGAGTCACCTTTTACCTTACAGTGTTGTACATGTGCCTGGAGTGCGAGCTCAGGGCTTGCAATGATGGCTTGATATTCCACTTCATTATTTTTACATCCCTCTGACAGGAGGAAGGAATACGAAAAAACTTCTTTTTCTAGGGACATGAGTATTATTTCCAAACCCACCTTGTTAAATTCGGGTTCTTCCATCCTCTTCCCGGTTGGGCTTCAGGACACGCCTTCGAAGTACATTTCCCATGCTAGGAACTCCTCTTGAACTGAGAAGATGTCTTCATCAGGTAGCTCGGTGTCCGTTGCAGTGATCTCTGTCGAATGGTACTGTGCCAGAAATTCAGCTAATGCCTGGACCTTGATAGCTCTCTGAGGCACGAACCGAATGTCGAACTGTTGCAGGATGATCGCCCATCGGGATAAGCGCCCAATCAACATTGGGTGACTGAGGATGTACTTGAGCGGGTTACTCCATGAGATCAAATGGACTTCATGATGCTGCTGATAATGTCGCAACTTTTGGACTCTGAAGACTATGGCCAAACAGCTCATCTCGATATTTGAGTATCGAGTCTCAGCATCAATCATGGTTCGACTAAGGTAATAGAGACTGTTTTCACTGCCGGCATCATTCTTTTGTGCGAGGAAGGCTCCCAGTGACCACTATAAGGCTGTCACGTACAAGATGAGTGGTCTTCCTTCAACCGGGGGCATGAGCACCAGTGGGATCAAGAGGTATCTCTTCAGGCTCTCAAATACCTCTTAGCAGTCATCTATCCATTGGTATGCGACACCCTTCTTCATTAACTTGGTGAAGGGAAAAAACTTGCCTACCAGGTTGGCTATGAACCGCCTAATATAGGCCAAGTGCCCTTGGAATGTTCTCAACTCAGTGAGGTTGCGGGGAGGTGGCAGGATCAGGATAGCCTTTGTCTTTTTAGGGTCGACTTTGATGTCGCGATGGCGTACAACGAAGACAAGGAATTTCCCTGAGGTAACCCCAAAGGCGCATTTCAACAGGTTCATCTTCAAGCTATGTTGTCGTAGTTTGTTGAAGACGGTATCAAGGTCCGACAGTTGATTCGAGAACTATCTGGATTTGACCCCCAGGTCATCCACGTAACATTCAACGAATTTCCCTAGGAACAGCTTAAAGATCCGATGCATGGTGCGTTGATATGTGGCGCCAGCGTTCTTGAGACCAAAGGGCATGACCCTGTAGTAGAATACCCCTTTAAGGGCCCTGAAAGCAGTGGATTTTTCTTATTATCAAGCCATCCTGATTTGGTTATAGCCGGAATAGCCATCCATGAAGGACAGAGCCTCATACCCAGCCGTTGCATCGATTAACAACTCGGTGATTGGAACCGGGAAGTCATCTTTCGGACAATACTGATTAAGATCTCTGAAGTCAATGCAGACATGGATTTGCCCGTTATTTTTCTTGATAGGGATGATGTTGGCCAACAAAATGGGGTACCAGACCTCTCGAATGAAGCCTGATTTAATGATCTTATCGACTTCAACCTCTATCTTGGCAGCATGTGAGGTATGCATCCTTCTGGCGGCCTGTTTGAAGCCCCAGTGGTCTTCTGGCAGACCTAGGTTGTGTGTTGCCACCTCAGGATCGAGTCCCAGCATTTCTCTGTAATTCCATGCAAAGAAATCCTGATGTTGTCTCAAGAAGGTGGTATATAGCTCTTGCTCTTCGGGGGACATGGCTGCACTAATGAGAGTGGGCCTCGGGTCTTCCTCAGTACCCAGATTTATTTCCCTGAGTTCATCCACATTGGTGGAGATGCCTTCCTCAAATGAAGGAGGTGAATCCCTGAGATCATCCCCCTCTTCTTCTCCCAAGTCCTCTTCTTCTTGGTCCGACGAGGAGAGAGCTCCTGATGCGAGCTCTTGGGAGTCTGGGGGTGAGGTGTCGTGGGCATCCTTACTCAAGTTTTCATCCCCAGGTTGAGGGTCGGTGGACGTTCCCACATTGTCACACTCGGCCTTTATGCCTGAAGCCATGAGGACATCTGAGTGCATGTCCTGGTCTAGACTTCTACCCTCCACGTGGTTGATGGGTAGGACATAATCTCTGCCAAGATGCCTAATGGGGTCATCAGGAACCATTTCTAGGCCACTTGGAGTGGGGATCCAGTCGACACCTTCAACCAAAGGCTTCTTTTTCTTTTGCTCGTAGAAGCCAGCGTCAATGTAATGTGACTTGGAGAGCTCGAAAGGTTCCTTGTCGGTGTGCAATGTTCAGCATTGTCCATTGACGCAGTACTTGATACCCTGGTGGTAGTATCAAAGAACGAACATGTGCTTATGGAGCCATGACCATCCCAGTAGAGCATTGAATATTGTGCTATGCCGGACCACCAGGAACTTTGTGTAGGCTACCAGGTCACCAAAATGGGTCTTTAGTTTAATCTGTCCCATTGGATTCTGCTCACTCTTTCCGTAACCCAATAGATTTGTGGTTGAGGGAATTATATCGTCCTCACTGTAGCCCAACTTACGGAGTGTTCGTAGGGGAAGGATGTTAACTCCAGAGCCATTGTCTATAAAGACTTTCTGGATCTCAATACGATTCAGTGTGTCGGGCACATATAATGGTCTGATGTGTCCTTGCATGATGGAATCTTCATCTTGATCGGTGAATGAAATCACCGCATTTCATTCATCTGGGCCAGTCTCCGTCCAGTAAATCTCAGCGGCAGCTACCTCATCTTGAAACTCCATGGGGCTGATCAAAGCTTCGATAAGCACCTCCCTGAGGTCAGCTGACAAACTCAGGGCATCCAGGATTGAAAACTTAGCTGGTACCGATGCCAAGTCCTTAAGGATATCGTACTTCTGATCCAACGACCGACGCTTCTCCGTTGGTGGAAGAGTCTTAGCGGGTGCTTTGGGAGATGGAGCATTTGACGAGGAGGGATCGACCATGGGAACGGATGTCGAAGGCGCTCTCGTGTTTTGAGGACTTGGCATGTTGGTCTGTTTAAGCACATTAGGCAGCCAGACACTTGCTCGTCCTTTGGTGGGTATCGCAGAACAACAGGTCCAGAGTGACCGCTTGTGGAGGTGGAGGGGCATTCTCTCTCCTGCTGAGTCTACTGAAGGGCTCTCCCCTGGGTTTCCTCAATATTAATGGTTTGGGCCAGGATCCAGCTGTAGGGTTGGTTTCAACTACGAATGCGCCTCCCCTGGTATCCTCTGCCTCTATGATTCCTCCTCCTAGATCCTCGTGCAGGGAACTCAGGTTCGTAACCATACCTGTCGTTAAGGAATGATTCCATAACATAGATGATGTTAATAGAACCAAAGATTTTCTCTTCATCCTCTGACAGGTCAACCTAGTTGGTTGTCCCTGATGGTGTTGTTTGGTGGGTCTGTGCCCGTGACGCCAAATTCGAGGGCATATAATCTGCCAGGGTTGGGACTAACTTCGGCCCTGTTGTGGAATTATCCTCTTACAATTGTTTCTTCATTCTATTCTACGCGGATGACTGGCTCGTAGAGGATTGTGAGGCCGATGATGTTGGTTGTGCGGCGTTAGGGGCTGTTGGTGACGACACTAGTTGTCGTAGCTGAGCTTGGAGTTTGGCTCGGTTGATAGTCTTTAGAGTCATCCATTCATCGAATTTCTGCCTCTACTTGCTGGTGACTTTCTGCCACCCCTCCTCTTTGTTGGAGTCGATGGTAGAGATACATGCCACATGCGCTGGGGGTGGTCCCAGCTCGACCTGTCTGGAGTCTACCATCCTCTACAGGAGGTCTTTGAAGAAGAATCATTCTCAGATACTGTTCCCCAAAATTATAGGGTTGGGGCAGTATTCTGGACTGTCATCGTGGCCGACATCTTCATGTTTCCTTGGCTTCGGGAGGTGGAGCAAGTTGCAGTTCATGGCAGCAATGAAGTAGCTGCAAACTTGAGCGTCACAGAATGAGTATACTTTTTGTCTTCGTTCCTCAAACTGGTTCCACTTCGGTCCTCACTGATCATCCCATTTAGGTGGGGGCGGCCGCTGATATGCAGGTGGCCCTTGATGATTTGGTGGAGACCTGAGCGGTGGAGTGGGCCCAGGGGCGAGCTTGAGTGTGACAGCGGACGCTTCAGCTCTAGGGGCTCTTTTCGCAGGAGCTTGTGAAGCTATTTGGGACTTCGAATTAGTCTGTTGCCAGGAGACCTCAATTCTATGAGCAATGGCCGAGAAATGGCGGAAGCCAATGGTGCACTCCACTGGTATGAGTGGTGTTCGCAGCTCATATCTAAGATTATCGATGCATATGGATAGAATCACATCTTGAGGAATTGTCTTGTTCTGAGAATAGGTCAGATCATTCCATATGACAATGAAATATGAGACCCTCTCGTTCTCCCTCTTCTTGTAGTTCATGAGGTCTCTAACTATTGTTTTGGGCAACATCGAGCTAAAATGGAACAGGAACTGCTGACGAAGGTCCTCCCAGCTCTTTATCGACAGGGCCGGCAAACTCATGTACCAGACGAAGGTGGATCCTTTCAAGGTTTGTACGAAGCATCTGAGTTCCACTTCTTCTTCTTGTTCTGGAGTTCCCATCATAGGGTTTCAATAGGATGAGTAGTGCATCAAATGCTGCTCTGGATCGCCTGATCCATTGATGATGGGAAATACAGGGCTCCCAAATTTGGGTGGAGGTGGTGTGTTGGTCACCCAATCTGGGTAGGGTTTTCGCTCCGGCTGTATCGGAGTACGTCGACCTTCTATCACTTCCAATCGAGCTGTTTGCTCCTCGATGGTGTTGGTGAGTCCCTATTCTACATCCTGTTGGGCCCGGTCCTGGGCAGGCATAGCCCGAGGCATTGCCTAAGGATCCGGATTGGCCAGCATCAAGGGTGCATATTCCGTTCGGAGCACCCTCAGGGGGGTTCGGGCGTACTTGCTCTGGTTTCCACCTAAGTGGAGGTACATCATGGTATTCCCCATCCACTTTTAGGTAGTTGGACGAACCAGGTGCCTCATTAGATAGAAGCCATGATCGTGCTTCGTTTTTCGGGGCAAGCCTTAGCCTTTGAGGTGAATTTGCTGGGAGTGTATGAGGTGAATCCTCCTAGGATGCACCTTCTATAAGGCAGTTCCTCTGGAGCAGCTCAGCATTAAGCCGCCTCAATTCTTTCATCTTGTCTTCTTGTCGAGCGAACATCTCTTCAAGCGTGAGTGGCTTGTTTTTATCGAGATAATTGGAAGGGTTAAGTGTAACCATTCCTTTATTCTTATCCTTGTTAGAAGCTTGCAGGTTAAGCGGAGGGAGGTTATCTGAAGGGGAGGCAATATTTAAAGCAGCCCTCTGGTTCTGGGTGTGCACACCTGGGGGTTCGTTGTGAGTCACAGCCTGACCAGAACCGTCATCTCCTGATCCGTCCGGATTTTCTTTTTCCCCGGTGTCACCCATGGGGTTAGCCTCTATGGCGTTGATGAACGCATATTGTGGGGTGGAGGGGACGTCATCTTCTAAATAATAATAGGATCTCTCGCATCTTAGGATGGCCTTCCCTTTCATGACTTGGGATTTCCTTCGGACTTCTTGATGAAAGGTGACACTGAGTGTTCTTTTATGCGGCCTTACGGTGCGCATTTCTCTCTGAGGGGATGATGATTCACATGATGGGATAGGATGGGAACCTCCTCTTCTGACTGTCTTCCCTAGACGAGAGAATACTGATTCTTGTGGGGGAGGTTGTTGTTGAGGGGATAATAATGCCACCTGCCCTGAGGGGTGGGGTTGGCCCGGTTCCTTGGACATCGAGTCTCTTCCTGGTTTTATTGGTCTTACGAGGGCAATTGTTGTTAAAAATGCCCCCAGCCCTGTAGGCTGGGGTTAACCTTGGATGGAAGCAGTGAATGCTGCTATCACGACCTGCCTAATCTCGCATGCCCCCATCCGGGGGTGAACTGGGTTTGATGCCGAGTCCTTTTGTGGATCAGTCCCTTCTTGGGAAGCAGGAAAAGATCACTGATTGGCCACTCTTAGGCGAGAGGCATGTTGTATGCTCTCAGTGGCTTGATTCAGGAGTTCTTGAATGGCTTGTTCCTGTCGGGCCTGATGCTTCTGGGACTTACTCAAGGCCTGACTCTACTGGGTCTGTTGCCTTTCCTGAAAAGGGAGACCACTCGATCGTCGTCTTGATGGGACAACGTTGAAAGACACCATGTCGAATGGGTTCTTTTTGGTGGGGAGCAGAGTGAAATGTAGAGCGTCGTGTTCCCCCCATCCCCTGATATGGAATCCCATTAGAGCGTCACTGATGAGGAAGTGTAGCTGGTGCAATGCGCGGAGGCAGGCTATCTCCACGTTTCCTTTACGCCTCTCGGGGAACTGTCGACGAGCCGTAGGAAGGGCCTCTAGGTCGATGTGATGCAGGAGGTCTTATATCGTCTTGACATGGTCTATATACCCTTCATAGGGCAGGAAGCTTGATTTCAGTTGGTGGAGGGTTGTCCATATATTGTGGCAGATTCCGTGCATGCATTCTTCCGACAACTCTCTGGGTATGTCATACTAAGAGGTGTCCGTGGGCCAAAACATAATTGGTACATCATTCATGGCCAGTCGTTTCCTCAGGTGCAGCATATCGGCATACTCCTCCGCCCGTGATTCCTCTACCTGGCCATCCCAACTAAGGTGCTCATTGTAGGTGTGAGCCAAGGCAGTGAGACCTTTAGGTATTTAATTCTCCTGTGGGTGATTCCGATGTGGTTCAGTAGATGAACGCGGCCCTGGAATGGCTCCTGATCAAAGAAGGGTTTCATTAGCGACAATCTGGGAATCTGACATGATCGATCCCGTCCTTCTAAGTGTCTTGGAATATGAGGGCTTTTATGTGCTTGATTCGGTAGGGGGAGGACCTTCCTATCGATATGATATTCCATCGCGGGGAGGACCTTCGCAATGGTGGTCGTAATGGAGAGGACTACCATTACTACATGATGCTTTACTTCATAGAGGAATTTTGCAGTGCACGCCCTGGGGAGGACCTCCAAGGCGTGTTGCAGCAAGGGGAGTACCTTCTGGCTGCGTAGCGTCATTATGGGGATGTCCTTCGCAACAACTACCATCATGTTGAGGATGACCATCATGGCTTGATTTTCGATTTGCATCCTGGGGAGGACCTTCAGGACACACTGTGACAAGGGGAGGACATTCTTGTTGATTGGGGCCAATGTGAGGAGGGCCTTCGCAATGGTGGTCGTGGTGGCGTGGACTACCATCAAAGATGTGGAAATGGCGAGGACTACCATTACTGCTGTCGTAGGGAGAATATCTATAGGATACACCTTGGGGAGGGCCTCTAGAATGTACTGCAATGAGGGGAGGTCCTTCTCATTGCTTGACGTATCTACGGGAAGGACCTCCATTATCAATGTGGCGAGGACTACCACAGTGATCTGATAACCGGTTGCATGGGGTTTTTTTGCAACGTAACCCCTAGAGAGGACTTTCAGGGCATGCCATGACAAGGGGAGGGACTTCTTGCCATGATGAGACGTCACTATGGGGAGGGCCTCCGTAGTTGTGACTATGATAGCGAGGACTACTATCACAATTTGTGGTCCAACTGCATGGGGAGTGATTGCAGTGTATACTTCGGGGAGGACCTTCAGGGTGGACTGCAGCAAGTGGAGGACCTTCTTGCTGCTCGATATTCTGGTCACGTTGAGGGTTTCCATGACTCGTATCAAAAGAGGAGCTCTCATGATCGATTGTTATATGCCCGCGGGGGAGGCATCTGCGGGTGCTCTGGGGAGGACCTTCAGAGCTGCCGGTAGAGACATTGCGAGGAGGACCTTCGCAACTGCTACTTCCACTCCCATAATATGGTAATGGGCAGGCAGGGTTCCGATCCTTTGATGTGTGCTTGTCGGTATTGGGAACCCTAGCTTCTAGTAGAGCAGAGTCATGAACCCGCTCTTTATTTTCCAGCTGCCTTCGGCGTGTTCGGGGTGCTTTCTTATGGGTAGCCGGGACCATCTGCTGTTGATAACGGCCTTAACCTTTGGGTCCCTGTCTAATTGGGTCCCGTGATGCCGTCGGGATACACCGACAAAAATCATGACTTTTAGCAGGGATATATGCCTACTCTAGAGAATCCATCGTGATGGACGGGTGTCCCCCAGTTGGAATGAGTGAAGCTGATCGATCTGATTACCCTTGCGTCACGGAATATGGCCGGTGACCCTCCTGGGAAGAATCAGGGATGCAGATCTACACCGAGGCGGCTATATCATCTCTTAGATGAGTCGCCTCAATTGGGGATATGGGCTCACGGGCCTGAGTCCTTGTTGTTTCCGCCGATGCAATTACATTCTGGAAAGTCTGCAAGATAAGGTCTGGGATCGATACCTACTCCTCCATCATTGCTAGGATATGTAGAGATACATCTTTGGCTGGAACGGGTATGAAGGCATATTTTGGTATTAGAGTAGGAATGTCCTGCTCTAGCCCTCCAGTGGTCAGTGGGTACTAACAATTCTCATGTTTCGGGGCAGGTGAATGAATCTACCCCTGTACCGGGATATGCTAGTTTATCTCTCCTTTTGCCGACACATCGGGGTGGCAGACTTTGCTTGCATCCGTAGGGAGATGGCTCTGCATATATTTGTTTCCCACCGTATCGAGTTGGTGGCCTTTGTTGGCAGGGATAAATTCCCTCCTATGATTTGCTGCCACATCTGGGTGGAGAGCATTGTTGATTGTCACCATATCTGGATGGCGGGCATCAGAAGAATCTACTAGGAGCTGGTCCTACAGGTGCTAGGTCCCCACCATGTCAGGTTGGTGGGCTTGATGACCCTGGGTATGGAGAGGTTCCTGCCGGGTAGATGTCATCCTGCGTGAGTGATAGTCTTGAAAGAGCTCGGTGGGGATGCGCGCCGGCTTGTATGATGCTGCCATGTATAGATGGAGGGATCGAGAGGAGCGAACAGGTGTAGGTGCCTATTCCTGGTACGTCCCCGTGGCTGGGTAGTGGAGATCCTCCTCCGGGACCAGGGTGATGACCGGTACCCGATTGTACATCTTCCGCCCTCATCAGGCGGTCCGAGGGGCCGGATCTCGGGGAGCATTGGCCTGAATCCTCGAGGAGACATCCTCCTCGGCGTGAGGGTGTTGGGTCGCGGCATGACCGCGATGATGCCTTTCGGTGGGGGCCTTGGAGCAGAACCCTCGTTCGGTAGGGATTAAGTCCTCAAAGTCGACCTCATCCGCCTCCCTAAGATAACGGAGGTACTCATTGTCCCATTCTGGGTATAGACTCCCAAAACGGTTGGAGACAACGACAGGTGTTGTCTGGATCTGCCTTTACGACCACTGCTGGGCAGGCGACCGGCGAGTTCTGGTAGATTGGAGGGCATGCATGGCCGCCTCTACCATTGGGAGAGTACCATTCACGTGTTACTCTCGGATCAGTGCATCTGAGACCCAGCGTTGAAGACACTTGGTGGGTGAAGTGGTCCTCCGTTGTTGAGGAAGTCACATCCTTGCATTGTTGGAAGCACGCCCTTGTTAGTTCCTTTGCGATTCCATTTGATCGAAGGGAGTTCTAAAGGTAGTACCTGCAAAACATTTTAGCAAATACAAGCAAAAAACCCTTCAAAGCAGCATTTCATGATCCCATGCGTAATTAATGACCTTGTTTGGCCCTCCTTGTGAGTAAAAGGGTGCACCGGATGAGATTAGGTTAAATCTGTCATGTTTTGTTAAAGGTTCACATTGGGTTCACCATTTTTTGTTTCGCGGTTTCAGCCTTGAAAAACCCAATGGCTCCGTATCCAATGATGGATGGACCTACTTTCCAAAGGTAGGTGTTTGCCGGATGGTCTGACCAGCGACTCTTAAGAACTCACATTGGTCGAGAGGATGGGAATTCGGGCTCATCTCACCCTTTTTGGGGAGGAATTATTGCCTGTTCTGGGACTCTCTTATAGATTTAAGACGTATTCATATGTCTGCGAATCTTTGGTTTATACCCAAACATAGTATCTATGGATTAAACGCTGGTGGGAAATGGTCAACTAGATGCAGGGGTTCGGAATCATTTATGCCTGAGGATTACCATCCCTCATTGGATTAATGACCCCGAAGATTCTGGACTCACTGAGACGGTGCTAGGGGTGGCGCGGTGATCCATTTTGAAGATAGTCGGATCGACTGGTTTTTGGGCTTAAACCTCTTGGAGGCTTCCTACATACCATGTCTAGGAGGCAGGGATCAAAGTCCACGTAGTTCGTATGGCTTGGGACTTACGCTCTGAGGCAGCCCGAAATGATGGATTGGGTCTTACACTCTGAGAAGACCCATAAGGGGATGTCACGGTCGATGCTTACTCTAAACCCACGTGAGTCATGCTCGGTGTGAGAAACAAGAGGCCACAAGGACCAGATGATCACGTCGTGAAAGGTGCGCCCGTGAGGAATGGAGTGGGGCTTATAGGTGGAGTGGCCCATAAGGTTGGGGCTTTCTTTTAGGTGGATTCCCAGGGCGATGGATTGTGGATTACACTCTGAGGAGGCCCAAAAGGTCGGGGCTTACTCCGAGATGGATGCTCGTGTCAACAAATCTCAGCGGGAGTGTAACACCCGAGATTTTTATGAGTAATATTTTGTTTTTATATATCATCGAAGGAATCTTTCACTACACACTTGCTTGGCTTACTTTACACGCAATCGCGACCTTCCTCGATAGCTTGTGTTGTACGCAATACCGAGTTTTACTAAACAACGATATATTATTATAATATTTTTATGAACTAGCCGTTATGAATAGTGTTAACTAAATTTTGAATTTTATAACATTATTATTCATCTTACACATTTCTAGAACATGGTATAAGAACAAACTAATTTTTTCAGGTAAAATAAGTATTTTTCAAAAAATGCAGTTTCGCCGCCTTTTGATGGCGCACCCACTTTAAATCTAGTTTTTGACATGTTTATATGTTCAATTTGACAAAATAAAATTCTTCATTTGAATCAGGATATAAAAATTTACATTAGATAAAGTTTTGATATTTTTCCGATAACTTTCATATTTTAACGAATAGTAAAAACATGCTATATTTTAATTAAAAACAACTTTTTTCATCGTAATATCTTATGTGGTTAAATTATAATATTGAATGGTTTTAAAGTATAAATAGAATATATTTTTACCATTTAATATAATTTATGTCATTAGCATTGATTTTACCTTGAATTCATAGGTTAAATCAATTCAATCTTTTGCAATGTTTTAAAGAAAAACCCGTTTTCTTTCGACAACGGGATTAATTTTAATTTAATTTCTGCATCTTTTGTGTATTGAATTCGGAAAAATGGATTCCATATTTGGAATCAGTGGGTCCAAATTATGTTAATAAGCTACTTTTTATTTTTGGGAATTATGAATAATAACTATGGTAAATTTTATTTACCATAGTTAAAGGTAAATCGGGTAATTAAGGGTAAATATAATATTTTAAAATTACCCTAAAAAATGTCAAAATCCTATTGGATGACTAAAAGTCTACCCATATCACCTAAGAGTCGTATTAGATTCATTTAATTAAATTTTTTCAATGAAAATAATTTAATTATTATTAAAACCAAAGAATGTGACAACATATCACTTTCTTAAATTATATAAGTATAATAATTTTAATCTAGTGATAAACTTCATGAAACTTCGAACATGAATAGTCTCCAGAGAGTTAATACAATTATCTACATCATAGGAATTTATTTATAATTTTTAGGGATTAAATAATTATCATTTATTATGATACAAAGATGATGCAGTAATTATCCTATTAATGAAATATTGACATAATTGATGTTATAAATACCCAAATAAATGTAATTTGAGACTTTTTACGAATTCTACTAATTTTCTAGGTTACTATGATATATTAGTGTTGATTTAGTCAACTTGGGTCGAACATATAATTCTGTTATGACTTTCACAAAAATCATATATCAAATAGTGTCAAAATTGACACAAAATAGTTTTTAAATCAAATATTATATTATTAATTGTTATTTTATTCCTAAAAATCTAAGGTTCGGCCAAATGACTTAGATAAGGATATATATATATATTAATAATAAACAATTTGGGGTTCGTTTGGCATGTTATAGTAAGTGTATTAACCATATAGTGAAAGAAAACAAAAAGACACGGTAAAAGTTAAATTATTTAACTTAGAGTTAAATCTAATTGATAAGGTTAAAATAATACCCTAAACTTGTCTAAATCCTATTGGTTGGTATTATTTAGACCCATCCTACTTTATCTTCGAAATAAGACCCTTTTGAACCATTATAAACCGATTTTGACTTTAATATAAAATAATATTTTGAGATATTCCTAAGGAGCCCCTCTCCTCCCTTATAAAAGGGCACCTCCTCCCCCTCCTCCTCACACCAATTTGAGCACTCAAGCTAGGACAACCCCTACCATTTTCTCCTCTCCACTTCCCTAGAATAATCCTCGAGGTCCTGGTCTTCTTCAAAGACCAATCTTAGTTCCCTAAGTGGAGAATTCAAAGAGGCGTTCCAAAGAAGAGGTAATATCCATTACCGATCTTTTCAATTTCATTCTTCTTTAACTTCTTCTTCTTTAGTTGTTTCATGATAAAGTAATAACATCAGTATTACTTACATACTGATATGTTATTATAAATATGAAACAACCCTAATTCACCTTCTATCCATCCTACGGAAAAATGAAATCACCGCGCGTGCGTACGTACGGAATACCGTCTCCACGCCGTGGTGTAATCTATTTTCCACCATCACCTTACAAGGATGGGTATAATGGTGTAATGAGAAACTATTTATGATTATTATAAATTAATATTGATACTGAAATAATATATATATACTCCAATACAGTTCCACGATCATAAGAACGATATCATCACTCGTGCGTACGTACGGAATACCGTCTCCACGATGTGATGCGACTCGTTCTACATAATCATCATTACATAGTAATTATATAAATGAATTGAATGAATAAATATGATATATGTTACACTAATACCATTCTAGATATAAGGTATCTATAACCTTAAAAGAATAATAAGAATTTATTCGGCAAAACACGCATAAGAACAAAAGGCAATAAGGACCCGAGTAACAAGTAACAATGAAATATTACTAACAAGAAGCTAAGAATATGACCATATATGATATCATATCAATATTTATGATTCTGGAATAAGTCACTAACAATATTTAAACCATTATACAGGAGCTTCAGACACGTACAAAGCAAATCGGACCTAAGGTAAGGGAAATATCACAATCTCATTTTTATCCGAGATTGTTTATTCGTAAGTATTTACTGGGGTGTATTTTATCATCCACATCCATGTTCCCTCAATATGTAATATTGTTTCAATCCACTTAAAATAGTTTAAATCCAATTTTACCCTTCGGTGAGTTTTTAGTAAAGAATATTAAAGGAATCTTTTTTCATTTTTTTCGTACGAGGTACTTTTTGACTTTTCCGACAAAGGTACGAAGAATGTTTTTTTAACTTATATGGCATGAATGGATTTTTAAAAACATTATTTCCAAGAATATTCCTTTAAAAGTTTTCAATTTTATTTTTAATCAACTTATTTTAGTTTATAATTGTATGACATGTTAAGAAAAGAAAAGTGTTTTTGAAGAAGAAAGGATATTTTCCTCAAGAATGGAGTTCAAGTGTTTTATCAAAATTATTTTCCATCTAAGATAATATAGGGTTCTGTTTTTATCCCTATTATTACATTGATTTGATTATGTTTTGAGGGAATTATTTTTATGAAGTCATTTACCTTATATGATTTTTTTTATGATGTCATGATGTTTCAAGAATCCCATTTTTGTTACATGTGTTATGCGATGATGTATGATTTATGATTATGTGGCACACATAAGAAAGGATTCATTATAAGATGGGTGGGACCTATATCTCCCTCCAATTCATTGGGTAAAGATTTTATATCTCATGAGATATACATGGCTGGAACGGTAGGTTATACCGGTTCAGTGAAACAGGACTGGAACGAGGGTGACTCGGTTCAGAAAGGGACTCTGTCCACTAAGATAGTCTTGGCAATGAGTCATGACTAACAAGAAATGATGTTCCATGATTATGTGTGCATGCCACAAAGTTTCAAGTTTCATGTTATAATTATGGGGATCTCATTTTCACTTCTATGATTTATTCCATGTTAAGATATTATGATCTCTTTTGGAGGTTATGATTTTCAAAAAGATATGATATGATTTGTATTTCCTTTATTTGCCCTTGATGAGCATTTGAGCTCACCCTTTTATGTTTTCTTTTCCCCAGGTCAGGAAGATGGATATTAAGTAGAATATGCTAAAAGGGACCCTAGATATGATGAAATAAATTGGAGACACTGTAGAAGATTTATGAACCAGTTGTTTATGTTTCCCAGTTTCTAAAGACACTATACCTATACGGTCCTTTGTGGTTTTGTCATATGTTGTAATAAAGGTGCTTCAATTTTTAAGTATTAACAATGTATGTAAAGTATGGGTCGTTATAGTTGGTATCAGAGGAAAGGTATAGTCAACCTTTGGAAACTAGGATGTGAAAGCCTTAGTAAGAACCATAAGGATAAGTCTAAGCATAGAACACAATCTTAGTGTTTTAGAAATGGCCATGAATACCCTAGGATAAGACCTTAAGTGTGAAATTTTTCCTTGATTATGTGGTTTTCCTATTATAATTAGTGCTTCTCACACTATTCTTCTTGGTTTCAGTCAATGGCTGGAACCCAAAGGAACTGTGTTAATGCGGAATGTGATGGGCAATGCAATGATTGTCCCCCTGAGCAACCAAACGATATGGGAGTTGGAATTCAAAATCTTCTAGCCATGCTCACACAACTTTCTCAAGCTATGAATCATGCAGGACTTCCAAACGAGCAAAGGAAGGAGCAACATTCTGTTGAATCCTTCATGAGGCATCGTCCACCTTCTTTTAGCGGGTCTACTGATCCATTAGTTGCTGAACAATGGATTAGTACTACTGAAAAGATATTTTCAGTTCTTCAATGTTCTGAACATGATAAAGTCATACTAGCAGTGTATCGTTTGGAAGGAGATGCGGATCAATGGTGGAATCTTATTAAGAATATGAGGCAAAGGGATGAAATTGAGTCTATGGAATGGGATGAGTTCAAGAACTTATTTTTCAATAAGTACTTCCCTCGTATTCTCCGAACAAAGATGGAGAAAGAGTTTCTTGAACTGAAGCAAAGGGATGATGAATCTGTTGGTACCTATGAAGCAAATTTTACAAGACTTGCAAGGTACGCTTCTGGTATTATTATCCAACCTGAGAGTAAGATCGATCGATTCTTTAGTGGCTTAAAACCAAGTCTTCGAAGGGCGTTAGCCATAAGGGACTTCAATAGCTACGAGGAAATCGTTCGATGTGCTCTCAAAGTCAAGATGGAGATTGGAGTAACCCATCAGTCACATGGGTTTGATAAGAAGAGGAAGATGGAATTCAAAGGAAAATCTAAAGAGCACACTGAAAAGAAGATGAGCTTTCCCTTATGCTCAAAGTGTGGAAAGAAACGTGGAGGGAGTTGTCTTAAAGGGACAAGTAAATGTTTTAAATGTGGAAAGGAAGGTCATCGGGCATTTGAATGCCGCGATAATGGGAAGAAGATGTCTAATGACGCAAACAAAGGAAGGGATACACAGAATGAACCTACTACACTTCAATGTTTCAAGTGCAAGGAGATGGGTCATTATGCCAATCAATGCCCAAATCCAAGGGTTGATGATGATGGCCGACGTCAACAAAATCTTAAGGCTAAAGACAAAGGAAAGTCACATGCAATTTCTATCAGCGATGTGGAGTACGATAACGAAGTGGTGAAAGGTACACTTACCATCCACTCTAAAGTAGCAAATGTTTTATTTGATTCTGGATCCACCCACTCTTTTATTTCTGAAAAATTTTCTAAGGGTATCACCGTATTACCTCAACAATTAGATGTTGAGTTAGCTGTGACAACACCTAATGGCACAACAGTCGCATCAAAAGTTTATAATTCTTCTCTGATCGAAGTTTGTGGGAAAGTGCTTCCTGCAAATCTTGTGATCCTTCCTTTAGTGGAATTTGATGTGATTCTTGGCATGGATTGGCTTTCTCTACATGGAGCTCATATCAATTGCCAAAGAAGGGAAGTCACATTTTATATTCCAGATCAATCTACGATCGTCTATCAATGCAAGGATGAACATAACCTTCCAGTGGAAATTTCTTCCATCTTATGGGTATTGATTCCACTAAATGAAGGTTATTTATCTCAAATGGTTGGTGAGAAACTCACGATTAAGAATATGCCCATTGTACGGGAGTTTGATGATGTCTTTCCGGAGGAATTACCGGGTCTTCCACCAAATCGTGAAGTTGAGTTTTCAATAGAACCCGTACCAGGTGCTTTGCCAATTTCAAAGACACCTTATAGAATGGCCCCAATTGAGTTGCAGGAATTGAAGAAGCAACTCCAAGAGAATCTTGATAAGGGATTCATACGCCCTAGTGCGTCACCTTGGGGAGCACCTGTTCTATTTGTTAAGAAGAAAGATGGATCAATGAGACTCTGCATTGATTATCGAGAACTTAACAAGATCACTATCAAGAACAAATATCCTCTCCCACGCATTGATGACTTATTTGACCAACTACGCGGAGCTCAATACTTTTCCAAGATTGATCTTCATTCAGGGTATCATCAATTAAGGTTCAAAAGGGAGGATATACCAAAGAAGGCTTTCCGTACAAGGTATGGACACTATGAATTTATAGTGATGCCATTTGGTCTTACTAATGCCCCTGCTATCTTCATGGATCTAATGAATAGAGTCTTTAGAGACTATCTTGATCAATTTGTGGTAGTCTTTATAGACGATATTCTTGTCTATTCAAAGAGCAAGGAATAGCACTAAGATCACTTGAGAATTATATTGAAGACCCTGAGAAAAGAGAAGCTTTATGCCAAATTTACCAAGTGTGAATTTTGGCTTCAAAAAGTTGCATTTTTGGGTCACATAATCTCAAAAGAGGGGATATCTGTGGATCCAGCAAAAACAGAGGTTATCGAAAGATGGTCAAGACCAACAACAGTAACTGAGATCTGAATTTTTCTTGGTTTGGCTAGATATTATCGACGTTTTGTAAAAGATTTTTCACGATTATCTAATCCACTCACCAAGTTGACTCAGAAAGGAGTTAAGTTTGTTTGGACAGAGGAATGTGAAGAGAATTTCAAGGAGTTGAAAAGAAGGTTATCCAGTGCACCTGTGCTCACACTGCCTTGTAGTGGAGAAAGGTTTGTGATCTATAGTGATGCATCCAAGAAGGGATTGGGGTGTGTTCTTATGCAAAATGATATGGTGATAGCTTATGCCTCACGACATTTGAAAATCCATGAGCAAAATTACCCAACACATGATTTGGAGTTGGCTGCGGTAATCTTTGCATTAAAGATTTGGAGGCATTACCTTTATGGTGAAAGGTGTGATATTTATACTGATCATAAAAGTTTAAAGTATATTTTCACACAAAAGGAGTTGAATATGCGTCAAAGAAGATGGTTGGAGCTGATTAAGGATTACGACTGCTCAATCCATTACCACCCTGGGAAAGCAAACAAGGTGGCAGATGCATTAAGTCGACAAGACCATGCTAGTTTATCCATGATGAGGATCACAAAAGATCCAATATTTATGGATTTACAAAGTATGGATCTTGGAATTATAATGGAAGCGGAAAAATCTTATCTTTCTCAAATGAATGTTCAACCATCTATACATGTGAAGATTAAAGAGGAACAGAAAGAAGATGTCGAGTTACAAAAGAAGGTGAGAAATGTTCCTGAATTCAACCTTGATTGTGATGGGATAATAAAGTTCAGGAATCGGGTTTGTGTTCCTCCCATCCCCGAATTAAAGAAGGAGCTGCTGGATGAGGCTCATAGTTCATCATTCTCTATTCATCCTGGAAGCACGAAGATGTATAGGGACCTGAAGGAGTACTTCTGGTGGGATGGCATGAAAAGAGATGTTACTGAATATGTCTCTCGATGCTTGGTTTGTCAACAAGTTAAAGCTGAGAGACAGAAGTCTAAGGGTATGTTACAACCATTACCCATACCCGAATAGAAATGGGAAAACATCACTATGGACTTTGTCACAGGACTTCCTAAAACATCCAAAGGCAATAATGTTATTTGGGTCATAGTTGATCGTCTTACAAAGTCTGCACACTTCATTGCTATTAGAGAGGATTTCTCTCTAGATCAGCTTTCCAGGATATATGTAAAGGAAGTGGTAAGATTGCATGGAGTACCACTTTCTATTATATCTGATCGGGATCCGAGATTTACCTCGAAGTTCTGGCGAAGTCTTCAGCATACTCTGGATACAGAGTTGAGTTTCAACACTGCTTATCATCCCCAGACAGACGGTTAGTCTGAAAGAACAATTCAAACCCTAGAAGATATGTTGAGAGCTTGCTCTATGGATTTCAAAGGAGGTTGGGATCAACACCTACCTTTGGTGGAATTTTCTTATAATAATAGCTTTCACTCCAGTATTCAGATGGCTCCTTATGAAGCTCTCTATGGAAAGAAATGCAGGACTCCAACTTGCTGGGATGAAGTTGGGGAAAGAAAGCTATTAGGACCTGATCTCGTTGATGAAATGGCAGAAAAGGTCAGATCTATTCAACAACACATAAGAGCAGCTCAGAGTCGACAGAAAAGTTATGCCGACAACCGAAGAAAAGACCTAGAGTTTGAAGTGGGAGATAAAGTGTTCTTACGAATATATCCCTAGAAGAGGGTTATGAGATTTGGAAAGAAGGGGAAGTTGAGCCCTAGATATATCGGTCCTTTCGAAATACTAGATCGTGTTGGGAAGGTAACTTACCAATTGGCGCTTCCACCAAATCTCTCTCAAGTTCACGATGTGTTCCATGTATCTCTCCTGAGAAAGTACATACCAGATCCTTCACATGTACTCAGCTCAGAAGTTGTACCGCTGGAGCAAGATCTTTCTTATGAAGAACAGCCGATAGAGATTCTGTATCGTAGCAAAAAACTCCTACGAAACAAGACCACTCACTTGGTGAAAGTTTTATGGAGGAACCACCAATTAGAAGAAGATACTTGGGAGCTTGAGGATATGATGAGGGAGAGGTATCCTCATCTGTTTGTTACAAAGTGATGAATTTCGAGGGCGAAATTCTTTTAAGGGGGTAGAATGTAACACCCGAGATTTTTATGAGTAATATTTTGATTTTATATATCATCAAAGGAATCTTTCACTACACACTTGCTTTGCTTACTTTACACGCAATCGCGACCTTCCTCAATAGCTTGTGTTGTACGCAATACCGAGTTTTATTAAACAACGATATATTATTATAATATTTTTATGAACTAGCCGTTATGAATAGTGTTAACTAAATTTTGAATTTTATAACATTATTATTCATCTTACACATTTCTAGAACATGGTATAAGAACAAAATAATTTTTTCAGGTAAAATAAGTATTTTTCAAAAAATATAGTTTTGTCGCCTTTTGATGGCGCACCCACTTTAAATCTAGTTTTTGACATGTTTATATGTTCAATTTGAAAAAATAAAATTCTTCATTTGAATCAGGATATAAAAATTTACATTAGACAAAGTTTTGATATTTTTTGGATAACTTTCATATTTTAATGAATAGTAAAAACACGCTATATTTTAATTAAAAACAACTTTTTTCATAGTAATATCTTATGTGGTAAAATTATAATATTTAATGGTTTTAAAGTATAAATAGAATATATTTTTACCATTTAATATAATTTATGTCATTAGCATTGATTTTACCTTGAATTCATAGGTTAAATCAATTCAATCTTTTGCAATGTTTTAAAGAAAAACCTGTTTTCTTTCGACAACGAGATTAATTTTAATTTAATTTCTGCATCTTTTGTGTATTGAATTCGGAAAAATGGATTCCATATTTGTAATCAGTGGGTCCAAATTATGTTAATAAGCTACTTTTTATTTTTGGGAATTATGAATAGTAACTATGGTAAATTTTATTTACCATAGTTAAAGGTAAATCGGGTAATTAAGGGTAAATATAATATTTTAAAATTACCCTAACAAATTTCAAAATCCTATTGGATGACTAAAAGTCGACCCATATCACCTAAGGGTCGGATTAGATTCATTTAATTAAATTTTGTCAATGAAAATAATTTAATTATTATTAAAACCAAAGAATGTGACAACATGTCACTTTCTTAAATTATATAAGTATAATAATTTTAATCTAGTGATAAACTTCATGAAACTTCGAACATGATAAGTCTCCAGAAAGCTAATACAATTATCTACATCATAGGAATTTATTTAGAATTTTTAGGGATTAAATAATTATCATTTAGTATGATACAAAGATGATGCAGTAATTATCTTATTAATGAAATATTGACATAATTGATGTTATAAATACCCAAATAAATGTAATTTGAGACTTTTTACGAATTACACTAATTTTCTAGGTTACTATGATATATTAGTGTTGATTTAATCAACTTGGTTCGAAAATATAATTCTGTTATGACTTTCACAAAAATCATATATCAAATAGTGTCAAAATTGACACAAAATAGTTTTTAAATCAAATATTATATTATTAATTGTTATTTTATTCCTAAAAATCTAAGGTTCGGCAAAATGACTTATATAAGGATATATATATTAATAATAAACAATTTGGGGTTCGTTTGGCATGTTATAGTAAGTGTATTAACCATATAGTGAAAGAAAACAAAAAGACATGGTAAAAGTTAAATTATTTAACTTAGAGTTAAATCTAATTGATAAGGTTAAAATAATACCCTAAACTTGTCTAAATCCTATTGGTTGATAGGATTTCGACCCATACCCATTTTAGCTTCGAAATAAGACCCTTTGGAACCATTATAAACCGATTTTGACTTTAATATAAAATAATATTTTGAGATATTCCTAAGGTGCCCCTCTCCTCCCTTATAAAAGGGCACCTCCTCCCCCTCCTCCTCACACCAATTTGAGCACTCAAGCTCGGCCAACCCCTACCATTTTCTCCTCTCCACTTCCCTAGAATAATCCTAGAGGTCCTGGTCTTCTTCAAAGACCAATCTTAGTTCCCTAAGTGGAGGATTCAAAGAGGCGTTCCAAATAAGAGGTAATATCCATTACCGATCTTTTCAATTTCTTTCTTCTTCAACTTCTTCTTCTTTAGATGTTTCATGATAAAGTAATAACATCAGTATTACTTACATATTGATATGTTATTATAAATATGAAACAACCCTAATTCACCTTATATCCATCCTACGGAAAAATGAAATCACCGCGCGTGCGTACGTACGGAATACCGTCTCCACGCCGTGGTGTAATCTATTTTCCACCATCACCTTACAAGGATGGGTATAATGGTGTAATGAGTAACTATTTATGATTATTATAAAGTAATATTGATACTGAAATAATATATATATACTCCAATACAGTTCCACGATCATAGGAACGATATCATCACTTGTGCGTACGTACGGAATACCGTCTCCACAATGTGATGCGACTCGTTCTACATGATCATCATTACATAGTAATTATATAAATTAATTGAATGAATAAATATTATATATGTTACACTAATACCATTCTAGATATAAGGTATCTATAACCTTAAAAGAATAATAAGAATTTATTCGGCAAAACACGCATAAGAACAAAAGGCAACAAGGACCCGAGTAACAAGTAACAATGAAATATTACTAACAAGAAGCTAAGAATATGACCATATATGATATCATATCAATATGTATGATTATGGAATAAGTCAATAACATTATTTAAACCATTATACAGGAGCTTCGGACACGTAAAAAGAAAATCGGACCTAAGGTAAGGGAAATATCACAATCTCATTTTTATCCGAGATTGTTTATTCGTAAGTATTTACTGGGGTGTATTTTATCATCCACATCCATGTTCCCTCAATATGTAATATTGTTTCAATCCACTTACAGTAGTTTAAATCCAATTTTACCCTTCGGTGAGTTTTTAGTAAAGAATATGAAAGGAATCTTTTTTTGTTTTTTTCGTACGAGGTACTTTTTGACTTTTCCGACAAAGGTACGAAGAATGTTTTTTTTAACTTATATGGCATGAATGGATTTTTAAAAACATTATTTCCAAGAATCTTCCTTTACAAGTTTTCAAGTTTATTTTTAATCAACTTCTTTTAGTTTATAATTTTATGACATGTTAAGAAAAGAAAAGTGTTTTTGAAGAAGAAAGGATATTTTCCTCAAGAATGGAGTTCAAGTGTTTTATCAAAATTATATTCCATCTAAGATAATATAGGGTTCTGTTTTTATCCCTATTATTACATTGATTTGATTATGTTTTGAGGGAATTATTTTTATGAAGTCATTTACCTTATATGATTTGTTTTATGATGTCATGATGTTTCAAGAATCCCATTTTTGTTACATGTGTTATGCGATGATGTATGATTTATGATTATGTGGCACACATAAGAAAGGATTCATTATAAGATGGGTGGGACCTATATCTCCCTCAAATGCATTGGGTAAAGATTTTATATCTCATGAGATAGACATGGCTGGAATGGTAGGTTATACCGGTTCAGTGAAACAGGACTGGAACAAGGGTGACTCGGTTCAGAAAGGGACTCTGTCCACTAAGATAGTCTTGGCAATGAGTCATGACTAACAAGAAATGATGTTCCATGATTATGTGTGCATGACACAAAGTTTCAAGTTTCATGTTATAATTATGGGGATCTCATTTTCACTTCTATGATTTTTTCCATGTTAAGATATTATGATCTCTTTTGCAGGTTATGATTTTCAAAAAGATATGATATGATTTTTATTTCCTTTATTTTCCCTTGCTGAGCATTTGAGCTCACCCTTTTATGTTTTCTTTTCCCCAGGTCAGGAAGATGGATATTAAGTAGAATATGCTAAAAGGGACCCTAGATATGATGAAATAAATGGGAGACACTGTAGAAGATTTATGAACCAGTTGTTTATGTTTCCCAGTTTCTAAAGACACTATACCTATACGGTCCTTTGTGGTTTTGTCATATGTTGTAATAAGGGTGATTCAATTTTGAAGTATTAACAATGTATGTAAAGTATGGGTCATTATAGGGAGAGGGAAAGGGGGTGCTCCCGTGCCCATCTCCTCTCTTAAAGTGCATGAGGGCTTCCTTCTGATGGGTATTTTACCACCCTTGAGGAGCCCTGAACAAGTGGAGGGAAAGAAAGGGGGTTCCCGAGCTTAGACTCCACTTTACCGTGGGAATGTGAACCCAGGAATGCTTTGGGAATCTACTCAAGGGTCGGTGAAACCCCTTCGCCTCTACTTACCATGGGTATGTGAAATCAAAATGGCACGCTGATGCACCTGAGGGTCACACCATATGGATCTGGTGGCTCTGGTGGAGGCCTCGGCTTGGGGCCGATGAGTAGACCCATGAAGGGGTCGTGGAGGATCGCATCGTATTGGAAGGATTTTATCTGGCCCGGGGAATGGGAACTCTGAAGGCTCTGATGGGCCACAAGTATGAAGGGGTGGTGGCAACCTTTGCGTAGGAGGGTGCTACACGGCTGGAGAAGCCATCAGCGAACTAGGGTGGTCCGCGGACTGAGGGGCATCCCGCGAACCAGGGTGGTTCGCGGCTTCGGGTTCGGCCCGCGTACCAGGGAGGTACTTATAAGGGTCTGCGTGAGCTGTGGCGGCCAAGGGCGGCGTTGATCGGGGGTTCGTCGGTCGAGGCTTCTCCTGTGTAGGAGGGTGCTACGCGGTGCGGCGGATTGGAAAAGAGGTATAAACTCCCTGGTCTGTGGGGAGTACATCCATGGAGGGGCTATGCTTCGTGGTTTCCTTTTGTTATTTATTTTAGGTTCGTGGTTCACTAAATTATTATTCATTTTAAGTTCCTTATTAGTTCGTTCCCAGGTGTATACCTGCTCTGGTTCGTGAACTGGAACTTTGCTGTTTACAAATTCTTAGCCTTACATCAAAATCCTTCATCCCGAATCTGATTCCAATTCTCCGACCTCCTTCTCCTTTCCCTCTTGGCCTCCTTTTATAGAGTGGTGAAAGAGATGTATCCACAGCCACATGGCACCTTTTGCGGAGGCCCATGAACGAATACCCGGTTTATAGCTGACTCGGTCATTCCGCGATTCGCGGTGGGTATTGAACGTTTCTCCTCCCCTCGCAAACCGAACTCAGGGAGTGCCTCGCGGCCACGGGGGGTTCCGCCTCCATTCCGCGAACGATAGTGGATGCAGCTTGAACTGGTCGACGCGGTCCGTGGTTCGGGTAGTTCATGACGGTGAACCAGATTGGATCACATCCTGCCTCGTGACCGCGGAGGATCTCCGTCTCCATTTCGTGAATGACAACGGTCTGCGAAGGGAGTGCTCCACGGAACCGGTCGTGAGGCATCATCTTCGGACCGGCATGCGGACCGGTCCAATTCTTCCTTGCCTTTGAAATATTCTCCCCAATTTCTTTGGGGAAGTAGGTAGCATCTCCTTTACGGATTTTTCGGTACCCTCTAGTTATCAAAATGGAAATATTGTTTTTTTGTAAATAAGTATTTATATGTATTAAAAATAAAAATTTTTTAAGGAATTGGTTTTAAATAATTAGATGGGGGTTTAATAATTTTAATGATAAAGGGTTATTGAACAAATGATTTATTTATGGTGTTTTATTAATTTTATTATCTTCTACTTATCCATTAGTTTGGCTCTATGATTTCATAGATGAGACATAATATATTTGGGTTGATGTTTCATGTTATTTGATTCATTATAAGTCAACTTTTCATAGAATGGATTTATTTGTTAATTATATGGATGGGATGTAGGGATATTAACATCCGTTTTTGGTTTACACCCTCTAATCGGTAGCTCTACCCAGACTCGGAATCAATTGGAAATACCAAATTCTATTCCTCACCTAAATTTGGTTAGTTATTTAAAGAATCATATTCTTCCTCCTTGATTAGTGATCTAGTATAGACATATGTTTCTTTAAAGGACCCAACTACAATTCTGGGGTATCTTGTAGAATTTTTTCATGGGAAGATTCCATGTTTTGGTGATTAATTATTTAATTAATTTGAAGAATTTGAGAGCCTTTTAGTTATTTGGTTCTTTTTGTGATTTTATAGATCTATGTTCGTGATTAGGGGAGGTTGGTTGATAAGTAGGGATTCTGTCTTTGTGGTGAACATTTTTCCTATGTGTTCTGTTTCAGAGTTGGTGTAATGGGATTTAATTTTCATGTTTGGTTAAACATAGGAGACTTAGAGATCTATGGTTGGGTTAGTGGGTCCATCATTATTTTTGATGATCAGTAGAGTGTACTTATTAATTTTAGTTTTTTTATGAGATTCTTACCATGTGGTTGTGGTCCTATTAATCTTTATACAACATGGTGTCCTAGTTCTATTATCTATGTTAGTATATTTATGGATTCATTGTGTATTTAATTTATTTTACAATCAATTTATTTTATATGTTATCTCATGGAGTTTATATTTTTCTTAATTAATGAACATTGAGAATTGGGGTATGATTAAATTCTTTTTATAGTTGGTTTATTTGGTAGGGGAATCTTGGTTTCATTGGGTGATATTGGAAGTGTATCTTTCCTGGTGTTGTGTATCATAGAATGTGGTTATTTTCAAACAACCATTTTAGATGAAGTCTATATGGCGTGGAGACTTTATAGGATTTGGCATTTGTAAATACCTATTTATCTTATTCATTTATAAGATCACACATAGAGATATTATATAGTGTTTGAGGATTTTTTTCATCTATCTTGAGGTGTGGATTCATTGTTGGCCTCTCTCATGAGGACCTATTCTAGTTTCATTGTACCGCTCACATCATTCTCATGGAGTATTAATTTTGAGGTCATAATGGACTTTTATACAATTAAAATGGTTTTAATGGGAGAAAAAATAAATTATGGTGGGGATATTATCACACATAAAGTTTTAGTAGTTACTTATTTTACATTTCAATATGTTACTTGATGTTTTGTATATTTATGTCATTATAATTTTTAAAAAATTAAATTATTTAATGATCTTACAGGTAATAAAATGGGATACATCTATTTATATCTGATCAATATATGTAACGAACCAAAATTTTTATCTATGTAAATTATCATCTAATTATTATTTCATATAGTATTAACCAAATAAAATCAAATTTAGAACACAATACAATATTATAAATGATGAATGAATGAAATAAGAGGCATTTGTAAAAGTTAAAGAACCTATATCGATGAAATAATAACACGACCTTGGGAATAGTAATGGGACACTTATGGATAGTAAACCAACTAATAGAATAGTAAACTCACCTATGAAATTATAAATAAAATATATGAATCCTATAAATCAAAGTATGGTATAATTATATCATAGTAGAAGTCAAAAATTCTTTAAAAATTATAAATTATTTTTTGGTATTGTTATAAGTTATAAATATTTAATTATATTTTTATAATTAATATAATTATTTGAAAGAAAGATTATTTTTATAAAAAATTATTCATACATTAATATTTTTATCCAATAATTTTTACATAATTTTATTAGAACATACGTAATTTTTCAATGTGTTATAAAATCAGTTATAATTTTAGAATCTATATTATTCAAGTAAAAGGTTATTTTAATTAAAAAATATATTTCTAATATTTAGAAAAAAATTTATAAAAGGGATTTATTTTTTGTATTATACAGGGAAAAAAAATTTATGATAAATTTTTTATATTTTTTCAAAATACATGAGTTTTTAGTGAATAGTAAAATGCACTAATTTAGGTTATATGTGCATTATAAAATAAATGAACTATTACTTGATTAAATACTAATTTAATCACCATAATATAAAATTATAATTATTTTATAACTTTATTTACAAATAAAATTATAACAGTTTTTTTCTTTAGGAAAAATATTAAACTAATGAATAAACTAATGAGAAAACATTCCCCTCATTCAATATTAAATACAACTCCTCGCCACCTCTTCTCGTCACATCTCCAAAGCTTTGAGACATTTTAAAATTATATTAAAATAAAATCACAATCCCCTCCCTAATTTCTAGTAGTTATTCATCTCATCATAAGCCCAAAACCATTTCCCTACAAATGTTCTCAATGAGGACAAATTATAGAGGTAAATTCATCTTTCCTTTTCTTTTAAGGTTCTTTTAATTCCTTATTATCTCTTCGCATCCACTCATCCAAATGGTGTGATCAATCCATTATCATAAATATAATTTAATTTTATTATAATAATGTTAAAATATATCATCATACCCCTTTCTCATATCCCTCATATTCTAAAAATTTAAATGACGTTCATGAGGTATTATTTTATCACATTTAAGGATAAAAAATTTTCATTTTCCATTAACATGTTCAAGGATGGTCATAAAACCATTTTTATGGTTAAATAAAATTATAATATATTTATTAAAAACTATTTATTCTTAAATAATAATTATATACAAATTATGTCAATTTATAAAACAAAAAAAAAGTAGTTTAGAGTGAAAGATGCAGAAAATAATCCATGTGATTATCACGGACACATTATCTAATGATTCATACTAACCAAAAAAACCAAATAGCATTTATAATCATTAAAAAATTATTTTCATTAATAAATTATAACTTCAATGTTTTATTTGTATTTACATTTTACATGAACTTACATACTCTTATACAAGTGAGTCAATCATGAAAACTAAGAAAACAAGCACTCTCAAACAATGAAATTGAGCACTATAACTCATTAAAAAGGCCATAAATGAATGTTATAAAATTATGCTAAGAAATATTCATGTATAAATTATATTTAGTTATTATTTAATTAATTTAATTTGATTATTCAGGATATTAATATCTATTGAAAATCCGTTTCAGAAATAAGGTACGAGATTTTACTTGAACCTCCATTTTTTCCTTCAGGTTACTCTTTATTTATCATTAATCACATGCAATACTTATTTGTTCTTGTAAAATTTGAAATAAAACCTGTTTAAATGTTCCAAACAAAAATATCCCAATAATATCACCAATAGAAAATAGTTAATACATGTTTATAAAAGGATCCACTTCTAAAATCATCTTGATAACAAGCCCGATTTATAGTAATTTCTTGATTTCATACCATTTCACATGTGCAATCCATAAACTATTTTAACCGGATATTAATTTTATAAAATCATTAATTTTATCATTAATGACTATCTTTGTTCATTTATGGTTTTATGAAATCAAATATTCAATTACCTATTTAACTTCTCATTAATATTTTCCTTAAACCATAGTAAAATCTTTCATTTATATGGTTTCTTAAGCATACTTTTTTCATGTTTACACATCAATAGGATATAAAATATCATGATACATGACTATTATCCCCTATAAATTCAATTTATTTTTTTAATCTATTCTTTACTAGGAACATTTATGAAATTATCATTTCTTATGCCTTATGACATGATTATGGTTCCAATTTCTTTCCCTAGGAAACCCTTATCTTTTTAATCATGTCGGACACATATTAATGAACATGTTATAATGGGTGCACCTTGATATAACTCCAATTCATTTGGTAATTTTTTGTATAATTTCATGCTATTTTGGGAAGGGGAGTGAACCTAATTCCATTATGGGTCTTTGTAAATGATGTTATATTGCCATAGTAGTTAGCCTTGACTCATGTTTATGTCAAGTTATATATTGTTTCCACATTCCTATGATTCCATGATTATATGTTCCCTTGTTATACATGTTATAAATACTTATTTTTATTCATGCCCCATGGATTTTATTATATCATGTTATATATTATAACCCATGTTCTATGTTTATTCTTATGCTTATTCCTATACAAGGATTATTAGCTCATCCCATTTGTTCTTGTATTCATCATGTCATCCTATGAATATATAATTGATGAAATAGAGTTATGATATCATTATAAATATTAAAAAAAATTATTTAACTATGTATAATTATGTACCAAATCTCATAAACAGTAGACATTATGATCCTCGGCTTATAATTTGATGATTAGTTATGCTTAAAATCATGTTACAACATGTGTAAAATGATAGGTTTGCAATAGTTTGTATCAGATGATGGTATACTTATTTTATGGGTTATGATTAAAAAATCTAATGAAATATTTAGAGATAAGAATATATATATAAAATATAATAACCCTAACATTTCATACATTAAAATTACAAAACATTTTCGGTGTACATAAAACATTTTAAAAATAGACACCCAATGACTGTACTATTCCAGTTCCCTTATAATCATGGAAATATATAAAAAGGTGCATAAATTAGAGACATAATCTTCATCTAAGTTATTCTTGAAAAGAAACCTTCTTAGACACAAAACAACATGATACATAAATTCATATCCTGGGGGAAGGAAACATAAAAAAGGGTTGAGATCAGATGCTAAATAAGGGTAAAAAATGAAGACATATAAGGACAATCATGACCATAATGGTATGATAACATGATAATGAAAACAAAATATCATACCTTGAATATCAAAGAATATAAAAATGAAACATGGCATAATATAATAGAATAATAATAAAGAAATAATTAACATAAACCATGAAATCATACCACAAATGTCCAGTTATCAAGCATGCTCCACCATAAAAATTAATTTATAAAAATATAATCACAACATGCAAACAAAAACTAACACATAAAATGTCACCAAAACATAATAATTGGATAAATCACCAATAAAAACAAATTTATTCCATGAACCCACATAAAAGGAATATCTGAAAAAATGAAAAAAATGGACTGTAGAAAATAAAACCAATGTACACCCAATCCCAGTGACCCTACACTGAAAGAGTGGCCTGAAAACCCATTAATGGACGATCAATCCATCCTTATAATCACGCTCCTTATGAAAAAATTATAAAAAATACCTATCTCAGACACTGTCAATGACCAGAATACATGTCTCCTACACAACCTGAGGTCTCCCACCTCTCGAGGTCACTTCTTAACTTGACACATCTAGCCTGTACAACCTCGTCCACCTAAAGAATCGGTAGTCACAGACCTAAACATTGAGTCACCAAACAAATCCTCAAATCACTGGCTCACTATCCTCCCGTTGGAGAGGTAATGTATGCCTTCTAAAACTCTCCATATTTCACAACTTGAACCCATCCTAAGAAACCATACAATTCGGAAGACATCTTCCATCCACCACAGCATGACTTAATCTGTTTTCACAAAACGTAAACACCAGATAACATTCATCTCCCATCCCACATGAATATTAAATTCATCAGAGTCGGATCAATTGATATAACACCTCCTATCCTTATCAACAACCACGACGGTGCTCTCTAATGCTACCCCCCCCCCCCTAATGGTGGGCCATCATCACCCCAACAGGATCCCAGATCCTAGGGTTCCAGATCTACAGAAATTATGCACATCAGAGACCATCCCGACCCTATCACCCGAACACCTCTAGGGTCCCATTACTTCCACTTCTCAGTAATGGTCCATCTCCAACACCTCCACCAAACTTTCTGCATTAAGAGTCCTTTGCATTCCTCCAGTCTCTGACTAAGAAGAACCATCTAGCATCGACATCACCAACCCTGGCCCGACTATCCGATAATCAAACATAAGAGTGCATTGCTGCATGATGCCATATCACTCGACCCAGACCTCTCATCCTATGTTATATATCGATCTGAGTCAAAATCCAACCTCTTCTACTAGAAAAACATGTCACTAGAACAACGTCATCTTGCGGGACACCATCATCCCTCTGAGATATTTTAGGACCTAATCTATCGACATGTAAAGACAGACTACGTGCAACACCGCATGCTCTAAACTTATCAAAGGCATAAAGTATTTTATAAACTCCTAATCTATGGATCAATACCATCTTGTTAGTGTTGGTTCACTCCTCATACCATCTTAGTTTTCAAGTTTTACTCGAATATATATATTATTAGCATGAGTTCACTCTTCATACCATATTGGTAGTCATGGTTCAATCCCATAGACATTTTAGTAGTCAATGATATTTTCCAAGACCTTCATAGACTATCTCATGCGTTGTATATCTTTAACCATTGAATTATATGTAGATATATTCCCAACCAATTTCATAGTGAAATCATACATTCATGTTCCACAATATCATAAATAATAATATCGTAACCCATAAAATGAAATGGGTTTCATAAAAAAGTAATCATATCACAACATGTATAAAAAGGGAAGTTTATAATCATCTTTTAAAATCATAACCCATGAGAGGAACATTGATTCATAATTATATAACCCATGATAGAGAAATGGGTTTAATAAACACATAACATGTGGATGAAAAATGATTTTAATAAAAATTGTTCCATCAAAACATAACCCATCTAGAGTACTAATATTAATGGATACATTCAATAATATACTTATGAAGACATACGTAACACCAAGAGATTTAATATTATATGGGAAATAATTTTTATAAATCTTTTAGAAACATTTCTTAAAGAAAATATGATTTCATCACTGAAAAAATATCTTTAAATAATAAAATATTTCGAAAATAATTTTCTCTAACAGATACATTAAAAACATATAAAGTGGAATTGAAATAATTTTGAAAACCATTTTCATTTAAAAATTATAAACTTTTACTGAAAAAATCATGAAAGTATTTTTTGAAAACAATATTTTTGTTATAAAATATATTTCCTACCAAGAAAAGAAATACAACCGGGTTTTTCATAAAAACATTATCATAATTATCATAACTACCAATGAGTGTAAATTTGGTAATAATACCTAGATATATCATGAGTACACATATAAAAATAAAAGAAATGAGTGTTATTGTGATATGATCATAACATTTCATCAATGGATGCATAATCATAAACAATCCCCATAAACAATGTGCTTGTTTCAATTAAACCTTTCTACTTGGTATCATGGGTTCATAAAATCCATGTAAGAAATGGAAATTACAGGAAGCATAAAATACCATTAAAATTAATTACTTCATGATATAAAATGTATTATATAGGTATGTAACACTCAAAAAATATTTTGTTCATAACCAAAACATGAGTCCTAAAGAATGAAAACATAGACAAAAATTATCTTACAGATTTGGTAACTTTTGAAACATAAACCCCCTGAAATAAAGATCCTAAAATCGATATTAAAATACCCATAAAATTTTGTATAAGATAAATATAATAAATTCATTGTCAGTACGTACACCACACAACAAAAGAAAGTGGGGAATAAGGTATACATCTCATGGAAATAAAAAATGTGAGATGAAATCCCTTTACATATTGTATTGAATTTCATCATAATACTTGAAAAAACTTGTAAAGTAAATATAAATTTATTATAAATAATTTAAATAATAATATTATTTTATCTAATTCCATATAGATATTTATTATGACTTTATATTACCCTCTTGTATAAAATCATAAGTTAATGTTACAATTCCGGTAATATTCACTTTCTTTTTCGCACGTTTCTTAATTTGTAATATGTGTCATACTTATACTTATATGATGATTTATAGAGTGTAAAACATGATATATTTTCATTTATATTCATTATATTTGTATAATAATAATCTATAAAATATATATTTCTGTAATGGAATACATCGTTGATGGAGACGGTAAGTTGTACGTATGCATGAACGTTGATTCCGTTTTTATTGTTTTATTGAAAGAAAAATGACATATGACATATGTGCATATATATATATATATATATATATATTATCTTAATTATATAATATATATCATATATGTTCACTAATCCCATCCTTAATTCATTCCATCTAGTGTGTGAAGGAACAACATCTCTTTGAGGGGGCGGTATTCCACACATCCTCAAACGAAATTATCGTATTTACAAAAATTGTAACGTATAATGATATCAATTATAAAAGGATTAAAAGATATTAAATACATAATAAATATACTATATAATAAATATAAACATATTTTCCATGATAATTTCCACCATTAGAGGCGTTAAGGAAAAATGAACAATCATTATTTTGTGAGGTAGTAGTTCACCATGTGCCTAAACAATATGTCAATTACACATTTGATGGATGTGTTTAAGTGTGGGTATATAACTTATTAAAAAAATACTATCTATTTAATATACTATTGTAGTTATACATTCATGGAATAAATAGATTGGATGAGCAGAGAGTCAAACTAAGAGAAATTATATTTGGAGAAGTCGTTACCTCGTACTCAGGTAACTCCATTTGGTTTGTGCCAAACGGATTCCTCAGATTTCTTTCTTCCCATGGAGAGGATTATATGATGAAGGGTGGGATGTTGTGAATTTATTCAGGTAGATCTTGGATGAACCTATGTGGTTTTATATTTGTGATGAAGAGTGAGATGTGGTGGCCTTTTTTTAGGGAGCGAAAGGACACATATAGAATATTTTGAAACAGGTTATGTGTACCCACATTTTTACTTAACAAAACTCTTACCAAAAAAAACTCAGCAATAAAAGGTTCATGACCGATGAATGGACCAAATAAGGGTTTTTTTTTAAAAGTGTATAGGTTTTTTTGGGTCTTAAATTTAAGGATTATTACTTTATTAATGTGATTTTTGTCTTTATCATTGTAATTAATTTGAAACACATTCCAAACTTTTTTTGGTTAAAAACAAAGATGAACTTATTGGGAATTATAATTCATGATGATTCAAAATATGTAATACATTTTTCCCAATTATAATCACATAATTGGTATAAAATAATTTGAAAATAACCCCACCGATGGGACAAGACTGCAGATAATTAAATTAAAAATTTCCAAAAGTTTGCTATGTTTTTATATCCAATTTCTAAGTAAATTTAGATACATTAAACTAAATATGATTAATTGATAAAAATATTATCTTATTTAACATTTACATAAATAAAAAATATTATTTATCATTATAACTAAATCAGATGAAAAATATGTTTGAATTAAAATTCGTTATTTTTTTCACTATTCATTCCAAAATGATGTTTCCTAGAAAGAATCCCAAAAACAATTATTAAGATAATTTTGACTTTAAAATTGAAAAAATTTCATTTCTTTTATCTAATTAAATTTATAAATTTTTCTAAAATTTATTGTTTTATTTTTCAAAGATGAACATTAAAAGTAGTTCATATGAGAATTTTTTTAAAAAAAATTAAAGGAATTTACCGAAAATTATATCTTAAATTGTAAATATATTTTATTAATATAAGTAAATTATTATCCATATTTTAAAATTATTTATTATTTTTCATATTATTATTTTTAACATATAGGTTATAATTATCTCGTTTAAGTAATTATAAAAATAAAATGATGTTTCGTAGAATCATCTGGGTTGTGTGTAACATATGCCAAGTCAGTGTTGTGTAAAACATATGCCATGTCAATTTTCATTATAACATATGCCAATTTAGTTCTAAGTGAAGGAATTTTTTTAGTTAGTTCAATTAAAAAAATCTATAAAATATTTATTCTATCAAATTAATGTCAATATAAACTCACATTGTTACATTCTACTGGAATTTCTCCCTCCAAATTTATCATTCGGGTTTAAAAAATGTGGACACATATGTTTCATCATATACTCATGTTCCCACATAGCTTCCTGTAACTGGTTATTTGTCCATAAAATATTGACCAGATGAGTGGTCTTGTTTGGAGAACATTCTTGGATCAATCTAGAATTTCAACTGGTTGTTCTTCATTAGAATGTTCCAACTCCAGCATTATGAACTCTAAGTTTAGTACCTGTAAAGAGATAGGTTTATACTTCCTTAGAAATGATATATGGAACACATCATGGAGTTGGGAGAGAATTTTTTGGATGTTCTAAAAAATAGGCTACCATCCTGATAAGATCATGAATTTCAATGGGACCAATGTACCTATGTCATAGTTTCCCTTTCTTTCTAACCCTTATAACCTTATTCAAGACAAATATTCATAGAAACACCATTTCACCAACATGACATTCCAGAACTTGTAATTGATTATATATATAATGTTTCTGCTGATTTTGAGCTTCCTTGATATGCTACTGAATGGTTCTAACATTTTCATCCATTTCTTCAATGATCCCAGGTACCAATAACATTCTTTCTCCAACCTCATCCCATTACATTAGAACAAAAAACTTATTCCAATATAGGGCTTCATATGGTTCCATATTAATGATTGAGTGAAATTTATTATTTTAAGAAAAATCAACTTGAGGAAGGTGTTTGTCTCAACCATCCTTGAATTCCATATAACAAGATATCAGCATATCCTCTATGGGTTGAATTATTCTTTAAGAATCACCATTTGTTGGAGGATGATAAGAAGTTCTAAAACACAATTATATATTATTTTATTTTTTAATACCATTCCAAAAAATGAGGTGATCATAAAATCCTGATTAGATATAATGTAATGTGGTACTCTTTGTTTCCTTAAAACTTCCTTAATGTATATCCTGGAAATATGATCCTGAGAGAAGTCTTATATGAAATCTATGAAGTGTTAAGACTTAGTAAGGTGATATACTACCACTTATATAGCATTAAACACTTTACAGTTTTTGGGTAGTCCAATGAAAAAATCTATAGTAATGCACTTCCATTTCCATTTTCCTATGTGTAATGGATGCATCATCCCCTTTTACTTTTGTCTGTTACCCTTAACTTATTGGTATACCAAGCCCCCATATAAAAATTATGGGATATATCTCATCCTGATATTCCACTCTAAGTATTCTTTCTTGTGCCTTTACATATTTGTACTCCAGGGATGGATAGATACTGAATAACTATGAGATTCCTCTAACATCTACTTATTCAAATATAGTATAGAAGGAACACACCCATGGTTCCTAAAATGTATCATTTCATCATAAATAAGGTTAAACTAAGGAACATTTCTAACATTATTTTTCATCTCTACATCATCCTTATGCACTTCCTTAATCATCACATGGATAGAGGGTTGAAAATTCATTTAATAAAGATAATATTTTTATCCTTCCCTAAAAATTTCAAGATCCATCATTTGTAAATATAAAAATAATGGATGTTCTATTATCCTCATCATGTATAAGCTTGAAAAATCTTTCTAACTCAATTAATCGGCCACCTTGTTCACTTTACTAGTGTGTTCATGTATTGAAAAACCATAATCCTTTATCTACACTAACCATATTATATGGAAAATGTTCAAATCCTTCTATGTGAATATATATTTCATAATTTTAAGATTCGAAAATATTTTACAATTCATTCTATAAAGATAATACCTTTTTTCATTAATGAAAAAATTAAAATTTCTAACTCTAAATCATGAGTTATATAGATTTTCATGGGAATAATCAACTGCTACGATGCATAAAAAATAACCTTGTAATTATGTATAAGAAAACATCTCAAACCCTTCTTATATTCATCACTACAGATTACAAAAAATTATCCAATATATATTAATGTAAGCACAAGTGCACTGACTAAACTTTTCTTTAGTTCCATGAAATATTAGTCACATTCAACTATCCAGAAGAACTTGAAACCCTTCCATGTTAACTTGGTTAGAAGATTAGATATTCAAGGGAAATTCTTCACAAACAGTTGATAATATCCATCAAAAGAAAGAAATTTATGGTTCTTAGTCACTATGTTTGGTTTAGAAAATCACTCAATGGCCACTATCATTGATGGATATACCTTTATGCAATATCTTGAGATTATGTGACCCAAAAATAAAAACTTTTTTGGACAAAATTCACACTTTCTAAAAGTTTCATATAATTTATCCTTCCTTATGATCATTATTACAATTTTCATGTGCACTTCATGCTCTTCATTTACCTTACAAATGATAAGAAAATCACTTATAAATAAATCAATAAACTAATCATGTTAATGTATAAAAACTCTATTCATTAAATCCATGAAGACGGTATGGGAAATAGTAATTCTAAAACGAATCACTATATATCAATAGTTTCTATACCTTGTACGGAATGCATTTTTTTGTATATCATTTTTACTGACCCTCAAATGTTGTCATACAGAATGAAAGTAAATCTTTGATAATTATTTAACTCTTAATATTTGATCAAACATGTTTTCAAGACAGTTAAGGGGAAATATGTTCTTGACTATAATATCATTCAACTCTCGATAAAAAATGGAGAGTCGCATTAATCTATCATTATTTTTTCAAAAAAAAATAACCAGTGCACCCCGAGGTCAAAAACATTTTAGAATGAACCCTTTTGTATGTTTTCATGGATTTTATTCTTAAATTCCTACTACTCATTTGATAAAATTCTAGAATTGGTCCTAAAAATTGTTGTGGAACCAGGTATAAGCACTATTGAGAACTCAACTTCACATTGTGGTAGAAGGAAAGGAAACTCTTCTTGAAGGAAATCCACAATATTCCAAACAATATTCATATCCTCGATGTATATTTTCTCCCTAACCATTTGAGATAAAAAACCATTCTGGAATATAATAAAAACCCAACAACTGGATGCAATCTCAAATGGAAGTTCATAGTTTCATCACATGGATGTATGTTCATAAAGGAGTTTGAAATATCAAAAGTAAATTCACTACCATGAATATTTATGTGGGATTATGATGATAAATACAATCCATGTATAATATGAAATCAAATTCAACAAAAGGAAGAAAGAAAAGATTTGGCAGAAGCTCATTCCGACAAACTTCAATCGGAGAGGAATCATATACTTGGGATGAAATCATCATATATTTATGTGTTTTCATTTCTAATTCTAAATATAATTATTTTGGTTGAATCTTAACATCATTAGAAAATTATTTATATATGAAAGATCAGGTTATATCTATGAATAAATATGACATTAGCAGTTCTAGATTTGATGGTAAGAATATCATTAATCACATAATTATCACACCCATCATTATATATTATGATTTCATGAGATTTCCCTTCTTCCATAATTATAAGAGGTTTCTAATGTTGATCATCATCACTATAACATAGGTTTGGGATGTATTTGGTATAATTCTCATTCTCCTTACACTTGTTGTATTAAATCTTGGGATGTGAATTATGTGTTGTTTATATTTTTTCTCACCATTTTATAACATCTTCCCTTCACTTTGGTAATCCAATATCCTATGTACTTCCCTGTCACACATAAAAAAATTTATATTCCCCTTAAGTAAATTTCTTTTATGCTTATTCCCACACATATAGTATAAATGAAAGAACCTCTTCATCTCTTCCTGGTTTTTTGATTTTCCATTAATAAACATTTTACATTTCTTGTCACAACTATGGGATTGTTAAGTGACATTATTTTCCATTTCAACCGTGATTAAAAAATTCATAAACTCTTCATAATTACTAACGTATCTTGTGGAAAACACCCTTATGATACTTGGATTTATGAAACTAAATAACCTATCAACTTTACTCTTGGGTTGGATGATAATTGGAGAAGCATACCTCACAAGTCTCATGAAATTATCCTTCTATGTACCAAAAAACTCATTACCCATGTGATTCTACTCAAGGAACTATTTCTCCAACACGGTATGAATAATATGAAAAAACTATATTTAAAAAAACAATTCTCAAACTCATTTCAATCCTTGGATTTAATCTCATCTTTCTACCTCATAATCTTGATTAGTTTCCACCACTAATCTACTTCACTATCTAAATGGTAAACATCCAGAATGAATTTTGATGGATATGAACACTGGAGAATAGACAATATATTTTCAGTATTACTAATATTTTGATCAACAACAAGTGGGTCAGAATACCCACTAAATGAGGGGAATGTTTCCTCTGGAATTTCTCAACATAATATTTTCCCCCTTTTCTCATTTGGAAGTCCACTTAGATTCATAGTTTGAGAAATATTTTTGATCATAAAGAAGAGGTTTTTCATTCCAACACCCATAAAATGGAATTTCTCAACTGTAAAATCATTTCATTGTCTATTTAAATAACCACTAACTTGGTTATTTTTTGCTAGCACCATTCACCAAAATAAAATTAATAGAGTAAGAATCATTTATCATATTGAGGAACCACATCATCATGAAAAGTTACTTATGGGATTTCAAAATTATGATAGCTTCATTAATGTATGAAACATTAGGTTGATACTAGTATATTCATAGAAAACTTTTTTTAATCATTAATGATTGTTCATGAAGAGTTTGTGAATTTATAAATTATATCCCTCACGAGTGTCAAAACTGGTGTGCAGTATGGCCTATTGTTGTGTACTAGATTACCCCGAGTCAGGATCAGAACATATTTTTAGAGTTTTTACACCTATGTACATCTGCACAAAAGAGAAAAAAATAAAGTATCCATATAGGTGTGTATTTATATGAAACCACTCACTATATCCTTCAACAAAATTCCATGACAATTTCTTATAATTTTCCTTTTCCATATACTTATTCCTAGAAATTACCATAAGGTTCTTACTAAGGTTTTCTCATCCAATATTTTAATTGTTAAATAAAAATTTACTCTTGTAACAACTATAGATACCCTCACAATTCATAAATTAACATTAAATAAAATTTTCAAAATACTTAACATTATAACAACAGACCCACATAGACCATACCTTTCTAGTGCCTTTGGAAACATGGAAACAATAAACACTGGTATATAAGTGAGCTAAATCATCCCCCACTAGGTTCTTCTTTACTAGCACCCTTCCCAGACACATCAATTATAATGAATATATTCATAAACTAGGGTAAGGAGACATAAAAAGGGGTGATCATTGATTCTCAGTAATGTTAAATAAGGGAGGCACATAAGAATAATCATGAGAATAAGGGTATGAGAAATTGATAATGGAAATATAAGATCATACCCTTCATATCATAGATTATAAACATGACTCATATAATAAATCATGTAATTTCATATGAATTGAATCATAAGGACATAAATAACATAAGACATAAAATCATATCATATAAATAAAATAATGAATTGTGGAAGACACATAAGTATATAATTTGATTTCCGTAATAGTCCTGGAATCACTAGAAAGACCATTTTGTAGTCACTGTTAACTACCATGGACATATTAGTTGTAAAGGATTACTCCCATGACCATCCTAGTCAATATCATGTGATATAATTCCTTTCCTATTTCATTATAGGGAGATATAAGCCTTATCCCATCTCGTAGTGAAATCATACATATATTTATCACAATATCATAACTAATTATATCTTAACCCATTTAATAAAAAAAGTTTCATAAACATATTATCATATCTTATCCTATTTAAAAATAATGGTTTTATAATCCTTTAATCAAATCACAACACCTAAAAGGAATAAGGTTTTATAAACATATAAACTGTACAAGTGAAATGGGTTTAATAAACATATAACCTCTGGAACAGAAATGAGTTTCATAAATATAATTCCATAAAAACATAAACCACTCAGAGAAATAACATGAATAGATACATTGAATTACATCCCCTGAAAGTAATGAGTAACACCAACAGATGTCATCTTAGATGGGAAATATTTTTAGAAACATTTCTTAAGGAATATATCATTTCAATATTTAAAAAGGCTCATTAAATCGGAAAATATTTTGAAAACCATTTTCTTTGTAAAATAATTTGAAGACCTATAAAGAGGTCTTGAAATAATTTTGATAACCATTTCCAATAAAAACATAAATAATAATAATTAAAACATTTTTGAATAATTTTTTTAAAACATGTTATTGGAAATAAAATATATTTCAGACAGAAAAAAGAAATACAATGAGACATTTCTTAAAAACATTTTCATAATTATATTAAGTACCAATGAGTGTAAATATGGTAACAATAAATGGATATATCATGATTACACATTGGATAATAAAAATAATTATTGTTCTTGAAATATGGATCATATTATTTAATCAATATGTACATAATCATAAATAATTTGAAAACACGATGGGATTGTTTCCATTAACACATGCTACTTGGTAACATGGTATCTTTATATCCATGTAAGAAATTAAAGTACATGATTCTTATAACATTAATTAAATAATAAGATTCATTATATAAGATTTAAAATTTAGATATATACACTTCAAAAAATAATTTTGGTGCATAACAAAAAAATGAGTCCCAATAAAGGAAAATTGAGAAAACAACTATCTTAATAATTTGAAAAAATTTGAAACATAAACTCCGTAATAAAAAAAATTATAAAATGGTTATTTAAATAACCATAAATATAATTATAAGATACATATTATACATTAATGTGATGTACTTACATCACAAAAAAAAGTTAGTGGTGAATAAGGCATGAATCTCACATAAATAAAAAGGTGAGATTAAATTCCATTACTTTGTGTCTTGACTCTCATCGTACTCATTCAAACCAAAAGTATAATAAATAAATATTTGTTATACAAATTTTAAAGAACCACATTTTATTATCTAATAATGCATTATTATACTATGACCTTATATTACCTTCTTGTTAACAATTCTATGTTAATGATTCACTTTGGGTAATATTCTCTTTTTTCATCACATGTTTATAAATTTGTAATATCAGAGGTCATTATACATATATCATGATTTCATTAATTTACACCATAATAAAGTTATAATGTATATTCGGTATAATTTTATTATAATAATATATAGAATATAGATGTATGAAATGGAATAAACCATTCATGGAGGTGGTAAGATGTACGTATCGAGGAATATTGTTTCTGTTTTTATTGTCATATTGAAAGAGAGAATTTAGATGAAATATTTGTAAATAAATGTAAATATATCCATTGTTATAGTAGAATTATTATTTCACATATAACATATACTTTTTCTAAACCAATCATTAATATATAGCATGTAGTGTGTGAGCGAATCACATCACTTTGTGGGGGTGGTAGACTACACTTCCTCAGTCAAAATTATCGAAATTACACCAAACAAAAAGATAAATATATGTGTTGTTAAAGGATTAAAGAAGATTAAATATGTAATAAATATAATATATAACATTTTTAAACCTAGTGTATATATTAATTTCTACCATTTTAGTTAGTACGGAAAATAAACAATCATCATTTTGTGAGGCGGTAGTTTTCCATACACATAAAAAGTATGTTAGTTACCCATTTTATAGTAGATTGGGTAAATATAAAGTGAAACATTTTCATAAAAAAATAATTTAATTTTAATTATATTGATTTTTATATACATTAACGGAATAATGAGAGTGTAGGGGGTGGAATGAGAAAATAAATTAATTGATTTTTAGATAAGTTGTAACCTCTTAATCAGGTAACTCCATTTGGTTTATATAAAAATACATACTTTGATTACTTTCTACCCAAGGAGTGGTTTCTAGGTATAATTTATGGTTGTTGTTAAGTGTATTGGGTAATGATTGGTCGAACCTATGTGGTTTGAGAGGTATGAAGAAGTGGTAGTTGTGGTAGCCTTTTATAGGGAAGGGAAAGGAGGCACTTGGCATTTTTTGAAACAAGTTAGGTGTACCCACGTATTCACTAAAAAGGTCATAACAAACATACCAAAATAAAGAATGTATCGTTCATGATTGAAGAATGGCCACAAAATTTATAACAATCCAATCATGAAGTACATGGATATGAAATGTTTTTGTCGAATACTTAATACGTTGCACAAATAGACACCCATTGAACATATTAGTTTAGTTACTTTGGAAACACAGAACCCACACATATATTCTAGTGAAAGATATTCAATGATTCCCACAATGATCATCCTGTTTTTGTACACCATCCTAAAATATTTCATTATATCATAAGGAAAATAAAATATAAGAAAGGGTGAGCTCATATTCCCATTAAGAGTAAACATGGGTGATATTTAAACATAAACATGAGGGTAAAGGGTATGATAATCTGATCACAACATTAAAAGACCATGTGGTACCTACCAAAGGTAAACATTAATCATATAGAATTAAAAGTAAATAATTCACAAGATCGTAAAATTGACATAAATCTAGAAATTATTGAATAAACATCAATATTTAACTTGGAGAACATGTATAAATAATAACAGTTTCAGTCATTAATGACATGAAATCATTCCCTTACATAAACATATAGACATGGAAACTAGATCCACTCATAAAACTATGGATACGAAAACTGGGTCCTCGCATAGAATTGAGAAAATGAAATCAGGTTTATGCATACCATATATACCTGATGAACTATCCATCCATACCTGATGCATTGAAGGGGATATATGTTTCACCCATATAATAATAAAATCATACATATTTGTGACAAAAAACAGAAATCATTATTTGTAATCATAACCCAATAAATAAAATAATTTTCATAAACATATTTCCATCAGAACATAATCTAGGAAAAACAAATGGATTTCATAAATAGAAAAAAAATCAAATAAAAAAAATAATATGGATATTATACTTACAACATATTCTTATTGAATATTGTCATCATTAATGGAAAATAATTTTGATAAAACCCTTGAAATTGACTCTTGAGGAAAATATCTATTGTTATTCAAAAACATTTTCTTTTCTTAGGATGACACAAAATTTTAAAAAGAAAGTAATTTATCTGAAACTAATATTGAAATATTATATAGGATGATTCAGGTAAATAGTGTTTAATGAAAACAAAAAAAAATATGAGCACGTTGTATAAGTTAAAAGAAAGCATTCTTTATGTACTTTTGTTAGAAAGTCAAAAAAGTACCTCATATCGAAATCAAAAAAAAATTGTTCGATACCGTTTAATAAAAATAACCAATGAGTAATATTTAATTTAATAAATTGTATAAGGATCAAAATAATAATTTTGAATGAAAATCTAAGATACATGGCCATGGTTTTTAAATACATCCTAGTAAATACTTACGTATAAACATTCTCCGATAATAATGAGATTGAGAAATTATCCCTTACCTTAGGTCTGATTTCATCAGTATTTGTCCAAAACTCTAGTATAGTAGTTTTAAAAATATTTTTAACCTGTAAAATAATGATAATATTATTTATTATATCACATATTTTGTATTTAAGACTTTATATTACCAGTTCATTTAAAAATTCCAACATAAAGCAACGTTTCAAATAATAATCACTTTGTTTACCAGAAAGGTTTTGACTTTTTATTCTTAATATTATTACTTGGATGATGATTTACTTAATTATAGAATTTAAAACATGATTTATATATCATATATATTCAGTATATAAATATATATAATATATAGATAAATTAAATGGAAAACATTGTTCATGGAGATGGTAAGTCATACATACGTATGAATGCTATTTCTGTTTTCTTATTGTATTGTATAGAAGAAAGTAAAAAAGATATACATGTATATATGTATATATATATATATAATAAAATTATTATTATTATTTAAAATATTTCATACTTTTTCATTATATACATTTTCCTAATCATTCTTACATGGTTACAAGGGAGGATGAATTTCATCATGTTGTGGAGATGGTATGTTGTACGTACACATGAGCGGCGATATCATTTCCAAAATTGTAAAATGGTATAGAATTGGATTGAATATTAGTGATAAATAATAATGATATTATTATATTCAATTTTTATAATATTTATATTCATCATTATACCCATCCAAATAAAGTAGTGATGAAAAACAGTTTAAACCACGGCTTGGAGACGGTAAGACCTATGTACTCATGTATAATGATATTTTTCATAGGATGAGTAAATGGAAGAATATGGTTGTCCTATAACCCTAAAAAATCTCAAAATATATTATAAGATGGGTTTATTACATTAGTATGGAACCATCCTAGGAAAAGGAAGTATAATAAAAAATAACTTTGAGAGAGTTGGTAAAACAATTACCTCTTCTTCGAGTGTCTCTTTTTGATTTGCACAAAATGACTCTATAGATTGTCTTTCTGCCTAAAGTATGGAATATAGGATAAAGTTAGTGAATTTTAGAGGAGAAATGGGTTGTTTTTACTTGAACAGAACGTTTTCATAAATGTAAGGAATAATGATGAATTGCTTCAATTTATAGGTGAGGAGAGGGTAACTCTTGGAATTATCAAAGTTATTGAATTCATAAAAAAAATTAAATTAAAAAAGTTCCCAAAATTATTTATTTAGAATATGTGATGACATTTGGTTGAATAAAATTCATAAAATGAAAATTAGACCAGTTTTGAATATTTTTTATCCTTATCTCTTTGTTTTAATCCTTTTTAACTCTTAATATTTTATCAAGTAATTTAACATTTGAGGGTTAAAATAATTAACTATACATGAGAAAAAACAATTTAATGAGTCATTAATTAAATTCTTATACTTATCTAATCTTTTTTCAAAATATTCTATTTTTTATGTTTTATAACATCTAATTAAATATTTTAGATTTTAAGATATGAATTATATCCATTTCTTGACACAATTCATTACATGACATTTAAAAGAACATAGAAATCATATTTCTTAACAACCCTACATTAACTTGTCCCAAAAGTGCCAATTAATCCATAAAAATCATGTATGGAATAAAATATTTCAATATATATTTATTTTAGTTGTATTAATATCAGTTATTTGATTCTTCCTTTAATAAATCTATTACTACATCATCATTGCGTGACCATTAATTATGATTATATAATGTCCAAAAATTATAAATAAATTATCATGACAGAGATACAAGTTTTAAATGTCAAATTACTATTTATAGTATGATTTTTCATCTATATAACTATATATGAGAAATGTTTTAATTATTAACAATATGACTATGATATTTTTGACTTACCATTAAATAAAACATAATAAATTTCATATTCTTTCCAAAGTGTCTTTAAAAGGTTATAATTTAGACCCAAGATTAATTTTGGTTGATACCCACTCTTCAAATGAAATTAGGACAAGTGTTAGTATAATTTTACAATATTATTATACTATTTTTACACTTATTTACTTGATTTACACATTATCCATAGTGAATAAAATATAAAGGATAATATTTGATAAAAAATATTTTAATCCTATTATACCACAATTTTCATACTAATTAAATACATGTACGCCCATTTTTCAAAACTCAATTCACAGAAGCATTAAAATTAAGTTTAATGATAATCTCACAAATGTGGCTAGAAGGCGGGTAAAAGAGACGTTCAAAATATCAATAAATTTTTTATTATAATTTCAATAAAAAAATTACTGAATATCCTAAATTTTATTAATAGATATATTATTGATATATTTTTAATTTACAAATTATTATAAATTGAAATAATTATTAAATTAAATAATCAGTTTTTTACTATAATGCACATCTTTTCACTATTAATCAAAAAATGAAACTTTATAGAAAAATATAAAAAGATAACACTAAGGTAATTTCTACATTATAAATTCAAAAATGATTTATATATTTTATGAAACTAAATTTACAAAATTTTCTAAATTTTATTTTATTAAAAATTAGATAATTTTATAAAATAGTAGTTTTAAACATATAATTACATTACAAAAAATATATTTTCTGTCATCATAAACATTATATATAATATATGAAATTTAGTTATTATAATTGATATTAGTTATTTTATACATATGTTATATTTATTTAATTTAAATAATTATAATAGTGTTTTTTTGTTTCATAAAGACTCCATGTTGTGTGTATCACAATCTTAGTCGGTGTTACGTGTAGTGAAATCTTCCCTTGGTGTTGCGTGTAATGTAATACAAATATAATTATTTTATATAATTAAAAAACTATATTCAATGTTTAATGATGTGAAAATTAGAAAAATATGAAATTATTTAGAAAAATAAATTCACAAATTCTGGAGTTACAGTCTGTCGCCTTTAAAATGAATTTCACCCTCGAAATCCGTTTGAGTTATCAAAGGTTTAGTGCTTGAAAGTTCCACTAATAGTATACCACATAAAAATAATAAAATATTCTTCCAAAAATGAAATTTTGAAACATAACATTTACCCAAATAACTCAAAACTAGTTACCCACATAAGAGAACATAGTTGAAAATTTGTGTATGGAGGAAAAGCATAAATAATCAAAGAGATTCATAAAAATCATTAATCCAAAGATAGTGGATGATCGAAAGAAAGTAAACAATAAAAACCATAGACTAAAATAAGGCTTTAAGAAGTCATTGATATCATTAAAAATGTTGATAATAATGACTCCTTCAACAAAATGATCCCTTTTCCTAATGATGATTAGTTTGTATAAGAAGATACACTTACTTTATTTTAGCATAATCTCAGCATTCTTCATTCCTTGAAAACTTCCCACTTAATCTCTTATTCAACATAATGAAGTTGAATTTTTTATTTATTAAGCGTTAGGAGATCTTGAGATCTATAAATAAAATTATAGGTCATTCCATCATACTTTATCACAACAAAATCTTTAGCACCAGTTATCTAATATGCATATGTCCCCCAATAGTGAGATAATACATTATTCTATCAAATATGAACATTAAAATAAACATTCCATAAATGTATAACCTTAAAGTCCTTTCAAAAGATGAAAATAAAAAATATTAGAAAGTGTTGAACTAAATTTTCTTAACATATATCTCTAATATTTCATATGGTATCTCATATTGGTCAAATTCCAATCATATGAATGTCCTCATTTTGTATTTTCGTGATACATGTTAATAATGTGAATTGTTGTAGGTAAAACATACATGCATTAAATCCATGATGTCATCATATTAATACCAAGTTAATATAAAAAATTTCATTATTTCCTTATCCAAAATGTATTCACATTTTAAGGGATATCCATACCTTGATCATGTTTTCTCCAAAAATATATGAGTCACAGTTCATGGTTATCATTATCATTCAACATATACTCTTCGAATATATGGAAAACCCACACTGGAAAAATTATTCAATAATGCCATAAAATTGATAGTACAACAATATTCTGGAATCCCATTATATAAACAATTAATCATTCCACCACTCTTTTTGCATACTATAAATTTCTAATTGTGATCACATATGTTTTTCCCTTTCCTCTAGCCTTGAGAGGGTTCTGATGTTGATCATCATCGATAACCCCTGGATTAGGACATTAGTTAGCATAATGGCCCAATTCATTGAACATGTATAACTGAAGTGTTGTTGTTGCATTTTATTGATATTTCTATCCATTGAATTTCCCTTTTACAACACTCTAAAACTATTTTGATCAATTTCTAGGATTTCTACACATGAAGAAACTTCTTGTTCCATTTAGGCATTCTCTTGAGTTCTCTTTTCCATATTTTTGGAAAGTAGTAGGTTGAGAATTTTTCTTCTATCTTTGTGTATAACCACTATATTTTTTATTTACCTTCAACTTCCTTTTATTATCTCTAGAACCTTGAGAATTAACAAATTCCATTTCCACTTTTAGTACATAATGAATATCTTCTTCATAGCTTAGAAAACCCCTTCATGATAAGGCCTTTAGATGATTTGGTTTTAAGCCACCATATAATTGGTCAATTTTTCTATCAGTGATGATGATTTCCCAAAAGTGTACCTTTAAAGGTTTGTAAAATTAGAATCATTTGTACCAATAGATTCATCATCATTTTACATAGGCTCAAGTAATTACTTCTCCGTCTTTTTTCATAGAATATGAGGGAAGTACTTTCTGAAATATCACCATTTAAACTCTTCACATTCCATAGATTCATCTTATTCTTGACTCCTTATGTTCTTAATAAGTGTCCAACACTGATCAACTTCACCTTCAAGGTGATAAACAACCAATATGAATTTTTCCTCTTCGGAACACTGTAGGACAGAAAATATCTTTTCAATGGTACTGATCCATTTTTCAGAAAAAATGGATCAGAAGACCCACTAATATAAGGAGAAAATTTACACTTGAGGGACTCAATAGAAAGTTTTTCCATCTCCTTCTTATTAGGATGTCTAGCATGATTTATAGTTTGTGTGAGTATAGAGAAAATATTTTTCATTGCAACTCCAATAACATTTGGTTGCATAGAAGTATAATCATTTCATTTCCTATTGAATTCATTATAAACTTGGTTTCTTTGGGTTCTATCAATTGACTAAAACCGAAAACAATTGTGTGAGAAATACAAATTATAATAGAAAATAACATAATCAATATAAATTACATTATATCCATATAATCATAGGTATAATAATAGGTCTTCCAGGATTGTTAATAAATTATAGGATTTTTTTCTTATACATAGACTAATCCTTATGGATGCCCCTAGATATATAAATAGAAATATTTTTAGGGATCTCGCTAAAGATATAAAATCATTATTTTTAATGCTTAACTAATCCATTTCTCAAATATCAACTGTAATATCTCAAGCATGAAGTATATAAAAATTACATAACTTTTGTGGAATACATAATACGTTAAGAAGTTGATGCCAAAATACAATATTAGTTTAGTGCATTGGAAACATGGAAAAAATAATTCTATTCTAGTGAAGGATTCTCAATGTTTCCCACAAATATATTCCCCTTTTTTATTCAAACCAAAAACATTTCTTTATAACCTGAGGTAAAGAAAACATGATAGTGGGTGATCTCATATTCTCAATAAGAGTAAAAAATAGTGATATGTAAACATAAAAAAGGATAAAAAGGGTATGATAATGTGATCATCACATTATATATTAAGGCCCTTCATATCAATGGTAAATTTGAATCATAAATAAAATAAAATATCACAATCAATAAGGTCATAAAATTGTCAGAAGTCATGAAATTGTTTTATACACATCAACATGTAAATTTTTGAAGATGTATAAATAGTAATTGTGTCCCTCATTAAGGACATGAAATATGGTCCTTACATAAACATAGGGGGATGGAAACCTTGTCCACTCATAAAATTATGGCCATTAATACCAGTTCCACACATATAATTTTGAAAATGAAATATTGTTCAACCATAACATATATAACCTATGAGTTATCCACACATACCCAATGAATTGGAGGGAGACATAGTTCCCACCTATATCATAATGAAATCATACATATGTGTTCCATAAAAAGAGAAATCATTCATCCTAAAATTCACTTTTCATGGATACTAGAAACATTCAACATGTACTCATAAAAACATATGGAAACCCACCACTAGACCAATTATTCCATAATACCATAAAATTGATATTACAAAATTATTCTAAAATCCCATTATATGAACAGACAATCATTCCACCACTCTATTTTCATACTATACATTTCCAATAGTGATCACATGCGATTTTCCATTATCTTTAGCCTTAAGAGGTTACTAATGTTGATCATCATTAATAACCATCGTTTAGGGCACTTGTTAGCTTAATGAACCAATTCCTTGAACATGTATCATTTATGTCTATTTGATTCTTTTTATTTATATTTTTCTCCATTTAATATCCCTATTACAACACCCTGACACTATTTTGATAATTGTCCAATATTCCCACATTTTAAGCATATTTTTGTCTTATTTAGGCATTCTCTTGAGTTCACTTTTCCACCTTATTGGAAAGTAAGAGGTTGATAATATTTCTTATCTATTTGTTTAAAACCTCTAGATTTTCTATTTAGATCCATCTTTGTTTTCTTATGTCTACAACATTGATAATTACAAAATTCAAATTCCACTTTTAGTACACAATTAATGACTTAATGATGGCTTCCAATGTCTCTTCTTGATAAAGTCTTTCAAGGAATTGGTTTTAGGCCACTAAATAATTGGTCAATTTTTCTATCATGGATGATTATTATCCCAGTAGTGTATCTTGAATGTGATGTAAATTTAACAGCATATTTACCAATACATTCTTCATCCTTTTTCATAAGATCAAGGAATTACTTCTATATCTTTTTTCGTAGAATATGAGGGAAGTAATTACTAAAACATATCCATTTAAACTCTTCCAAATCCATAGATTTAACTTCTTCTTGATTTCATGTGTTATTAATAGTATTCCATCAATGATTTACTTCACCTCCCAAACGATAAACAATTAACATGACTTTTTCATGTTCATAACACTGAAAGATGAAAAATATCTTTTTAGTTGTACGGATCCATTGTTCAGAAGAAAGTGGATCAGAAGACCCACTAGTAGAAGTGGAAAGTTTCCACCTGAAGAATTTAGTTGAATGTTCTTACCTCCCCTACTCATTTGGAAGTCTGGTATGATTCATTGTCAGTGTGATTGCTGAGATAATATTTTTAATTGAATATACCATAAAATTTGGTTTTTAATAAGGACAATAATTGCATTATGTATTATATTAGTTATTAACACAGTTCTTTCGAGTTACATCCATTGAATAAAATTGTGGAATATATTGAGAAACGATAATTTTAAAAGAAAAAATAATAATTAATGGAAATTAATTTCAATCTATATCATCTTAGGTTTAATAATAGGTAATCCATGATCGTTAATAAATTCTAGGATTGTATCCTATACATATACTTATCCTTAACGTCATCCCTAGATATATCCTTAGAAATACCTTTATGGATCTTACTAAAGTTTTCACATAATATTTTTTAATGTTTAATTAAACCATTGATTTAATATCGACTAGAATGAACCAGTATTAACTTACATTGAAATTACATTACTTTTATGGAATAATAATGCATTATGAAAATAAATTTCCAATTACAGTATTAGTTTATTTATCATGGAAATAGGGAACCTAAAATTATATTCTACAGAAGGATCTTCAATTTTTCCTAGAATGATGATCCCCCTTTTTTACTCAAACCTAAAACATTCCTTTATAACCTGAGGAAGAGAAAACATAAGAAAGGGTGTGCTCAGAATCTCAGTAAAAGTAAACAATTGTGATATGTAAACATAAATGTGGACATAAAAGGGTATGGAAATGTGATCATAACCTTAGAATTGCATTCCCTTATATCAAAGGTAAATTTGAATCATAATGAAATAAAATATCACAATCTATAAGATCATAAAATTGGCATAAGGCATGAAATTGTGGAATACACATCAACATGTAACTTTATGAACATTTCAAAATAGTAATAGTTTAACTCATTAAGGACATGAAATCTTGTCCTTGAACAAACATATGGGCCTGAAAACTAGGTCGACTCAAAAAAAATTGGACATGAAAACTAGGTCCCCACATGGAATTCTGGACATGAAATCAGGTTCAAGCATAACATATAAAACCTATGTGTTATCAATACTTACCCAATTCATTGGAGGTAGAAATAGTTCTCACTAATATCATAATGAAATAATAAATATGTGTTCTGAAAAAATAGAAATCCTTCATCCTAAAAATCACTTTTCATGGTTACCTGTACCATTCATCATATACTCTTAAAAACATATGGAAAACCCACAATGGACCAATTATTCCATAAAACCATAAAATTGATACTAAAAATTTATTCTATAATCCTATTACATAAATAGTGAATCATTCCACCACTATATTTTCATACTATTCATTTCCAATAGTGATTAAATGAAATTTTCCATTCTCTTTGGCATTAAGAGTTTTTTGATGTTCATAATCATCGATAACCCTTGGATTAGGGCCTTGGTTATCATAATGACCCAATTCCTTAAACATGTAGCATTAAAGTTTGGTTGCTTAATTTTTTTGAGATTTCACTCCATTGAATAGCACTTTTACAACACTCTAACACTATTTTGATCAATTTCATGGATTCCCACACATAGAGGATATTCTTGTTCCATTTAGGCATTCTTCTGAGTGTTCTTTACAATATTTTTTACAAGTATAAGGTTGATAATTTTTCTTCACTGTTTGTGTAGAACCACTTGAATTTCTATTAAGCTGCATGTTCCTTTTCTTATCTCCATAACCTTTAGAATTAAAAAATTCCATTTCAACTTTTAGTACACAATTAACAACAATTTCATTTCTTCCAAAGTCCATTCTTGAATACTCGTTTTAATGAATTTGTTTTATGACACTAAATAATTGGCCAATTTTCTTACCCTGGATGATTATTAATGCAGAAGTGTACATTGAATGTCTTTTAAAATTATCTTCATATGTTCCAATATCTTTATCATCCCTTTTCTTATGCTCAAGGAATTACTTATCCCTTATTTTTTATCGAATAAAAGGTAATTACTTAGAGGAAAATATCCATTTAAACTCTTCCCATTACATTGATTCAATTTATTCTTGACCATTTATGTTCTTAATAAGAGTATACCACTGATCGACATCACCTTACAAGTGATAAAAACCTAACATCAATTTTTTATGTTCAGAACAATGAAGGACAGAAAATATATTTTCAGTGGTACTCATCCTTTGTTCAGCCAAAAGTGGATCTTAAGACCCACAAAAAAGGAGAATGATTCCACCTGAAGGACTCAATATAATATTGATTCCTCCCCTAATCATTTTTATGTATAGCATGATTTATAGTTTGTGTGAGTAGAGAGAAAATGTTTTTCATTTCATCTCCCGTTACATTTTGTTACTCAGAAGGACGACCATTGCATTACCCATTGAATTCATTATTAACACGGTTCTTTTGGGTTCCTAGCATTGACTGAAATAAAAAATAGTATGAGATACACTAATCATACTATAAAACAATAGAATTAATGTAAATTACTTTCAATATATATCATATTAGGTTTAATAATAGTTAATCCATGATCATTAATAAATTCTAGGATTTTATCCTTTATATAGCCTTATCCTTAGGGATATCCCTAGATATATCATTAGAAACACCTCTTGTTATCTCACTAATGTTTTGAAATCATAGTTTTTAAATGTTTACTAAACCATTTCTCTAATACCAACTATAATGACCCAAGTTTCACATACATGTACATTACCTTAATTTTTTGGAATACATAATACATTAAGAGAATAGATTCACAAAATATCGTATTAGTTTATTTCCCTTGGAAACATGGAAAATAAAATTCTATTCTAGTGAAGGATATTCATTTTTTAACACAAATATCTTCCCCTTTTTGTACTCATAAATGAAAACATTTATTTATAACCTGAGGGAAATAAAACATAATAAATTGTGATCTCTGATTCTTAGTAAGTTTAAACAAGTGTGATATCTCAACATAAACATAGATATAAAGGTTATGAAAATGTGATAAAAACATTAGATGTCCATTCCCTACATATCAAATGTAAACATAAATAATAAGAAACTAAAATAGCACAATCAATATCATCATAAAATTTGCATAAGGCATGAAATTGTGGCATACCCATCAACATATAACTATTTGAGCATGTATAAATAGTAATAGTTTCACTCCTTAAGGACATGAAATATGGTTCTTTCATTAATATATGTGAATAGAGACCGGGTCCACTCATAAAATTATGGACATGAAAACTAGGTCACCACATAGAATTATGAACATGAAATCAGGTTAAAGCATAACATATATAAACTATGAGTTGTCAATACTTACCCAATGCTTTTCTAGGACACATAGTTCCCACCTATATCATAATGAAAACATAAATATGTGTTCTGAAAAAATAGAAATAATTAATCCTAAAAATAACCCATGGAATAAAATGGGTTTCTTAAATATCAGTCAATCATACCCTAATATAGAAAAAACAAATGGATTTCATAAATTGAATAAACATAATCAGACCACATGATTAATTGGAATAGTTTACTTGAAACGTATACTTATTAAATAATTTTATCATAGATGGAAAATAATTTTGATAAAACTGATGAAATTGATTCTTGATAAAATTGTCCTTTCTAATTTAAAAACTTTTATTCTTCTCAAAACACCAATAAATTATAAAATTAACGAATTTATTTGAAAATAAACATGAAATATTGTAACACCCCAACCTCGGTTACCCAGAGTCGGTGAATTATTATATGGAATCTTCATGATCACAAGAGATCAAATTCAGAAAGAGTGATCAGTTTAGTAGCCTTGTAAGTACTAGATACATACATAAGTTTTACATTACATCATTAAATAAAACAAAAACAAAAGTTTGTATCTATAGACCACATTCATATACCCTATCATATCCCAGCAGGTCACCCATAAAATACTTCTTCAAATCCTGGGAAAAATAAAACATAGAAAGGGGTGAGTTCAGATTCTCGGTAAAGAAAACAATATAGCACAAAATTTCATAAAAAACATAAACAATTAAGGAAATGTATAAAACTAAAACAAAAGCCTTTTAAACTTATAATTAAGCATAATATGGTAAAGATAAATCAAATAATTCCATGTACTAGTCAAATTATCACATGTATTATCAAAATCAAATTTCATAATGATGGAATGCATAATGCCGGACATCATAACCACATAGTCAAGGCCTCATGTCAAGACTACAAATAAGATTTTGTAAAATCCTTGTTCCAAGACACTATTCAGTCTCATGAGACCTTCCGAAGCATCGAAGAGCTATAGCGGGCTCCACCCATAACTTACTAAGTCTAATACATTCCTCATATGAAAGAGATGAAATATAACATAAAAATTCATATTAAAACTAGCATACAAAATGTTAATACATTAACCATAAACAATGAATGGTATAAAAATAAAATATCCACAGTCAAACATATCAAAAAAACCTTCAATAGAATATGAAATATTTGTATCATACTAAATCAACTTCAAACAAGTATAAAATCCATTAAAGGATGTTGACATAGATGAAATCAAAACTATTTGAGAGAAATGTCTCATTATATTTTGAAATCATTTAAAAGTCATGTAATTATAAAAGTAAACATTTATTTTGAAAATATTCTTATAATATTTAAAGGGGAGATTCAATGGTTTTAAAATGGAGGAGAATAACTGGACCCTCTATATAAGTTAAATAAATATTCTTATATTAATTTTTCAAAAAATTCATAATGTACATTGTTTGAAATACGATGGAAATATTCCTTTAAAACCATTTTATAAAAGGTATAAAAAGGGTATAAATGACTTTATCAAATACTATAGTAAATATTAATAATGATTTGAAATACATTTTTATGAATCACGGATGTCGATGATAAAGAGGTCTCAGTAGACACTTGCATAAAAACAAACTCGGATAATAAAGAGATTGTGAAATTAAACCTTACCTTGTACTTTCCCTGGGTCAAGGGTACATTAACCTCATGTATAATATTTAAATTATTGTTATTAAATTATACAAGAGCCAAATACATAAATATTATATCAGATATGATCTTCTTATATTTCTTTATTAATAATATTTTAGTAGTATTATTGTTTCGGGTGTTAACTAAATCATTTTCCATTATATGTTTTCTTATGTAAGTCATGTTTGTTATGAATTAGATGTATTTGATTCATATCCAGAATTATATAATTTTATTAAATATTATTTTTAATAATCAGATGAAAATTATTCTTCAATGGTTACGATGAGGAAGGAATATCATCACGTTCATGGAGACGGTAACCCATACGTACGCATAAACACTACTTCCATTTAATTTTATTATTTTAAAACGAATGAAGAAAAAATGATACATAGGTATATTATTATTCTAGTATAATATAATATTTTATTTACATTACATAAGTTCATTAACACCATCCTTTATATGTTCCATGTATGGTATGAACGAGTCATATCACTTTGAGGGGGCGGTCGTCCGCACTTCCTCAAATGAAATTATCATATATATACAACCTTAAATGAATAAATTTATTCTATAAAATTTAATTACAGAAGATTATGGATAAAATAAATATTATATATATCATATATAATTATAGTTCTACCATAATGGCCACTATTACAGGTGGTAGTAGAAGATTGAACAATCATCGTTTCATGAGGCAGTAGTTCACCATCCAAAGATTCATTATGTTCTATACCCATTAGATTGAGGTGTGTGTAAGTGTTCTTCAAATACATCTCATAAAAACAACTTATCATATTTAGGATACTGTTTTGGTTATAAAATAAATGAATAAACAATTTTTAGGGGGTTGTAGGAGTAAAATAAAAGAAAATAACTTAAGAGGGGATGTTAGCTTTAAATCTGGTTACTCCCTTTAGGTTGACCCAAAAGGATTCATTGAAGTTCCCTATGCCTAACATAAGGCTTCTAAGAGGAAGATGGGGATTTTGGGAACATAATTGGGAAATGGATGGATGTGTCAAGGGGTATGAGAGGTTTCAGAAATAGGTTTGAGGTGAGGGCATTTTATAATGGGGTGGAGGGGATCTTAAGTATTGTTTGAAAATATTATTTCATTATATAATGATTTTCGGTTTCTAAAGGACAAAAACTCCTTAAAGTAGAATTTACAATGACTCTTGTTTTAAATAAATCATATAATAAAAATTGGACAGGTTTTGGATATTTTTTTTGTTTTTATAATCTCATTTAATTAAATCATTCTTTAATGAGGTAAACACTACATAAATATTGTGTCATAAATAATTTTATTTATATGCTGTCTAAAAATTATAAACAAATACCATGATGTAGGAAATATTTTTATATTTAAAATGAAAATTTATAGTAGAAAACATAACTTATATAACCCATAGTAAAAATAATTTTACTAAAAGATATATGTTTATGTCATTTTTGTCTTTAATTTAAATTAATTAATATAATGTGTAATTATCACTCTCATGTGGCTCCATGGGGTACAAAAATTGACCCAAGGATGACCATAGTAGGAAATATATCAACCAATAGGAATATGACACATTTTAGGTTAATTTAATATTGTTATAATAACATTTGTTTACCCTTATTTACCAGATTTACCCTTTAACTATGGTAAATAAAATATTTACTGAAATAAATATTGATAATGTTTGAAAATAAACATTACCTATTTACACAATTAGTACCTCATTATTCCCAATATGGATTCTATTTTTTCAATTTCAAAACATATAAGTGGAATAAATTTATTTAAAATTAATTCCTTTTGTCAAAACAAAAAGTGTGTTTTTAAGAAATAATAACTATCAAAAGATTGACACTTGTTTATGTCTAGTTTAAATGTGAAATTACATCCAATTACCTAAATTTTATTAAATGATAAAAATATATTCCAATAATACTTCAAAACCACTCTAATTTATAATTTAACACTATAAAGTTTTTCGATTATAAATGTTGTTTTCAATAAAAAATTAGTATTTTCACTATTGATCAAAATATGATAGTTATCATAAAAGTACCAAATATTTATCCAAACTAAATTTTTATTTCCCTATTCTAAAAAGTAATTTAATTTCATTAAATTGAATATATAAAAGTATCAAATATTGATTTGAAAATAGGTTCTCCATTAAAAGGTGGTAAAATTGCATTTTTTTAAATACTTTTATTATCTAAAAAATGAATTTGTTTGTATATTATGTTTAATACACACATAATATGGATTCATAAATTATAATAAGTATATAAAATTCAAAATTCTGTTAATACTATTCATAACTACTTTATGAACAACTAGTTTGGTAAGTCGTGGTGTGCTCGAACTCGATGTTGCGTGTAGCGTACGTTATTTAATTACATTTGAAGAGATAACGTACTACGAAATATTTTTGTGTTACATTTTACCCTCCTTCAATAAATTTTTTCCTCACAAATTGAAATTTTTATTAGAAAATAAATGGCTAAAAATAGAAAAATACCTTTGTGGAAAACTCACCTCAGAAATTGGGTTAATGAAATTTAGTCTTAATAAGAGGGAAACAGAAATAAAAAAGTCAACACCAAATTATGATCATGATTAATAGAACAGTGGTGAAAATTAGAGACACATAATTCAAGGAAAAATGTAAATATTTATAGGGACTGATTGAGTTCATCAATCGAAAACCATTGTAAAATTTATGGCCTCAAAGCCATCAGTCTATGATGATTTAAAATATCATCTATTCAACAAAACATAAGTTATTAGGTTGACACATTTTTGGTTTTAGGATACCTTCCCTAAAGTTTAAGATTTAAAGTATTCATAGAATAAGAGGGAAAAATATAATTTACATGGATAGTTTCATCCTTCAAATAATTCCTACCACAAACTCATCTTTCACTCTAAATGATAATAGAGTTCTAAAATAATCTATTTATCCTAATCGTATAGGGTTCCAAAAATAATGAAATTATAATTCATTTGTTAGACTATTTAAAAAAACTACATTATACAAACATGGACATCCCTTAGGCCAGTGGTAGGTGATGTACCATTTTCACCCTTCATTTAAAGGTTCATGTCTCGCGGCCTTGTCGTAGGTGACGGGTTGTCGCCTGACCTATAGGTTTTCCTTTCTATGACAAAAAATAATCTTATGAAATGTTTTAACCATAAAAATAGTATCCAATGTCAAAATTAATCTATTCCAACCTTTATACATGTACACAATACATCTGTCAGAACTCACCGTCCAAAATGTATATGGAAGGTCACATAATATACATGCGAATACCTTCATCGTGTATTCTCGTAAAATGTGGTAACAAAATGAATTGCAAGAAAACCATATTTTAATTGGTATATACTTCCTTATTCTTTATTTAAATCATAGAATACTGAATATACTCTTTAAATCCAAAAATATTGTAATCACCAATAATTATGGAATAAACAAACCGTTTATTTGTTCCAAGGTAGTCAATAATATCCTATATAATTTATCCAAATCAATCATATCTTATTCCAAAATCAATACCATAGTATCAAGACCATATTAGAGTTTATCTTTCCTTAAACCATGTATTTTCCAAAAAAGTTTAACTTGAAATTGAGTCACTTTTATTGGTACCACACAATCTCAAATCTTTAATGAAATAGTACTATAGTACAATCCTTATAGACACTATAATTATTATAACATGTACATCTTTGATATAACACTAAAATGACATAATTATTTAATATCAACATAAGAACACTAGTCATTACTCTTCATCTATGGTAATTTAACGACTTTATTATTATCCAAGAGCATCATTTTTCATATAATTTGATGATTGGGACATTGATTTTCGTAGTGTCCCAACTCCATGCAGATGAATCATCATATATTTGAAACCTATTTTATACCCTTGTAATCACATACATGGTGTCCCTTTTCTCCACACATACAACAAACTCCCATTCCATTCTAGAATTTACCAAGGTGATTCTTTCCATAGTTATCACATATGGGAAAATTCTTCTTTCCCTTATTCACTTTATCTATCTTTCTCTATACCATCCTTTTCTTATCTTGCTTCCCCTCAAATCCATAGAACTCAGATAAATATTTACATATCTTAATAACGTGTGATACTATTTCTTTATATGATGATAATATGTGGGAGACTATTTCATTTCAATATGTTTTCTTCATACCTGAAAGATATGATCCTTATTACTCTTTCTATCATGCATAGTGTTGGATTTCTCATTCCATATATGGGGATCCATTTCTAAACAATGGCATAGAGTAGGTTAGTTTATGAATCACAATGCATAATTCCAAACTTGAAAAATAACTAACGTAAATTGAAAAGATTAAACATATAATCTATAATCCTAAAAAAAATTTTGAGGAAGTATTTACTCATAAATCCTTTATAATGGCATGTAAATAAAATGTGAATTATCCTAAGCATATCTCCTGGGAGGGTCGTAACCAAGAGTCCAGGAAGCCCGATTATCGTGTACCAGGATACCCTGGGTCTAGCACAAAAGTCATTGTCAGAGTTTTCACTCCTAGTGACATCTGTTCCAAAGCCGCCTCTACCTGATTGTATCCAAACAAGGATTTATTGCTTAAAATATTTACAAAATCTCTACATTACCTAAATTATAGGATGTTCTTCTGTATTAATCCCCCAATGTCTATCTTAAGGTAATGTTTTGTAATTAGAGTTTTTTCTAAATCTAGTTTCTAAGTTTATTTCTAAACTTTCTTTGATACCAACTATAATGCTCTGACCCCAGTTACCTAGAGTCAGTACATTATTACATAACATTGTCATGACCAAAAGGGATCAATTCCTGAAAGACCGATCAATTTAGTATCCTTGGAAATACTAGAAACAAAAATATGTTTTAAATTACATCATGATTTAAAAACAACAAAAAAATTTTGTCACTATTGACCACATTTATATCCCTTAGCATACCCCTACAAGTCAACCATAAAATACTTCTTCACATCCTGGGAAAAATAAAACATAGAAAGGGGTGAACTTAGAAGCTCAGAAAGGATAACAGTTTAGTGAAAACTATCATAAATAAACATAAACAATTAAGGTAATGTATAAAACTAAAACAAAATCCTTTTAAACTTTAAATTCAGCATAATTTGGAAGAGATAAATCAAATAATTTTATTTACTTATTCACATGGATATTATACTATTCAAATAATCACATGAATTATCAAAAGAAAATTACATAATGATGGAATGCATAATGCCAGACATCACAACCACATAGTCAAGGCCTCATGCCAAGACTACAAATAAGATTTTGTCATGGCCTTATGCCAAGACAGTAATTTGTCTCATGAGACCTACTGATGATTCAAGGAGCTAAAGTGGGCTCCATCCGTCACTTACTAAGTCCAATGCATTCCTCATATGAAAATGTTGAAACATATCATAAACATTCATATTAAAACTAGCATACAAAATGTTAATACATTAACCATAAACCATGAATGGTATAAAAATAAAACATCCACAGTAAAAAATATCATAAAACCATCAATACAATATGGAGGATTTTTGTCATAATAAATTAACTTCAAACAAGTATCAAATCCATTAATGTATATTGACATAGATGAAATCAAAACTATTTGATAGAAATATATCTTACTATTTTTAAATAATTAAAAATTCATGTAATTATTAAAGAAAACATTTATTTTTAAAATATTCTTATAATCTTCTCAGGGAAGTTTCAAAGGTGTTATAACGGCGGAGAATAACTACACCCTCCATATAAGTTAAAAAACATTCTTACCTTAGTTTTTTGAAAAGTTCATAAAGTACCTTATTTGGAAAAATACGTAAAGATTCATTTAAAACCATTTAATAAAAAGTAAAACAAGGTTATAAATGAAATTATACCATAGTCTAGTAAATGGTAAAAAAATTTTGAAATACATTTCAAGGAAACACAGATGTGGATGATAAAGAGGTCCTAGTAGACACTTATGTAAAAACAATATCAGATAATAAAAAGATTGTGAAATTAACCCTTACCTTGTACATTTCCTTGGTCGAGGGTATGTTAACCTACTTTATAATAGTTAAATTATTGTTGTTAAATTATAAAATAATCACATACATTAATATGATATCATATATGATCTTTTAACATTTCATTGTTAATAATATTTTAGTAATATCATTATTATGAATGTTAAATAATTTGTTTTCCTTTATATGTTTTGTTACATAAGTTATGTTTTTTCTGGATATGATGTATTTGATTCATATATAGAATGATGTAATGTTATTAAATATTATTTATAATAATCAAATGAAAAATATTCTAGAATGGTTACGATGGGGAATGAATCTCATCGCGTTCGTGGATACGGTAATCCATACGTACTCATGAACGCTACTTCCATTTCATTTTTTAATTTTAAAAGAAAAAAAGACCCAATTATACAAAGGTATATTATTATTCCATTATAATATAATATTTTATATACATTAAGTATGACCATTAACAAAATTCAATATATGTTCCATGTATGGTATGAATGAGTCAAATCACTTTGAGGGGGCGATAGACCGCACTTCATCAAATGAAATTATCGTATATATACAACATGAAAAGAATAATGTAATTATATAAAATATAATTAATGAAGATTATAGATAAAATAAATATCATAAATCTCATATATAATTATATTTCCATCATAATGTCCATCATAATAGGTGGTATTAGAAGATTGAACAATCATCGTTTCGTGATGCAGAAGTTCACCGTCAATAGAAACATTATTTTCTATACCCATTAGTTGGAGGTGTGTGTAAGTCTAGCTCAAATAAATATAATGAAAACTACCAAGTATATTTAGGATATTGGGTTTGTTATAAAATAAAGTAATAAAGAGATTTTAATAGGTTGGAGAAGTAAAATAAAAGAAAATAACTTAAGAAGAGATGTTTCCTTAAAATCGAGTAACTCCCTTTTTTTAACCCAAAGGATTCTTTGAAGTGCCTTCTGCCTAAGTTAAGGCATATATGTGGCGTAAAGGTATATAGAGAGATTAATTGGGAAGATTTTGGATGAACCAAGAGCCTTGAGAGAAATGGGAAATGAGTTATAGGTGAGGGATTTTTATAAGGGGGAGGAGGGGCTCTTTAGGAATGTTTTAAAATATTATTTTATTATATAATGATTTTCGGTTTCTGAAGGTCAAAAACTCATTAAATATGAATAAACTATGAATCATGTTCTAAATTAATTCATCCAATAATAATTGGATAGGTTTTGGATATTGTTCAAATTATTATAATATCATTTATTTAAATTATTCATTAATTAGGTAAACAATGCATCATTATTGTGTCATAAATAATTTTATATATTTGATTTCTAAAAATTATAAAAAAAATTAATGATCTAGGATTGTTTATTAGCTTTAAAATGAATATTTATAGTCATAAATAAAACCTATATAACCCCCTGTAAAAAGTATTTTACTAAAAAATATATGTTTATATTATTTTTGTGTTTACTTTAAATTAATTAATATAAAGTGTCATTATAACTCTCATGTGGCTCAATGGGATCCCAAAATCGACCTAAAGATGGAAATGGTCAGAAATGTATCACCCAATAGGAATATGACACATATTAGAGCAATTTAATATTATTATAATAATATTATTTTACCCTTATTTACTATATTCACCCTTTAACCATGGTAAATAAAATATTTATTGAAGTAAATATTCATAATGTATAAAAATAAAATTTACCTATTTATAGAATTTGGACATCCTAATTCCAAATATGGAATCCATTTTTCCAAATTTAATACAAAGAAGTTGTAGAAATTAATTTAAAATTAATTCTCATTGTCCAAACAAAAAAGTGTGTTTTTAAGAAATAATAACTATCAAAAGATTGATAGTTGTTTATGTCCAATTTAAATGTGAAATTACATCCAATTACCTAAATTGTATTAAATAAAAAATATATAATATAATTATACTTTAAAACCACTAAAAGTTATAATTTAACACTATAAATTATTTCAATTAAAAATGTTGTTTTCAATTAAAATTTAGTATTTTTCACTATACATCAAAATATAAAAGTTATCAGAAAAGTACCAAAAATTTATCCAAACTATATTTTTATGTCCCGATTCAAAGAATATTTTATTTTGATTAAATTTAATATATAAAAGTGTCAAATATTGGTTTTCCAAAAGGATAGCCATTAAAAGGTGTTAAAATTTCATTTTTTAAAAAATACTTCTTTTATCTGAAAAAATGAATTTGTTCTTATGTTATTTCTAAGAAACACATAATATGAAATAAAAAATTATATGGAGTATATAAAATTCAAAAATCAGTTAATACTATTCATAATTTCTTTTTGAATGGCTAGTCTGGTAAGTTGTGGTGCACTTGAACTCGGTGTTGCGTGTAGCGTAAGTTATTGAATTACATTGAAGAGATAATGTACTATGAACTCTTGGGGTGTTACAAATATGGTAATAAAAGCATCATGGAAATAAGGATTTATGAAAATGTGGAAAAAATTTCACATCGTATAAGTGATGAAGACATTCTTCTCATACTTTTTTCGGAACATTAAAAAGTACCTCATATTGAAAACGACATAATATTCATTTCACATCGTTTAGTAAAAATTCACCAATGGGTAATATTGGAATTAAAAAATTATATAAGTATGGAATGAATATTATGGAATGAATATTTAGGAAACTAGGACATAGATGATAAATACACCAAAGTAAATACTTATGTATAAACAATCTTGGATAATAATTCGATTGCAAAATTTTCCCTTTCATTAGGTTTATTTCTTCCGTACATTTCATAAAATCATGTATAGTGGTATGATCCTTATTATTAACTTGTAATAGAATAATAATGATATTTATCATATCATATATAAATCATTTATGTCTTTATATTCCCTGTTAATTTAATAATTATATGTTAAAGCAACGTTTCAGGTAATAATAACTTTTTTTGTCGTACGTACCTTGAAATATTATTCTTGATATTCTTACATAGATCATGATTTAATTATTCAAATAATGTAAAAAATTATTTATAAATCAAATATCTTTAGTATATAAATATATATATAATAGATAGATAAATGGAAGGGAATACACTATTCCTGGAAACTGTAGGGTGTATGTACCTAAGAACGTTGTTTCCTCTTTCTTATTGTATTGAATGAAAGAAAGTAATGGAAATATATGTTTATGTTTATTTATTTATTATTCTAGTTGAGTTATTATGTCATATATTTCATAATTAAACATTATATACAATTAAATAATAATTCTTAAATAGTTTCAGTTGAAGATGAATCTCATAACATTGTGTAGACGGTAAGTTTTTCGTATGCATCAGCATCCATATCATTCTATTAACGGTTAAATGGTATGGAATTGGATGGTATAATAATAATAAATAAAATATTATCATTTCATATTATTTATTTTTATCAATTATATTCATCATTATACTCATCCAAATAATGTAGTGATGAAAATATTTTACACCACATCGTGGAGACGGTAAGTCGTACATACACACACATGGTGATATGTTTTCGTAGCATAGGAAAAAAGAGGAATATAGTTGTCCAATAATCATAAACAATTTTCCGAATATATTATATATATTTTTTTACTACTTTAGTATGGAAACACATTTGGAAAGTCAAGTAGAATAAAAAAAAGTAACTTTGAGAGAGTAAGTCATATAATTACATCTTCTTTGAGTGTCTCCTTTTGATTTGAATAAAAAGAATACTTATATTGTCTGTCAATGAAAAGTATGTCCTCTAAAATTAATTAAGGTAAGTTTATATGAGATATGGGAAGGGTATTTTCCAAAAAAATGTTTTTTAAGTGTAATTTATAGAGAAGAATTGGTGCCCTTATATATGTGAGGGGAGGGGTACTCTTGGAATTTTAAAGTTTTTAAATTAATATAAATTCATTTTAAAATCCAAATTCTCCCAAATAAATTTATTTTGAATATATTAAAATCTTATGTCGAATCCACTTTATCCAATAAAAATTATATATGTTTTTAATATATTTTAATCCTTACCTTTTTTATTTTAACCCCCTTTAACTCTTACCATTTAATCAAGTAATTTACACTTTGAGGGTTAAAATAATTACCTTAACGTTCCAAAATAATTATTAATGAGTCATTAATGATGTATATAGACTTATCTATTAATATTTGTCAAAAATTATATTTTTAGAACTTTTATATCATTTTATTCAATATTTTATATTTTAAGATAGGAATTATGTCATTATTGACATAATTTGTTACATGAATTTTTAAAAAAACATAAAAACGTTATTCCTTCTAAAAAACTATATTAACTCATCCCTAAAATGGAAAATTAATCCATAAAAATATTTTATTACAAAAAATATTTCAAGGAATATTTATTTTAATATTATTAATATCATTTATATGATTCTTCCTTTAATAAATCTATTACTATATCTTCATTGTGTCATGATTAAATTTGGATATTTAATGAATAAAAATAATAAATAAATTATCATGATATATTTTATCATTTTATATTTCAAATGACTATTTTTAGTCAAATTTATCTTCTATATCACCATATATTAATAGTGATTTTCCTATTAAAAATATGAGTATGTCATTTTTAATTTATCATTAAACAAATCATAATAAATGTCATATTCTAACCCTAGTGGATTAAAAAGTTTTAATATCTACCTAAAATTAATTTTGGTCTAAATCCACTTATCTGATGAAATTAGTCCAAGGTTTAGTGAATTTTTATATTATTAAATATTATATTTAACCTTATTTACTTTATTTACCATTTAACCGTGGTAAAAAATGATAAAGTTATTATTCAAAAAAAATTATATTGAAGCTATTTGATCACAATTATCATACTTATTAAAACTTTGTATGTCTGGTTTTATAATATTTAGTCACAAAAGTGATAAAATTAGATTTAATGCTAATCCCACAAATGTGGCTAAAAGGCGGGTAAAAGAGACGTTCAAATTATAAATATTTTTTTAAATTCTAATTTCAATATATAAATATTCCCTAGGATATACATTGGATTAAAACATGTATTATTGATTTATAGTGTCTTTAAAAAAAATTAATGTCTAATGACTATTTAAATGAATATTCATTTTTTAACTATAGTGCAGTATTTTACACTATTCATAAAAAAATTAATCCTTTTCAAAAAATACAAAAAATTCACCCATTATTAATTTTGAAATTCAAAATAGAAAAAAGTTTTTCTATTTTATCAAATTAAATTTAAAAAAATTTCTAAAATTAATTTTATCAAAAAGATTTTCATTTGACAAAATAATAGTTTTAATGATATAAAGACTTTACAAAAAAATTATCCACTATCAAACCCATTATAACTAATATATGAAAAGTAGTTATTAATATTCATATTAGATTTTTAATGTCTATTTTATAACTATATCATTTAAAGAATTATAATTTTAAAAAAATCTATATTCACTATTGTGTGAAGTGAAAAAAATCATTAAATTAATTCAAATTGGAAATTCAAAAATTATTATGGTGTCAAGAAATTTGTAGTCGGATAAGTGTTCAAGAAGTTTTGGATTTAAAATTTAAGGTTTTGTTAATATGATAACATAATTTTTCTCTTAATCATTTTATTCAATTTTAATCAATTTCACAATTTTTTTGGTAGAAAAATTATTTGAACTTGTTATTAATTTAAAAATATTCTGATTAAAAACACGGAATCGATTTTTCAAAATTTTAATCACATAAGTGGAAGAAATTAATATTAAAATAATCTACTGAGAGGATGACACTGCAGGTTTTTAAAGTAAAAAAGCCTTGAAGATTGCTATGTTTTTTTCTAAGTTTTAATGTGATACTGATTCTAATGAACTAAGTTAGAGTAATTGATAAAAATATAATCTAATTAAATTTTTAAATTAATTTAAAATATATTTTACCCTTATAAATAAATTTTAAGAAAAAACATGTTTTGGATAAAAAATAATTATATTTCTCACTATTCATCAAAAAATATTATATTTCTCAGAAAAAAAACAAAAAATCACCCAAAGATAAATTTTACATTAGATGTTCAAAAATGAATTTTATTTTATCAAGTTCGATTTATAAATGTGTCTAAAATTATTATTATTTTCAGAGAATGACATTAAATGTTGTTCATTTGAGAAAATATATTTTTAAAACATATAAGGGCATTAAAAAATTTATATCTTTCATTATCAATATATTTTATTTATACAAAACAATTATAAACCGTATATGATAATTATTTATTCATATTCATCTTATTAAGTTTAACAGCTAGGTTATAATTGTCTCATTTGAAAATTATAATAATAAAATTATGTTTTATAGAATCATAGAAGTTGTGTGTAATGTATTCCAATTCAGTGTTGTGTGTGAAATATGCCATGTTGATTTTCTCTTTAACATACACGTAGTCGATTCCATGGGAAGGAAATATTTGACTTAGTGTATTACAATACCAAATTGAAAATAAAATTCATTTAATAAAATGTTTCACAGAAACTCAAGGTGTTACAGGAAAACATCCCTAAATTTTTGTTAGTATAGAGTAAATAGTTTATCAAATAAATAAATCCCTATCTAGAGAATACATGTGGACATGGTTCTGTCATAGATGTACGTAGGGGTAACAACTCCAAAAAGGTGTTCCTGGCCTCACTTGGGAAAACATGGTGCACGACAATGGGAATTATTGTGCACCTAGTTTGACCATCTAGGGATATGCTTTGGAAAATTGATAAGCACATAATGATCCATTATTTATGGAATAAAATTCTTATAATTTTATGTGGTAGTAAATAGATCATGGATAAGCTAGATTGACACCAATGAATCACAATTTAGACTATATTTTTTTTAAAGCTTATCCTTTAATGTTCAATGTTTCCTTTGTCATGCTTGTTAGATAAGTATTAAATCCCCTAATTTAAATTTATTTTCATTAGTTAATGGAGTGAAATAAAAGAAAACATTCCAAAAAATCAATGTGATAGTCAATGTGATGATTTCTTTATTGAAATGATAAATATAATGGGAATGAGAGTTAAAAACATCATGATAATACATTCTTAATAGGATCATGTTAGGGAAAATAACATGAATCTTGTGGAACGTCCTGCACATCCTAAGAAAGATAATGTTTCGGTAAAATATTTTATATGGAAAATCCCTACCCTATTTAGTGCATATTATGATCCCTTGTTTATGGATTATTGGATTAAATTTGTTAAAAAGATATTCTATATCTTTTTGTTCTGAGAAGAAGAGAATTTTGTGGTTGTGGTCTATCATATTAATGTAGAAACCAATTAGTGGTGGAAACTGATAAAAGACATGAAGTCCAAAGAGGAAATTGATTCTATAGAATGGTATGATTTCAAGAAAATATGGTGCAATAAGTATTTTATTTGAACCCTACATCCCATGATGAAAATGGAATTCCTTGTACTGAAGAAATCGTAGGATGATTATTTCTGGGAATATGTGGAAACCCTCACAAGGAATGAAAGATACGCACAAGGCTCTGTTAGGATGATATAAAGTATGGTATATTTCTTATTTTGTGAAATAAAATAGAGTCTATAAATTTTTTTTTGTTATTGGAGACTTAGATAATTGTGGAGATATTGTTTTGTGTACCCTGAGTGCTGAAATAGAGATCAGAGAATATCTATGGTCTCATGGGACTTCTAAAAAAAGAGGAAAATGGATTTTAAAATGGATGATAAATCCTAGGATGGAATGAAGAACCTACAAAGTAGGAGTCAAAATTGTGGGAAGATGAATCGTGGAAACTACTTAAAGGGAACCAATAGATGGTTCAAATGTGGAAGATAAGGTCATATGACTAATAATTACAAAAGTTATATGATGAATCTAAAAAATACCAAAGAAGAAATTAAGGTTAATATCAACACCAAGCCTTCAGTGTAGTGTTTCAATTACATAGAACAAGATTATTTCTCAAACCAATTCAATAATCCCATGGTTGTCGAAGCCAATCAATAAAAACCTCAAAGGCCAAAAGGAAGGGAATACGCTATCACTATTGCTGAGGTGGAGCCTAAAAATTAAATTGTGATAGGTACAATTGATATTCATTCAATAATAATGAAAGAAATATTTAATTCTAGATCTACACATACTTTCATATCTTACAAGTTTAGTAGAACTATCCAATCACCAACTTAGAATTTGGAGGTTGAGTTATCTATGAGAACTAGAAATGGGTGAATTATTGACTCCAATGATTATAACTCCTCCAAAGGTTTTATTTTTGTAAGAGATCGCCCATGCAGTCTTTTCATACTCTGTTTGGGAGATTTTTTATGCTATATTGTTAATGGATTGACTGTTGTTATATAAATCCATCATCAACTGTCAGGAATGGGAGATCACTCTTCAAAATCACAATATATCTTCTTATTCTATAAAAGTTTAAAGAGGAAGATGGATCACCTTAAAAATAATCATCTCAATTATGGATAATATTGACTTCTAAGAAAGAATATATTGCTCAAATTCTTATGAAAAAATATAAAATCATGCTCAAATATGCGCCCCTTGGTAGGGACTACACTGATGTGTTCCCTGGTGAATTCTCTTGTCTTCCTCTTGATCAAGAGGTCTAGTTATCTATTGAACTAATTCATAGAACATTTCTTATATCAATGAAACATTATATAATGGCTAGTGTTGAGATCGAATAACTAAATAAAAAGATATAGGAGAATTTAGAAAATGATTTCATATTCCTAAATGAGTCACCATGCTAGGTACCAATGCCCTTAGACATAAAGAAGTATGGATCAATATGTCTCTAAATTTATTATCGTGGGCTCACCAAAATCATGATAAAAACCATGTAACCCCTGTTATAGATAGATGACTTTTCTGATATGTTTTTTTGGTCCAGTTATTTCTCTAAGGTGCACCGTATGTGAGGGGTATCACCAATTAGAGGATTGAAAGGAAGATATTCCCAATACATCCTTTCAAAAGAGTTATGGACAGTATGATTTTCTATTTATTCCCTTCATACTCGCTAATTATCCATAAATCTTCATGGACATAATGAATAGAGTCTTTAGATATTACCTTGACCAGTTTTTTGTAGTATTTATTAATGATAGTGTGATATAATCCAAGAGAAATGAGAAACACAAGGATGATTTGAATATAGCATTGAAGACATTATGATGGTGGAAAATTTAAGAAATGTAAATAAAATGTGAATAATAGATGAAGGAGGTATCATTATTTGGGAATGTTATAACTAGTAAAGGTATATATATTGACCCTTCCAAGATAGGGAAGATTGATGAGTGGTCCATTCCAACATCTTCAAGGGAGATCCATAGTTTCCTTGGTCTATATGGGTATCACCGGTGATTTTTCAAGAAAATATCACAATTTTTGAACCCACTATCCAAGCTAACATAGAAGGGGGAAAAGTATTTTTGGACTAGTGAACACAAAGACTACATTTAAAATTTTAAAAAGATTCTTATCACTGCACAAGTTCTCACACTACCGATAAGTGGGGAAATCTTTTTGGTGTAAATTGATTATTAAAAGAAGGTATTAGGCTATATACTGATGAAAAATGATAATGTGATAGGCTATACCTCAAGGAAGTTGTAAGTCCAAGAGAAAAACTATCCCACAAATTATTTGGAGTTCATAGATTTGATCTTTGCATTGAAATATGGTAGAATTATCTCTATGGGGAGAAGTGTGAGGTATATACTGATCATAGGAGTATCAAACATATATTCACAAAGAACAAGCTTTATATGTTCTAGTGAATATTGTTAGACATCATCAAGGATTATGATTTCTTAACCCACTACCATCCTGACATGGAAATTAAGGTAGGTGTGCTCAATATAGAAAGGATTTTGTATCTTTATAAATGTTAATAATTTAGATGCATCAAATATTTGTATATTTTAAATTGTTTGACAATCGAATCTTTGAGGAAGGAAAATAATCCATCATTTATCAAATTATTTCTCAATAATCCCTTTTAGATAAAATGAAGGATTCTCAAAGAAATGATGTTGAAATTTAGAGGACAGTGGAAGCCATGAGAAATGGAAAATCCACATAGTTCAAAATGGATATGGAAGGATTCATGAGATTTAGGAAATCACTATGTGTACCATATGATCCAGAGATAAATAATGGTCTTCTAAATGAAACACATAGATCAAGATTCTCTATTCACCTAGAGAGCACATAGATGTATCGAAATCATTAAGAGAAGTATTGGAGGGACAATATGAAAAATAAGATCCTTGAATATACATAAAAGCGCCTAGTATTTCATCTAATAATGGATTAAATAAAAAATAATAAGTCGATGATGAAACCATTACCTATAACAACATGGAAGTATGATAACATTACCATGGAAGTTGTCACTAGACGTCCAATGACATAAAGAGGAAACAATGTTATATCAGTTTTTTTGGACCTTCTAACAAATACTACTCATTTTATTGAAATCTAAGAGGACATCTCACTAGATAAATGTGCACAGATATACATGAAAAAAGTGGTAAGGATTCATGGAATAACACTGCCTTTCGTATCTGATCGAGATCTGAGATTCACCTTGATGTTTTGGAAAAGTATCAAATATAATATAATAACTTATTTGAACATTAGTACGTCCTTTATTACTCAAAATGATAGCAAATTTGATTGGATGATTCAGACACTAGAATATAGATTGAGAACATCTTATATGGTTTTGAAGATTATATGGAACCCACATCTTCCACTGGTAGAATTCTCCATCAATAACAATTCCCACTCAATCATCTGAGTGGAACCAAATAAATCCCATTATAATAAAAGATATATAACACCAACATTCATCATTAATTTATGTAAATTTAAAATTCTAGTAGCATAAATGGTTGAATAAATGGTGTAAAAGGTTAAAAACATTTGGAATCATGTCAACGCAGCCAAAATGTCAACAAAAGAATTATAAATTCTACTGTCAACAAATCCATTTGTTCATGGTTGGAGACATGTTATTACTCTACATATCTCAATGGAAGAGGATCGTGTGATTTGGGAAGAAAGGAAATCTATGTCCCAGGTACATTGGCCCCTTCTATATCCTTGATCGTGTCAGACCCATGGCATATCAACTAGATCTTCCACCTTCCATTTCTCATATACATGATATATTCCCCATACATATCTTAACGAAGTACATATTGGATCCTTCACATGTATTGAGTTTAGTGGTGGTATAGTTGGAAATTATTTCTCCTATGAGAGACATCCAATGAAGATCTGGATTTTAGATATAACTTTCTATGCAACTAGACCACTGAATTGGTCAACGTATTATGGAGAAACCATAAGTATGATGAGGAAACATGGGAACATGAGGAGGTGATGATGGATACCTACCATAAACTTTTTTTCAACATAGAATTTAAAACAAAATTTCATTGGAGAAATTTAATATGGAGGGAAGAATGTAACAACACAAAATTTTTACAAATAAAAATTATCTTCTCATAATTATTTCATATAGTAAAAACCGCATAAAATTAGATTAAGAACACAATACAAACTTTATAAACTAATAATGAAAAAAATAAAAGGTTTTTAAAGAAGTTATGGAAACTATATCAATGAAATAATAACGTGACCAACCGATTTGAAATTTGACTCTTCTGAATAGTAAATTGGCCAATAAAATATTAAACTCACCTAAAAAAGTATTAATTAAATTTAAGCATCCGCTAAATAAAAGTATGATATAATTATATCATAGTATATGTAAATAAATGTTTTGAAAATTTTTAACTAAGAGTTATTATTTTTTTAAGTGATAAATATTTAATTACAATTTTATAATTAATATAAGGATCTAAAAGAAACATTATCTTCATTAATACTATTCATTAGTTAATATTTATTTGTCTTATTTTTTTAAGATAATTTTAGGAGACCTTATTTATATTTTCAATGTGTTCTAAAATTAATTATAATTTTAAAATATGTATTTTTTGAATAAATGAAGAATTTAAATATGAATTGTATTCCATAAAACTTAGAAACTTATTTTTCATAAAATCGATTTTTTTTTTGAATTCTACATGTAATAAAAATTTTATAGTGATGTTTGGGATTTTTATGAAATACATGAATTTTTTTTCAATGGTAAAATACAGTAATTTAAGGTTTATATATATATTATAGGCTAAATACACTATTCCATGAGTCATTGCTGATGTAGTCAACATAATAACAAATAATCCTTCCCTATTTAATATATATAGTCATTTAATCCTCATTATTTATTTTCATGAGAAAAATTAAAAAACTAGTGTATAAAATAATGGGAAACACTCCTCTCCTCCATTGTAAATACAACCCCTCACCACAACTTCTCCTCACACCTCTCAAGCATTGATACATGTCCAAATTCTACTCAATTCACTCCCCAATCCCCTCCCCCATGTCTAGAATCTCTTGTTCTCATGAAAATACCAAAACCTTTTCCCAAATATTGTTCTCAAGGATGAGAATTTCAAGAGGTAAATTCCTCTATCCTTTTCTTTAAAATTACTTTTCTTTCCTTATTCTCTCATCACATCCACTCATAAAAATATTATTATAAATCAATTAAACTACATATAATGTAATTATATTATTATAATTGAATAATCAATCATAAAACCCTTTCTTCTTCAACTTATATTCTATAAATGCAAACGACGTTCATGTGTTGTTAGTATATCACCTTCAAGGATGAAAAATACTCATTTTCAATTAACGCCTTCAGAATTAGTCCTAAAACCCATTTTTGGTAAAAAAAATAAAATATATTTATTAAATCCTAAATAATATTCTATAATAATTATATAGTCATGATGTTAAATTATTTAAAAAAAAATTCCTCAGTGAAAACTGCCTAAAGTATTCCAAACAACTATTACTAACATCTTACATAAGGGTTCATCCTCAAAAAATATAACCAAATGAAATATATGATAATTTAACCTTATAGATTTTCTTTAATAACTTATAAATTAAATTATGGATTTATATTTCTAATTTGAAACAAATTATGTACTCTTATACAAGAGAACCAATCCTAAAAACTAAGAAAATGGGAACTCCTGATGATAAAATTGAACATTATAACTCTTTAAAAATGACATAAATGAATAGAAAAAATAATATTGAATAAATTAATTATATAAAAGTATCTATAATTATTATTTAATGAATTTAATTTTATTATTGAGGATATTATGATCATGTGTAGAACCGTTTTTTACATAATGTAAGGGATTCAACTCGAAACTCCATTTTCCTTCGGGTTACTCATTCGCTATATTTAATCCAATATAATTCAATTATTATTTATTTTGTTAATAATTATAAATTGAATTTATATATTATAAAATCATATATCCAGATCATATCATCCTTTTTTATGGGAAATAAATTTTCTTAAAAGTTTCCCCTTCTCAAATCATCTCGATAATCAAGCCCAGTTTAAGGGAATTTCAGTATTTATTACCTATTCTAATGTTATATCCATAATATATTTAATCCAAAATTAATTTAATAAAATAACTACTTTTATCATGAAATACTATAATGGTTCATTTCAGGTTTTATGAAACAAATTTGACTTTTCCACTTTAAATTCTCATTAATAGTTTCTTTAAAATGTACTAAAATTTTAATTTCTAGTGTTTCTTAAACACTCATTTTACTTGTTTCCACTTATATTGAAGATCAAATATCATTATCCATGCCTATTTTACCTTATTGATGTACGTGTATTTTTTTAATATATTTTTTCATGGACACATGTACAATATGCTCATTTGTTAAGCCTTGTTACAAGATTATGATGCCCATTTCTTTTCCTTGGTAACCATTATGTTTATTCTTCCTATGGACACATATTCATAAACATGTTATTATGGGTGTTCCTAGATAGTTATCTAATGCATTTGGTAATGTTTAGTCTCATGATACATCATATTGGGATAGGGTGTAAACCTGATTCATTTGTGGGACTTGGTCCACAATGTTATATAGTCTTAGAAGTCATCCTTGAAACATGATTATTTCATGTTATATGTTATATGAAAATTTCTATTATTCCATGATTACATGTTCTCATGTAATAAAAAAATTCTACCTTATTTTTATTCATGTCTCGTAACTTTTTTGCTATCATGTTATATCTTATATCAGGTGTGATATTTTTATTCCTACGGTTATTCCCCTATACTGAATTCTAGATTATCCCTTTTGTTCATTTATTCCCTAAGTTATCCTATTAAGATATATGGGTTCAAATAGATCTAGGATCACATTATAGATATTAAATGAAATATTTTTTTAATTTCAAAATTTTGAATTATGTACCCAATCTTCAAGACACTAGATTTTGCAGCCCTTGTCCTGTAATTTGAAGATTAATTATGCTTGAAATCATGTAATAATATATGTAATAGGCTCTGGTATCTATAGTATCTATATAGTTCATTCCTTGTGGTTACTGAATAATTTGTTAAACTATGTATGATCTGATGATTAACCGTATGGAGAGTATTTTTTATGTATATATTGGGTCGTATGGTCACCAAATAGTTTGGAAAACCATGCATGTGAACAGTGCATCAAAACTTGTTTATAAAATTATTTTTATTTTCAAAAATTAAATTATTATTTATAAAACCTTACTCCTCTTTTTCACTTACCCCTTTTTATCCTAACCCCCATGGACAAACCACCTATAAGGTGGCCTCCCCATCTACTAATATCTATATACCAATTGTGATCTATGGTGTTTTATTCATTATTTAAGTGGGATTTTTTACGTTAAGGACTATAAATATCTCTTTTAACATTTAACATATAGTTATAATCCCCCCCCCAATTTTTTGTTTATAAAACCCTATGTCTCGGAATTGACCGATTTTTGTGGCTCCAATGGTTTTTATGAATTATAAGAGTCCCATCATGCTATCTTGGGCATATTCCTTTACAAGAGATGCATTTAAAACCATATATAATTTATTTGAGGTAGGTTTTCATTTTTTACTAAACTTTTATTTTTTTAGTTAATAATGTATTGATATTTAAATTCTTGATTTAATTTTAAAATGGTAGTATCGCATGTTTTTATTTGGTTTCCCTGAATAAAATTTTTATTTTTATGTTTTTCAATGGAAAAAGAATCATTTCTCTATTTTAAGTATAGTTCAAACAAGATTTTATTTATCCATGAATGAAAAAAAAATTAATATGTTTCCCAAATAGATATTTAGTAATTATAATAATGATATTTATCCTTTTGGGTTTTTAAATTGATTCCCCAATGGTTGTTTTCTTCTATTTTATGTGGTTTATTAAATTTTAAGTCTTGATAAATTGATTAAAAATTTTATTCAATTAAAACATGAGTTATAAATTTGATTTTACCTTATTTTTAGAGTGAAATAAATAAATTAATGACGCCTAAAATTTTAAAGAGGTTTTAAAAAAATGGTAATTATATTTTATAATTTTATTTTGAGGGTGTTTTTTAAAGTGATGTTTTATGAAATGGAATGTAAATGATTTCAAATTACACTAAAGAGACTCAAAATTCCATGTTTATTTCATTAAGTAATATTTTGATCTTTTAATATGATTCCTAAATCTGGGGATGTATGGAGTTATCTTTGATACCCTTTTATTTTTCTCCTTTAAATCAGTGGCGTTGAATATATGTGGATGATGGGAATTGGTACTCATTGTATTTTTTTTATTTAGAGATAGAAGTGTGCATGACGTATTTATTATGTGCTACAATTCTTGTATAAACTATTAGTGAATTTTTTTACCCTCACATTTTAATTCATTGGAAATATGGTTTTAGGGTAGGATAACTTAGTCGTTATGATGTCCATATCCCCTATAAATTCTACTAAAGAATGTCATTTTGCACTAATTAGTGACATGTTACTAACTTTTCCTCAAGACGCTAGCTATTTATATTCTAATTAATTCTAGAAATAGTAACCACTTGTTAGACCCCGTGATTCCATTTCCATTGTTGGTTGATTGATATAGGGGGTTGATTTCATCTTCTTTAGACTCCCCTATTTTCATGACACATTTTGGACCTAAGAATGGATTCTTTTATTTCTTTGTTTTATTTATGACTTAGTGACTTCATTTATTTACCTTTTATTTCATATAGTGTGTGTTGGTATTTTTATAGATTATTAGGAATGGATTTTAAATATTAACATTTAAAATGAAAAAGTTTCATTTTATATGGAATGTAAAATTTATTAAGAAATATATTTATGTGATGACCCAGACCCCCCTTGGTCCCTTCCTTTGCCAAAATCCGGATCCTTAAGGGGTACCGATCGGTGAGACCGATCGGTGGAACCGGCCGACGTCACCCGGCCTTGCCAAGTTGTTCCAGTAACGCTCCTTTTTCGCAAATAGGGTTTTAAACCCTATTCTGCCTCGTTTAAAAAAATGTCTTAAAGACCCGAAACGCGCACAAAAGTTTTAATTAAATACTGAATCAACTCTTGAGTCGGTTTAAACCACCCAGCACCTTTAATGATGAGTCAAGCCGCGTGGTCAACCCATGACTTCCACGTCTTACGCGGTTCAGCGTTTTTATCTCAACCGTCCCCGGCTCTTATAAATTAAGGGTTAGGCCATGGTTTCTCCCTTCCTCGATCGTGGATCTTCTGGTGCATCGGGCGCGCCGCGTCATTATCCGTGAAGTTCCCCCCCCCCCCCCCCGACCTAAGCGTTGGTCGTCTATCAGCAAGTAGGGAATTTCTCTCGTCTCTCACTTTTGTGTATCATGCGGGGTGGGCGTTATTTTTGTTCCTATGGAATTGGTTGAACCAAACCTTAATGAAGATAATAAACGAAGTTCTAAAGAAAGAAGGGGAAAGGGGTTGTGATCGTTGTTTATGCTTTATCTTGTGATTATCCTTTTTAGTTGTGCTGGTTTATGTTTTTCTAAAAAATTGAGGCCGTTGGTGGTCGTTGTATGTGCACTGATGAATCCCCTCGTGATGTTTTTAATGGGTTGTTGAAATTGTGAACTCCTGTTGTGAAATTGGTTAATCACGTATACCCGGCTGAATAAGTTGGAAGAACCAGGATAAACCCTACTATGTTAACTCTAGGTTAGAACACACATTTTTGAAATCATGGAGTGTGTTAAGTCTTTTAAATCTGAAATTACCCAGTGGTTGTGTGAATTTGGGGATGGGATTCCCTGTTGGTATGGTTTCGGTGGTTGAGAGTTTGAGACCGGGTGGGCACTCGTTTATATCACAAATTGGGGAGAGATCCTCTGTTGACAGAACAGGGCGTGAGTGTTTTGGTTGATCCTTGCTTTTTATGCTTTCCTTGGTTATGCTTATGGTAGTTGCCCAGTAGTGCTTAAAATTAATTGAACTTTCTGACTGAACGTGAAACAAGAATGGGACAAATGGTTTTTGTGGGCAAGGGTCGTGAACTGTGACTCGGACGCAGTGGTGTTGTGTTCTGTAGGTTGGATAGGAAAACCTAAGATTTGGGTGAGTGTTTGTTACCTATATCTATACTTGTAGCTTTTTGTTTCTTATTCGCGCCCCACCCAAGTTGAGCACTCAGTGCCGAACACCCCCATTTACGGGGGAAGGGTGTTTTTCCCAACACTATTCTTAGTGGATGGTTATTAGCTCCTTTTCTGCTCCCTTTCCCGGATAGCCCAAGTATCTTCGGGCAGGCTATGATGGCCTGAGGTCCATTATTAGCCCAACAACCTTCGGGCAGGGTGGTACTGTGGTCATCCAGGTGTGTGCTGCAGGTGGTTTCCCAAGTGTCTTCGGGATGAGGCACAGGTGTCTTCGGGCGTGACAGTTGATCTTCTAGCCCAGGTGTCTTCAGGCATGGTTACGTGAGACAGTTGAGGCCCAGGTGTGTGCGGGCGGGATTTTGGTAGTGGGACTGCGTGTGGTTGTGGCCCAGGTGTGTGCGGGCGGGTGTGGTAGTGGGACTGCGGTGAGAATGGCGGGATTGGTCTGATGCGTAGGATGTCTAAATAACCAGTGGGAAAGTGGCGCGGGGTACCCAAACATCGATGTGATCTGATTATATATTACTTGACTTGCGTTATTTGGGGAGCGTGCCTTGGTGAGGCCTGGGTTGGTTAGTTTACCTTGAATAGGCGTTTGGTTTGCTCCTTTCTCACGGGACTTTAGCACGTTCCCCCACTTGTGCACGAGAGTCTTGGTTTTCCCTACTGAGTGTACTTGTATGCTCACCCTATGTTTACTTTCAGGTTTCCAGGAGGACTACCAGGGCTGTGCGGGACCCTACTAGTCAGACAGTTGGAGTTGTTGCTGTTGTCGTACCTTTGTTTTCTTTTGGTATTGTACTTTGAGCCTTTTTTTTGTACTTGCACCTTGTTGTAAACTGTTTAAACATGCATGGGGGCTTTATTTGGGTTTATTTATATACACTTGTTTCTTTTCCTTTTGGGTGGTTGACTTGTCCTATTTCCCGATCCTAAATAATAAAAAGGGTAATGCCTCCCATATTTGTGAAAACTCATACCCTTGGTGCTAGTCGCCACCCCGGGGCCTACTGGAGGCGGGACTCGGGGGTCATTATCTCTCCTACAACTTAAAGAAGGAAGGGCCTGGAAATCTGCTGACCCTTCCCTCCTTTTGGTGAAGGCGGGTCGTGACAGAATGGTATCAGAGGGAAAGGTTTGAGAGGTAGGATGGAGTCTGGAGTTAGGCACAGCGAGGATTGCATGGGATGGTAAGGCAACAGCATTGGGTGACCTTGGTGCGTGAATTAGGCCAGGGAAGACCGGCTAGGACACGGGATTTTAGGGCCCCCCGTGATCCGATGCAAGGACTCTGGACCTACCGAACGACCAAGTGAGGCCACACTGATTGCAGGGTAGAGACCCTAGGAAAGGTACATGCATCATAAATGACTTGTGTTCTTATATTTCTGGGATATTTTGGGAATTAAGAATAAATTTAAAATTTTTAAGAAGTTTTTTTTTATTATGCACTACTTGGGCTTAGGCATTCCTTGTTCACCTTGTAGCTATGGCACCTGGGAGGCGACCACGTGTGGTACAGGCGATCGAGGCCCCGGAGACTACTTTAGCCGATCGGCAGAGAGCTGATCGAGAGGAAGAGGGCGACCAGTGGCAGAAGACTCTTTGGGCCTTCCAGCGACAGGCCCTCGAGAAGTATGAGGGCAGCACCTCCGATATGAAGACGGAAGGCTGTCTAGAGGAGCTAGTTATAGCCTTCGGCCTGATTCGGGCCCCGACCGAGTACTGGGTTCCTCTGGCCGTTAGCCAGATGCGAGGAGCGGCACGTCAGTGGTGGATGCTTCACCTGGGGAATAGGAAAGAGTCTGAGGTTGCTTGGGCGGATTTCGAGAAGGAGTTCCGAGCGGAATTCCTCTCCTCGACAATGAAGGCGGAGAAGAGGCAGGAGCTACTCTCCCTCCAGCAGGGGAGTATGTCCGTGAGGGAACTTGGAATCAAGTTCAAGGACCTCCTACGTTTTGCTCCGGACCTCTTTCCCGATGAGGAGTCTCAGGCAAGACGTTTGGAGGAGGCGCTCCGACCCTCCCTCCAGTATGCTGTCACCCCATTTACCCTTCCGACATACTTAGAGGTCCAGAAGAAGGCCGAAGTGGTGGAAAGGATTCATGCTCTAGGCAGAGTGTCACGAGAAGGGATCCAGCTGGGACCATCGAAGGGGAAGGTCGTCAGCACCAGGCCTCCAGCATCGGGACCCTCCAGGTTCCGACCCACAGGGAGCAGACCGCAGCAGTTTCAGTTTCGATCCCCTGGCCCACGTTCTTTTCCTTCAGGCTCGGGACCACGGTGCTTCATCTGCGGGAGCCCTGGACATCTCTGGAGTCAGTGCCCCGATCGGGTGCAGTACAGCAGTGGCAGTCATCCCCAGCATCCGCCGCAGCAGCAGTTTCCAGCCAGACCCTTCCAGCAGCAGCAGCAGCAGGGACAGCGAGCTCCCGCTCCTCCGCAGGCAGACATAGGAGGAGGAGGCCGACCTCAGGGCGCTCCCCAGGGACCTCGACCAGGGCATGTTCGGGGAGGTGCCCGACAGCCGAGGGGCAGGGGAGCTGGGCGTGGACAGTTACACGCCACAGAGGCAAGAGTTCCAGCAGGGCCAGAGGTTGTTCGAGGTACGATCAATGTGTTTAGCACTCTTGCTTATGCTTTGTTCGATACCGGAGCCTCGCACTCTTTTGTTGCACCCAGTCTAGCCTGTTCCTTGGGTCTAGATGCCGAGAGACTTCCAGTGCCCCTGGTGTTGAGCACACCAGTTGGAGGTCAGGCCGACTTGCTGTTCGTTTGTCGGGGATGTAGACTGATGTTAGGGCCACATCAGTCGGTTAGGGATCTCCTTCTACTACAGATTCAGCCGTACGATGTCATCCTAGGCATCAACTGGCTATTTTCTGTGTGCGCCGTCATCAACTGTTTTCGAAGGAGGGTGGTGTTCTCAGGTTTGGACGGCCAGCGTGTTACCTTCACCGGCGAGCGGAGCAGTCCGAAGGGAAACAGGAGGGAGGAACCTCTCCTCTCCTTGTTGACCGAGCTGACAGTGGAATCAGTAGATGCTGAGATGGTGGAAGTTCCAGAGATCGTCCGCGAGTTTATGGACATCTTTCCTGAGGAGGTGACGACTCTACCCCCTCGACGCGATATCGAGTTCGGGATAGACCTACAACCCGACGCTCGTCCGATCTCGATGGCTCCTTATTGGATGGCACCTTCGGAGCTACGAGAGTTGCGGATACAGATTGACGATCTGATGAAGAGGGGTTATGTCCATCCGAGTGCGTCACCATGGGGCGCTCCAGTCCTGTTCGCAAGGAAGGCGGATGTGGCCTCAGGTTGTGCATCGACTACAGGAGGCTGAATCAGGTAACGATCAAGAATCGCTACCCTCTTCCGAGGATAGATGATCTTTTTGACCAGCTGAAGGGGGCAGGATGGTTCTCGAAGATCGACCTGCGGTCCGGGTACTACCAGCTAAGGGTGAAGGATAGCGACGTCCCAAAGACGGCATTCAGGTGCAGGTATGCGAACTTCGAGTTCGTGGTCATTCCCTTTGGTGTTACGAACGCCCCGGCCGTGTTCATGGGGCTTATGAACTCCATCTTCCGGGAGTACCTGGATCGGTTTGTGGTGGTATTCATCGACGATATCCTGATCTATTCAAGGTCAGAAGAGGACCATGCAGAGCACCTGTGGACAGTTTTGGAAGTCCTCTGACAGCACCAGCTCTATGGGAAGTTGTCAAAGTGCAAGTTCTGGACACGAGAAGTGCACTTCCTCGGGCACGTAGTGTCTGAGCAGGGGGTAGCAGTCGACCCATCAAAGGTTGAGGCAGTTGTTTCTTGGGCAGCACCCAAAAATGTGGCGGAAGTCCGGAGTTTCCTCGGACTGGCAGGTTACTACCGGAGATTCGTACCCAACTTCTCCCGAGTACCAGCCCCTTTGACGGCTTTGACCAAGAAGGACCAGGTTTTCGTGTGGAGCGAGCAGTGCGAGTCATCCTTCAGCTACCTAAAAGAAAAACTGGTTAGTGCCCCAGTGTTGAGATTACCAGAAGAAGGGATGGCCTATGAGGTATTTTGTGATGCTTCAGGACAGGGCCTGGGATGCGTGTTGATGCAGCAACAAGGGGTGATCTCTTACGGGTCCAGGCAGCTACGCCCCCATGAGCGTAACTACGCCACCCATGACCTAGAGCTTGCAGCGGTAATTTTTGCGCTAAAGTTATGGCGGCACTACCTCATCAGGGAATGCTTTGTGGTCTTCACGGATCACAAAATCTTAAAGTATATCTTATCCCAGCGGGACTTGAACTTGCGACAGCGGAGATGGGTGGAGTTCCTCCAGGACTATGACTTTGAAATCTTTTATACTGAGGGCAAGGGCAATGTGGTGGTCGATGCCTTGAGCAGGAGAACGTAGAAGGATGTGGTCCGAGAGTCGGCGAGTGCCTGGAAGGCAATGGAGGAGTTGGATGCCTTACACCTGGATGCGAAGATGGATAGTGGCAGAGGCTGCCTATATCAGATGATAGTGCAGTCATCTCTGTTTCGACAAGTGGAGGAGTCTCAGTGGGGAGACCCCGAGTGCGAAGTGATGCGTGATCGGGTTGACCAGGGCGATGCTCCAAGAGAATGGACAGAGGATGGTCAGCACCGGATGATTTTCCAGAAAAGGTTGTTTGTTCCAAGAGTGATGCGTGGCAAGGTTCTTAGTGAGTTCCACAACTCACCCCTGGCGGTGCACCCAGGAGTTACCAAGATGTACCAAGGGCTGAAAAGGCAGTTCTGGTGGCCCGGAGTTAAGCGAGCGGTGGCAGAATTTGTGGCTAAATGCTTAGTATGTCAGCAAGTGAAGGCTGAACACCAGGTTCCAGGTGGCCTACTGCAGCCTTTAGCTATTCTCGAGTAGAAGTGGGACGACATCTCGATGGATTTCGTCACGGGACTACCCAATGTCCAAGGAGGGTGTGACGCCATCTGGGTGGTGGTGGACAGGTTGACGAAATCGGCTCACTTTCTGGAAATCAGGGAGTCAAGTACTGTGGATGCTTTGGCACGAAAGTACGTGAATGAGGTGGTGCGTTTGCATGGAGTTCTGAGGTCTATAGTCTCGGATAGGGATGCACGGTTCACCTCGCGAATCTGGAGAGGATTGCAGCATGTGTTTGGCACCCAGTTACGCCTTAGCACTGCTTTCCATCCCCAGACAGATGGACAAACGGAGCGCACCATCCAGACCTTGGAGGATATGCTACGGGCATGTGTTCTGGACTCAGAAGAGTCATGGGTTCGATACTTGCCTCTAGTAGAGTTTTCCTACAATAATAGCTACCACTCTACTATCGGTATGGCCCCGTTTGAGGCTTTGTACGGGAGGTCATGACGTTCACCTGTGTGTTGGACCGAAGTAGGAGAGGCAGGCATCCTTGGCCCGGAGGTGGTGCAGAACACGGCAGAGAAGATTCAGCTCATACGGGAAAGGATGAAGGCGGCCTAGGACCGACAGAAGTCGTATGCTGATACCAGGAGAAGGCCCTTGGAGTTTGAGGTTGGGGACCACGTGTTCTTGAAGGTCTCCCCGTGGCGTGGGCAACGGAGGTTCGGCAAGGGGGGTAAGCTTTCCCCCAGATTCGTCGGACCCTTCGAAGTGTTGTAGCAGGTCGGCGAAGTGGCTTATCAGCTAGCGTTACCTCCGCCGCTGCTAAGGTTACATGATGTCTTTCATGTATCCCAGCTCCGTCATTATCTGCACGATGATTCACACGTCCTTGATTGGGGTGAACTGGACATCGAGGACGACGTAACCTTCGTGGAAAAACCAGTGATGATAGAGGATCGCAAGGAGAAGGTGCTTCGTGGGCGAGCCATTCCCTTGGTTCGTGTGTTGTGGAGACATGGCGGGCTCGAAGAGAGTAAGTGGGAAAGGGAAGCACAGATGTGTGCCCAATACCCCAGGTTGTTTTGAGCTTTGTTCCTTTTGTACATGTTGTGGTAGAACGTTTGAATTTTGGCTATGAAATGTACTAGTTTATTTCCTCTGTTGTGTGTGAAAAGCCCCGGCTATAGGGAAGAGGGAACCTGACCCCTAATCAAGACGCATTAAGGTGGATGCGATTAAACCTGTGCGGGCGAGTCAGTGCCGCCCAAAGAGGATAATATCTTGACATGGGGGAGGGGAACTCCCCAAACCCACATGACCGGGCAGTTGGCGTGGTATGTTGCTTGGTTCTTGACAGGGGAGTGTTTTTAGTTAGCAGGGGTTCACTCCTAAGAGGTATCTTTCGAAGATGGCTGTTCGGACCCTCTCTTTCCTTCTGGTTTGTTGTGATCCTCGAGGACGAGGATCGTTTAAGAGGTGTCTGATGTGATGACCCAGACCCCCCTTGGTCCCTTCCTTTTCCAAAATCCGGATCCTTAAGGGGTACTGATTGGTGAGACCGATCGGTGCGACCGATCGGCGGAACCGGCCGACGTCACCCGGCCTTGCCAAGTTGTTCCAGTAACGCTCCTTTTTCGCAAATAGGGTTTTAAACCCTATTCTGCCTCATTTAAAAAAATGTCTTAAAGACCCGAAACGCGCACAAAAGTTTTAATTAAATACTGAATCAACTCTTGAGTCGGTTTAAACCACCCAGCACCTTTAATGATGAGTCAAGCTGCATGGTCAACCCACGACTTCCACGTCTTACGCGGTTCAGTGTTTTTATCTCAACCGTCCTCGGCTCTTATAAATTAATGGTTAGGTCGTGGTGTGATGACCCAGACCCCCCTTGGTCCCTTCCTTTTCCAAAATCTGGATCCTTAAGGGGTACCAATCGGTGCGACCGATCGGTGGAACCGGCCGACGTCACCCGGCCTTGCCAAGTTGTTCCAGTAACGCTCCTTTTTCGCAAATAGGGTTTTAAACCCTATTATGCCTCGTTTAAAAAAATGTCTTAAAGACCCGAAAAACGCACAAAAGTTTTAATTAAATACCGAATCAACTCTTAAGTCGGTTTAAACCACCCAGCACCTTTAATGATGAGTCAAGCCGCGTGGTTAACCCACAACTTCCACGTCTTATGCGGTTCAGCGTTTTTATCTCAACCATCCTCAGATCTTATAAATTAAGGGTTAGGCTGTGGTTTCTCCCTTCCTCGATCGTGGCTCTTCTGGTGCATCGGGCGCGCCGCGTCGTTATCCGTGAAGTTCCGCCTCCCCCCCCCCCCTGACCTAAGCGTTGGTCGTCTATCAGCAAGTAGGGAATTTCTCTCGTCTCTCACTTTTGTGTATCATGCGGGGTGGGCGTTATTTTTGTTCCTATGGAATTGGTTGAACCAAACCTTAATGAAGATAATAAACAAAGTTCTAAAGAAATAAGGGGTAAGGGGTTGTGATTGTTGTTTATGCTTTATCTTGTGATTATCCTTTTTAGTTGTGCTGGTTTATGTTTTTCTAAAAAATTGAGGTTGTTGGTGGTCGTTGTATGTGCACTGATGAATCCCCTCGTGATGTTTTTAATGGGTTGTTGAAATTGTGAACTCCTGCTGTGAAATTGGTTAATCACGTATACCCGGCTGAATAAGTTGGAAGCACCAGGATAAACCCTACTATGTTAACTCTAGGTTAGAACACACAGGTTTTAAATCATGGAGTGTGTTAAATCTTTTAAATCTGAAATTACCCGGTGGTTGAGTGAATTTGGGGATGGGATTCCCTGTTGGTATGGTTTCGGTGGTTGAGAGTTTGAGACCGGGTGGGCACTCGTTTATATCACAAATTGGGGAGAGATCCTCTATTGACAGAACTGGGCGTGAGTGTTTTGGTTGATCCTTGCTTTTGATGCTTTCCTTGGTTATGCTTATGGTAGTTTCCCAGTAGTGCTTAAAATTAATTGAACTTTCTAACTGAACGTGAAACAAGAATGGGACAAATGGTTTTTGTGTGCAAGGGTCGTGAACTATGACTCGGACGTAGTGGTGTTGTGTTCTGTAGGTTGGCTAGGAAAACCTAAGCTTTGGGTGAGTGTTTGTTACCTATATCTATACTTGTAGCTTTTTGTTTCTTATTCACGCCCCACCCAAGTTGAGCACTCAGTGCCGAACACCCCCATTTACGGGGGAAGGGTGTTTTTCCCAACACTATTCTTAGTGGCTGGTTATTAGCTCCTTTTATGCTCCCTTTCCAGGATAGCCCAAGTATCTTTGGGCAGGCTATGATGGCCTGAGGTCCATTATTAGCCCAAGAACCTTCAGGCAGGGTGGTACTGTGGTCGTCCAGGTGTGTGCGGCAGGTGGTTTCCCAAGTGTCTTCGGGATGAGGCACAGGTGTCTTCGGGCGTGACAGTTGATCTTCTAGCCCAGGTGTCTTCGGGCATGGTTACGTGAGACAGTTGAGGCCCAGGTGTGTGCGGGCGGGATTTTGGCAGTGGGACTGCGTGTGGTTGTGGCCCAGGTGTGTGCGGGCGGGTGTGGCAGTGGGACTGCGGTGAGAATGGCGGGATTGGTCCGATGCGTAGGATTTCTAAATAACCAGTGAGAAAGTGGCGCGGGGTACCCAAACATCGATGTGATCTGATTATATATATTACTTGACTTGCGTTATTTGGGGAGCGTGCCTTGGTGAGGCCTGGGGTGGTTAGTTTACCTTGAATAGGCATTTGTTTTGCTCCTTTCTCACGGGACTTTAGCACGTTCCCCCACTTGTGCACGAGAGTCTTGGTTTTTCCTACTGAGTGTACTTGTATGCTCACCCTACGTTTACTTTCAGGTTTCCAGGAGGACTACCAGGGCTGTGCGGGACCCTACTAGTCGGACAGTTGGAGTTGTTGCTGTTGTCGTACCTTTGTTTTCTTTTGGTATTGTACTTTGAGCCTTTTTTTGTACTTGCACCTTGTTGTAAACTGTTTAAACATGCATGGGGGCTTTGTTTGGGTTTATTTATATACACTTTTTTCTTTTCCTTTTGGGTGGTTGACTTGTCCTATTTCCCGATCCTAAACAATAAAAAGGGTAATGCCTCCCATATTTGTGAAAACTCATACCCTTGGTGCTAGTCGCCACCCCGGGGCCTACAGGAGGTGGGACTCGGGGGTCATTATCTCTCCTACAACTTAAAGAAGGAAGGGCCTGGCAATCTGCTGACCCTTCCCTCCTTTTGGTGAAGTCGGGTCGTGACACGTGGTTTCTCCCTTCCTCGATCGTGGCTCTTCTGGTGCATCGGGCGCGCCGCGTCGTTATCCGTGAAGTTCCGCCTCCCCCCCCCCCCCTGACCTAAGCGTTGGTCGTCTATCAGCAAGTAGGGAATTTCTCTCGTCTCTCACTTTTGTGTATCATGCAGGGTGGGCATTATTTTTGTTCCTATGGAATTGGTTGAACCAAACCACAATGAAGATAATAAACGAAGTTCTAAAGAAAGAAGGGGAAAGGGGTTGTGATCATTGTTTATGCTTTATCTTGTGATTATCCTTTTTAGTTGTGCTGGTTTATGTTTTTCTAAAAAATTGAGGCCGTTGGTGGTCGTTGTATGTGAACTGATGAATCCCCTCATGATGTTTTTAATGGGTTGTTGAAATTGTGAACTCCTGCTGTGAAATTGGTTAATCACTTATACCCGGCTGAATAAGTTGGAAGCACCAGGATAAACCCTACTATGTTAACTCTAGGTTAGAACACACAGGTTTGAAATCATGGAGTGTGTTAAGTCTTTTAAATCTGAAATTACCCGGTGGTTGTGTGAATTTGGGGATGGGATTCCCTGTTGGTATGGTTTCGGTGGTTGAGAGTTTGAGACCGGGTGGGCACTCGTTTATATCACAAATTGGGGAGAGATCCTCTGTTGACAGAACTGGGCATGAGTGTTTTGGTTGATCCTTGCTTTTTATGCTTTCCTTGGTTATGCTTATGGTAGTTGCCCAGTAGTGCTTAAAATTAATTGAACTTTCTGACTGAACGTGAAACAAGAATGGGACAAATGGTTTTTGTGGGCAAGGGTCGTGAACTGTGACTCAGACGCAGTGGTGTTGTGTTCTGTAGGTTGGCTAGGAAAACCAAAGCTTTGGTTGAGTGTTTGTTACCTATATCTATACTTGTAGCTTTGTGTTTCTTTTTCGCGCCCCACCCAAGTTGAGCACTCAGTGCCGAACACCCCCATTTACGGGGGAAGGGTGTTTTTCCCAACACTATTCTTAGTGGCTGGTTATTAGCTCCTTTTCTGCTCCCTTTCCCGGATATCCCAAGTATCTTCGGGCAGGCTATGATGGCTTGAGGTCCATTATTAGCCCAAGAAACTTCGGGCAGGGTGGTACTGTGGTCGTCCAGGTGTGTGCGGCAGGTGGTTTCCCAAGTGTCTTTGGTATGAGGCCCAGGTGTCTTCGGGCATGACAGTTGATCTTCTAGCCCAGGTGTCTTTGGGCGTGGTTACGTGAGACAGTTGAGGCCCAGGTGTGTGCGGGTGGGATTTTGGCAGTGGTACTGCGTGTGGTTGTGGCCCAGGTGTGTGCGGGTGGGTGTGGCTGTGGGACTGCGGTGAGAATGGCAGGATTGGTCCGATGCATAGGATGTCTAAATAACCAGTGGGAAAGTGGCGCGGGGTACCCAAACATCGATGTGATCTGATTATATATATTACTTGACTTGCGTTATTTTGGGCGCATGCCTTGGTGAGGCCTGGGGTGGTTAGTTTACCTTGAATAGGCGTTTGGTTTGCTCCTTTCTCACGGGACTTTAGCACGTTCCCCCACTTGTGCACGAGAGTCTTGGTTTTCCCTACTGAGTGTACTTGTATGCTCACCCTACGTTTACTTTCAGGTTTCCAGGAGGACTACCAGGGCTGTGCGGGACCCTACTAGTCGGACAGTTGGAGTTGTTGCTATTGTCGTACCTTTGTTTTCTTTTGGTATTGTACTTTGAGCCTTTTTTTGTACTTGCACCTTGTTGTAAACTGTTTAAACATGCATGGGGGCTTTGTTTGGGTTTATTTATACACACTTGTTTCTTTTCCTTTTGGGTGGTTGACTTGTCCTATTTCCCGATCCTAAATAATAAAAAGGGTAATGCCTCCCATATTTGTGAAAACTCATACCCTTGGTGCTAGTCGCCACCCCGGGGCCTACTGGAGGAAGGACTCGGGGGTCATTATCTCTCCTACAACTTAAAGAAGGAAGGGCCTGGCAATCTGCTGACCCTTCCCTCCTTTTGGTGAAGGCGGGTCGTGACATTTATGTGATTTTTTCATTTAAGAAAAATAAAGTGTAAAAGATATATAACCATTTATAGGGGTAATACTTTTAAATTCAATGAAATATGAAAACCCTATTTTTATTTTTTTTCTAAACTATAAGTATAATGGGTTTTTATTTAAATGTTTTGAATATTTCAAGGTGGGTGGTGGTCTATTGAGCATGTTGTTTCTTATACTTATTGTACCTGGATTTTATTTTTTTTAGTTTGGTGATTGGATTCAAATAGAGTATTTATTTGTTTGGTCATATAGGTTAGTTTCAATAATATTTATCACATCGGCTAGGTTGTATATTTAAATAATTTGATTGGATATCTACAATATTAACTATAATATAATTTCTCTAAATTTATTCCCTTGAAAATATTTTTTTTCTATTTTTATTAATGGGTATTAGTGGATTGTATTTAATCTATAGAGTTCATAGTGGGAATCCATGTTACAAAATATTAATGGAATAAAAGGGTCATCTAGGAGTTTATTTTACATCATTAATATCTTATATTTGTTTTTATTTTTCTTATTTTATTTATTGTGGTCATATGACATATGGAAGGGTCATACAAGTTTTTTGTTACAATTATGTTATTCCTTTTACAATATTTCGAGGTTAAAATAGTTCCAATATCTTGTTTCTGAGACTCCAACAATTGTCTCTAAATAATAGGGATATATAACACTCCTATATCCTATATAGGAGCTTTTTGGATTCCATTTTTGAGGGTATCATGGGTTAGTTCATGACATGTCATGAATAAGTCGTATTAATCATTTTACTAAAGTGATAGATAGTGTTTTAAGATAGGAAAAGATGGGGATTTAATAGGTTGGTATGTAAATACTACTAACTATTCTTAATATGTGATATGATTAAGGGATACCTTTGATGAAATTAAGGACTAGGGCCCCCCTGATCCAATGTGTGGACCTTAGGTTTATTGAACATTCTTGGTGATGTGATTCTTGTATTGGTATAAAGACCTAAGAAATGATCATGCATCGAAATTATTTTAAACTATTATTAAATTGTTTATATGATATTAATTGATTTTAATATTAATTAATTGATTATAAAAATCCATGTTCTAGGTTTAGAAAATCCCCAAAATTTTCTTTTTTAAAGCTTTGATGCTTTCTTTGTTCTAAAATTAAGTCGACATTATTGATGTTTTATTGGAATAATCACCTAATAATCATAATTAATAAATATTAAAAGATGATTCTTGGAGGAAGAAACATCATTAGATTCAGTGTTAGATCCTGTAGAGTTATGTGGGATCTATAGCAAAATATGATACTATGGATTGGATGGAGGAGATGAAGAATAATTTTGGTTTCTTTTATACCAAGAAGGAATTATTGATTCTTTTAGTTATCATTATGATGTGAGGAACTATTCATAATTTTTGGGATTTATTATATTGTCATTATTATGAGTATAAAATTTCATGGTAGAACTTCTTTGTTTTGATTTAGAATGAGTTTATTTATTGGAATTTGAAGGTGGCTCATCAGTAGGATTTTATTGTTCTTCAATATGGGATATCGAGCATTTAATATTTTAATAATTGTTTAATTAATCACTTCTACTAAAAGAATTATATATATTTAGTGTATGTAACAAGTCATTTTGGGGAGATGTTATGTCTGGGGGTCGAGCACCAAGTCACCTCATTCACAGTGTCAGCATTTCTAGAGTCATAAGAAAAGTTCATATTACTAAGAGGATGTTGTATCATACTAGATCATTATAGTACTAAAGTAATCATCACTATATGATGATTATATATATGTGAAATTTTTATGTATTTTTGAGTTGGTCAACATTTCAGATAGCAGGGTGTTAGTTTTAACATCCTTTAAAAAATTTCATTTGAAATAGTAGTTCTCAAAACTCTAAAAATAGATAATACAACTGTTAATTATCTAATAAATATCATGTAATTTAAAATATATATTGTTTCATCTTACTCACTAGTCATCATGGATATAGAGTCCCTATTTATGTTCAGTTATTAGAATAGAATTTGTTAATGAATCAATAACTCCAGGGTACTCCAAGTATCATCAAACCATGGGGAGATAATGAAAATAGAGGATTTACCTATAATACTAATCATCATTATGTATATTGAAAATATAATGTTTTTAGATCTTTTTAAAAAAATTCCATTTGTGTTAAATAATTCACTCATGTGATATTAGGGGTTTTTAAATCCGTAAAGGCTGATAAAATAACCTAAGAGACATAAAAATATATAGATTCATTTGGATATAAAGTACAAAACATTGGCATTGGTTTTATTTGGATTAATGGAACAAAATAACCTATATATTAATTATATTATGTACAATGGGATCATCATTAGTTATATCTAGAGGTAGATTTTATGGATTTTATTTCAGAGGATATCAAATTTGTAAATTCCTGATGGATTCATTCATCAAAATAAAGACTTCCCCAATAATTACTTGTGTAATATATAAAAAATCTAAATTATAACCACAAAACACATATAGAATATTTTTGATGAAGAATCTGTGGAATGGAATCCTTCTATAACATGAGATGTGTCATAGTAAAATTTCCTGAGGATGAAAGACTAAATAATCATCAAATGAAATTATCAATAAATTTTTTTTAGAATTTAATGGAATAATAAATTATTTCAAACCCATCCCTTTTAAAATTTAAATTATTAACCCATTAGTGTTTTAACCCTCTATAGATGAAATTCTCTCAATATAAGACAGAATCTGACAATTCAAGGTGGAATTGATGATCATAAAATTTGAAAATAACAAACACTTCAACATTGTGTGAATAATTTGAAAACAAAATTTGGAATAAATTCACAACATGTGGAAATTTTTTTGTCTTACATTGTTAAATATGTAATAATATAATTTGAAAAAAATTAATATAAAGGTATAGTAATTCAATAAATTTACAAGATAGAAGAAAACTTTCATATTGAAAACAATAACCTACAAGTATAGTTGAAAAAATATAAATTATTTTTGTTATTTTTTTACACACACTACATAATACATTCATTTAGGATCCTCGATTAGATCCCCATATTTCCATTTCTTCCCACATGATTAGTGTTTTCCTGAGTGTGTGTAGATTTTATAAAAAGTGTATTTTTACACCATTTACCACAATCAAGGAACTATTCTTACCTCTATTTGATCCAAAGATGACATATTTTATATGGATCATTTTGGGTGAGTGATATTTATTGAAAATTATATACAATATGTCTTCTGATATGTTGTTCAATTTCATCCAAATTTTATTATCTATTTTTATTTTCTCATAAAAATGTTTGGAAATTATTCTTGGTAAAGTCATATAATAAATTAAAATATCTTCAAATTAGTCAAATTGCATCACCATTGAAATATCTAAATAATATTATAACCTAGTAAAATTAAATGTTTATAATTATTTTCATTATCAATAGTATAAATTCCAGTTTCATTATAGTTTTAACATGGTTAGAAAATCTGTTTTGTTAGGCTACTACTTAGTTAACTTAACCTAGAAAATTCTTAACTCATTCCCAAAAATGATTGTCTTCCCAAATAAATATAAAAAACAAATATAATTAAATTATTTTAATAAAAATTATTGAATCCTAATTGTGATATTTAAAAATCAAATCAAGACCAATGGGGTTTTTACTAGGTGTTAATATATACATTGAGTATTAAGTCATTTTAAGAAACTATTTCACGCATGATGAGAAATAATGTTTAAAAATTAATTTACTTTAATACCAAGGATTATGAACAATAATTAACCTTAATATTATAAAATAAACAAGGATTATGCGTTTATATTATTTCTAATAACTCTCCAGTCATGGTTTTTTCTAGTCCTAAGATAATAACTCCTGTAGAAAAATAAAAATTGAATTCTATTTTCCATACTCTTATAATCATTCAATGATTAAAATTAAGACATATCATAAATCAATCATGAATCCTACAAAAATCATTTAAAATAATCTAGTTTTATAATATAATTCCAATCTTAAGAAACTTACCTTATTCAAATTCATCAACACATTTTATAATATTCCAATTAAGTATAAATATGTGTTGTAAATAACAAAATAGATGAGGTTGAAATTAAATTCAATGTGAAAAGTATAATTTTTTTGGATATTCATATTAATACTATGATAGGTATATATTTTAATTTACTTCCCTTAATGTTTTTCATCGTAATTGAAATTGTTCAAAATCTAGAAAACCCTTATAGGATGGGATTTCCAATTACTCCTTGGAATAATGACATTTGGGGTCCAAGTGAACCTCACATTCTTGAGCATAATATATAGTCAAATTATGAAATTAAAAATTAAAAATACTAATAATAGATGTAAAATTCACATCTATAGAAAATATAACTATGAAGTTTCTATCAACAAGAGTCAGATTCCAAAAATTAAGTCAATCTATTTTTTTGTTATCCATTTCTTTTTTCATTTATTTAATTTTTTATATATTCATACTAAACATAAATTGAACACCAAACTATTTATATTTATATATAGAACCCATGAACTCAAAATCACACCCAATAACCTATATGACATGTGTTTTTATATTTTTATTAAATAGATAAAAATGTTTGTGGTAAAAAATACCTTAACCAATTCCCTTATTCCAAATTTTATTATCATGATCATAATCATGAATTCAATTTAATATCATGTGTTTATAAATTATTTGATATTCAATTTTAATGATTAAAATGATTGTTTTCACATGTAAGGTTACTAAAATATTATTTTTTATTAATACACAATTTTTATTATTATTTACTCTCTTCAATAAATAATAACACAAACCTCCTGGTTTAAAAAATGTATGATGATGGGAAAATACTAGAGATAAAATCAAAAATGAATCATGAAATAAAATAATATAAAAAAGTGAAAATGTATTTATAATACCATGTTCATTTTAAAACAAATTGAGTATTTGATCATGATTTAATTAATATATTCCTTATGAATGATGAAAAAATTTATTTTAACCTTAGAAAAAAGGTTATTTGTTTTCAAAACCATATAAAATATCCCCACAGTCTCAAAATGAATAGTAAAAACAACATGGAAACCCAAAGGTATCCATTTAAATAAAAAACACAAAATAAATGAAATAAATATTCATAACTATTTATTATTGAAAACCAAACACAATCCCAAGTTACTTGGTGAAATAAAAAATGGTATACAGACACACACACAAAAAATATCAAATATAAGTAAATAAATATATATAAATTATGGAAAATAAAATTAGTATAATTTACAGGAAATTGGAATGTAATATAACCCTATTAACCATTGATCATGGGTTCAGAGAAAATGGGATTGGTACCTTTTCCAAAAATGTTAGTAATATTTTTTTCTAATTTTATAAAAGCATGAATTTTTCTCTGTATAAAAATTTTCATTAACTTTTAAACATAAATGTACATAAAAATAATAAAATATAGCTATTTTGAAGCTGTTTTACCTCATAAAATTTGTATAGATAAAATTCATTAGCTTGACTTAGATCCCTAACTCGGTAAGTGTTTTTAATGTTTATAGATCGGCTCATTAAACTCCTACCTAGTTTCATTTAAATGGTATGATTATATGGATGGAATTATCCTATGACCACAGACCTTAATGATATGAATAATTTTGGGATATTCAATTTAATGAATCCCATGAGGGTACATGTGATTCACAATATAGGTCCTTCTCCATCTCATCTTGAATAACCCAAGTAGAAAATGAAGATTTGAGCTATATTAGAGTATATATTTTATCTAATAAAAGTGTTTGAATGTAATATTAAAATTTTAAAAGACTTGAACTATGGCATTTTTAATAAAATAATTTTAATAATCCAACATCCTAATTTCCAGAATATGATGAGTTTATCATTTTTTGTTTTTTCATGATAGCATATAATAGAGATTTTATATTGTCTAGTATTACATTTTTATTACAATGTTTTCAATAGGTGTTGGATTTTTTCTGATGGTTTTATTGTCAATATTGTTTTTTCATGTTTTAATTATTAATAAGAAATTTATTGAAGTATGGCCCCAAATATTTTTCGGACCATCTAATAGAGTTATTTATATAGGAATAGAGACACTAAGTGACACACCAGGTCATTCCATAGAGGGTGATTCTAGAAAATTGAAAAAGGCACGGACTTCTCTACATTTGTAAAATAATAATATATATTACACATGATATTTTCAAAATGATTCATAATATATTATATTTTTCACTTAAAGATGAGATGATTGTGTCATATCGTGACACACCAGGTTATTATTTGGTGAACTCTCATAAAAAATAGTGATGTAAAATTTCAGAAGACGTTGTAGAGACTTTTAGAAAGCCTCCTAAGACATTGGTAATGACATCCTAAAGGTCACGTTACAAAATCCCACATGACATCCAAAAGATTGAAGGATTTTGAATTATATAAAGGTCTATAATTTGTATGATATTTCATTAGAGGTATAATGATATCATAAGATTATTTTTTTACAATTATTTCAATGTAATGAAGAGAAAACCCCATGAAATATAAAAACATTTCATTAAGGTGGAATTAATTAAACAAATTAAATTGTACCATTTCTTATGAAACATTGGGGACATTGTATGGTTCTTCAATTGGTTGTTAACGTTTCATACAAGACCTAATTTTGGACAAGTGTCAACATCATGATGGTTTAATCCCTTATGTTATTTTTTCAAGAATATTAGAGTTATTATATGTATGTGATCCTTTTATCATGAGAATATTATTTTATTATAAAGGATCTGAGGTTGATTTTTTGGTTTTACCCCTGTCAGGCTATCACCACAAAGTAATAATTTATGACGTGATAGGTTTTGTATAATATTTCAATATATGTATATAGTCTACCTTTGTTGTATTCAATTATGTTGAACTATGTAAATATAATTGGGTGGAATTTAGCTATACTATCATTGTGGGGATTTATATTTTGATGTAGGTAGTTATTATATGATGAGTTCAGGATTTAAAATAAATTTTTAAATCCACATCAAGATTTAAATGAAACTAAAATTAATATACCCCTAATATATTTTGGATTTAGATTTTAGATAATATTTTTAAGTAACAACAATAGTCCTATAAGGAGTGTTTTGTTTTCCAAAATTGTTGAATTAATATATACATTATATATATCTAGGATTTTACCTAATCAAATTAGATAACCTTACATTGAAAGGGTATACATCAGTTCTTGGATAAAATTGAGGAGATATATATTTATAAAATAGTGGGAATAACACTCTTGAAAAAATTGGTGATTATAGATTATATGATGGAAATATTATATTTCTATTTATTTTATTTTTCATGGAGCTCAATCATCCCTTTATTGAAGGATGAAGTTGTAAATATGTACCTCTACATAAAATATAGGCATTACCTCTTGTATAAAGAGGATATGTCAAATGAACTATATATATAAAGAAGAGAGAATAAGGGACTATAAAAAGTGATATCTAATTGGGGGTAGAAGAAAAAAGTGTTTAATTAGGGAAAAAAAGTGAAAAATTATTATATATTCTACTCAGTTTGAATAAGATGAGGAATTTTATATTCTTAATAGAATGTGAAGTAAAATAATATGTTATTGTTTTGAAGTAATTAATAATGATTATAGATGAGTTGTGATCAATATTGAAGAAAAACGTGAACATTAGAACTTATTTAATATCATGTCAAAGAAGAATAAGTTTTTATGAAAACTCCAAGAATTTTGATGATGTTTTTTATGGGGATTGTCATATAAATCATATAAAGGAGAAAAAAGTGTTGATACAAGGCCTCAATATACATTATGTTTAATAAAAAATTGTGGTGACATATTTTCATATTGGAAAGTGTTAGAAATGTTTTAACACTATATAGAGAAGCAAGTTTAATATAAGATTTAAGGGAGTGGTTGTTGACTGGAGGTGAGTCAACCATAAATATTATAACGAAAGAAAACCATGAAAAATGAGTAACCTAGCACAAACCCACCACTAATCAATGTGGTTAGTGGATTACGGTGAATTAATTTTCATCATTATATGCTCCATATATTAGACTAATGTTGTTCCTTAAATTAAAATACTTTTTCCCTTTATGAATGTGGATTTATATTCCATAAGACATAATTTGTGAGGTTATATTAAATAACCATCTATCAATAGATTTATAGACCAGAAATGTTAGCGAACAATTGGATCATCATTAAAGGAAGAACTAAGTGTGGTCAAAATAACAATGAGGCCAAGATAATCTTCGGAGGAGTTTTCTTGAGGAAGACATGTTGAAATTTTAAAAGCTTCATATCATGATTCAACGCTGAGGGAATCACACACAAAAGACCGTAGTGGTCCTGAATAGTTATATTATTGAATATGATTATTTTATTATATTTTTTCACACTAACTCTAGTTTGATTGGTTTTTAGAGATGGTTTTCATTATTCCATTACATTATTATACTAACATATAATTGGGTATGAATATAGATAATAAATACAACCCCAAGGGAATTTCATAATGTGGGATAGTTTTTGGAAATAGTGTGATCTATATGGAAGAATGTATCAAAGTGTAATGGAGCTGTAATGTAATGTCCCAACCTAGCACAATAAAAATAGTGAATAGACTGGTAGAACTTTGGGACCATAGGAACTCATCCTCATATGCCAATGGTTTCTACCTAGAAAAGGTTGTATAATTCGGTATCATGGGGAGACTATACCCCCATACCAAAGTGAGTATTAAAATTAAAATAACCAAGAATAATACACATAATATTAAACAAATATAATATTAATGGAGATATGTTATAAAAAATATAAATAGAGAATATGTGATAACATAAAAAAAATATCACCCATTGATTAAATAATGTATGAAAATAAAATAATCAATAAATATTGGTGCAAGAGGCTCAACCAAACCCCAAGCCTTACCTCATCAAAACATTAGTATGAATTTCTACATTATCCTTATTGACATTGAAACTCCAGGACTCCTTCCAGCCTATAATATCCACCATGTAAGATGATATATAGGTATTGATGTACAATAGTGAACCAACTGGTGTGTGTATAGAAATATCATAAGGGAACCACCAATTTGGTCTTGAACAAACTGGATATTAATTGATTTGTATATGTGTAATGAAGAAAATAAATTAAAACTACTTAAAATGAATAATTAGACCACCTTCTAACCATATGAATGAGACCCTGGTCAACCACACCATATTACACTAAGGACAGAGAGTCTTTGATCATTTCACAATGACTATTCTAACCATAATTATTACCTAGATGTATTTAAAACTATTATATAGGTAATGACCAAGCGGCCAGATTGACCTCGGTATAAAGTATAATTACCTAGGGAAGGATCCATCCTAGGGGAACAATATGTGGACTTCAACATCCCAATAAATAATGGTACCCACTAATTAAGACCTAGCAATGATGGAAACTCTTCCATTCCTATAAAATACACCACAAGCCCCAAGAAGAGAGCATGTGGATGCAACCTCTCCATCTTTAGATAACTAATAATCATGGCTCAAAATAAAATAAATCCCTACAAGTAGTATCAAGACTACATCAAAGGTAATTTTATTGATTTCTATATAACATTATGTAGTTTTCAATACAAAACATATCCTCCATATGATAATATTTCACATCACCTCATTAGAACCTCCAAGGAATGTTCTATCAGTTTCATGACCCATTCATAGAAATTTTCAAAATCAATAATAAAAATAAACTTAAACATGGGTTTTCTACCCACCCAAACATGACATAGATAAACAAGGACCAAACCATGGGACCACATAACATGAAATCACATCCTAAAAATAGTCCACAACACATACTTTAGTTCAAAGGTGACACATGTGACTATTTGTCCATGCCTGAACATGCCCTCTGTATGTAGGTCTATCACTAGGGAAGAATTGTTATTTCTCCAACCATGTTACATTAGATTGGTATCCCACTTGGGGTGAATAGATCAACAAACCACAAAGGAACCTAATTCAGATCCTTCCAGATAACACACCAAAAAGGAACCATACTTGTAGCCCTTTAGGTCACGGAATGGAAGAGGGACCTTGCACGGCAACATCTTGATAAAAAAATAAAACTAACTCAAAACCAGCCACCCAAAAGTAGAAAATACCCCACCCATGAATATAACAAGTTACACCCTCTTTCTCTTAATAGGGTAAACCAAATTATCAATATATTGGGGGTGTTTTGTGGCTAATATTAATTTTTTTATGTTGTACTAGAGTGATATAATCATCCAATATAACTCATTGTGCCAATTTCCCTATGATGTCTCAAGGTTCCACATATGGAATAACTTGGACACTCTAATAATTCCATTAAACACCACTACATGAAGGTTGGAAAAGGATCCTATATAAGGGATAATATTTCAAAAAAATTCTATTTTTGAAAAGGTAAACCCCATAATGGGATCTATGAATAATGTAAACGCACTTGAATAACAACCTCAACCATAAATGGTCGAGGCCAACAAGCTAGTGCACAAAGGCCAATTCATCCTTAGAACATTACCTAGCACATTGAAGGAATGAAATATAAATTAAACATTTACATTAAATTTATAATTTAAATTAACTGAGAAAATAGTTAAACACCTTCGGTGACCTGAATGTTCATCAAATGCATCATAAATAAGATGAATTAAATCAAATGTAGATTTATAAGTACCACCTACCTTTTTCAAAATATGTTTCTATTTTCATCCATGTACTAAATACTCCACCATGGATGACTAAGCATGTTCTAATTCCAATGCAAGTCTAGATCATCACCCGATCTCCTCCTTCAGCTTCAAAACCTAGTATAACATTTTAGAATCATTTTTTAAATATATTTTATAATTTTAAACAACATTTATATAAATTTGGATGATTCTAAATTACTCATCGTGTAGAAGTGATGAACTATAACTGAGTAAAAATACCCATGAGCGGACCAAAACAAACCCTCTACACGAATTCATAATAATTCCCTAACCAACATCACAAAATCTATAATCAATTTAAATATAATTTATACTTAGAGCCTTTGTAAATTAAAAATAGTGATGATGATTCATAAAATTGTTAGGCGGTTGGATATTGATGGTGTTGACGGATATTTTCAAGCTAAGCTACATGAAATTTCACTCATAATGTATTGGTTCCATTAATCTTGTAGATAATACACTCAAATATGTTGGATCGAATATATAGATATGTATGTCTATTAGATGGAACAATACAAGAGGAGGGTGAATTGTAGGTTTAAAAACCTTTTGAGTTTTAGCACTGAAGAGATTAGTTTAAATGATCTTAAACTAATACAAATACAAACACCCACAATTGTATTGAATATAAAAGGTATGATGTAATGTAATACTAATGAAATGTAAAACAATTGTATTCAAGATGAACACAATAATCAGAGTAATATAAAGATGAATGATTCTACCCTAAAGCGTATAGAATCAATCAATACAATATGTAATATAATGGATGTAATTGAAACAATTACAAATGTATAAGAGATAGAAAAGGAAACAAAAACAATTTCCTTTCTAATACAGATAGCAGCGGAAATGTAAAAGAATTACAATTCTTTTAACCCAAAGAGAAGGGTTATCCTTTCACCAAGGATAAAAGGTCTGTCTCACCAACACCTTGGTGAGCCCTCGATACGATGATTGGAACATCTATCTACCTATCCCCGGAAGCCCTCGATACGATGATCGGAACGTCTATCTGCCTATCCCCGGTAGCCCTCGATACGATGATCGGTACGTCTGTCTGCCTATCCCCGGCAGCCCTCGATATGATGATCGGTCCGTCCGTCTTCCTATCCCTAGCAGCCCTCGATTTTGTAGGTAATCGGCACCTCTGTCTTTCAATTACTTGAAAGCCCTCGATACAATGATCGGACGCACAAGGCACAAAGCATGAGAGAAGTCACAGCATCTCTCTTTATATCTTGATAGAAGCAAAGTATCATAGTTGTATCATGCTTGTTCTTAGTTTTCTGTTGTTCTCTCAGCTTCAAATGACCTCCTATTTATAGGCCTCGGGTTCCAATGGTCACATCTCCTCCAACGGTCATATTTCTCCGAAAAACTCGGAGGGACTTGGACACCTGGCATCATAACGGTCATATTGAAACAGAAAGCATGACATCGTTTTGATTAGTTTGTAACTAACTCAATGACATCGTATTGGTTAAAACAAGATGTATGAATAAGATAATCAAGAGTACGATTTAAATGAAGTAAGTGTTTTTGACAAAGTAGAAAAACAAGTATGTAATAAAAGATATGAGAAGCTGAGTTAATGCAATTTCCATATTCAGTACGATCAGCATTGTATGATTGGCATGGTCTGTACGATCAGTATGATCAGTACGATACGCATAGTCAGTACGATCAGCATGATCAGTACGATTATCCTGGTCAGTACGATCAGCATGATCAGTACGATCATTATGGTCAGTACGATCAGTATTGTACGATTGGCATGGTCAGTACGATCAGTATGATGAGTACGATACGCATAGTCAGTACGATTAGTATGATACGATAGACAAGGTTAGTAGGATTAATAAGACATTTGTGTTTTCCAAAACAAAACATAGAAGTCAAAAGAGGACTTTTGACTCAACAATCTCCCCCTTTTTGGAAAGTACAAATCACAAAATAAAAACTAAAAGAAATACTTATCTCCCCCTGAGTTATTGGAAACTCTTCTGAATAATAAATTTAATACAACTAACTCCCCCTTAGGTATAGACTTTCCTAAGGATTGTATTCGTAGATTTTCCTTAAGAGTGTTGTAAAGCATTCTCCCCCTTTATAAAACATTAACCCCCTTTAAAAACATTCTCTACCTTTGTAAACATTCTCCCTCTTTGTGATTTACAAAAAGAAAGGGGTAATCTTGAATTGTCTGAAGGAGTTAGAAAATAAACACAAGACAATGGATAAAAGAAATTTCATTACGATAACAATCAACACTAAACATGAGAACAAATACAAGTCACTTTTTTTCTCTTTCCTTCTCCTTTTTGATCAACTCATGAAGAACCGCCTTCATCTTTTTTATCTCCTTCTTTTCTTTAGAAATAGCATCACCCTGAGACCTGAGAAGGTCTTGTTGATCAGCAAAGAGTTGATCCTGATTTCTGATTGTCTCTTCCTGAACTCTGATTACTTATTCAAGAGAACCAATTCTATCTTGCAAAATCTTGTTATCTTTGGATAACCCAGAGTTCTGTTTCTTCAAGAGAATTATTTCATCTTTGAAAAATGAGACTTTCAAAAACTCATCCTTAAAGGCATTCATTATCTCCTGCAAGTCTTTTATTGAAGGAACATCGGCTCGTTGAGAAGAAAAAAGATTCAACCTTTCAACCGTTTCTCTGTCAAGCTTATTGAAAGAAATTGCAAGCTCATTTGAAAACCTTCTTATATCTTTAATTGCTATCTCATGATCATTGATTGAGCTCTCTGTTTTGTAAGACCACTTGGTCATCTTGTTGCAGGCCTTCTTATGAGAAACTGAACTTTCTGAAAGAACTTTTAAATCGGCTTCAACTGACAAAACTTTCTTTATTAATTCTTTTACAGAGACAAACTTCTTCTTTTGATTGTCAGTAATAAAATAAATCTTCCCTTCCAGCCTAGGGAAATATGGAATGGTCTTCTCAACCCTTCTCAAAACATGGACAATATAATCACTCTTCTTGAGAGAGATTGTATGTTCTGAATCAGTATCTTCATCGTACGAAGCCAGTTCATTTGATCGGCTTGAATCTACAACTGGTTGTTTTCCTTTTTCTTTTTCTTTCTGCTTTCTTTCTTCTTCCACTTTATCACTAATGACAACAACATTATCAGTGTGAGAGGATTGAGTACCTTGCTTTTCTTGAGGCGAAAATCTATCCGGTGTTCGTGCTTGATCGGCACGAGGAACTTGTTGAATATCTTCACTTTGATTTTGAACTGATTCGTCTCTACTCTTTTTTGAACTTTGAATAAATTCTAAAAGAAAATATTCTTCCTCTTCTTCCACTTCTTCTATCTCTTCCATCATTTGTTTTCCTTTTTCTTTCTCAGGAAGGCTCTGTACGATAGGTTCTTGATGCACTTCTTCCGTTATTTGAGCACTAGAATCCTCAACCATTTTCAAGACTTTAGAGATATCAAGGTCTTGAGCCTTTCTTTTCAAAACAGTTTTCTTTTTCTTTTCAGCCTTAAGGGTTTCTTATACCCTTATTCTTTCTGCAAAAGCCTCAGTCGGGTCAAGACTGAACTTTGGATCACCTTCCTTTCTTTGTTCCTTATCCTTTCTCCACTTGGCTACAACCTCCTTACTGTACTTTGGCTTCTTCTTAGGCTTTGAAATGGTTTCCAGATCAGACTTTTGAGTAATACCAGTAGATTGAATGTCTTTGGCTGGCATAGGTGCCGATTGATTCTGAGCCGATTCAGCTTCTACATCTCTGACAAAAAGTTTTGAATTTGGATCAAAACAAACATTCAGCTTTTTCAACGTACTCTTACTAATCCAAGATGGATTCAAATCTATCAGGTTTCTTCTCAAAGGAATGTTACAAAACTTCATGCTCTCAAGAATAAACTTTTTAAGGATGGCTGGATACATAATCAAATGAGATTTGATTGCCCCTGACTTCACATTCTTAATTGTTTCGAAAACATACCCCATGAGATTTACTTTTCTCATATTTACTAGATAGTCAAGCATAAAAATATCAGAAACTTTCAAAGTTTCTCTATCCCCTTTCCTTGGGATAAGAAAACCTTTCATCCATAAATCCACAAACCTATTTCCCGGTGAAAGATGAGCCACTTTCCTTTTCTCTTCATTCACAACAAACAGAGACTTCTCGGTGCTTTCTCTATTAAACGTACCTACTTCCACTGGTAGTTTATGAGATGGACAGAAAGAATCCCCTTCTATTGGGACATTCAGAAAATGTGCTGCTTGTTTCACAGACATAGATAGCTTTCTATCGTACACAGCAAAATTGATAGTCATGTTTTTTTCAAAAGATATGGTTTTATAAAACTGACAAACTTCATCAAAGAGAACCAGATATTGAGAAACAGGCCTTTCAACACACAAATGCTCCCATCCTTGAAACAAGATAATCCTCTTGATAGTAGAATCATACGAATCATAGAAGTCGCGGGAAACTAACCTCTCCCTTAAAAGGTCTTTTTCTGAGAAAGCCTTTGAGGACATATCGGCAGGAGTGTTGGAAGAAGACTGAGACATAAGGATGCTACCAATGAAAGATCGTACGATGACTTAAAACAATGAGGCAAAGCTTTGACGTAGATCCTGAAAAAAACAATGTGGGTTTGGGGAGGGGGGGCTATTTATAGGCGATAAAGGGGTGACCATTGATCTTCTACGGTCAAGATTAGAGGAAAATAGATCAATGGTTAGGATTAAAAACGAAAAAAACTAAAAATAAAAAAAAATGGAAAGTACCTACCGGAGAACGTAAGGAAGTTGTTGGTTTTAGTAGAGCTAAAAAGAATACACAACCGTACGAAATAAAATAAAACTATCAATCGTCATACCGATGGAAAAAAAAGTCATTGCCATGAACTGAGAAGCCGATGCAAAAACAAACTCGTTACCATGAACTGACAAGCCGATGGAAAACAATCTCGTTACCATGAACTGACAAGCCGATGGAAAACAAACTCATTACCATGAACTGACAAGCCGATGGAAAACAATCTCGTTACCGTGAACTGACAAGCCGATGGAAAAGAAATTCATTACCATCATCAGTCGATATGATGGAAAATAAAATCATTACCATCATCAGTCGATACGATGGAAAAGAAATTCATTACCATCATCGGTCGATACGATGGAAAAGAAAATCATTACCATCATCGGTCGATACGATGGAAAATAAAATCATTACCATCATCGGTCGATATGATGGAAAAGAAAATTATTACCATCATCGGTCGATACATTGGAAAAGAAAATCATTACCATCATCGGTCGATACAATGGAAAAGAAAATCATTACCATCATCGGTCGATATGATGGAAAAGAAATTCATTACCATCATCAGTCGATACGATGGAAAAGAAAATCATTACCATCATCGGTCGATACGATAGAAAAGAAAATCATATAATAAGACTGTCAATATGATAAATAGAAAAGTAAATGATACGATAAAACTATCAATACGATAAACAGAAAGGTAAAAACACATACCAGGAGAGTAAACAATTAAATATCATAAGATAAAAAGAAACACAGGAAAAATGCCCTCCCCCTTTCAAAGGGAGTTATTTAATGTTAGGAGAATTGTAAAACATGAAGTAGATATGAATGATTATTTTAATGTAATCATTCCTAGCTTCTGTTTTATAAACTCAAATCTATCAGATGGTAATGGCTTTGTAAAAATGTCAGCAAGTTGTTCTTGTGTTCCGATAAATTGTAGAATAATATCTCATTTTTGTGTGTGATCCCTAAGAAAGTGATGCCTAACATCTATGTGTTTTGCACGAGAGTGGTGTGTTGGGTTCTTACTAAGAGCTATGGCACTAGTATTATCACAAAGAATTTGAGTTTTGGATAAACTCAATCCATAGTCAGTGAGTGTTTGTTGCATCCACAATACTTGAGCACAGCAACTTCCAGCTGCTACATATTCAGCTTCAGCAGTGGATAGTGCTACTGAGTGTTGTTTCTTACAGGACCAAGAAACCAAGGAATCTCCTAAGAAATGACATGTTCTAGATGTACTTTTTCTATCCATTCTACAAGCACCAAAGTCAGCATCTGAAAAACTTTTTAAAACAAAATCATTCCTAGAAGAGTAAAAAAGACCTAAATCCATAGTGCCTTTTAAATACCGAAAGATTCTCTTTGCAGCTTTTAAATGAGACTCTTTTGGATTAGATTAGTATCTTGCACATAAGCATACAGAAAACATTAAGTCGGGTCGACTAGCTTTTAAGTATAGCAAACTTCCTATCATACCTCTAAAGATTGTTTGATCTACTGGTTTCCCAGTTTCATCAAGATCAAGTGTATTTGAGGTACCAATTGGAGTGATAATACTTTTAGTTTTGTCATATCCATACTTTTTGAGTAAATCTTTTATATACTTATGTTGAGATATATATGTTCCTTCTGTTTTTTGAGAAATTTGAAAACCTAAAACAATGTTAACTCACCCATCATACTCATTTCAAACTCAGATTTCATTAAATTTTCAAAAGAATTAGTTAAAGATTTCTGAGTTGATCCAAATATGATGTCATCAACATAGATTTGAACAATCAAAACATTTTTTTCCATTTTTATAAAAAGGGTTGGATCTTCTGTACCTTTTGTATAATTGTTTTGTAAAAGAAATCTTGTAAGTCTATCATACCATGCTCTAGGGACTTGTTTAAGACCATATAGAGCCTTGGTAAGTTTGAAAACATGATCAGGATGATTTGGGTCTTGAAAACTAGGAGGTTGTTCGACAAAAACTTCTTCTTGAACAAAACCATTTAGAAAAGCACATTTGACATCCATTTGAAATAGTTTGAAATTGAAATATGCTGCAAAGGCTAATAGAATATGAATTGATTCAAGTCTAGCTACAGGAGCATATGTTTCTTCATAGTCTATTCCCTCTTGTTGATTATAGCCTTTATCAACAAGTCTTGCTTTATTTCTTACAATGATTCCATTTTCATCACACTTGTTTCTGAAAACCCATTTTACACCAATCATAGTTGTTTCTTTAGGTCTATCAACTAAATTCTAGACTTGATTCCTCTCAAATTCATTTAGTTCATCTTGCATTTCTTTTATCCAATCATCATCACCTAAGGCCTCACTTGGACTTTTTGGTTCGAATTGGGAAAGAAAAGCAAGATGTTCTACTTCATTTCTTAAGGAATTTTTGGTCCTTATAGGTTGATTTACATCACCAATGATGTTATCACTGGGATGATTCCTAAGAAAAAATTGATTTGGGTTTTGTAAATCCTGTTCATCAACATATGGTAGAAAATATTCCGAGGTAAATGTTTCAGAAGTATCTTCTTGAATATTTTCCTTATCATAAGGATCTTCTATCAAAGGTTGATAATCAGTTTTTGAAAACACATCTGATGATGTAGGATTGGATTGGTTGAAAACAAAAGGATCAGTTTCATCGAATTTTACATGTACTATTTCCTCAACAGTACAAGTGTTTTTATTGAAAACTCTATAAGCCTTAGAGGTTGTAGAATAGCCTAGAAATATTCCTTCATCAGATTTTGGTGCAAATTTGTGTAGATTATCTTTTGTATTCAGAATGAATACTTTGCATCCAAAAACTCTGAAGTGTGAAACTTTAGGTTTTCGGCCAATCCATAACTCATAAGGGGTTTTATTAAGAAATGGTCTAGTTAAAACACGATTTATAGTATAACGGGCAGTACTAACAGCTTCAGCCCAAAAGTGCTTAGCAATTGAGTATTCACTCAACATGGTTCGAGTCATTTCCTGAAGAATACGATTTCTTCTTTCAACAACACCATTTTGCTGAGGAGTTCTTGGAGCTGAGAAATTGTGATTAATACCTTTCTTACTACAAAAAGTTTCAAAATTGGAATTTTTAAATTCACCACCATGATCACTATGAATAGTTATCAATGGTAGGATTTTCTCATTTTTAGCTTGGGCTCTAAAAGTTTTGAAATAGGAAAAGGCTTCAGATTTCTTTGTGAGAAAGTAGACCCATGTAAATCTAGTAAAGTCATCAACTAAAACAAATACATAGTATTTTCCTCCAATGCTTCCAGATTGTGAAGGACCAAAAAGATCCATATGCACTAGCTGTAATGCATTAGAAGTTGAAACTTCATTAATTGATTTAAAGCTAGTTTTATGCTGCTTGCCAAATTGACAAGGATCAAAAACTTTTGAAGAATCATATCTAAGGTCCGCTAGCCCCCTCACAAGTCTTTTCTTTGAGAGTTTACTAAGGTTTCTTAGATTACAGTGTCCTAGTCTTCTATACCATAGCCATGATTGGTATTCTATTGCACTTAAGTAGGGTAAGTTTTGGCTCCTAAGGTCTTCTAAGTTAATAGTGTAAACATTCTCTTACCTATGGGCAGATAGAATGAACTCATCCTTGGAATTGTGAACTAGACACTTATCATTTCTAAAATTCACAAGGTAACCTTCATCACATAATTGACTTATGCTGATGAGATTGTGCCTAAGACCTTTAACAAACAAAACATTTGAGATAAGAACTTTTCCAAGAAAAACAATATTACCTATACCAACAATATTCCCTTGGGCATTATCTCCAAAGGTAACTTTTCCACCTTTTTTTTTGATAACCTTTTCAAAGAGATATTTGTTTCTAGTCATGTGTCGAGAACAACCACTATCCATGTACCAAATATTCTTATTGGTACACTTCTCATTTTCCTGAAAAAGAAACAATTAGTTTTTCGGAATCCAAACTTGTTTGGATCTAGAAGGGTTAGATAAAAGAATTTTAGGAATCCATATTTGTTTTGCAAAATGAGCTTTATGAAATCCTAAAGATTGAGTTCTGTTAAGAGAACAATCTCTTCTCTAGTGTCCACCACATTGACACTTAGAACAGAAAGTGGTTTTTTGAGGAACAAAATAGTTATTACTAAAAACATGTTTGGAATGAGTATAACCAAGACCAGAACAATTTCTCAGAGGTCTAATTTGAGAATACATCTTGTCAAAGTTTTCTTTTCCATGAGTAAAGTTTGACAAACATTTCTTTAAAGAGAAAATTTCTGACTTTAGTTTTAAAACCAAATTATTATTTTCCAAAACATTTGAATTTGAACTAGAGTTAGAATCTAAGATATTTTTCTTTGAAATTACATTTTCAATATCCTTAGAAAGTTTATCCTTATCAGATTTAACTTTCACAAGGGTTTTTAAAATACTTTCAAAATCAGAAGTTCTCACATCAAGATCTTTATAAAGATCCGATACTTCTTTATTTAAGATTGAAATTCTAGAATTTTCTTTCTCAATCCTTTTCTTGAGTTTAGAATTTTCATTTTCAAGTAATTTAGCAAATATAGATACTTCTTCAAAAGAAGGTAATGTATCATCTTCTGATGATGAAGATTCATCATTTGAAGATTCATAATATCTATTATCAGTACAATTTGCATTCAAAGAGACATTTGTAATAGCTTTGGCATTATGTACCATATCCATGAGACAATGATCTTCAATTGGTAATCTGGCTAAGAGTCTGATATTCCTCTGTCCTGAGGACTCATATTCTGAAGAATCACTATCACTTGCACTCCAGGTATCATTTGCCTTCAATACTTTATTTGTCTTATAAAACCTTTTCTTATTTCTTTGAGAGTGTTTCTCCTTTCTGTATTTCCTTTTCAGTAAAGGACAACCAGGCCTTATATGTCTTGCTTTCTTACATTCATAACAAGTTACCTCTGAATCTTTCTTATCCTTCCTATCTTTCTTTTTGAATATATATTGGAAGTCTTTATTTCCCACAATCTTGTTCATCCTTTGAGCAAGATTGGCTAACTCATTATCCGAAAGATCACAATCACTTGAATCAGATATAACTTTCTTGGCTTTGGATATTGTAAGTCTTTCAGGTGTTTTAGCTTTAGATGCAAAGGCTACACTTCCATTACCATTATTCTTCTTGTTTAAATCAGCATCTCTCTTCATTCTTGTCTCATGCTGTAGAAGAGTTCCAAAGAGTTCATCTAGAGAAATCTGGGAAACTTTTCTATTTTCATCAATAGCTGTCCTTTTTGACTCCCATTCATTTGGCATTATATCTATAATTTTATTAACTAGAGCTTCATCATCAAGACCTTTTTCTCCCATAGATTGTAAACTGTTGAAAATTGTCATAAATCTTTGTTGCACTTTACATACTGGCTCTCCATAAGGAAAAACAAATCCATGATACTCTGCTCGAAGCATTACTCTTCTTGTTTCTATAACCTTGGATGTACCAAAATGAGTGACTTCTAATTTCTTCCAAATACAGTTGTATGCTTCACATGAAGATATCTGACTGTATATATTCCTGGTCATAGAGCATAATAAAGTATTGTGTACCTTGTAATTCAGTTGATATTCTTGCTTCTCTTGGTTAGTGAAAGTACTGACTTCTTTGTCAGGAATTTTGTAACCTCCAGTAAGCATAATAAAATTGTCTATGCCAGTATTGATCACAAAAGTCTTCATACGATCTCTCCAGTACTCATACTCATTTCCATCAAAAATAGGTGGTCTAGAAGGATTCAGATTGTCTATTGACCCAATATTCATTCCTGCCATCTAAAAACAATATCTTTTCCACTCCACACGTTAATGTAGTAAGTAGTTAAAAAAAATAAGAAAGAAACAAAACAAGTAATAAAAATCAGTGGAAAACCTCCTCTGATACCAATTGTTGGATCGAATATATAGATATGTATGTCTATTAGATAGAACAATACAAGAGGGGGAGTGAATTGTAGGTTTAAAAACCTTTTGAGTTTTATCACTGAAGAGATTAGTTTAAATGATCTTAAACTAATACAAATACAAACACCCACAATTGTATTTAATATAAAAGGTATGATGTAATGTAATACTAATGAAATGTAAAACAATTGTATTCAAGATGAACATAATAATCAGATTAATATAAAGATGAATGATTCTACCTTAAAGCGTATAGAATCAATCAATACAATATGTAATAGAATGGATGTAATTGAAACAATTACAAATGTATAAGAGATAGAAAAAGAAACAAAAAAAAATTCCTTTCTAATACAGATAGCAGCGGAAATGTAAAAGAATTACAATTCTTTTAACCCAAAGACAAGGGTTATCCTTTCACCTAGGATAAAAGGTCTGTCTCACCAACACCTTGGTGAGACCTCGATACGATGATCGGAATGTCTGTCTGACTATCCCCGGCAGCCCTCAATACGATGATCGGAACGTTTGTCTACCTATCCCCGGTAGCCCTCGATACGATGATCGGTACATCTGTCTGCCTATCCCCGGCAGCCCTCGATACAATGATTGGTCCATCCGTCTGCCTATCCCTGGAAGCCCTCAATTTTGTAGGTAATCGGCACCTCTGTCTTTCAATTACTTGAAATCCCTCGATACGATGATCAGACGCACAAGGCACAAAGCATGAGAGAAGTCACAGCATCTCTCTCTACATCTTGATAGAATAAAAGTAACACAGTTGTATCATGCTTGTTCTTAGTTTTATGTTGTTCTCTCAGCTTCAAATGACCTCCTATTTATAGGCCTCGGGTTCCAACGGTCACATCTCCTCCAACGGTCATATTTCTCTGAAAAACTCGGAGGGACTTGGACACCTGGCATCATAACGGTCATATTGAAACAGAAAGCACGACATCGTTTTGATTAGTTTGTAACTAACTCAACGACATCGTATTGTTTAAAACAAGATGTATGAATAAGATAATCAAGAGTACGATTTAAATGAAGCAAGTGTTTTTGACAAAGTACCAAAACAAGTATGTAATAAAAGATATGAGAAGCTGAGTTAATGCAATTTCCATATTCAGTACGATCAGCATTGTACGATTGCCATGGTCAGTACGATCAGTATGATCAGTACGATACGCATAGTTAGTACGATCAGCATGATCAGTACGATTAGCCTGGTCAGTACGATCAGCATGATCAGTATGATCATTATGGTCAGTACGATCAGCATTGTATGATTGGCATGGTCAGTACGATCAGTATGATCAGTACGATACGCATAGTCAGTACGATCAGCATGATCAGTACGATACGATAGACAAGGTTAGTAGGATTAACAAGAAATTTGTGTTTTCCAAAACAAAACATAGAAGTCAAAAGAGGACTTTTGACTCAACAAAATACATATCTAATAAATGGGAAAATAAAATAAAAGTAATGAATGAATCTATTAAGGACTTAGATATAAATATATACCTTAATATCATCGAAAAACAGCTCATGAATGGATAAAATTAATCTAACACCCAAGGGGAAAGTAGACGCTAACAAACTAGGATCATGAAAATGAAAAATAAAGAGATTTTTTATTATCATCCTAAAAACCATAAGGGAAGAATTATAATTCTACCCAAAACAATTCCTAATAGCATTTAAATGGACACCTATAGTGTATAGGTTGAATTAGAGAACCCCCAATGAGTTTATAGCTCAACAATAGATGGATAATGTCTATAGTTGAAGCATTGGTAGACGTAGCAGACCAATGAATATTTTTTAAAACTGTCTCCTATTATATGAGCTATATTATATGGAAAAAAACACTTATTTTAGGTATTTAATCTTATAGAAATTTATATTGATCCCCAATTAAAAATATTTATGTTTAACAAAATTCTTATTTTTTTCATAAATCAAGACTTGTGCTGGTTTTAATTTCTACAACCTCTCCAAAATAAAACATTTCACCCTAAAGATATATAAATATTCCTCTAAACACCTCACCAGACCTATATCTATAATAACATTAAATCTTAATGGCCTTATTCTATCATTTATTGTGAAAATTTCTTCCATAGAATACATCTATCATAATTCACTCAGACTATCAAACACTGAATCATTTCTCTCATTCATCATGAATAATGAGCTGATGATTCAAATAACATGTCTTACAATAAATTATAGTACCATTACCCAATAAATAAAACAATATATGGTGCTCCATAGGATATGACATATATTAGAATAGAAATTATGAATAATTTAATTTTCCTTCACTGAAATCCCCTACTTAAAACACATTCTCAATGGTTCGATGACATGATTGAGATGTTTCCCAACACCCCACAATGAAACACATTTGAGAAAAATAATTGATTGATGGTATCAATTTTCATTTCACAATTACAAGACAAAGGGATGTGAACATACTATTCATGAAACAATTCAATATACATGGTATTATCCTTGAACCCCCCCCCCCAATAACTTTTAAAATATACCCCTAAAATTTTATATGATTCTCCCTAGCTAGTTCTTATTCCAAAATTATAAATTTATTCACTTTAAACTGAATTTGAATTTCCTTTGGAGGAATGCTCACAAAGGGATCTCCTATACCTACCAACACATTACTATATCTCTAGATCCTGATACCTTTATTAATGAAGTAATTCCATGATCATCCAAATCATTCCCTCTAATTTACATACCTCATTCTTAGTTCAATTCAGCAATTGGATCCTCAAAAAATCAAAATCACTATTGTTCCCTACCGTGAGAATTGATACACAATAGATCCAAACCATGCAAGAATTTACTTAAATTCATCATAGTCCAAAATATTGTTCTCAAAATGTATCTAATATAAAAAAATTACTTTTGGTATCCAAATTCCACAATATTCATTTAATTGACAATATTACACAGTGAAAACCCTCACAGCATAAAGGTCACATCACCCGCAACTGATAAGTAACTCCCAACCATAGGTTTACCCTTATCATTAGTATTTGGATACAAAAGACATAAACATCATGGCCCAAACTATATCCATCCCTGTATGAAATAACTACATGCAGTTGATCCCACTTATAACTGACCACCAATAGAAAATATTAATTTACACTCATCCCATACCCATAAAAATAGAATCCCCATCAACCAAAAATATTCCTTCAAATAATAAGGGTGATGTCATAAAACAAACTATGGTTCACTCCCCCATATATATACTATAATCCTTAAGAATAATATAATAACATATTCAATAGAGAAACATCTATTTCACTCTTCCCGATCCAGTCTCATCAGATCCACTGGTAATTTTTCCACTCATAGCCCTCACTGATTCATAACATTATAGATTTCACTCTTAAAATGTGAATCACATTGACTTCATCAAAAGATATAGATATTATGCTCTCTTGTGAGGTACGCATCACCACTCATTACTCTTTGATTGTCATGTCATTAGACTAGTCTAACTATAATATATGAATCGTCAATCTCATTATCAAAACAAGAAATGTATGTTTATGTTCACCAACCAAAACATTGAGAATGATGTATCATGATATCATTTCCAAACAACTAGGACAAACATAGGGCCTCCTCTTTAAAATTAGGAAAATCACATATTCTATAATCTATCACAAGATTACTAGTCAGTAATTTTATTTTCAAACCATGAGTATCTTACCACGCTCTCATTATAAAAAAACACATTTGTGGTTGAAATGGTCAAGTATCAAAATAGTCGCGTCTTTAAAATCTATCCTTGTTATTATGAAAAAATATGAATTCCAATGTTCTAGAACTTAAGTATTAATTCTTCTAAAACACTGATGAATATCCTTGTATTTTCAATAAAATAGATTACACATTTTGTGTATTGATCTCATTAGTTGAATATACTAATTCTTACCATCTATAAGGATTTTAGAAATTGGTATGTCCCCTAGTTAGTTTACCACCAAAATTTAAACAGTGAAACAACTCCCTAAAATAGTGTGTCACATACCAAGGTCAATAGTTCCACCTACCTATCCAATAAACAAAAACTCATAATTTTTAAAACTCATGATAATAACTCATGAATTAAAAAAATAATTAGGGTTCATACCTAAGAAATATATGTTATAAACACCAACTCTAGGGTCTCACAAACACAAACTAGTATCATACACTGACAACATCATCCTAGTAAGAACTACTTATCACATAGAATGCACCTACATGAATTAACCCACAAGAATTAATAATTCTGGTTTGACCTCACTAGGCATCTATAGACGGGAGTTACCCATGCAAGGATCCAATTTCCATTAATCATAGTCCATATATATATAATTTTATCAACCTAAATGATCATTTTTAGAGATCTATAGTAATGTGTTCATGATATATATAATGTTTTCCAAAGTTATTTGGGAAAACAATATTTGATGTTACTCGAACATTAAATATTTTTCTGATGAAATAACAACCCATATTAGTTATAATATTAATGAATCATGTGGATGTCACAAACCTATAAGGTCCTTGGACCTCCAATGCAAATAGAACCACATCATATTCATTATCGATGAGTGACTCACCATACTTCCACATTACCATAAATTTTAAGTTGATTTATATATCCACATAATTCAACAAAAAACATATATTGGGAATCTTTATATGAGTTATTGATGACATTTTAAACAATTACAACCCCTATAAATAATATAACAAAAAACAATCAAGCCTACCTGTCAGTTTAATCATACATGACTAATCATGACTCAAGAGAGTCTTCTAGACACTACCATCTAAGAGAGAAAAAACATAATATATCATAATCAACAAATATCATTTTTATCACATGAGTCGAGATCATTTAAAACTAACATCGCATATCATGAAAGAAAATCATGAGCCCTATGTATCATAGATATCATACCAGAAATGGTTATTTCGAAACTCAATTCCATTATACATTAAAACCTATAACACGTTCTTAAATCACATATATACTATATCAAAAATTTTAGGAAAACTAAAAAACCATTAATAATAATTTTTAACATCCCGATCAATCTCAATATGAAAAGTAACTTGACTAGAGGGACTTTGTACAACAAGGGTGCATCCCTATGGGCAAGAAACATCGAAATGTAGCGGGGGCCTAATGTGGTACATTGGGGAGTCTATACCCCCACATAAAAGTCTTCAATAACAATAAAGTATACATAAATCATGTACATTAGTGTATATATAAATAATAATAAATTGATCTTGATATAAAATATTAGAAATGGTGCGTATTGTAAAGAATAAGAAATTGATCACCCACTAGGGCAATCACATATTTAGAAAGAATGAAAATTACAAGAGTCTATACTGAAACCATGAGGCTCATATAATGCACTACCATGTACAAAAATTTGAGCTATCAAACTTGACTTTGAATCAATTTCACACTTCCCAACATGTACCTACAACTTAGAGAGAGTCTTCTTGGGTACCAAAGAGAAATGGTGACTTGGCGATGGTGTTTGTAAAAAACATAGTAGTTTTCAACCAACACAATCTCAAAAATATTGTAGTTTCAATAATATCTACTTGTTACATACTCATAATAAATAAATAAATATTAAAAATAAATAAATAAATGATATTTGATCCTCATATCCATGACCTGAATCAACAATACCTACATCGACCAGTGTTGTAGTGCCTCTAAACACATTGCAAAGACCAATCCAAACATAATAATGACTTGGGGTTCTTTCACCATGGTAAATATGTGATTCCACATGGTCTTGTTACACTATAGTTTATTATATAATAACTTGCATAATGATTTATGTATAAATAAGGACTTGGGGTATGCTCTATTTTATTATGGAATCCTTCCATGCAGTATAGCCTTAGTAATATATAATACTAGACCATGACCACTGAATACCCAAAATACCCTTGTATATAGTAGGTTTTGGGAACTCTCACCTCTCCAAAAAACCAATAATCTCACCCCAAAATCCATGGAAACCTTTCCAGTAGTATATGTTACTCTTCAATGGGTGTTTTCTACATAATTACCACCCCATAGGGAGTTTTCAATATAAAAAATTACTACATTGAGGGTGTACTTTATATCATATCATAACTACCTCTAAGACATATGTTTTTAGTGTCTCAACCACCTCATAAGTGTTTTTAATATCAATTATAAAAATAAAAGGAAATAATAATTTTCTATCTTCCCAAACCTGACATGCATAAATAGGGTTGGCCCCTGGGATCATGACCAAATATATCACATCCAACATAATCCCAAAAGACCTATTTAGGTTCTATTATGACAATCATGATCATTTATTCATGCTAAAATATAAAATTGCTGGGTACGTCCATCATAAGGTTACTAACTATGATCCCCTAGGTCACTATAAAGGAAAGGAAACCTACATAGAGTCCTTTCAATACACATAACATAAAAAAAGCCTACTTATTATCTATTATTTCAAATATTAGGACCTAATCATAAAAAATTATATAACATTATGTTTTAAGTAAATAATTCTCTCCTTAAAATTTTGAGTGTATTTATATATTAGATTTTTAGGTTAATAGGTCATATCAGTTACATAATAAAAAAATTGATACAATGTCTAAACATTCCCGCTGAATCCAATTTTTTTCTAAGATAAATATTTTAAAAATAAAATCATTTGATTTTCATGGAAAATCATCATTCCATTAATCATTGATTATTATTTTTTCTTAAACAACCATAAACACCATGATTTGTTTTAAAATTATCATATAAGCACAATAATCTTAGTAAGGGATGTTGAAATTAATAAACATATTAGTTCTCTGGAAAACCTAGAAAATAATAAAATTATTACTTTATCCACATCATTATTTGAGAATATATAAAAAATAATACCCCAAATAATTTTTTTTCTTAAATATAACCTACTAACCTCATTAAAAGAAAATATAATCCCTTGTAGGATTTTTATAGAATTATATTCATAACCCATATTTACTCATGACATTAATTATAGGGGAATGATTAAATATATTGGAGAAAATTTCACAGTTAACTCCCTCCTAATTTCTTTGTAAGACATTTACAATTTTCTAGTTTCTTAGAAATCTACAATAGTAAAACCTTTCATATTAAATGTGTTGGGATCAGCAATTATATATGTTATATAGGGCTCACTCAACATCATATATAATGCTTGAGTACCATAATAGGAACCAAATATTATTAATCATTACCCTTTTACCATCAATACTGTGAAAATATATTTTAAACCCATATCTAAAGCACTTTATAATTTCCCATAAAAATTGCAGGAAATGTCATTTTTTTACTTTTTAAAATGGAAAATTCAAAAAAGATAAGAGACATTATTTTATATGAAAATAAATATTGAAACATGTAATGAACCTTCAATAAAATTAAATTTAACAATTATTTGGAATTATATTTTTGTTATAAAAACTTAAATAATTGGTCCTTTTAGACCATTATAAAAATAATCTCATATAGAAAAATATAAATATATTCATTTTAACCCTTATAAAGTAGTAAAATATTGTTGAAAATGATATTTATCAGAATTTATGGTGTTAATAATTATATTATTCAAACATTTAAATGATCATGGGCATGTAAGACAAGCCATGGAAGGGATACTTTAAAATAATGCTTTATTGAAAAATATATTATTTTTAATACCCTGTAGATTCATGAATTTCTTATCCTTATGTATCCAGTTTGGATTAAAAAATAATCCATATATAGTTTTTTTAGTTTTAAAAATACCTTTAGAATACAAGAAGGTATGATAGGGAGATATTTTTATTGGGATTGGCTAAACTACAGTGTTAAATATATATGATGTTGAGAAGCGATGGGAGTGGTGCCATTAGAAATACATAATATATTAAATTAATATTATTTTATTTTTATATTTTAGCAGGATAAAATTGATATATTTAAATTTTAGGATGAATATGAGTTAAATACTCTCATGAAATATAATTTCAATAATTTATAGTGACGTTTTGACCCTTATATCATAGATTAAATCCCTTATTAACCCCTCTAAAAATTACTACAACATAAAAGTTTTTCATTATATGGGTCTAGAATGTTTCAATAAAGGATAACTCATATATGAAAAATTAATGATAAGATCAACCATAACCCATTTAATGGGCCAAATATAAAACATTTTTTAATTTTGAATCATTGAATGAAATATTATTTATCATATTATACCAATAATTTCATTTTCAGTACTATTAAAATAGTTTTACATTAATGAGATCAATATTAGAATGGAATTTGAATATAAATTAACAAAATATAATAATATTTTATATTTTTCTAAAATAATAGTGGAACACAAATAGTCAAAAAAAATTATAACTGTTAATTTTTTTTAAAATAGTTTACCTGCTTTTTTAATTTCATGACCAAGCATTAAATCAGAGTTTCCTAAGTATGTAAGGTAATTATTCTATCACAATTTTTTTTAAAAAAATAACCACAATAAAATAAATTTAAATATATTTCCAAAAACCATTTCTAATGTAACATAACGTGTTTTTATCCCTATGAAAAAATATTAGAGATTTCAAAACAAAGATAATAACATTTGTTTTATATTTCATAAAATCATATTAAGGTCATTATTAGAGGAATGTGGAATTAAATTGAATATTTTTCAATGATTATTTTTTATAGTCATGAAAAACTTATCAAATGTAATAAATTCGTGTCTTTGATGGATTATAACATTATATCTCATATTTCTAACCAATATTTACCTGATTTTCCCTTATTGATGTGAAAAATATTCACTAATATTACTATTTATAATAAAAAATTGGCCATATTTACCAAATTTGATCTTCAATATTCAATATATTGTATAATGTTTTCATGATTTATTTTATATAAGTGGAATAAAATAATTTAATATGAAATATTAAAATGTAACATAAAATAAGTTCATAGAAAATGTTTTTTAATCCCACAAATAAATTTATAAAATTCATGTATCTAATAATTCTTATCTCTGTTATTAGATTACTTCTAATTAATGTGGGATTATTCTATATTAGTGTAAATATAATAACATAATTATACATTTAATTTAATTTATTAATATTATTTATTTAATGAATATAATTTTTAATTTTAAAAAATATGTACCATTCTCTATTCATTAAAAAGTAAATTTTAATATACCTCGAATTAATTCTACATAGATTTTTTATGCGATGGATGGAAAAACAAAGTTAATTTTGTGAAATAAAAATTCTATAGTTGATAAATTAATTTTTTTAATAAAACAACATAATTCCTGAAAATGATTTTTAAGAATAAAAGTATTTCACTATTAATTGAGAACATACTTAATATTATTACAATTAATATAAAAATATAAAAAATTATTCAAAAAAATTAAAAATTATTGATGTTAATTTATTATTTCCCGGGTTTTCACATTCTCCCCTCCATTTCAAAATTATGTACATGAAATTTTAGTCACTACTTAAACAAGGGGGGTATATTTCATCCAAAATATATTATAATACCCATGTTTTTTATTCAATCATATTGTGTTTCCAAAAAACCATAACATGATGAATTACTCTATTTTAAAATACCTCATATCTTGGATCAAGAATCTAAACCTGAGTTTCATTATTCAAAATTCTATATTCCAACTATACACTCTCTAGGATCAGAACTTGATATGTATCCAAAACATATTTCCTTAATAATGAAACATGATGAACCTCATGTATGTTAGATACACCCTAATAAAAGGCCACTCAATAAGAATTTTATTTAATATTCTACTTAATTTCATCTGGACCAATGAAGTGAAGACATAACTTTCATATTTTATCAAAATGTATAAAATCATTCAATTAAGATACTTGAATAAAAATATGATCACTTACATTGAAGGAATGATATTTTATACATTTATATTTATTATAGTTGTATCTAATCTCAGAGACCCTCATATACCATTTAATCATATTTATATTTTTAGCTATACATTTTACCAACTATTGTCCAAAAAAAATTCTTTTCCCAATTCATCCCAATATTCTACAGTCTGAAACTACATTACACATAATGCCTCAAAACATTCCATCATTACATTATAATGAAAAGTATTATAATATAGAAATTAAATTAATGAAACATATTGACCCCAAAATCCTTATTAATGAATTAAACTAGATTGAAACATGTCTTCCGAAATCTAATTCATTAACTCTGGATATCTATCAAAAAAAGGATTAAAAGATGAACTAATGATTAATTCAATATATAAGGAAATTTTAAGAACATTATAAAAATTAATTATAATCCTGGAATCATAGTAAGATAAAATGGAGAGAGAAACTTTGTGTAACCTACTATACCCCCGACATATCATCTAGAAAGCTAAAATATAGATATTGCATCTAAAATAAAAAGGAACTTTAACTATTTAGTCAATTAATCAATAATAAACAACATAAAATTATTACGTATGGATTTTTTTACAAACACCAAAATTAAATCCAAGGATATATTTTCATAGTTCAACTTCAAAGTTGGAAAAGGTGGTTGCATCCAATTTGGTAATGTTAATTCAGTGTCAATATACTGATAAGTAAAATATTTCATTGTAAACACTGCAATATATTTTTTAAATCCATCCAACCAATAATACCCACAAGGTTAGATATATATCATAGTACTAACATGACATATGTAAAATAGGGATTTATATGTTGTACTTGACAATCCATTTTTCAACATGTTGGTAGCTGAGGTACATAAAAATTTTCAAAATGTAGAAATATCATCATTATCAATGTTCAATTAAGGTAACAAATATTTATTTAATAGTTACATAACCCATTTAATATCATGTACTTTCATATAATATTTCTTAAATCATTCTAATAGTGACATAAAAATAAAAACATAAAAATTTTGAAGATGTTTCTACATTCATAATTTTGAGGAAATAATTTATCAAATCTTTTTCTGAGGGATTTTAGTTAAATAACATCATTGTTACTGATTCATTATCATCTCAATTCATAGACATAGATTCATATTATTTTCCTCATGCTCAACTTATTTTGACGAAATATGTAAACAAAACATTTAAGATATATAAATATATCCAACATTACTCTATAGAAATGATGTCTCTATATTAATATTGAAAAAATCATAGTAATTAGTTCTAAATCATTTCTAAGATAACTTAGAATATGGGGTCTCAATTGATCTGAGGTATTATAAATTAACTAGACCTTCTACATCAAAAAAAATTATGCACCTAAAAAACATTGTTGTTGGAGACTAAAACATTTTCATTTTTATATGGAATATCCAAAATTGAAGCATGGACCAATATTTTTTTAGTTATTAGAAACATTCATCACACTATTTCATTTAGATTAATTTAACTCGTTTTCATGTTAACGTAGTCATTGGGTGAGATAAATTGGTGAATTTTTCAAAAAATATCTAGTAGTAAACTAGTAATCTAAGAGAACCGTGAATCAATATTACAATTTTTAGGTTTTGGAAATTCTTTAAAAAATTTGGTTTTTGTGGGGTCAATAATTTTTCTATAGTTATAGAAATATTCATTAGAAAATATATTATCTATAAAAAATTAAAATTTACATAATTTTCTGTAAAATCATTTTTATTTAATTGTTTTCAAAATAGAAATTAGATGAAATTCAGGATCCATATGCCTTTTTGAATATTCCAACGTATTATAAATATAAACAACTAAAAAATTATCCATATAGTCATGAACAAAATATTGATAATATCTATGAATACAATTTTTTATTATACAACATAATGGTAATAACCACAAACTATTATTGAAATATCGAGTCTGAAACATAATCTTTAGAATATCATCCTCCTTTACCACCAAATAGTGGTTCACTAACCGATGATCAATCTTTTAAAAATATTACACTACTTGTAGAAAGTCAATAAAATCATCAATATAAGGAAAATGATAATTGTTCATAATAGTGATATTATTAATAGATGTATAATGAATGAAAATATTGATTCAATAATCATTCCTTTTAAAAATAACATAGGATCCCTCCATAGTGAACTGCTTAGACGAATGAATCCTTTGTCAGGTAAATATTATAAAATAGTTTTCAATTTCAAAAGTTCCACATGAGTAATACTATATGGGGGTTTTAAATTATATTTTCATTAAACACAAACTTAATATTAAATTCAACATCTCAATAAATAATAATACCGAGAAATCTGACTAAAAATTAAATCCATGTATCCTTTTAAACCTTGAACATCACTAATCTGAAAATTTCCCATTTTCAGAAACATGTGCTAGTTAACATTTACTTCCATCATTAATCTGTCAGAAACTACTTGATATATTATCAAATGAAATAAATCATTGAATATAACTTTCTTAGATATGCATTCTTTCTTATCATGATAAACTAGAATCCAATATATTATTAAATTTATATCATACTCCACTATGGGTTTATCAACTTGATTTTTAGGAAAAACTATCCCACTAATAATAATTGGTATATTTTATTAAATCTTGGGTTAATTAATAATTCCATTTGGAGTTTTCACCAAAATTTCTCTTTGGATTTCATGAGGTGATATTCAAATTTTACATGAAATAATCTTAGAAATAAATTATTTTGATGAACCATATTCAAACAAGGAATTGACATGATATGAATAAACAATTAACACACCGCTAACCACATCCTAAGATAGCACAACATATATCATAGTAGTTGTAAATGATTTTCCACACCTTTTTTTAATCATGATTATTCAACAATGAGTAACTTACCCCAGACACATATTAGCATAAGGTAGCTTCTCATTGTAATTAAAACATCTCACTATTGGTTGGATATCAGTTACCCCACTCTTGGGTTGATTTTAACTCCTTTCTATACAGTCATGAGACATATGACTAAACAAACCATTCTAACTACACTGTCTAAATCCTATAAAGAATCCCATAATTTTTTAGCTCACATGGATCATTTTGGGGATTTCTTCAATATTTCCTTTTTAAATATTTCTCCATTTATTTACAGCATAACCACTTTTTACTCTTATCATTTCATGACGCATTAGTGTCAGAAAAATACGTATTAACATACTTTTCATAATGAACAACTTTTAAAAATAATTTAAATTAACATGAGGTGAATGATCTTAATAGTCTTATAGTTATTCCTAAGAAAATTTTATTTATTTTACTATGAAGGTCCCGAATACAATTTAGTGCATACATGACCAATATTATGAATGTTTCTTCATACAAAGCTACTGAATCCTCCCAATTTTTCATCAATTCCAAAAATTGATTCTCAATTATGAGATAAAAACCATAGGAAAATATTCCTTCTTTAATAGATTCCTAAATTTATCATATTCTAGGGAATCAAGTAATTATCTCTCTACTATTGTTAACCAATGACAACAATCGTCCAGCTTCACTTTCGAAATGATAAATTGAAAGGTTTAGAATTTAATATTATTAATATCCCATAACCTTGAGTATATTTTCAAAATAATTAATACATCCTTCATCTACCATATGATTTTAGGTTTCATCAAAATCTAGAGGTTTATGTATTATAAAATGATCAAATTCTAACATGTTCATTTTTGATAAATATGGTTAATCACTTAAATGGATGCCACAACCATTTATAGTCAGAACCGACTAGACCATCACTGGAAAAAACAACTCATATCATATTTTAACAATTCTAGTATACTAGTTTGGATGATTACATTACTCATGATATCTATATACATCACATTCTATATTTCCTCTATAGAAGGCAATTCTGAATAGATATAGACTAGATGGGGAAACATTGTAATCTATGAATGTTCTATCAATTCAACAAAAAAATGTTATAATATATCAAGTATATTATATTAATATTATACTAACGTTTAATTTTAGATAAACTTTTCCTTATATACTAAGTATAAAGAACTAACCTTAAAAAATTACATAATCTGGAGTTTTATAAAATATTTTACTTTATTTAATTTATAGGTTATTTATGGTTTAGAGTTTCATAGAATAGGGTCATTATTATTTAAAAATAATACAATATATTAAAAACTATAAAATTTCACTCATTATCCATTTTACAACAATTTATATCTTTTAAAATGAAACCCATTTTAATATCATGAAAAAACCTCTTGACATTCAACCAGACTTCATCTTTGTTCTAACTCATCCTTACAACCATGGAAAAACATTTTAAAATGGAGGGATGAACATAAAAATACTAGTGAGGGATAAAAAAAGAAATATTTTATTCTACTGAAATAATTAGAACTCATAAAATGTTAACCATTTCTACATCATTCATTAGGCATAAAAATTAAATCATATCCAAATAAAAAATGACTTTTTATTAAAATAATACACTTAAAACCTATATCATTTTTATCTAAACTTATGTAGTCATATTATAAACTTATATTCATAAAATATGAAAACTCAGGCTAAATATAAATGGTTTCCAACTAAATCCATTCAACAAAACTCCTTGGTTAACTCTCTTATTCTTTCCACTGATGTCAAGAAACATTACCCAATTTATTGGAGAGTTATATTTATTTCACCCATGGTATATCATGTATGATAATAATTCATCATTTAATTTGTGTCATGTTAACGTGTCGTCATATATAATTATCAAGTTATATATCAAGGACAAATTTATTTTACTCTTGTATAGTTTTATCACATATCCCTTGAAAAACACCTTTGAACCCAAATGAAATCACATTATATTTATATAAAAAATTATTTGAAATATCTCATTATTTTGAAAATACATTCAACTGAAAATATCACAACATATTTTAGATGTGATTGTATTTGAAAATAAAAAATTACCTATAAGGCCTCGTGCCTTAAACCTTACTTAATATTGAATTAAAGGAATAATTCACGTTGAGGATCTTTTCAGGTTTAGAGTTTTAGAGAATTAGAACATAACTATTACATCTCAAAGGATTACAAAGTAGACACTTTTACTAAGTTTCCATAAAATAAAATAAAAAAACTCTTAAAAAGAAAGATGTCTAATTCCATGTTTTATAAAGCATGACTTTCCCTTGATCCCATCCTTGACCCTATTCCACATTAAGTCCTGTGAAGAACATTTCAAAAAAACTTGGGGTGAGCACAAAAAGCTCAGTAAGGGATACACAAAGAATGAAAATTGTTAGTTTATCAAAACAACAAGTAAACCATGTATACTTTATCAAAGTAATACTTTTCACCTTTATAAAGTAATAAAAACTCTTCACTGAATAAAGTATCATTACTTACCTTTTTGTAACCAAAGGATTACCATAAAACCCATATAAAGAACACATAGAATATATAAAGGTAACTTGGGACATAAACATACTTAAGTGGAATAACCATACGGTTGACTTCCACACATACCACTTAATGGAATAGCCATACGGCCAATTTCCATACATACTTAATGGAATAGCCATACGGCCGACTTCCATACCCAATGCATTGGAGGTTATAACGTAACCACCCGTCCTGGTATTCACGGCACCACCCGTCATATGGTTTATAACGTAACCACCTGTTAAAATGTCCAAGTACCAATATAAAATCATAAAACATAAAACCAATATAAATGAAAGATAACATTTCCACATTTCAATCACAATATATCATAAATATATTGACATAATAGAATCCTTTATCAAAACCATTTTCAATACCAAAATACATAAAAGAGTATATGGTATTTATTTTATTTTAAAAACATTACGGCTTGTTGAGGAAGCCAAAGACCAAATAATACTCGCGGCGGCGGAAAAGTCATTGTCACCGCGTACGTTAAAAAAACATTCATTTTTGTCGTTTAGTAAAATGCTTCGTAGAAAAAGATTCCTTTTGTATAAAAGTAAAAGTCAAAGGAGTTTATACACCGTATAAAAGAAAGTTGTGTATAAAACGAAATATGCCTCAATGAAAGGAGATTGAGACGAAGTCCCTTACCTCAGGTCCGACTTGACTCGATCATTCTTTAACGTCCTGAATAATAAACTTGAGTTAATTTATACTTGATTAAGAACCTTTTTAAAGTTCATTATTCCTTTTATATCACTTATTGCCATGTTATAAACATTATGTAACCATTTAAGTTAATAATGTTTGTTTTGTCAATATTTGGTTCTTAAGTCGAAAGTTGACTTCTTATAATTACATGTTGTTCGTGTGGTCAAAAGTTCTTTATATCCAGAATGAAATTCATGATTTTGATATCATATATATCATATATATCTAGAATATACATGTGTTTATAATATTAAATAATCATTTAGAGGTATGAAATTAAATGCACCGTTCATGGAGACGGTAAGTCGTACGTACGCATGAACGCTACTTTCATTTCTTTGTCATATTAATGGAATTAAAACTAAATGAGAGGTATGTATGTTTTAATTCCAGAATTATATTCATCATTTAGATATATCATTAATTATATATATCCATTATATACATGTACTTTTAATAGTACATTAAATTTGGGGATAAGAAATGAAATGCACCGTTCATGGAGACGGTAAGCCGTACGTACGCATGAACGCTACTTTCATTTCTATCTCATACTTTAATGGAAAGAAATAATAATGATATAGAGGTATATTATAATTCCAGTATAAAATCATATATAATAACTTTAAATCCATCCTTTACACGTCCCACATATGGAATTAACGAATCACATCACTTTGAGGGGGCGGTAGTCCGCACTTCCTTAAATGAAGATATCGTGTTTACCCATAATGGAAACCATAAAGGTATGCCAAAAATGAAAAATACAGAAGCTTAAAGAAAACATAAACATATTATATATCATATATAAAAATAGTGACATCATAATGGCCACCCTTGAATGTGTTAAATGAGTATTGAACAATCATCGTTTCGGGAGGCAGAATTTCTCCATCCACGGAAACCGTATGTTCTTTAACCATTTGATGTAGTTGTGTGAGAGTGTAGCTCAAATAAATATTATAACAACATCCTAGTATATTGAAGATACTGGTGTTGTTACAAAAGAAGTAAATAAAAAGAGTTTAGAGGGTTGGAGAAGCAAAATAAAACAAATGAACAAGAGAGAATGAATTACCTTTAAAAGTGTAACTCCCTTTTGATTTGAGCCTAAAGGCTTCCTTTGAAAGGCTTATGCCCAAAGGGAATCCTCTAGGATGAGGAGAGGGATGTGGAGAGAGTAATTGGGCAGGGTTAGGCCAAGCCAAAGGCTTGAGAAGTGTGTGAAATTAGGTAGAGGTGGGGGCATTTTATAAGAGGGGAGGAGGGGCACTTTTGGAAAGTAAAGAATTATTACTTTATTTGAAAATGTGTTTCGGTTTTAAAAGGTCCCACATTGATATAATTCGTGGATAAGGTGATAAGGGTTCTAAATTCACTCATCCAATTGGTTTTGGACATGTGTAGTTTATAGATATTTCATTATCTTTCTATTTTATTTAAATCGTCAAATAATGATGTCATCGCTGCATCATTATTATGTCATAAATAATTTATTTTATTTAATGTCTAAAAATTATAAAAAAAGTACTATGATGTAGTAAATCTTTTTATCTTTCCAATGACTATTTATAATCAAAATTTGGACTTGTGTAACCCTACTTAAAAATTGTTTTAGTAAAACAACTCATGTTGTGTCATTTTTACTTTAACATTTAATAAAAAGTAATTTATGTCATTTCCCAACCAAAGTGTCCCCATGGGGTCCCCAAGTTGACCCATGGCTTTTCTTGGTCGGCCATGACACAACCAATGAGGGTAGGACATGTGTATAGGTCATTTTATATTATTAAAGCATTATTTATACCTTAAACTACACTAATTACCACTAATCGTGATTAAAAACTTAATAAGCTACTATTCACCAAAAAATTATTATAATCTCATTGAACCACATTTTACTTATTAATGACAACCATGTATGTCGGTTTTTCAAAATTCAATACACATTAGTGGTAAACTTTCATTTAACTGAAAAATCAGTTTTCTTGATTACCACTTAGTGGTTTCACTATTCATCAAAAATTGAAGTTTTTCAGAAAATTACCAAAAATTCACCCTAAGCTATATTTGATATTCCGAATTCAAAAATGAAGTCCGTTTTACAAAATTCAAAACATATTAGTCACATTATTTAATTTAATAATTAATTCCCGTTGTCAGAGAAAATAGCGTGTTTTTATGAAACGATAAGTATCAAAAGATTGACACTAGTTTAAGTCCAATTTCAAAGTGAAATTGATTCCAATGACCACCATTGGATTAAATGGTAAAAATATATTCTAATTTCACTTTAAAACCAATTCAAAAGATAATCTAATCATATAAATAAATTAGATTAAAAAGAGGTTTTGAATTAAAATACAACATTTTACACTATTCATAAAAAAATGAACTTTATCAGAAAAATACCAAAAAATTACACAAAGTAAAATTTGATGTCCCTATTCTTAATAAGATTTTTATTTGGTCCAAAAGAATATATAAGAGTGATCAAAACTATATTTAATGACGGTTCACCATTAAAAGGTGATAAGTGAACCTTTAGTGAAAATTAGAGTATATATGCCTAAAATTGAACTCTTTCCGTATTTTAAGCCTTTATCTTTTATTGGGTAAATGTATAAACATTTAAAAACATATCTAATCATATTTTAGTTATTTCTATCCATTCCTGCCAGTACAACGGCTACTTGTTAACTAACATTTAAAATAATATTATTATATTACTAGTGTGCTACGTAAGTTTCAAAGAAACTCATCGTTGCGTATCGGGTACGCTATCGAACATAGCAACCCCTTTAAAATAAAACTAATATTTAATTCGTAAATATTAATAAATATGAAAATTCTTTATTCTTTATTTACCTGGGATGTTACATCCTTCCCCCCTTTTGGGAATTGCGTCCTCGCAATTTTATTCACTTATCAAAATAAGTGGGGGTATTTATCCCTCATAGCATTTTCAGATTCCCACGTTGCCTCTTCAATCACATGGTTTTTCCACAAAACCTTTACCTGATGAATCACCTTATTCCGTAACACTTGCTCCCTGTGGTCAAGAATCTGGACCGGTTGTTCCTCATAAGATAGGTTCTCTTCCAGCTGAACTACCTCTGGACTCAAAACATGAGATGGATCTGGCATATACTTTCTCAACGTTGAAACATGAAAAAACATTGTGTACCTGAGATAAACTCGGAGGTAAAGCCACCCGGTATGCAACTGATCCAACTCTCTCCAGAATTTCATATGGTCCAATAAACCTTGGACTCAGCTTTCCTTTCTTACCAAATCTCATCACACTTTTCCAAGGAGAAACCTTGAGAAAAACATGATCACCTACCTCGAAAGATAGATCTTTCCTCCGGTTATCCGCATAACTCTTCTGCCGGCTCTGAGCTGTTCTCATGTGTTTCTGAATCAGCTGAACTTTTTCTGCCATCTCTTCTACCAATTCTGGTCCCATCAGCTTCCTTTCACCCACTTCATCCCAAAATGCTGGAGTTCGACACCGCTTCCCATATAATGCCTCAAATGGTTCTATCTGTATACTGGAATGAAAACTGTTATTATAAGAAAACTCAACCAAAGAAAGATGTTGGTCCCAACTTCCCTGATAATCCATAGAACAAGCTCGTAGCATATCCTCCAATGTCTGGATTGTTCGTTCTGACTGCCCATCTAATTGAGGATGAAAAGCTGTACTAAAATTTAATTCAGTACCCAATGACTTCTGAAGGCCTTTCCAAAAGTTAGAAGTAAACCTGGGATCACGATCAGATACAATGGAGAGAGGAACTCCATGTAACCTGATTATCTCTTTAAGATACAAACGGGAAAGTTGATCTAGAGAGAAAGTATCTCTTATAGAAAGGAAATGAGCAGATTTGGTCAAGCGATCAACAATAACCCAGATTGCATTATTACCTCGAGATGTCTTCGGTAATCCAACAACAAAGTCCATGGATATATTCTCCCATTTCCACTCTGGCACTGGTAAAGTCTGAAGCATCCCTTTCGGTAACTGCCGCTCTGCTTTAACCTGTTGACATGTCAAACACTTCACAGTAAAATCAGTAATATCTCTTTTCATTCCATCCCACCAGTAATACTCCCGCAGATCTCTGTACATCTTAGTACTGCCAGGATGAACTGAAAACGGAGAACTATGAGCCTCACATAACAACTCATTCTTCAACTGTGAATCACAAAGCACACATAACCTCTTCCCAAACCTCAAAACACAAACAAAAACTTATCCAAGAACTCATGGAAAATTTTATTCATAAGGTCCATGAATACAGCAGGTGCATTGGTTAACCCAAAAGGCATAACTACAAATTCATAATGGCCATATCTAGTACGGAACACAGTCTTCGGAACGTCTGCTACTTTTACTTTCAACTGATGGTACCCCGACCTCAAGTCAATCTTCGAAAAATACTGAGCTCCCTGGAGCTGATACCACTTCATTCGATGGCCCAACATCTACTGAAGTTGTTGCAAAGGATTTTACCACCCCTTTCTTCTTGTAGTCTGGCTGCATTCCCCCAGTTGAGTTCTTCGTTGGACACTCGTTTGCATAGTGACCCATTTCATTACACTTAAAACATCTTACCGTTGGCTTTTCATTTCTTGCTTGATCATCTTCCTTACAGTTACGAGCAATATGACCAGACTTACCACACCAAAAGCACTTACCAGACTTGGATAAACATTCTCTAGGATGCATTTTACCACACTTCTCACAGGATGGATATTTGGTTTTCTTACCTCCTTGCTTCTTTGATGAATTCTTCCCCTCTGCCTGCCAACTAGACCTCTTATTCTGTTGTTTGTCATAGAACACCTGATCATCGGAAAACTCCATTTCCACCTTCTCCGCACATCGAACAAGTTTTTCATAACTTTTGAACTCACGAGAAGCTAAAGCCCTTCGATACTTTAGATTTAACCCTGAGTAAAAACGGTTTATTTTACTATCAAGATCTCGTATGAAGTTCGGAGCATACCTTGCCAATCGAGTGAACTTTTCTTCATAAGCAGCCACTGAATCATCCTCCTGCCTCAATTCTAGGAACTGTTTTTCTATCCTAAGACGAACCACCTTAGGAAAATATTTCTCAAGAAACATACCTTTGAATTCGTCCCAGTGAAGATCCTCAATCTCATCACTATCCCTTATATTTTTCACCATCGACCACCACTGATCAGCTTCACCTTCAAAACGGTAAACAGCAAGACTAACCTTTTGATGTTCTGAACACCCCATGACATCAAAAATCTTCTCCAGTGCTTTAATCCACCCTTCAGCTTGCACAGGGTCAGATGATCCTCTGAATGATGGGGGATGTTGCCTCATGAAATGTTCCACCACTGACATGTTCCTCAGCAGTTGATCTGGCTGATCTCGTGCATGGATACCACCACCATTTATAGCCTGAGTCAACTGTGCCATCACTGCAACAAACTGTTCAGTTCCGATTCCGACCATCTCAGGTGGCTGATTTGGAAGGTTATCTTTCTCCTGATGTCGTCCCAACATAGCTGCTTTGTTTCCTCTGTGGAAAACCATTCTGAACACAGAAATATCTTAGGTGAAGCAACATGGTAATCCGTAAATGCTATATCATTTCAATCATATTATAATTTAACACCTTTCTAACTCCTAAAGTTGTCTAAACCAACCTTTGATACCAACTATAAGGCCCCGTGCCTTAAACCTTACTTAATATTGAATTAAAGGAATAATTCACGTTGAGGATCTTTTCAGGTTTAGAGTTTTAGAGAATTAGAACATAACTATTACATCTCAAAGGATTACAAAGTAGACACTTTTACTAAGTTTCCATAAAATAAATAAAAAAACTCTTAAAAATAAACATGTCTAATTCCATGTTTTATAAAGCATGACTTTCCCTTAATCCCATCCTTGACCCTATTCCACATTAAGTCCTGTGAAAAACATTTCAAAAAAACTTGGGGTGAGCACAAAAAGCTCAGTAAGGGATACACAAAGAATGAAAATTGTTAGTTTATCAAAACAACAAGTAAACCATGTATACTTTATCAAAGTAATACTTTTCACCTTTATGAAGTAATAAAAACTCTTCACTGAATAAAGTATCATTACTTACCTTTTTGTAACCAAAGGATTACCATAAAACCCATATAAAGAACACATAGAATATATAAAGGTAACTTGGGACATAAACATACTTAAGTGGAATAACCATACGGTTGACTTCCACACATATCACTTAATGGAATAGCCATACGGCCAATTTCCATACATACTTAATGGAATAGCCATACGGCCGACTTCCATACCCAATGCATTGGAGGTTATAACGTAACCACCCGTCCTGGTATTCACGGCACCACCCGTCATATGGTTTATAACGTAACCACCGGTTAAAATGTCCATGTACCAATATAAAATCATAAAACATAAAACCAATATAAATGAAAGATAACATTTCCACATTTCAATCACAATATATCATAAATATATTGACATAATAGAATCCTTTATCAAAACCATTTTCAATACCAAAATACATAAAAGACTATATGGTATTTATTTTATTTTAAAAACATTACGTCTTGTTGAGGAAGCCAAAGACCAAATAATACTCGCGGCGGCGGAAAAGTCATTGTCACCGCGTACGTTAAAAAAAACATTCCTTTTTGTCGTTTAGTAAAACGCTTCGTAGAAAAAGATTCCTTTTGTATAAAAGTAAAATTCAAAGGAGTTTATACACCGTATAAAAGAAAGTTGTGTATAAAACGAAATATGCCTCAATGAAAGGAGATTGAGACGAAGTCCCTTACCTCAGGTCCGACTTGACTCGATCGTTCTTTAACGTCCTGAATAATAAACTTGAGTTAATTTATACTTGATTAAGAACCTTTTTAAAGTTCATTATTCCTTTTATATCACTTATTTCCATGTTATAAACATTATGTAACCATTTAAGTTAATAATGTTTGTTTTGTCAATATTTGGTTCTTAAGTCGAAAGTTGACTTATTACAATTACATGTTGTTCGTGTGGTCAAAAGTTCTTTATATCCAGAATGAAATTCATGATTTTGATATCATATATATCATATATATCCAGAATATACATGTGTTTATAATATTACATAATCATTTAGAGGTATGAAATGAAATGCATCGTTCATGGAGACGGTAAGCCGTACGTACGCATGAACACTACTTTCATTTCTTTGTCATATTAATGGAATTAAAACTAAATGAGAGGTATGTATATTTTAATTCCAGAATTATATTCATCATTTAGATATATCATTAATTATATATATCCATTATATACATGTACTTTTAATAGTACATTACATTTGGGGATAAGAAATGAAATGCACCGTTCATGGAGACGGTAAGCCGTACGTACGCATGAACGCTACTTTCATTTCTATCTCATACTTTAATGGAAAGAAATAATAATTATATAGAGGTATATTATAATTCCAGTATAACATCATATATAATAACTTTAAATCCATCCTTTACACGTCCCACATATGGAATTAACGAATCACATCACTTTGAGGGGGCGGTAGTCCGCACTTCCTTAAATGAAGATATCGTGTTTACCCATAATGGAAACCATAAAGGTATGCCAAAAATGAAAAATACAGAAGCTTAAAGAAAACATAAACATATTATATATCATATATAAAAATATTGACATCATAATGGACACCCTTGAAGGTGTTAAATGAGTATTGAACAATCATCGTTTCGGGAGGCAGAATTTCGCCATCCACGGAAACCGTATGTTCTTTAACCATTTGATGTAGTTGTGTGAGAGTTTAGCTCAAATAAATATTATAACAACATCCTAGTATATTGAAGATACTGGTGTTGTTACAAAAGAAGTAAATAAAAAGAGTTTAGAGGGTTGGAGAAGCAAAATAAAACAAATGAACAAGAGAGAATGAATTACCTTTAAAAGTGTAACTCCCTTTTGATTTGAGCCTAAAGGCTTCCTTTGAAAGGATTATGCCCAAAGGAAATCCTCTAGGATGAGGAGAGGGATGTGGAGAGAGTAATTGGGCAGGGGTTGGCCGAGCCAAAGGCTTGAGAAGTGTGTGAAATGAGGTAGAGGTGGGGGCCTTTTATAAGAGGGGAGGAGGGGCACTTTTGGAAAGTAAAGAATTATTACTTTATTTGAAAATGTGTTTCGGTTTTAAAAGGTCCCACATTGATATAATTCGTGGATAAGGTGATAAGGGTTCGAAATCCACTCATCCAATTGGTTTTGGACATGTGTAGTTTATAGATTTTTCATTATCTTTCTATTTTATTTAAATCGTCAAATAATGATGTCATCGCTGCAGCATTATTATGTCATAAATAATTTATTTTATTTAATGTCTAAAAATTATAAAAAAACTACTATGATGTAGTAAATTTTTTTATCTTTCCAATGAGTATTTATAATCAAAATTTGGACTTGTGTAACCCTACTTAAAAATTGTTTTAGTAAAACAACTCATGTTGTGTCATTTTTACTTTAACATTTAATAAAAAGTAATTTATGTCATTTCCCAACCAAAGTGTCCCCATGGGGTCCCCAAGTTGACCCATGGCTTGTCTTGGTCGGCCATGACACAACCAATAAGGGTAGGATATGTGTCTATGTCATTTCATATTATTAAAGCATTATTTATACCTTAAACTACACTAATTACCACTAATCGCGATTAAAAACTTAATAAGTTACTATTCACCAAAAAATTATTATAATCTCATTGAACCACATTTTACTTCTTAATGACAACCATGTATGTCGGATTTTCAAAATTCAATACACATTAGTGGTAAACTTTCATTTAACTGAAAAATCAGTTTGCTTGATTACCACTTAGTGGTTTCACTATTCATCAAAAATTGAAGTTTTTCAGAAAATTACCAAAAATTCACCCTAAGCTATATTTGATATTCCGAATTCAAAAATGAAGTCTGTTTTACAAAATTCAAAACATATTAGTCACATTATTTAATTTAATAATTAATTCCCGCTGTCAGAGAAAATAGCGTGTTTTTATGAAACGATAAGTATCAAAAGATTGACACTAGTTTAAGTCCAATTTCAAAGTGAAATTGATTCCAATGACCACCATTGGATTAAATGGTAAAAATATATTCTAATTTCACTTTAAAACCAATTCAAAAGATAATCTAATCATATAAATAAATTAGATTAAAAAGTGGTTTTGAATTAAAATACAACATTTTACACTATTCATAAAAAAAATGAACTTTATCAGAAAAATACCAAAAAATTACCCAAAGTAAAATTTGATGTCCCTATTCTTAATAAGAGTTTTATTTAGTCCAAAAGAATGTATAAGAGTGATCAAAACTATATTTAATGACGGTTCACCATTAAAAGGTGATAAGTGAACCTTTAGTGAAAATTAGAGTATATATGCCTAAAATTGAACTCTTTCCGTATTTTAAGCCTTTATCTTTTATTGGGTAAATGTATAAACATTTAAAAACATATCTAATCATATTTTAGTTATTTCTATCCATTCCTGCCAGTACAACGGCTACTTGTTAACTAACATTTAAAATAATATTATTATATTACTAGTGTGCTACGTAAGTTTCAAAGAAACTCATCGTTGCGTATCGGGTACGCTATCAAACATAGAAACCCCTTTAAAATAAAACTAATATTTAATTCGTAAATATTAATAAATATGAAAATTCTTTATTCTTTATTTACCTGGGATGTTACATTACCATTTAAAATAAACTTCAAATAAATGAAATTTTAAAATAGTGGAAAATTCTATAAACATTGTAAATAATAAAACAATAATTCATATCACATATTTCCTAAAAGTACATCATTTAGGACTATTTGAAAATGAACATATACTAATGGGTTTAAACCATCGGTATAACCTATGTTGATGTTTATGTGATCATCATGGTGTTAATATATCAGTATAGAGAAATACCAATGGTTTTTAATGAAAACACTTGTAAATCATGTGAACTATTCTGAGTACCCACAATTTTTAGTAAACCATTGGTATATATGTATAATAATGATTCACGAAACTATGGGTATATAATACAGTCTACCAGATTGAGTGTAACAACTGTTCCTAAATAAACTATTTGTATATAGCTACACCAATGACTCAAAATCATCTGAGTAGCTTCTACTCCCTACAATATAGAAGAATCTCATCCAACAACTCTTTATTATTAATACCCCATCCTATAAAAAATTCAAACCACTTTCCATATTCATTATACTACTTAAATTATATATTTATAATTTAACAAACCTCTTATCAATATTTTTCAAACCATTTCAAATAGTATAATATACACATAAAATCCACAAAATTGATCAGTTTAAGTCATTAAACACACTCCAAACATGACTGTTAATAGGAAACCCGAAAATAGAGTGTATTAATATCTTTCCCATTACCAAAATCCTCATCACCAACTCCCCCATCACTAATATCATATTAAGCATCATCGTATGGAGCACTGGAAATTTTTTCTTTCCCAATATTATCATAAAAAGGAGTTTCGCCACCTCAACTACCAGTAAGATCCGTGTTTCCATCACTAAAATATTTATATATATGGAACATTGATTCCATATGAGAATGAAAAAATTATCAACATTTGATTAAAGTGATATACATAAAACTGACATAGATTTTTGGAATTATTCAGTGACCAAATTAAATTTCTCAAACTCCTATATACCTTTTATCATTAGCTACGTATGAATGATTGATTTTCAGTACGGTGATCTCAAAGCTTTGAAAGGTTCTCAATGAGGGCCAATACCTATTTTGGACGATGCTCTTACTAGGTCGACATTAGGTAGTCCTCATATAATAACCATCTCATATGATAATTTAGCCCAAAGTTGTCATCTTTTTTCTTCTTGAGGGCCTCCAAGGCACACTTTTGTGAATGTAAATAGCATATTTAATTATGAACTATGTATAAAATTTAAAATATCAGAAAAATGACATACATTTAATTATTGTATTTTTGGATTTAAAAAAATTACCTATTTTTTCTTCCTACTCATGTAAAACAAGTTTTCTTGAGGAACACACCTTTTGATACCCAAGGTTTCCATCATAAAATAACAATGATTACTATAATATTATATTATTCAATAGTAGGAAATTTTGGAAAAAAACAAAAACAGAATAATTTATGAGGGCATGTGTTATTAACCATCTTCTCACATCAAGTTAAGGAATTCCTCCATTATATTTAATTATAGTGGTGAGTCACTATGTGTTATTAACATAAATTAACACATTATATTGTTCTAAAATCCAATGAATCAACAAGTGATTATGTTAAATTAATTATAAAATGGGTAGAATATAAAAGGAAAATTATTTTTAAATTAATAATATATTGAGAAACTCATTTTAAAGTTACTAATTTAAGATACATAGTAGTTCAAAAAATCCCAGAATGAATTAAAATTCTATCTTTCTTAAAAATCCAAAAAATGAAGAAGCGTCTAGAATATTCTACTATTATTATTGGATGTGAAGTTAAATGAAACTGAATGAGGTTGGTTCTAACCAAATATAATGAAATAATGATATCAATGAGGTTATTTGAGTATTCTATTGCTGAAAAGGAAATAATTTCTATCTAAAATGAATATTTATTTTGATATAGATAATGGAATTTTAAAAGAGAATATGTGGGTTCACTGACTGTGGGAGAGACGGATAGAGAGATAGAGAGAGAGCTTGATATCTCAGAGGCTGGGAAATACTAGTAGAGGTTTAACTGTTGGATCCTTTTAGGTTGTTATAAACTAGATATATATGAAAAATACAAGAACATTTTTCATGTTGCTATTGTGGAATTTTTTAACCTGGATAAGGGGAGAAACGAGTATATAATGTCACATAATATTAAATGAATCATGAAAAATATGACATGGGATTTTATTATCAAAATAGACATAGATCATATCCTTATAAAAAATAGAGTGATGAAAAATTAGTTACTCACAACATGATCTTACAACTTTAATAGTAATATGTAAATATGTTTTCAAATACATAGAATAAAATATAAAATATAAATGAATCATTTTATTTAATTTTTTGATGCTTAATGGTAGAAAAAATATCCATATATCAATTAATTATTCAGAAACTGATATTTATTACAATGATTTCACATGATTTAACACTTTAATCATTCTGTTTTTTTTTCACTATTTCTATACCCAACCAAAAAACTATCATTTTGTATCCTCAATTTAAAAGGATGATAATTTAAAATTATAATACTTTCTGGAGTGCATATACTAACATAGTTCTTCATATGATTCTTATAAAGTTTTTATTGTGGACAATTAGTCTGTGTGATATTGAGAATCAAAAAATATCTCCAATATTTCTGTATTTCATATAATACTCAAATAGAAATTAAATAATATCATTTTTCATTCATTCAAATAATTATATTGATATTTTCAAACATAGATGAATCCAAGGGAATAGTAAATATATTATCCTATTGACCCTTAGTTAAAACAGATTTTGATGAAATATTAACTTGTTGTACATGATTATGAATGAAATAAAATTTATAAATGATGTTATAAGTTCTCAAATAGTGATTTGGATTAATATAAATATATATTTAATACTAATTATCATTTAAAATTAGAATTTTATAATTTTTAATATCATATTCATATACATTTTTACAAAATTAATTTTTTTTATAACAACAAGAATTTATCACATACACCGATTCTGATGTCAATAATTTTGGCGATTGATTCTTTTTTGAATTCCATGAACCAAGTATTTTTCAAATAAAATGAATCATATCACTATTACCTTTTGGTATAACTTTAATCCAAAAAATGTAAAAAAATGAATCTCAACATAAATGAATTATATTGAGTGTGAAATACCATGAGTTTAACTTTCTCATTCACATATTTAATATTCCATATAGTTATTATTAGCTATAATCTATTATGATATTCCTAAAATCTATCACATATACACACAATTTAAAAAGAACATTCTTTTATTTTAGAGCTATTTTATTAATACTATCATATGTCTTACTTTATTATAAATAATAATATTTCAATATTTTCGTAGGGAGAATTCCAACAAAAAAATATCTACTGGTTTGAATGAAAATATCATCTTACCCTGAAAATAATGGAATTACAATATTTCAATTATCTAAAAAAATATCTAAAAGATTAATGGAATATAATATTGAAAAATATATAAGAAAAATTATTATATTAGGATTTCTACAATTTCATGAAGAGGATTTTATGTACTCATGTGAGAATACAGGAACAGTAATGTTATTCCAAAATAATGAACAAGAGGATGAAGATCTACATTATACTAGAACATAAAGATGATCATGCTTACATCCGAGATCATTATTCATAAGAAATAAATTTTTTTGTAAACTTTAAACTCTAACTAATTATATATATCCTTTGTAAAAATATTAAGTTCATACTCTTACCTATATCAATTTATTGATAATAGGAGGGGTTTTTCTAAATGTAGGTTAAATACAAAAACACAATGGGGATGTTTACTTCCTTTCACATAAAAAAACAGTAATTTTTTTTTGTTATTATTTCTTTAATTCATCACTCTATGTATTGGACGAATAGTGTTAAAGAGAATGAGAGAAAAGGAAGGTTTTTTGAAAATATACAAACACTAATCACCACTATCAGTGTTTATCAACCTTCATGTTATTCTAATTATTTTTTAGTAAGACACAATTGGTCATAAAGATACATATCACCTCTTATGGACCCTCATTGTAGTGAACCTCAATGGGTTAATATAAATCATAGCATCCTTGTATGTTTTTTCAAAGAATCTTAAAAAATTCAATTCAATTTAAAAGTATTAAGTTTTCAATACAAACAAATAAAAATTAAGAATACCATATACTCATTACACTTCCAATATAATATTATTTATTAATAAATTCTTGTTGGACAATAATTTAAAATTGGTACACCATTTAATTCAATGAAGAATGTACTCTTCCAACCAACATATAAATCATTCTTATATATTCACCACAACTCCCCATGTTCCACTAATTGTGTGTCCTTAAAATCATGACCATTGGGATAGTAAAAGAAACACTACAATTAAAAATGTAAATTCATATAAATAAAATGATTATATATATATATATAAATTTATTTTATTTTATTACTTATATCTCATCCCATGAATTCTCTTAGATTTCATTACTGATATTCTTCTATGAGACTAGTTTCACTAGAATGATATCGCTATACTTGACAATAGTTTTTTGGATAATTCTACATTTCCTATAATTTTTACTGAACATTTTATTTTACCCATTGTAATATAACATTTTTTTTGTTTTAAAGTTCAATGTATCATTCATACAAGTGCAACCACAACACATATTAAAATATCCTACTGAATAAGATAAAAAAAGTTGAAGTAATTCATAGTGAAATTCGAAAAAATTGATTTTATAAAATTTTACATGATTATAAAAAAATATGATCCAGGAGGATTATTAGGATATATTAGATATGTGGGTTATTATGGCAGAGTAACCTCTAAATAATTTACATATTCTAATGCATACACTAATTTATCTACATATGGTGGAGTAAAAGATGAAGCATGGAAATCATCAGATCCTATATGGATAGGTGTAAAAAATGGAAGTGGCATGGACTTGGTGGTATAAGGGTAGAAATGATTTTAATACATCATTGGATATGGAAATGATATAGGTTACAACATACATGGATGCATTGTAATCATGTTATGAGAAGAAAATCATAAATAATATGATGATAGAGGAATAGGTGGGAATATCCCTACAGTATAAAGTGTAGGAGTATAAAGTGTTTTATATTGGGTATCCTCTAGAGGGTATGGGTGTGAATGTGTTTGGAAATAATTCTGTGTAGTTCTAGTAATACCCTCACTCGATTGTCCATCCTATTGACCTATAATAGTGGGGTGAGGTGAGGTGAACTGTGGTACATATAAATGTACCTAGTTTTTTTTTGAAAATGTATATAAAGATGACATTGAAAGTAATGTAGAACAAAAATATTTCAATTATTATACTCACTAAGAGAACTAGAGGATGCATCCCCAGTTCCCATAGTAATCGATCATTATCGAATAGTATCTTTATCAAATTTCATCAATATATTCCATAATCTTCATAATAATTAAATATACATTTTTAAAGAAATTTTTTAGTAATTTTGAACACAATATAAATTTAAAATAAAACAAAAAAAATATCATAACATGTTTCAATACAATAATTTAAGATAATGTTATACAAGATTTAAATACATGTGTTATAAACCCGTTTTAGAACTAGTTTTCTATGTTGAATTAAATGTAATTTAAACAAATGATGAAAAACAATCATATCATTCCAAATAAAAAAAATTAAATTTATCACAATATTACCAACCTAAGAAACTCACAAAAAGGTAAACTAAATGACCTATAAACATATATAGTTGCATCTATATATTATTTACCACTACATTAGGTGGAACATCAATTATCACAATTGGATGATTCTTGGAATCAAATATAATATTATGGTCTATATAAATGGGGGGATCAACAGTGTAAATTTCATCCCCACTTCCCTGAAAAATATATCTTTCCATTACATCAATAATGACAACTTAATCAGGTCTCAGATAATATTTCACATAAACCTTTTTTTTCATTGAGACACAAATTTGTGGTTTATCCGTTTCTAGTAAGCCATTCATGTTAATAAATTAAAATCAAAGGTCATTAATAAATTTATCATTTCACATCCTTGAATTAAATTATATACATTTCTTCATAGTGACTCTACCATTATATTAGTAACCAAATTACAATATTTTCTCAACAAGTCCATAATAAGATAAAATTTCAGCTTAAGGCCGACTATCTAATGCACTAGAATATTGGCCTATTTTTCAGTTAATATAATATCATCATGTTGTGATTTCAAATACACTGCATTATTACTTATAATTAATTTATACCCACTAATTATTTTATATTTTCATTCACTAAACAATGAATTGGCACCAAAATCCAACACAATTAATTCATGACAGACATAGTCAATAGGTTAACTAAATTACCAATTTATGTATATATATTTAATAGAAATAAATGAATATCTATATTTTATGTTTATTAATGTAATTATCAAAAGTTTTACTTCAACCATGAAGAAAACGTTTTTCAATTTAAATTCAGTCTTCTACTCAAAGGAAAAGATTGATGAAATGTACATATAATTTTTTATGTTTGAAACATAAAATTAAGTAAAATGTTTATGGAATATGTGATGTGTTGTAGTATGATAAAACATATATATATATATATATTAAAATTACTTACTTGATATATTCATAAAACACCCCACAGTGAAATAAGACTGTGTGATATGCCATTTCATGTTCTTTAAGAATCAATGTAGCCAACATATATGACCAAATAATTCCCACATGTTAGGGTAAGAGATAGAAATGAGGTAAAATTATCAACATAAATCTATAAATCATTTATCATTTCTTTTTTATGTATTGTTCTCACGTTATAAAATTACATAGAACAAAAATCCATATATTCTTGAGCCAGATAACCACTCACAGAGGATCCTTCTGGATGATTATTTTGTTTGATATAATATTTTATTGTGCCCATATTTGTTTTAGTAGGATACAAACACAAATAAAAATTTTCTTCTAATAAGTGGTTCAGTTGGATTATATACTAATAAATATAATATGCATGTGAAAAGTGATGGAGGAAAAATTTTCTCCAACTCACACAAAATTAATTGCTCCACTTGAATAATTCTTATTAGAAAATACATGTATAAACAGATAGAACTAATTCATATATAAAAATGGAACAAGTGATTCAACATGACACATACATTATTTGATAGTAAATTCCATATTTCTATTCTAATCAATCCATAATGAATAATGTGATAATCTTTCATTTTTGGGGATTTTAATTACAACTCCCTTCTATTGACTCGTTTAGATATTCTCCTCGAATATCCATTAGGAACCCCGATTTTTACCAAAACATATATAAATTTATTTTTATTTTAAGGGTTAATCACATAAAAAAGGTAACATTCTATTTATTTGATACACACATAATTCAGTTCTGGTCAATACCAAATTCAAAAAGTCCCTCTTGGATTGTAAGTAATATTTTCTCTTTCTATTTATATTTAAAATAATTTAATGATGAATTTCAAATATATTTTCATCAATGGGCTTTATGTCTAAACACTGATGTATACTATTTTTTAACCAATATGGAAACTCAAAATGTATACCTTTTATTTTCAAATTGTTAGTGCATTCTGTGTCAATATTATTTATCTTTTTATATTTCTTCTGACCTTCCCCTAATAAAAACAATTTTATCTTGCAATTAATTTAGTGTATCAGTTTCTAACATCTATTGAGATATATATTCTTTGTCAATAGTATTATCAAACCTTCTAATATTTTCCTCTATTGATGATCCATTTTAAATAATCCTTGATGCATCACGAAACTGAAACAATAATGGTATTTAAGTCTTCTATAATGTATATTCTTTATTGAAATAATGCATAATAATTTTCCCTTCTTGGTCTAATTAGAATTCACTGCATAAGTTGGGAAATAATTATTAGTCCACAGAAGTGAACTACACATTTGAGATATTTTTTTTGAATATGCCTCGAAAGTGAGAAAAGTGATTTCCCATAGCTATATCAACTCATTCATTAAAGTTTGCAAAAAAATGATAAATTTATATCAAGATCAGATGATCCAAATATTAGTATACTTCTGGAAGTGAATGTTTGCTTCATACATATCCCTATATAAAGATTACAAACATAAATATAAACTACCCACTTGATGTGAGAAGTAAAAATATGATAAAATGGATAAAAAATGAAATTATAGAAACAACCTACCATTACACACCTTATCTGAAAAATTAAGATGTTGCACATCAAATGTCCCCCAACCTAATACATATATAGGATGAACTAACTCATTAATATATTTAATTATCTCAATATCATTCCATCGCATTTTGGTTCAGATTTTAGCATAAATTTATTGATTTTCATGCCTTATATCATTGTAATGTTTCACATAAATTTATGTGGAATATGGGGTAGTGATTTATCTTCACTTGTCTTCCATCAAGATATAGAAAATTAATTATGGTAACTATGTAATTTTTCATCCTTCCAAAGTAAACTACATTATTTTATAGAAGAATTTAATTTTATTAGTAGAAAATCCAATTTGGATAATTAACATCCATTCCATATAATGATTTGATGGAATATTAACATCATATAAAAGTAATTATTTAAAAAACGTAATAATATAATCAATGGTTGTATTAGAAATTGCATACATGGTTTTTCTATGATATAATAACATAAAAATTTCTTACATTTTCATTTTAGTACATTCATGGAATAAATGACATCTAACATCATCCATTAATTATTTCACTTTATTAAAATCATCATTTATATTATTTTCCTCATGTGTATTGATATCGTTGTCTCTATGCACTGGAATACTATATATCTTTTGGTGATTCACAAATGGAATCCTATAAAATAAAAAATTCTCCATACCACTTATTTGATTTCGTTCATGAAAAATAGAAGGCAATCACATTATTCCATTTTGCTACCTAACATTATCATTTATTTTAAACCCATATATTATTATATGGTAGATAACTTCTTATAGATATAACCAAGGTCATCCAATACAATTATCACATAGACCATGTAGGTGACATCCAAATGAATAATTATTAAAATAATAATACATAAAATATAAAAATTCCTTTGAAACATAGTTGAAATCTAACATGTATGATACTTCCATCATTCATCCATTATATTATCGAAAAAATGTTATCATCATAAAAATAATGTAAACCATGATTAAAAAATTCATTACATCCATTTTTTATGTGAAATTAAATAAAACATACTAGTTGAAATCCAAAAATATAATTTGATAAATAATATATACTATGACCAATAACTACAAATAATGATCCAAAAAATGTATAAGAAGTTGAATGGGGAAACATTTCAATAATCCAACAAAATACATATGTATTTATGAAAAAATTATTTTAAAAACATTCATATTTTTAATATGACATTACTCTAATTCAATACACTTGTTTTTATAATGGAAAAAATTTACTCAACAATAACCACAATGTTTCACCCAACATCAAAACCACAAAGCATAGAACCGTAATATAATAGAAATGATACAACAACTAATAAAAAATATAAATTATCACCCAATCATAATAAAATAGAAAATAGGAAATATAAAATAACAAAAATATATCCAAAAAATGATAACGGATATGGGAGACAAAAGTTGAATCATATTTTAAATACATGGAAAATATAATTAAAAAATAATTATATCTATGGGTAAAGAAAAATTATATCACTTATCTCCTTCTATAAGATCAAATTATATAAATTCATCATCCACTAATTAATATGGTAACTTTCAAGAATAAACATCTAATTAAATAGGGTTTATATACACCTATAGTTTGCGTACATTATAAAAATGATATCTTCTACTTGGATTACACTAAATTCACCATCAATAACCATTATAATATAATAAATTTAATGATAGTTTGAAAAAAGACTATTAAACTAATACTTTGGTACTCAATAAAGAATTTAAAGAATCAAAGAAATGTTTTTCATATCTTTTTAAAGACATCCACATTATCCACTTTTAAAAAATATACTACAATATGTTTATAGATATTTAATAAAAGATGGTCATATAAAGGAACTAACTAAATTTATGATTAGATGATGTTTCTTCTCAAATAATGTCAATAGGGATTAAGGTATATGGAAAGGATCAAATTTTCATTCATATAGATACAACTTTGAGCTAAATGGAAATAATATTTTAAATAAAACATAAACTTATAGCCAATGAACATGATTATATAAATGAAAATACATTTTAATTTCCACTTCATATAAATACTTAGTGAACATAAATTATCAATGGATTAAAAATAAATTATATCATTTTTAAGAATATAAGTAACCAAAAGTAATAGTGAGAAATAATATTGTGTGACAATAATTAGATGGAAAAGGTAGTATTATGAAAATATCTCAAAATAAATTTTCAAGATAAGGATCCTATGTATGTAGAAAAATTATTAAGGATGGGAAACATTAGTTGTCTTGTAATTAATATTTTCCTTGTGTTATTTATCTATGGGAGAACCAAGTCTGCATAGTTCATTTATAAAGGGAGTTCCATTTCTTTGTGGTGTATTTTCATTATTGTACAGTGTCTACATGGATAAATATTAATGAGAGAACCGCATTCCAAAATTATTTACTTCATGCGAGTGATATAACTTTATTAAACTACACATAATAATTTAAATCATATCACACCCAATTTCATATAGACAAACAACTATGTATTTATCATATGTTTCTACTACTGTATCCATGTTCCCTCCCATAAGTTATTATATTTAATAATTATACATTTAATAACCCCGTAACATGTTAAACAAAAAAATACTACATTAATTAAATACCTAATTAGTTAATATATATTAAAAACATTATATTGGATTCATTTAGATGTAGATAAAAGGTAAGATAATACAACATATATATCTATTACAATAAAATTATTAATTCAATACTATAAAAAACGATCTAAACAAACATTTTTTAAAATAATCAAGAAAAATCATGACTTAATACTATCTTGGATAGGTTTTGATACATATATAAATTTTAAAAAAATACTCAAAATAAGAGAAGAAGGACTTGAAACATACTAATATGATGCTTAAGATGATCATAAAAGCCCTGAATGAAAGGATAACACTTTAGTAGTACATATTATAGTGTACCGCTCTCTTAGATGAGGGGAGATTAGGGACTGTGGTTTAGGATGAATTATGGGGAGGATGAGGGTAATGTGTAGAATATATTCCCACAATTTGTAAAAACCATTATTATAGGGTTGACCATACCAATAGTTCGTAAAATCACTTATTATGTCATTAGATATAATAATGAATTATATAACCCATTGGTCTATAAAGATTACATAAACATTATACTAGTTGTTCATGTAATCTGTTGGTATTAATTCATGGGAATAACCTAGTTTTTTATCAGTGTGGAAAATGAAATGAATAATTTTTATTAAACATTACAATGAGATCTAACTATAGTGGAAAATCAAAATGACCATCATTTGAAGTATAAATAATAAAAAACATTAAATATTTTAAAGAATAATGAAATTTAACAAATAGTTTTGAATGTAATACTTTAAAATAAGGATTTAAATAATATTACCCTACTTTAAATACAATCTAATGTCATATATTCCTTATCCTAATATATTTTCATTAAAAAAATTAAACACTATAGATTTAGTATTTTGGTGAGACCTAAACCTCTAGAATTTTAGAGTGTTGTTTTAGAGATATTTTGATTGGGATTGACCAAACTATGGTTCTAAAAAGTTGTAAGGAAAAGAGGATAAGTGGTTTCGCTTTATATGTGAAGAGAGGGGAGACCATCTAATTACATAGAGTATTAAATTAACATGAAAAATATTTCATTTTAATGTCCCTAAAACATGATATATTTACAATATGGGAATAGTTGAGTTGGAATACTCTTATCCAATAGAATATATACAAGTTTAGTTTTTGTTTTCACCCATGATAACCCTTTTAACTATTATAGTTATAGAAATGGTTTTTTTAATTTACAAGAGACAAGAAATTTAATCAATGAAAAAAGTGTCCCGTTAGTGTAAAATGGTTAATATTATAAAACATATCCCATTAACATGGCTAAATAAGTTTTTCAGAAATTTTAATTTTTTTTCCAAAATACTATTTAACATAATATACAATTGATATCATTTTCAAGATTATTCAAATATTTTTACTTTAAATAAAATAAGTTACTAATGTAATTTGAAAATAAAATTTTCAAAGATCATTAATATGTTATATTTATCTAAAAAAACAAGACAAAAAAATATTAATCCAAATTGTATAACATATCATGTTTTGGAAAATCCATTACTTTATTTTTCTTTTACTTCAATAAGAACTATGTCTATATTAGGTAAACACATAAGGTGATTAATCCATCAAAAAAATAATAAATTTATATCAAAAACAATTCATTCACTTTTTTTGAACCATTGTAAGTGAACATAGACTCTTTTATGCAAATGAAACAGTATTAAAAATATTAAAACAAAAAGAGTGAAATTTTTTAATTCATTACCAAAAGTAATTTTACTTTCATTATAAAATTAAAGTTGAAATAATGTACCAAATTTTTCTCATATGAGAGTTTATACATGAAAAAAACTTATCCAATGAAATAAAGGATAGTTTTAGGATTATTTTATGTTCTTATCCCACAGTTTTAACCATATTTTACATGGTTTAGCCATACTGAGGTGAATGGTATTTACTACAGATACTATTCATAGTGAGCAAAAAAAGGAAACAAATTTAACAAAATGAACATTATAACTCCATAAATGTAATAAAATTTTCAAGATTTAGTTTATAGATGTTATATAAATTATTTTATCAAAAAAGCACAATAAAAATAGTATTTAGAAAAAATCTATACTTAAGGCCAAAAAAGTGTTAAACCAAATCAAGTATATGATTATACATATTTATTTAATTAGATTATATATAATTACAAGAGTTTTATTTTAATTTCATTAAATGTTAAAAAGATAATGGTACTTTTATATTACATTATTTATTGAAAATAAATATTTTTTATAGAAATAGTTATCTTTCAGTATTCACTAAAATATAAATTGTTTTAGAAAAAAACCCATAGAACATAATATTTACTTTTTTATTTAAAAATTTAACTTCTTATTGAAAAATAAAACTCAATACTTTTAAAATTATATTTTTAAATAAAACCATATAACTCATGAAAATGAATCTAGTAACAATAAATACATTTCCTTTTTTAAAAAAAATTACATAATATTCTTATAATGAATCTAACTATATAAAATATAATACATGAATATTAATAAGGTATGAACTTGACTTACTATTATCTAGTTTATCGCATTATCACACCATAAAGGCACCCAACATGGGGTCATTCCAGTAAACACATTACATGGGAACCCTGTTTGTGTTCCTGTTTGGAAAAAAATCATAGTCAGGTCAAACAAATCACTTAGGGGTATCATAATCTACACCCTAGTATATAATTTAATGATTATTCACATTTATAATAGGGTAATACCACTAATAAAAAACTAGTTATGGACCATTTCATATCTTAATTTTTATAGGATTGTTAAGGGCGGTCTACTCACTCATCCTAGATCAATGACCTGACAGAACTTGTGTTTCTCAAAGATCCTCACATGGCCTACCCATGACACTATAAACAAGTCATACAACTAATCTAAATGAATGTGTCTAAAATATCCTATAAACATGCCACTATTTCAGAACAATTTCAATGTAACCTATGGATATAACTCTTGGGGATCCAAGCATTAAGAATAACCATTTGAATCATAGACTAACCATCAATGGTTGAGGGTGGTAAGACAGTGAAAAAATGATAATGTGGACTTGGAACATTGTTTAATTCATCAACCACAACAAATTTAAATTAAATATTTAAATAATATCAATAATTTAAATTAACTAAACCAATGATTCAACACCTTTAGTATAATGATTTTTTGTTATGTGCATCATAATAACTTGGATTGAATTACACCATGGTATCAAGGAACATATATATATTTCATAAGAAATTTATAATTTCCCCAAATGGGTTGGTAACATGTAAAAGGTCAGACCAAACTTCTCTGTTTTCTATACCATATCCGGATCATCATCAGTGCTAATCCACTATGCCACATGGCCAAAAATAATTTTTTAGAATCAATATTATAATTAATTTAAAATTTAAAAACAAAGTAAAAAATTATAATAATTTATAACCACCCTCTACTTTATAAAGTTTCATTGTAACCATTCCCAAATTCTAACATAAATTCTTCATTGGAACCTGGACATGAAACTGGTAATAAATACCTTACATATCATTCAATTTAAATAATCAATTATAGTTTAATTTAAATCCAGAATCTTTGGAAATTTGAAATGATGATTCTCCATTATAAAATTTCTATGAGACCATGAGAAAATGATATTACGATACATAATCACTCTATTCTACATTAATTATCCTTCATTACAGGGTGGTTCCACAAATCTTCTATGGAATAATTATTCAAATACCAAGATAATAAATGATAAAATTGATAGAATGAAACTATAAAATAGTGCAAGGTTTAAAATATTAGAGATTTAATTATGATCACTAAAACATTCCTCACATATGGTTAACATCAAATAAATACCAAGGGAAAGGAGACACCAATTAGGTGGGCTCAAAAGACCAAATAGGGAAGGGCGTGGTAGAATCCCCTTCAAACCCTAGTGGGGGTAGAATTTCAATTATTCCCTTAAAATGTCCATCGAGATAGATTATGGCTATCCCATTGTGCTCTTTTTGATGTAACTAAAACCATAACAGCCCTGATACCCATTTGGTTCTCTCTTACAAATCTATACCAATATCTGAGCATGATTCCATGAAAACCTATCTTATTTTATGTGTTTAAAAATTCATAATTATATTTTTAATCCTAGTTCAGAGTCTATCCACTAAACCTACAAAAAATTAAAATTTTCACCAAAAATTAAGACCCGTACGGAAATTTTTATTACAATAATGATTGAATCCATTTATAAATATACTAATTCATTTCATAGTGTTGTAATACTAGTTAGAAAGCCACATATTATATGTGATGCTAGATTTTGTAATGGTGATGAGTTTTAGGGTATTTAAAAGATGAAAGTACTTCACTTAACTGTTGATAAATATTTGTAATAATATATATATATATATATAACATAAATTTTAATGGGAAGAACAAATCTCAAGAGATCATGTTAAATTGTTGAAAATTTAGGTTTAAAACATAAAAATCCACTATAATAGACTAATAGAATTAGCTACTGATCTAAGAGAAAATAAAAATTCCTAGGATATTGTATTGGAGGATATTTATAATAGAGTGTGGAAGTTTACATATTGTTCAATGGAGAATATCCTTTACTCAAGGGAAATTAATAATTTGAATTCCATCAAGGATGAAATTGATTCACACATGGTAGAAATTGTTATGGTGGAACAAAACATTGACAATAGTATCCAATACTTAATGATTACATTAGATATATGAAAAAAAGATAAATGAGAATAATAATTTAATATATAAAAATTCCATTAAATTGAAGGATGATACGTATAAGGGTAATTTTCTTAAAGAATATATGAATGCTCACAATAGGTAAGAATATCAAATTTCCACAAACATGAGGAAGAGTTGGATATAGTGAAGAATAATATAGAGAAATTTAATTCCATTGGAAATCCTAAAAATAATTAAACTTCACAATATTTTTTTTATTATCCTATACTTTGTGATAGTTAAATTAAGAACATGTATGTTATATAATTGGATAAACTTGGCTGAATTACTAAATAAAAATCCCATGTTTCATTTGAAAAATCATCTTTAACCATGATGGAGCTTCTATAAAGAACCAGAGGAATAAAAATATAGAAATTATTATGAAAAGGGAAAATAATTGGAGTATTATGATGAAATTATAAAAGGGTTCCTTCAAAGAGTATGAATAAACAGATATTCCAACTACATTAAAGGTGGAATGGAAAATATCTTGATATAATGTAGAATGAAAATCTATAAAACTGAGATTCCAACAACATTAAAGTTAGAATGGAAGAATTTCCAATAATTAATTCTATTTTAGCTATTTTTGTAGAATAAATATCTTGATGTGTCAATATAGACTTAAAGAATAATAACAATTCATAAACAATGAAAAATCTATTCCTTTTTTGAAATATAATTCAATTTTTGGTTGAATAAAATCACCCCGTTAAATTTTATTAAATAAAGATTTACAAACCTACTATTAAATAAAATATTTCTTAGAATGATAAGAGGAATAATTGGAAAATAGAAGGAAGTTCATAATCTGATAATTACCATTGGATTAAGGTATCCCATGGTATGTTTTTTGTTAATGATCATAATGAATCTTCTAGGGAAAAATATAAGATTAAATTTTTTTAAATAGAATTCCAAATTATGATTTATTATGAGGTAATTAATGGAAGGAGTACCTATAGTGGTTCATTTTGTGATTAGATATATGAAAAAATGGATAATCCCAAAGAAGATTAAAATAACTTGGTTCTATAAAAAACCATTCTGATAGGAAGATAGGCTTGAAATTTAATGAAAAATGAAAAATGGTTGTCTATAGGGACTCACGATCTTCCAAGACAAGAGGAAAGTGGACGCTCCCCTATCTCTATTTATTTAAACACTACTTACTTTTGTTAATGTGTTTCATGTTTTTGGGGAGATACGATCCAAGGAAAATTTTCATAAAAATGAAATTGGTATTATGGAATGATCTAAATGTCACTTTGAAGTTGGATATAGTTAATGTGGGATCTTATCAATTATTAATATATAGAAAAATTACTATGAAAATAATCAATAGAAAATTTTTAATTGGTTTCATATGTGGTTTTAAGGTCCAATTGTTGTTTTAGTATCAACAAAAATTGTTACCAATAAGAATAACACCCTCCTGATTGAATAAGTTGTCACTATGGAAGAAAATTGGGAAAAAATATTCATGACTTAATTACTTTTTATTTTAACAGTGGGTTAACATGAGATATAAAATGATTTTTTATTATAGAAATGAATTAGTGATTGATTAATTTAATATATTTTTTATTCAATATTTACTAAAGAACTAGATAAAGTTATAGGGTTTTTGGAGAGTTTTTTCAAAGATGGTATACCTATAAACCAAATAAAGACAATTAGTGATTATAAGAATAAATATTTGGAAATAATTTATATAATTATTAATAAGCAGTATATATATTAATTTTTATATATTATTTTTAATCTTGAATTGGGTATGACTCAAAAAATGTGAAATTTATTGTTATTCACTAATAGCTTTGTGATTGTATAATTGTGTTTTATAAATTAGGTATCTAGTGATGAAGAAGCTAGATTTTATTAGACCATTCGGGCATATTTTAAGAGATGGAACCAAGTTTCTCCTAATATTGGGATAAGGATATATTTAAAAATGGAATAAATATTTATTTATGGGTTTCAATGAAAGTAGTGATATTAATCTCTCAATAAATATCATTTGGGAACTCTAGGAAGAGTATATTATTGACATCATTTACTTCTTTGAGCATTATAATAAGTTGTATCAATGTATGTGGTAATAAATATTTTGTAATCGTATATTGCATGGGGTATCAAGTAACTGGATTTTTTATTTTATTACATCAATAAGATATAGGGAATTTTAATAAATGAATAGTATTTATATAAATTTTTGTACTTTTATATTTGATTTCAAAGGGTGAAAAGAAGAATAAAAAATCCAAATATCTGTGTACCCCATATAGGGATAGTTTGAACCTAGGGGGTAAGATTAATTATGATTATGGTAAAGGAATTTTGAATTTATAATAGTGTTTTTAAAAAATCTAAATATGGAGATTATAGGCATCCAACATATGATTAGTACTTGATATTGCAGGATTTATTTTTAACAATTGTCGACATGTGTTGAATTTTCTAAAAAGGATATAATTCTCACATTTTTTTGTTGTTAGATTAGGAAGTATGTATGGAAGTGAATTAATCTAAAAAAGTTTTTTTAATTAGATTTTATAGTTACATTTATGAAATAAAGATAATTTTGCGGAACGTCAGGGAATGCCATGATGTACCTTTCCAGAAATATAAAAATGGATGAAATTCCTTGTAATTATAAGATGATAAAATACTTTATGCATGATATTTTGGTGGAAATCATAAGATGTTATACTTCATTGTAGGAAGTGGTGATTGTGTTGAATCACGACAGCCCAAGTCATCTTGCGATGAAGGTTTACTAAAAATAGAAAATTTAATTTTCATAAGACAATATAGAAACATTGTAAGAGTCCTCAAGTAAATAAAAAGTGCCATTCTTAAGTTTATGCCCGAATACCGAGTGTCACAACACAAAGGGTTATGTGGATAAAAATTTGGAAAGTCTCCAACGTGTTTGATGTTTTATTATTGGGATTTGTATTTCATAAGATTATTTTCATTTTTAAAATTTCATGTTAGGAATAGGTCATTTCCTGAGTGATAATGTAATATTTTATAGTGGAAATGAAATAGAAAAATGAAAAAGATACAATAAATATGATAATATAGATACTTTTTCAGGATATTTAAATGGGTTTTATGATTTCATACATTACTGATTTGAGAAAAATTATTCACATCATGAAGGGCTATATTGTGGGGAAGTGAGTTTCAAAGAAATTTCATTAGTTTTTTCTGAATAAGGACTATTATTTTAGTAATATGTCATTCCTTAAATTATTTTAGGATTATTTTGGTGGTTTTTCTCTTGTGAGGCTCATGTGTGTAAGAAAAAAGACACGCAATAATTCAGTTTTTCATACATTTTAAATTTTCTCTCCAGGGAACCATATACTCTTGCATTTTTAAAAAGAAGTGTCTTTATACTCAACTTTAAATAGGTGTATTTTATTCACATGATCATGATGTATATTCAAATATTTCAGTTGTAGTTCATACATTAATATGATCAAAAAAATTTGTAAGAGTGAGAAATTAACAATGTGAAATTAGAGGAATTAAAAAATAAACATAAAGCTACTTTTTTATCTTATTTTTTACAATCATCAAACTATGTTAGAGGTAGTCATGTACTTAATGAAATATTTTCCTAAACATAGTTAATTGATCTATACATCATAAGAATTAAGATTATATAATTCATAATTTATAATACACTTAACAAAAATGGTATATTTAATTTATTTGTCAAAAAATGAGATATATCTTCCTAGATTAAAGGGAAAATATTTCAAAAAAAAGTTATTTTGGATGATACAATCAAAATATTATATTTCCATATCTTATGGATTTCAAGGAGTTGACTCAACCCATTAAGTAAAAATAATTTTCTTTTGATAGCCCTCTCTATAAAATTAAAATTATATATCTTATAAAAGGAGGAGAAGCGAGTTCAATGAAATATCTAAAAAAGAATAAAATAACATAAAAACTAATATATTATTGAGGGAAGAAGATTAAATCAATAAAGTGTGTGTTCTATAGTGTAGAAACATGAATCATCAATTAATATCATATTTAGTAACAAGGAGATATATAATTCCAAATAATTTCTAGGATGATAAAAATAAGAAGACATTTCTGATATGTAAAAAAGAAAATGATTTCCATGAATTAAGGTATAAAATAGATTTGAAAAGGAAGAGCTTTATAACATCCTGATAATATTTAAAAATTATAGTGAGTTTCTTTTAGGACTCATATATGGATAATGAACTTGTTCATATTGATGTTCGTAGAAGGCCCAATAAGGGGAAACAAGTGAATATCAAAGGCACCCGTTTACATGAGGTGAAACAAAAAAATATGATGTCATTTCCATATTATCAGGAATTTCCAACATTTTAATCTTATCCAAAGTAATAAGTTATGGATTGGGGTTAAGGTTGTATCTCATGGGTGGTAATAAGACAACCCTAACCCATATAAAGAGAGTTACCATATGAATATGATTCATCAATCCTGAAAACCCAACTAATCAATGTTATTATGATATTTTTAAGCATGGAACATCACCATTGCATTATCTTTATAATAGATCACTGTAGGTGAACCAATAAAACTACTTTTCCATGTGTTCATTATTGATTAACTTTCTAAAAGTCATAATTTTAGTGTGTGGGTTAAGAAACAATATAACGATTTGATAAAGGAATGGAAAACTGATGTAACTAACAGATAATCCTTAAATAATAAACAAGGTGAGATGATAATAACCCTTAGGTCAGTATATTTTTTGGTATTTTCTCTTTGAGGAAGATTTATTGAAATAGAAAAGTTTCCCTTCATTGATTCCCAATCATTAGTTATCTCATACTAAAGACCTACTAGGTACTAATAAATTTAGCAAAGGAAAAAAATAAGTATTTACTTTCTTGATTTTCCCAAAAAATACTTATAATCAATTAAATATATTAAATTTATAGATTTTAGATAAACCATCCTATATAGTGAAATTCTTACGTTGTTTTCTTAAATACCCAGATAATTAAAATTATACATTATTTCTTTAAAACTAATGTCTTCAGTAGTATTGTTCACACACAACATCGAAAAACTGAAAACAAGGAAATAATATATAATTGTTAAAATTTAGTTATTTATTTAGAGGGTAAAAATATATTTAATTTAATAAAGATATATTTTTATAAATAAAAATTAAGGTTATTATCAATTATATGGCATTAATAAATGAAATATTATATCTAAATAAGTAATAAGACCCATATATTTCATAAATTGAATCATTTGTAAAAAAACATTTCTTATGTGTTTAATTCTATAAAACTAAATATATTATGGATAAAAAACATTATTGATATTAATATTATATTAACACCTATTTAATTATTAATTGATATGAAATACTAATGGAAATAATAATTATTTTTAATGGCTCTTTTCCTATGAAATCATTAAATATTTTTATTAAATGTTAAATTATAAAATCTTATAATATAAATTTTTCAAAATAATATTATCTTTTGTATTTGGATTTTTTCAATTATATTAAGATTAATTTTTTGGACTTTTCTAAAAATAGTTTTTAGGAGATTAGTGAAAATACAGTTTATGTTAAAACCATGAATTTTCTAGTGACACTAGGATGAAAGCATAATATAAAACTCACAATAAATTTTCCATGAAAAATATTTGTTTCATAACTGGAATCATATATGTTAAAATATATATTTTAATATATGAACCTATATTTGATTAGATATTCCCACTCAAAATATACTCCCTTATTCAAATGTCTATTGATTCATTTTTTACCCCTATTAAAATTATTTTTTAACTTGAATTTTATTCTTTGAGGTATGATTATTTTCTTGAACTTATTTTATATAGGTTGGGTAAATTCTACCATTTATTGTATTATTTGGTATTCTCTCAATGTATTCTATTCATTTACATTCCTATGACATAATTCCTTATAAAATATTTCTTTTATTGTAGATAATGTTTATTTTAATGGATATTGATAGAAAAACCCTATTTCATTGAATTATAAAATTTTATATTGAATATTATTCTTCAATGATTGGGTCCTCCTATCCTACTAAATTTTATATTGATTTTTTATAATCTACTTTTTGAAAAATAATTTTTAATAGAAAGAGGTATTTATTAAAATTTTACATAGTGGGGATCCAATAATGGTAATTTGATATTATTGAAAAGAATCCTTTAATAATAAAATTTTTTATCTTTGGGTACATATTTCTAATATAAAACATTATGTAATTCTCATGTATGAATTATTAGTGATTCTTTTTAAAATTTAATTTATTCATAATATTTCATTTCTCCATTTCAAAATATTATTTTCAATGTGATATGTATGTTTTCAATTTATATTAATGTTAAAAACAGCCTCTAAAATATTTTCCCATCTATTTTAATTTTCACATTAAAATGGACATATAGTCATGGGATTTTCATTTTATTATTTTATATTAATATATATATATATATATATATATATATTTTTTTTAATTTGTGGTTTGATGTCAATATATCATCTCATTTGATTCTTGATCCCCTGTTATGTCATATCATTTGAAGAATTATTTTTCAAGTTTTTTTCATATATGTCAATTTCTTTATAAGATTCACTTACTATAATAGGGATATGTTCATTTCAAACTATAAACAATCATTCCATGGATTTATAATATAACATTATTCTCCAAAAATGATATGATCTCTCAATTCCTTTGACATTCCACACCATCCACTGTGAATATGCATAACATTTTTTCTAATGCCATTACATTATAAAGATTTTGTTTTTCTATTTGAATAACTAAAGGGTGTTCACCTAGATTTAAGTCACTGATTGATGAGTATTATTATAAAATAAACCACATATCCCTTTCTCTATATGTTGTTAGTTTTGGTAATCAATACATAAAAATAATATCTCTCTTTTTATTGGAGATCTATTTAAAATCCATATAATTTTATTCCGAAATAGATTTTTATCGATTATATAGGAAATTTCAATATGTATTGTTTAACTATCCACCATTTTTCTCTAGATGGGTTATGATCATGTTATCCATTTTACATACATGGGTACAAGTATTAGTGTTTCCTACATTGTTTTTCGAGTACATATGATTATTATAAAGTATTATCCTTGTATTACTTACTCTATATATCTATGGATTAATGCAATGAAATTAAATAATTTTTGGGTGGGTAAAGATATAATATAACCCATCAATTCATCAGTATGACTCATGATACAAACATTTATAGGTATTTAGTGTATTGTATACCAATTATCTATGATTCAAAGTCTCCATTCAGGATAGTATGAATTAATTCTTGGTTAAGCTATTGATAGAATGAATGATGTCTTCGATGTGGCCTTGACTATAATCTCATAATTTTCATCACTATGAATTCCTTCAAAATGTATTTTTTTATTGTTATCCATGTGTACTATTAATTTTTAATTATATTCATGGATATTTTAATCATTCCACTTTAGTATATTACGAAATTACAATGATTACTTCTTCCTATCATAATATTAATTCCATGTTTAATCCATGATTTCTTCATTTTTATATCATTCTTTATTGGTTTTTTGATCTCAACATTTCTTATCTTTCACATTCCAAATGTTATGAAAAAAATACTAAACCTAATATATATAATAGGATAAATAATGTAGAAAATTTTTGCGATAAATTGAATACTTATTAAAGATTAATAAGTTTCTTATATTTTACAAAACATTTACATTAATTAAGAATGAAAAGGGTGTTATTTGTTTATAAACAATCCTAATTCTCTAAATCTAAAAGTCCAAAATTTATTTCGAATTTATATAGTGTGATATTTTCAATATATCATGTACTTAATGGATATTTTTGTTTGAGATTCTATATTTAGTATCGAATACAATGTGTATAGTATGTGTTTCTAGAATCATATCAAGGATTATGTTTCTTGGGTACTGTAGTTTTTTATTTTTTATAATAATCCCAAATGGAATATGAAATCTTCATTGACCAACATTACCTTGATGGGTTGCTAGTTTCATTCAATAATTTGTTTATTTTCACTATTCTACAACTCATCAACACCATTGTTTTATGGTGGTATGTTGTGAACTGTCATTGAGATTTCTCATAATTTTATAATAGTTCCCATATGGTCTTCTATATAAATGTGTTCCATGTTCACTAATAATATTCTTACAAACTCCAAATTAATTAAAAATGTTTTATCTTAGGAAGTGAATGATATCTTGATGATCATTATACATGTTTGTAGACTTCCTCAAACCTTTAAGATATCTAATCGATAGAAAAGAATATATAGAGGTAACTATTAGAGTTTACAAATGGTAAAATAATATAAATTCCCCTATAATAAAATATTCCTACAATTATAATTGGGTTATGTGGAATTATATTCCTTTTCATAATTGATCAAGATGTTAACTATGAGGAAAACATTTATAGAATATATAGAAATCCCTAAAGAGGGTGGTATAGAAAACCACTCTATAAAACATATATGATGTTTTAATATGTAAATTATTTACCTTCAAAAGCCTATCCATGATTGATATTCAAAATGGCCTCTTACTCAGCCTCTATGACACAACTCTTGATGATCTAATTGGGAAAAACATATAGGTTCCTAGAACATAAAACACATAATAATTTATATCTAAATAAATTTTCTCATTTATTGAGTCCCTAATAAAATTTTAATGACCACTATTACCATGTAGTTATTTATATTCGCATATCATGTTAAATCAATCAAAGAATAGAGATACTCCTCAAGGAAAGAAGAAGATTCAAAAATATGAGATGAACTACACTAGAGTTGTAACATATAAATGTGATCAACTACCTCACTCCTAAAATAATTTTTATCATTAATTATTATTTCAAATTCAAATAAGATATGTGACATACTAATAAATCTAGACAAGTAATATTTTAAAAAATGTATTTCAATGTTGAATTATCAATTAAAATAGTGATTTTGGATCATTAATGATAGGATTATCAAATATATATAGAAAAGAAATAAAAAAAATATTCTTTCTCATTAATGGTATTGTTTATTTGTGTATCATGCAGTGATTTTTTCATATAAAATTAAAAATGGAGTTTTTCCACATTATTCTATTAAGATATATCATATGAAAATTTCATTTATGTTACACATGATTCTAAATGGAATTTCATAAATATGATATTACATTATTGATGGAGATATAAGACATGAAATAAGAGTCCAAAACTTTACTCACATCATTCGATCCATACAAAAGGATCATCATTCACATGTAGAGCATAAAGTGGTTGAAAATTGAGATGATGTTCTTAATGAAACTTCTACATAAAATAGCACTCACAAAAAAGATCATATTTATTTTCAAAACTGTAGGGAGGTAATTTAATAAATTATATTATCTGTATCTCTAGTATCCATAATTCCTTTACTATAGGAATGGTACCCAATGATTAGTCCACCCATTACCATGAAATGAAATGTTTCTTAATTTAATTAAGGATCGTTATAATTTAATCTTTACATAACAATATCAATATTTCATAGTCAATAATCATGTTTTTTTCAAGGCCAGATATTATATCCATAAATACATTTAGACAATCCCCCACCATAACAAATAAAATTCCCATAATGAACTATTAAAAGGCAATAGGGGCATTACACAACCTAAATGGAATTCTCTTGAAGGATGTAGTTCTAAATAGATAGGTGAAGGTTGATTTTCATTGACCATATTTGAAGACATATATTTGACAGTACTACTGATTCCCATTATTGAAGTTGTACAACTCTTATCTAGTTTCTCACTCCTCTCCCCATGACTTGATCAATAAAACATAATAAAAAAGATGTTTCTAAGAACAAAAGAACACTTTACTATTGATAATTCATAATCTTCATAAACTACTCACAGATTTATGGAAAATATCACCATTTTCCTTGGTAAGAAAAGTTACTATAGGATTTGTAAGATAAACTAAAATGGTCTTACACACTCATTCAATAGAATTGGGTTGATTTTATCATATTTCAACACCATATGTATTTACTTAATTAAAGAAATCTATTGAGTTAAGATTGGTTCTATGTTAGGGTCAGAGGAATGTTTTAATATTAGATCTAATAATAATACTATGGGTTACAAAGAGGGTCTTAATCTATATAATATAAAAAGGCGTAAACCAAAATTATCTCTTGTTGTTGCTCAAGATGTCTAAAATCTTTCTCTCATGTTTAAATCAAAGAATGTTTCCCTATAAAAATACATTCATGATTGAGGAAGGAAGTACATTGGATCCTATATTTGGTTATTTAATATTTAGTGAAAATTATTGGGGATCTGAATTAAACATAATATCTTTTTCAAGAACTACTGATAGAATTAGTCCCTTTAGAAAATATATTTTATAATGAAAATTAATTATAACAGTGTTGGTAATGTTTATAGACTCATGTTTTTTGAATACTTATAAGGGACTGTTAAATGGTGAACCAAAAAAGTATTATAGGGGATATATGAAATATTTACAAGCCAAGGGGATAAATTTCCATAATATCTAGTGTTTATGTTTCTTAATTCATGTTTTTTTGGATGAAACCTCCTAATTTATTTTATCTATATTCATACACAATTTCTCATCTAATTATAATGCAATAGTATTGGTAGGGGTTTTAGCTAATCGGTTTATTGTAGGAGGATATTTTAATTATTTGGTTTTCTGTTAGATATATTTTCAGAATTGGAATGGTTTATATTCTAATTGGATTAGATAGGATTATAACCATTTATGGGTTGGAAAATATTATATAGGGTAGGGATATTTACCATGTGGTTGATTTGGATGTTTATTATACATCCAAAATAATTCTATGTGGTCAATGTACATTATATTGAAATAATTTTAGTAGTTTTAATTCCAAAAATTTATAACATTGGACATGTCATGTGGTCATCCTAGAAGAAAATACTTCATGGAATGAAATAAAGGGAAATATTAAGTCTTATATTTATGTTTTTCTACAAATTCTGCAAATAGGTTCAACATATTGAATTTATTAGACCATAATAACTTTCACCACCTTGAACATCCAATGTGGGTTTCAAGTTTCAAATCAATGATTGATTTCTCCTGATGATTTTTAATCCCACAGGATATGGTAAAATTTTCATAAGAGTATAAGTTTTCCCATGGTTAGTTTCATTCAGTAACACATTTGATATACTCAAAATCCATATAAGGTGATTTTTTTATGGTCTCATTAAACAAAATGCAAATGAGTTGTTTTTTCTGAGCCCTAATCATTCATAAAATATTATAACTTTTTCTTGGATTTAGAATCCATCGATAAGTTTAATGATTAATATATCTATAAACCTTTAAAATGTTATATATAATGAATAATCTTGCTCAAATAATTTTTTTTAAATAAACTATTTATGTGTAATTATTTTTTGGTGGGGATAATTCTTTTTATAAAACTATCATTGAAAATATTCCAAATAATTGATACATGATGATATCAAATTGACTAACAATTTGTTAACATTATCCTTTAAAAAATTGTGTATAACCATCCTAGATTAGTCAATTTAATGTGGTGTTCACATTCCCTAAATAATTTCATAAAACTTATTGACATAAACACAAGGTGTCTCTAACTACATCCCATGAATGGTGGGAATACGGTTTCAGTCATCAGGTATAGAGACATAGTTAACATATCATAGGTAATGCATCATAATATAAGAGGTTTTTTTTCAATGAAGGTGTGTGGTAGTCAACCATGGTTTAATCTAGAATTTTTACATATTTACAGGTTTTGTAATTTTTATTCCTATTTTAGTCCTCGGTAGTTTATGATTAGTTAATGTGGAATAACCTCTATTGTGTGAACTATAGTTTAGAATCTAATGTTATGGGAAGTGTAGGATATAATGGAAGAAACCTCTAGGTACACTTGACTCCCCAGCATTGGAATTATGCACCGTGACTAATAAGTTTCAATTATCATATATATAAGAGGTAATATATTAAAGGATAAAGAGGGGAAAGTCAAATGGAAATGTGGGTGAAAAAAGAGAAATGTGTTGATAATATAACTAGAGTGTCAAGATCACATACTCGGGTCCTTGAAATTGGGTCAATGTTTTTTTACCCATATATACCATACTGGTTGATGTAGTCACTTACTGCATTGTAACAGTTTTTGAATCCTCATATCCCTATGGAATAACCTAAAACACAACACCATTTAAAATGTATTTAGTCATAAAGTTGAATATATTGGGGTTTATTTTATTTGGATTACTAAAATATAATAGCTTCTAATTGAATTATATTTTTGGATAATGGGGTTTTCTTAGGTTATTTTCTAGGGCATTTTTGAAAAATTTCATTTTATTGTACATCAATTTTATAAGTTTGTGAGGTATTAATTAAAAAAATATGAAAAAAACCTTCAATTAATAGTTTTATAATTATATAATTCAATATATAATAACCCAAACACTTAGAAAATTATTTTCATGAACACTCCATTGTATAGGATTACTTTTTCACTCTAATTGTGTAGCCGTATTAAGGGTTAAATGATCATTTAATTGAATTGATAATTCAAAAAGTGATTAGATGATAAAGTAATAATATATATAATTGAATATATCCACATGAATATTTATTATATTATATGATTATAGGTTTATCCCTCTATTTAAAAAAATACACTCAATGGAATATGATGTTAGACCCAAGATGGAATAATTAATGATGATAAAATAAGAAAATAAAAAGAACTTCCCCATTATGTGATTATTTTCACAACTTTTGGAGAGAATACTTTTACAACATGAGAAACAATTATCACCAAAACATTATTTAAAAATAAATAACATAATAATAATAACATTCCACAAGAAATTTTAATTATTTAATAAACTTACTTGAGAAAACAATCATATATCGACAAAATGAGAACATAACATTAGAATTTATATGAAACAAAAAATTCCTCTTATTTTTTTCAATACCACTACCATAAATTTTCATTATAAATCTATGGGTTGTCCCCTATATTTATAAATCTTCCCACGTGATTGGGGTTCAAAATGTTTGGTGGAATGATTTTGGAAATTACATTTTTCCACACATGACCACAAAAATATGGCACTCTCTCCCACCAACAAGATAGTCATGGTAAATCATTTTTTTGGGTTTTATAATTAGTAATTAAATATAAGTATCATTTATAATATTTAGTATAATTTCATCCCATTTATATAATCTATTTAAATGTTATGATAAAAATGGTGGGTTATCATTGTAGTCAATGAAATCTACTACAAAATATTATCTTAGGTCACCTAGGCCACCATTGGAACCTGGAGCTATGTATATAAAATTTTTTAATAAGTTTTTAATAATTCTTTTATCAATTTACTACAAATTTTTTCAATATATTATATTTTTAACAAATCTAGTACATTAATTTATTTTTATTTTATCTAGATTACGTTGCGTGAAAATTATTCTCTCATTACCCACAATGAACATCTTCCCAAATGAATTTCATATTTCCAATGAAGGGAAAAAATATTCCCTATAAATTTGTAAAAGTAATCATATAATATAAAATTAAAATCAATGAAATTTGGTTCTTTATATGGTGTTGAAAAATTTTCTAAGTATTATAGCATTTTAAGAAAGAATTGGGAACATGATGAGAACTATATTTTAAAATATCAAATGAGGTAATATTTTTGTTCATGAAAACATATACACATTAATATTATAAAATAAAACATTAATTTAATAAACATTATTGTAAAATCATGGTGGATAACATTAGGTCCATGAGGTCATATGATATTATTGCGATACTGTATGTTAGAGAAGTTTTTTTAATGATAAAAGATGTTGGTTTTTGAATATGTTTCCTTATGTTGTCAAGGAAAATGAAATCACCACACCATATAAAACATTTTGATCGGTATCGAAAATAATATTCTATAATTCTGACTCAAAAATGTGTTCATCAATTTTGATTCAAGAATTATATTCTGGAATTCATCATATTCAAGAATTCTGACTCAAAATAATTTTTTGGAATTCTAATTCAAAAACGGTATTCCATAATTCTAAATAAAAAATCATATTCATGAATTTTTATTCAAAAACATATTTATAAATAAGGACTCATAATGGGAAAGAAATTCAATTGTATTTAGAAGGATTTTTCAAGATGGAAAGGATCATTTGGCTCACCTTAGATTCGATGTGAATGTAATCGGAAGTTAAATTGCATTATATTAAAAATTAGACAATGTATTGTTTTCTTGTACTTCTCACAAATAATTTGTATGTTTTAAATCATGGGATGAAGGATTGATGAATGAAAGGGGGAGTAAAAGATATAAATATAACATTCAGTCATGGTTAGATAGGTTGGGAAGAAAGAACATTGTTTGAGGAATGAGTACTTCTTATACTCTCCATAATAATTATGATGATGCTAAAGCCGATTCTCAACAAATTCATTATCATGAAGGAAGTAATGATTATAAGTTGATGTTTATAGTAGAAGAAATCTATTGAGGTTAATTTTTTCTGTCTTAAGATCATCTATATGAGAACATCATATTCATAATTTCAAAGATGACTAATATTTTCTATTTCATCATATATGTGAGTTATACTAGAAAATCATAATGAATGAATCATTCTATGAAAATAAAATTGGAGAAATCGTACTGTGGAAGTCATACTGAAGGAATCGTATAGAGAAAATCATACTTGATAAATCATACTGAATAAATCATAATAATAAAATCATACTAGTAATATAGTACTCGAGAATTGTACTGAGAAAGTAATACTGGATAAATAATATAGGGGATTAGTACTGAGAAAATCATAATGGGTAAAAATTACTAGATAATTTTACTAAATAAATAATTCTGGTAAAATTTTAATGGATAATTTGAAGTTGTTAAAATATTTGGGAAGGGTATATAGGAGTTTAGAAGCATTGAAAAGTCATAAATGATTCAAATATTGAAATAAGTTTCAATTTTTTGTAAATTTGATTAAGTGAAATCTTTTTAACAATCCTGCTCAAAACATTCCAGGTCACTTATAAATGTATTTTTTTAACTTTCTGATGATAATGTACTAATCATCAAAGAATAAATTGAGTATCCAAATTTCTATGTATAAGAAGTTTTTGTTTTGATATTTGTTAAAAAATATTGTCTAGATTAATGAAGAAAGGAGAAGAGACAATATTATATGCGGTCGGGCATTGTATTTAGTTCATCATTGTATTAAGCTGAGAATCATATTTAGATAAGAATTTTATTTTAAAGAAAATTGTATTCCTTATGGAACAGTATTCAACATGAAATCATATCTTGTAGGGAAGAGTATTTAGCATGGAATTGTATTTAGCTGGGAATATTAATAGAATTTCTAGACTCATTATATAAGTTGTTTGTATGTTTCTCAATTGTATTCTAATAATGTTATATTATCATATTGATAACATCATACTTGGGAATCATAATAAAAAATATATTGAGATATACATTACAATGTCTCGAAATTTCTTACCAGCTTCTGGGTAATAATATAAAGAATTGCATTGGAAGATCATATTTGTTAAATTTAATCATGAAGCACGGTAATATATTTGATACAAAAACGTTATCACATCATTTTCTCCTACTAGATTATAAGGCCTCATGCCTTAAACCTTACTTAATATTGAATTAAATGAATAATTCACATTGAGGATCTTTTCAGGTTTAGAGTTTTAGAGAATTAGAACATAACTATTACATCTCAAAAGATTACAAAGTAGACACTTCTACCAAGTTTCCATAGAAAAAATAAAAAAAAACTCTTAAAAAGAAACATGTCTAATTCCATGTTTTATAAAGCATGACTTTCCCTTGATCCCATCCTTGACCCTATTCCACATTAAGTCCTGTGAAAAACATTTCAAAAAACTTGGGGTGAGCACAAAAAGCTCAGTAAGGGATACACAAAGAATGAAAATTGTTAGTTTATCAAAACAACAAGTAAACCATGTATAATTTATCAAAGTAATACTTTTCACCTTTATGAAGTAATAAAAACTCTTCACTGAATAAAGTATCATTACTTACCTTTTTGTAACCAAAGGATTACCATAAAACCCATATAAAGAACACATAGAATATATAAAGGTAACTTGGGACATAAACATACTTAAGTGGAATAACCATACGGTTGACTTCCACACATATCACTTAATGGAATAGCCATACGGCCAATTTCCATACATACTTAATGGAATAGCCATACGGCCGACTTCCATACCCAATGCATTGGAGGTTATAATGTAACCACCCTTCCTGGTATTCACGGCACCACCCGTCATATGGTTTATAACGTAACCACCCGTTAAAATGTCCAAGTACCAATATAAAATCATAAAACATAAAACCAATATAAAGGAATGATAACATTTCCACATTTCAATCACAATATATCATAAATATATTGACATAATAGAATCCTTTTTCAAAACCATTTTCAATACCAAAATACATAAAAGAGTATATGGTATTTATTTTATTTTAAAAAACATTACGGCTTGTTGAGAAAGCCAAAGACCAAATAATACTCGCGGCAGCGGAAAAGGTCGTTGTCGCCGCGTACGTTAAAAGAAACATTCCTTTTTGTCGTTTTGTAAAACGCTTCGTAGAAAAAGATTCCTTTTGTATAAAAGTAAAAGTCAAAGGGTTTTATACACCGTATAAAAGAAAGTTGTGTATAAAATAAAATATGCATCAATGAAAGGAGATTGAGACGAAGTCCCTTACCTCGGGTCCGACTTGACTCGATCGTTCTTTAACGTCCTGAATAATAAACTTGAGTTAATTTATACTTGATTAAGAACCTTTTTAAAGTTCATTATTCCTTTTATATCACTTATTGTCATGTTATAAACATTATGTAACCATTTAAGTTAATAATGTTTGTTTTGTCGATATTTGGTTCTTAAGTCGAAAGTGGACTTCTTACAATTACATGTTGTTCGTGTGGTCAAAGGTTATTTATATCCAGAATGACATTACTAATTTGGATATCATATATATCATATATATCCAGCATATACATGTATTTATAATATTAAATAATCATTTATAGGTAAGAAATGAAATGCACCGTTCATGGAGACGGTAAGCCGTACGTACGCATGAACGCTACTTTCATTTCTTTGTCATATTAATGGAATTAAAACTAAATGAGAGGTATGTATATTTTAATTCCAGAATTATATTCATCATTTAGATATATAATTCATTATATATATCCATTATATACATGTACTTTTAATAGTACATTACATTTGGGGATAAGAAATGAAATGCACCGTTCATGGAGACGGTAAGCCGTACGTACGCATGAACGATACTTTCATTTCTATTTCGTATTTTATAGAATGGAATCATAATGATATAAAGGTATATTATAATTCCAGTATAATATCATATATAATATCATAGTTCCATCCTTTATATGTCCCACATATGGTATTTAACGAATCAAATCACTTTGAGGGGGCGGTAGTCCGCACTTCCTTAAATGAAGATATCGTGTTTACCCATAATGGAAACCATAAAGGTATGTCAAAAATGAAAAATACAGAAGCTTAAAGAAAACATAAACATATTATATATCATATATAAAAATAGTGACATCATAATGGCCACCTTTGAAGGTGTTAAATGAGTATTGAACAATCATCGTTTCGGGAGGCAGAATTTCGCCATCCACGGAAACCGTATGTTCTTTAACCATTTGATGTAGTTGTGTGAGAGTGTGGCTCGAATAAATCTTATAACAACATACTAGTATATTGAAGATACTGGTGTTGTTACAAAAGAAGTAAATAAAAAGAGTTTAGAGGGTTGGAGAAGCAAAATAAAACAAATGAACAAGAGAGAATGAATTACCTTTAAAAGTGTAACTCCCTTTTGATTTGAGCCTAAAGGCTTCCTTTGAAAGGATTATGCCCAAAGGAAATCCTCTAGGATGAGGATAGGGATGTGGAGAGAGTAATTGGGCAGGGGTTGGCCGAGCCAAAGGCTTTAGAAGTGTGTGAAATGAGGTAGAGGTGGGGGCCTTTTATAAGAGGAGAGGAGGGGCACTTTTGGAAAGTAAAGAGATATTACTTTATTTGAAAATGTGTTTCGGTTTTAAAAGGTCCCACATTAATATAATTCGTGGATAAGGTGATAAGGCTTCGAAATCCACTCATCCAATTGGTTTTGGCCATGTGTAGGTTTTAGATTTTTCATTATCTTTCCATTTTATTTAAATCGTCAAATAATGATGTCATCGCTGCATCATTATTATGTCATAACTAATTTATTTTATTTAATGTCTAAAAATTATAAAAAAATTACTATGATGTAGGAAATCTTTTTAGATTTCCAATGACTATTTATAATTAAAATTTGTACTTTTGTAACCCTATTTAAAAATTGTTTTAGTAAAACAACTCATGTTTGTGTCAATTTAATTTTAACATTAAATAAAAATATATTATTGTCATTTTCCAACTAAAGTGGCTCCATGGGGTCCCAAAGTTGGCCCATGGCTTGTCTTGGTCGTCCATGACTCACCCAATAGGTGTAGGACAAGTTTCATGGTGTTTTCACATTCTTATAATATCATTTTTACCTTAAACTACACTAATTACCTCTAATCGCGATTAATGAAAAAAGTTACTATTCACCAAAAAATTATTATAATCTCATTGAACCACATTTTACTTCTTAATGAAAACCATGTATGTCGGATTTTCAAAATTCAATATACATTAGTGGTAAACTTTCATTTAACTGAAAAATTAGTTTGCTTGATTACCACTTAGTGGTTTCACTATTCATCAAAAATTGAAGTTTTTCAGAAAATTACCAAAAATTCACCCTAAGCTATATTTGATATTCCGAATTCAAAAATGAAGTCCGTTTTACAAAATTAAAAACATATTAGTCACATTATTTAATTTAATAATTAATTCCCGCTGTCAGAGCAAATAGCGTGTTTTTATGAAACGATAAGTATCAAAAGATTGACACTAGTTTAAGTCCAATTTCAAAGTGAAATTGATTCCAACGACCACTATTGGATTTAATGGTAAAAATATTTTCTAATTTCAATTAAAACCCAAATCAAAAGATAATCTAATCATATAAATAAATTATATTAAAAGAGGTTTTGAATTAAAACACAACATTTTACACTATTCATTAAAAAATGAACTTTATCGGAAAAATACCAAAAAATTACACAAAGTAAAATTTGATGTCCCGATTCTTAATAAGAGTTTTATTTGGTCCAAAAGAATGTATAAGAGTGATCAAAACTATATTTAATGACGGTTCACTATTAAAAGGTGATAAGTGAACCTTTAGTGAAAATTAGAGTATATATGCCTAAAATTGAACTCTTTCCGTATTTTAAGCCTTTATCTTTTATTGGGTAAATGTATAAACATTTAAAAACATATCTAATCATATTTTAGTTATTTCTATTCATTCCCGCCAGTACAACGGCTACTTGTTAACTAACATTTAAAATAATATTATTATATTACTAGTGTGCTACGTAAGTTTCAAAGAAACTCATCGTTGCATATCGGGTACGCTATCGAACATAGCAACCCCTTTAAAATAAAATTAATATTTAATTCGTAAATATTAATAAATATGAAAATTCTTTATTCTTTATTTACCTGGGATGTTACATCCTTCCCCCCTTTTGGGAATTGCGTCCTCGCAATTTTATTCACTTATCAAAATAAGTGGGGGTATTTATCCCTCATAGCATTTTCAGATTCCCACGTAGCCTCTTCAATCACATGGTTTTTCCACAAATCCTTTACCTGATGAATCACCTTATTCTGTAACACCTGCTCCCTGTGGTCAAGAATCTGGACCGGTTGTTCCTCATAAGATAGATTCTCTTCCAGCTGAACTACCTCTGGACTCAAAACATGAGATGGATCTGGCATATACTTTCTCAACATTGAAACATGAAAAACATTGTGTACCTGAGATAAACTCGGAGGTAAAGCCACCCGGTATGCAACTGATCCAACTTTCTCCAGAATTTCATATGGTCCAATAAACCTTGGACTCAGCTTTTCTTTCTTACCAAATCTCATCACACTTTTCCATTGAGAAATCTTGAGAAAAACATGATCACCTACCTCGAAAGATAGATCCTTCCTCCGGTTATCCACATAACTCTTCTACCTGCTCTGAGCTATTCTCATGTGTTTCTGAATCAGCTGAACTTTTTCTGTCATGTCTTCTACCAATTCTGGTCCCATCAACTTCCTTTCACCCACTTCATCCCAAAAAGCTGGAGTTCGACACCGCTTCCCATATAATGCCTCAAATGGTGCCATCTGTATACTGGAATGAAAACTGTTATTATAAGAAAACTCAACCAAAGAAAGATGTTGGTCCCATCTTCCCTGATAATCCATCGAACAAGCTCGTAGCATATCCTCCAATGTCTGAATTGTTCGTTCTGACTTCCCATCTGATTGAGGATGAAAAGATGTACTAAAATTTAACTCAGTACCCAAAAGACTTCTGAAGGCCTTTCCAAAATTTAAAAGTAAACCTGGGATAACGATCAGATAAAATGGAGAGAGGAACTCCATGTAACCTGACTATCTCTTTAAGATACAAATGGGAAAGTTGATCTAGAGAGAAAGTATCTCGTATAGAAAGGAAATGAGAAGATTTGGTCAAGCGATCAACAATAACCCAGATTGCATTATTACCTCGAGATGTCCTCGGTAATCCCACAACAAAGTCCATGGATATGTTTTCCCATTTCCACTCTGGCACTGGTAAAGGCTGAAGCATCCCTTTCGGTAACTGCTGCTCTGCTTTAACCTATTGACATGTCAAACACTTCACAGTAAAATCAGAAATATCTCTTTTCATTTCATCCCACCAGTAATACTCCCACAGATCTCTGTATATCTTAGTACTGCCAGGATGAACTGAAAACGGGGAACTATGATCCTCACATAACAACTCATTCTTCAACTGTGAATCACAAAGCACACATAACCTCTTCCCAAACCTCAAAACACAAACACAAACTTATCCAAGAACTCATGGAAAATTTTATTCATAAGGTCCATGAATACAGCAGGTGCATTGGTTAACCCAAAAGGCATAACTACAAATTCATAATGGCCATATCTAGTACGGAACACAGTCTTCAGAACGTCTGCTTCTTTTACTTTCAACTGATGGTACCCCGACCTCAAGTCAATCTTCGAAAAATACTGAGCTCCCTGGAGCAGATACCACTTCATTCGATGGCCCAACATCTGCTGAAGTTGTTGCAAAGGATTTCACCACCCCTTTCTGCTTGTAGTCTAACTGCTTCCCATCACTCAAGCTCTTTGTCGGACACTCATTTGCATAGTGACCCGTCTCATTGCACTTATAACATCTTACCGTTGGCTTTTCATTTCCTGCTTGATCATCTTCCTTACAGTTACGAGCAATATGACCAGACTTACCACACCGAAAGCACTTACCAGACTTGGATAAACATTCTCCAGGATGCATTTTACCACACTTCTCACAGGATGGATATTTGGTTTTCTTACCTCCTTGCTTCTTTGATGAATTCTTCCCCATTGCCTGCCAACTTGACCTCTTATTCTGTTGTTTGTCATAGAACACCTGATCATCGGCAAACTCCATTTCCACCTTCTCCTCACATCGAACAAGTTTTTCATAACTTTTGAACTCACGAGAAGCTAAATCCCTTCAATACTTTGGCTTTAACCCTGAGTAAAAACGGTTTATTTTACTATCAAGATCTCGTATAAAGTTTGGAGCATACCTTGCCAACCGAGTGAACTTTTCTTCATAAGCAGCCACTGAATCATCCTCCTACCTCAATTCTAGGAACTATTTTTCCATCCTAAGATGAACCACCTTAGGAAAATATTTATCAAGAAACATACCTTTGAATTCGTCCCAGTGAAGATCCTCAATATCATCACTATCCCTTATATTTTTCACCATCGACCACCACTGGTCAGCTTCACCTTCAAAACGGTAAACAGCAAGACTAACCTTTTGATGTTCTGAACATCCCATGACATAAAAAATTTTCTCCAGTGCTTTAATCCACCCTTCAGCTTGCACAGGGTCAGATGATCCTCTGAATGATGGGGGATGTTGCCTCATGAAATGTTCCACCACTGACATGTTCCTCTGCGGTTGATCTGGCTGATCTCATGCATGGATACCACCACCATTTATAGCCTGAGTCAATTGTGCCATCACTGCAACAAACTGTTCAGTTCCGATTCCGACCATCTCAGGTTGCTGATTTGGAAGGTTATCTTCCTCCTGATGTCGTCCCAACATAGCTGCTTTGTTTCCTCTACGGAAAACCGTTCTGAACACAGAAATATCTTAGGCGAAGCAACATGGTAATCCTTAAATGCTATATCATTTCAATCATATTATAATTTAACACTTTTCTAACTCCTAAAGTTGTCTAAACCTCCCTTTGATACCAACTATAAGGCCCCGTGCCTTAAACCTTACTTAATATTGAATTAAATGAATAATTCACGTTGAGGATCTTTTCAGGTTTAGAGTTTTAGAGAATTAGAACATAACTATTACATCTCAAAAGATTACAAAGTAGACACTTCTACCAAGTTTCCATAGAAAAAATAAAAAAAAACTCTTAAAAAGAAACATGTCTAATTCCATGTTTTATAAAGCCTGACTTTCCCTTGATCCCATCCTTGACCCTATTCCACATTAAGTCCTGTGAAAAACATTTCAAAAAACTTGGGGTGAGCACAAAAAGCTCAGTAAGGGATACACAAAGAATGAAAATTGTTAGTTTATCAAAACAACAAGTAAACCATGTATACTTTATCAAAGTAATACTTTTCACCTTTATGAAGTAATAAAAACTCTTCACTGAATAAAGTATCATTACTTACCTTTTTGTAACCAAAGGATTACCATAAAACCCATATAAAGAACATATAGAATATATAAAGGTAACTTGGGACATAAACATACTTAAGTGGAATAACCATAAGGTTGACTTCCACACATATCACTTAATGGAATAGCCATACGGCCAATTTCCATACATACTTAATGGAATGGCCATACGGCCGACTTCCATACCCAATGCATTGGAGGTTATAACGTAACCACCCGTCCTGGTATTCATGGCACCACCCGTCATATGTTTTATAACGTAACCACCCGTTAAAATGTCCAAGTACCAATATAAAATCATAAAACATAAAACCAATATAAAGGAATGATAACATTTCCACATTTCAATCACAATATATCATAAATATATTGACATAATAGAATCCTTTTTCAAAACCATTTTCAATACCAAAATACATAAAAGAGTATATGGTATTTATTTTATTTTAAAAAACATTACGGCTTGTTGAGAAAGACAAAGACCAAATAATACTCGCGGCGGCGGAAAAGGTCGTTGTCGCCGCGTACGTTAAAAGAAACATTCCTTTTTGTCGTTTTTTAAAACGCTTCGTAGAAAAAGATTCCTTTTGTATAAAAGTAAAATTCAAAGGGTTTTATACACCGTATAAAAGAAAGTTGCGTATAAAATAAAATATGCCTCAATGAAAGGAGATTGAGACGAAGTCCCTTACCTCGGGTCCGACTTGACTCGATCGTTCTTTAACGTCCTGAATAATAAACTTGAGTTAATTTATACTTGATTAAGAACCTTTTTAAAGTTCATTATTCCTTTTATATCACTTATTTCCATGTTATAAACATTATGTAACCATTTAAGTTAATAATGTTTGTTTTGTCGATATTTGGTTCTTAAGTCGAAAGTGGACTTCTTACAATTACATGTTGTTCGTGTGGTCAAAGGTTATTTATATCCAGAATGACATTACTAATTTGGATATCATATATATCATATATATCCAGAATATACATGTATTTATAATATTACATAATCATTTATAGGTAAGAAATGAAATGCACCGTTCATGGAGACGGTAAGCCGTACGTACGCATGAACGCTACTTTCATTTCTTTGTCATATTAATGGAATTAAAACTAAATGAGAGGTATGTATATTTTAATTACAGAATTATATTCATCATTTAGATATATCATTCATTATATATATCCATTATATACATGTACTTTTAATAGTACATTACATTTGGGGATAAGAAATGAAATGCACCGTTCATGGAGACGGTAAGCCGTACGTACGCATGAACGCTACTTTCATTTCTATTTCGTATTTTATAGAATGGAATCATAATGATATAAAGGTATATTATAATTCCAGTATAATATCATATATAATATCATAGTTCCATCCTTTATATGTCCCACATATGGTATTTAACGAATCAAATCACTTTGAGGGGGCGGTAGTCCGCACTTCCTTAAATGAAGATATCATGTTTACCCATAATGGAAACCATAAAGGTATGTCAAAAATGAAAAATACAGAAGCTTAAAGAAAACATAAACATATTATATATCATATATAAAAATAGTGACATCATAATGGCCACCTTTGAAGGTGTTAAATGAGTATTGAACAATCATCGTTTCGGGAGGCAGAATTTCACCATCCACGGAAACCGTATGTTCTTTAACCATTTGATGTAGTTGTGTGAAAGTGTGGCTCGAATAAATCTTATAACAACATCCTAGTATATTTAAGATACTGGTGTTGTTACAAAAGAAGTAAATAAAAAGAGTTTAGAGGGTTGGAGAAGCAAAATAAAACAAATGAACAAGAGAGAATGAATTACCTTTAAAAGTGTAACTCCCTTTTGATTTGAGCCTAAAGGCTTCCTTTGAAAGGATTATGCCCAAAGGAAATCCTCTAGGATGAGGAGAGGGATGTGGAGAGAGTAATTGGGCAGGGGTTGGCCGAGACAAAGGCTTGAGAAGTGTGTGAAATGAGGTAGAGGTGGGGGCCTTTTATAAGAGGAGAGGAGGGGCACTTTTGGAAAGTAAAGAGATATTACTTTATTTGAAAATGTGTTTCGGTTTTAAAAGGTCCCACATTGATAGAATTCGTGGATAAGGTGATAAGGCTTCGAAATCCACTCATCCAATTGGTTTTGGCCATGTGTAGGTTTTATATTTTTCATTATCTTTCCATTTTATTTAAATCGTCAAATAATGATGTCATCGCTGCATCATTATTATGTCATAACTAATTTATTTTATTTAATGTCTAAAAATTATAAAAAAATTACTATGATGTAGGAAATCTTTTTAGATTTCCAATGACAATTTATAATTAAAATTTGGACTTTTGTAACCCTATTTAAAAATTGTTTTAGTAAAACAACTCATGTTTGTGTCAATTTAATTTTAACATTAAATAAAAATATATTATTGTCATTTTCCAACTAAAGTGGCTCCATGGTGTCCCAAAGTTGGCCCATGGCTTGTCTTGGTCGGCCATGACTCACCCAATAGGTGTAGGACAAGTGTCATTGTGTTTTCACATTCTTATAATATCATTTTTACCTTAAACTACACTAATTACCTCTAATCGCGATTAATGAAAAAAGTTACTATTCACCAAAAAATTATTATAATCTCATTGAACCACATTTTACTTCTTAATGAAAACCATGTATGTCGGATTTTCAAAATTCAATATACATTAGTGGTAAACTTTCATTTAACTGAAAAATCAGTTTGCTTGATTACCACTTAGTGGTTTCACTATTCATCAAAAATTGAAGTTTTTCAGAAAATTACCAAAAATTCACCCTAAGCTATATTTGATAATCCGAATTCAAAAATGAAGTCCGTTTTAAAAAATTCAAAACATATTAGTCACATTATTTAATTTAATAATTAATTCCCGCTGTCAGAGCAAATAGCGTGTTTTTATGAAACGATAAGTATCAAAAGATTGACACTAGTTTAAGTCCAATTTCAAAGTGAAATTGATTCCAACGACCACTATTGGATTTAATGGTAAAAATATTTTCTAATTTCACTTAAAAACCAAATAAAAAGATAATCTAATCATATAAATAAATTAGATTAAAAGAGGTTTTGAATTAAAACACAACATTTTACACTATTCATTAAAAAATGAACTTTATCGGAAAAATACCAAAAAATTACACAAAGTAAAATTTGATGTTCCGATTCTTAATAAGAGTTTTATTTGGTCCAAAAGAATGTATAAGAGTGATCAAAACTATATTTAATGACGGTTCACCATTAAAAGGTGATAAGTGAACCTTTAGTGAAAATTAGAGTATATATGCCTAAAATTGAACTCTTTCCGTATTTTAAGCCTTTATCTTTTATTGGGTAAATGTATAAACATTTAAAAACATATCTAATCATATTTTAGTTATTTCTATTCATTCCCGCCAGTACAACGGCTACTTGTTAACTAACATTTAAAATAATATTATTATATTACTAGTGTGCTACGTAAGTTTCAAAGAAACTCATCGTTGCGTATCGGGTACGCTATCGAACGTAGCAACCCCTTTAAAATAAAATTAATATTTAATTCGTAAATATTAATAAATATGAAAATTCTTTATTCTTTATTTACCTAGGATGTTACATAGATGCACATTATATATTGTATTGATCATAGAGATACACGAGTGTAAGGGTATATCCTACTCATTGTATTCCACACAAAAGCATCTTTTCTAGTGGATTGTGTCGTATTGGATCATTTCCAAATCATACTAAGGATGTAACTATTTTTGTTGAACAGTGAACCTTGTAAATTCATATGTTCATATGGAAGTATTGTTTCTTTGTTTTCATCAATAAAAAAACTATAATCAGGGGAATCATATGATTTAGAATTAAGGAAAAATAATTGAAAAAGATATCACTGATTCACCCCCTCCCCCTTTTTGTGATGATATAATCTTGACTAGGAAATTACTATTGGTATAAGATCTGATGGTTCCATTCACTTATTCTTTGTAAATTTTTTGAAGATAAGTTGATGGAGAATTTTAATTGTGTGAATTTAATTCAAGTTTTAATGGTATGAAATATCATGTATTAAAATATAGAATGTTGAATTATCTGATGTCTACTAGATATGATATTCTTGAAGATGGAACTGATTGTTTTCCTCCTATTGAGGATAAAGTTCCACTTACACATATTTATAAGAATAATCATAATAATGTTGTAAGGACTATGAATGACTTACTCTCATAACTTTAATTTTGTTTTTTATGTGTAAAGGTAGTGGTCATCTCCAAAGGTATATGGGATATGTGGAAAAACCTATACAAAGGAAATACAATAGTAATGATGGAAAATTACACATATGGGGGATAAAATGTGAATATCTTAAAATGGTTGAGCATGAATCTATTAGGCACTTATTCACTTGGGTAAGTGATATTTTCTTCATTATCAGATTCCTTGGTGAAATGCTATAATATTATACAGTTGTTGAAAAGATCTTTAGAGTCCTTCTTGAAAAGTATTATGCTGATGATTTATCATTTGAGGATAGAGATCCAGAAACATTATTTATGGATGATTTTCAAAGAAAAATCACACTTCTGAAATGAGAAGGGATAATGCTATGAAAATTAAATCAAAATTTTATAGACAAATATCTTTCATGTAATCCAAGAAAGAAATGTCAAATAAGATTTTTATTGAAGAACAAGTCGGTGCTTCAAATTCTGAAAATGAGGTACCTAGAAATCATGATGATATTTTATCATTTTATTCTAAAAATTTGAGGAGTTCTAAAGGTAAATAAAAAGGTAAAAATCCCATGAAATTCATTTAATGTGGATCTATTGATAACTTTATAGCTAATTTCACATTATTAAAGAGAGAATATGATAGTGATGTAGAAGAAAGAATTCCAAAAAGATATAGGAATACACAGGCTGATAAGTATAAATATTTCACCCAAGTGAAAGATAAAAAGATCTTTAAATCTACAATAAAAACAATTTATATAAATAATAAGTAGGAGAAGACAATTAGGGAGAATATGGAAAAAATTCAATATATTAGTGAGAAAATTATTATTACAATAGGTAATAATAAATAATTTGGAACTAGTAGTTATAAAGGACAAGAAAATTGATTAGAATAACATTTGAAAGATGAATTGAATGAATGGTTATGAAATATTGGAAGGAAAGTGAATCAAATTTGGAATTTGAAAAATTAAATTTCATCAATAAATTTTTTTGAATGTTTTCTTGATGGGTATGTAATGCTAGTGAAATAAATTTATGAATTAGATAATAATTTTAAGGAATAAATTAATTATAATGAATATCTAGAAGTGAAGCTGAAGGAAAAAAATGAAGAGTTGGAACCCTTCTAACAGAAACATTGTAAATATGAATAGAAATGCATAATATTAAAAACATATATCAATGATTTTTGTCAATGTTCACATAATGAGAATCCTAATAAGGATAAAAAACCTTTACCTTTAAAGGGTGAGAAGGAAATAGGAATTGATTTTGAAAATAAGAAAGCTAGGAAAGTTATATATGAGAACAATATATACAAAGTAGAGAATTTAGAAGATTTAAAATATATTGTATCCAAAAAAATAGAATCCTTCTAATTAATTAATATATTGAAATAAAATTGAGTTGAAAAATAATATTAGAATTTACAATAAAAAAATTTGTAATTCGCATAGGAAAAGAAAGAAGGATTCTGAGAATCATTTTCACCATTCTAGTTAGCATCGGGGGTTTAGAGGAAAATAGTAATTATATGGCTATTACTGGTATTATGGTGGATTGATATATATGGGAAACTTATGTTATTTCAACCAAAGAAATCTTTTATTCCAAAGGATACGGAAGGAAAGGGTTTTGGGGAAGTCACTCCTCCCAAAGTAAGTTTTCTGTGAAGGAAGATCGAAAGAAAATTGAGAAGGATGGTGTGAATGTGGATAATAGGTTCCAACCCCTGGAAACTGTTTGTGAAAGATATAAACAACCCGGAAACCTTAAAAAGGATTTCTTGTTTTTCTATAATCACATAAATTATATTTTAACAATTCTATGATGTCAGAGGCAAGGATAGAAAAAAGAGAAAAAAAGTTGTTGTTGTTTAAAAAACATTGAAAGCTACAAAAAGGGAACTAATGTGGATTCTTTATAGTGGATGTTCTTATCATATGATATGATTTTTAATGTTTTCAAAAAATATTAATTAATTTAAATAAGATACATTTACATTTGTAAATGATGAATCTTTAAGAATCAAAAGTGTTGGATAATCCATCATTGGGAAGGAAAATATGAAATCCAATAAAACATTATATGTTTATGAAATTAAAAATAACCTATCACTTATTTCAAAATGTTGTGATGAGTGTAATAATGTTTTTTTAATATGGGTTTGTTTTAAAGAGTGAAGAATATGGAAATATAGATATAAGATTCCAACATACATAAGCAAACTTATTTAAAGTTTCTGAAATACAAAAATTTGTACATGATTATGGAGGAAGAAAGTTATTTGAGGCATAAAAAACTGGGACACATTTGTCAAAGAAACATGGGAAAGTTCTCCAAGGATGATGGTGTTTCTAACATTCATAATTTTCAAACAATAAGTGATTGGTTTTGGACTATTTTTTCATGACTGAATAATTATAAACTCAATGCATAATAAAGTTAATATTTGTTCAAAAAAGCCCCAAGAAATTATTCATTCTGATATCTGTGGGCCAATGAGAAAAAAATCAACAAATGGAGTTAAGTACTTCTTTGTTTTCATTGATGACATTACTCACATTACTTGTGCTATTTATATGAAACATGAGTCATAGGATCTGAATTTTTATAAAAGTTTCAAGAGGAAAGCTGAGAAGGAATGTGAGTATTTAGTGAATAAGGTGAGAAATCCTAATGGTGGTGAGTATAATAATAAATAATTAAAATTTTATCCTATGAATCATGTAATTTATCATGAGTATAACTCCTCGTAATCACCTCAAAAAATTTTGGTTTATAAATGAAGAAATATAAGTATATTGAAAATAGTAATAACTATATCACTTTATCATGGTCTTTCTCATATCTATTGGGGGAATTATATGATTAATTTTGTATACATAAAAAAATGATGTTTCGGTATATGATTCTCAGATCTGAATCCATTTGAAATATTACATTTAAAAACTCTATGTTTGAAACACATACTAGTTTTTGTGAGTCCATGAATTATAAGTAAGAAAGGATAAAATCTGAAAAAATTTGTGATTAAAGGTGATGATGGAATATTTGATGGTTATGATATAAAAGGATGAGGATATATATGTGTGTCAACAATGAAACAAGAATAATTGATGTTTTTTTCTGTATAGTTTACTAGAAAAGTTAGACGAATATAAATATACTCTTAGAGATAAGGATATTTAGTAGGATAAGAAATGTTTTGTTGACAATTATGATAATGATATTGAAAATTATAATCACACTCAAGAAGAAACATTTGACTCATCTATATCCACTAAGGTGTAAGAATATCAAAAATCCCATATCAGTTAGAGGATGTATTTTAAAACTCATAAAATTTTTGGTGATAAAAAAAGGTGAAAAAAAGAAGGTAAATTTTACATACTTATTTTTATTCAAATGACAAGTCCATTATTGTGATGAAAATTTTGAGTATCCATAATGGGTTTCATTTATGAATGAAGATATGGATGAGATAGAAAAAAATTATTCATGGAAACTCATACCTAATCCAGATAAATATAATTTTATTCATACAAAGTGGTTTTGTGGAGCAAGATGAATGAAGAAGGTGAAATGATAAGAAAAAAGAAAAGATTAGAAATAAAAGGTTACTCTCAAATTATATAGTTAAAAATTCTATAAAGGTATGGTATTCGAAATTGGATAATTTCAAATGGTAGATGTGTTTTAAAAAAGGAAGTGAATATGTAAATCATTACATTAATTAAATTTATGAGTTTTCCCTCACAGTAATTTTTTACATTAAAAAAATTACAATTCCTAGAAATGATTAAAGAACATGTAAAATATTTTCTGAATAAATGAAATTTTTTTTTAAATTTCCATACTGGGAGAAATGAAATACTTTTTTAGATTGAAAAATATTAAAAAAATCTGAAACAAATTTTTCTTTCTCAAGATATATATGCTAGGTAACATCTTAAAAAGTTATTCAAGGAAAATTAAAAACCATTTTCCACAACAATATTAGTGGGAACCAAGTTCATTAATAATGGATAAGGTAATTAAGTTTATCAGAAAGTGTTTTGAACGATAGTTGGATGTTTATTGTATTTGAATATCTCAAGACCCGTAATTGTTTATTTTGTTACCTTATGTTTGATATTTCAGTGTTCTTCTAAAGAATCAAATTTACATAATGAAAAAATAATTCTCAAATACATCAAAGGCACAAAAAAATTTAGAATCAGGTATGATAGATCAGAAAATATTAACTTTTTTGGGTATTCAGATGATGATGGGTCCGAAAATGTTGATGATAAAATATCCAAATATTCTGGGGTATTCATTCTTAGAAAAATCCATGTTTGTTGGAATATGAATAATCATAATTAATTAACTATTATAATGTTTGTAGATGAGTATTTTTCTTTCAATCAACCTTATACACAACTTATGTGGATGAAAACTCTACTGAAATATTTACTTGTTGTAGTTAAGTTACCCATGCTTTTGGGTTGTGATAATCAAAGTGACATCAACCTTAATCAGAATCCAGTACAACATTCTACTTTAAAACATATATTTTAATATACTATTTCATCAAAGAGAATGTGGATAATAAATATTTGAATCTATATTATGTTCCTATATCGGAACAAGATGCTGTATATTTTATAAAACCTTTACGGAATGAATGTTTTCAAAAATTGAGTTCAAAGATGGGAATCCATCCCCTTTTTTATCATGGTTGTGTTATGTCTATTTTTCCCCTCTCTAACCTTATCATTGGATACTATTTTAAAAGGGGAAGGATTGTTTCATAAATCTATCCTTATGAAAAATTGTAAATATTTGGATTTATGGGTATGCACTGAAAGAAATAATGTTGCTAGAGGAATTGTATGTTCCAGTACATTCCATTTAAAGTTATATGATTCTAAATCCAGTCCTCAATGTATTCAAATTCACGATGGAATTCAGGATTAAATGTTGATATTTATAGAAGAATTAATTTTTCAAATTTTAATTTTTTCGGTCTTAAGATCATTATAATGAGAACATTTTATTTAGAATTTCTAAAAATAATGAAGCTGTCTATTTATCTATATAAGTGGTTTTTACTAGAGAAACATAATGAATGAATCGTACTAAGAAAATCATACTAGATAAATCATAATAAAGAAATATGATTAATTAAATAGTAATGCGAAAATAATACATGATAAATCATACTGAATAAATCATACTAAAAAATCATACTAGGAAAATAGTACTATAGAATCGTACTGAGAAAATCCTTCTAGATAATTAGTATTGGAGATTCATACTAAGAAAATCATACTAGGAAAATAGTATTATAGAATAATACTAAAGAAATCATACATGGAAAATCATCCTACAGAAGTATTAGTTGTATGATGATTTGAAAAGGATTGAGAAGAGTTGAGAAGGATTAACAAATTCCTAAAAGAATCTGAAATTGATGGAAGAATTAATTTCATAGAAATATGTATGAGTCGGAAGCTTTTTAAGAATCCCAACCAAACCTTTTTAGGGGACCTATAAAATCTAAAGTACATTGTACTTTCTAATTCTAATGAACTGATCATTGTAGAATTGAAGGAAGCTTCAAATTTCTAGGAATAATAAGTTTCTATATAAGGATTTGTTAAATAAGTTTTTCCAGAGTGAATAAGAAATGAAAAGAGACAAGATTATATTCTATTAAGAAACATATTAAGTTTATCATCATATTAATATAGAAATCATAATCACCTGGTAATTTTATATAACATAAAATCATATTTAGTTCGGAATTATATGTAGTTGGAAGTCATATTTAGTAAGAAGTCATATTTAGCTGAGAATAGTATTCATTTGGGAATAGTACTCGAATTTCCAAACTCTTAATGGAAGTGGTTCTGAATTATCTCAATTATTTACTAATAAAGTATTATTATCATATTGTGAAAATGAAACATGTAAATAATACTAGAAAATCATACTGAGTCTATCAATAAACATTTGAGGATGTTCTTGAAAACTTCTGGGTAAATAAGTGAAGAAAAGTATTAGAAGATAATCTGTGTGAATGTTGGTTAAGAAGTAATGTAACTTGTTTTCTAAAAATAAATTCATATATCATTTTTGTATTCTTGAATCATTCGATCTATTGTTTTGATCATAGAGCTACATGAGTGTAAGGGAACATCCCATACATTGGATTCTACAGAAAATGATCGTTTTCTAGTAAATTTTGTTGTACTTGATCATTTCTAAAGTATACCAATGATCAAGTTATTCCTATTGAATAGTGAAGATTGTAAATATCATGTTCTTATGGATGTATTCTTGTTCTGATTTTATTAGGGAATGAAATCATTAACATGAGGTGAATTTTTTTTCAAAATAATAGAATCTTAAAAGGTAAAGGTATCAATTATACACCCCAACCCCCTCTCATTGACACAATAATTAGACTGGGAAATTATAGATATGATCTGGTTAAACTGATAACAAAGAGTTATAGACACCAAGAGAGCTATATATTTTTTGGAATAAAACATATTTATATTCTAATTAGGTGTAGTATTATTTTGATTCATGAGCTACGTGATCCTCCATTTCACCCACCCTTGTCCAGACATTGGGACTTGAACTATAGCGGCCTCCAATTCCCATTACATTGATTATTCCATTGGAGTTTAGGTCAACTTATATAAAATGTGAAAATATTATGAGATAATGTTATGGAATTATTTATCTTCATAATATTTCCCATATGTATATACATTTCATTATAATTTATGCCTTTTATGGATCGGTTATATATTCTATTGGCTATTTTTGATTAAATTAGGATGTTGATTTTTTTGTTGGAAGAGATGTTGGATTATTCATTAGGGGAAGACAATTTAATATGGGTTATAAATGTGTTTAAACATTTTTATATATTATGACTTAAATGGTGTAGATTTATTTAGAGGTTCCACCAATGGAGTTCCAATGGGTTACATAAGAGTACCTTGAGTTTTCCCATAAATAGTTTATGACACAACCTTCCAATGTGAAATTGAATTTTGGATAGTTCTCTTTCTTGATTCATCATTGATATTGATGTATCAAAACATTATAGAGCCTTTAGAGTTGTAGGGGATATTGATTAAAAAATAAACATATGAATAAAGGATTCATTCAACTGAGTCGGCCACCTTTGTGTACTTTGATCATGATCATGAAGAAGTCAGTTGGAAATTTTCTATTCAGTATCCATTATCATCACTTAAATTAAGAGATAGTGATGAATCATTATCCAATTTCCTAAATTTATATTATATTCAATTACCTAATGAAATATAAATTTTCTTAAAGTTAGGTTTTCTGGTTAGGATTTCATTAAATGTTGGTGAAATATGATGATATTCCAAAGACTATTATTATGTGTTGTCCTAGAAACAAAAAGTTTTTGATAATTTCATTAGGTTTTGTGAAGAAATTATTAATTTTCATGGTACTAAGTAAATATATATATTTTTAGTTTCTTTACTAGCTTAGAGTATGGTTGATTTATGTAAAAACATATATATTATATGTTAGAGTAAGAGTATATGGTGTATTTGTGAGGTTTTTATGGCTCTTTATATTCATCAGTTACTTGAGATGTTTTTTAAGTATTTTTTCTTGGACCATGAGGTGTATTTCTTAGAATATGTCATGTCTTAGTGGGGAATAACCATGGACCCTTTAATGTTCAATATAGTTGTTTCTTAGGTACCTTATAAGAATTTGTTATAGGTTCATTATTTCATTAGTCTCATGGAATATTAAAATTGGGTTATATGAGGTTTTTTCAAAGATTTAAACTCATTTAACAACCTTGAATTGCAAAGATTAGGAATTCATGTTGGATATCCAATATCAGGTTACTTTTGAGTATCTAAAGCATATTCTAGTTAGTGACCATGTTTATTATTTTTCACGGAAAGTATTTATGATTAATATTTATTATTATTCTTCATTCTTTGGCTTAGATTAATTTTTTTTATAGTTGAGTGAAATCATATCCTATCAGAATCATGAATTATGACCCCATGAATACGTCATTCATACCCATGAAATTTCTTTTTCCATATTCTTCATTGTCATGAATTTTTTGTGACACTATTATTAGTGAGTGGTTTGTGGTGTTCATGTATCCTAAGAGATTGAGATATATCTTATTATAATAAAATTAGATATTGCAATAGTGGTGGTTTATGGAATTATTATGGGATTATAAATTTTAGATTTCCAAAATTCAAGATAAAGAGAACAGTTTAACTGAAATATTTAGTATGATATTTCATAGATTTATTATAGTATATGGTATATTTGAGGTTAATTGAAGTCATTTTAGTGGAACACCTTGAAATGGGAAAACTTTATGGTTGGAGGTGTCTCAAAGAGATAATCATTCATTCATCCTCAATACAGCAGGAGGAGTAATCATGTTTGGTTGATTTTCATGTGAAATGATAGTGAGATCATGTTGTTTATGGTGACACAGTGAAGACATGGTATAAAGATATTAATATAGTGTGTGGTTCTAGGTGAGGCTCTTAATTCCGTCAAAGATATATGAGGTGGTCCTTTGTGAGTTTCATATATCACCCTATAATTTATATCATGGGGTGATTAAGAAATAGTGAACCTTGTGCAGTCTTTTTTGGTGCTTATGATGAAGAGATCAATTGTAGAGTTCATATTCCAATTTTTGGTCTATTAGAAGCTTAATGTTATAAAATCATGTTCATGGTTGGTTACCTCCACAACAAGATGTACATCAGTAGAAGTGGTAGCCTATCTCGATGGATTTTATGACTATTTTACCTCAATGCCAAGTTGTTTATGATGATATCTTAGTTATCATGGAATATTTGATTATTTCACTAACTTCTATCTGATTAAAGAGATGATTTTAGTGGAAAACATGTCAATGAATTATTTTTAGAAGATTATGTGTCCACAAAAGGTTATAATTATTGTAATCCCTTATCCTGACACCCATTGAACTTCCTAGACATTCATAAGTTTCTATAATACTTTTAGCTATCATTTATTCCTTAACAAGGATTTTAATCCACAAAGGAAGTTAATATATAGTGGGGAATCCAAAAATTAGAAGATATGTTATGGAAATTCATTCAATGTGTTGAGAGTTCATGGATGAATAACCGATCATTGGTTTATTTTTTCAATAATAATAACCATTAATAAACCATTAGTATAGCCTCATTAAATGTGTTTTATATTTGACCTTTTAGATCTCTATTATGATGTATTTTGGATAGAGAGTTAGTAATTATGACACTAGAATAGGAAAAATGAATTTCATAGAAGAAATATGTCATTTTTGAGCTCATGAAGGTTTCTAGTGATCTTATAAAGTCATATTATTCTCATGGTAAGATGAATATAGAGATCAAAATTCAATACTATATGTTCTTAAATGTATCTTATCTTCAAGGGTATTGGAGGTTTGGTTATATAAATAAGTTCTCTCCCTAATTAGTTGGGAATTTAATGTTGTTTGAGTTTGTTAGTGAAATTGGGTATTGGTTGGTGAACCATTTATAGATGGATTGGATGGAATACATTTCAAACGTTTCTTCGGATTGATGGTATCATCATGATAACTCACATTTCAATATCTGATGCGAGTTGGATGTGGAGGATGATGTGACCTTTCAAGAACATCCTTTTGATATTCTAGATTGTAAAGAGAAGGCATATCATGGCATTGGTATTCCATTGGTACATTACCTATGATGGAATAGATTCTCAGAAGAGTATATTTCAGAATATGAGCTGCATATGTTTTATTAACATCCCATATTTCTTCTTCACTGATTTTATTGAGAATATTATATGAAATTGACTTGATTGATGATGTGACTGATGATGTTGTTTGATTTTATGGATTTTTCCTTATACTGAGTGAGTTGTGACCTTTTTATAGTGATACGTCTAAGAGGTTTATCACATTGGGGTTTTATCCTATCCACATGTATATTTTATTTTATTTTTTATAATTATTCTCATGGATGAGGATCGTTTAGCTGGCATCAGATGTTGGGACCTAGATTTTCCAAAATACATCGCTTATCGTTTCATGGAACATCGGGTAAACAAGGAATTATATAGGTTATCTTGTGGATTTAGGAAGTTTTTTTCCTATTTAATTTTTATTTTCATTTAATCTGACATTAAATAAGGTCCAATCAAGTTTATTATACACAATTCATCAATAATTGTGATCTAACAATGCATCTTTTTTTCACAGAAGATGACATCATGATTCATTTATTCATAATTTATATTATTAAGAATTACTACTATAATTATTACATGAGATCACATAAAACTAATAGATCATTATATAATGTAATATTCAATATATTATTCATTCATTGTATTAATTTTTAATGTATGATGTATGAATGATTCATACAAAACATATGATTTACTATTATACAATATATTACCATCCGAATTAATCTAGCATAGCTTCATAACATTAGATATTATCATTACATAGATAATATAATGTCTAAATGTTATTATTATTCCCTTTAATAGAATTGATAAATAATAATAATTCCATATTTTCAAATGATTAAAACCATCAATGTGTAAAAATTGATGGAAATTGTCATTTCTTTAGCATAGTTGTAATTTTATTATATAAATAATAGGCTAATTATCAACTATTAAACATTTATATTAGGGTATTTTCTATAATAATAATAAATAATTCATCTCTATATGTTTACACAACAAAATATTTTATACTTAATGAATATATTATTGGGGTGGTATTCATTACACCATGAATTTCCAATTACCAAACAAAAAATGGTTATTCCTATTTTAAAATATAATATTTTCTAAGATAACCCACATGATTTATGCTTTTAATGTTTTAAATATATTGTTTCTATACCGTTAATTCAACCATTTTTTCTATATCGACCTTGTATGACTAGACATTCAACAATATAGACCTCTGATCATTCCATTAAAAGTTTCATCCATCAGCTTAGAGAATGATGGCTTTTTTCTTTGTTATCATATTCTTATCCCTATTATAATATATCACCAGTTATGGTATGAGTTTCAAAAAATCACTTATTTACCAATGGTTAAATGTGGAATTTGAAAGCATTATTTCCAATTGATAAATTATAATAATTAACCTAATGAATATAATAATATGAAAATAAATAATTGAAAAGTTTGAAGTTATTTTTACACGCATACATAACCATTATTTATGTAATTATAATATGATATTTTCTAGCTAATGTGTATGATTATTTTATATGATAATATATGAATTCATTAATTATTTATAATTCCTAAACTGTGATTAACAAATTAAAATTGGTAAGATAGGGAATATACTGAATAACAAATTCAATAACTTTATCATTCATCTCTAATATTTATTAATATGATTATGAATTTCATGATTATAGTTATTAAATTATTATTACAGATATAATTTAATGCCTAATTAGGTTCTATTTATCAAAGAATCCTACTGATAAAAAATTTATAAATCAATACATTAATGACATATTTTAATTTTTGTAAATAATAAATTGTGAACTGATAGATTATAACATTGTTTGTAATTAGAATTTGTTAATTGATTGTAGATACATTAATTTCTATAAGTTATTTATTTTTTATGGAATTATGATTTTTTCCATATGAATTTTAGGATATTGAAACCCTTTATTCAATTTAATGGACACCAAATTTATTGGTTGGTTTTTAAGGCCCTGTTGGAATTGTTTCATATGTTTATTATGAGGGAAATTTGATAGGGTTAGCATGGATGATGTTAGAATGAGTTGGGAATGTTTTTGAGATGGATGGATCAAATTGGAATCCTTGCTTAATTATTTTTATGTATTAATTATTTATTATTATTTGTTCCCTATTTGGCATATTCTTTATTGATTAGGAATAGTTATATCATAGAACTCAAGATCTTGGATGTTAATAAATACTAAATTATTTATGGTATTGATAACAATTGATACTAACTAATCATTATGATCTGTTAATAATTTTAATCCATATGGTGGATATATTAATTATTAAATATATCATGGACTTGGAAGTTTTGTATTTTATTGTTGAATAAAATAATTATACATTTAAATGTTTGAAGTGAATATTAATTAACAATTAAGTATGGGATTTTTTAAATTGTTTGGAATTGAATAATAATGACTTATATTTTATTAAACTTAAAGATTTTGTAATTGTATTTATTATCACCCTAACCCCGGTATTAGAATCTATGATGAAATGTGAGGTGTTAATTATTGTTTGAGTTTAAGATAACGTATTTTCCTTTTAAAATATGCCTTATGTTTTTCATTTCATATGATCCACCACCTGAGTTGGATGGGGTGGTGAAAGCCCATAATTGATTTTGGTTCTGGGTGTCTTTATAAGATATTGGTTATTGAGGATACTATAGATGTCAAAAAATTCTTAAGTGTTGAAGGAAGTTTCAAAATGACAAAGCAAAGTCATATTCTGACCCGGAAACCCTGTACGAAGGGCCCGGAGGTGATGAGAGAAAAAATGGTGAAGTGTGCGAAAACAATATGTGTCGCGCGGAATGTACTGGGATTCGCAAAGAATCCCCGGTGCAGGCGTGGAATAATTTCACGCTCGCGCCCTGAACGGTTGATATTTCATGCCACCACCTCCATCGCGCAATTATTTCATGCAGCCCTGAATTCAGCACTGCTAGATGCCTATAAATAGAAGGATACCCCCTTCATTTTTTGGGATGAATAATTCAAACCACCTCTCGTGCGTGAAATTCTCTTTTCACATGCACGCAATATGGCCTTCAGGTATGGTTCTTTTTTCGTCAAGTCGCCTCGGGATCCGCCTTAGTGCGAGATCCCTATGGCATAGACTAAACTCCAACCCCTTTGGGGTCTGCCCCTTGCATGCAATCCCTTCCGTGGCGCGCAAGCCAGCTAGCTGCATGCAATCCTTCCTTTACGTGCATACCCCTTCCTTGCGCGCAACCCCTTCCCTTGTGCGCAATCCCTTCGAGTCTCGTGCAAAGCCTCAGCCCCCCTATTTCACGGGAGCATCACTTGTTTCATGCCAACCTGGGGATTTCTGCACTGGGCCCCTTTATTTCGTGAAAACCTCAAGGGTTTTGTGCAATCCCACCGTGGCCCTTTGCCTCGGTGCTCCCCGGGAACCCTCTTGTGCAAACACACGATTCCCTCCTTCTTGGTGCCATTCGCAGGTGTCTCGTGCACCCCGGATATCCGCATCATACATGGTTTTCCCATGCGACCTTCTAGGCTTGTACGAAGTAACTTCAAAGTCCCCTGGACAATTATTCCCATTGCGTTGCTTCACCTCATGATTCTTCGCATAGGCATGCTAACGACTATTACTTCTTCACATATCCATGCTAATGTGGACCCCTCGATGGTTCGCTCTATGACACCCCCTCAGTACGGCCTTACAGATTCCTTCCCTTCAACAAGGGGCAGAGGGTACCTGTTATGTAAGTCCTAGGGGTGTGGATCCAACCCACCTCGTCTGAGCTGGAGGACGATAAACTGTCAAGCACCTCATCCTCAACACATAACATTAAACTGTGACCTGACCCAATGCCTTGCATGCAGGTTCCCCCCGCCTCGGACATTCTCCACACCCAATCGTCTCCACGAGGATGGGATCACCCCTCATAAGGGATGATATCCTCTCTATTGGAGTGGAATTTGTCCGCGGGGAAGGGCAGCCACCCTGGTGTAATCCCCTGACAATTATGGTAGGAGGCAACGCCCCTGTTCCTCCCCACTCCCTCGGCACCAAGGCCATCCACGGGCATGGTTGGGAACGGTGCTCCCTCCTTTCATATTCAGTCCCCAAAGCCAGCGGAGGGAATGATAGGAAACGAGGTTCCTCATCTCTTCCTGGGAGAAAAAACCCTCTCCCGTTGTGATTTTTCTCCCTCGTTCCTCCATCCTAGAGTAAGTCCCGTCACCCTGTCCCACTCAACACATAAGCCCCTCCTCATTTCCCATGGACACACCCTTCGCAACGTGATCGTCGGGTGTCTGCTAGCTCTTGTTTCTCACACCGAGCATGACTCCCGTGAGCTTAGAGTGAGAACCGACCATGACACACCTTGGGCCGCCTCAGAGCGTAAGCCCCAAATACCTATCGTCCTTCATGACATTAAACTGTATTCCCTAACTATGGGGACATTGATCCGTGCTAAGGCATGGTACGTAGGAAGCCTCCATGAGGTTCAAGCCACACCACCTTGGGTCGCCTTAGAGTGTAAGCCCTAACCCATTCTGAACTTCGGGGAATTTGATCTATGCTAAGGAATGGTACATAGGAAGCCTCCACGAGGTTCAAGCCCCACCACCTTGGGTATCCACAGAGTGTATGCCCCAACCCATCCCGAACTATGGGGAATTTGATCCGTACTAAGGCATTGTATGTAGGAAGCCTCCACGAGGTTCAAGCCTCACCACCTTTGGCTACCTTAGAGTGTAAGCCCCAACCCATCCCGAACTATGGGGACTTTGATATGTGCTATGGAATGGTACATAGGAAGCCTCCACGAGGTTCAAGCTCCACCACCTTGGGCTGCCTCAGAGTGTATGCCCCAACCCATCCCAAACTACGAGGACTTTGATCCATGCTAAGGCATGGTACGTAGGAAGCCTCCATGAGGTTCAAGCCCACCACCCGGTTGTCCCAACACCATTCACATTGGTTCTCCATCACCATGGGCCGCCTTAGAGTGTAAGTCCCATACTCATCCTGGATGATGTTAAACTGTATCCACCACCTGAACTATGAAGACTTTGATTCCCCGCCACGATGATACATAGGAGGCCTCCATGAGGCTCAAGCCCATCACCCATGTCTCATCCTGACCTCTCCCTAGAGACCACGTGTCTCGGGAAGCTCATGCCCTAACCTGGAGGTTCTAATTCCACTGGGTCCCATCCATACGTCCATTCTCATGGGTCGCCTCTTCAGGTGTCCCATCACTTCATCAAACTTCACGGACTTTGATTCCCTACCACGGGGATACGTAGGAAGTCTCTTCAAGGCTCAAGCCTAAATCAATCATCCATCCTGATTCAAACCTGGGATGCCACGTCCAGGTGGGATTATTATACTTCATTCCCCATTCCCCCGTCAGAGCATTCGAGAAGCCACCCACATGCTGGCCCCATCATCGGCGTTCCCTCCAGGGGGTTCTTCAAGTTGATCCACTCTAGCCCATATTCTGATTAGTCTGATATGTCTCCACTGGATGATAAACTAGTGGCATACCCTGTATTAAACATGGGAATATGAGGAATACCTCAGATACATGCCTATTCTATACAATTCGCCACATTTGATGTGGGATGTATCGGGCTTCCACACCCTCGAGAAGCCCTATAATAAGGGACAGAAGAAAGACGTGCCAATTTCCCAGTGTCAAGACACGCCAATGATGCCCTAACGTGACTACTCTCCTAACCCAAGGTTGCTACCCTGACCAGGACACTTGAAAGGTCCTGACAGAAGCGACTTAATTAACCGGTGTCCATGAAGATATGGCACCAGGAAGAGCTTCACGAACTATGTCTTAAATCTATGAGGGAGACCCGAACTAAGTGACGAGTTCTGAGTAGGAATACACAGAATAAAGAACTGACATCCCATCATCCCGTTTTGATCAAGGAGCAGAAGTCCCTGAATAAGAAGCGGATGCAGCCCGCCTTTGGAAAGCAGGAATGCGAGGTAACAGCAGCGCGTCCTCTGCATGACGGATGTGCGTGCCCAGGTGAAAGAGTCAGAAAGAGAAAATGGTGAACCCTACGTTAATCTCATCTCCTCATCATGGAGGCTAGTAGCATTTGGGGCATCAGTGGATAAGCATGTCATATGAAATCTTCATCCAGTACTAGGTCCCACCAAATAGGCCTGACGTGGAACTCGCCAGGAGTTGGGATAGTCAGGACGATGAGCATTACATTCTACGACGTTGTCAGCGTGGATCCCTCTTGCTGACCACGGAAGATGGAATGGATCTGGGGAACAAGTTGTAGATTTCTTTTCCTAGAAATAGTAATGATTTCATCTCCCTGCTTTCCAGAATCAAGTTGTTACATCCGGAGCTCATTCACCTGCCCACCAATGTAGGGGCAGGGGAAATATCAATACGGCTACCCCGCGCGGTTCTGCCTTTTCAATGAAGGATTCAATCTCCACGACTGTTGGGCACCCACGCCTCGTCTCCCCATCAGAGATTATTTAGATAAGGTTAATTAATGACCTTGTACATAGGTACAAGGAGGAGGGGGTCATCCCCACTAGGGACATGGCCCATTTGGATCTTGAGGCCGCAGCGCCTCATCGTCAACGCTACCCCTGAGGGCCACGCAGGGGGCCGCTGCTCCCTACCCCATCATTCAATCGTTTCGGGAGATTTTCTCTGGAGCACCTTGACAGCACCTTTCTCTACGCCAACGATGTAGGGGATTTCCAGGTTGGCCCAATCGGAGTCCCGCTTCAATGGATCTCGGCAACGGCTCCCACTAGGTCGTGCCAGCGCCCCTGCCCGGTTCCCCGATCCAAGGAGCATGTAATCCATGCTCCTGCACCATCAGATCTAGTCTATTTGACTCGGCGCCAGCGTTAGGAACGAGCAGAAGAAGACGCCCGCCAGGGGGCGTCGACGTCAACGATTACTGTGGCTCGGGCCACCACTAACTCCTATCACCAACTCCCTGCACACGTTGAGCAGGGGCAGTTATACGCTCGACATGGATCAAGGCCCCAACCGCCCCACGGGAAGGCTGGGTCGACTATCCTCATCACTGACACAGGTGATGGCCCCTATGGACCAATCTGTAGTAATTCCACCCAGTGTGAAGGCCTACTCCGTGTCGCCATTACGGAAGGTGCGGGCCCTCCCTGCTTCCAACCTCGGCTTAGAGGTCTGCCCGGCACCACCTTCAGCCCACATAAGGGTTTTCCCCATGACAGCAACACTCCGTGTGGGGGTCTCTCATGTGCTCACTACACTTGGTACGGGGTCGATCCCCCTGTCACGGACCGTGAGATTGGAGACATTGCATGTCTGGTCACTCGCCGACATGGAGGTACTCTCCATGTCCTTGTGCTAATCGGCGAAGGTCCTCCTTCCCCAGAAATCAGAGAGGTGGAAGCCAACCCCACTTCATTGACGCCCAACATGGAGGTCCTCCCCGTGTCCCTTTCAATATTTGTCCTGGTGCTCCCCGAAACCTGGCTTTCTCGGGTGGAAACCCTCTTCGCCCCAGCACTAGTACAGCCAGAGGACCCCATGTCAAAAAGCAGCGTTGTCCCGGGCAGCCACCCAGGGGCAGGAAGGTGGGTCACCACCGCTGCAAGAGGAATTATGGGGCAGGTCGAATGGAAATCAGACCAGTCCGCTTCTCAGACTCCGAGGCAGAGTACAACTCAGCGCTGGAGCCCTCCCCTCAGTCCTCCGAGTCAAGGTCTGGGGTAGGGACGAGGTGCATCAGCTTCGTACTCCCTGAACGCGAGATCCATAGGATGTCGGCCTCCCTCCGAAGGTATATCCAGGAGGATGAGAACATGGCATACCCTCAGGGACCAAACGCGCAGTCACCACCGGTATCTCCAGAAGCACCCTCTGCCTCTATTAGAGACTACAGGGAGCTATTTTGGGGGTCAATGGCGGAAGAGTCGTGGAATAACCCACCCGTGCAGATGCTAATGCTGCTTTAAGAGCCCTGGTTACCAGTCCATCATATCATGACATGGAATCCAGGTCACTAAAACCTTCAGAGGAAATCCTATGATTCAGAGGCCAATCAGCCCGCTCTTCGTATTCTCCACCGGCCAGCCCACCGGCCAAGCGGCCTACCTCATCGCCGTTGAAAATTCCTTAGCCAACCTCAGTTGATGAGTGGGAAATAAAAGGATAGACTATGGATCTGAGCTAGAGAGCTTCTGGACCATACTCGTAGCGGGCCACTTCCCCGAGAAGTTTTGGTCGGTCGCAGGGTCATATTTTGAAACACCAGAATCGCTAACCTCGGAGGAGTTTGATTGTTTCCGCCAGACCCTCTGGTCGACTCACCTCTGTCTTCTCCACCAGTGGGTGAATTATCTTAGGAGACAAGAGCACCTAGAAGGCATCAGTGAGAAATGTCCTCTGGTTAACCTGACCACTCTCCCCACGGTCTAGCACGCTGAGTCACCTGGCCACCACAGGGCCCTCCAACAGCAATGTGTTCAGAGTTTTCAAGTACTCTGCAAATTTATTAAGGAGTCTACCCCCCACGCGCATGTCCATGGCTAGGGGCAGTACGTTTCCCTCCTCTTCAGTGTGATTAGCTGGTATCCCTACTCGCTTAGTGATAGTGAGTACATGCCCCCAAGAGGAGTGGAAGTCAACATGGCCGATCTGTGAGGAGGTGAAAATGAGCTAGAACTTCTCGATGGGAAACTCCTCCCTGAGGACGTGTCCCCATTACTGGAACCATTATGGAGGATTACTCACCATCAGAGGAACATCATAGGTCTCCCTCAACCCACTGGGGCATTGATATTGAGCCGAAATGTCAGAAAGGGCAAAGGGCATGTTGGAGCTGTCAAACACTCTGACCCATCTGCCTTAGTGAAAAAGATGGAAGAGGACACCAAGAAGGCCATGTTGTGCCAGCAGATTGCTAAGAAGAAGTTAATTGATGAACTACTGGCTAAATGCATTGTAGATCGGCGACCCGACTACAGTGATCCTTGGCCAGGGAAGCAGGGGCATGAACAACTATCCCTCAACAAGATTCTCCCAGGCAACCCTGATCACTCCATATTCGCTGATAGAGTGGAAGTCGGAGATCACAGAAAGAGGGCGTGGTATGTTTTTTTGAACCCTCCTAAATGGTGAGACAATCCAAGGAACCCCGTTCGGGCTCCTCTAGAATCCCCAAGGGTTGCTCCACCAACAGCTTCGTGAGCCGCCTATCTTGGCTACCACATTGAACAGCCTGGAAAAGCACTCGTGGTTAGGGATCCCTGTCAGGATAGGGACCCACATACAGATGATCTGATGGCGGTGCTCATCACCCACCTTGAGGATTTGGAAATGCGACAGGTGGCTATCCCACCTGATGGAAAGCCATACCCGGCATGGGTGGATGACATGTCGGCACCCCCGGGATTTGGGACTCCCACTTTCTCCCCCTTTAACAGGACGGGGGACCTTCCGCAGCACCTGGCCCACTTTAACTCAAGGTGTGGGCCTATGTTAGGTACCCCAGTGCAGCAAGAGGCTTCCAATCTCCGTTGCTTTGTTCGGACACTGGAGGGGCCAATATTTGATTGGTATAGCCAGCTTTCTGTTGGATCCATGGCTACCTGGGAGGACATTCGTAGGCAGTTCCTTTACCAGTTCATCTCTACCCCCCGGAAGATGAACATCGCAGACATCTTCAGGTGCAAACAAATTCCCGATAAGCGAGTCGCGGACTTCATCGCTGGGTGGAAGGGGCTCACATACTCCCTTGACATGCCACTGAATCCGGAGAAATTACTGTCGATGTGCGTGGAGAATGTCAAGACAAAACTGGTTCCTTCCCTGATCACTTAGAACTATCCCTGATGGTTCCGAGACATCTTGGATAAGGCCTAGCGCCTCAAAGAATCCATGCAACAGGCCACTAAGGCACCCCTGCTACCTCCTGTAATCTCGGCAGTGAGGGATGCTAGAGCCGAGCCCACAGCGGTGGCCCAGGTATAGGCCCCAAGGCAGCAAGAATTGCTACTAGTGGATCCAGCTCTGTAGCCCTGCAGAGGTCCACCACCACGGGCACAGTTTCCATCCTAGCAGCGCTCACCCTAGAATTGGCAGGCGCCCCCGCGTAATGTGTCGCCGCCACCTAGGCGAGATAATCAAGTTCTGCTTCCTCGACTGGCTCCTTCGGCCCCCCGTTAGAGACACGCTCCAAGATCCCCCTTCCTAGATAGAAGTAATCAGGCCTACTAGTTCGATGAGGCCCAGGTCCCTGGATACTTTCACAGCACCTTAGAGAAGAGAATTGTGTGACTGCCTAAGTGCCAAAAGCCAGAAGAGTCACATCTACCTGATCACCCTAACTACTGCCCTTACCAATGGATCCAAGGACACACCATCAAGAAATGATATGTGTTTAAGGACTGGCTCTAAGACCATATTAAAAACAACATAGTCAGGTTGGGCCCAGCCCTAGCACAAGTGGCGGGTGTCTTTGTGAGATCAGATAGCAGTAGCGATGACGAAGGTGGGTGGCAGCAGGTTTCTGACCGTGGGTCCTAGAAGTAAAATGACTGGATGGCCCACAAGACGGTCGCCCACACCCATGGAATCATTCGGGCATTCCTAAATCAGCTGGAGTTTTCAGATGCTGTGACCACCACTTCTGCGTCATCATCTCAGCCGGCCTCTTCCCATAAGAGCAAGCATTGGCGGTGCAAGAAGAAGCAATGCGCCCTACCAAGGGCGTCTTCGTCCTGCACTCTCAAAGACTTTATTCCCCCAGAGATGATAATTCCCCCCAGAATCCACCCAGTGTTGGATGACTCGTCATGTGACAACCACGGGTACATTTCGGTTAACACCGTCGAGTGGGTGAATCCTTATATGACTACCGATGAGGGGGAGTGCCAGGCGAACCTCCCCAACGTCCCCATCCTACACCAACGTCGGCAGAAACACAGCCATATGGGTCGTTGGGGTACGTCAGTTGGCACCTCTAGCCAGGTTGTGCATTCTTCTGAGACTAGACAGCATGTCCAGCATAGAAATCAGCATGCGCAGCCTCTTCATCCGGTGTCAACAGGTCCGCCTCCCCCACCGTTTGTGCTACTGGATCCAGCAGAGCCACTTCAGTCGTACTGCGACTAGTTTCGCCCCGCTGCAAGCCAATCTCAGTCACACGGTCCTCATCGGGCAGCTACTCTCTGAGCTTTGACTAGTGAGAAGCGGGATATACCTAGTACTAGTCAGCTGTCGGTGCATCCGGTAGGGCCCACCATGCCTCCAATCATAGAGCGTCATCCTTTAAGTAGATGTTAGTGCCTAGCGCGGATGTATGATGTTCTGAAACGCCTCGCCGACATCCCAGTGAGGCTCTCCATCCATGAATCCCTTCACCTGTCTCCAGATATGCGTGGAGGACTCGCCAAGGCTTTAAGGAGCCCCCTCTAGTTTGAGACAGAGGTAGCAGCAACAGATGCCTTCCATGCTTAAGTATTTGAGGATGTCGAATTCCAGGGCATCATCTCGTTCTCAAGACAAGACGAGGGCTCCCCCATACAGGGGCACATCCGACCATTGTATATCACCATCCAATTCAATGGCATGGAGATTCGTCGTTGTCTCGTTGACACCGGCTCTAGGATCAACCTTATCCCAACGCAGACACATCAGAAGCTAGGGTTATCTGAAGATGACCTGACTCCCTCTGATTTAAGGATCCATGGATATGACAGGACAGAGTAGAAATCGGTCGGCAAGATCCATCTGAAGACCCAGTTCGGTGGCCTAATTTCCAGCACCGAGTTCATGGTTATCTCCCAGGACACCACGTACAATGCATTTATGGGCCAGCCATGGCTCCACCTGCATGCGGTGGTGCCCTCAGCATATCACCAATGCCTCAAGTACTTCCTTAATGGTCAAGTATGCGTACTCCATGGTGATGCATCTTCTTTCGCCTCTTGAGAAGCCTGCTACATGGATGCTGATTATTACAGGAGAAAGGATAAGCAAGTCCAGGATAGAGAAGTTGAGCTTGTTGCCTCTACGACCGACCCATGGGTAGGCCTGAATGACGCCTACATCTTCTTGATCTATCGGTTGGAGGCCACGACCCCCGATATGGGGTAATTCTTTGTCATTTTCCAGGATAAGGGGTAATCATGCTCCCAAATCTAAATGAAATCGGTAGATCAGTTCGTATTCTTATACAAACCAGGCTCTAGTGATCCTGAAGCCTCCCACTCCCATCAAGTATCGAGACGTCCGACTCATGGAAATGGTATTAGATCATACTTGTCTGTTTCGCTGGGCTGGAATATGTCAGCTCTGGCCGATGCGCCACTATTTATTTTATATTTTCAAGCATGGCCCCTTGGGTCGAAGACCAGATAGGATCATGTCGACAGCCTTGATATCCATTGTCTCAACAGCGCCGGAGTTCCCCGATGCAATGACCATAGCCGCAAAAGCTGGTAGTAGCCTCCCATCAGGGTTTGGTAGCTCAGAAGTAGCTTCCCCCATGGAGGATCCCACTATAAGTGGAGAAGAAGATATAGATGATGCTCCCCATGACTTTGAGGAAGGCGTCTAAACCATGGTCGACGAGTTGGTATAGGTGAACCTCAGAAGCGAGGTCGATCTGAGACCCACATTGATCAGTGCTGCCATGTACCTTGAGGAGTAGCAGCAGTGTGTGGACTTCCTGAAATAGAACCATGACTTTTTTTCTTGGAGTTACAACGAGATGCCAGGACTAGATCCTCAGTTAGCCATCCACCACCTCAGTCTCCCGACAAACCATCGCGGGATCAAGCTGCCTCCCAGAAAGATGCACCCTTCTCACAGTGCCATGATCGCAGCCGAAGTTGACAAGATCATCAGATCCAACTTCATCAAGGAGGTCAAGTACCCCAAGTGGCTAGCCAAAATCGTGACAGTTGGGAAGAAGAATAGGCATATCAGAGTCTACATCGACTTCTGAGATATCAATCGTCACTGTCCGAAGGATGATTTTCCCCTTCTAGTGATAGAATTTTTGATTTATGCTACGGCCGGATTCCTCACCCTCTCTTTCATGGATGGTTACTCTGGATATAATCAGATCCGGATGTCCCCGGAGGATTAGGATTATACCGCTTTCAGGGAACCCCAAGGTACTTTCTGTTACCAGATTATGCCCTTTGGCCTAAAGAATGCAGGTTCCACCTATCCGTGGGCCATGCATCGCATATTCAAGCAAATTCTGGGAACATTGGTGGAATGATATGTGGATGACCTGGAATTTAAGTCTTCCATCGCCAGGACTATCTCAAGGACCCTGAGAAATTTTTTGGATTCCTCCGTTCCCACCACCTGAGGATGAATCTGTTGAAGTGTGCTTTCGAGGTCACTTCCGGAAAGTTTCTTGGCTTTTTTGTCTAATACCGAGGCATTGAGATTGATCCATAGAAGATAAATTCCATCAGTCAGATGCCTCCCCCTAGCAATATTCGGGAGCTTCGAGGTCTCTAAGGCCACTTAGCCTACATACGTCAGTTCATTGCGAATCTGGATGGCAAATGTAAGCCCTTTTCTTGGCTCCTGAAGAGGGGCACTTCTTATGAGTGGAATGAGGAGTGCTAGGCCGCCTTTGAAGAAATCAAGCAGTATCTGCTCCATCCTCCAGTCTTGATGACACCCATCTCAGGGAAGCCACTAATTCTCTATGTCACCACCTTGGAATAGTCCCTCAGTGCCCTTCTCACCCAGAAGAACAATGAGAGGACATAGAACAGCCTATATTACCTCATCCACATGCTCCTTAATACGGAATCTAGATACTTCATCATAGAGAAGAGCCGCCTTGCGCTTGTATTTTCCGTACAGATTTTCTGACATTACCTGTAGCACCACGAGGTACATCTAGTGTCTCTAGTGGACCTACTGAAGTACATTCTGAATCGCCCCATTTTGACTGGATGACTAGCGCAGTGGGCGGTAATCTTCCAACTGTTCTACATCTGGTTCGTCCCCCATAAGGATATCTAGGGACAGGGGTTGGCACACTTCGTAGCTGCCCATCCAAACTCTGTGAACCTGTCCTTGGACCTGGATTTTCATGATGAGGAAATCTTCTCAGTCGATTAGGCCATCCCACGTTGGAAAATTCACTTTGATGGTGCCTCCCATAGCCCCACTGGTAGGAGGATCATTTATCTTAGTCTCAACATAGTAGGTCTGGGTATCATCTTTATCACCTCGGCGTAGGCCATTTTTCCGTACTCGTTCCTATTGTCAGAGGGTTGCACTAACAATGACGCAGATTATCAGGCCCTTATTACTGGTCTCGAGTTGTCCCTTTAAAATCGACGTGCCCCATTTTCATGTGAAAGGGGACTCCAAGCTAGTTATTAAGAAGGTAAATTGAGACTATGTTGTCTAGAAGCCAGAGCTCGTACCATTGTTAGAATGCACTCTCTAGATAATGGCCCAGTTCCCTTCTCAGCCAGAGGTTGTCCTTGTCCCTCGGTCATAGAACGGTCTAGCAGATGCTTTTGGCCAGACTAGCTGCATCGCTTGCAAAGCCCAAGTAGGATGGTCTAATTATCCACATCGCGCATCGGAGATTCATATCTCATGTTACCCCGAATGGAGATGGCGGCCCATAGGTCAACCTTCTTACCACTGGTGCCTCTACGTCAGGCCCCCCGGGTCATCCGGATGCGGTGATCAAAGTGGTTGCTGATTAGAGGACACCCTTGGTCGAATACTTCCAACACGATAATCTTATATCAGACTGGGCTGAACGTGAGTGAATTCAACGCTACATGTTGCAGTTTATGCTCTAGAGTGGTCTCAGTCTTGAACAAATACTCTATAAATGTGGATTTTCTGGTGTTCTATTCTGTTGCATCTAAGGATTCGAGATCCACAGGTCATGCAAGAGTTTCATGGCAGTTCCAATGGTGCCCATCAGGCTGGACCGAAACTATCTCACCAGATTCGGAGATTAGGGTATTTTTGGCCCTCCATGATCCACGACTGCATCAATTTCTCCAAGAGGTGTCATGCGTGCGAATTTTATGCTAACTTTGTGCATCGGTAACTGGAGCTTCTCCACAACACCATGTACTCTTGGCCCTTTGCAGTTTGGGGGTTAGATGTCATAGGACCGTACCCACCGGCAACGGCTCATCAATGCTGATTCATTCTAACTAATACGGATTTCTTTTCAAGTGGGAAGAGGTAATTCCACTCAAGGAAGTCAAGGCCCGTTCTATCGTCAACTTCATGAGTTCCAATATCATCTATCGATTTGGGCTTCCTCACGCTATCCTCACCAATAACGGCTCAAACTTCCGAGCAGCCGAGATGAAGAAATTGTACACCGAGTACAACATTCGCTCTAACCATACCTCCTGCTATCACGCGCAAGAAAATGGACAGATTCAGTAATTCAATAAAACCCTCTCTAACAATCTGCATAAAATGGTTGGTCAGAACAAGAATAATTGGCCAAACAAGCTCCCCAATGCCCTCTGGGCTTATCAGACGACGACTCGTATTTCCACCCATGTGACCCCATATTCTTTGGTTTACAGAACCAAGGTTGTCCTGCCCATTGAGATTCAGTTGGCCTCATTGCGCACAACAGTCTATGACTAGCAAGTGCCAGATAGAGTGGCTGAAATCCGTCTAGCAAAATTGGAAGCATTGGATGAGTATAGGCTTTGTGCCCTGCACAACCTAGAAAGGCATCAGAGTAGGATGGCTCGAGCTTTCTACAAGAAGGTTCACCTCCGCTCTTCTCTGCAATGCGATTTGGTATTAGCCCACAGGGCACCAATGATCCCCGGTAGGAAACCACCCAAGTTGGAGCCCAAATGGGAAGGACCTTTCATTGTTCATATGGTTTTCCAAATACCCGTGGTCTGAGTTCTATGACCTTAAACTAAGACCCTTTTCAGAACTACATGTAGCTTGGTTCTCATCCTTATGAGATATGTAGGAATGCCCAGACACTTCGTCTCGAGTCCAGCCCTGGGGATCACCAATTCCATCCCCCTTTCCTCTATTTTTTTCTGGTCATGTACGACCTTAAACTGGATGGTCCTGCATGACCATAAATGGAATTACGGTCCCGCATGACCTTAAATTGCATGGTGGTCCTGAACGACCTTAAACTGGATGGTCCTGCATGACCCTAAATGACATTACGATCCTGCATGACCCTAAACTGCATGGTGATCCTGCACGACCTTAAACTACATTTGGTCCAACATTTGGGCTTTCACGGTCCCCCATGACCTTAAAATGGCCTATGGTCTCAAATGACCTTAAACTACTCGTCATGCATGATGTTAAACTGTATATCATCCCGCATGACGTTAAACTATATATCGTCCCGCATGACGTTAAACAATATCTTCAAGAACTATATGTGGCTTGATTCCCATCCTTATGGGATACATAGGACTGCTTAAATGTTTAAGTTTCAGGTCCATCCCCATCTCATATAGATCTCACGATCTCCTGGTCACCTAGGCCCCTTGGCATGTCCCTCTCGACAAGTGGGATATATAGGTGTGGTACAGGTTTATTCCCTCATTCGCATTGGGTTTTTGGCACTATTCTTCCCCTTCTCCTAGGAATCTGTCATCTCTCGGCCACTCTCAAGTTGTTTCCCTCGACCCCTTCCAGTGGCCCATCAATGTGTTTGGAGTACTCTGGTCTAGGACCCGGAGCGTCAAATTCAATTGGGGAAAGCTTCCATCCACTTGTCAAGATTCATGTTCCCCTTCATTTGGGCCCTCGTTATCATTCACACCCGAAGGGACCCCCAAGAACGGCATGGATACCATGACTAAGGGCTCTCCTACCATTACAGGCCAACACCACCCGAGGGTTTCAGACAAGAAAATGATACAAATCCCACATTGCAAACATGGTCAACATTCAATGATCATTTGTTTGTCCCCATTTCAGGCTAACGCGATAGGATGATGTGTTGCGAAGATGGTCAGCAGTAATCCTCCGCCGTCACGCCAGCCCCTTTAGGCCTTGAATGTTGGTTGCAAGATTCACATTGTGTTCGACCCCATCATGTTCATGTGGAATCTCGAAACTTTTGGCCTTATCCAATAGTGCACCTTCGCACGTCAGGGGGAAAAATCTGCAATACGGCGTCCTTTGGGGCTCCCATAGTCTGAGCTCTAAGACCATAAACTAAGATCTTCATTAAGGTCTATTTTTTGACTCGATCCTCATACCCATGGAATACGTAGATTCAACAGGACATCGTGATTATGGGTCCAGCTCGGCTGGGAGCTAGTCTCTCCTACCCCTTATCCTCTAACCCTCACTGGCCTCTTGGCCCGAGGTCCCTTTCCCAGAAGTGTGCATGGTGATGATCTGGATCTCGTCTGCATTCATGTCAAGTATGTTTTATCGCATCATGCACATTCATCCATGTCCAAGACATATGACTTTAAACTATGTTGTTTGGTCCTACCACATGACTATAAACTGTGATAATATCGTCCCTGCCGCACGACGAAAAATGACACTACATTGTGATAACCTCATCATAGAGAACATCATTTTGGGTATCAGTCATTTACCATACCATTTTTCAATGCATGTATATGGATTTATTCATGTGGTGATTCCAGGAATTTCTACCCTAGGACAGTCACTCCACAACAGAACAACAATTCACCTTAAAGACAAACAAAATACATCAAATGCCGATTCTTTTGGTGTGAGGGATAGACCCGCACGCCCCTTTCATCATTTACATTGGAACCTTACCATGTCGTTCCCCCCTCCAAGAACTATGTATGGCTTGATTATCATCCTCATGAGATACGTAGGATCACCCGAGCACTTTCCCGCGAGCCCAGCCTAGCTTTCAGGTTCTGTCCCTTGACCGGAACACTTCCCCAGGGAACACATGGTAAGTAGGACTATTTACTCATTCACGTCGGGTTTTGTAATCGCATTACCATGTGTCTCCTATGTTTCTTACCACTCCCATTGTCCAAGTTATAAGAACATAAACTAAGACACTTTCCAGAACTATGTGCATCTTGATTATCATCCTTATGAGATACGTATGAATGCCCAGACATTTCATCTCGGGTCTAGCCGTGGGGATCACCAATTCCATCCCCCCCTCACTTTTGGTCTGTTGGCCTAACTTCTCGGGTAGTTTTTTATGTGCAACATTTCCCTGAGAAAGTTCAGGATTCCCCATAATGATATTGGGAATCAACAGTTCCCTCACCAGAGAGGTCCTGTCTAAATGTAGGGATGATCCATGATCAGATTAATGTGCTGCCTAATGTGCTTCCACCATGGTGGCGTAATCTTGGGAGTGTGGGATTCTATAAGAACAAACCACCACTTCACTTTCCACGCTTTGTTTGCCCCCTTTATTCAGATCCACATCCTCTTTCACGTTTGAAAGGACCCACTAACAATATGAATGCTCGACCTATGGTACTATTTTTGTCCTGAGACAACATTCCGGATGACTGATAATGTTTGAGGGGACCCACTAATAGCATGGATGCTTGACCTATGGTCTGCCTACTATCCTGGCCCAACGTTCCGGAAGACTGATCGACGATATTTGAGTTAGGCACCATGTTACAAACATAGTCAGTGGTCGGCCCTCATTTTTTGTTCCGGTTTCAGGCTAATGCAATAAGGATGTTGTGTTTCAAACACATTAAACAGTCTTCCTTCATTTCCATTCCCTCCCATAGTGTTCCGAATTTGGGTAACATGATTCACACTTTTCATTTCCCTGTTTCGGACTGATTCCAATTCCCCTGGGGTTGCCCCTCTCGTGCGCTAGAGCACATTGAGAAGATGATACATCGATTGGTCTAAGGTCCTCTTCCTTTGGATGGGCCTCCCTCTTCTCCTCAGAAATCCGGGTTCGAATTTTGAATGCTTGGAGCTTGTTTGACGCTCCCACAATCAAACAAAGTGATAGTATGAGCCACCTTTGATTCTCACGACCCACGTGATCTTAGAAATGGATTTCTATTTATTTCAGTATTATGGTTGAGCATGTTAAACCAAAGGGACAAGTATGTTAAGAAAAGGGTAAAGTAAGTAAATTTGTCCATACATACAATTCAAGAGAACAAGAAGCAATAAAAGTGGGATGAGTGTATGGGTTTGGCCAAAATAGGGCCCCTAAGGGTCGGCTTCTTGGATAGATCTCTCCATTGCCTCCAACTTTTCACTAGTGGCCCCCAGGATTTCCTCTCATCCCTTAAAGAACCTTTATTCATCGACAGCCATGGAGCACAGCTCGCTGACCCTGGCCTGCGCCCGCGCCTGTTCAGCTTAGAGCACGGTTATCTGGAGACTCGATTCTATGAGTTGATCTTGAGAATTCTCCAGCTGGTCCCCCAACTACTCCACGATCTCATAGAATTTTGCGATGAATATCTCTTGTTCTTTCACCTGTTCCTCGAGGTGTTGGACCTCCTCCTCTGCCCTCAGAAATGCTCGGGCACTCCCCGACTCCTCCTTGCACCAGATGACGTCGGTGTGCCGGTAGCTCTCACGCATCTTCTCGGCCATGTATTCACAGACCTTCAGATGAAGGCATTGAGCATCTACCCCTACAACACATAGGAAGCTTATCCAGGTGTGGAGTGACCTCATCCGCTTCAGCCATTCCACCTAGGGATGATATGGAAAACTCCAGATGCACTTCCATCCCTTGCATCGTGTCATCGGGCTCTCCTCGTCCACTTCTGAATCTGAATCGTCAATTTCTTTGGGGTCAATGGGCCGATAGACAGGTAAGACAGCCAACAGGGTTGCAGTAGGGTCTTCCCCATAGATTCCTCCCAGGTGAACATGCTCCTTAGCATCTGGGTGACCTTCTTCTCTCCCCCCGATCCTGGTGGCACCCACGTCGACTTCTGGCCCCACCCCAACAGCAGCACCACTGGTGTCCGCCTCTCCCTGCTCACCAATTGATGGAGCCAACTCAGTTTGGGAAGCATGTTCTGAATGGGGCGATACGTTCTCCATCAGCACGCTCGTGGATGTTCTGGGATCAGAATCCTGACGAGCCTCCAATGTCGTTATCACAGTACAGACAAGGAGCGCCTTGATCAGTTGAGTCCTCCAATAGTAATTACCGATGTCATGGAAAGGAACTTACAATAATCCTAGGCATCAGCCTCTTTTTCCCTGGACTCTATAGGAGCTGTCGTGGTGGGGGATCGCTCAACACTTGTAAGCTCGATAACGAGCGTCAGTGCCCCGCCTAACCCCATTGACGCTTCCTCCCCTCCTTCATCCGGAGATGCTTGATCAGCACCAATGTGCTCCTGATTAAGATTAGTAAGGTGTGTTAGGGATTGCAAAGTAAAGAGAATATAGGATATGATAAGGGTCGAAGCATACCTCGATCATCTTGGTCACATCCATATCGGAACCGACGATCTCACCGCTCTCCCGGAGACTCCCTTGGGGGGACGCCCCCTGTGACCCTTCACCTTCGGGTTCCCCTTCTCCTTCTCCTTCACCGTCCCCTTTTCCTTATACCTCCTCTCTTGTTTCGCCACCCTCTGATTCATCATTGTCATCTTCCCCTGGTGGAATCCTTTTCAGATCATTCTCCTGGATGAGCAGCACCTTCACCAAGAGAGGTGGCTCCACACGCCGACTCCGTTGGCATGCATGTGTGTCCATGGCTGTTAGGTAAGCATGTCGTCGATGGAAGCTCACTCTGTCAGTGACCCGGACAAGCCCGACTTATGGAAACTTTATCTCGTCATGTACTATCTTCTGCCAGAGGGATTCAGTACTCATTGATTTCCGCAGGGTTATCCAAGCCGACCATAGCACAGGAAAGATCGCATCATGGGAAGGTTGAAGCAGGTATCTTATCTGCTTCCCAGGATGTTCTCTAGCCGCTCCATGGGGCCCTCCTTCTCTAGGAAATGATGGTGCGGCCACGCCATGTGACGCCCCTGCTGCTGAGGTCCCAGCCTGTGCAGGCCCTGTTTCCTAAGGCGCTTCTGGTCCTCCTCCTCTAGCGGCACCATGCCTGCTCTCTTGCCTTCGAGGTTCCATAATGGTGACTTTGAGCTGCTGAACTCTCTTCCGCAGAATCCCCTCATGATATTATATGTTCCAATGTTCAATATACATATTCAAGAGTCCATCATTGACTCCAGTTGGATGTAAAGTGATGATGTCTCCAGAGCCGTAAGTCGTGAACATTAGCCACATCTGACGAAGAACGCAGGGATGCCTCTCCTCTCGGACGCCTTTGTATACTCTCTTAGGTATTCACTGGAGGCATCCAAAACTACCTGGCGAACCTGGACGACACATAAGGCTTTCAAAAAATCTTCCCGTCAATCTGAGCCACAAGCACCCCACCTCTGATGCTCTAGAAGTACTCCTTATGCTTCAGTGAGCCTTGCCCGTCGTCTATCATCTGAACAGTTGGGGTGAGGGATGGGCTGAAGGCGAAGCTGGCATGGTTACCAATCCTGGTCCGTACTCCCTCCTCATTGATCATCATCAGCATGACCCCAAAAATATTCAGAAAAGATGGTCGCAGGCCGTTTCCTGGAGGACGGATGGCATTCAGGAAAGTGTGTCCACCACAGTGAGCCACAACCCATCCATGGAAGATCTAGAAGGGGACATATACTCTCCTAGGAGACCCCCCTCTCGATATGCATCCTAATATGTCATACAACTGAGCTAGCACAAGGACCCCCAGGGTGAACCTATTGTTGGCATCCATGATTCCCGCCATCACCAGGGTCACTGGACGGATGCCCATCCTTGTGTCCCACACCGGCAAGAGCCATACACTCAGGAATGTGGTGAGGAATCAAGAATACTGGACATTCGGGTCTCGGGCCTCATTTATGTTGTAGCCCCATTATTTTTATTGCACCACCTCCAGGATCCTACAGTATAATCCGCTCTTGCTCCTCTGAACCGCGGTTGGACACCGTTTTCCCCGCCCTGGAATCTTGACCTCCGGATCCTTCTCCAGGAACAGGCTGAACAAGTCCTTGTAGGTGATGTCCTTTAAGATGTCCTTGACTCCCAACTTCTCCTTGGTGATCTCGAGAAGATGCCACGTCAGTATGGGGGTTCGATACCTGTCACCCCAGATATTCATTGGCGGGAGGAACTCATCATATTGATGACCCTCCAAAGGGATTCCCCCAATGCAGTGGATGTCCCAGAGACTGATGTCGACTTCCCCATGATGAAAATGGAACGTGTTGGTGTCGAATGACCATCAGGTGAACAGCTCTGGGCCGAGCTCAGGATGCCGGTAGAAATGGAACTGTGATGTCCACACCATATCAAACAGACCAATGTGTCGTAGCTCGGCCCCAAATTGGTCACATGTATAGAGAACCTAGTATTCCTAGGCCCACTCGCTGGTAAAGTTTCCTCTAGACCAAAGATCCCAGGCCTTCAGCCAACCCTTGGTCTCGTCGGTGATGCTCTGATTGAACGTGCTTGCATAGAGGTCCAGTGAGCTCTCCGCAATTGGATCACCCCCAGCAATGGTCTTAGTCCTCAGATTCAGCACATATACATCCATGTGCCTGGTTTCTCTAGAAGGATGACAATTATTGGTGATATTTTTTCAAGGAAGGTCGTATTCGCGGGTCACCTATGATGGTAGTGTGTTAACCACGAATCCTGGCAGAGTGACCTCTTCCAGAATGCCGAAGTCCCACAGCGGCAGATTGTCAGACAGGGTGTACTCTTTCTAGGCGGGGGTTAGCATGTTGAAGAGGGTGTGGTTTTTAGAGACAACCCTCTTTGCACAATAAACCTCTGGATTCACAGCAATTTCAGCTCTACGAGCAGCGGCCTCCCCCTCATCAACCCGATTTGCGGACATATTCTTCCAACTAAGTGTTTCAGGATTGGTGTGCAAAATCTAGGAATTTGGCACGAAATATGAGATTTCGGCACATAATATCAGTGGCTGTCGTGAAATATCTGGTTTTGGCGCGAAAAATCCCAGGATTGCGCGTAAAATGTCACCAAATCTGGGTGGAATTACGTGCTGCAGAGCGATTTTTCATGCAGGAGCAGAAGCAATTTCATGCACAAGTGCTCAATGCTTATCGCATGAGAAACGTCGTACGGATCATGGGACCCGAAGTGGCTTTTATAGGCTAAGATTGTGTTCCACGCCCGCGTGAAATGTATATTCCTCTCCTGGTGGAGTTTTGTGCACCACTTCAAATTTTTGCACACAGGGGACCCACGAAGCCCTACACCTTAGAATTCTCATCGGAATCTGATCGTTGTGACCCCTCTCTGATCCAATTCCGAGAGGGGGGAATTTTTAGATGCCAAAAAATGATGAAGTGTTGAAGAAAGTTTCTAAAGGACAAAGAGAAGTCATATTAGGACCCAGAAACCTAGTCTAGAAAGCACAGAGGTGATGCACGAAAAAAAGGGTGAAGTGCGCGAAAAAAATATGTGATGTCATAAAAGTACCGGGATTCGCGAAGAATCCTCAGCACAGGTGCGAAATAATTCCATGCCCGCGCCCCACGTGGTTGATATTTCACGCCGCCACCTCCATCGTGCAATTATTTCGTACAGCCCTGAATTCTATGCCGCCAGATGCCTATAAATAGAAGGAGACCCCCTTCCTTTTCAGGGCTGAATAATTTGAACAACCTATCATGCGCGAAATTCGCTTCTCGCGCGTGCGCAATATGGCCTTCAGGTATGGTTATTTTTCACACCAAGTCGCCCTGGGATCCTCCTTCGCGCGATATCCCCATGTCTTAGACTAAACTCTAACCCCTACGGGTCTACCCCTTGTGTGCAATCCCTTCCATGGTGAGCAAGTCGGCCAACTATGGGAAATCCTTCATTTGTGCGAATACCCCTTACTTGTGCGCAATCCCTTCCCTTGCGCGCAATCCCTTCAAGTCTCGCACAAAGCCTCAGCCCCACTATTTCATGCGAGCATCACTGGTTTCGCGCCAGCCCAGGGCTTTTCACGTCGGGCCCCTTTATTTCACACAAACCTCAAGGGTTTCACACAATCCCCCTGGGGCCCTTCACCTCGGTGCTCCCCAGGCGCCCTCTTGCGCGAACGCCCGATGCCCTCCTTCTGGGTGTCATTCGTAGGTGTCTCGTTCACCCTAGGCATCTGCATCATACATGGTTTTCCTGTGCGACCCTCTAGGCTTGTATGAATTAACTTAAAAGTCTCGCGGACAATTATTCCCATTGCATTTCTTCGCCTCATGCTTCTTCGCATAGGCATGCTAACGGCTATTGCTTCTTCACATAGCCATGCTAACGTGGACCCCTCGATGGTTCTCTCCGTGACAGCCCCTCAGTACGGCCTTGCCGATGCCTTCCCTTCCACAAGGGGCAGAGGGTACCGGTTATGTAAGTCCAAGGGGTGTGAAGCCAACCCACCTCACCCATGCTGAATAACGTTAAACTTCCAAGCACCTTGTCCTCAACACATGACGTTAAACTGTGACCTGACCTCATGCCTTCCACGTAGGGTCCCCCCACCTCGGACATTCTCCACTCCCACTCGTCTCCATGAGGATGGGATCACCCCTCACAGGGGATGATATTCTCCTTATTGGAGTGGCCTTTGTCTGTGGGGAATGGCAGCCACCCTGGTGTAAGCCCCAGACTGTTCTTGTAGGAGGCAGCGCCCCTGTTCCTCCCTACTCCATCGGCACCAAGGCCATCCAAGGGCATGGTGGGGAACGGTGCTCCCTCCTTTCAGCATTGGTCTCCAAAGCCAGCGAGAAAGGCATGATAGGAAACGGGGATCCTCCTCTCTTCCTGGGTGCCAAATCACTCTCCCTATACACTTTTTCGCCCTTGGGCCTCCATCCTGGAGTAAGTCCTGGCATCCTGGGCCGCTCAACGCGTAAGCCCATCCTCATTTCCTACGGATGCACCCTTCACGATGTGATCATCAGGTCTCTTATATCTCTTGTTTCTCACACCGAGTATGACTCCCGTGAGCTTACAGTGAGCACTGACCATGACACACCTTGGGCCATCTTAGATCGTAATCCCCAAATACATATCATCCCATATGATGTTAAACTGTATACCTGAACTATGGGGACTTTGGTCCATGCTAAGGCATGGTACGTAGGAAGACACCACAAGGTTCAAACCCAACCACCTAGGGTTGCCTCAGAGTGTAAGCCTCAACCAATCCTGAAATATGAGGACTATTGACACTTATTTCCGTCACAGAGTCTAAAAGAATAAAAAGGGGAAATACCTTGAACCCAAAGTGATTCATCCTTTGAAGAAACATCAAAATTTGACAAAGGAATGAACAAAGATTCATTTGCACTTGGGTCACCAAAGTTCCACCAAGGTCGCACAAGTATACTTGCGTGCCCCCCAATGGTCGCATAAGTGACTTGGGAGCCCTCTATTATTTTCGCCCAGGGTCTTCACCAGCCTATAAATACCCCCAGTGGGACCCCCATTTCAGGAGGAAAAAAATTCCAGAAACTCATATTTGAGCTATCGGCGCCCTAGTCTCTTCTCGAAGCTTAAAAACACTTCTAAGGTAATTTCATACCTAGAACGGAAGATCAAAAGAGTGGGAGAAAGTCCTAAGTGTTGAAACTCATCAACACTTGCGTGCCTAAGTATCCAGCCCTTAAGGGAAATGGCCCCACTTGCGTGTCACCTTGATTCTTCAACAGAACTTGCGCAACACTCTTCTGGAATCCCCTAGGGATAATACTAAGGGCTTGAGCCAAGTCTCACCCAAGTATTACCCTAAGGGTTGACAATCATTCAAGTACCCATGTGTCACGCAAGTGTACTTGCGTGACCAGAACTTGCGCGCCTACGCAGGACTTGCGTGCCTCTCTCTTTGTGGGCGCCCCTCCTGCATATTTCACCTCTCTTATGCCTATCCACCTCTCTTATTGAATATTAATCCTTCCAAACCCTCTTCAAATCCATTTATGGCATGGTTCCTTTGTTGGATTCCTTATCTGAAAGGAATTCTGTGGAACATGTCTTAAAACCTTGTGATTTACATATCTTTGTGTTATTAAAGTTAAAGATTTCATTCATTAAACCTCATCCTTTAAGATGAGAGGATCCCTAAAATGGGCCTCCTTTTCAAGAGTAATCCCCAGTCCAAGTTCTCTAAATATGGGCATCCTCTAAATATGGGCATCCTCCTTAGGATTAAGCCCCAATTCCCCTAACCTGGGCCTCCTTTTCATGAGTAAGCCCTAGTCTTCAAGTTCCCAAAAATGGGAATCCTCCTTATGAGTAAGCCCCAAATTCCAAATTCTTTAACCTGGGCCTCCTCCTTAGGAGTAATCCCTAGTTATAATTTCCCTTAATTTGGGCTTCCTTCTCAGGAATAAATCTCAGTTCTCAAATCCCTTAACACGGGCCTCCTTCTTAGGAGTAAGCCCCAGTCGTAATTTCTCTTAACCAATCTTAAATTACTTTTCATTTGGGCTTCCTTCTCAGGAATAAAACCCAATCATATGTCCCCTATAATTTGGGAATCCTTCTCAAGATTAAGTCCTAAATTAAGTATCCAAATCTCCATAAAGCACATATAGCTTTATGGACCTTGTTTTCGGGTTTCTTCCCTGATGTAAATCCTAATCTTCATTTATCTGGGCAGTCATACATACATAATCCCCACATCATTTCTTATAATTGCATCTTTTCATGGCACAATTGTATGGTTTTACCAATACCTCTTGTTTCTCACATAGAGCATTGACTCACGCGAGCTTAGAGTGTAAAATTAGTCATGAAATCTTTCTTTGAGCCATCAAACATGCATAAACCTCATACTTCTTTACTCGAACTACGTGGGTTCTGATTCCTTTCTCAAAACAAAGGATACGTAGGTAGCCCATCTGTGGGTATGATCCCAACTATGAAATAATTCATGTCATTCTGAATGACAATAAACTTCAAGTGCCCCGCTGAGTGTCTTTAAAACTAGTATGGTTATCATAATAACCAAGAGATTTCTATATAATGTGTCGAAGGATACCATTGACCAAGAATATATAACAAATACAGATGATTATCTATCAATGAAGAACTTAGAATATATATAAAATATTCTCTAAATCTCATACATATTAACCATTGAGTCTCATATCTAAAGGAAAGCTCATTTTCATACTTGGTAATGTAATAAGGATTCACGAACATAACTTAAATCTATAAAGAGAGTCCCATAGTATACAATAATTCCCCTCAAAAAGGTGTGATGAGTCTAACCTCCAATCCTCTCGACCAATGAAAATTATTAAGTCTCATCAGTTCACAACTAATTAGCACCTACCTTTGGAAAGTAGGTCCAAATGGATATGGAATCATTGGATGTTTCCAGTTCTATAAACAAACCCGTTAGAAACCGCTTGGAATGTTTGAATATTAAATCAATGAGGCCATCCCCAATTACAGAGGAAACAAAAAATGGTGAACCCAACGTGAATCCTTAACCAAGTTAAAATGATGATTTACTTATTTGTTAGGCCCCTATTTAAACTCAATGAGAGGGCCAATAGAACAATAAATAAAATAATTGCTTATCCAAAAGATGTAGTGGCCAGAATTATCATGATTACGTCTTTTATATCAAACAGGCACTCTTTTCCAAGATCTCCTGCATTACAGAAATGGATTCTCTTATGTTCACACCTGTGAATACATCTGCTGTGAATGCCTCTGCTGCTACTCCTGCTGGATCATCATATGCTCTAAGGACGACATCACCAACTCAGCGTCTTCAATGCTGGGTATCAAATGCACTAGTTAAGGAGTACCGTCAAAACGGTACTATTCCGACTCTGGAGGCCGCTCGACAAGCCCCCTAAGTCAATAATTCACCCTGCTCGTCTGGACAACGACGACCAGCAATCAAGAAGTAGGTGGTTCCAACCACCATCTCCAACCATTTCAGGTTGTTATCCCCGGAGCATAATCACCATTCACTCCCATATTCTGGGGAGGTGAATGAGCAGGTCCCTCAAGGCCTTAATTCAAGGAGACAGGAGTCATTCCTGAGGGATCCCATCAACAATCGCCGCCAGACTCATGTGGCAGTGCACCCTCAACATGATGAGGGTATTGTCTCCAAGCGTTCGGCTCAGGTTCCTCGAACCCGAGTAGGCAAGACGAACCGCCAAAGGTGAAATCCAGTCAATAGTGAGCAAGTTCTCATCTCTGCCATATCCGAAGAATTCCACCAACCTAACTTGGTGGCAATCAACGAGCGGGCACACACACCCGTCCGTTTTAATTTCGTTGTCCAGCAGACTCATCTAGAAGCAACACACCAATCCCGTTAGGAAATTCTGGTGGAGTGATATAGACAGGAAGAAAAACCTGTTTATAAATCATCGGCTAGTCAGAAAGCTCGTCTGACTACATGTGATGGAGCCCACCAACCCAATGTATTGATAGCTGGTAAATAGGCACATACACCTGCTTACACTCATCAGTCCTTCCAGCAGCCTCTTCTGTCAGTATTGAAGGAAGTTCGTCAACATTTTCGGTAGAGTGAAATCAGTAGGCACATACACCTGCTAGTATAAATCAAGACTACCAATAGTCTCATTTGATAGCATTCGAATAAGTCATTCGGAAAGCTCCGATGACAGATAGGAGGCAGACTCAACTCTCTTCCCCCAGACATGAGTACTTTTAGAATTCACTGACAAGAAAAGAAGGATAGGAGCATGAACACACACCTACTCCAAGCACCGAATGGACGTATATTCCCGTTCCGGAAGCTGAAGTCACCAAGAATATTCTGTCAATGGTGAAAGAGCATTAGTAAATCCCTACTCATATTCTGGATGCCTGTCAGGATATTATAACAACTTCAGCAGCATCACAGGGGAATAAATGCAAATCTATCCCTACCAGTGGAGTGACACATCTACAGTTCACTCCGGAACAAAAACACACCTCTGTTCCAGTCCAAGAGGGTTGTGGGGCGTACTCCCCCATATCATACATACAACAAAGTCAGGCACATACACCAGATTTGAGTGGAGACAATCATACTAACCTGATCATTTCTCTTAAGCAGGCACATAAACCTGCCCATAATGACCACTTTTGTCAACAAGTGCTTTTTAAATTGAGTAATAAGGCGTCTAAGAAGAAGACCCGCCAAGAAAAGTCAAGAAATCAAGGGCCAAACTCTAACAAGGCTTTACTCTATGCTAGAGTTCTTGATGCACTCAGACAATTATCTGCTGCAATTCAAGATTCTACTCTCTTAGTTCCCAATAGTGGGAACATTAATTCCAAATATCTGCATTAGATACTTCTTAATGAAGTCTTGGTTCATGATAATGTGGTCGATCTCGAAGTTTCATCTTCATATGAGAGACACAGGAACCCTCTGTGTGGTCAGAAGATCAAGTAGAAAAATTTTTCATCTTTTACTGTAACCCACCATGGTGGTCCTCCCCATGATGATGAATTTAGCTGCGAAAGTACTCTCCACAGTAATAATGCACATTGCTTGGAAAATTCTCTAACGGACAATGTAGTGACAAGAAAGACCTCTTATCTTGAGGCACTTGCAAATGTGAAGCCAATCATGTATGATGCTTTACCACTATTAGGTGAAACACTTTCTCAATCAGAAGATAGCCTGGGGTGTAGGTCATTCTCCGAACCACCCCTAGGTCATTCATCTTCTAGTTTGATCATTGAATTATCTACCAATACTGTTGAATTCGATGAAGCAACAAGGAAGCACCAGATCTGGTCTAATCAGGTAGAATAATCTTCATTGAATGATAAAGAGGAATTACTAAATATGAGAAAACAATTGTCGAAAAGTGAAGTGCCAGTTATGTTTTGGCCATTGGCTGATTCTCAGTATGAAATTCCAGAGATGTTGACGGAAGACTGAATTCATGATATTCGTCTCAACATATGGAAAACTCTTTGTCATTTGAAAAAAAAAATATTATCTTATGATGAATATGAAAATCATGTCAAGATAATAGAAGTTTTACAATGCCAAATTGATTTAGCATCTCTCTCAGTTTCTCAATATCTAAAGGCTGAAAAGCAGCAGAGAGCCCTTTAGCGTTCATGCCTTGGCGCACTAAGAAGATTGTGCCAGTTAATTTCCAATGCCCCTTCTGTTTTTCATATCAGGGGATGTGGTGTTCATGGAGAATTACATTTCACTGTACTCTCCAGTCAGCAAAGCCTGCCAAAACCGGTCTCATGCAATGTTATTTCCCATGACCGGCCATAGCCAATTGGATTTTTTTGTAATCAATGTCTCACTCAAGAACTGGCCTCAACTAGTTCTTCTCAAAATCAAGCATACAGAGAACAAGCTGTTGAGTTACTCATATATCAAGAAAACAAGAATATTGAACATGCCTCTCATTTAGAGCAGGCACATCATTAAGTGACAGAATTGTCAGAAATCATCCAATGGTCTTTTGAGTCGGGTGATAAAAGTAGATGCAGGTTGATGCATCCATCTAATTTCCGGACTAAAGTCTGCAAGACCAGGAGAGAATTTAAGAAATTCTTAGATATAGAATCTCAAGAGCCACCCCAGCTTGCAAAACTTGGGACTCTTTTAACCAAACCCTCAGAATCAACAAATAGGATTTGAGGAATTGAGCAGAGACAGTAGGAACAGTCCCAGTCCATAGGACTGGGGAATTTTTCAAATCCTCAATCTCTCCCTCAGAGAAAGTCAGTCTTTTCTTGATTATGGAAGAATCCATAAGAGGAACGAAGAGAAAAATTATCCGTATATTCCCTCCAAATTATGGTTCATCAAGAAGTTCCTGAGGGATCAAATCCACAAAAGGAAATGTCTCATCAGGGACATAGAAGTAGACAATATCACAAAAATTCTAATAGAAGGGATGAAATGTGTTATGCATCAATTAATGTTATTAATTTTGTTGTTGATGATCCCCCAGATGAGGCTCACTCAAAGAGATCAGATGAAGAGGTTCCTGCTCAAGAAGTTGTACGCACGGATACAAATGAAGAAGGTGTGAATACATGAAATCTAGGGATTACCCAGAATCTAGGTAATCCTTCAAGTAACCCACTTCCCCCTCTCCAAAACGTGTCTAATAATTGGAATGCAAAGAATCAGGTTACATAACCTTCTTATGTAGAAGTCCAATCGCTCTCATTAGAGCAAAGATTGGCACAATAGGAGGAAGAAATGAAGGAATTGAGGAGGTTGAATGTAGAACTACTTCAGGGTAGTCTTACTCATAAGCATAATGGAGTTAGTAAGTTAAAGGGAATTTGTTGCGTCTACTGAGATGGATCAAGAACATCCTCCTCTACTAGTACACCCTCACAGGTCTAATATTACGGTACATGTGCAACAACAATCGGCGGTGCTACCATCAGTTGCAGTACCAGCCACCACATCTGTCCAAGCTCCAGTCATTGCACCTGCTCAGGTTCAAGCTCAACCAGATGTTTCTCAAAAGTTAATAACTACTATTGAGTCATTAACAGCTCTATTGGAAGCTATGGAGGGAAATCGTGCTCAAATTCAACCATAAAAGAGATATTTCCCGGAATAGGTTGATGCAATTCCTCCCCCATCAAATTTTGCGATTAACACATTCCCAATATTTAATGGTTCAGGAGACCCAGATCAACACATAACACATTTTGTTTCACGTTGAAATACTATGATGGGAACCCCTCAAAAACAAGAAGCAGTTAAGCTCAGGTGTTTTGTACAATAATTACAAGGGCCTGCCTTTGTCTGGTACACAAGCTTGCAATCCTGGTCAATTACCGGATGGGAGGATCTCCTCCAATGATTCCTTCTTCAATTCATCTCAACTTTTCCAAAGGCAACAGTTTTTTATCTTAAAAACTGTTAGCAAAGGGAGAATAAAAAGGTTTCGGATTTCATTACTCGCTGGAAGGGATTAACATATTCTCTATGCTTAGAACTCCCTCGAGAAGAATTGTTTCCAATCTGTGTGACAAATTTACGTGATGATCTACGTACACCATTGATCCCTGTGAAATACATAGGAGGGTTTCGAGACCTTACATAAATCGCTCAACAGATTGAAGATTCTCTTATGAAGACTAAGGATAAAACTCATGTAATTCCATCAGCTCCAGGAAGGAGAATGGGTATAGCAGAGACTGCTAAAGTTATGCTTAAACAAGCACCTGTACGTGCTTCTACTTCAAAACCTTCATCTTCCTGATGGTCTCCACCATCTGAGCATCAACAAAAGAGGTCGTTTCTTCAAGATGATCAAATAGATCAAAGATGGAAACAATTTGAGGATCTAAAGAGCAACGTTTACTCTTTCTGAAATGAAAAAGTTCCTGGTTACTTCATTTCGGATCTGGAAAATAATTTGGTTCAATTACAAAGGCCCAAGAGGCCAAACAAGGAAGGAGATAAAGATCATCCCAACTATTTCCCGTTTCATCAGGTGTTGGGGCATCCCATTCAGGAGTGTTTTGTCTTCAAGGACCTCTTGAAAAAAATGGTCGACTTGGGACAAGTCAAACTGAAAGGTTCTTCAGCTAAGCTAGCATGTGTTACTACTACAGATCCAGAGGAAGAAGGCGAGTGGAAATAATTGAAGAATAAAAATGCACAAAAATATGATGATTGGATGGTCAGAAAAATGATCAACTGAACTCATGCCATTTTTCGAATGCAATTTAAGAAACCAATTGTGTCTTCTTCCATGAATGCCACAGCAAAACCCACTTCATCAGAGGGAAAATCCTCAAAAGGGAGGCATAATTCAAAGATATAGGAACAATCAGAAGAAGATGAAATCGTGTAAAAAAACTAAGTTGTCTTTGACTCTGGAAGATTTTATGCCATCTACTTCAAAGCCACATGCACCGTCCCACCAAATGGCATAACCTAAACTAGATAATTAGGCAAAGTGTTCATCAGACGAAGAGTTGATCTTTGGTTCTGTTAACATGATTCACTTAACAAATCCATATGCCAGTCGTAGTTTCGATTTTAATGAGCATGAGTTCCCAGTATCAAATAGAGGAATCAGAGGGAGTTCCAGAGGCTCAGGGTACAGGGGAAGACATGGATCTTTCAGAGGCCACTATTCCAATTCTACCCCTACTAGAACTGTGTATGCAGTAGAAACTCGTGGTAGATCCCTTCAACGGGCTCAACAAGAACAAGCAAATTCTTCCACCAATAGCAGACTCCGTCCTGGCACAATTATTCTGGAAGATCGGTTGGAGGCTCCATCTTCTTCCTCTCAGCATGTAAATATACCTAATCAGTCTAATCTTCCAAATCCAGGAGAATTACCAACTCCTACCCCGATACAAGATGCATCAACTTCCAAGGCATCAACTTCTAAGGCACCTGAAAAAAACCACATGTTCTTGTTGGGAAAAGTAGAACTTTGGTTCAAAAGTATGATGTATTGAAACACTTGGCCCAAATACCGGCCAAGTTATCAATTCTGGATTCTTTGAATTTATCAAAGGATCTTCGAGAGGCACTCATCGAGGCTATGTCAAGTCCTCAGGAATTTGAAACTGAAATTGCTGCAGCTGAAGTCTACCATGTAGAAAATAATCATACAGAATTCCATGCAGTGATATCTTTCACAGATGAAGATGAATATAATTTCGTGCATGGACATATTTGACCTTTGTACTTATCTGGAAAGGTCAATGGTGTATACGTTCGAAGAGTCTTCATTGATAATGGTTCAAGAGTCAACATTATCCCCATTTGTACACTTCGTTGATTGGGCCTCACAGAATCTGGTTTATCACCTTCTACTTTGATGTTACAAGGATATGATAAAAATGAACAAGAACCACTAGGCGAGATTAAACTCAGAGCTCACTTTGGAGATCATGTATCAAATTCATATTTCATGGTTATTGATCAATACTCAACCTTCAAGATCTTTCTTGGAAGATCCTCGCTACATCAACATGCGTCTATCCCTTCATCATACCATCAATGTCTCAAATATTATTTTGATGGTCAAATTGGACATTGTATGGTGATAAGGCCCCGTTCAAGACATGTGAATCTCAATACATTGAGGTGGAATTCTATCACATGAAGGGAAAGGAGAAATCCACAACAAGGGAGGTTGCCAAAGTTAATGCTCCATATGGTTTGGAAAATATTCCAGTAAACCCATTTACACATGTGAGTACAGATTATGCATTTACTATCAGTCAAATTGATATGATAGACCCAAATCAAAATACTCTTATGGAAACTTACATAATGTCAATTATGGAAATCAAGCCAGACAGCATGGGAGAAATTGGTGATTCACCAAGAAATGATGAAAGCTCAAATGGAGATGTCTTCATTTCATCTTCTGAAATCCATCAAGTCTATACTTCACCAACTAGATCAGAAGAAGTTATAGCAATGTCAGAGGTGAATGATGATGTCGATTCTCAATCCAGAATCTCCTCTATATTACCCAAGGAAGACCCTTCATCATCAATCGGGTCGGAAATGGAATCTTCTTCTTCAATATGTTCAAATTTTAACATCTCTTCTGATCACAGAAATTATGATTCTTCATCCACTATGAAAGTAGAAACAAAAGAAATAACACATGTGGAAGAAGAAGAGGAAGATATTAGGGATGATCCTACAGCATTTGAAGAGGGTATCTCTACCACCGTGGATGAACTCGGAGAAATAAATCTAGGTACAAAAGAAGATCCACTCCCCACTTTAATTAGTGTGGCCATGAATCTTGAAGAGAAAGAGATGTATATTTATTTTTTAAATAAAAATCGAGATATACTTTCTTGGAACTATACAGAGATTCCGGGGCTTGATCCTTATGTTTCCACTAATCATTTGGGTTTCCCAAAAGAACATCGAGGATTCAAACAAGCCGCTAGAAGAACACACCCAACCTATGCTTCCAAAATTGAAGCTGAAGTGGATAAGCTTATCAAAGATAACTTCTTTAGAGAAGTTAAATATCCCAAGTGGTTGGCTAATATTGTCCCTGTGAAAAAGAAGAACGGAAAAATTAAAGTTTGCATTGATTTCAGATATCTTAATCGACATTGTCCTAAGGATGATTTTCCAGTACCAATTACAGAACTATTAATTGATGCAACAGCTGGCTATGAAGAACTTTCCTTCATGGATGGATATTCTAGATATAATCAAATCCGAATGGCTCCAGAAGATGGAGAATCTACAGCCTTCAGATCCCCTCAAGGTGTGTTTTGCTATCGGGTAATGCCCTTTGTCCTGAAGAATGCAGGCGCAACATATCAGTGTGCCATGCATCGTATATTCAAACCCTTTTTAGGGAAGTTTTTTGAATGTTATGTGGAAGATTTGGTGGTTAAATCCAAGCAACATACTAATCACTTGACTGATTTGGAAGTCATATTCCACAAACTTCGGAAAAATAATTTGAAGATGAACCCCTTAAAATGTGCTTTTGGGGTAACCTCAGGAAAATTTCTCGTCTTTGTTGTACTCCATCATGGTATCAAAGTTGATCCTGAGAAGATAGAGTCAATCCTTGGTATGTCACCTCCTAGAAATTTAAATTAATTTAGAGGATTTCAAGGACACTTAGCCTATATTTGGCATTTCATCACCAATTTTCCAGGAAAAATTTTACCCTTCACCAAATTGATGAAGAAGGGAGTCACTTACCAGTGGACTGAAGAATGTCAATAATAATTTGATATTATCAAGAAATATCTCTTAATCCCACCAGCTTTAATGCCACCTATTTGAGGAAGACCACTTATCCCTTATGTGACAGCTTTAGAGCGATCATTGGGTGCCTTTCTTTCTCAAAAGAATGATGCTAGGAATGAAAACAGCCTCTACTATCTCAGTCGGACTATTATTGAAGCAGAAACCTGATACTCAAATATTGAGAAGTGCTTCCTAGAATTAATCTTTGCAGTTCAGAAGTTGACACACTACCTGCAACATCACTAGATCCAATTGGTATCACGCAATAACCCGCTCAAATTCATCCTTAGTCGTCCAATACTTATAGGACGTCTGGCAAGGTGGGCAGTTATTTTTCAGCAATTTGATATTCAGTATGTGTCTCAAAAGGCAATAAAGGTCCAAGATCTGGATGATTTCCTTGCTAAACATCCTTTAGTAGAAGATACATCTTCAGATATTGAAATTCCTGATAAGGAAGTATTCTTTATTCAAGATAGTATTCAAACATGGGAAATGTACTTTGATGGTGCTTCCAAAAGTCCAACAGGGAAGAAAATGGAAGATCCTAAGTTCAACAATGTTGGGTTAGGAATTGTACTCATTTCCCTGGAAAATGAAGTGCTACCTTATTCCTTCTCATTTTTGGGAGGCGGTACAAATAATGAAGCAGAATACCAAACTCTTATCATAGGATTGGAGTTGGAACTTCAAGCACAAGTGAATCACTTAAAGGTGAAAGGTGATTCAGACCTAGTAATCAAGTAATTCAATGGGGATTATGTAATCAGAAAAAATAAACTAGTCCGATTGTATGATTATGTTAGAGAATTAATGGCGGAATTTCCTACGGAACCGACATTTTCTTATGTCCCGCGATCACATAATTCCCAAGCTGATGCACTGGATAATATAGCTACAGCTCTGGAAGATCCAAATCGGGACGAGACAATCATCAGTATTTCCCACCGTCATACAATTTCACCTTATGTTCAAACCATAATAGAGGAAATCAATGAAATTTTTTCCATTCCTGAACCATATGGTCATACTATAGGATGGATGATACCTATCAGAGAATACCTTCAAAATAGAACACTTTCGCCTGATATAGCTGGGAAAGAACAAATTCGACGACATGTGGTCAATTTTACCCTTTATGATAGCCCAGATCACCTAGAGAAAATTCTCTATAGGCGTGGTTTTGATGGAGTTATCTTCAGATGCATTGATGGTGAAGAGACAATGACTGTCATAAAAGAGGTGCATGCAGGAGTCTATGGTGCCCACCTGTCTAGACATCGACTATCTGATCAAGTTCGAAGGCTTGGGTACTTTTGGCCTTCAATGATACAATATTGTGTTGATTTTAAAAATAAGTGTCATTATTTCCAAGTACATGCCAACGTCATTCATCAGCCCCCAGAGTTTCTTCATACAGCTAAATACTCATGGCCATTTTCCAAGTGGGGAATGGATGTAGTGGGACCTTATCCTTCAGCTACAGCCAAACAGTTGAAGTATATTCTTACTACTACTGACTTCTTTTCCAAATGGGAAAAGGAAATACCCCTCAAAGAATTCAGTTCTAAATGCATTGTTATCTTCATCAAGTCTAACATCATTACCAGATTTGGTGTCCCTCATACCATACTGACGGAAAATGGCACCAACTTTTGTTCATCTGAGGTAAGGAAGTTGTATCAAGAATACAACATCAAATCCAATCATTCATCTCGGTATCATGTAGTGGATAATGTCCAGATAGAATCTTTCAACAAAACTCTTTGAAACATACTACAAAAGATGGTGGATAAAGATAAGAAATCATGGCCTGATAAACCTTTTCATGCTTTATGGGCTTATCAAACCACCACCCACACTACAATGCAGTCAACTCCATATTCATTGGTATATGAAACAAAATAAGTCTTTCCCATTGAGGTTAAATTACACTTGCTCAGAGTATCCATTTGTGATCATTCATCTACAGATGAAAAATCTCAAAAGCGATTGGATGAATTGGAACGATTAGACGAGAAAAGATTGTGCACCTTGCACCACATAGAAATCTATCAGAATCGAATAGCATGATCTTTCAACAAAAATGGTTGTCTTCGTTCATTCATTCAGGGAGAATTGGTATTGGTTCTCAGAACTCCAATGATACCAGGAAAGAATCCTCCCAAGCTAGAGCGAAAATGGTAAGGACCTTATTCAATACATAAGGTTTACTCCAATGGAGAATATTCTTTAATCTCAATGGATGGAGAACTCATCACTACTCCAACCAATGCTAGATTTCTGAAGAAGTATTTTGTGTAACTCAAATACTTTGTCATCTAGCAAGATGCTAAACTGCAGAATTGATAGTCCAAGCATATGAACTTAAACTATTTTCACCCATTTCGTTCAACATGACGTTAAACTGTGTTGTCCTTGCTTCAAGACAGTAAACTGCACCATCATCGGTCTATGCACATGACCTTAAAATATTCACACCATCGTCCAACATGATGTTAAACTGTGATGTCCTAGCTACATGACGCTAAACTGTACAGAAGTCCCTTACATCCAGCAAGACATTAAAATGTGAAAAAAATCCCTAATACATCCAACATGACGTTAATTTGTGTCCTCTTTTGTCCTTACTGCATGACATTAAACTGCACAGTCCCCCTTTCGTCCAACATGACATTAAACTGTATTCTCCCCATCATCTCAGCTACAGGATGTTAAACTATATTGCTCATTAATCCTACATGACGTAAAACTGAACAAAGTCCCTTAATATGTCCTACATGACGTTAAACTGTATTTCGTCCCTGCTACATGACACTAAACTGTGCAGCACCAATAGTACTCACTACAATAATTTAAATTTCATAGTCCATTCATATGTCCTACATGATGTTAAACTATGCATCGTTAAGGTTGTTGCTACCTCTTGTTTCTCACACCGAGTATGACTCACGTGAGCTTAGAGTAAACTTCAACCATAACAATCGCTCTGGGCCTCTAACCATGTGTAAGTCCCAACGCCATTTTTAGGTATTTGTTCTAAAAAAACAACTTGATTACTAATTTATTCCTTAATTGAACTACGCGGACTTTGATCCTTCCCTTCTAGGATAGGTACGTAGGCAACCTTCTAAGGTTCAATCCCAAAACCAATCTCTTCACATCGGTTCACCTCCATCTCATACGATGTTGATTCGTGAAGCCTTCCCCAGAATCAATATCATTACATTGGTTCACCTTTTTCCTTGCTATATGAAGTTAAATTTTACATCACTTTTGTCCTGTATGAAAATAAACTACAACATTCTTTGATACCCTCACCTAAGAGGGAATCATTATTTACATTGATCTCCAATCATGTTATATTCCAAAGACTATGTGCATACATGGAAATACCCGAACCTTTTATCTTGGGTCAAACCATCATTGCACTAAAGTCCCCTTCACCCTTCACTTGTACTAACCAAATCTATACATAGGGTATTTCTAGAACTACGTGCATCTTGATTCCCATCCTTATGGGATACATAGGAACATTTGAGCATCCCTCGAATCCAGCCCCAAATCTTTGGGCCTAACCCCAAATTTTACTTTCAGTCTCTTGGATGAAAAGTCCCTGTGAAAACACACAATGTGTATTCATTATTATGGTGTGAGTTCTATGACCCTAAACTAAGATTTCCCATACTTTCGTCCTACATGACATTAAACTGTATTTCAAGAACTACGTATGGCTTGATTCCCTTCCTTATGGGATACGTGGTGAAGTCCAGCATCTCAATTCAGGACCCAGCCACAACATGATTATGGTTAGCATTGATCTATGTATCTCTTTTATGCATTGGACAATACCCATTTTCATGTGTCATACCTCTAACCTTAAATACTTCCAGATCTCCATAACCCTTTTCTTGACTTCTAGTCACAAAATGCCCAATTTCTGAGAGTTCTTTTTCCTAACTATGCAGCACATGCCCTTAGGCGGCCTTGTATAAACATTCCACATAACAGACTTGTCATCCAAAGGATACTATTATTTGACTATGCAGCTAATTCCCTTAGGTGGCCCTGCATAATTCAACCCCCGAACGGGTTTTTCAAATAATGGTAACTTCATTATTGTAAGGAAACCCCCTTTTGTCCTTAGTTGTCTTAAAGTCAATATGCAGGGATCCGGAAAAAAATAGTCATCCTTACCATATTTGTCCCATACTCTTTTTCATGATCTGAAAGTATTCAAGTCTATGGTTTATATTTCCCTTCCCTACGTTTGGGTCAGACCTTCATAAGAGTGACATTCATCCTTTTCTTAGAAAATCTTGTTTCGAAATATCTTCTCCATATTCAAGTACCTCTCTCCATACAACAAACTATATGCTTTGGAAAATTTGAATCCCCATAAACTTCCACTGGCATTTTAGTAATAGAAAAGTAAATTTTTTAGAGTTCTTTTGCCTGACTATGCAGCACGTGCCCTTAGGCGGCCTTGCATATGTAGTTTACATAACAGACTGGTCAGCCAAAAGATTCTATTATTTGACTATGCAGCCAATGCCCTTAGGTGGCTCGACATAATTTAACCCCCTAACAGGATTGTTAAATGGTGGTAACTTCATTCTTGGGAACTACTTCTTCTAATTCCTTTTATCCATTTTTCATATCATTCTTTAGATTCAAAATTTCTTAAGTCATCTTTTACATATTTTCCATCATACTTGAACTTGGTAATATGTTTTTAGATAAATTATCAAGGAATTAAGTCAATGTTAATCCATTTGGTCAAAGCTATTTCGAATTTAAACATTAGCATTTTTATGTCCAACGTGCATGACTTTAAACTGCTCATAAAAGACAAGGGAACTCTGAACAAAATTCAATATCCAGCTCACTAAACATACATCTTGTATGATTTTAGGTAATATTGAGCAATAAAAATATTCAAAGTTTGTAGGGTTATTTATAATAATCCTAGCAAAAAAAATCAAACCATGCTTACTAGTCCCATTGGCTTAAGTAAAATTTAAAGCATGTAGAAAAAGAAGGCATGCACAAATGATCAAAGATGAAAGTGTTTTTCATTTGATACACAAGAGTAAGATGGACATCCACAGATTGGAGTCTCTTCTCTTTTCCAAGAATTACAAAAGGCTGTCAACATAAATCTTCATTTGATTTACAGAATCCTGATCTTCATCAGCAGCCACTTGAAGCTCATGCACTCGACCAGCTTCACTCTTTTCATCTTGATGGAGTGCTTTCTTAGCATCTGCAATGGCTTTCATACCATTCATTTGAACTCCTTCAAATGAATTATTAAGCTGGTCAAGTTCCCCGGTAACAGCATCTAACTGTTGCTGAAGGGGCATCTGCTGGATGACTTTCTCTTTGATCTTATGCTTTAGCTCCTTCAACTTGGCAGCATGATCAGCCTTAGCTTGGGACACCGCAGCCTCAAATTCGTTGATGTTGACTGAAAGCCTCACCCGGGTCAAATCTTGATGGCACTTTTTCTCCTTCTCCCTCCTTAAGATGAATTGTTTCACTGTGGCACGGATCTCTTGATATCCAAAACCGCCAAGTCCCAGCATGAAAAACAGGGATGACAGTTGCAGGATCTTCAAAGATAGATCTTCTAAAGGCACTTCGAATAGGATCTTCCATATGTTCTTTCATGCCTTGCATCATGAAAATTGGAGCGCCTTTTGTACTTCCAGGTCCGACTCAGCATCACTGTCACAGGGGGTAATATAATCCAGGATTAATGCACTTAGGGAAGTGCCCTGTTTTGCTCCTTCCCCCATGACCCCTGTTTCTTCACTCTCTATTCCCGTTGGGGCAGAGGCTGAGGCTTCACCTCCAGATCTAGCCACTGAAATTGATGGTCCTGCATAATAAATTGAAAGCTTTGGTTAGTTTCAAAGGATAAAAAAGTTGATTGGTTTTCTTGCAAAATAAGTACAGTCATAAAAAAATTGTTATCTCTTACCCAATGCTAGATAAGTAACTTGAGAAGGATACTCCCCATCTTTCCTAGCTTCAATAGGATTTTAAAGACGAGTTTCAGGAAGCTCTTCCATGTTAAGCTCCACTTGAGCTAATGTATCTACAATATTAGGGTTTTCTATACCCCCTTCAGGCATTGACAGTTCAATAGCTAGCTCACATAGAACTGCATATTTGAACCGATCATGATTAGAGATGTAATAAGAAGTTATTTTTAACAGGACGAAGGATAACACTCACGTACATAATCTTCTAAATTACATGGTAATTTAAAATGATTTAAACAATCTTCAAAATATGTGCCAAGTTCCATCATTTCATCAAATGTAATCTCAGAATCCTAGTAAATCTCACCAGTGGGAGCATTCGATATGTCTTCTTGACAGCCTTCATTCTACGGCCTCTGATCTTGAACAGCCTCTTCAGATAAAATTGTGGCATCCGTTGCAATGGCCGCCAAGAGCTCTAGTGCAGGGGTTGAACCTAAAGTATCACAGAGAATGGAAGTTAGTTGATGTTTCATTCAAAAATTTTATGAAGCATTGTTAACTTACCAGAAGCATGCTCTTGTCTTCTTGCAATAACAGCAGGAGGGATACTGGGAACAGACGTTGGCTCTGCTCCAGGAGCAGCCAAGTTAGCCTGAACTTATGATTGGTCACCAGTACCTTTCGTGGTCCTCAAAGGAGTATCAGTCCTCTCCCTCAGAGGGGAAATTGAATAATCCCCTAAAATCCCAAAAATTATGAGTAACCTTTTCATGGGTTAAGACTCATGATTATCCGAAGGACTTACCACTACTGATGAAGCGTTTAGTTGTGGACTTCTTACTTCGATGCCTTTGTCTCTTTGGTTTTTTGGGAGTTTCGGAAGTCTCCTTTACAGGTACAAGAATTGGAGAATGGAAATCCATATCCAACTCCTCATCCATGGCTTGCTGGCTTGGAGATATCTCACCCGACTCGTGAGGAGATTCAGTAGCAGCCCCGATGGCAATACCACCAGGGCTATACTGTGGTAAAGGAACCTCAGCGGTTCCTCTCTTTGCAAGCTGCAGGATGAAGAGAATTATTTCCTTGAGTAACAAATATTTAACTAGAATCAAGTTACAAATAAAATAATGAAAGAAACTTACATCTTCAGGAGGCACGTAATCATGCCACTCTCATCTCTGGAAGCACCAATCCCCTCAGTGGTTCCATAATTTATCATTTCCTTCACCTGCTTGGTGACAGGAATGGAATCATCGGTGTCATGTATGAGAATTTCTTGCTCTCTGATGTAATCCAGCACTTCATCGGGGTTATCCTTGTAATGGATATCTGTAGAATCCAGAAGATTCCCTATTCCATGGATGTGTAGCCCCTTGCACAAATCCATCCAGGCAGTTTCAACATCGTAGTATAAACTCTACCATGTCTGGATAGCCTCTAGTCGTAGATATTCAGTATGTATACCAGAAGGCTATGAGGAAGGTCCTACAATCTTGGAATTCTGCTTCTTCCCAGCTCCTGCAACTAAAAATAGAGAATAAGAAAATAAGACTTGTTTCTCTATAAAGTAATGCTGATTAATGTTCCTTAAATGAAGTAACTCACTAGGAGTTGATGGAGTTGGTCTTATGATTCTGACGAGAGGATTATATCTGGCATGAGGCCGCTTTGATGCATGTGTTGCCTCATCATACCCATCCTGGGAATCTGACAAATCAGCTTCAGGTGGTGTAGAAGAATCACCTTCCAGATGAAGGGTTTCTTTCTCTACAGTTATTTTTCTTTTCCCCACCTGGTAAACCAGGTGATTCAGTACCCATTCAGGGTATGATGCTATCCAGTTCTTGGCGTACCATGTGGTCAAGTTACTCGCCGCTTTATCAACTGGTAGATCAAATATTGCCCCGGTCTTCTCCCTAGATGTCAGCAATAATAGTTGTTGGGAAACCATCAGATGTTTCTCAGACCTAACATGCATAGGGGGAGATACAACAGTCTTTTGTAAACACTTAAATTGATGTGAAAATCTATATGAAGAATAGGCCTCGCATATAATTTCTCCATCAATCCAGGTGACCAGTACACCATCTCTGCAGGCCAGTATGTGTGCCCTTAATTCGAGGCTGGTTTTTCCATCATCAACAAACCGCCCAGTTGGAGGATTTCCATAAGGAAAGAAATTGAATTCCTTATACATGCTCAGCCTCACCTTCATGTCATAGGAATTGAGAGCTAGTGGAACAATTATATAGAATTCCTGCACTGATGGCATGAAAGAACTTCCGGGGATCTGTACTACATTCTGTACATTATACGTCTCGATGTGAGTGGCAATACATCCCCATAAAACATGTAATGGTCCCACTATTCTCAAAGGATACTTACCCATGAATACATAGAGTAAGATCCTATGAATCTTTGCTAAAATGGGGGTATCCAACCCAACCATTTTCCCCTCAGCCAACTTGGCTACAACAATGAAGGTCCCTGGCATGACGCCTCCCTTTGATTCCCTGACTGGAAAAAGATAAACACTGAGCCACAAGGCCAAGAAGCCCGCCAGATGAGTCTTCTTTGGGATTATCTGATTCACTTTGTATCCCCACTTCTCAAATTATCCTGCTTCTAGAGTCAGACAGAATGTTCCAGGAGCACCCCTCTTCTCTATTTTGGGGCAGGTGGTAGGACAAGTGCAGGTGGTCCCCTTATCCTTGGGCCCCTTCCCCTTAAATCCCTTCTCCTTCGGCTCCTTCTCCTACTTCTTGGTAAGAAACATATTCATCCACTCCTCTGGATGAATATCCATTCTAGAATGAGTTAAGTAGGTCTCTGAACTCTTGAGCTTGTGAAATATTTTCAATAATTCCCAAACCAAAGCCGGGGTCTTATCTGAATCATTCCAAGTCACCTTCGGGGGGATGAATTCATCATACATATCACCCAAAATTGGAGTCCCTAAGATCTTGTGGATATCCCAAAGACTGATGCCTACTTCTCCATGAGTCAGATGGAAATAATTGGTTTCTAGGCTCTAATGGCTGAGTATCTCCGGTACAAAGTCATCATTTCTGTAAACATATGTTTGCCCAGCCCAGACGGCTTCATATATTGCAACTCTTTTTAAATCGTCAACAAACTCTGTGCATGTTTGTCGCACCCAGTATGCCTACATCCAAGTAGGCTTCACACCTCCTCCAGGGAGAAAGTCCCAAATCTTCTTCCAGCCTTTGGATTTATCCATATGAGAGTTTTGAAAGATTGAAGGATAACAATGTGGTTTCGCCTCAGGCTTATAGGGTTTCAGATCTGAGGTACATGGGCTATGATGCATTATGTAGGCCTTCTCCACTGTTCCAGTATTTATAAATGCTCCTCTACTGGAGATATTTTCTGAAGCAAAGTTGGTATAATTATGAAACCAAGACTTTGGGGGATAATTATTTTCCTCTGGATGGTCACTTCTCGCATATGACCATATCCATACAAAGGTAGATAAATACTTTGTGGGAAGTCAAGATGATACTTCTTCAGGTACTTGGCCAAATCTGGAAGAGTGTTGTCGCAGATAGTATGATAATCATGGCTAACGATGCTCGTCATATCATCAATTCTCTTGCTAGCCAATTCATCAACTCTTCTGATTCTCTTGGGAGCCATTTAATCTGCACAAAAGTTGAATAAATTAACTCTTAAGTAAGTTTATTTTTCATAGATTTTGTGAATAAAAGTGAAAAAATGGTCAAGGCATTAAGGCGTGCAAGTCCCAAAATTGACAGGCAAGTCTTAGTGTGTCGCGCAAGTGTTGGCACGTAGGTATAGTCGCACAAGTCCAAATACCTCTACAGTAGCGCGACAACAAATAAATAGTGGAAAACAGAGCAACTTGTGCAGCGAAGGCAACTTGCACGGAGAGAGCTCAAAATTTTGAAATCCGGGTGCTTTGCATGAGAATGACCGCATATATATAGGCTAGGCCACAACCCTGCGCGCCTAAAGCCAGCGCGCGCAACCCTGCGTGCCTAAAGCCAGCGCGCTAATCCCTTGCGCGCCGCCATCTACGCGCTCAACAATTGCGCGCCACATGTTCCTAGGTTTTCTTCTTTACCTTAGAGTCACATCCTTATTTCTTTCGGATCCAACTCTGAGGGGGGAATTTTGTTGAATCTCTTTTCTGTCATAGAGTCTAAGCGAATAAAAAGGGGAAATACCTTGAACCCAAAGTGATTCATCCTTTGAAGAAACATCAAAAATTGACAAAGGCATGAACAAAGATTCATTTGAACTTGGGTCGCGCAAGTTCCACCAAGGTCGCACAAGTATAATTGCGCACTGCCCAATGGACGTGCAGGTGACTTGCGTTCCCTCTATGATTTTCGCCCAGGGTCCTCACCAGCCTATAAATACCCCCAGTGGGCCCCCCATTTCAGGAGGAAAAAAACTCTAGAAACTCAGATTTGAGCTCCTGGCGCCCTAGTCTCTTCTCGAATCTTCCGAACACTTATAAGGTAATTTCTTACCTAGAACAGAAGATCAAAAGAGGGGGAGAAAGGCATAAGTTTTGAAACTCATCAACACTTGAGCACCTAAGTGGCCAACCCTTAAGGGAAATGGCCACACTTGCGCGCCGCCTTACTTCTTCAACAGAACTTGCACACCACTCTTCTGGAAGCCCCTAGGGATAATACTAAGGGCTTCAGCCAAGTCCTGCCCAAGTATTACCCTAAGGGTTGGCCATCGCGCAAGTACCCCTATGTCACGCAAGTGTACTTGCGCGACCAGAACTTGCGCGCCTACTCATGACTTTCGCGCCTCTCTCTTTTTGGGTGCCCCTCGTGCCTATTTAACCTCTCTTATGCCTATCCACATCTCCTATTAAATATTCATCCTTCAAAACCCTCTTCAAATCTATTTATGGCATGGTTCCTTTGTTTTATTCCTTATCTGAAAGGAATTCAGTGGAACATGTCTTAAAACCTAGTGATTTACATATCTTTCTATCACTAAGGTTAAAGATTTCATTCATTAAACCTCATCCTTTAAGATGAGAGGATCCCTAACCTAGGCCTTCTTTTCAAGTCTAAGCCCCATTACAAGTTCTCTAAATATGGGAATCCTTTAAATATGGGCATCCTCCTTAGGAGTAAGCCCCAAGTCCCCTAACATGGGCCTCCTTTTCAAGAGTAATCCCCAGTCTTCAAGTTCCCAAAAATGGGCATCCTCCTTAGGAGTAAGCCCCAAATTCCAAATTCTTTTAACATGGGCCTCCTCCTTAGGAGTAAGACCCTATCATAATTTCCCTTAATCTAGGCTTCCTTCTTAGGAATAAATCCCAGTTATCAAATCCCTTAACCCGAGCCTCCTTCTCAGGAGTAAGCCCCAGTCATAATTTCTCTTAACCAGTCTTAAATTACTTTTGATTTGGGCTTCCTTCTCAGGAATAAAACCCAATCATAAGTCCCATCTAATTTGGGAATCCATCTCAGGATTAAGTCCTAAATTAAATATCCAACTCTCCATAAAGCACATATACCTTTATAGACCTTGTTTTCGGGTTTCCTCCCTGAAGTAAATCCTAATATTCATTCATCTGGGCAGTCATACAAACATAATCCCCACGTCATTTCTTATAATTGCATCTTTTCATGGAACAATTGTCTAGTTTTACCAATACCTCTTGTTTCTCACATAGATCATTGACTCACATGAGCTTAGAGTGTAAAAGTAATTATGAAATCTTTCTTTGAGCCATCAAACATGCATAAACCTCATACTTGTTTACTCAAACTATGTGGGTTCTGATTCCTTTTCCAAAACAAAGGATACATAGGTAGCCCATCTGCTGGTATGATCCCAAATATGAAATAATTCATGTCCTTCTGAATGAAAATAAACTTCAAGTGCCCCGTAGAGTGGATTTAAAACCAGTATGGTTATCATAATAACCAAGATATTTCAATATAATGTGTCGAAGGATACCATTGACCAAGAATCTCTAACAAATACAGATGATTCTCTATCGATGAAGAACCTCGAATACATATAAAAGATTATTTAAATCTCATACATACTAATCATTGATTGTCAGATCTAAACGAAAGCTCATTTTCATACTTGGTAATGTAATAAGGATTCACGAACATAACTTAAATATATAAATAGAGTCCTAGAGTAGACAATAATTCACCTCAAAAAGGTGTGATGAGTAAAACCTCCCATCCTCTCGACCAATACAAATTCTTAAGTCTCATCAGTTCACAACTAATGAGCACCTACCTTTGGAATGTAGGTCCAAATGGATATGGAATCATTGGATGATTCCGGTTCTATGAACAAACCCGTTAGAAACCCCTTGGAATGTTTGAATCTTAAATCAATGAGGTCATCCCCAATTCCATAGGAAACAATGACATTAATCTGTGCTAAGGCATAGTACCTAGAAAGCCTCCACGAGGTTCAATCCCCACCACCTTGGGCCGCCTCAGAGTGTAAGCCACAACCCATCTCAAACTACGGGGAGTTTGATCTGTGCTATGGCACGGTACGTAGGAAGCCTCCATGAGGTTCAAGCCCCACCACCTTGGGCCACCTTAGAGTGTAAACCCAAACCCATCCTCAACTACAAAGACTTTGATCTGTGCTAAGGCATGGTATGTAGGAAGACTCCATGAGGTTCAAGCCCCACCACCTTAGGCCGCCTCAGAGTGTAAGCCCCAACCCATCCCGAACTACGGGGACATTGATCTGTGCTAAGTTATGGTATGTAGGAAGCCTCCATGAGGTTCAAGCCCACCACCCGGTCGTCCCGACCCCATTCACGTTGGTTCTCCATCACCTTGGACCACCTCAGAGTATAAGCACCATACTCATCCCACCTGACATTAAATTGTATCTGCCACCTGAACTACGAAGACTTTGATTACCCGCCACGGGGATACGTAGGAGGCCTCCACGAGGCTCAATCCCATCACCCATGTGTCATCATGACCTCTCCCTCGAGCCCATGCGTCTTTGGAAGCTCATGCCCTAACCCATAGGTTATACTTCCTCTAGGCCCCATCCATGCATCCATTCTCACGGGTCACCTCTTCAGGTGTCCCATCACTTAATCGAACTATGCGGACTTTGATTCCCTGCCATGGGGATACGTAGGGAGTCTCTTCAAGGCTCAATCCTAATGCCATCATCCATCCTGATTCTAACCCAAGCCGCCACATCCCGATGGGATCATGCCACTCCATTCCCCATTCCATGTCATAGAATTCGGGAAGTCGCCCACGTTCTGGCCCCAACATCGGTGTTCCCCCTAGGGGGTTCTTTAAGCTGATCCACTCTAGCCAGTGTTCTGATCAATCCGATCTGTCTCCACTGGATGTTAAACTCGTGGAATACCCTATGTTAAACATCAGAAGCTGAGGAAAACCTAAAATACATGCCTATGGCATACAATTCCCCACATTCGATGTGGGACGCCTTGGGCTTCCACGCCCTTGATAAGCCCTATAATAAGGGACAGAAGATAGACATGCCAATTTCCAGCATCAAGACACGCCAGTGATGCCCCAATGTGACAACTCTCTTAACCGAAGGTTTCTTCCCTGACTGGACCCCTTGGAAGGTCCTAACAGAAGTGACATAATTAACTGGTGTCCATGAAGATATGACGTCGTGAAGAGCATCACGAACTATGTCTTAAATATATGAGGGAGACCCGGACTAGGTGACATGTTCCGAGGAGGAATCCACGGAAGGAAGAACCGAAATCCCATCATCCCATTTCAATCAAGGAGAAGACATCCCTGAATAAGGAGTGGATGTTTCCTGCCTTTGGAAAGAGGGAATGCAGGGTAACAGCAGCATGTCATCTGTGTGACGGATGCGCGCACCCCTGTGAATGCGTCGGAAACAGATACTCAGGATGATTATATCTCTACCCCTCTATAAACTATAAATAGTGTGGTATATCAACATTCTCAGTATATGGTGGATTATGGTTATAGGATTTGTACTCATTAAAGCTGTATGACTCACAATTAAGACATAATTCTATATGTGACATATATCATCTTATGGTTATTATTTGTACTTGATTAAAAGTTGTAATGGCTTAGGGGTATTAATTTGATATATATAAAATGTATATAATGGATTAATGTATATTTACATGGGTTTTAATGGATCTTAGTAATACACTAAGATTATATAGATTTCATTGTGATGTGTCTATGATGCCTATTAACTGATTTGTAGTGTGACCTATTAAGGGAACTACAACACTAGGAAGTAAGAAATGGGGTTTAACAAAATTAGTTTCGTGGGAGAGTGCAAGCGAGCTACCTTCCCCTATATATATATTTTTTATATTATGTTACAAACTTCCACGAAATACTTGTTCAGTGTTCCTTAGTGAGGATGGGAATTTAGAAGACATAATTTAGTTGAAGAGTTGGTTTTCTGTATTTATTGGGTATTAGTGTACTTATTCTATATTACATGTCAGTTTTTGGGGAGGACCATACTAATTATACGTGAATACTCAAGATTATATATATATATATATATATATATATATATCCATTTATAGGTTTCATTTAGTGATTGAGATAGGTGTTACTAGCTCATGGAGTTTTTTAACGAGGTTGTTGGTGTTCATGGTTTCTTCTATAATAGTTACTTATAATATATTTTTTATTTTGGACATTTATTATTTAAAATTTCCCATATTGAGATTTATTCAGTTATTATAATATATTAGATTGGTGGATTTGTTATCTTTCAATTATAATTTAAGGATTATATGTCCAATATGGTGGAATTCTATACCAATAGTACTGGTTGAAAACCCTTGAAATATTAGAGAAAGGATTAAAGGGACACTCATATGCTCACTGTTATACTAGGAGGGGTAACTATGGGGGTGGGACATGAAAATATAGAAGTTAATATTTTGATCCTGGAATTCAATGGAATTTTAGGGGAAATGGTTAATATCACTCTCTATGAATGTGAATGAATGTTATATGAAGCATTTTGGGCTTATATGAGAGTATAAAAACATTGATTAGAATTACCACATACCACTCAGACTTTTGAAAAACTTATCATCAACCTATATAGTCAGAACATAAATCATATTAGGCTATGAAAATACTGAATAAGTATTTTAAAACTACAAAAAAAAATCTTCATATTGAAAAATTATCTTTATGAAGAAACCGAATAAATAGATGAAAATACAATTATATATAAAAATACTAATCCTGGTGTGATAAAATAATATAAGTCAGTAATTTTACATCTAGATTGAAAAATTTTATCTTTAACATTATGCTTAGAGTATGGTAGGAAAATTGAAATGAATGTGTGTAGTGTTATAAATCGTTAAAAATTTCTCTTCATGAATATATAATAAATTATAATGAAGAAATGTTGACACTGAAGATAAAAAAAGGTCTAAATATTTTTAAAATTTTATACATGATGAGAATAATTCCTAAAATTCATTTTAAATGAGTAATGTTTTATTAAGTTTAAAATTTAAAACATAAATACTAATATGAGACACCTCATAAATAGTTTTTCATATTATTCATTTAATTTTAATTTATTGAAATATACATTCTTGTGTGATTATTTTTCCTTTTATTCAAATATTATAGTGGATTTTATGTTTTCATATATATTATTATTATTTTAATGACTATCTTATTTCAGTTTTATATATATTATATAATGTTGAAATTCTCAATAAATATGAGATTTCTATTCGTATATAACTTTTAATTCATCCTGATATATAAATTCTATAAATATGTATATCTAAAATTAAAAATTAAAACATTGCATTTATTTTTATATTTTTTTATTCATTCAAATCACTGTTTTATTTAAATAAAAAGAAACTAAAAAATTGATATATTTTCTTTTATCTTTGAATCACGTGATAACATATTGAAATTATGTAGTGACATAATCAACGACATGATGTTATTGTATGTATTCACATTTAGGAAAAATGATTACATATTTTAATTGGATTGATTTCTTATACCCATGATCATAAATTATTATTGCTATTATTCCATTCATTAAAAAATATTATTTAACAAACATATCTATTGTTGAGGTATTTTCTTCCCTAATTTTTATCAGTATTATCCAAAATAATGTTTCTATATTGAAGAGGATTTTTTCCCAATTGTAGATAACATTCATTTTTTTCTTACGAGAATCTTGGTCGATGACATGAAATACTAAACATTCCATATTTCATCCATTGAAACACTTTTAATGTTAATTAGGGAAACAAATGAGAATTGTTTTTTTAATATTTACCCAATATGGATCTACTAATCCACCATTACATTTTAACTATTGAATATCCCTTATTAGGTACATTAAATCCAAGAATAGAATAAAAACTACATCCTTTCCAACCCATGTATTGGATAATTGTACGATGGTCTTCAATGTATGTCATGGTTAGTGAGGTATTTATAAGGATGGTTGTTTGAGGTACGATGAGTTATTTGATGCACTAGGATAATATGACTACCTAGGTCCCATACTACAAAATCATGTTCTGAAATCGAAAACTATACTTTTCCGACTATGATGATGATAATTGTGACATGAATTTATCCATAAAAACCATAAGACATCAAAAGGAAAACATGGATATTATACATTCATAGGAAATTTCATGATTAGAGTTTTTGGGAATTTAGAAAAATATATATATAATTAATTTACATGTCATCAAAAGAAAATTTCTACCACATAAGACATCTTTTCATGTTTCAGAATAAGACATAAACATCAGCCTTGAGAAATTATTTATAGAAATAAATCATTCGTCATAATTAATTAAATCCTGGAAAAAATGTATCATAATAAGGGTGATCTCAAATACTCAGTAAAGGAAAATTTATGTATTAACAAATGAATGTCATCAGTGATCATAATAAGATCATAATATTATGATGACATAATCAAAACACATTATTAGTACATAAGAATATTAATATCCATCAATACCAAGATCATCAAACATGAAAACATTGAATAAAGATTTAACAAAATAAAATAGTCATATGAGTCAATAATTATCATCCATGTTATATCAATATTGACCGAAAGAAACATCATAAACCTATAATAAGAATACATAAAATTTCATGGTTTGTTGGATCATCAACTCATAGAACCCTTAAATAATCATTACAGTACCCTTAAAATGGATTAACCAATACGGTCGACTTCCATATCCAGAGTACCCAAGGTATCATAACATTATCTGGGTTCACCAATTGTATAAGGTATAATGGGCTAACACTGTGCTATCCGAAAGCACCCATTTTTCATAATCTATAAGAATTGAATACATAAATAATTCAAAAAAACCAATTGAAAAAATATTTATTCATTTTAGAACATTATTAACAGTGAAAATGAACTATTTTCCACTATAATATCTTTGAAACATGTTTAACCCATGGAAAATAAATTTGTTCTAAAACAATATTGTTGACCTCACCTGTTTTGATAATCTCAATCATGTATTCATATGTGTTGAAAATCCCAATTATGTTTTCATTCTCTATGATATTTTTAAGTATCATTGATCTATACTTTAATTCTTTCAAATCTGTGATCAAACCAATAATAATTTATAAAATAGTCTTTGGAATATGTTAATCCTCATTTATCCATGCTCATACAAGTTATAAATTGATTCTAACACAATCGGATGTGTTCTGCAAAAAACAGATAAGTAATCTGACTATAGCTACTGATAAAGAGCTACCGATACCCAGTCTACCGATAGACTTAGTCTACCGACAGACAGAGTCACCGATATACTTAACACAGAGCTACCGATGTGCTTATAAATGTAAGCTACTGACTTACAGACAGCTACCGATACAAACATAGAGCTACCGGTCTACCGATACAAACATGAAGCTACCGACGCATGGAGCTACCGACGCATGGAGCTACCGACGCATGGAGCTACCGATAAAGAAAGTCACTGATACAAGCATATACCAACCGACGCATAGAGCCACCGATAGAGTCAAAGCGACTAATGACATTGAGCTACCGATGTCCAAGCTACCGATGCTAATTACCTACCGATCCATCAGACTCACCGATCCATCAGACTCACCGATCCATCAGACTCACCGATCCATCAGAGGCACCGATCCAAGGACTCACCGATGCAAATGAGTCACCGATGCAAATGACTCACCGATCAGATGACAGACCGATGCTGATCAAAATGACTCACCGATCAGATGACAGACCGATGCTGATCAAAATGACTCACCGATCAGATGACAGACCGATGCTGATCTATCTGAGTCACCGATCATTACTCTAATGCTGATGACCTACCGATCACTTGAACAGTCATAAACAACTGTTTGAATTTCTTTATCTTTATCTTTATTTAATCTAACCAACGGTCATATTAGGTATATTTTAATTCTCTGTCAAATTATTAATAAAGGTTGTCGGATGTCAGGAAACCGTACCTCGTACCTGCGGAAAGGAAACCTTTTCTGTCCTACGGAGCACGTGACATAAATACAAGAAGACTCTGCTGAAGAGATGTGAGACAACACACACAGAGACAAGGAAGACATACGACATACTCAAGAAGAGCTCTGTGCATACAAGAAGAACCAAGCAAGACAGAATCACATATACAATCAAGCCTACTCAAGAAGAGTTATGTGCATACAAAAGAATATCGAAGAGCTTCATCGACTACATCTCACTGCCTGTGAACCTGAAGCATACGACACTCTGCTTCTCAAACAAAATCGAGAAGAGGACTCAGAATCACTTCTGATCAATTCCAAAACGAGTCCAGTGCTACACTGAAATCACTAGATCCATTTCTAAACTCTACATCTCTGCTCTGTGATTTATTTATTCTACATTTTGAGCAGTGTGTGTTATCTGCTGTATTAAACACACACACTGACTCCTGTACTTTCACTGGAGGATCTGTAAATCCTCAGCAAACCTTTTACACTTCATTTCCCACTGTGGATAGTGGTAGAGGTCTTGTGACCTGGACAGCTGGCTGCTGTTGTTTGTTTTCCCACGTAGAACTGTGGTAGAGGTCTTGTGACCTGGACAGCTGGCTGCTGTTGTTTGTTTTCCCACGTAGAACTGTGGTAGAGGTCTTGTGACCTGGACAGTGTGTTCACTGTTGTTAACCCCGATCCAGGGTGTGGATCATTTTTATATAAACTTTTGAGAGGACTAAGTCTCAGCTTGAGACTGAACCTCTTGGTTAATTCTCTGTGTTTGTAGCTACATACTTTATCCATACTACATATTTATTTCATATTCCGCTGCTATTACTTTGAAATATAATTTATTTTCAAAGCTACTTTGATAGTTAAACTCGCAAGTGTTTATATTTATTATAGACCAGTAAGTTAGTTTCAAAGGTTAATTTAATCATAAGATTAAGTTAACTGAGAACTAATCAATCTTTGAGAAACTAATTGAACCTTTATAATCTGTATAAATTCACTACAGTTTAATTTATTATTTTATTTGGGGGTCTTTAAGACAGTGTTTTTAAATACAGAAATTTTAATTGGTACTCAATTCACCCCCCTCTTGAGTAAATCACTCCGACCAACACTTGGTATCAGAGGATTGAAAATACTTTCTAAAAGTACTATGCTTTTGAACTGTGATTTTAGTTGTATTTTAAAGGTCTTAAAATTTCTGTTATATCTAAATTTTTATCTCTTTAAAATTTTCTCATCATGGACAATAGACTTGAGGGTGCTGCTACTAACCGGCCACCTTTCTTCAATGGAACTAATTATGCTCAGTGGAAACTGAAAATGAAAATTCATCTAGAAAGCATAGGTTTTGATATTTGGACTGCTATTGAATCAGAATACAAAATTCCCACTACTGCTAGATCTACTTGGGATGAACCTATAAAGACTGCTTACAATAACAACTGTAAAGATATGAATGCCTTGTACTGTGCTCTAGGAGATGAAGAGTTTAATATAATTTCTTCTTGTAAAACTGCATATGAAATTTGGGATACCTTAGCTGTTTCTCATGAAGGAACAACGAATGTTAAAGAAATGAGATTGAACACTTACACTATCAAGTATGATAATTTTAAAATGAAGCCTGACGAACCCATTTCTGACATGTATCTCAGGTTCAATGAAATTGTCAACACAATGACTTCTCTGGGAAAGGATGTTCCAGCAAAGGAGCAAATCATGAGAATTTTGAGATGTCTACCTGAAAGATGGAGAGGAACCTCTGTCTCCATTAGAGAATCCTGTGACATTGGAACACTACCTGTAAAGGAATTAATTGGTAAGCTGATGATGTGTGAAGAAGAGCTTAAAGTAAATAAAGAAGAAGATGATGAACCTAAAAGGAAGTCTATTGCCTTCAAGACTACAACCTCAAAGAATAAGGATAAGGAAAAGCCTCAAGCTATCAATGAAAGTTCAAGCAGTGAGGAAAGTGAGAATGATTCTGACAGTGATGCTGAGATGGCTCAAATAGCCAGGAGATTCAAAAAGTTTTATAGGAAAAAGAAATTCTTTAGGAAACCAAATTACAAGGGAAAGTATGACCAACAAGGAAAATGGAAAAAGGATTGGAAGAAGGCTGACAGAACTGATGAAGTTGTCTGTTATGAATGCAAAAGAAAAGGACACATTAAAGCTGACTGTCCAAAGCTGAAGTATAAAAAGAAATATGAATATAAGGACAATAAGTTTAAGACAGCCATGAAGGCTACTTGGAGTGCTTCTGAGGATAGCTCTACTGAATCTGAAAGCTCTGAAACTGAACACGAAAATAAGGCAAACATGTGCTTTATGACAAACACTTCTCAGGTAACTGCTAAAACTCCTGCTTTAAATTATTATTACTCTGGAGATAATGCATAATCTGACTCTGATTCTGGAACAATTTATAAAAATGAATTTTTTGAGTACTGTGATATGCTGGAAGAGACATGTAATGAACTTAAGGATAAATACAATTCATTAAAGAAACAGCATGCTCTCACCACTACAGTTAAAACCGAACTCACTATTGAAAAAGAGAAAAATGCTCAACTGTTAAAAGAAAACACTGAACTGAAACTATCTAATGAGCAACTCAATAAAGACTTATAGAAGTTCACCAATGGAAAGAATACTCTAACACAGATGCTAGGAAAGAAAATAGCACCTAAATATACTACTGGTATAGGATACCAACCTGGACAAAGGAAAATTGCCAAAACTAGATTCATTTCTAAATCTGGACAGAATGAAAGTAATTATGGAACTTCATATGCCTCAACCAGTTATATACATAGCTATGGATCTAATAAAGTTTATCTTTCAAAGAATGTCAATTCTACAAATTATATGAGACTCATTAGACAAATATGAGTACCTAAAGTGTTATTGGCTAACCTGTCTGGACCCAAGAAAATCTGGGTACCAAAATCATCTCCCATCTAAATCTGTTTTGTAGGGAACTTGCTTAAAGAGCTCCTGTAAAGAGACCTGGTATTTGGACAGTGGATGTTCAAGACATATGTCAGGAGACTTCTCTTGTTTTAAGAGTTTAATAAAAGTTGATGGAGGCTTTGTCACCTTTGGTGATAATTCAAGAGGAAAAATCATCGGCCTAGGCCAGATTGGTAACACTGATTCAATTTTTGATTTCTAAAGTTTTATTTGTCGATGGACTTAAATATAACTTATTAAGTATTTCTCAGTTATGTGATGATGGTTTTCATGTTAAATTTGAAAATGATTCCTGCAAAGTTTTTAATTCTAAGAATGTTTTGGTATTTTCTGCCTTAAGAAATGAAAATGTTTATGCTGTTAATCTGCATTCTTTAGCTAAGCAGAATATTACTTGTTTGAATGCTTTTCATAAAGAATCTTGGCTATGGCACAGAAGATTGGGACATTGCAAAATTCACTCACTTAGAAAACTCTCTAGAAAAAACCTAGTTAGAGACCTACCTAAATTAGAATTCCCAAATGATAGAGTGTGTAACCCTTGTCAAAAGGGAAAGCAACACAAAGTTTCTTTTAAATCAAAGAAAGAAGTTTCGACTTCTCAACCACTTGAATTGGTTCACATGGATTTGTTTAGACCATCAAGAGTTTCTAGTTTAAATGGGAAGCACTATGTTTATGTTCTAGTAGATGATTTTTCTAGATATACTTGGGTATATTTTCTAGCTCACAAAAGTGAAGCTTGTTCTTCTTTTGTTAAATACTCTAAATCTGTAGAGAACCTTAGTGGACTTAAGATTAAAACTTTGAGGAGTGATCATGGTCGTGAGTTTGAAAATCAAGATTTTGAATCTTATTGCTCACTCAATGGCTATTCTCATAACTTTTCTGCCCCTAGGACACCCCAAAAGAATGGTGTAGTAGAAAGAAGGAATAGAACCCTGCAAGAAATAGCTAGAACCATGCTCAATGAATATGACCTGCCTATTTATTTTTGGGCTGAAGCTTTAAATACAGCTTGTTATGTCATTAATAGAGTCTTAATTAGACCTGTTCTTAAGAGGACCCCTTATGAGTTGTGGAACCATAGGAAACCCAAGGTTAACTACTTCAAAGTTTTTGGCTGCAAAGTCTTCATTCTCAATACTAGAGACAATCTTGACAAATTTGCATCCAAGAGTGATGAAGGAATTTTCCTAGGTTACTCTATCTCTAGTAAAGCCTATAGAGTTTTCAATATAAGAAAACTAAATGTGTGGAAGAATCTGTTCACATCAAGTTTGATGAAACTGATCCACATGAGTCTAAAACCTCTCTTGAAAATATTGAAGAAGACTTATCTGTTCTGGACATTAATGATAAATCTAAAGAACCTGTTATCAAAACATCCAGTTCTAGACTTTCTCCAGAATCTGCTTCTATTGAACCTGAACCTATAGATGAACCTGAAATTTCTAGTCCAACCTTTACCAGATCAACGAGGATTCTAAAGAATCATCCTTTAGAAGCTGTTGTTGGTAATCTTGATAGAGGAACACAAACTAGAGCTTCTCTAAGAAACCAGGTTGAACATCAAGCTTTTCTTTCACAGCTAGAACCCAAAAATATCAATGATGCTATCAATGATGAATTCTGGGTAATGGCTATGCAGGAAGAATTAAATCAGTTTGAAAGAAACAAAGTCTGGGAATTAGTTTACAGACCTAAGGACACCTTGACAATAGGCACAAAATGGGTTTTTAGAAATAAAGTAGATGAATCTGGAAATATAGTTAGAAACAAAGCTAGACTAGTTTCACAAGGATATAGTCAAGAAGAAGGTATAGACTATGAGGAAACTTTTGCACCTGTAGCTAGACTAGAATCCATTAGGATCTTACTTGCATATGCTGCACATCTGGATTTCAAGTTATATCAAATGGATTTGAAAAGTGCATTTCTAAATGGTTTTATAATTGAAGATGTTTTTGTAGAACAACCACCTGGATTGACTAACCCCCATTTTCCAAATCAAGTTTTTAAACTTTCTAAAGCTTTGTATGGTTTGAAACAAGCTCCAAGAGCTTGGTATGATAGACTTAGCAATTTCCTTATTTCAAAAGGTTTTACTAAAGGGATTGCTGATCCAACTCTTTTCATTAAAAGAATTTCTAAAGATGTTTTAGTTGTACAAGTATATGTTGATGATATTATTTTTGGATCTTCTAAACACTCTTTATGTACTGATTTTTCAAAAACTATGCAAAATGAATTTGAAATGAGCTTAATGGGAGAGCTTAAGTACTTTCTTGGATTTCAAGTATTTCAAAATGAAAATGGTATTACTTTGAATCAAAGTAAATATACAAAGGATCTTTTAAAACGTTTTGGTCTGGATAGTATCAAGGAAAGTGAAACTCCTATGAGTACTACCTGTAAATTGGACGCAGATGAAACTAGGAAACCAGTTGATCAAACAAATTACAGAGGTATGATTGGTAGTTTACTTTATCTTACTGCTAGTCGACCTGATATTATGTTTAGTGTGTGTATGTGTGCTAGATTTCAAGCTAATCCAAAAGAATCTCATTTGCTTGCTGTTAAAAGAATTTTTAAATATCTCAAACACACGGTTAACTTAGGTTTGTTTTACCCAAAAGGACAATCCTTTGAGTTAATGAGTTATTCAGATGTTGACTTTGCTGGTTGTAAGTTAGATAGAAAAAGCACATCAGGAACATGTCATTTGCTTGGAAAATCCTTAGTTTCTTGGTGTAGTAAGAAACAGAACTCAGTTGCATTATCTACTGCCGAAGCAGAATATATAGCTGCTGGTAGTTGCTGTGCACAAATTCTGTGGATGAAACACACTCTTTTGGACTATGGATATGTTTTTAAACATGTTTCAATCAACTGTGATAACACCAGTGCAATAAACATCTCTAAGAATCCTGTATCTCACTCTAGAACCAAACACATAGATGTAAGACACCATTTCCTAAGAGATCACTATCAAAAAGGTGATATTTCTCTTGAATTTATTGGCACTGAACATCAATTGGCTGATATTTTCACTAAACCTTTAAGTTCAGATAGGCTAAGTTACATAAGACACGAATTGGGAATGTTTAATCACAACTGATGTGAAATTCTCACCGATGTGAAAATTCTCACCGATGTGAAAATCCTCACTGATGTGAAATCCTCACCGATGTAGAAATTCTCACCGATGTAGAAATTCTCACCGATGTTGAAATTCTCACCGATGATAAATTCTCACCGATGTTGAAATTCTCACCGATGTGAAATTCTCACCGACGTGAAATTCTCACCGATGTGAAATTCTCACCGATGTACAATTGCCACCGATTTTTTTTTTCCACCGATGATTAACTCTCACCGATGCTATATTTTAAAACTTCTGTCTGCCGCCAAGAATACGAATCATTTTATTTTATTTTATCTTACTCTATTTTAGTCGTTTATTTGGAATTCCTAAATGATAAAACTAATCCTAAGCCACTTCCTACCTCACCGAGCTCAAAATCTCTCACCTTCGAACCTTAGCTCCCAAATCGACCAAGAACCCTAAACCCGCGATGGCAAGAACCAAGCTTCCTACCGTCAGAGATGAAAGTGTAGAACCAAAAGCTAAGAAGCAGAAGACACAGCATAAAGCCAGTGTTAGTGAAGTCAGAACTAGATCGGGAAGGCGACCAGTGAATCCTCACTTGCAGAATAGAGACATAGTAATCGAGAAGGAACTGTGCGTGGAATGGCTACTGCCTAGCAAATCGTTAGTAATCGAGATTCTGGAGGACCAGAAATGGGTGGATTGTTTCTCGAATAACAATGGCCCATACTACCCGAAGTTGGTAAAACAGTTCTACGAGTTTGTAAGCTTCGAGAAGTCTGAAAATGAGAATCGGGTAAGCTCTTTTTTAAATGGAAAAGAGATGTCTTTTTCTTCAATAGAGTGGGATGAGTGTTTAAAAGTACCACATGAAGGTGTCTTTGGGTATGTATCAAGAGCAATGCCACCTAGCAGTGACATCTTTGATTATGAAACCGCCTTAAAAGAACTGACCGGTAATGGGAATCAAAGGCAAGTGGTTGCTACTGAAATGGATGGAGAGAATCGACTGCTCTTCAAGTTTGTTCAGCATTTGTTGATACCGAGGCGAGGAGATTTTTCAAATCTGAGATATCAAGATATCTATCTTCTTCATCTGCTAAGACATGGTGTGAAAATCAATCTGTGCAGATTGTTAATGCTTCAAATAGAAGACATGATTAGACCAAAGTCAAAGACTAATGCTTTATTCTTTGCCAAGATGATTTCAGTAATGATAAAAGTGAAAGGAATAGCTGAGTCTCAGGATGAGACAGTTGTAGTCAGGAATAATTTCTGCATCACCTCGACTGTTTGTAAGTACATGAAAATTAACTGGAACCCATGGAAGGGAGAATGGGTCAGTGATGATCAGAAGATATATGATAGGTTTAATCCTGTGGATCATCCCTCAAGACCAAAGGATATGAGAGATCCGAGTCTGAGACCTGATGAAGAGGAACCTGTTTATAGTAATGAAACAGAAGAAGAAACAGAAGAAGAAGAAGAAACTCCCATGGATGTTGGAGGAGATCCTGACTTGCCCCCAAGTCCTGTTGCAGAATTGGTTTATTCTAGGAAAGGAAAGGTAGAGGAAATTTTATCTACTTATGAGGAAGACCAGTCTGTACCTCACCAAGAAGAAGAGGAAAAGGAGAATGTATCTAAATCGTCTGCTTCTGGTAGTTTAAGTATGAGTCCTTTGATTGGAAACTCAGTTATGCCGACTGCTGAAGTAGAAAGAGATACAGAAGAAGTTGTAACTGTATCAGAAGATCTTCTAGATGTTGCACCGATGGAACTTGTAGTAGAAGATTCTGATGAAGAGAATCCAGCACTGAATGCTGTTGTGATACATGAGAATGCACCCATTGAGGGGGAGCATCAATCTGTTCTTGGAAATGTTACAGTAGCTGTTGAGTTTGGAGACTGGGTAGAAGACCCAGGGTTTATAGTCTGTGGATTGGATTATCCGGATTCAGATAATGAGATGTCTGTAAATAGACCGAAGACCAATTATGATCTTGCTTCTGAGTTTTTTCCCGATAATGTGGTCAGATTTCATGATCTGAATAAGCTGAAAGAGGACCTCAAAACCAGTTTTGTTGAAGAAGTGAAGTTAATGGAAACCTCCCTTGCATCCTCAATTCAATCAATAATGACTGATTCTGTAGTTAGTTTGGCCTCAGCAAGGGGATCTGCTGCAGTTGTCCCTAATGATTTTGTCTCTAAATCTGATCTTGAATTCATGAAGAATGAGCTGAAAGAATCATTCAGTGTATCAGTTGCTGAGATGAAGCAAATCTTTAATGAAGAAACGCAAATGTTAGAGAGATCCTTCGAGCTATCTCTGGCTTGTACTTTATCTTCTTTTATGTCTGAGCTTATGGAAGAAGTGAAAGAGTGCCAAAATCAGTCTTCTAGAATCGAAGCAGATCTTGAAGCTCTCAAGACATCAGTTGCTACTTTGGATTCTTATATGAGCTCCAAGTCTCAAGCTGACAAGGACCTAGCTTATGTGAAGAGTGTAGTAAGCCAGTTTGTCTCGGTGTTTGAAAGTTTCAAAACCTCAGTGAAGGATCACGTTCAATTACAATACTCTCAAGTTCAAAGCCTAATCAGTGGTTTGTCTAAGAGTTTCAAAGAAACTGTTTCCTTCTCTCTTGGCCCTCTCACATCCAAACTTTTAGTTGACCTGAATCTAGTTCGAGCAATGTTGAAGGAGGAGATTGGTTCTATTTCATCCAGTGGCTCTGTGGACTCATCAGAGTTGAGCCGAGTGGTGCTTTCTACAAGAGATTCTGCTAGAGAAATAATGAATATTGTTCAAGATTATATGAGAGAAGCCTCTGCCTCTCAGGAAGCTATAAAGAGCAAAGTGGACTACTACTTCACCAGAATTTTCACCAAGCATCAACTCGAACACCACTTCAAGCTGATGTTGGAAAACATGAAGCTACCTTCAGTCACTCAAGCTTTTAGAGAACAAGTGAGAAAACTCAGACAATTGACTCCTGCCTTGGAGAAATTCATGGAGAACAAAGATGATTTCATCTCTGCTATGGAAAGAGGAGGAGGAATTATTATGGATTTTAGAAATTTGTTGCTGCCCTTCTTGCATGTTGATGCCAGACCAGTCATTGTACCTCCTGCTTTGCCTGCTTCTGCCTCAGCTGCTTCCATAGTCCAGCTGACTCCTGCTCAAGCTATTCGAAGCCTCACACCAATGATCACCCAAAGATCTTCAACCTACAGGCCTGACTCTGTGTCAGTAGCTCAGCCTCCTTTGATCATTTCTGGCATTCCAAAACCTTCACCTGCATCCTCACCACCCGAACCTTCTTCTGATCCCAAAGGAAAATCTCACGTGGAAGATGTGGATTGATCCAGTGGCCAGGATTTTTGATAGGAATTCATTTGTATTCTGTTTCTGTACTTTCTGACTGCTCTAATACAGAAGAACTCTTTTTTACTTCTCATGTTTTGTTTGTCTCCTATATATGCTTTCCCACTTTTTGATTATCACAAAGGGGGAGAACAAAATGAGAGAATGATAAATATTTTCAATAGAGAAAAATAACCTTCTTTTCAATTTTATCTTTGATATTATTATGTTTCTTTTTACCTTCGGTACCTTATGATTGTTACCTCTGATAACTTATGTCTATATCATACTATTTCTATTATCTCTGATGCTGTTTTCTCTAAGAAAATTAAATTCAATATTATACTCTTTACTATTATATTTTCACTATGTTAAATGCCCATATCATAAATTGTGATTATCAAAAAGGGGGAGATTGTTGACCTCACCTGTTTTGATAATCTCAATCATGTATTCATATGTGTTGAAAATCCCAATTATGTTTTCATTCTCTATGATATTTTTAAGTATCATTGATCTATACTTTAATTCTTTCAAATCTGTCATCAAACCAATAATAATTTATAAAATAGTCTTTGGAATATGTTAATCCTCATTTATCCATGCTCATACAAGTTATAAATTGATTCTAACACAATCGGATGTGTTCTGCATAAAACAGATAAGTAATCTGACTATAGCTACTGATAAAGAGCTACCGATACCCAGTCTACTGATAGACTTAGTCTACCGACAGACAGAGTCACCGATATACTTAACACAGAGCTACCGATGTGCTTATAAATGTAAGCTACTGACTTACAGATAGCTACCGATACAAACATAGAGCTACCGGTCTACTGATACAAACATGAAGCTACCGACGCATGGAGCTACCGACGCATGGAGCTACCAACGCATGGAGCTACCGATAAACAAAGTCACCGATACAAGCATATATAAACCGACGCATAGAGCCACCGATAGAGTCAAAGCGACTAATGACATTGAGCTACCGATGTCCAAGCTACCGATGCTGATTACCTACCGATCCATCAGACTCACCGATCCATCAGACTCACCGATCCATCAGACTCACCGATCCATCAGACGCACCGATCCAAGGACTCACCGATGCAAATGAGTAACTGATGCAAATGACTCACCGATCAGATGACAGACCGATGCTGATCAAAATGACTCACCGATCAGATGACAGACCGATGCTGATCTATCTGAGTCACCGATCATTACTCTAATGTTGATGACCTACTGATCACTTGAACAGTCATAAACAACTGTTTGAATTTCTTTATCTTTATCTTTATTTAATCTAACCAACGGTCATATTAGGTATATTTTAATGCTCTGTCAAATTATTAATAAAGGTTGTCGGATGTCAGGAAACCGTACCTCGTACCTGCGGAAAGGAAACCTTTTCTGTCCTACGGAGCACGTGACATAAATACAAGAAGACTCTGCTGAAGAGATGTGAGACAACACACACAGAGACAAGGAAGACATACGACATACTCAAGAAGAGCTCTGTGCATACAAGAAGAACCAAGCAAGACAGAATCACATATACAATCAAGCCTACTCAAGAAGAGTTCTGTGCATACAAAAGAATATCGAAGAGCTTCAACGACTACATCTCACTGCCTGTGAACCTGAAGCATACGACACTCTTCTTCTCAAACAAAATCGAGAAGAGGACTCAGAATCACTTTTGATCAATTACAAAACGATTCCAGTGCTACACTGAAATCACTAGAGCCATTTCTAAACTCTACATCTCTGCTCTGTGATTTATTTATTCTACATTTTGAGTAGTGTGTGTTATCTACTGTATTAAACACACACACTAACTCCTGTACTTTCACTGGAGGATCTGTAAATCCTCAGCAAACCTTTTACACTTCATTTCCCACTGTGGATAGTGGTAGAGGTCTTGTGACCTGGATAGCTGGCTGCTGTTGTTTGTTTTCCCACGTAGAACTGTGGTAGAGGTCTTGTTACCTGGACAGCTGGCTACTGTTGTTTGTTTTCCCACATAGAACTGTGGTAGAGGTCTTGTGACCTGGACAGTGTGTTCACTGTTGTTAACCCCGATCCAGGGTGTGGATCATTTTTATATAAACTTTTGAGAGGACTAAGTCTCGGCTTGAGACTGAACCTCTTGGTTAATTCTCTGTGTTTGTAGCTACATACTTTATCCATACTACATATTTATTTCATATTTCGCTGCTATTACTTTGAAATATAATTTATTTTCAAAGCTACTTTGATAGTTAAACTCGCAAGTGTTTATATTTATTATAGACCAGTAAGTTAGTTTCAAAGGTTAATTTAATCATAAGATTAATTTAACTGAGAACTAATCAATCTTTGAGAAACTAATTGAACCTTTATAATCTGTATAAATTCACTACAGTTTAATTTATTATTTTATTTGGGGGTCTTTAAGACAGTGTTTTTAAATACAGAAATTTTAATTGGTACTCAATTCACCCCCCTCTTGAGTAAACCACTCCGACCAACAAATATCATTGAAACAAAACTATCCCATAGAAGATAAATGGGTTTCAAAAAAATCTATTTAAAAACATTATTAGCCCATGGTAAAGAAATGGGTTCCAAAACAATCTCATTGAAACATGATTAACCCATAGAAATGATATGGTTTACAAAATAATAGTTTTGAAACAAGATTTATCCCTGGAAAGGAAGTGGATTTCATAATAATATCTTTAGTAAATATTCAACTAGAGGAAATGAAACTAGTTTCATTAAAACCTATTTGGAAAAAACTCAATCTATACAATGAATGAATGAGGATGGTATCAATAAAAATTACCCCCATTTTTTGTATAAGTAAAAAATAAATTTATTTGAATTTTAGGAATGTAAGTGACCTTAAAATATCATTAAAACATTTTTGAGGAAATAAATCATTAAATTGTCCAATGTGACCCATAAAACATTGAAATATTTAATTTATAACACCCATGAAGGAATAAAATCAAATGAATTAAATAATAGTATGATAATAATGAGATTCATGATATAACATGTCAATGTAGAATTATATACTGATCATAATGAATATTGGAGTATAACATAACAAACATCACAAAGAAAGATGATTGTGACCAAAATCTAATACCAATTTGGTAACTTTGGAACAGTAAAAAAATACAAAGAGATAATCCAAAGGATATTTAAAACCCAAAAAATATAAGGGTAATATTTACCAAATACATTCATGGGAAGTATATACACCACAAAATAACAATAATCAGTGAATATGGAATATATATCACATAAATAAAAGTGAGACGCAAAAACCATTACCAAGATCATATCATTATAGTGAGGATAAATTAACAACTTAATTATGTGTAAAAAACATATATATGAAATATAAAATTGGAAATACATAATAATTAAATCATAGTTATTTTTAAACATATTATTGGTATAATATAATGAATGAAATACAAGTTTAACCGAATGAATGAAAATTGAGTTAATAATTCCCTTACAACTATGGTAACATCTGAATTGGAGACCACTAAAAGTAATAATTATCGAATTAATCACTGATATAACATGATTATAAAATAAATCATGATAAAATATATCATAAATTATAGTAGATACACCACCCAAGATAATTATGTGGTGAATATTACATTTATCTCACAGATGTAAAAAGTGAGATGAAAATCCCTTGCCTTAACTTTGATTTGTTAGGATTATCCTATATCATCGTTAATAATAAACTTATGTTAATTAAATAATTTCTTCATAAAAATTTAAATATTTATTATTACTTTTATTTCACTAATATACTTGTTATATTAAATTACATAATCAATAATTTATATGTCATATGTTTTTACCATATTCGATTTATGGGTTAAAAATGACTTCGGTAAGTAACTATGGTAAAAAAATCATTATTAAAACATCAGATGAATAATTATCATAACAAAATTATATTATTTAAATATAAATTATACTTTTAATACTAATGATGAATATATTTTATGAATAATTATCCTATATTACAATAACAGAGATGGTATGATGTACATACGCAGGAGTAATGTTCACATTTTTCAATGATCATAATTGAAAAAAAGTAAGTAGAATTTATAACAACTCTTAAATTTACTACACAATAAAACATGATTTAATAAATAAAAATTCACTTAATTTATCTTGAAATGTTTATAATTCTAGTGTCTTTTGAAATTAGGTACATTAAATTAAAACTTAAAATATGGAATAGGAAATATTTGTTGAAAACATCTTTAACATGATCACACTTAAAACTACCCAAGTTAACATGATGAAAAAAATTAGAAATTATTGATATATAAATCCTAGTAAATGAATAATCATGGAATATGGGAAAACATTTAAAAATAGGAATATCAAGGGGCATAAAAAATAATGGATCACAAACGTGAATTATAAGATATGATATAGCATGATAGCATGAAGGAAGCTTGGGAATGTTTCAAAAACTGAAAACACTGAATATTAGGTCGAGGAATAATTCCAAGAGTTCATAATGGATAACTTCACATAATGTAATCATGTTCACTCCCTATCCCAAAATAATGTGTCATGATACTAAGAATTACCCAATGCATTGGAGCATTCTATAATTCCAGGTGCACCCATCACTTTCATTTCATTATCATAGTTATGTGTGCCACATATACCATAGAACAAGGATTCATTCATCATCATATTTAATTATAAGAACATGGATTTTGGTATTAATATAGGTATATTTCTAATAATAATGTGTATAAGTGGATAAATGTGAACACCATTGATAGAAATTGGGTATGGTATTCATTACATGATTGTTTTGGCAGAGATTCATGTGGTGAAATTTCGACAGCATAATGGGGAAGTGTCAATATTAATGGATGGTAATAATGAGAAAAAAATGGGTCTATCATAATTTATAAATAAAATTAATATTATGGGGAAGGTGAGAAAACATACCTGACCGTTAGGAATTGAAAATTAAAGGTAAAAAATGAAGAATATTCTTGATGAAAGGGGATAATGATAGGTTCCCTTACAAAATTTTGCCAGCATAACAATTTCACATAAAAATTCATTATATGGGTTGATGATATTGAAAGGGGACTCTCATCATTTTGAATTCAAATGGGATGTAATTGGGAAATGGAATGACATATACCAACATTAGGAAATGGATAATAGAAGGCATAACATAATAAATAAACCTGAATAAAGAGGAGGGAGGAAAGAAACCTTACATTAGTGTGTGACTCGAAAAGCATGAAAATGGGATTCATGAGAGCTAAGGGAACCATGGGATGATTCTCTATAGATTATGGTAGATAAATTACATTCTCCAAGTATTCTGAGTGAAGAGAAATGGGAACTTGGGTGGGTTTATGAAGGGAAAGAGATGAATGAATTTAATATTTAGGTTTTGGACTCTAAAACAAAAAATATAAAAAACCAAAAACATTCACATGGTTTTTTCCAATGGGTTATGGAAAAGGGGACTATTTTCACTATTTTATTAGAAAATGGGCTGAACTTATTAAAATAATTCCTTTTATTTTGTGGAGGTGATTCACAATTTTAAATAAATGAATTTAAAACACTAAAATATATTAATGGTTTTTGAGGATTCATAAAAAGAGTAATAAAAATAATAAAATAAACATAAAATAACATTGTTAAAATGGTAACACTTATATTTACCTTAGTATGACCATTATAGAATTTATTACATCAATTTTGTGTGATTATGATTTCATAAAACACGCCGTATATATATATATATATTGTATTTAATTATTTCTCCAAAAATTCTATTGTCTCAAGAAATTTTTGAAATATTCACACTTTTTCAATTTTGATATTTTGAATATAAATATAATATTTATTTTATCTAAATAATTTAATAAATATTTTAATTTTAAATTTTAAAAAAATTACTATCATTTATTGAAAATGATGATTTTTGGAAATAATGGTTTTTGAACCCTAATAAAACATTTCATTTGACTTAATAAAATGTATATGATCATTTACATTTAATAAAGATAATTTATTAATTATTTTCCATTATAATATTATTTTATTCAAAAATAAATTAATCCATCCAAATGAACTCTATAATTTTGTTGAATAGTACCCAAAATTCTTTTCTTGTTTTATAGTGTCAATATAAAAATATATTCATTATTCGATACAAACTAATGTATATAATCAATTGGTATGGTCTTGATACATAAAAAATTAATACACCAGCGTACGTCCAAAGAGTAAGGTGCATAACAGTTATAATTTCATTGGTTCATTCGGAAAACATGGTTTGGGTCGTAACCTCGATGAACATTAACTTTTCTGATAAATAGTTTTTCCCATTCATATGTTGTTGGATCTCATCTTGGGATGAGTCAATGGAAAATACCAGGGATTATATCTCCCTCTAAAACAATAATAAATGGGACTCATAGGGTACAATCCTACGAGATGAGCCCATCAATTCCTTTGTCTGTGTCAATTAGATTTGTTAAAGCCCTATATTTATACTAATCACGTGATCACTATTTAACAACTATTTTATCAATGGTAAAGATTCTTAATGGTCTTTTGAATAGAATTGGATATAATAAAAATACAAGTTCATGTGTTTTTTATAACCACTTAACATTATAAAACATTAAATCATAAGGGAATATTTTTTATAACATTTTGGGTCATTGAAATCGTACCCCTTGAAAAAGATTTCCATTGAATTTTCTATTTAACCCCCTGAAAACAGATGAGATTTATTCTACCTCATCACTTCATCTAGATCCCATGTTTCTTCGTCAAACATTTGGTTTCTACATACCAGTTTTACAAGGTACATTGCCTTATTCCATATAACTTTTTCTCTATGATCTAAGATCTTCTCAGGTGCTTCTCATAGGAAATAGTATTCTCCCATCGTATCACCTCTAGATTGAGTACATGTGATGGGGCTGGTATGTACTTCTTCAAAACTGATACATCGAATACACATGAACTCTATAACATTTAGGAGGGAGAAAAATTCAATAGGCCACCACTCTGATGCGATCAACGATGTAAAAGGGGCCAATGTATCTTGGACTAAGATTTCCCTTCTTCCTAAATCTCATCACTATCTTACATGGAGATATTCATAGGAATATCAGGTCTCCAAAATCAAACTCTATGTCTCACTGATGATTGTCAGCATAGATATTTTTTGACTCAGATTAGACTTGATGTGTTGTTCAATGGTCTTAACCTTTTACATAATTTCATTGGCCATTTTAGAACCCAGTATTTTTTGTTCCCCAACATCATCACATCATGCAGTTTTTTAGCACCTCTTCCCATAAAGGGCTTCATATTGATCTTTTTTGATGCTTAAGTGTAAAATTTTGTTGTAAGATAACTCGAACAAAAGAAGATATTGATCCCATCCTCCACTGAAGTCAATTATTTATTCTCTCATTGTGTACCCAAGTGTCATGATAGTCCAATATGTTTGGAAATTAGTTTGATGGTGATAATCTATTTTAAAGATCTACTTGGTGTTTAGAGCATACTGAATACTTTTCCAGAACATAGAGGTGAATCTTGGATCTTGAACAGATACAATAGATAATGGTACTCCATGCAGTCAGACTACTTCCCTGATGTATATCCATGCAAGTAGCTACCATGATAATTCCTCTAATATCGCAATAAAGTGTGCAGTCTTCATAAGATGATCCACCATAACCCATATAGAAATATTGCATCCTAATGTTTTTGGATGATTAGTGAATAATCCAATGGTGATGTTTTTGGATTTCCATTTATATATGGATAATGGTTGCATCAACCCCTTAGAGTTTTTTATTTCCTATTTCACTTTCTGAAATACAAGACATCATGAGGTATGTTATGAAATCTCTGTCTTCATATTGACCCCCCAATAGTGTTCAAAGAGATCTTAATACATCTTTGTAGTTCCTAGGTGGATGAATATGGGTGAGCTATGTGCATCATCTAAATTATCCTTCATTAACTAGGTATTTTATGGTACACATAATCTTATCCCAAATATAAAAACACCTTCATCGTTAATATTAAACTATGGGGATTTCTATTTCTTTTTATCTTCCTTTTTATTATTAAACCTTACATAAACTCTTTGAACATCTTTTAACCTCTCCAGAATAGACCATTGGTAAATAATTGGTGAAAGGATTGATTATGTTCCATTCATTATGATTCACATGTCCATCATTTCCAAATATAATAAGATCATATCGATATAAATTATCATCAATGAAAAAATGGTAAGATCCCTTCTACATTGAGTGTCTTACACATTATTAAATTTCTCATTGTGGTATTTAATTATGCAGTTGATTCCATTGATAAGATCAAACCATCATCGTTGGTTCATTTTCATTTCATTTTCCATGAATAAACACGTGAGGATTCTGTGATTTGTATATATTCACACTTCTCTCCAAAGAGATAATGCCGCCAAATATTCAAATTAAAGATGACTGCTTCTAACTCTAGATCATTCAATGGGTAGTTATTTTCATGAACTTTCAACTTCCATGAAGAATAGTCTATTACTTTTTCGTCTTTTCATTACCACACAACCCAGTTCCTTTTTCTAATCATCTCTGAATAATACAAACATTTATCCAATTTAGGGTTGTGTAAGAACTGGGGTAGTGAAAAACATGCTTTTTAATTCCTCAAATCTCTCTTCACATTCATCATTAAAAAGAAAACATTAATCCCTTCTAATTTTCCTTCATAAGAGGCTTTGAAAATCACGATAAATATCTCAAAAAATAGTGGTAATACCCATCTCACCAAAGGAAACTACGGATATATTTCCGAGATGTTGGCCTCATCCATCCTTTAATTTATTCTATCTTTGTAGGTTCCTATTATTTCTCATTTCTTGTGTTGATATTTCTCATGAAAGAGACTTCCTTTAACCAAAATCACATTTTTTGTAATTTTCATAAAGATGCTACTTTATCAGGGTTTTTAGAACAGTGATCAGATGATCTACATATTCCTCCTTTCTATTAGATTATATTAAAATATCATCTATAAATACTGCCAAAAATTTATCAAGGTTATCTATAAAGACTATATTCATCATTTTCTTGATGATTGATTTATTATTAGTGAGTCTGAAAGGCATAACTAGGAACTGAAAGGTCCCATACCATATAAAGAAAGTATTATATGAGATATATTCTTTATTAACACTAACATGGTAATATCCACATCATAGATCGAACTTGGAGAAGTGTTGTTCTCTAGGAAATTTGTCACGAACCGAATCTGATCGCCACCAAAACTAACACCAAACCCAGCTCGTGACAAGGCTCAAAGGGCATTCCTAATCCCCACGGGCTGGCACAAGTGCCTGAAAAATAGAAAATGTAATTTGGTAATGATTTACCCGATTTTATAAACATAAAACAACGAACAAATCCAATAAAACAAATCTGGATTTTTCAAACAAAACCATATTTTAAAAAAAATTCAGAACTGAATTACATAATTTAAAACAATTATAGAAGACTATAAAAACTAAATAAAACCCACAATGTATAGACCAAGAACCTCTATATGGCGAGAGGCACCACCCTCAAGCCTTATCCACAACACCGTATCATGATGGACCGCTAAAAACCCGAACTATTGGCACAAAAGATATACACAAACCTGCGACAAAAAAAATAACCATGTCTACTTACACCCAACAGTGTAAGTAGGGTGTGAGCCAATGACCAGTATGATTCCACCACTAATAGATTCCATGTGGTAAGCATTCATAGACGAAAAGCATGCATGTTTTCAAAAACATGTAATTTCTAGGCACAATTTCTAAAATATGCAATTTAAAAAAATCAGTTTTCAAGTGGGCTATTTTAAAGAATCAACACTTTTAAAATAAATTCAAAAGATACTGAAATTTTCCAGCCAAATATACCATATGCCGAAGGTAAGTATAAAGGATCTAATGAGCACAAGCGATAGGAAATAACCCCTAGGCACTTGCTTGCTGTGGGTCCCAGGTACCTCGTATCTTAGTGAGAGTAACCACAAAAAAAATATGTTCTCATGCATGAACCACTAGTAGGGAACTTACCCATAACCTAGTGTCCCCCAATCATCATCATCATAGTTTAGTTAGAGTTGTAAGCGTCAATCTTGCTAAGTGAAACTGAGGCCAAACCCCCACAGATTCACTAGCATACTAGTACATGTCCACCCACCTAGATACATGGGTTTTCCCTTTGTGCTCAGACAAGTTCAACAAAACAAGAAATATATTTTTCACATGAAAATATCACTTCCACATCACACATTAACTAAACATCCCCATTTACATCAGACAGGTCACAAATTCCACTTTTCATTCAAATGCATTTTGAAATCAAACTCACACCAAAATAGCCCACAACACTTTTTGCATAACTTTCACAATCCAACACATCCTTTAACAATTTTATAAAGTCCCTACAAATATGTTAAACATCACCTAACATCCCACTCACATGTTTCATAAAACCATTTTTATAAAAAAAATCCATTTTTCACATCGCACTCACACAAATAGCCCACATCACCTTCACACCACTTTCACATTTTAGTAAATCCATTAGACATTTTTATAAAACATTTCCAAGAGGATACACATCACATGACAGACCTATTCACATTTAAAATGGTCCATTTTAAAGTATAAACAATCCAAAACAGTTTTCCAATATGGTTTCATCACTTACATAAATCATTAAACCATTCAAAACTTTCATAAAACAATTCTAAAGAGTGTACCAAAGATTTTCACATAAAACCCATTTCAAAATCGTATTTCAAGGACATAACCACACCAATAAAAATTCAAAACAGAATTGGAAGCCCCAAAAATATTTATTAAACTACCCCCAAGTGTTATACAAACACCTCAAAAAATACCACAAAAGATCCACAAGAAAAGCACACATTTTCAAAATCACTTTCAAGAAGTACAATAAGGTTTTACACCTTAAACCCATTATAAAAAACCACTTTAAAAACTAATGGAACACCAATACCCTAACAAATCATAATTTTCAGCCCAAACAAGATTTATTAAACCAATTTCATATGTTATAAAACACACCCAAACAATACCCAAAGGGTTACACATGAAAAACACACAATTTTAAGCTAAAATGAAACTATAAAAATAAATTCTTAACCAAATCCAACATAAACAATTTTCACACCACACACAGCATATTAGGAACATTCATAATAAGTAATTAAATCAAAATAACTCATCTAGAAATGATTACACATGGAATTACCTACCTTTTATGCCGAAACCCTCAAAACATGGTGCGAAACATCAACCGCACCACCGTCGCACCTAGAGGAAGATAAATCCATACCTAGACCACAATATTTGACCAAAAATAGAACAAATCAAAACCGTAGGTTTGAACCTCATCTTCTGGACATGAGGAACATCATGAAAGGGTGAAAGAAACACTAAGGAAGGGGAAGAAATCAAGTAAAGAAACACTTACTTGAAACATCTTGAATAAAACGAACCAAATACACCACAATTTGAATCTCAAAGCAACCAAACCTGATATGGAGGATCTAATGGGGATGATAAGGTCATATGAGGACTGAAATGGGGGCAAAATAGCAGAAATTGAAGGAGTTATGAAAGAAACAATTTACCTCTTCAAATATGGACGATTTGAGATATCTATGTGATATTTCGCCCAAATTCGTAAACCAAATGAGCTCAAAAGAGTCGAACCAGATACTGGGAGTGATCCTTAGGTTTTTGGATTCGAGTAGGAGGTATAATCACCGAAAAATAGTAAATATTGAATGAGATATTACAATATTAAAAATAAAACATAAAGCAGGAAATGAGCTTTCGGGCTGACCCAAAACCTTAATAAAAAAACCCAAATCCATCATGATTATGGATTTTTATGAGGCCCAAATGGATATGGTAGTTTTTATATTCTAGGGTATGACAATTTAGAAGTGTAATTGTTGTAAAATCTTGAAAAATGAATGATTTATAAAATAAACAAAATTGGTTTTTTAAAAATGGAAATGGGCTCACGGCTTGACCCAAATTTTGAAAACCCACAATTTCCACCAAAATTCATGTGAAACCCCCCAAAAAATGAAATAATGTAAATTAAATGACAAATATAACTTTAAAATAAGTCATGTATGTGACAAAATTGATCGATCAAGTCAACAATATGATGAGGATGGTACTTTTTTCATTATGATATTTTTGAGCTCACTCTAATCGATGAGAAGGTGCATTGACCCATCCTTCATCATGACGGAGAAGAATAGTTCAACACATGGTAACTTAGTTTGGAATATTAACCCTTTATCTAGATTCTAATTTTGTTTTTTCTTTAGATCTTCATGTTCCACGACTTCCATTATATATGGATTCTTGGATAATTGAACTCCCTAGGTATAAGTTCGATAGAAAACTCAGCCTCTCACCTAAGATGATGATCATGCAATTCTTTGGGAAACAAAGTAGTGCATTCCCTAAAAAAAATAAATTTCTTAAAGGATGATATTGTCCTTAGACTCAATCATTTTACCTATATATCCTTCCTTATAGGGAAATAATATCAATTCTTAAGAAGATGGTTCTAAAAAATATTAATCCTTCTTCTTTAATTTTTTCAAAATTTAAAGCTGATTTTAAATACGGGGAGTGATTTACTTCTCAAGGAAATTTATGTTGTCTCTATAAATGGAAGGATAATGTATGCCTTAAAATTCATGAAATTTCACCAAAGGGATTATTATAAGGTGGATTAGGAAATTTAGATGATAAACTTTTATAGGGGAAGAGTTATATATTTGGGATGAAATAATTACCCCATTTTTAGTTTTCACCAAAATATATTCTTCTAGGGTTTGTGGTTCATTTTAGATAGTTGTATTAAACATATATGATATGCAATAATGCGTAGAACTAGAATAAAAAAATCTCTATTGATGAATGAATAACTATCGTACCCATCAGAACTTCTTTGACTCTATTCCCTTATGCAAATTATGGAAAAATCACACCCTCACTGCAATGGAGGTTCTTGGTTTTATCTAAAAACCCTTGGATTAGGGCATTGGCCTAAAAATTACCATGTTCCCTTGTAATTTTATCTATTAGAAAAATACTAAGGGTTGAATGGATTATTCCATTTCTCCATCGTAGTAGTGGTTTTCTGCAATCAGAAATCGTTGGCCAGGAGCCCTTCCTTCCTACACCTGAAGGAATCTTTCATACCCTTTATGAAATTTAGAATGTTCTTCTTTTATAAACCTTTGAGAAATAGGGTGTTGGGATATCTTAGTATCATTATATCTCTCTATCTGATCACAAGAATTAAACTCCACTTTCCACGTCTTCTCCCAATGATACCCTTGAGACTCACCAATCTCCCTTTTGACTTTGAGGTCACAACATTTAATTTCCTCATTACTATCAATGTCATAGATCCCGATGGATTTTCAATGAATGGGTTTTATCAGAAAAAATGAAGTGCTTAACTATGAATTTTAGGGAAACAGAAAAGCTAGAAGTGTTCCACGCAAGTGTTGTGATGTTTTCCTCGTATTCCTTGATAGATTCATCACCAAGTTTTCTTTATGGAAAGGAAATACCTTTACATTTTAAGATAGAGAGTGTCAATAAAATAATTATCAAAAATATTTTTTTGATAATGATTCCACACTATTGCATCAATATCTACCTCGATCTTCGTGTTATGGATCAATTTCCACCACGGATTATCATCACCTTCCATACAATTAACATCCAACAAAAACATATATTCTTCAAAAAATTGAAGGATGGTTAAGATATTTTTTATTGAGTTGATCCACTATTCCCCGATTAAGGGAATAGATGACTCATTGAATATAGGATGCCTTTGATGCATGATACTCTTGATTGAGGCTGGTTTTATCTTAGATGGTTTTTGATACTCCCCCTAATCCATGTTTCTATTTAGATCCTGATTATTTTGACAGTGTATCAACACAATGTGTGTGATTCCTACTCCCATCGGGATGGGAATATCGTTGGGAAAATCATCACATTGCTCTTGACATTGATTATTTACCTGATTCGTCTTATTTTATTCCATTATCTATAATAAAAGGAAAATTAAGGATGATTATATTTAAGTTTTAAATATATAATAGGGAATTTATTTACATTAAAGGGATGACTTGTAACTTATATATATTTCCTTAACTTATGTATTTCTAGGATTCTTTATTTTTTATCCATGATCTATTTTATAACATGTACTATAATGAGAATTGTTTTACTCCCATAATAATGGTTTGTAATTATCTTAGGAATTAATGATGAATATTTCATAGGAAAGTCAAACCTGATGCATAGTAAGTCCGATTATCATGTATCAGCTTAACATGAGTCAGTCCCATAACATTTTTTCAGAGTTGTTAATACTAGGTACATCTATGCTAGAACCACGTCCACGTATAGTATCCAGATGAGGATTTGTATGTTTGATAATAAACATACTATATAATAACAAAAAATTTAGGGGTGTTTTCTTATACTTAGTCTTATCCTTAAGTATTTCTCTATAGTTTTTCAATTATAATACATGAAATAACTAAACCTTTACTCTACTACCATCTATAATAAATCTTCCCTTTATTGCACATTAACACACAATTTAAAACATAATATCACACATAGTTATACCTAAATTATTGATAAGTATTGTGTATTATGGAATTAGGTATATTAAATTACAACTTAAAACATTGAATACAATGTCGTTAATGAAAAATTCTATAAAATGCTCTCCGTAAAAACTCCATGGGATAACCAGAAGAAATCGAGAAGAATGGGATGAGATACAAATCACAGTATGGGAATAAACGTGGAATAATGTAAAACATGTTAGGAAATAGGAATATCAAGGTAAATAAAAATAGTATCATTCATAAACATGAATGATAATCCATGACATAGCATGATAAAATGAACGCCATGTGGGAATATGGGAACAACTGAATAGATTGCATCATAGGTCAAGGATTTCTACCTGGACATTGTAAAGTAAAAAGTTTCATAAAATAAATAGGTTCACTCCCTATCTTAACATGACATATCATCATACAAAACATTACCCAATTCATTGTAGCGCTATATAATTATTGGTGAACCCATCACCTTCATTTCATTCTCAAACTTAAGTGTTCCACATAGACCACATAAAATGGATTCATTCATCATCATATATTATTCCATGAACATGGAGTGTGTAATAAATACATGTAAATGCCTAATAAAAATGATTATATGTTAATAAATTTGAACACACGTTATATAAATTGGGTATGGTATTCACTAAAAAATTGTTTTAGCATGGATTCACATGGTGAATGTTCTCTAGCATAATGAGAAAGCGTACATATTCATTGAAGTACATAATGAGATCCAAATAGGGCTCTCATAATTTATAAATAAAAATGTTATTATGGGGAATGTGTGAAAACATAACCCATCATTAGGAATTAAAAAATGAAGGGCATAAAATGAATAAAATTGTAGAATAAATGGGAGAAAGAGAGGTCCCCTTACGATATTTTGGCAGACTGACATTGTCACATTAAAATTAATAAAATTGGTTCATGAAAGAGAAAAATGACTCTCATAATTTGGACATAAAATGAATAGTAATATGGATATAGACTTAAATATCCCAACATTATAAAACGAAGAATAGAAGGCATAACATAATAAACAAACTTCAATAAAGATGAGAAAGGAAAGAACCATTACTTGAGTGTGTGACACCAAAAGCATTAAAAGGGGATTATTAAGAGATTGGGGAGCCTTTTAAGGATTATAAAGAGATAAGGTAAGAGTATGTATGTGATCCAAAGATTTTGAGTGAATAAAAATTAGATCTTGGTGGTTTTATATTGGTAAATAGAGGGATTTTTATAATATTTTGGTTTTGGACTCTTCGAAATAAAATATTCAAAATGAAAAAAATACCATGGTATATTAACATGATTTCATCAAAAAAAGATCATTTTCAATATTTTATTAGGAAATGGTCTGAACGTATTAAAATAGTCCTTCTTCTTATGTGGAGGTGGATCACACTTTTAAATAAATGAATTTAAAATTCTAAAATATATTAATGGGTTTCAAGGATTCATAAAGGATTAATAAAAATAATAAAATAAACAGAAAATAAAATTATTTAAAGGATAAAACATATATTTGGCAGAGTATACCAATTATAGTATTTATTAAATCACTATTTAGTCATTATTATGTCATTATACACAATGTATATTTATACGGTGTTTAATTTTTACCTAAAAATTCGACTATCTCAGAAAATTATGAAAGAATGACCATTTGAAAATTTCTATATTATGATTCCAAAAATAATATTCATTTTAAAAAAATAATTTTATAAATATGATAATTTTCATATTAAAAAAACCTACATTTATTGAAAATGGTGCATTTTTTTGCAATAAGATCTTTTCAACCCTAATAAAACATTGAATTTTACTTCATAAAAAGTATATGATAATTTAAATTTTATTAAAATAATTTATTTAAAATTTTTAATTAAAATTTTAATTATTTAAAAATATATTAATTCCTCAATATGAATTCCCTAATTTAATTAAATAATAACAATAAATGTTATTCATGTTTTATATTATCAATATAAATATATATTAATTATTTATTAAAAATGAATGTACACAGTAAAATTTCTAGGGCCTTGATAGATATCGCTTTAATACATGAGAATACTCACTAAGATTAGGGTGTGCGATAGTGAGATTTCATGGAGTTATTTGGAAAACATGGTTTGGGACGTGATCTCTATGAGTTTTAACTTCTCTCTAAAATGATTTCACTCATGCTTATGTTTTTGTATCTCAGCTTGGGTGTGCTCAAGTTAATATTCCAATGATCTTATCTCCCTTGAAAAATATGATAAATGGGCTTCATAGGGTACACTCATACTGTCTGAGGTCATCAATTCATTTGTCTGGGTCAATTGGATTTGATAAATGCCTATATTTATACTAATATGGTGATCACTATTTAATGACTATCTTATAAAATATAAATATTCATAACTGTCTTTTGAATCCAATATGCTATAATAAACCAAACAAAGTTCCTGTGTTTTTATAACCATATTACATAATAAAACATTAAATCACAAGGGAATTTTATTTATAAGAGTTCGGGTCATTACAAAATTTATCATTAAATATTTATAATTATATCATAAATATCATTTTATTTAATTATATATACTCAAATTAAAAGTTCTTATTATGTTAAAGGATCCACATCACATCGAAGAGGTGGTACTCCACATGTCCTCCACCAACATTATCTCATTTTTACTGTGTGAAAAGCGTTATTATGAAAATGATATCGTATACTTACATAAAGGCATTAATGTCATTAATTCCATTTATATTTCACTCATATCACATGTTTTTTTAAAACCATCCTCAATACATTCTATGTTTTGTGTTAACCTATACCATCGCATTGAGGAGGTGGATGTCCACACATCCCCCAACAATGTTATAGTATTTATAAAAAAATGAAAAACATGAAGTCATGTGATATATAATAATTAAATAAGTATTAAGGAAACATAAATATATTAAATATTTTATAAATATTTTTCTCTATGATAATTATCAACTGTGAGAATTGGTAATGTGAAAATAAATTCCATCGTTTCACGAGGTGGTAATATTTCATGCACATGAATGGTAATTTCATTAACTCTTTGATTTATGTGTGTGAAAGTTTAGGTAGAAATCTTAACATAACATCATATTAGTGTATTTAGGATACATATTATATTATATATGAAGATAATAATAATAATTTATTGGAAATAGAAAGAAATTAATTATAAATTCATGTTGAAAAATGTTACCTCTGTTTTGGGTACCTCCTTTTGGTTTGTACCAAAGGGAATACTTTTTTGGATTTATTCCCATGGTGATGACACTATGGTGATGTTAGGGACGTTTTTATCTTATTTATTCAGGGTTTTGACCAGAAAAATGTCTTTATAGGTGTTCATAAATGGGGGAGGGTGGGTTTTTTTATATGGGAGGGGGAGTGCTATTCTTGTAAATATAAAACGGTAATCACTATTTAGAGGTCTCATTTACATAATATTCTTCCAATAATTATCCCAATTTGATATAACAGATATATGTCCAAACCATGACCATTCAATGGGCTTTCAATGTATGTATAAGACATTTGTCCCCTTCTGATTAAGGTTTAACTTTTAAGAAAACTAATTTTTACCTTAATAGATGTAATTAATTTTAATTAATTTAACTAATATTTTTAGTCAAAAACAAAGTATAGATTATTATATATTATAAATTATTCTAATTCCATAAATTGAATCCATTTTCTCAAATTTAAATCATATATGTTCATTAAATTATATTAAAATTATTCCAATACACTGGACGACAAAACTGGGTTTTAATGTTAAAATTATTCAAATACTTGCTATGTTTTTATATCAAAAATCACATTGAATCTAATTACAATTAATATATTTGATTAAATTTTATTGTGTTCATATAATTATAATTTAAAACCATTTACAAATATAATTTATCATTATAAATTATTTATATTAAAAATAATTTTTTAATTTAAATTTGATGTCATTGACTATTCATAAAAATATAAATGTTCTCAGAAAAATAACAAAAAATGACCCAAAGTAAATTTTTGATAATAATATATAAAAATATTAGTTTATTACTTCATAAAAAATTATATATTATTCAATAATTCTATTAAAAATAAGTTTTCCATTAATAGGGGTAAAACTGGATTTTAAAAATAGAAATCGTATTGTACATAGAATTGGATTTATTATATTCTTAACCTTATCAAACATAATTGATGAATTTAAAAACATATTTTTTTCAATATATAACACATAAATTTCATTAATATATTTCACTAATAGTGATTAATTTTATTTTTTAAGATAAAACATGATTATGGTCATAATAATAACTTCTATTAAAACACATGTTTTATATTCAATTGGAAATAATTTTCTTTGCTAATTAATTGGTAACTAATGAAATAATTTTATAAACATGTCAAAAAAATAATTTCGGAATTCATTTAATATTATCTATTACCAACATTACAAAAGTTAGGTGATTACAATTACTTGAAATAAATAATATAAATAGTATATTGTTGTTCAGTAAGACTCAGCCATGTGTGTAACACAATTCATCCAAGGGAATAAATTGTGTCTACAATGAATGAAAACATGGTGTTGTTTGCGAGGAATGATAAACTATATATTTCATATAACATATTATATTAAATAATTTAAATTTAATTGATTGAATATATTTCAAAAAATCTCAGGATGTTACATCTTACCCCCTTAAAATGAATTTAACCCTATAAATTTTTCTTGGTTAACAAATGATTAACATTAATAGAACTACATTTTTGAAACCCAAATAATAAAAGGGTAAATAAAATATATTCTTCAAAAGTGAAAGTGTGAGATGTAAAGGACACCAGAAGTTATGCATAACTAGGATTCCACATAAGGGGAACTTTATTGGAAAATTAAAGGACTAATTTGGAAGGAAATAATAATTCAGATTGACTAATAGAGAGTGATATAGAATAAGGTCAATTGAAATTCATTTCTAATAAAACCAAAAAACAAAAGAGGTGTTGAAAATGTCATTGATATCATCTGAAAATATGGTAATAAGATAAAATTTGATTTCCAGAACCTTTGTCCTAATGTTGAAGGATTTATTTCATAATATAGAATGAAAAAACAAATTAATATACATACATGACAACATTATTTCATCCTTCTACAAAATATCATTATTTTAGCGAGATGATGAGTATTCAATATTAATATATCACACTTGAAGAAATAAAATCAAATTTTAATTACCACATAACCATAAAAGATGTAGTCAATATATTCCACTTATCTTTGCACATTAACCAAAAATAAAAATGGTTTTCACATGGTAATATAATTCCAAAAATGAATAACCTTACACATGATAAAATAATAATCAAAATTAAATAGTAATACCCAAATAAGAAATAAAATCATTCAGAAACTCTATATCACAAAAAACCTCAATTACCTCAAAATTAAAGAGTGTATTAACCAATGGATTATCTCATACCTTCTATATTTTAAGGCCAAAATATAGATATCTTCTTTTGAACTAACATTAGCCACTTAGTCACAAAATTAAATTCCAATCACGTGGTTATGAATATGATAATACATGTTTCACCATAATTACCTCAATATCATATATCATATAATCTATAAATCTTATAAATACCATAAAACTTATTTCCTCAAAAACTAAGGTAATATTTCATATTAACCCATATTTCTACATATGATTCATCCTAATAAAATGCCTCCTAAAATTTCATAGATAACCTCAAAATTTTACTACTTAAAATCATCAAATGGGGCTTCCTAATTCCTTGAACTTATGATAAACCTTCAACTTATTATCCTACGATGGTATGAAAATATATTAGTATAACCTCATATGAAAACATAATAATCCCCAAAATTTCCCTATCAACCTTTAATTCCATCTATAACAGCCCAGGACCCGCACTCCGGGGTCCTCTACTGAAATTTATAACATTATATTTTTATGAATGATGATGATAATTGTGACCAGGTTTTTTCCATGAAAACCAATAAAAATAAAAAATAAAACTAGGATCTATTACGTTATAGTGGACTGTTTAGGATTAGATGTTTATAAAATCAGATAATCTCATATATAAACAATTCCAAAGTCATCAAAATAGAATTTGTATCATTTAACCCATTTTTACTATTTCACAGTAGGTTGTCAAAAACATTATTAGGAATCATTTATAGACATAAATATTTAGACATCATTATTTAAAACCTTAGGAAATGGAAACATAAAAAGGTTGTGCTCAATCAATCAGTAAGGTAAAACAAAATTATTAAAAAATGATTGTCATCAGTGAGACAAATAAGATTATAAGAGTGAGACGACGTAACCAAAATGCATGAGTATGACCTAAATATATTCATAACCATCAATTCCTAGATCATCATGATTTTAAAAAATGAAATAAGTCTTAAATAATGGAAATAATAATAATAATCAATAATCATGATCCATGTAATATCAATGATTATAAAAAACCATAATCCAGTAGAATGTATATATAAAACATGTTAGTATCATGGAACATCATCCAATAGAACACTTACAAAACCCTTACAAAACCCTTAAAAATTGAATAACCAATATGGTATACATCCATCTCTACAGTAACCAATGCATCAGAATACTATCCTAGAATACACATCATATAAGATATAATGGGCTCACCTTGTTCTATCTAGGTGCACCCATCGTGTATAATTTCCAAGAACAGAATACATTGATGATACATTAAAATCCATTGAAATAACATTTATTCATTTCATAAAAAATTTAATCCTTGATGTGTAAATAGGTTCAACTATAATGTCTTGGAAACATGGTTATCCCATAGAAAAGTATGGGTTCTAAAATAATCTCTTTGAATTATGATTAACCCATGAAAAAAGAAAATGTTTTCTAGGAAATATCTTTTAAAACATGATTAACCAATGAAATAGAAATGGGTTCCAAAATAGACTCTTTCAAGTGAGAAAAACTCATGGAAAAAATGGTTCCAAAAATAATCTCATTGAAACATTATTGAACCATGGAAAAGGAGAGGGTTACATGACAATACCTTTAGGATCTAATCAAACTGTAGAAATAAAAGGGTTTCGTAAAAATATCTTTGAAAAAAACAATCCAAAAAAAGATTCAATTAGGATGGCATCGATAAAAAATATCATCATTTGAGGATAATAAAAACAAGGGTTTTTGAAGATGATGAATGGAAATGACCATAAAAGATCATTTAAATAATTCTTCGGGAAAGTAATCATTAAACATCACAAAGTGTGCCATACCACTTTGAAACGTATCAATTATATTCCTCACGAAGTATTAACATTAAATTAAACCTATAATATCATGATAATAATTATATTCATGATATAACATGTCAATGGGGAATTATATTTAACTTATAAAATAAGATAGGTGTATAAAATAAGAAACATCATAAAGAATAATTATTTTTAAAAAATACAATAAAAAATTGGTAACTTTTAAAATGTAAACACCATGAAAGAGGGATTATAGAAAGGATATAACTAACCCCATAAATTTAAGTATAAGAATCATAAATTTAATTCATGTTTATTATATACAACACATAACAAAAATAATTAGTGAATATGGAATATGTCTAATAGAAATAAAAGTGAGATGATAAAACCCCTACAAATATCATATAATTGCTGTAAGAATAAATCAATAATATAATTTTCTATAAAAAATATGAATACAAAAAATATAAGTTGAAATATAAAATAATAAAATTATAGGTTGTTTCAAGCATATTTTTGGTATAACATAACCCATGACATAGATGTTAAAAACAAATGAATGGAAATTTAGTTAAGATGTCCCTTAAAACTACGATCACATATGAACCGAGAACACACAAATGTATAAATAATAAAATTAAAAATTTATATAACATTGAGATAAAATAATTTAGCATATAATATATCATATAAGGGAGGAGATACATCACACAAAATAATTATGTGGGGAATATGACATTTATCTCACAGGTGTACAAAGTGACATGAAAATCAATTACATTGTGCCTGATTTGTCATGATTTTCCTCTAACATCATGAAATGTTAAAAATATACATTCATCATAACATTTACAATTTCATTATTACATTTATTTCAAATTTAAACAATTTATGTACAATTATATAATAAATCTTATTTTTTGACCATATTCGGTGTATGTGTCAATAATGACTTCAGTAGGTCAAATATGGTCAAGGGGTCATTATTAAAACCTATACATAATAATTATCATGATATAATTAGAATATTTATAAATAATTTATAATTTTAAGACAAATCATGGATTATTTTAATGAAAAATGAACTTATGTTACAATCAGGAGGATGGTATGTTGTATGTATGATTGAGTAACATTCTCATTTTTCAATGATCATAATGGAATGAAGGTAATTAACATTTATCATTCAAAAATAATAATTATATCACCAATACCATTTTATTTAATAATATAATTATATATTAAATTATTGTGATGTAAAATGAATCACATCACATTGAAGAGTGGTAGTCCAAAAATCATTTAATGACCTTATCACTTTTTAGTGTGTGAAAAAGGTAATAAAAAATTGATATATTATAATTAGATAAAAAAATTATGTCATTATTATCATATATATGTAAATTAAATAAATTGTTTTTATTAAAACTATCTTTAATACATTCCATATAACGTGTGAACATATCACATTGCTTTGAGGAGGTGGTTGTTCATGCATTCACTAATGATGTTATCGTATTTACAAAAAATGGAATGTATGATGATTTTTGTTATATAATAATTTAATAATTATTAATACAACATAAATATAATATATATTGTAAAACATAGTGTGTCTATTATAATTACCAACCCTAAGAGGTGGTAAAAAAACACACGACATTGTTTCAGGAGGTGGTGGTTAACCATACACATGAACGGTAATTTTGTTACCCATTTAGTGGAATCGCATATAGGGGTAGGTATAACACATCACATAAAAACATATAATTTTATTTTGGAAAATTATATTATTATATAATCATGTAATAATAAAAAGTTTATGTGTGGATAATGAAATAAAATATATATTCATGTTGAAGAATGTTACCACGTTTTTGGGTAACTCTTTTTTGCCCACACCCAAGGGCTTCTTTGAAAGGCTTTATGACCAAAGTGGGGAAACTAGGATGAGGTGAGGGAAGTCGGGATATTATTAAGGTAGTTTTTGGATGATCCAATGGTATTTATAGATGTGATGAAATTGGGTAGGATGAGTTTTTTTATAATTTGAGGGGGAGTGGAGTTCTTAGAAATATAAAAAATGTAAACACTATTGGGAGCTATCAGTTAAATAACGTACCTCCAATAATGATACCAATTAGATTCAATAGGTGATGGTGTGGTAGCATGTTCATAAAATGGTTTTTGGCCATTTTTATATGTCATTTGGTCTCATAAGATTAATGTTAAACAAGTAAGTAAATTTATTTTTACTTTAATAGTTGTAATTACGTTTAATTACATTCACTAATATTTTTGGTCAAAAACTAATTTGAAAATATTAAATATTATAAATTATTCTAATTCCAAATATTAAAACAATTTTTCCAAATTCTAATCACATTAGTCATAGAAATTAATTTAAAATTAATATCGTTGATGGACAACAATTAGGGGTTTTTATGTGGAAAATGTTCAACAGTTTTCTATGCCTTTTGTCTAAAATCACTATACTAATATCCCCAATTACATAAATGGGATTAAATGATACTAAATTGATATGATTATAAATTAAAAAAAAAGTTAATAAATTGTTTGACACAATAAATTATTTAGACAATAAAAAGTTTGTAATTAACATTCAGGTCAAATATGAAAGTTCTCATCAAATTACAAAAAATAACCCAAATAAAATTTTGATATTCTTGTCTCAAAAAAATATTTTTAAAATAATAATTATAATATTTTCAAAATTATAGGGGATTGAGTGCGGGAAGGCAAAGGATGCGAACCCTAGTTCGGGTAATCCTACTTCTGATGGTCCAGGAGACAAGTCAATTCGTGGATTGGTCAATGATGACTACTTTGGACACAATGATCTATTTAGTCTCTACGCAAAGAAGAATCCTGGTGAGCGTCGGGGTGATTGACTCAAGAAAAGCTTTGTGGTTGCTGTCACAAGTAATGGTTCTTCATCCTATCTTGACTATGAAGCATCCGCGGGAAGGATCATTCCAAAAGGGCAGATCACACATGTCTCAGCGAATCAAAGTGTTGTTGAGGAGAGATTGAAGTTATGTATATTATCAATTATTGCACGAGTCGTAATTCTGATGGGGGTGAAGCCATGGATGTTTAATGACCTCCCTGCCAGGATTGCGGAAATCTGGGGTTTGACTGAGTGGAAGATGACTGCGATGGGACGTGGGTTCTATCATATTTTCTTTCCCTCAGATGAGATCAAGAGTCGTGCCTAGAGTTTTGGCTCAGTCACTCTCAAACCTGGCTTTCTGCGGATTCATGAATGGGACCAAAATTTTGATCCCAATTCTGTCAAGAACACCTATTCTCAATTATGGATAAGGGTCTGTAATCTAAACCTGTTATATTGGCACCCTCAAATCCTATGGGATATTGCCTCGTCGGTTGGGAACCCGATCAGGCTTAACAATCAGACTGAAAATCCCATGTTTGGACATTATACTCGGATCCTGATTGAAGTCGATATGTCCACTACTCTGGTGGAATAAGTGGTGCTAACTACAAAAGATGATAGCATCACCCTTGGAATTCTCTATGAAAGAAAACCAAAATTATGCTTGAATTGTCATCTATTTGGACTCCTTGCATCAGAGTGTAGCAGAAAGAAGATGTGTAGCTTTTGCAATGTGCGTGGGAATGATGAGGAGAATTGTAGACGAAGGGGCAAGAAACCGGCTCCTGATAATGACTCTGGTCCTTCTATCTTGAAGGAGGATTCTATTGTGATCCCTGCTGTCGAGGGGATGCATATGCAGGATGATGAGAAGGGTGGGAGCAAGGATGGAAGCCCCGCTGACAAGGGGATGCCTATGCAGGATGCTCAGAAGGGTGGGAGCAAGGATGGAAGACCCGCTGACAAGGGGATGCATGTGCAGGATGCTGAGAAGGGGGGAGCAAGGATGGAAGCACTCAGGTTGTGGAAGAGGCAGCTCATGCTGCAGATGAAGCTGTGATTTGTGATGCTCCCATGGAGGAATCAATTGCACTGTCCCCTGTATTGGTCAGTAAGGGGGGAAATAGACAGGAGGTTGACACTGGGCGACTTCCTGTTCTCGCTGCAGATTCTGTGTTGAGTCCTGCAGATGCAGCTCCTGTGCGGGATCAATGTGCAGTCCCTATTATGGACGTGACCACAAGATCTGATGCAGGACATGGTGAGGATGCAGCCCCTGTGCAAGACATGGTGACCCCATCGACTGATGCAGGTCACGATGGGCAAGTTATTATTGGCTGTGATCATGGTGTTGATGTGGCCGCTACTAATCCATATGAGTTTGTGCAGGTTCATTCGGATATGGTTGAAAAAAGGGTACTACGTGCAAGTTTATTGTCTGTCCTGATTGTCACTAACAATAGGTTTTCCTTGCTCAGTGTTGGGGATTCTAATTAAGAGGAGGATGACCATGCTTCGGATGAGCATGTGTCAAATGATCCCAATGGTACTGATACTGAACCTTCTGACAGGCAGGTGACACTTACATTTGATGGGCCTAGCACCAGGATCAGATCGAAAAAATGAAAATCATCTTTTAGAAATGTCAAGGGATTGGGAACCCTCCCACGGTCAGGTCCCTTAGACACTTTGTTATGACCAACAGGCCATTATTGGTTGGCATTGCTGAACCAAGGATGAAATTTATAAATTGGAGGTCTTTCAACTGGGATTCTCTGGGTTACTCCTTTGTTGCAAATAATAATCTTGACACGAACTTGGAATCATTGTGGGTGCTGAAGCACGATAGTGTTTCAATTAGTTCAGTGTTGTCTGATTCTCAATCTGTTACACTCACTTTCTGTTTTGGGAATGCCTCATGTTCAGTGACGTTTGTGTATGCTCTTAATCTATATACAAGAAGACATGCACTGTGGAAAAACATAGTGGATATTTCATAGAACATGTCGAGTGGCTAGATTCTACTTGGTGACTTCAATACTGTTCTTCGGCCTGCGGAAAATATTGGTGATAACTTTTGTCGTGCTTCTGCCTCTAATCTTTCAGCTTGTTTAGACAGTTTTGGGCTCACTAAGGTACCCATTTCTGGAGCTGAGTTTACATGGAACCGACTCACCATTAATGGGAGGCAGGCAAGTAAGCTAGATAGGTGCTTTGTTCAAGTAGATGATAGGAATGCAACGATTGATGTTTCTGGGATAACTCTACCGAAATTAAATTCTGATCACAATCCCATTCTTGTTGATGTTTGATTTCAAACTTTGATGTCAGTACCTCTTCCCTTCAAGTTTAATAATGCGTGGCTAGTTATCGCGGGCTACAGAGAAATTGTATTGGATGCCTAGAAAAATGATTTTGTGGGTTTCCCCTGTTACATTCTTTGCTGCAAATTAATGCTTGTCAAAGAAAGGCAGAAGAAATGGAGCAAAACTTCATTCGCCTCCATTGATTATGACATAAGAGAGGCTGAAACTGCTCTTCTGAACTGTGAACAATCTGGTTTGTCTCAAGACTTACCAACTCAAAATGAAATACATGCAACAGCAAATCTGGAAAATCTCTTGGATTTGAAAGAAAAATTTGCATGAAATCAGTTCAATGTTAGTTGGCTATGGAGTAGAGACAGAGATACAAAGTTGTTTCATTGTATGAATAGGGATAAAAGGGCCAAGATAACCATATAAGCCCTTAATATTAAGGGGACTCTCTTTTCCGCAGAGAATGATATTTCAAATGCGGTCATTGCCTACTTTGAAAAGCTTTACTCAGATAATGGTGATGACAACTCTGAGAAAATTATCCATTGTTTTGATCCTTATATCGAGGATGATCAAAATAAGAAGCTTGTTGATATTCTAATGGAACGTGAGGTACATGATGCCGTTTTTTCCCTCAATATTGATAGTGCTGCAGGACCTGATGGCTTTACGAATAAATTCTTTATGTTTTACTAGGATATTGTACATCTAGAGGTCACAAATACTGTGAATGATTTTTTTAAATCAGCCCATATGCCTGGTGGAATGAACTCCAACTTTATTGCATTAATTCCTAAGAAAGATAATGCCCTTGATATTAAGGATTGCAGGCCTTTTTCCATTGGTAATATGGTTCCAAAAGTGATTAGCAAAATCCTAACTAGTCGACTGGGTGGTATTGCAAAGGGTCTCATTTCTTGTAATCAATTTGGGTTTTTTTCAGGATGAAACATTCAAAATTGTCTGTTCAATGCCTCTGAGTGTGTCAATGCCATGAGGAAAAAGGTCAAGAATGTTAACATGGCTTTGAATATTGATATCTCTAAGGCTTTTGACACCATCATATGGAGTTTCATATTCACCATTCTCAAGATGCATGGGTTCTCGCAGAAGTTCATTGATATTATTGGCTCCATCCTTGAAAGTGCCAAGCTATCCATTCTGATAAATGGATCTCCTAGGGGCTTTTTTAAATGTTCAAGGGGAGTCAGGAAAGGCGACCCTCTCTCCGGAATGTTTTTTGCTCTCGCGGAGGATTACTTAAGCTGGTGCCTCACTGATTTTTCTAATTTTGGATAGTATCAGAGGATGAAAATTTGGCGTGAGTTACATGATCCCTCACATCTTTTCTATGCCGATGACATTCTGCTTTTTGGGAATGCTGATAATGGAACTGTATCCTGTATCAAGGGCATCTTCTCACACTATGAGGAGGTTGCAGGTCAGGTTATTAATTGGGGGAAGTCATCGGTTATGTTTGGTGGTGGTATTCTTGCATCGAAGCAATGCAGAGTGGCACGTCGGCTTGGTGTCTCGAGGGGAGTGATTCCCCTTATTTACCTAGGGATGCCGCTTTTCTGGGGCAGGTTCAAAAGGTTCCATTTGGAAAGTATCGCACTGAAAATCATAAATCAGTTAGCAAATTGGAAGGGTAAAAACACGTCTCAAGCAGGGAGGATATGTTTGGTCAATTCAGTGATCACTTCAATGTTTGTTTATTCCTTTTCTTTGTATAGATGGCCCAGATCCCTGATTAAGGAGTTAAATACTAAGATCAGAAATTTCATTTGGACTGGCTCGGTTCATGAGAGAAAGATGGTCACCGTGGCTTTGAAAGACTGCATCAAGCCTTCTCATATGGGTGGATTTGGCATCAATGATATCAGATTATTCAATGATACCTAGATCAGAAAGTTCACATGTAACTTAATTTCGAAATCAGATGATGCCATGGACTTCCTCCAAACCAGGTTCGTTGCAAAGCTTCATAATGGGTACTCTAACCATATTTTTTCATCTGTTTGGTATGCCATTAAACAGGCCTATTCTGACCTTATGGCTCACTCGAAATGGATAGTTTGCCAGCATTCCACTCTTAATCTTTGGACCACCCCTTGGTTGTCTTGGCCTCTTTGTGAGGATGTTTCCATTCCTCCTCTCTTAAGAGAGACTCCCATTACTGAATTACAGGGGAACTCAACAGTCATTAATGTGATTCTAAATCATATTGGGAAGGAAATTGCTCAATACTGCTACTCTGATTACGATACTTTGGTATGGATTCTGAATCATAATGGCATGTTTAACACAAGGGAAGTCTACAGGTTACTATGTGGTGCTTCCCTGGATCCTCCTTCTTGGGTCACGGATTTTTCTAAGCCTTTCATTCCCCCGGATTCAGCTCTACTTGTCTGGAAAATCTGGAAAAAAAGGCTTCCTCTACAGGCCATATTGTAGTGGTCTGGACTCTGTCTGGCTGCTGCTTGCTTGATCTGTCTGTAGGCTGAAGAATCCGCTGATCATGTGTTTGTTTCCTGGATGTTTGCTGCTAGATTATGGTCCTATGTGCAGGGTATTTTTAACTGCTACATTCCCTCTTTTTCGATTGAAGGCACTCTGAAATTTATATGCAGAATTGACTGCAGTTTGCAGGTCCGGTCCCTTCTGTTATCAGCCGTGGCCAGCATGCTGTCTTCTATTTGGAAGGCAAGAAATGTTGTTATCTTCAGTAGTGCTGCTCCCTCCTTCCATGCTGCTGTTCTGGCAGTTCACTGTGCCATTCGGACTGCTTCAAACATCCAAACTGGTACCATGAGGAATGATGTTTCTGACCTTATCTTGCTGAGGTCTCTTGGTGTTAATGGCAGGGCGAAGAAGCCGCTGATGATGGAACATCTCCGCTGGATTCCCCCCATCTCTCGATGGTTGAAGGTTAATGTTGACGGGGCGGCTGCTGGAGCGCCAGGCCCCTCCGGATGTGGTGGTGGCTTCCAAACTCATGGAGGGTTTGTTAAAGGATACTTCTTCCATTACATTGGCAACGCGTTTTCCATTGAAGAGGAGCTTTGGTCCATGATAAAGGCTATCAGGTATGTTTTCCAGTATGGCTGGCGTGATGTATGGGTTGAGTCTGACTAGACTGTTGCAGTTCAAATCCTTAGGGGCCGGTCCAGGAATGTTCCATGGAGGATGTTACCGGCTTTGGTGGATTGTCTTCGGCTCGCAGACTCTCTCTCACCTGAAGTCTTACATGTTTATCATGAGGCCAACCATGTTGCGGATGCTCTTTCCAAGAATGCTATTGAAGAGGTGAGCTCCAGTTGGTCCTTTGTGTCACCAGAGTTTTGTAATGAATTTGTGCAGGCTGATTGTCGTGGCGAGATTTATACTCGCCTTTATAGACCGCCCCTCTGACTCTGTGTAGTTTTCTTTACTTTTTCATTAATAAATTTTCTTGGGAGCAGGCGTTCCTGTCTCCTGAACGTCTGGGTATTTTTAAAATTATAATTAAAATTGGTGCTCCATTAAAAGGTGATAAAACTACATTTAAAAATTATACATATTTGTTTTCTTAAAATAGAATTAGTTATTATCTTAAGGCTATCAAACATATTGGAAGAATTAAAAAAACCATTAAATATATAAAATAAAATTTACATTATTATATATAACTAATAGTGATTAATTTAATTTGTAATGATAAAATTTCATTCCTATTATAATAATAGTTCCTTGAAAACAAGTCATTTATATTCAATTGGACTTTAATTGATTTCCTACTTAGTTGGTAACCAATGATTTAATTATTAATCATTTATAAAATATGATTTCAAAATTTAGTTAATTATTTCCATTACATCCATTTCAATGCATAAGTTATTATTATTATGTTAAATAAGAAATATTAGTAGTATATTGTTATTTGGTAAGACTAAGCCATACGTGTAACATAAGTCATCAAAGGGACTTGATGTGTTGTGTAATGCAATATAAAAATTGTGATACGTGTGATGTACAATAAACTATGTATTTCATGATACAAAATATATTAAATAATTTAAATTAATTTAAAAAAATATATTTCATAAAATATCAGGATGTTATACATAAACATTATTTCATCACACTATACAAATTTATTTTAAAAATAGCTCAATTTCAACAACATATATATTATGATATGGAAATATAAATTCTTAACACAAATAGTAAATACAATTTTGGAAAATATATTGTAACCCTTATGTTAAGGAATATACATAAATGTCATAATCCATTACATATAATATTAAAAAAATTATATGGCATACATTTATTGAGATTATGTATCATGGTAGCTACTTATCTACTATTTATTTGAAAAATATATTATTATTGTTTCATTGGATTTAATGGTTTCTCCTCATATATTTATTTTATTCAATTTTAGTATATTTTTATCCCATTGATCAAATTATAATTTTTTATTTCATCATCTTCTTATGTAGAATAATATTTCTAGTATAAGGGGGTGATATTTTGAGTTTGACACTGTGATTCATTTATCATGAATTAATTAAAAAAAATACATTATTTTTTCTCAAAATTTTAAATTTATTTTATTACAAACCATCCCATATCGTCATAGATAATTTAGACGCATTATTTCATCATCAAGATTAATGTAGATTTTTTGTTTCTATTAAAATCTAGATTTGAAATTCATGACAAGAATATGGTAAGCATTCATGTGCATGAGAATTGAGAAATAATATGATAAATATTTCAGAGCATTGAGTGATGATGAGATAGTTCACAATGATTCATAACTGTAATACTTTTTTTTGAAAATAACATAACTAGAAAGAAATTATTTTTTAAAATTGGAATTCTAAAGAATCATGATATTTAATGGTTAAAAGTATTGAATGTAGATTAAAAATGCAATTATATTGATTGTATCTAACTAAATTTGTATTAATTTATCGTTTTATGGTCATATTACTAAGGAGTAGAAAATATTAACTATAGAGAATTAGATATAGATGATTTGTTTACAATTTTTAATAATTTCAGGATAGTTTTAGTTGGTTTTAACTAATTTTAGTTTTCTATTTTTTAAATAATTATTTACTTTAGGAACTTTTATGATTCTAATTTAATTTATATAATAAATAAATATTATTACTAAAATTAGGCATTACAATAATTATAATTGTTTTTATAATAATATATGAAAATATTATTATTATTATTATTATTATTAGCAATGTTTATTGACAATTTTATAAATTTAATTATCATATTTGTTATATAAAATTTCTTCTAAAATAATGAATTTATAAAAACAATTATTTATAATTATTTATAATTTTAAATATACAAATATAATAATAATAATAATATGTAATTATATATAATTATATCTAACAATATTTTTAATGCTATATCTAACTATAATTGTATCTATTTGTTTTTAATGTAGGGAACACCAATGCATTTCTTATCACATGATCTTTATCTTCTTCATCTTATAGGAGAAACCTAACATGTTTTATCTTCCACAAAACCATACCCTATTCATAGGAGCTCATAAAACTATTGACTCTGGATCATAACCCCACTTTACCTGAACCTCAACTAGAACCAGCCCTACTCTATTCAACGCCTTAAAAATTAACCATCTATATGATCACCCATAAAACCAACACCAAGTTTTTTTGGTTCATAGTTAACATAAAAAAGCTCACCAATAACCTTTAACATGAACCATAGACCCAAGACCAACCTCCACAATAGCCAATGTCAGGTATACCAATATCACATTCCATCTTCACCATAAGCATAAACTATCCTTCATTTTCATGATCATTTTCCTTTGAAAATTACTTTCCATTCCTAACACATAATACATTTATCGTTCCATACTAAAACCCATTATGTATAGAAGGCATTTCACATCCATGATTATATTTTAAATGCTATTCTTTGTGAAAACTATTGTGGGATTTATTTCTTGACCAAATAACCTTCTACTAAAACCAAATATCATAACATTAGTCTCTATTTTAATGATAATACACGAGTTCTAAATATATTTCAGAGTCATTTTTTCATATGAATCATTGTATAACAAATATTATCAAGAATTTGTTTGATAAAGGTATCTATAGATCCACATGCTTTGATTGAGCCACCATTATCCTTGTTAAACTAGTTTTAGGCAACTGGCATTCCACATGAGATATACCATGTATCTAATACCACTTTTTAAGATCATTTTCCACTAGAACATACATATGAGGCCAAACACATAATCATTTATTCTTTTCCATCCTAAAACAAGTTAGTGATAGGTGATGTAGTTTATCTAATAATATATGTCGAAATTAGCATGGGATTTTGATTTTAACCCAATAGTACACATAACCATGACATCACAATATCAACCTATATACTACCATACCACCTTAGGGTTTCCCTCCATTGTACATATATGGTTCTAATATAATCGTTAGTGTTTATAAAATAGAAACCCAACCCCACCTCTTCATTGTATAATAACTACATACAAACAATCATATATGCACGATATTCGGTGACCATTTCCAATTAATCTTCTACACACACAATTACTATTACACCATGTGTATAAACCATTATAAGATACACTATTTCTATGAGATATATTAGAATGGTAAATCGGTCATCCTAAGTCTATGGTTGTGGTTTCTGATGGATATTTATAGGGTCTCAAATTCTCATGAATATTTAGCAGTGAAAAATATAGGCTACTAACCTCCCCCTTATCCGACCCCATTATTCCCTAAAACTAATTTTCCTACTCTATCATTGATTCACCAATTCCCATTTATCACCATTATGATTTTATAAGACAATAATCATATGTTCCACTCCATACTCATCGAAAATAGCTAATGTTTCCTCGCCAAAATCTTATCCAATAGCCTACACATTCCCTTCAATTTGTAACTAAAACAATCCATTTATTCATTATTCATACATGTTCAACATCTGTTTCCTATGAAATAATTAATATTAAATTCTTATGAGGTATTTTTTCTTATATAAAAATTAATTTGGAGGATCATTTATATGATGAATTATTATTATATGAAATATGGGTGATTAGTTTGTGGTTTTTAAGTGTGAAATATATATGGAAGAATATATTATTATTATTGTGTGATCTATTTTATAATAATTAAATGAATTGAGGGTGTTTGAAACCAATATGTATTATTTTATGATTTATTTAATGTTTATTATTTTATTATAATCTTAATTTTTTCATATGAAAAATATAAATTATAAATGAATTTGGATTTATGTGTTTGATATTTTATGATATAGACTTAAGATAATATAATTATTTTATAATGAATATCTAATATCTTTAAATATTTTAATTTATTAAATTGATATTTTTTTAAGAATAATAAATGTATTTATAAAATATTTAAATTATAATTATATAGTCAATATACTATCAATTTTAATAATTTTTTATTATACCTTTTAATAAAAAAACGACGTTTATTTTCAACATTCAAAATGAGAAATATATATATTAAACATAGATTTTAAAAATACTAATACTAAATTTAGTTTTCTATTCTTATTCACATACCCAAGCTTCAAATAGAATTTTGAATTATGTAATATTATAAATTATATTTAATAAATCATATATAAAATATAATTAAAAAAATCAAAGAAAAATAAAAAAAATATGTTTTGATATTAATGGTAAAAAATTTAAATGATTGAAATATATATTTTTTATAAATGTAAATAAATATTAAAGCATAATCTCTAATTTTATTAATAAATATCCAGTGAATTACAAAATAAAACATCTAAAACATGATATTTAGAAAACAAGTGTTTTTTTTCTTATCTAGTGTTCATAAATCCAAATAATAATTATATATGTTAAATTTTAAAAAAAATTATTGTTTTAATGAATCAATTTTAATAATAATATGTTATTTTTTGTTATAATGTTTAAAACATGGACTCAAAATAATGATCATAACATAAATAAATTTTAAATGGACCTAAAATTAAATTCATATTTTTCTATCAATAATGATTTAGATGGTGGGATTATTCAGTGACCCTATTTTCATAATGTTTGGAGGCCATAATTAACTTATAAATAAGTGAATTAAAATATTACTAAAAATTATTTCCAAAATAACTATCATGTAGGGTACTATAATCGGGAAAATATCAATGTAGATAATGAAAATGATTCAAATTAATGTAATAGTTTAAAGAGTTTATTATTATTGTATTGTTTTTTGTTTCTAAAGATACACTTAATGTATATAATTGTAAGGGGTTGTCAATATGGGCATAATTTTTATTACTATTAATTAACATAACAATTTAGATCTATTTATAATGAAAATTGTATTTGAAAAAACCCAAATATATGAAGCTTTTAAAAAATAAAATGCCTCATTTATTTTGTGATTTCATCATTATAGTACTATGATTGGATTTAGTAATCTTGTGATTTATTATTTTATTTTATTTTTTTACATAAATATTACTAGATGATGTATGTATTCTATAAAATGATTACTTAATATCAAAATTAGTAAAAAAATGTAGATTTTAATCCACTAAAAACCATGCATTTTTTCATGTTGGTTGTTTATTTTACATTGAAAATGTTTAGGTGAATGAGTTTGAATGGATCGGTATATCAAGATAGAAGTATAATAATGATGGAACATAAAACCATGAACAATAAAATGTAATTTCACACATTCCATTGAATATGAGACATTGAAAAAAAAATCTATAGAAATGAAAAAATATATAATGTGATAAAGACAAGAGAAATAATGATAACAAAGAATTAGTACATCCTGGAGATGAATTAGAATGATATATAATTAATAAGAAACAACCTAATTTTTAATCCAAACCATGAAATGTTATATTTTAATTATCATGTGAATATGTTTACCTCTTTTACTATATTCATAATTCACATAGTATTTGGAATGTTTTATTCTATATTTATAACTTTCCCCCTTTGATGGGAATGAAAAATTACTTTACTATCATGGGTATATTTATATCGAGACCTAATGATCTTTAAATTGATATTTTCATATACTTACATCATTTCATACATTATTTCAAGGATATGTATAATGTTGTTTTGTAAGAATATGATACATTTAGAAATGATTATTTTATGATTCATGCAACACTTTAATTGATGATAAATATTTCTTCTACTTATATAATGAATTATAGATAATGTATGAATGGGAAATTGTCTTTCTGTTTTTAAATAAAAATAAAAATTCTAGTATATAAATTTTTAGCAATATTTTATATTTTTTAAAAATTGATGATTTTTTATTGTTCATTCCTAAAAGAAAAAATTTGGTAACAATTGGTAATTTTTTAGTGAAATTGTAATCATTCAAACATATATAGTGGGATGATATACTTTTATAACATGATCATTTTATTTGTTTTCTTGAATGGGAATAGTAAATTTCATAATAAATTCAAGTTTCTATTGAATTCTAATATTTTATGGAAAAATAAAATTTTATTCTTTAAATTATTACATTTGTTTTTTGAATTTATCACTTCATTATATAAATTTAATTCTGATTAATAAAAAATAATTTTATATTAATTCTTACAAAATTTTTAAATGTTGATGTAAATGTGAAGATTTTTTTATCACATCATAACATAATGCATTGAGATTTATAACCAAAACATCATCTTTTCTTAATTGATTAAAATTATTGTAATGTTACTTATTCTTTATTTTCATTGAAAATTTTATTAAAAAAAAATTCCTTCATGTGTTGATATTTGAAATGTTCAAAACATTTATTCAAGAAAAATATTAAAATGTGTTAGGAAATAAGATCTAAAATTAAAATCTCTTAAATTAGACAACTATCATGCCTTTTTCTAGTTATTTCTCATAACCATTCGTTATTTATTATCAAATTATACGAGGGTTGTTTTGACTCTCTTATATCACTTTTATCATGAAATTCTCATTAAAAGGTAAATATGGATTTCTATTTTGAAATTGGATAATGACTAACTCATTTGTAATTATGACTTAGAAAAAACATTCAACCATAAATATTAAAATGTTGGTTGTGTCTTACTATAAATAATCCCACATAAGATCACTTTGTTAGTCCTGTTTCTTATTTTTGGATGTATCTTTTTTATAAGAAGATTAATATGTTGTAATATTTTTTTTGGGATAACAATCACCCTTAATTACACATTTTAAAATGATATTTTTCAAAAAAACATGGATTCTATAGAAGTACATCTAGATTCATGGTTAGTTATGCATGTGTTCTAAATAATTGAAATATTTCTTTTTTTGTGAGGGATTCTAAATAATTAATATATATATATATATATATATATATAATTTTTTTTTATCTTTGAGTGATTTTTCATCCAGCCCTGATATTATGGGTGTTCAAGATTTATTTTTGACTGAATATAATCTTCTATTAAAAAAAGGGGATAGGTTCCCAAATGTGTAGTAAAACTATTTGAAAGGAGTTTTTGATATGATTTCAAAAGTTATTATATATGATACAATATAACATGAAATTGAAAATTTTCTATTATATTATATTATATGTGGGATGTTGATGGATATATTACCTATGGGAAAATATATATAAGTTATATATTTAGATATATGTTATATGTTATGAGATCTAAGATCCAAGGAATATCGTACACATTTTTTAGAGGTGGTGTTATGGTAAAAGGCCAAAACACAAATTTTATTATAAAGGAAAGAACAATAGAGGATTACATGAGTCTAAAAATGGGAATTTTTTGAACATCCCTGACATAAATAAGGAGTAACTCAGGAGGAAGGTCAACCCTCTAGGAGACCTTGTGATTAACTCCCATATTGGCAAGTCCATCAGTGAGCTTGTTTGCTTCCCGGTAGGTATTGGTGGAAATAAAGTTGAGAACATATAGAGAGTGCAAAAAGTCCATCAAGCGAGTGGTGAGAGTCCAAGCTAGGTGAATGACACCATTCCAAATGTCCTGGACTATTTTAGTTGAGTTGCTCTCGATCCAGATGTTGTTACAATTATGCAGCTTGGCAAAAGAATTTGTGTGAATCACACTCATCATCTCAGCTTCTAAGGAAGAGGCAAAGCTGCAGGAGCCATAGAAACAGGCTAGAACCTTGTCCAGATGGTTTCTGAAGATGGAACTGCATCTCGCGGGGCCTACGTTTCCTTTAGAATCCACATCAATGATGATTTTAATCCAACCTGGAGGTGGAGCTTTCCAAAATACTTCCATGGTGTATTTAGGTCGAGGGTACATCCCATCTACACCAATGGGTCTGAGAATCCCAATATCTCTAACTGAGTTGTTGTAATGATCCTTCTGAAGAAGAGTAGCCTCCAAAATAGCAATGATAATTCTCATTTTACCTTTATTAACCTTAACAGAGTTATTGGCATAAATAAAATCATTTCTTCCATACTAGATCACATGTAGGAGCTCCGCTACTGCTGAAATAAAGAGATTTCTGATTTGCAGGGAGTCAGGTATGTCCACACATCACTGCAAATGAGATGTTATTAGTGTGTATATATCATAAGTCATGATACATGATACATTTCTACTACATAGTTCTATGTCATACTATATAATATCTACATATCATAATTGTTTTGATATGTTTTAGTGATATCAAATGATTTATTTAGGAAACCTATCATTAAATCTTAATTATTTAAACATTATTTAAAAAACCAATAATTGATTATTATGTATAATATGATAGAACATTTATGGAAAATAATGAATGAAATTAAATGTAATATTCATGGTCATATGGTTACAAATAGTTTGTAACTAATTTTCATATAATTGATGATTATAAACATATGAATGAATACATGTATGGATCAAGGAGTGTCCCTAAGGATTATAGAAAGATGTAAAAGGCCATAAAAATGTTTTCCAATCTCATTTTGTCTATTTTTCGTGATATCACTCATTCTACATCATCCTATTCCACATGAGATACTAGAATATTTTTGTTTGAAGTAAAATCCCACCTAAAAATTAGATGATTTAGTTATCCCATTGATACACCATAGAGGAAGGAGTGTATTAGATTATTTTCAAGGATCATAGTAAAACTTGTGTTAAAAAAATGATATTTAACCCAAAATAGTGTAAAGGACTCACATATTCTTGTTTTTATGTTATAAATGGTCTCATTTTCAAAGAATGGTGATATTGTTTAAGGGTTTCTTTTTTTCTTTAACTGGTTGACCATATGTTACATGAACCTTAGAAACCCATTAGTGGTATCTGAGTTTTATTATAAATATTTATTCATAAAATCATGTGACAAATAAGAAAAAACATATAATATTTGTATCATATTATGAATCATTAAATCAAATAGGTGATAGTAGAAATTTTTATATTTAGAATATCAAATATGAGTATCATTACATATGACATAATGTAAATCCTTCAATTTGTGCTCCATTGTAACATATGATATAGAGAATCATCACAGATGAGTGCATAAAAATTAATATTTTGAATATTTAAAAATGTGCTTCATTTTTTTATTAAGATATATCATATATCATAAAATATGACTAATATCACCTATGATACATAATATAGGTTGTTATGAACTAAAGGTGATCATCAATTTCAGTTTTTAAATGAATTGAATCTCATGATGTAGCATATATCACACATTATGATTTTATTAAAACAAATTAATTTTTCAAATATGAATTGAAGTATATAATTTATAAAATTAATATAAATAGTTGGAGAATCTGGTTTTGGATATTCACTTAACATATTATGTGTTTATGAATTAATTAAGTATAATGTGTTTATGATTAATTATCTTATTTATATGAATCATTTAATAAATAAATACTCATTATATTAATGGTGTATAATAAAGTAACTATGAATGCGTATGGAATAAATTATAATTTTGATATTAATTGGTTATATAGAAATTACTATTCCCAATCAAGGTAAATTATATTAAAGGGGGGTCGATTATTTTAGGTCATTATTTTATTTCTACCCCCTAAACCAAATTTACTCCACAATTATAAATAAAAGTATCCCCTCATAAAAAATAGAAATATATAAAAAAAAGTGGGATGCAATAGTTCTTATCTGGTGTACCAAAACATGGATATTCCAAACAGCATAAAATGAGAATGTTCTATTGTACTGAAATAGTAACCACCCTCTTTTTAATTTATGCATCCTCAATAACATTCCTAATTTAAAAACATCACATAATTGGGATTTCTTTTCTCTAAAACACAAAGGGAACACACTTATCCTATGAGTGTTCCTTTTTTTCTACCACAATCTATAAAAAATGTTTCACTAGAAATGGTGTATTTTTATGTTTCAATTTTATTAACATGTTTTAATTAAAAATTCATCCAGTGAGATAAACTCTTATAAAGTACTATTGCCTATAATTTCTCATGATTCAATTAGTCCTCATATTTTACATTGTTTCACTAGAACATGTCTCCAAAAATCTATTTATCCCGTATTTTTCTTCATCTTCATGATTTCTATCTTACTCTTATTTTCAAGATAGATATTCCGTATATTTATGGAAAATATATCTCCTTTTATTTTATTGAAAAAATATCATATTAACTTTTTAAAAAATTGTTCCAATACGGGTATGTATGTAAAGACCCGTAAATTTCAAGGTAAATCTTTTTTTCTTAATTTTCTTTGGTATTTTACGAGTACGCAGTTTCTGACAGCACTTGATTCTGAGGCCCGGTGTGCCCAGAATCAATTTTCGAAGTTTGGCTCAGGTACGTTCAGTGAACGAATGAGTGAGTTTTACTAACTTTTGAACTGGTGCTCGGAATCGAAATCTGAGGGCACCGATGGAACCGCAACGCCGGTAATTTCTTAGGAGCACCTTTTCCGAAGGTGTGTTTGCTCAGGAGGAGTTGTTAATTTTTGTGTGGTTTTAGTGAGGAATAAATAAAATTATATTACAATTTTATTTATTTTCCTCTAGGTAGTTATAACCTAAATAATGGAGTTGGGGGTGGGACCCACATGTTGTTAACCAACCATGAGAGGATAAAGGTGGGGGTGGGGCCCACACGAGCCCAACCCCTCATATTCCTTAACTCCATAACCCCACTTTAATGTGAGACCACTCACCTCCACCTCTCTCTTCTTTAATCATGCCAACTCACTTAATTAATTAAGTGAGTTATGTGTTTGATTTTTAAAAATTCAAATGCTTGGCTTGATGTAATAAAATAAGATAAGTCTTATTTTATTTTAGAGGGTTGGTTGTTGTGTGAGGAGATTGGGGAGATAGAACTCTTTTCTCTGGGGAAGAACTTCATCCTCCCGCGAAGAGCATCAATCCTTCCACGAAGAATGACTCAACGACTCCGGTATCTCCATTCCCTTTCTCCTCCACGACAAGGGAAGAGACACCGACGCGGGAGTTCTCCTACGTCACGTAATCATCTTCTTCTCTCCGTGATTAAGAGAAGACGACGTCTCCTCAGACGCTCTCCGTCGACGGCTACGGAACCACACCCCACGACGCCATATTTTACGGCGCTTGACAACCACAAATTACTTTGCGAGGTAGGGGTTAATTACTTTTTGTTCATGAAATATCCTTTGTCGTTCATCGTCTTTATTTTTGTGCCGCTTGATATCAACTTATCAGGAGGAGGTCGGACTGCACGAACACGGCCGACTCTCCTCCCCCTTTTGTTGTTGTGTTGTTGTGGTTCGAAATAAGGCAGCGCGGTGCAATGACACCACGCAGAATCATGGAGAAATGCGGCAAAGATGCGCGGTGCTGTCGCGCCGTGCCGTTGAGGCCGAACGAACCCGTGGTCGGTGTCGGGCCGCAGCGAAGGGGCGCGGCGCTGTCGCGCCGTGTCGGAGAACCACGAAGACACCGCGGTCGGAGCGGGGCTGCGGTGGAGGGGCGCGACGCCATCACGTCGTGCCAGTCGGACAAGGCCGCGGCTCAAAGCCGCGGCGGTGCAAGGCGGGGTGGCCGGAACCACCGGCCGTCGGCACCTCGGAGGGCCGGACCGCGGCGGGTCCCGCGGTGAAAACACCGGTCGGCCGGACCAAGACGACCATTTCAGGGGGATACTGGGGGTCGTAAACCCCGGCTGGCCAAAGGATCCCCCCCCCACGTGGGGGCCACAGTTACTCAAACTGGGGGCAAGCGCGCCCCCCCTTCTGCTCAGCTCGGCGCTAGCCGAGCTGGCCACGTGGGTCGCGCGAGCGCGCCAGGCCGGACCGGGCCGTGCCGGCTGGGCCGGGCCACGCCCACCAGGCCGGGCCGCGCCCTAATGGGCCGGACCCAGACCCAGTTCGGGCCGCCCAGGGGGTCTCGGGCCGGGTCGGTTCGGGCCCAAAACCCCATAAAACCGGACAGGTTCGTTCTTTTGCCCATATCATGGGCTACAGACCTCCGATCGACGCACCGTCCTTTGCGATGAAATACTTGGATCGAGACGGTCGTTTCGGTATATTACACTCAAGGTTTCAGAGAACTTTGGGTACGGCCGGGTTGGTTCGAACACGAAACCAACCGGGCCCTCGGAGCGGAAACACTTATAACTTGAGCTCCGGACGTCCGATTGACGTGCCGTCAACCTTGTTGGATTCCTCTTAGTGAGACGGACCTTTTGGCTTACTCTGCTCAAGGTTTGGATGTATTTGGATTGTGGTGAGGTTGGTTTTGACTTAAAAACCAACCGGGCCCCTAGAACGAAAAAGCCAATAACTCTCAGACCGGGCGTCCGATCGACGCGCCGTTTATCATGTTGAGGTCCTCTTGTCGAGATGGAACTTTGAGATACATCAACTCTGGACTACGTGTCAGTTGATGTATCGACCCCTTGGCTCGTGGAGCGGACCCTCCCAAAAACGAGCATGTTGTGTGCGGGAACCCTAGAGCTGGCTGCGACTGCGACGATGAAGACTGCACTGAAATCCTATGTGGGTTCGGCAGCGATGAAGACCGTACTAAAATCCTCTATGGGTTCGACGACGATGAAGACTGCACTGAAATCCTATGTGGGTTTGGCAGCGATGAAGACCATACTGAAATCCTCCATGGGTTCGACGGCAATGACTACTGTTCTTGTATCCTACGTGGGTCTGGCAGTGTCTGACTCTGTTCTTGCTATCCTACGTGGGTCTGGTAGAGTAGCTGGTCTGTAACCTATGTGGGTCCGACAGCTTAGCTGGTTTAGTATCCTACGTGGGTCCCAGCTTAGATGAATCAGTGGCTATATCTGATCATCTCTATTACCGAAAAAGTATACCTGTGTGAGTTGAGTCTTGACTTCAATCAATATATTCGATATGATTGACTTGCTTTCCTATGTGGATTGGGTTGTGTTATCCTGTATGGATTGGTTTGTACTCCTATGTGGACGTGATCGAACTTGGGCTCGGATGTTGGAGCCGAATGAGAATTGATGACTTAGGTATATGTATGGGCATATACCTAAGTAGTGTTGGTTGTTACTTCGTGATTGTATCTTCTATTTGTGGATTATCCTTTGTGGATTCTGGGGGACCTTCGGGGGTCTCGGGGTCCCTACTGAGTAGCGTATACTCACCCCTGCACGGGCTATGCCTGCAATACGTTGTGTTGGATGCAGACGACGGACAACGCTGATCATGGTTGAGGCTTGTGGAGCAAGTCGGTACCTGGAGGTGGACCACTGGGCGAAACGTACATGGAGCGGACGGCTAAACCCGAGGGGATGATGAGGCTATTTGTACCCACCCTTCAGGTGGGACTTCCAGTGGACGACTCGACATTGCTACTTTACTTTCATATGCTATTCTTTCTTTCTAGTTGTACTTTACTTTCAGTTTGGGTTTGTATTCTGACCCACTTACTTTTCCGCACTACTTTTGTACCCAGTTTTACTTAGTGTTTACTTCTGCTTGCTTACTCCGTGGTGTTTGTTTACTTTATAAAGGCAATTCCTTCCCTTTTTTGTCTGGATTTACGCCTTGGTGCTAGTCTCCAGCCCTTGGACTATGGGAGGCGGGCTTGGGGTAGTCATGACATGGGTCCCGAGGATGGGTCATGACAATGTATGCTCTTTAATATTTTTATTGCATAAATAAACTCAATAAATATTGAAAAACTACCTCAACCTCCATAGAGAATGATCAAACCCTCTATATTATGAACAATTATTCCACTGATAGTGGTAAAGGTTAATTTCATACAAACAATTTTAGTTGTTTTTTTAAAATCCTTTAGGACTCTAAAAAAGTCCATTCTATTTAAAAATTAGAACATAGACATATTCCTATGAAACACATTTCTACATTTTAGGAAAACAACAACTTATATAGTGAAACATATTCTTCAATTTAAATTGTCTATATAAAATTTTTTATTCATACACATCTTAAAGCCAATTAATATTATAGTAATCAAGGAAATTTTCTAATTATCAGACCATAAAATCATTCATTGATTGAAATTAACTACCATGGAATGACTAAAGATCATTCAGGAACCTGAAAACATTCATGACCTCTTAAAATAGTGATACATTCACCGTGGGACCAATCTTTGGTTCTATCTAATTTTCCTAATCAATGTTATGATGTAGTTAAATGTTCCAAAATAGGTCTGGTACTCCTCTTCTAGTGTCTTACTATTTTTAGTATGGATCTAATGATTTATAAAATTATACTTATGATTTTTAGAAGTACGATAATGAACATAATTTATTTCAATCATTTATCATTTTTATAGAAAACCATTCAATGTATTAATTGGAGTGTCATAACAAGATTTTTTTCCTAAAAAAACCACAATCTTTTAGCATCATAAAAAATCTAGTGGAATTATTAATTGATTTATATGAATATTTCTAAGATCATTAATCAGTATTGTTAATAAAACCCCAAAATTCACTTCAAGGTTTCCTTGATAATAATCTCACCCATTTGGTATATCAAAAAGTATTAAATCATTTGAAAAATGATTCATCATAGCTTCTTTCAGAGACCTCTTAAATAAAAAAACAAATTTTCAATAAACATTCATTAATATAGTGCATAAATGATTCACTAGTCAGTAACACTAAACCTATAAGAGTCAATATCATCATGAGAAACAATAGTTACATGATATGTCCTCTTTGAAAACACTATACGGATTTCTATACTTTTAAAAAAACATCTTTAAGATCCATCCCCTGATGAGTCATTCAAGAACATCCCCCATTCCCAAAAAACAGTATAAAACTATGTCCCCATTTTCAATTGGAATGAACAATACAAGACTCAATTATTTAAAAACAAGTATTGTTTATCTCAAGATTTAATCTTAACCTAATAAATGTGTATAGTTCATATCCTCCATTATCAATGAAATCAAAGATAAATTCATTAAAATATTATTAGAGAGGGTTATAAATATTAGTAATTAATATTTTAGAGTTAACATCCATTGCTAAAAATAAAAAATACTATGGGTGAGTTGTGTTCCAATCACAAAAAAAATATAATTTCAGGAAGATAAATGGATTCCAATAGCCAACTAGTACACCAATAAATAAACATTGACTACTTCCTTTATTGTGATATCTGTAGTCTGGTATTGGGTTGAAATATAATCCAATATCACCATAACTTTATCAATCTTCTCTTAAAAGAAATTATACATTATCTTTATGTGATTTTTCCATGAATGACAGATAGTATTATTTCCATGACTGATAGAGATTGAAATATCATAAGTTATTGAAATCATAGATTTCACATCAACTATAATATTATAAAGCTATTAATTTTTCCATATTAATCAATTCCACAATGTACTCATCATACATAGTGCTAATATATATGCATTACTATTTCTTCCATATATAGAAAATTAACGTACCTATAATATAAAATGAAATGAATAATGATGACATACAATAATTTTATTTATCCCAATACATGTCACTATAACCAATTATCTTTTATTTTGAGGTTTTTTGATAAAAAATCATGTTTTACTATGTGAAATTAACGTAATGGTTTATTATTTTCACGGTTGACATTTTTAAATTTCTTTGGGAATATTTCATGTATACTGGTTTATGATTTTTTTCTTTTCCCTATTTATTATAATAGTATCCAAATTATTTTCTTATATACCATTATAGAGATCTTAATTCCATCGTTATCCTTTTTTGAAGTAATCTGTGTTGAAAATGTTGTGTTTGTTATCATGGATTAATCAATTCTAAATATTTTTAGTTCCACTTTAGTATATTTTGATTGAGAAACAAATATGTTATTCTTTCCATGAGCCCCATGTAAAACATTAAAATAGTTTAACTCACAAATCACTTCCCTCTTAAAATTACACCTTATATGATTCGTACAGATATTCCATTATGCTTTGTTTGATCCTATATAGATTACATAATACACAATAATAGAAATAATATGTTTTATCATTATTTTTCTTGTTTTATAGAATATGTTCAACTTCAACAGACTGGGTAGGAATCTCTCTAATGTATTGATCCTTCCACGAATAACATGCCCTTAGTGCTTTCTTAATCTCGTATTATTCTTTATTCAAATGACACACTTTTCAATCATAATCATATACAATAAATCATTTTATTTTCTCTGTGTAATCCATTTTCCTATGTTTTTATATTAAAGAATGTAAATTTTATATCTATTTTGTTGGCTATGAATTTATTTTTCATTGACCAAGCCAAGAATAGATGAATAGTTTTCTATTAGTCAACGATGAAAAATATCTTAATAAAATAGATCCATTAAATTTGTAATACTCATTTATAATATATTTTTAGTTCTTATTAGTAACCTTTATGTCTTAATTAATATTATTATAAAACATCTACTTGGTTCTAATAACGTTTTTCTCTTCCAACCCTATAAACATTTCCCATATTTTGTTCTTATCAATATTTTAAGTCTCATTCTGCATTAAATTGATATATTTTTCATCTTTGGTAGCCTATTTAATATATATAAGATCTAATTGGTATAAATGAGAGGATGGATATAAGTACATTTTTCTTCTAGTTTATAGTATATCTATTCATTCACAAATGATATTCTACTTAGTGATTTTAGATCTGATACTTTTTCTTTTTTATCGTTGTCAAACCTGATCATCTCTCCTCATTTCTGAGTTGTTTTACCAGTGTAATTTATCTCCATGTGCCCCTACATAATTTTCACTTTATAATCACATTGCATTGATGTTTTATAATTTTTTTAATAAAAATTATACCCATTGGATTGTGATTTGTTCTCAGTATCAAAAACTATGACAGCCAGACATTCTGTGATTTTCCCAAGCCATTTATTGGAGTAAATTAATTCTTTTCCTTAGGATGACTATATAAAAAATTAGCATCATATAGACTAACCTCAAAAAAGAATTTATTCTTTATATTTGGAATAAAAAATTTACATCAGAACAATTGGACATATTTTAATTATGTTTTCTTCCCATATCACGTCTAACTGGGTGACATCACTTTTCCCAAAATGAATAAGGCCAAATTGAAGATATAATTTTATGTAAGAACTTATTCCTTCATATGTTTATCTTTTTTATTGTTCCTAATTAATATTTTTTGATCCATTTTATTGATGATCTATGTACTCAATTCAATAATACCTCTCTATTGTGGGTTCCTTACTGAAAAAACACTGTGCCTTATCCCATCCTTTGAGATATTGTTCCACATAACAATTAGTGATTTCTAGGATGTTATCAATCATAAAATTCTGAATTCTCATCCTTAAAGTTTCAAAAAAATTCATTAGTATTCGTATAGGAATTAAAAACTTCAATTCACGTGAGACTACTATTAGCTATTATATCATTTTTAATCATTTATAAATAGAATACAATTTATTTTTATATCCATTAATTTTGGTTACATTTTTCCCACATGCATCAATTTTCACTAGATCAGGAAATCATCCCAATTTATTATATACAATCCAAAAGAAGTTCCCCTATTGAAAATTTTCATATATTATAATTTGATCCTGTATGATTATATAAAAACAACTATATCCTATATTATTTACTATTTCATTGACTGTTTTTTGGCACAAGTGGCCAAGTGATTTGTGCCCAACTTCTTCTCTTCCTAAATGGATAAAAAGATATGATATTTTTATTAAAAAATTTGGTAGATATTATCATTTATAAAATTACACAAAATTTTAAACAAACTATATATATCTCTTTGATAATATATGTGTCTATATATAAATTTACAAAATTCCATGAGTTACATAGTTGGATTCCACCTCATTAAGTTTTTGAAGGCCTAAAACAACTAATACATTAATTAACTTTATGTTTTTGCCTCCAATTTGGGATTCCTTATATCCAATAATATTTAATCCTTCAAATTTTCCAAAATAAATGACACAATATTTTTTATACAAGATTCCTAGGATTATATTGTATTTAATTATCATATAGGATGTATAAATGTTATACAAAATGCATTCTCCTACTATGTATATTACTCTAAATGATATTTCTATGATATCCACCCTCTTATCATTTTATTTCTTAATTAATTTATAATTAATAACTTAATTTGGTGATTAATGTGATTACTCTAGCTATAAACCTATTGAAACATCTCTTCTATAAATATTTCAAACATATTATATGTTTTTATACTATATAATGATCCACCCTGGAGTCAAGTTATACTTTTCCTAGTGTTCATTAGCACACTTATTTGTACACAAAATGAGTAATTCATTGATTTTCTTCTATAACATTAACACCAATAACAATTAATATTTAAAAAATACCTCATCTAGAAAAATATAATAATCTAATACTTTCACTTTTTAGCCATAAAATAGTTCTTATTTGGGGAGCACTTATTTTTTTAGGCCCCACATTTAAACTTCAATAACACAGGATTCATGGTTTATAATTATATGGCATTCCTAATAAATTTACTACTTTTGGATTCAACTATGGGTCATGAAAATGAACCTTATTCAAGGGAGAAGGTACCTATGGTGTTTTATCAAACGCAACATTTTTTATTGCAATCAAGCCCCTCAAAAGTTTTAACCTTGCCTTTGATCCTCTATACTTGTGGTGATGTGATTTATTTTTGGGTTTAATACCCAAACACCTATATTACTTCTTTTAGATCTCATGAACTTGAACAACCCATGTCATGGTAAGATTAAGAAGAATCTCTTGGTTATAAATATTTTATTGAATCTCAATGTCTTCATATTGAAGTTACTAAATTATTCTGACCTTATTATTAGTTGAATTATTCATTATTTAAATAACATCATTCTATTATTCAATTTTAGTTTTTTTGGCAATATTTATTCACTAATTTAATGAATTTAAATAATTAATACATTTAATCTATTACTTTATCTAAATTTTTTTTATCTTTATACTATTGTATATATAGTTTTGGGTCACATATGACTCCATTTTTTATCATGTTCTTGACCTTGAAACATCATTGTCTTTAAGAGTATCTTCAATATCAATTATAAAGTCAAAATTTCACTCAATGTTAATTTTTTCATCATTATATTCCTCATATTATAGTATTTCTATCACAACCATAACAAATTCCATTCTATGGTATTTTTAGGCATCAATTTCTTCTATTTCTATTTCATTCATGAAAGAATCGTAATTGGACAATAAGTTATATCCTTTGAATAACTTATTCAATGAATTCGTATAATCATTCATAAAATTAAATGGATTAGTGATAGGTTCTTCATTTTCAATATCAAGTTAGAATTTATTTGAAAACATTAAATTCATATTCCCAACTTCTTAACACACGAATCAATCATGTGGAACCAAGTCTTTGAATTTTCCCTTTATCATATTAAGGTTTGAGGATAATAATAACATCACTTCATAAATTAGTTTTCTTGATGATCTTATTAAAACATTATTTTCTAAATTCCCTCAAAAGTAATTTAATTTTAAATCACATTTAATGAGGACTAATTGTGATTGTTCCACTTGTATTATGCAACAATAATGTAATTTAGACTATCTGGCATGACATGCATTGAGTAATTTCTAGTGAAAATTAATACCTTTTAATTGAAACCTTAAAATAGCATTCTCATCGTTCTCCTTACAATTATCATATAATTAATATCTTCTTAGTGTCTTTGCATATCAACCATAAAAATGTTAAACCAATAAATAATTTCATCAATAGTATCATTTTTCTATACACTCAAATCCTCACACTTGTTCCATATTATTTGAAATTTAGCTGGATGTACCTCAGAATCATCTCATAAAATGTTGAGATATTTTCCCAGAAGGAATGTGAGTATTTATACAACATCACCTTTGCAATTTGGAATAACCCTCAATAACCTAATCACTTATTTTTCTATAAAAATTAATGTATACAGACTTATGAACCATTTTAGTAGTATTAAAATTTATTTATTAGTCGTAAAAAATAACAAAAGCCTAAAACAATGTTACTTTTATATTTTTCTATAATGTACATTTCTGCTTCACAAACTGGAATATGCTTACATGAATCAATTGGTTCTTCCTATTTAAATATAAAATAAAAAACATATTAGGTATTCTCTAGATCCCGTAAATAAATATCAGACATATTAATAGAATTATCAAAATTCCTAATAGAAAAAACCCTCAATTAAACAATGTGTCCATCCACAGCGCAACCACTAACCCATCTTGAACCCACAATCCATTGATGTCTCATTTCATGATGCAAGCTTCTTCATGTGTATATATTTAAGTATAAACTCTTATTCCTTAACCATGTTATGTTGTCACCATACTTTACTTGGAAGGGATTTTAATCCCATTCTAGTGAAATATTATAATTTATTTGTCTGAAGAATGTAGTATTCAATTTAAAAAATAAATCTAATGATTTAAAATATAAAACTTATACACATAGGGTAGTCTATACTTTTTTCATTTTTCTAAAAAGACCATTTATAGTGCAACATAGAGTGTCATGGCATGATTTTTTCCCTACAAATTGAACTCCTTTATCAACTTCCAACACACTTTAGGCCTTCTTCAAGACTATGAATGCATCTTTAATTTTTTATTCATCAATAATATCATTAACCACAACCCAAAAAACACTTTAAGTGATTTTTTTCTAACATGAATCAAAAGGGTAATTTATAAAATGTTTATGAATTACAAAATATGGTAAAATATAATTTATTTTTGTTTATTTAAATTATGAATTTTTTATATCATTTAATGGAAATGTTGAAATTTAAGGGAATTATTTTAATAAATTATTTGAAATAAATAAAAATGATTTATAAAAATTTATATAACCGAGGTTCAAATATTAAAAAATCTGTGATTTTTTGATTATGTGATAGATTTGATAACAGATTAGTAATAAAAAGTGTTTTTATATAATTTAATATGATATATATTAGTTTATTCCATTTTAATTATAATATAATAGATCTCATATTTGATATAAATATAATTTTTTTTATATTTATTTAATTATAAAATGTGCATAATGAATTTTGAAATTATAATGTTTTAATAATTTTATCTACATAATAATTGTTAATAAATATTTATCTCATGTTTAAATTTATGGTTTGTTCATTTATTTAGTGTGATTCAATACTTTTATACATGAATAAAATTTTATAATAAAAATCGATCAATTTCTTAACTTATGGTGTTAAAGTACTATAAATTATCATATATGCATTTAACGAGATTCCAGATATGTGTGATAATTGATTTAGTTTTTTTCTACATTGATTTGATATGTTTTAGGTTATGATCATGAAATAAGAAATATGTTTTTCTTTATACATTATTTGTATCATAATTTTGATGGAATTTATGTCTCTCTTAAGTACTGAACTATGGGTAGAGAGGAATTGGGTTAAATTACTCATTAGATTGGGAGTTTATTATCTATTTAGAAATGTGTGGATTTTTGACCAGTCACTCCATGATTACTCTTGTTGATGTTTTATTATTCAAAGGATTTCAATCCTTTACATTAATGTATTTTTATTCACTATATATTGGATTATATTGGGTAAGTATAAATATAGTTGTATTTTAATTAGGGTTGTAAGATAACTAATTGGCTATTATAAGTGTTATACATATATATGGTTTGAATATATTTATCTGGATAAAGGAATATGATTAAAAAAAATAATTAGAATCATTCTTTTATAAAATGGAATACATAAGCTAATGTGGTGATATTTATATCCTATAAAAAATATTAACTATTAAATTATTTTTAAAGAAAACACTTTTTATGACCGTAATTATTTAGATTTTTAGACTCTAATCACTAGGTTACATGGAATATCTCCTATATGTATAGACAATTATAGGTGATCCTAACTATTAAGATCCAATATCTAATATGAAATTTTTGTTACGAATAAGTAGGAAATATAAATATTTGGATTCTATATGAATAGTGTTGAGTGTATCCTTATGAATGATTCAAATAATAATTTAAAAACTCAACTATGCATGTGTCATATCTGATATGATTTGGGTAAGTTCCCACCAGATATAGTCAGGGATTATATAATGAGATAGCATGGATATGTCTGGTGAAAGATTAATCATTTCCTAATAATGGATATGATATAATTTAAGGAGCTCAACATTTTTATGAGATTATATTTTATAAAATTCCTTATTAAATGAATGTAAAATATGATTCTCATATGATAAAAGCATTTGTTCATGTTAAAATAGAATCATCATAAAAAATATTACTTTGAGATTATTTTATAAGAATGAGAAAATTAATTTATTAAACTTACAAGAATGGTATAAAATATTAAGAATTTTATTAGGTAAAAAAATTATATGTTTTATATTAATACATTCCTGAGTAACTAAATTTTTATGTTATTAAAATTAGTGGATTTAAATTCTTGTGAGAAGTCTAAAATTATTCATTTAGTTATTTAAAGAAATTAGATGAAAATATATTTTAAAATTTTAATATTCACCCATATATTCAATATGACTAGGTATGTTAATGACTTAGTGAGATGAATGGTTTCATGTTCTACTAATTCTAGATTTGGAATTCATTTTTTCACAATTTTTAGAAATTTTCTGACATTATGATCGAGTATAATATATTTAAATAATTTTTTCCAAAACAAATCTGATCCAAGCCTAATATGTTCATGTTATGGTTTTTTATTGAGAGTTAAAATGGGAACAATTAAAACAATAGGAAAATTATATTGAAAAATCCAATAATGAGTCCTTGAGTATAAAATTAACATTATACAAACCCAAAGGATGTTTCATGATATTAGGGAAATGTTTCCATTTGATAAAATTATTTGGAATACCTATGGGGGTTTCAATATATGTTAACAATTTATCTTAGATATTTATGTTATATAAATCATTATTTCAATATCAAATGGTTAGTGATACCAAATATACACATTAAAAATGTTGTAAATCTACATGAGTTCCAAATAAGTATACTAATTTAATGTGATTTTATTTTTCATTCAAAATTAGTAGAAAAGGTATTTACTATTAATATTTAGAATGTAAAGTAATATTTTAATCTTAGATGGATTTTATTAAATGACATGTACTCATATCTCATTCCACATATATGATAAGGTAAATTACATTCATCAAAATCATTCATTAAATAAAATGAGATGATAAAAATTGATTATGAATTATTACACTCTATAACAAGTTTGAAAATAAGACATGCATAAAAGTTTATTATTTATGATTAAATATTTTATCCAGGATATTTTTTAATGTATGAGGGAAAGAGTTCCCTCAACTCAAAAGTGGCATATTTTGTTTAAAAATAAATAAATTTTTATTCATAGAATGATACTCCCAAAAAATGATTACTATATATGATTTGGGTTTTAATAGTTTATTTTTTTAGTATTCCCACAAAATAAAATAAGGGTTATTCAAAAAAATAGAGTTTATGTATCTTAGCTATATTATCTGAAAATAATATATTTAGTAAGTGGTTAGTTTAAGTATGATTAATAATATACAATTATAATGGTCAAAAAATATTACACCATTTATGACTCAAAGTAAATTTTACTTTATATCCAAAAATAATTTGAAATATGTCGTTAATGAATTATATATTAATGATGTATAATTAGTTTTTAAAATCACATCAAAGGAAAAGATAGAATTTAATTGTTTTATGAAGATAATGAATAACCTATAAAGGATTATTTTTAGAAAACAGTAGTCATTAACATCATATTTTTTGGATTTGGGAAGAAAATATATTTTAGTTCAATCTTTAAAGAGTTAAAAATTTAAAATAAGATTCCAAAATCTCACTATTATGAAAAATAAAATTTTTATAGATATTACACAATAAAAGAGTTTAGTAGGAGGGTTTTTGTAAATAGTTTTAAAGATATGTGATAGTAATTAAATGAATATTTAATGAGTTTTGTAAAGACCTTATGATTATAGAAAACGTAAAGCCTTTCTTATACTTTGAAATATAGGATATGAATGTATTTGTGATTATGTATAGAAATTATATTATTATTATTAGAGTTTATGAATATAAATTGTATCATGTCATACAAAATGTATTCTCCATGTTATCAACCCTTAATATTAATTGTATATATTATATGAAGTGAAATAACAATTAACCTGTGAATGTATGACTTTTAAATCCCCAAACCAACGTAAATCATGGATTTTTATTGTTTTTTATTCAGTGGTAAGGTTAATATGGATATGATCTCATATAGATATATGAAATATTATTATGAGATAGAAATTAATTTTTTTTCTCAATGAACAACTATGTATACTAATGGAGTTTTATACATTATGATTTTAGTATAACAATGACTCATTATTTTTTTTATAGAATTATCTATAACCTATGTTTTGAAATATAACTTGTATTAGAATATAAATATTATGATATATTTCATAAAACAACCTCGAGTCTTAGAGAATTAGGGGTTGATGGTAATGTTTCTTATAATTTCATCAATTGTGTTTAATCACTATGGGATTTATCCTCTTATATGAAGAGTGTGAAATTTTATCCTTTGAATTATATTCGATGAAGGAGTGTAAATTTATTCCTAGATAAGTGGTTTGAATTGTTTGTATCTATAGGATGAGTGAAATGTTATGTTTCCATCCATTGAGATTAATGTCATGTGTGAGTTCATCTGTCCATTCTGTCCATGCTCAGATGACCATAAATATAAGACAAGCTATATCATAATTGAATACTTTATCTCCCAACGTTACTATATGTCTAGAAAATAATAGATTTTATACATGCTTATATAAAATACATTAGTGGATATTAGTATATAGATATAATTGTTTCATAGAGATGATGAAAAATCCCTTTGTAGATTATGTAGAACTAAATCTTCTCTATAGTCATCTATTTTCAAGCATTTGAGAATTTATGAATCCATATTTTTTATTAGCGATAAAAAGACTCATAATTTAATTTATAGTGTTTCTCTGAATGAGGATTGTGTTTTATGAAAACACAAAGAATTAGTTTAATTTTTTTAGATATTATCCATGATTATTTTTATATTGTTATTTTGATTTTGTTGTGTATGATGTGATAAAAGTTGATGTTAGTGATACATATCTAATAGTTCTTTGAAATATCTAAAAGCCATTTTAGATATGATTTCACCAGTTATTGCATACGGTATATTATATAATGAAATAACATGAATCCAAGTTTACTTTTGTTTAGGTGGGAGATTTGTAGAGATATACAAATAATATAAATATACATATGATTTATATTTATCCATATCACAAATAATTATACGGAGATGTCAAATGGTAAGAAATTCATGAAGAAATTAATATCCTGTTAAATTGGTTTGGGTATATTTTAATCCACAATATAATGTATCATGTAACTACTATGTATTATATCATACTTGTATGATATATGAATATCGTAATTATTATGATAAGTGTGAATTATATACTATGATTTAGTTATGATACTGAAAATTAAATGTTAATGTATTATTCATCAAAAAATAACCAACAATTTATTATTATTTTTGATATAGGGAAATATTATGTGAAAATCATTAATGCACTAAAATGATAATTTCATGGAGAAATGGTTAATAACAGTTTATATTAAATACAAGACTAAATACAAATATAATACACATAAACCAGTATTATATAAATCCCAAGGCATGTTCTTGTTTTCCACATGTTGGAAACTAGGGGAAAGGGTATCATATATAGATAGGGAATGGTTTACCTATAATTAAATAATTAGGAATAAATTCATAATCATAAGAGTTTATGATTAAAAATAAAATAAATAGTGTCAAAAAAATATATAATCACATAGTAAACAACTATTACATAAGAAATAAAAAACAATCAAAATATAATTCACATATAATTCAATATATAACATACTAAAACACTTATTCCTACATATCCATTGTAGTATTTATACCCATTGTCCACATCTAGAAACCTAAGGCATTGAACCAATATACTAGAAAAGACAAGTAAATTCAACAATACATATTCTACAATGGGTATATATAGGGTGTGACCTAAATATTTATATGATTCCACCAAATATTCCTTATAATTGATTTCAACAACATTCCATAAATTCTAGTATGAGATACAAATATAAAAGTTCTCTTTTTTAACTTTTCTGAAATTAACAAACATGATGTTCAATTTTAAAATATACATTAAATGATAACTTTAAAAAAACATGAATAAAATGATATTTATAATATTTTTAAAGAAATATTATATATGTAATAATTTATAATAAATATTATAAACATGTTTCTTAGGTAGATAACAATGGAAAACCCAAAGATAATCATGTAATAACATTCCATAAATGATTAACATATCCTTATAAAAAATCCATTAGTTGATCAATAAAACCTATAGTCATCTATGAGCTAGCCACTAGATAGAGCCTTATCCAAATATACCTGTATTTAAATGGTTTTATGATTATATTTATGTCTTGAATATCCACTCTAGTCATAGTCCCATCATGACTATGAGAGAATAATATGGGATGGCTTCCTATAACCTAACCTTGTACATGTACTAGGGACCCTCATAAAATCCATTGTATTTCCCAATGAGTAATATATTTTTTTAATGCTCTCATCAACCAAAATTATGCATATATCCACTCACTTTCATAAACATTTATGATTTATGAACATATAATTTCCCTGAAACAAAATTCTATTCAATGAACACTATAAAGAGGGAAAATTATATCATTAATAATTATTTGGGAAGATTTATAAAAACAATATGTGTCTTATTTCAAAAAAAATACTTTATATAATCCATTGAATACATATACAAAAATTAATACAAACAATTCCATTAAATTTCATTAAAAATTATTTTAATAATTGCTTCAAACATGTTATGGGAGTAATGTAAAAAATATTTCACTTAAACATTTAACAATGTAATATATCATATAATTTTATAACTATGATGTAAACCAATATATAATAGTGTAAATTATCATAAAACATTATTAATATTTAATACTTGTAAACCTACTTTTTAAAACGCATATTATATATGACAAACCCATGAATTTATCCTTTAGAAACTATACAAAGGATAAACCCCCACTAAAAACCCTATTTTAGAATATGATTCTAAACAAAATCCATGTGGATACTAAATTGAGTAATCTTAATTTTAAATATTGACACTATAAAAAAATTAGCATAATATGAAATAAATATGATGTAATGAAATAATTTTTTAAATCCATCATAACTATTATATAAATGAATTATTTAAAACAAGGAATAATTTATTGACTCAATAATTCATGGATTTTATGTACAAAGATGGAAATATAGAATAAAATACCCATATTTGATGAACCCTCATCACCTTCATCAATTATGAGAATATTAGAGCATGGTGGGATGTGAGTATCACATAGATACTAAAGTCCCAATGAAATTTTAGGGTTTTCTATGAAATATAAAAATCAAAGTATTTCCATTACCTGAATTATATAGAATGATAAATCGCGATAAAAGGGGGAAGAGGATGAAGAATAATAGAGAAAGGATGAGAGAAATACCATTACCATGGGATTCCACATTGAACCAATACGATGTTGAAATGGATAAATTGATCATGGAGGAAAATGAAAGGAGGGTTGGTTTCCCCTCATCTATGAAAATAAGTTTTATAATAATTATATTAGAAATATTCAAATGGAAGTGTAGTGTCTAATCATCCATCATATAGATATATCTCTTCAAATAAAAAAAATTTATCCCTCATAAAATTCACATTCAAAATTATTAAATAATTATTATTATATAATTATAATTTTAGTATTAGAATAATAGAACTAATAATAAATTCCATTACATATATATCATATTATACATGATTTAAACTGTTAATACATATTTAATAACATTATAACTATATTAATGATACAATAAAATGATTATAATATTTCATAAATAATTTATTAATGTCCTTAGAAAGTCATGGTATGAAATTTGAATGTTTTTTTATCGTCCATGGTGTTATATAAATAATAAATTTACCTAAACAAAAAATATAAGGGGATTATAATTATCCCCTCCATTACTCATTCCACCCTCATAAATTCCACCCCCACCCCAATAGATATATTTTTAATATTATAATGAAGGGTGAATAAATAAAATATCAATTTAAATATTATAAACCACAATAAATTTTGGTTTGTTTTGATGAAAAAATATTAAATTATTATGCCAATTTGACAGGTTCATTTATTCCCATAATAGTTACATCCCAACACATAGTTTTCCACATTATATATTAGTCATATACAGTGGATCCATGTACATTTGTGATATAACATACATCATTTTTAAGTTATGATATATTTATGTCAAGATTTTTATTTTTGGGTTACGAGGACATTTTTTGGGTGTTAATGTAGAATTTTGTGTTGGTATATCCTATAGAATTATTATATGTTGTAAATTTTTAGTTTACAATAGAAACGTTTTATAAGGAACTATCCATAAAATTTTATATAACATAAGAATATTGAAATATCAAAATACTTTTTATGCCATATATTCCTCTATTGTTGTAATATCTTATTTTATGCTATAAAACATTAGTCACAATTTTTATCTTAAGGTTATGAGTTTTTTGTGTAAATTAATCAGGGGTGTTTTATACAATTAAACCATGGTTTGCATCGTGAAACCATAGTCCTAGTAAATTTTTATATACTATTTGATTGAAACATATCCCATATGATTCACAGGTTTCATATATGTAACCATTGGAAATTCTAGATTTGTTTTGGGTGGTCTTTAATCATTGTAGTTTTTTTAGTCAATAATTAATCTTTATGGCATTAGAGTCTTTTCTCCTAGATATATTTTTGTGATCTTCTATTGTATACTATATATTGTGTTGGTTGTGGTCTATCATGTCTGTTATTTTTTGACCTTTTTTGTTACCTTCTTGTTCATTCTTGTGTTGGTGGATCCCATTACCTGAATTTTTTTCCTAAATTTGACATAGGTGGTTCTGTGTCTAGCCTATTGTTGATGAACCTTGACTGTTTTGGTTTTATAAAAAAATTATAAATTAGATGGAATGATTGAATAATCTCCATGCGTGTTTATGGTTTTTTGAGAAAATTTGGTTTCCCTTATTTGGTAATGTAAAATTATATTTTACATGAAAGGTGAAATTGAAAATTGAAATGGTTATCAAAGCTTGTTTTTGAAAATTAGTCACTTACGAAGCCTATGTTACTTGGGTGGAATGTGTAGTAATAAGCATTATCAGTTGTTTCTATTGGGGGTAACAAATAGGTCATTCTTATACTCTATCGGCCATGTTTTCTAGGGGCGTGATATACATATTGGGACGTTCAATATATATGATGTTTCTATACTCCCATGATTTGTTGCATTTGTCTAGGGATTAGTTATGTGTGATTGTCTATGTTTTTTATGAGTATTCTTACTATATTTACCTATAATTATAATTAGTGTGATCTACCTTTTCATGGTTTTTTACTATATTATATTTTATTACCTTTCCTTGATATATGTGACATTATTAAATAAATGTTACCATGATTATTTATATTAGTGGTAAATGTGGAATGTTTTACAATGATTTTGAAATAAAAATGTTTAAGTAATAATCTTTATCTGTTTTATTAAAAATTTAGCATGTTTTGATTTTGTTACAAAGACTTATTATGAAACACCTGGGTTAGATCCTACTGAGTATGTTTATATCACACCCAACAGATCCATTTTTCTGTGTGTATACTTAGTTATGTATTATTATATAGCGAAAGGCATGTCGCCATATTAGGGTGGAAGGGGTTCCATCAGCTGGGTTAGGTTAGCTAGTGCTGAGATGGTGGGATAATGAATACATAGCATATGGATAAGTCAGTTTTTGTGTTGGTTTCCAATTTTTATAACCTACACCTTAGAGTTTGGTTTAGTTGTGTTGTGTTGTATCACTTCTACTATATTCTTGTAGTTATAGAAGATATTTATGTACCTATACTTATGATGTTTCTTTCTTCTATATATGTATACACATGTTGTCTACTTTAGGTTGGAAATTTTTTTTATTTGTAGATATTTTGATAATTTTGTTCCAATTACCTACCCATGAGTGTCGATAACGCCCTTCAAGTATGTTGCATATCAGGTTTGGTGCCAAATTTTCAGGGTATTCAAGTATGGTTCATGACAGCTTAGGTGGATACTACTAGCCATAAAAAAACAACATATATACAATAACTAAATATATATAGATCCATTATATATTTATCATTTCATCTCAATATAATCCTATTTGTTTTGAAACATACATTTTATTTGATGAAAATGCTAACATATAGAGAACAAAATCCCTTTGATGTTTTTAACAGTAACAAGACCATAATGATTTATTATAACAAAATTCATGGGTGATAATAAAAACAATATACATATATCAAATCCCCACAAAAGTTCCTCAAACTTTCCACCAAATAAAAAAATTGATACGGAAATAGAAAACTCATTTTAAATTTTATTTAAGACATCTTTTTACTAATAAAAAAATTATCATATGTAAGAAACTAATAGTTCAGTATGTATTTTTATTTAAATAAGTAATGTTTTGAATAACTTTCAACACATGAAACACCAAAATAAAATGTTTCCCTATTTATTTAAATTAAAAGAGTAACCAATATTTATTAGAAAAAAATATAATAATCAATTATAATACTTATATTTGAAAATGTTTTTTCCATTGAGTAATTTTTATTATTAGAAAATAAATAATTATTAAGATATAATTAAAATAATTCAATGATAAATGTGGTATTTTTCGAAGAACTAGTTTTTTTGTGTTTTGTACTTTACATATTTAATAACATTAAAAAAATTTATTTATAAACTTATAAATTAACAAAAAATTATTTATATGTTGAAATGAAATAGTATTCAGAATCATTATAGTTTAATAAATTCATCATTATATAAACATTTATTTCCATTATATTTTTTATTCTAATTTAAAAGATAAATTTTCAAAAATATAATATAAATTTTATGAAATAAAAATCATATTTTATTAATAATTTCAAAAATTAAATTTTGGTCAAATTTTGGTACGTTCATAAAAACGATGGGTTTTATGTAAATAGTTAAAAATAACATATTAATTATACTCTAAAATTTATGAAATCATTATGATATAATAATTATTTAAAATATTATAAAACCTTTTTAATAAATCAAATATGTATTTAATAAGATAACTAAATAATTTAAAATGATTATATTCTATTTATAAATTCATGTTTTACATTTTATAACTGAAGTAATAAATTAGTGTATTAAAATAACTACTTTTAATACATTTCATAAATTTATTATATAATAGTTAAAATATGTTTTGTTATTATTTATGAAGTAACATAAAATTAATTTTTTCAACAAAAATTAAATATCATGAAAATCAATTTAATGCATTATTTTTGTTCAAAATCATATTTATTCATAAAATATAGTTTTTGAAGAACAATATTTAATTTCATTTTTCATACTTATATTAAAATAAATTTTTACTACATACATTAATTTAGTATTTTAAAATTAATTAAATAGGTTTAGTGATTTTTATATTTGATTTAATAATTCCCATTTCATTTTTATTCAAAATGAATTGTCGTAAAGATCAAAAATGAATCACCACAATAAGAATTATAAGGTGTAATGAAGGCGTTAAACTAGGATATAAGGATTAAAAATTAAATAAAAATTTTATAAATAATTTTTTTTGAATATATTTTGACCTTAAAATATCCTAGACTCATGAATCTTTCGATTTCCTTCCTATTTTACATAAAAATAAATTTCTATTTTTTTAATGTTATGGGCATTTACAATGGTGACACCCCCTCACTTATAAAAGGGAACCTACTCTTTTCAATTTTAAAAACAACTTGAGAAATTTATATCAACTAATACATACATCAATTCCTTCATAATACCATTATATATGACAAATAGGTTCTGGGATACCAAAAAGATCTATCTCTGAAGCCTTAATGGGTTTTACAGAAGACATTTTTAGAGGAAAGTTTATATTCATTTATCTGGAACATTCATGTTTATTTCATTCTAAAACACCTCTTAATATTCTAAAAACAAATAAAAAATATTACATCATGATATTTAATATAATTAAATATTTCTATGTTAATGGTAAAAAATATTTTGTAATACATCAAATTAAAAATAAAAATGTTTCTTGTGTGTACTTCTGGACTACCGCCTCTATGATGTGATGTATTTCATTTTTCATGACTACCTCACATGGATGAAAATATGAAGGTAATTAATGAATACATATTATATTTATGAACATATTAATTTTCTATAATAATAAATCATTATATACCATAATTTATTTTCATTTGTTAAAAAAATGATTATGTTTCCCTTATGTACGTGTAGACTAAAGACTCCGTGATATTTCATTTTTCATAATTACCCTACATGAATGGTTACAAGAAAGTATATAATTCATATGTATTATATATATATATATGAAATTATATTATTTAAAAAACTATTTGAGTAAATAGTTTTCATGTTTTAGGTATTGACAAGACCAAATCAAATCATAAATGTGAAATAGAACAGTTAAAAAAAAAATAAAAAAATAAAATAAAAATGGATTATGGGTAACTGGGTAAAATAAATTTATGAGTAAATGAAATATAGAAATATAAATATAAATTTGTATCCAATATAGATTGATAATAAATATGATTTATTATGTCGGGGGAATGTAACACATCAGACTAAGCATGAATCCAAGGAGTGGGCTTATCATAAAAAAATTACTTCTTTAAGACATATTTTGTATTATAAACCAACTTAAGTTCACATGGTGAGTATAATTCCTATGTATAATATTTTAAAATGATTATATTTTTATCCATGTCTTTAAATGTTTTATTTCATTCTTTTTCAATAAAATTATTTTGATTGAAACTTTACAAAGTATGAAGGATTCACTTTACAATATCATTTTTATCGGATTCTTTATATTTAAATTTCAATAGGGGAAATTATATTTCATTACTATATTTAACCCCATATATTTTCTCTTATATTTATTTTTTGGGTATTTATTCATTATTTATATTTTCCCTCATTGGTGCCCAAGAATACTGAAGGGTTGTTTTTCAAAAAAGTAATCATTATCTCTAGTTTTAAATCAAGAAGCTTTTTATACTATGTCAATAAATGTAATATTATTTAATTGAAATTTTTTATTATAATTAAATTAAAAACAAAATCCTTTTCTATTTCCATTTAATTTTCTTAAATCAACTAAAAGGAATATATTCAAACCTTTTTTATAAAACTCACTTTTTACTTTTTTAAAAATTTAGAAAAGAGTAATATTTAAAGCTTACAAACTGACTATAATTTAATTACACCTTAATAATTATTCATTACTAAAATTATAATATATTTTTTTATTATTTTTCAAATAAATTCTAATTCCTATTATTCAAGTTACATTTAGTTTTTAAATTATAAATAAACGGATGTATTCTATCATTTCACAATGAAACATTAAAACCATTTGATAAATATATTTTTCATTTATGTCAATATCCTAAACATTTTTTCCATAAATAGTGGATGTTTCCTCGAAATAAATTCAAAATTTAGATCCATACATGTAGATTATGGCTCTATAACATAATAAAATAGGGGTAATTAACTATAAAAAGGATAATTGGGTATTATCCTAATCATGACTTGGTAAAAAACTAGTGGGCCAAAATGTACTATTATTATGATAGTCCTGATGGATATGATTTAAATATTTGAGAAGATTATTTAAAGACCATAACGAGTGATTAAAATATATGTTATGTATCTCTATTTATCACAATGTTGACTAAACAATATACTCGTTATTATATAAATTTTAACTAAAGGGTGAAAATTAATAATCATGTTCCCTTGAATATGTAATATATTAAAATTTCATATTACATTATTCAATATGGATATTTCATGATTTTTAATCCATATTAATGATGTATTTTATTTATAATTGTATATATATGGAATTATTTGGAAATAATAAGTGATTGGTGTGGCCTCATATTAGATATCACCCTTGATGAATCAGAAATTATCATGAGGAAAAATATAATGGATATATCTTGTTTTATTTCATACCATACATGTAAGTGGTCATGATGGTAAAATAATTTTGTCTTGTAATGAGGCCTTGATGGTAATTTCTTATGTCCTCAAAGGATCACTTGATGTTAATATCATAATGTCTTGGAATAAATCTTTGGCGATATGAACATGGTGTCTTTGATGATAAATTATGTTCTCTGACATTATGTGTTCCATCATTATAAAATAATTTATTATATTCCATTAAATTAGAATTTCCTGGTTTGGGGATATTTTTCATTCTTATTTTATTATCAAATGGATCATTTATTTATTATTTAGCATACAAAATTGTTTATTCCTTATGTATTAAAGATGTAATACATTGTATGATATTCCTTACTAAGCAAATGAGATCACCCTTTATCATATTTCGCATTCTCTATCATATCAAGATTGGATTATTAAATGAATTAAAGGATATACTAAATGAAATTTCAATGTTATAATGGTGTTTATAAGATATCATGTATATTTCCCTGTATTATGGGAATTATGTATGATTCTAGTCCCCCAATACCACAAAAATACTCAATCCATTAAGATTTTTTCTCTTGGATATTATACAAATAATATATTTTAAACAGTTTCTATGGGTTACTAGAGTTGGGGTTGATACATTTTATTTTGATGAATAATCAGTATTACCATTGGGAATATGAAAAATATCATAATCTCAAGAAATGTTAAATAATATTTTTATGCTTTTTAGGTTAATGAGAAATATTTCTAATTATTTAATAATATTTTGGTATGAAACTATTTTAATATGGTGTTTAGTGAGAGTATTTAAAAAATATCAACACTTATAATCATTTTAGGGATTTCCTTATTGAGTATGTGTTGACACTCTGTTCTATTAAAGAGTCTAAAAAATGACTGAGAAATACCTTATAACTAAAGGGAGAAAATTCATGAATAAAATCAAGATTTTTAAAAGCATGGGGTTTGGGTCGCATTAGTCAGACCAAAATGGCGTTGTCATGCAGCCTACTTGTGCACCCCAATCTTTCGCAGAACCTACTTGCATGCCCAAACTCTTTTCACACAAGGTCCTATTTTTTCCTATAAATAGACCCGTGGGGTCTTCATTTGTATAGAAAAATTTCCTTGAAGCCTAATTGCTTCTCTCGTCACCCTGGTACTTCACCCCAATCTTCAGAAATTGTTAAGGTAGTTCTTCAACACCTTGAGCAGAGGATATAAAGGAGGATCATTGGACTTAAGTCCTTTTAGTGTTTGAAAACTATAACACTTTCATGCCTAAAGCGCCCAACCTACCTAAATCTGAAATACTTTCACACCACATATTCCCTTTAGGTCCCCACTTCTAGGATCACCTGTGAATACCCCTAAAGGATTGAGCTAACTCTCACCCATTTATTAACATACAATTTTTTTGTCACTTATGTGAATCTTAGGTCACCCAAGCCTACGTGCGTGCCCATAGTTGAAAGTCCTTACCTACTTGGGAACCCCTATTTGATTCACTTACTCTCTTATGTCTAAAATCCATCAATCCATCTTAAAATCCTTTCAGGGCAAGGTTTCTTCTTCATTGTCTCCCTTGTTTGAAAGGTATTCTATTGATACCTACCCCAAAACCTCCTAACATATCAAAACCTTTGGGAAAGGTGCATCAGTGTGTATTCTATTTGTGTTTGTATATCCATAGTCAGAGGTTTCCCACATTTGATTCATAATGGATTTAGGATTCATGGAGTGTCTCTAGGTTTCTATATACGTAGTTACGTGGACCTCTCTCTCAGGAACATAGGTGGGAGTTTCCTGATTTTTGAGAATTAGGGTTTAGGTCTCGACCGATCCCTTCTTAAAGAGACGGAACCTCAGATCTCTGGTAGGGAAGGTAATGTTTGTGCTCTTTTTTCCATTTAAGCAAAGGAACAGTCTCCCTCTTCTACCAAGATCAATTTTAGGGAAGCCATCCAGGTGTAATCCCCTAACCTTCATCCCTTCTTCCTTTCATTTTGAACATTGTCCAATGTAAAGTGAATAGAGGGAGGGATTGTCTTCTCTCTCTCTTCCTAAGTCCCCTCGACCTCTTCCATCCTGGCCACCGTAGGCTCTCCCTCCTTCACCAGGATAGGAGGAAAAGTGTGTGTAATTGTTGAATCTTTCACATCCTCTTGTTTCACACACTGAGCATGACTCAAGTGGGCGTAGACATTCATGATGATTAAAACATTTGTACAAACACCCATGGTGAAGGAAATATGAGAACTCTGATTCTTGTTTAAACCAGGATACGTAGGAAACCCATTCAGGGCCCGAGCTTAGTGGATATCCTCTTCATGATTTAAACCCTAATTCCCTTAATCTGGGCATCCTCCTTAGGAATAAGCCCAAAATTTAACCCCTAAGTCATGAAGGCATCCTTTTCAAGATGTAAGCCCAAAATCATTTCTCTCAAAGGACTGTACTCTCTTATGAGACTTATCTAACTATGTGGTATTTGATTCCCATCCACATGGGATATATAGGAAGCCTCCTTGAGGTTCAAACCCAAAATTTCAAATCAACTCTGTTCTACTTGGGCCATATTCCCATCAGGGTCTAATATTTCATGGAAACCCATATTCTTTCCAAGTTCCTTGGGTTTCCTTGGAAAAATTCCCACACCATATTTGACTATGAACATTTTTATTCAATGTCTATAACTGATGAATTTAAACTATATGGCTAGGTCCTAATCAGATGACCTTAAATGGTATGATGTGTCCCATTAATCGACACCAAACTATGAGTGTTTTGATTCCATTCACATAGACATGTAGGTAACCCATTTCATGGGTACGCTCCCAACATCCAAAAAAACCTTTGTATTCCTGGATGATAGTAAAATCTATAGTACCCATCTAAGTGGATAAAAAACTAGTATCATCCTAATGATGATTAAAATTACCTAAAAATAGTATATGAGAGCATACCATTTATGGAGAAACTCAAATACATACAGGTATCTCCATTAATAAAGAACCTTGAATACATACTGATGATTTTAAATTTTACACATATTAATAAGTGATTAAAAACTCCCAGGGGAACTTCTGTTATGCATGGTGAATTAATAAGGATTCATGAAAATATCTTAAATTTACAAAGAGAGTCCCCGAGTAGACAATAATTTCCCCCAAAAGGGTGTGATTAGTCTATCCTCCCATTCTCTTGACCAATGTATGTTCCCAAGTATCTTAAAGTTCCATCCTAATGAATGCCTGCCTTTGGAAATAAGGTCCCCTTTGGATAAAGAACTATTGGAAGTTTCCGATTCCATGAATAAATCTAAGAGAAACCGCCTGGAAGTAGTGATTCTTAAAACTAGAACACATGTTTCAAGGAACTATGAAACAAAAACGGTGAACCCAATGTGAATCCTTAACCATGTTAATAATGTTACCCACCAGTTAGGCCCCTATCAATTGTTAAAAGAAGGACAAAAAAATGAATCAATCACACATGTATCCATCTAAAATATGTTTCTTTAATGGATTTTTTTATTCCTTTTCAAGTTCTTTCTCAGAACTCCCTTCAGTCCAAAATGGATTTATTCAAGATGACATCTATGAACTTCCCGACCACTACTCAAGTTTGATCCTCATCCAAGGGAAGGACTCCATTACCCACCCAACATCATCAACACTGGGTATCCAATATTCTAGTAAAGGAGTACCGTCAGCATGGTACAATCCTAAGTTTGGAGGGTGGCCGAAAGGCCCTCTAGGTCAATTACAATCCTCAATCATCTGGAAAACAAATGATCGATGATCAAGAAGCAGACGGTTCCAACCACCATTTTCAACCGTTTTAGGTCCTTATCATAGGAACACAACAACCAGTACCTCCCGTACTATAGGGATGTTGACCAAGAAGTCACACAGGGCCTTAATTCAAGGATGAAGGGGTCCTTCCTAACGACTCCTACCAACAATCACCGCCAGTAGAATCGTGGTGTAGTGAACTCCCCACATGATTGGGGTGTTACCTCTGGACGTTTGGTCCCGGTCTCTCAGACTGGGGCACACAATACAAACAAACGAGGACAAAGTTTGGCCAACTGAGAGTAGGTTATTACCTCTACCCCCTCTAGAAAATTCAGTCAACCAAGCATTATGGAAACCAACGAGCGGGGACATACACCCGTCCATACTAATTTTGATGTCGAAAAAACTCGTCTGGAAGAAAACCACAAATCACACCAGATAAATCTGGTGGAGTACTACGTACATGAAAATACACCTGCTTACAAATTATCAGCCATTCAGTAGGCTCGTCTGACTGCATGTAAGGAAGTTCGCTAATCTGATGTGGTGGAAACTGGTAAACAAGAACATACACCTGATTACAATCACCAAATATACCAGTAGTCTTGTCTTCCATTATTGAAGGAAGTCCATCAACCATACTTTATCGGAAACATCCAGTAGGCACGTACACCTTCAAACATTCATCAAGAATGCCAACAGTCTCATTTGGAAGCACCCAGAGAAGTCAATCAGAAAGCTCTGAAGACAAATATGGGGCAGACCCAACCCTCTTCCCCCATGCATGAGTACAATCAATACCCATTGATAAGAAAATTAAGAAAGGAGCAGGAACATACACCAAATCCAGATACAGAATGAATGTATATTCTCATTCTGTCTACTGAATTCACAAAAAAAATCATAACAATGGTGAAATGGATTACACAAATTCTGGCCCATATTCTGGAAGCATGCCAGAATATCATCACAACTACTTCAGTAGTACCAGGGGAGAAGACACATAAATATTTCCCCACACATGGGATGAAACATCAACATGATATCCTAGAGCATATACACACCTTTGTTTCAATAATCTAGGGTCATGGGGTATACACCCCCGTATCATATCAACAACAGGATCGGTAGCATACACCCTTTCCAATTAGAGGTAATCGGTCCATTCTGATGGCCACTCCAAGGAATCCACATACACTTGCTAGTGATAACCACTTATACCATAAAGTGGCCATAACTAAGTGTAAAAGAACATCCAAGAAAAATTCTCATCAAATACGGTTGTAAAATCAAGAGTCAAACTTTAATTTGGCTCTTCTTAATGCTAGATTTCTTAAAGACCTAACACATTTATCGGTTGCTCCTCAAGATACTATCCAATCATTACCATATTATGGGAGTGGTAGCCAAAATTCTGAAGTTCCCCATCAGAAACTTCATCATGAAGGTCTGATTCATGAAAATTCGGTCAATCCAGAGAGCCTATCTCTGGATGAGAGCTAAGACAACCCTCCATGTGGCTAGAAGACCAGGGATAAATATGATTGATCCCTTGTTGTAATCCACCATGGTGGTCCTCCCCATAGTGTCATTCACTATGAAATACCTCTCTGTATTAGTATTTCTCATTGTCAAGATGATTCTATAATTGATAGTGTAGCAATGAGAAAGCCCTCATATCACGAGGCACTTGCGAACACAAGTCCAGTCATATATAATGCTTTTCTATTGACAGGTGAAATAGTTTCTCAATCGGAATTCATCTTAAGAAAATTTTCTTTCTCTGAACCTCCCTTGGGTAATTTTCCTTCTATTACAGAGTTTCCACAATGGTCAAACCATGTGGAGAAACCTCTAGTGAGTGAAAATAAAGATATATTAAACAAGAGAAGACAATTGGCTAAAGTAGAAATACCATTCATGTTCTGGCCTTTGGAAAATTTTCAGTATAACATTCCAAAATTTATGGCATAATATTGCATTCCTGAAATCCACCTCAACTTATAGAAAAACCTTCTTCATTTGAAAACCAATGTATTACAATATGATCAATATCAAAATCATGTAAAGGTAACATAATGGTTCCAATGCCAAATTGACTTGGCATCACTCTTAGTTTCCCAACATCCAAATGTTGAAAAATAGAAAAGAACCTTTCAACGTGTATACCTCAATGTTCTAAAGATGCTATGCCAATTAATTTCGGATTCCCCATCTGGTGTTTGTATCAGAGGACAGGGTGCATATGAAACATTGCATTTCACTACACTATAGAATCTGCAAAGTCCTCTAAAAGTGGTATCATGAAATATTATTTCCCACGATCAGCCACAATCAATATATTGTGTATGTAATAAAATGTATTCTCATGAAAATGCCTCAAACATATCTCATCAGAGTCAGGCCCAAAGAAAAGAAGTTGTTGAGTTTCTTTTACATCAAGCATCTGAGAATCTTGAACAAGCCTCCCGCTTAGAGGATGTCAGCCATCAGATAACAAAAATGTATAAAATATCAAATCGATCTTCCAAAATAGTTTATTTGAGTGGTTGTCAGATAATGCACCCATCTAATGTATGAACTTCTATTTGAAAAAATCATAAGAGGAGTTGTGTGAATCTCAGCCATAGTAGTTCAAGAACCACCCTAACTTGCATGGTTGGGGGTTTGTTTAATTAAAAATTCAAGTTCATTAAACAAAGTTAAAAGGTCTGAAGAGGATGAACATGAATAACCCCACCATATTGGGCTAGGGGATTTTTTACATATACAATCCCCTCCTCAATGGAAGTTGGTTTTCCCCCAATTGGGGAAGAAACAACAAATAAAGCGCACAACTAAACTATCCAAAGATTTCCTTGTGGTTACTATCCATCAAACAGCTCCTGAGAATCCTTCATATAGGAGAATGATGTCTCATGGAAGATATAGTGGGAGACGATCTCACAAAGATACTGAAAAAATTCCATCAATTTATTATGCATCAATAAATTTTAGTAACACTATTGCATAAGATCCTCGAGAAAATGATTCTAGTTTAGGGGGATCAAAAGATGAAGTTTTTATCCATAATATGTTACACACTTAGACAAATAAAGATGGTGTACGTACCCGAAATCAGAGGCTTACCTAGAATCTGGGTATGCCTTCAAATAACCAACCCCTCCCCCCCTCCGAAATGAATATAAAATGGGAAAGGTAAAAGTCAGATTGTATCTCACTTTTCCACTATAGAAGGTCAATCAATTTCACTTTAAGATAGATTTGAACAGCAATAAGATAATATTAAAGAGTTTAAAAGACTCAATACAGAGTTACTTTGAAGTATCATTTCTTCTAGATGTACTCCCCAAGGAGATCCTCAACTTGCACATCCTATAGGAGATCTATAGAAAAAAGTATTTGTGGTAACTATAGATGAGGATAATGAATTACCTTAATTGGGTACACAACCAAGGTAGGATCTAACACATCTTTATAAGCCTATTCTCATGGATTATCTAAGGAAAATATCAACACCATCACTAGTGGTTTTTTCGGTCATTGCACTAGCTCAAGATCCAGTTGTTGTACCTGCCCAGGTTCCAGATCATCCGAATAACCCCTAAATGATTATGAAAACAATTGAATCATTAACAACTCTATTGGAATCTATAAAGGAATGATGTGCAATAGTCCATCATGAAAAGAAGGATTACCCTGAATTGGTGGACCTGATTCCTCCAACACCAAATTTTGTGAATTCCATATTTCCAATCGTTAATGTTTCAGGAGATCTGGAACAACACTTAAAACATTTTGTTTCTTGTTTTGATCCCATGATGGGAACGCCTCGACAATAAGAAGCTATAATTCTTAGGTGTTTCGTGAATTCATTACATGGACTATCTTTTGTCTGGTATATATTTTTTCAATCTCGAAAAATTTCTGGATGCGAAGATATCCACAAGAAATTCCTTATTCAATTTAGCTCAATGCTACAAAATATGTAAGTCTTTTATAGTACCAATTGTAAAAAAAGGGATAGTGTAAGAGTTTCATATTTAATTATGTGATGGAAAGGATTAACGTATTTCTAATGTCTGGAACTCCCTCGAGAAGAGTTGATGCCAATTTGTGTGCCAAATCTGTGTGATGAGTTACGCACACCACTGATACCTATAAAATACACAAGTGGGTTTTGAGACCTTACATCAATTTTTTAATAGATAAAATATTCTATTATAGAGACTATGGATAAAACTCATTTAATTTCATCATCACTGGGAAGGAGAACAGGGAATGCAGAGGCTGCTACCATTATACTCTGTCAAGCACCTTTACCTAATTCCACTTCAAATACTTCATCATATAGAAGGTATCATTTTCTAGAGTGTTAGTAGTAATGACCACCTCATCATGATGATCAAAGAGATCCAAGGCATAAAAAGTTTGAGAAATTAAAAAGAAAAGTTTATTCCTTTCGTAATGAACAAGTTCTGAGTTACTTCATATCAGATCTAGAAAACAATTTGGTTTAGTTTCTAAGGCTGAAGAAACCAAACAAATAAGGACATGAAGATCTTCCAAATTATTTTCCCTTTATCTAGTTGTTAGGGAATCCCATTTAGGAGTGTTTTGTTTTCACGTATCTCCTAAAAAAATTGTAGACTCTGGAAAAGTGAAACCATAATGTTAGTCATCTCAGGTAGCATGTGTTACACATACTAATATATAGGATGAAAGCGAATGGCAGGAAGTCAAAAGTAAAAATGTTCAAAAATATGATCATAGTATGATCAAGAAAATGATCAACCGAACTCATTCCATTTTATGAACATAGTTGAAACAACTGATTGGGTCTTCCACTACTTCTTCCACAGTAAAACATTCTTCATCAAAAGATATATCCTCAAAGAAATGAGGTGATCAGAACGAAAAAGAGTAGTCAGAAAAAGATGAGCTCGTGTTAAGACCAAAGTTGTCCTTGACCCTAGCAGATTCCATGCCAGCTGCTTCAAATGCATGAGCACCACCCCGCCAAACAACATATCCAAAACCAACCTATTAGGTATAATCTTCATTAGAAAAATAATTGATCTTTGGTTTCATCAACTTCATCTACTTAACGGATCCTTATGCCAATGGTGATTCTGATTATAATGATCTGGAGATCCTTTTACCTAATTGGGGAACTAAAGGAATAGGCCAAGGTCATGGATATAGGGGAAAATGTGGAAATTCTAGAAACCATCATTTTATCTCTACCCTTGCTCGAACCATATATGCGGCAGAAACTTGTGGAAGAGCCCTTAAGCGGGATAAACAAGAACAGGGAGTTTCTTATATAAAATATATGTTCGGTTCTGACCTAATTATTTTGGAAGACCAATTAGAAGTCACACCATCTTCCTCTCATGATGTAGATAGACCTAATAAGTCTAATATACAAAATCCAGGTGTATTTACTACTTCTGCTCCGACACAGGGTACATTTAAATTAAAAGCATCATCTTCCAAGACACCTGAAAAACAGAATTTCCATGCTAGAAAACGCAGACCTCTGGATCAAAAGTGTGATGTTTTGAAACAACTACCTCCAAGTACCAGCCATGCTATCAATTTTGGATGCCTTGAATCGGTCAAAAGATCTTCGATAAGCACTTATTGAGGCTTTGTCAAGTCTTTAAGAGTTTGAAACCGACGTTGTTGCTGCTGAGGTTTATAGTATAAATAATGATCATGTAAAATTTCATGCATTCATATATTTTACAAATGAATATGAATACGATGTTGTATATAGACGTATCAGACCATTGTATTTATCTGTCAAGGTCAGTGACATAGACATCCGACGAGCCTTCATTGATAATGGACCTGGAGTCAACCTCATACCCATTCGTACACATCATTGATTGGGCCTCACTAAATCTGACTTATCTCCTTCTATGTTAATGTAGAAATGATATTAAAAAAATGAGAAAGAACCTATGGGTGATATTACAATCATAACATAGTTTGGAGATCTTGTATCTAATTCATATTTCATGGTTGTTTTTTAGGACGCAAACTTCACCATTCTTCTTGGAAGGCCTTGGCTGTATCAAAATCCGGCCATACCTTCATCATACCACCAATGTCTTAAGTACTATTCAAATTTCCAAAAAAGTACATTTTATAGTGAGAAGGATCCGTTCGAAACGTTTTAATCTCAATACATTGAGGTAGAGTTTTATCACACAAAAAGAATGAGGTCCATCATAAAGAGGATAACCAGAGTTAATGCTCCAAATGGACTTGAAAATATCCCAGAAAACCCATTCATACATTTGAGTATAGATTATGTGTTACCTATCAATAAAATTGAAAGGGTAAAGAAAATTCCAAGCACTTTTCCAATAACATTCATAATGTTAATTGCAGAAATCGAGCCTGAAATAATGGGAGAAATTGTTGATTCACCAAGCAGTGATGGAATCTTAAATAGAAATATTTTTATTTCATCTATAGAACTATAGAAAGTCTCTACTAGTCAATCGGAATAGAAGAATTTGTAGCAATTCTAGAGGAAGACAAAGATGTTGACTTCCAATCTGTCATATCCCCTTTATTACCCATGAAAGACCCTTCATCATCAGTAGGGTCAGAGATGGTAGCCTCTTCTTTAGGAATTTCAAATACTGACTCCTCTCCTAACTTGGAATGTTTTGTTTCTTCATCTACTATGCAAGTAAATACAGAAGAATTAACCCTTATTGAAGAAGAAGAGGAAGATCTCAGGGACGCTCCTCTAGCATTTGAGGAAAGTGGCTCTACCATTGTGGATGATCTTAGAGAAATAAATCTGGCTATAGAAGAAGATCCATGTCCCACTCTAATTAGTGCGGCCATGAACTCTGAAGGGTAATAGGTATATACTTCATTTCTAAAGAAACATCAAGATTTATTTTCTTGAAAATATATAGAAATTCCCGGTCTTAATCCCGATGTAGCCACTCACCATTTGGGTTTTCCAAAAGAAAATCGGGGATTCATGCTAGCAGTAAGAAGGACATATCCTACTCATGCCTCTAAAATTGATGATGAAGATGATAAGATTATAAAGGCTAAATTTGTCATGGAGGTTCAATATCCCAAATGGTTGGCCAACATTGTCCCGGTGAAAAAGAATAATACTCAAATTAGAGTTTGCATTGACTTAATATATTTTAACCGACATTGTCCTAAAGATGATTTTCCAGTTCCAATTACAGAGAATTTAATTGATGCAACAGCTGGCTATGTAGCTCTTTCCTTCCGGGATGGATACTCTGGGTATAATCAGATCTATATGGCCTAAGAGGATTAAGAATCTATATCCTTTAGATCCCCTAAATGTGTGTTTTGTTATCAAGTAATGCCCTTTGTATTAATGAATACAGGTTCAACATACCAAAATTCCATATACCATGTCTTCAAACTATTCTTAGGTGAATTTGTTGAATGTTATGTGGATGATTTGGTGGTCAACCAAACAACGTTGCAATCACTTGGCTGATATGGAAACCATATCCAATAAACTTCGGCAACATAGTTTGTATATGAACCCCTTGAAATGTGATTTCGGGGTAACCTCATAAAAGATCATTGGTTTCATTGTACATTACCGTGGTAACGATGTTGATCCTGATAAAACCTAATCAATCCTTTGTATGTCACCTCCTATAAATTTGAATGAATTAAGAGGACTCCAAGGACACTTGACATATATTCAGCACTTTATAACCAATTTGGTAGGAAAGTGTTTTCCCTTCACTAGATTAATGATGAAGGGAATCACTTATCAATGGACTGAAGACTTCCAAGAAGCATTTGATACCCTCAAGAAATATCTATGGAGTCCACCGATATTAATTCCACCTATTGTTGGAAGACCAATTATTCTCTATGTGACAGCTTTATAGAGATCAATGGGTTCTTTCCTTACTCAAAAGAATGCTGTTGGGAATGACAATAGCCTTTACTATTTCTATAAAACCATGCTTGATGCAGAAACTCGATATTCAAGTATTGAAAAGTGCTTCTTGGAATTAATCTTCACAATTCAGAAATTGAGGCACTAACTGCAACATCATGAGGTCCAATTGGTATCTCGCATAAACCTACTCAAATTTATCATCATTCATCTTATACTTACAAGGCATCTGGCACGGTGGGCAGTTATTTTGCAACAGTTTGATATGATGTTTATTCCCTAGAAGGAAATAAAAGGCCCAGATATGGCTGAATTTCTTGTTAAACATCCATCTACGGAAGATACATCATTCAATACTAAACTTACTGATGAATAGGACTTCTCTATTCAATATAATCTCCAAACATGGGAAATTTACTTTGTGGGTACATCCACAATTCCAGCAGGGAAGATAATGGAAAACCCTAAAATCAATAATGTTGGGTTAGGAACTATCCTTATTTCCCCAAAAAAGGCAATATTTGCTTATCCCTTCCTGTTATCAGAAGGCGGAACCAACAATGAAGCATAATATCAAGATCTCATTGTAGGATTAGAATTGGCACTTCATGTGCAGGTGAGTCACTTGAAAGGAAAAGGTTATTTAGAATTGGTAATCAATCAGATCAATGGGGAATATTCCATTAGAAATAAAGAGTTAACCCATATCTGTGATTACGTCAGAGGGTTAATGGCTTAATTTTCCTCAGATCTGACATGGTCTTATGTCCTTCTATCACAAAATACCCAAGATGATGCACTGGATAATGCAGCTACAACCTTGGAAAATCCTAATCGGGATGCGACAGTCATCAGCATAGCTCATCGTCGTATGTTCTCACCTTTTTTCAAACCTTAATGGAGGAAATTAATAAAATTAGCCCTATTTCAGAGTCGTATGGTCATACCATAGGATGGAGAACACCCATCCTAGAATATCATCAAAATGGAGTACTTCTACCAAATAAGGCTAAACAAACAGATCTGATGACGAGAGTCCAATTTTACTCTTTATGATAGTCCATATCACTAGAAGATCCTCCACATATGAGGATTTGATGAAATCCTCTTTAGATTTATTGATGGAGAAGAAACTGCATCTATCATGAAAGAATTACATTCAGGTGCTTCTAGTGATCACCAATCTGGGCATTGGAATTCTTATCAAATCTTAAGGCTTGGATAATTTTGGCATTCAATAACACAGGATTGCATAGATTTCACTAAGATATGTCATCCCTGCCAAATAAATGCCAACATCATTAATCAACACCTGGAGTTTCTACAAAAATATAAATACTCATGGTCATTTTCCACATGGGGAATGTATGTGGTAGGACCTTATCTTCTAGCTAAGATTAAGCTGTTCAAGTATATTCGTATTGCTACTGACTTTTTTCTAAATGGGCTGAGGAAATTCTTCTCAAATAAGTCAGATCCAAAAGAATTGTTAGTTTTTTTTTGAAACTAACATCGTCACTAGGTTTGGTGTCGCTCATAGTATATTAATAGACTATGGAATAAATTTCTGTTCTATTGAGGTAAAGAAATTATATCAAGAGCACAATATCAAGTCTATCCATTAATCTCGGTATCATGAAGCGGCCAATGGATAGATAGAGGCTTTCAATAAGACCTTATCAAATATACTCCAGAAGATGGTGGATAAAGATAAAAAATCTTGGCCTAGTTATCTTTTGCATGTTTTATGGGATTATCAGACTACTAACCATACTACCACCTAGGAAACCACTTATTCATTTTTATATGGAATAGAAGAACTCTTTCAAATTGAAATGCAATTTCCTTCACACAAAGTTGCAATCTGTGATCAATTTTCCACAGATGTGAAGTCTCAGAAATGGTTTAATGATCTAGAAAAATTAAATGAAAAAATATTGCCTAATTTGCATCATTTAGAATTATATCAAAACAGAATAGCATGAGCATTTAAAAAGAAATTTCACCTCGGTTCATTTCATCAAGGAGAATTTTTATTTTTCCTGAATACTCCAACGATACCAGGAAATAAACCTCTGAAGCTTTATCCAAAGTGGGAAGGACCTTATTCTTTACATAAGGTATACTCAAATGGAGTTTATGCCTTAATCTCAGTAGATTGAGTTCCTATTACAACTCCAACCATTACAAAATTATTGAATAAATACTTTGTGTGGTTGCAAAAACATCCTCATTGCAAGATATAAAACTGCACAGCTCCCATGTCCTTAAGAAAATACTTAAAACTGAACAGTACAAAGTCCTAGTTTCAAGAAATTAAACTTACAAACAACCATAATTGTCCACGTTGGATGACGTTAAAATGCGTAGCACCATTTATCCTTGTTACACTACATTACAATATATGACTAACATCTTCTCTACATGATGTTAGGATCTTCCATAAGCAATCATAATGGACATCATTGCTACTCTTTAGTGGCACATGAGTCCCTCCCTTCCCTATGTCTGAGTCAGATCATCATAGGGACCTTGTTTCAAAAACTACTTATGGCTTGATTCTCATCTATATGAGATATGTAGAGACATCTGGATCTCCAATCTTAGGCCCAACCACGATAAAAAACCCCCCTTTATTCCTTATATAAAAACCAAACCTACATAGGGAATGTTAAAACAACAATGTATGGATTGATTTATACCCCTAGTAAGGCATACCTTAGTCTAGTTACAATATGACTTTCTTTTAACATTAGTTCATCATCATCCTTACCCGATGACATTAAACTACATGGAAATATAACACTCATATTTTTTACATGTGTCACCATTATGTTATAGAAGAAACCCTTACTAGTCCTTGTTTCTCACACCGAGCATTGCTCACATGGGATTAAGAATTGTGTAAAATGATTATTTATATAAATATGGTGTCTCAATTTCCTGTGGGATTATCATTGTCCTCGCTGCATGACATAAAAATTCACAGTATAATGTCCTTGTTTCATGATTGTAAATTGCACATCCCAATATCAATTCAAATAAAAACAAATAAAGTCTCAATTTTACATGTGAGTTTGATATATGAAAATTATGTCAAACTCATGGCCAATATTGGTTCAAATATTTCTTATGTGCATTGATCATAACCCCCCTTTTATATTCAACACACTTAATATTGAATACATATAGATCTTTATAATATTTCTTACAGTTTCTGGTGACAGAGTATCTAATACCTGAGAACTATTTTCCTTGACTATTCGGAATGTACCCTTAGGTGGCCTTCCAGAAGTTTCCTACATAATAGGTATATATGTCAAAAGATTTCAAAATTTATCCATGCATCATATGCCCCAGTTGGTCCTGCATAATACTGCCCCCATAACGGGTTTTTCAAATGATGATAATTTCATTCATGGTTATAGTGTCTTTGTCGCTTCAAACTTTGAATAAAATATACAAGAATCTTTATTTTAAGCAGACATTTAGGTATATTTGTCCCATTATATTTATATCAATCTGGAACTCCTCAAGACCATGGTTTACACATTTCTCTCTCCATGTGTTTAAAGAAATATGAAATAACATTAGAATCACTTGGCCAGATATCATATTTTATTCCCATTTTAGGTTCTAGTTGTATGACCATAAACTACAGGCACCATAACTCCTATGTTTGGGATATAATTTCATAGAAGTCATATTCCTCCAATTATTTGGAAATCTTGGTTGGAAATACCCTCTCCATATTCAGGTACTTTTCTCCGTAAACCATGCTCTATGATTCAGAAAATCTGAATCTCCATAAACATTCTTTAGCTTTTAGCAATGGAATGTCAAAATTCATAAGAACTATTTTTCCTGACTATGAAGCATGTCCCCTTACGTGGCCTTGCATTAGTTTCCTACATAACAGGTCTATCGGACTAAAGATGCCACTATTTGGCTATGAAGCATATACCTCAGTTGGCCCTACACAATATAGCCCCCATAACATATTTTTAAAATAACGGCAACTTCATTCTTGGAAGAGACTTCCTCTAATTACTTTAGCCCTTTTCCATATAATTCTTCAGTTCTAGAAATTCCAAAATCATAGTTTACAATTTTCTCTTCCATACCTGAATATGGTATTATGTTTACAAAAAAATACCAAGAAATTAGAAGAGTCTCATAACATTGGTTAGAGCTAAAGACCTTAAATTAAATCTACACAATTTCCTCACTACATGACTTAAAACTGCATAGTACAATGTCCCCCCTGCATGACTTAAAAATGCACAGTACAATTCCCTCACTGCCTGACATAAAATTGCATAGTTCAATGTCATCACTACATTACATAAAACCGCACAGTACAATGTCCTCACTACATGACTTAAATTTGCACAGTACAATGTCCTCACTACATGACTTAAATCTACATAGTTTTATATAAGAAATTCCCCTTTCTGATAAATTTTAACCATTCTTCATACACCAAATTTATATAGAAGTGTTTTTCATATTCATCATATATGTCGGAAAAAAATAGCCCTTTTTTCTTAAAATCCATTTCCTTGGAAAAACCACCCACTGTGGTCTTGAGTCACCCAAATATTATTTTTCCTTTTCTATCAATAGTAAAATGTTAAATTCATAAGAACTGTTTCACCTGACTATGTTGTACGTGCCCTTAGGTGTCCTTGAAAAAGTTTCCTACAAAACAGGCATGTCAGTCAAAAGATGCCACTCTTTGGCTATACGGTATATGCCCGAGTTGGACCTACATAATACATCCCCCACAATGGGTTTGCAAAATAATGGTAACCTCATTCATGGTAGCGACACCACTTATATTGATATAGGTTTTACATTTGGTGACCATAAATATCATGGCTCAAGATTCCCCTTGGAAATATTTAAATAATATTAAAGAAATTATTATCCACTGAGTCCTGTCTGGGATCTAATTTCAAAATTTATGGTTAAAGCTACTGAACCTTAAATTCTAACCCTTTATATTCCAACATGCATGACCCTACACTACCAACAACAATAGATATGGTACTCACTAGATTAAGAACCCTCAAATGGAACACTTAACAAAAGTCGAGTCCCAGCTCACTGAACGTACATTTTGTATAATTTAGGTAATATTGATCAATAAAAAGCCAAAATATACAACGTTTTTGGGGTTTTATATATTAACCTAGAAACAATAAAACTATTATTATTGGCCCAATGGCTTAGGTAAAAAAAAATCAGTTAGTGAGAATGAAAACCAAAATGATTAAGGAAAAAGTGATTTTCATTTATGAAAAAAACATTTCACATAATAGAATCCACAAATTGGAGTCTCTCTCTTATAAATAAAAAATAAAAAAGGGTTTTCTACATAACTATTTATTTGGTTAACAACCTCTTGAGCCCCATCAGTTACCCATTGAAGCTCATTTATTTGACCATCCTGGCTCTCTTCAGCATGATGAAGTGATTATCTAGCATCTGAAATTGATTTTTCACTATCCTTCTAGAATTATCCTAAGGACCTATGAATTTGTTTAAGCTCTCATATAATGATATCTAATTCATGTTGAAGGTGAAGCTGGTGAACAGTCTTTTCTTTGATTTTCCTGCTTTAGTCCATTCAACTTTGCAGTCTGATCATCCTCATTCTGGGACAACGCTTATAAGAATTATTCAATGTTGATAAAAAATATGGCTTTTATCAAGTATTTATGAATCATTTTATCTTGTTTCCTCCATTGGATAATTTCGTTCAATGTGGTATGAAATTCAAGGTACTCAAAACTACCAAATCCCAGCGTGATAAAAAGATATGAAAGTCATAGAATTTGTGAAGGCAGTTCCTTAAGGGGAATCTTAAATATTATCATCCATATATTCTTCCATGATTTGTGGATGCAATAAGAAGATCCTTTTGTTGTTCTAGGTCTGATTCAGAATCAATTTCATAATGAGGGATGTATTATGTGATTAATACATCTAAAGAAGGTCCATGTTCTTCTCCTTTCGGATCAATGGTTGCTTCACCTTCTAGTACTGTTTGGACTGATACAGAGGCTTCACCTCTAGACCTAGTCGTTGAAGTTAATAGCCCTATATGGTAAATCAAAAAAATTATGGCTGTGATTAACATCAAGATATAAAAAAAGGGAGTACAATCACAATATCAGTATCTCTAACCTATTAGTAGGTTAGTATCTTTAGAAGACTCCTCCCCAATGTTCTTAGTTTCAACATTTCTATTTAATGTTTCAGGGTGGGGAGTGATATCTTTAACTAGATCAGGATCTTCATAATGAATATCAGGAAGATTTTTTGTCTAAATATTCACCTGAATCAATGTCTATGTAATTATGGTATTGAAATTAATAACTATACTTCCTTCCAGTATCATTGTGGCAGCAGTTTCTTTATATGGAAGTGCATATTTCAACCAAATACTGATAAAAAGTTAATCATAATAATATTAACAGGACCAATAATTTAAAATCATGTTCAGTTGATTCTATACAAGGAACTCTAAAATATTTTAAATTATTTGGTATATTAATATGTTCAAATACTTCTTCAAAATACATTCCATGGTTTTATCATTTCATCCAATGATATCCTAGATCTCAGGTTAGTCTCACCCTAGGGAGAACTTGGCATGTTTGCTCCACAACCTTCCTACGACAAACCTTGATCCTGAATAGCTTCCTCTGCAATAGTTTTGTGGTTATCATCAAACATTTCTGGATGTTCTGGTGCATTTGATGAACATAAATTATCGCAATATTGAAGTCAATTGTTGTTACATTTAACGTCTAATAATGAATTTTTGATTTACTAGAAGCCTCCTCTCCACTAATAGAAAGAATGAGAGTAGTGTTGGGAGAAAATGTCGGTTCATTTGGATTCAATTCCTCTTCAGGAACCACTGGATTTGTAAGAATTTGTGTATCTTTAGCAGCACCCTCCATGGTTCATTGAATATTATCATTAGTTTCTTTCAAAGACAAAACAGAAGAAGCCCCAATAATCCTAATAAATTTAAACACTTTTTCATGAATAATGACTAAAATTCATGATTATTATGGAGGCTTACCACTACTAATAAAACTCTTAACCATGGATCTATTTCTTCAAGGATTTTGCTTCATCACCTTCTTAGGATGGATTGCATCATGTTCACTAAAGAAAAGTATTTGATATTGTAATATCCTATAAATTTCATCTTCAATGACCTATTGGCTCAAAGATATTTCTCCCGATTCACGAGGTGATCTGGTAGCTCTAAGATCAGTACCATCAGGGCAATACAGTGGAGAGGGAACATCAGTTGTTTTTCCTTTAACCAACTTCATGTTAAGATGATATTTCTACAGAGTAATAATTCATTGACTTAAATTCAAATTGAAAAGCAGAAGAGAATGTGAGAAAAAGGTAGCTTACATCCTTAGGATCCATGAAGTCACACCATTCTTCATCTAATGAAGGTATAATACCTTTAGTGGTACCATGATCTATCATTTCCTTCACCTGCTTCATGGTGTTAATTGATTCATCAGTTTCATATATGACCGTTTCCAGCTCTCGAATGTAGGTCCTTACCTCATTGGCATTGTCCATAAAAAGAATTTCCAAAGAAGCCTGTAAATCCCCTACTCTCGGAATATGAAGTCTCTGAAGCAGATCCATCAACATAGTTTCAGAATCACAATATAAACATTGAATTATTTGAATATCCTTTGGATGTATATATTTAGAGCATATGACAGATTGTTGTAAAATTGATCCTGTTTTTTTAGGTTTCTTCCCAACCCCCACAGTCACTGATAAAGGATTAGAAAATGGAACTAAATACTCTTCAGAATGATGGAGAACAGATCACCACGATACATCTTCAGTAGGGATTGATAGGGTGGCACTCTAAACTCTGGACGAGGGGTTATATCTGGAACAAGGTCTTTTCGATGAAATTGGAGCATCTTCAGCTTCACCCTCTGACTCTTTTGAGTTGGCCCCTAATGATGAAGAGTTACCTTCCAAACGAAGGGGATCCCTCCTGCTACTTCTCTTCACCCCCACTCGAGGGACATCATGATTTAATACACCTTCAGGGTAAGATGAGACCATGATTTTGGCATACCAAATAGTGAATCTTCTTACTACATCAACTGTATGTAAATTAAAAACTGCCCTAGTCTTCTCTGTAAATGTCAATAACCATTGTTGTCAGGAAACCATCAGATGTTTCTCTAATCTGACATTAATAGGAGAGAACATAGTGTTTTTTTGTAGTCATTTGAATTTATGCGCAAATATATAATGATAATAGGCCTCGTATATTATTTCTCAGTCGATTATGGTGGCAAACACACCATCTATGCAAGCTAACTTGTATTCCCTCAACTCTAAACTGGTCGTCCCATCATCAACTAATCACCCCATAGGCGGATTCCCATAAGGGAAGAAATGGATCTCCTTATGCATGCTCAATCTAGCCTTGATGTCATAAGCATTCAAATACAAGGGTGAGATACCAGAGAGAGCTTGAACATATGGTCAGAAAAAACATCCAAAAACATGTACCCCACTTTTTACTGCATATGTTCTGAAGATAGTAGTGTTCCACACCCATAGCACCTGGAATGGTCTTTCTATTATAAAAGGAGACCTCCCTCATTACATATGCAACAACATCCTATTAATATTGTCCAAAATAGGAGTGGCCAAACCTACCATCCTTTTCTCATCCAGCTTGGCTGCAATAACCAAGGTTCCTATCCTCACACCTCCTTTGGAGTTTCGGAGTTGTAACAAATACCCATTGAGCCACATGGCCAAGATACTTACCAGATATGTTTTTGTAGGAATTTTTGGATTGACTTCATATCCCCATTTGTCAAATTATCCTTTCTCTAATGTTATCATAAAGGTGTCAGGGGTACCTCTCTTATCTGCCCTTGGACAGCTAGTCGGGCGGGTGTAAGTGGGACCCTATTCCTTCTTCTTTATCAAAAATATTTCCATCCATTCCTCGGGATTAATATCTCTCCTGGTTCAAGACTTCATGGAGTCCATTTTCTTAATTTTTTTAAATATTTTCATCAACTCATGAACCAAAGCTGGTTTCTTCTCCAAGTCATTTCGTGTCACATTAGGATGAATAAAATCATCATACATGTCTCCAAGGATTGGAGCTTTGAAAATATTTTAAATATCCCATAAAATGATTCCTCCCTCTACATGTGTTAAATATAAGGAATTATTCTTTAGGCTCCATCAGCTTAATAATTCTGGCACGAAATCATCATTCCTATTCACATAAGTTTTTCCAACCCTGATAGCCTCATAAATCTAGATGCCTTTCAAGTCATCAGTAAATTCTGCACAGGTCTTTCAAATCCAGTATGGCCACATCTATGCGGGGTTTTCACCTCCCCCTAAGCAGAAATCCCAAATTTTCTTCCAACCATTGGATGGATCTGGCCGAGAATCCCAAAATATGGATGAATAATAGTGTGGTTGTAGCTCGCATTTTTGTACCGTAAAATATGGAGCACACGGGATATGATGCATAATATGAGCTTCCTATGTTGTCCCAGCATTATAAAATGATTCCCTAAAAGAAAAATTGGCTGATGAGAACTTGGAATAATCTTGAAACCAAGAATGTGGGACATAGTTTATTAGATCATGAATACTAACATCCAGAAAATGGTCATAACTATAAAAAGTTAGACAGGTGCTTCGGGGAAAGTTTAAATGATACATATTCAAATATTTTTCTATTTTTGGAAGGTTGGTGTCCCAAACGTCGAAGTAATCATGACCAATGACATTCATCATGTCATCAATCCTCTTACATGCTAGTTCATCAGTAGTTCCAATACTTTTAGGAGCCATTGAACCTACAAAATGATAGAAACCCATATTTTTATGTAAGACCAGTTTTGATATTTGATAGAGGAATTGAAAAAAAATTGGCAAATGCATTAAGGCGTGTAAGTGTAAAAATTGGCGTGCAAGTGTAAAATGGCACGCAAGTGTAGAGCCCCATTTATAGCACACAACAAAAAACATATATAAGAAGCGCGAAGAAACAGAAGCGTCTGAGTGAAAGAAGACTTGCGCATCGAGAGATGAAATTTCAGAAGTCATGAGGCTTTTTTCAGAAGTAAATCCACTATATATATAATCAATGGACGTCACCCCGTGTGCCTGAAAACTGCGCACTTCTAGCTTGCGTGACTAGTTTCCCTACGCACATAAAACAGAGGTACCCCAAGACTCTCTTCTTTCTACATCATTAGATTACATCAGTATAGGATCCAATTTTCTTTCGAGATCCAATTTTGAGGGGGGGGGGATTTTTGAAACTCCCTTCCTTTAAACATTCTAAAAATGACAAAGGGAAATACCATTGAATGAAAAGTGAAAAATACATGAAGAAAATCAATACTTTCAAAAGCATGAGTTTTGGGTCACCTTAATCAGACCAATAGGGAGTCGGCGCACATCTTACTTTCGCACCCCAATCTATTTCACAACCTACTTGCACGCCCAAAATAATTTCTCCCAATGTATTATTTTTGATTATAAATATACCCTTGGGGTCATCATTTTTATGTATGAATTTCCCTAAATCTGAATTGATACTCTAGTCACCCTAGTACTTTTCCCTAGTCTTCTGAAATTGTCAAGGTAGTTTTTCAACACCTTGAACAGTGGATTTAAACAAGGATCACTGAACATAATTCCTTTTAGTGTTTGAAAACCATAACACGTGCATGCCCAAGGTTCTCAACCTCCCTAAATCAAGAAATACTTGCGCGCCACCAATTCCTTCTACAAGAACATGAGTGCCCCACTTCTAGTATCACCTGTGAATACCCCTGAAGGATTACACCATGTATCTCCCAAGTATTACCATACATGTTTTTCATCGCTTAATTGAATATTAGGTCGCACATACCTACTTGCACGACCATACATTCATGTCCTTACCAACATGGCCACCCCTCTTTCATTCACTTACTCTCTTCAGTCTAAAATCCATCAATCCCTCTTCAAATCCATTCATGGAAAGGATTCTTCGTCATTGCCTCCCTTGTTTTAAAGGGATTCTATTAAGACCTCTACCAGTACCTCCTGACATATCAAAATATTTTGGAAAGGCTCATCAGCGTGTCTCATATTTGGGTTTGTATATCCACAATTAGAGTTTTCCAACATTTGTTTCAAAATTGGGTTAGGAGTCATAGAATGTTTGTGGGTTTTTATACCCATAGTAACATGGACCTTTCTCTCTGGAATGGTGTTGGGAAGTTCCTGATTTTTGATAATTAGGTTTTAGGTCTAAACCTCTCCCTTATCAAAGAGATGGAACCTCATATCTCTAGTAGGGAAAGTAATGTTCACGCTTTCTTTTCCATGCAAGAAAATGAGAAATCTCCCTCCCCTACCAGGATCAATTTTAGGGTAGCCATCCTAGTGTAATCCCCTGACCATAATCCCTTCTTCCTTTCACATGGACCTGTGTCCAATGTTAAGTGAATAGAGGGAGGGATCGTCACCTCTCACTCTTCCCAGGTTGCCATGATCTCATCCATCCTGAACAATGTAGGCTATCCCTCCTCCACCATTAGAGGTGTTAAAGTGTGTATCATTCTTGAATATTTCTAATCCTCATTTATCTCAAACTGAGCATGACTCATGTGGGATTAGTGAATCGCGATGATTAAATCATTTACACCAACACCCACAGTGAAGGAACAATGAGAAATCAGATTCCTGTTCAAACCATGATACGTAGGAAGCACTTTCAGGGCCCAAGCTCACTAGATATCCTCTTCAGGAATGAAAACCTACTTCCATTAATATGGGCATCCTCCTTATGAGTAATCCCCAAATTAAACCTTGTGGTCATCAAGGCATCCTTTTCATGATGTAATCCCAAAGTCATTTCTATCAAAGTACTATAATCTACTATGAGACTTATTGAACTACATGGGATTTGATTCCCATCCACGTGGGATACATAAGAAGCCTCCTTCAGGTTTAAACCCAACATTTCAAATCATCCATGTTCTCGTTGGGCCATATTCCCTACATGGTCTAATCTTACTTGATAACCCATTTTATTTCCATGTTCCTTGGGTTGCCTAAGCGTAAGTCCCATACCAAAATTTGACTAATTACCTTTCACTTAGATGTCCAAACCACATGATATTAAAATGTACGGATAGGTCCTAATCACATTACCTTAAAAGTTATGATGTGTCCCATTAAGCGGCACTGAACTATGAGGGTTCTTATTCCTTTCATAAGGATACAAAGGTAACCCATTTCATGAGTACGTTCCGAACATCAAAACAATCCTTCATCCCCCTGGATGAAAATAAATTCCAGAGTTCCCCGATGAGTGGCTTAAAAACCAGCATTATCATAAAGATGATTAAAATAATATCAAAATAGTATATGAGAGGATACCATTGATGGTGAATCTCAAAAACATAAAGATATCTCCATTAATGAAGAACCATGAGTATATACTGATGATTCTAAATTTTACACATGTTAATAGGTCATTGAAAATTCCCATGGGAACTTATGTTATTATAGGTTAATTAATAAGGATTCATGAAAATGTCCATAATTTACAAAGAGAGTCACGGTGTAGACAATAATTCCCCCCCAAAATGGTGTGATGAGTCTGACCTCCCATCATCTCTAACAATGTACGTTCCCAAGTATCATAATGTTCAAACATAATGAATTCCTGCCTTTGGAAAGCAGGTCCCCTTTGGATAAAGAAATACTGGATGTTTTCTTTTCCATGAATGAATTCAATGGAAACCACCAGGAAGCAGTTCTTTTTAAAACTAGAACACACCTTTCCAAGAACTACAAAAAAATTATGTCAACATAATTAGTGTTGTATTTGAGTACATTATAACTATATTATGGAATTTGTACCAGGATAATATTTATATCCTTGACCTTATGGAACAACCAATTTCATCACGATATGATACAATGATGATGAATTTTTTTTACAAAGTATAAAACTCCATATCATAATGGAACTATTGATCCATTTATTAATGATCAAAGGATCAGGTCCCCTGATATGATATTTAATTCATTGAGATGTAATAAAAGGGATATGGTTAATCATAATGTTTATTTTTTAAATAGAGATGATGATAAGGGGTGTTTATTGGCTTGAAACACAAAGGGAAAGGATAAGATATAGAAAATATAACAAAATACATTTATTGTAACATTCTTTGAAATATATTTTCCTCGAAAAATTTAGTTGATATGGAAATGAAGATAATTAATTTATAATATAATCAAAGTTAATGATCTAATAAGTGTGAAGAAAACTTTACAAAATTAGAAAATAATTGTATAGAATAAATATATAATCTACTATATAAAAATGATTATTTTTTAATGGTTATAATCCATAATTTATATGGGAACTAGTCTCCCAAAAACTTCATAATATGATGATATTTTTTGAAGTGACATATTCATATAGAAATAATTATGTTGGTCTTATATATTCAATATAAATTAAGAACATAAGAGAGTAGGGAAACACCAAAGAAAAACAAATTGGGGAAGGGGGTAAGGCTGACTAAAAGTTAATTTTTTTATAAAACTTTTATGGAAAATATTTTGAAACCAAATGTTAAAAAATACATTAAACACTATAGCCAATGAAAAAATTATAAAATACATACATAAAATTGTTATATGCGACCTCCCTATATAATTTCCAAGACATATCAGTTAACATTTTATCCAATTTTTCTTTGATAATATATTATAATTGTAATGCCAACATTTCCCATGTTTTAATGAAATCATCCACAATTATTTTCTTTTTTTTGAAGCCTTTAGTAATAATTAAATATAATTTGTTGATACAATCATTTTTCTCATAGTTTATTTTATCAAAAATTGGTATCCCATTCATCCTTTGGTGTCCTCATTAGTATCATGAATGTTGAAGGGTTTTTCCATCATATCCTCCATGGAGTGCATAAGAAGATCCCATAATTTTACCGTGGTCATTGCATGTATGGGTGCCTCCCCCCTCCCAAATTCGCTCCCTCTCTATCTGATGATATGTTCATCATTATAATATACTTCACCTTATATATACATGAAGAAAATTTTCTATCCATAGTAGGGGTTTTCAGGAATATATTACTTGAAAACGATTCCACTTCTTCATTCAATGAAGATCCCCCTGGGTTTCCCTCTAATCCATTACTCCATGCATTTCTTGACAATTGGTTACAATTTTCTTTGGGGTGTTCGAATAACCTTTATGAGGTCTTTCCCCCCCCTGAGATGAGGAGGATTTATAGTCATGATATTCCCTTAATACCCTTTCCATGATCCTGGTAAAACGAAATCCTCCTTCACATAGTCCAAACATGCCTATGAAAACCCAACTTGGTTACTTTTCTCCTCATCATATGAGTGTCTAATTCTGATAGTTTTATGTTTCAATATAAGAATGATTGTTTTCCATCCATCAGGACCCTAATTTTATTTTCAATCCTCCTTTTTTCTCCCTCATTCTATATTGAGAATAGGTTTTGCAGAAAAGTTGTCTTTTACAACATTACATTGATCAAGAACCCATCGGATCGGGGACACTTCCTCATTCACATTAGATAATTGTGTCTCTTTGAAAACCCTTACATCAGAAACTGCATCACCATAATCATAGATTTGTTCATTCCCATGTTCTTGAACACCCCACTTGAAATTTACTTTCATAGTAAATCATGGATAATTCATATAGAAAGGACCTCCCAATGTCAGCACTGTCAACATAGGAGAACCCATTTCATGAGATAGTCTTGAAAAAAATCATCGACTCTCATATCCTTAGAAAATGGCTTAGTAGTCAGCTTAAGAAGATGAGAATCCAAAGAATCCACCCCTTGCACACCCTTTCACACACGACGATAGGAAGATTCCAATTGACCCAGTAGTTTTCATGATGACAAAAAAATTTCCCACGACTTGAAGAAGACCTTTTGATTGTATGAGAATTTTTTACAAATGGAAATCCAACATAGTAAACAGGTGGTTTGGAAGTGAGTAAAGGAAAGTTGAAACATTGAATATGATATTATTGTGGAATGAAATACCATGGAACTTATTTAAGGGAAATATGGTTTTTTAAAAGTGTATAAATAAGGGTAATCGAGAGAATTGATACAAGTGAAAAAGGACTCCACCAATATCCATTGGTTCACATAAAAGGATATGGGGTACTATTCAAACAAATTCCCCAAACATCAATATAATTTACCTCAAAAGTATCACTGAAAATAAAGCTATGGCTATTAAATTGTAATAACTCATGTTTAATTCCCTTATATTTAGATAAGAGGTACATTGATCATAAAATCATGATATATTTGAATCTAGATATACTCACCCTTTTATATTTTCCATAATCCCATAAAACACTGAGCAATGAATTATCAATTTATATGTTTAATGGGAATATGGTTATAACATGGTAATACCTTGTAGTCTATATTAATATGAAAATAAGTTCTATATTTACAAAAATGGGTGTCATACCTATGATTGAATTTGATGTAATCAGAATTGTTGGGGTTTAATTAATTTTAAGGTTTAATTAATTAGTAGATATATAATAATATAATCAATATTATACTAGTTTTATTTCATTATATTGAATTTAAATGTTAATGTATTATAGATTTTTTTGGGTTTTATTATTTATCTTTTAGGAATTAATGTACTACACCATCAAATAAAAGTTTATGCGCATTGAGTATTATAATAGCTTCTGTTATCCATTTTTTAGACAACTAGAATAACATATCTGTATTTTTTGGATCATGTGATATATTAAAGGATTTTTTTTGTTCATAGAGTATAAAAAATTCTTTATAAACATTTATCATTAAAATTAGAATTGGAACATTTTTAAATCACCGAATCAATGGGAATTTTTTTTATCGAAAGTATAAAGGAATAAAGTATTTATTTTTCACATATTTCATAAATTCAAGAGTATGATAAATTAATTCTGTGGAAATCATAAATCATATATAAAAATTTGGAAACTTATCCACAATTATGAGTCATATAGTGATACACATACGGTATAAGATATATTGATGGAAAGATTCCCAATCCTACATAATATAATGCAGTTGATATCCTAGTTGACATTATGTCTTTAATCATATATTTCTTATGGGAAATCTTAGCTAAATTCATATGAGGTTAATAATTAAAATTTTAATGATTTAATTTATTTATGGGGGGAGAATATAACACCCAAATATTTTGCAATGTAGTTTTCTTTAGATAAAAACTATGTTGAACATCTTATAACACATGGAAAACTGACTCAAACAAGTTGTGACATATTAAAATTATAATAAAAATAAATCATTATTAAATAGATACATAATAATAAATTTTGATACATACATTGTAATATTTTTATTTTATATATGAAATTTTATGATTATAAAATAAATAAATAATGTGATGTTACATAATTCATTCAATGATAAAAGGGGTATTTTTCAATGTTCTCTTTTTCGAGTGTTGTTTATATTAATAAATAGAACATTTTTCAAATATTTAAATGTATGGAATAATATATTGACCCTAAAATACATAAAAATTGATATAGAATAATATTAAGAACACTTAATGCTTAAAGAGACGTTATTTCATAAAATCTATGTTTTTTATATTTTTTTCACTAGTGATAAATTTATAAATGTCTGGATTTTAATTTTATGAAATAATCATAGTTTTATAATTCATTGTTTAGTAATTATCTATGGGGGAGTTTTTTTTAATTTTAATATAATGTTATTTATGTAAATAGTGAAAGATACCATTTTTAAAAACATTATTACTTTTATAATGCCGTTGTGATATAATAAATTCTTGCATGAAATTAAATTTTTTATAGAACATATTTATATTTAATAAGTAAAATAAGTTACTTAAAATTTTTATTTTGAATTTAAAAACCCATGTGCATCATTTTTAAATAGAAGTGGTGTACTAGTCTAATAAAAAACATTTTCTATCATTTATATGAAAATGAAATTTCAAGGTTATATTCTATTTTGGATTAGTTTTAAAGTGATATATTGGTCCTTTATAAATTCAAAAATGAATATATTTCAAGGGAATAAATTCAACACATGATTATGTTGTAATGTATTTTTTATAGTTAAGAATGTATATTTATAAAATACAGGTTTCCTTCTTGTTTTTCCCATTAATATAGAAGTTAATTTTTAGCACATATTAGAATTGAGTTCTTTAAATGTGATGAAATATCATGAATAGTCATATTCCATCTATATTGTACAGAAAATTTAATTTTTATTAACAATCATAAATTATCATGGTAAAACTTTTGTCACTACAATAACGATTAAATGGGTTAATGGGGTAGGGGTTAGACCAAGTGATAAGGATTATAATGTCACTAAAACATTTCTATATATTATTGGATGACTAATTTTATAACTATATTATTCTATATTATATAAACTAGCCACTTTTTACAAATTTTCTATAAAAAGATGTTTATGTTAATTTAGTGTTAAGGGTATTTACAAGGGTGCCACTCTCCTCACTTATAAATGGTTACCTCCCATACTCACTTATCCACCCCCAAAAGTGCATAACTACTTAGCCATGGTCTACCAAATTACCTTCTAGACACCATTATCCCTTATATAAAGGTTTTGGTCTTTCTTAAAGTCCCATTTATGAATCCTGATTGTTTTTTCTAAAGAATATTATATAAAGAAGAGGTATATATTATTACCAATCTATTTCATGTTTAATTCATCATAAACCATCTCGAAATTTTAAATAATTATATATATAATATTAAATCTGAAAATTTAATATTTTTTTTATTTTAGTTTTTCAATCATTTCCTATCTTAGATACATATAAAAGTAAATAAAAACATTTATCGTGCATACATTCATACTACCTCCTCCACAAAGTGATGTATCTTATTTTTCATCACAAACTCACCTAAATTATCATATTGATGTATTTAATGTATAAATATTATATTTATTAAATAATAGATGTTCTTTAAAGTTAAATAATTTTCTATCTTATTTTCATTCCATCTTTGGAAAAATTAAATCATCACTATTACGTATGTAGGAATTGTAACATCCATGAATGACATGTTTAATTTATTATATCCACATTACATTGAGAGATATAAATGTTTATTTAATATATAAATATGATATATATTATTTGATTAAAATTTTCTAAATGGTGAATTCATTATATTGGATTAAGTACTAGAACCAACATATAAAAACATGAACGAGGAACATAACAGTTAACACAAAATTAATATATATCAATAATAATTTTTGATTTATTGAGTAAAAATAAATTATGAATAAATGATATCAAGATATATATATATATATATTTGTATTCTTTTATATATTATTAAAAAAAATAATATTTTAGTATATTGGATGTTAGAATGCATCAAATTTATGTCTGAATTATAGAGATCAAGAATTTCCATATGATTTTTTTAAATTATTTTGGATTATTTTGAGTGTGTGAAAATTGACGGCACGTGATTCTGAGGATCTGAAAGCCTGGAATGGAAGTTTGAACTTTTTTATGGTACGTTCAGTAAACGTGGAGGTGGTGATTTATATCTTTTGAACTGGTGATCTGATTAAAAATATGAGGGCACCATTGAATTCACAACAACATGATTATCTTAGGCGAAGCTAAACATCGACTGGAAAGGGTTGGATAAAAATGTTAATTTTATGACTTTACAAAAATAATAATAAAATAAATCAACAAGTTATTTTATTTCATTTGTTGTAACCGTTAAGTGACAGTGGGGGGACGACTGGGTTGTCAGACCATTTAATGGATGTTTACACTTGATTGTGTAAAATCACTGTCAGGATATTAATTGGTTCTTTAATTGAATACATTAATCAACCTCATTAATTGTGTGGTGATTTAAACTCCTCTCTTCATCTATTTAAACAAGGATTATGCATGGGTCTTGTGCACTCACGAGAGGAACCTTTGATGAGGTGCTGGTGAAGACTTCCTCCAATGTAGATTGGATCTTTAATGCCATAGAGGATTCAATCTATAGTTCGTAGAACGCCAACAAACACGATACAAATGTGGAACCAGCTTTCTCATCTGGACCATCTACCAACGTGTTTGAGGTGGGGTTTTTATTCAAAGAGTTTTATAATTATTATACTCTTATTGGTGACTGAATAGAATACATGTTATAATGTTAACGTGGATGGAGAGGTCTGAACCAACATGGAACATACCCATCACTGATCTTGATATTGGTTTTTTTTCATGGGAGATCGAAAAAATGGCGACAAGGTGAAATTAAAGGTCGCGCAGTGAAGGTGTCATCCTAGGAGGCCTGTAGGCATAGATTGGAATAAAATCGGACCACCAGAGCTTCACTGGTGGCCCTTAGAAGCTTCTTTGGCGTGGAGGTACCAGTGATCGGAGCAGGAAGTGGCTACAAACTGCTGGCCGCGAGAAGGTGGTGGCGCCCGAAGGCACTACAGCGGGTGAAGGGGGCGACCAACTAATGCTGGCCACGTTTAAGCTAGGAGGCACGCTACGGTGGGAACCGCGGAAGAGGTTTGTGGCTTCAAGCCGTGGAAGAGGTTAGACCCACCATCCGTGAGTTCTGTAGGTGACACATTCTACATACCGGTCAAGTGGAGTGGTGCCAACCGGCGTCGCTGATTGATGAAGCCCAAATGGCTTAGTTGATTAAAAGGGGAGCAGCCCCACGCACAGCTGGTGGCCTGCACTAGGATAGCGGGCCTGGTGGTTCCACAGCCCGGAGGGCCAGGATTAACCCCCGGCCCAGTAGGCCTCACCCGTGGCCCAGTAGGCTATGTCGGGTCGGTCTAGACCCAGGCCCTTTTTGTGCCCAATTACGCTTAAATGGGTGTAACTACAAAACTAGATGTCTGTTGGATGAACCGTCTGTAGTGCTAGAAGCCTTAAGATGATTTAGACCTTTTGAAATAATCCACTTGGGTTTTGGAATAAATTTGGAGTATAGCTAACTTGGATCAAACTCGAATCCAACCGGACCACCCCCCCGCACTAAAATGCCTCTAACTGAAAGATCAGGTGTCTGATTAACGTTTAGTCTATTTCATCAAAACCCTTATGATGTGGTGTTCAATGAGGATACTTATTCATAGGAATTTTTAGTTTTTGAGGTATGAGCAATGTCTTCAGGATTGGGACCTCTCGGAATCAAGCATGCTAAGTGCGTGAATCCAGTGGCTGGTTGTGAGGTGATGAAGGTATAGTGATCCTCAATGGGTTAGAAATCAGTGATCCACCATGGTTCAGCACTCAATGATCCTCCATGGGTAAGTGCTTAGTGATCCTGTATGGGTCAGAACATAGCAATCATGTGTGGGTCAGTACCTATCGATCCTTTGTGGATCAGCACTCAGCAATTCTGTGTGGGTTAGCATTTAGCGATACTATGTGGGTTAGCACTCAATGATCCAGTGTGGGTAAGCACCTAGAGATCCTATGTGGGTTAGCATCTATCGATCCTATGTGGGCTAGAAGCAGAGTCTCTTGATAGAATAACATGATCTAGCTTTACGAATATTCATTTAAACTTATGTATTTAAGTTATATACCTAGTGTGAGCATTCTTTTTCTTTGTGCCTTGTGTTTGAGATCATGATTTTTGGATATTCCTTTATGGAATTTTGAGAAACCTTGGAGGGTCTCGAGGTCCCTACTAAGTATTTTTATACTCACCCCAACACGATCTTCACCCACACCTTGTTGTGTCTTGTATTGATGATGGGAGACTTTGACTGAGACTCAGGGAGCCAAGACTTAACAGTGTACGGAGGTGACCAATTAACGTGGAGAGCCACAATGATGATTTGTACCTACCCATCAGGTAGGATCCTTGGCCAGTGACCTCAGGAGCTATTTTACTTTTACCTGTACTTCCATTTCATTTGGTCTTGTATTTTAGACCCTTGTTAGTTTTAGTACATACATTTACACTCAGTTGAGGATTTTAGTTGTTCTTGTACCTTGCTTCTTCTATTGTTTTATACTTGTGTGCTTTGGTCCTTGTCTGTGTATATAAAGTTTTTAAGGAAATTATTTCCCTTTTTAGGGATATGCCTTTCCAGTTCTCATATCCAGCCTCTAGCCTATGGATGGTGGGCTTGGGTTACTCACAACACGGGCCCCAGGCTACAGGTTGTGACAAAGTGGTATCAATGGGAGATCAATTATACTATAAGAACAAAGAGTCTATATTTTCAATGGAGTAATATTATGATGTGTTTTGAGTTTGGGATACAGTTTGGGGAGTCCAGTGTTTGTGCGGTGGTCGAGTAATCCATACATTGGGACCCTAAATTATGATTTCTGACTTGGTACACGAAAAAACTAGTTGCGTGTGTTTTGAAAATGTGTTTCCTTTTTTATCTCTATGAGTCAGCTCACCAGGTATATCTTATTGACCATGACACACCTATTTCTTTCAGGATGCTGCCGCATTGGCAGCCAGCCATGTTTCTAGAGGGAGATCACAATGAAAGACAACTAAGGGATGAGGCATCAGTGCAGGGACCTTTTACAGTGGTAGAACATTCAGGTGGTGTATTAGAAGCAGCACCACCTGTAGGGAAACAGTTTCCACCAACCTCACCAGAAGGCCATGCATGCCGACTGAGCGTGGTGCATGAGTTCTAGAGATAGAGGCCTCTGATGTTTTGAGGCAATACAGACCCACAGGCGGCTGAGGACTAGTTGGAGGCTGTGGACCGGGTTATTATCTAGTTTGAGACACCAGCAGATAAGATGGTGATCCTAGCTTTTAGCGTCTTTCATGGAACAGTAGGGAGATGGTGGATCATGAAAAACCAGACACACGAAGAGGTGACACTCTCCTGGTTGGACTTTGAGGACCTCTTCAGGGTGGATTATGTACCATCAACACTACGCTCTATACGTATTCAGGAGATACTTCCCATATAGTAGGGAATCATGACAGCCGACTAGTACTCGACGAGATTCACTGACCTATCTTGCTACTCCACCAACATGGTATGAGACACTTTCTTCAGGTCTCAGACCTTTGAATAGGGTCTTCGATGGGAGATCAGAGCATTGATGATATAATTCAACATCCTATCATAGGTTGGAGTGCTTGAGTGAGTACTATTGGTTGAGAGATTTCTAGTAGAGCAGGCACCGACTGGGAGATCCACTACCAAATGACAGGTAGCTGAGTCATCTGCAGCATGAAGTAGTTAGATGAATTAGAGGTCCATGTGGACCATGACTTCTAGAGGGTGACCCTAGTATGTAGGGTCGGAGGTACGGAGTTTGTGGGATATAGGAGGTCAGTAGAGGAGTATATTGTGACACATGTGTGGTGGGTAGGGTCACATGGATCGGGACTGGCCGACCCTCTTCACTGACGATTAGCAGACGACTGAGGAACTGCCGAGGCAAAGATAGAGATTCAAGCGAGGAGGTCCGTAGGGCAGCGGACATGGTAGAGGAGTTGGATGAGCAGCAGGTGGTGGGTGGGGATTTGAGGTTCAACCCCCACCACCTCCATAAGGTCCACCCTAACATTATGGAGAAGGTGGATAGTGGCGAGATCTGATTCATGAATTCGAGGCCTACGATCACGGTGCTCCAGATATGATTCGAGGTATGCTTTGTGTCTATTCCACCCTAGATATAGTACTTATGGAGACAGGTTCAAGTCACTCTTTGATTTTCATAGCTCTCGTTCAGATATCAGATATTCTGAAGGGGTCGCTGACTAGATCACACATTTAGAGATTTCTACGGGAGAGTATTCGATGATTACAAACTGGTTTCGGCAGTGTGAGCTTACTCTAGAAGGTGAGACCTTAGGCAGGGATCTCCTAGTAGCAGCATTGAGGCCTTACAGTGTCATTATGGGTATGGACAGGTTATCCACAGTCCATGATCAGATTGAATATTTTAGTCCAAAAAACTATGGTGTGACCGCGAGGATTGGACGAGGGTTTCCTTCACTAGTGGGAAGGGAACCTTTGCGGCTCAGGATGGAATTTCTCATAGGATGGTTGAAATTCACTCATCAAATGTCTATCCTTACCCTCATAGTAGTTGACGAGAGAAGTCTGAGTTATCATGTAGTGGTGGAACAATATGATGATGTCTTCATTGATGATGTTTTTGGGACTATCTCTTCATAGAGAGGTAGACTTCTACATTTACTTTTACCCCGGAACGAAACTTATATCTATACCAGCATTTCAGTTGGCTCCTTTAGAGCTTTTTCTATTGAGGGTATAGCTGGAGGACGTGTAGGGTAAGGGGTTCATAAGGCACAGTGTTTCCCCATGGGAAACAACTATTTTTTTCTCCAAGAAGGCAGACGGGAGTCTGATGCTTTGTGTGGACTATCAATGCCTAAACGAGGTGACCATGAAGAACAAGTATCAAATCCCAAGAATTTATGATCTATTCGACTATTTGAAGGAAGAATGGTGGTTTTTAAAGATATACCTTAGATCAGTATTTCATCAGCTCAGGGTACGGGGTGAGGACATACTGAAGATATCCTTCAAATATTGGTATGGCTACTACGAGTTCTTGGTGATGCCTTTCAGCAAGACCAATGCTCTGGCAATGTTCATGGGGATTATGAACAGGATCTACCAGCCTTACCTTGATCGCTTTTTGGTGGTCTTTATTGAAGATATCTTAATATACTCACCTTCGGAGGAGGAGCATGCTATGCACCGGCCAATAGTTCTAGATACACTCTGAGAGCACCAAATCTATGGAAAGCTCTTGAAGGTCCAGTTCTGGATACAGGAGGTCCACTTTCTAGGACACATTATACTAGAGGATGAATTGCAGTGGATCTGGAAATGATAGAGGATGTGCTCGATTGGGAGCCACCCAAGAGTGTGAAAGAGGTGTGGAGTTTCCTGGGATTGGATGGGTACTACTGGAGATTAATACCTAAATTTTCCAGAGTAGCAACACCCTTTTCAGCTTTGACAAATAAGAGACAACCTTTCATGAGTACAGAGAGATGCCAGTAGAGTTTCTAGGAGCCAAGGCATTGATTTAAGAGTGCCTCCATCTTGAAACTACCAGAAGAGGTCATTGGGTACATAGTCTACTACGACACATCAGGCACCAGACTATGATGTGTCTTAATGCTGGAGAGACCAGTGATCGCCTAATTCTCAAGAAAGCTAAGGAAACAAGAGTAGAATTACACTACCCATGACTTGGAGTTAGTAGTAGTGTTTTTTTCCTTGAAGATGTGGTGGGACTACTTAATGGGTGAATGGTTTACCCTATACTCTAATCACAAAAGTCTTGGGTATATCTTCTCACAGAAGGACCTGAACATGGGACAGCCGTGATGTCTGGAGTTCTTCCATGATTATGACTTTGAGATAGTCTACAGCCCTATAAAGGGGAACGTGGTGGCAGATGCACTAAGAAAGATGTCTGATATACAATTTCAGAGTGAGGTGACAGAGTATCTAGGAACATTGTAGTTTTACTTTGTGGATAGTGATGGAACATCTTTCCTTCAGTCTATGTCAGTTACCCCCCACTCCTTCAGCAAGTCAGCGAGGCACATCTTGGGAATGTTGAATACGAGTCCCTATGTGCTTATATATCCTCAAGACGGGCTCCTTTAGGATTTTATGAAGGTGGGGAGAATGTCATATTTTTTAGAGGATGCACCATGGTACTAGTGACACTACAGGAGGAGGTGTTGAGGGAGTTCCACGAATCCCCTTTGGAAGTACATCCTACTGTGGTGAAGATGTACCAGGACCTTTAGCGTCAGTACAGGTGGCCAGGGCTGAAGAAAGAAGTGGTGGAGTTCATTTCATGATGCCTCATTGTAAGTAAGTGATGGCTAAGCAACACATTCTAGAAATCTTGACTCAGCCACTAGAGGTGCCAGAGAGGAAGTGGGATGGCATCTCCATAGACATCGTGACATGGCTACCATGTACGTCCAGGGGCAACAATTCCATCTGGGTGATCATTGAATGAATCACTACTTCGGCCCACTTCTTACCCATATGAGAGAAGGTATCGGTAGAGGGATTGGTATGACTCTACGTACAATATATGGTATGGAATCATGGGGTGCCATTGACGATAGTTTCAGATCATGATGCTAGTTTTACATCTTGGTTTTGGATGGGATTACATGAGGTGTTCAAGACTCAGCTATGCTTGATCACCACCTTTCATCCTTAGACAGATGGTTAGATGGAGCAGACCATACAGACAATTTATGACCTTCTTCGGGCTTGCATCATTTATTTTGGCTACAATTAGGGGGACCACCTACCCTAGGTGGAGTTTTCATAAAATAATAGTTATCACACCACCATCAGCATGGCACCATTTGAGGCCTTATATGGGCGACCGTGCAGATCACCACTAATCTTGACATACATGGGTGAGTCAGGACATATGGGTCTAGGGATAGTATGGGCTACCAGTAAGAAGCTACAGATCATCTAGAATTAGATGAAGACTACACAGAGCCTGTAGAAGACTTATGCAGAGAGGATACAGAGGCCCTTTGAGTTCAAGGAGAGAGACCATGTCTTCCTATGGGTCTCACCCCGACAAGGATTGCAGATATTTGGAAGGGGAGAAAAGCTATCTCTGAGGTTCATCAGACCTTTCCAGATCCTCAACAGAGTAGGAGAAGTGGCGTACCTCCTAGATCTTCCCCCACAGATGCACCAGGTGCATAATGTTTTTCATGTGTCACAGCTGAGGAGGTATGTGCATGATCCATCGCACGTTATCGACTAGGGAGAGATGGAAATTGATGATTGGGAGATGTTCACAGAGTTCCTGGTAGAGATAGAAGATCTACAGGAGCTGGTCCTTCATGAATGATCGATCCCTCTAGTGTGAATTTGGTGGTATCATGGGAACTTCTAGGAGATCACATGGGAGTAGGAGGCTCAGATATGTGCTCAGTACCCACCATTTATTTCCCTAGCTTTTTTTGTGCCTTTCGGGGATGTAAATCTCAAGGTAAGGAGAATATAAAGTCCCATAATTTCCATATATATATATATATTTAAATTGTTTGTGATTATTTTGAGTCTACGAAAATTGACGTTACATGATTCCGGGGCCTAAAGTGCCCTGAATGGAATTTTGAGCCTTTTTAATGGTATGTTCAGTAAATGTGGGAGCAGGGATTTATATCTCTTAAACTGGTGCTCGGATTGAAAATATGTGGGAACCATTGAATTCTCAGTTCCAGGATTTGCTTTGGTGAAGCATAACTTTGACCAGTAAGGGTTATATGAAAAAGATAATTTTTGGACATTACCAATAAAATAAATCAATGAGTTATTTTATTTCCTTCTTTGTAACCAATAAGAAACGGTGGTGGGACCGCTGGGTTGTCAGACCATTTAACGGAGGGTTACACTTTCTTGTGTAACCGCACCATCAGAAGATTAACAGTTTCATTAACTGAATTCATTAAAGAACCTCATTAGTTGTGCTGTGATTTACAATCCTCTCTTAATCTATTTAAACAATGCTTGGGCATGGGTCTTTTTCAATCATGAGACGAACCAATGAAGAAGTGTTGGCGATGACTTCCTCCCATATAGAATGGAATTTTGATGACTTAGAGAATTAAATCTAGAGTTTGACGAATGAAAACAAACATGCTACAAGCGCTGACCAGTCTTCCTCTTCTACACTGTCTGCCAACATGTTCGAGGTAGGGGTTTTATCCAAAGAGTTTTATAATTATTTTACTCTTTTTGATGATCAAATTGCTTCCATGTTATAATACTAACGCGAAGGATTCAAGATGAATGAACAAGGCCTAGACCCTACGTCGATCTCAGTGTTGGTTGAGTTCTTCGTGGGCAACCGGAAAATATGTTGTCAAGGTGAAACCGAGGGCTTTACAGTGTAGGCGTCATCTTGGGAGGCCCATAAGTGCATACAGGAAAGAAGTTGGACTACCAGAGCTTCACCGATGTCCTAGAGAAGCATCACCGGTGTGGCGGTTCCGGTGATCAGAGGAGGCGGTGGCTAGCAACCACTGGTCGTGAGAAGGAGACAGTGCCTGAAGGCGCCGCCACAGACAAAGGGGATGGCTGGCTAGTGTCAGTCATGTTGTAACTAGGTGGCGTACCATAGAGGAGGGTCGTTTCATAGAGTTGTAGCAGAGGGTGGATCCGTGGTCAGTGGGTTTCGTAGGTGACCGGTCCTGCAGACCAGCCAGGTGGGGCGATGCCAAACGGCACTGCTTATTGATAAAGCCCGAACAACTTGTCTGTTTTAGAGGGGAGTGGACCCGCGCCCAGGTGGTGGGCCACACCCAGCAAGTGGGTCAGGCAGTTCTGCGCCCTGGCGGGTCATGCCCATCTGGGTGGTCCAAGACAAACCAGCGGCCTAGCAGGCCAGACTCGGCCCAATGGGCCTAGTCGGGTCGGTCCGATGGGGTCGTCCTGAACCCGAATCCTTTTTGGGCATAATTAAGCTTAAATGGGCATAAATCTTAAACTACACGTCTATTTGATGAATTGTCTATGGCATTTGAACCCTTAGTATGAGGTATACCTTTTGAGATACTCCAGTTAGGATTTTGGAGAAATTTGATGTGTTGTTGGGTTGGATCAGACTCGAATCAATATGGGATATCAACACTAAAATTCCTATAACTAACATATCAGACATTCGATTGACATGCCGTCTATTTCATTGAAACCTTTATGACATGGGGGTTCATTAGGTTACTTATTTAGAGGAATTTGTGGTGGTTGAGGTACGACCGATGTCTTGAGTAGTGGGACCGCCTGGAATCAAGCGTGCTATGTGCGGGAATCTAGTGGCTGGTTATGACGTGATAAAGGTATAGCGATCCTCAGTGGGTTAGCACACTGTGATCCTCTGTGGGTCATCATCAGCGATCCTCCGTGGTCCAGCACTCAGCGATCCTCCATGGGTTAGCACTTAGAGATCATATATGGTTCAGTACCTATTGATCCTATGTGGGTCAGTGCTCAGCAATCCTATTTAAGTTAGCATCTATATATCTTGTGTTGGTCAGTGCTCAACGATCCTCTGTGAGTCAACGCCTAGAAATCCTATGTGGGTCAGCATCTTTCGATCTTGGGTGGGTCAGTAGCAGATCCTCTTGACATATTAAAATGATCTAGCTTTAAGACTAATCATATGTACTTCTGTAATTATGTTATATACCTGGGGTGAGATGCATTTTTCTTTGTGTTGTGTGTTTGAGATCAATATTTTTTAGTTATTCATTTCTAGAATTCTGAGAGATATTTTGGGATCTAGGGGTCCCTTTTGAGTATTTTTAAACTCACCCATGCATGGTATTTTCCCACACCTTGTTGTTTCTTGTGCAAATGATGGGCATCTTTGACTGAGAATCAGAGATCTAGGACTTGACGGTGTATGGAGGTGACCGGTTGACGTGGAGAGCCATTATAACGAGTTGTACCTACCCTTCAGGAATGATCCTTGGTAGGTGACCTCAAGAGCAGTTTTCTTTTTACCTGTACTTTCATTTTAGTTGGGCTTGTATTCTAGCCCCTTTTTACTTTCAGTACTCACTTTTACACTCAGTTGTGGTTGTACCTTTCTTCTTATGTTGTGTTATACTTGTGCACAGTGTTCCCTATCTTTGTGTGTACAGGTTTTGAGGCAATGCCTTCCCTTTTTAGGGATATTCCTTTCCAGTTCTAGTCGCCAACCCCTGTCCTATGGAAGGAAGGATTGGTGTAGTCATGGCATGCACCCCGGGGGACGAGTTGTGACATAAATCCAAGGTGAGGGTTTTTTCTCTCAAAATTCGTTCTTTGTGTAAACCTATTATGGTGTGTAGTGTTTATGTGATACAAACTTATAATATTTTATAATGACTATATATAATATATTTTATTTTCAATTTGTTTTTCTATCATTCAAATTATTTTTATTAAAAATTTAACAAATTTATAAGAGTTTATTTTTAATTATCATTATAATTTGGGATTTTTTATGTTTAAATTTACATTGGGGGAATGGTATCTGGTTTCTCTCTTGAAACCCATCAATATTCTTATATTATAATAATTGATGAGGGTTAATTGTATTATTTTAGTTTTTCCCTCTTTGGTACTCAAAATATTGAAAGATTTTTTTTCAAGAAATAAAGATCTTATATCTCGTTTTAGATCACTAATGTTTCATCTCCATGTCCATGTTATTCAAATTATTTTATAAATTTTTTTACCGATATATAAAGTCTTAATTAATAAATTTTATAATAAGATTAAAAATATTTAAAAAATAATAAAATTAATATTTTAAAATTATATTCATACAAATCACTTTTTAATTTTTAAATAAAATATTAAAAAAATGTTTAGTAACATTTACATCTTGAAGAAACATTCCAACCACCATGAAAATTATTTATTTTCATAATTACCCATAATGTTTTCATTTTTTTCAAATTAATTCCACTTTTACTGTTAAATATTAGTATTAATATGTTCTCAAGATAAATGGATGTTTAATCTTGTTTTTTAAATCATATTTTTATAAGTTTTATACTTGTATTTTTTCAACAATATCAATATACTGATTTTTTTGTAAAGTAATGAATTGTGGTTATCTAAAAATAATGTCTCTCTAGTGAAACATAATAGTAGATGTAAGAAAAAAATTTAATTATTATATGGGTATCATCACTAAGAAGGTTGATTGGGTATTAAATCTATAATAACTCAATACACAACTTGTGGGCCTAACTGCACACCTAGTCTGAAAATACCAAGGTATATGCTTTGGATATTTCACATGCATATTTATAAACTATACTAATGGATATAAATATATTATCTTTATAACACATCATACCAATTATTATAAAACCTTTCACACATTATTTTATATGTTGTGAACTGGATGTAACATGCTAAGAATGTTATTTCATTGAATATGAACTATTGAAATTATGTATTACTTGATCCAATATAGATATATATTTATTATTAAGGATTTTTTATCTTCTATGGTAATGATCATTAAATATATTTCAAATGAATTGGGATTATAATGATATGGTTTGGAGTTGATATTAGATATCCCCTCATTACATGAGCTAGTCGCATGAGACAAAACTAGAATGGGTATGTCCTAGTGTATTCCAGGTCATATATTAATGATATCTTGATAGAAACATCATGATATATTTTCCCAAGGAATTGATAATAAAATATTATTTTCTTGAAAGAATACATTAATGGTATGATCGTGATGTGTTTTCATGGGGCCCTACTAGTAAGATCATGTTGTCATATCTTGAGAATTAAGATTTTTGACATTTTATATTCCATCGTTGTGAAATTATATATTATATTACATACAATTACTAATCCAATGTCCATGGACATATTTCATTATTATTTATTTATTATATAGAAAATTAATTGATTATTTAATCTTATAAATTGTTTATAACATATTTATTAATAGTTTCTTACATTGTACACTTTTCCTTACTTAGTATCTGATCTCAAACTTTATTATGTTTTCCTTATCCAGTGTTTAATGATGGATTATGTTAATTATTTAAATTATTTAATAATGAAAATAATAAATGATTTATTATTCTTTACAAGCTATGAATTTTGTTTCAAATGTATTATTAGAATCGACTATGTATCTAGTCTCTCATGCCAGTTAAACTACCTAATCATTTTGGATGAGGTTGTTTGTATCTTTTAACAAAACAATAATGTAATCATTATCTCTAGTTTACAACAGTTGTGTTTATTATAATACATGATCTACCTCTACATAACAACTCATAGATATAATCAAAATAATTGATTTAATATCTCGGGATGCATAAATGGGCGTCTTGACAAGAAAATATAGTTGTTTGATGTTTGATTCCCATTTCAAAATTCTCAATCAGAAATTTAAAATGTATAAAGATAATTTAAATTCCCATAAGAGATTCTAGTGTCAAAAGTTGGTCCAAATCACGTTTTCTAGGTGTTTTCCATGATTCGTGGATAATGTTCATATGATATAAACTATCCACATTACCCATTAAACATACTTCCCCCACATCAGATTATTTTTTAATATACATGAGTTATAATTACACTCATGAAATTCACTACATCTAAAATATTTTTTCCCAGTTACTTACAAAATTGAATATTAATTTTCCACCCTTTAAGTAAACCACCCGTGCATGTTCCAAAAATATGCAGTTTGAGATAGTTTGTCATTAATTTCGACCCCAAAAAATTATAAGACATTTAAAAATACATATTTAACCCTAAAAGTTTCCAATATTTCCCCCATTTCATCCCATAATCCTAAAATATTACAAATCTCATTGCTTTAATTTTATATCAATAACACAAAATGCTAAAATCAAAATTCTATTTTAAATGTAATTAAACCAATTCAAAGAATTATTAGATAATCATAATATAAATTGTTCAAAAAACATTACATGTTTTAATCCACATGGATGTGAAAATAAACCATACCCATCATAAATAACTCAAAAAATCCTCTATATCATGTTTTATGGATACCCAACAATCATATATTCCTTAATAGTATGATTTTTTTCAAATATAATGATAATCATTATTCAAATAAAAAATCATCAAAATAATTTATATCATTAATAAACCATCCCAATAAAATTAATTTAATATTTCAAATATAAAAACCCCATTTTAAATGGACTTCTTATATTAACTATCCACTAACCAAACAACTTCATAACTGAATAAACCCCGTCCTTATTAATGAAAAACACTCTATAAGAAACCAATATAATCATTTTAAATTAAAATTAAAATTATAACAAAAATTAAAAATTTTATATAAACTAACAAATAGAATTAAACCCTTAACTATCAATGATCTAAAAGTGATCCATTTATAATTTCTTAAAAATTATAAAAAACCATATCCTAAATAGACTTTTGAGTCTATAATTATTCCCAACCATATTAAATTAAATCTTTTATTCAAGTGTAAATAGTCTATATTGAAGTTTACCTTTTTAGTAAACTACAAATAAAATTATATGATAAAAAATGTTTTAATTTATTTTAAAAACTATATTATATACGTTCTAATCATATATACATCACTTATAATGATTTACGCAACAAAAATGAATATTTTTTTCTATGAAAAAATGTCACTTATTTTTTGAAAACTAACACATACTTTTACTCAAATAAGAAACTACTTCAGTATACCCTTAACGAAAAACATTACATATTTTAAACCATTATATAAATCAATTAAAAATTTAATATTAATCAAATGTAGAACTTTTTAAAAATAAAAAACATCAACATCACAACATTTAAACACAAAATGGAAGACAAATAACTAGTTCATAAAATTACATATAAACTAAACATAAAATAAAAATTATAGAATACACCCTTTAATCAAACTAAGCATATATCAAATATTTTTTACTCTTGTAATCAAAAGAGTTTATAGAAATTATATTTTTATATAATGTTTTACAAATATTTTCAATTCAAACATCATGTTATGTAAAAAAGTGATATCTCAAAATAATGTTTAAATAATTTATTATTTTAATAAAATATTATAAATATAGATTTTACATTATAAGTAAAAGACACAAGTCCATTAAATTGAAATTGGGTCTTCAATTTTTTAAAACATTCTAAAATAACCAAAAAAAAAAATTCATATAAATGAACATTATAATAAAAAATGTTCAAAACAAAATTAACCATATATAATCATTCCTAAAAAACACTTTTAGGAAATATAAAGACATTAAATAAAATAAATCTTATTACAAATTTCTAGAATAATAAATGATATCAGTAATGATTTAATATGATTATGTTTCCAAAATTCTTTTAGTTCACTAAAAAACAATCTCAATAATAATTTTATTCCCACATGTTATTATTTATGAATATATGAAAACATAAAACATCATTTGTTGAACCAAATCCAAAACATTGGGGCCCTTATAGATAATAATTAGGATCATTAAACCATGATTTTTTTAAATGTTCATTTACAAATTTTTTTAATTAACAATATCACTTAAAATAATGATTTAATTAAAAAATAAATTCCTTACATTGGTAACCAAATGATATAGATTTATCATAAACCATTGGAATTTAGGTCATATAATCTTTCTTAAACATTAATATTGGGGATATTAAAATACCCCAACCCTAGTAACTAGAGTTGATGGTATCATTATTACATTAGTAATATATATGCTGACCACATCCTAGATGACTTTATAGTTTAATAGTATTGTAAAACTAGATACAAAAATAAATTTGACATATTTTATATCAAAAAATAAAAAATATTATTTTATTTGGGAACATCTTTATTCCTTCTAGTGTTCTTTTGAGATAAATAAATATATACATCTTGTAATCTTAGGGAGAGGTAAAAATAGATAGTTGTGATTTTATATTCTTGGTAAGGGTATCCATACATGAAAAGATAACATGGAATAATTAATTATTCTATAATATTGTTGGAATAAACTATGATAAAATAATATAATAAAAATAATAACATGATATTTAAAGATATCCATTTATATAATAACTATTAAAATAAACCCATGGATATAAATACAGAATTTTATAATGATAGAACGCGTAATGAAAAACATCTTAAACATACCATTGAGGCCTCATCCAAGGACATCGAAATAAATTGGTTTGTCCTCGACTAAATTACAAACCTATTTTTACTTACGAGACCTATTGATGCATCTATGGGATATATAATTTTAGACCCCACCCTTCACTTAATAAGTTTATTTCAATTAGTATATGAATAAAAAAGAAAACATAATCAAAATTACTTATAATTTATAAGTATCTGTATTGGAGAAACTAAAATACAAAATTTCAATATATTCCCTAGAAAAAATATTTATAAACCATATAGAGTAATGATAAATATAGTATTATTACAACATATCCCCAATGTATAATAATTAAAATAAATGGTTTTTTCACAAATGAATAAAAATAAAACAATAATATAATTGAAAATTTTATTAAGGAAAATACCACTCTAACATTGATAATCAATTTTAAAATCCATGAAATTCTAGAATATTAGGAAAAATATTTTACTCAAAAAGGAAATATAAAATATCATAGAAGAAAATTCAATTCATTAGTAGGTCATGATGGGGGTAAATTCCATTCTTTTTGTGTATATTAAAATAAATAATTCATTCACATTTTTGATAAAAAGTCTAAACGTACCTCTTTGGCAAAATTAAAAGAGGGATCCTTTGATGAATTTTTATACAGATTAAAAAAATTTGTAAAACTTATTTCAAATAACTATACAGTAAAAGTAAAAAAATTGTGAAATTGTTTTAATGATTTTACAGACATAGAAGAAAAATATTATTTATTGAATGGAAAACAATGTTTGGTTTTCTAAAAAACCATTATTTTGATATCATGGGTACAAAAAGCATGCTAAACTATGAATTCCCACATAAGAGTTAGAACCTCATATATTGTAATTATAAATTTATTATAAATAATTTTTAGAACTATAGTTATATATTTTATACAATATATTATTTATTTATGAACTCTTATCACAATTTTGTCATAAATTCATTATAAATATCACTATTTTGGTGATAATATTTTCATTTTTCTGTATGTTTTGGTTTGACAGATTTGGTTCATGTACATTTATCATTATTAAAAAAATTAGACTTTTTAATGATTAAAATATAATATATATATATATATTCATTATATCTTATATATAGAGTCATCCTTAAGAATTTTATATAGAAGAATTAATTACTCAATTCATGGAGATGGTGGGTCATTTGTATGCACGACCTCTATTTTCAATTTTCAACATATGAAAAAAAAATGTAAATAATAATTGACCATTTTAAAATAATTATAATGTAATATACATCATATGAATTCACTAAATCCATCTATATTACAATCCATGTACGAATAATTGATAAAATAATCACATCACTTTGTAGAGGTGGATACCACTCATATGAACGAGTTATGTTATCGTTTTCTAAATAATTATAAAGTAATAAGGAAAATATTATATTAAAATTATATAATAATAATAATCTCATAAATATAATTTATAAACCCCAAAACCCACATAATACTCATCCATTAAATATAGTGATATAAAATGAATTTTATCGCTACATGTATATGGTGATCCACATACAAGCAAGAGAGATACATTAACATAATCTTTTATGGAAAATAGGGTGTATATTTGTTTTTTAATGTTCATAATAACATTGCAGAACATTTAGGATAAATAATTATTTTTTTTATGATTAATACCAAAAATTTAGAGGAGTCATAAGAAGAAATAAATTGATTGATGTTGAGTAATAAGATTACCTATTTTTTCCAGAGAACTCTTTATATTATTTATTAAGGACCCATGGAATGATTTTTTATGAAGAAAAAAATCATTAATTATAATTTATGGAAATTTAAAAGATCGTTTTATTGGGTCTTTTCGATCTAGATGGTTGAAATTGATATATAATAAAATAAAAAAGGGATAAAAGCTTATATAGGATGGGAAGAACACATTATTAATTACTAAAAATATTAAAATATATTTAATTAATTCTCACTAAAAATTATTTCAATGGACATATAGTCAAGGAGAAAGGGGAAAATGTTTAAATACCATTATAATATGAAATTTAGATATGTTTGGGTGTGATTATAAACCATATATTTTTCATAGTGGGTGTCCTTGGACCTACTAATTTTACATCGATTACATGTATATTTGATGTATTTAATATTATTTTAATGAATTATTACATATTGTTTATTTTTTATAAATGGATTTAATATAATAATCATCGAGAGTATTTTTCAAATTGATAAGGTCATTCAAATTTACCACAATGATGAAACTGTGAAGTGTTATGACAATATTCATAATACAGTTGTTTATTTGGATAATATACTATGATGGGAAACATATAATATATACTTTTAGGTGGGAAGCCTCATAAGAGAATGAATATTATTCTAATTATATTCACACTTTGTAATATCCATGATTATAGATTACGAGAATAGTCCCACTGGTAGTAATTTCACATGTTTTTGTTTCATTTGATATTATAAAATATGATCATGTGTAATGGTCCTTAGATATAATGAATTTCATGACTCGTACAATTATATTTACTGGAAAAAACGATCACACATTATTTTGGCATGAATTAGGGTACGCTGGGTGCATCCCAATTAACATAAAATTAAAGGATTAGTTCATGAATGTATTTTATATTCCATCTTTATGGAATATGATATCTCATGCCTTTTATTGGAAGAGAATTTTCCAAATAGATTCAATTTCCATGTTGATTTTTTTTAATGATATATATTAATTTCAAAACGTATCGAGTATATAGGTTGATGAAATGGTCATGAAACCTTCTTGATGAGATATTATGAAAAAGAAATTATATTACACCATATGCATTCGTATGTGGTTTACAATTTGGCAAAATTAAGTTCATTCTCTTGGGTTCCTTGACCCATTGCAATATAATAATATTAGAATTTATGATAGTATTTCTTATGCCAATGGAAAATAATCTAAGAGGTTCAAACACAATGTGTTTCTGTTGATGTTGATTAAATTATTTTTGAGATTAATTAATGGAATAAAAATTATTCTCAAGCCTGAGAAATAATTTTATTCAAATTATATTGAACGAATAAATTAAATAATATTTATTTTTTGTCATTTGAATAAAAATATATATATTTATTTTATTGGATAGTATATAATATTTATTCTCTATTATGTGAATAAAATATTTATTTCTAAATATAATTACTTTTTGGGTGTTAAATAATTACAAGAGGAGTTCGAACAGACCAATATCATGTCTGGTGATACATATTAATTAACATGATGGATAAATAATATTTTTTATTTTAAATGTTGGAACATAGAATAAAAATGATAATAATTTGATTTTTTTTGGAATGTGGTTTATCAAATATATTAAATTTTATTTAATGGATTAAATGAAATGAAATAATATTTTAACCTAAATCCTCACTCTATAAATAGAAAAGTATGTGTATTGTGTAGAGTATCCACAAATTGAGAATAGAAGAAGTGTTTCAAACAAAAAATACTCTCTCAACTCCTCCGACTCTATCCCTCCCAAGAACGAGAAGAATAAGAGAGATTTCCTTAAGAATACATAATGAGATATGAAGAAAAAAAACCCAAAACATTGAACTCTCCATACAAGAAACCAGTTATTCAGAGGAGTTTCTTAGAGATCATAGGAGCATGTGTGGATCACTACTAAGGGTATTCTATCCTTGGATCTTTATAGTGTAATGAATGTAATAAAAAATGGTATATTATCTAAATTCACGAAAGGAGAAATTTCAAAAGTTTCTGAATTTATTTCTTCAAATATTAAATAAACTAATTATAACATAGATGTGCAAGATACATTTTCTTGGTTTCAAGAATTGATTATTAAAATAAATATTGATATATTTCCCACCACCTCATGCTTCATCTGTTCCCAAAACATACAAGTAGTATGAAAGTGGATACATTTAAATTTAAAAATATTTATTCGATTGTTGATCTATGCAAAATTGTAGTTATATTTCAATTTTATGCGAATCATTCATTAATTCGATTCAAATTTACATGTTATCATCATATTAATCATGTTTGTTGAGTGTTTAATATCCTTACAGGATTACAAATTGATGGAGAACAATGAGAGATTCCATCAATAATTGTAAAATCATTGTCTAGTAAAACTTGGTTACTAGCATGGATCTAGAGTACAAGTCATGCTCCCATGTGCATTGCACATCTATGAATTATTAGTTAATTACGTGTTGTGCATTTAATGAACACAACATGTCTACTGGGCCAACCTAGCATGTAGAAGAATGATATGTGGAATTTAGTTGTCATGTACATGCCATGTAGTTTGGACAAGTTAACACACCAAAGCTCCCAATATGTGTCTCATACACAGAGAAACTGAGGGACACAATGTTTTATTGGATTGTTCATGTTGTGTAGTCTCCCAATTAATGTAAGAATTAAATTTTAATAAATAGAAATTTTTTTAATTATATTAATTATTTCTTAATTGACACATATTTTGTTTCTAAAAATTTAGTAATGGTGTTAAATGTTGTTAAATACGAAAGTAATTTATTGTAAAAAAATATTTAAATATTTTTTTACTATTTATTCAACTTGAATGAAATAAATTATATAGTATACCAATCAATGTTTTCCCTAGAAGACTATTCTTCCGTCTTTATGGCTCATTTTTTATGATGTTCTGCCTATGGATTATACTTTTGGAACTCGGTGTCACTACAACTCATACCTGAGGAGGGCCAATATCTCATTGGAATTATACTCTTCCCTGGTCGGCAGTGTACTCTCTCCAGGTTCTCATCTCCCAACACCTGATGTAAGTGATCATTTGGACCAAAATTGTTAGGTTGCTGTGAATCAAAGGCCTCTAAAACAACCTATTACAAATATAAATAGATTATTAAGTTACAAAATAGATATTAAAATTTTAAATCAGCATAGGAAAACATACAATCTACTGGTGAGTCGTTTCATTAACTACACTTCCAACTTTCATCCTTCAACTAGAACAAAACAATTTTTCTCGAGGCACCCATCCTTCAATATTCAATTTTTCCCTCTAAAATGGAATTGAATATAGGAAACCATAATTAAAAATAGGTTACCAATAATTAATTTCATAACAAATATTATATAACAACTTTAGAAATTAAAAAAATATGGAGGAAATAATAGATAGTACAAGTCATAAAGAAAAATTACAAACAACTATCTTACCAGATTTCTCTCATGATCTGGCATCATATTATGTAGCAATGTGTAGAGGTATTTTTTAGCATAAATGTTTTTTTATTTCTTTCGGATGATTCACAAATAAAATTCAATAATACAAAAGATAATAATAACGCAAAACATGAAATTTATCATTTAAATACCTCAAATGTGCTTAATACCTTAAAATGAGTATATGTCCAATAATTAATCATCTGTTGATATTGTTCTATCCAAAAATCACCAGTTACAAGGACCCCCTATAACTCTGGTCCAACTCTATCATGCCAACCTGTATACCACTTTCGTTTATAGGCTCTTCCATACTCACATAAATCATTTAGAGGTGTTTTTCGTGCACCCTCACCATTAGAGAAATTAAAGATAAGCTGACATCAAAATATTCATTCATATAATTACAAAAAATAATATATTGCATTAAATAAAACAATTTTTTAACTGTATCTCTTCCAAAGCATTATCCTTAACATAATTTTGAAACAATATCCATGAAAGTGGGCTGACATGAATGACGTCGGAGTATTTGGAAAGCATCTCCCAAAAACTCCGACATTGTTTCCCTATTTTTTCTATCATATGACAATATTCATTGTAGTCCACCATTAACTGCGTGATACGGGTCCACACCGCACGCTTTAATGTACACCCCTTCCCCCACCTACTATCAATAGATTTATCTGTTATGAATGAAAAAAATGTTTTATCAATACATGTTTTAATGAAAATTAATGATGGTATAAAAAATTGTCAGGGTTCTATAAATATACCTGTGGTAGTCTAATCAATGTGTGCCACTGGATCTGTAGAAACTAAAGGAACACCCTATGTAGGTGGAGTGGGTCCCAATTTATTCTCTACAGTGATAGACCCTAGCAGAGGAGGAGTCGAAGAAGATGGAATATAAAATCTTAGATAGAAGGATGTATAAGTAAAATAAGATGGAACAGATGACTGGACGAATGAAGGATGGGGAGTAGGAATCATTATCGGATATGGTATAGATAGCTGAGGAGACTCAGATATAATGGGTGGTGAAAAAAGGGGAGGCATAAATATCCCATGTTTCCCTAATGACACACTGAGATCAGAATATAGGATAGATGGTATGTCAGTGGGAGGGGCAGGGTCTAATCGGGTACACCGACCAGATCGGCTAGCTCTCATACCCCCCTTTATAAACACCCTGACTACTCGAACCACTACTAGGCAGCTCATCAAATAATTGTTTCTTAAGAGGTGGATCCAACAAAAATGTGTAAAAAAATTAATCACATGATATTATATATTATTTAAATGTATATATTTGAAATAAAATACTCACTACAAGCACTAGTGGTGGAATGCCCATCTCAGCCATGCGATGATTGTTGTCCTTCATCTTTTTTCATCGCCTGTCTTCAATTTGATGCATTTCTTTTATTTGAAAACAAATATGGAATTAATTAAAAAATCATAACTCATGTGTAACCAAAAAAACAAAATATATCTTTATGAAGGATCTGTTATACAACCCCTAATTTGAGATATTTCAAAATGGTATCACATGTTGAGTTTATTAACGAAAAACCTTTATGTCTTGGTAAATTCTCTCTTATTTTCTATGTTATACTATATAGACATAAAGTAGTTTAACTAAAGTCTCTTAGAGGTTTTCCAAGGGGTGGGAAGGCCATCCACGGGGGTGGGGGGGCTATCCACGGGGGTGTGGGGCTATCCAGGGAGGTATAAGGTGTCCAAGGGGTGCGTATGCTATCCACTAGGGTGGTGGGGCTGTCCAGAGGGTAGGGGTGTTCAGTGGGGTGGGTGGGTCGTTCATGGTGGTGGTGGGGAGGGGGATATCTAGGGGGGGTAGGGGTGTCCACAGGTTTGGCAGTACTTTCTAGTGGGTAGGGGTGTCTAGGGGGTGGGCGAGGCAGTCCATGGGGGGTGGGAGGTATCCAGGGGGCGGACGGGCTATCTACGGGGGTGGTGGGGTTGTACAGGGGGCTAGGGTCAATCCAGGGGGGTGGAGGTCTGTCCATAGGGGTTGGGGTGTCCACGAGGGTGGTGGGGTGTCCAAGGGGTTGGGGGTGTTTAGTGGGTTGAGTGCGGTCCCAGGGGGTCAGCGGTGTCTAGGGAGTGAGGGTGTCCATGGGGTGGGGAGTCTCCTAGGGGAGGTGGTTTCCTAGGGTGGTGGGTGGGTTTTCCACATTGGTGGGGGGGGGGGGATGTCCAGGGGGTACGATGTGTCTAGGGGGTGGGCGGGCTGTCCACAGGGGTAGCGGGTCTGTCCAAGGGGTGGGCGGGATGTCCAAGGGGGTGGCGCGACTTTCCAGGGGGTATGGGGGATCTAGGGGGTGGGAAATCTCTCCACATGGGTGGTGGGACTATCCAGGGGTGTAGGGGGTGTCCATGGGGTGGGAGGGTGGTCCATGGGGGTGGGGGCTATTTAGGGGGTAGGGGGTGTCCAAGGGGCGGACTGTCCACGGGGGTGGTGGGGCTATCCAGGTGGGTATGGTGTGTCCAGGGGGTGGGTGGGATGTCCACGGGGGTGGGGGTTTTCCTGGGGGTACGGTGTGTCTAGGAGGGTGGGTTGGCTATCCGTGATGGTGGCGAGGCTGTCTAAGGGTGTAAGGGGTGTCAAGTATGGTGGGTGGGCTATCCACGTGTGTGTGGGGATATCCAGAGGGTAGGGGTGTAGAGGGGGTGGGTGAGCTGTCCACCGGGGCGGAGGGGCTGTCCAGGGGGTACAGGGTGTCCATCGGTGGGTGGGCTGTCACTGGGGTGGTGGGGTTGTCCAGGGGGTATTGGGTGTCCAGGGGGTGGGTGGGCTATCCATGGGGGTTGTGGGGTGTCCACGGGGGTGGGGGTGTCCAGGTGGTGGGGGATGTCTTTGGGTTGTGTCTTTCCATGGGGGTCGGGGGTGTCTAGGGGGTGGGGGTGTCTGGGGGGATGGACATAAATAGTGAGAGTCCACTCAAATTTCAGAGATCCCATGATAGATTGAGTTACATTTTGAGCATGTTATTGTGTTTTTTAGTTTATTATTATGGAAATTGGTGCATGAGGTGTATGTGTGATAAGTGAGTTAATAAAGTTTTGTTAATATATAGGCATCATGAGTGATGCAGGACATGTATGAGCATTGAGTTTAATGTTGTATTTTATGGGCATCTTGTACGGTGTGATTATTAAATTAGAATATGATGGGATTTGGTAAATGATGGGGTATGATGCTTTTAATATGGGTGTTATGGGATGATGTTTGTTGTGGAACCAATATGATATTGATACCTTGGGTCGGGAAGTGATGAGATAGGTAATTCATATGGTGGGAGTTCCCACAGAAGGGATCAATTAATTATATCGAGTAGATGGTGTATTCTATGCATGTGGGAATGATACATCTACATTCAATGTCATACCAAATTTTGGGACAATGAAGATTGGGTACTTGAGATGGAGTAGGGTTTTGGACTGTGTGTAGGAAAAATTTTAAAAGCATGAGCTATAATATGTTTGGGATATGGAAAGGTGCCTATATTTTTCATGGATTTAAAGGATTTGAGGGTTGGGAGTGTACAAAGAAGAGGATTTTGAGATTCTTGTTGGACTATATCCATTCATAGTGTGACACTAAGTCCCATGGAATGATATAGTTATAAATAGGTGGGGGTCCTAATGACCCATGGAATGAATATATAGCTCACAATATTAATGGTTTTATGAGAAAGAAAAAGTTTGTATATTTGGATATTAAAATGGGATTTTATGGTTGCCCATTCAGCTGAGCTAGTAGTGTAATCTTCTTTCCATGGGAATGTTTTGGGAAAGGACTATGTGACAATTGGTGATGTCAATCACTAGAAGTGATGTGACACAGTTTTTTAGGTTAAGGTAGATTGTTTTAACCATTTTTTTGTTGGAAAAATGGTTCACAGGTGGCGGAAGAGGCTTTCCGAAGGTGTAGCCTAGGATTGTATTGATTCCCCTCACTTGGTTAGCCAAAATAGTCACCTCGTTCAGGTTCACATAGGATACAACCCATTGAGGTGGTGTTGACAACTCTTTATGGGTGAAGACTGCCATAAATTATGCAACATAGGAAATGGGGTTAACGATGGGTACAGAGAAGGTGTTTTTCATAGAAGGCCTTGACTAGTGGTGTGTGAGCCCCCCTCCCACTTCACAGCCCCCCTGAGCCCCCTCCCCTAGCCCCTGATTGAAGCCCCCACCCCACACACTGTACAACCCCCCTCACCCCCTACAACCCTCCACCCTACACAACCACCCCCCTACAGCCCCACCCAAAACCAACACCCCTTTCACTGTACAACCCGCCAATCCCACTGCACACACCCCCTACAACCCCCACCTCCCACTACACAACCCCCCCTATAGCCACCCCTCCAACTGCACCCCCCCCCCCCGCAACCACCACCCACTGCACAATCCCCCTACAGCCAACCCCCTCCCCACCACCTCCCCCCTACATTCCCCACCCCCAAACCCCCATAGCCCCAACACCCCCTACAATCCCCACCCTTCATATCCCCCTCTACAGCCCCCTCCCCCCCACTGCACACCCCCCATAGCCAACACCCTCCCACTACACAGCCCCCTTACAGACAACCCTCCCCCCTGCAGCCCCCCTGCAGTTCCCCTCCCCACCCCCTACAACCCCCACCCCCCAAACATTGCACATCCCCCCAACATGCACAGCCAACCCCCTTACACCCCCCACTGCACAACCCATCTACAGTCAACCCCATCCCACTGCACTCCCCCACCCCCACTCCCACTTCACACCACCTTATAGCCCCCTCCCACTGCACAACCCCCTACATCCCCCTCCCATTGCACAACCCATACCCTCCAACTGCACAGCCCCCCTGTCGCCCAGCCAACCCCCTCCCACTTCACAATTCCCCTCCCACCCTACAGACACATCCCACACTATAGCCCCTACCCCACCTCCCCCCTACCACCCCACCCCCGATACTATAGAGCCCCCCTCACCCCTTTCAGCCCCCACCCTGCACAGCCACCCCCTATATCCCCCCCATATCCCCCACTACAAATCCCTCTACCTCCAACCCCCCTCCCACTGCATATCCCCCCCAATTACTACTACAACTCTCAAATATCCCCCCTCCCACTACACACCCCCCTAAAACCAACCCCCCTCACACTACAAACCCCCCCATATCCAACCCACTCTCACTGTATAGCCACCACCCTCCCACTGCACAACCCCCATCTCATTTCCTCAAAAAAGGTCTCCCAACTATTTATGAACACACTACCATATTGGATCAATATAATAGGACATCACTAAAATATCACTATAAGACATGAACAATGGTTCTAATAAAAAGGGACTCAATAGAACACCAAAAAGGAACTCTATGGAGTGGAGTGATGCTCAAAGGAACTCTATTAAAGGGAATACCATTCCATATATACAAATTTATGAACAGGATGAATCATCATTTAAAAAGATATTCTACTAGAGGAATCATGTGTTATGTTAGTGGAAATATTCTACACCGTGTTATCATCTATTTGAGGTGGAATAACAAACACATACTTGAATAAAGAATGGATTGTACTTTGGAAAAAAGGTTTCCCAAAGAATAGGGGATCAATCATTTTGGGATAATCAAAACAGAAAACAAAAAACAACCTTTACTTCATAGAAATCTGAATGAAAAATTGAATAAATGGATGTTGAATTTAAATATAAGTTATAACATATATATTTGATGTGGAAGAACAAACAATCGGTTGCTAGGAAGAAGGTTTTGCATGTTTGAACAATGGGAGCTCTCATTTAGGGCGCAATGTGGTCAGACCTTGATCGGAATTGGAAGTTTCTTTTTTTTTGGCATTTTATCCTAATGATTTTTTAAAACCATCGGGACATATTATCAAACCGATCCCAACAGTTTCAATGAACTATTAGCATAAGGGGGTACACATTCCAATATCCTAAATGTTTCAAAAAACCATTGGGAAAACTATCACCTATCCAAAGAGTTATATATAACCGTTGGTAAAGGTGTCTCTACTGGGGCCTACCATTGGTATAGGAAACCTATCCCAACTGTTTTTCTAAACCATTGGGATAGAGGATTTGGTATAAGAGGAATTTCCATTAGTTGATGGTTCTAGGTTCCAAATTAATTAATATGGCATGAACTCAGAAATTGGAGATATAATCACTTTGAATAGAGTTTTTGTGTGCTAGAAGATCTCAAATAAGGTAGTTCCCAAAGATTATATATAATATTATGAGGATATAAAAGATTCTGAGGTAGCTAATAATGATGTATTTATGTGAATCATTTCCCAAGTACTTGATGGGCTTCCTTGAAGTAAAGATCATATCACACTCTATTGTGATTATACTATCACAATGGATCTCGTAAATGATCCAAGGTCACATCAATAGAAGAAGTAAATATATCATAAGTATCATCAATTGATGGGTGTTTCTTATATAGGTGGGGTTGGAGTAAGCATTATTTCCCTAAAAATAATATAGTGGAGACCTTGACAAAATCCTTAACTCTGTAGATATGTGATTCTCATGTCTGCTGTAGTTGAATGAACGTTGCAGATAGTTTTCTCTCGTCCATGTGTGATTTTTTTATATTTTGTTTCCTATGACCAACTAAATATACTTTGATAACATATATATTTGATTTATTGAATATTAATTTAATTTCTTATATAATTTTTCATTTTTACTTCATGGATTTAAGGTAATAATGTCCTAGTGTATTTATTTCTTTAATAAATCCATTGTAGTTCCCCACTATGTTGAAAACCTGGAAGGGCTATGGAAATATTATTAATACAATTTAGTGGCTAGATAACGTAATATTGTGGGATAGAAGTTATTTAGACTGTTGGGTGTGAGTGATCATATGTAGATGAATCTTCTTCTCATAAATTTCACACATAGTAATCTCTATAATGGGATATTATGATAACATACTCACCAGATGTAATTATGTATTTTTTAGTGTCTTTGGATATTCCCATTTGTGATCATGTGTAATGAACCTTCCACATTATGCTTATTATTAGTGTATCTCATGAGTCACATACTTAAATTTACTGACCAAAACTATCATTTCATATATTCACGGGAAGTAGGGTCAGTTTAATGAGTCACAATTGAAATGACATTAATGGATATGTCAAGGAAGGATTTTTCCTTTCCATATTTATAGATTTTGATATCCAATCTATTGTATTGAAATAGAACTATCACATTAGATTCCATGGAAATGTTGAAACGATGTGTTTATTTCAGTTTAACAAAAAGACATATCGAGTAAATTGGTTGATGTAACCATGGTGAAACATGTTTGATATGATATTATGATAAAGTTATTTTATTATGTAGTTATTTTTCATATCTTTTTGTCGACATTTCAATATTATGTTCTTCCACTTGTGTGCCTGGACCTGTTGATAGACAATAATCTTGGAATCTAGGCATGCCTGCCTAATTCCAATGATAATGAATCCTAGAGGGTCACACCTAATTTGTTTCTATTAACATTTATTAAATTATATCTGTGTTTAATTAATGGAATAAATACTATTTTCATGATGGAGGAATACTATTATTCATGTTATATTGATCTATTAAATTAAATTAATATTTAATCACTGGCATGTGAATAAAAATACATATTTTTTATTTTATTGAATATTTAATAAATATTTATTCAAAAAAATATGAATGAAATTTTTATTTATGAATAAAATTTTTATTTGAGTGTCCAATAAATGTTGGATGAGTTCAAATGTACCAATACCATGTCTAATGAAAAATAATAATTAAAAAACTATTCAAATAATATTTTTTATTACCAAAGTTGGTTTGCATGCCAAAATAATAATAATAATATTGTTATTATATGGACTGGGGTTGATTAAAGTTAATAAAAGATATTTAATATATATAACGTAATTAAATAATATTTTAACCAAAATACTAACTAAATAACTAGACAGCTATGTCTATTGTGTAGTGTATAAAAAAATTGCGAATATATAATTGTTTGAAATAGTGAATTTCCTTTAAACTCTGCTTCCTCTCTCCCTCCCATGAATTACAAGTGAAAGTTAAAATTCTTCAATACCAAAGAACGAGTGATCAATAATGAATAACACATGACATTTGAATCACCACGCTTGCACCCATAGATCGACATGTGTTTCTTGTAGATAATATGATCATGTTTGAATAACAACTAGAGGTATTCTATCCTTGGATCCTAATATCTCAATGAAGTTAATCTGAAAGGGACTTTCTAGATTATCAGCATTCACCAACAAGGAATGTTATTTAGACCATGTATTTATTTCTTCAAATATTTAATAAAAATAATTATAAATATGATGTGAAAGATCTTCAATCTTATTTTTTTGGCAATGATTACTAAAATAAATTTCAATATATCTTGAATCACAACATTATTTCATAGTTCATGGAAAAAACAATAGTTTTGTTTAACCCCATGGTTAACCAATTTTAATCTTAACCCTCATAAAGAATTTTTAATATTAAATAGTTCTAATTGTATATTAAAGGTAAAGGTTGGATCATAAATCACCATGGTATTATTACTTTGGCTATTTCCCTTCTATATTGTAATCATGAAATATTTTAATGACTTTTAATTAATTTAATATAATTTTATGTAACATAAAATTTCATTAATGGAATATTTGACACTATTCATTTGATTTAATTTAACAAAAACATGATAGGAAATTAATTTGAATATAATAAAATAAAAATATCATAATATGATATATTTATATATATAATTATTTTATAATAATAATTTACCATGTCTACTTTTATATTGAATATTTTCAAAATCATTTAGTATATTTATTCTATTATTTAAAATAATACTTTGATGGTGTTGTGTAAGAATTTAACGTTATTATTAAATTACTAAAAATAGATATAAATTCCTATTATAAAAAATACAAATTCAATTTTAAAGTATACATTTATAACTGAACGTATCCTATTTTTATCCTTATAATAAAAATTTAGTGTTATTAATGTCAAGAGGGTAAAATTTTGCATTTAACATTTTTTAAATAATATAATTGTCCTAATAAATAAAATGGAACCAAGGGGATATATTTTCAATTATTCTATGTGAATGGTAAAAATAAACCTATCTAGTTTGATAAAGGAATTTGTTTGAGAAATTTTAAAACGTTAACCCAATTTTTTTACCCGATTTTACCTATTTTTCCATTACATAGGTGACAAAACTTTTCTAAGGATATTTTCAAAATGATGATAAATAATAAGTAAATTTTAAAAAATAATAATATTTTATTATAAATATGGGATCCATTTTCCATTATTAATCTTATATAAGTTTTATATATTCATTTTAAAATAATTTAAAAAAATGTAATAAAAACATTTTTTAGAAAAAATTCATTTTTAAGCATGAAATTAGATTTATTTTTATCTCTTGTATGGAAAAAATATATATGATGAATGTTAAAAAATTTGATTAAATATAAAATGTATAAATATCATTAAAATCATTCACATATATTGATTAAGTTAATTTATTAAAAATATAAACACATTTTACATATAAAAACAATTTCACGTGAAAAAAATATCTTTTACATTAAAATGTTTTTTATTTAATTTTTATTCAATTGATAACTAATGAATTCAATTTATAAATTTTCAAAAAAAAAAAAATTAAAATTTTCATATATTTATTTTTTCTATTCATACCCAACAATCTAGAAACAATTTGATAAGAGTAAAATTAAATAATAATATTTCTTTAATATATCATGGTTAGAATAAACTCCGCATTTATAGTAAATAATGATATAAAAGAAATATAATTTATTTATATATATTTATATCATAAAGAGTTAGGGTGATAAATTAATCACACCTTGAAATGAATTTTTCCCTTCAAATTCCATCACATTGATACAAAACATGAGGATATCTCGATTTCATCACATCTTATGGTTTCAATGTAGCTTATTCTAATTTTTTATTCCTTCTAAGATCATTATAGAGTGGTGCATAGTATTGTTCCTTAACACAATATCTCAATGAAATAAGATTTATATAAATTTTTCTTCATAAGAAATATAATTTGAGAGTTGTATAACCTTTGAGTATAGTATATATGAATGATCAAGTATGTGCTCCCTTAGGAGAGATACATGGAACACATCACGAATCTGAGAGAGGTTCTATGGAAGAACCAAATGATAGGATACTCTCCCTACTTAATAAATAATTTTAAATATTCAATATACATATCCATCAACTTTACATTCTTTCTTAATCTCATAACATTATTCCATTGAGAAATTCATTGAAATACCTTCTCACCGACATCAAATTCCATATTTCACTAACGATTTTTAGCACATATTTTCTATCGACTCTGAGATTACATTATATATTACTGAGTGTCTCTCAATTTCTCTTCCATTTCCTATGGTATTATATATCCCAATAACTTTCTTTCTCTTAACTCATCCAATAAAATTATTCTTCTACACATATTTCAATATAGGGATTTATAAGGATCTATTTTAATAATAAGTGAATGATATTATTGTAAGAAAAATCAACTAGTGGAATGTGTTGATCCCAACCACATTTCAAATACATATCAAATTATTTTATCATATCTTATACTATTTAAATGGTTATCTCATACTGAATATTTTTTTGAGGATGATAAAAAGTATTGAAACTTAACTCTATATCTGAAGCATGTTGATGTCTTTTCTAGAACATCATGGTAAACCATGGAACCTGATTAGATACTGAAAAATTTTGTAATTCAAAAGTCCTTACCAATTATTAAATTTTTATATTGGAAATATGGTAAATGAGAAATATTATTTAATAGAGAAAATGTATTCTCTAGTATGGGTAATGGTTATAACACCCCCTTAGACATCTATCTGTCATCAATAACATTATCACATACCATGCACTGAGAATCATAATCCATTATATCTCTATTCACGTAATCCCCAAAAAAATACAGTTTAAAATCTATATAAATCTTCATACATACAGGATGAATTGAGAATGATAAAAATTGAGCCTTATCCATTATCTCCTTTTTTAAATCTGGTATGGATGGAAAAAATTCATAGTTCTGAAACCATATCATTCTATAACATTCAAGGTTTAACATAGGAACATTTATAACCTTTATATGTAGTTCCACATCTTCCCATTATACCTCTTTAATTCCCACATGGATATATGGTTTTAAATTCATCTGATAAATATAGGATCCTACCCCTTCTTTAAATATTTCTACATATATCCTTTGTAAATGTAATAATATTGGATTTTTGTGTTCCTCTTCATAGATAGATAACATGACCCTTTCAACTCAATGAATTATCTACAATGTTATCTTTCCTATGGTGGTGATTTATTAAGATGTCATAATAGTTATGCAACTCCATTCATATTCTATGGTGCATATTCAGCACTTTTTCAGTGAATATATATTTTAAACATATAAAATTTGTATATATATCTCATATTTATCTAAATATAATTCTTTAATATAATTACTGAAAAAAATCAAGAAACTATCTTGAAATATTTAGTTCATTAATTTTTATCAAGAATATTCCACAGGAATGAGGCATAAGATATCACCAAATCCTTTATAATGAGAATGTTTCCCAATCCCATATTCAGTTAATCACTAAAAATCACAATCCTTTCTCTATTTTGGGGTAATATAATAATATATTCATAGACTATCCTTCTCTTCAGTTCCAATAAATTTTATTCGCATTGGTTAATGCAAATGAACTTGGATCCCTTTCGAGTTAACATGATGAGTGCATTAGATACCCAATAGAAATTATCCACAAATCATCCATAATATCCCACCAATCCATGAGAACTACAGATCACATTCAAATTGTCTTGTGTAGGCCAGTGTTAAATAATATCCATTTTTCATGGAACAATTGACATATGTTATATTAAAAATTATATGACCCAAAAAATGAAACTTCTCTTATAAAAAATTCACACATTTTTAATTTTGTATACAACTTAAAATATTATAGGGTATTTATTATAATTCTAAACTGATATTAATTCTCTTACTTTCTGTTTCGATATATAATAATATCATCTCTAAGGAGTACCAAATACTAATAATGGTAATCTATAAAGACTCTATTCATTAATTCTATGAAGATAACCCAAGAATTGGTAAGTCTAAATGGAATTTATATACATTCATAATGATCGTACCTCATATAGAGTGTTTTATTTTTTATATCCTTATTTTTTATCCATAAAAAATATTATCTAGATCAATGATCATTATTAGAAAAAATATAGATCTAATTTTAATTGATAAAATAGATCATTGATTCTTGGGTATAGGAAACTTATTCTTAATAGAAATCTTTTCAAGTTTCATATAATCAATGGAATGACGAATTGAAACATTTCATTATAAAAAACTAAATATATGACCCAATAGAGCCACACTAGGACTAATGAATCAATTATCAGGATTCTCATGGAGTTTCTTTATCAATTATGGAAACCAGGTTAGGGATATTTAAAATGGATTCATTGAAATAGGAGTAGCACTAGTTATGTTTTCAATTGAAAACTCAACTTACAGATTCAATATAAGAATTGGAATATTCCCAATAAATACATCATTATATTCCAAGGTAATAGAATCATTTTAAATTTTCAGTTTCACCAAAACTATTTGAGATAAATATCCCTTTTTAATAGGTAGAAAACCTCACTTTATGGAAATAATTTATATTCGGTGTTTAGGTTCATCAACACACGGATTGATAATTGATGGTTGATTCAGAATGTCAAATATAACTTCCCTTATTTGACAATTGTATGGGATATATACTAAGAGATAAAATACATTGTCAAAATTATATCAAATTCATGTAGAGAAAAAAATAACAAAATTAACCATAAGAATATTCCCACAGGATTATTTCAAAGAGGAGATATAGACATGAGATGTGATCAACCTACCATTAGGAGTTTTTTCCAAAAAAATTAAGAATATCATCATTGAGGTGGTGATGTGATACCCTTTGAAATTTTATTAGATATAAAAGTGTTGGTAGAACAAGAATCTTGTAAAACATTTAAAATCTTGGAGTAGATGTTAAGTGAACCGTTCACCACATTGCTAGAAACTTTGACATCATCTGTACTGATTTCATAACCTTGGCCATCTTCCGATGTCTTCTACTATGGTGAGTTACATTGAACTTTGAGTCTTTTTATATTTATTCCCCATATATTTGTAGTCCCAACACTTTACATTGATATATTATCCCTTACCCTACCATTCATGAGAATGGTTAACTTATTCCCCACGCTTGAAAAAAAAACTCATGTTTTCTTTTATGAATGTACCGAGGGTTTTTCTTCGATGAATAACACATGTGGGAAAATCAACCTTTCTCTTATTGACCTTATCCATTTTTTCTCTTAAATCCTCTTCGACTCTTTCTTTCTTTGAAATATATAATACATAGGGAATTGTTTCTCTATCTTAATGGAACATTATACTATATCCTCATATGATGAGAATATGTTGTACAATAGTTGCCTTTAAAGGATTAGCTTAAACCCCTTAGATAAATAGTCGATATTTTTATGTTGATTACTTACATAGTCTACATAATGACTTGGTGTACTTATAAATTATGCTTCATAATTGGAAAAATTTTACTATAACTTTTATCATTGACTTGTGAGTTATCACTCCATATCTACTCATTATTCATGAGGAAAATATTTTTTTAAGAAATTATCATTAAAATCAAAAAAATCTAAGCTCGCTATTTCCACTTCATCCTTAGTGTTTTGAATAAATGAACATTGTTTCTCTGTATCCCCTGTGAGAATGAAATATACCCTAATAACCTTCCCCTATCATTACATCATAGAGATATAATTATATTATCTAAGGAACTCATCCATTTGTTATCTACAAATAGATTTGTGCTTCCATATAATTTTGGAGGTTGTTATCAAATGAAATTATATAACATTGTTACACCGCATTTTGGATTAGTAGGTTGTTTTATATAGGGATAATTATTGTTTATAACCTAATAAAACTACACCAATATATTTATAATTATTTCAGCTCGAACTACAACTCTAGACCCAAAAAAATTATCTTCTCTAGTTGGAAAATCCATATATAGACTACATGCATTGATACAATTTCCATTCCTTCCACTAGGATCCTTTTCATAAACTATATAAACTCTATTATATCATATCATTGTGAATCATAATATATACTTTTGAAACTAATGAAACATATAATATAAATACAGTTTATTTATAACTAATCATAGAATAAAAAATATGGTTTCTTTTAAAATATAATAAAATCAGAAAAATAATTTCAAAATCAATCATAATGGTATTTAAAGGAAATATGAATTAACCCAAGCATGTCCCCATCAGCTTCAACCCCCAGTGTGTTGTAAAGAAACACTCATCGTGCAACAGAGTGATGGTTGATATATACTAGAAAAATATTTTTTTGGGTTATTGCCCCTAGATAAATATGTGCCAAAAATATATCCACTTTTAGTATCTATGTATGCATATATTTCTATGAAAACCACATAATATATACCTTAAACAAATATTATGATATTATCCTATACATAGACATATAATTATATTTTGTCATTAGGTTATCTTTCCCCTATATAATATTTCTTAAATATTCGTCTCAATGTTTCTATTAAACTTCATTTGAAACAAAATTTAATGAATCTTGCCCTTGTAGTTGAGATCCGGTATTTACTTTAGCATATTGGTACCTTATTTAAATGACCACTTCCTAAAGTAATGAAAAGTTTATTATTCATGGAAAAATAGCTAAATACATAAATATGACATTATATTAGAAAACATAAAATAAAACTTTGTTTTTATTGATAACATCATTTTTTCTTATTATAACCTCACACATCAATCATAATACCCTTCCTGGTATCCTGGTGAAAAGAAACATAAAAAATGGGTGAGCATAGATTATAAAAAAGGGGTATGTGTATAGATGAACCTAACATAGAATACATAATCCATGAATAATATGACATGTATAAATGGTGATGATATAATGTGATAGAAATATTTAAAAGATATTAAAACATATCCATGGATATAATAAGTATTAAAATATTCACATGAACATCGATAGATGATTTGATAATAATGGAATTCATAATGTTAGACATCTTAAACATATCATCATTCCCTCATGCTATAAAATTTATATAATCGTGTATGGCCATAACTAAATATCCATTATTTGTTTTCTCATAAGATATATAATTCAACAAGGGGTTATATAATTTTGTGGCTCATCAATCTCTTAATAATACCAATATATTAATCACATGAATAACCAATAAAACTTAATCAATATTACTTATAATCAATAATAGTTAATGTTAGAGAAAATAAAATATGTAATGTCACTAAATTACATAGAAAAACTATTCATAAATCATCCATAAAAATAAAATGGATGGTATAATTACAACATATCCCTAGTGGAGTATCACTAAAAAAAATGGTATAGTTATTGATGAATAAAATTTCCAAAAAATGATAATTAAATACATCCCTGATAAAAATAACCTTTTCACATTAATAATAAATGTTGTTTAAAAAAACTCCAAATTATGGAAGATATATTTTTCAAAATTAATTATCGATATATTTTAAAAAATATTAGATACTTGATTTGTCATGTTGGTGGGAAATGTTTTTCATGAAAATTATTTCAAAACAAATATTCCTTTCACATATTAAGAAAAAACTAAAAATGTACCTTTTTTAGATAATGATAAAAATTTATATTTGGAAAATAATTTTATAAAATATATAAAAGGTAAAAATGAATTTATAAAATCACTTTATAAAAGTAAAAACATTCTTGAAATAATTTATTTGAAATTATGGAAATTGAATACAAAGATACCTTGGTAAATAGAAAAGAAATTGATTTACCTTAAAAATAATTTCAGCATCACAACAACATAAAGAGAAGAAATATGAAAGTAAAACATTTATTTATTGAAAATAAATATATATGAAGAAAATATGTTCTATTTTATATAAAATATAAAATAATATTCCCAGTATAGACTTAAATTTAATCGATCTTGAATAATGATAGGAATGTAAAATAAACCCTTACCTCTGATTTGAATTCCATATTATGTTTTCTAAACTAATTTATAATAAACCATGATTTATTATAAATATATTCCAAAATAATTGTCATATATATGTAATACCATATATTGTTTACTTATAACCTTTTATCAACTATTTATTAACGATTATTTAATAAAATAATTATTATGTGTGATAACTGCTTCATTTTTTCTTGCATATTTTGGTTCGATAGTTTTGGTTCTAGGACATTGATCATGGTTCCACCATATATAATAATTGTATTTCAGGAATATATATTTGATTATTTTTAGGTATTTGTTTTCATATTTAACTGAATAATCTTTCTGTTTTTGGAATGAATTTTTTTTATATATTTTTTTGATAGAAATATTGAATATTTGAAAAAGGAATGAAAAGAGGAGAAAATATGAGGCAAAATAAACCTCACAAAACAATATTTCCTCATGGAGTGACATTGAAATTATTACGAAAAAGAAGAGATGGAAAATGGAGAAAGTGGGTACATGACGTGTAATGTAATTACATGCTAGAACATCATCCTGTGTTGAAAATCTGTGCTAGAAAAGTCACAAAAACGATACATGCTATGAACTACAATTACACATCGTGAGATGAGATTTTATGATGTGACCGAAGTCCAAGTTACAAAAACAAGATTTTGGTGGATTCAAAAGTTGGATAGGAAAATGTAAGGTCTTACAAGATGTGTAACCCATGTACACAACGTAATGATAGTGATGCATGAAAAATAAAAACAATTATGCATGGAAATATGCCAGATTCAGCTGTACAAGGAGACCTCAAACCTCCTTTCCATGGTAATCTATGACTAGAAATAGAAAAGGAAACACCAACGAGAAATTGAGTGATGATCTAGAGCCCCTCTTCACCACTATTCTTCTTCAAGTTCTGAGGATGCTCATTCACATCATTCTTAGAATGAGAAAGTATTCCACTTAGTGTCAAGTGATGTTATTGAAGGGGGATGTGTTTTTGGGATTATTTCCTTTTCATTATTCATGTTTTGGATTGTATTGAAAACCATTTATGAATTCTAATCTTCTTCACTTTTCAATTTCTTGACCATTTCTTGGGAGTTGAAGAGTATTATTTCATTTCTCTAATTAATTAGAATACTTTGCACATAAACATTATGAAATATGAGTTAGTTATGATTAAATTTGGTTTTGGGTTGGCTATCCCAATGATTTAATCTGGTAGATGACCATTCCATTGTCAAATCATAGGATTTGAGTGGGATACCATGTCCAATGATCCTTTCCGACCTAATTCTAACTACAATTTTGAATAAACATATGTTTAATTAAAAACCTAAAACAAGAACCTGAAATCATTGAGCCCAGCATGTCTCAAATATTGAATTTCAACCCAATCATTGCTGATATTATTTCTCTTTTATCAAACAAATTAAAAAATTTCAATTTATTTTTCCTTATTTAATTTAAAACATACACACTTTATTTGTGGGTTTGATCCTAAATTTTCCTTATACTACATTTGAATTAATTGAGTATCATAGTTTGTGTTTTATAAATTTGTTTTTGCATATTACTTTAGAGAATTAACGACACCCTGTAATGATTTCAATATCAAGAATATTAATAATGATTTAAATATAACATATATTAATTATATATATTATTATTTAATAAAAATTATTGATCAGAAAATGAATTATACCATTCAAAGAGATGGTAGGGCGTATGCAAGCAAGAACATTGATTTCACATTATGACATATGAAAAAGTTATAAGGTTTAATTCCCCTTTATAATCTAATTTTTGTATTATATATATCATATATTTTCATTTCAACCATCCTTATTACCATCCATGTAAATCAAAAATGAAAAAATTAATATCGCTTCGTAGAGGTGGTAGTTTACACTTTCGCACGATAGACATTCTCATTATAAAAAATGAATTATATTTATGAATGAAGCTATGATATAATAATTTCAGAATCATAAAAATTTCATCAATATCAAGTCAAAAAAATAATCATATCATAATAATAATCCCAAAATGATCATGATGAAAAATTAATGGTATCGCTACATGGAGGTGGTAGTCCACATGTACACATAAGCACTAATTTACATCAAATTTGATGGAAAAGATGGTGGATAATAGAGTTTTCATAATAATAACAACATTCTAGTATATTGAGTATAATTATGTTATTTTTATGATGAATACACCAAATTAGAGGAGTTAGAATAATAAATAAATTGAAAGAGTTTGGGTAAGATGAATACCAATTATGAAGGAAACCTCCTTCAAATACATTCATAATAACCATTAAAAAATTATTTTATGAATGCTAATACCACTAAATATAGGATAAAGATGTTGAGCAGATAATTGTACAAGTTTTTTTTGCGATAGAAACAACTATACAATGTAAATAAAAGGGATAAGGTGAGTATTTTTATAATGGTGCGGAATGATATAATAGGAATTGCAAGAAAGATTTAAAAAAATAAGTTAATCTCAATATAAATGAATTTAAATGGTTGTTTATGAGAATAAAAATGTTATAAGGTTCAAATATCATTATGAAATTATTTAATTATTGGTTTTGGGGGCCATTTTTTACATTATAGTTCTTTAACTCCTTTGTTAACCAATGTTAATCATAACCATGGTAATGATTTAATTAATATTAATTTTTCCTGATTATAGTTATTATCTAAAAAATAGATCATAAAGTTTAATGGGATTAAATTTTGAACCATTTATAATCCCACTTGTCCTTAAGAAATATATTTATGATTTTTATATTAATTAATTAATTATAATTTAACCTAAAATTTCATTAACGCCATTTTGACAATATTCATTTAATTTGACATTAAAGAAAATATACCAGCAATGGAATCTAAATATAAATGATTAACACATTTTTAATATTCTGGGTTTATATATAAAATTCGTATATAACAATAATTAACCAAAAATTTATTACTTTTAATATATTTAAAATCATTTATTTTATTTTCTTCTAAATTGAATAATTTTTTCCCTGGCATTGTAAAAACGATTATGATAATTATTAAATTACTAAAAAAATAAAAAAATTACAATGAAAAAAATTAAATTATTTTTCAAAAACAATTTAGATTCTCACTTATCATCTCCTAATCATTACAATAAAAATTTTGAGTTGTTAATTTTTGGAAGGTGAAATTTTCTATTTATCATATTCATAAAAAAATGAAGGTAATAATAAATGACAAAAGGGCATTGTGGGGCCAAAATTCTAATAATTGTATGATAATGGTCAATGTTAATTCATCCAACTAGATAAATGCATGTTTTATTGGAATTTTAAAGCCCTAACCCATTGTTTTAATCTTGTTTTACCCATTTTCACCATATTAAAGTGAACTATCTTTCACAAGGTTAAAATTCATAATGACTAAAAAGAAAAGCGACCTATTAAACCAATTTGAATATCTGAATTTCAAAAATGGGATACATTTTTTATGATCCATATTTTTATGTCAATTAAATTCATATTAAAATAATTGAACAAAATTCGATGAGAACTATTTTCTAGAACAATAAAATTCTAAGCATGGAACTAGATTTATTCTTAACCCATTCCCATAAAAAACAATAGGTTAATGTTAATACATTTTATTAAATATATAATATATACATTTCAATAAAAACATTGACGTATATTGAATAATTTAATTTATTATATTAAATAAATTGTGGGTATAAAAATTGTTTTTAGAAAAATGTCCCATTTACCTTAAAATATTTTTTATTTCCAATTCTAATCATTTAGAAACCAATGAATTCATTTTGTTAATGTATAAACCATACATTTTTCATCATTTTGTTAGTCCCTTTCAAAAACTCTGATCCAATTTCTAGGTTATAACTATCATATTAAATAGAAATAATTCAATAGTATTTAATATTTTATTTAATGTTAGAATTTATTATATATAAATCAATCAAGGAAATCAAATTTATTTATAGAGAATTATATCATTAAAACATTGTGTGTTATAAGAAAACTCACTAATGAATATAGGAGGATATAAAGGATGTAGAAACCTAATAAATGGTTGGGGAATACCACACAATAATATAAATCCTATGGAAATGAAGGTTTCCTCAATGAATGGGTCAATCAAGTCCATCCATAGACCCTTCACATTCTATGGTGATTCTACCACCCCAACTACAATCCCAACTAATTACTTATGATCTCCTATCCCTTTGCCCATACCAACCAAAATACTTGTATAGTATAACCTAATATATAATAAATAACCAATAAAACAATCATAATAACCATGTCTTGAATAATAGTTCTAAGGGTGTAATATATGTAATGGTAATGATTTACTCTTTGTTAAATAATAAAGAATAAATTCCAAATAGAATGATCATCTAACTCAAAAAATAATCAACCATTTCATAACATATTACAATTAAAAACTAGATAAATGAAATATAGGTAACACATAATACTAAAAATTAAATTCATATCTAACTCCATGTGTCATAGAACAACCCAATATGCCTCTACATCCAAAACATCAAACAAAATGATGGTCCCGTTTTAGAGACCACATGAATTTATCAAACCTATATTAAAGGCTCTAAAATTAAATGTTTATATACAAACTATGGTGTGTGTGTGTAGGCTGTAGACTAAAACATAGTTGGATTCCACTAGAAATTTAATACATTGCATTTATTTTAAACTATATAAATATTAGCCTTTATTCCCTTTGTGTATAAAAATAATTACTGTTTTCATAGTGAAGCATATTGGATGAGTAGGTCATATTAATTGGGGATATGTTTTATTCCAAGATATTGACTCAATATTCAAATAACATACTATAATTTTCTTGTAATTTTATATTCTATGAATTCCTGGATTCATGGGAGTTGATAAAATGGAATGTAAAATATAAAATAAACTAAAAAATGTAAATGGAATACCAAATTATGATACTATAAATGGAAATAATCCTAGTAGAATTTCCAATATTGAAACTTCATTATCATTTTTTTATTATCATATAAACTTAATGAATACACTATATCATATATTTGATAATACACTTATTTATTATTAATGAATATAAAATGTACCAAATTATCACCAATGACACTACACACAAACCATATATGTTATTATTATATTAAAATACTCCACAACTGATATAAAACATTAACTCACCATCTAATAATGAAATCATTCCCATTTAATACTAAATTACCAAGTCTCTATCATATGACTAATGATTATGAAAGAGGAGAATAGTGTATAAGAAGAAGTTAAACCAAATATAACCATAGTGGGGACACATTGTAACCCTCCCTCACTAAAAATCACCCTTCAAATAACCCTATGAAAATAAAAAATATATAAAATGAATGTTCAGAAAATCATATTCAACACATGATTCCCCCACAAAGAGATATATCTGGTTTGTTTATAACAATAAAGAAGACAATATATCATAGTAATGAATAAAAAAATATGGTATAATGGGGAAAGGAAATAAAGAAATGTTTTATAGAAATTTAATGAACCTAAATTACCAAATGAAAAAAGAACTTTTGAAAACCCTAAAAAAATCAGGGAGTAATAAGATGATGAAAATAATGATGAATCCCCTTAAAATATAATGAAATATTTTTATATATGAAAATTAAAGATTTATTCTTTTTAATTATTCTCATAGAGGGATTATATCACAAATGGATAGTTTTTTCCCACTTATAGTTCTCAACCACTGGTGTATTTTCCGTGTTAAAATCATGTTTTCTAAATTATTATAAGGATTAATACTCCTTGTGGAAATAATTATTTCATTATCTTTAAATTCATTCAAATAAATTAGGTCTTTCATCAAAAATTTAAATTGGTGTATGTAATCATAATAGTATTTTTACTCATTTAATTGGTAGAAATTTAAAAGTTATATTTTAAAAGACACCACAATAGGTTGCAGTGCTAGGATTTTTCATCTTTTCTCATTATTACATAATAGATATTTCCCTAGTATAGAGATTTTACAAATATATTCATTTAATATATTCTTACTATTTTTCAATATCCTTGATCATGATGTTGGAACCACCAAATTAGTATTGATAATAAAGTTTTCTATGTCTATCCATTGGGTAACTCTATTTTCCATAGCATGTGTTTAGTTAGTTTTTTCCATCTATGTTTAGTCAGAGGATTATCATGACATGACATCCTTTTGTGTAGTGTGATTCTTACATGTTTTCCTTCCATAAAACAATTTTTCTTTTTTACAACATTAATTTCCTCTCCCAGATGTTGGGACCTATAGTTTCTTAATAAAATTTATACACACCAAAACTACTATAAAATGTAATAGATATATTCATGGCACAAACATAATTTCTTTATATTTTTTTCAAAGGATTAAACTACAATAGATGAATATTTTACCTTCACAACCCACTGGGAGGACCCAATATTGGTCGATCAGTATTCAATATTTTTGAGTAATAGTCAAAATGAATATTAATTTTTAGAGGGAGTGAATAATTCACACTTAAATATGAGTTCAAATGACTCATTATAATCCTTGTTTTTACACCTACACACTTAAAATTTACCCTTATAAAATATAGATTCCAATGTTTATAACATTTATATAGAGTATATGATACTCTCACATGCCTAAAAATGTTTCCAATTCTTCATTATATAGTATCAATTACAGTCATGAACCTCATTTTCCTAGACAAAGTTAATTTTATATATATTAGTACATAAAACACATTACTTCGGTGCAATATTATATTTTTCTTTACACATGGTATTATGATTTATATATCGGATTCATACGTCATCTAGTTAACTTTCTACCATCTATGATCTTGAATTTTATGTATGAACTTTGAAGATGTTAATATATTAATAACTAAACACAAAAAAAATTGATCCATTTATAAAATAAATTCAAAATTACTATAATAATGGTATATGTTAATTAACAATAAAATTATAAAATGGTAGGGATTATATTTTAGAATAAAAAAAACATAATAAAAAAACATGTTTGGTTTATTTTTCACAATCACTATTTGTTTTCCCTTCTCGTTCTCTTATAATATGTATTTATAGATAACAAAAGAAGCCCGGATTTCGAAAATCCATCCTCCATGACTCTAAATATTAGTGATTGAAAATCTAGTCACTACAACCACTATATTGACCCATACACTTTCATAAATAATTATAGTCACCTCAAAATCATACTTCTAATAAACACATAAGATAACATGACCACAAAACATAAAAATGGGAAAAATTAGAAATGAAATACACAGAGGCATTTCATGCTTTCCATAGAAATCCTATATTCAAAAGAGGAAAGAGGAATTACATTGATTCCCTTAAAAATAATTTATGTGGGTAACAAAGGAAATTAATACTTTTCAAATCCCTAGGAAGCTCTCCAGAAGATGTCCCAAAAATTCTATATTCTAGTAATTTTATATTCTCAATACTTATTATATTTCTTTGGAAACTGCCTTCAACATTTCATTAGAAATAAATCTAGATGTAACCAGTTGTGTTCCACATACTAGAACCACCTCCTTCCCAACCTCTCCCAGGAAAATCAACTCCCCTCAACTTGACACTACAATTTATGACCACTTTTCTTTAGAGGATAAATCTCATTTATATAGTGGGTCTAGAAAGTTAACCCATAAATCCCACTCCCCTGAAATCTAGGATTCTCTAGGTTGACCACCACATTTGAAAAAATATATATGTAACCTTGCACTGGTAAATTTTAACAATATATCATTACCTCCAAAACATCATTTAAATATAATAAGTTTCCCCTTATATCTACCTCACTTAAACCTTTAGAAACATTAACACTTAAAAAATCACATGCATTAAATGAACCTCCTCAACATTATTGTACTCTAATATTACTATGACTCATCTACTATATGGAATCGATCCATCATCCTTCAACAACCTCACTTAGTTATGACCAATAAAATAGTAAATACACACCCACGTTACTTCTGAGGGACTCATCATTTATCTTCTTGCATTCTATTACCTAACATCTTAAGGATCCTCTGAACTTATATTCAAACCTCACATATTAAATCACTAATCTGATTTCTTCCAAATAAATTTAGTAAATTGACTTTAACATAAAAGACCTAGACATCCATGGTGGTAATACAATTTCCTTAATCTAGTATATCCCAATTATAACTTATACAAAATAAAATTTTGAAGCTTCCAAAACCAAAAATAAGAATCATTTCTCACATTAAACCCTAATAGTCACAAACATGGGAGTTATTTTCACATAGTGAGTATAAAATATCCCATTTAAAAGATATTATTATTCTCATATCAAAATCTCATCAAAAATCCTATACTTGCCCTTTTTTTGTATATTTAACATGGTTATCCACTATATGATTCTTTCAATAATCCAGGATCCCATTCAAGAAACCCCCACCAAAATTATTTAGAACCCTAATCATCCTTTTTTCAAAATACATGAAACTCATCTAAATACCTCCATATAATTTCTCCAACCAAGCAGAAACCCAGTTACCATATACTAAATTTATTAAAATCCCAACCAAAATTATTTTTCATACACCATATCAATGACATCAATCAATCTAGTCTCTAAATATAAGAAGAATCTCAATTATGATTTTACAAAACCAAGATATTTTTAGTACATCTATCTTCAATGAAATCATCAGAATAGACCATAACCATATAAAACTATAACTTCTGAATATTATAAATTTATCCACATAATTATCTAAAATAGATTCATCCCTTTAGTGAAACTTATTTAAAATGTGGTCATTTTATACCTCTTACTCTACCTGGTTTTGAATAATCAATAATCTCACTTAAATTTCACATTTCATTCCATAACTCTAAAAATATCTCTTGATTATCATTTCCATAGAGTTAGAATCCCTTACAAAGACACATATGCTATTAATTGGAGATATTAGTTATTCTGGTTCTGTGCAACTCATGTTTTTTATATTCTATATACTTTCATATAAGAGATCTTATATTTCATGCTTCTTTATGTTTGTTGAACCCTTGATAACTTTTCCCTCTAGAACTTAATCCTTTATCCAAAACATCTCATCTTATTGACCTTTCACCTAGTCCACTAAATCATGATTTTCAAAGGTATATGGGGTATGTTTTCCAATATTATTGGTAGATTAATGATACATTTAATGTTAAAAATCCTTAATATTCCACCTTCTCAAACATGAAAAATAATCACTATGACTGAATATTACACTGACTGTCATTATGTTTTAACAGGTCTTCACATGGCTCAGTATATCATCATTCTATATCTATCACTCCATGTTCATGTTGAAATCATACCTCATCCTACATTCCTCTTATCCATATAATTTTATACTCATTATAGATTATTAAAACAAATTAAACACATTCCATTACGTTTAATCCCCCCGTATGAAACTCATAAGCTCTTCCAAAATCCACATACTTTTATTTTAGCATAACATTATGAATTGTATCACTCAATTTATGATCCTTTTATCATATAAAACCATTACATATAAGTTATTATTTAGAACATTATAAATGCTACCACTAAATGATTTTTGATCAATACAATCCTCTATATAAAGGTTTAGACTTAATAACTAGGATTAAAAAACACACAATCCAAAAATTCTATCCATCCCTCAACAACCATATGTTTGAAATTATGAATATTTAAACTTCTAGTAACATACCTTCTAGTAAAAATTCACCTTCGAAACATGAACTAACACATCCATCGAGAAACATGTGTCATTTTTCCCTTAAACTCAAATTTTGGAAGAATCCCTATGTGTTCGATCAATTTCTTTTAGTTCACATCACTTTTATATGACTTATTCTTCTTATAAATCATCAAAAATCCCAAGGAGATCATCACTAGAATGTTATAATTTCCATATCATCCACCATAAAATATTCATGTCAATCCTATCTCATACAATTATTCCCTCTAAAAATTTAATTCCATTATTTTGTAGAACATCAGGGATCATTGGATATATCAATACTTCATGTATTCCTCCTCTAATCTTGATAATTATAAAAAATGAATGGAGGAAATCATATGAAACCTGAAGTCAAGAGTACTTTTGATATCCCACCAATAATACAAGTATCAATGCCATCTTCTATGAAATCATTTTGGTAACTTTGTAAAATACTTGATCATGAGGAACAAATGACCTATTATTTATCAATAATGACTAAATCCTTGTCATCAGAATGATAATTTTCACTAATAATAATTTTTAGGGATGGGAAATTTTTCTCAATAATCAAAAGTTCATCCTTTTTATTATATATTTAATAGAAAAACTGAAAATTCGAAGACTCCCAAATTTCAATTATCCATCCCACATGACTTTGATTAATGGAACTCGGATGTCTGAGCACCCTCTCCAATGCATCAGGTCCTTGACTGTCCATACTTGTTCCAGTCACTTCGTGATCATCCTTATGACTAATACATATGAAATCAAGAACAAATAAAAAACATAGTGAACATAGTGAATATGTTGTTTGTATTTTTATCCTACATGAATGGATGTGTTATGAAATCAAATTAATTCCATAAAAAATTAGTACATGTGTTATAAGAAAAAAATAAAAAATTGGAAAACCCCACATTGTTCTCTAGAAAATATCCCCTCAATTGAAACTCTTGAAATTGACTTTTTTTAAATATATCTAGATCTTTGAAAACTAAATTCTATATTTTTTTTCACTAAAATCTGGATACACACCAGTTTTCTCCTCCAATCAGATCCATCTCCTTCGGGACCACTATCAGGCTTGTTGGTTCTCTTCATCTTAGCTATCACAATCTATAATAAATTTTCAAAGGTTCATAACATCCACATAAATAGTGGTTCCAAAAAAAAATTAATTCAAACCCACTACACTAAAATTATAAATACACTAGGTTAACCTCTACAACTGGAAAAAAATTCTAGTATCCATGAATTGGATGAATCCATTAATTCATCATCGTTTTAAAATTTTATTCATCTATCATAGGTTACCTCTTATATACACCTTAATTCATCCTTTATAACCATAAAAACATCCATTTTATATGTATTTTATGGAATTATTCAACATTTCAAAAAATTGAGGACATTATTCTCTATTGGTTAAATTGACTCATTATGGTATCCTCTTCTAAACTCACCCATTGTCGAATAACATTTTACTGAATGAACAAACATATAAATTTCCTTAGATTATCCATTCAGGTGTCCTTATAAGGTTACTTCATATCTTGAGGTTACATTAAAAGTTTTTTTAATTCATATCACTACATCTATATAACTGTTTCAATTTGGATGAATTTTTTGAACTAACATTAGCTTCTTGACCCAAAAATTCCATGAGGCTATTTTAGTTGTCTCCATAAATGATCTTCATAGTGTAAAATTTACTGTATGATATTTAGTAGAATCAAATAAAAACAACATATGAAATATATCATAGAAAACTCTAATAAAATAATGTCTATTAATTTCCCAACTCTAATAAAATGCACTTCTATAAAATCATTTATAATAAAGTAAAAAAATATAAGGATGTGGTTAAAAATAACTTTCCATTCAAACAACCAATAAAATATCATGAGAAATAAATAGATATTAATTCTATATTTCTAATTTGTCATTACAATTCATTAAATATTATATTAATACATATTTTTATGTCATACCAACCTCCATAAGAGTATATATCTATTATCTATATTATTTTAATGTGGATCATTTCTTACTATCCACCTCATTTAATATCTCTATAGGATTTATTCCTTCCAAATATCTCTATATTATAGAGTCATATTATCATTTCAATCAAAATAAATATACAAGGTTTGGTTAATTAATTAAATTTGGAAGGTTTGGTATGTTTAAAACATTGAGGTAAAATGATGGTGTTTGGTTCTATGATGTGGGAAAATTCTAGTTAATATTTTATCCACAATAATATATTTTCACTCACTCCACTTTAAAATTTATCACCTCTAAGAACCTTTCTAATTTCAGGGGTATTTGACACAAAAAATTTCTCTACTAGTTATATATTTCAATTTTAACCCTCATTCATTATCATGGTTTTTTATTTTTATCAGATCTACGTTGAAATATTGGTTTGGTGTTTTGAGTGAAGTGGGGTATCTTTATTCATCCTAAAAGCATGACTTCCAAATATTTGTTTTTGAATGGCCTTTTATAAATCCTTCAAATTTAATGGGTTTTAAATTCTTCTCTAATGTAAAATAAATAGTGGTATCACTCTTAAAAATATAACCAAAATGGATTATTTTGATGATACTACACAAAAAATGTTTTACCTCTATAATTCAGAGAAAAAATAATCATAAATGTGGCCTATATATTAGTTTATAATGAAATAATTGCTTGTAATGTGGGAATATAATATTTTCTTTCACAGATATAATTTGATTAATAAAAATTTTCAAAGTAATTTCAATGTCAAAATAGAGTTAAATGTCAAAATTCATTTTAAATAGGTTATTAAATAATAATTAATACATTAAATAATTTCAAATGATCTTGATAAAATATATCTTACATGTTCTGGTTCTTAAAATATGACTCAATTCTTTCAATAAAAATTAAAAATAGAATACAATTTGTATAATGTATTAGGAATATATCTGTATATAATTTGATAATCAATATGGATAATAATTTTACATATGAGTTTCCTAATAACTTAAACATTATTAAGAAAATAAAATATGAATTAGTGAATTAAATAAGTTATGCGATATTTCAAATCATTATAAATTCATATAAAGAAGATTTTAATAAAATTACAAGATTTTTAGGATTTTCCAAATAATTTTAGGAAGCTCAATAGACTAAAAAATTAAAATTTAAAAAAAAAATATTGTTTTTTTGATGGATTCATTACTATGATATTTTGGGATAGTGTAAATCGATCTTCCAATGGTATGAGGTCATTACAACATCACCAGCGACACCGTAGAGTGTCGATAGGTTAAAAATATTGGAAATCAAGATTAACTTCTACATTTTCAAGGAAGAATTATTTTATAATATACGACCTTATTATACATTTCATTTATGATGATAAATACTTCCAAAATCAAAATGAACAACTAGTTACTACCATTACAGAAACCCATCATCCAAATGCATTATTGTGAATATATCTATATATTAGTGGTTCTCTATTTTTTCCATTATTTAATTAGTGATTAATTAGTATAAATAAATATAACTAGTTTTTATAGAGTTTATCAAAATCAAGGGAGGTGTCATGTTTTGTAGAGTTTTGATCAAACCCATGATAGAGGCTTCCTCTATATCCCTATGTTATGAATCCAAACTCGTAAAGTTCCTTTTCAATTAATGGTACACATCAATCCTTTTAAGGTTTTTTGGTAAGGATTAATTTAATTCCTTTTATGTTCACGAATCCATGAATAAGTGATGTTCCTTTTAAGTTCATTCATCTATAAAGATTATACTACAAGGTTAAATTAGACTACTAATTTTGTGTGTGGAGATTTCACCTATGAAACCCTTTCAAGTTCATATATTAGGGAATATTTTCTTTTCAGGAAGTGTATCCTCAAGTTAACTGATATATTTTTATTTTAATTAACAATATATCATTAATATATTCCAAATCACACTTTTTTAAGAGTATTGATAGCTAACACCAAGGGAAGGTGGTAAATTGAACTAAATATCATTTTAATCTAAACTAATAAAACCTATAACGAGTGGTTTGTGAATGTGTAAAAGTTGATAAATATTTTTTGTGTATAATTAAAATTAGTTATGGGAGTGAAGGCATGGTTTTAGTATTATTTCTCAAAGGAAAATTTTTGAAGCTTGAGACATTCCAGAAATAATATAGGTGGAGTCCAATTTAAGCTACTACTGATAAAAGATGATGATCTAGAAAAATTGGGTCAACCAAACTGCAAATATAGTTCAATAATATTGTTTATATTCACTATCTATACATATATCTATTAAAATTTTAATACACTCTTTGTAAATATGGTCTTTTATTCAAAAATGATAATGGGATTGATAGAGGTTCGATGGCTAAGATAACTATGATTAATTCATGAAATATTATTACTTCAATTACTATATACTCAACATATTTATATATTGAATATGGTTAAATTATTTCAAAATAGTCACAAAATTTATTTTCCATACGTCGATAAATCAAACAAAACCATAAATGGAATAAAAGATAATCCCAGAAATGATGAATTGTTGACCTCAAAGAAAGGATCCAGAGTAATAATTTAAAAGCAATATAAAACTATGAAATTACCCTCATTGAAATTAATATAATATCATGTTTTTTTATTCACTAGGATCTCTCATGGGAAAATAGATATATAAGAATTAAATTAATGAGATGAAATAATATCATATCTATTGAGTAAAACATATAAATTTACTATATTTATCATTGAATTTTCACTTATTGAATGTAAAAATCATGCACGATAAGATTCAAAATCACCTTATTTAAATATATTATTTTTCATCCACCTATCCCAAATAAGTTTTCTATTTAAATGAGGTTATCCATTCTTGTGAAGATAATTTCCTGACTCAAATTGATAGGCATCAATCACCTAGATCGAATCCTTAGTTTTCATGTGGGTTTTATCACTTTGGATCTTCATCTTTATGGTTATATGTGAAAATATTCTACAAAAAATGTGGTTGACCCATGTGATTTCAAAATTTATCACTCAGATTCCATGAAAATATTTTCACCCCTCCTCTTCTCTTGTTTCTTGAGCACATACTTCTTATCATTGACACTTTTTGAATTTAGAGTTTTGGGATCCATGTGTTTTAAACATTAATAGTACCTAGTATGCCATTTATGTCACTCCTAGACTATTAAATTTTTTTTCTAATCCTCTAAATATCCAAGAAAGTATTTTAAGTACCCTAAAAATTGTTTTTAAACAATTTAAATATTTCATAATCTAGTCTTCAACCTTAATCGACAACCTTTATATAACCATTGAATATCATGAGATACCTTGACATGAGAACCATATACCCTTACTCTGGTTGAGTTTTTTGGATGTTACCCTTATGTTATCATTGTTTTCAACCAATATGTAGGTGTACTATTTTATTTAACCCATTTATAACATGATCTTCACCTTTACACATCCCATCAACCACCATTACATTGATACCAAAACACACCGAATTTAAACACTTATAAGATTAAATAATTAAACATGAAATAATGTGACTTCAAGAATTTTATTGATACCAAAAATTCAAAAAAATAAATATAAAATTTATTCCATATGTTGATATTAATATATAGAACATGGTAGTAATAAATATTATACTTGAGTCCAAAAAAAATGAAATCATTTTCATCCTAATATTTTACTAAATAATTAATCAAAATTATTCAAAATATTTGTTCCTAAAATATATAGAAGTTAAAAAATTAATGATTTAAATTATTAATCATAAAAAAAATCACATTTTTAGTAAAATATTGATAGAATTACTATTTTATCTAAATGATAAAAATAAATTATTTAATAAATAAAAGCATATTTAATTATTAAAAATTATAATAATATTAATATTAATATGGAAAACATGTATCAAATTGAAAACACATTATATATCACCACACATACTGTATTTATTATCCTCATGAATATAATTTTTCTGTTTCAGTGGTAATAAATTAGTTTTAAAATAAATTTATTTTCATTTCTAATATGGAACTAATTTTTATATATTATTTCCCCCATAAATTCTCTTAAGATAAAAAGGAATATTACTCTCACACAATATATGCTATTTTTTGAAATGATAGATTGTTGTTTTATAAATAACATTGAATTGAGAAATTTTAAAATATATAAACTAACATCAATTTTAAATCAATTTCATTTAAAATTTATCTTTTTCTCCAAGTGAGTGAAGACACCTATTTTATAATCTCATCAAAATTAGAGTCATTATTTGTTGAGTATCTTTAAATAAATAATTTCATATAATAATTAAACTCTTTCAATTGTTTAAATAAAATAATAAAAAACATAGTGAGGATATTGTAGTTCATTAATAAATAATGTGAATGAATATATAATTAGCACAACTCAAATAAAAAATTTCTAATTAAATGTAAATTGAATTGTATACTTGATAAATTTCCACCAAATATTTTTATTTAAAGGGAGCTATGTAATTGAAATTTCCTTATTGAATCTGTTGGAAAATAGATTCTATTTGTCACCAAAAATTACGAGGAAAAGGTACTCTATTACAGTTAAAATTCAAAACCCCTAAAGATGAAAAAGTATTTCTTGAAAATTCACAATTTTGAAAATATCTTAGTAGTTTTTCTGTGTACTACATTGATGTTCAATTTAGCTCAAACCATAGATATCCTCGGTCATAAAAATCAACATTGAACATAAAGTTTAATATTAATTTAGGATATTAAAATTTAAATAGATTATATAAAATTTTTCTTGAAAAATAATATTTCATTATCCTAAAAAAATTTCATAAGAAATTTCAAAAATAATATTTTCTTCACTTTCAAGAAGTTGTTGAAAAATATTTTAAATTCAAAATTTCTTGAAATTGAAAGCTTATTTGATGAATATTTGAAATATACTCATTGAAGTTGCGTAGTTATCAATGGATTATGATGGATATAGTTGAAAATTAATTCCCAAAAGAATTATTAGAGTGATTTACATGATTAATTTTAATATTAAACATAATTTCAACAATAATAATAATATGAAACACAACACCTCAATCATTTTTGAATAGTTGTTAAAGGAATTATGTTTACAAATTAAAATAAATTTACCCCACACTTAGTACCTTGATAATTATACTATAATATTTCTAATAATTCACCATCATATAAAATCATTCATACAAAATTTAAAATAATTTATTCATTGAAAACAATCAATATCATTTTTAGGATAGTTTTTAGAATTTAATTGTGTTTTCATCCAAAGAAAAATTAATTTATAGAAGGACCACCACAATAACATGTTCCACAATTGTATCTAATGTGGTTTCTAGGGAGTTAATAAGGGATTTAATTTATATTGAAAGGAATTTACCATAAGTCTCAGTAAGGAAATCCAAGACACCAGTAATTCAAATCTTGTTTAGTATTAATAAAATTTCTAAAGTAAAAATACTTTTCCCCCATAGACAACTTATTTAACTGGGTATATTTAAAAAAATTAAGATTTAAATCCATGTGTAGGTAAGTATTAAACAATTTAAAATAGTATTTAAAATTGAAATGGGTAAAACTAATTAGGAATATTCTCCACTAAAAGATTTTGTGATCATATTTTTCTGAATCCTAAATACTTCTCTTCAAGAATCATGAAATTAGACAATAGAATCTCTCATTATTATACCTACAAAATTATACAATATTAATTTTCATTCAAACTACTAAAATGAAATTATAAAACCAAATATATAGGTTAGATAATATTGTAGTGAGATTTATAGTCATTTATGATTTAATGTGACCATGGGATAAAGATAATATGGAAAAGGGGTGATTTAACAATAAAATAATAGAATTATTTTTCTTTGTGAATGAAAAAAAATATCAATTTAAAAACATTGGGATTTTTCTCAACCAGAGTTATATTTTATGTCACCGAATATAAATCCCTATGAATATATCAAATGTCACTTGAATTATGTGTTTATTGTATTTAAGAATCACCAAATATGAGTTTACAATTTATTTTTAAGTAAAAAATAGATTTTATGGGAACCAATACATCTAGAAAAATCAACATATTCCCTTATACTGAATACAAAAATATTTAATACCCTTTCAACATTGATGTTCATTAGGATTCATTTGTTTTCAATGAAAACCAACTTGTTTCGTACATTGAATTTGATGATATAATTGACCTCATTCCTAATATTTTAAAGTGTAAATATTGTACATAAAAAAACCATGGATTTGTTAAAAAACATTATACTCACCTCATAAAAAATATCTCATTTTCCATAGAATAAGTTGTTAAATCTTCTGACCATTGAATGCCATTTTCACTGTAATGATCAGATTTCAATCTATTTATGAAATAATTAAATATTTTGGGGCTCATATCAATGAAATAATGTACTACTTCATTTTTATTATGATTAATTTTATAAAATCAAGATCAAATTTAAATATTTAGTGGTAACTTGTTTGATGAGTGATTTGATATTATAATTTATACTTTTATCAACACCATTTCTACATGATTATATATATTCAATTCCATTTCAAACCTTTGAAATAAATTTTCATCCTTCGTCATGTTTTCTCTAAGTTGAATTATATCTATTTTAATTTTTTGAATAATGTGTCTAATTTTTTCTTCAAAATAATAATTCTCAATTTGAGTTTCATGATTTTTACATTTATGTACCAAAAATAATCGATTATTTGATCATCCATTACACATAAAAAAATGAAGTTAGTGGTTCTATTTTTGAATTTAAAAATTAACTATTTTTAAATTTGAGAAACAGTTTTCCCTTCAATGACCAATAATATTTAATAATATATCAATTAAAATATCCAATAATAATGGTATTATCAGTAAATAGTTCATAAATATTAAAATGTTTATTAGAAAAATCAACTAAAATTTCCCACAACTCCTCAAAACTGTGACCGAGTAAAAAAATACAGCTATCATTTTATTTAATTAAAAAAAATTATTCATATTTAATCCTTCAGAAAATAGTAGAGAACTACTCTCTAATGAATACCATGATTAGGGCACTGAAAAAAATACTAAACCTATCCCAAGAATCACAGAATCTCACATAATCTGTTTTTATGAAACTTGTTTTGAAGGAATAGAAATTTGTATGTCGTTGAATCACTATCCTATACATTTAATTTTAAATTTCAAAGAAACAATAAAAATATAAAATTATTCCATAGATAAAAGTTCACTCAGTGAAATAGATTTGTAAATGTAAACCCAAACGTATTTTAAATATTTTATATTTTATATGAGATATTTCTATCCATGGGAGTCTCTAAGCCACCCCTTCTTAGGGAACAATTCAAACATTTAGTATTTGATGTTCTGATATATTGTTTTTTACCTATCAATATTTAATTTATGCTTTCCTACCCACACTATATAATATTTTAGGGTAAAAAAAAATGGAAGGTGGTGAGTTGAACTAAGGACATATTGGATTCTAGAATAGTAAAAGACAAAAACATTTGTTTATGAATAAGTGGAAAGTAAAAATTATGTTTCAGTGTATAATTAAGATGAAAATATGGGTCTCAATTTTTATTTTTTTTATTTTTAGTGAATATAATAATAATAAATAAGGATATGTGCCAAAAAAATAGAGGAGGAATCTAATTAAAGCAGCTAATGAGAAATGACGATGTTCTAAGAAGTGGGTTCAACCAATTTTTAAAAATATTTCACTAATATTGATTATTTTACATGTTTCTACATATAGATACTATGAATTTAAGACACTCTTTTTCAGTATGGGTATTGAATAAGGAATGATAGAAAAATGGATCATGATCAATTAAATAATATATTTTTCATTAATTCATTAAAGTTAGTTATTTTTATTACTTGATATTAAAAAACCAGACATATTGTAGATGGTTAAATTATTTCCAAATATTTTTTATATAATTTTTTCATCCATAGATTAACTATATCGAGCCATAAATAAAACAAAAATAATTGTCCAATAATGATGAATTGTAGTCCTAATGAAAAAGATCAAGAATATGAATTAAAAAGCAAAATAAAATTGTTCCATTCTCCACTATGAAATTATTAATATTGCATGTGTTTTTAATCACAAGGATCAAACCCGATAAGAACTTAAAGAGGTATAGAGGAAGGAACATAATAATAAGGAGGAGTGTATTCTCAGTCAAGTCGAGTATCTATATTCCCCACATATTTTCTTCTTTTATTCTGTTTTTAAACTCACTCTCATGCCTAACATGACATCATACCCTATTCTATCAATCATTTATCTTTATTACACCTCTATTAAATTAAGTTTGTATATAAATAATTATTCATTCCATTCATAAGAGAACTAATATCCCCAAATTGATGGATATAAATTTTCAATATCGAATCATTGGAAACCATTTGATTCTAATCCGGGTAGATCATGTTCTTCACAATTATTTGAGAAAATAAGCTAAAAAAGATGTGTTAGACACAAGTTCATTTTTGTGTCTCAATTGATATTCGTAAAATAGATTCACATAGTTCCTCATATATGAATGCTCGAGATTATTCATATCTTTTATGATTCTTCATAATTAGAGTTAAAATAATTAGTGTGTTTTTAATCCTTCATCATAACTAGTCTAATAGTTATGTATCTTCCAGAACCTTGATGTGTGTGTGTTTTTACCTCGATGCATCCACTAACTTGTGGGAATTAATGCTATGAAAGTTTCTAACCCATCTATGTAACCCATAGATGGTTCTTCTGCTACAATCCACTTTCTTTATGTAATCTTTGATTCTTTTGTGCTACCGTGATATGGGAACCATATACCCTTATGTAGGTCATGTTTTTTGAGGTTCTCCATATGAAATCATTGATGAAAATCCTTAATTAGGTCTAAGATGGTGAGGTAAACTCCCACAATGTGATCTTCACCTTTATATAACAACTTAAAAACCATAATAAAAACATTAAAACAAACAAAAATTAAAGAATTATAAGATTAAATAATAAAAAATAAAATAATTATTCTTTTAACATAGAACTGAATCCAAAAAATACATAAACACAATTTCAAATACATTCCATCATTTGATATTATGAATAAATATATGGAATTTAGATATATAAAACCAATGAGAAAAACCAATAAAATAATTTTCTAAATATAATTTCAATAAATCTTTATTCAAAATTATTCAAAATATTTTTTCCTAAAATATAAGGAAATTAAAATAGGGAAAGTTTAAAATATTAACCCCTAAAAATTAATATATTAATTAAAATATAGGATTAATTTTAATTTTGGAACAAAATATTCAGAAATCTCGTTATTAATCAATAATATATATATATTTTATGAATGTTTTTTAAAATATATTAACATTGAGTTGGAGAACATGTATCCAATTGAATCCACATTAGAAATATGTCCCTTTGTATGTAGATTATATATATAATGGGGAATATAGTCTAAGGAAAAGTGATATGAATCATTAGAAATATGTCATTAGGAGATATAGTTTTATATGGAATATGGATAAATTCAAATTTGGTTTTTTCATGTTTTTGTTTGATCCTCAAAGAGGAACCCTACCTATCCGAGTAAATGAAAATCAAATCCTATATAGATTGTGTAGAATAATCCAGGTTTTTTTGTTGGATAATAACATTTTGTTTAATTTCCAGTGATAAGGAGATTGATATGTATGTTGAAATCATATGGATAGATGTATATGTTATAATTTTTATTAAATTGGAGGATTGATCAGGAAATATTCAATATTGAGACAAATATGTATATATATATAGATATCCCTTCTTTTTGTGAAAAAATAAGGATAACTAGTTTTATGGGGGTTATGACCTATTGAGGAGTAATTTGTATAGTGAATAAAGATGTGATATATCAATGGTGAATTTATCCCCTACCTATTTTTTAATAGGTGAATAGTGATTATTATACCCTTGGGGACTATGTATAGTTGGGGATTAGTTTGGGGTTACCCTAATAGTAGATTTTGTCCTTCATCATTAGTCCTTTGATGAATTATAGTGAGGAAATCATCAACGAGGACATGGTTACGGTGTTCCTGTGAGGATGTGGAGCATTCATTATAGGATTTTTGTGTGGACTAGTTTACATAACTCGACATGTCACCAGTAATGATGATCATCTCGATCCATGGGATGATTTACTGATATCCTCATGATAGAGACCGTCTTTATCATTTGTGTATATGATCATGACTACTCTATGGTTTATATCGATATGAGAGGAAAATATAGGAGGGGAATTTTATAAATGGAATACATTACTGAAAATGTTTATATTGGTCTATATAAATTTATCGTGTAGTTTATGAGGCTGTAGAGGAGGCACGAGATAATTTCACAAGGTACTGAGTTGATTTGGGCATATGAGTGTCCACAAGTAATTTTTGTCAACCTTGTTATCCCAATTATAATACAATAGTGAGTTTGGATGCCTTGAGAATTTAAAATGAGATTATATATATATAGGTAAAAAACCTTTAGTAGGAATATGTGTGTGATGTTTTTCCTTAATATATATCTTATGTAAATTGGGAACCCTAGTTGTAGAGTATGGATTATTTTTTTGATAATGAAATCCTTAGTTGGATATTCATTATAGGTATTTGATAAGGGTAAGTGTTCACACTAGTGTAATGTTGAGTGAAGTGTTTTTCCAAATTATGGGGTTGGGTAAGGTGACTCTCCTTAGAGAAGGGATGGAAGAATGGTTTTTCTAGGTATATAATATGTCGAAGAGTCTCCCAAGACTATAATAAGGGAAAATAATAAACTTCATTAATCAATAATTTCAAGGGGCTCATTAAAATAGTGATTTGTTATGGATCACTTAGAATGGATCCCTCACACAGGTGTTGGTTAACAAGGAGATAAGTGTTCATCCCAGAAGTTATTGTCTTATTCAACCTTCAGGTAACACAATTCCTCTAATTCCCATTTATCTCCCATTTGTTTAATATATGTATACTACCTAAAGGGGTATGGTAAATCATATACATTAAGATTATTGGGGAATCTTTCATTCATATCCACAATCCAAGTGAATTTAATCTAATACAATATGTTTACAGACAAAAAATTGGGTCATGGAATACCTAGGTTGAGTTGATGATTTTTTTAAGAAGGTGACTAGGTAACATGGAATTATAATTTTATTAAAGTCTCAGGATTGATGTAAGGGTCCTTGAAAAATCCAAAAATAATTTAGAGGGCCTAGGTGATTTATGTAGTAATTCAAGTTGTACATGAGAGGTTCTATGTAAATGAGGTCAAATCAGATGTTCAGTAGAACCAATTCTTATATTTATGAAAAATTATTTCAAAAAAATAACACACCCCCATTTAGAATTATATTTAATTATAACAAGGAGGATCATATTCTAATGTGTATGTGATTGAATCTAGAACATTATCCCTCATGTTGGGAACCATTTCAAAATAGGACTATGGAATGTGACACGCATGATTATCCCTTGCATCATGTTGAGTGTTGGGTATAGGAAAGGGTTGTTCATGTTCTTGCAAGTATTTTTATTTTTTTATTACAACTTTACTCAATATTGTTTAATTTTATCATATATAAATAGAATAATTTTTGAAAATTGTATTTAAATATGGTTACATTATTACATGGAGTTAAATTTAATAATTTTAAGCATTGTTATAAAGAGTTTTAATTGATATGAATATCAATATTATTTTAATTATTCTGAAAAATAGTGTTAAATTTCTAGTGTTATACAACATGTTATATATATTTCATTCCAACATATATATATCTGTTTATTTGTTTAAATAAAATTATATACAATATATATTCATATAATGTTTTTTCAAATATGTTTTTATATTATATGTATATTGTTTTTTACAATACATCATCTTCTTCTCTAGTTTTTTACTTCTTCACGACACCATAATGTACTAGTTTTTCCTCAATGGATACAAACATCAGTGAAACTATCTTGAAATAGAAGCATATAGAGGACCTTTCCCTTGATTCACTAATCCTCTACAATGAAACAACTATATATTCGGTTCCCCCTTGACTGTGCACACACAACGTGACAAGACAACCCTTATTCTCCATGCATTCATTATTTCTACATTCCATAATTTCTTAAATTAATGGTAGAACTTAACTTTGGATATAACCAGTGGTATTATTTCATAATCATTTGATGGTATCTCCTTCCATCAATCAATGGTAGAATCATTACTCCACCCTTCATGGTATAATAATGCAATGACTGGAGTGCTCAACTTTGACCACAACATTTTCACATACTCTTCTCTCACATGTATTAGTAAGACCATTTAGAAGAAAAAGTTCTAAATGGTATCACTATTCTCAATGATATATGAAGAAAATTGGTAGTGGTATAATGGTTATTTATGATAGTATAGGTTCCATTGTTAAATGTTTTTACATCCAATGCGACTATAGCACACACTGATTCACCATTTTTCACATGATGGTAGAAGATGCCATTAGCAGAAATATCTCACTTTTCAATGGTTATTGTAGTATAATATTTCTATGTCAAATAATTATTTTTATGCTGAAAACAATTATTTTTTTCATGTAATACAAGATATATATTTTTATACTACCAATGTGTTTTTTTCTAAAACCAGATGATTTAATTTTTATGCTACCTTCAGTTAAAAATAAAATGTTTAACCATTAGTTAAGACTATTTTTAGTGTAGAATATTTTTATTCTAAATTATTTTATTTTTAGTATCATTTTTGTCACCATATGTTTATAGTATTTAAATAAAATGAAGTTTTTATACATTATTTTAGTCATTCCAAGAATAAAATTTATTATTTTTAAAAATGATTCATGTTTATGTTAATGTTATTACAATGTTTGATGCATGATATTTGTAATGTGTTATTATTTTCATATTTTTGAGTTATTTTACAGATTATTTTGGAATTAGTATCAATGGTTTAATTAATTTTTATATTTTTATAATTATTAAAATTTTATATTTAATTTAGTTTTATTTCATTCAATATTCTTGTAATATATCATTTCTCTGATAAAAAAGTCTGACTCTACTATTAGTAATTTAAAATTATTTATACTATTATCAAATACTCTCTCTTTAGTTGTTCTAATATTAGAAAATTATATTTTATGTACTTGGAGGATATATGGAAAGATGATTGATAACATATTCGACCCTATATTTGACTTCCATAATAAATCTTTGAACGTTCAAGGTATTATACAATCAATAAAGTCATGTTCAATATTTTTTCATCACATACAAATTCTCAGTTATGTCGAATTACCTCTGCTCCAAATTATACTATCTTGACTAGATGAGATATTCTAATACTGAAGAACCTATACATGTTCTTATTCATCTATCTATTTTATCATGGTCCCTATTATCTTTAAAACTACTTCACATCTCTCACTTTCAATCTCACATTATATTTATGATTTCACGAACAAATAATTTTTTTTTCATTAGGTTATGACTCCAAGATTCAATATTTAGGACATTTCTAGTTGTGACTCTTGTTATTGAAATTAACTATTGTAATTGGGTTGTGACTCCCCCTACCAATGTCATGTTACATTTTTGTCATACTTCGACTAGAAAAATTAAGTTGAAATTGGTTTTTTATTCCCATTAAAAATCATTATAGTGGACAATGTATCTCTCACTGAGTACAGTGGTATAAGAGTATACTAGGTCCACTTTGAAGCTATGTAATATAAAAACATGCTTTCATTTTATCTTTTATTACATTATTAATTAATTATTTTAATTAACTACTATAATTTATTTATAAAATTAATCAATTCTTTGATGAAATTGTAATATGGTCTATTAAACCCCTCAAGATCATCTTTCATATACTAATCCGGCCTTACAATAGGTATTAGATTGTAGTTACTTTCAGAATTTATCCAATCCTTATGATGATTCTATTGTTTATATTTCAATATTATAATGTTTTCTAATGCCTTATAGTGTAAGGATGTGATATATAAGAATATAGAAATGAATAAAAATAATGGATGGATTCCTCAAAAGACACATCACAATGATGGAAATGACTATGGTTACTCGAAATCTTGAATGTAGGAATACAAAAAGCAGATAAGAATAATACACTAGAAAATCACGGAATGATGATAAAAATTACTGAAAGCTGACCTATATACTCATATAGGAAAATATTAAACAATATATGTTTTAAAGGAAAAAGTATTAAATATATTGTATAGTGTTAATAAAAGAACTGTGTTTAGTCATGTGTATTTATCTAAGAAAACTCATGATGTCTACAAGATTTGTGAGTTACACACTGTAGACCCAACAAGATAATGAGAACCACACTCAGAAAACATTGAGTGGAGTACCATGATTTAAAGATAGGGGAAGACTCAACTGTAAATCTGATTTTTAATCAATTCAAAATAATTTTAAATGTAACTAATTCCATTCAATAATGTTTATAGAACCTCAAAAATTTTTATATATTACTAAGAGTTGTACCCAAGTAAGGGTGTGAAAATAAAGTTGTTATTGATGAAAGTGACATCTTTAAATAATACACACTGGATGAACTCATCAAATCAATTCGTCAATATAAACCTTAGTTGAAGAATATCTCTTAAGATTAAAATTCAAAGAAGAAAGGTGTTTCAATCAAATATCATATAATTGTTTACTCTAAATCATCTAAATCTTAGGTATATGAAAATTTGATATGTAAAATTTCCAATATGGGTATTTTTATTGATAATTAGATGAAGATAAAGAAAATTTACAAAATGAACCCAACAAAAGATCAAAATAATGATTGCAAATGAAATAAGGTTTATAAATATGGACTTTATGTAACCTGTTATGAATGAGAAAGAAATATCACATAAAACCCAACTATCCAATGTTCATGAAATAAGTTAGACAATTGAAATAAAAAAAATTGAAACATGCTTTTCATGTTTATGGGAGTTGTAATGAATAATCCAATTCAAGTGATGAATCTGAAAGTGAGAAATAGTTATCCAAACTATCCTCTATATTTTTAAATAAAAATAGGATATATAAATATTTTAATTATAGACATTATTCTTATAGTTATGGTTGAATTTCATTTGATTTGTTTGAAGAAAGTGAAAGAATTAAAAAGGATATTTTAAGATTTATGGAATTGTATAATGAATTTAAATAATAAATTAAGAGGCTTATTAAGGATAAAATGGATGTTAATAAAGAGAATGATTTTGATAAGGTAGAAATAATAATTTCTACCCCATGTACTAAAATAGAGATGTTATATGATTATCAGTCTATTTTAAAAGATAATCATAATATAATAAACAAATATGTAAGATTGAAGTTAATTTTTTTTATTTTTTACAGGGAAAGGAAAATATGATAAAATGGTTTCTATGATGAAAATAAATAAATATAAAACTATTTTTTTATTATATATAGATTCTTTAGTTATACAAGACAAATTTTGATAAATCATATATTGGAATTTTTTCTTATATTACATTATTTAAATGTGTAAGGAAATTAAATTTTGATAATGAATTTTATATTTTATTTACTCAATAAAATGGTTATAATAAGAATTTTATTTCAAATTATTTATATTTTATAGTTCCTTACAATAATTTTTTATAATTTTATTGGGTGCCTTAGAATTCTACTACTAACACAGTTAGACCCAAAATAAAATGGGTACATATTTGTAAATTAATAGATATTTTTATGAACTATTCCATAAATGTCTTAATAAAGACACACAATGTAACGCCCCGACCCCAGTTACCCAGAGTCGGTGTATTATTTTAATACATTGGCATGATTAGAAGGAATCAAGTCCCGAAAGACCGATCGGTTTAGCAGTATTGGAAAATAGATTACATAAATGAATGTTACATTACACTTCATAACATACAAAACAACATAAATAATCCTTTATGAACACCATTATTCCCTTGTCTTTACCCTGCATATCAATCACAATACACTTTTTCGAATCTTGGGAAAAATAATACATAGAAAGGGGTGAGCTCAGATGCTCTGTAAGGATAATAATATAGCAGAAACTTTCATAAATAAACATAAAAATTTAATGCAATGTATAACTGTTGGGAAAAAATCCATCAAGGTATCATTGAAGCATTTTTGAGGTGATTGTGTCTGTTGACAAAGTGGACATCTGAGTGGTGATTGTTGAAAAAAGAAAACAATGACATACAAATTGTTGACAAAGAGGATTCCATGATGAAATTTTGAGTTCAATAAATGAGGTCAACAATCCATCTTTGATTCAAGAACGTCGCCAAAAGGAATGGATGATCTGAAGGTGGTACAAAAGAACAGATACAAGGTGGCACCGTTTTCTAGTGTTCGCAAAATTTTTGGGCCTGAAAATCATCAAATGAAGAAAAGTGGTTTTTAGAAAAGGGACTTGCACGCCGTGTACTTGAAGGCTTGGAAACTTGCGCGCCATATGATTTTCAAGATCAGATCATCAAAATATGGCAAAGGGACAAGTGTCGCGCAAGTATTGGTGGTGTCACGCAGGTGACTTGCGCGCCGTGACGAGACTTGTGCGCTGATGCCTTGGAAGCATGAGAACTTGTGTGCCTATGGTTTTTCAAGATCAAAAGATCAAAATATGGAAATGGAAAAAGGTTCGTGCAAGTTTAGAATTAGGTCGCGCAAGTGACTTGCAGTAGAAGAGACCTGCGCGCCGAGACTTGCGCGCCGAGGAGATACTTGCGCGCCATCACACATGGGTGACCAAATGCCTATAAATACTGGACCACCTCTCTTCATTATTTATTGGAGTTCAACACTTTGAAGATTCAGAGCTCCTGTCGTGCAGGTGTGGTGGTCTCCCAAGTGGTGGTGTGTCACGAAGGTGGGACTTGCGCGCCGGTGTTAAAGTTGTGCGCCAAGTGTTAGTTGTGTGCCTGAGGTGGTTTAGGCAAGGAAGGAAGTGAGTCTCGCATGTTTGGAGTTGCAGAAGCTTGAGTCGCGCAAGTGGTCTAGGAAGACTTGTGCACCCGTTGTGACTTGCGAGCCGATACTTGCGCGCCGAGATAAACTTGCGCGCCAAGTAAGGTTGAGTCCCCGACCATATTTTTAGGTCGCGTGGAAGCTGGAAAGATTGCCCGATACCTTTGGTGCAAAGAGAAATTCATCTGCGAGTGAAAGTTGAGCTTCAATAGAGCATCTACATAAAGAGACTGATGTATTCCTTCATGCAAGTGAAGAGATATATAGGCCTATAAACTATGAGTGGAACCTTTCTGGAGCAGTGAGCAAAGGAAGAGGAAGAAGGTGATCCTCTCCATCGGCAGTGATCCAGAGAGAGAGAAACAAGGAGTGACCCTTGGGAAAGCAGTGAGATGACCCTAAACATTGTAAAGGTAGTGAGCCTGGGCATAGAAGTGATCTATCCCGAACCTTGTAATCCACAGCTAGTGAAGTTTAGTGGAATTTGGTACGACCGACAACTTGTCGGCGTATGCTCCTTGGACGTAGTCCTTTGCGGTGAACCAAGTAAAATTGCTGTGTCCTGTGCATGCTTTACTTTATATTTACATTGTGCAACAGGAAGAGAGAGAAGAGTGTTTTTCTTAACAGTGAAACAAGATTAGAATGAGCTTTAATTTTAAACTAGTCATACCCTGATTCACCCCCCCTCTCAGGGTATTCAGCCTTGTAGACCTAACAATTGGTATCAGAGGGAAAGGTTGATAGTTGTTCTTCTCTAAATGGAGGTCACTATTCATAAAGGGATTCCAATATTCGATGGATGTAATTTTCAGATATGGAAGAATCGAATGCAACACTATTTCCGATCCTTGAGAATGGATGTGTTTTCAGCAGCTTTGCATGGTATCACAACTGATATTAATAGTGGTGCGTTATCAGAAGCTGAACATAGAGAGTTGGATGCTGATTCCAAAGAGATTAATTCCTTAGGGGGAACCCTTTTCAATCCCATCTATACAAAGGTGATGTCATGTAAAACGTCACATGCCATGTGGGAAAATATTTTGAATATATATGAAGGGGATACAAAGGTGAGAGAGGCAAAGCTGCAAGTGTTGTGGAACAAATATGAAGATCTGAGAATGAACCTGAATAAATTTGTTGATGCATTCTTTTATAGGGTAAATGCTGTGGTAGAAGACATGTAGGGTCTTGGATAAATTATCGAAGATATAAAAATTGTGAAGTGCATATTGAGAAAACTTCCACCTCGGTTCAATCCGAAAGTTTCTGTTTTGGAAGATAAAGACCTGGAAGAACTGACCCTGGACAATTTTCACAATACCTTGATTGCGTATGAAATGAGGAACGATGATAATGAGACCGTGGAAAATGGGAAATCCAAAGAGGTGGCATTAAAGGCCATGAAGAATCTCATCATTGAAGATTATAATGAGGAAGAAGAGACAGATGAGGTGATGTCATTCCTTTCTTCAAATCTGCAAGGAGGAAGAGGAAAGTTTAAAGGGAAACTTCTACTAGCATGCATTCGATGTGGAAAGGTTGATCATCTTGTGGAAAGATTCCCTAAGAAATTTCAAGATAACAATAATTATGATGATGAAGTTGAAATTCCCAAGAAGAAGACTTCAGCGTTTGTGAAAGGGAAGAAGCAATTCAAGAGAAATTTCTTCAAGAAGAAGAATCTTCTTTCACAAGAATTTGAAAGTTCAGATGAGTCTGAGGATGAAGAAGTTGAGGAAATAGAAAATTACAGAGATCGTGGGGGTAAAATCCTTGGTGGAGATTGTTGGTAGTTCCCAGAAAAAGGAAGAAGCTGACGCTGAAGAAGAAGAAGAAATTGAAGGGAGAGTTGATATGGAAGCCAAATTGGAAGCAGCTCTTGAGAAGATAGACGTTTGGAGAGCCAAAACAAAGAAATCCAATAAAGTGGTTCATGATGCCAAACTCTATATGCAACAACAGGATGAAGAAAAGTCTGAGCTGTTAGAAGAAATTGAAAGACTAAAATCCTCAACACCAGAGAGCTCAGAAAATATTGTTGAGTATAAGCTTAAAATTGAGGAACAAAAGAAGGAAATTGATTGTTTGACTAACACAGGAAAGGAGAAGGTTAGACGTATCAAAGAGCTTGAAGAAGAAGTGGTCAGTCTGTGATGAAAAATTAAGGATCAAGAAAAACTATTCACCCCCAATGTGATATCAGAAAAGTGGTCCATTCAGAAGACAGAGAAGATGAAAGAGGAGCCTAGTAGTTCAGTAGGGAAGAAGCATCAATTGAGCTCAGATGTTAAGGCTGTTTCAGGGCTTAATCAGAAACAAAAATCTATGACAATTGCAGTCAGACCGCAAGCACCCATCCTGAAATTGAAGGTTGATTTGGGCACAAAATAGTATCATAATATATAGAGATCCCAAATGGAAAATCGTAGTGATGAAGTATCATGAAGGAATTCACCCTATATCATGTGTTTTTGTTGTGGGAAAATGGGACATTCACAGTATGTGTGTTCCATAGCCAAGAGATATAGAAGGGAACAAGAACAGAGGTGGCATCCAAATAGAGAACGGTTTTCCAGAACATATTATGAAGGACAATGTTTTTGGTGTAGAGGATTTGGGAACATGGCTAGGTATTGCACTGCGACCATTCAGAGAAATGTGCCAAAGCAGAATCAAAATGTTCACAAGCAACAGATCAATAAACCGACAAGTGAGTTAAAAGTTCAGAACAGATTTGCAGCTCTGCAAGATGAAGTTGGTCCGTCATACTCTTAGAATGATCATGAGTCTCAATTTATAATGAGTATGGAGACAAAAATATGGACCAAGAAGAAGAGAACAGAGAAGGCAGTAGTTTCTGAAATTGCCCTTAAAGCATCAGATCGTTCTGGTGTGTGGATCCTTGATAGTGGTTGTACGTCTCACATGACAGGCAACAAGGATCTTGTAACAGACATAAAATATGACAAATGAGGAGTTTTCAAGTTTGGAAATGATGAAGGTTTGAATATAATTAGATCAGGAAAGGCTAGGTTTGGGAGAAAAGAAATCATATGTGCTGATGTCTTGGTTGTAGAAGGTCTCAGTCATAATTTGCTCAGTGTCAGTCAATTGTGTGACTCGGGACATTCTATACGGTTTACCAAGAAGACCTGTACTGTCATGGGAAAAGATGGGGCAATTGTTCTGTAGGTAAAAATGAAAAAAGGGAATCTCTACCTTGTAAGTGGAGAAGAAGATATGTGCGTCTTATCTAGAGAGGAAGAAAACCATTTGTGGCATAAGCGACTTGGTCATCTATGCCAACCATCTGTGGAAGATCTAGTAAAGTGTGATGCTGCTAGAGACCTTCCCAAATTATCATGTGATCGCACTCATATGTGTGATGCTTTCCAACAAGGGAAGATTATCAAAAAGACATACAGGCCAAAGGAACAGAAATCAACTAGAGTGCTTGAATTGGTGCATGCTGATGTATGTGGACCTATCTCACCACGATCTATAAATGGGAAAAGGTACTATGTTCTTTTCATTGATGATTATAGTATAATGGCTTGGGTATTTGTTATTACCCATAATACAGAGGTGCTCATTTGCATAAAGTAGTATAGGAGGGAATCAGAAAAGATGGTTGGGCAGAGAATTCAGAAGTTTCATACTGATAACGGTACAAAAATTCAAAAACAGTCGAGTTGAAGAATATCTCGAGAAACACGGGATAAGGCATCAAGTTTCATTAGTAAGAACTACCAAATAGAATGGAGTGGTTGAAAGGAGAAATCGGATCGTCAACAACATGGCCAGAACAATGCTTATTGATAAGAACCTACCAGAGAAGTTTTGGAAGGAAGCAGTATTGACATCGGTCTATATTTCGAACACGTCTTTGTTGTGTCCGAAGCAAAGGAAGACTCCGTATGAACTGTGGTACGGAAAGAAGCCAACGTTGAAATACTTTCGAATCTTTGGAAGTAAGTGTTTCATTCTCAACAAAGAAAATCACAGGAAGTTTGAGGCACGAGGAGATGAGGGGATATTCCTTGGCTACTCAGGGAAAAGCAAAGCATATAAATGCTTCAACAAAAGGCTGGGAAAAATTGTTGAGAGCAATGATGCCACCAAAGTTGAAAATGAACAGAATACTCAATGACCTAGTGACCAGTTTCTGGATGAAAGTGATGAGGAGATAAGAAACACAGGGGGAGAAGAAGTGGCAGAGGTTGATTCAGAATAAGATACTGATGATGAACAAGAAAGTGTCAAATATGTGTCTGCAAGAAAGCCAAAGAGTCGAGATGAAATTGATAGGCAGAATATCATTGGTGATCAGACAACTCCAGTTCAGACTCAAAGAATGAAATCTTTAAAGAAAACATCGTTTTTTTCTCAGGTGGAGCTGAAATGTTTTTCCGATGCAGCTGGAGATGAAAACTGGGTTCAGGCTATGAATGAAGAGCTTGATCAGATTGAGAAGAACCATACATGGGAGATTTTTTCAAGGCCAGCAGATAAGAATGTCATCGGGACTAAATGGGTCTATCTCAACAAGATGAATGAAGATGACATAGTGATTTAGAACAAAGAACGAATAGTGTGCAAGGGATACTCCCAGATTGAGGGAATATATTTTGATGAGACATTTGTACCGGTTTCAAGGCTGGAGACAATTAGATTATTTTTAGCCATAACAGTGCAAAGAGAGTTCAAAGTGTTCCAGATGGATGTCAAATCTGCATTCTTGAATGGTGTTCTGGAAGAGGAGGTGTATATTGAGCAGCCAGATGTTTTTCTCATTCATGAGGATGAGAACAAAGTTTACAGGCTGAAGAAGGCGTTGTATGGGCTGAAAAAAGTACCGAGAGCATGGTACTCAAGGCTCGATCAATAATTGAAGAATCCTGGTTTCCAGCGTGGGGGGGTTGATTAAAATCTTTATTTCAGCAATGATAGTAATAAAAGGATGATGGTGTTGGTTTATGTCGATGACATAATATTTGGCGGATCAGATGAAGCTCAGTGCAGACAATTTTCCAAATTCATGAAAAATGAGTTTGAAATGTCAATGATTGGTGAGCTAACATTTTTCCTTGGTCTACAGGCGACACAAGGAAGGAATGGAACATTCATTTCTCAATCCAAATATGCCAAAGAAGTCTTAAAAAGGTTTGGAATGGAAAATTAAATGGAGATGAAGACTCCAGTTGCTACCCAGATGAAATTATCAAAAGATGAGGATGGCAAGGCAGTTAATATCACAGAATATAGGAAAATCATTGGAAGTTTGTTGTACTTGACTACAACAAGGCCTGATATTGTTTTCGCCACATGCCAAGAAGCGAGATATCAGAGTAATCCTAAGGAAATCCATATGCTTGCAGTGAAAAGAATAGTTCGTTATATCCAGAGCACAGTGGATTTCGGCTTGACATATACTGAAAAATCTCAGACAGAGTTATTGGGATATACTGATGCAAACTGGGCCGGTTCAGTGGATAATAGAAAATCAACGTCAGGTGGTGCATTCTATCTTGATGGATTGTGTATTTCTTGACTAAGCAAGAAGCAGGATTGTATTTCATTGAACACCACAGAATCTGAATATATTTTGGCCACTCAAGCATGCACACAGTTATTGTGGATGAAGCAGCAGCTTGAAGATATGGGAATTGAAGTGAAGTCTCCGATCAGAATTCAGTGCGACAACTCAAGTGCTATAAATCATAGAAAAAATCCTGTCCATCATTCACGGACAAAGAACATTGATATAAAGTATCATTTCATCAAGGAGAAGGTGGATCAAGGCCTTGTGAAGTTGGAGTATGTGCCTAAAGAGCTACAGGTTGCAGATATTCTGACAAAGGCCTTCCCCAAGGTAGCTTTTGAGCGACATCGACTGGCTCTGGGAGTTCAGTCGACTCCCCGCACTTGAAATAGTGTGGATGTGGAACCCCCCCCCTCCCCGAGGTATGAGGTGTTTTCCCCTAATGTGCTGATATGTGTTCTCTACTCGGTTACAGACTGCAAAGGAGTGACCTTTGGGTTCGTTGACAAAGGGGGAGAAAATAGTGATTGTTCAAGGGGGAGACAATGTGGTAATTTGATAAATCCTGATTGATACGGGGAGAAGATGGAAAGTGAAGCAGTGAGATAGGGGGATCAATGAGAAAGGGGGATAGTTTTAAATCTGATGATGCTTGAAGTGATCGATCAAAGAATAGATATCACGACAGTTGAGGATCGTGATAAAAGCAGAAGATAAGAGTGGTGTTGGAATGTGGTATGAATATTTCCAAAAATTGGTATCAGTGAAGTATCAACAATTGGTATCAATTTGGCAATTGGTATCAGTTTGGTTTCAACAGAGGGTGTCAGAGTTGAAGTGATTCATTGATGAACTTTTCATTTACTCTGTTTTCTCACACTGAGCATTTCTCATGTGGGCTTAGAGTATTAGTTGAGTAAATCCTTGATTGCTATCCGAATCACAATGAGACGAATGGTGGCTGAAGATTCGATGACATATATATTTATGGAAGAGTTTTCAACAAACCCAAAGGGGGATATTATTGTGAAAAAAGTCCCTCAAGGTATCATTGAAGAATTTTTGAGGTGATTGTGTTTGTTGACAAAGTGGAAATCTGAGTAGTGATTGTTGACAAAAAAAAACAATGACATACAAATTGTTTACAAAGAGAATTCCATGATGAAATGTTGAGTTCAAGAGCTGAGGTTAATGATCCATGTTTGATTCAAGAATGTCGACAAAAGGAATGGATGATCTGGAGGCGGTAAAAAAGAACAGATACAAGGTGGCACCATTTTCTAGTGTTTGCCAAATTTTTGGGCCTGAAAATCGTCAAATGAAGAAAAGTGGTTTTTAGAAAAGGGACTTGCGCACCGTGTACTTGAAGGCTTGGAAACTAGCGCGCCATATGATTTTCAAGATCAGATCATCAAAATATGGCAAAGGGATAAGTGTCGCGAAGTATTGGTGGTGTCGCGTAGGTGACGTGCGTGCCATGAAGAGACATGCGCGCTGATGCCTTGGAAGCATGAGAACTTGCATGCCTATGGTTTTTCAAGATCAAAAGATAAAAATATGGAAAATGAAAAAGGTTCGTGCAAGTTTGGAATTTGTTCGCGCAAGTGACTTGCAGGAGAATAGAACTGCACGCCAAGACTTGCACGCCGAGGAGAGACTTCCGAGCCATCACGCAGGGGTGACCAAATGTTTATAAGTATTGGACCACCTATCTTCATTATTTATCGGTGTTCAACAATTTGAAGATTCAGAGCTCCCATTGCGCATGTGTGGTGGTCGCGCAAGTGGTGGTGTGTCGCGCAGGTGGGACTTGTGCGCCGATGTTGAAGTTGCGCGCCAAGTGTTAGTTGCGTGCCTGAGGTGGTTTAGGTGAGGAAGGAAGTGAGTCACACAAGTTTGGAGTTGCATAATCTTGAGTCACACAAGTGGTCTAGGATGACTTGTGCGCCCGTTGTGACTTGCGCGCTGATACTTGCATGCAGAGATAGACTTGCGCATCAAGTAAGGTTGAGTCCCTGACCATATTTTTGGGTCGCGTGGAAGCTGGAAAGATTTCTCGATACATTTGGTGCAAAGAGAAATTCATCTGTGGGTGAAATTTGAGCTTCAATAGAGCATCTACATAAAGAGAAAGATGTATTACTTCATGCAAGTGAAGAGACCTACAAGTCTATAAACTAAGAGTGGATCCTTCTGGAGCAGTGAGCAAAGGAAGAGGAAGAAGGTGATCCTCTCCACCGGCAGTGAGCTAGAGAGAGAGAAACAGGGAGTGACCCTTGGGAAAGCAGTGAACTGACCCAAAACATTATAAAGGCAGTGAGCCTGGGCATAGAAGTGATCTAGCCCGAACCTTGTAATCCACAGCTAGTGAAGTTTAGTGGAATTTGGTACGACCGAAAACTTGTCGGCGTATGCTCCTTGGACGTAGCCCTTTGTGGTGAACCAAGTAAAATTGTTGTGTCTTGTGCATTCTTTACTTTATATTTACATTGTGCAACAGGAATAGAGAGAAGAGTGTTTTTCTTAATAGTGAAACAAGATCAGAACGAGCTTTAATTTTAAACTAGTCATACCCTGATTCACCCCCCTCTCAGGGTATTCAGCCTTGTAGACCTAACAATAACTAAAAAAAAATCCTTTTAAACTTGAACATCAGCATAATATAGAAAATATAAAATGAAATAATGCCATTTACTTATTCACATGGATATTCTACTAGTTGAATAATCACATGCAATATCAATAACCACTTTCATAATGATGGAATTCATAATGCCAGACTATCATAACCATGTAGCCAAGGCCTCATGCCAAGACTACAAATAAGATTTTTTCAAGGCCTCGTGCCATGACACTAGTTTGCCTCATGAGACCTACCGATGCATCGATGATCTATATTGGAATCCACCCGTCACTTACTAATTCCAATGCATTCCTCATATGAAAAGGTCTAAACATAACATAAACATTCGTATTAAAACTAGCATACGAAATGTCAATACTTTACCTATAAACCATGAATGGTATAAAAATAATAAATCCACAGTAAAACATATCACAAAAACTTCAACACAATATGAAAGATTTGTGTCATGACAAATCAACTTCAAAACAAGTTTAAAATCCATTAAAGGATTTTGACGTTGATGAAAATGATTTGTAAAACTCTTTGAGATAAATACCCATTTTTCATAAAAACATTTAAAAGTCACACAATTTGGAAAAGAAGTCATTTAAAGACATTTTTGAATCAAGGTGTCCCATACCACTTTGAAACTTTTGAAATAATTAACATTTTAAAAACATTCATGTCCATATAAATAAATCCTTAAAAACCATTTTGAAGACATGGACATTAATGAGAAAGATTTAGAAGAATAAATATTTAAAACATTTGAAATGATGTTTTAGTAAAAATTCCCTTTAAATAATCCCTTTGAAAAATCTTTCATAAAACATGGACATGGATAATAAATATGTCCTCGTAGATACTTACATAAAAACAACCTCGGATACTAAAGAGATTGTGAAATTAACCCTTACCAATTTGGTGACTTACGAAACATACACCCCATGAAAGAGGTATAATACAATGTATATGTAAATACACATAAATTAATGTTTATTACATAAAGAATACAATTATGGGCAGTACATACACCACACAAAAGGTAATAGTGGCAATATGGCATGAATCTCACGGGAATAAGGAGTGAGATGAAAACCCCTTACATTGAAATTTCCTTTAGTTGAGGGTACATTTAGCCTATTGTATGAAGAATATAGTATGTTATTAAATTATAAAAGAACCATATTAATATTTATGATATCATAAATTATTCATTTATTACTTAACACTACCCATTTAATAATAATTTCCATGTTATATTAATAATTCGAGTAATAATCGCTTTCTTTATCGTGCGTGTTTTAACTTGTTACTATTGATTGTATCACTTAGATCATGATTTAAATACTTCCAGAATATAAAACATTATTTATTTATCATATATATTTAGAATATAAAAATTTATAATAGACGTATATATGAAATGGAAAACACCGTTTATGGAGACGGTAGTCTGTACGTACGCATAAATGCTGTTTCCGTTTTCATATAGTATTGAACGGAAGTAAGTGAATAAAATATATATAAGTACATAAATACTTATATATATAAATATATATATCTCCAGTAGCATTATTATGTCATATATTACATACTTATTAGTAATATATATTTTTTATAATCGTCGATGAATGGTGAACTTGGAAATGAATCTCATCGCGTCGTGGAGACGGTAATCCGTATATACGCACAAGCGACAATATCTTTATTTTAAAATAATATATAATTGGATGGTATATCATATATACAAAATCATTATCATGTTATATTTATTATTTACATGAATTAAACATCATTATTATACCCATCCAAATAATAGTGTATTGAATAACAATTACACCACGACGTGGAGACGGTAGGCCGTACGTATGCACGTATGGTGATATGTCATTCAAAGGATGGATAGAATACTGGATATGGTGGAACCATATTTATAATAATATCACAGTATATAGAAGATACTGGAGTTATTATTTTAGAATAGATATAACAAAGAAATAAGAAGTTGAAGAAAAAAGGAACTTGAAAAAGGGTGGTGAAAACATTACCTCTTATTCAGGTTCTTCCTTTTGATTTGATCAAAAGGGCTCTTTAGGTTGGCTTTCCGATCAAACTAAGGCCTATAGGATTAATTGAGGGAAGTTCAAAGAGTATTTGGGCAGGGTTTTTCCGAACCAAAAGGCTTTGAAGGTGTGAATAATTGGTTAGAAGTTGTATCCTTTTATAACGGGGAGGAGGGGATCTTTAGGAAAAACATAAAGTATTAATTTATAATAAATTAATATTTTGTTTCATATAGCTCCAAAGAGGATTATTAAAATTATAAGGCGGGGATGAGTCTAAATCCTTTCAACCAATAGATTTTAGACAGGTTTGGGTCATTATATTAACCTTATCTTTTAGTTTTAACTCTTGGTTAATTAGTTTGACACTTACCATGTCACTTTTTATTTTTATATTATATAGTTAACAAACATACTATATACCTCCAAGAGACCCCCAATTGGTCCATTAAAGATACAAATATCATTATATAATCCTCTTGGCCGAACCTTAGATTTTTAGGAATTGAATATCAATTAATAATATAATATTTGTTTTAAAAACTCTTTTATATCAATTTTGACACTATTGGGTATTTTGTTTTTGATAAATTCATAACAACATTATTACTTTAAAATAAATTTATATAAACAATCCTAATATGTAATAGTAACCTATAAAATTATTGTAATATATAAAAAGTATCAAATTACATTTATTTGTGTATTTATAATATCAATTATTTTAATATTTCACTAATAAGGTAATTACTGCATCATCATTGTGTCATAAATAAATTAAATTATTTAATGTATAAAAAATATAAATAAAATATGATTATGTAGGAGATCTCTTTATCTTTCTAATTAATATTTATAGTTGAGAATATAACATATATGTCGCTATGTAAAAATTGTTTTTCTAAAACATATAGGCTTATGTTATTTTTGTATTTACTTTAACTTAATTAATATAAAGTGTCATTATCACTTACAAGTGGATCCATGGGGTCCCAAAATCAACCCAAAGATTCCCATGGTCGGACATGTATCAACCAATAGGGTTAAGACATGTTTTAGGGTAATTTATTATTATTATAATATTATTTTGTTTACCCTTATTTACCAGATTTACCCTTTAACCATGGTAAATAAAACATTTACCGAAGTAATTATTCAAAATGTAAAAAAATAAAAGTTACCTATTTAAAAAATTTGGACATCTTGATTCCAAATATGGAGTCCAGTTTTCCAAATTCAAAACACAGAAGTGGCAGAAATTAATTTAAAATTAATTCATGTTGTTAAAACAAAAAACGCGTTTTTAAGAGATAATAACTATCAAAAGATTGACACTTTTTTATGTCTGGTTTAAATATTAAATTATTTCCAATGACCAAAATTGTATTAAATGGCAAAAATATATTCTAAATATACTTTAAAACCACTCTAATTCATAATTTATCACTATTAATTATTTTGATTAAAAAAGTTGTTTTTAATTAAAATTTAGTAATTTTTACTATTCATCAAAATATAAAAGTTATCCAAAAAGTACCAAAATTTTACCCTAGGATAATTTCAATATTCCAAATCCGAAAATAAAGTCCATTTTGAGAGATAAAATTTATAAAATTTCAAAAAGTAGGTATTACTATTCATAAGGGCTAGTTCGATTGGTTGTGGTGTGTGTTAGAACTCGAAGTTGCGTACAACACACGCTACTGTATTATTAAAAGAGAAGCGTACCGAGGAAGCTTGGGGTGTTACATTGTAAATTTTTGATGTCCCCTTTCTAAAGAATAAATTTATTTAGTCAAATTGAATATAAAAGTTTTAAAATATTGGATTTAAAAGGGGTTCACCATTAAAAGTCGGTAAAAGTGCATTGTTTTTCAAAAATAATTCTTCTATCCGAATAAAAATTAATTTGTTCTTAAATTATGTCTATGAAACTCATAATATGGATTATAAAATTATAAGGATTATATAAAGTTCAAAATTCAGTTAATACTATTCATAACCTCTTTTGAACGACTAGTTTAGTAAGTCATGGTGCGCTTGAACTCGGTGTTGCGTGTATTGCAAGTTATTGAATTATTTTGAAGAAATAACACACTATGAAATCTTGCGGTGTTACATTCACCCCTACTTCAATAAATTGCATCCTCACAATTTTAAATTTTTCTTCAAAAATAAAAGGTTGAAAATATAAAATATCTTTGTGGGAAAACACACATCGGAAATTGGGTTAATAAAATTTTGTCTTAATAAGATGAAAATTGAAATGAAAGGGTCACCGCCAAATTATAATCTCTATTAGGAGAACATTGGCGGAAATTAGATACATATAATTGGAGGAGAAATGTAAATATTTTTAGGTAGTGATTGAGGTCATCAATCACAGACAAGTGTAAACTTGAGTTCCTTAAATTCATCAATATATTATGATTTGAAATACCATCGGTTCAACAAAACATAAGGTATTAGGATAACAAAATTTTGGTTTTAGGATCCCTTAAATAAAGTATAAGAATAAATTTCTTCATAGAATATAAGAAGAAGAAAAATATATTCTTGACAAGTAGAGTTCCATCGTTTAACTAATTTCTACCACAAACTCATCTTTCACTGTAAAAGATAATAGAACTTAAAAAAATATATTATATTTATCCTATTCATATAGGGTCCCAAATAAATGAATTTATAATTAATCTACCAGATCTTTTAAAAAAACTACATTATTCAATCCAGGACATCACATGGGTCAGTGGTAGGTGATACACCCTTATCACCCTTCAGTTGTGGGTTCAAGTCTCATGGCCTTTCCGGACGTGACGGGTTGCCGCCCGACCTCCTGATTGTCTTTTTTTTTTATGGAAATCCAAAAATAATCTCAAACTAGACTTATCTAAAATACTTTTTTCCAAACTCATAGTCAAAAATTTATAAGGTAGGTAAACACAATGAAGATCCTTTTTTTCCACGTAATAGCTTGTGAGCACCTTCATAATGTATTCTTTTGAAACACTACAACATCCTGAAATACCATAAAAACTTATTGATTACGTTCATCATCCCTTATTACTTATAGAATACTGGATATACTCATTCTACCAAAAATGTTGTAAACTCCAACAATGATGGAATATACAAATCATTAATCAGTTTCAAGGTAGTCAAGAATATCCAATATAATTTATCCAAATCAATCATGTATTATTCCAAAATTACTACTTCAGTATCAGAACCATATTATGGTTTATCTTTCTCTAAACCATATATTCTACAAAAAGTTAACCTACTATTGAGTCACTTTTATTTGTTCCACACAATCTCGAGTCCTTAATGAAATATTACTGCAATAAAATCCTTATTTATTTCCAGCACATCATTGGTACAACACTTCAATGAAATAATTCCAAAATAACAACATAAGAAAACTAGTAATTTCTCTTCATCTATGGTAGTATCATAACTTGATTATTATCCAATAGAGTCATTTGCGACATAGTCTGATTACTGGGACATTGGTTCGTGTAGTGTCGTAACTCCTTGCAGATGAAACATTGTACATTTGAAACCTTTTTCTTACCCTTGCAGTCACGTACAAGGTGTCCTTTTTCTCCACACTTATAACAAAATCCCATTCCTTTCAAGCAAGTTCCAGGGTGTTTCTTCCCACAGTTATCACATATGGGAAAATTATTCTTTTCCCTCTTCCGTTTATCTATATTTCTCTCTTCCATCCTTTTCTTCTCTTACTTCCCTTCAAATCCATAGGACTCATAGAACTCTTTACCTATCTTATCAACACATGATGCAATTTCTTTATATGATTATAATACGTGGGAGACTATTTACCTTATAAATTATGGATTAATACCATTAAATATATGATCCTTCTTATTTTTTGGATCATACGTATTTCTGGAGTTCACATTCCTTCTACTGGGAGCCATTTCTATACAATGGCATAAACTAGTTCAGTTTATAAATTGCAATATATAATTCCAAACGCGTAAAATACCTAATAGAAATTTAATAGTTTATGGATATAATCCATAATCACAAAAATGTTTTCTTTGAGGAGGTATATACTCATAAACCCTTCATAGCGGTTTTTGAAGAAAATGATAATTATCCTAAGCATATCCCCCGGGAGGGTCGTAACCAAGAGTGCAGCAAGGACCGTTGTTGTGCACCAGTTCCCGTTCGAGTCTAGCTCAAAGAGGTGTTTTCGGGTTTTACCCCTAGGTACATCTGTACCAGATCCGCCTCTACCTTCTCGTATCTAGACAGGGTTGTATTTCTCGGAAAACTCACAAAATCTCTACAATACCAAAATTCTAGGAATTCTTCCATAATAATCCTCAAAGTTCATCTTAGGGTAATGTTCTCTAATCAGAGTTTATCTAAATCTAGTTTCCAAGGTTATTGCTAAACTTTCTCTGATACCAACTGTAACGCTCCGACCCTAGTTACCCAGAGTCGGTGCATTATTTTAATACATTGGCATGATTACAAGTAATCAATTCCCGAAGGACTGATCGGTTTAGCAGTATTGGAAATTAGATTACATATATGAATATTACATTACACTTCATAACATACACAACAACACAAATAATCCTTTATGAACTCCATTATTCCCTTGTATTAACCCTGAATATCAATCAAAATACACTTCTTGGAATCCTAGGAAAAATAAAACATAGAAAGGGGTGAGCTCAAATGCTCAGTAAGGATAACAATATAGCGGAAACTCTCATAAATAAACATAAATGTTTAAGGCAATGTATAACTAAAACAAAAGACCTTTAAACTTGAACTTCAGCATAATATGACAATGATAAAATGAAATAATTCCATTTACGTATTCACATAGATATTCTACTAGTCAAATAATCACATGCAATATCAATAACCACTTTCATAACGATGGAATGCATAATGCCAGACTATCATAACCACGTAGCAAATGCCTCGTGCCAAGACTACAAATAAGATTTGGTCAAGGCCTCATGCCAAGACACTAGTTTATCTAATGAGACCTACCAATGCATCGAGGAGCTATAGCGGGCTCCATCGATCACTTACTAAGTCCAATGCATTCCTCATATGAAAAGGTCTAAACATAACATAATCATTCGTATTAAAACTAGCATACAAAATGTCAATACTTTACCAATAAACCATGAATGGTATAAAAATAACACATCTAGAGTAAAACATAACACAAAAACTTCAACACAATATGGAAGATTTGTATCATGATAAATCAACTTCAAAACAAGTTTAAAATCCATTAAAGGATTTTGACGTTGATGAAAATTATTTGTAAAACTCTTTGAGAGAAATACCCCTTTTTCATGAAGACATTTAAAAGTCACACAATTTTGAAAAGAAGTAATTTAAAGACATTTTTGAACCAAAGTGTCCCATACCACTTTGAAACTTTTGAAAGGAATTAACATTTTAAAAACATTCATGTCCATATAAATAAATCCTTAAAAACCATTTTAAAGACATGTAAATTAATGAGAAAGATTTAGAAGAATAAATATTTAAAACATTTGAAATGATGTTTTAGTAAAAATTACCTTAAAATAATCCCTTTGAAAACACTTTCATAAAACATGGACATGGATAATAAATATGTCCCGGTAGATACTTATGTAAAAACAACCTCCAATAATAAAGAGATTGTGAAATTAACCCTTACCAATTTGGTAACTTACGAAAAATACACCCCATGAAAGAGGTATCATACAATGAATATTTAAATACACATAAATTAAAGTATATTACATAAATAATACAATTATGGGCATTACATACACCACACAAAAGGTAATAGTGGCAATAAGGCATGAATCTCACGGGAATAAGGAGTGAGATGAAAACCTCTTACCTTGCACTTTCCTTTAGTTGAGGGTACGTTTATCCTCCTGTATGAAGACTATTGTATTTTATTAAATTATACCATAACCATATTAATATTTATGATATCATACATTATTCATTTATGACTTTATACTACCCATTTAATAATAATTTCCATGTTATATTAATAATTCGGGTAATAATCGCTTTCTTTATCGTACGTGTTTTAACTTGTTACTCTTGATTGTATCAATTAGATCATGATTTAAATACTTCCAGAATATAAAACTTGATTTATTTATCATATATATTTAGAATATAAAATTTATAATAGGCGTATATATAAAATGGAAAACACCGTTTATGGAGACGGTAGTCCGTACGTACGCATAAATGCTGTTTCCGTTTTCATATAGTATTAAACGGAAGTAAGTGAATAAGATATATTTAAGTACATAAATACTTATATATATAAATATATATATATCTCTAGTAGCATTATTATGTCATATATTACATTCTTATTAGTAATATATATTTTTTATAATCATCGAGGAATGGTGAACTTGGAAATGAATCTCATCGCGTCGTGGAGACAGTAATCCGTACGTACGCACGAGCGACAATATCATTCTTTTAAAATAATATATATTTGGATGGTATATCATATATATAGAATCATTATAATTTTATCTTTATTATTTACATTAATTACACATCATTATTATACACATCCAAATAATAGTGTATTGAATAACAATTACACCACGACGTGGAGACGGTAGGCCGTACGTACGCACATATGGTGATATGTCATTCAAAGGATGGATATAATACTGAATATGGTGGAACCATATTTATAATAATATCAAATTATATAGAAGATATTGGAGTTATTATTTTAGAATAGATATAACAAAGAAAGAATAAGTTGAAGAAGAAAGGAACTTGAAAAAGGGTGGGGAAAACATTACCTCTTATTCGGGTTATTCCTTTTGATTTGATCAAAAGGGCTCCTTAGGTTAGATTTATGATCAAAATAAGCCCTCTAAGATGAAGTTAGGGAAGTTGAGAGAGTATTTCGGTAGGGGTTGGCTGAACCAAAAGTCTTTGAAGGTGTAAAGAATTGGTTAGAAGTTGTATCCTTTTATAAGGGGGAGTAGGGGCTCTTTAAAAAAACATAAAGTATTAATTTATAATAAATTCATATTCCATTTCTAATGGATCCAAAGAGGATTATTCAAAGTATAAGAGGGGGATGGGTCTAGATAGTTTCAACCAATAGATTTTAGATAGGTTTGGGTCATTATATTAACCTTATCTTTTAGTTTTAACTCTTGGTTAATTAGTTTGACACTTACCATGTCACTTTGTATTTTTATATTATATAGTTAATAAACTTACTATATATCTCCAGCCGACCCCCACGTGGTCCATTAATGATACAACTATCATGATATAATACTCTTGGGCGAACCATATATTTTTAGGAATTGAATATCAATTAATAATATAATATTTGTTTTAAAAATCCTTTTATGTCAATTTTGACACTATTGGGTATTTTGTTTTTGATAAATTCATAACATCATTATTACTTCAAAAAAAATTTATATAAACAATAATAATATGTCATAGTAACATATAAAATTATTTTAATCTATAAAAAGTCTTAAATTACATTTATTTGGGTATTTATAATATCAATTATTATAATATTTCACTAATAAGGTAATTACTGCATCATCATTGTGTCATAAATAAATTAAATTATTTAATGTCTAAAAATTATAAATAAAATACATTTATGTAGGAAATATTTTTATATATATAATGAATATTTATAGTCTAAAATATAAAATATATAACCCTATGTAAAAATTGTTTTTCTAAAAGATATAGGCTTATGTCATTTTTGTATTTACTTTAACTTAATTAATATAAAGTGTCATTATCACTTACAAGTGGATCCATGGGGTCCCAAAATCGACCCAAAGATGCCCATGGTCAGACATGTATCAACCAATAGGGTTAAGACACGTTTTAGGGTAATTTATTATTATTATAATATTATTATTTTTACCCTTATTTACCGGATTTACCCTTAAACCATAGTAAATAAAATATTTACCGATGAAATTATTCAAAATGTCTAAAAATAAAAGTTACCTATTTAAAAAATTTAGAAATCCTGATTCCAAATATGGAGTCCATTTTTTCAAATTCAAAACACAGAAGTGTCAGAAATTAATTTAAAATTAATTCCCGTTGTAAAAACAAAAAGCGTGTTTTTAAGAGATAATAACTATCAAAAGATTGACTCTTGTTTATGTCCGGTTTAAATGTGAAATTATGTCGAATGACCAAAATTGTATTAAATGGTAAAAATATATTATAAATATACTTTAAACCTAGTCAAATTCATAATTTATTACTATTAATTATTTTTATTAAAAAAGTTTTTTTTAATTAAAATTTAGTAATTTTCACTATTCATCAAAATATAAAAGTTATCCGAAAAGTACCCAAATTTTACCCTAAGATAATTTCAATATTAAGAATCCAAAAATGAAGTCCATTTTGAGAGATAAAATTTATAGAATCTCAAAAATTAGGTATTACAATTCATAAGGGCCAGTTCGATTGGTTGTGATGTGTGTTAGAACTCGAAGTTCTGTACAACGCACGCTAATGTATTATTCAAAGAGAAGCGTACTGAAGAAGCTTGGGGTGTTACATTGAAAATTTTTGATTTCCCCATTCTAAAGAATAAATTTATTTATTCAAATTGAATATAAAAGTTTTAAAATATTGGATTTAAAAGGGGTTCACATTAAAAGTCGGTAAAAGTGCATTTTTTGAAAAATACTTCTTTTATCCAAATAAAAATGAATTTGTTCATAAATTATGTCTAATAAACTCATAATATGGATTATAAAATTATAATGATTATATAAAGTTCAAAATTCAGTTAATACTATTCATAACTTCTTTTGAACGGCTAGTTTAGTAAGTCATAGTGCGCTTGAACTCGGTGTTGCGTGTAGTGCAAGTTATTGAATTATTTTAAAGAAATAACGCACTATGAAATCTTGGGGTGTTATAGAAAATACATGGAATGTTGTCGATCCCAACACATGATCTATTAACTATCATAATTTCTCACCTACACCAAATGTGATGGAGGGTATATCACTTCGGAGATAACTTTAATGTGAAGGTTAAATGTTTTGGTGATGTAAGTATTTCAATTGTTCTTTAATTATATAATGTATTATATGTTGAAGAGATTAAACATAATGTCTTTAGTATCTATCACAATTTTAATGAAATAATTATTTTTAATTTATATGATTATAAATATTTAGTGTTTAAAAAACTACTTTAAATTTTATACTTATAGAAATGATAATACTATCTCTATTATTTCTCTCATAAATCTAATAAAACCCTAACTATCTCAAAAATATAAAATAAAATGATTTTTTCAAGAATATAAGGTATGTACATGCTCATTTATTAATGATTAAAAATAATTCAAGGATAGACACATTATATATTTACTCAGGAAAAAGGAAAAAAAAATTTATTCATGCTTAAAAGGTTTGAAACATAATGAATTATTCAAATAAATCAATCATGTTTCTATGTATAAAAATTGAATTACTGTAGATTTATTTATTTTTTCAATTGAAAATATACTATTTTATGTTAGAATAAATTTGGTTTATTCATTTTTGATTATTTTAGTTGATTTACATGGGTTTATTTTATGTCCCAGAAGCATGAATACTAAGCTTTCTTTTTTTCTTTTTGAAAGCTAGTTGAAAATATAATAGTTTGTTTAATTGTTTCTATTAGAAGTTATAGTGGAGGATAGTGTTTTAATTTTAATTTTTAAAATATTTGTGAAGAATATTTTTTTGTTCATTATTTTTTTTTCTAATATCACAACAAAATAATGTTATTATAGAATATAATACAAGATACATTCATAAAATAGATCGAACCATGACTAAAGAATAAAGTTTTAAAATTTATTTTTGGTATGAATCTACTAAAAATACTTAATATGTTTTGAATAGAGTTTATATTATTCCTTTATTGAATAAATCACCTTGTTAATTATTTAATGATAGAAAACCAAAGGTCAGTTATTTCAAACTGTTTAGGTGTGATTTTTTTAACCTCAATATAAAATATAATTTATTAATGTTTGATACTAAATGTGTTAAAGGAAATATACTTGGTTATTATTCTAATAATAAATATTACAATGTTTATAATATGAATTACAGGACTATAAATGAATCCATGAATATAAATTTTGGGCAATATTTTGATCTTCATAAATCAATTATTGAAAAAATTCAAAATGATTTTAGGGATTTTAATTGTGGCTATGATAATCCCCTAGATAATGTATCTATTTATGGGTAGAAAAAAAATTCTCAATATGGTCCTAGATCTAAGTAGATTAATAAAAATAAACCCATTGAAAATGTAATTTGTAATGTTGGTTCTGGTATGAAAACCAAAATCTCTATTTCAAACTTCTTGGTTAACTCTACATTTGACTCTAATCATGTTCTTAATAATAATACATATTATTTAAATGAAGTTAACTAGAATTTTTCTATAGAAGATGATATTAATAAATCATTCCCAAAAAAATTGTGATTTATTAGTATAATTACCTATTGATAAATAGGAAATTAGACTAAATGGATATTTAGAATAAAGTTGGATGAATCTAGAAAGATTATTAGAAATAATTCCAGACATGTTGTAGAAGGATACTCTCAAGAAGAAGGAAAAATAATTACATATTAATTTTAAGATATTTCTAGGTTAGAGACTATTAAAATTTCATTAGATTCTAATTTTTTTCACGGTTTTTAATAATATAAAATTTAATTTAAAAGTTTTTTCTTATACAATTTTGAAACTAAAGAATTTTATTTTTCTAATCCTTTGGTTTTGAAAATGAAGAACATACTAATGATGTAGTGTAATTATCTAATGATTTTTAGGGTTTTAAGTAATCACCTAGAGATTAGTATGAAATAATTTATTTTATTATATTAAATAATGTTATTATGATAGTTAGTATTTATCCTAATATATTTATAAAAATAATTTATAATGATATTTGAAAAGATAAAATTTATATTCTGATATAGTTTTATGTTTTATATTGGAGTTATTTGTATGATTATTCAACATTGAAATCATCTTATTTTTATATGAGATTAATGGGACAATGAATGTTCTTATATGGAATTCAAATTTCACTAAGGGAATATGTGATATTTCTTATTCAATATATGTATATTAATAACTAGGTTAAAATATTTGGTCTTGATTAATATAAGTCTATAAAAATTTAAACATTTTAAATTATAAGTTGATTCTTCTAGTAAATCTATTGATATTAATTCTTATAGAGTCATAGTAGTTAGATTTATTTATGTTAGTTCATTTAGTCCTGATATCATGTTGATTGTGTTTTTATGTGCAATATTTGATGATGATCTTAAAGAGGGTAATAATATGGATATGAAAAATATTAATTAGATAGGTTTAAGGAACTGTTAACTCTAGTCTGTTCTATCCTAAATATAATAGTTGTGATTTAATATAATATTTTGAATCCTATTTTGGAGGTTATATAATTTACGAAAAAATTTACATTAGTTATGTGTTATATTCTTAAAAAAAGATTAATTTCCTGGTCTTTTAATAAGAACTAATTTTTTTCTCTATCAACTTTAGAAGATAAGTATATCTCCCAAACTAGTTGTTTTTATAAAATTTTATGTATTAAGAAAGCATTAGGTGATTTTAATATTTATCTTGATAAATTTCATATTTATTGTCATAATACATCTATAATCCCATTTTCTAATAACCATTTATATAATTATAGATCAAATAATATTAATCTTGGATTTAATTTTACTAGAGATTATATCAATAATTGTTATGTTGTTTTACCATTTATCCCTACCGATAATATTCTTGTAAACAAAATTACTAAGATAATATACATTTCTCAGTTATAAATAATTAAAATTGGGTATGGGATGTTTGAATCTTAAATGTTTTATCTTTTCATATGTTTAGGAGGAGTTTATGTTTTAATATTAATTTCCATAGAGTTAATATGCTATTTATTGGTTTTATATACAATATATTAAAAGTGAAAGATAATTGATATTTTTTTATCATATCTTTTAAATAGTTATTTTTTATTTTCAAACAGGGGGATAATAATTGGTTTTACATAATTGGTTTTGTGATAAAATAATGAGATATTGTTTCTGAATGTTCTTGCATGTCTGTTTTTGTTTGATTAAATTTTCTCTCATGCTTGTTTAGTTTTATCATATTCTACTTTTAATAATTTATATATATTGTATTTAAATGTTATAAAATTATTAATTTTTTAAAATGTTTTAATTTTATTCATGGTTATAATTAGTTTTAAATGATACAAATATCAAGTTTATATCAATTATTGTGAAAACTTACTGTGATATTTTTATTGTTATACCAAATACTATATATAATCAACTTATATATATATTTATCATTTTTAGAATATAATTATTAATCACATGTACTAAAATATATTTGGTTTTTTTAAAATAATATTTTATATTTTGTGGATAAATGATTTTTGTGAAATTTATATCAACCTTTTCTCCAGCATTTTGACTTTATCATGAAACCACTACACACTAGTTTTTATACAAGGTACCACACCTTGGAGTAACTCTCATATAATAGTACCACATAAGTGAAATTTCCCATTCTTCATTATCCCTCTATAGTGACAAAACTACATCTTTGGTTCTCCTCATATGAAGTGGAATTACAAAGGGAGACTACCGACCTTGTCCATAAAGCATTCATGATTCCTTAATACCTAAATTTATTCAATTAATAGTGTCACAAACCTCCACATACATAAAGTATCAGAAATTTTTCATTGTGTGATGGTAGAACCATCCCTCAATAAATTGCATCACATGCACCCATCAATCATGATCGCAGTATGCGATGTAAACATTTATCCACTTCAATGGTAGTACCATCACCCACTATTCTCACTATTGTAGAGGTAACACTTTCAATCAGGTGAAGTGCTCAAAAATAACACTATTATCAATAATAAAGGTAGATATTTAGTAATGGTGGTAGTGTTCTCTTTGATGGAAGTGAAATTGTAATTCAACAGTATCGCATCCAGTGTGATCTGGTCATACATTTCTTTTGAATGATTGAAAATTAATTTTTTATTATTATATCAAAATCATAATGGCAAAGAATTACAACAACCAAACCAAGCTAGGGTTTCTAAAATGATGAAGTCCAAGCGCATCCTCTTGGACAAAATTGTTACAATGAATAGGTAACGATCCTAAACATGTGTAAATGGTCATCTGACCCAGAGAAATGCACCCCTGGGAAAGGCAATCTGCCGCAGAGTTGGCCTCCCTTTTGAAGTTACAAACCACACAACCTTGTCTGATTTCCAAAATACACCTTCGGATAAAATAATCCAAATTCCATGGTGGAAACAATTTTCCTGGCATATCCTGAACCAGAGTCTCTGAATATGTCTCAATCTCTGCCTCCAATAGAGAAATATTCTTACAAATCTCATCACCGGAGAGAAAATCTCTCATTTATGCACCCAAAAAACTCTTCAGACCTTAATCGGTGCTGAAATCCACCAAAACCAATCCATTCTCATTACGCAAGATTCCACCCCCTCACATTTTTTCATCCATAATGGAATCGTCAATGTTGAGTTTGAAAACCAGCAACAGGGGTCGCCATGCAATACAACTTGCATGTGATCTATACTGAATCACAGGTTTGCTGAGAAGGCAACAAATGGAAAGAGATTGCAGGACACCCTTAATTAGGGAGCCCAACTCATGCAACATCACCTTCAGTCTGATCTGTAGGGAATAAATCAGAGGACTCCACTCTAACCATGCCTTGTTCCGATACTCACAAAGTGTCCAAAAAACCGCAATAAAAATGATGGAACAAACCTTGGACTCTGATTCATGAGAGGCCACATTCGAAAAACAACGACTGATGAAATATTGTAAGGAGGTACATGAAGGATCAAAACAACCCCACTTCCCCAAATCAGCCCAATGGATGGCCGCCCAGTCACTCGAGGAATATAAATGGAGAACTCATTAATTTTTGGGGGTCGAGCAGAAGAAACATTTAGAGGCCAGAGAAACACCTTTCTTTTTCATGTTATCCTCCATAGTAATTTCTTCCTTTATCAGCCTCCAAACCAAGAAATTTGTCTTCGTTGGAACTTCTTTACACCATAAGTGGGAGGCCCACTCATCTAGGATACCGCCCGTACAAGATAGCTCTTGATAAGTATAATTGTTGAGGAATTATGCGGATGAACCAGTAAAGAAGCAATGATAATCCTCCTCCGAGAATACCATTTCATTAAATGAGGGCAACTTCTTCTGATTCAGGATACACTCTAGAAAATGGGGAAATTGTCGAGCCTCTTTGACAAAAAAGTCCCGCACAAGGAATCCATGAAAGAAAAATTTCCCACCCACCCAGTTATCATTCCACAAGTTAATATCCCCTTTCCGAACCACACAATTATAAGCTTCAATAAGAACATCCAAATGAGAAAAAAAATTCACAAGGCCCGAGAGTCTCCATCTGTCCCAGTCCTCCTAGCACTGCCCATATTTATACTTACCAATCTTGGCCCAAATATATTTTCCCTCAATGACATCCCATGTGAGACGACCCTCCATGGATTTCCTAGAATATGACACATCTTTATGGCCCACTACACCCTCCTAAACCGGCTTCTCTAGGCGGCCTCACAAATCCTATTGACAGCATCCCATTTCATTTTCATCCCAAAAGAATTTATTCAAAAGTTTCCCCCTCAGACAAATAATCCCTTGGGGTGATAATGTCAAGGACATGCATCGAAATAGAAACCAATACACTATTAATAAGGGTGACATGACCACCAAAGGATAAAAACATATTCTTCCAGCTAAGAATCCCGTCGAGCATCCTGTTGAAAAGATTATCAAATAACAGTTTCTTTACCCAGCCAAAAGAAATAGGGGTGCCAAGATACATCATTGAAAACTGCTCTGGTTGAATCTCCAAGGCATCTTGAATGTAACAGGCCCTCCTTCTTGATCATTTATTAGAAATAAAAACATTTCTCTTTCTGAAATTAATATTTTGACCGCTAAGACTACCATAAACTATCATAACCTCCATAATATTTCTAAGAGAAGACCTCGTGCTATTCAAGAAATTAAGAATATCATCAGCAAACATGATGTGAGTGTAGTTACCATCTGATGTGCATTAATGAATGGGAAGGATATTCCTATCAGTAAATCCTTTGAACAAATTCTAAGGTAAAGACTTCTGAGAAATGATGAAAATATTTGGGGACAAGGGGTACCCTTGCCGCACACCACAGACACTTTTGAAGAAACTGAAACACTTCCCCAAAAGGGAAATAGTGAGCCACATAGAGGAGTAACATCAAAAAAGGGTCACAAATCCATTCATGGAAACCAAGTTTCCTCATGATCCAAATAATGACACTCCAATTTAACTTATCAAAAGTTTTATCCATGTCTATTTGAATGATAACGTTGGATCCAATCACCCTTATATTAAAATCATCCAAAAGTTATTTCGCAATCCCAATCGCTCCCTAAATATCCCATCCTTTGACAATACAATGTTGTTCATGAGAGATGATGTTTGGAATGAACTTGTCCAATCATATAGCAATTATACTTGACAAGATCTTGTAAGTCACATTACATAAAGAGATGGTATGATAATGTTCCACTGCTGATGGATCCTTGATTTTGGGAATCAAAACAACTATGGAAGAGCATGTACACTTGTTTAACGGGCCACCCTTGAAAAATTATTATATAGCCTTAGTCACCTGTGCCCCCAAAAAATCCCAAGCCGCCACATAGAAAGAATCATGAAAGATGTCCGGGCCAGGTGCGCTATCCAGGGGCATGTTATGAACAGTTTCCCATAACTCAACCCCATCCGGAAGTGTTATGAGGATATCATTATTAGCTTCCCAAATACTGGTATGAATTCCATTAATTAAGGCTACATGTCCCTTTGACACAATGGGAAAGTTAGGAATATATTAAGCAAGGAGTGTCTTGAAATGATCCAAGGTCATTTGACCGACAACATCAATATCCGAAGTGTAAGAACCATCCACAAGCTTAAAGTTAATTTTCATTGACGAATGTTCTTTGATACATGCATCAAAAAACACAGAGTTATGGTCACCCTCCTTCAACCATAGGATTCTTGAATGATGTTTATAATATCTTTCCACCTCCAACAACCTTTCAGCTAGAACGACGTGATTTTCATAGATCTTCAAGAAGGTACGATCATCCAAAACCAGTAGATGTTTAACCTCCATCCCTTGAATTTCATTTTGTAATGTTTCAAATGAATTATCAACCATGGTGTTTTTAAGAATCCATGAGATGATATCTTTCTTGAGACTCCTCAGAGGTCTAGGGAGTCCAACCCATGCTCACCCAGAGAACTCTTATTCCCATGAGGACTTCATCATTATCATGAAACCATCCTTCTAATGCCAGCTAGTTGAGTACATGAATGCATTACTGTGATGTATCCCTAACTTCAATTCGACCAAAATTGGTGAATGATTAGAGAGAATGCAGGGAAGATGAGCCACCCAGGAACCAGCGAAAGATTCAAGCCCTTGGATATTTGAGAGACACCTCTCTAATCTACTACAGAACATGCTTCCACTACGCTGATTGTTTCACCATGTAAACTTACACCCTTTGAAGCCCAAATCTAAGTGAGCCTTACCACCAATGAAGAACCGATAATCATCCATGATATTGGTAGAGTTTCCAGATCCACCTCTCTTCTCTAAAATCTCAACAATTGAGTTGAAGTCACCACTGATGAACCATGGAACAGCCTCCAGATCAAAGGAGTCTAGACACTCCAACAATGACCTTCTAGCAAGGTTGTCAGTACCGGTATAAATTAAGGATAAGTGTGAAACCCACCTTCTATACCCAATCCTAACCATAATACACTGATGTGAGATTTTCACTGTGTCCACCTGCAACGAGTTATTCTAGAAAATCTAGATGTATTTATTTATAGGGTGATCATGAAAAAGAAAACCAAAACCAATATTTTTAGAAATGAAAGGTATCCTACTGTGGTCTTGTATGGGTTCCATAATAGCAAGAAGGGAGGCACCTAATATTCAAGAATTAGATGCAATAATGGCGCATTTTCTATGAGAACCCAGACCATGATCATTCTAGACAATTTATGAAAGCATTAAAGGATAAACCATTTTTACTTCTGGTCACTAGATCCTGAACCTAGAAAAAATAAGATAGTACCACTCACCTCCTTAACCATCGAACAAGTGATTGGTCTGGAGGCACCTTCAGCAGAAAAACACTTCTTCTGAAAGATGGTATTTTCTTTCAATGAGCTATCTAACTCCTCTAGAAAAGAGAGCCTCCCTCTAACTAGATAACAATGGGGCTCAGTTAGGTCTACATCATCATGAAGAATAGATTTCAACACCAGAGGACATGGATAGTTCTGGGACCGTATTATGTGTTTCAAAACTCCTTTCGACATAGAGTTCCATTGAGAGAAGCCGCAATCTATCTTGGATCCTCCCATCGAGACAGGAAAAGAAATCTAGAGAGACTGAGGTGGGAGAAAAGGGAGAATATACACACTGAAAGGGGGAGGAGCCAGCACTCTGGGTATGAATTCTCACGTGAGGGCAGAGCTCCAAACCCCCAAGCGCGAAGCCACCGATGGTATCAAACACCGCTCTGTCGGACCCTTGCACCAGACCTATGAGGAGCCTGAAGGATGGCACATCGGTAACTTATTCAAAAACCTTAATGGCTTATGAAAAATCACTATCCCTATGGGTCCTCTCAAGAAAAGTAGAATACTATTCTGAAATCCCTCTAACAATTTATGAGGATTGAAAATTTTCTTTAGTAGCATTGACTTTGGCCGCACTAGGAGATGTCGTTGCCACCAAACCCTAGACGACAACGCCTCATCAGTAGATCCCTACATGGGAGTTAACTCACCGGAAATTATATTATTCGCACCCACCATAGTATTTTGTGGATTTCCCATATTTCTACCAACAAAAATCTAGAGAGCGACCCTAGAAGCTGCATGCTGAGAAAAACCTGGGAGGAGAAAGATAAACCAGTCGTTGCCACCATTTAAACCCTTCCAGATATTTGATAAGAAGATTGGAATTGAACATCCTAAAAAGATTCATCTCCACATATATCATTGGCTTTACCAAATCTAGAAGTAGTTCCGTATTCAAATCCTAGAAGAGAAAACCCCACAACTCATCACTTATTGTAGCCATGATTGAAGGGTTGAGAAAAGGGAGTGGGAGGCTCAATAGTTGAATCCATAATGAATCCATGTAAGATTATTTTCCATAATGGAATTCTCAAGACAAAGATGATAGAGTAAAACGACAGTCACCACAATGTCGGTCTTCCCGTGACCACGCACACACACATGCACGAAGTCCTCCTGGAAATGATTTTAATTCTACCATAATATATATATTTTTTGCACAACTAGAATAAATTTTTATGCAACCATTTGTTCAAAAGAAAATGTTTGAAACTACCAGTTTTGAGTTTTTTAATTCAAAATTATTTTTATTTGAAATTATTTTTTTAATATTAATTATCTCACCATATTTTTATATTATTTAACTACAATTTTGGTTTCAAGATATATTTTAATTATTCTAGAATTAAAATTTTCTAATTTTTAAAAAAATTCAAAGATTGTATTTATGATATTAATTTGTCTGACACATAATATTTAGATGGAATTTATTTCTGTGTAATTTGTATAATTATAAATAATTGCTTTCATGGGTATATTATAATGGTTTATTTAAATTTTTTTACCAATTATTGTTATTAAAATGATATATTTAACCTATTCTAAATGAATTAAATATTACTAGAATCTATTTAATCTTAGATAATAAAATATAACTATATTTTTATTATTTTATAATGATTTTATCCAATTGAACAATATGTCTCGTTGGTTTGTTGTATGATTTGGATAATTTATATAAAGGAATTATATAATGTATGGAATGCTGATCAATAAATTCCTCAACACTCTATTATTCATTGAAAATAAAACTTTGAACATTGAATGTGTTGTCCAATCTTTAAGGTCCTATTTGATATATATTACATTATATAGATTATCCCTAAATTACTAACTAAAGTATTCTTCAAATTTTACTACCAGTGTGAGATTAGACAATAAATACTAAATAATGAGAACCCATTTGGTTCTTCTATCTCCTTTTTTGTGTTTTATTGTTTCTATAATACTACTTCCCTTCTCTCAAACTAGATCTCACTTTATCATTATGATTTCAAATACAAAATCATTTTATTTCACTTTTTTTAATCCCAAATTATATCTTATAGACTATTTGGTTTAGGACACCCATTAACTAAATTTAGTTTAGTCATTGTTCGTGATTCCCCATAAAACAATCCATGTGCCTTTTTAGTAATACTTCAAAAATAAAAAGTAGGATATAATTGGGTTCTGATTCCTATTAAAATATTATTATATTTCACAACCTATTTCTCACCGAGTAACGAGGTATAAGTGTAGACTACATACTATTTGAACTATACTAGTATAAAAAAACTCCATGAATTCTTTATTTTATTCAAATTTAGATTTACTATATTAATTACTTTTTAAATTAATTTATAGAATTAATTTATTGATTTAATAAATTTTAATACATTCTAAAACCCCCTCCCTCTATGATATATATCATCTTCCTATATGAGATACAAGGTAATTCTCTGGAACAATAATTTTTGGGGGACCACCCCTATTTCTACACATCATCATTAAATAAGTTAATCTTGTGTTTGTTCAGTCTCTTTTCAACTATATATCTAACATTACCCAAGGAATGAATGATACTTTATTTTACCTAAAATATATTTGATGGGATCATCTTAGTATAGTGTCAGACCCCCAATTGTGAAAAAGAAATTTGGAAATGGTAATTGGTGAAATTAAACCTAAAAATAGAGATAAATTAATTAAACCTTAATAAAATGGACCCACTTAAAGGGGTCCTCAGAGAAAATTTATACATTGCACAATTGTTTATTAGAGAAACTAGTATTTTTCATAATTTTGTTTCTTTCATCTATTATACCTCAATATTTTATATTTTTTATAAAAAAAATACAATTAACCCATTCTAAGTGAAAATATTAAAATGGAAATTTCATTGGACACCCTCTCATTTATTAATTCATCAACTCTAATAATGTACATTATTCAAGATTCCATTCAAGGGAATACTAATAAGAAAAAATCTAACTTGTAAGAACTTGCATAAAATCTATTGGGGGAAGACTATCAATACCCAACATCATACATTCTCCCATTGAAAAAAATTGGCCATTGAATTATTTTTACATCCCCCATCATGATTAAAACCTTATCAAATCAAGATATGTTAAATAAACAAACATTGGAACTATGAATGTTTCCTTGAAGGGTGTGCATATCCAATATGGTAAAATCCATCTTTAATGTTTACTTGATCATTATAAGGATTCATTAGAGAAACATTATAAAATAATAAATATCCAATTCATTATTTGTTTAATATATTATCACATCACTATCGATTGAGAAAAATTCCTGAATAAGGATTCTAAATTTTCCCCTAGTGGATGATTCAATACATATTGAATTTAGGTTTATTGATTTTTAAAAATGTGTAAATAATTTGTGAATTATATATAAAATAAATTCATCTTGTATGTTTTGTATATTTTCAATTAATATTTATTTAATAAAAATTATTTCACTCCAAAGTTTTTGAGTCAACGGATTCCCTAATTAATACCTTCTACTTGATACATGATGAAGTAGTCCCCAGATTAGAGAATTCCTAAAGAATATCTATGGTAACAATCCTCAGGGATATCTATGAAAACATTATCCAACAAAATGCCACATTATCCCACAAAAATATTTTATAAAATAATTCTCTTCAAATACTATTATTTATTTTATGTCTTGTGTTATATGAACCACTGTGTTTAAATAAATCGAGATATGCAATTGAAATATTATTATTTAATGTGAAAATTATAAACTACCCATTAATATAGTGTACATGAATATTATTGAATACATTATAATATATATATATATATCCTCATGAATATAAATGTACTGATAATTTATTAGTAAATAACCATTCAATTTTTAGTGAAGTCATTTAATTCATCAAAAATTTATTTTCTCCAAAAAAGGTTTTTCTCAATAAAGAATGTTATAATTAATTATTACAAGTTTTATAAAATATAAATGAAAAAACTTAATTTCATTTTTTTTAATTTATCATCTCAAAATTATCTTAGGATATGTTTTAGGAATTTTCTGAAAAGATTAAATTTTTAGAGAATAATAAAAAACCACTTTTTCAAAAACTGTAATTTTATTTATATTAAAATCTCCCGTTAAGATTTTAATTTAATATAAAATCAATATAATTAATAATTATTTAGTTATGTTATAAATAATTACATTTTTATCATTCTTATATCATTTTTTGGTATCAGTACACTATTAGGCTCAAAAATGCAATTTTCAAGAAAACGTTTTTTCATTGCATTTTTTCAGAATAACAATAAATTAGATTCATTCAGTTATGTGTTTAAAATTTCAAAAAATGGATTAAATATTTTTAATTACTATTCCTAAATTTGAAAAAATTCTCCATTTTTGGTCATTAAGAATAGTTAATACTATAATTGGGTTACCAAAGTTTGGGTAAAAGGGATAATTTATGTTAAAAATAAGATGACAAGGACTATTAAATAACCCCAATTAGAGCCTAAATTTTATTGGATGAGTTAAATTAATTCTATACTCATAAATCGTTCTTTTATATGACCTTTTATCCATTTTGATGATAATATGACCTTTATATATTTTTTAATTCAAGAAAATTCAAACATTTTACCCTCTTATTTTTAACAAATATTATATTTTAATACGTGGTTTTCCATTGTATATGTTCAAAAAAATTGTATTTTAAAATATATAAGATTTACCTCTTTAATTTATTTTTTCTGATTTTTATGAATGAAATATTTACCTTAAACACTTACAAAAATTTGACCTAGTAATTAATCAATTAATCAAAGAATAAAATAATTGATATTAGAAATTTTAAAAGTATTATAATTTAAAATAATTTAAGAGATCCATTAATTTTATAGGCATACATGGTCTTATAAGGATTTATTGAAAAATGTTTTTGATATTTTATTTTTTTATTGATGTTCTCAAATTCAATAAAATAAATAGTGTTAAAATTGACAATAATGATACTTAATGAAAATAATAATTTATTAAATAATTTTAAAAAACATAAATAAGGGAATATTTTATTGGATTTGGTTAGAAATATAATCTTCTATAATTTAATATGAAATTTTTATTTAATTTCCCCTATAATATTCTTATTATAATTTAACATTTTTAAAATTTCAAAAAGTGCCCCTCACCTCAATTACAAAAGGGGCCCCCATCCCTCACTACTCTACACCACATTAATCATTATATCTTAAAAATACCCCACCAAAGTCACCTATAAACATTATTATTCACATTTCATTAGTTCTATAATTTTAAAAATACTAACCCTAGATACCTTTAGAGGATATGTAACAGAGTCATTTCAATGAAGATGTAGTCTCCCAAACTGATCACCTTCTTCTTCAACTCATCTTAGCTCATGAAAACCATTTATATATATAATAAAATTATACCTTATGTTTAATAAATTATATTAAAATTTAATATGATTACTAAAACACCCTTATAAACCCTCTTTTACATCAAATAACATGGGAAAGTATCAGTCATGTCTACGTATGGCTTATGGTATCCACAGAGTGATAAAAGTCATTTTTCATCACTATATTTTACAGACGATTAGTATAATTCTTATAATAAATATATATATTATTTTTTTCATAATTAAACTTATTAAATTATAATATCATATCTACCTCTATATCTTCTAATCTATTTCAAAATGATAACACTACTCGTGCGTACATGTGGATTACCACCTCTAAAAAGTTATGTGATCTATTTTTAATTTCAAATTAACTTTGTTTATAAGGAGTACATATATGATTAATATATATATATATATATATATATGTTCATTATAAATGATATTATATTGATTCCTCAATGTTATATTATTATTTACCTTTCATTGACTCTATCCTTCAAAAATTGAATAAAACAATCATGCGTATGTATGACATATAATCTCCATGAACAGTGTAATTAATTTTCTCTCTCTATCATTCTAAATGAATTTAAATATATATATAATGATAATATATGAAATAATATTAATTTTTATTAATTTAGTAAATATTTATAATAAATTAGAATTTATTATATAGGAGGTTAAATAACTTTCAAAGGAACTCATACCTATAGTAATTAAATTCTTTTTAACTTTTATTTATCTTCGATATATTCCTTCTATATTACATGTTCATTTTGTGTGATATATAAACTGACCATAAATGTTTTTTATGATTATTTTCATGAATATTATGGGATAAAATTCTCTATACTGAGTAATTTATTTCATGAATCTTATGATTCAAAAGATACCAAAGTGGTAAGGGTTTATTTTAAAATCTTAAAATTATCCAAGATTGATTATGATTATGTTTCTATTGGGGAATATTTGGATTACACATCCATTTTCCTAAAAAAAATTCAAAAAGATTTTTAATATTATTCTAAAATAAATTAAAATCAATTTTACCCATTATTTAATTTTTATAATCTGATTTGAGAGGAATATTGTTTTTCATTTTCCAATTGAGGTAGTTTTTTGTTTTTTGGATAAAAATAAAGAAGCAATTTTTTTTACATCTATAGAATGAATATATTTTTCACCATCATGATGCCTCCAATATTTGGTTTTTTACATTACATGTTTTCATTTATATAGTTTCATAGACAATATTCTGATTCATAAGTTTGAATCTTTTTAAAAAGAGAAGTGATTTTATAATGGAAAAGTTATTTTCCTAAAAAATTACTCCATACATTATTTCAAAATAATTTTCCTTCTAATATGAAATAAGTTGATTATAATTAATATTCATGGGGGATGTGATTCAAGTATACCACCATTTTTATTTTACTGGAAGTTTTGTGCTTATGATAAAAGATGAAATTTTTGTAAAACTCATTTCTTTTCTATAGGATATGCTCTGATGGAATGTTTATGAAACCAGTTTAATTTTCTACGATATTATTTAATGCATGTTTTATAATACTATGGAAAAAATTGTTATTCTTTCATCTTGTGATGGTGGTTGTGTTATATGTAAGGACATTATTTATGTTATAACCAATGATGGATGAGACCTATATATCCCTTCAATATAATAGATAATGTATTATATCTAAAGATATTGTTAAGGTAAAGAAGACTATGTGCTAGATTTGTTGTTATACAGAATTTAGTGTTCTTGATTCATTATTGGAAGCAAGTCAATGTTCCTTATTCATAAGAAACAAGTCAATGTTCTTGATCCATTATAGGAAACATGTGATAAATCTTGATGAAATTCTGTTTGTATTTTACCATAACATCTAAAATGGTTTCTATACTGGTTTCTATACTTATAATTATTCCACACATGTTTAAGACATGAACTTATAGTTCGTGATTGAGTTATAAAAAATTCTCATTCTTATAAATCATAAATTTTTTAATGATAAATGTTTTATTCCATAACTATGGTTTTATGGTCTTTTCAGATTGGGGAAGAAATTTTTAATTGATGGTATTGATCTTACACCCTTATGACTATTTTATTCTTTCATATGAATATAAATAGTTATCTCCCATGCTCACCCTTACTTATCATATCATATATCCCTTTATTTTTTTCTTTTCCAATGTTTTGGAGAAGTGTTTCAATGGGTTATGCTTATAAATATTACTATAAGGGATGATTTTTATGAGATATGTTAAATATGTCTCGTAGAATAAGAAGATTGATATCTATTATCCAAATACACTAAACTTATATGTTATTCATGTGTAGTTTTTTTACAATGTATTGAATATTCATCTATTAAGATGTAATATTTATGTATGAAATTAATATAATATTATATGTTTGGGAATAATTCTCTAGGGTACAGTATCTACACCATAAAATGATAACCACGGATTACATTCCATGAGGATTGAACCCCATTCATTAACTAATGTTCATTTAAAAACCTAGATGAACATATTTTTAGTTCCATATGGAAACAATCTCATGTGAAATCTCCCAATAGGAGTTCCCTCTACAAAAATTTGAGGAATCCCTACTATATACTTTCCAGTTATATGGAAAGGAAATTATAAGGTGTTTCATTTTGAGGTAAATCTCGAAATCCCCTCTTAGTCTCATCTAGTAAGATACCTAACCATGTAGTTAAGCAGTACATGATTCTGATATGTGACTCCCACAATGATGTTTGGATAATAGCATTCATGATGTAAACCAATTTATCAAATTAGGAACCTATAGTTTTAGTAGTTTTATATTAGTAAATATTCATTTGTTCATACATTATAATTATAAAAGGATGTCCCCCTTTTATTACTCATGACTATTAAAGGTATTATTGGGCTGGATGGAAGATAATTTCAATAACTACTGTGTTCTTAGTGATGTATATATTCCCAGATTCTAATTCTTAATGATCATTAAAGAAGTCTCTATCATTATGGATCTATAATCAAAGGTTGAAACCAAAATCATTACCTATAATTTATACATTCAATTTAATTTCCTTACATATGGGACACCATCCTACTAGAATAATTATTGTAGACTAAAGTGATATATTTGAGACTAGATTATATATAATGGTCATGAGGGATAGTGTTTTAGTTCCATGGGTGAAATGAAACATATTTTTAAGGAATATATTCCTTTTTAATTCATTATTCAATTTCTATTCCTCTAGTGTAATGGAGTGGTATGTATGGTAGGTGTAAGAAATTAGAAACACTCTATAATAGCACAAATTATCTGGTTGATAATGGATTAAATAACTACTAATAAAATAATCCATTTTCTTTCTATGATGCATTTCATTGATTAATAAACAAGGTACACCCACTCTTATATATAATCATTCATTTGAAGAGAATAATCCAATAGAGTCCCCTTCGTCACTACTAAGTCTTCTCCAAAACAAGGGAGTTTGGTAACCATAAATCTATACCACCGATACACGATGTATAATTTTCCATAATCAATAGTTCATCTTACAACCCAAGTTTCAGAAAAAAATTTATTCGAGTAAATTAATAATTATTCTATTACATGATGGTTGATATGGTGTGCGGGTCCAACAAAGGATGAGATGAGTGGGAAGTAGAAGAGGAATAATGGATTTTATACCTCTTTATGATCTGATAAGGTTTGGATAATTCTTCCTCAGATAGTCAATTTCCAATGTCTATCTAATTGGGGAAAACAATAGTTATGTTATGGACCTAATGATATTATGGATTTATAATAGCCTAATATTTTGATACATAAAAATTTCATCATTTTGATGAATATTCCATATACAAGATCATGATCCACTTTAGAACCATGTTAGTTTAGTGTGTTTGGTGACTAGATAAATAAATAATATTATTTAGATACATTCTACATTATCCATCCAAATTCTATTTCAATTTATAACCTTCTTGAACTACCTTATTTAATCCTTCCTTCAAATCTTAGGGAAAATAATCACATGAAAGGGTTTTCTTAGATACTCAGTAAGGGAAAAAGGATATATAAATCGATTATCATATAACAACATAAGATATCATAATGTATGAGTTCATAACAATAACATAAAATGTTCATACCCAGTCCTTCAATGATAATAAAAATGAGAATTGTTAAAAATAATTATCATTTCAAAATAAATTAATTGTAATTATGAAGAGTCTTCATAAATCAATCTTGCACCATAAGTTCATGTCATAAAATTATGTCAACATCATAAGTATTGAAACAATTTCATATTTCAAGGTTGACTAGTGAGACACGAAATCATAATAGACCAGTAATAAGCACATATTTCTTATTGTGTATTAATCATATAGACTATTTCCCCATACCCAATCATGCATATCTAATTGATTCCTAAAATGGATCAATCACATTGACATGTTTCCTTTAAATATCTTATGAGATATAATACTTTTAGAAATACATTATAGGGATATATATTTGTATGCCACTCATAACATGATAAAAAATAAACACTCCATTCCCACAATATCATAAAATATCAATTATATCATCGCATCAAAACCCCTACAATGAAAATGGGATACACAAACATTTCAAAGATTCAACGTAGCATAACCATTGAAAAAATGGGTTTTATAAACATTTCATCATCATAATCATATACCATTAATCGAAATAGTATGGATGATATCATTAGATTGAATTATTAGTGAATAATAATAAAAATCAATTCATGATATCATATCCAAAATTTCTTTTCAAATATCATTGAAATAGTTTTAAGGAAAATAATATCCATATTGAAAATAAATTTTAAAAATGAAAATATTTCCAAAATTTTTATATGAAATTTTATTTCAAAGGAATCTTGAAAAAATATAAGGAAATATTCAACATATTTAGAGTTCTTGATGGAAATAAAATATATTCACTTCATATAAGTTAAAATAATTTTTTTTATTAATGCTTTTATAGAAAAACAACAAAAAAGTGACATCTTCAAAAAATGTAAATAATATTACATTTAAACCATTATGTAAAATTTCAATCATTTTTAAAAGTGAATTTAAAAATTCATATTTTAATTTTAACAACATTCTTTAAAATATTTCTATAAAACATGGATATGAATGAGAATGGATTTTTGACTGAAGATAGAAATAATCTTGCCCTTCTTCATAAATATTATTTTAATATCATGAAAATATAAATTTAAAAAAATCAAAGGAAAACATGTTATATTAATAAATAAATAAAAATAGAATATTATTAGTAATGGAAATATCAAATAAGGATCACATAATTTCCATAATAGAAATTCATTAATAAGCAATCCCAATAAAAATATGATTAGAATGTAAATCCATTAGATTAAGTATATTCATTCTTTATATGTGTTCGAACCTCTTGTATAATAAATATTGGATTATTTTACATTTCTTCTAGAATCAAACACATATATAAAATAAAATTCATTATTTACGTATGACTTATTTTCACCCATTTAATATCAATTTGTTATTAAAAACCTAGTTTTGGAAAATAAATGATTCATTGATCATGCATGTTTCAGTTCGGTAATTCTGGTTCTTATAAATTGATCATCTTTCCATTTATATAGAAGATTAATAATGATATAGTTATTAAATATATTCATTATATATATTTATATATATAATTATATTTATAGACATTCAAAAAATGATTGAGATAAAAAAATGAATAACATCATTCATGGAGATGGTTGGTCATACGTACTCATGAATGAAATATTCTTAATTTTATGTATAGAACAAAAGAAAGGTGAATAATAATTCAAATTTAAAGAATCATTATTATATCATATATATCATATATATTCTTTAAATATACCATTATTACTATCCAAGTTAAATGAAAATGAAAAAATGTAAAGACCCATAAATTCCTTGTAATTCATTTTAATTTTATGGGAATATTACGAGTCCTCCAAAATTGACAGCGTGTGATTCTGAGGCCCAGTGTGCTTGGAATGAATTTCTGAACATTTTTTAGGTACGTTCGGTAAACATGCGAGTGGGTTTTTGTAACTTTTGAACCGGGGCTCGGAATTGAAATATGATGGCACAGTTGAACTCGCAACACCGATATTTGCTTATTGAGACTTTCACCTCGACCATAGTAGGATGAGGGTGAATGTTAGTTTTTGTGTTTTTCTTTGAAATAAATAAAAAATAAAGAAAAAAATTTATTTTATTTTAAACCAGTCAATTGAATTGTCAATGGTGGGAACCACCCGAGCTAGAAAACCTCCATTTTGAATTCATGGTGGTGGGGACCACGCAAACCCCTCTTAATGAAGAGTTAGCAATGGACATCCTCCAATTTAATTATGCAAACATCGACTTAATTAATAGAAAACATTAATTAACTGATAGTCTTATTTTTATTATGTTGGATCCTCATTTCCTTTGGAGAAATATTTGGTGAAATAGGATTGGTAGAACCATGGAGAATAGGGGAAGAACATGCTTCAACGAAGAACGTGGAACCGAACCTGAGATCAGATCGGAAGTGATTTGCGGAAGCAACGAATGCTGACATTCTTCAACGACATCATCTTCTACCTATCGACTTCTCTAATGAACGATAAGGTAGGGGTGTGTTTTTTTATTATTCTTCTTTAATTTTCATTTTACGTTGAATATCTTCCGATGAGTCTCTTTCTACCGCTATAACGTGGAGGGTGCGGGCGAAACGAATTTGGCTCGACCACTCTGCAACCTTTCGGGGTTTTTGATGTGTTCTTCGTGCTGGAGGAGGATGGAGACCGGTGCTGGAGACTAGTGCTGATAGGGTTCGGGAGCGGTGGTCGGCACTCTAGTCAGCCTCAAAGATGGAATCGGTGCAACCGTGCCACCAGAGAAGGTACGTGGCCCATCGGCTACGGTGGAGCAAGGGAGGCGGTCGGTGCACTGTCAACCGTGAGACAGTTATGGCGGCGCGCGTCCGCCCCGCCCAGCGTGCAGGTGCTAAGGCGCAAGGCCACAACAGCGGTGTTGGGGCGGCTGGCTCACTGCTGAATGCCAGCGGAGGCATGGTGCGCGACCGCACCGCATAGGAGGTCTGGCCATCCGACCAATTGGGGAGCCGAGCGGGATGTGGGGTCCCACGTGCGAGCTGGCGGTGCCATGTGGCGCTGGCCAGTCAGCCTCCCAACCCAAATGGACCATCTGTTCGGGGAACCCAATGGGAGACTCCCCATTGGTTGGTGGCTGGGGCGGACCCCACAGTTTGGCCACATTGCCACGGGCCAGCATGGGCCACACTGCGGGCCGCCTAGTGGGCCAGGCCACGTCGCCGGGCCGGGATGGACCCAGCGTGCCGGGCCAGACCCAGCGAGCTGGGTCGGATCCTGCGGGTCGGGTTGGACCCACGACGGGACCCGTATCAGGCCAAGTTTCCACATATCGGGATGGGTTGGCCCAGGCCGGGTCAGGCCGGGTCGGACCCGGACCGAACCAGATTCAACCCCTTCCACTCTTTCAGCAATATCTTGAGCTATGGGCATCTGTTTGAGGAACCGTCTTCGACACCATAAACCATGGATCAAGATAGGATTTTTGGTATACCCCACATAAGTTTTGGATAAAGTTGGGGTATGGACGGGTTGGATTGAACACGAATCCAATAGGGCTCTTGGGACTAAAATTCCAACAACTTACAGACTGGGCGTCCGATTGACACACCCTCTATTGTGCTGAGAGCCCTTTTTTGTTGTGATCCATTGGGGTACTTCATCATGGGAATTCATGTTAATTAGTGTATTTACCTATGGAATTAGGAGAGGACCCTCCCGGAATCAAGCGAGCTTAGTGAAGAAACCCTATAATTGGTTATAACATGGGAAAGGGATCCTCGGTGGGTCTGTGCTTTGGGATCCTATGTGGGACTATGTTGGATATTATCAATTCTATCTACTATAGGAATCTACATGGGACTACTCTAGGATCCTTCGTTGGTTTTCTATACTAGGATCATACGTGGGTGTGATGATTTAGGATCCTACGTGGGTATGCCTCTCAACAAAGTAAGATGATTCAGTAGTTACATATAATCATCTTTACTACAGTACCTAAGTTATAATGAGTGTTAGATGAGTCTTTACCTTTGTGGTAATCTTATGTGTGTAAAATCATTGTGGTACTTAACTTCTTGGTGATACCACTGTGGTATTCTTCTGTGTGGTGGAACCTTTTTGGTACATACCTTTGTGGTGTTACCTTGGTGGTATACCTTCCTTTGTGGAATAGATGAGCTTTGGGATTTTGAGTTGGACCTTGTGTTTTATCATGAATGAGATGGGTATACTTGATACCATTTTGGTTTATCCATTGTGGATTTTGTGAGATCTTTGAGGGTCTCGAGGTCCCTACTGAGTATCGTTACACTCACCCCTGCAGAGGCTATGCCTGCACCATGTTGTGTTTGGTGCAGACGACAGACAACGCTAACTGAGGATGAGGGTACAGGGACTAGAGGTAGCTCGGAGGTGGACCATAGTCGAGGAATACTGCAGAGACGAATGTTCAAGAGCTATACCTAGCCTTCGGGTAGAGTCCTTGGCGGGTATCTACAGGAGCTGTTTCAGTTTACTTATACTTTCCAGTTTACATGTACATTCTAGTTGGGCTTGTATTCCAGCCCCTTTTTACCTACTATACACACTCTTTTTACTATAAATTTTACTTGTGTTCATATTTTGTTGTGTGTTTGGTTGTGTGTGTTATGGGATATAAATGCAATGCCTTCCCGATTTTAATAAATACGCCTTTCGGTGCTAGTCGCCAGCCTCTGGCCTATGGAAGGTGGGCTTGGAGTAGTCACGACACGGGCCCCAAGGGATGTGTCATGAAAAATTAGTATTAGAGGAGTCAGTTCTAACATAGAACATTAGACACTGATCTTTTTAATAGAAATAGTGTTAAGTGTAGTGAGTGTGGTTATCAGTTTAGGGAATCTAGTGTTGGTGCGGTGGCCAACATATCCATACACCAGGACCCTAATTTCTGATTTCTGACTCAGTTCAGGAAAACACTGATTGTGTGTGTGTTTTGAAAAGTTTTCTTTGTGATCTATTTGATTCAGCTCATGAGGTATAACTTATTGACCGTGGCTCACCTGTTTCTTTTCACGATGCCTTCACTCACACTTCCAGCTAGGGTTCCGGGTATAGTATGCGATGATATGCCACCGAGCAATGAGGCCCCAATGCATGGCTCTTTATCAGTAGAGGCACTAGTGGGGGCACTAGTGGTACCATTAACCATTTGTCCAATGATGCCACCAGCCCCAAAAGCATACGGTGCATGCCATTAGAGAACGTTGCACAAGTTCCAGTGCCAGAGGCCACCCAGATTCAGGGGTGAGACGGACCCACTGGCAGTTGAGGATTTGCTGGAGGGCATGGTGAGAGTCTTCCGACTGATAAGGATAGCAACTGATCTCATGGGGATCCTTGCTACTAGTCTTCTATAGCCAGTAGCAGACAGATGGTGGATCATGATTCTCCAGGATCACGACGAGGTGACACATTTCTAGGCAGACTTTGAGAGCCTGTTTCGGGAAGAGTTTTTCCTATCGTCCCTTTGCGTAGTGCGCATAAAAGAGCTTATTCATCTATAGCAGGGAAGCATGATTGTGGCTCTGTACTCCGCAAGGTTCACTGAACTCTCATGCTACTCCACTGATATGGTGCGAGACCCATTCTTCAGGGCCTGGACCTTCGAGCATGGACTCAGGTGGGAGATCAGGGCTTCGATGATTTCTCTCAGCATCTTGATGCAGGCGAGGATGTTCGAGCAAGACCTCTTAGTGGAGAGTTTTCTTTCTGAGTAGTTGCCAGTAGTGAGAACCACCACCGGGTGTCACATAGCGGAGTCTTCTACAGCTGGCATTTGAAAGATGTCATAGAGGTCTAAGAGGACCATACCTATAGGTGGACGACCGTAGGATTTAGGGTCTTCTGTGCGGGGAACCATGGATAAATCCAGTAATGCAAGGAGCACGCAATGTTATGCGTGAGGTGGGAAGGGTCACATGGCTCGGGACTACCCGGACCACCGTACAGATGATCATCATATGGTCGAAGGACCGCCCAGGAAGAGACATAGTTTTGACCGAGGAGGTCCGCAGAGAGCAGGTGGACGTGGCAGATGAGATGGTCGTGCAGCTGGTAGTGGGAAACCATACGAGATGTTATTTCCCCCACCACCAGGTGGTCCACCCCAACCATAAGGATCACGTGGAAAAGGGAGAAATCAACTCCATGCAGCTAAGGACAATGACCATGGTGCTCTTGAGATGATATGAGGTATGATCTGTGTCTTCTCCACTATAGCTGCATTACTTATAGACCCAGGATCTAGTCATTATTTTATTGCCACTACCATCGTTCGGAGCTCAGAGATTCCGGTGGAGCTGTTGGCTCGATCCTTACGAATAGAGACTCCCATGGTAGAGGATTTGATGATTATGCATGGGTGCCCGCGGTGTGAGCTTACTCTAGGAGGTGAGAGCTTCAGATGAGATCTCCTAGTAGCGGCGTTGAGGCCTTATGACGTCGTCTTGGGTATGGACTGGTTATCTATAGTCCATACTCATATTGACTGTATTATTCTCAAAGTGATGTTTGTACGCACTGATGGGACTATGTTTACCTTCATCGGCGAGAAGGGAGACTTTGCTGCACATGATGCACTTACCCGGAGGAGAGTGCAATCTATCACTCATCAGTTGGCTAGCCTTAACCTTGGAGTGGTTGATATGAAGATTCTGAGTTATCCTGTAGTGGTGTACTAGAACACAGATGTCATCCCTGATTATGTTCTAGGACTACCTCCTCGCAGAGAGGTGGACTTTTAAATTTACTTGTACCCCGAGACGACACATATATCTTAACCAACATATTGGATGGCTCCCATGGAGCTTCGTGATCTGTGTGTATAGCTAGAGGACTTACAAGGGATGGGGTTTATTCGACCTAGTGTTTCTCCTTGGGTAGCCCTGATTTTTTTCTCTAAGAAGGTGAATGAGAGCTTGAGAAATTGTGTTGACTATCGGTTCCTGATCCATGTGACCATGAAGAATAGGTACACACTCCAGAGGATTGACGCCCTCTTTGTTCAGTTTAAGGTATCATGGTGGTTCCTTAAGATAGACCTCAGATCCATCTATCACCAGCTCAAAGTATGAGATGAGGATGTGCAAAAAATGACTTTCAGACGTCAGTATGGCCACTATGAGTTCTTGGTCATGCCTTTCGGCGTGACCAACACTCCAACAGTGTTTATGGGACTCATGAATAGGATCTTCCAGCCATACCTTGATCACATTTTAGTTGTCTTCATCCATGACATTCTGATCTACTCAGCTGCTGAGGAGGAGCATGCCTATCATTTACAGGTGGTTCTGGAAACACTCCAAGAGCACCAGCATTATGGTGAACTCTATAAGTGATAGTTCTGGATCTGAGAGGTTCACTTCCTAGGGAATTTTATCTCAGAGGCTGTAGTTTTGGTAGATCCAGCAAAGATTGAGGCAGTAAATGCTTGGGATCCACCCAGGAGTGTGACAGAGGTATAGAGTTTCTTGAGTTTGGCCATATACTACTAGAGATTTATGCTGTATTTCTACAAAGTTTCAGTACCTTTATCATTGTTCACGGAGAAGGGTAAACCCTTCGTGTGGTTGGAGAGATTCCAGTGGAGTTTTCAGGAGCTGAGGCAGAGGCTCACCAGTGCCCCATTCTTTAGGCTTCTGGATGAAGGCGTTGGGTACGTAGCCTACTGCGACTCATCAGGGACCCGACTCAGATGTGTCCTTATGTAGGATTGATCAATTATCGCATATGGTTCTCAACATCTGATGCAGCATGAGTAGAACTACATTACCCATGACCTTGAGTTAGCAGCATTGGTCTTGGCTTTGAAGATGTGGAGACACTATCTAATGGGCTAGCGTTTTACGATCTACTCTAATAACCAGAGTCTCAGGTACATCTTCTCCAAGAAGGACATGAACCTGAGACAGCGACGTTGCCTCGAGTTCCTCTAATACTATGACTTAGAGATAGTCTATAATCCTGGGAAGGGGAACATTGTAGCAGATTCACTCAGTAGAAGATCTCTTATATAACTTCTAGATGAGGTGACGGAGAAGCTGGCCGCTTTACAAATATCTTTTGTGGAATGAGATGGAGATGGTTTTATTTAGTCTCTTATAATCCCTCCTCCACTTCTTCAGAAAGTCAGGGAGGTGCAGCATGGGGACACTGACTGTGAGGCTCGACGTGTTCAAATATCCACAGGGCAGGCACATGATTGATTTTCTGAAGGTAAGAGCACATCATTCTCTTTAGAGGATGTACCATGGTATCAGTGCCACTTCGGGAGGAAGTGTGGAGGGATTTCCACACATCCCCTCTAGTAGTACACCCAAGAGTGGCAAAGATGTACCAGGAACTCTGACGACAGCACTGGTGTCTAGGAATGAAAAAAGGAGTAGCAGAGTTTGTCTCTCGGTGCCTCACTTGACAACAAGTGAAGGCATAGCATCTAGTACCAGCAGGCTTAGTTCATCCTTTAGAGGTCCCAGAGTGGAAGTGGGATGGGATATCCATGGACATCGTGATATGAATTCCATGTACATCCATGGATCATGATTCTATCTGGGTTATCATCGACTAACTCACCATGTTATCCCACTTCCTACCGATCAGATAGAATGGTTCATTAGAGAGCATGGGGCGCCTCTATGTATAGGAGATTATATGGCTACATGGAGTACCCTGGACAATTGTCTTTGATCGTGACACACGTTTCACTTCTCGATTATGGAAGGGGTTGTAGGAGGATTTCGGGACACAAATTCATTTGAGCACCACCTTCCATCCTCAAAAGGATGGCTAGACTGAGTGGACCATTCAAACCCTTGAGGACATGGTGCGTGCTTGTGTCCTCGACTTTGGTCGTAGCTGGTAGGATCACTTTCCCATGGTGGAGTTTTCATACAACAATAGCTATCACTCCACCATTGGGATGGCACTTTTCGAGGCTCTATACGGCCGACCTTGTAGATTACCTTTGTGTTGGATTGGTCCAAGGGATTCAGCACTCACGGGACCAGATATGGTACGGGCTACCATAGAGAAGGTGAAGATCATGCAGGAGAGGATGAAGACTGCACAGAGCAAACAAAATTTTTATTCCAACAGGAGACGAAGACCTATGGAGTTCGAGGATGGTGACCATGTCTTCTTATGGGGATCACCCCGATGAGGTTTGCGGAGATTTGGCCGGTGTGGAAAGTTATCTCCGAGGTTCATCGGACACTTTCAAGTCCTTAGAAGAGTTGGTGAGGTGGCTTACCTCATAGCATTTCCACCTCAGTTGCACCGGGTGCATGACATTTTTCACATATCCTAGCTAAGGAGAGACGTGCACAAACCTTCACACATCATTGAATGGGGCGAGATGGAAATTGATGATGGGGCAACATTTAAGAAGGTTTCAATGGAGATTGAGGAATGAAAGAAGAGAGTCTTTCATGGGAGATCGATACCTTTGGTGCTTATATGTTGAAAAAAAGGGAACCTCTAGGATATCACATGGCAGCGGGAGGCTCAGATTCATGCTCAGTACCCCCACTTGTTTTCCTAGTTTCTATGTTGTGGCTTTCGGTGATGCAAAGCCCAGAGGCTGAGAGAATGTAACGACCTAGAAATTCCATGTAATTTGTTTTAATTATATGGGAATATTATGAGTCCGTGAAAATTGACGGCACATGATTTGGAGGCCTGGTGTGCCCCGGAATGAATTTATGATCTTTTATTAGGTATGTTCAGTAAACGTGCGAGCAGGTTTTTGTAAATTTTGAACTGGTGATCAAAATTGAAATCTGAGGGCATCGTTGAACTCACAACACCGATATTCTCTTATGGAGACTTTCACCTCGACCGCAGTAGGATGAGGTTGAATGTTAGTTTTCATGTTTTTTTTGGAAATGAAAATAAAATAATGAACAACTTTTATTTTATTTAAAACCTCTCAATTGAATTTTTTGTGGTGGTGACCACCCGATGCTAGAAAACCAGCCTTTTTGAATTCATGGTGGTGGGGACCACCTGAACCCCTATTAATGAGAAGTTAACCCATGGAATTCCTCAATTTAACTATGCCAACAGCAACTTAATCAATGGAAAACTTTATTTAATTGATAACATTATTTTTATTATGTTGGCTCCATATTTCCTTTGGGTAAATCATTGGAATTGGAGGATTAGTAGAACTATGGAGAACATGGGAAGAACATGATCCAACGAGGAATGAGGAACTGACCCCGAGCCCAGATCCAAAGCACTTTGCGGATGCAAAGAACACTGACATTCTTAAACGACTTCATCTTCTACCTCTCGACTCCTCCTATGATCAACAAGGTAGGGGTGTGTTCTTTATTATTATTCGTTAATTTTTTTTACGTTGAATCTCTCCCCATGATCTTCTTACTACCACTCTGACACAGAGCATGCTGGACAAATGAACATGGACCAACCACTTCACAACCTTTGTGGTTTTTGATGCGTTCTTTGCGATGGAGAAGGATGGAGACTGGTGCTGGAGAATGGCACATGTATGGGTTGGCAGTGGCTGTCGGCACTCTGGCCGGCCGTGAAGACGGTGGTGGTGCAATCGTGCCACCAGAGAAGGGTCGTGGCCCGTCGGCCACGACCGAGCGAGGATGGCGGCTAGTGCATGGCCGACCACGTGATGCTGATGGCGGTGCGCATCCGCGTCACCTGACATGCAGGTGCCGCGGCGCAAGGCCACAACAACGGTGATGGGATAGCCGCCTTGTTACCGAACACCGGGAGTGGCATGGCGTGTGACCTCGCCACGTAGGAGGGCTAGCCATCCATCCAACCGGGGAGCCGAGCGGGACCTTGGGTCCCGTGTGTGAGCTGCCAGTGCCAAATGGCATTGGCCGATCGTCCTCCCAACACGAACATCCCAGCTTTTCGGGGAACCCAAGGAGGACCTCCCCCTTAGGTGAAAGCTCGGGCAGACCCCATTGCAAGGCCACCCTACCACAGGCGAGCGCTGGCCAGTGGGCTGCCCAGTGCGGGCTGCCCAGCGGGCCGCCTAGTAGGTCGGGCTGCATTGTTAGGCCAGGATGCGCCAAAGGGCCGGGCCGGACCCAGCAGGTCGGGTCGGATCCCGCAGGCCGGGTCAGACCCAGGGAGGGACACAGATCAGCTCGGGTCGAACCGAACCGGCTCAGTTCGGGCCAGGTCGGTCTGACCGGATGAGACAGAACCCAGACCAGTTTCAACCCTTTCCACCCTTTCGGCCATATCATGAGCTACGAGTGTCCGTTTGACGAACCGTCTACAGCGCCAAAAACCATGGATCGAGGAAGTCCCTTTTTTATACCCCACTTCAGTTTTTAATAATGTTGTGGTATGGTCGGGTTCGATTGAACACGAATCCAACCAGGCCCTTAAGACTAAAAGGCCAATAACTTACAGACCAGGCGTCCGATTAATGAATTGTCTATTGCGTTGATACCCCTATCACATGGCGGTCCTTTGGGGTACTTCTTCGCGGGACTTCGTGGTAGTTGGATTATTGACTTGGGGCCTGAGGAGTGGACCCTCCTGGAAACAAGCGAGCTTAGTGAAAAAACCCCATAGCTGGCTGTAACATGAGAAAGGGATCCTATGTGGGTCTATGCTTTGGGATCCTACATTAGTCTGTGTTCAAGAGTCTCACTTGGATACACACTAGGAATCAACGTGGGACTACTCTAGGATCCTACGTGGGTCTGATGTACTAGGATCCTACATGGTTCTGATGATTTAGGATCCTACGTGGGTCTGCCTCTCAACAAATTAAGATGATTATGTAGTTACATATAATCATCTTTACTACCGTACCTCAGTTATACCTGGTCTGAGATGAGTCTTTAACTTTATGGTAATCTTCTGTGTGGTGTATCATTGAGTTACTTACCTTAACGGTGATACCTTTGTGGTGTTCTTCTGTATGGCATTACCTTTGTGGTACCTAACATTGTGGTGTTAGCGTCGTGGTATTTCTTTCTTTGTGGAACAATTGAGCTTTGGGATTTTGAGTTGGGCCTTGTGTTTCCTCTTGAATAAGATGGGTATTCTTGATAACATAGGTATATGTATGGGCATATACCTTAGTAGGTTTGTCAATTGTTTCCATGATTTGTGGTTTATCCTTTTTGGATTTTGTGAGACCTTTAAGGGTGTCGGGGCCCTACTGGGTATCGTTATACTCACCCCTACACGGGCTATGCTGGAACCATTTTCTTCTTGGTGCAGACGATGGACAACACTAACTGAGGATGAGGGTACCAGGACTTGAGGTATCTCGGAGGTGGACCTTGGATGAGGCATACCATAGAGACGACCGTTTGAGAGTTGTACCTACCCTTTAGGTAGGGTCCTTGGCGGGTGTTCACTGGAGCTTTTTAATCTTACTTGTACATTCCAGCTTTCTTGTACTTTCCATTTGAGCTTGTATTCTGGCCCCTATTTACCTAATGCACACACTCTTTTTTACTATAAAGTTTACTTGTGTTCGTATCGTGTTATGTGCTTGGTTGTGTGTGTTAGAGGATATAAAGGCATTGTCTTCCTGGATATAGTAAATACTCCTTTCAGTGCTAGTCGCTAGCCCCTGGCCTATGGAAGGCTGGCTTGCGGTAGTCACGGCATGGGACCAAGGGGATGGGTCGTGACAAAAAATCACATCACTTCATAGAGGTGGTACTCCACACTTATAGGCAAGTGGTGTTATCATTTTTCTAATGGATATGAAGTTTATTTGTTATATGAGATATTATAATTATAGAATCCTAATAATTTCATAACTATCATGTATAAAAATAAAATTCATCATAATATCCATCCATGGAATATGATGATAGAAAATTAATTGTATCATTATATGGATATAGTAAATTGTACGTAAGCATGAGTGATACCTTAACTTAATATTTGATAGGAAAGTGGGAGGATAATGGTTATTTAATAATAATAATAAAATTTCAGTATATTTATTATTATATTTTTATATTTTAATGATTAATACCAAATATTTAGGGGAGTTAAAGATGAATTAAAAATGAAAATGATTGGTTAAGGCGATTACCTCTTCTTTGGACTTTATATATCACTAAAATTATACAAATTGTAATATTGTTAAAAAAAATTATATTCCTATTAAATTAATAAATAACTTGTAATTGTTTTGTAACAATTCATTGTAATAATATAATTAAAAAAATTATAAATATATTTTCATCAAGAAAATAATTTCAATATTCTCAAAATGGACATTTTAATTTGTCCATAACATTTTTTTGTCCTTATGTGGATACACAATATATATTTAAAAGTAAGAGGGTGACATTTTCTATATTCCATAAATTTAAATATTATATATGTGATTTACATGGAAACTTTTCCCTTAAACAATTAAAATTCAAGGGAAATTTGATAAGTCTAACATTACCTTCATCCAATAAAAATTAAGATAACAAATGCTAACCATAACATTTAATTTTTACCTAGTTTAACTTCATTTACCCTTTACTGTGGTGAGAAACATTACCATGGATTCTATACATAATTCCTAAACAAGGGACTTGTTTAACAAATTTTAACATCCTAACTCAAAATATGAAATCCATTTTTCAAATTTAATGTTGCATAAAATAATTTTAAAATAAGTGTGAAAACACTATGAAAACTATTTTTTTAGAAAAACAAATTAATCATAAAAATGACATATTATTATCTTATGCCTAACAAAATATTATATTCATGCTAAAAAAATTTATGAAATAAAAAAATAATTAAAAAAATTCCAAAATAGTGATTAATTTAATTTATTAATTTAATAACAGGTTTCACACATAAAAATAGTATTCTAGAAAAAAACCTATTCTTTCTATCAAATGATTTTTTATTTCGGTTTAAAATAAATATTTATTAAATGAATTTATTTGATATATATTTAAACCATGATATTTTTATAAATTTTTTAGTATTATTCCATACCACAATTCCAGTGTCTTGGAGATAACTATCACATAACAATATTTTAAAATATATCACATTTTATTTAGACTGGATGTTGCATATAATCATAGCTATGGAAGAAGCATTTTTTTAAGAGAACTATTTTATAGAATATTTATGTGTTATATTCTACCCCATATATTATAAATTTCACCATCAAAATTCATCATTATAATGAAAACTAATGAGGATGTCTTTGTTTCATTATATAATCAGGTACCCAAATATTTTTTTGAATTATTTATTACTCCATATAACTTTCACTAGGTGATTTGTATGGTTCAATATAACTTTATATCAACGATTAAATATTTATACTAGTTATTTTTTATAAGAAGGATCAGGTTCTAGTGGTACAACCACTGAGTTTAGTATATGTAATGTATCATGTTTTTACTTCCCCAATGGAGATAACAGGCACACATCGTCAATCAGGGTGAGGTTCGGTGGATGTACTGACTGTTATGGTACATATCTTACTCGATGAAGAATATAAAAAGGGAAAATATACCTAGGTTTCACCTTTAACTTATCTTTGAATCTCATAAAAGTCTTCTATAGAGAAATTCACAAAAAAACCCTTCTCACTAACATTAAATTTCAGGTCACACCAGTTATTGTCAGCATATTTTTTTAAACTGTGAACAATCTTGTTATTTTTTTTGAATAGGTCTAAATTTATATACAAATTATAAATCCAACTCATGTCTCAATAGATTTGTTTCTCCAACTTCTTCCCATCATGTTGTATTTCTACACTTCTTTCTATATAGAGATTCATAAGGATCCATCTGAATGCTATTATTGTGGGAATTATTTACTAGATGAGGGTTTTGATCCTAACTACTTTTAAAATAAATTTAAAAATATCTAATTATATACTCTAGTATTTTAATGGTTCTCTAAGACTGACAACCTTTCTAAGGATGATTATTTTTACAATAATTATACTCTATATCATGTTCTTGTTGTTGACTTATCTTGAACATCAAGGTAAACCTTGGATGTTGATCAGATACAAAAGAATGTGGTATTCCATGAAACCATACCACTTCCTTAATATAAATTTTGGAATTATGGTCCTAAAATTAATATTTTCTCCTTATAATGAATTTTTACTACTTTTTATAGAGATTAACTACAATCTAAATAGCATTGTGTCCATTAAATGTTTTTGAAAGTCTGGTGTTGATATTAATGGTTTTGTTTTCCCATTTCCATTATTTTATGGGTAATGGTTGTAATAAACCACTATAATATTTTCTATCATCCATAAATTTCAGAGATACCATAAATTGATATATATATATTCTTTAATATTTATCTCCATTTTGTACCGCTAAAAATACTCTAAAAAATATCTATACATCTTAGTACTTATAGGATGAATAAAAATGATAAAATATGACCCTAATTCAATAGTTCCTCCTTGAAATATTGTAAATAATGAACTTATACATGGTTTCATGGTATTATCATCCCATAAAAACCATCGATGAATTTCGGAAGATTTTTCATCTTCTTATGAAGCTCTACATCTATCTCCATCACTTATTTAATCCTCACATGGATAGATGATTGAAAAATTACACGAGAAGGGTAATATTTATCCCATTTTTTCAATATTTCTAAATATATCCCCTTAAAATATAAAAATATTGGATTTTTTGTGTTCCTCATCATATATAAGCATGCTTAATCATTTTGAATTAGATCATCAAAGACCTTGTTCACTTTCACATGGTTGTAATGTATTGAGCATTCAAAATATTCAACTAACACCAACCAAATTATATGAAAGATATTATGCTCCTTCTAAGTGAATATATAGTTAAATTTTATATGATCATTATGTATGTCACACCATTCTTTGTAAAGATAATGCCTCTATATATGTAGTGGACAATTTTCCACAACTAACTCCTAATCATGAGTTGATAATTTGTTTCTCATGAACATCAAATTTTCTCGAGGCATAAGAAATCACCATATAATATTACATTTCAAAAAATCCCAATACATTAATTGATGCATTACTATAGATCACAAACTATATCCCACTAAAAGGACGTTTGAGAACAATTTTACTCACCAAACATCCCTTCAGTTATTTGAAATTCTCTCCACATTCATTTGTCTGCAAGCATTTATCTCCATTCTAAATCTACATGGTTAGTGGATTACAATTTTTGGGATATACCACCTCTCAATAATTTCTATCATTGATGGATCAAAAAATATACCTTCTCTAAATATTATATAACCCATGAATTTAATATTTTGAATACAAAATTCAAAATTAGATAATGTTTCATACAGATTATCCTTCCTTAGGTTATTCATCATAATTCCCACTTGACCTTCATTCATTTCTTCACTCTTCACATGTTTAAGAATCTCATCTATAAATTATTCCACAAAATGATTTAGTTATTCTCAAAATAACCTATTCATTAGATTCATGAAGATTTCATGGGAATTAGTGAGAGTAAATGGAATCACTATAAATTCATATTTTACATAACTTTTATTGAATGTTTTCTATAGTATATCCTCATTTTTTAAACTCAATTTATGATATTAATGATGATGTAAAATCATGTAATATCACTAAGAAACACATTCTTGATAAAAAAATCACTAATATATTATAGAGGATACTTTTCCTTGATAAATATCATGTTATGTTAATGATAATAAATACAGAGTCACATTGATCCAAAATTCTTCTTAATAAAGGTAATAGTTTCACCCAATTATGATTTAGTTAGATGAATTTAGCTATTAACAAAATTTTTCATGTTCTTCTTAATCAACCCCTACAACTCTATTGGGGAAATTGTACAAGGAGTCTTTGAAATTGGTGTACTGTAACACCCCGAGATTTTATGAAAAATATTATTTTTAATTTCATTAATGTCTTGTGTTGTATGCTACAACAAAAGAAGCTTGAACAACACGCATCCTTGACTTACCTTGCATTACATGCAATCACGAACTTCCTCGATAGCGCATGTAGTACGCAATACCGAGTTTCACTAAACAACGATATGCTATTAAAATATTATTAAAACTAGCCGTTATGAATAGTAATAACCACTTTTTTAAATTTTGTAAATTTTATTTTTTAAAATGGACTTCATTTTTGGATTTGGAATATCGAAATTAGCTTAGGGTGAAATTTTGGTATTTTTCGGATAACTTTCATTTTCTGATGAATAGTGAAAATTACTAAATTTTAATTAAAAAACAACCTTTTTAATCGAAATAATTAATAGTGATAAATTATTAATTTGAGTGGTTTTAAAGTATATTTAGAATATATTTTTACAATTTAATTCAATGTTGGTCATTGGATGTAATTTCACATTTAAACAAGACATAAACAAGTGTCAATCTTTTGATAGTTATTATCTCTTAAGAACACGCTATTTGTTTTGATGACGGGAATTAATTTTTAAATTAATTAATGCAACTGATATGTTTTGAATTTGGTAAAATAGGCATCATTTTTGAGTTCATAATATCAAATATATCTTAGGCCTAATTTTTGGTATTTTTCTAGAAACTTTCATTTTTTGATGAATAGTTAAACCACTAAGTGGTAGTTAAAAAAATGAATTTTTCATAAAACTTAATTTTACCGCTTCTGTGAGTGGAATTTCAAAAATCCGAGAGACACGGTTGATGTTAGTAAGTAAAATGTGGTTCAATGAGATGAAAATAATTTTTGGTGAATAGTAACATTTTACTTTTTTTACCACAGTTAAATGTAAATAGGGTAATTAATGGTAAAAATGATATTATTATTACCCTAACACATGTCCTAATTCTATTGAATAAGTGTAATTCGACCAAAAAAAACCTTAGGAATAAAAGATGACCATTTAGGCCCACTTGTATTAGATTAGGACATTTATTATTAATTTATTTAAAGAAGGGTTAAAATACTTAAAATCAAAGTTTAATAAGTATATCATTTTTAATATAGGGTTATACATATGATAAATTCGACTATAAATATTAATTATAAAGCTAAAAATATTTCCTACATAATGGTATTTTATTTGTAATTTTTAGACATTAAATAATTTAATTTATTTATGACACAAAGATGATGCAGTAATTATCTTATTAATGAAATATTGACATAATCGATGTTATAAATACAAAAATAAATGTAATTTGAGACTTTTTATGAATTAAACTAATTTTATAGGTTAATATGACATGTTAGTATTTATTTAATTAACTTTTTATGAACTAATCATTTTGTTATTATTTTTACAAAAAATCAATTACTAAATAGTGTCAAAATTGACATAAAATAGTTTTTAAAACAAATATTATATTATTAATTGTTATTTTATTCCTAAAAATCTAAGGTTCGAAAAAATGACTTAGATAAGGTTATATATATTATTAATAAACAAATTGGGGTTCATTTGGCTTGTTATAGTAAGTTTATTAACCTTATAGTGTAAGAACACAAAAAGACACGATAAAAGTAAAATTATCTAACTTAAAGTTAAATATAAATGATAAGGTTAAAATAGGACCCTAAACTTGTCTAAATTCTATTGGATGAGAGAATTTAGACCCAGTCCCACCTTAGCTTCTAAATAACTCAATTTGGAGCTATTAAATACCGAATATGACTATAATAAAATAATATTTTTAGTTATTCCAAAGGTGCCCCTCTCCCCCCTTATAAAAGGGAACCTCCTCCCTCTCTTCCTCACACCACTTTGAGCCATCAAGCTCGGCCAACCCCTGCCAAATTCTCTTCTCCACTTCCCTAAAAACATCTAGAGGTCCTGGTCTTCTTCAAAGACCAATTTTAGTACCCTAATAGGAGGACTCAAAGAGGCGCTTCAAAGAAGAGGTAATGTCCGTTACCGATTATTTCAACTTTATTTCTTCTTCCACTTCTTCTTCTTAGGTGGTTTCTTTATGAAGTAATAACATCAGTATCACTCATATACTGATATGTTATTATAAGTATGAAAAAAACACTATTTCACCATCTATCCATCCTATGGAAAACGAAATCACCGCGCGTGCGTATGTACGGAATACCGTCTCCACGTCGTGGTGTAATCTATTTTCCGCCACCACCTTACTTGGATGGGTATAATGGTGTAAATAATAACTATATATGATTATTGTAAAGTGATATTTATTCTTAAATATTATACATACACTCCAATACAATTCCACGATCATGAGAACGATATCATCGCTCGTGCGTACGTACGGACTACCGTCTCCACGACACGATGAGATTCATTCTCCACGTTAACCATTTATGAATGATTATAAAGTATATATAATAAGTAATCATGAAATATATGACATAATAATGATACTGTATTTATTTGTATATATATTTATGTCATCTACTTACTTCCATTCAACTCAATAAGGAAACGAAAACAGCGTTCATGCGTACGTACGACCTACCGTCTCCATGAACGGTGTATTTCTTTCCATTTAATGATCTATTATATATATGTATATTCTGAATATATATTATATATAAATCATGTTTTATTTTCTGGAATTAAGTAATCATGATCTAAGTAATCATATGAATAATTACAAGTCAAAACACAGACGACAAATGAAACAATTTTTACCCAAAACGCTCTTTAACATGGAATTTAAAAAAGAACGGGTAAAATAAAGTCATAAGTGAACCATATATGATATCATAACAATGAGTATGATTCTGGAATAAGTCAATGACATTATTTAAATAATTATACAGGAGGTTTGGACACTTACGAAGCAAATCGGACCTAAGGTAAGGGATAATTATTCCAATCTCATTCTTATCTGAGATTGTTTACTCATAAGTATTTACCGGGGGTTATGTTTATTATCCATGTCCATATGCTCTCAAAATGTTTTCATAAAATGTTTTCTTTCCTTCCATGTATGTTTAAGACATTTTTACCCTTTTCTTACTTTTACCACATCGTATGGAAGGAATCTTTCTTTTGTTTACCATACGAGGTACTTTTTGACTTTTCCGAAAAAAGTACGAGAAGAATGTTTTTTTCAACTTATACGGCATGAATGGATTTTTAAAAAATTATTTCCAAGAAGCTTCCTTTACAAGTTTTCAAGTTTATTTTTAATTAACTTCTTTTAGTTTAAAATTGTATGACATATTAAGAAAGGAAAAATGTTTTTGAAGTAGAAAGGATATTTTCCTCAAGAATGGAGTTCAAGTGTTTTATCAAAATTATTTTCCATCTAAGATAATATAGGGTTCTATTTCTATCCCTATTTTTACATTGATTTGATTAGGTTATGATGGAATTATTTTTATGATGTGCTTTTATCTTATATGGATTGTGTTATAATGGCATGATGTTTAAGATTCCCATTTTTATTACATGGGTTATGCTATGATGTATGGTTTATGATTTTGTGGCACACATAAGAATGGTATCATTATGAGATGGGTGGGACCTATATCTCCCTCCAATGCATTGGGTAAAGATTTTATATCTCATGAGATAAACATGGATGGAATGGCAGGTTAAACCGGTTCAGTGAAACAAGACTGAAACAAGGAGTGAACTCAGTTCAGAAATAGACATTGTCCACTAAGAAAGTCTTGGAAATGAGTCTTGACTAATAAAAAATGATTCTATATGATTATGTGTGTATGCCACAAAGTTTCATGTTTTAAGTTATGATTATTGGGATTACATTTCACTACTATGATTTATCCCATGTTATGATATTATGATCTCTTTTACAGGTTAATATTTCCAAAATGTTATGTTCTTATGAATATGATGTGATTGATATTTCTTTTGTTTACCCTTACTGAGCATTTGAGCTCACCCTTTTATGTTTTCTTTTCCCCAGGATATAAAGAAAGTTTTTAGGTAAAAAAAAGGAAGATCTTTATGGGAGATGTTGAAGATCTTTCACCACGATTAAAAGATTATATTACGAGTTTCCAAAGACATTATAATATTACGGTCCTTGTGTGTGTGTTTTTGTTATGTACTAAGTATTCCGAAAAAGTAATGTAATGTCCATGTACATTAAGCTTCGGGTCTCTACAGTTGGTATTAGAGGAAAGGTTTAGTCAACCTTTGGAAACTAGGATGCGCGAACATTAGTGAGATCCCTAGAGATATTTCTAAGTTATGTCTAGGGATTTCCCTAAGGTTAAGTATAAGTATTGGTTATAGTACTAGAATTACAGTAACCTAAGATGTTAGATGTTGAAGGTACTCCCCCTTTATTATATTGTTTTCCCTTGCGTGATTTTTGCCTCTCACACTATTCTTTTTGGGTTTTAGAAGATGGTTGTAACCTGAAGGAACTGTGTTGATCAATGTAATGGAAAATGCAGTGATTGTCCTCCTGAACAAACAAATGTTATGGGAGATGGAGTGAAAAATCTTATTGCTATACTTACACAAGATATGAATCATTCTGAACTTCCAAATGAGAAGATAAGGGAACAATATTCTATTGAGTCCTTCATGAGGCAACGTCCACCTTCTTTCAGTGGGTCTTCTGATCCACTTGTTGTTGAACAATGGATCATTACCACTAAAAAGATATTTTCAGTTATTCAATGTTCTGAACATGATAAAGTCATCTTAGAAGTATATCGTTTGGAAGGTGAAGCTGATCAATGGTGGAATCTTATAAGGAATACGAGGCCAAGAGATGAAATTGAGTCCATGGAATGGGACGAGTTTAAGAACTTATTTTTCAATAAGTACTTCTCTCGTATTCTTCGAACAAAGATGGAGAAGGAGTTTCTTGAACTAAAGAAAAAGGATGATGAATCTGTTGGTATATACGAAGCGAATTTTACAAGGCTTGCAAGGTATGCATCTGGATTTATCATCCAACCTGAAAGTAAAGTTGATCGATTCTTCAGTGGATTAAAACCAAATCTTCGAAGGGCATTAGCTATAAGAGACTTTAGTAGCTATGAAGAAATTGTGCGTTGTGCTATCAAGGTAGAAATGGAAGTTGGTCTTACTTATCAATCTCATAGTTTTGACAAGAAACGAAAGATGGAGTTCAAGGAGAAAACTCAGAATAATGGTGAAAAGAAGATGAATGTTTCCTTATGCTCAAAGTGTGGAAAGAAGCATGGTGGAGATTGTATTAAAGGGACTAGAAAATGTTTTAAGTGTGGAAAATAAGGTCATCGAGCAGCTGAGTGTCGAAGTAATGGAAAAAGGGTTTCTAATAGTGTGAATAAAGAAAAGACTGCAGAGAACGCACCAACAACACTTCAATGCTTCAAGTTAAATGAAATGGGGCATTATTCTAATCAATGCCCTAATCCAAGGGTTAATGATGATAGACATGAGCAACCAATTAAGGAAAAGGACAAAGGGAAGTCACATGCGATCACTTTTGGCGATGTTGAATATGAAAATGATGTGGTGGAATGATTAAGTGTTTATTCCAAAATAATGTTGTATATAGTATCGTGGAATATTGGAATATTTATGTATTGGTCTATTATGGTTTTCAATAATTTTATGGTACCAATAACCATGGAAAGTGATTGAGATATTTTTGGTAAGAAGATGATATATGAATAATGAAGGGATAAGAAGATAATGAGATATTTGATTGTATTCATGAGCTCATGATTGATATAAGGACTAAGTGATATCATGGTTTAAGTATGAAGAATTTTGAGGATTTTGGTTTGTGGAAAGTGTTAACTTTTAACTGCATTCATGTTTTCACTAAGGTTCAATGGGTATTCATTATTCAAGAGAATACATGATTAAGGTATTCACATGTTTTTAATTTGACCAACAAGATATATCTTATGATATATGGGGATAAATGATGGCATTCACGTGATTGTTATGTGACATTTCAAGTAATCATTTTCTTTATACTATGAGCTTGGACCGAAGTATTTTAGATAAGCCTAAAGATTGAAATGGATTATGTTGGACATAAGTTAGGATAGAACTTTTTTCGATATTATTGATGGGATGTTATAGTAATATAGCTTTGGAAAAAGGACAACCTGCAGGACGGGCGATAGCCCATCGCGTCGGACAAGGCTGTGGGAATCGAACCCACAACCGAAGTGCGATTGGCCTTTATCGCCTACCATTGGCCTACAGGAAGTCCCTGTTTAGTAGAAACTAGTTTTATTATATTAAGCAGTATGATATATGAAGTATAAGTCCATTTTAGTAACCATATATGATTAATCTCACTATAGATGGACTTATGTAAGTTTTGATAACTTTTCTAACCTTTTGTTTGAGACAGATGGAATGACCCATCATTCTATCACATGATCTGCTAACACATCATGAATGAAAAATTCAACTTCATTTCTTTAAAAGATGAAGTGGAAATTGTCCAAAGAACGACCAACGATAAGACTATACCAAAATCACGAAAGTATTTCTTCTAATTCCAATTTCATCAACTTTAGGGAAATGATCTTGAAAACCAAAAATGTTGTCCTAGTGCTATTATATATGATGAATCAGATGGTACCTTAGATCGTCACAAATTTATGGCTTTGTGATTTCTGGATTTTCCATATCCATGTTCTCTACCACTCTCCATCAGAACATGATGGTTAGATTTCTCTTCCATATCCATATTTTCACCTATGTGGAAACCCATTGATTCGTTTATTTGGGTAACCATTACGTTTCATAATTTTGTTTTTAATGATTGGTTTTGGTATTCCTTTTTATGATGTGGGTTTCTATTAAATAAACTTTCAAGTAGTAAACCATTTATAACCCCGACGAATTTCGAGGGCGAAATTCATTTTAAGGGGGGTAGAATGTAACACCCCGAGATTTTATGAAAAATATTCTTTTTAATTTCATTAATGTCTTGTGTTGTACGCTACACCAAAAGAAGCTTGCACAACACGCATCCTTGACTTGCCTTTCATTACACGCAATCGCGACTTTCCTTGATAGCGTGTGTAGTACGCAATACCGAGTTTCACTAAACAACGATATGCTATTAAAATATTATTAAAACTAGCCATTATGAATAGTAATAACCACTTTTTGAAATTTTGTAAATTTTATTTTTTAAAATGGACTTCATTTTTGGATTCGTAATATCGAAATTAGCTTAGGGTGAAATTTTGGTAATTTTCGGATAACTTTCATATTTTGATGAATAGTGGAAATTACAAAATTTTAATTAAAAACAAATTTTTCAATCGAAATAATTGATAGTGATAAATTATTAATTTTAGTGGTTTTAAAGTATATTTTGAATATATTTTTAGAATTTAATACAATGATGGTCATTGGATGTAATTTCACATTTAAACCAGTTATAAACAAGTTTCAATCTTTTGATAGTTATTATCTCTTAAAAACACGCTATTTGTTTTGACGACGGGAATTTTTTTTAAATTAGTTAATGCAACTGATATGTTTTGAATTTGGTAAAATAGACATCATTTTTGAGTTAATAATATCAAATATAGCTTAGGCCTAATTTTTGGTATTTTTCTGAAAACTTTCAATTTTTGATGAATAGTGAAACCACTAAGTGGTAGTTAAAAAAACTGAATTGTTCATAAAACTTAATTTTACCGCTTCTATGAGTGGAATTTCAAAAATCCGAGAGACACGGTTGATGTCAGTAAGTAAAATGTGGTTCAATGAGATGAAAATAATTTTTTGGTGAATAGTAAATTTTTACTTTTTTTTACCACGGTTAAAAGTAAATAGGGTAATTAAGGGTAGAAATGATATTATTATTACCCTAACACATGTCCTAATTCTATTGGACAAGTGTAATTCGACCAAAAACAAACTTAGGAATAAACTATGACCATTTAGGCCCATTTGGATTAGATTAGGACATTTATTATTAATTTATTTAAAGAAGGGTTAAAAGAGTTAAAATCAAAGTTTATTTACTAAAACATTTATAATATAGGGTTATACATAAGATAAATTCGACTATAAATATTCATTAGAAAGATAAAACAATTTCCTACATAACGGTATTTTATTTGTAATTTTTAGACATTAAATAATTTAATTTATTTATGACACAACGATGATGCAGTAATTATCTTATTAATGAAATATTGACATAATTGATGTTATAAATACCCAAATAAATATAATTTGAGACTTTTTATGAATTACACTAATTTTATAGGTTAATATGACATGTTAGTATTGATTTAAGTAACTTTTTTATAACTTATCATTCTGTTATGATTTTTACAAAAATCAATTACTAAATAGTGTCAAAATTGACATAAAATAGTTTTTAAAACAAATATTATATTATTAATTGTTAGTTTATTCCTAAAAATCTAAGGTTCAGCCAAATGAATTAGATAAGGTTATATATATTAATAATAAACAACTTGGGGTTCTTTTGGCTTCTTATTGTAAGTTTATTAACCTTATAGTTTAAGAACACAAGAAGACACGGTAAAAGTAAAATTATTTAACTTAATGTTAAATCTAAATGATAAGGTTAAAATAGGAACCTAAAATTGTCTAAATTATATTGGATGAGAGGCTTGCGACCCATACCCACCTTAGCCTCAAAATAAATCAATTTTGAGCTATTTAAAACCGAACTTGACTTTATAATAAAATAATATTTTTTGTTTTTCCAAAGGAGCCCCTCTCCTCCCTTATAAAAGGTCACCTCCTCCCTCTCTTCCTCACACAACTTTGAGGCTTCAAGCTCGGCCAACCCCTGCCAAATTCTCTTCTAAACTTTCCTAGAAACATCCTAGAGGTTCTAGTATTCTTCAAAGACCCATTTTAGTGCCCTAAAAGGAGGTCTCAAAGAAGCACTTCAAAGAAGAGGTAGTGTCCGTTACCGATTCTTTCAACTTTATTTCTTCTTCCACTTCTTCTTATTAGGTTGTTTCATTATGAAGTAATAACATAAGTATCACTCATATACTGATATGTTATTATAAGTATGAAACAACCCTATTTCACCATCTATCCATCCTACGAAAAATGAAATCACCGCGCGTGCGTACGTACGGAATACCGTCTCCACGCCGTGGTGTAATCTATTTTCCACCACCACCTTACTTGGATGGGTATAATGGTGTAAATAATAACTATATATGATTATTGTGAAGTGATATTGATTCTGAAATAGTATACATACACTCCAATACAATTCCACGATCATGAGAACGATATCATCGCTCGTGCGTACGTACAGACTACCGTCTCCACGACGCGATGAGATTCATTCTCCACGTTAACCATTCATGAATGATTATAAAGTATATATAATAAGTAATCATGAAATATATTACATAATAATGATACTGGATTTATGTGTATATATATGTATGTCATCTACTTAATTCCATTCAACTCAATAAGGAAACGAAAACAGCGTTCATGCGTACGTACGACCTACCGTCTCCATGAACGGTGTATTTCTTTCCATTTACTGATCTATTATATATATGTATATTATGAATATATATTATATATAAATCATGTTTTATATTCTGGAATTAAGTAATCATGATCTAAGTAATCATATGAATAATTACAAGTCAAAAAATGGACGACAAATGAAACGATTTTACCCAAAACGCTCTTTAACATGGAATTTACAAAAGAACGGGTAAAATAAAGTCATAAGTGAACCATATATGATATCATAACAATGAGTATGATTCTGGAATAATTCAATGACATTATTTAAATCATTATACAGGAGGTTCATACACTTACGAATCAAATCAGACCTAAGGTAAGGGATAATTATTCCAATATCATTCTTATCTGAGATTGTTTACTCATAAGTATTTACTAGGGGTTATGTTTATTATCCATGTCCATATGCCCTCAAAATGTTTTCATAAAATTTTTACTTTCCTTCCATGTATTTTTAAGACATTTTTACACTTTTATTACTTTTACCACATCGTATGGAAGGAATATTTCTTTTGTTTACCATACGAGGTACTTTTTGACTTTTTCGACAAAAGTACGAGAAGAATGTTTTTTTCAACTTATACGGAATGAATAGATTTTTAAAACATTATTTCCAAGAAGCTTTATTTACAAGTTTTCAAGTTTATTTTTAATTAACTTCTTTTAGTTTAAAATTGTATGACATGTTAAGAAAGGAAACATGTTTTTGAAGTAGAATTGATATTTTCCTCAAGAATGGAGTTCAAGTGTTTTATCAAAATTATTTTCCATCTAAGATAATATAGGGTTCTATTTCTATCCCTATTTTTACATTGATTTTATTATGTTATGATGGAATTATTTTTATGATGTCCTTTTATATTATATGGATTGTGTTATGATGGCATGATGTTTAAGATTCCCATTTTTATTACATAGGTTATGCTATGATGTATTGTTTATGATTTTGTGTCACACATAAGAATGGTATCATTATGAGATGGGTGGGACCTATATCTCCCTCCAATTCATTGGGTAAAGATTTTATATCTCATGATATAGACATGGCTGGAACGGCAGGTTAAACCGGTTCAGTGAAACAGGACTGAAACGAGGAGTGAACTCGGTTTAGAAATGGACTTTGTCCACTAAGATAGTCTTGGCAATGAGTATTGACTAATAATAAATGATTCTCTATGATTATGTGTGTATGACACAAAGTTTCATGTTTTAAGTTATGATTATTGGGATTATATTTCACTACTATGATTTATCCCATGTTATGATATTATGATCTCTTTTGTAGGTTAAGATTTCTAAAATGTTAGTTTCTTATGAATATGATGTGATTGATATTTCTTTTGTTTACCCTTACTGAGAATTTGAGCTCACCATTTTATGTTTTCTTTTACCCAGGATATAAAGAAAGGTTTTAGGTAAAAAAAAGGAAGATCTTTATGGGAGATGTTGATGATCTTTTACAACGATTAGAAGATTATATTCCGAGTTTCCAAAGACACTAAACTATTACGGTCATTGTGTGTGTGTTTTTGTTATGTACTAAGTATTCCAAAAAATTAATGTAATGTCCATATACGTTAAGATTTGGGTCTCTACATGTACCACCTATTATGGGTTCTATTGAAAACTAAGATTGTTTTATAGAGAAAGACAATGAAATTATTCTTAAAATATTTCTAGAAGCTCAAAAAAATAAGAATATCATAGATATTGATTTTTTACCCAACCATATGAGATAAATAGAATTCATAGAATAGAATTAAGAACCAAATGTTATATTTATGTTACATTGAGTGTTTGTATTTATCCTTACTTTGATAAAAGTTCCTAGGGTCATTTTGAATAAAAAATGTGACTTCCTTTCTATATAAATTTCTATAGTCCGTATATAAATAATGTTAACCCATACCTAGTATACCATCAAATTAAACTAATGGGAGAATCATATGGTTTTTAGGATGATCTTTTCTATAGACATCTGTGAAAGAGGAACTATATACTTGGGATGTGACCATTGTACCATTACAAGTTTTCACTGCTAACATAACATATAATCCTTGATATTGTGATTTATTTCTATTTAACAATTACATGTATATTAAAGATTGTATTGAGAAGGAATAAAATAAGTGGTTAGTTGTTTTATAGTGGTTGATAATTGTATCATTCACCACATCGTTCTCATTATCCATTTAATAAGTTATGATCATAAGATATTTCCATTTTCATTAGGATTAAGAGGTTATTTATGCCGATCATTAAAAAACCATCATATTTCATAACTGGTTATTATAATTCCTAAACTCTTTACATTTGAATAGTTGGGGTGTGGGTGGTCAATTATTCATTGAATTATTCTAATCTAATGCATTCATAATGATATTTATCCCCTTTCAACATTCATGAGATTTATAACTAACCTTTAAATATTTAAATCACCTCTATGTTCCATTCAGGAAACTACCGTAATGTTTCATTCCATTATTATGGCATGTATATAGGGTGTATTTATTTCCACCATATGATTTATTAATATTTTATTGTAACTCCATGTCCCTTTTCTTTTCAAATCCATGTGAATAGTGTGAATTTTCAATTATCATTTCTACCTTGAGTGCTCATTGAACAATTTTTTTGAACTACTAAAATCCTGGATAGATAAGTCCAATCATATATTTTGTTTTAAGACAGTAATGGATCAATAAAATTTTCATTTAGTAAAATTATTAAACCAAATGCATACCTCTCTGGTATTGTAATGATCCCTTATAAGTATCAACGAATTCATCCCCATTTTTCTTAAATTAAAAAAATTGCTCTTCCATGTTCATATGTATAATACTAGGATGTACTTACTACAAAATATACTCTTAAACACATCCCATTTCACTAAGTCAATTTATTCCTCTTATCTTATTATCTTAATAATATTCCACTGATCATCTACTTAACCTTCCAAATGATTGATGGACAACATAATCATTTCACGTTCCAATCAATGGAAAATATGAAATATTTTCTCAATGGTGTTGATTGATCACTCATCCACTAGTGGATCAGAAGTCCCACTAAGGGAAGTTATATGTTTCCTCATTAATTATTTAAAACTATATTCTTCGTTCCATTGGTAATTTGGAACCTCTTTATGAACCATGACTTGATTAAGTTGTGTGAATATAACACCAATATTATGAATTTAATCTCCCATAGAATTTTATTTTTTGGACAATAATTTCATTTTATAACACATCAATTTTTATAAATATGTCCTGTAATTCTGTCCATTGACCAAAATAAAAAAATAAATGTGTAAGAATCAAGATTAAATACTCAAAGTGAGCTATCAAATAATAATGATATATCATTCATATGTTGTCAATATAATTAAATTGTCTTCTCAAAATATGAAACCATAGTATTAACCTAGGTTATCCATGGTCATTACAAAATCTTTTCGGTATTAACCTAAACATATACATATCCCCTATTGTGTTTTCATAAAAAATTTCTAACTCTAATCTCTAAATATTGTCTAAACTCTTCCATGATGCCAACTATAACAGTATGAACTATTTATGAATAAATATTACATCATTTTAGATGAATATTACTTATATAATAGCATTATCCACAATATAATTGTGAATATTTAATGTTTTCAGAGGCTATATGAATAAAAATATATTTTAGATACATTATTCACCATCTCTTATAATTTTATTCCCACCTAGTACAATTATTGACATATCTTACGTGAACCATTCATTATAACCTAGAGAAAAAGAATCGAAATAAATATTGAGATCATATGATCAGTAAGGGAAAACAACAGAGATATAAATTTATTATCATATGAAATCATAAGATAAGGATAAGGTGTTATCTCATAACCATAAATTAGAAATTTATTACCCAATATTTAAATTATCATAAACACCAATCTTGGAATAAAGATATTATCTATTTAAAAACAATGAATTATCATATTGATAAGTATCCATAAATAAATCATAAACTATACATTCATTTCATGAAATATTTTCACCATAATAAGTGTTGAAACCATTTCTCATGTCCTAGTTAACTACTGAAGCCACAAAAACATAAGTTTTCAAGCATGAAAATATGTGTCACAATGTTGATTAAGCACATCGACTAGTTTTGCTTAATAATGTCATGATATATAATACAATAACCAATGCATTTGAGAGATATGTAATTCTAAGCCCACCAATAATATAATGAAAAAAAACATATGTTTACAAAAATATAATAAAACATTCACCAAATCATCACATCATAACCCATGAAGTGAAAATGGGTTTTATAAAAGATTTATAAATTCAACATATCATACCCCATGAAAATGAATGGGATTCATAATGATGTCATTTTCATAACCATAAAAAATAAAAATTCATAATAAAATTTTTATTATTGGTTCATATTCATATTGAATCATAATTAACATCTTTTTATGTAATCATATAAAAATATTTCATTAAAATATCATTGAAATATTTATTGAGGAAAACTCCCTTTAGACTTTGAAAATAAATTTTAAATTTAAAATTTTTTTTAAATACTAAAAAAATGTATTATTTGAAATGAAAACTGGAAATTTTAAATGAATCTTCAACATGTTGAGTGTTCATGGTGGTGAGAAAATATTTTCATTCTATATAAGATAAACGATAGCTTTCATTTCACACATTCATAGATAAATTCAAAAAGTATGTTATTCAGAATTTGACAATAAGATTCCTTTAAACAATTTTATCAAATTTATGTCATCTAAAAAAGTGATTTTATGCAGTCATAGTATAATATTTAAAATATAATTTAATTTTTTTAATAAGTCATGTATATGGAGGAAAAAATATTTTTTTGTTAAAGAGTGAAATAATGAAGGATATTCTTATAAGAATTATATTGATATTTCTAATACATAAAGTGAATAAAATGAAATTAAAATATTTAATCGTAAAAAATGAATACATGTGGATAACATTAAATGGATTTATCAGCTAATGGTCACATAATTTCTTCAATATAATATCATGCATAAACAATCCTGATTAAAATAAGACTGAAACACAATTCTATTACCTCATGTGTCATATTTCAATATATGCATTTAAAAATCCAATATAATAAATATAGAATTAATATAAATTTATTATATAACCATAATAATATCTATCATAGCATGTATGATTTACATATAACATCTTATCATTTATTTATTAAATATTTGTTTTCAAAAATCCCAGTTTTGTGTGATAACAACTTCATTTTTTGGAAAGTTTCGGTTTGACTGTCTCGATCCATGTAATTTGAGAATGGATCCGTTATATCTTGAATATGAATCTTGAAATTAATATCATATATATTATTTATATATTTATATAGATTCATTTATAAATGACATTTAATTATAAGTAAACTACATTGTTTATCGAGATAATAGGTTTTATGTATGCATGAATATTGTTTTCACTTTTTGAGGAATGAAGAGGAAAAAAGTTAAATAATAATTACCCTTTTTGGAATAATTATATTTCATATATATCATATATCTTCATTATATATATTATGATTTCAATCAAAGTAAAAAAAAATGAAAAACCATTCACATCACTTCGTTGTGGTGTTAGACTACACATATGCACGAGCGACAATGTCATTTTATAACAGATTCAATGGTAAGAAGATGGACATGACATTATTAATCCTGAATCCTAAAAATAAAATAAATTGTATTTATAAAATTAAAACCATCAAAATATCCACCAATGAAATATGTTGACATAAAATTAATTTTAATCTCTATGTAGAGACGGTAATTCATGCAAACTAATGGGTAATACATTCACTTCTCATTTGATGGGAAACATGGTGGATAAGGGTGAATTCATAATAATAATAATATTTAATTATATTTAGGGTAAATAATTTATCATTTTATGATCAATACTATGGAATTATATGAGTTCAATAATAAATCAAAAACAATGTGATCGATTAAAGCGATTACCTCTTATTTATAATAAATCTTTCGATCTCACATTAAGTATCCTAGGTTGAGTCTTTTTGGAATACCAAAACCTATATAAAGTGGGAAAGTAAATTTAAAAAGATATTTTGGTAAGTTATGGTTGATCTAGATGACTCAATGTGTTTTGAGGAAAAGGAAGGAGTGGTGTCCTTTTACAATGGAGGGAGAAGAAACACATGGAATTTATAAAAAGATTAAAATATAACAATGTAATTCTAAAAATAATTGATTCAAACTGGTCAAGGATTCAATGATAATTATGTATGGAGTTTAAATCCCATTAACAAATAAAATTTTGATTTTTTATGACCTACTTTAAAACTTATCTTTTGGTTCATGACATTTCTTAACATATTTCAACCATAACTATGGTACCATATATGGACACTTATATGGTTTTATTTTTAATTATAGGAACAAAATTGGATTTGAATGGCCATTAGATGACATTTAGACCATATCATACTCACTATGACATCTTTCTTGATTTTAAATTTTTTAATAATTAATAATATATTATTTTGGTAAAATATCATTAATATAAATTTTGACACTATTCATTAAATTTGACATAAAGGCATAAATACTAATTTTAAATTTAAATATAATCTAATTAAACAACACTATCATGTTATATTTATCTATAACAATGGTGGAATAATATACATCATGAAAATTATATAAATTTTAATATTCATGAAAACATTTATATAATTTTTATATTAATTGATGTAATATTCCACCTACATTGAATATTAATTTAAGGAAATTTTTTAATTAATAAAAATTTGTAATAAATTTATAAAATGAAAAAAAATCATCATACCCAAAATTTTGGTTTTTATTCATTCATAAATTATTTTTTTCGATGGGGAAACCCAATATATATTAACAAGTAAGAGATTAATTTATTATATTTTTCTTAATTTAAATATTATATAGGTCATTTTAATTAAAAATTGTCCCTTAAATAGTTAAATTATTAAAATAAGGGGATAAATGTATAATTTCCTTAATATAATAACTATTAATATTTAAAATGTTGAAACTAAATTTTTTTTTTCAAGCTATTTTTACCTCATTTACCCTTTACCATTATGTTAAAGTTTACCATTGTCTCTATATATAATTCCAAAAAATAAAAGAGTCCTATTTACCAGTGAAAAAATATTCATTCCAAATATGAAATCCATTTTATTAAATGTTTTTTCTATAAATATGATAAATTAATTTTAAAACAATTTCAAAAAACGTGATGAAAATTATTTATTTACAAAAATAAATTTTAAGCATACATTTGGGTTTATTCCTATATCATGCCTAACAAATATTAAATTAATATTAAAAAATGGTTGAATATATAACATATAAATTACAATAAAATAATTTACAAATAATGATTAATTTAATTCATTAATTTAGAAATAGTTTTCCAGTATAAAATCAAATTTTTAAAGAAGGCTTTTTTTAATTTAAATTTATTTTTCTTTCCATTTCTATAATGATCATAATCAATGAAATTATATCATATCATATAAATCATAAAGTTTTCATAATTTTTTTATTCAAATTCATATTCTTCAATAAAATGGTTGTAAAATAACTATCATAGAATAGTATGTTAATATTATAGCATGTTTTGTTTAAACTAGTTGTTGTGTGTAACACAATCTATTGATGTAGTAAAAATATTAAATTGAAATATTTTTCTAAAGTATTGGGGTGTTGTAGGAATACTGTTCAATAAGTAATCTATCACCCGTAGATTAAAAATATGAATGAACCATAAGACCTCAACATAGAGACTAACCTTGTAGAGGGTGAAAATTGGTTCAATGAGAAACAAAAGTGTACACTTTCTACAAATAATATTTTTTCCAGTACAAAATGGTTTATTAATGTAGAAAACTGGGAAAACATTGATGGGATCACTAAATAATATCATGATGAGGTATTCAATTATTATTTTTATAATTAATGATATATTTTAATTACTTATCCTTAAGAATATAATTTTTTACATTTAAATAACTTTTGAAAATTTTTAACTAGAATTTATTCTAAATAATGGAGTGGATCAATGTACTAGTAGTGTGTCCAAGCTATACCATGGCTGGTAGTCAAAAAGGTGTTGTAGATTTAATCACCTATAAAGAAAATAAAATTTTAGCTTGGTAATGGGTGATGTGGTAATAATAGCAATGGATACATTTCCCTTCATCCCATCTATTTATCCCTCTCCCCTAGAAGTGATACTAAATAACCACTATAATGAGATAAGGAATTTGGAGACTGTTGAGATTTTGAGTAACCATGTCCTCCCTGGAAATATGTGTAATATTTTTAACTCATAATTTTCTTATATATTATGTATATACATCCAAACACTATAATCATTATTATTTTCTAGTAATATAACTTTTATAAGAGTTTATTCTATGAGAAAACCAAGATACCATCACGGGGGAGCATGAGATGACGGAAAGATTGATCATGTATAAATACTAAGTGTAACAAAATCATTTTATTGTTCCCTATAAACTCTAAATTATATTATTTGTCTAATTTCACACATTTAATATGTGACTACATTGGACGAAAATGTTTTTGATATTGAAATCCACTCCTCATTAGCCTTGCTCAGGGATTTTATCATAGACCTAGATGGTAAGATGTCATCAACGATTTTCTCAGTAATACCCCTACACAACATTCAATTTTTTATCATCCATCTTATAAAACTCTGACTATATGTTATATAGATAAAGAAATTTGATTATGGGATATTATAACTATCTCACCTCTATGTTTATAATGATTGATAGTATAAGAATTGGTGAGCGATGAATTTTTTGACCCTTCTAAAGATTCACCAAACAAGGATATCCATATCTAGAAAACTAGTATAGAAGCTAATATGGATTAGTGTTGTGACCCAATGGAATATCAAGTTACAATGTGTGAGAATAATGTTCACATGGTTATAGGGGACACGATAACATAAATGACGGAAATCCAAGTTATGATGGATGCATAATCCTCCAGTAAGGGAGATGATTATGTGAATCCTTCAAATGAGGAAACATTGGTTTGATAGAAGATTAATCCAATGTAAATAGGCTATTATTCATAGTACCTGTTATTTAATTTTATTCACACTGATTAATTCATGAATTTCTATTTAACCTAAAGTACTAGTACTATAGATGGAGGTGTGATTTTAAATTTTCCCACCCCCTTTCTCCAACTCCTAGTGAACCTAATGGTTGGAGAAATTTTATGAACTACATATTTAAAGGAAGATACATAAGTGATACATCAATGTTAATTTGTTCTCAAATAATTTTTACATTATAAAAGTGAATTTGAAACAGTATTATGGGCTATCAAGGTCAGACATGCATCTCAATATGTGTATGGTGGGGAATATGAATTCTAATTTTAATAACTCCCCTAGTGGATCAATAGGTGAAGATACATGAACTTGGATGTATTTTTATAAAATTAAGATGTTTTGGGTATGACTATTGACAATTCTATACAAACATGAATCAAATCCTTCAAAAATGGGGTGTGTAAAGGGTAAATACATATCCTTTTTATGGAGGAAGTAACTACACATTCTACAATACATATGAATGACACACTCTAATAGTCTTCTCAAAATATAGTGGTAGAAGAAATATGAAACCACCATATAAAGGAATAACATACCTGAATATATTATCTTCACCAATATCTAACCTGATTTCATCACATACTTTCTACAACTAAATAGGTTGTTGAGGATGATCGAGAGAAGTTTATGGCTAAAAAAATGATGGTGTGCATTCCAATTCAATTGAAAAAAATATATCCTATTTAAGAGGTTGAGGATTAAATTCTAGATGAACTATAATGTTAAGTATATGACTTATAAAAAATAATAAATCTTCTTCGATTTTCTAGTGAGAAATCCCATATATTTGAATTCTATTTGAAACTCCTTGTTACATATAATCATAGATACTCAAAATGTACATTCTATCATCCCCATTTTTTTTCTAAATTGATAATATATTTTGTGGATGTTCCCATCCATATTATCAATTAATAAATGACTATATTTATGTTTCAAAAACTATTTTCATTCTTTTATTTTACCTCAATAAAAAATATATGATAATATATGTAACCCATGAGGGGTAATGTCAATAATAATAGAATAACATAAAAATTTTATACAAATTCATCTTGTGAATTATGATCTCAAAATTATTTATTTAATTAAAATATATAAATAAATTAATCCTCTTATATAAATATACCTCTATATGGTTATAGGTTATCTATATATAGTAGTGCATATACAATAACTGTAAACATTGGGATTCTTAAGAGACACCAAATTTTTGGATTGGGTATCATTTTAACTGTGTACACATAAATGGATATAATAGAGTCACATTAAACATCATGTATACCATCAACATGGAATAATGTTATCTTACATGGATGTGAAACAATAGTTTTTCACATATCACTTCTCTCATATAATTATAGATAATCCTGGTATAGTTGCATATGTGTTATCACCATACAATAAAGACAGTCCATTTTCATATGAATGGTGAGTGACTTAACATGGTGACAAGAATGTGGGGGTGATCTTTAATTATGATACCCATGTTCAGAAGAGATGATGTATCCTATGAATATATCAGTGAGAATTTATCAAATATTATCAAAATCGATTTGTCAGAGGGATAAAAGGATTTTCTAATTCTATCCTAGGTCATTGGACTTGGTGATAATGACTTGAATTTTTCCACAGTCACATGGTGTAACCATCAATATTTAACTCTCTTTCATTTTTATTTATCTCTCACATTTACAAAATCATTATATGGTCTAACATAGTGGGAATAAACTCATAGTTTTCTAAAAATTATCATTTTAGTTTTTAATCCTGAGAAAGTAAATACCATTTCCTTTCTAAACACTTATTTTTTTTGAAGATCATGAATAGTGAATGTCTAATGAGTGGACATATGAATTTTTAACAAGTATCCCATATTATGTTTTCTTTCTAGTGTCATCCTCTATCTCTTCATATTTAGTTTAAATTCATGCATGTTTGACTAATGTTACTAATGTTTCATGTTATAAAAATTATACCAAAACATGAGGTATTTTTAATAAAATCATAGGCATAAAAACCTTATATGAATGAGAGACCAGTGTTATCATATACCAATTTATAGGTAGTTCATATAGTTTATTTTCATAGTACTTGTGCCATGGGACACAGTCTTTAAATCCATAAATCTCTCAAAATAGATGTAATGAAATATATATTAAGGGAAATGTTACTACATAATGTCAATGATGTTTTAATACTAATTTAAACCATCTTGGAATGGGGAATATAGATTAAGGTCATGGTTCTGAGACTATCATTTTTTTGAATTATGGTCATGTGATAAGGACATGAAACTTATCCAATATATGAAATTTTATTCCTACATGGAAAATGGGTTTGATACAGGAACTTGTGACTTTGTGGGAATTTTAATCCACTAGAATATCAAGGTTATGGAATGTGTAAATCATATCTCAAGAAACATAAATATGGAAAAAGTGGGATGGACCATATATAGTAAGGATTACAACTTAACACATTTTAATAACAGGTTCCACTATGATCTTTTTTGGGGAAGAAAAATATTATAGGAGCTTCCATTACGAAAAAATGTACCTCTTGGATAGTAGGGATTTGTATGGTGGAAACAACATCATTACCATAATGTGGTGTCTCATGTAGTCAAATGTATTCATACCAAATAGTTTTGAAATATTTTCAATGATTTTAATAATTAAGTAATGCCGAAGGTTGATGGAGGAAAATAAAACACAATAAATTCTTGAGAACCCTAATGTTCACACCACCATATATTAAAAAAATTGTTCATTGAAGGAATATAATAAAAAATTTCATGAATGTTCATCTAGAAAGATATTCATACGGTCTGATCTAATATTTTCATGGTCTAGTGTATCTAGTGAGAATATACTGAATTTTTCCTTGGATACCCTTAATGTGTTTTCATTCTTCCAATCCTCATGAATTTTCTTCTATAGTTTATTGGTTCTCTAATTTAGACTATTGGTAGATAAAGATTATTATTAAATATATTTCAAAAAAAATATTTGGCAGGAGTTAAGGTTATGGTAAAAAAACATTAAGTTAATTCCAACAACATTTATGTAAATAGCCTAGAAAAAAGGTGCACATAATTTTTGGTCATGGTTCTTAGACAATCGTGTCCTATGATTTATGGTCACATAACAGGGACTAGAAAAGGCACAAAAATATGAATATAACTTATTTATTTGAAAATTTATATGATTCATGAACATTTTAAATAGAGGGTCATAGATTTTAATTATGTTCAATGGTTATTGAATACCTAAATCATAACTGGAGACATTTGAATCTAGAAATGGTGTAATGAAAAAAATATGTTAAAGATATCCAATAACCACATTATAATGATGTGTTCTACAATAAAATGTGGGATATATATATATTATAAGACCTTTACCAAGGATAAAATATGTCTCCTGGTTGATAGGATAAGTTAATTGGAATTGATATCTTTTTTGGAGAAATGTTTCCCCTCAGAGTTGAATGATCTCAATACTGATAGTTTGTAAAGAGTTGAAAAGATTCGAACACATAAGTAATGATGATTTTTTTATATTAGAAATGGAAACTTAAAATGGTAACGATAACTCTAAAATTAATTCCACCATATATTGAACTCATATTTGATTCAAATGTATATAACATGAAATTTCATGATCATGCATACAACATTAAGGATAGAGTGTCTCCTCTAGCCCTTTATTGGACTAGTAAATCTAGGTAGAACTTATTAATTTTTCAACATATATATAGGAGTCACCATAAACAATGTCCCTCTCCTATCATATACTCTTAATTTCTAACAACCTAGAAGGAAATTTATCAATGAGTAAATACTCAACTTTTTATCAATCCACACCTTTAAATTTTTTATTCTGACAAGTTTTGTGTCTCATTAACTTTCAGATTAATGTCTTCAGATTTAAGACTATATTAATGGTGTATCAAGTCATGCAACATTGACAAAAATATTATTTAATCTACTTGTAGATGATGGAATGGTTGACCAGAAATGAATGAGAGACTCAATTCCGACATAGACTTTCTCATGCAGAGTGTATATAGTATATTTTTACAGTTCATAGAATACTTGATGATAATAGAACATGATAATACCAATAGTTCTCAAAGAGTACACTACCCTATAACCTTTTAATGGGGAGCAGTGATGATGTACATTGTTAACTGAGGTATTTGATTCATAAAAATTTGATGATACAAGTATAACAATGATGAATAGTGACCACTTACAAATTATGGGTTCTACATTAAAATTAGTAGTGTCTTAAAAAGATTTGATAAAATTCCCTTTAAAATGATATATTACTCTAGTAATTATGTGTAAATATTGAATCACCAATACAATTTCCAAGATGACTCATCCAAGGGAGATGAATGATCTCATTATAGGTTTCCATGAATGGTTTAGGGAAATTCAAATACAAAATTCATCAAGTGTGATTAGTGGAAGAGGTTAAATAAAAAAATGGTGGAGTCCATTTAGTCCTGAATTGAGTTGGTGCACAATAATCAACTAAAAATTATTGTAAGTGGCTGATGTTTTATGATGACTCGCCTTTTTTCAAAAATTATTATTATTAGAATTCATTGATATAGAATTACATTAAAAACATCCAGTAAAAATTTTTGGTTTATTTTCTTGAAAAAACAGGGTACATAATATTTGAATTACATAAGTAAAACACAAACATAAATATTATTTAATCTAATTGAAATCCTAATATATGTTTTCTATACTAAGAAAACAAAAAATTTGTGATTTTATAAGAAAATACATTAATTGAAATGTGTGAGCATAAATCTCAGTAAATAATGAACAGTCGTAATGAAACATTATAGACGACTAGGTATAAAAAATGATGCATAACGTGAGAGAATAATAATATCTATATGATACATAAAATTGAAATATGAAAAAAAACATAAATATGAGAATTCATAAGAATATCACTATGGTTAATCACCAGGGTGTTGTAAAACATATTAAAAAGGTTATTCACAAAGGTACCATAAACACATCATACTTAGAGATTAAATCTTCACTCAATCCAATGAACCACTATCAAATCACATCCATCATATGTCTTAATTTATGTGTGATGTATAGAAAATATACCATAATAAATATTATCATTGACAACTCATAGAGAATAAATAAGGGGTTTTATATATAATCTTATAGAAAATAATTATTTAAATAATTGAACATTTCAAAATTGTTATTCCTTGGGTAGAGAATGTTTTTTTAATATAGGTAAATTGAAAAAAAAATTAAATCCTATTACTTATATATGAGTACCCAAGAATAAAATAGAGTTATGTGTTCATAATAAAAAAAGTGAGTTATAGAAAATCAATGATTGATTTTGGAAAGATAACAGGTATAAAAAGTGGTTTATGGAAAAGAATTAATGATAGAGAATGAAATTATGTCATTTTTAGAGTAATATTTGCATTGTAGTAGAATTATCATAGGTGAACAAGAATATAATAAATTTGATAATTGAAAACTATCAACAAATTAGTCCTTGATTAAAAAGGTATAGGAATTGAATCACATACCTTAAATGAATACTTCTTAAAACTATAGGATATTTCCTTAAAAACCATTGAAACTACATTAAAAGTATCTAAGGAGGGAAAATAAATGTATATTCACGTTTAATTTCTTTTTATGATTGAATTTTTTTCATTAGAGTGTATTTTTAAGAAAAATAGGATATTTAGTTATAAATATATAAATCTAGTCCTTGGAAACCTAGGATGTGGAAAATGGAAAACCATTTTCTTCCCCATGGTGCTTTCTCTTCGTTTTTGAAATTTAAGGAATTATTTTTCACTTTTAACCATAATAGAAATTTAATCCAATTTTTACAATTACATTGGTCATCAAAAATTAATATTTTCATAATTTTCCTTAAATTATAATTTTTATTTTAAACTTTAGAAATTTATTTATATGTTTTTAAAGTCATTTCAATTTATTAAAAAGCATTATATTAATATGATAAATTATTTTTGGTTGTTGATTGAATTATTTTAATTATGATATGTTAATTTATAATTTATGAAGTCATAATAAATATATAAAATACCAAATCATATTTTTATAAACCTCTATAAAATAATGTATTTTTTTAAATTATCAAAATTTTACCCTAAAAGAATTTTAATGTGTTGATTAATAATATAAATTATTTTTTATAAAAACAATTTTCTTAATAAGATAATTTAAAAATTTAAATAAAAAATTATTTTCAATTGAAAAATAATGGGTTTTTGACATAATCAACTTTATAAACCTTATAAAAACTACCATGAACATTATAAATTTATTTTACCATTTAAATAAATAGTGTTTTATAATTCTATTTCATGGAAATAAATTTTATTTAAAATAAAATTTGGAATTCGATATTTTCCAAGCGTGTAATTCTGTTTCATTTTATTCAAAAATCAATTTATCTTATTCATATTATATTTATGTTTATTTTTTTGAAAAAAATAATAATTAAAAGGGTTTTTCAGGGATGAATATTAAATTTATAAAATGAAAATATCACCTTTACCATACTAAGTTCAAGGTACACAACCTATTATTATACTAGAACACTATATATGTTTATGGTGTTTGATAGCAGTACTTTCATGTTGTGGCCTAACTAACAATTATGTTGTGGTGATATCCACTAGCATAAACCCCTACCAAGGTTGATTTCACTCGATCATTAATTGTTGAATTTTTAGATAGGATATTTCACAGTAGAACCCCAATGATGCTACCTACATCCAATTTTCGGATAAATAGTCTTCAAAATTCATAAACGTTATGATTGAGGTCATCATTTCCCCATTATAAATAAATTATCTCTTTTCATTACCCTTTCTATACACTAATCTTAATGTTAACATTATTAAAAACAATCAAAATGCTAAGTTCTAATATTTACCAATAATCATATTGAGTGATGGTTAGGTAATGTTCAGATCTTAATGCCCACATTACCCTTTATACCATATATATGTTCCACCATTCTCATACATCAACATTTATTCATTCACCTACAAAAGTTTTAAAATTACCTTTGTAGTGTCAATAATATTTTATAGTCCTCTATTTATTTTTATTATTTTTATAGAATTACTATTATTTTTGGAGACTTTATATAAATGAAGTTTATATTAGTGAGTTCATTGATCTTTTTTAAACTCACAATATTATTTCATGTTATTGTAGTCCATATTATTTCATCATGTAAAATGAAATGTAAAATTAATTTTTTGATTATCAATTGTAAAAAATAATTAAATAGTTAATGTAAAATATGAGATCTTCTATAAATAAAAAAGAAAATTTTGGGATATTATATTCTCCATTTATAAGAATTTTTCCCATTAAATTTATTGTCCTTTATTCAGTAAATTATGTTATTTATCTTTCATCACTTCCTTAGGAACTGATTATTCTTCATTGAAATTTTTATTTCTTCATAATTCATTGATGGGTTAGGTTGTCTTGTTCCCACACACTTGTTCCCCTTTTTCAAGAATATAGATCTATTATTATTTATATGGTAGGTCATATTCCAATTCCAATCCATTTGGGTCCAGTATATGTGTTGAGTTTGATACATACATTTATAACAGGGATATGAGGAAGATGTCAAATATTAGAATGATTTTGAGGTACTATTAACTGGTATAAAATTTCTCTAAAATGTTCTAGAATATAAAATATTTCAATATACCATGGATTTTGTTTCTACTTCTTTTAATAAATCATAACTCATTTCATAGGTGATATTTTGATGAAAACTTAATACGTGACCTGAAACAATAATTCATTCTTTTGATTTTCTGGATGTCTATTTTGTGAACTCTAAAAAAAATGATATATTTTGGGATAACTTTTATCTTCTATGTATTATCATTCACAATTTATGGTTCCCAAGTTGTTACCTCTATATATTCACCTAAAAATATTATTATTTTACACCTCTAACCATATTCTGACTCATAAGAATCCATTTTAATACATGATAGAACACTTTTGTCACAGTATAGTTCCAAAAGTGATAAATGATTATCCCAAATACCTTAAAAATTAAGTAATTTATCCATTAATATTACTTAAAATATTTGAATAGTCCTCTTAGATTTTGGATCAGTCTGAAGATGATATGTTGTGCTATGGTATAATTTTGTATTCATTGTTATTTGAAGGATCCTACAAAACATAAAATTAAATTATGGATCATTGTCTGAAATAATGTATAGTGTTTCCCCATTATGTTTAACCACATCATGGATATACAAAAAAATATGGAACTAAACATGAAAATCTCCTATTATATTGATAAAAGGTTTAAAATTTAATAATATGTTAATAATTTCTCATATAGAATTTTTCAAGGGTTTCCTTCAGAATTCTAGTATCAAGGTTTATAATTATGTTTTTCAATATCCATATATTTATGGGTAGTAATTGATGAACTATTTGGGGTGTTTTTCACTAAAACATTACTTTCACACATACAAAACATCTTCCAGTATAATTATAAAACCATATTTTTTGTTATCCTACCAATAATGATACCACAAATATTTAAAAGTATTAGTGATTCCAAGATGTAGAGAGAACACCAGGACATGAGCTTCATTTGTAAACTATTAATCAATCTTTTAAATAGATAAGATATATATACATGTACAATAATTAAATTATACCTCTTGATAAAAATTGTACTTAAAGGACTTACTATTATTCATATTTTCTATCTTATTTTGTAAATTAGTATAATATCTATATATATTTTTATATTCTATAATAATATGGGCTGAAAAATAATTTAGGATTGGATTAGTTATTTCCCTTCCCTTAGGGATTCCAAGTCTATCTTTACTATATCATTATTCAATGTACCTCCTTCAATCTACATCAATGAAATAACTCTAGGTGTTTTTCTACTCAACACATCAATGGATTTTTTCTTTTCTATACATATATTGAATAAAATAATGATAGTCCTTATAAACCTCCATATATATCCTTAATCCCATGTTTAGATCTTTTATGGGATTATATAGTTCATACTTTCATGGTATATGTATATATCTTACTTTTCCCCTTAAATAGAATGAATCTATATTTGTAATGAAAATATAATTCCATATGACACCAAATAATGGGAATAATAAATCCACTCATGGGGATTAAACTATTGATATTTAAAGGAAACCATGTTTTAATTTTTCATGATAATGAATCCATTTCCCTTCAAAGATGAATCACTATAACTAAAAAAATCATTCCCCGTCAAATATTAAAGAAAACATAGATTCACTAACCAACCACTTATTTATTTAAATGTATATTTAATTACACTAATTTCTTTATATAAACATTTCTGCATTTATTATTAAAATTATTAGAGTATTATAAATCCATGAAAATAATTTCACTAACATTTTATAGTGTCCTACTATCCCAAAGAAATTAGGGATCTCAATCACAGTTGTAGGTCAATGCCTCTCCTTTGTGGAATTGGTATTTGTTGGATCAACAAACATTACTTCACTAGTCATAATGTTCTCATATAATGATACATTTTGTAAATAAAAGTCACATTTATAGAATTTAACCATAATTATTATAATTCCTAAGAATTTTTTTAATATAACTCTTAGACGATCTTCATGCACTAAATTGAAGGTTTAGGTGTGTAGCGTCGTTATTTCAAATGATTCCAATTAAAAAGTTTTGTTAACCACTTCATATTTCAGATAAAATCTATATAGAAATTCATTCAAATAATACATAAATAAAGTATATTTCATATACTTTATAATTAATTTATATAGATAAATATTTACAACACATTTTAATTCTTTCTTCATTATCTAATATGGTTTTCCATTTTGATAAAACTATCATTGAGATATAGGAATCAAGGGTGGATTCTCTCTAACAGTGACTCACACGTGCATTAAGAAAAATTGAATGTCCCAGTAGGGATCCTAGATGCTAGTGTAGATTTACCTAATCATTTCAATACTCATTTTTATCAAAATTTTTGAATATTAGTAATGATTTGGATTCTAAAGGTTCTCTATTATCCCATGATAGTAGAGGTGGATCAGTAATAATAATTAGAATTAGAACATTGTTGATAATATCTTGAGGCTAAGTTAATTATCTAGAGAGATAAATTTTGTGGACAAAAATTGTAAATTAGAGAATACTATAGTCAAGCATATATAGAGGTGGGGTTTGGATATTGCTTTCAAAATGTCCATTTAATATTATCATTATCCATAGAATACATCATGTTTTAAAAATAATAATAATAATTATTTACTTGTAATGTGAATAACATGTGGTATAATTATATATTATTTCCACTAAATAAATAAATTAATATTTATGAAATTAGTATTTTTATTATCACTAAATCATCACTAATTCTTCCTGTCATCCTCATTAGTTACCAAGAAAACTATAACACCTAATTATTTAAATAAATAAATGACCTCATAATACAACAAAACATTTATACTTGTTATCAACCTGTAAAAAAATTAAATATTATTCATCGGTCCTTGGAGTAATACACTAATCTACTTGCTATAAATATATGAAACATAACCACTTCTCTCTGTTGCATGTAGTTTGTGACCCTATAGGACACATTCTCAGTGGAATTATGCTAAACTATATACATTAAAAGGTTATAATCATGAAACCTGTCAAGAACTATACAGGGAAAAGATTTAATGTTAAAATGACATTCAACTTCCTATGAATGCTTACCGTGTAATATACTATATTTGTATCTATATCAATTGTCAAATGGGTTTCATGTCTTATGTCATAAAAATTTATCATTTACTATCATTATTTGAATTTATATAATGTAACATGTCAATAGACCACAATTTCCTTGGAATTAATCTGGATTTTTTATTTAATAAAATGTAAAAAAATATATTCACTTCTAATATAAGAGAGAAATCCTCTCTCACACTATTCATTAATGTAATTCTAGTCATGAGACACCCTATATAAATAAATTCAAATTTAATTATCATCGTCATTATTTAAAAATTATATCTAAATATGAAAATCATGACACATACATTAGTAATGATGTTTGAGTCAACGAATCATTACATTAGTCTGTATATTGGAATATTAAAGGAAAAATGTGACTTGTGGAAATTTTTTTGTTGATTCGGTTATCATAACCTCCCATATTGATATTAATATGGGAAAAATAGGATTGGGTTCCTCAATGTATTATGAGACACTTAACTACTATATCATATACCTTATGTGTCCCACCGTAAGATATTATCTAGCTATGGAACATTTGTTTAAGGAATATTTTCATAGAATATAAAGTATCTCATCATATCAGGGAAATATTGTGTTCATTAGATATTAAATTTAGACTTATGGAATTATATAATACAATATAACACTGAATAAAATTAATAATGTGATGGTAAATAATATTATATTATATTATATTCCAATATAATGAATATACAATGCAATAAAATTTATATTGGTAGTTTATTTTAGATAACACCAACTCCAAAAGAAACCTATTTTTACTAATACCAACTCCTGACAATTTTATTTCTATCAAATGTCCCATTAAATTCATGATTCTATTTAGAAAAGGATTAAGTCAATTAATTTCTCATATTAATATATATGTAATCTCTACTCAAAATAAATTCACCACATTGACAAAATTCCCTCATGTTAGAAAACCCCAATATTATGTGATTCATCCATTAGAGAGTCCTTCGTTACATTATGAGAGCCACCATTAAATTATTATAACAGTAAACAATGATAAGTTTTTTCTTACTAGTATCCACATTAAGATCATATGTAAGGTTTATATAACAAAAATCTTCCTTAACTTCCTCATATTCCACAAGAAAATCTTTCTCTACTATAAAATTAGGCACAACTTGTTGTTGTGAGATCTTTATTATCACAACTCCTCCACAGAGTGTGAAGACATATCATTTTTGTGATATCATGTCACACAAATCTATTAGGAAACTAAAATTTTTGTATCACTTGATTACTACATATTTTCATCCTCCATGTACTACGAACATATCATTAGCACACCTCAAATACAAAAGGATAGTTTTAACAGCGACATAATGTTATTACCCAAGATATTATTGAAATTGTATTTCAATGGTTGGATAATAAGAAAAATAATCCACATAAGAACATAAAATATATGCCAAATCATATCGTTGATACATAAAATATCCTACTCATACTCTCTCTATCTCCTTTTTTTCATAAGGAAACATTTTCTTATAGAAATAAATATCATGTGACAATTCAACTAATTCCATCATGGATTATTCCATATTGAATATATTTAATATCTAGTCAATATATTTAACCTAATATATTGAATTAAACCTCTAAGATATATCTGTATGAATATAAATATTTAATATGTTGTTTGATTAACCTTTGTCCTTCATGTAAAAACATCTATTCAACCAGTCCTTAACTAACTGCAAGGCTAGTACCTCATGTCCAAAAAGTAATATTTCATTTACCTGAACAAAAAATAAAATTATCACATTAATATAACAAATAAACTTTATTTTGAAACCAATTTAATGTATTATTGTTATTCATGAATTATATTTTATAGATATATATTCACTATAACTATATTAATACATTTTTCAAACTAAAAGGAAATAGTTTTGTTTTTAATAAAAAAAATTAATTGCATTATATGGTATCATTTAAAAGATAATTTATAATATTTATAATATTAAATTTAATAAATGATAAACTATTAAGAGTAATTAAGTATAAACTATCTTCCAATTAATTTTTTTAATTTATGTAAACATGACATGTTTTGGTGAATATAAGAAAATATCAATTTTTAAGAAAGTTATCTTTTATTTTTATGTATTTTAAAATAAAAATTCTCTTTGGAATTGGTTATAAAATTGATCCATTTCATTTTTATTAAAAATAAAAAATAAATTTCATTAAAAACAACATTACATTATATTTTGGTAGAAAACACATTTTTATACATAAAATTTTAATTTTTTTTAAAAAATACCAACATTTAAGGGAATTATATTTAAAATTAATTTCTTCCACCTGTAGAATATGAATTACCAAAAATTTAATCAATATTATTAATCATAACATATATATTTGGTAACAAGTACACATGCATTTATTCTCATTATTAATAGTAACATTTCTAGAAAAGTCAGTTTCCAAAATTAGAGTTATAATAAGTTAAAATGGTTAAAATGAAATCGAAATTGGAATAAATTAATTAAAACATGTATAAATCCTATTGGATATTCATATTTATTCTCTATTTAATATAATACTAGTAAATAGTTTATTTAGGATACATTTTTCTTTATCATGACATTAATATATTATAATCTTTTGAAAAATTCCAAGAGTTCTATCTCCCTCACTAATAAAAGGACACCCCCTCTCTTATCTTCGTCACACAAAATGATTCTTTTATATCATAAAATTCGTAGCCAAATACCTTAATAACATAACTCTAAATCATCTAATGGTAATAGTTTTATTTAAATACAATCTTATGAATGATTTATTTATTAACATATGGAGGGTGTTTGAAGAAGACATATTTTTCTTAACCAAATGTTTTTTTATTTATGCTTATAACTCCTCTAAAAAAATACTATCCATTGAGATATAATAAAATAGTTATCCCATGCTTACATAATTTTTATTAGGATTATGTTGTATCCCTTTTCAATCTATATATCGATCTAATGGAAATTTAAAACATCCTTTATGTGTACTAGAGGATGATTGTCTCCCAAAGACAAAGAATATAATTTTTTATGACTAATTCTTATGGATGGTCATAATAACGGATCCAACTAAAATAAAATTATATATATGATACAATTTTTATATTTACAGGTAAATAAATATTCTAATTTTCCCATAACCATTCACAAAAGATAAATATATCACTGGTGCATATGTGCAGACTACCACATCATGAACTGATGTATTTTAGTTTCTATCACTTCCTCACATGGTTGGTATGTATTAGTGTATTTAAAAAATAAAATTATATTTCTTAAATAATCATTATTATGGAAATATAAATTGATACATCCAATATTTCACACTCATTCATTGAAAAATGGAAATGTTTGTCATGTGTATGTATGGACTACCACCTCAATGTTGTAACATAAATAAATTTTAATAACCACATTACCATGATTTATCTAATTTATTAGTAAATGTATTAAAATTATTATTATAACATGATTATATTTTTGAAATTATATACCCATGATCAATTTGACCATATTCAACCTACTGAATTCATTTTAGACATATGAGTTGAATATCATAAAAACATATGAATTGAACCTAATTGATTATGTAAAGACATATAACATATCATAAAATAATTTAAATGGATTAAAAACATGGAAATTGATATTAATAATTTAAATAAATAACATATTTTTATTATTTCAAAATATAAATAAAAACATGATGAGATAGAGTGGAGGAAAGGGATATATTACAATGAAAACTCATTTTCAAATCATTTATTGATTTATTTTCTAGGTATTATTCCTTGATGTCCATATACTTAAAATTATTTTATGGATGTGTTTATATTGACATAAATAAACTATAAAAGATATTTTATATTTATTTTTTACTTTCATTCAAATTTTCTTAGAATAAATATTTTAATATATTTTATATGGAACATGTTGACGCACATTACAACATAAAAAAGGAATGTACTATTTTAACATATATGGTTTGACCAATTTTTCCCCCATAGAATCCATTATTCATTATCAATAATCCTCTAAAATTAAAAATGGGTTTTCAATAAATATCACAATCCTTCTCTTCTAGTAATTTTTCATTTTTAATTGTTTTTTATAAAATAATATATATTTCTTCACATTTTTACTGGAAAATGGAATGTACATTTTTTATGGGTTCAAAAGTTATTTTTATGGTTTAATGAAGAAAAAATAAAGATTTCATTTTCGAGGATATATTAATTTAAAATATTGGTGATGGAAGGTTAGTTCGATATAACTTATACAATGGGTGATTCAGATGCACATTATAATAAGGGTGATCCTAATATAGCTCTCTAATGCATTAGTTGTTTTTTCCTTATTTAATGGAAGGAAATATTGAGTTAGGTAGGGAGGTTTTACATATGGATTTAACTAGGAACATTTTTTTAATTGATTTAACTTGGGTTATGAAAATAATTCTCCAAAATTCCTATAAGTGTTTCAGTTTTCTTGTTGTGAATTTTTATGTTTTAATTGAAAAATATTTTTTCATAATGTGTATATAATTTTTTTATATGCTATAATTGTAATTTGGAGAAGTTAAAAAAACTTTTGGGTTTTCATGTTTTCATTGGACTAATCATTTTCTTTATATCATCCCCATTCATGTGATATTTGTTATTATCCCATGATTTCAAAAGTTTTTGATAGGGTCTGATAATCACTACAAACAAAGAAAAGAATAATGTTGAAAGTTGTGTTGTTTTTTCCAGAAAAGAAAACCTATTCCATTTTAAATGTTTTCCATTATGGAAAATATTGATACTTATTGGATGTTTCTAATTTCTAGTATCTAGTTTTATGTATTTTTGATGATCTGAATTTATAAATCTATAAAATTAATTGTTTTTAGGAATGTAAGAATGGTTATTATTATCTAAAAACTCAATAATATGTAATTTATTATGGTTGGTTCCTTTTAGTTGGTATTATTGAATAGTTATAGATAATATTATATTTCATGATAATGTTAATAAGATATTAATGTAAGATTCTACCTTATAGTTATGATGACATGATATAACATTTGAATATTTCCATGTTCTTTCATCAAATATATATATTTTCAAACCTATTTTCAATAGAAAAAATAATTAATATGAAGGAGAAATTTATCAAAAGAAGATTATACTTCCAAATAAGTTTTTTAGAATGGTTTGAATTAGAGTTGGGTAGTTTTTTACAGTGATTTCTTAGATGAAATATTCTATAAATAGTGGTGTAAACCATGTTATAGAGAAACTAAATATACCATAGAAGAATATTTTGATAGTTGTTGCATTTGATGAAAAAAATGAAATCTATATTTCAGAGGTTCCTATAATCCCATGGAAGAAAATGATGTACCAATACCCTATAAAAATATCCAATGTCGTGGTATGTTCAGAACATAAAATTGTAACCCTTTCTATTTACCATTATGAAAGTGAAGGAGATTAGTGGCGGTCATTGTTTAAAATTATTAGAGAGAGATATAGGTTCTTGATTCCATGGAATAGAAAACATTTAAGAATCACTAATAGATAAATACTTCACCTTGGATATTTGACTTAGAATGGAGAAACAAAATATTGAATTGAGATAAGAGGATGATGATTTAGTGTCCATACATGCAGTAAATTTTACAATATTTTCTATGTATGCACCAAATTGAAATCTGGAAGTTGATAGAAAAAATAATGTATTTTACTCAAGATTAAAACAAATATTAGAAATACTTTTAACATAATGGGAATATAACAGTTATGATAAATTTTCTCATTGAGATAATTATGTTAATATGGGGTTTGTTGTCACTTATGTTCCTCATGATGAAAATATTAATAAGTGGTCGATGTGAAAAGAAATTAAAGAACATCCAACTAATAAATCTAGTGTTAAGACTACAACTTGTTCTATCTGTTGTAATTTTTTTTTAAATGTTGATTTTTAGGATCCAAAAAATGTTATGGATGTTTTAATTTTGGCCATATGGATCATAAATTCGAAGGAAGACGTCATGATCAATCCAAGTATGTGGTAATATATTTTCAACTACTAATGTGTTGTTTTTATATCAATTATTTGGGGAATTATTATCACGTATGTCCGAAGATAGTTACATGGTGTTTAAATCATCAAGAAACAAAATAAAAATGGCGTGGAACATCATTTTGTACTATATTAGCTGATTTCGAGTCATCTAATGAATTTTTGATACAGATGTTACCTTTTTATTTGAATTATGTAGATGCCCTATTTGAAACTGGATCCTTTTATTTAATCATTTATAAAAAATTGGAATATAAAATATGAAAATCGTTTAATTAAAATAGGATCATACTTTTAGCGAAAACATCTAGTGGATTTAATAAAGAAATAATGATTTATAGTAATACTGATTTTTTTATATGTGAGATGGTTTTTCATAAAAAAACATTTAATCTTTACATATTAAAGTTTAATGTTATTATTCATATGGACTACCTTATAGTTTATAATGGTAAGATATTTTTTATAGTATTGAATGTAATATTTAATTATTTTAAAACATATCAAGAAACTATGACATTGAATAAATGATGAAGTGAACATTACCTAGCTCATATTGTTGATAAGAAGTAAAATTCTAAAATTAGTTATGTGATAGTAGTAAATTAATATATTGATGTATTTTAGGATGATGTTACTTGTTATATTTCTAATTAGTATGTTGATATTACTCTTAACTTATTCCTTGAAGCTATGAATATTCCAAATCCCCATAATCAAATGGATTATGTAGATATTTTGGTATTGTAAATATAGTTATAGGAATTTGTTATTAAAGGATTAATTTATACTAGAACTTAAACAAGGGGTGCTGAAATTTTATTTTTTAAAAATAATTAAGGTTCAATGAGTCTTGTCATTGATTATAGATCCTTGAATAATAGAATTATTAAGGATAAGTATCCATTTCATCAAATTGATGTTTTTTAATCAGCTCCAGGTAGAGTAGTATTTCTCAAATATTGATCTCAAGTGAGAATACCATTTCTAAAGATGAAGGAGGATGATATTTCAAAGTTAGTGCTTTAGACTAGATGTGTGAATTTTATGTTTTTGGATATTCCCTTTGTATTTTTCAAATGCACAAGATGTATTGATAGATATTATGAAGTTTGATTCCATAACTATTAGGATAGGTTTTTAGTTACATTTGTTGATGATATATTGGTTTATTCTAAAATTCATCAAGATATTGAAAGTCAAAAAGGATTCTTTTGAAAACCAAGAAAGAAAAGATATTAGTTTTGGAAATTTAGAAAATGATATTATTTGTTTCTGTATATTTCATTTCATGTTATTTTTGTTTCTAAAAATGACATTACCATTGAATCCTGTAACACTAATATAGTTGAATATTGTCCAAGACATAAAATTGACATATAGATTCATAGTTTTTGAAGATTAACTGGTTACTATATGTGGTATATTGGAAACATTACTTGATTATCTATCCCATTAACTATATTAACAGAAAAACGATATAAATTAATATTTATAAAAGAGTGTGATGAATGTTTCTGTGTTTTTTAAAACAATATTGGTGACTTCTCTATTTTTAGTCATTCCTAATAGAAATGTTGAATTTATCATCTACAGAAATTCATTAATAAAGGGACATAGTTTTGTTCTGATTCAAAATGATCATGTAATTTCTTATAATTTATGTTAATTAAAACATAATGAGCTAAATTATCAAACACAAGATCTAAAAATGGATATTGTATTTTTTTATTAATAATTGGGTGGCATAATTTATTTAAAGTAGACATAAAAATATATACCAATCATAACTGGCTGATGTATTTATATTTACTTAGAAAAAGTTTAAATTAATGTTGAGAATATAGATTTAACTAATAAAGAATACTTATTATACGATCCACTACCATCTAGGGAATGAAAACAGTGTAGATAATTCCTTGTGTTAAAAAGATAATACATCATTAACCGTGACATGTTTTTAGAATTATACTTTGATAATTGATTTGATGAATGTTTCCTAAGATATTTTTTATGTAGGAACATTGAATTTTTTTTATGTGTCAGTGTGGTGGTAATTTTAATACATAATTAATATTTTTATCAAGAAAGATTTTAATTTTAATTAAATGGGTGAAATAGTAATAAAATGTCAACTTCTTAATTTTAACATTGAAAAGAATAGTGTTTTCATATTTCAAAAATAATCTATGCATGATCCATATCCCACTTTAAAAATAAATTATTTTATGAAGCTCACAATTATCCCATTTCAATTCATTTCAGTAGTACTATGATGTATAGTGACCATTAAGAATATTACCGGTTAGATCAATTTGTGAATGATATTATAGAGTTTACAATGAAATGTTTGAATTGAAAAATTGTAAAATCAAAATGAAAATTAAAAAGTAGATTCTTTATAATCTTCCAATTCCAAAAGTGGAAATAGAATAATATATATGGATTTCGTGGAGGCATTTCCAAAAATATCCCATGGTAAAAATGAAATTTTTGTTCAATTTGTCTATTGACTAAATAATCACATTTCTTTCATATGAGAGATACTAATTCGTTAGATCAATTTTCAAAATTGTATCTAAAGAAGATAGTTTAGTTTCATGGATTTCATCTTTCTGCTATATCAAACCATGATCACATGTTTACTTATAAATTTTATAAATGTCTTCATATATCATTGGTAAGTGAATTAAATTTTAGTGAAATTTTCATACTCAATATAATGGATAGTCATAGTGATTGATTCAATCTTAGAAATACATGATTATAAATTATTTAATAGATTACTAGCGATATTGGTATAAATATATTTCATCAGATATTTTTTATTATAAATTAGTGGTTCATTCAAGTATAAAAATATAACCCATTAAGGAATTATATGGAAATATGTGTCTGGATCTAGTTTTTTTGGGAAGAAGTTGGTGAAAGGATGATGCTAGGAGAAATATTCATAGAGGAAATGGTGGGTAGGGTAAAAATTATTCAATATCACATGAGAGAATAAAAAAATTGAAAAAATAATTATATAGATATTAATAGGAAAGATCATTTATTCATGGATGGATAAAATGTTTTCCTTATAATATATCCATGATTTAATTTTATTTGTTTTTAATTAAATTGTAAGATAATTATTTGATTCATTGAAACAAATGAAATTTTGGGGAATGTTTGATCACTTTCATACAGAGTGGACTTGACTAATATTTTATCCCAGGAATATAATGTGTTTCGTATTTCTTTATTAATGATATACATTCCAAATTAATCTCATGTATTGATCCACAAAACAGTATAGTTGGAAGTGAATCCTTTATATGAGGATCTATAGATTTATATTATTAATAAAAAATAGGAGGTGTGGTAGAGTAAGTCGATTCATCACGTTAATAATTTTTTGAAAAAACAAATTTTTGAAACTAAAACATGAGAATTTGAAAATTCTACGATGGGATAATTTCCCCAATAATTTATGTAGTAAATAAAAGTATGATAAAACAATTTATAAAATGGGAATATTGTAAAAATATAAGAAATTTTAATAGTAAATAAATTTCATGCCATATAAATATTTATGTATTGGATTTTAAAAAGGTATATTGTTTATAAGAATATTATGTTATTTTTCAATCCAAAAAGACATTGTTTATTTTATATATATATTTTTACATATACTAAATGGTTTTATTTAAATTAATAATTTAAAAAATATATAATTTTAATTTTAATATAAAAATATATCAATTTTTATATCATCATTTCAATATGTTTATAGATTAAATGTTTTAGAATTTTTAGAAAAAGGTTATTTTTGGGAGAAAAGTCAAAAATACCTATTTTAATAAAAATAATTTTTTTATCTAAAATATTTAAAAAGAAAAATTTATTTTTTTATTGTTTATAAAATTTAATTAGATCCATTTGATTAAAAATAATCTAGTCAATTTCACTGGGAACAAAATTAATTCATTTTTTTAAAAACCAATTTTTTTTCTTCTTTTATGGGTATATTGTTAAATGTAATTTCTAACACATATAGAAAATTAATTTGGTAATAAAGAATTTTTATTTTAAATCACCATTTCCACATTTATTAATGATTCCACTTTCATTTTTTGATCATTAGGAATAGTAACATCAATAAAATATCCATCTACCATGGTAAGAGTTAAAATAGTTTAAAATGGTTAAATCTAAAATGATAAATATCATAGAGGCCAAAAACATTTTCTAAATAATATATTCTGTTCATATGTTGAAAAAAATTTTATTATATAATATTTTTAAATGGTCTATTTTGAATCTATTTTATTATAAAAAAAATTAATATATTTTAATCTATTAAAAAAATCCATGTGTTTCATCTTCAATAGTTATAAAAGAACATCCTCTCCAATCCTCCTCTCACTTAAAAATCCTTTTATCATTAATAAAATCTACCCAAATACCATACTAACATCTATACCTATTTCATGGAAGACCTGTATTAATCATAATATCATAATAAAAAGGATTTAGGTGTAAACCTAATGAGGTTGTCTGTAGAAGAGGAATCATTATTAATCAAGTGTTTTCTTTTTTATTTCTTCTTTTGGATCATTCTAGCATCTTCCAAAAATCATGATTTAGTAACATTAGTACCACCCATATATGTAAATTTTATTATATTTATGGTATACATCTTTTTCATCTAATTTTCTATCTAATGGAAAAAAGAAAACATCTTTCATGTGTACTTGCGAACTATCACCTCGTGAAGATGATGTACTCTAATCTTCATCATTGAATATTATGTATTGTTATAATAATAGATTCACATTAAATAATATGTTTTATATATATATGATATAAATTTCACACATGAATATTACATAAATATTCAAATTTTATCTCTAACATTCAATGGAATATTAAAACATCACTCATGTATATGTTCACACAACCACATCATGAACATATTTTTTATCACTTACTCAAATGGTTTGAATATATAAATATATTTTAAAATAGAATGTGATAATATTAATATATTCAACACTCTATTAATATAAAATTATACTTTTCTTCAATACAACATGATTTTTGATATATAGAAACATTTAATCAGGCATATATATGGAATATTGTCTCCATGTTGTAGCATAATTATTTTTCCCAAAACATCCAAAAAAATTTGGTTATAGAATTATAATTAATGAATAAAAGTGATAGTCGTAAGTATTAATAATTTATAAATTATATAAAAATGATTTGTTTAACCATAGTCATCCAACCAATTTCATTTCGAACACATGATCTCAGAATAATAAAAACTTATAATGTGAAGTTATTGGATTACATAATTGAATATAGCATGGTAATAAATAAATTAAACAAATTAATAAGCATTAAAAAGTTATAATAAAATAAATAATTAAAAGAATATTATTATTTACGATGATAAGGAACATAAGTGTTGAGTTAGACTTGGGATGAGGTCCAATTTATAATAAAACCTCATTCTATAATACTTTAATGATATATCTTTTAATATTTTTTCCTCCATGTCCATATAACCAAAATAATATTATAAATGTGTTTAAAATGACATATATAAATTATAATGGAAATTGTATGCCTCTTTTTTTCGATAATTGTTTTTTCAAACAACTATTTTTCTTTATTTCATAATAAAATTTTGACATTCATTAAAAATGTAAAAAAGGAATTTTGTATATTAATGTATACATATGGATCTATTTTTTCACACTATCATAGATGTTATTTTTTTTCATGATTCCTCTATAAGTTATCATTTTTACAATTAATATCCTATTTATTCTACTATCTTACTTTTTGATTATTATGATGTTTTTTAAAAGGAATTAATATTTACTTTCATTTTTATTTGGAAATTGTTTGTGGATTGCTTATGGGTTGATTTTTTTGATGTTTTTAATATTAATAAATTTAAATCTTAAAAACATTTTGTTCATGATATGGTACATCAAAATTATATATGATGATATGAGATCTAAATATACTGTATATAGTAGGTGATCTTGATATAGCTCTCCAATGCATTATATAATGTTATTTTCCTTTAAAGTAATGATATAGGTAGTTAACTAGGGAGTTTTATCTATTTAATGTTTTTATTATCAGGTTATTTCATCCATGAGTTAACACAATTTTCTAATATCATTCCCTAAAATTCTTACATGGTTTTCAATTTTATTACTCTTAGTTTTTAATTTTACAATGAGAAATTTTTTTCACCATGTGGATATGATTTATTTTATATTATCAAAAATTAATGTAAAAAGGTAATCATTTTCTTGGTTTTTAGGTTTAAAAAGGGACTAATAGATTTATTTCATTAGTTTCCATACTAATATTTTTTGAAACTAAATTTTTAAATGTTTTTTTCGGACTTTATATATGATTGTGATCAAAGATATTATGTAGAAACTTATGAAAAAATTTCATGAAAAGAAAATGTGTTTCATTTTAAAATTATTTTATTGAGAAAAAAGAGATACTGAGTGGAAGTTTTATCATTTTAATATTAGATTTTTTTATATAATTGTTTTGATTTAATTTTCTATAACTTTAATCCTAAAAGATAATTAGTAATGAAATAAAGTAAATTCTTGCCTGAAAACTCATAAATATGTAATTTTTTATGTATGGGAACTTATACCACCCTCCTTCTAAACTATCAATTGATAGAAGGATCACATTCATTGTTAAACCAAACACTCATATGGATTCATAAAAGAGAGTATTCCATGAAATTTATGATTTATTTAATCAATAACTGGATTTATGCAATGTGAATACTTTTTGGGATTTAACTTGAGTCCTAAACCCTTTTGGTTGTCTCATATAGACATCCTAATAGTGGTTCCTTTAAAAAAAGTTTTTTAAAAAACTAACTTCCAATGATCTTAGTGATGGAATGTTGTTATAGAATTTAAAATTATAAGGGATTTAAACACAAAAACTATGGAAAATATTTCATCATTGTTAGTTATATGGCATCTCTTAAACTCTTTAGACCCTACTCATGATTTATATGTACAAAATTTACATTTTATGTCAATTTTTCTCTTAAATGGTCATTTTTAACCGATGGGATTTACATCAACTAGTAGATCAACCAGAACCTATATTTGTTTTAATACATATAATCCATATCATAATTCATAACATCATTACACATAGTATAATTTTAACTCTACTATTATTCTAATATAGGATATAGTATCATTATTATCAAATAATAATAATTCATTATCCTCATCAACCCACAAACCTTAAAAAATTAGTTATCTAACCTACTAGATGCTACTATACAATAATTTTTCTTTTGGAACATCCTCATCCATAGGTACTTTTTAAATTTGTTAACATATCAATTCTTGGGTATATCAATGCTTTACTCCATTTTATTCTTTCTTTATCTCACTATTCTTTTGAGGATGCTCCCCCTCGCTTGGAATACAACCTTTAAATAAATTATAATGTTTTTTTTGAGAGGTCATATTTGTATATTATCTGTATTTACTTAGGGTAATCTATACATAGTCACTTTATTCCTCTGAGTATTATTATTTTTATAAAGAATAATTGAAGAATTCCTCAAAACCCAAGTCACATTTTATTATCAATACATACTTTTTTACAAAAATTAACTTGCATTATATTCCATTTCTCAGTTATATAGAACCATGTTCTTTGTGTATGTGGTTGTTTATAATTCTTATCACCTAATGGATAATGGATGATTAATATTAAACAAAGTATACCTCACCATGTTCAACAATGTATGGAACTTAATTTCACAAAAACTGTTACACTATAGTGTACAGTTAATAGTGAGGTGGGATATAATCCCACACTCTTGTAAAATTTCAATAATCAATTGGTAATGATATTCTTTACCTCAATTTGATTGATGATTTTTATCTTCTTACCAATATTATTATCTATATAATTATTTAATTCCATTAATTTATATAATTTTTACGACTTCTATATCATTATGTTGGAAAATACGGATATACTCAAGTCATCGGTAAAAGTAATTAATTATGAGAGTCCACATGTAACCTCTTTGATAAATGGTCTTCATGTGTTAGTGAGAATGAATTTTAGAATCTTTATAAACATTTTACCCATACCAATAAAATTTTCATTCATCTATAACAATAATCTAGTGATACATCTATCATGTTATTTTAGCTCAAAATACACTACATACCCTCCTCCATAGATATTTTTCATGAGATTCAATTTTACATAACCTAGAATGTGATTCTGCAACTAATTATTATATGATTAATGTGAAGATAATTAATTATAATTTAACAAGACTTTATTTTAATAACAAAATACATACATATCATAATTATTTCTTTCCATACTACAAATAATAAGTTTTTTATAAAAATATCTATCATTTTTTCAAACATGAAAATGAAAACATTCATATCATGATAAGAAACTAATATGATGTTTTTAGCGACATGAGGAATATAATAATAACTCTTTAAACTAATATAAGGCCTTTAAAGTTATAATGTGCCACTCCTCTAGTAGTTATGGTAGCCAATATATCTATGTTGGTGCCTCAAAAATCTATCTCTCCTTTGTAAAATTTCTAAAATACACTTGGTTCTTGTATTGCGATAAGAATGAGAGTGCCAAAAAAAAGTATAAAATACCCAACATATTGATAAGGATAAGTTTAAATGGATATTTAATGTACATGAAGACTCTATTTTATCCTTTAATTTATAGTTCATCTTCCTGTGGATGAATATACCACCTGTAAAAAAGAATATGTTTTGTTCTTTTGATTAGATTTATATTTTACTCATCTTGAAAGGTCAATGATTGTAATACATAGACATAGAGTGATTGTTTATTCCATTTCCTTATGCTTACATTTCTTCACCATAAGTATCACTAGTGTTTTATTCCCTATGTTCTTAAGAAATTAGTAAATAAGAATAAGGACTTCTACAAGTGGCTTCCTTGAATTTCTCATATTATAATTATCAGTGAAACCAAATAATTTTGGGGGATGTGCGTCTAAAATGAGATCTATGGGAAAACAATACTATATTCTAAAACCTTGTATATCCATGCACTCCATGTAGTTAATCATATTGACAACATGAGGGCATGTTTGCACCAACTCTCTAGGCCTATATTGCAATAGTGACTTAGAGATCTCAAATCTCTCTTATCTTGATTTCTCATGATAAAGATCTTGAATATTAGATAGAATGGTAAAAACAACAATTATTTTTTTATTATTTTAATACTCGCTAGACATAGGTGATAAAATTATACATTAGACATCTAGTGTATCATTCATGTGGTTTTGAAAGAGAGATAATTCATCTTTACTATCCTCATGTCTAGGTTTTTTAGGAACATGTGATTCTAGAAGATACAACTTCCGATAATGGAATTACATAATATAAAATCATATTTCAATCTTGTAAAATGTTTCTAGTGATAATTTTATCCTTTTTAATGATGGATCACATTAATAGTTTAAATTATTAGTTATTTTTTATTTCTTAACCTAATAGAACATATTTTAGTACAATCCATGATTGCAAATTAGTGTGACATAATAAGATTTAATTATTTGTCTCCCATTATTTTATAAAGTCTTGATAGAACTCACCATAAATCTATGATTTTACTATTTCATGGATAATATTAGTTGAATGATTCATATTTTCCTTCTCATATCCCAATAAGGGGTTGGAAAAGATAAATAACTGTATATAGTTAGGCTCTTCATTTGCAACTAAAAACTCACAACTCCTACATTATTTGATCAGAATCCTCAATTTCAAAATTAGATACAAGGATTTCATAAATACTTTCCACTATATTTATGAGAAGTGTATGTAGGTCTAGTAAATTTGATATAAATTACTTAAAATCAACAAAAAACAATATTTGGACCTCCCATTAGTTTGAATCGCCCTAATTAGGGTTTGTTAAGAACATTTAAACTTTTGGTTCCATTATAAATAATGTAATGGTTGGTTATAGTGACTCAATATTTTAATTGAAGGATTTTATTTCTTCACTTGTACAAAAATTTATCTTATTTAGTCTGACTAAATACTTATTAAAATTAATTGTATTTAATTTCTATGATTAGACAAGTCCAAATAAAATATATACACATAATCTACTTTTTTAATTATATCTTCCATGCTTATTAATTAGAGGATTTAATTCCATCACCATATATTCAAAATTTGTAATTGATAATGTAACTAATAAAAATAACTAAATATAGTGGTATGATCATGAGAATTATTAAATAATAGGTTTTTCTAGAGGATGAAAAAACAATAGACCATAGGGTAAAATTGACCTTGAGCATGGTCTTAGCTCAAAATGAAGCATTCCACATATCCTCTTATATATCTCCTTGAATGGATTTACTTATTTATATACTGGGACCACCTTCTCTAACCTAGGATCTCATTTGTTATATATGTATTTTGTCACACATAGGTGTGGGGAAACCATGTATTGGTTACGGGGATACATTGGATAAACTATAAACAAAAATATCTATACAAAGGAATAAAGAAGGGATGACATGGAATCCATAATTTTAATTAGATAATAATAATTTTGAAACCCATGAAAAAAATTAAATTAAAACCAACCAATCATACATAGGTATGTCGATGCTTATAATCTACCACAAAAAAATTCACATACACATTCGAATACTAGTTAGTAATCATTACAATTCTTATTATTTATTAATATATAATTAACTTAATTTATTCAATTAATCAACATACTAATTATTTATTTATTTTATCTTAAAAATTCATCTGAACTATCAAGGAATTCAATATAAATTTAATATGAACATTTTTGTACTTGTAGGAAACATGAAATGCACCTTTTAATTTCACATGAATTTAAATGGGAATTTAATATTGATTAAATGATTTCTATATTATGTAGACTAGTTTAATGGCATAATTATTTTTTTATATGTACGTTAATTAATTACACTACATGTGTTAAATACCTTCCATGTGAATTAAAATATAGTGGATGCGATTTAATTATACCACATTATATTTAATGATGCAATGCGAGAATTATTTAATTACAATGAGTGTGAATTAAATACATAATGTGTTAATTAATTATTATATTGAATGTGAATTAATTTCCCCTTGAATTCATTATAATATAGATAAATTAATTAAATTACCACTATTCCATCTGTACTAAATACATCACATGTTAATTAATTATAGGACCACCACATCAGAAGTATTAAATAAAGGGCATGTGTGTTGATTATTATGTTGTTTTACTGACAATAGTACATATCTTATGACAAATAAAAAACTCATCTTTGACCATGATGATACCATGATTTATGCTAACAAAACATATACACTATATAGTTTTCACACTAGGTACATATCATGTAATATGGTAATTCACGTTCCATTTTGGTTGTCCAACATATGCTGTGTAATAAATACAGGCCATTTTGACTCCAAGTGGTGAGTCTTAGACCCCATGTCCCCTATAGATTTTTGAACATGACTAAACATTGTGTAACCAATGTAATCTTACAAAAACACAGTCATATCTCAGTTGAGTCTATCAAAATTCACTTTAATGATATTTAACCGATTCTTGGTTACATAAATGTGATGTTCACAATAAATAAATAAATATTATGAATAAAAAAACTAGAAATGAAAATTAAAATAAAAATAAAATTCATATAGAAAATAAAACAATAAATAAATAAAAATTATATATATTACCCTTTTTATACCACATGAAGGTTCTGTGGGAAATAGAATCATTTTAGATGTTAACCAAAAACAATTTATATTAAAATTTTCATATCTCTCCTTGGAACTAGATAGATATGTGTTCCTCAAATCCTCAAATATTGGAACTCACTTGTAATTTATAATTAATTTCAATTGATCATGAATTTATTTTCATAATACTTCTTATTGAATTTCCATTGTGATGGGGGAATCCGGGGAAGATACCCTATAATTGTGACCCACTCATTTAATAAAAAACTAGGAACATTATTGTAGGGTTTTGTGTATGATAGTATTGATGTCCCTATGCCATGAATCATTCTTTGTTAATCAAGCCTTTAGAATTCCAAATATTTTTTTGGGTTATCTTAGTTATCTTCTAGTAAGAGATGGTAGAGAATCATCAACCATTATCATAGTACATGGATCATTCTTGAGAAAACCTTTGGGATGTGATAATTAACTATACTACCAAATGTTGTTCAAAAAAACATTTATTTAAGGAATACTATAGTCTAGTACTTAAATTATTAGGGTTAGAATATTATTTTCACTAAGAAAATTTTATATTCTATTAATCCCTACCATACACCATGTCTAAATAATAATAGTATTATTATTATTATTTTGTTGACAACCACAAAAATGTTGACTGATGAAATATTATTTCACTTGAATAAATAAATTAATATATATTCAAATAATATTTCCATTTTCAATGAACAGTTACTTGACTTTCTTATCCCCTCATTATATATGATATAAAATATAATAACTATTTATTTAAATATATAACTCTTCTAATTTTATATAATAATAATTAAATACATGTGATCAACTAATAAACTAGAATATATATTATTCTCTATACATGGGGAAAATATTCCTATATAATTCTTAAACTCATATAGAATTTAATTGAGGTTTTTAGATACATTTAGTGTGTGCACCTCTAGTGGAATTTCTATGTAGAATTAGGGTAAACTACCAAACATTGAAAGTTATGATCAATAAACACACCATTTAACCTTAAAAAAAATAGATCATGTTACAATGATTAAAAATACATATAGTGAAATCTAATCCATTTGTCTTAATATCTCTCATCACTTAGCCTGTATAGCTTATGTCATCAAACTATATACTCACCTATGTTTCCTTTTTTAAGCTAAACACAGTGATAAAATTCCATATATATGGAAATAATATATCTCTTCTATTTCATCAATGGTACTGAGACATTCACTTCCTACAAAATTGAAAACTCATCTCCCATATTATTAATTAATGTAATTCCACTCATAACAAACCATGTGTATCCATGTTCATCATGAATAATCATAAACATAATATATGAAACACACCAAGTCATTCAAGTCATGAAACACACTTGGATAATAACCATATATTCAAAGGATCATTACACTACTCCACATATGTGACCATCTAATGAAACATGAGATATATGAAATTCTGATTAGCAGTTCGGTTCTCACAAAATCCCATCATGGAGACTAACATGGGTGAACACCATCCTAGGGTGTACACATGTCTTATCAACCTCACAAACCTTATATACTCTATCACTTGTGTCCTATTAGGCATATCATTTAGTAATAGACCATAACATTAAGGAATAATATCACAACATTGAACATGTATCATCATAGCATGGAACTACATTGTACTTTCAATGGGGAAATTCTACCTAACATATTATCACATACAATATAATGAAGAATAAAAATTAGGATGTGATTAGAAATTATACTATAATATAATTAAATACCATTAATATACAATTTAATTAAATTTTTAAGGGTCGTTGTTTTTAAGACATCATAAGCATCAATATACATTACTTCTGGAATATATATGTATATCATCAATACAGACTATCATTGATTTATCAATCATTTTCTCTAAATTATTCTTTTATAAAATACATAACTATGTTGCTGGATTTTTTAATATAAATTACTTTACAATAAACTAATAATATATATAAATTATTCATAAATAATAATTTAGAATATCTTTTTTCTTCACCCTCCACTGAAGATACCCTGATCGAAGGTCACTCATGGAGAAAAATTAATCCCCATAATGTCTGATAAATGAACCATCAATCCTTATAAGACGATATTTTTCATCAGTTTTATCTTAATAGGTTATTTATAATCAATGTATACCTCATTGATTCGTCATTCTTTTTTTACAAATAGAACATATTCTCCCATAGGAGACATACTCCATCAAATATAACAATCTTCAGAAAGTATCCTGATATTTCTTCTTTAATTCATCTAAATCCACATATATAAAACAATATGTGATTTTTTATATGATATTACATCCCAACATGAGTTCATATAATAAATCCACCTCAATTTTGGGGGTTTTCCATATATCTCATAACGATATACATCAATTTATTTGAGAAAAAATGGTTATATAACTTTTAATTATACTTTCTCTACCTTATCATTTTTTAAAAATCATTTCCATAATGAAGGGAATAAGTGGTGGGTATTAATATGAATTAAACTATGATATATAACATTTTAAGATAATTATAGGTTTTTTATTCAAGAAGTAATTTATTTCCTTTAAATTACAATTTATCTTTTTATTACAAATTGATAACCAATACATTCAATGTATTTTTTAAAATTCCACTATTGGAATAACCACTAGTTTTACAGAGATAATATACACACAAAAGTTAATCAAGGAATTCCTATATATCTACGATTTTGTATATTTACTCTATGAATTTTAATTAACCACTCTACTACTAGTGTATCATTGTTTAATGTAATGTTATTTGAAAAAATAAATAAAATAAAAGAATAAGTAGAAGTATAATCAAACAATGTACCATATATATTTGTGTTTATAATAATCATACATCTGAAAAAATCATTTGGAGAATATTATTTAGATATCAGGATTGAAAAATGAATTCCTTTCTCCAACATCCTCTTTTAGGGATTTTAGAAGTTTAACAATATTATATTCTCATTTGTCCTTGATTAGTGAAATTTCGACGATCCCCAAAAATGAATCATTATACAAAAAGTTGTAACAACGCTATATCACCTTTTTCATTTGATTTATATTATAGTATATTTTCATATTTATTATAATTTTTATCTATATATACTTATTTTACAAACCTTATCTTTTTATACTTTCCTACAAACAATTCCCCAAATGCTTCTTCACACACTATTACACATTAGTAGTTGTTGTTTCTTCCATTCTCTTTCATGGTAAAACTTTTTTCACAAATTGTATATATCCTCTTCATATTATCATATAATCCATAAGACCATTATAAATCACCAAAATACATTTCCACTTTTATAGAAAACCATACTATTTCTTCATAGTTCCCAAAATCATGGATTATAAAGGATATGCATATATGTGAGCTTTGTTCACTAAATAACTGTTCAGTCTTACAATTATATTTAATAAAACTCATGTTTTGTATCATATAATCATTTTAAATTCTATTAAATAACACCCCATTAATTTATTTTTCCTTTATTTAAATTAATGTAATTATCTTCAAATTCTCGTTCAAAGGGTGTGAGGAAAATAATTTTTGAATATTATATTTTTTTAATTATTCCCAACCATTGATTAAACCTCATCCTATGGATCTTTTTATTTGATCAGTGACCACCCCTAGTGAGATAATATATCTAAGTTTTATAATAAAAAAACAACATTATAATGATTATAATAATGGATTAAAGAATATCTTTATTATGTATTATTGATCCATTTTTCTATGATCTACGGATCGAATGTTCTACAAAAAATACGTTATTATTGATGCATTAAGAATTAAACTACTAGATGTTCCTTCTCTATTAATGTTAGATTCTATACATGGTTTAGGTTTTATTAATGACTTTATTAAATATATTCATTATAATCCTGAGGTTTACAACTCCTTCATTCATCATATTTGAGAAGATTTCATTGTATTGTCCTTCAAATTTTTTATTTAAATGAGTCATTCGATTTCCATCAATTTTTATAGAAGAAAAAAAACTAAGTGATAAATTTTTTATTATTTTATATATTAAAAAAAAAATAAACGGAATGTTTATAACTAAAATTTACTATTATCATGCTTCACTGATATTATACATCAATCATAAAATAAATTACATTATCTATATACCCTTCATTATGTTTCATAAAAATCATGTGATTAACTAAGGCACACTCACCCTGGGAGTTTCAAACTAGGTGTGTTATAAGACCTCATATTCATGTATTGGGTATAGGTAGATTTTATACCAAACAATAAATTTTGGTGTTTTCACACATAAATATTTCTAAGCTGGATCCAAATCCAATTATAGTATCGAGAGAGGTATTTTTTTACAGAGAGTGTTCTCACCATATACTTTATCAAAATTTCGGTAGTTTTCTTATGTTTGGACTTATCCCCGGGGTTCTTAATAATTGTATTCTAGTCTTAATTTCCACAAATAACCAAAATTATACTTTAATAATAATTATGATGACAATAATTTTCATATATTAGTTTTATCATGATTCCTTTCAAAAAAATATTACATGAGTAAATTTGAAATAAATTATCAGGTTTAGTGACTTATAAACTAAGAATATTATAAAATAAGTATAGAAGAAAAAAATGAAAATAAAATACATATAATCCACTTGAAATACTCCATTATTATTCCATACTATATCACCTCACAATAAGTTATTTCCAATGGACATACATCAGTAGAGAAGGGTTTGCATAAATCCTGGTAAGGTATAAACAAACGAAATGGAACATGATGGATTATAATGGATAAAACATGAGGAATAACATTAAATAATTATCATAAATATGGTAAATGTAACATATAAATGTGGATAAAAAAATTAAAGATTCATAATCATATCACCAAAGATCGTATGAAAGGTATGGTAAAACATATAACTATTTTTATTCAATATGGTACCATAAACATGTCTTCTCTATAGATTAGTTCATTACCCAATGTATTGGACCAATATGAGGGAACACCATTAATGTGTATTAATTAATTATATATATATATATAACTTATCATAATAATTCATTTATTCAATAACTCAAGGATAATAATGAATTATATTCTCAAAAAATCATTAAGTATATAAGTATTTAATGTCTTGAAATTTTAATCAATTTTAACCCTTGAGGAGGGAATGTGGGTCTAGTAAATGAACATTCCAAATATTTGAAGTATAATTTCATATATTTGTATGTATATACATATATATATATATATTAAAACACTTGAATAAAAATTAGGTTGAGTATTAATAACATAAAAATAGATGAATAGAAAATCAATGAATGATTCTTGCAACATAATTCTTATTGAAAGTGGTATATGGAATGGGATTCATGAGACAAAATGAGAGTATCCCACTATTAGAATGATATGTTCAAAATAATGGAATGATGATATGTTAAATAGAGTAAAATAACCATTAAAATAGATAACTAACTGCAATGTATATACATAGATAAAATGGGAGAGCCATCGAATCCCTTGAATTGAGAGATATACTCTTAAAGCATGAGAAGAGTTCCTTGGAACAACAAAAAACTCCAAGGAAAGGATCTAGAGATGGAAAATTATGATAAAAAATTATAAATTTATTTTTAATTAATTATATGGCATGTATAAGAGTGTATTCATATAAAAACGAGGTGAATTGATAATTAATTTTGATTTATAGGTCCTAGAATTATAAGTTGTAAAATATTTAAAACCATTATCTCAACTAAGGGTGTATGGAATTGTTTTAGAAATTTGAGGCATATATTTTTTCTTTTATCTATGAGGGAACTGAAATCCAATTATTTATATTAAATTTTTTATGGGAAAGTAATATTTTCATAAAAGTTGGTTTAAAAATGCTTAAAGAAAAACCGAAAACATTATTTTTACTAAAGACAAAAAAATAATTTATTTTTTACCAATTTAAAAATTTCACCATAATTGACTTTTGGAATTATAGTTTCAAAAATAATATTAAAATTTTCAATATAATATTTTTAAGTTTTTAAAAATCCTTATTTATCATAAAAATTTTTATAATATAATCAACTTTCTGACCCTAATAAAATTTTCTTGTGACATTATAAGATTATAATATCATATTTATAAATAAAAAATAATAACACTATTTATTGAAAATAATATTTATTTAAAGGCATAATAAAGTTTATATAATTTCCAAAAATATAATTTTTTTCTTAATAACCAAAAATAAATTTATCATATTAATCTTATTTTTATGTGTATTTTTTTAAATAAAATGTTACTGAAAATTCCTTTGAAAAAACAATTTTTAATTTATAAGAATAAAATTTAAAATTTTTAATACTATGGTATCGATACATGAACCCTTATTAACCCATTATACATGGTATGTATAAGGCGCATCATGGTGGAACTCTATTGGGTTGGGTTTTGCGAAGATTTATCTAGTAGTGATGTCCACTAACATCAGCTTCTCTCATAGTCTATTCCACCTAAGCCTTACTTTTTAAAACTCTTCTTAGGAATGGTCTATGGTGATAATTAATGTTTCTACCTCCAACCCAACTTCTTGTAAATGGGATTCAAAAGGAATGTTATTACTTTTGAGGACATCATTTATCCCTTTGGTATCAATTATCTCTTTTCATTGCTCTTTTAATACATTAATTATTATGGTAAAATTTTTTCCAACTATAATAATTCCCAGCGGTCATAATGACCAATGGTCATATTGACCAACTATCATGTAACAGTTTGACCATAATGATCACTTTTACCATTATAACTTATATATACTCTACCATTCTCAAACCGCAAAATTTAAAAATTCTTCGCAAAAGGATATACACTTCCCTTGATAATTAATATCATATTCATCGCACTTTTTTATTTTTATAGCATGAGAAATATTCATTAGACAATTAAAACTTATGTAGTTTACTTTAGTGTGTGTGTAATTCTTTTTTATTTAACTCTATATATTATTTATAACAGGTATAACAAATATTATTTCAGGATGTGTAATGAATTTTCAAAGCCATTCTATTTAGTTTTATTGCATAAGGTAATAAAATATTTGTTGTGACCCCCCCCAGTTAGCCACTCGAATAGTTACATGAGCTAAGTGCCAGTGGGACTTAGGCACACCTCCCTATATGCCAATGGTTTTTAGATAGTAGTGGGGGTGTAAAGAGGTGAATGGGGGGAGACTATACCCTCTATAGGTGATAATATAATGGTCTAATATATATATATATATATATATATACATATCATCAAAAAAATACCAACTTAATACTATTAAGCCACCCGTTGTAAAAGAAAAAAATTGCTTCAAAAGAAATAATTCTATTAACAATCTAAAAATAAACCATTTTTATACCTAAACATCACATCATGCCAATTATAAATTCTAAAATAGAAAATGCATACATATTAGGTTATAATGGAAATAAGAAGTAGGTCTGCCAATGGCTAACCTAAATACATACAAATAATAGCATGCAGATACAAATGAAACAAAAAGGAATCTCAAGCTGATGCAAGAACCAATGATCCCTTTCCTTATATCCCATGCTAACTCAACAACTCAGATCTAGATCCTAAGACCAAACTGTTACTTGAATGTAAAATCCATATTTTCTTCAGGCATCCCAATGGGCCTATATAATGTTTGAGAAAGAATCTTAGTAGGCCACCACCAATGGTTTCATATCTTACATGTCTGATTTAGTTGGAGTATCTAACATATAAATAAACTTATACACGTGAGTCACAAAAAACCATGAATCCCTTATTCTCAACAGCCGTAAGGAATTAATTCACCTACTCTAAAAAATGTTAAAAAAAACTAAAAAGGATAGGATCCTTACCCTAATCCCAAGGCATACTCTAATGTAAAGTAGTCCGATTGAACCCTTAAGTTCCAACTCTTATGAATTCATCTAGCACCTCATTATAATTGACACCTCATGTCCAAAACAATATTCAACATCCTAATGGAATGCCCTAATCTTGTACCTCTCCCCAAGGACCTCATCTCCAATGAATCACCATCAGGTAAAATTATAGCATCCATGGCATAGAAATATCTATCCTCCAAGTAATAATGTCATTGAATTAATAGCCTAATTCTCCATGTATGGATCCTACCAACAATTTCCTAGCACAACGACCCTAGGTACGGAGAGACGCAACCCCCCAACCTATGGCCCAGACACCATCAAACAATGGTTTCTCCCTATCCCCATGGATTTTTACATTAATCAACTCCAAACATAATCCTAAGACAAAAGATATAGAGGCCTTAACCCACAAGTGTCACGACCCGTCTTCTTCAAGAAGAGAGAAGGGAATAAAGCCTTCCAAACCCTCTCATCTTCTAGATGAAGTAGAGACAATGACCCCTGAGTCCCTCCTTCAATCGGCCAAAGAGTTGTTACATGCACCAAGGGTATATAATCTCACACAAAATGGAAGTCACTAACCTTTTTATTGAACAAGATCTAGAGCTAAGATGGTAAATCCAAAATAAATCCAAATACTAAAAGAAAAATAAAATCCAAAACCCAATCCCACATTCATGTTCAAAAGTGAAACTGATACAAGGTACAATGAAAACTCTAAAGTAATGTACTAAAAGAAAAGTGTCTATATAGAAAAAACAAAAAATCTGGATGCATGATCTCGTAAGGTCCAGTGCAGTCCATAAATTCATCATATAAACCTGAATATAGTTTATATACATAGGGTGATCATAAAAGTATAATAAATAGGAAAACTAAAGCTACCCATGAAAAATTGTGGGAAAATACTAATTCCTCAATCAGAAAATAGTAGAATCTCATGCACCTACCATGGAATATTAACCATCCCAACCACACCAAGGCACCCTCACCAAAAAACGCAAGTCAAGTAAAGTAGTAGTATAAGCACATCGATATTTGGGTACCCTGCACCACTTTCCCACTAGATGTCTGATTTTCCCAAATGGATAACGCCTTGACACTATCACTCTTCCCAAATGCAGCCCACTGCCACAACCCACCCACAAACACCTGTGCCTCAAATGCAAAAAATACACCTTGTATACACCTAGGCCACAACAACTAAACTACTCGCATAAAGACACTTGGGCCTCATCCCAAAGATTCTTTGGAAAACAAACCCATCCTGCAACCATCTAGGCCCGTCATCCAAAATGAACCTTTTACTGAAGAATCTTTGACAATGGTAATCCTCATGCCATTATAGCCTTCCCAGATATGCCTGAGCGGAAAGATTCATAAGAGGGTACAAGGAATAAAGTCATTAACCATCCATCCATCCTCCAACTGAGATGTTGGGAAAGACACCCTCCTCAATAAAATAGAAGCGTTTGCAACATAGGTCTCAACATGGTTGGGGTGCATATATAAATAAGAATAAACTACAGTGTTTCTATATTTATATAGGTAAGAAACACTCAGCACAACCTACAGGTTTCTGAACAACAAACAACCCTAAAAAAAGACCTACTCTTTCAACTGTAAATTCATAAAAACACAAGACTAGTCCCTTTTTCTTTAACCACATTCCATTTATTAAGTAAGTGTTTTCACTATAATCTATTCCAGCACTACTAGGTGACTACCAACCCTAACCATAAAAAAAACCAGACCTGCAGTCCCACTACACAGATCCTCCAATAATCCTTGACACTTCTTCATCCTTTTCCAACAATCAATATTCAAAATTGTACCAGACAATACTTCTATCACAACTTATCCCTACAGCCCTGCTACCCAAACAATTCCCAAATGTAGTCCTACTGCATAACAAGTCCATAACCACATAGTAGTTCAATTTATTGATGTCTCTTCGCGACCATAACACAACATAAATATAGTTCAACTAATTTCATGTTCATCCATTCCATAATCAATCAATCTATTATATTGAGATTCGATCACTCCTCTCATGTACCACCCCACACACATATCCCACTATAACTATCATTTTAACCACATTCCCACTACATGCCCATACCACTCACTTCTCACAAAACCTACTCTCATGTTCAACCATGTACCTACAACCATGACCCCAACAACAGCACCACCTGACTCACAGAAGGTAAAAATCTCAATAAGAACACAGCACTCAGCCACATCAATCAATATGATGAATATACATTCAGATTTTAACCAGCATAGGTTCTTTAATTCCACTGAATTATAACTAGAGTGTTCACAGAATAGGTTTGATCCTATGGGATTCATTTACTTAACAATGTATATGTGATTAAGCAGATTTAATGTTTCATTCTTTTTCCAAGAATCTCAACAAAACAAAATATCACTTGAGTGAAAAAAATACCACCAATGGTTACGATTTTTAGAAGGAATATATCCATAGAAACTATAAAAAATTAAAAGGGTAGTCAAAATCAAACTACTCCCAGCCCATTATATTATTTACCCATGTTTTCTTTTAATAAAATCCAATTCTTATCTATTTCTTATTTTTAAGAAAGTTCCCAACCATTCCTCCTAAGGTTTCATTAGAATACCCACCCCGCATGATACAAAATTAACGAGAAGAAAAATAAATCCATACATGGATGATCAAAGGATTGAAATTACTCCTTGCACTGAGAATAGGGGATCGTGTAAGTCATTAAGATCTTAAAGAAGGAATGAGAAGGAGGGTCCCTAGAACAAGTGCACGATTAATATGAGGTGGAAGGATCTAGTTGCAACATGGGAAACAAAAATAAGAAGTAAAAAATATATCTCTATTTATAAAAGGGTTGTATCCTAGAAATGAGGGAGATGATTTTAATGTACTTGAAAATCGGAGCGTAGTTTTACCATGTGGCATGGTAGTAACAAGGCCGGTGGGATGTTACTTGATATAGGGAATTTAATAATTCCCTTTGAAAATGATGGACACAAACCAGTGAATGGATTCGAGTTGATAAGCTACAATTTCCCAGAGATAAACACGCAACAGGGGTGAAATTCGAAAAACTAGAAATGATCCATTGATGAATGAGTCACCGATGCTGATCTGCCAACGGGTGAGCTACTGACGCTGAGCTACTGACACCATATCCTATAGACACAATAACCTACTGATGCCACAAACTACCGACACAATTACCTATTGATGCCTCTACCTACCGATGCAATAACCTACTGACTCTTCAACTCACCTATGTGGACGCCTATGACATGTCGATGCACTGGAATGCTGATAGAAAAACATGAAATTTGGAAAACTGTTGAAGTAAGCCACCGACAGATCCTAGAACACCTCAAACAATTGATTTTTATAATGGAATGTATTGAGGAAAATCCAGGTTATTACATTAGATACGACTCAAATCATTCTTTTCCTTGAAAATTTAACCCCAACCCATAAAAAAATTGGTCAAAAAAACCTCACTTAAGATACCTCTTAGGAGTGAACAACCTTGTGTTGTTCTAAAGCTAGAGTGAAAACCTCAACATCCATGGACACCACCTTGAAATATATATCCTAATCAACTATGCAACACTATATCCCCACACTACCCCAAAAAATCACACATAAACCAAGGTCATGGTGTCCAGATATAGGAATTTGGGATCTACTTCATCCATGTCAATATACTATCCGCTTTGGGTGGCACTGACCCGCTTTCACGGGTTTAACCTCATCCACATTAATGTGTCTTGATTAGGGATCTAGTTATCCCTTTCCCATAGTCAGGAATTTTCACACAAATTCATAGAATCCGGAAACAACTTATCATATAGCAAGCTAGGTAAAACATTACATCATAAGTAAGGCGCAAAGAAAACACAAGAGAAAAACTGAGAACAACTCTGTGTACTAGACACACATTTGTGCTTCTCATTCCAAGGTACTCTCCACAAGGCCACTATGCCTCCATAACACACAAACCAAAGGAATGGTTTTCCGTTTCATAACCTTCTCCACATGACCCTCGATTCTTACCGGTTTCTCCACGAATGTCGCATCGTCCCCAATATCTAACTCTCCCCAGTCAAGGATGTGGGAGTCATTGTATAAATACCATTGGATCTGAGAGACCTGAATGACTTAGTGGATCTTCTCCAACTGCAGTGGAAATTACAACTGGTATGAAACCTTGCAAACTCATCTCAACACATCGAAAGGCCTGATAAACCTAAGATAAATCTTTCTCCCTATGTCAACCCTTCATTGTCCATATTGAGGGGAGACCATAAAAAACACATGGTCCCCATTCTAGAAATCCAAAGGCCTCCTCCTATGATCGGGATAAGACTTATGTCATTATTGTTCCACTTTCATCCTCTAATGAACAAGTTGAACCATATCTGTTGTGCTCTACACCAACTATGGTTTGAGAAGGGATGATTCCCCTACCTCTGTCCAGAATACTGGTGAATGACAACACCTTCCAAAAAAGGGTTCAAACGGATTCATACTAATGGTATAGTGATATCTATTGTTTTAGGAAAACTCTACTAGAGTAATGTTTCATACCCATTATCCTCTAATGTCTAAGACACATGTCCAAAACTTGTCCTCCAACTTCTAGATGGTCCTCTCTGTCTTCCCATCTGTCTGAGGGAGGAAAGTGGTGCTAAGGCATAATTCGGTGAAAAAAGAATGCTGTAATACCTTCCAGACTCATGAGGTAAATGGTGTGTCTCGATCCGAGATGATGGTTCTTAGAACTCCATGTAGCAGCACTACCTCATCGACATTCCACTTTTCCAAGGAACCCGATGCTCTCGAATCCTTGATTTCTAGGATGTGAGCATATTTCATCAACTGATCCCCAACTACCCAAAGAGCATCACATCCTCCCTGAGATCTAGGTAAACATATGACTAATTCCACTGAGATATCATACTAATTCATCTTCAGAATGTCTAAGGGATTCAAAAAATCATAGGGAGCACAACGCTCAGCCTTCACCTACTAAAACACTAGTCAACCCATCACAAACTAATCCCCTTCCTTCTTCACCCCAAGCCACCAAAACTATTCCCTCACGACTTTGTAGATTTTAGAAAATCCTTCATGCACTGCCAGTGGTTATCTATGAAACTCACAAAGAACTCCCTCACGTATTTCAACTGGAACAAATATATTCTCAAGGAACAACATCCAAATCTGGTTGTCTTCCTACCATCATTTTAGAGCATCACCCTATAGAACACAATCATGCATCACCTCAGCCTCTACGTCTCCCCACTAAGACTCCTCTTCTTTCCACCCGAAGGAGGACTACACTATTAGTTGAAATATATAGCCTCCACCACACACATCCCCATCTACCAAGAACAAAGTGCCCAACTACTCAAATCCCAAGCATTAGTAGATTTCTGAACTGCCTCATTCTGTGAAACCATACTCAAGGCATTGGACTCCATGTTCTCCTTTATAGTGATTTAAGATATCTCAAAGTCATAATCCTGGAGAAACTCCATTAACCTTCATTGTTTAATGTCCGTGTCTCACTGGGAGAAGATATACCTCAGTATCTTGGGATCCATGAAGACCATAAAGAACTCCCTGGTAATGTCATGCCACCACAACTTCAATGCAAAAAAACTATTTCTACAACCTCTAGATCATGGGTGGCATAATTAAATTTGTGAGGAAATAACTTCCTAGACTAATAAGTGATTACTACTCACTGATGCATTATCACACATCCCAATCCTAGGCCGAAAGCATCACAGAATACCTCAAAAAAAAAAATCCCTTCCACTCGCAACCTAACCACTTGGAATTAAATGGCTTCCCTTTCAGATAGTTGAAAGCTGCATGATAATAATCACTCAATAAAAAATATTAGTCCTTTCTAGTAAAATATTTCAAAGGAGCTGAAACACAGGAGAATTTGGGTACAAAGCTCTTATAATAGCCTTCCAGACCTAGGAAGCTTTGAATCTCCACCACATTCTTGGGTTCTACCCTAGAAACATCCACATCGACATTAGATAAGTCCACTATTATCTCTTTATAAGACACTACATGTCTGATGAAGTGAACCATTCACATATAAAACATGGACTTTGATATCTTTTTATAGATCTGGTGGTGTCATAGGACATTCAAGAGAGTCCTTAGATGCCTGACAGGCTCCTCCTCTAACCTTGAGTAGATCAGGATGTCATCGATGGACACAATGATAAACTAGTCTAGGTACTCACAGAAAACAGAGTTCATGAGGTCCATGATCATGGTCGATGCATTCACAACAACGAAGGGCATGGCCAAGAACTCGAAGTGCCCGTACCTACACATAAAAGCAATATTTAGGATATTTCCCTCCTTTACCCAAAATCGGTGATATACAGACTACATGTCGATCGCAGAGAACCACCCTTCACTTTTAACTGGTTGAAAAAAACGTTGATCCTCGAGAGGGGGTAAAATTTATTAACAGTCACCAAATTCAGCCTCCTGTAGTCTATGAAAATTCTTAAGTCACTTTCAACCATCATTGCAAACAAGACTGGAGTAACCCACAACAATATAATTGGCCAGATAAATGCCTTCTTCATTAGGTCATCAACCTGGACCCACAAATTCCTCAACTCATATAGTGATATCTGATAGGGAGCCATCAAAATCAGATGGGCACCAGGTTGAAAGTCTATCCCAAAATCAACACCACATAGAGGTGGTAGAGTCACAACCTCTTCGGGGAAGACGTCCAGGAACTCACTAAAAACTCTCGAAACATCCACCATCTATGTATCTACTGATTCCACTAATAGCTCTGTAAAAAATTAAATAAAGAGGCTCCACACGTCGTCTTCTTTCCAAAAAAATCCACTCACTAATGAAATCTACACGCTAACCACCCACATCTGAGAACGAAACTCTCATATGGAAGGAGTAGATAACATCGTTCTTATAAAACAACAAGTCGATGCCAACGATGACATTGTATGGCTACATATATAGAAGAAGAAGGTCCCTAGTGGATTGATGTGGCCCCAACAATAGTCTGCACCCTCAACAAACATAAAACAGACAGATCTAACCACCAACTGGCATACTCAACATCAGGTTCATGGGATGTATCTCTATGTCTAGTCACGTAGCATGGAAAAGATCGAGTGAAAAAAATTATTGTGATGATCCTAAATCAATAAAATAACATGAAAGAGTTCTAAACAAATTGATCGTACCTCAAAAAAACACTGGACCTACTGGAACTATTTCCTCTACAGGGTGAAAATACCCACGCCTAGCTCCTATACCTCTCTCCTATATACTGCCTCCCCAACCACACCCCAGTTGAGGTCCCTAAGAAGCACCCTGGAGTTGGCCTCCCCCAGCACCTTCTACCCTTATTGGAGTGGGACCATGCTGCTCTTACTGTAGGAAGGGCCTGACCGGAAATTGCTACTGCTGAGGTGGGCGCTAAGCCTGCCTACCGCCACTGTTTGATGCTCGAACTGGGAACTACTCCCAATGATTCCCACAGCCTCCATAGATAAGGAACCTTAGTCCTGGGACCATGAGTAATGGGTGAGGACCAAGAGATCGGAACTGGAACTGTTTAGGACTACTCCCCACTGGCCAAAACCTAGAAGGCCCTAATAGATACATGATGTTGATTGCCTTTATCTTTTAATAGCACCACTGGCTCACCACTCTCAGCACACATCCTAGTGTTTTCAGCCCCTCCACTAATTTTTCCTTCTTCTGAACCTCTATTTATGTTGGTAGAGTGAATAGTGTAACATCATATAGGAGAGAATGTGAGACTGCCTCCTCTAAGCGTCTTTCTCATGAATCCTCATCCGGGAAGAGATATGGTGAGAAGCATAAGAGATCTTTGAACATGATCCCCAGTTCCCTTACAGACATAATCCTTTGTTGGATGGAGATTACCTACTGCCTCTTCTCGCCCTTCATCTTGGAAGAATGGAATTCCATCTAGAAAGCCCTCTCAAAGTCATCCCATGAAATATGAGTTTCCTTCTTCTCTCTCTGAGGTATATTGTCCACCACTGACGCACTACTCCTCATATCTAGATCACTACTAGAGGAACCTAGTACACTTTTGGATTTTGAATCAAGTAAAAAAGGGAACAATGGCTCCCTGATCCAACTCTCTGTCTCAATGCCTGAGACACTACCCTCCTACTTTCCTAGAGTCTGTCGCCGGAAGGCACAAAGTGTCTTATGTGAGTGCTCGTCCTCCTATTCATGATCGGCCCTCCATTAATCAACCAGGTCAACCTATTGGGCCACAACAATATATACCACATGAAGATGATGTCCATGTGCCATAGCTGAAAAAAGGGGAAACATGGAATTTCTATGCCCATGTAGTGAGGAAAATTTATTTTAAATTTGGTTTTAAATAATTATTTATTTTAAATTCCCAAAAACCCAAATAAAAACAAGAACACAAGTAATTATTATGAATGTACCATTTATAGGTTCTCTACCCTAAAATCATTTTAGACTCACTTGGTCATTCAATTGGTCCAAATTCATTGCACCAGATCATAGGGGGCCCTAAAATCTTGTGTCCTAACCAATCCTCCCTAGCCTATCTCACTCACCAAGGTTGTATAACACTATTCCCCTACCATCCCATGCAATCCTCATTATGCTTATATCTGAACACCAACCTATCTCTCAACTCCAAGAACTTGCCTTTGATACAATTTTGTCACATCGTGCCTTCATCAAGGTGAGGGAATATATGACAACCTTACAGACCCTCCCTTTATCAAGATGAAGGATAGATAATGACCCATGATTCCCGCCTTCAATAGGCCTTAGAGTGGTGACTAGAACCAAGGGTATAAAATATCACAGAAAAGTGAAAGTCATTACACTTTTTATTGAACAAGATCAAGAGATAATATGGTAAATCCCAAACAACTAAAAAGAAAAAAAGAAAAATCAGAACTAAAATCCATTCCCACAAGCATGTTAAAAAGTTAATCTGATGCAATGTATAATGAAAACCACAATGTAAAGTACCGAAATAAAAGACTCTAAGCCAAAATAGTAACAAATCATGATGCTCGAGCTAGTAAAGTCTAGCATGGTCCACAAATTCCACCTAAAAACCTGAAAATAGTTTATATACATAGGGTAAGAATACAAGTATACTATGTAGGAAAACTAAAGAAGCATGTGAACAAGTGAGGTAACATAATAATTCCCCTGTGAGAAAATAGTATAACCTCACCAAGGCACACTCAACAAATATTGCAAGTCAATTAAAGTAATATTATAAGAACATTGATATCTGGGTACCCCGCACCACCATCCCACTTGTTGACTTCTTGTCCCTAACGTCTAATGTCTTGATGCTACAATTATTTCCATATATAGTCCCACTACCGCAACCCACCCACACACACCTGGGCCTGAACCACACAAAATCCCACCTACATACACTTGGTCCACAATAGCCACACCACTCATCCGAAGACACTTGGGCCTCATCCTAATGATACTTGGGAAAACAAACCCAAACCAAAACCACCTTGTCCCCTCATACAAACCATACAATTTCTTGAAAAATATTGGACTATGGTTATCCTCAATCCATTATTGCCTTCCCAGATATGCTTGTGAAGCACAATCTGGAAGAGGTTTTGAGAATGAAATCCAGTAACCATCCATCCTTCCTCCCACCGAGATGTTGGGAAAGACACCCTCTACCATGAAATAGAGGTGTTCAAAACATAGTGCTCAACAAGGGTGGGGTTATTATAGAAATCAAAAGAAACTACTATTTGAATATATATATATATTTATGTGTGTTATAAAACACTCATCCCAAACTACTGGTTTGCAAATAACAACCAACCCACACAAACCAATTTCACCGCCACCACTTAATTCACAATCAAACACGATTTTAACCCCTTTTTATTTAACCACATGCCATTTTTTAAGTAATGGTGTTTCACAGTAATCTATTACATCACTAATGGGTGACTACAAACCATAAACATATCAAAAAAACTAAACCTATAGTCCCACTCCACAGACCATCCAATCATCCTAGACACCTGTTTAGCCTTTTCCAACAATAATTCTTCACAAGTGTAGAACACAATCCTTCTCTCACAACCTAGCACTACAGCCCTACAACCTAGACAATTAAAAAATAAAATACCTCATAAAAACGAGTCCATAACAACACTATAGTCCCACTGCATAATGTTACCTTGCGACCCTAACAGAAAAAGGTAGTTTAGCTTCCTAAAAGTTCAACCATTCCAAAATCAATCAATCTCTCATACAGATATTCCATCACACATCTCCTGTACCACCCCACACTCAAATTCCATTGTAACTATCATTTAAACCATATCCCTTTTACACATCCATACCACTCCCTTCCCAAAAAACTAACTCCCCTATCCAACATTATACCTACATCCATGCTCCCAATAGCAGCACCACATAACTCACACAAGGTTACAAACTTGAAAAAAAATAGCACTCAGTAAAACCTATCAAAATGATGCATATACATTCTTATTTTCATTAGTAGAGGTTCATTAATTCAACTGTATAATAACTAGAGTGATCATAGAGTAGGTTTGATAATGGGGAATTCATTTATTTATCCAAGTATATGTGATTAAGTAGAATTAATTTTGCTGTAATTGTTTAGGACTCTCAAAAAAATAGAACATCACTTGTGTGCAACAAAGTCCACTAATGGATATGATTTTTAGAAGTCATGTAGCCACAAAAACCATAAAAAATCAAGATAATAAATAAAATAGGAGATCGACATCAATCTACTCCTTGTTCATTATATTATTTACCCATGTTATATTTTAATCAAATCCAATTCTTATTTATTTCTTGTTTTTATGAAATTTATCAACCGTTCCTCACAATGGTTCATTAGCATACCCACCCCACTTGATGCATAATTAAAAGAATAAAAAGAAATCCCTGCATGTATGATAAAAGGATTGAAGTTCCTCCTTGTGCCAATAATAGGGGACCATGTCACTCATGGGAAATATCTTCAAGAAGGACTAAGCAAAAGGGGATCTAGCGTAGGCACACAACTCATTTGAGGAAGAAAGAACTATTTTCACCCAGGGAAATGAAAATGAAGAAGGAACAAAGAGATCTTTATTTATGAAATTTATAGATCCTAATGACTGGGGATATGATTTCAAAGTAATTCAAAATCAGATTTTGGTTTAATCATGTGGCTTGTTGGTTACAAGGATGGTTGGATGTTACAACATATGGGGTTTTTAATAATTCCTTTTAGAATGGTGGAAACAGACTAGTACCCTGCTATGAGTTGATAAATTACCATTCCACGGGGATAAATTGGTAATACGGGAGAAACAAGAAAAACTGGAAATGAGTCACCGATGGGTGAGTCACTGACGGGTGATCTACCGATGTTGAGCTACCGACACCGTGGCCTACCAATGCAACGACCTACCGACAACTCGACTGACTGATGAAATGAACTATCAATGCCTCGACCTATAGACACAACGACCCACTGATGCCTCCACTCACTGATGTTGATTCCTCTGACATGCCAACTCACTATCATGTCGAAGAACTGTCACGTCGATGCATTGACATGCTGACACACTATCATGTTGACGCACTGACATGCCAGCGCACTGACATGCTAATAAAAGACTCGAAATTTGAAAAACTCTTGATGTAAGCCACCCATAGTTCCCCAAACACCTCAAAAGATTGATTTTCATAGAAGAAGGTCATGGGGAAAATCTAGGTTATTACAACACAAGTTTTCAATATGTCTTCATCATCTAAGTCCAACTATGTGAACATTAATCCAAAGGGGAATTTGTTATAATGGGTTAGTGAAAATCACCAAATAAATCCATAAGACACAACATCCAACACCTCATTCTCCTGCTACCATATCACTCAACATGATGTTCAGCACCCCCTCAAATCACTCGATACATGCTTCTAACATGACAACATTATTGACTCAATCGATGACCATGTCCCCCAACATGTTATCAAAATCAAATAGAATATATATATATATATATCAGGCCATTCCCAGCATGATGGTCACATCAACTCAAATCTGATAGAAAATTATATCTCAATACTCAGGCTGAGACAGTCATGTTCCCATGGAAATCAGCAATTTATTATAACTAAAATAAATAATACAATTTAAATACAACATCACCTCATACTAATCATACCAACGTTTTATTCCTCTCATTGGGCTTAAAACATTTTTATAATTCATTGATCCTTCCCATTGGTATCTCATGTGTTTAATTGATTATTTAAAATAATATTAAATTATTAGGTCGCTCTCAGTATACCTGATGGTGTACTTAAATACACAAGCATAAAACAACTGATAAATCATGTATAAATATAATAACCACCTACCAAATATTGCTAAAAATATTCTCATGTGATCATAGCCTCAAATTCCTATTGTTTGGAAGAAATCCCTCTTTTGGATGAACACCTTAAAAATAGGTTAAAATAGTTTTAATTGAATTAGTGCTTCATATGGTGAGATCAAACTGTAAATGATGAAAGAGGATTGAAGATTCTACTTATTCGGTTCAAATTCCCCCATCAGATCATGAAATAGATTCTACATGAGTGGTGTGGCTCAACGCCTAGAGGATGAGAAAAAAGAGACATAATGCTGTTATACGAGGCCATAGGAGGATAAAGGGGGGGGGGTTAACAAATAAAAAGGAATGGTAAATAGTAATTAGACGTAGTTAATGGGTTTTATGGTTATCTCATATGGTTTAGGTAATCATGCACTAATCATGTAACACAAATTGCCCATGCACCAGGATCACACAATTCATGCACACCATTTTCCAAACTGAGTGCAAACTATGTGTTATCCCTCAATCAAAAAACACATACATGGACACATTTCCTTGCTCCCCCTCCAACATGAATTGTAAAACCATGAATAGATAACCTTGATGACTTTATGTTTTCTCTTGGGATGCCTCATGTTTTTCAAACTATGCTCCCCAATCTATACACCCTGAAAACATGGGTTTTTGACATCTAACAAACATGAAACCTAACTAAACCCTCATGACAATTGTCAAGAATTCAGGCTCATCTAAAAACAAAGTCTTATGTCAAATAAAATCTAATAATTAAGTTATAATAATGATGGAAAGTATTTATCTACACATAAAACTTTGAAAATCAAAATTAGTTGAGGATTTCAACCTGATAAAAAACTAATATGTTATAATCTCCAAAAATTAAAATACATCTTCTATGGTCTATAGTGAAAACCCAAAGATAGTAACCAATATAACCATCTAATTTATATAACCCTAGACTACCCCATTCTCAGTCAGAGGTAAACTCTCCCAAGGAACTCCCCACCAAATAAGTTACCTACCCTAGTCACTTCCCAACCCCAAACACCAATAAAATCGATGTTCTATAAACCATCCCAAGACTAAAAATTCCTCCCATAATGATTCATTACTCTTAAACCTCATCAAGTGCCCTTATGTAATACCTAACACTCATATTATATTTCATCTAATTAGATGTATTCCCCATGTCCATACATCATATGACACCAATGAGGTATTTTATCTCATCAATTGCTCAAAATCAAGCTGAGTGCCTCACACCTCAATCAAATCCCACATTGTAACGATTCCCAGATTCAGATTTTCCTCAAAATATATACACTCAACAATGACCACATATAAATCTTTGTTCCACACACCTCATATATATTTATATTTAATCCATCTAAACCGATACCAACCTATAATCCAGCATCTGGTTAGTCCATAGATACATGGGGTGCACCTCATGAACCTGAAATGGACATGCCTACACAATGTCCATGAAAAATAAAATAGAAATGATCAAAGTTACCCCCATAGAATAACTATAAACATAAATGGATTCCTAGTATACTCTAAAACACGGTGATCTACTATGTTCACCTTTTCTGAAGCTTGGATATCTGAGGCATGGACTCCATGTGGTGATACACATGCCACTAACCACTGAACCCACTTTTGGGATCTTCTGTCTCTCCCATGACCTCTGTGTATAGCTGTATCACGACTACCTTCTTTTAGAAGTACTCTTGATCTGATCTTAGAACCTTGAGTCTGCTCTAACCACTAACTAACAACTATTCAATATGGATTTTATTATAACAACTCCAGATAATCAATATTCCTACAATATTGACAATCATATTGTGATCGATCACACTAATTCTCCACATGACCCAAAAACCCACACTGGAATTATACCGATGACAACACACTCTAAGGTGTTCTACTTGACTTCTTGGCCTAGAAATACCACTAGAACTCCTCTCGTCCTTACCTCAAGCTATCATAAGGATCTCCACTGAAATCACCTAAAGTCGTTACTCAATCATGTATGATCGATCTATCAGATTTCTCTCTACTATTAGCACATGATTTAGAACCTCTGAGAATGATTGCAACAAAATAATAATCACTCAAAGACAAATAAAATTCCATAAAAATCATTAAAAACCACACCCTAGAGGTTTCTTCACCCACCATACCAATTGTGAATAGATACAACTTAGTGAATGTCAATGTATAGTCTGTGGGGGAAATTTCACCCTTCTGTAGGATCAATAACTACCAATCACTCTCTTCTCTCACCGTCTCTGGAAATAAGTACACAAATAACCTATCCTAAACATACATCCAAGATAGTCTCTCATGTCTTCCAACCTAAATATCCATTTCCCACTAGTGTGTAGCAGATCCATTGAACATATACATATCCATCTTCACTATTATCCCTAGAGGCATCTCATGTTACTTCAAGAATATCTGCATTGACTTGATATAGTTCTCATCCTCATGTGGTATTCCCTCACCCTAAATAGTGGTGGGCGTAGGAACTAGAACTAACAAGAGATGTAATCCATTGAAGGTTCTTCTCACTGAACTCCTCTTTTATTCCCTTGGATGACACGTAGCAGGCTCTCTATGATCTAATAATCAATCCACAACCCAAGAGCAGTCAAATATGGTGGCTAACCTTCCTTTACCACAATAATTACTTGAGCTTGGACCTGTGGCTCATGATTTTCCTAACCTGAAAGGGATATATCCTTACCCTCATTGGTATCAAACTATGCTCACTCCAATAAGACTAAATCCTCACCTTCCTAAAGATCCATTAGAGCCTATATTGGAGGCATCCCATTGAATACCAATACCATGGTCAAGAAGCCTAGATAATAAGAAAACACACACACACACACACATATTTATATATATAACATAGATAGGGAATTAAGTAATAGGTAGTGAAGACTGACTACCCATAACCTCCACCATCGCAACTATGTCTCATGAAATCTGACCTCCTGGACCCTTATCTACCCTTTTACAAGATAGGTATCACATATGCCTTAGGCTACACCTGTCCTGATGAACCAGGTTGCCTCAATCTAATGACTTCCTCAGCCAACCAGGTGATCATCATGCCCCCATATCATCATAAATTCCTTCATTTATAATATCCATTACCATATATATTCGTTTGACACATCAAAAATAATGATTCACATCACATGCATATATTTATAAAAAAACATCAAATGTTCTTATAAAAAACATTACAAACCTCCATTTCCATCCCTGACCAAGGTTCTAAAAATACTCCATTACCATACTTGGTCAAGGTTCTCATATCAAAACAGATAATGACAACAATCAAGTGAACCACTCATGGAATAAATCATATAAACTGTAAGATTATCAAAGAAGAACTGTACAAAAATTTTCACCACTTCCACTATGGTTTGTCCCTTGTGAATCAGGTTGTAGGTACCCAAACATGATCTCTAGACCCAGTTCTGAAAACATAATAATATTCAGTCATCCATATCCAAAATATAAACACCGTTAAATAGTAAAAATATATTCATTTAATACCATTTATAACACCCCAACCTGTTTATCCACCCAAACAATGCTAGGGGATGAATGCCACTGGTCCTTAGGCACGCCTCCTCGTATATCAAAAGCTACCAACTAGTAGTGAGGGTGTACAAGGGTGATAGTGGAGGTACAATACCCTTTGGATGTGATAATATAATTATATATATATATATATATATATATATATATATTAGCAGAAAATAAATTCTAACCTGAGACTAGTAATACACCCATGGTGGAAGCACAAAAATAACAACATAAGTAACAATAATATCTACAATCTAAAAATAAACCATTTTTAGAAGTACACATCATATTATACCATTTTTAGATAATATAACAAATAATACATACATATCAGGTTATATAAGAAATAAGCATAAGGGACTCAAATGGTCGACCTCAATATATACATATAATATCCTAGTGATATAAAATAAACTGAAATAAAACTCTTGCTGAGGCAAGAACACATGTTCCCTTACATTCCATCCCATAGTATACTAACTATTAATATATTGTTCATGATCCAAAACCATTACTATAATTGAAATCCCTAAACTCAAGATGCATCATAAAGGGCCCATGTAGGTTGGGAGAAAAATCTCAGTAGACAACCAACAACGTGAGCCTATCATAGATATGTGATTTAGTATGTTTATCTAAAAAGTAAATAAAATATTACAGCAATTTTGCATAAATAAACATTCATCCACTATGCTAAAAAGACACTAATATACTCTTCAACTAATTTTTCAAATTATAGAAAACATTAGAGGAGAGGATCCTTATCCTGAACCCAAGGCATCTCCAAATGTAAAGTATTCTTGGTGAACCCTTAGGTTCACCTCTAATGAATTCACCAAAAACCTCATGCCTATCGACACCTCATGACTAAACAATATTCAACATCTAGAAGGCATTCACAAGTCATGTACCTAGCCCCATGGATCTCACCTCTGAAGAAAATATGTTATATCAAATCCTAGTGTTTGAGTAATAACAATCTCTATCATACAATTAATAACACCATCAGCTCAACAGATGATTCCCCAAGGAATAGTGATTTCCATCCTCTAAAGAATGTCCTGGTCCAACTTCCTCAAGTATGGAGAGCCTATGCCCCCATCTGACGGTCTCAACACATTCAACTAATGGATTCCCATCATCTATGCCACTTTCTACGATAAGCATCTCCAATCAAAATCCTATAACACCACTAATGGAGGCCTCTACCCTCATGAGTGTTCAATACCACTTAATCATCAATGTCATACTGTGTACACATGACTCCAAATGGTGCATTATCCAATTATGGTGAGATTAAATCACCAAAAAAATACTTAATCTACATCATCCAATACCATATGCCCCTACAACCATATCTCTCAACCTAATGGTCAACACTACCTCAATTAACTTGAGCCATGCCCATGAACCTACAACCTTTCCACCTCAGTCGATGACAATGTCACCTATTCAGTGATCAAAATCACCTAGAATATATATATATATATATATATATATATATATATCACTCCACACCATGCATGATGATCACATTTCCTCAAATCAGATAGCCAATGTTATCTCAATCCTCTAGTCGAGCCCATCATATGCCCATTGAACTCAAAAATTCCATATAAATAAATTAAAATGCGAAATTTAGATAAAACATCAACTTGACCTAATATTCCTATGGCCCGAAGCCTTTAACTATGATTAAAACATTTTACGACTTGATTAGTTATTCCCATAGGCATCCCATGGGTTAAATTAATTAATTCAATAAAAATGATAGAATTATTAGGGACATTATTACACTACCTGATTGTAAAATCAAAGACTCACCCCCAAAAGGACTTCTAAATCATATAGAAATATAAGAATAACCTACCAAATGTTGGTCAAAATACACTCATATGATATTAGCCTCTAACACATACCAATTTTTACGGAAAAATATTTTCAGATGAACACCCTAAAAATATGGTAAAATAACTAACATGGAATTAACTCACAATATGGTGAGGGAAAATAAGAATTTAATCAAGATGATTTAATATCATAGTAATTCAATTCCAACACACTAGACAGAGAATGAAATAGAGTCATAAGGAGTGGTGTTTCTTAACCCCTAGAGGAGGATGAAAAAAAGTTCTCTTTGTTGTTTTGCACGACAATGTGAAGAAAAAAATATCATTAAATAATAAATATAGGTAATGGTTAAAGATTTAACTTTAAACATTTAATGGGCTTCATGGTTGTATCACATGGTTTGGAAGAATCTATGATAACAATGTGACACCTGCTTCCCCAACACCAGGATCGCATGGTTTATGGACACAGTCTCCCAAACCATTTTCATACCACGCATGATCCCTCTTTCAAAAATTGAAAACATGACCATAAAGATATGTTCCCCCTCATAAATGGTTAGAAAAACCATGCATAGAGATTATATAGAGTCGCACAGTCTCTCTTGGAAGGTTTCATTGTTTTTTCAAACTGTGCACCACAGTCTATGCATCCTGAAAACATGTTTTTAGGCATCTAATACACCCCAAATACAAAAAAACTCATGAAACTATCAAAGAATTAAGACTCTTCCAAAAACAAGGTCTTGGGTCAAATAAACTATCGAAATTTTGTTCCACTATTCAAGGAATGATTTTTCCTAGACACCAAACTCTGAAAATTTAAATGATTTGAGGTTTTAAACCTCCTCCCAAAACACAAGACGTCACAACAGTGATGAAGAATGATGATATAATTTATTAATAAAAATGGAAATATTTGGGTTGTTATATTGTTTTCTTTGGATATAAAATATATTTCAGGCACTAGTTTGATTATGTTTGTATTTTTCATCATTACAGTCATTAGAGGAACATCATTTTGGTGATGTTTAGTTTTAAAGGAAGAATCCAAAAAAAGGTGATGAAGGGTATACCCATCCTCTGATGGGAAAAGAGATTGATGTTATTACTATTTAATACCAAGATGTATAGATTCTATATACCATCCAAATAAATGTGGTGATTTATTTACTAAACCTCATGTTCTATAATAGTTTTATGTTGAATTAATACTATTTACAACTATTTCATTATTTCAATGTAGATTTAAAATAGAGAGATTGAAGATATGTTCTTAATAGAGTAAATAATAGAATTATGTTGTTAAAAAATATTAATGAAGTACTTATTTTGATGGTTTTCGCATATAGTTGAATATATCACTTGTATAATGTTTTTAGAAGATTGGTAATGGATTCTTGTATTTGAGGTGGCTTGGAATTCATTTTAAGATTTATTGAATTTATATTTCTTACAAAATTTTATAAATTATAAATAATTAATGATTTTTTATCAAATATATGGATGATTTCATTACCTTCATAAGAATTATTGGCCACTTCATAAGGATCATCATCACATATGTAAAAATCATTAGTCACTATATAAGCATGAATCACTAAAGTGTGTAAGTATGATGTACTTTGTAAGGATCATTCATAATAACAAAATCACAATTTATTACTTTCATAATGATAAATTTAATTTATATAAGCATTGATTTTATAAGGATGAAAAATATATTTTTAAGAATAAAAATTTCTAATGTGGAATTAAAATTTCAAAATGCAATAGATGATTGTCATTATTAAAAATATCAGACACACATACTGGGAATGTTATACAAATTGATTAATTTAAATTGTGAACTTCAAGATTATAGACAATGTGATAAATGAATGTAATGAAAAATGAATTTTAAATTTTAGAGTTTCTATAATAATAGATCCTGATGAAGAAATGAAATGGGATTATTACCAAGATGTTTAAGTTTTCAAAAAACCAGGAAGCTATGTTGAACCCTTGGAATCATAATTTAGTCACTTATGTAATATTTTCAAAATTATCCTATATAATATAGTAAAATTGATTTTAGGATAAAACCTTGAAAACCCACATTTATTTTATTATAGTATTATTAGAGGAAAATCTTTGTATAGAGATAATAGTATAATTTTTCAAGGAATATGCTTCCCATATCATGTAAAATATTATACAAAGTGTTATATGATGATATCTCTTTACATTATATATTTTATGTGGTTTTAAAAGTTTAATTTATATCCTAAAATTTAACAACGGTTAAAACACCAAAGGGGGATGAAGTTAAAATGAATATTTAAATTTTTTAAAAAATATTTAGATAAAATTGATTCACCCCCCATTATGTGTCCACATTAGTCACTCATAAAATCATGTTGTATCAAATATAACTAGTTTTCCCTTGGTTAACTACATTTTTGGGTTGATTATTTTATTTAATGAATTTAAAGAACATATTTTAAATGTAATAACATCATAAAGAATAAATAGTTTCTATTCTAGTTATATGAATTGTTGATGTCTCTACATATATCAGGGGAAATTTTTTGAAAACAATATAGAAAAGAAACTGATAAAAATTTTGAAGATGAAATATGATTAATAACTACCTGAAGGTAGTATGACTGGTATTTTCACATCAATAAAATATTCTAATTATAATTAGTTAAATTAATATTTTGTAGGATATTAAGTAGATGAATTTAATGATTTGGTAATTTTCTTCTATGTTTAGGTGAAGGATTAATTGAAGAAAATCTATAATGAATTTATCACATATAGTTTTTTCTTACACCAAAGGGACACATGTTGGAAAATCATAGTAAGAAAGAGAAGATGATTTAATAGGGGATAAATTTGGATAAAAAGGTAAGGGGAATAACACCATAAAAAATTGTGAAAAAAAGAAAAAATTATCTCAAATTGAAATTAAATATCTCCATTCATTGATAGAGAATTATGAAGATAATTTTGAGGGATATTTTTATTTCAATATATTATTATAGATGTGATCCAAGAATTGATGGAATTATAACTATTCTCCATGTACATCATGAATACCTAGCTATTAGTTAATATAAATAAAAAATATATAGATAATTCTTTGGTAGAGGAAAAAAATGAATAAGGATCAGATTGGGAAGTTAATTAAGGATTATGAATAAAGGGATCAAAACACTAAGAACAGAAGTACATTTTTAATATAAAAAGTCTTGATTTAAAAGTAAAGATAATAAATATATAAATTTTACATGTAAATCCATTAAAATATATTAATAATAAGTATGTTATGGCGTACTTATTTTTTAATATATAAAACATTCATTAAGTAGTATAACAATTAATAACACAATAAATATTTTGAGGTGCATTTTCTTGGAAATTTGGAATGTAATAAATAAATAAAAAATCACCTAATATTGATGAAATTAATATCCATATATTCATTATAGGTTAATTTTACTATATTATATATGTTTGGGTCACACATAAAAATAAAGGTGTGACCATAAATCCCAATAAGGGAATAATTGAATGAAATATTTAGCATGTGATCATATAGAAAAACAATAGGGAATGATCATAAGAATATGATTCATATCATAATAGAATGTCCATGGAAAATATGATGGAAATGTGGATAGAAAATGAAAATGATAAAATCATAATCATATCACCATGTTTTATCACTAAGGATTTATAAAACATATTCACCAAATATATTCACCACAGTTTCTTATAACATGTTATATCTAGAAATTTATTATTTTTAAATTGTATTAGAGTGCTACCAGTACATACCCATAATATTTCAAAATTCATGTATGGAACATAAATCGTCAGAAAACATTTACTTAATAACCCATTTGAAATAACCAATGGTTTTCTTTAAAACACTTTACATTTATAAATGATTAATGACATGTCCATTCCATCATTTTTAACCCATGAGAATGTAATGTGAGTTTCATGCATGGAAATAACCAATCGATAAATTTTCTTACATATAGTTCAATACACATTTATAGTGAATGTATCTTGGTATTCAAAATTTAAAATATTTCACGTAAAATAATGACATTCACAAAATACTTCATCAGAATGACGAGTATACTACGTGGATTAAGAAAATAGAATAATGAGTGATAATGATAGTATCCCATTAATAAAAACCAATTTTAGCTGTAATAGGATAATAATAAGGTCATTAAAATAATTTAATTCAATATTTAGGGTACCTACCAAAAAATGGTTCTTGAATGGAAAATAAGAAGAGGATAGTTCTCTTACCTTGAATATTTCTTTCCTATAACTTGAGGAGGGAACCTTAATACATTATGGACTCTTTGTAGGGACCTTTTGGGAGTTAAAATGAATTGAAAATTATTGAAAAAGGATTTGGACTGGATATTAATGATGGGATTATAGGCTATTTATACATGAAAGGAATAATTCATTAATAATTTCAAAATATAGGTCTTGGAATTATAGATTCTACAAAATGAAAAACCATTGGACAATTATTATTTTTTTCTTATGGTTTTAGATATTTATATAATTTATAATAATATCATAATGAATTATCACTAAATTCCATTTTTAAATTTTACTTTTCCCATGTAAAATGAAATTTTCTATGAAATATATTTTTAAAAATCATAATTTAAATTTTAGAATTGGGGAATAAATTTATGGTTTAGGACATTAATATAAATACATTAAATTAAAATTATAGGATTAAATTATATCTAAATTAACATATATAAAACATCACAGTTACATATTTTTTATTTAATAATACAAGACATATATTATACCATACTTTATATATTTCTCAAAAAATTAAAATTCTTTGAAAATTATAAAAAATATGCTATCGGATTTCAACATACTATTTTCGAAAATTTCATCCATTATATTAGGAAAATTATCTGAATATGAGATATTTAAATCTAAAATATAAAATAATTATTTTATGAAATAACCAAATTTTATTATTCAAACAGGTTTTTTCTTTTAAAAACATCATTTAATTTTGTAAAATAATTTATAAATTAATGACGTTGTTTTCAAAATTTTATAAACATTTTTTTTAATGTATTAGAATGGTAATTAAGAATAAATAATTTCTAGAAAATTAATTCATGATTTCTTTGAATAAAAATATATTCCACCCTATCACATAGTAAAATGAATTGTATTTGATGATGAAACTCTAAGTAATGATGCAGGATCAATAAAACTATTAATTAATTTATCAAATAATTACACCATACTAATTCCAGTTCATAGATATATTAAAACTTCGTATATATTCACATAATCTATGGTAAAGGTGTGTGAGAGTGGTAGTTTCATGCGGTGGCTCAGCAATCATAGATCTATTGATGATATCTAAAATATAGGATGTCTCTAGTATGTAATTTTGTCTAAACCTTGCTTGTTGAGGATATGCTTTAGTTTGATTATGATAAAACCACAATGATGATACCTCCCTCTCAATCCCTAATATATGATCTCTATATGGAATGATTATAATGGATAAGGACATATTTCATTTATTATGCATTCAATCAAATCTTTTCTCTACCCTTAGTATAAAAAAACCATACTGGTCAAATTATAATAGAACCATTAACATTTTTCATAATGTCTAATTGTTATATTAATTAATTTTTAAGTAATAGTAATGTAACAATCACACCATGTGATCACATTTCAATGTACATCCTCTAATCATCCAAATTTACTACCTCATTCCCAAAAGTATTTTAAAATTACTTTGATAATGTGTATAATAATCATAATTGTTATTTTTAAATTAAAATTTTTCAATGTAGGTGTAATCTTCCAGGCATGGTTTGATCCTACAGAGTATACAATTGGGTGGTCTGTATTATTTAATTATTATATCCTTGTACAAGTCTTATCTATTGAAATTTTTATTATTACATGACATTTAATATTATTATTTTATAAACTTCATTCTATATACTCCCATTTTAATATAATAAAATACAAATTATGAAAAATAATGGTTCCATTATTAATCCTAGATGGAATTTCCATGTAGTTAAATTATAACTCTAGAAATTTTGTCCATGAATGTTTTTTTCCAAATTCTAATTAGTTGTGGATTTTTTTCATCCTTTCATCTTAAGGTTTCCAAAAATATTATTTATATATATAATATCTCTATAGGACTTTCAAAAGATGACTATTCTTATTCTTTAACACAAGTACCCTTCTATAAAGAATTTGGGTTCGTTTCTCTTTCTAAAAAATGTCATCTTATAATTACACTACATTAATATCAAGTACATGAGTTGGGTAAAACATATGCTTTCACAATAGAGTCACATGGAAGAAATCCCAAAAATTAGAAATATTTAGTACTAGTGCTAATTTTTAAGAATCCGATACAAGAGGTTCCAGAATCTCGAATGGTCTAATTTAATTTGGACTCAATTAACCCTTATTCTCAACTCTTATAACACCTTTCCATGTTGATGTAATGATAAACACACAATATTCAACATCAAATTATATATCCTATAGTTTGTTTTCATCATAAATTTTATACCAACTCTAAGAAGCACTTATATGTTTCAGAATAACATATATCTATTCTAAATTCTCCTTCCCAATTTCTATTCCAAAATGTTTACCTTCTCCAACTTTATCCCACAATGTTGGAATTATTCACATTTTTTTAAAAATATCTTCAAATGGTTTCATTTTAATATATGATTGGAAACTACATTTATTGGATAATTCAACATGTGAAATATTTGTTTCACAACTCCAATGAAAATAAAGTGATCTATCCATTAACATATATTCCTATATTTTTATTTTTATCTTAGACTACCCATCATTTTATGTTTGATAAGTTTTCCAGAAGTTTAATTTTATTTTCATACCCTTTTGATTGATCCTCTATATCATATAAGTAAATCATGGGTTTTGGTCTGAAACAATTGCCACCATTACTCTATAGATCCCCACAAATTCTTGAATAAAGAGGTGTCCTAGGAACTCTTGAGAGATATCCTCTTTTATAGAAATAAAACTGTCAGACTTTTTTAACATATCAATGATTACCCATATAGAATTTGTTCTATTATATGTCTTAAGTAGGCCTATAAAAACTTCCATAGTGATATTTTAACACTTCCTTATTGGTATGGGTAGTAGTTTCAATAACCCTATGGAAAATTTTCGCACTAACATCACTTTTTAACATACTAAGAACCTTGAAATTTAATCAAAAACCTCCCTTTTCTTATTATCCCACTAGTAATGATGAAGAATGAATCAATATATTTTACTGATTATTAAATGTATAAATATTTTATATCTATAATATTCATCGATAAATTCCTTATTTATATCAATAATTGATGGGACACATAGACTTATACAATATTATAGTACACCTAATTGATTTATATTCAATAAAGAATACTTCCCATTTCTCACAACCTCTATATTATTTTACATGAATGGATAATATCTTTGAGAATTATTTTTATGGTCTTGAAATGATAGTTTAGAAATCATTTGGGTTAAAAATTTTATTGTATCTTCCCTTATGATTTCCATGTACAACTATAATTGGTACTTGATCAATGGATTCCTAAAATCATCATCGTTACTATAATACTGAAATTTTTCCAACCCGAAACAACATTGAATTTTTTCTCTTCTTGGGTGATAATGAAATGAACAATTATAGTTTTAAAGATGTTAAAAACAATCATTCATCTCATATTAAATTAATTATTTTTTGAATGTATACTTTAATAATTAGTTTTATTTATATATATCACATTTTCAACATAATGATGGTGTCTTCATATAATTTGATTAAAAAGATAGAAAATTACTACATGTCATGAATAGGATAATTCTCCTCGAGTTACTTTGAAATTTTATAGGAATAAGTTATTAACATTTCATATTACATGACATAACATCCAATACATTTCATAGATTCATCACTTTATATAACAAATCCCTCTTCGATAGATAGTAGAGATATCACAAGTTAACTAACCAACCTCCTCTTTATTTCTTTGAAGCTTTTTCATGCTAGTTTTATATAAAAACATTACTTCATTTCAAGTTAACTTATTTGTTATATTCTAAATCCATGAAATATTTTTCAAAAAACATATATAATATCCTAATAAACCATGTAATATAATAATATCATTTAATTTTTAAGGTGAGACCACTCTTATATGGCCTCCAACAACGTAGGATCAATCAAGATTCTTTCACTCGTTACAATATTGCAAAAGAATCCATCTTATAGTTACTAGAATTTAAATTTATTATATTTACCAAATAGGTTCTCTTTCTTTAGAGTTTATAAAATGACCCTTATAATATCCTAATTCTCCTCATGAATTTTTGAACATATCAAAATATCATCTATAAGGTCCATAATAAATTTATTAAGGTAGTCCTTAAATAATATATTCATGAAATACATAAATATGGAAGAATAATTAGTCAAGAACAGGGGGATAACAATAAACACATAATTCCCATATCATATTCCTAAGCATTTATTTGGGATATCTTATCTCTTATACATAAACTGATGATATCACTATCGAAGGATAATCATAGAGAATAATGGAGCCCCTAATTTTTTTTAAATAAATAATCAATCATTAAGATATGGTGTTTTTTATTTAAATTTTTTTCATTAATATCTCTATATTAAACAAATATTCTTGTCAATCAATATTTATTTTTCACAAATAGAAAATGTTCTATCTAATGAGACACACTTGGTCATATAAAACCATTTTCCAATAGGTCTTATAGTTTCTTCTTTAGTTCTTCTAAATCTAAATATACCATTATATATGTGGTCTTAACTGTTGGATTCAATCTAGGTATGATTTCAATTCTGAACTCTACCTCTCTTCCAAGGTTGGGTCCATGAAAATCTTAAGGAAATACATCAATGAATTCCAAAAAAAAATGGATACACCTCTAATCCTTAGACATTCTATTTCTTCTCCTTTTTCATCGACTATCTCTATAATAAAGTTATGGGTAGTGCTTGTAAATAGAACTCATGTTAGTATATCTATCCTTTAAAAATAACACTACGCTTTCCATTCATTTAAAATAAAAATTACTTTCTTATAAAATATATCATACTATTATATTTTGAGAGTCGGTCCATCCCTTATATAGAGTGAAATTTCAATGTGGGAATAAATTCTATATCATCAATGAGATTATACTCGCTAAAGTTGATAATATAGTTTCTAAACACATTTTATTATTTGATAATCAATTCAAGAGTCTTATGAAGAAACTATAATTCCTTAAATCCATGTATTAACATGATATTCTTTTCATTCATGATGAAAAAAATAATATTTTGAATCCAATTCAGATAATGTACTTAGTTTATTTGAGCATATGATGAGTTTACCTACCACAACATCATTTGAAGCCTCAGCATAATCTATTGTGATTAAATAATCATGATCATACTCCCACATCCTCTACTAGTATTGATATCATATTACCTCTATTGCCTTTTTATTTGGAAATTTATTAGAACAATATCCAATCTCCCCATACATAAAGCACTGCATTATATGTTATTCTTGCACTATCTTCATATTGTCATTGGTGTTCAGATGTTTAAGCTTAACATATCTATTTATGTTCCAATATCTATTTCCATATCTTATACAATTGTATCAATTTAAAAATCTATTAATAATCTTATCCAATTTCTTCAACCCACATTCATTTCACAAGGGATATTGTACTTTCGTCCAATCCAGATTCTTTCAATAAAAATTATGTATTCTTCTATTATTAATAGTATATCCATTAGTCCATTAATAATATTCAAACCTTTTTTAATCTTGAGAGAACATCATAAAATATTTTTGTAACACCCAATGTCTATGATTTCCCATTCTTACAATAGAAGGGTCTTAATAGACATTGGGTGTTACAAAAATACACCATCAATTAATTTTTTTTTCAACACATGTAATTCCCTTTCCAACATGGGTTTGAGGGTATGAAAAAAATAATTGTTGAATAATACTTTCTTATGTCTTCACATTCCTTGGCTACCAACTCATCCCTTGGATTTATATTCTAAATAATTTTTCTCCATTGACCAATTTCTCTTTCTAAATGTTTAAATAATTTGGTTATTTTATCTATATATGTAAAATTGATTAAAAATTATATATTTTCATTAAATAAAATCAATTATTATTCAATTAACAGATTAGTAGATTCACTAAAAAAGGTGGTTGTTGATGCATGATTGACCCAACTGCAAATTCTTCCCATTAAGTTGAGTATGGGTGATCAATATGATTCATGTTATTATTTGTGACCATAGTTAGTTGATTCATATTCCATAACAAGTGTTCCATTCCAAATTACATTATATTAGGATGGTTATTAGTGCATCCCCTGTTACACTAATCATTTACATTCATACTCTTATTCGTAGTAATTTTTCTAAAAGATGAAAAACTTACTGACAAATGTGTTACATTAAAAAAATCATATAATTGTAATGGGATTTATTTCCAAAAATAACATGATTCAAATATTTTGTTATTTAATATCTTATAATATAAACTAATTTATCAATATATCCATGAAAATGTTTTATATGAAAAATGTGATTAACCAAACAAATCCCATGGGATTTTCAACCCATGTGTACTAAAAGGACACTTTATCGTACACTAGGTGATAATAATGTAAAAACCCAATCTTCCATTTTTTGGGTTGTTACCTCTAGGTAAAACTATTTAATAGAAACATACACATTTGGCATCAAAATAGGGATTTCATTACATAGAACCCACTCACTTTATAATTCAACAAAAAATAACTTTTTTCCTGTATTTAGACATATCCATATAGATATTACTAAATTTTTATTATCCTAATTTATATAAATAACAAACATGTCCATTTATACCAATTATGACTTACCACATTTTTAATATATAAAATACTCATTATATAGTACACTATTTAATAATACATGGGATATTATGAAGTTTATTTTCTTAGTAATTAGGAACATAAAACATAAAATCATCAATTTAATTCTAATACACATCAATGTATTATTCTTAGATCAATTATAGGTTACTTTTATTACATCTCATTTCCTCATGACATGAATAAAAATAAATTGGAGTAAATAAAGACCTCTAATGGAATAAACAAATGAAATATTCAGAATTTAAATTTGAGGCATAACAATAGGGCATTATGATAAGAACATGATAAATATAATATTATACTAATCATAAATAATAACATGGAACTATGGTTACAACATAAAAAATGATACATTCATAATCATATAATAATGATTTATATCTAAGGAGTAATAAAATATAATTACTGAGGTTATTCACTGGGATACCATAAAACATGTCATCTTTAAAGATTGATTCATTACTTAATGAATTAATAGAATATATTGGTTCACCCTATGTATTTAAAAATTCATGTGCTCAACATAGACCATAATAAAACATTTCATCAACAAACTAAGGGAAATCATGAATGGGTTTCATTTAAAATTCATTAAATTCATAAATTCTTAATGTCATGAGAATTAAATTATTTTTAAAACATGAAATGAGAATATGGGTTTCATTATTTAAAAGTACTAATTAATAAATCATGTTTAAATCTTGGTGAATACCCATGAATAATGAAGAGTTTTTGGTATTCATATTATATAATATTTCTTTTAAACACGATAAATACCTGATTTTTTTGCAGAATGATGTGTATATAACATGGATTAAGAAAAGTCTATAATGAGATAAAATTATTTTATCTCCTTAATAAAATAAAATTTTATTATAAATAGGAAAATAAAAATGGATAAATATAATGTAATTAAACATATTTTATACATACCACAAAATATGTTTTTGAATATAAAAGAAGAAGAAAATAGTTCCCTTACCTTGAAGAGTTTCTTCATAGAACGTGAGATTTTCAACATAAGGCCATAAGTACTCCTTGTAGGGACTATTTTTGAGTAAAATTGACCACAAATGTTGGTGGAATATGAATTCAAGATGGTCACATTGCTACAAATGTATTCCATGGATACCTAAAAATAAGGAACAAATGGCTGATAATTATAAAGAAATTGTTACTTCTATTACTAATTTTTTTTCTCTTTTAAGATAAATAAATATAAGAAAAAGAAGGATGAGAAATTAAAATAAATGTTTTTCTGATGCTTTCATTGTAGTGTGCTGCCTATACATGTTCACGTTCACTAGTGATTCATTATACCACATGCTCTCTCTTTCCAAAGGTAGACAATGATCATAACTTCATTAGTGATGTCTTATCCTTGATCAAAATTTGATGATGGGATGTAGGTTTCTCCTTCCATGGATTCCTCTTCATAATTAATTTCCTACTATGAGTCCCCCTTACAGATTAAATAATTGTTCATGGAACTCATTTTTGTTTCCATATCTTTGTGGATGATGATTAATTACACTACTTCTTTCTAGATATTCTAAAGGATCTTGTTATAATAGAAGCATTTGGTTAAGAGAGGAATCATGTTAGTAATCATTAGACAGTCTGGATGATAGAACATTATTCACATATATTCTTCCTCGTAAGAGGTATTCTTAAGGGAGTGGATCCAGATTTATCCCATGTTAATCATGGGTATCCTATTCCAGATAAACATCGCCATGATTTTCGGTAGCCATCTCATATTTAACATGGTATGCAACTTGAGTTTACCGTCTAGCTGATAAAAAAATGAGGTTGATCAGAACATATCATCACTACTGGAAATGTGGTTTTTACCAATGGTTCTTTACCAACTGTTTGGTTAAACCGTTGGTAAAGAAGGTTTAGGGAACCCTTTCCCAATGGTTCACTAGAACCGTTGGGAAAGGGTACCCCTTTTCCAATGGTTTCATAAAACCGTTGGTAAAGGGGTGTTTAAGTTACCCTTTCTCAATGGTTTTATGAAACCGTTGGGGAAGGGTACCCCTTTTCCAATAGTTCTATTAAACCGTTGTGTAAGGGTACCCTGAACAACCCTTTTCCAGCAGTTTTTAAAAACCATTGGTAAAGGTTTTCCCTAAATATAGTTGGGCAGCTACTCTCCCCTATTCACGACAGAACCCTAAAATCAATTTGGCACTCTGCTCCTCTCACGAACTCCCCCATCTGAATAGGTGAAAAACCATTTGAATCATCTCAAATCAGGTGTTTTATTCTTTATACACATATGCTACCTTGTTTTTATTGTTATTGATATAATATTTTAGTTTTAAGTTTGGATTTTGATGTTATTTCACCGTAAAAAATATGGAAATGAACGAATATTTTGTTAATTAATTATTTTCCCATGGAATATCATTTGTGTTATAATGTCTGTGCTAAATAAAGGGGTAATGTAATAAAAGACCTTGAATAAATTGTGGAAGTTGGAGTATGTTGCTTCTATGAGATGTTTTTTGTTGTGTTTCATTGTATATTGTAGGATGTTGTATGGTGATTGAGGTGACCAGTTGGGCTTTGTGATATGTGGGGTTGTATTGTGATGGTTAGTGAGCATGGATGTGACATGTAAAGTTGTGTGATAGTGATGATGTGTGGTGGTGTTGTTCTATGTGGAGGTATTGTGTGATGAGGTTGCTGTGTATGATGTGGTGAGGTGGTTTTGGTTGTACGGTGGTTCGTGATGTGCAATATTTTGGTTGTTATATGTGGTTTTTTGGTGAGATGGTTGGTCGATGTAACATGGCGACGATGGTTATCATGAGATGGTGAGTTGTTGTGTTGTGGTTTTATTAGTTTCCTGGTTATCTATGGAATAAATTATGCTGTTGAAATAGAAAAAAAGATATTAAATAAATGATATGGAATAGAAATGGATGTGTGGTAAATGGATTTAATTAATTTAACATTAAATGAATGGACAATGTAAGTGTGAATGAAGTGGCTTATAAATAAAAGTGGGAAATGCTATGTGTCTTGTGTGGTGGTGGTGTGGTGTGTTGCATATAGTGGTGAAAGTGGTTGTGGTGGTTTATGTGTTGTATGGTTGTAGTGAAGTGTGTGATTATGTAATTAATGTGAACCCATAGGTTGGGTATTTTGTGTTATCTATATATCATGTATTTTATGTTATTTATACACATTCCCAACCAGAGTTTGATAAACTTACCAACGATCAAAGGTTTTGAGTTATGGGTATTTTTTCTAATATCTAGGATGGTGGTTATATGGTTGGGTAGCTACCATGTCTTCCCTACTCTTCCTTCATAAGTGATTGACCATGTGTTTTTAGGAAAGATGCGATGTGATTGTCCATGTGTCTTCAGGTGAGATGTACTATGATTTCCCTAGTGTTTTCAGGTGAGGTGTGATGTGATAAGGCTATAATAAGATATGGCATGTGGTTGGGGTCATGTAGGGTAGGAGGATGGCACAATGTTGATTTTATTCATGTTCATGGTACCCTACTAATATGGTTATGGGATGAGGCATGCTGTGATGTGATAACAAATTAAGTTCTTGTTGGTTTTATATTTTTTCAATAACACATTAGTATGTTTTTTCCCATGTGTAGTTGATACCTTGATTATTTTCTTCCTTTATCGTTTACTTAAATGTATTTTCTATTAAAGTTCAATCCTATTGAATTGTTTATAACAAAATGACTTATATAAATTCTTTTTACAGAATGGACATAAGTTGGATGTATGAAACTGATCGGATCTCAGGCGATTTTCAAAACAATTTGGATAGATTTATAGATTTTTCATTTCACAATGCTTCAGATAGTGGTCGCATACAATGCCCATGTTCCAATTGTGTCGGTAGACCTTGGTTGATCTGTGAAGAAGCCAGCTACTACATAACCAAAAATGGTTCTCAAGCAAACTACTTTATGTGGTATCACAATGGGGAGAAAATGAAATCTCAAATTGGTGATGATCGAAATGAAAGGACTAGAATGGAGAATTTGTTAGATGATCGGTTTTCGTTTATTCGTCATCATGAAAAATAAAGGATTTAGACTCAAGAATATTTCGATATGAGGAAAGATGATGCATCTAGTGAAAATGATGATATTGATAGGGTGAAAAAATTGAATGATGCTGCCACGACTCCAGTATATCGACAATGCGATAAAATGAAAAAGCTGGAATTTTTAATCTGATTGTTTCATGGGAAAAATGTGTATGAGATTTCTAATACAGAAATCGATTACATTCTTAACCTCTTGAAGGATTTAATTCCAGATGATGCAGATATTTCCTCAAACCACTATATGGCATGGAAGTTAGTTGAGGAACTTGAATTTTCTAGAAACAAAATTCATGCTTGCCCGAAAGATTTCAGTTTATTCTGGGAGGAAACCACTGAACGAAATGATTGTATAAAATGTGTCACATCCCGCTGGAAGTCAAAATCTGATGGAACACCATCCCGTGTTCCACAGAAAGTAATGTGGCACTTTCCATTGATCCCGAGACTCTAGAATCTTTTTATGTCTGATGACATATCAATAAAAATGAGATGGCATGATACCGAGAGAAAGAAGACTAATGATGAGTTGGTTCATCCTGAAGATGGATTTTCAAGGCATAGATTTGATGCTCAACATCCTGATTTTGCAGCTGACGTGCGTAATGCGAGGCTGGGTCTTTCATGTGACAGTTTTAATCCATTTGGGAAGATTCTTACTTCGCACAATACATGGAAAGTTTTTATACACATTTATAATCTTTCCCCATGGTTGTGTATGAATAAACCTTTCACTTTCATGAGTATACTCATATCTGGTCCTTCTGATCCCGACATTGATATTGATGTATACATGCAACCTTTAATAGAAGAGTTGAAACTTCTTTGGGATGTGGGTGTGCGCACATACGATGCATGTTCGAAAGACATATTTTAGATGTGTGCTGTGCTTATGTGGATGATCAATGATTTTCCAGCTTCTGCAATGATGTCTGGATGGAACACGAAGGGAAAACATTCATGTCCAGTTTTTATGAAGAATACATGATCCAAAAGGCTGAAACATCATTGTAGTTTCAGTTTTATGGGACATCGACGATTCTTTCCAAAAAATCATCCATATTGATTGAATCGTCGAAGATTTGATAATACCATAGAGACCGATGATACACCTCAGTGTATGTCTGGAACTGATGTTCTTAATGAATTGAAAGATTTCAGTTTTTCATTCGTGAAGGGTCAAATGAAATATGGAAAGAGAAAGAATGTTTCCACTGAAACCTGTTACAATTGGAGGAAGAGGAGTATCTTTTTTGATTTTCCTTATTGGTCAACCAAATTGTTACATCATTTCTTAGAAGTAATTCAAATTGAAAAGAATATATGCGAAATGTTGCTTTTGGTTATTCTAAATGTCAAGGGGAAGACAAAAGATGATTTATGATCTCGGCATGACTTGGTGGATTAGGGCATCAGACCAGAATTGCATCCTGTGCGTATCAGTGAAAATAAATAGCAACTTTCATGTGCTTCTTATGTAATGACACCTACGAATTTTTTTTTTGTAAGTATTACAGACTTTTATTGTTCCTGATGTCTATTCAAGCAACATATCTAAACGGGTCAACAGAAGAGAGATGAAGATAAAATCTTTGAAGACTCATGACTATCACGTTCTACTGCATGAGTTACTTCCAATAGCAATCCTTCATCTTTTGTCCAATAATGTAAGGGTGACTGTTATTCAGTTGTGCCATTTTTTTAGAGATCTTTGTGCTATGAAGTTGTCCAAGTCTTTCTTGCAAAAAATGTTGACAGATTTCCCATTAATTTTGTGAGTTGGAGAAAATATTTCCTCCATCATTTTTCACATGCATCCTGCATCTGACTGTCTATATTCCCACTGAAATACTTCTCGAAGGACCTGTTTATTTTCGTTGGATGTATCCAATTGAACTAAATATGTTCACATTTAAGTCTTATGTCCGAAACAGAAATCATCCTAAAGGTTATATCGTGAACGATTACCTGGCTCAAGAATGTATGGATTTCTGCTCGATGTATTTGTCTAATCTTAATACAAGATTGAACAGACCAATGAGAAATGAATAAGAACAGTATGAGAAAATTGAACCCATTTTTCCATCACTTCCTCAAACAGGAGGAATTCATGGATCATATACATTGAAGGCATTAAGCCATGAAGAGCGGGAGATGGCACATCACACAGTTTTGTTCAACTGTGATTTGTTTGATGACTATATCCGGTAACTAAATTGATTATGTATATCTTACATATATATTTGTTAAACTATTTATATTTTTTATATACAGGGAACATAAAACAATGATAAATAGGAATCATCGTTCTTTATCTTTGAGAAGGAGAGAGACTTTGCATAGAAAAGAGTTTTCTGCTTGGTTAAAATTGAAGGTAAAAATATTACTGTTTAAACTAATTATTTCAATATTTAATTAAGTTTAACAGTCATTTATATTGTAGGTATTGAGTTTTTCTGCTAACTCTGTCTCTGAGGAAATAAGAGCTTTGGCTTTTGGTCCTAATACCGTGGTTCGTGACTGTAAATCAATTGTTATCAATGGGTACAAATTTATTGTCACTGAATGAGCAAAGAACATGAGAACACAACATGATAGTGTTATGGTTACTGCCATAACAGATTGTTATTACAGTGCATCAGATAGTAGACCACGATTTGAAAATGTTGGTTATTATGGAGTCGTTGAGAAAATAATAATATTGGATTATTACTCTCATGGACGAGTCACAATGATGAAATGTCATTAGTTTGATTCGATGACGAGACATGGCACATTTATTGATGATTGTGGATTTCGAGTAATTAATATGACTCGCACTATTGCTACCGAAGAACCATATGTGCTGGCATCAATGGCTAAACAATTTTTTTATGTCAAAGACCAACTTCGACCTGAATTTGGTGTCATAGTTAAAGTAATTCCAAGAAATATTTTTGATTATGGTGATGATGGAATTGACACTGTCCCTATTTCCATTGGAACCAATCCATTTATATCTTTTGATGACTCCAATAGCTCAATTGTTAGAGTTAATTGTGAACCTAAATTTGTGGTTGAAAATATATAGAATCATTCATCCATATTCTAAAATCTTTTGGTTTACCTCGAGTTGGGTTGTTAAGGTTGGTAATATTCAAATTGATTTAGTATTGATCACAAATATATTTTAGCTAACTTGACTGTTATGTCAATTTTCAATGATTATTGGTTGCAGTTTTATTTGAATTGCATTTTCTAATTTGTAATTGAACTGTATTCAAACCTATTCAAACAATATTTTTGACTTGGTGAACATTACAACTTGTATGATTTATTAAATTCATTCAAGATCTTCTAAAACAATTGATAGCTAAATTATCATTGAATCCCCCTATTCCCTCATATACTTAGTTTTTTTGTTTACACATTAGTTTACTTTTTCTAATTAATTACATATTTGTTTTCAAAAGTAGAAAATACAGCCAATTGAAGAGAGACAAAGGAAAAAAATTATGTAGAACAATCGTCGGATGGCAGAGATGGGCGTTCCACCATTAGTGCCTACAGTGAGTACATTATTTAATATATATATATATATATTTAAAGAATATATAATTTCATGTGATTAATTTTTTTGTAAACATTTTTGTAGGATCCACCTATACGTCGACAGTTATTTGACGAGGAGCCTAGTACTTGTCCTAGTACTCAGGCTGGTGGTATGAGGAGGGTTCATACCAGAGGTGGACGATCAGCTGCGCGTGCCCGAATAGACCCTTCCCCTCCAACTGACATGTCATCCTTCCCACATTCTGATCCTGGTGTGTCGTTAAGGACACACAAGATATTTAGGCCTCCCATTTTTTCGCTACATTCTGTATCTTATGCCCCATCATTTTCACATCCCATGATGATTCCCACTCCTCAGTCAGAATCCGGTCATACTACTGTCCCATCATCTTTTCCCTCTACTTCTGTCTCTTTGAGCTTCTATATTCCATCATCTTCGACTCCTGTTCCACCACAGGGTGTTCCATCAGTTTCGGTGGATCCGGCGACGCTCAGCGATCAGACTGGCGCAGGTATATTTATAAAACCCTAACAAATTTTTATAGTAATATTTATTTTCATTATATCATGTTTTGATAAAACATTTGTTTTTCTTTCATTCCAGATACATCTACTGACAGGAGGCGGGGGCGGGGGCATACACACATGCGTTCGGTGTGGAACTGCCGCACACAGGTCATGCTGGATTACAATGAAGACAACCAAATGGTTGAAAAATCAGGGCAGCAATGTCGGAGTTTTTTGGCGACGCTTTCCAAATACTCGGACATCATTCCCGTCAGCCCGCTGTCGTGGAGAAATTTTCCACATGAGGTCAAGGATAGAGCTTGGGCAGAGATATGGTTAAAAAAATATGTTGTAATTAATGCCATTATTTATTTTTGTATTTATATGAATTAATATTTTGATGTCAACTTCGATTTAATTTTCCCGATGGTGAGGGTGCTCGAGCGGAACGTCTAAAGGATTTAGGCAAGATTTGGAGAGCCTACAAGCATGAGTTGTATATTGGATAGTGTGTAAGAGTTGGCACTGAGTTAGAGGCGATACCAGTCGTGGATGATTTTCCTATAGAGCAGTATCGTCAGATGATTACTCAATGGACGAGTACCCAGTTTAAGGTATGAATTACATTTGAGGTATTTAAATAATAACATTCATGTTTTAAATTAATGTTATCCTTTTCATTATTGAATTTTATTTAGGAATCATCTGGAAAAAATAAAAAAAACATTGATGCAATAGAATATCTCCACACACTAGGACGTACGGCGATGCGGGATCCTGAGAAGAAGCAGGTATGAAATTTTTTAATAAGTTTTCTTTACGACTTAAATTTTCTTTGGTTTTCTCAATTATTTAATCGTTTGATAAATTTTTCATATAAATTTTGTTTTCAATGTCATTGTAGAGGCAAATACAGAATATTGAAGAATTTGTGCCTCGAGCAAAACTATTTTGCTCGAGAAGACGGAAAAAGGATGGAAGTGCCATCAACGAAGTGACTCAGCAGCAGATTGTAAGTTTTAATCTGTTGATTTTATATTTTAATATCTATTTTGTATCTTAATAATATATTTATATTTGTAAAAGGTTTCTTTAGAGGCCCTTGATGCCTAAGAACCAGACACTTTTGGGACAACAGATCACTTACATCAGGTGTTGGGAGAGGAGCATCCTGGCAGAGTACGCTACCAACCTAGGATAGCCCCGATGAGGTATTGTCCCTCCTCAGGTATGAGCTGTAGTGCCACCGAGCTGTAGCAAGTTAGGGAATAGGCAGAATAGGCTCAGAAAAGGGCCACAGATATGGCAGAACAGTCTGCTAGGGAAAACAGTGCGTTTATGAAATTTATTGAAGTTCTACGTCCAACACTTCCAGAACAGGCCATCCCAGCTTTTGATGAGTATATGTCATTGATACGTTCTATATATGGTGCACCAGGTGGTAGTTCTAGTGTTGGTCAAGACGATTTCCAGCTTGATGATGATGATGGCGAGGAGTCTGATTCGGAAGAGGAGGGAGAGGAGGAGGGCGAGGCAGGTGGCGAGGGTGAGGAGGAGGGCGAGGGCGAGGTGGAGGGAGCTGAGGAGGGCGATGATGATGATGGGGACGAGGACGAGGGTGATGATGATGGTGATGATGGTGTTGGTGATGTGGGACAAATTGATCCATTAAATTTTTGACTAATATTACTAAGATTTGATATTTAATCTATTCTAGTTGTTTGTTTTATCTAGACTCGTAGTTTAGTATTGGAGTTGAGTTATTTTTATATATTATCTGTTTTTATGGATGTTGTTGTATTTTAGTGGTTGTGTGTTTGGGAACCCCCCTCCTTCCTAGACCATGTACAACCCCCCACCAGCCTCCTTGGACCCCGGACCCCCCCCCCCCCCCAGACAGCCCCCGGATAGCCCCCCGAACAGCCCCCCCTCCTCCCTGGACCCCGGACAGCCCCCCGGACAACCCCCACCCTCTTCCTTGGACCCCAGACAACCCCCCGAACACCCCCGGACAGCCCCCAGATAGCCCCCCGAACAGCCCCCGGGACAGCCCCCCCACCCTCCTCCCTGGACCACGGACAGCCCCCCGGATAGCCCCCCAGACAGCCCCACCCTCTTCCTTGGACCCCGGACAACCCCCCAAACACCCACCGGACAGCCCCCAGACAGCCCCTCGAACAGCCCCCCAGACAGCCCCCACCCTCCTCCCTGGACCCCAGAAAACCCCCCAGACAGCCCCCAGACATCCCCCCCACCCTCCTCCTTGGACTCCGAACAACCCTCCGAACACCCCCCAAACAGCCCCCCGCATAGCCCCCCACCCTCCTCCATGGTCCACGGACAGCCCCCCAGACACCCACCGGACAGCCCCCTTGACAGCCCCGCCAGATAGCCCCCGCACCCTCCTTGATTTCATTTAATACTAGAAAATTTATAATATATATTTTATTTATTTTCATCATGATAATCAATGTAAATCACATTTACACATCTAATCAATATCATAGATTCTTGGTATGTTATAAAAGAGATGTATTCATTAGGCATGACATTGTTAGCTTCGAAATGTTTCATAGCATGATAAACTAAAATCTAATCCATACTAATAATGATATAACAATATTTTATATGAATTTCCAAAAGATTTTAAGTAAATACCATTCCACTAATAGACACATGAGGATTCTCAAAAAATGGACAACATTTTAAGTACATACAGAAAAACTGACCAAACGCATTCGGTTTCCATTGAAACTTTAGGAGAACAATCCATGAGTCATATGTGATGTGTACGAATCAACCCCGCCTCAATCTGAGATGCGGTGTGGCCGACACCACTCAAAGTGTCTGTCTTTTGTTTCAAAATGACGTTATTTTAAATGAAAAACATCAACTGGAAAACGGAAAACCGACCAAACACATTCGGATTGTGTCGATACTTTATCACAATGATCCATGGGTCATATGTGATGTGTACAAGTCAAAACCGCCTCAATACGAGGCACTGTGTGGCCGACACCATTCATAGTGTCTCTCTTTCGTTTAAAATGGATAGGATTATAAGTGAAAAGAACAACTGACATACGCAAAACTGACCAAACACATTCGAAATGTGTTGATACTTTAGGAAAATGATCCATCGGTCATATGTGATGTGTACGAGTCAACCCCACCTTAATTGGAGGCACGGTGTGGCCATAATCACTCTAAGTGGCTCTCTTTTGTTTAAAATGGACAACATTTTAAGTACATACAGAAAACTAACCAAACATATTCAGTTTCCATTTAAAATTTAGGAGAACGGTTCATGGGTCATATGTGACGTGTAAAAATCAACCCCACCTCAATCTGAGATGCGGTGTGGCCGGCACCACTCAAAGTGTCCGTATTTTGTTTTAAAAGGACATCATTTTAATTGAAAAACATCAACTGGCATACGGAAAACTGACCAAATGCATTCGGATTGTGTAGATACTTTAGCACAATGATCCATGGGTCATATGTGATGTGTACGAGTCAACCCCGCCTCAATCCGAGGTGCGGTGTGGCCAACACCATTCACAGTGTCTCTCTTTTGTTTAAAATGGACTGGATTATAAGTGAAAAGAACAACTGGCATACACAAAAGAGACCAAATGCATTTGAAATGTGTTGTTGCTTTAAAAAAACAATCCATGGACATTTGAAATGTGTTGTTGCTTTAAAAAAATGATCCATGGGTCATATGTGATGTGTACAAGTCAACCCTGCCTTAATATGAGGCACAGTGTGGCTAAAATCACTCTAAGTGGCTCTCTTTTGTTTAAAATGGACAACATTTTAAGTACATACGGAAAACTAACCAGACGCATTCAGTTTCTATTGAAACTTTAGGAAAACGATCCATGGGTCATATGTGATGTGTACGAATCAATACTACCTCAATCTGAGACGTGTTGTGGCCGGTACCACTCAAAGTGTCTGTCTTTTGTTTCAAAAGGACGTCATTTTAATTGAAAAACATAAACTGGCATACGGAAATCCAACCAAACACATTCTTATTATGTCGATACTTTAGAAAAACGATCCATTGGTCATATGTGACGTGTAAAAGTCAACCCCGCCTCAATATGAGGTGCGGTGTGGCCGACACCACTCTAAATGTGTCTCTTTTGTTTAAAATGGACAGGATTATAAGTGAAAAGAACAACTGGCATACAGAAAACTGACCAAACGCATTAGGAATGTGTTGATAATTTATCACTACGATCCATGGGTCATATGTGACCTGTACGAGCCAACTCGGGCTCAATCCAAGTCGTGGTGTGGCCGACACCACTCAAAGTGTCTGTTTTTGTTTCAAAAGGACGTCATTTTAATTGAAAAACATCGACTGGCATATGAAAAACTGACCAATTGCATTCAGATTGTGTCGATACTTTATCAAAACAATCCATGGGTTATATGTGACGTGTACGAGTCAACTTCACCTCAATCCGAGGCACGGTGTGGTCGACTCCATTCATAGTGTCTCTCTTTTGTTTAAAATGGACAGGATTATAAGTGAAAAGATCAACTGGCATACGAAAAACTGACCAAACATATTTGAAACGTGTTGATGCTTTAGGAAAATGATCCATGGGTCATATGTGACGTGTATGAGTCAAACTCACCTTAATATGAGGCAGGGTGTGGTCGGAATCACTCTAAGTGGCTCTCCTTTGTTTAAAATGGACAACATTTTAAGTACATATGGAAAACTGACCAAACGCATTCAGTCTCCATTGAAACATTAGGAGAACGATCCATGGGTCATATGTGACGTGTATGAATCAACCCTGCCTCAATCTGAGACACGGTGTGGCTGGTACCACTCAAATTGTGTGTCTTTTGTTTCAAAAGGACGCCATTTTAATTGAAAAACATCAACTGGAATACAGAAAACAGACCAAACACATTCCGATTGTGTCGATACTTTAGCACAACGATCCATGGGTCATATGTGATGTGTACGAGTCAACCCTGCCTCAATCTGAGGTGTGGTGTGGCCGAAACCACTCTAACTGTGTCTCTTTTGGTTAAAATGGACAAGATTATAAGTGAAAAGAACAACTGGAATATGGAAAACTGACCCAACGCATTCGGAATGTGTTGATAATTTATCACAATGATCCATGGTTCATATGTGACCTGCACGAGCCAACCCGAGCTCAATCTGAGTCGCGGTGTGGCCGGGATCAGTCTAAGTCTCTCTCTTTTGTTTAAAATGGACACCATTTTAAGTACATACGGAAAACCGACCAAATGCATTCGGTTTCTGTTGAAACTTTAGGAGAATGATCCATGAGTCATATGTGACATGTACGAATCAACCCCGCATAAATTTGAGACACGGTGTGGCCGACACCACTCAAAGTGTATGTCTTTTATTTTAAAAGGACGTCATTTTAATTGAAAAACATCAACTAGCATACATAAAACCAATAAAATGCTTTTGGAATATGTTGATACATTAGGACAATGATCTATGGTTCATTTGTGACGTGTACGAGTTAACCTCGTCTCAATCCAAGGCATAGTGTGGTGGGATCACTCCTTGTGTATGTATTTTGTTTAAAATGGACAAGATTATAAGTGAAAAGAACAACTGACATACAGAATACTAACCAAACGCATTCGAAATGTGTTTATGCTTTAGGAAAATTATCCATGTGTCATATGTGATGTGTATGAGTCAACCACGCCTTAATCTGAGGTACAGTGTGTCTGGAATCACTCTAAGTGGCTCTCTTTTGTTTAAAATGGATAACATTTTAAGTAGATACAGAAAACCGACCAAACAGATTCTGATTGAGTTGACACTTTAGCACAATGATCCATGGGTCATTTGTGATGAGTACGAGTCAACCCTGCCTCAATCCGAGGTGCGGTGTGGCTGACACCATTCATAGTGTCTCTCTTTTGTTTAAAATGAACATGAGTATAAGTGAAGAGATCAATTGGCATACAAAAAGTTGACCAAACGCATTCGAAATGTGTTGATGCTTTAGAAAAATGATCCATGGGTCATATGTGATGTGAACGAGTCAACCCCGCCTCAATCCGAGACGCGGTGTGGCCGACACCATTCACAATGTCTCTCTTTTCTTTAAAATGGACAGGATTATAAGTGAAAAGAACAACTAACATACGAAAAACCAGCCAAACACATTTGGATTCTGTTTATGCTTTAGTTAAATGATCCATGGGTCATATGTGACGTGTACGAGTCAACTCGGGCTCAATTCAAGGCACGGTGTGGCCGGGATCACACTAAGTGGCTCCCTTTTGTTTAAAATGGACAACATTTTAAGTACATATGGAAAACCGACCAGACGCATTCAGTTTCCATTGAAACATTAGGAGAATGATCCATGGGTCATATGTGACGTGTATGAATCAACCCCGCCTCAATCTGAGACGTGGTGTGGACGACACCACTCAAAGTGTCTGTCTTTTGTTTCAAAAGAACGTCATTTTAAGTGAAAAACATCAACTGGCAAACGAAAAACTGACCAAACCCATTCAGATTGTGTCGATAATTTAGCACAATGATCCATGGGTCATATGAGACATGTACGAGTCAACCCTGCCTCAATCCGAGGCATGGTGTGGCTGACACCACTCTAACTGTGTCTCCTTTGTTTAAAATGGACAGGATTATAAGTGAAAAGAACAACTGACATACGGAAAACCGACCAAACTCATTCGGAATTTGTTCATAATTTATCACAACGATTCATGGGTCATATGTGACCTGTACAAGGCAACCCGGGCTCAATCCGAGTCACGGTGTGGACATGATTAGTCTAAGTGTCTCTCTTTTGTTTAAAATGGACAACATTTTAAGTACATACAGAAAACCAACCAAACACATTCAGTTTCTATTGAAACATTAGGAGAACTATCCATGGGTTATATGTGACATGTAAGAATCAACCCCGCCTCAATCTGAGACGCGGTGTGGCCGACACCACTCAATGTGTTTATCTTTTGTTTCAAAAGGAAATCATTTTAAGTGAAAAACATCTACTGACATACGGAAAACCGAGAAAATGCTTTCGGAATATGTTGATACTTTAGGCAATGATCGATGGGTCATTTGTGACGTGTACGAGTTAACCTCACTCAATACAAGGCATGGTGTGGCCAGTATCACTCTAGGTGTATGTATTTTGTTTAAAATGGACATCATTTCAGGTAAAAATATATGGTATACAAATAACCGATCAAATTATGAATTGAATTCCGGATTCCACATATAATTGTCATCTAAATTTTAAATTGAATTCTAAATGAATTATGTATGTTTATAATTACGTTATGAATTCTAATTTTATTATGGATGTGTATAGTTCTAGGATGCATTATATGTTAAATGTGTCTGAATTTGTTCTCTATATGTATGTGTTAGTTGGTTATTGTAGGTACAATAATTGTATATGTATGTGTTAGTTTATTGGAGGTACAATAATTGGATTGAAAATGGGAGGGAATGCACAAAATGAATCCTGCTGTCCAAATTGCAGAGCTGCTGTGAAAATTGCAGGCTGCTGTGCAATTTTCACAGCATAGGCTATGACAACAGTTTCAAACCGTTGGCATAGCATCTCTGATGCTTTTTTTACCAAAGGTTCAATGAACCGTTGGTAAAAAAACTTTCCCAATGGTTTAGAAACCATTGGGAAAGAGGAGAATCCTTGGGATTTCCCAACGGCTCAAGCCAAACCGTTGGGAAAAACTATCCCAATGGTTTCGCACAAACGTTGGGATAGGTTAGGCTTTCCCCACCCTATACCAACGGTTCACAGTAAACCATTGGGAAAATATTTCCCAACGGCTTACTTCCCTATGGTTTGCAGAACCGTTGGTATAACATATAACAACGGTTTGCAGAACTGTTGGTATAACATATACCAACGGTTCTGCAGCCTTTCCCAATGGTTCAGAACCATTGGGAAAAACTGTATTTCTAGTAGTGCATGGATATGGATCATATAAGATGATCTCAAGGAGGGGACACCTGGAAGGTTTACTGTAACACCCCGAGATTTTATGAGATATATTATTTTCATATCTTTTGTTGTATGCTACACCAATATTACCTTGCGCTATACCCAACACCATATTAGCTTGTAGTATACACAACAATATTCTTGGATCATGTTACACACAATTTCAAGTTTGTTTGAAAGTAGTTATTCTACTCAACTGTTGGAACCAGAAACTGCATCCCCAAAAATTTTCCAAATGCTTCCATACATGATCCAAGATCATAGTCCATTTCGCAAGCTTCGATTTGGTAGGTCGTTGGGCCCAAATGGAGCTACGGATTAAGAGTTATGGACATTTGAATTTGGGCTAGAAAACTGGTTTGCAAAGCCCATTCGTGAAGCGCCCCTCCGTGATCATGGAGCGCCGCCACGAAGCAATGAGGCGGGATGCTCCGCGAACCCGGATGAAGTTCGTGACGTGCCGCGAAGACCGATCACGAATCACAGGAGGCGGTAACTCTCCGCAAATTCCCTGAAGTTCACGAACCCACCACGAAGTAGTGATGGCGTTACCGCTCCACGAATCCGGTTGATGTTCCTGACCCGCCGTGAAGCAACTGAATTCCCTCTTCGCGCCGCGTGAGCTTTTCTTCGCGGCACCCATTGCCTATAAATACCCATCTCGACCCCCTTCTCTGGACGATCATTTTTCCGCCCCTTGGGTGGCCGATCTCCCGGTCCGTGGAGCTCTACTTTGCGGCTCCGCGAGGCCATGCTCCGCAAGCAGCTTCCTTCACGTTGCTTCTCCACGATCCGATTCTCCGCGAGTCCATGCTCTGCGAGCCTCCCTTGCTACGCAAGAGGCCCATGCTCCGTGAGACCATGCTCTGTGATGATGCTCCGCGAGTCCATGCTCCGCGATGCTGCTCCGCGAGGCGATGCTCCGCGAGACCCCATGCTCCCCGACCCCTTTGCTCCGCGAAGCTACTTCGCGAAGACCTATCCTTTTGCGAGGCTCTGACCTCCGCACCCACTGGTCCATACCGCAGGGGCGCAGCCCCCACGGCCTTGCTCGGGGTCGGTGCCGGGTTGCGGTCCCGAGCCTCTGCGCCGGTCCCTTCGCTACCGTCACACACCCCCATGAAAAATGGAGAGTCCCACTGTGAACTTTTCGGGCCGGGACGTCAGGATTTTCCATTGAGCCCTTATGCGCACCCACCTTCCACCTATGGAATACCATGATTTGAGATACTCCTCCAAAAACCATGAAACACCTTGAGTCAACATATTCCTCTTGGTTTCATTCCTATGTCATGAGTTGAGAGTCCCATCATCAATTCCCCGAGTACCTTAAGTCGAACCATTCCTCAGGCAACTCTTCCAAACCCCATCACGTGGCTCCTATGCTAGGTTGAACCAGAAAGGGCCGCCCTTGCGTAAGTCCCAACACCGTCCATTCCCAGGCACCTTATGCCAATAGTCCTATCTACATGACTATAAACTGTAGTACTCCCTATGTTCCTAACATAGGATGCCTCTTTCTCCAAGCAAGATATGCCTCATGCTCCAAGCATGAGATGCCAATAGTCCTATCTACATGACTATAAACTGTAGTACTCTCTATGTTCCTAACATAGGATGCCTCTTTATCCAAGCAAGAGATTCCTCATGCTCCAAGCATGAGATGCCAATAGTCCTATCTACATGACTATAAACTATAGTACTCCCTATGTTCCTAACATAGGAAGCCTCTTTCTCCAAACAAGATATTCCTCATGCTCCAAGAATGAGATGTCAATAGTCCTATCTACATGACTATAAACTGTAGTAATCCCTATCTAACAAATGATATGATGCCTCTTGTTCCAAGCAAGAGATGCTAACAGTCCTATCTACATGACTATAAACTGTAGTACTCCCTATCTAACAAATGATAGGATGCCTCTTTCCCTATACGATAGATGCCTTATGCTCCAAGAATAAGACGCACAATGCCATGATTACAGTGGCATGATTCTAACGCCCCTTGGCGATATCCCGCTTGTGCACTAGTGCATAGTTGAAGGCCTCAACCCACCAGTGAGGTGGGATGCCCTCATTACTAGAGATGAGGAAGACATCACGGGAAGCATCTTTGCATAAGCCCATTCCCCATTTCCGCTCCATAGCGGCACACAGGCAGTATCCTTGCGTAATCCCCATCCACCATTGCCGCTCCATAGCGGCACCCGAGCAGCTTCATTGTGTAAGCCCCATTCACCATTGCCGCTCCATAGCGGCACCCAGACATCTTCCTAGAGAAATCCCCATTCACCATTGCCGCTCCTTAGCGGCACCCGGGTAGCTTCTTCGCGTAAGCCCCATCCACTGTTGTGATCCTATGCAGCGGTAAGCCGTTGACATCCTTATCCAGCGGTAAGCCGTTGTGACCCAATCCAGTAGTAAGCCGTTGAAACCCCATTCTATGCCATGCCGTTGACATCCTCGTCTAGAGGTAATCCATTGCGACCCCATTTAGCGGTAAGCCGTTCACATCCTAATCCAGGAGTAAGCCGTTGTGACCCAATCCAGCGGTAATCTGTTGAAACCCCCAATCAGCGGTATGCCGTCATCAGGATAACTATGTGGACTTTGATTCCCTACCATGGGGATACGTAGGAATCCTCTTCAAGGATCAAGCCCAAAACTATCATCATCCTTTTCCCCGGGCCTCTATCCTGGAGTAAGTCCTAGCACCATGGGCCACCCAATGCGTAATCCCCTCTTCGTTTCTCACGGACGAACCCTTCGCGATGTGATCGTCAGGTCTCTGCTGCCTCTTATTTCTCACAACGAGAATGACTCACGTGGGCTTAGAGTAAGCATTGGCCATGACAACACCCCGTCCAGCATGACGTTAAACTGTATGCCCCCGTCCGACATGACATTAAACTCCAAATTCATTTGAACTATGAGGTCTTTGATCCATCTCAAGGCATGGTACGTAGGAAGTCTCACGAGGTTCAAGCCCACCACTCGTCATTTCTTCACATCAGGTTCCACCCCCATCTAGCATGACGTTAAACGGCATTCCATTCTGACGGCAAGCCATTGTGACCAACCCAAACTATGAGGACTTTGATCCATGTCATGGCACAGTATGTAGGAAGCCTCTCTAAGGTTCAAGCCCATCTCCCATCAGACCAATGTCCCTTCTTCATGTCGGTTCGCCGACACCCACCACCAGTGGACCCCCCCGGGTTCACCTTCACGTCGGTTCACCGACGAAGCCCCTTTGAACTACAAGGTCTTTGATCCATTCCAAGGCATGGTACATAGGAATCCTCCCAGAGGTTCAATCCCACAACTTGTTGGTCACTCCAACCTTCTTTACGTCAGGTCACCAGCACCGGGGCAGCCTAGTGTGTAAGCCCCGCACCATCTGGACCAAGGTCCTCACTCACGTCGGTTCACTGAAGACATCCATCGGACCAAGGTCCACATTCATATCAGTTCGCTGACGACACCCATCGGACCAAGGTCCACATTCACATCGGTTCGCTCACGACACCCATCGGACCAAGGTCCACATTAATGTCGGTTCGCTGATGAAACCCATCGGACCAAGGTCCACATTCACATCAGTTCGCTGACGACACCCATCGGGCCAAGGTCCACCTTCACGTCGGTTCAACGGCACCATCCCGAACTATGCAGACTTTGATTCCCTGCCACAGGGATACCTAGGAAGTCTCTCCGAGACTCAAGCCCATCACCACCATCATCTCCACGATGGCCTCCCATTTCATTCCCCCTCCACTCCATGCAATCCTCCATCCTCCATCCTTATTCCTAACAGGGCCGTCACATCCCAGTGGGATCATGCCATCCACCCTCCTCGCTGCTCCTAGAAGTACTTAGGCCGCTTTCCACACGTAAGCCGTAGCATGTCTCCGGGTCGTTGTCCTTTGTGTACATCCCGATTCATCAAACCTTTGATCTACGTGGGTTTTGATCCCTGTTGTCTACACAGGGTACGTAGGAAACCTCCATGAGGTTCAATCCCAGCCAATGGTAAACCCTGGTGTTCCCTATTCTGGGGTGCACACTCCCTGATCCGCCCTCAGTGGTTTTTAGACCATCCATTACGGTGTGACATCTCCCCTCCTTGGAGCGTACCACCTCGGACCCATCCTCATTGGGCATCCTGATCCATCCATCTTCCGAGTATTACCTCCATGGGATATACCAATCTGATCTGTCTCTATGGGACATTCTGATCACTCTCATATCGTCTCCGCAAGACGTTAAACTCATGGCCTACCTCGTGATAAACATGAGATGCTTGAGGAAAACCTCGGAAGACACGTGTTTGGTGTAACTGTCTCTACTAGATATTAATCTTGCAGCATACCCTGTGTTAAACACAGGAAGCTGAGGAAAACCTCAGATACATGCCTATGTCATATGATTCCCCGCATTCAACGTGGGATTCCTCAGGTTTTGCACCCTTGAGATGCTCTCTTTGGAGGAATAATATAGGTTCCCCAATGTCCACGCACCCAGAGATGCCCTGACATGCCTGATGTTGTCATCTACTCCGACCGAAGGTCACTACCATACCAAGATCCCATGGAATGTCTTGACGGAAGTAGTGTAATTAACCGGCGTCCATGGAAACATGACACTGGGAAGAGTTTCACGAACAATGTATTAAATCTATGAGGGAGACCCGGACTAGGTGACGAGTTCCGAGGAGGAATCCACGAAAGGAAGAACCGACATCCCATCATCCCGATTTTGATCAAGGAGCAGACATCCCTGAATAAGGAACGAATGCCGCCCGCCTTTGGAAAGTGAGAATGCGGGGCGACAGCAGTGCGTCCTCCACAGACGGATGCGTGCGCCCCAGAAAAAGCATCAGAAACAACAAAATTGAGTGTATATATATATATATATATATATATTCAATGTATAAATGAAATATGGTTGGATTATGTTATAAAAAAACAATGAAGGAGTCTTGCACAACATGCAACCCTGACTTGGCTTGCATTATACGCAATCCCGACCTTCCTCGATAGCGTGTGTTGTACGCAATACCAGGTATCAATAAACAACGATATATGGTTATAATATTATTATGAACTAGTCGTTACAAATAGTATCAACTACATTTTTAATTTTATAACAATATTATTCATCTTAAACATTTTATAGAACATGGTATGAGAACAAACTAAAATTTTCAGCTAAAATATGTATTTTTAAAAAAATGCAGTTTTGCCGCCTTTTGATGGCGCACCCACTTTAAATCTAGTTTATGACATGTTTATAAGTTCAATATGACAACATAAAATTCTTATTTGGAATAAGGATATAAAAATTTACTTTGGATAAATTTATCATATTATTATGATAACTTTCATATTTTAATGAATAGTAAAAACACGCTATATTTTAATTAAAATTTTTTTTTTTCATCGCAATAATTTATATGGTTAGATTATATTTTTAATTGGTTTTAATGTTTAATTAGAATATATTTTTACCATTTAATCCAATGTTGGTCATTGGAATTAATTTCACTTTGAAATTGGACATAAACAAGTGTCGATCTTTTGAAAGTTATTATTTCTTAAAAACACGCTATTTGTTTTGATAACGGGAATTTATTTTTAAAATTAATTCATGCCACTTTTATGTTTTGAATTTTTCCAAATAGACATGATTTTTGAATTCAGAATATCAAATATAGCTTAGGATGAATTTTTGGTATTTTTCTGAAAAACATCAATTTTTGATGAATAGTGAAACCACTTCGTGGTAGTTAAAAAAACTGACTCTTTCATTTAAATGAAAATTTACCACTTTTGTGAATTGAATTTCAAAAATCTGGCATACATGGTTGTTATAAAGAAGTAAATTTTGGTTCAATAAGATCTAAATAATTTTTGTTGAATAGTAACTTTTGACTTTCATTTACCGCGATTAAAGGTAAATAGGGTAATTCAAGGTTAAAAGGATATTATAATAATTCAAAATTAAATTAACACTTGTTCCAACCTTATTGGATGAGTACTGGCCGACCATGGGAATCCTTGGGTCGATTTTGGGACCCCATTGAGCCACTTGGTAGTGATAATGACAATTGGGATTAATTAATTTAATGTAAAGTCAAAATTGACATTAACAAAAATCTTTTAGTAATTAATTTTTATAAGGGGTTATATAAATTATCTTTTTGACTATAAATATTAATTTTAAAGATAAAAATATTTACTAAATGATGGTATTTTGTTTAATATTTTTGGACATCAAATAAATAAAATTATTTATGACACAATAATGATGCAGTATTTACCTCATTAATAAATGATTTAAATAAATAAGATTATAATGATTAAAATATAATCCAAAACATGTCTAATTCTGATTGGATGATTTTATTTCGAACATAAATCATCTTATCTTTATCTTTAATGATTTTTGGACCTTTTGAAACCGAAGATAAGCTTATAATAGAATAATATTTTCACACTTTCCAAAGATGCCCCTCTCCTCCCTTAGAAAAGGGCACCTCCTCTCTCTCCTCTTTACAAAACTTTGAGCCTTCAAGCTCGGCCAAACCCTGCCCATTTCACTTCTCAACATCCCTAGAAACATATTAGTGGTTCTGGTCTTCTCAAAATACCAACTGTAGTCCCTTAAGTGGAAGTTTAAAGGAGGCGCATCAAATAAGAGGAGGTTCGGATACGTACGAAGCATATCAGACCTAAGGTAAGGGAAAATCTCGCAATCTCATTTTTATCCGAGATTGTTTATACTTAAGAATTTACTGGGGTGTATTTATCATCCACATCCATGTTTCCTCAATATGTAATATTATTTCTATCCTCCTACAATTGTTTAAATCCAATATTATTCATTGGTGAGTTTTTAGTAAAAGATATGAAAGGAATCTTTTATTGTTTTTAGCACGAGTTTCTTTTTGACATTTCCAACCAAAGTACGAGAAAAATGTTTTTTTAACTTATACAGAATGGATGGATTTTATTATTTCATAGAACATTATTTCCATGAAGCTTCCTTTACATGTTTTCATGTTTATTTTTAATCAACTTCTTTTAGTTTAAAATTGTATGACATGTTAATATAGGAAAAATGTTTTTGAATTAGAAAAGATATTTTCCTCAAGAATGGAGTTCAAGTATTTTATTAGAATTATTTTCCATCTAAGATAATACAGGTTTCTTTTTTTATACCTATTTTTTTACATTTAGTTGATTATGATGGAATTATTTTTTTGAAGTCCTTTTATCTTATATGATTTATGTTATGATGGAATGATGTTTAAGAATCCCATTTTTATTACATGGGTTATGCTATGATATATGATTTATGATTTTGTGGAACACATAAGAATGGTATAATTATGAGATGGGTGGAACCTATATCTCCCTCCAATGCATTGGGTAAAGATTTATATCTAATGAGATAGACATGGCTGGAATGGCAAGTTAATCTGGTTCAGTGATACATGAATGAAATGTCGGCTGAACTCGGTTTAGAAATGGACTTTGTCCACTAGGATAGGCTTGGAAATGAGTCTTGACTACTAATAAATGATTCTCTATGATTATGTGTCTACACCACAAAGTTTCATGTTGTAAGTTGTGATTATTTGTATTACATTTCACTATTATGATTGATCCCATGTCATGATATTATGATCTCTTTTGCAGGATAAGATTTTCAAAATGTTATGTTCTTATGAATATAATATGATTGATATTTCCTTTGTTTACCCATACTGACCATTTGAGCTCACCCTGTTGTATGTTTTCCTTTCCCCAAGATATAAATATCGGTTTTAGGTAAGAAAAAAAGGAAGATCTTTATGAGAGATGTTGAATATCTTTCACCATGATTAGAAGATTATTTTTCTGAGTTTCCAAAGACACTAAACTAGTACGGTCCTTGTGTGTTTGTTTTTGTATGTATTAAGTATTCCGCCAAAGTAATGTAATGTCCATGTATTTCAATCTTGGGTCTCTACATTTACCATATGTATGGATCAGAAAACCCAATTAGAGAAGACCTTGAATGGTGTGTCCCATAAAGGAAAGGTTTAAAACCATGAATGGGTACATACTTATAAGGGGGCTGCCATGGTTTACCATTGAATGGGTGGAAATTCCTCTGATGAAAAAACTGGGTGATCTTTCCCCTAATGGTAATTATTTTACCCTGTGAAAGCTAATATAGACACTACTGAGTGTAAATTAGGGTGGTGGACCCCAATTAAGAAGCAGCCAAAGTTTACCATTGAATGATATCGAAAATTGAGGAGGTTTACAATGTAACCTATATTGAAGAAAAGGATAAAAAACAATATAGTTTTATGGGTTGATGATATATTTAAGTAGGTTACTCATGAGAATAGAGCATATGTATAGGGATCTGATGGATGTTTGACCTCTAGGTCAGGGCAAGATCCTTTTAAGGCATAGAGACTGAAGGGAAAGATCATGATGGGAATGGATGATGGTGATTAAAATTTGGGAAGGAATTTTACATACCTTTTAGAAGAAAAGGAAAAAATTCCACACAGTTCTGGTATCACATGTAGTTTAATATCATATGGTAAGGATTAGAATGAATTGATGTGAAGTTGACAGTGCCAGGCTTGATCCTCGGGGTGGTTTCCTACGTATCCCAGTTGGTTGGGATTCAAAGTACACATATTTATGATGGTGTCACTGGGGATTACACATGTATAGTGGAATAATAATGGGGTATAGGGATTACACCTTGAAGCTTCCCAGGTTTCTCAAATGATATGTCATCTCTGGGTGGGGCACAATCCTCATGAAATAAAGTGGATTGAGGGAAAAACTGGAATGAAAATGGATGATGGTGGATGATGAAATTTGGTAGGTTCTCCCCTAGTATTAGGGAAACAAAGTATTCCAATGTAAGGGATTGAACGTCGTGGAGACTTCCTATATGCCCTTTTCAGAAGACAGGTATCAAAACCCACATAGTTTGGTGGTTTGGGGTTCATGCATGGTTAGCAGCCCGTGGAGGTGGAATCTTGGGCTTCCTCTAGGATGGATTCCTATAAGAACTATTACAAGGTCATTACTGGACTCTAATACCATTTGATTTAGGTAATATGTGAGACACAATAGGAATAAGTAGACTAGAAGGTCGCTTTGATAATGATGCGTTAGCGAGGGATGGTGTGGGGCTTATGCATAGAAGCATCCCATGGTGGGCCAACGGGGATGGATGGGGTGTTGAGAGTCCCTGGTCACCATTCCCTCTCAGGTATTTGCATCTGGAGGAGGCAAGGAAAAGCAAGAGTGATATATCCTGCAATAAATGGTAGGGGTTGCACCAGGATGGTTGCTCATCCCTGTGTGGAAATTTCATTCCATGTGAGGATGATCTCAATCTATGCGAGGAAGGTCTCAATCCTGTGGAGATGAGTGGGTTTAGAAATTTATATTGGAGGGGAACCCCATGTGTATGACATAAGTTAAGGCTATTTTTTAACATCATGTTCTAAGGATGATGGATCTTTCAATTGTAACATTCTACAGCATGGTCGAGGAGGACTCATCCCTCTCCCCTTGGACATATATGACTCATATCCACCCATGCATGGGGAATGGAATACATCATCAATTTCAAATGGTGGTATGGTGGATGAGTGATCAATCATGGGTTCCATGTTGGTGTGGATATACCAAAAATTATGATCCATTAAGGTACATATTTCAAATAGAAATATGTAGGTAAATGGGACATAGGGCACAAAATGAGTGAACAGGAAATCACTACGCACAATCCTAGAGGAATGCAAAGAAGAGTTTCAAGTAAGATGTGAGAGTTTCACGCAAGGCCTCAAACATTGTGTTTAATGGAAAAGAAAAAACACATAGACTAAGGTATGGTGTGACTGCAATATAGTAGTTTTTCACGCAAAAGAAAGTGGGTTGATCGAAATAGATGATGGACAAGGTAAATCATTGTGTGCAAGAAGGGTCTTTGGTCTAATATTTCCTTAGGAACCAAATGAAATGGGCAAGGGTGAAGACAATGTGGGACCACCCAAAGGGGAACCAATAGGGGACCTATCATCCAAGATCTGGTTCCTTGGATTTATTGATTTTATTTTGTTGCAAAAGAAGTTGTCTTTCATGTGGAGGAATGAATGTTTGACATCTAAAGATTTACCCCAAGAAATTGGGCTGCCCTTCTAAATATAGGAAACATCCTTGGCGGTAGAATGTAAAAACTATAGCGTGGAAGTAGGAGTTTGACATCGCATTGGTTGTGTAAGATTCTTACACATTGGATGGTCTTTGCACACGTCCTCTTCACATGAGAAAATCTTCTTTAGCGATTTTTGGGACTCCTGGGTGCAAGTATTTCTTTGATATCGCATTGGGCATGTAATTTATTTATGTATGATATTCTACCTTGGGTTTATCCCTTGGATCTTGTGTGCAATGACATCGATATTATCATAATTTATCGGTGATTTAAAGTTCACTATTAAAATATAGGCTTTTAACAAGACTTAAAATGGATTTTATCAGTGCTAGAGAAGCCCTGACTGCTTGAGCGAGGTTAAAAACAGTAGTCTTTTATCATCGCTAAAAAGTGCTAATAAAGGGGAATACTGCAGTGTTCTATTATAGAACACTACCCCACCGTGCATTGTGTTGTAACAATACACTAAGGCACCAAAAATAGAACAAAATAAACAAAATAAAGTAATAATCGAGAATTTAGATGATGAGAAAACAATGTAGGATCGTTTTCTTAGTTTTGGAGATATGATTATCATTTTAAACTAAAATGATAATTATATATTGAAAAACTACACTTGGAGTCTTACTAGTCACAACATGAATCATATTGAGTTGTGTCTAATTCCTACACATCTCAGATGATATATGTATAGTTTTCCGAAATTATCAAAATAATTTTAATGCATGTTCCCGGTTTCGAGTACATTTCATGTCTTTTTTTACTAAAATATCATTATAAACTGGAAACACGGACACTGAGTCATACTATTCAAATTTTTTATTAGTTTATGTGATTCTAATTCCTAAACATAAAAAATTTACTTACGAAATGTTTTCCTAAAATTATAAATACAATACGAGTTTGTCTTCATAATTTTGAGTGAGTGACAATTTTAGAACTAAAATGTTGATTTAAAACTGATAATGGACACATTGAGTAATAAATGACACATCGTGTGTCAAATTTAAGTTTGGATGATTAATACACATCACAAATGACTTATGGACATGTTTTTCTAAAGTATCAGAAAAATATGAATGCATTTGTTATGTTTTGAGTAGGTAAGTTCTTCTTTTTACTAAAGTTAAGGTCGATTACGAATAAAAAGATGCGCTCTAAGGCATACAACCACTCCATATATCATTTTAATGTGTGGATATTTCTTACACATCTTAAATGGTTTATGGAACATTTTCATAATGTACCAAAAAATTCTGAAAGTTCTTAATTAGTTTTGAGTATGTCATGTGTGTTTTTTACTAAAATCTCATTTAAAACTAGAACACGCACTTTGACTCATACTAACCAAATCGTGTGTCGGATTTATGTGGACCAATTACTAGACATCACAAATTACTTATGAATTAATGTCCTAAATTATCAAGAAAATATGAGTAGGTTTTCTCAGTTTTCAGTAAGTGACATTATTTTAACTAAATTGTTGATTTTAAACTAATAACAAACACATTGAGTCATATCAGGCACACCATGTATCAGATTGAGGTGAGGTTGATTCCTCCACATCAAAAAATACTTATGTATTTTTTATTTATAGTATAAAAATAATATGAATGTGTGTAATTATTTATAATTATGTTAGTTTTTTTATTCAAATTTATGTCATTTTTAAATAAAAAGACGTACTTGGAGTCATACGATCTCACGATGATTTATATTAAGGTATATATGATTTCTATACATCTCAAATGACTTATGGATATTTTTTCCTAAAGTATGAAAAACATTCAAATTAATTTTCTCATTTTTGAGTCTATCATTTAATTTTTTACTAAAATATAATTTTACACTATAAATATGCACGTTGAGTTGGGGCTGATTCAATCAAATCATAAATTATATATGGATAATTTCACTAAATTATAAAAACAATATTAATGTGTTTTCTCTATTTTGAGTAGGTTAGTTTTATTTTTTATGAAAATTTATTTCATTTTAAAAAAATAGAGACACTTGGAGTCATACCTGTCACACTATGAGTCTGATTAAGGTATGAATGATTCCTACATGTCTTAAATGAATTTTGAATCATTGTAAAAAATTATCAAAATAATACAATTGCATTTTATTGGTTTTGAGTATGTCACTTTTTTACTAAAATTTCATTTTAAATTGGAAACACACACATCAACCTATATAGATCACATCGTGTATCAGTTTGATGTGAGACGTATTCCTAGATGTCACATAAGACATATGAATAATTCTCCTAAATTATCTAGAGAATCTGAGAATATTTTCTTTGTTTTTAGAGTGTGTAATTTTTGATCTAAACTATCAATTTTTAAAAAATAATAGACACATTGAGTCATAGCGGTCACACCATGCATCGAATTGAGGTCCGACTGATTTCTATACATCTCATATAACATATAGATAATTTCCATAACTATGAAATAAGTACACACCTCCATAGAACTCTTTTTCAAATCATATAAAACCTTATATTTTTTTAATAAAATAAATCCTATTTAAAAAACCATGTTTTATTGAATAAAACATTATAAAAATCCTCAACCGATTTTTTATTAATGTTTAATTCTAATACTTGTGGATAATTTCTAGAATAAAAAGGAAATTAATTCATCATTAAATATTACTCTATGTAAAATAAAATAAATAAATTTTTTTAACATACACTCATCAGCTGAAATAACACTATAGCAACCATAGACCCTAGAGCTGCACAACACTACTGTTGCATATTCTGATTCTTTTATCTTCACCCTCTTCTTTTCTTTCCATCCCTTCACTCTAATGTTTCTCTGGTTGTGAGGAGCTTTTATCCTAAAGGATTTTATGGGAATGAAGGCTTCAAGTTAATAACTATTGTCAATGGTGTAATTCTCACAAATGGGAGATATTTCCCCTTTTAGATGACACAATAAAGTACAATTGTCATTCTCATCAATTTGTCTCCTATATAGTTATCATTTCATTTTTTTGTTTGACGCACATTATCAATCTCTTGTGGACATGAACCTATGTTTATTGAAATACTCTATGTAGTATTCATCTATGTGATGACTAATTATCATATTATTACAAGTAACATAAAAGAGAAGGGGGATGATTCTAAAGGTAACAAAATGAAATGATAACTATTCTGGTGATGAAACTGATGAGAATGAGAATTGTACATCATTAGGTTCCCTAAAATAGGAAATTACTCCCATTTTTATAATACCGCCATTAAAACTAGTTATTAATTTGACTCCTCAATTCCCACAAACTCATTCTTGATAAATGACACAAACGACCATATAAAAGATTGAGTGAATTTTGAAAAATAAATGGAGTGGGTGGTGACTGAAGAATCAGAATATGCAACTATTGTGTTGTTCAAAAAATGGGTCATGGGTTTCTATAGTGTAATTTCATCTTACGAGTGTTTGTTACTGAAATGAATTAATTTTATTTGATTTGGAGGTAGAGATAATTATGAGTTACATTCATTTTTATCTTTGAAATTATTCACAAGAATCTGAATACAACTATAATGAAATAATAGGTTGATGATTTTGTTTAATGTTTTTTCAATAAAAATTTTGTTTTTTAATAGGTTTTATTTTAATAAAAATATCATGTGTTTTATAAGATAGGTAAAAGTGGTTGATGGAGGTGTGTAAATCATTCAAACTTACTTTTATAGGCAACAAAAATTAACGGGGATCACACCTTACACTGTCAAATACTATAAAATGGAGGTCACTCCTCATTCGATAAATATATAAACCAAATGAATATACATAAATATTATATATATATATATGTATTATATATGTATTATATTAGTAACATTATTTGAATATAATTATATATATATGTATATATGTATAATATTTATCATATTTAAATTTATTTAAATAAGAAATATATTATTCGATATATATATAATACTCTTTTTTCTAAGGAAACTAAAAAATATTATTATTAATAATTTTTAAATTATATTAATCATAAGTAATTATTATTCTAGGTAACTTTGTATAAAATATAATTATTTAAATTTTGGAAACATTAATTATTTCAAAAAAATGTATATATTGTTACCTAATTTTATTATTTTTCAAGTAAAATGACTTTACCCTATTTTATTATTTATTTAAGTAAAAATTATATCTTAGTTAATTAAATGTATATATACGCCTAAAAAGTATATCTATGCTTAAAATAATGAATACATAAAAATAATATCTAATATATAGGATTCAATAACTTCCATTCAATTTTTTTTAGAACAAATTATGTACTAACCTAACGATTCAAGGGTGACCATATAATACGCATTAACCAATCCTTTAGATTTTAGAGAGGTCTCTATAGAAGTTGTCATAAAGAAATAATAGACCTCAACAATATATATCCTAATAAAAGGATTAAAACACACCAACCCTTGCAATGTCTATCCCATACACATCTAAATCAATTTTCTTGTTCATTTGAGGTTTTTATATCCAAAATTTGTTCTGTTTATAATGTGGAATAAATAATTTGTCAATTGGTTTATCTATGGAATAGTGGTAATTTAGTAATATTTAAAAAAAGTGAAAAAATTAAGCTTCTGGAGCAATATGGTTTGTAGATATATTGTGTGAAGAAAATTGATTCAAAAGAGAAATTTAAAAAGTCCAAAACAAGATATCCAAAAGAGTAGTTAACCAAACAATATAACATAAAAAAATCAAAAACAATATACAAAAACCTTAACACAAATTCAAAATGAAAATAGGACCCTATAAAAGAAAATCTAAAACACTAAAATACATATCTTGAAATGACAAATATAGGAAAAAATTAGAACCGACAAAGGAAAATACATGCCTACCTTACTAGGTTGATGAAAATCTAAGACCATTAGATCCATATCTGGATCTTTTCTTTGGAAACCCAAACTGAAAATAGATTTTTGATGCCAGATGATGTCCATGAAACTAGAGGATGTGGGTTTGTGTAATTTGACCTTATATTCACTGAGGAGATGCGCCCCTGAGACTCGTATTGAGTAGCCTTTGAATTTCATGGGTTCGTAGAAACGTAAAATTGACTTTTCCCTAGAGTCCATTCAGTAACACTAGACATGAAGCCCTTGCAATTATCTCGAGAAACAAGAACAAGTTGTTGTTTGTGGTTCTTGGTCCCTCACCCACAAGCTGATGTAGAATGACCCAAGTTCATACAGGAACATCAGAAATTGACCCACAATTCAAACAACACAACCTTCTTGCATCAAAATTCTTCCCTAATTTTAAATCAAATATAATCTGTAGGAACTCTAAAAAAATCAACATCCATGAAAACACAAGGTGAACATGGCAAGAAACTAAATGGTATTTACAATCATAATATAAATATCCACGAACGAGATTACCTAACAAGCGTATAATCACTATATTTTGAAAAGGGAAAGGGATTTTGGGAAAAATTACCCAAATCACTACTTTGGAAATGTCACACTTTATATGGAATTCATATGACCACCTAAAGTGATGGAACCAGAAGTTGTTGCAGCTATGGGGGGGAATTGGACAAATCCTTGACCAAATCATCCTCTAATGCAAACCGAATAATGATGTTCCTTTAGTCGAGTAGACCTACCATTGCTCGATCCTTCAACCCCCAAAACTCGAAAATTAACCTATCAAAGGTGTCCACTAATGGATGACACTACTTAAAGTGCACAATCAAGATGAGATTAAGAAAATATGATGCAATATTATTCTCTGGGGTTGAGATCGAATGATTTGGAACACCATTGAATAGATCTGAGACCTTAGGTTGAAGTGATTCGGGTAAAGGTGGGAGAAAGTAATTCTTGGAGAAAGGGGAGAATGAACAAGAATCACCCTTGAAGGGTTTGAAATAGGTCAGTTTTTTTTAAATTACATCGGGACACTTTTATCAACACTTTAAAAACGTTTAAAGAGTCTTATTATTAGTGTGTTTTATCACTGATAAAGGTATGCCTTTATGAGTGCTGCTAAAGATTTCTTTTATCAGTTGTTATTACTTAAGAGTTGATAGATGATTTATAATTATAATTACAAATAAGAAATTTTTAAATATATATATATATACTTAATCAATATATAAAAATATAAATATAGTAAATATATTCCTTATTTAAATATATTTATCATTATTTTATAATTATTTAAATATTTAATTATTAATTTATAATTATATAAATATTTTTTAAAAAATAACATTTGTATCTTCATATATAATTATATAATTATATAATTATATATATATAATAAATATATATAAATATAAATATAGTAAATATATTCATTATTTTAGTAAATTTATTATAAATTTAATAATTATTTAAATATTTATAATTATTTATATATAATTATTTATTTATAATTATTTAACTATATATAGTTATATAATTAATTAAATAAATAATTTTAAAAATATATTTATCTATTTATAATTATAAACATATAATTTTATAAATATAGTATATAAAATTTTGAAAATATTTATTTATAAATATTTTTTAGGGATATGTTTTTAAATTTATAAAGGAATATCTACTTTACAATTCATTCATATTAAAAATCAGTGAAATTAAATAAATTTAAAATAAGTACACTTTATTAATATTCAAAATATAAAGAAGTTTTATGTCCATACATTGTATATAAAAATTCATTAATTAAGTATATTTGAAATCAATATAAAACACATTTGATCTATGTTATATTGAAAAATCAAACAACATTCAATTATATGTCAACAACTCTATTCAATTAGTAAGTATTTTAAATTGGTAATAGTTTTTAATTTTAACCAATTATTCACTAAATATAGAAAAAAATATTTTTTAATATATAAATCATATTTATGTACATTAATATATATATATAGATATAGTATATAATATTTATTAACATTATCAATAATCATCTCATTAATAAAATGTTTAATATTTTTCTCTATTTACTTCTATTTAATTTAAATTTGATTAAATTTCATTTTTAATATCTATATATTTAATAAATACTATTTATTAGTATTTATAATTTATATATAGTATAATCAATTTATTCATTTTTATAAATAGTTATTTAATTAATAAAATTTATAATATTTTTTTAAAGGGCACATTTTTTATGTTTATTTAGTTAATTATTTCATTTTATTTTTTCAGGACATTACCAGTACTGAAAAATCTATGATAGTGGACTCATTTTTAGCGTCAAAAATATTGCATGGATTAAGGGTACTCTTTATTAGCTCTAAAAATAAAGATCTAATAAAAGGTAGCCTTCTTCAGCACTAAAAATAAAGCTTTGATAAAGGGTATTCTTTATCAAGGCAAAAAAGAAATCACAGATAATTTGGACTTTTATTAGTGCTAAAAATGATGACAAAGTGTTTAATTTATCATCTCTTTCTTTAGTGCTGAAAAATATGCCATATATTTGTTCTTTTTCTAGCACTGATAAATACCAGCGCTGTTAAATTCCAATTTTCTAGTAGGGTTTGGCTTCAATTTTCCCAAAGATGAAAATTTTCAGCCTCAAGAAAAAATCATCTCTAATAAATCACCACCCATCATAATCTGAGCTGAATGATGACCATACGGTTAGGTTTTGAGGGAAATGCTGAAAATTAAAATAAATTCAAAGAGGTGCATGTATAATCCATGATCTATTGCATAAGGAAGCATGCCCATGCGTGTAAGGCATGGTCCACACCTATAAATGCATAGGGGACCCTCTTCATAGTACATGTACTTTCCCTACGATATTTGTATATACTCTTATGCATGTAAGTTCCTAATTCTTGGAGGAAGACTCAGATTCGGTCAGTGCTCTATGCGTATCCACTGAATCATTAATTCTACAGACTTGGCTATAGCTTCTATATCCTTTATTTGATTTTATTCACTATGAATCATTTTTCATTTTGACCCTCAATATTTTATTCCATTCACTTAGTGTTTTTAAAAATATGAAGACATAGTCAGTGAACAGAGTATAGTTGAGATGGAGGCTGTTATGAATGCACAGTGGGCAGAGATGATTGGGAATCAAAAACTACTTCCCTCCAAGAGAGTGTTTTCATACAATAAGATTCTCTTGGGAATTCTGAAACAACATTAGATGGATTACCCCTGATTTATAATCTTCCTCTATGGAACATTGGCATTCATGATGAAGTGGTCATTCCAAGGTTCGAGACTAACTCGCTGTGGTCATGGGTCACCCATGAAGATTTTATCTAATGACACATCATTACTGCATATAGTCATGCTTCCATGGATCATCAGGACATTACTGTATATGAATTTAATCCAAGAACTCTATCAATCAAAGGAAATGAACCAATTCTTGATGAATACCCTATCCTCTATGTCAGAACCTTCTGAAGTAGTATCAGAAATGAAATCATGGGCCATTAGAAGGACTAGCACTTGAGGTTTGGGGGTAAAATTACTATATAATGGGTATGGGCATACTATTTACACCACACATGATAGGAATTTAGAGTAGATATGCAGCATATCGAGTTATTCGATGATGTATAGACATCACAATTCCACTTCTACTGATAGTAAGAACTGGTACTAGTGCTATTCAGAAGGTGTTCCCCTAACACACACATTTCACCTCTACCATGGGGTTGTCATTATAATTATTTGGGATATTCAATTTATTAGACGCATTCCTCTCGAGGGACTTCTATACTACAAATTCCTACCATCAAAAAATATTTGGGCGGATAGATCATGTACTCCCATCCGAACATGACATCTCTTGGATAGGGTGAGAGTGAAAAATGTTATCCAACACATCATGATGGACATCTCCTAGCTAATATGGTTCAGTATGTTCCCCAAGAAGTATTATAAATTGAGGATACTAGTCATAGGGAATAAATTACCAAATTCATCGTATAGGGGTAAGGCATGATCATATTGGGTGGTCCTATAGGTAAAATAATATCATACCTGGGTTTTCAACATAGATTAGATATAGGACCTACATATATGATATTCTACATTTCTTGATTCCTTTTTGAGTGGGTGGCTATTTTTGGTGAGGGATATATAGATGGGGGTCTTTCCAGGAACATTATTGATGAAAGGGATCATGGTATCGCACATCAAGGTTAATTTGGGAGTGCATGTACTGCAAATTCTTTAAAATATTATGGGGCACATCTTGAGGGGAGGTATTCCTATGAGAATTTGTGGTACATTATAGATATTTCATAGAGGGATTAGAGATCATTTCAGAAAATATGACAGAATAAATGCCATTCATCTTCCAGGTGACGGCCTATGACCATCTCTTTTGAATATTGTTTGGGTCTGGCCTCTAACGCTCAATGAGGAAGGGGTAAAACTCTGGATTGGTAATCATGTAAATTTCAATTTCATCCTCTACCAAACTCTAGTTGTCCACATGGTGGATGAACATCACGGTTTATTAGATAAATGAGAATTTATGCAAAGTATCTTGGGATCCTGCTAGTAACTCGTATTGATAGAATTTATTTATAAATTCATCACATCTCACTTTTATAGATAGTTAATTTGCATTCAAAAACTGTCGAAGAATTTGTATACATAATCTCATGAAGAGAGACACCCTTAAAACCTTTATCAATTGGGATGTATGTTTAAGAATACTCTATTTGTTGAAATAATCACACTTCCCCTTATAGATTTCAATGCTGACCTATCGACCAAATATGCTACACACTTAGTGGAGGCATACCAGGAGGCGATCCTATAGAGAAAAAATCAGCAGGTCAAGGTTGTGGAGCCAGGATGGTGCGAGGGAAGGTGGGTTTCCATTAAAGGTGTTTTTATGAGGTAGACCAAGCAATAGGGATGAAATGATCTGGAACCTCATTTATAGGAAATGTGGTGGCACCTCTGCCATTAGAAGAGTGTTGGTCCCGAATTCGGCCTCAAGGACCAGCTAGAGAATCCCCTATGAAACATGTAAAGTACCTCCTACAACCAACTACTAAGTCCATTTTCCAAACCTTGTTGTCTTCCTAGATTATGTTGTGATAATCATTGTCAACTGCGGAACTATGGTGAGGACCCACACATACTAGTCTTGATCTTTTGGATGTTGAGTGTATTCAGGTGGTGGATAGGCTGGAAATTCAACAATAATATGAATACCTCACAACTATAGATTCCTATTTATTCCAAATGAGAAAATATTAAAAACCACATCTCTTGGTGAAATTGATGCTCGGTTAAGAGGATGATCCAAAAGATATTCCACCCGAGTATGATAGCTATAAAGAAGAAGTTGAAAAAGAAAGAGAGGTTGAGGAAGATGAGGGCAGAGAAGAAGAAGGATAAGAGGATATGAATGAAGTTATTAGTAGTAAGTAATCCTTAGAAACAATGGATAATCTAGGGAGTCCCCAGGAGAGTGGTGATTTTATTGGATCTGACGAGGGAATCATTGATAATCTTGAAGTAAATCATAACTTAAATATTATCAGTACCTTATATTTTCTTATAATGTATCCACTAATTGAACCTATTCTTGTGTACATGCATATTTATTTTGACCAAGGATATCCCACAACAAGGGGTGAGAATGTGCTGATGGACATAGAGAGACATGCACATAGGCCAACATCCGGGGAAGAGACATGCAATGTTCATGTTATGGATGAGATGACTGTAGGTAGTCCAACTGAAGGGGGAAAAGAGAAAACATAAAAATCATTAGTTTTTTCAAATTTAAATATAGATCCCATTACAATCATCATGTTAGCATGATAGTAGGGTTATCCCATGTTAGAATTTCAAATGGTGACTCGGGTACTTGACCTATCTACACTTAACTCCTATAAGTATCTATAATCATAGAACCATATCTGTTATCTGAGGATCCTATTGACTGAGGTTGCCTTATTCCACAAAATGATCATAAGAATATAGTCCCAACATAATGAAGAGTCTGGGACACTAGAAAATCTATTAAATTGATTGTATCTACCCATGAGTAGCTATCCACTCATGATGATCTCGCCTTGAGGATAGGTGGGTATGAGTGTTCATCCATATATGATTCCAAAAAATGGGCAGTTGAAGATGGAATATAGGAGGCTACTATATAGAAAATTAGTAAAGATATTCTTCTCAGGTTATAGATACCATTCCCTCATAGAGGATTCTAGATGAAGATCATACTACTGAACTTTTGGCCATCAGTTTGGAGTGTGATCCCACAGAACTGGAGGAGCTAGATGATTATGATATAGATTTAGATGAGTAGAGCCACCTGACTCTTCATATGTAATTAAAGTTCATCAAAATTTACTTGATTACATTGGGGAATAATGGATAAGATGAATGGGGTCACTCTACACCTTGCTACACTGTGTTTATGCCGAAGGGGTGGGTGGTTGCAATCTTCATGAAATGATCCATGAATACCTTACTAAGAATATATAGGAAAACATTCATCACTTTAATTACTCTTAGTGCCTAATAAAATAAAATATTATATGAAATCTTGATGGGGCCAAATAATAGATTCAATTCCTGTAAGTAAAAATGAATGGGTGTTCAGCTGTTGGTATCAATCAATCAGAACTCATTTCCAAATTGCAGGTTCAGCTGGTGGAGCCCAAAGAGTATCTAAAATAGGAAAACCATCAAGTGGATGACCTCCAAGATGAGTGAGATATGATTAAAATCAGGGATTATAAGCTCCATAATGAGGCCATTATTGGGGAGAAGAACCTTACAAAGTAGCAACAGACTCTAGAATCCACCGGACGAAAATTGGTGGTGCTGAAGTAGTCCACCGTAGGAGGAAATCCATAAGGGGTTTTTTTTCTCCAAAAATATGACACATACATTCTTATTTACTTATTCTTATTGAACTATGTCCATGAAAACACTCATTATTATTCTAAATATCTCACCTTGATCATATCTATGATGTAACTAATGATCTATCCCTATGCTCATGTGGGTCATTCCTGGTGTGAGAAACAAGGGATGGACACATAATCATTCACATTGTATGAGAGTGTCAGATAAGCATCTAATTTTCAAAGTTTGTTATCATTGACTGACCACCCAGAACGTTAATGATGGTTAATGTTGTGATTAAAGAACATGGATCTCATAACAGTCAATTTTCCATTCCTAATGTGCGCTAGTGCGTGAGTGTGATAACTCTAGTGGAATTGGATCCAATCCAGACAAAGGGAAATGGAAAGTGTGAATCACGATACCTAGAATTCAGAATACAATGAGAGGATGGAATCATGCTATAGGATGACTGCTGACCATATTAAAAACATATAATCCACATCCCATAGCCTAGAATTGGGACAATCAATCAAGGGTTGACCGGTGGACATTTTTGAATCATGGGACCTATCTTGAATTATTGTTGGATGTCTTATTCAATGTCGACCCATGAAGATAGGTGAGCCTATGTGGAATACCACGATAGTTAGGGGGTCTCATCATATTTTAATGATGATGAGGATCTAAATAAATTTTATTTGCAAGGAAAGGGATGAAGTATTGGAAAGTTCTAAAGGATTCCAATATTCTTAAAATTATTCCACCATGAATAAAGCACATTGGTGCAAGTGCATTGGACTGAATAAAGATCAAACCCATCTCCAAAGGAGGTACTCATTCATGAAGGCCTAGTATATAGTTTTATATTAAGTAAAATAAGGACTCTGTGTGGAAACATTTAACATCATGTTATTGGGATGCATCTTATAGTTTAACATTGTGTGACTGGTTTATTTCACAAAGTTTATGGTCATAGTTCTTGGACCCTAGTCAACAATTTATATTCACGTTACACTAAATGTGTAAGTGTCTATTCCTAGAATTTTTCTGTGGAACGGAGTAATGAAACCCAATATGAATGATCCAATGGATCCTTGTACAACATACAAGTTTCAGAGAACAAATATGAAATAATCACATATGATACGAAAATGGACAAATCACAGTGAAGCTCTTAGATTAATGTCATAAATGTTTGACCTATAATCAAGGAAAATGGGCCCAAAATGGTTAATGAATCTATGGCTGATCCCATTATGAAATGTCCATAAATTGCTACATATCCCTTAAGGATGGGAATAAATCCACTCTTATTTCATCAAACACAGCATTGTAGGATACCAACGGTGGTGGGGACTATCCTCTCCAACAAGGAGACAGAAACATCCCACAATTATCAAGAGGCATACCAAAATCGTTCAAGGTAAGGTTATTGTTTAACAACGTTCATTGGGGAAGATATGTTCTCTTTTTGAGGTAATTGAATTTGAACCATAGAGGAATCTAAAAGGGGGTATTCATTACACAGTTTATCAATAGAACTAATGTGTATAGGGACAAAAGTGGTTGACACCACACAACATATCCGAGAAGAGGCCAAAAAATAGTTTATTTTCATGGATCCTGGACTTGGGTGTCTAGTATAAGGTCAGAGAGAATGAACCATGATGACCCAACATGATAGAATGTTAATTCTATGGCTGGGCCTAAAGGCAATGTGACTGGGCATTTCCACATAGACCATGAGGATGGGAATCAAGCCACATGTATTTTTTGGAAATATATTCCTTTTAAATTCATGCAGTGAGGGATGAAATGAACTAATGTGAAAAGGGGAAAATTACTGGTGGACCTGAGATTTGTGATTTGGGAATCACAATATATCCCATAAGGATGGGAATCAAGCCACAAATAGTTCTCAATAGGGAAATTTTCATGTGAAATTTTGAGTCATACATATAGACATGTCATTAAATGTTTCTTGTTTGTTAATATTTTTCCCCCTTTCTTTTTTTAGGGGATGGAACAGGATAGAATGTATGGAAATAAAAATAGGAATCAAGTCAAATGTAGTTATTAGTAGGTGGTATGGTAGATGGCCAATGCTCATGGTGGTGTCCTCTCATGTGAGAAAACTAGAATGCTATTCTGTTTTTCATTATTAATCCTAGTCTAGGATGTGGCAGTTTAAGGTCGTATGATATAACAATCTCATGCATTTTTACATCATGTGGTGTGAAATATAGGGGGGGTGTTTAAAAAGGTACGTGCATGAAATGGCTATTGGAAACCCAATTTTAATGGGGCATAAAGAGGTCCTAATCACACCACACACTTTCTAGAAAAACATGGAGGGGTTCTTATTTTATGGTTGTAGTGTTTTGATCATAGGGATTCTACTTTAAGGTCCTAATGTTTGGAATGAAAGATTTCAAAACTTCTCTATGTGGGTAAAAACCTTACTAAGAAATCTTTGCCCATGTAACCCATGCTCGATGTGGTAAATAAGTGTCATGTTATGATTTACCCATTGCATGTATAAGGGTACAACATGGGATCCTATCACTCAACTAGAACAGATGCACTGTGCTGTAACAACAAGGGTGTTGGAGTTCCACTAGAATATATGGAAGTAGAAGCATGTAAATTGAAAATTATATGGTTCCAATTATGAAAGGTGTGAATGTTGGGTAGGATCACCATTAAACATATTCACAATAAGTGATACACAATTTCATCAATCAAATATTGGACATGTAATCATATAATTGACTGTTGATCATGTTTGAAACAAAGTATTAATTGTTTTTTTTTTCTGAAAATCCATTAGGGCGTTGGGCCAAACTATGAGGTGAGCCTAATAAGGAAATGACCATCACTGTTAAAGGGTCCTTATAGATGTGAAAGGTGGTGAAAACCGAAACATGGAAAGACTCTAATTTTGGATATTCCTTAGGAAGATATTAACATGGAACACAACAATTTTGGTGTCACAAACTAGTGCATTAGGGGTAGGTTATTGGTAGGACCTAAATGAAACTAGGATAAAAGACTGTATCATTGTAAATAGTTTAAGGCCATATTTCATTGACTATATGAATCCATGTTTATGGTCATAGATTTTGGAACATAAGGTTCCCAGTGTAATATTGTGTTCATCGTATCCATGTTGTTTAACATCAATAGGTATGGACAATGTGATATAAAGTTTTGAGTCACATAGATTATATTATAGATTTCTTAGTGTAGGTTCATAAAATATGGACTAATGGAGGGAGAGTATCTCTGGTAGACATATGCAGTATAGATGAATGAAAAATCTAACCTAAATGATCCAAAGAGGCCCAATTCTACAAAACATTCTGGAGATAACCAATAGAGGGCTCTTATTTTAATGTCATAGAGTTTTTACCATGGGGATCCTAGTTTATGTTCATAGAGATTGGAATATATGTATCCTAGTTTAAGGTCATAAAAATTGTACCATATGGATCCATGTTTAAGGTTGTAGTGTTTGGAAAATAAGGTTGTCTATCATATATATGTGGTTATAAACCCTAATAAGACTCCTAAGACCATGTGAGCCATGGTCAATGTTGGAAACAATGACAGATGCCAATATTTCCCTATGACACAGGAGTACAAAAAAATGGAAAAGAAATTTCAGGTGGGAGTGTCCCAACAATACTAAAATTACAACTATACCTATGTGGATGCACGGAGGGATGACACCAAGTTAGTTGTAGGTCCATAAGAACATAAGGAGGCCAGAAGAGTGAATCACTACACCTAATATCTAGAACATAATGAGGGTGGAAGAAAAAAGAAGGATAAATATTGACCTTATTCGAAACATAGAATCCATATTGTGTTACTCAGGATGAGGATAGACAAATGAGGTTCAACCACAAACCATGATCAAAACATGTTACCTAACTCAAAATGTCATCGAATGTCTTCCAGGGCAATGAACCAGAAAGGAAGGTGAGTTGATGTTGTATAGTTAGGTAATTAGGGCGGTCCCATGAGACATGAAATACCATGGTGTTCCATGTAAAGGGACCCATGAGGCATGGATATGGATGAAAGATTTGACCTGTGGAATCCACCACTAGAGTTATCATACCCCCGCACATTCAAACATGACAGTGTGGAACTTCCACAGGCAGGATCAGATATGTCCTCAAGGATCTAGTTGCTGAACGGATAAATTCCATCATAGAACTCATGGTAAAGTTACCTGGTATTGGATATAGATTAAGTTCATGTTTCTTAGACATATATCTCTTAGTTTTTGTTTATATAGTGTGGACCATAGGTTCCCAACTTAATGTAGTGTGCGTGGGATGTATTTATGCAGTTTAAAATCATGCAGTAAGGATGAGGATGTCATACTATTATCATAATGTGATAAGGATATGAAAAAGTAAATTTTTGATTCTACGGCTAGTCTTGGGGAAAACTGTTGAGGTATCTCTATGTATCCCATAAATATGGGAATCAAGGCACACATAGTTCTAGAAATCCATGTAGTTTAAAGTCATGCATTGAGGACTAATATGGGAGAGTTTCTTCGATGAGAAAATGTGTGGTGCGGCTATAATAACCTAATATGAATGAGGACCAAATAGGTCCACACCACACCACAAACTTCCGACAAGGAAACCCCGACCAAGGGGCCGGAAAGGCTTTGTGGTTCTACAGAAGTGCCCGAGGAATACGATTTTGGGCATCGCTATATATCCCATAAGGATGGGAATAAATCCAAATGTAGTAATTGATGGTTGCATGGATGATGGATAGTTCTAAACAAATGGGGTGATATACTCTCAAACGAGAATATATTATTTTTATTTTGTTTATTTTTAGGATAAATAGAACACTGAAAATATTAGTCTAAGGTCATATAGTTCAGACTGATTGAAGAGAAGATATGAAGTGTGTCACCCTGATGCAACCCAAGATGAATGAGGACCAAGGAGGCCCACATGACTCACCACATACTATTAAATGATAATCATGTCAAGAGATTTGTTTTTGATTTTCTGATTATATGGTTGGGCCTATGGACAAAATGTATAAACATCACTATATATCACATAAGGATAGGAATAAATACATAATTTGTTCTTGAAGAAGGTGGGGCATATGGCCAGTTCAAAGGGGAAATGATTTCTCCTATGAAGACATCATAGAACTATGTAGTTTTTCTTTATATAGTCTGGATGAAAAATATATAATTTAATAATATACAGTAAGGACGATGGTTTTTATGAAATTTATCATTATGAAATGAGGACTCTAGAGGACTTAGTTTATGGTCATAGAGCTCATACCAAAGGATAAGTCTTCTAAAGTGAAAAAATGTTCGGTGGTTCCATGAAAAAACCCACTATGATTAGGGACCAAGGAGATACAAAACACACCACACTTTCTTCAAAAGAAACCAATGACAATTTAACATAATGGGGGACAAGGAAAATGTTTGGAAGAGTTTTTGGATGGTCCCTAGGAAATAGTGTATGGGCATCGTTTTATATCCCATGAGGATGCGGATAAATACATATGTAGTTCTTGTGTTCGGTGCAGTTTAACACAATGTGGTGAGGGCATGGGGTGGAGTTTAATGTCATGTATGATGAACCTGTTTAGCATCATGTAGGAATAAGGGGAACATGCCATTTAAGGGTCTTTCAAAAAGAACCATCATAGTTTTTCAGTTTATCATTTTTCAGCTTGGACATCATAGTTTAACATCACGCGGGATAACACAAACCAATTTAATAGCATGTTTCTTGGAAACAATGTATGGAGTTCGCCAATAGGGATGTTTATGGTGAAACCACAATAACTAAATGTGAATAAAGGCCTACGAGGTACCCATGAAACACCATACATTTACTAGGGGATCTTTTACATAGTTTCATGTCGTGATTCATTGATTCGAGTGCCCAGTTTAACAACATGTTTCGGGGACATTAAAATCCTAGTTTTAGGTTATAGTGTTTGGACCATATGATAGTCTAATGTCGTGCATGTCTAAAAGTGAACTCATGTGAAGTAATTTTTGTGTCACATATATTAGGTGGGGGGAGTGATTCAATCACCATCCATGTTGACCAAAGAGTATGCATCATTGGGATTGACATTGTGAATGATGTAGGGTCCTTCCCATTTGTTCAATGGATTTGGTGGGTTTTTACCTTGTATCAGTAGCATCCTTAGAGATAATACCGTGTCACCATGGAGGACAGAGAGGACACATAATCTCTTGTTAAAATCTATATCTATCTTGTTCTGGTGCCTCTCTAGATTATGCAAGGCCTGGAGCCTATTCTCATTGAGAGATGCCAACTCAAGTAGATGGAGTTCTGCTACTCTTTCTGGGTTCTACTGATCGTAGGTAGTTTTACGGGGTGATGAATGCTAAATCACAATGGGAATGAAAGAATTTGTTCTGTATACCAGGAAATTTGGACCCACCTGGGTAGAATTGTGAGTCATCATATGATAATCCCAAAGAGTAATGATAATACTTTCTAGCCAATTCTTATTGTTATGACCCACCATATTATCCAAAATGTTGTAGAGGGTTTTACCAAATTCCTTAATCTTTCCATTTTCTTGTGCATGTTAGCGATAAGTGTGGTTGGAAAAGATTTTATACTTTACCAGATGATGTAAATGTTTACAATCTCATCTCCATGAATGAAATGTAGGATAATCCCATTATAACTACATTTTTAGAGAGTCTTCTATAGGATTGGACTGCTCTAGAGGGTGAAATGAACTACACGGTGATATATTTTCTCATGTTCAGATCTAACTGATTTGATATTTCTACTTAGGAGATATTCAATGAATGGGGTCATCCAATCAGAGGATTCATCAGCTGCATTGGGATCTGAAGGACTCGATGTGAAAGCATTAGTTTTATGGTGGATTTCCTTATGGTTACCATCATCATCCAAGCTGACAGTTGAAATAACTTTTCAATGTGCCATGTGAATAAAAATGTCATCCTGGTTAGGATCTACGAGAGAAGTGACTATAATTTATAGGTAATCATCTCTACCAATATATGACTGTGGAACATGAGTCACCTCTAGCTAATATGGGAAATGGGCCATTAGATGAAGTGAATGCTTGAGAAAGGGCATGAGATCGGGCTTCTAAAAAATATCATCACCGTTAATTTTCTTAATGAATTTCTTGGATTACCCATTCAAAAGAAGGTGGGTAACATCAATCTCGAGAGCATACTTGAGGCCAGTGATGAGATCTTGATACTCAACATAATTTTTATGTCATACCACAAAAATAATTAATGAATAATGTAGGATAAAACCTATTTTAGTGGGATAAAGAAAATCTCTAGTCCTAATCTATTAATCCTAGACTAATTGAGACTTATCTCGGTGGGACATCGAGAGGCGCTGTCAAATTTAATTTGTCAACCTGGAATAAAATGATCCACTAAGAAGATATACTCTTTTAGGAAATAATTATCTAGATATTACTCTATTGGGGTTGGATAAGCATTCAAAAAATATGTCAATGCCTGACTATTGAAGGCCTTATCTGAATGAATTAGATGTTGAACATCTAAATAATTAGTGCCCAGTGTGATAGGTGGCATGTCAGCATGGGGCAGTTCAAGATGTACTATAGAGGTTCCATGTGGGAAACCAGTTGTATCTCATGATGGTGTAGGTAGTGTCACATCTTCTTGCATTGTAAAAAAATTATATTAATATATTCTCAATAGGATAATATATAGACTCTATGTCGAGGAGAAATTAATTGAGATAATACAAAGTATTCTCTATCCCTTCATTATTCTTATGTGCTAGAAGGGTGTTGAGGGATCGTTCCAGGGTGGTCATGTAGAGGACCAATGGATTCTCATATACTAGTGACATCAGAACCATAGGCTATAATAGATATTTTATGATCTCCTCAAAAGCATTATAACACTCCTCATCCCACTAGTAGATGGAACCTTTCATAAAGAGACTTCAAAAGGGCTTACACTTTCCAGAAAGATTTATGATAAATCGATGTATATAGGGTAAGTTTCCTTGAGATCCTCAAAGCACCCAAAGGTTACTCAGAGTGGGAATATATCATACATTATTGATCTTCCCTTGGTAAATATTGATGCACCTGTATCTGATAACAAAACCAACGAACATTCCATAGGTCACCCTAAATGAATATTTTATAAGGGTCCATCTTCAACTATTGAGGGACATAGAAAACGAACACTTTCTCAATATTTATATAAAGATCATGAAACTAGTGGTATTTGAAAACCCAATCATCAACATACAATTACACTAGTATCCCTATGATCAGTTTAAAGATGCAGTGTACAGAAAGCTTAAAGGTGGATCCTACATCATTCAGACAGAAAGGAATTACTCGATAACATAAGGTACCTTTTAGTTCTCTGAAGTAGAACGATTTTATATTTTTTGGGGATATATATATATCTAGTTGTACCTATAATACCAATCCATAAAGTTCAGATTTTGGAACCCAGTGGTGGATTTGATTAGCAACTCTATCACTGGAAGGAGAAAATTATCCTTCGGGCTGTGGCGGTTGAGATCCTAGATGTTGATGAAGACTCTAATTTATCTATTCTTCTGCCTGACTGAAACATTTTTTAAAAATCATATGGGTTACTAATCTTCCTTGAAAATTTTGGTTTTTATGAGATTATCATATTTGGACTCAACCATGGAACTACGAGATGGGTGAATCTTCCTGGGAGGCTATTTGAACATGTGATGACTTATTGGGAAGCCATGATGATGGATGGCAACCTGAGTGTCTAACCATATAATCTCATCATAACTCATGCAAAAAAAATAATGATGTTTCTTTATGAAATCCACATACATTTGTTATTCCCTTTTAGGCAAGGATGCATTGATATACATCAGCCTCATATCCATCTCAGTGCCAAGATTTACCTAAACTAATCATCAATGATTGTAGAGATTCATTATTTAAATGAGATATAAGAATCATCTAAGTCATCTTCATCATTGGAGTTAGCGGAATCAATAGGGGAGATGGTTATTCTATGTTATTTTACCTTGGAGGAATTTTGGTGCTGACCTGAGTGGTGGCATAATCATCATCAGGGGACTCCTACACTACTTAAACCATAGAAACAAATTATGTTGACATGATCCCATCATTCCTTCTACTGAAGGGTCCATGCATGATTATATAAAATAATTGTTGATGGGTTTTTTGGTGTCGATTTAATCTAGCTCAATGGAACAATAATGTTAGGATAATAGTTGTAGCCATGGTATGAACATCCCAATACATCATAGGGGTAAGTGGTTCTGGTATAACTCTAGCATGACTTCTTTAGTATAACAAGGTAATCTTTAAAATTTCATTATACCTGGGAACATTTCGTCCTCTCATCTCATATATGACTAAGAATTTTCCAAAATCTAGGGTGGTAGCCTCTAACCGATGAATATGGAGGATGAAAGCAACATCCATGTCTATACAGGGGTCTGCCACAGTGATAGTGTGTTCAACCTTGTTGGTCGGGGAATTCTTGTCCTAGATCTAGTAGTAAGTCACATCCATATAGTGAGGTTCATAGGAGGTTAAAGGAGATGTGACACCATGGAGCACACCCACTCGACCCTTGAGGAAGTACTTGAGGGATTGTTAATATGGGGTGGGGACTGTTGCATACAAATGGAGATATGGACTAGCCATTATCACATTATAGGCGATATCATGTTAGACATACATAATTTCAATTTTAGAAATCATTCTACCAAACTAGGTCTTTAGGTGGATTTTTCTACATGGTATTTTCTTTGTCTGTTCATAACATTGAATCTTCAAGTCATAGGGACTTAGATCTTCTTTATTTAGTGCAAGTTTTTAGAGTTTCCTGGTAATAATGAAATTGATCCATGAACCTATGTTGATGAGACAAAAATATACATCAATGTAATTGAAATAACATATTCTATATAGTGGACGAATGTTCCCCCACACACATAAACTCTAATTATCTCTAGATAAATAGATACCAGCATTACATTCTAACTTCTCAACATATTCTATGTGGTATGTATCAGTTGTCGGAAAATCTATATACAACATGAGGGGGTATAAAAGGTTTATGTAAAGGATTTTTTTCATTTTTTTGATAGATGTAGGGACTCTAAAATTGATAGTTTTGTAGGAATTTTGGCAAGGTGAATAATCACATCATACTTCCATGTTGGCCGCACATTTCTACTAGAAGAAGGTTTTCTTTGGCAGGAGGTATGACGAGCATTACCGTCTGAACACGTGGATTATTTCTAGTTCTAGGAATATATTGCTTCATACTAGATAAACCCAAAAACATTTTTATCATATAACATTTGTATGGTTGAGTTCAATCTATAGCGAATCACAGATGATCATAGTGCATTCATGATGGCTCTCCCTGATCATGTTGCATAAACAATGACGACAATGAATCTAAAAATTCAGGTTGAGAGGTTTGTTCTTACTAGGCTCTGTGGTGAGCCTATTGTCTGGCATCGGTATTTTGCATGTCTTGAATTTATTCATTATCATTCACATTTCACATATTTATATATCCATGGCCTCATCAATTATGGTGTCAACCAGAAACATTGGGATGACTTTCTTGATACTCCTCGCCATTGGGATTCCTATAGGGATTAAAAAACATAGCAATATTCACAATTTAATATTCTTTCTAATCATCCAAGGAAATAACCAATAAATATTGGATACAATCCGTGATCCCCATCTATTTAGGCATGATATCAGTGACGTTGTGAGATGGATTCTGCACCTACGGGGGATTTTTTTTCACTTTTGTCGTTGGTGTCTACTCTTCTAAGGATTTGGGGACTGAGAGGTGGAAGCAGAAACAACAACTAGAAATGTTATGAAAACTCTTGGAAGCTTATCCCAATTCAAATGGGTATGAAGGAAACCATGGTCATCCAAAAATAATCTATGAGGAAACCAATTTTCATACATATGAGAGCCATGGATAGAGAACTACTTCCATTCAACTTTACTATTAATATTAGGTATCACCGAAATACATTCAACCTATGATTGGAAGGGCCCTATTAGACTATATTATTAACAACATGGTACTTGAGCCATTCCTAACAAATATATCATTCATTTATGGTATGTACATGGAACGTGTGATAAAGGTACTAGTTGGGGCGATCAGTGAGATCAACCTCATGGGTTTTACTACATTCTGGAGGCTTTATTTTATCCAGATCAATAGAACTATGAAAATAATTGGGAACCTGAGCCTCATTGAATGAGTAGGTCTTGTTTTTCCTAACCATGAAATGGACTCTGGGGGCATGGCCTTGAAGAGGAAAATGAGCATGATTGTCCCACCTAGGTTGTGGTGGTGCATTAGGTGGTTGTTCATACTGATTCAACGTTGGGAAATCCTGAGATTGGGGTAGAACCTGTGGTTCTTTCCCTTTGTGAGACAGTGGTATAGGATCTGTCAGTAAAAATTCTAGTGTCCTTGGGGCCTCTATCTTTATGATGGTAGTAGTCTATTCCTTGGAGACTCTTCTTATAGTATCTTATAAAGGCAATGGTAATTTCTTCTTAACTTGCTGGAAGTCTTTTTCTACACACTGAGCCTTGTCAGAAAAATCCTGAAATCTACCAGGGAAATTATGAGTTATGGGGTATGGGACCAATTTAGTATTGAAATTACCCATTAACATCATTAAAAGATACTATTTAGTCAGTGGCATGTCAAGTGAATATGTGAGGCCTTTCCACCTGTTGACAAGGTCTGCAGCTCACTCATCTGGCCATTACATTCACTTGAAGTGGTTGATAATACTAGTCATGAAAGAGGTAGAGTTGAACTGATAATGAAACTTCATGAGATGATCTTCCCAACCAGCGATATACCTAAGGGGTATTTGATTATACTAGATGAATATAGGCCCTTCCAATGTTTGAATAAAACATCAGAGCTTGGTTGTTTCCAATTTCTCTATAAATCCTAGAATTTGTGCTCACTTTGATATGAAGTGGGCCAGAAGCTGCAGCAACACGCCAATTCCATTGATGGAGGATAAGGTAGGATTCTTAAAATCTACTAGTTCATTCTTGTCTTCCATCCATGTTGTATATATCATTCCTTCAGGTGATATTTTCACATTTTGGGTCTCAAGGGCCTCAAGTCGGGTGATAAGAGTGGACATTAGATTTTCCTAGTGGTGATTCTTGTCTTGATGAGGATCCCTGGCCACCAGTGAATTCATAGTCTTATCAGCACAGTAGGTAGGATCGAAAACTCATGGAATAGATGGTGAAACTACTATAGGAATGATCTAAGGAATGACCTGAGGAACTACTTGGGGAATGTCCTCATCCAGGACTCAAGGAGGACACTCATGTCACTTGGGTGTATTTGGTGATACATATCATGGTTGGTTTCCATGGGATCCAATCTCCACCCCATTGGGTTGCACAATATTTTTGGGATTGATGGGGGAAATATGGACAAGGAATACCTACTGCTTCCCATACTACCCTCAATGGAGGAGGGACATGATTGTATTAAGGATCAACGTAGTTCAGATGACACTATATAATTCACATAATAAGGGTCTTGTCGATGAGACTTTTTTATTCAACAATCTTTTGGAGTAAGAAGGTCATAGTGTGTTCAACCTCTATCTCTTGTGCTGCACTGGATGGGTTTGAGGGATTAGAGGTATCAATTAGTTCCTTACCATTGTATATGTTTTTATATGAGGTAAATTACTCAGGGGGATTTTCAAGGTCAATAATCTTCCATTGTTGGTGAGTGACAATAACTGGGGGTCTAGTAGATGATGTGTTTTCACCAGGGGTAGGTTCTCTCCATAAAACCATGTGATAACACCCCATTCTAGGTGTATCTCACCCTTCTAGGTGTATCTATAGGAAAATCATTCTTACTAAAATAGTTTATGGTGTTATATCATTGATGTCACTGAGTAGGATCTGCTACTACCAGTTAGGAATAAATTGATGAGATGCATAATGACTGAAGCCACAAATCTGCATATGTGGGTTCGCTACATTATAAATTCTTTAGAGCATGGTGAATATCCAAAATCATTGTTGCTGATGGTTCTACTGATAACTAAGTGATGCAGGGTGCTGAGCCATGAGAAGTGATGGTATCTTTACCATGCGACTCTACTGGCCAATGTCTTCATAATGCTCAGGGCTCTATGGATAGGCTAGCTGATGGTTTCAAAGATAGAAATGTTTAACCCACATGGTATTGAGGATACACAAAACCTCATCTTAGTAGAGTGTCTCCATGATGTCTAAGTTGAGAGTAGCAATCAATAAAAACATCTCGGACAACTGATCTTCTGAAATAGTGTCTCACAAGATTCTATATTCAGAAGTGAGATCCTGCACTTCGATGCCCAATTCTTCAATTGGGGATAACTGAGGAATTAATGGAATTGATATGAACTGTTGTAGTGGTGTACTGGCTGGTATATAAAATGTCGCACAACCATAGAGGCCATTACTCATTGGGTCGTCTCTCAGAGGTGGTACTGAACAAATCACCATGTAAATACCAAATGGGGTGTTGAAAACTATATCATGCAGGAAGGGTGTGGATGTTAGTGGAGAATCTTGTAGGCACTCTTCATCTACCAATACCCCAGAAAAATCTTCATGATCTCATGTTGAGGTAGAGAGTAAAACTAGTGGAAATAGTGAAGAAATCCTAGCATGACCTGAGACTCTGATGAAGAATTTTGGGGGGAAGGATCCATTAGTGGGTCCCATTCAGCTTCAAGATTAGATAAGAAGACAGGATCCATGAAAACTTTTTCCCTCCTGCTTTTATTCCTTCAGCGGTGATAGTTTACCCTTTTACCTTGGAATGGTTCATTGGTTTAGGGAACTTTTTCGACATGAGTAGGAATATAATGTTACTATGTGATTGTGGGGGGAGGAACTTCACTCTAATTTTATAGGATATGTGGAGGACCCCCATACCTATTGTTTCTAGTGCAGGGAGTACCTTCGCTTGGTTTGTTGTGAGAGTGGGGAGTACCTCCACTCTGATGAGTTGTGGTGCAATGAGAACTTGAGGAGTACCTTCACTTGGTCTGTTGTGAGAGTGGGGTGTACCTCCACTCAATATTAGTTGGAGTTGGAAAAAGGAGGGACTCTGCTGGACTGGGCGAGGACTGAGGAGGACCTCCATGTTCACTACTTATGGAATAGGGAGAAGCTTTGTGCTAATTGGAAGTGATCAAATTAGGATGTCCTTTATACAGATCATAAATGAAGTGAGGATGGTGTTCACATTGGTAGTTTCTAGAGTGGGTAGGGCCTCCACTCTGGATGGATGTAGTACGGGGAGGGTCTCTATACTAGATGTTGACAAAGAGAGTAGTTCATTCTCTTTGGTCAATGATACTGTGGGGAGGACCATCGATTGAGTTATAAATGATTAGTGTAGGACCTTCCCATCAGTGGCCTATGACATGGGGAGGAACTATGGTCCAAATGTTCAAAAGTCAGGGAGAACTTCTTCTTGCATGGGTGCTGAAAACATAGGGAGGATCTCTGGACTGAGCACGAGAGTTATAATAACCTCATCTATTATTGGACATTGTATGGTGATGGACTCTGTACTAGATCTCATCATCATGTGTAATCACATGATGGATGGTGGTGGTGCTGGTGATAGGAATATTAAACCCCACCTACCTATGGAATAGTCGAGGCATCCATTCTAGATGGAAATTGGTGAATCCCTAATCTATGGTGGTGGGGATGTGGTATAATTCTTCTGGAGTGGCATGGGACATGGGAGTTACTAAAGATGACTCCCCCTAAAAAGGAACTTTTAGAAAATTGTCTTGACATTGGAATTGGGTTATCCAGACTAGGGTCAATAGAGCAGGGATATAAAACACCTACTTTTTGTCCTGAGGTATAAGTTTGTGGCACTGACGAGGGATTCTGGGATCCCTCTTTGGTGAATACTAGGTGGTTTTTGGGTCCAGGATGACTCAAATATCCTTTACCTCATATTCATAGCAGAGTGAGTCATAACATCATTCTGGGGAGAGTCTCTCAAAGTAGTTGAAAATTGGAGTGGGGGTAGTGGCTCACTACGCGGCCCTTGGGGGTGGCATTGACTATGAGGCCCAAAAGCCACCAGGTCCAGGTGGGCCATGTCCTTCATGGGAATAACCCATCATACTTATATCAATGAAAAAGGGTATTTATCACCCTCCTTTTCATAATTGTTTTGGGTGGTATGTGGTATGGGAGCCCAGTAGCCATGGTGGTGGATGAATATGTAGAATGTGTTGAATTATGTGGGATTTCTACATTGTTTTTCAACCTTCCCCTGCGTCTGTGGGATGAGGGTGATTAATTTCATGTGGCTTTGGTCCAGAAAAGCAGAAAGATTCATCTTTCATTACAGATAATTGGAATCATATTCCCAATTCCCCAACATCGTTCAGTCTTGAATAGTTTGATAGATACATTCACTCTAATGATTCCACATATCATAATTACCATTGATTAGTTTCCCCTATTTTGGTTGAGTTTCACACAAGGCCCACAATTTTCATGGCAAGACCTGGTGTCAGATAGCTAGATCCAATGACATGATCATCTTCCAATATCTCAAATTCTATTAATAGAATATTGATGAGATGATTTCACAATCAGTTCCCAATTTTAATTTATAATGTCCTCACTGGGGAAAGCTTCCTCCATGCGTTCATGTTGTTGGGTGGTGCATTGTACCCCATGTTCCATCTGTCCAAAGGTGGTCAACATTCATCCCATCCTAAGCGATGCAAGATACTTGATCAAAATTGAATGATGGGATATTGGTTCCTCCTTCCTTGAATTCCTCCTCATAATTCATTTCTTAGTCTAGGTCTCCCTTATAGATTAAGATTTTTTTCATGAAACTCCATCCCAATGCCATCTCTTTATGTATGTCGGTTAATTGCGGTTCTTCTATTTGGACATTCCAAAGGATCTAGTAGGGAAGTAACCTTCGGTGAGGAGAGTAGTCATTTTGGAAATTAGTGTAATGTATGGACGCTAGAACATTGGTCACCTTTGTGCTTCCTCATAATAGTGTTTGTCAATGGTTTGGATCATAAGGTATCACACATCGATTACATGGTATATTATGTTAGAGGCATGTGTCTGAGGTTTTCCTCAAGAATACCATGTTTAACATGGGGTAGGCTCAGAGTTTATTATATAGTGGAGACAAAATGAGGTTGATCAAAATATCCCGTGAAGAAGGATCAAAGAGGTAGATATCTATGAGGGGGAACATGGATGGTTTTCCATATGTATGGATTAGAACATCTAATGAGAGTGGACCCGGGATGTTTTACCTGTAAAGGTAATGTTTTTCACCATTAAGGGGTATGTACCTAGATGGGAGGAATAGTGGTTTACATTTCAATTGGTGAGAAAACCTTTGATGATGAACCTGGTGATGTATCCCATAAAAGGAAAGTTTTAATAACATGAATGCTAATCTGGACACCACTGAGGGTGGATCATGGGGGGTGGGAACTAATGAGGGGTGATGATATGCCTATGGTGGATAGGATTGAGGAGTGTTCCTAAATACCCTATGTATGAAATAGAGTTCAGAACCTATGTAGTTTGAGAGGATGATGAGACACCATAGGAGGAGACTCATGATAATGGAGCACATGGATAGGGGAATAAAGTAAGGTTAACCTCTAGGTTGGGGCATGATCCTCCTAAGACATAGTGACTCATGGTATTGATCAGGATACAAATGGATGATGGGGATTGAACCTCAGAGAGGTTTCCTATGTACCCTGTTTAGAGGGAACGGATCAAAGTCCACGTAGTTCTTGTATCCCACATAGTTTAAAATTATATTGTAAGAATGATAATGAACAGATAATAATTTGACACTATCTGACATGATCCTCATAAAAGATTCATAGGTATCCTAGTTAGTTGGGAATTAAAGTCCATGGAGTTATAATGGGGTCATTAGGGCTTACACATGGTTAAAAACCAAAGTATGTGGTGTTGGGATTATCCATTGAAGTAGTCCATGTGAACTGAAAAGAGATGTGACCTCCCCATGGAGCATGATCCTCCCATGATATAGTGGCTTGAGGGAAAGACTAGGATGGGAATGGACTCTGGATTATGCTAAAACCAGGGAGGTTAACCCCTTGGAGTAGGGAACCAATGTTTACAGTTAATCAGGATTGAACATCAGGGAGGGTTTTATGTACCATGTTTAGAATATATGGATCAAAAACCTTGTAGTTTGGAGGTTCGAGGCTTACACATGGTTAGCGGACCATAGAGGTGGAATCTGCGTCTTACGCCAGGATGGATTACCTAAAGAAGGGTGTCATAGTCACTACTAACCTCTAAACCAATGTGATTCATTCTTAGTTTCAGAAATAAGAATAATTAATAGACCATAATGTCACGTCATGAATGATGCTTTTGTGAGGGGTGGTATGGGGCTTACATGTAGAAACGGTCCATGGAATAAAATATCATAGGGAGAGGGATGCGGTTTTGAGTGTCCCCAATGACTATAACCTCTATGGTATTTTTATATAGAGGAGGAATGGAGGAAAAAGAGTTCTACCTCCTACAATAAAGCCCAAGAGATTACACTAGGATGGTTTCCCTTCATCCCTGGGTGGATGTTGTTCCATGTTAGGAGGATATAATTTTGTGTGAGTAAGATCTAGCTCCCATGGAGATGAGTTGGCATTGAAAATAATTTTGGTGAGGCACCCCATGTGGATGTAATAGAGTGAGGGTATAGTTTAACATCAGGTACTGAGGAAGATGTCATTTGGCTGTTTAATATCCTTCAGCACGAATGAGGATGAATCATCCCTCACCCCTTGGACGTAAATGAATGCTACCCACCCACACTTTTGGAAGGGAAGGAATCAGAAATACCTGATGGGAGTGTCGTGGATGAGTGAGAAGCCATGGGGTATAAAATAGTGTGGCTATTCTAAAAAGGAATATTCATTAGCGTACCTATGCCAAAAAGTAATAGGTAGGACAACACGATATGGGACACCAAATGAGAGACTAAGAAATCACTATGCATAGGCATTTAGGGCTGCACGGGGGTGGTGGGTGATTGATGTTGGATTTGAATGCAAGAAGGGATCAATATGGTTTGTTTTTGAAAATAAATCACACGGAGACTATGGTAAGGGGTGTGGGAAATATAATAGGTTTTCACAGAAAAGGGAGGGGACAAGTGGAAGAGTTGATGAACAAGAGAAAGTGTTGCATGGAAGAAGGGTATTTTGCATAGCCATTCCTTAAAAAATGTAATTGGTTGAGGGTCAATACCTTGTGGGCCTGCATGATGAAGAACCCAAAGGGGTCCTTTTTAAAATGATCATGTACCTTGGATCCCTGGTATGGATGTTTTTGCGGAATATGATGTCTTCCACATGGGGGATATATGGTTCAACATACGGAGAGTTACTTTGAGTAAGGTGGTTCCATTATATTAATATGAAACATCATTGGTGGTGGGCATAAAAGGGACAACGTGGAAGTGGGAGTTCGATGTATCATTTGTAATCTAAGATTATTATGTGCGGTATTTTCTTTGTGTGCATCATCTATAGTTGCGTGCCTCTTCCTTAGCCATTTTTAAGAGGATGGGGCGCAATAATTTCATTGATGTTGAATTGGGTGAAAAATATTATTACCCACAATCCTGATCCTTGTGCGAAACCATTGGATATTGCACGTGGAAACCTCAACATTATCAAATTGGCCTAGTTACTTAAAGGGTGCCTTCAACTTTTTCAAATATGATCATTTGTAGCCTCGGGCCGAATTTGGCACCAACAGAATGATATAAAATATTCATTTCCATGTGAAAAATGGATAATAAGATGGTGGAGGTAGAAAAAATTGAATTTTAAATTATATATAAATTCAAAAATCCTATTCTAGATAAGTTTATATATGGATATAATGACAACTAAATAACACTACCCAAAGACATTTAGATTTGGAAAGCCAAAGAGAAAAAAAAATATTGATATATGGACACACTAGAGAAACACAGAATGATTTATTTAGGTTAATATCTCATATATATTGTTAAAAATAAGGTATTTATGGAAGTCCCATATTATAACCATATTATGGATATTGTATATCATTAAAAATGGAATTACAGAAAAATTATGAAAAATAATAAATGGTGACAGTTTTGATACACATACAACATGAATAAGTTGAATCCAAAAATGTATATTATAATCAATATCATATTGTCTATTTTGTAACACCTTAATTTTTTAAAATAATTTTATTTTATTTATAGTGCATATCATAAGAAACACATAGATTAAACAGCCAAACAAATATATCTATTTAAATTTAATCCATCTGAATGCTTGGAGAACATGAAACCTATAGTCTAAATAAATAATAACATAGTATATATTTATAACCTATCAATTTAATCGGTAGGTATAAATATAAATAACTAAATTATAGAAACTATTTTTATCTATTGATGAGAAATAAAATATCTTTCATTTAAAATAAAAAAAATGATTTTTGAAAAACTGTATTTTTAAAAATGATGGTTATGTTGCACTTTGCACACATAATTTAAAAATAATTATTAATAATTTTTTAAATTGTATTTAAAAAGTTAAAATTAATTTTTTAAATCCTCATATCAAAATTACCTTAGGGATAAGTTTATGAATTTTTATAAAAAACTTCCTTTTTCAATTAATAGTGAAAATACTTATTCTTATTGAAATATACCTTTGAATTTGAATAAATTACAATGTGATATTAAATGCTAAATTGATTTTAAATTAAATTTAGTTAAATTATATTAAATTTTAACGAATTTAGTTAATATGATTTAATTAATCATTTAATTTTTATGTTACAACACTTGATACTTATGGTAATTTTGTCCTTGCAAACCTGCTTTTTATCTCGTTTGTGGGTACAATTTTGAATTGGATTCTTAAACCTATGCAGAATGAATTTGAAAAAATGGGTTCAATATATGGAATAATTAAAATTTATATTATTTAATATGTTCTGCAAATTTTTAGATGAAAATAAATATTGAAACTATTAAAAATTGTTCATCGTGGTTATGGTAAATATTGCTTTACCTGGGGGTTAAACTGAAAAGACAGGGGTCCAAATGAACCAAACAAAAATATGAAATATCTTTTATAGAAATATGTATAATTTATCTTGTAAAAGTATCAATTATACCCCAATTTTTACCTTTTTGGAATTTTAGAATCCTCGGAAAATATTTTTATTTTCAAAATTACAAATGTGTCACTCACCTCACTTATAATAGGGAATCCTCTCTACACACTTCTTCAAAAAATGAAACCATTTTGGTTTAAAAAACCTACCTAAAAAAATTCCAAAATCCCATACCCTCAAAATTTAATAATTGGTTTTTTCATATAACATTCTTAGTAACACTTTACGTATAATACTAATGAGGTGGTCTGAGAAGAGGTGAAATGACTAACATTGTGTGCTTGTTTAATTTATTCTTGCATCTCCTTAAAATATTATTCCTTTAAACTTATATAATAAAAGGATAATATACTTTACATTGGTATTTTATTATGTTATGGGAGTAACCTAAATCAATCTCCTCTTCCCTCATTAGGGAAACGACTACATATCTTGTGTATACAGTGGACTACTGCCTTGCAAACTGATGTGACATGCTTCACATCAAAACCTATCACAGATGGGTATAATTATGTATATAAAGTATAAATATCATATTAGAAACATAATTATACATATTTACAAATTATATCAAATATAATTTTTTGTACTTTCCATTCTGTAGGGGAAAGGATAATGCTCCATGTGTGTACAGAAGACTACTACCTCTTTGAGTGATTTGATTCGTTTTTCACTAATGCATTACATAGAAGGTAAAAAAGATAAATCTAATTAATATATATGATATTAATATTATAATTATTATATTCAAGAAATATTTATCCTTATGAAAATATAATTTACAATTTTATTTCTTCCCTTTTAAATCATTGAAAGATGATAACGTCATTTTTGTATGTGTGGACTACTGCCTTCACAAAGGGATGCATGTCTCTTTTAACCACCACCCAACATGGATAATATATATAAGTAAATTAATAATAATAATATTTTATTTATCATATTATTATAATTATATAATTATATTCCATTTCCTACCTCATTTATATAATTATAATTGAAAAATGGAAATGTTGCTCATGTGTATGTATGGACTACCTTCACCATGAACGTAAAGTACATCATTCCTCAAAAACAATTCAAATGATTGGTATTAAAATTTTAACTGAAGTATAAATAATATAATTATTTCATGGTTAGTATTATATATATGTTAGAATAGTATCCTCTTATATAAACAGTCAACCTTCTGAAGTCATTTGTGATACATAAGTCAAATATGATCTAAACAGCCAATATACAATAAATTGATTATGAAATTTTATATAAAATTGTAATAATTGAAATAAATGAAACAATAAAACTATAAAATTTAATTAATAATGTAAATAAGTAAAATAATTTTAGTATATAGGAATATAAACATCATACAAGATGACTCAGACTCAAGGTAGAGGATTTCAACTCAATTTATCGTTATTGAGGTATATTTTATTTTTACGCACCTAATTTATTTTATATGGTGAGCATACATCACAGTGTACATGATATATCATGATTACATAATAAATAGTGGTATTTTATATTTCATTTTTAATTATTTCATCCAATTGGATTTGTCTTAAAAGTTATCAAGTGGAAAAGACTTTCATAACTCAATTTATTTTCATTAGATTATATTACATCATTATTGTCTTTGAAATTATAATATTATGTGTGTAATGAATTTTCAATATATTTTTTGTTATTTCCTCCTTATTTATGAAGATTTATATTTTATACACATTATGAATTCATTTATTAATTCCCACTTCAATGTTATGATCATTGTAATGGATTCCATCTCAATTTCCATTTCATTATGGCATGTTTGTTTTTAAGAACCTTTTCACTTTTATTTGGTGTATACAGTCCCCCATGATGTATTTAACTTGAATTAATATTTATTCATGATGTTAATTGTTTCAATACATGTTTATTAATTTAAGGGATTATAGTTTTAAGCTTACAAAATTGTTAAGACTCTATTTATCTGTCACACTTTCTCTTGGGATTGATCTTACACTTATTGAAGGAATATTTTCATTTCTTTGACATAAGATCAAAGAATTCTTTATCCATAATCATTATAAAATGGATGGGTTTATTTATTAATATGTATATAATTTCAACATATTGAATTTTACATTGAACCTTTTTTTATCTAGGAAAATATTGAAAAATATGTAACCTTTACTCTATAGAAATATGTAATTATATTGAACAGGGTTCAGAAATGAAATCGATTATTTGATATATGAAGAATTCATTTCAAAATGCAGTGACTAGTTGGGACTAGAATTATATATTCCCTAAATGAATTAGTAGTCTCAAAAATATAATAAGTATGATAACATTAAATGGGATTCAATTTATAGTTTTAAACTCCCTTGTGGAATGACTTGATATTAGAGCTATCATGTGCCTAAGAACGGGACGTCCATGATTAAGAATGTCCTTCCTTAATAATTCAGTTATTATTATCCATGAGATTTTTTGCAATGATTTTATCTCTAGATACATATGATTATAATTTTATTGATTAAATGAAATCTGTTTTAGTTATATACCATGCCATATTGATTAAGCATTATCATATTTACAATGATAATTTCATGATGATATTATCTCTGGGTGAATTTCATTCATAGTTTATTGATTAAATAGAATTTTTTTCAGTTATTTTCCTTTCAATATTGATTATTACTTATCTAGTAATGTTAGTAAAGTTATTGATTAAATGTAATTGGGTTTTATTTATTTACCATATCATATTTATTATTCCTTATATTATCATGGAAGTAAATTATTTTAAATGAATTATTTATTCAGTTATTTTCCATTAAATGTTGAGTATTCTTATTGATTCATGATAGATTTATTTTTACATCACCCTTATTAAGAATTTGATATCACCCAAATTTTAGTTCCTTTACTAGGAATACATGATGATTACTATGATTGATATTTAAGAATATTTTATAAGGAATAATGTTATATTTGAAAAAGACTATGTTTAATTTTTTTCAAATATTATATTTGAATAATGTATCTATCATGTTTACCAAAAAAACAAAACTACTCAATCCTTTGGTATGTGATTCTATGTATCTTATACCAATGTAATAAAATAATACACTAACTTCGTGTTGCGAGAGTCAGGTTGCTACAGTTGGTATCAGAGGATGATTAATAGAAACCATAGGAACTAGATTTTGAAATTCATAGATTAGGGAGTATAAAACATTGATATACATTGTGTATATGTAAGGAATAATATACTAATGTTTTCATAAGGAAGATATTATGTGGGTGTTCCTTGAAATACATCCATGTATACTACAAGTGTATGTGGTTCTATAATAGTTATACACAGGTGTAGTAACTGTAAAATTGGCACATTAAGCTTGGCCAGATTATCACTTCATGAAAATGAGCCTTATTTACCCCTGGTCTCACACTCTTTGGGGATATGATTAGGATAATTCACATTTTATTGAAAACAAATTATAAATAATTTGAATAAATTATTTCAATGAATGGCCTAAGTTAAATCAAAAGTTTCTTATACTGACAATATTGTCTTATTATTAAAACATACTGTAAATGGTTATATGGTTTTCCCACTATGATTATTTTTCTCACACTGTTCTTTTTGGTTTCATTCAATGGTCAAAACCCAATGAAAACTTGTTAACATTTAAGATGATGGGAAATTTGGTGACTATTTGAAACCAAATGAGATGAGGACATGATTGATAGATATTGTGATTTTTCCAAATCAGTGGTCACACTATATGATTAACAACCTATAACATAACAAACTATGAATCTCATGAGTGGTGAGAATGATGGAGCTTTCTAGGAAAATTGGTATTAGAGACCATAGAGGAAATAATTCTTGATTTAATTCAGGTGTGAAATATGGAAAGATACTCCCAGGAATGTTTGGAATAGAAGGGCATAAAGAAAATAATTTCCGATAAAAAATTAATAGAATGATGTACAAAAATAAATCTCATCATAAGGATCCATTTATAGTTCTTGGTCTTAAATGTGTGGAACATGCTAATTATCCAAGTAAATTTCAACTTCTAATAGTTAAATCCTAGTCTAAAGAATTACCAATGGTGAAATAAAACAATTGATGTATGTATTCATATAACAAAATTATATTATAAATTATTTTTACTAATTATATTTTAGTTATAAGATTAATGAAACATTTAAGGATTCTATTAAATTTCAGAATCATATGTGTCTTCATGAAAATAAGAGTTACATATATCATCATGGTTTTACATGTTTAAGGTTGATCGTAAGATGAAATTATTAAATTCCCCTTTTTAAAATTTGTGTGGTAGGAATATTACATGACTGAGGAGATACATGGAAGACATTTATGAAAACACAACACATTATTTTAGTATATTTCATTGTGAAAAAATTATTTAAGTAATAATGTCCTTAGATTTTTGAAAAAAAGTATTTGTAATCTTTAGGTTATTTATTATTTTCAGTGTTGAAACAATTACATACTATTTCACTTTATAATGTTATATAAATTATATTAATATAGTTTTGGAAAAAGGATAACATGTTTCTTCTGTCAAGGTTGCGAGGATTGAACCCATAAAAAATGGTGATAAGGTTTTAATGCCTAACACTGGACAACATGAATTACTAGTTAATATCTCATTTTTTTACTTAAATGATTTGATAAATAAATATCAACGATGAAACAGTTGTGTTACTATTGTGGTTTAGAGATTAATTTCTTGTAGTTAAAGACTTATTATCACCATATTGGTTTTGGAAAATATTTAGAGAAATATGCAATGGTTTTTCACTATTTTATGGATCATATGATCTATTAAATGTGAATTTTAGTTAAATAGGAATAAAAAATTCTTCTTTGGATATTAATTTCATGTGGTATGGGATGAATTAGAAATTTATCAAAGCACAACTAAATAATTAAAATTTTCTTAATAAATATAAACATATCAAATAAGTACATTTAGATAAATTATTATATATTAAAGGAATACATCAACATTTATAAAAGTACATTGAAACAATTATTGTATCCTATTACTTTTTTATCTGATGAATCAAATGGTAATTTAAATCAAAAAATATTTTTGGTCCTTATATTTTCATTGATCATTCACTTTCTTATGATAAATGGACTTTATTACTCTCTATAATGATTTATGTTTTTATACTATGTCCATATATTCACTTTATACCAATGATATCCTACATTGAAACCTAGTAATTTTATGTTTCCTTTGACCTTTTTACTTCCCTTTATATCTTATTTAGAGGATAGTTTATTAACCCTTTTTACTATGTGGGTTTTCAACAAAGGAATTTTCAAAATATCAAACCATTTATTTTTTGGTCCAAGATGAAACTTTTTGGTCACAATTTATTTATGTTGGGAAGAGTGCAACAATACAAAATTATAAAATAGTAATATATTATTTTATATTGTATGTGAGATGAAACACCAATATTAAATAACCCACAAAATGCATGTCTTTAAATTTAATCTCTTGGATAGCTTGTGGAATATGTAACTCTGAGTCTAAATGAAGAGTAATATAGTATAACAATATATCCTAGCCATTAAATTGGATTTTATTAATACTAATATCTAGTTTAATAATATTATAGTTATCTATTTGTTTGAAACAAAATAATAATCATTTAACATAATAGGAAATGTTTTCTGAAAAAACTATATTTTTTTTTTCAAAATGACGGTTTAGATTCACATTGTTTGTATTATTTTAAATTAAATTTTGACAATTTTGGAAAATATTTTTTATAAATAAAAAATTAATCATTTAAATAATAATATCAAAATTATCATAGGGTTAATTATTTGGATTTCATTTTTGAAAAGTTTCATTTTTCGATGAACAACAGAAAATATTTATTTTTATTGAAATCTTCTTTTCCATTTAAATAAATTAAAAGGATAAAATAAATTTTAAAATGGTTTTAAATTATAATTAGTTCAATATTATTAATATTTAAACAACATCTTTCATTGGAATCACTTTCATGTTTATGTGTGATATAGAAACCTTTTATACTGATGATAATTTTATCTTTGGAAATCCGCTTTTTTTCTTGTGTCTTAGAGTATAATTTTAAATTGGATTTTCCACTATTGTTAATTTAATTTTGAAAAATGGATTCAATTTTACTAAAAAAACTAGTTAATATTATCTAAAAATTAGAAATTAATTTTTTACCCAAATGAGTAGTTAAAACAACATAAATTAATTATTGTGGTTAAGGTACAAATGGGTTTACCGGGTGTTAAACTAAAATGAGAAAGGATAAAATGACCCCTAAAACATGTCTATAATCTATTGGGTGACCATATTTAGAAAATATAATTTATAAATCTATATAATACTCTTTTGTTCTATTTTTCATGTTAAATATATGGTTATACATTTTTCTTTTCAAAGATTACATGTGTGCCTCTCACCTCACTTATAAAAGGCCACCCTTCTCCTATCTTGTTCAAACTATCAAACCCTTTTGGTATGGAAAATACATACCTAAATTAATTCAAAATATCCACAAAATCTCAAAATCATTTTTCATTAAAAAAAATTCTTGGAATACTTTGGGTATAATCCTAAAGAGGTGGTCCAAGAAGAGGTAGAATTCCAAACTATACATGTTTGTTTTTTTTCTTCTACCACTTTGAAATATTTTTTACTTATTATTATATAATAAATCTGGTATCTACCATAGAATTATATATTTTTTATGTTAATATAATGAAATATATAAATCATTTCTTCCATTAAATGTGAAATTCAAATGTCTCTTGTGTAAGGCAATTACTGCCTTATATACCGATGTGGCATGTTTTCCATCAACACCTATCACGATTGGGCATGATAATGAATATAAATAATATATATGTTATTTATAAAATAATTATTACTTTGGATCTATTACCTAATATATGCCACTTTACTTTCCATTCCTTAGGTGATATGATAACATTGCTCATTTTTACGGTGGACTACCACCTCGTGAAGTGATGTGATTCATTTTTCACTAACTATTTATAGAGAAGGTATTGGGGATAAATTTAATGAATATATGTTCTATAAATTAAATAATTATGATAATAATTGAATATTTATTATTATTAAAATATAATATATCATTTTATTTTTTCCATTTTCAGTCACTGAATGATGATAACGTCATTTGTGTACAAGTGGACAACCGCCTTCATGAAGTGATGTGAATTTCTTTCCTTTACCACACAAAATTTTTGATATATATAAGAATAAATAATTAAATAATATTGTATTTATTGTATAATTATAATTCCATAAATATCAAATATTACATACTTCCTCCCTATAATGATCGTTGAAAAAACGAAATGTTAATCATCCATACGTACGTCCTACTATCAAAATGATCCAAACATAGTTTATTTCACAAAAAAGAGATTTATCCTACAATTATAATTGATTTAAAATATTAGTATTATTGTATGATTATTATTTTTTAAAATTTTAAATTATTAACTCTTAGACCAATATTCATCCTACCAAATTCATTTTTTTTACATAAGTCAAATACCATCAAAATACATGGTGTAATCTTAATTAATTATGTAATTGAATATAATATTGTAATAAGGGAAATAAAATGAATAATAATATTTAGGAATGTTCATAAGAAATTAAATAATTAATATATGTTTATTATTAAGGAATAGAAATAATGTACATGATGATTTAGCCCTATGGTAATGGACTTTATCTCAATTTCCATTTATTAAGTAATGTTTTATTATTGTTCACAAAATTTCTTTTATATGGTGTTCATGCTACCACTTTGAAAAATAATATCATGATTAAATAATAATTCATGGTATTTTAAGTTTTATTTTAAATTATTTCATCAAAAATGATTTTACATAAAATATACCAAGTGGTAAATAATTTCATAACTCAATTTCTTTTCAACATGTTATATTTCTTCTTCGTTTTCTTCTAAATTATAAGACTATAGGTTTAATTAATTTTGACTAAAATATGATATATTTACACTTGATCTCTATTTATTCAAGTTTAATAATAATAACTTATTCATTGATTAATTCTCATTTCAACTTGTCATTAATATAGGATATTTTATATCAATTTCCATTTCATTAATACATATTTTTTATTTTTCACCTATTCACTTTTATGAGTTGTATAAATATATTTTTTGATGTATTTAACATGAATACTTATTCATTATTTACATTAATTGTTTCAATAAAATTTTATTCTTTCAAGGGGTTTTAATTTTAATGTTACAAAAGGGGTAGGAATCTATTTTACAGTCTCAATTTCTCTTACGATTGTGTTTACCCTTGTGGACAAAATATAATCATTTATCCATCATAATCTCTTAGAATTTTTTTATCCATATTAATTGAATCATTAATATTTTTATTTATCATACCATATATCATTTCAATATATGGTATTATACATTTAAATTTATTTTTTTATTTTGGGCAACATTGATATATCGGTATCCCTTAATCAATATGGATATTTGATAATAAGGCACATTGTTAAGGAATTAAATTGATAGTTCAATATATGATGAATTCTTGGGACATGAAAGGATGGGTGGGCCCAGAATTATATTTCCCCTCAATGAATCGATAATATCTTGAGGAAAATTACAAAGCTAGAATCAAATGGGTTGCTACCTATATTTTTAAACTATCATTTCAATGTTTTTGATCGTAGAGGTATCATGTTCCTAAGAACATTAAATAAAATAATTTTTAATTTAATTAATTAAGAATTTTTTATTATTATCCATGATATTTTTATAATTATAGTATCTCTTGATTCCTTTAATTCTAAATTTATTAGTTTAATGGAATGTGTTATTAGTTATTTACCATGCTATCTTGATTATTCCTTATCTTATTATCCATGATATTTTTAAAATAAATTATATATAAATTCATATAATTATTAGTTTATAGATTAATTGTAATGTTTTTGTTAATTATTTATCTTTCCAAATTAATTATTAGTTTTCTAGTTATGTTAGTCATGTTATTGATTAAATGTCATTTGTGTTCAATTATTTACCTTGCAATGTTGATTGTACCTTATGTTATTATGATATTCATCTTATTTAAATGGAATGTGTGTTCAGTTATTTAACTTTCCAAGTTTATTATTCATATTGATTCATGATATATTCCATTATACTTAAACCTTATTGATCATTTTTTGTCACCCTTTTTTTTCATTCCCCAGAATTCATGAATTTTATTATGGTTTATAAAAAAGGATATGCTTGAGGGAATAACGTTATTCCCAAAAATAATTATTTTTGAAATTTGTTTTGAAATATAATAGAGAATCATTTGTGTATCTAGTTTACCCAGACTACTAAACAAGTTGTCCGTTCAGGGTTTTCTTCTATGTCTCTTATTCCAAAGTAATAAAGTTAGACACCGGCTCTGTGTTATTGGAGTGAGGGGTTCTATATCATTACAATAAATTAAATGAAACATCTAATATGGTATCAATTATAAATTTATATCAGAAATGGTTGAATTTTTTTTATTCAAGAGAAAATAAACCATGGTTAATAATGGATAGATTCCATAAAAGGGGGTATATTAAGGAAATGAATTATCCATATATTTAACATTTCTAAATAAATATTGAATTTTGAATATCTATAGAATATATGAAGGTTGAAATATATTTTGGTTCCTATCGAATATGATTATAAATAGGTATTGACTATAAAATTATATAGAGAGAAAAATCTATATTCACACGAAATTTTACAATGTCTTCTTTAAATTGATACAATTCATATAAAAGTTATTATAAATCTGTTTATAACAACCCCCAAAAAAATTATTTCACAACTGGTATCACATTATTGTTATTTTATGGATATCCATGTGATCTAAATTGAGAACTATGGATTTTATTATCCAGTTTTCCCATGTAGACATAGATTTGATTAATTTAATGAAAATTTCTATTAGAAATGTGATTCCACACCTCACTTAGGAGAAATTTATATACTGTATTAAAATTTTGGAGAAAATAATAATAATATAAGATAAGTTTTATTCTTTAAAATATGAGAGTAATGAGGGATAATGATTTTCCCTTTGAAAACCTTCCCACATATACATGTTATCTCGATTAAGGGGAGAATACCATGCATTGACCTTCACATTTATTATTAATAATGTTTATCACATTAAACTAGTAAAAAGTTAAATAACTCATCAAGGGGGAAAGAAATGAAATTTAATTTAGAAATTACGTTATTTTTCAGACAAATAAAAAGGGGATGATACAGTTTACTATTGGATTGTAGTTTTATTTTTTTGTGGATGTAGTTCATGGATAAAAGATAATATATTAAGTCAGCCGATGGAGGAATAATCCACAAAACAGATATAAAGGAGTTTGATATGTATTAATGGGAAGAAATATTTATGCTTAAATATATAAATAACTAACATCGAATATTCTATATTTAATTCATATAAATTTGATTATTCTTGTGTTTTACCTCATGGAAAATACTAGTGCTGAATTTGGAGAACTATTTTATACTGAAGAACCTCATGGATTTGAGTCTTTGTCTAAGAAAGGATAAAGATCCAATGGTTGATAGAGAGTTTGGGTTGTTTTATTTTTTGAGAAATATACTTTAGTTTATCATTATTTATTATGGCAATGATCTAGTTTGTGTCGCCATACATATCATCCAATAAAGTTTAATGATGCTAGAAATAGTTTTTAGAGGTGTTGAATGTTTGCTATAGTGGTTCTGTTTGGGTTCGAGTAAATTCTAGAAATTTTCAAAACCACATAGTAGATATGAGAAGGTTGTATCTTTATATTTTTTAGGATAATATGGTGAGGATTGGAATCATGTGTTTTTACTAAATACTGTGAGGTTATAGTTGAATCAGTATACATTCATGTGTAATGCACAATTGATTATACAATTTATAATCATATGTCTGTGAATTGTCTCCCTAACATTAAATATATGGTAACTCAATTTCACAAGTCATAATAATAAATAAGATCCTCTAACCACATCTGATTAATTATAGGTTATATAATAAAAGGTAATTGTAAAATAACATGTATCACATGAGAATGTATGGAATGCGTAATTACATCCCATGGAGTTTAGTGTCATATGATGATAACATATCATACAGTTTAAGATCAAGTTTTGACGACCTACTCTAAGTAGTTTAATGTGTTATAGAGTGGATGTTATGTCATTAATTTTATCATCATTATTCTTGCAAAAATACTACATGGTTTTAATATTTAAATTTTAGACTTTGTGGAATCATTTTGATGTTTTAGAATGTTTTTCTTGTGAAACCTTACTTTGGTGAGGGGGGAGACACACTCGCCAAAAATTGAAATGTGGGAATGAGTTCCATCAGATTAGAAGCTATGTAGGAAATAAAATCCTTCCCATTAAGATTCAATGAATTAGTGATTCTTATAATGTATCATTAGAGTTCTGAGAACAGTTACAAATTCTCTATGGAGGAATAAGAAGTGGTGATAATTTTTGCTGAATGCTGGTGCAACTCGGTTCATGTTGATTTATAGGTCATACGTTGTGTAAAACCATTCCACATTATTTATCTATAATAGGTAAATACATTTATATGTTTTCATATTTAGACATTTTATTATATATTTCAATGTTAAGTGGTGGATATAAAAAATTAATGGGTATAACTACCTCGGTCTCATATACGAGTGAGTATGTGGTCTCTTCCCTAGGACCATAGGCTATGGTGTGATATGATCACAAATCATGTTGGAATTTATCACGATAATATTACTTTTTATTTTAACCCTTCTTATTAAGGATATTAAATATATTATTATTGATGGTCATTACGTTTCCGTACTCCAATACATGGTTACAGGATGAGTGGTCTAACTGACTATTATATTCATAATACACCATTTTAAACCTAGAAGAAAAAAAAATTTCCATTAATATTTTTTAAGGGGTACCAAATATTTTAATAATATAAGAATTTATAACATTGATAATATCAATTTTCTTGACCTTTATGAGTGTTATAGCCTCTTCCTATTTAGAGAGGAATTCGTTGTTAAGGAAGTATATGAACTGTTGGGAAGTAGTATGGGATATGGAACCATAACATTTATTTCCCCCACAAATAATATCAAATTGTATTAGGGAAATGAAAAACAATTTGGGGGTCATTGGGTAAAATTTTCAGGAATCAGGAGAGAATCAAACTTCTTGGTTAACACCATGTAGTCATCTATCATTGATAGCTTTAATTATCTAAGCATAATTCCCTAATGAAATATTTCATCTCATGGTTGGTTACCATAATTGGTGTATATATACACATCCTGTATAATGGAGTGGGTCTTCTTTCCATTGATACACCTGAGAAGGACTCTATCAATTCCACACTTATATGGAAATTTTTTGGAGTTCAGTTGATCACAAAGTATAATTCTCGTTTTTGAGTGCTATATTTTTTTTCATTTATGGATCGATCCAATAGAATAATTCTACTATGGTTATTTAACATTATGGGGGTCATAAATTAAAATTTAGTATCAGTTGGAAATGATATTTACTCCACTTATTATGAGTTTTCATTAATCTCATTGATCTATTTCAAGTCATTTTTGATGAGGGGAGATACCACCCAATGGTGCATAATGTGGATGATTATCTCATCCTGATTGAGAACTTACAGTGTTGTTGTTACATTACCCGATGTATCATATTTTTCTTTCTATAAGTTTTATATATGAGATATAATTTTCTTACAGTGGAATTTAAAAATCAACCCTCATATGAAATCAAGTTAAGGGATTAATTCATCATTCTTAATGGAATACTCACTATTGTTCTTATTGATTACTAGATCTAATTTACCATTGTTATTTAAGATGGTTATTATACTATCATGTATATCTAAAAACCATAAATGAGTTCCAAATATTCCACATAATTCATAGTGTATCTTATTAAAAGGAGGAATGAGTAAGGTAGCACTTCATTGGCTAGGAAGTTTAATACAAACCCCGTGAAAACATTGTTATTCATTGAGATTTCCAAACTTATCCCAGTGGGGTTATTTTGGTTGAAATATAAAGTACATATCTGAATCATTTTGATAGTAATTAAAAGTGAAAAAAAATTATAAAGAAGATCTATGTCCATTGGTGGATTATCTTGGATTGGATTTACTCTTAGCATGTTATCAAAATCTAGTCCCTTTTCCCCTTTTACGACTAGAATTGGATGTTAATATTCTTCTGAATGACATCCCATTATTCTAGATTAACAATTCGAATCAAACGATTGATTATTTATTTACGTGGTTCAATCAGAGAGACTATATGGACTATTTGGAGTTATAAATAGTGTATTATTTTTTCACTGAAAAAATTAATCTTCACAAATTCTCATCAAAATGAAGAATCAAGTCTCAAATTTGATGATTTTTCTTATAATAATATAATAGTTTTTATCCCAACCTATAACATTTTTTTGATAAAGGACTGAAATTTTTAATCATTTTCAGACTAGTATAGAGATAATTACATGTATTCCTCATATGGGTAGAATCAATACAAGAAGACTCCAACGATATCACATTTTTACCATTTATGGACCTCTAACAATTTTCTTCCCAAAGATAGGTGACCCCATTATTCATCAAATTTTTCATGGGATAACACATTCCCATGAGGATGGCTATGAAATACAAAATATATGCCAGGAATCCATGGAATACCCTTTTCTACATGATATTTCATGGATAATGTATATCAATAATCACCTTTGACTTCAAAGGGTTTGCATTGATATTATGATGTCATACCACATAGCCGAGGAATGTCACATATGTTAGCCTTGAAACACATATTAAGGGGTTTATTTAATAGTTATTCAAACAATATTTGTTAAGAACTACCTAATAATAATTAAAATGATCACATCATTATTTAGGACTTATCCAACATGTACTCAATTTAAAAATCAATGTCCTTCCCAAAAAGGGAATTAAACATGTGACGCATAGCCCAATGATATGTAAAACTAGTGTTTATTATTCCAAATTGAATCATCTAATATTAGTATACACCTTATGGGTTTCTAAAGGTAGTGGTACCATCATCCTTAAGGTCTATAAAAATAAAGTTATAGAAATAAAAAATTCCATTAAGGAGATATCATAAATGTTGATGGTTGCAATGATCAGTAACTTTTTGGATTAGATCAAAATCATATCCTTTGGGAAGTACCTGTTGAATTACATGAAATATATAAAAACTCAATTTATTTAATTATTCTATTTAACATAGAAATTATTAACGAGAAACTATGGTTATTAGAATTCTTATCTGAATATTCATTTTATTATCTTGTCAACATTAACATTATCCATGGAATCATGAGTTGAATGAATTCTCCTAGTTTCTTTATTGTAGTCAATGTGCTCATATGACATTCCAAAATAATGTGTTTTCACATTGATATCCATCTAAATAATTTCTATATAGTTATTTGAAATGAAAAAATTATGTCATTTTATGATGGAAACAAATGTATCATGTTCCCTGAGAGATTTAGAAACACTGACTAACATAGTCCACATATATTCCACTATACCAAGAATCAGTTACATGAGGTCATCCATGGTAGTTGAGATTCCTTCCTTGAATAATAGAAGGAAATCATTGAGATCATTTTCTTGTCCAATTTTTTTATCATGCGATGTGGATAGATTATCATCCTATAGTAATATAGATAAGATAAGTGAATTATGGGATTTTAAAATCAATACATATGAATCTTTAGATCCCAACCATTCTGAAATTTGGGAATATTAGGGAGGGTATCCTAGACATAACCTATTTTTTCCTTGATATAATCCAGGGAAGAAGATTCTCTTAAATTATGAGATTTTGGAGATCATGTGTAGAGACCCGTACATGACGTACATTGACATTACATTACTTTTGCGTAATACTTAATACATAACAAAAACAGTCATTGAAGGGTCATAATAGTTTATTGTCTTTGGAAACTTGGAACATAATCTTCTAATCATGGTGAAAGATATTCAACATCTCTCATAATGATATTCCCGTTTTGTTTTCTTACCTAAAACCTTTCTTTATATCCTGGGGAAAATAAAACATAAAAAGGGTGAGCTCAAATTCTCAGTAAGGGTAAACATAGATAACATAAAACAGTCCATAAACATTTGAATGAAAAAACTTGAACATAAAATCTAAACATCAAAATCTTGAGCAAAGACATAAATCATGGAAGTACGTAAGGCATATATCATAATGGAACATCAATCATGATAAAATAGCATGGGAAGAAAACATGTAATTGTGGAAAACCATTAAGCACATGATATGATTTCCATAGTAGACAAGTCATTGCTTCCAAGACAATCTTAGTGGACAAAGTCCCTTTCTGAATCGAGTCCACTCCTTATTCCAGTCCTGTATCACTGAACCAGATTAAATTACCTTTCCAGCCATGTCTGTCTCATTAGATATAAATATTTACCCAATGCATTTGAGGGAGATATAGGTCCCACCCATCTCATAATTAAATCATTATTACGTGTGCCACAACATAAACATAAATCATTCATCAAAACCCAAAGAATAAAATGGGTTTCATAAACATAATACCATAATAACATAATCCATATACAACAAATGGATATAATTTATTCATAAGATAAGTGAAACCATGTAAATCATAGAGACATTATTCTTGAAACATACACATATGAAATAATATCATCTTATATGGAAAATGGTATTCATAAAACACTTGAATTGAATTCTTGAGGAAAATATCCTTTCTTCTTCAAAATCATTTTATTTTAACAAAATTAAATTAAATTTAAATGAAAATTATTTTGTTGAAAATAATCATGAAATATTGTATAGTAATCTTCATGAAAATAAGGCATTATGAAACCGTAAAAATCTATTCACGCCGTATAAGTTTAAAAAAAATATCCTCGTACTTTTTTTTGTAAAAGTCAAAAAGTTCCTCGTGTGGTAAAAAAAGTAATATTCCGTTAATAAAATGTGGTAAAATTGAAAAATGGGTAAAAAGGACTTTAAACATACATGAAAATACTTTTAGAAAATATGGGCATGGATGACAACAATAACCCCAGTAAATACTTACGAATAAACAATCTCGGATAAAAACGAGATTGGAAAAGTTATCCCTTACCTTATGTCTGATATGCTTCATATGTATCCAAACCTTCTATATAATTATTTAAATAATGTCATTGAATTATTAAATAATCATATTCATTATTATGATATCATATATGCTTCACTTATGACTTTATATTACCCGTTCTTTTGTAAATTCCATGATAAAGCTGTGTTTTGGGTAAAGTCGTTTCATTTATCGTACGTGTTTCAATTTTTTGTTCTTGATATTATTAACCATATCCGGATTTACTTAATTCCATAATTTAAAACATTATTTATATATAATATATATTCAGTATATAAATATATATGATAGATTGATAAATGTAATGAAATACACCATTCATGGAGACGGTATGACGTACGTACGCATGGACGATGTTTTTGTTTATTGAATTGAATGGAATTTAGTAAATGAAACATATATGTAAATAAATCCAGTATCATTATTATGTAATATCTTTCATGATTATTTATTACATATATACTTTATAATCATACTTGAATGGTTAATCATGGAAAATGAATCTCATCGCGTTCATGGAGACAGTAGTTTGTACGTACGCACGAGCGATGATATCGTTCCCACAATTATTGAAAAGAATTGGAGTGAATGATATAATATCTCAGAATCATTATGATTTTATAAAAACTATATATAGTTATTTTTTACACCATTATACCCATCCATTTAAGGTGGTGGTGGAAAAACTAATTGCATCACGGCGTGGAGATGGTATTCCGTATCTACGCACCTGTGGTGATTTCATTTTCCATAGGATGGATAGAAGGTTAAATGGGGTTGTTTCATATTTATAATATCATATCAGTATATTAGTGATACTTATTTTATTACTTTACAATGAAACAACTAAAGAAGAAGAAGTTGTAGAAGAAATAAACTTGAAAGAATCAGTAGAAAAGATTACCTCTTCTTCGACCTGCATCCTTTTAAATTCCTCTTAAGAGACTAGAGTTGGTCTTTTGAGAAGACCAGAACCTCAAGAATATTACTAGGGAAGTTGATAAGAGTAATGGGCAGGGTTTTTCCGAGTTTTAAGGCTCGAATTTGGGTAAAGAGAAGACGGAGGAGTTTCCCTTTTATAAGGGAGGAGAGGGGCACTTTTAGAAACCTCTAAAATATTAGTTTATAATAAACCTAAACCCCACATAAAAACTTTAAAAGTGACTCAAATTCGGATATTAGATAATATATGGTTTTAATCCCATTAACCAATTAAATTTATAGATTTTTTGATTTTATTTTAATCCTTATCATTTTGATTTATCCTTATTTAATATATTTTATTTTATTTGTGGTAATAATGTTATAAATTGTATATAGTTATAAATAATTATGTATGTGTTCTTAATTATACATAATTTGATATTTAATTAAATTTTAGATCATATAAATTTTAATTTTTAATTTTTAAAATATTTTTATGATTTTTAAACAATTTAATAATATAAAATATCAATAGTGTCAATTTCGACACAATTAATTTATTTGAATTTAACTAAAATCTACACAGAAGATATGTTCGAACCAAAGAATTTAATAAATTAATAACATGCCATATATATCTAGAAAATTTTTGGATCACATTAAATAGTTCATATATTATTTATATTTATTTTTTAAAACCATTTATTTGATATTTCAATCAATAAAATAATTTCAACATCACCATTGTGTCACCTTTAATGATAATTATTTAATCCATACAAATTCTAAATAAATTTACATGATGTAGATAATTTTATTATCTTTCTAGATACTATTCATGTTCTAAGTTTCATGAAGTTTATCACTAAAGTTAAATTATTATACTTATAAGATTTAACAGAGTGACATGTTGTCGCTTTCTTTGGTTTTAATAATAATTAAATTATTTTCATGGCCAAAAGTCCATAAAATAAATCTAATGCGACCGTTAGGTGATATGGGCAGACCTTTAGTCATCCAATATAATTTTGGAAGGTGTTAGGGTAATTTTATAATCTTACGTTTACCCTTAATTACCTGATTTATCTTTAACTGAAGTAAATAAAAATTATCGTAGTTACTATTCATAATATCAAAAAAATAAAAGTAACCTATTAACATAATTTGGACCCACTAAATCCAAATATGGAATCCATTTTTCAAAATTCAATACATTGAAGTTGTAGTAATTAAATTAAAATTTATCCTGTTGTTAAGAAAACGGGTTTTAAAAGTCAAAATATTTCCAAAGATTGAAATGCTTTTACCTATGAATTCAATGTAAAATTAATGGTAATGACATAAATTATATTAAATGGTAAGAATATATTATATTTATACTTTTAAACCATTCAATATTATAATTTAACCATATAAATTATTTCCATGAAAAAAGTTGTTTTTAATTAAAATATAGTGTGTTTTTACTATTCATTAAAATATGAAAGTTATCAGAATAATATCAAAAATTTATCCAAAGTAAATTTTTATATCCTGATTCCAAAAAAGAATTTTATTTTGTCAAATTGAACTTTATAAACATGTCAAAAACTAGATTTAAAATGGGTGCGCCATCAAAAGGCGACAAAACTTCATTTTTTGAAAAATACTTATTTTACCTGAAAAATTTATTTTGTTCTCATACCATGTTCTAGAAAATGTGTAAGATGAATAATAATGTTATAAAATTCATAATATAGTTAATACTATTCATAATGGCTAGTCTATAATAACATTATCACAATATATCGTTGTTTAGTGAAACTCGGTATTGCGTACTACACATGCTATCGAGAAAGGTTGCGATTGCATATAATGCAAGCCAAGCCAGGGATGCATGTAGTGCAGGATCCTTTGGTGTAGTGTAAAACACAAGACATAAATGAAATTTAAAATTATAATTCTCATAAAATCTCGGGTTGTTACATCATGTGGGGACAAATACAGGTCATATAGATGATATAGATGCATCTTTATATCCTAAGAATGATATTATGGAGGAATAATTAAATAAAAAAGATGATTAGGTAAAATTTTATAAAGTGAATTGTCATCCTCATACAAATCACACATATCTTCCACAAGGAATGGTTTTTTTGCCACAACCAATATCATGTGGAGAGGGTAAAATATTCTATTGACCACTTCCTACCTCTTTTTCTCTAGATTAAGGGATATTTCGTCAGAGTACTACTGTTTACCTTTTAGAATATTTTTTAGACCAAGCTAATAGTAAATTATTTTAGGTTTAAGATTGATTCAAATATATGGTGTTATTTTCTCTTCCTCTATTTATGTTGGTTTCTCTATTAAAGAATCCACCTGAATGTCATATGATAGAGAGTTGACAAGTTGACTTGATATACTGAATGAAACTCACATAAACTGACGATATTCCAAATTTGGAATTGGTTCATAAATATAATTTATGGTAAATATTTTGTTATTATTGAGTTTACTCCATGGTTATAAAATATCTATTTAAAATACATTGGGATTACTAACTTGGATGGAATTATCTAACATCAACATCTTGATATTAAAATATTGGGAGATCTAGTAATAGTTGATTTATAATAGAATAGTAAAAGTGTTAAAATTCAATAAAATAGGAAGGTTCATATAAATAATGATATTTAAATGGTTTGGGAATATCATTATATCCATAAAGAGGTAAAATGATTCCACTAATTTTAGGATCAATGTTATAGGGTAATATAAGTGTATCTAGAAGAACTTGATATAATGAACTCATAAAGAAATAGGTAACTATAATAATCTATCTTTCTATAATAAATATAATAGCACAATAACACCAATATTCTACATTTATCAGTGTCACGAATTTCATACAGCTACTGTATCATTGTCACCAATGATCATGTTGTTGTTGTACAATGGCAAAAAACACTTCACTAATAAAGTAATATTTTCAATAATACTATTATGTTCTACAATAATGGTAATAAATTCAATATTTAACATATAATTTGTGGCCGATTGGCCCCATGATCCTTATACTAGGGTGAACTACCACTTTAACCACTAACAACCTCACCGAGAAGGTCAAACGACGAGAGATACAAATGGTTTTATAGTTTTTCCTACTATTAATTCATCCCACATTCATTCATAATGATTTTTCACAATCATACCAATAATCTCCCAATTGGATCTTGAACTATGAAAATGACCACTATCCATGGTTCTAGCATTATAAAACATAGTCAATCTAATCACTCCTTCTTCACTCAATAATGGGATATTCCCATAAAAGTTTTAATTTCAAGTTAAAAATTCATGAAATAAAATATATTTTAACTTTTATTATCTCGTTGTGTTCCTCAATTTTCTAACTCCAATATTTTATTCATACATGAAGTCCAACATAGGTACAATAGTTACCCAACTTTTCAATCACAATTAGCCTCAACAACATATCAACCGAATTATTATTTAAAAAAACCAGTTTCAACAACCCATCATGTATTAACCCTCTTATAATATGTTACTTCAATTGAAAATGATTTTTCTAGGCTTTAATCACTATGTTTTCACAAGATTTATTACAATATGACTATCATATAGAAATAAAATTTCTGTAATTTTTACCCAAATCCTATAAGAATTTGTTTAGATAGACAATCTCCTTCCAATCATATCTTACAATAATTTTCTCTTTCTTTGGGTAGATATCACCCCAAACTTCTTTGATTGTGATATCTATCACAATAAAATTCATATATAGGTAAAAAATATGTGGCACTTCTTCTATTATCAGCATCACATACAAGGTAAGTGTCTTCATGGACATTCAATTCAATTCGATTTCAAAATCATATAGACAATTCCCGTCTTACACATAGATACATTAGCATCATCTTCATAGATTTATAATATTTCTTTCTAGGATTATCCATGAAACTTCCCACAAGTCCCACTTCATGAGAAATATTTGGTTGATTATAGACAATGTAATATATATCTTCCTACAATTGAAACATATCGATCCTCGTCCATGTACTCAACATATATTTTTTATCATTGGTGATTTCTCATTTAGTAATTTAAAATGTATTTCTAGATCAACAAAAACCATAATTGCTTCATCCATACTAAATAATATCAAAACCATAACAATGTAGTCTACTTATGATACCATTATGGGTCTATCTTATTAGTCTCTCATAATATTCATCCCCAAAATCATATTATATCCTCCATGATCATTCATTGCAAAATCTTTAGCAGGATGCCCTTTAATCTCATCAATCCCCATCATACTTGATCCTCCACTGAGCATAAAATCCGAATGTTTATTTTATATAATGTATTCATCACCAAAAGACCTTAAATAGTAGTATTAATAGGTACCAAAAGAGTTTATGATTTTTATAAACGATCTATCACTTATAGTTTCTTTTGTGGTTCGATAATATCATCATTGATTTTGGATTTAATATGAGCCTTCTCTTGATCTATATGTCTCCATTCATGTAAACATATGGGTCATTGGAATTATTTAATCAGAGATAGAACCTAGATTATGGGTGGCATAAGGTTCAAACCTCATTTTTACATTGGAACCCCCTTAGGCGACCTCTTATCAAATAATGATATTTGCTAATGATTTTCTTATGTACATTCTAGAATATGATGAAACACTTAAAAAATGTGTGTATGCATTGGGATATGATCATATTTTTTTATCTTTAGTCACTATAAGTATATTTTATTAGGTTTCCTTAATTCATATATGAATATGAGACAACTTCATGATGGTTGATATCAGAATATGCCAGTAAGCATCATGTGTATGGGAAAGAATATGATCATGAGGTAATGTGATTTCCAATTTTTTTAATGATCTCCTATGGTGGGAGAAGAAATATTATCCTGCACTTTTGTGATTGGTATAATAAACTGAATATATCTTACAATTTTTTCAAGGGAATTTTCATCCCTTAATGTGGTTATTGGGATCCGATGATGAACTCCAATAAAAACTAGAATATGATTCCATTCCTGACCTATTTTCTACATTCAAATGTGTTGATGATCCTATTGAATAAGAGTGGTAACATGGACCCACTCTTGAATAACCATATAGATTTATAATGGTGTATCATCAACATTAATGGGAGAATAAATATTATGTACCCCCTATTGGCTACCAAAATATTCCAATAGTCATCTTCCACCACAACTAGAAAATATTGGTAACTTTGAATGATTTTGATGGATATAAAATCTCCCCTTATATTACCACCAGGATTTACTAATGTAAACCAAAAATAAGAAGCGTAATATAACCTCCTTCTATAATGGTAATGGGAATTTGGGAACATTAATACCCTCTAGTTTTTAGGAATATATGCTTATGGCCTTTATACAATATAATAAAATCGCATATTAGGGGTGGTTGATTTGGGGTGGTTTAAAATAATGAAAAATATTTCTATAATGATTTATAAAAACCGACACTAGATTTTGAATTGTAATACTACTCACACTAGTTCCTTCCTTTTACTAGTCGTTTCTAGGAATAGTCACATAATGTTTGTTTCACGGTAGTTTCTATGATTTTTTACCAGTGGTTTCCCCCCTCAAAATATCTTTAGGATATAGCTATCCTTTAAACTATCTCTATATCATGGTAATGTTTTGAGCAAGGAATTATCCTCTAAAAGAAAAAAGTACCAGTAAAAAAATAAAGTTATAGAGAGGTTGTTTAAACCACTGCAAAAACAATTTTCATATTTTGCGATAGTTTAAACTATAGAAACTATTTATTTTGAAAAAAATGTATCTACTAAATCTGCATCCCCAATACAATCAACAAAAAATAGAATCAAATATATCATAATAAAATTTATCCATCCAACCTCCAAAACCCATTAACAAAGATCTTATTTTAAGTATATAAGAATCAATACATTATCTATAATATCACAATAATCATGATAAAGAACAAAATATAATCAAGGGTATCAATAAAGCTTTAACCATATCCATTAAAATCATTATACATAATGTTCTCTAATTTTAGTTTCACATTATATCTAAATCCAATAAGAACCCTAATCACAAACTGATGAACATTTCTTGACACACCACCCTCTCTGTATCTACTTCGTGCTATAAGAACCTTGATGAAAATTATATTGAAAATTAAAGAGTGTTTTATATTAAAATTTAAACAATTATCCAATAAATATTTTGGTAAAAAATGATTTTTAAGTTGAGTGATTTACCTACTCACTAACAGTCATCTATAAAATATCACTGAGGATATATCCTGTCTTCTTATAATATAATTAAACCAATACTTTATGGAGAGAAATTAACTTTACATCTTTCTTCTTTATATGATCCCTTGGTTCCATAATTTTTATTTTCAAGGAAACAAACTCCCTCTATCCAAATAATCATATGGAACCATCCATCATTACACCATAGTAGTTAAATGGGGCATCTATCATTCATCTGTTTAGATTAAATACATATGAAATAGTAATATGTCTCTATGTAGTATCATTATTACCATCTTTCATGAAAAACATTTTGTTGTATAAATGAAGTGAAATAAAATTATTCACAGTAAAATTTATACCTATAAATATCACCATTCGATATCCCCATATAAAAACATCGGTGATAACATGTTCCCTTGCTATTGAGTCTTCTAAATCGGGAGGTGATGTATCAACTATTGATGGGACACTGATGAAGGGTGTACCAAAAGATGGTGTAATGGAGGATTTGAGAGATGGTGTAGGGTGCAGACAGAGGGTGTCTCATATGTTGTAGGGAGGGATAATGATGGATCGTCATCTGTCGGTGTAGTCTAGGGAACATTGAGTGATTACCGACTAGGAAATGTAGAATTCTTCCTTGACATTCCTATCATTTAATCAAATAAAATTATATTCATAGCTTTTATTTCATAAAAAACCATGCAGAAACAAGAATTAGAAATGATAATAAATTCACAACCCTAAAAAAATATTCATAACTATGATAATGGATGATTGTACATATAACATAAGTGGTTGATAAATGAATGGATGACTGCACATACAATAATTTTATCCTTCAATCATGTCAATGTCTAACTCTTTTGTTAATTCATCTACATTATGCATATTTCCAAGACTAATATTTTCAATATCATGATGGAAAAATAAGTATGCTTATTTTTGTTGAAGGTATTCAATGTTAAAGGTTAATTTATCCACTTAATCACCAATATCATACATGTCTCTTTGTTTTACTTGAACATCTACACCCCACACTTCATCCATGAAATATTCCATATAATATACCATATTTATGTGCGATCATAATATATATGAATCATTTAATTCTTGTTCACTAACATATATCAGGTTGGAAAAATTCATTGAATATAATTTCAATGAATATTTTTTAACATCCCTGATAATATCAACCCACTTGAATAAGAATAAAACAACAAAAAAAATTTTATGGTAGTTTAATTCGATAATACGAAACATTGTTAAATAGTATCCCACATCGAAAAATGTAAATGTACTACTATATAGTGCCTTTAAACCCTCTTCCAGATAGACTGTATCAAATTTCAATCCTTTCACATTGTAATTGTCAAACTTTATAGCCTATTTTTGAGGAACTCAATCTATAAACACCAAATCATCTGAATAATCATCTAGTTTATTAGTATCATGATCTAAAAAAATTAATATACATTAATTTATTTACAAAATATATCTGAAAACCTAATACCTTTATTGATTGTAATATTGATGAACTAAGATGTTGTGTAAACCACTATACAAAATCTTTATTAGCATCTGTTGTTATATCTTACTCATTTCATACTTGGATTCTTATTAGTCTATTTGTTTGTATTTGGTCCACTTGAATAAATGGATCTAAAATTTCACTGTTCAGTAGCACATATCTATGCTCCTATTGAAATTCTATTTCTGTTTTTGTAACATTTGAGCTCCTCCAAACAATTCTTTCTATAAGAGGAATGATTATTTATTTCTTATATAGTTGAGATATATTTGATGTTTCATTAACATTTCCAACTTGATTTCTTCTTATCTCAATATGATCTAGGTATCAATAACAAAAGTTAAGACACACATCTACAAAATATCCTTTAAAATAGAGCCTTTATATTGTGCTTTATTTTTCATGGATTATTTTATGTTTCCAAGATATCTATGAAATAAAATAAAATAAATATAATGGTTTATTTAATAAAATTCAAAGAATTTATTACTTATTATAAGAAATATAAATAAAGTACCTCTCAATTTGATACTTCCATTGATATTGTATGATGCCTCCTAATTTCACATCCCCATCCAAAGGCATAGTTAAATGGATCATGATAGTAAAAAAAATGAAGGAAATATCATATCTATTGTACAATGTGTCATTACAAATCTACATTGAATACTGTTTTGATCAAATAGTAGTAGTGTGTTCTCACATAGTTTTTTGATGAATGTGAAAATTTGCAGTACAACAGAATTAACCTTTTCATGAATTTTTTTTGAGATTCCAATGGTTTTAACTATTGTAACAAAATATCAAAATCATTAATTTTTAATCCATGTAACCTATGATTATTTATCTAAACATACCAGGAGATATTACATGAATATCCAACAGAAACCTTTACATGTTTTAAAAATCTATGGAATGTATCATTATCCCAATTTTTTATTCAACATTTTTTTAGAGAATACCTTCCATTATCATCAAGCCATATATCACGCTTTATGTTCATTTTTCGTATGTCATTATGAGAAATAATATTTTTCATCGATTTTGCATTCTCATTATGCAATTTAAAGATCAAATTTTCACAAACATTATTCTCAATATGAATAACCTCATTATTATTTCTCCACAAATTAAATTCCCAACACATAGGATTAAATAATATACTATTTTCTTCAATTATTGAATTTTGATTTAACATGACGATGAATATCCAACTCATTTCCCACTATCATTCAAATGGTGAACCTTCCCAAATATTGTTTCCAAATTTCTGTGTTGGTCCAATATTTCAGAACCTATAAACATCTTTGGAGGTGGTCTACAATTAATAGAACCATTTAATTTTTACTTGTTCAATGAAATTCAATGAAATTAATTGAGAAATATTTTATGACACAATAAAACCCATTTTTTTGTGAGTTAGTAGTTTGTGATCAAAATAAAATTTAAAAATAGTGTAATCCAAACCCATGTATGTATTCCATCCATCTTAATTTTCAAGTCCAAGGATATCACTAATGGTTCACATTATAGAATCTTGAAATTTGAATGTTGTTCTAGAAGATGCATCAGAAGTCTCAACACCGTTGATCCATAACTCATGTTATTATTCAATTATAGGCATAAAGTATACATAAATATCATTTCAACGAATTGTTTTCCATTAATAATCATTAAAATGATAAAATAAATTTTTTCCATACACATCCACGAAGGAAGATTTTAAGGAAACAAAATAAATGGCCAAATTCGAAAACCGATGCTCAATGTCCCTAATGGGTTGAATCTATCAGAATACATCACACATTCCTAAAATTAGATGATAAATATGGATATGTTGAATCAAATGTATCCAATTATTGTGAATATCTGAGATTTCATATTAACCCATCATTATTATTATTATCTATAGAATACCACTTCATGTGCTTGATTGTTTCTAATGACTTGAATAATTTTTTGCCGGAGAATTGCTTCAATATCTAATATTCATAAACATAATATCTCTTCGACTATATTTTAAATTTACATTTAGGATGTGGAAATCTTAATCTCTTACCAACTGATCAATTGGAAATTGAAAAATATAAATACTCTTTCAAACACTTATCATACTGAGGTTTGTCCCTCAGCAATTCCATCCATCTTTTATACATATAAATCATAACTTTCCGATAAATTATTAAAAAAATTAAATATCATAAGAATTTATAAGTAAGAAAATATATAATTGGAATTAAAAAAACACAAAACCCATATTGTTATAAGAAGAATCATATAATTACTAAAAAATTATAATTAGAAAAATGAAATGAATCATGGATAATATTATGTGGAAAAGAAGCCAGAGAAAAGTCATACAATCATTGTTAAACACATAGTGATTCATCAATAAAAATCATCCCTTCATGGTATCAAAAGTCTCCTTGGACGTTACTATAATCACACGATACTCAAGAGGGTCTCAAAAATTTATAAAAACATTTTTCTTAATATCTCAACTGGTCTTTCACAAAGGGATTTAGAAGCCATTCCATTTTCACACCATGAGAAAATTACATTTCAAATGTTCTTTGAAAATAATTTATCAAAAAACTCATTGAAAACCAATTTAGAAATGAAATATTTTCCATAAAATATCATTTGAAGAAAAAAAATACACAATTGGATCAGATAATAACCAAAATTCAGTCAACCAAAAGATGCATATTGTAACCAAATCTAAGGGGGACTCGGGAATGAAAAAAAATTCCTGAAGCATCAGGAGAAATCTATCTACTAAATTTCTATGTCGACTCATGATATACCATAGGAGAATTAAAAATCCCTACAAGCTATCAACTTCTACTAGGTTATCATATACATACAATGGGAATTATTTTTCCCTTGAATCAGTGTAAAATAAAAAATTTAAAACTAGTGAATAACCAACATGACTAACACCTATGTCATATGTCCATCCATAAAGAAATAGTACATAAAGATTTAAGGCAATGTGAAAAAACAATTTATCCAATCACCCTAGTTATTTTTCCATATAAAAGGTACAAATCCACCACTTGTATTGAATTTCTTTCACCATAGTCATATATAGTGAATCAATGATAACATAATGCAAGTAGTAAAATCCTAGTTGGCCAATTTGAATATAATAAAGGGACACATACCTAAGATGTTGTAATTTTAATGTCTGATAAATAATGTTATGGGAACCACAAGAAAAATGTGAGAAAATAATGTTGCCATTCGATCAATCAATGATATTAATAAGTCTAAAACAATAATGAAGGAATGAAACTGAAATTATAGATATATATGAGCTAAATCTATGTAATCATGGAAATGATAAACCACTCCATGTAACATCCCAGGTAAATAAAGAATAAAGAATTTTCATATTTATTAATATTTAAGAATTAAATATTAATTTTAATTAAAAGGGGTTTCTACGTTCGATAGCGTACTCGATACGCAACGATGAGTTTCTTTGAAAACTTACGTTGCACACATGTAATAAAATAATATTATTTTAAATGTTAGTTAACAAGTAGCCGTTGTACTGGCGGGAATGGATAGAAATAACTAAAATATGATTAGATATGTTTTTAAATGTTTAAACATTTACCCAATAAAAGATAAAGGCTTAAAATACGGAAAGAGTTCAATTTTAGGCATTTATACTCTAATTTTCACGAAAGGTCCACTTATCACCTTTTGATGGAGAAACGTCATTAAATATAGTTTTTATCACTCTTATACTTTATTTTGGACCAAATATAACTCTTCTTTAGAATCGGGACATCAAAATTTACTTTGTGTAAATTTTTGGTACCTTTCTGATAAAGTTCATTTTTTTTATGAATAGTGTAAAATGTTGTGTTTTAATTCAAAACATCTTTTTAATCTAAATTATTTATATGATTAGATTGTCTTTTGAATTGTTTTTAAAGTGAAATTAGAAAATATTTTTACCATTAAATCCAATAGTGGTCGTTGGAATTAATTTCAATTTGAAATCGGACTTAAACTAGTGTCAATCTTTTGATACTTATTGTTTCATAAAAATACGCTATTTGCTCTGACAGCAGGAATTAATTATTAAATTAATTAATGTGACTTATATGTTTTTAATTTTCTAAAACGGACTTCATTTTTGAATTCGGAATATCAAATATAGCTTAGGGTGAATTGTTGGTAATTTTCTGAAAAACTTCAACTTTTGATGAATAGTGAAACCACTAAGTGGTACTTATAAAGACTGATTTTCCGTTTAAATGAAATTTTGCCGTCATTGTGTTTTGAATTTCAAAAATCCGACATACATGGTTGTCATTAAGAAGTAAAATGTGGTTCAATGAGATTAAAATAATTTTTTGGTGAATAGTAACTTATTAAGTTTTTAATCGCGATTAGTGGTAATTAGTGTAGTTTAAGGTAAAAATAATGCTTTAATAAAATAAGATGATCTTGACACATGTCCTACCCTCATTGGTTGTGTCATGGCCGACCAAGACAAGCCATGGGTCAACTTGGGGACCCCATGGAGACACTTTGGTTGGGAAATGACATAAATAACTTTTTATTTAATGTAAAAGTAAAAATGACACAAACATGATATGTTTTACTAAAACAATTTTTAAATGGGGTTATACAAGTCAGATTTTTGATTATAAATAATAATTGGAAAGATAAAAAGATTTCCTACATCATAGTATATTTTTTATAATTTTTAGACACTAAATAAATTAATGTATTTATGACATAATAATGATGCAGCGATGACATCATTATTTGACGATTTAAATAAAATGGGAAGATAATGTAAAATATATGAACTACACATGTCCAAAACTTATTGGATGGGTGGATTTCGAAGGCTTATCACCTTATCCACGAATTATATCAATGTGGGACCTTTTAAAACCGAAACACATTTTCAAATAAAGTAATATCTCTTTACTTTCCAAAAGTTCCCCTCCTCTCCTCTTATAAAAGGCCCCCACCTCTACCTCATTTCACACAATCCTAAAGCCTTTGGCTCGGCCAACCCCTGCCCAATTACTCTCTCCACATCCCTCTCCTCATCCTAGAGGATTCCCTTTGGGCAGAATCCTTTCAAAGGAAGCCTTTAGGCTCAAATCAAAAGGGAGTTACACTTTTAAAGGTAATTCATTCTCTCTTGTTCATTTGTTTTATTTTTCTTCTCCAACCCTCTAAACTCTTTTTATTTACTTCTTTTGTAACAAAACCAGTATATTCAATATACTAGGATGTTGTTATAATATTTATTTGAGCTACACTCTCACACAACTACATCAAATGGTTAAAGAACATAAGGTTTCCGTGGATGGCGAAATTCTGCCTCCCGAAATGATGATTGTTCAATACTCATTTAACACCTTCAAGGGTGGCCATTATGATGTCACTATTTTTATATATGATATATAATATGTTTATGTTTTCTTTAAGATTCTTTATTTTTCATTTTTGACATACCTTTATGGTTTCCATTATGGGTAAACACGATATCTTCATTTAAGGAAGTGCAGACTACCGCCCCCTAAAAGTGATGTGATTCGTTAATGCCATACGTGGGACGTTTAAAGGATGGATTTAAAGTTATTATATATGATGTTATACTGGAATTATAATATACCTCTATATCATTATTATTTCTTTCCATTAAAGTATGAGATAGAAATGAATGTAGCGTTCATGCGTACGTACGGCTTACCATCTCCATGAACGGTGCCTTTCATTTCTTATCCCCAAATGTAATGTACTATTAAAAGTACATGTATATAATGGATATATATAATGAATAGTATATCTAAATGATGAATATAATTCTAGAATTAAAATATACATTCCTCTCATTTAGTTTTAATTCCATTAATATGACAAAGAAATGAAAGTAGCGTTCATGCGTACGTACGGCTTACCGTCTCCATGAACGATGCATTTCATTTCTTACCTCTAAATGATTATGTAATTTTATAAATACATGTATATGCTGGATATATATGATATCCAAATTAGTAATGTCATTCTGGATATAAATAACCTTTGACCACACGAACAACATGTAATTGTAAGAAGTCCACTTTCGACTTAAGAACCAAATATTGACAAAACAAACATTATTAACATAAATGGTTACATAATGTTTATAACATGGTAATAAGTGATATAAAAGAAATAATGAACATTAAAAAGGTTCTTAAACAAGTATAAATTAACTCAAGTTTATTATTCAGGACATTAAAGAACGATCGAGTCAAGTCGGACCCGAGGTAAGGGACTTCGTCTCAATCTCCTTTCATTGAGGCATATTTCGTTTTATACACAACTTTATTTTATACGGTGTATAAACTCGTTTGAATTATACTTTTATACAAAAGGAATCTTTTTCTACGAAGCGTTTTACTAAACGACAAAAAGAAATGTTTTTTTAACGTACGCGGTGACAACGACCTTTTCCGCCGCCGCGTGTATTATTTGGTCTTTGTCTTTCTCAACAAGCCATAATGTTTTTAGAATAAAATAAATACCATATACTCTTTTATGTATTTTGGTATTGAAAATGGTTTTGATAAAGGATTCTATTATGTCAATATATTTATGATATATTGTGATTTAAATGTGGAAATGTTTTCATTCCTTTATATTGGTTTTATGTTTTATGATTTTATATTGGTACTTGGACATTTTAACGGGTGGTTACGTTATAAACCATATGACGGGTGGTGCCGTGAATACCAGGATGGGTGGTTACGTTATAACCTCCAATTCATTGGGTATGGAAGTCGGCCGTATGGCTATTCCATTAAGTATGTATGGAAATTGGCCGTATGGCTATTCCATTAAGTGATATGTGTGGAAGTCAACCGTATGGTTATTCCACTTAAGTATGTTTATGTCCCAAGTTACCTTTATATATGTTATGTGTTCTTTTTATGGATTTTATGGTAATCCTTTGGTTACAAAAAGGTAAGTAATGATATTTTATTCAGTGAAGAGTTTTTACTACTTCATAAAGGTGAAAAGTATTACCTTGAAAAAGTATACATGGTTTAATTGTTGTTTTGATAAACTAACAATTTTCATTCTTTGTGTATCCCTTACTGAGCTTTTTGTGCTCACCCCAAGTTTTTTTGAAATGTTTTTCACAGGACTTAATGTGGAATAGGGTCAAGGATGGGATCAAGGGAAAGTCATGCTTTATAAAACATGGAATTAGACATGTTTCTTTTTAAGAGTTTTTTTTATTTATTCTATGGAAACTTGGTAGAAGTGACTACTTTGTAATCTTTTGAGATGTAATAGTTATGTTCTAATTCTCTAAAACTCTAAACCTGAAAAGATCCTCAATGTGAATTATTCATTTAATTCAATATTAAGTAAGGTTTAAGGCACGGGGCCTTATACTCCACAAGTATAAACTATAAAATAAATATCCATTTAGTGCTAGTTTGAAATATATTATTAGAATATAGGTTTTTATTACTGATCTCATAAGGTATAAAAATACCCAATTTTTTTTATAAATGTTCCATTTACATTATTTAAATGGAATCAATCACCTTAAAACATTTATTTTGAAATAAATCACATTATAAAAAAAATTACAAAATTTTTAAAGTTCATTTAAAACAAATTCTAAATATTATTTATAAAATCAACACACACTACAATAATTATAAGGGAAATAAAATTTTTTTCCATGTCCTAAATAATGTTTGGAAAAAAATAGAATCATTTTCAGGTTCTATACATGTCAAGAAAATAATGGATTATAATTAAAAAAGATCGTCCCCAACACAAATCTAATAATCAACAAGAAGTTTCATGGGATCTTCCAAATGGATACTATATCTATGTAACCTCAGACATATCTTTCTATATTTTAGATAAATGATCTAGTAAGATGGAAATGACCTATAGAAGGGATCGTTAACATACTCTACAACTATAACTAGTTGAAAGTGATTCCATATCGTCACTTTTATCATACCCTAGAACAATAGTTAAAATAATAAAATTAAAGTAAGGGTGAGAAAATATGAAATTAATTTAGGTGATATATGGAACAAAAATGATATCAAATAACTCACCCTCTCCCATATATCCCCTTATTAAACTCCCCAATTTTATATCAATCACACAATATAAAATACAATGCATGACCCTTGGTCTATTATCCATGTCAAAAAAATACATATGTGGTTTTTGGAGGATCTATAATACATGAATAGATTTATAAATGACTAAAATTTTCAAAATAAACCATTCAATTATATTATTTAAGACAATATAGAATGATTCCATTTTTATATTTTTACTCATATTCACTTATACATATATATACACATATTTATCTTGATTCACCTATTCACATATTGTTATGTGAAGTTTACACATATATAGATATATGTGCATCTACATATTTGTTTATAACCATTATATATATATATATATATATCAATTGATGTTTTTATGAAAAATTGAATTTCTATTAAAAACCCAATTTTTAACAATATAATGTTCAATCAAATTTTATTTCTAAAATCAATTACAATTTATTTTTTATATTTATTGTAAAAAATTATAAAATTTCTAATTTACAAATAATTTTGAAAAATATATTCAATTTACCATTATAGATTGAAAAACCGTAAGTAAATATTTCAATTGATTTTCTAAAACAAATGGGTTAAGACTATTGTTAAACATATCGATTAATTTTAAATAATTATTTCAAAAATTTTTAGATACATGGTATGTCATGTTCCACATGAGATTATAATTAAATAAATTACTCCAAATGAAGAACACTATGAAACCTTTATAAACCCAATTTCACATTTACACAAGGTAATAATTAAATAAACTAAATTTTTAGAACAGTAAGAAATAAAGGGATCATAAATTTAATGCTTAATCATGGGGAATGAAGCCTTGAATAATTGTTCAACGATCCAAAACATGTAACATTTGATGGTGTAAAATTAAACAAGTATGAAGAGGTATCAACAAATCGTAATCACTGATGAATCGAAAAAAAATGAGATCAATTATAATCATATGGTTCTTATGGAATATTTGAATTGACAAGTGGGAAATAAAATTAAAAAATAAAGAAGAAGGTTACCCCATGAGATTATTTGATTGATAAAAGTTTTCTCTAATTTTGGAATTGTTTAACCAAATGGTTTATTAAACCATGTGGAAACCTCCCTCCAACATGAGAAACCAAAAAATACATTAAATGGTTTCTTCTAGGAGCTTATATGACTGCAGCATCTATATGGGATTGAGCAAAGGAGACAAATCAGGGGATAAAGATGGCTCGAGCGAGGGTGATGGCTTAGGATAGGGCAAGGGAGGGGGAAACAGGTTAGGTGCAGTAACCATAGCTCCGGTGAGGGATCGGGGGTCATGTCATCATTGGTATTGGGAGATAGTCAAGCACCAATGAGGAAGAAAGTATGGCAGTTCTAGGCCGCATTGTCAAGTTGGGGAGGTGGTACTTGGGAGTGGTATGGTAGAATAATGGGAATTAGGGAAAAGTGACTTTTTTTAATAAAAATATCATAATTTATAGAGGGTTTTTTAAAAACTTCCATAAGTACATTTATTTTTTTTACTAGTGGTTTAGTAAACCCATGCTTAATAACCACTGGTAAACAATGATTATTTTGTAGTGATATATGGGATAATAAATTTGGTCTTTCTACATATTTTCTATAAGGATATACTAATACGATCCTCTATAGGGTATCGAGATATTTTGGAAGTGTTTTTTAGTGATAGAAAAAATACTGGCCTTCTATTCATCCATCATCAGAATATACTAAGGACATTTGTTTGATCTAGTTCCATAAGATTGATTATTTAATTCTTTATATTATATTTATATTCAAATACATGTATATTAATAAATTTATTATCATATATTGTTTTTCCTCTATGTCTATTTATATAAATAATGTAAAATAATATTTATAACTTTAAACTTTTCATAGTAGTTACTCTTTATGATGGGAACCTTGATGTGAGGCACCCCAACCCACAGTCCTTGGTCTAGAGATAATACAACATTTATAACACATAGCCTTTGATACTAGGTGAGACAACTTAAGATAAAAATAAATTTATTTTTAACCCTTTATATTATTGGAACCAATGCCTTTCATAGATGGAAATGAAGTGTGTTTTTTTTCTATTTTCAATCCTCTTTTCAAGGCTAGTTATCTTATAGTACAAGCTAAATGCAGCATTGAACATGGTTTCATTTCTTGGTGTTTTAAAAAACTTTGGTCTCAAAATCATGAGGATAATGAAAGATTCAGGAAAGGTAGTTTTTTGGAATTGAACCTTCTCAAATATGGTAAAGGCATATGTTTCATGATGAATTGGTTTTGCAAATACTGAGTTTCTCAAAAGGTTTATATTTGTAATGGTAAGGATGATTATGAACTTGTGATGAAAAAGGAGTTCTTCATGACCATGGAAATAATCATGAGTGTGCAATGAGTTTATATTATTCTTCAAGACTATGATAAGATTAATTAATGGGTTGAATTTCACTAGATCTTCGCAGATGAAAGAGGTTCATGAACTTGTTTTTTTGTTCACAAAAAAATGAATAGATGTATGGGATCATCGCGAGGGGATTTTTCTATAAATAGGTGGATAAACCCAATTCATTTGACAGTAAAATAATTTGAGAAAATCAATAATCACCCTAAATTTGTGATGGATGAGAGCTTTAAGAATAAAGTATTTCTTTTGATTCTAAGAATTGTAAATAGACTATATTAGTATTGAAAAAATTTTATGTATCATAGAGAAAGGATTTCCATGTTGAATGGTTATTTATAGATGACTTAGTGTTCCATGAAATAAGTTCTCTACACGAAGGCTGTGATCTTCACAATGGATATTTTTGAACAGTAATGTTGAACATATAGTTTACGTAAAGAGTGATTTCATGTTCATCAAATCCAAACTATGACAAATGTAGAGTCCCATACTAGTTAGTGAAAAATAAATAAATTCAAATCTACAAAAGCGACCTTCATGTCTTTAAACTGAGTAAGACATCGAGCAATGTAGTGAGATATGTGGGTAGATAGAAGTGTTCCGAGGGACGTTTCATGTTATCCCTAAAGTATTTCAATGTAATTGTTCCTATAATATAGTGATTATTTATTAACTTCTTTGTTTCATAACTACTGTATATTTTATGATTTAGGTATGACATACACATTCTCGGTCTATGCTCCTCGGACTAGCCCTTAGTTGTGAATGCATTAAAACATTTGGATTTTCTCTGTGTATGTGAATGTTTGATTCCTACTCAATATCATCAGATATGTTTAACAAGTTCCAACTAACATAGTAATAATATCTATCACTTTAAAAGTAAAATTCAACATCCTGATTCACTCATCCCCCTTTAGGGTGTTTTAGGGTCCAACATCCATATGTTAAACATTATACCTTAAAAATAATATGATGATCCCATAAAATGATATTTTTAATTTCTTTAAGGACTAGCTACACATGAAACCTATTTCACAATATGTGTGAACATTTATCTATTATCAAACAACACTAGAATCCCTTGATGACTTCTCATTAGAAATATACATATTCATAACCTATTGAATGGAAATATAAGAAAGGGGAGAGTTCGAACTACAGGTAAGGGAAGAAATATCACTGAATCATAATGTTAAGTTTATAAAAATGTTATAAAACATAATTATTTGAATAATATAAGATTAAAAGGTCATGGTATCATAGGTTGAAATAGAAAAAACTTTCTAAATAATAAAGGATCATTATATTGAAATAGATACCAATATAATGGTAGTAAGTATATCATAATATTTAAAAAATGTAATATAAGTATAATATAATAATTTGGAATCATGAGGTGAAATATAATAATGTGTGATGTCATAGAAGTAATGAAGAAAAAATAATAGATAATAATCACCTACATTATCCACTCAATCACACCCAAACATCAGAACTAACATAATCATGTTTGTGACTACATATCTCATGAGATATAAATACTCAACCAACAAATTAGAGGATATTGTAAGGCCCTACCCATCAACCATACATACCTATATGTGACACAGGAAATTAAAAATTCATAATATCAAAAATTACCCAATGAAAAAAATTGTAATATATCCAAAAATGTATAACATAAAATGTATTCTGCTAATAAAACATCAATCACTAAAAGAAATTATAACGAATTGTTTTTAGAGGGTGACTCATAAAGAATAAATCTGAAGTATTTATATCTTACACAGTTAATGAGTAAAGCTTACATGATACATAAAAGAGTCACTATAAAAAAATAATCAACATTAACATAAAGATAATAAATTTTATTTCACTTTTTAAAATATAATTTTTTAATATTAGAATTGAATACCTTATTAAAAACATTTTGTATAATTAATTTTCCAAAATGGACCCTTGAAAATTGGAAATGTTTATCTAGAGGTAATGTGGATTTCAAGATAAAGTATACGGTTGGGAAAGGATAAACATTTTCATTATTTAAAAATTATACAAATTTTGAAAACCACATCATAAAAATAAATATAGTTAAATATAAAATTAAATCTCATCTTAAATAGTATTTTTTAGATTTCAAAATAAGTACGGGATCATGGACATGGATGTAATATATTTTATATGGGATGGATTGGAATTATTCTAAACATCATCATTTTTATTGAAAAATAATTAAAAAAATGAATTTTTTTATGAAAATGTAACAATATAAAAGTGTAATTGAAATATAATATCTTTATAGTAGATAATAAAATGATTTTTTAAAACTATATTCAATGAGGAAAAATTTCGACCCAATAAAATATGTGAAGTCATGAAACCCCCTTACCACTACTCTTAGTATTTGAGAAACTTCATTAAACTCATGTATAAAAAACATAACAACATTTATCACCTTTTTTTATAATAATAATATTCATATCCATTTCCATTTATACACTTTAATTATAATCATTCATTTTCTTGTTAATGTTTATTTTAACCTTTTGATGTAAGTAGTTTTGATTATTTGACATATGTTTTAAAATTAAAATTTCAAACCTCATTACATAATACCAATTTCATCATTTTAGGAATATAAATAATATTTAATTATTATTTTTTAAATATTTTTTGGCATCAACAAGTTTATTTTATGTAAACTATGGTCCTTTTTCCAAATAATAGAATCCATGAGAAACTTGTTTTTGGAAATTTATTAATATCAATGGATTATATTATAAGGATTATTAATTTTTTTATCCTTTCAAAAAAAATGTAATAAATCATGTTAATACATAATATCATACATTTTTATAAAATATATTTTGTAACCAATAATATAGGGATGTGAAGAAAAACATAAAATGGCACCCCACCTAGGTCGTAATTCACTTCAATACACAGATGATGTTTTCATTTTTCCTAAAATGGATAAAGGATGGAAATTTATTTACTATTTAAAAAACGTAATTATTTTATAAATTTCATTTTTAACCATTAAATAACCCATTTTAATCATCAATGTGTGATATTTATGAAAAATGATACATTGCGCTTATCGACGTGGTAATATTCTTGTAAACACATATGATGGTTTTATTTATCTAAGGAGAAGGGATGAAGATAGATAATAATATTTCCATCAATATAATTACACTTCATTATATTTTAAATACTACTATTATCATTTTATAAAATTATAACATACATTGAGGTAGATTAAAATTACATAATAAAGTCAAAATAAAAATAAATGATTAGGAATTTTTAACTTACTTCTTGAAATAAACCCTTTAGAAAATAAATTAAGCCTCAATGTTCTGGTATTTTGGGGATACCATAAACTATAATATATATAAAATATTTTTTTAGAGAATATGGGAATACTTTAGAAAATCAAAGGGTTGTGTTGTGTGATAATAAGTAGTGTGGTGAATGGCTATTTTTATAAATGAGAGGAGTGTATTTTTTGTAATAGTAGGTGCACTAATCAAGAAATGTGGTAAAAATAGACAAAACATTTGTTTCAGGATGAGTGATGGTAAATAATTACCTCAATGATACATTAGAAGATAGTATTTCAATGTTCTTTATGTTTTTAGTCATTATTTTATCCATTTTACCATTTGGGAATTTACTTTGGTAAAAAAAACTTACCCAAGTAATTTATTCATTTTAAAGAAAAAATGGGACTCATTTAAAAATTTGATCATTTTCATTCAAAATATTAAACTAATTTTATTAAATAAATCTTCTAAAAGTGACAAAAATTGATTATAAAATAAAAAAAATGTAACGAATTAAAAATAGTTCTGGAGAGAAATATTACATAGGATGTAAAATGTAAAATATAGAATTGTTATTAAAAATAAATATATTCAAATGCATATTTTAACTTATAAAATTCATCTATGGTCATGAAAAAGGTTTAATAAAATTTTATGTCATACTTATATCGCAACGATCTTATAAAAGTCAAGGTATTTATTAAAACACATTTTATACAATTGTCCTAAAATTAAATCATTTCATAAAAAGAACAAAAATAATACCAAAGATAATATTTTTAATAAAAATTAAAAAAAGAAATTTTAATTTTCAAATTTATTATTCAAAAAATAATGATTTTAACTACTAAATGGATTCATAAAATAAAATGAAAACTGTTTTCATAGGAAAATATTTTTTTCAAAAATTAAATATTTTTATTTTTATTTATTATCAATTTATAATTAAATTCATGTTTATATAATATTTATATAAATAAATATATTTTATCCTCATTTAATATTCAATTAATAATTATTTTAACCTAAAAATCTATCTTTCTAAAAAGAATACATTTTTATGCATAAAATGATCTTATTAGTTATTTACATATACAAATTATTATTAAAAATGAAATTTCTCTTTCTTATTGGTTTTACTTATTTAGATACCTATATATATTTCTACCAACAAAATGGTTAAATTTTAATTATTATATTTAATTTTTATAATTTTATCTTAAAAATGTATTGAATTTCATTTCCTTTCAATATTTTATATTAAGCATGCATTTTAAAATTGTATTTAATTAAATAAAAATAACAGTAAAATCAAAGGGTGTTTCATTCTACCCCTTGAATATAGTTCATCCTCAAAATTTTTATTTCTATCAGTTCTGATAATAGATGTTGATATTGTTAATATATTCATAAATTTAGATATAATTTTTAATGAAATATCACCCTCACTAACTCTGGTAAGACTATGATATTTTTTGAGTCTTATGGCCCATATAATAGAATTAATATTTCATAAAATATTAATATTTACCATGGATTTGATATATAATTATATGTTGATTTATTTTATGAAATGTGAATTCCTTACTCTCACTATTGATATGGGATCTATGTTTATATAAATAATCAATTTTTACAATAAAATTCCACTATAAAGAGAATGATAAGACTAAGAAGGAAATAATAACATTTTTCAATTAAGATTATATACATGGAGTGTAACCATCATTGTACTAGGATTAATTTCCAGTAATCCAAAATGGTAGATGTTTTTATAAATCTTTCAAGAGATAATGGAGAGTGTTGAACTAGAATTCAATATAATATTACAAATTCTTATATAGATGTTGGGTTTTCCTTACACCAATTTGATTTTATGACCCACTTCAGTAGTAGTGCTTGAATATGACATTTCTTATTACCTTTATCTAATAGGATTTGATAGTTCATTTTATTATTATACCTTTTGTTATGATACTTACTTACATATTTCCCAAAACCATTGTATGATGAGCATTTAATTGTGTGTGGTTCATTAGTTGGAACTTCAATATTTTTTGGTGTATTTGAAAACCAATTTATCTCGCATAAACAATTATGATATTTACTTCCAATGATTCCCTATTTGAAACATTTTCTTATCAATTTGTGACCTTACCTTATGTGGTTTTTATTAAATTCTTGACATATTTAATGTTCAATCACTATTCCTCTATATTTATCTACACTTAAACGTATATAAACAACCTCCCTCATTTTTGATGGAATGTTTGAATTTTTGTTAATATGTTTATTATTCATCATAACATGTGATATCAAGGTGATAATAACTATAAATTTATGAAAATATTTTTCATCATTTTTTATTTATAATTTGGAAAATTGAAGAATTTCCCCATACACCCCTTATTAAATCTATTTCTCATTCCACCTTCAATTAAAAAAAATTAATTTAAATACACAAACACTTAATTCGATAATATTCAAAAAATAAAAATTATATAAAAAAATGAATAAATCAATAAGGATATATGTACCCTAGCTTATATATTTATAGGTTTTGACATGTTTTATTCATTGTCAATTTGAAAATTATTTCTCTAACCATACCCTAAATGTATGCTAAAATCCTTCATAATTGTTTGTAAACAGAATTTTAATCACTAATAAATATACCATAAGGGTGTCAAATCAAATGTACATTTTGGACACTTTTTCATACACCCATTTATGATCGAGTAAATACCCAAACTGTATTTTTTGGGCTATTATCCATAGGTTAATCTGTTGGAGATCTTGTATTTACTTATTTGTATCAAGATAGGTATTTCAATTCTAGGAACATAAAAACTCCATACATTACCAAAATTTTAGGATATTAATCTAAACATAGACTTACCCGTAGGGTTTTCACTAATGTTATCTCACTATATTCTCCAAAAATAACTAAAATAATTCTTAAAAAACTAAACATTTATCTAATTCCTGATAAGGAACCCCAAACCAACACTCTTATGTCTGCTGCAAACAAAAAAACACATTCATTACACATGTTATTTGATACCAAGTGAGATGAACAAAGACAAACATATTTTAATTTAAAATTATTTCCATAAGTTAAGTATTACTTCTTAAGAATAATTTAACAAATACCAGAAAAATTGTTTAGTGTCTCTATGTACTAACTATATATATGTCCGTGAAATATTAAATAGTGAAAATTATGTTCAATAATGTATAAGACATGAATCACTGGGCTTAAACAACCTGTGAAATAGATAGCCATTATAATGAAGCCATAAAATTAGAAGGAAAGAATAAGATTAACTACTTTATGAAATATATATAAATTTTTGACTCAATATAAATATAATGGTAAATTTTAATTAAATAATCAATCAGTTTATTATAATATCATAGTACTCATTAAAAATAATCATTATTCAAAAATAATTTTTATTTCATTTGGTTAAATTGGGTTTACCAGAAGTTAAACTAAAAACATAACAGTTAAAATGAACTATGAACTTGTATAAATTGTATTTTATGGAAACTTTAGACCTTATCTTATGTAAGGAACATTAATGGTCTATTTTTAGCCTTGTGGAAGGTTTAAACACTAGGTATAATTATTATTTTTTCAAATCTTCCACGTGTGTCCTCTCCCCTACTTATAAAAGGACTCCCCTTCTCCTCCACTATTTACAAAATCATATTATTTTGTTTCTTACATTCCCAACCAAAATACATTCATCACTTCCCTGCCCAATTCCAATAATCTATAGTTTTATGATAATTGTAATAACCTTGACCCCAATAACCTCAATTTGGTATCTTCTTTATTGCATTGTCATAAGATACACAAAATCATATCTCAAAGGACTTTATAGTTTTATAGTATTGGTAAGCTAGATAAATACATTATTATCATATTAAATTAGAATATAAAATTTAAAACCTAATTTTTCCTTATAATATCATTATTCTCTCCAGCATATCCTTCCATATCATTCATAGTACACTTCCTCGATTCCTGGGAAAGGAAACCAAATAAGGGTGAGATGAAATGATCAATAATAGTTACGTAAAGTTGAATATATCATTATTAAATTAGGAATAATATATATTCAATTATAATTATAAAAATATAAATATCTAAACTAACATTCTATTTAATCATTAACATAAATATAATGATTAGACAAGGAATAATCAATATGGAACAATAAATAAATAAATACACGTTCCATTTAAATCACAAGACTATAATGAATAGATATGGAAAAATAAAGATGTGAAGGTAAATAACTAAACACATGTTCCATTTAAATAACATCAATATCAGGAGTAAATAAGGCATAGTCAATATAGAAAAGTAAATAACAGAAAAGACATTCAATTTAATCAAGAATTGAGGATGAAATGAATCCAGAAATAATATCAATTTGAAAATATCATGGTAAATAATAACATAATTCCTAATGAATGAAATGATTTAATATTGGACTTCATTATCTTAGGTATCATTATACCACTACTGTCAGGACCATTCAAAAGACAGTTAAAAACAATTGGTAGAAATTTATTTAATTCTAAATTATTTATTCACATCACACGAATATTGATTAATTGAAGTGATATATAATTCTAAGACACACCCATCACACCATGTCCAAATCATTCCTCATATATTGAATAATCTATTTAATTCATGATCAATGTTCATTATCATCAAACATACATATTGTGTAAATAATAAATATTAATTAATATTTCCCTTGAAAATAAAATAACATTCAATATAGAACACCATTTTTAAAAATGATATATTTATTAAGTAAACAAATCAATTAAAATAATTTGGATATTTAGTGGATATTTAATGTCTAATGATCACAAGAAATTTTATATTTCAAGGGAAAGATAATGAGCACAATAATGAATCAATAAAGTGAAAGTAAATATTTTCATTGGTAAAAATTATTATAAACCATCGATAGAATGAATAAGGATGGTATCAATAAAATATATCCCCATTTTTTATTATTAAAATAATTTTTTTATTTCATTTATGAATAAAAATACCAAAATAATTTCACTAAAATCATTTTTGAGTAAAATGTCTTATTTACAGTGAATTTTATTTCCTAAACTAAAAGTTATTAAAATATTTTGAAACAAATTTTCCATGAAAGTAAATATTTAAACTGACAAAGAAAAATTTTAATCATTTAGTGGTCGTGATGGCATGTAATTTTGTACATGTCTTATACATTAAAAAATGATTCCATTCACAGTTTTAGTAAAATCCAAATAGACCTTGTTTAGAAAATGACATGAAGATGAAATTTAAAAAATTATTTAAAAATTAAAATATGGATAAAAATTTCATAAATAAATCAGTATTATAATATAAAAAATATTTTTAAAATATTTTTAAAATACATGGTTTTGGAAGAAACATTATTTTCGACTGAAGAGAGAAATAAAGTAACATTTTATAAAAAACCTTTATCAATATTTATAAGTACCAATGAGTAGAAAAGGGTATTATTAAATGAAAATATAAAGAATAGCCATATTAGAGGAAAATTAAATGATATTATAATTCAATTATCAAATAATTTCCCTCAATTTAGATTTTTGCAAATACAATCCTGATTAAAATGAGAATGTGAAGTAAACACTCATAATAATCGTAACATTAAAGTGATAATTAATCAATGAACTGATTATTTTTATCAAATTTAAATCCATATAAAACAAGTGAAAATAGATAATAATATAATTAAAATTAACTACACACATTATCTTATACTATTAGAAACAATTAATAAATAATATAGCATAATGAAATTGAATTGAGATATTAAAACATTTTACCACTTTGTAAATTTTATGTCAAATCCTCATGAATAAAATAATAAATATAAAAAATAAAAATAACATAAATTATTATATAATTAGGATAATTTATGTCAAATGGGGATTACATACCCTATAAGAAGTATTTTATGTACACAAAATCATAATTTTCCACAATTAAAATAAATTTAGACAAAGTCCCTTATAACTTGAGAACATTTTAATAAAATCCCCTTGGATTAAATAATTAAAAATTGAAATCTTAAATACAATGAATTGTGAAAGAGTCAAGATATTAAATATTAAAGGGTATTTATTTACACCATATAAAATCAATTATGTGTATAACATTTCAATATTCTTCAATGAAGGGAAATTGAGAAAAAGTCACTAGCCTTAGGCACCCTTTTGGTTGAACATTCTTCAACATCATGTATAATTACTTCATTAATTTTATTAATTTATTCCAAAATGATATCCAAATTTATAATATCATATATTACCCCCTATAACATTTTATCACCCATTTTTTAATAACATTTCATTACTTTTATTATTTTCGGTGTTAATTTCCCTGTTTTCTTATGCGTGTTTTGTCACTAAAGTTCATGTTATTGGTTATTAGAGAGAGATACATCACATAAATAATAATATTAAAATAAAAAATATAATTTTTGTCATTATATTCTTTTTTATATTCATTAATTAAATTTCAACATGGATAATGGATCACATCACTTTGTGGAGATAGTAGGTCGTACGTAGGCCCGAGTAAAATTATCATTTCTTTAATAGGAGAAAGGTTGAAGAATTATGTGACATATTTATTTTAAATAATTAATATATTATATTATTTATAATATATATTCACTAAATTCAACATTAATACCTTCCATTAAATGCGTATTTGAAAAATGAATCACATCGCATCACGAGGCAGTAGTCCACCATACACATGAGCGACAATATCATATTTTTAAAATGAATGAAAATTAAGAAGTTATATGTCATATTATAATTAAATAAATTTATAATTATATCTTAAATATAATATTAATTTGTTTAATAAATAATTATATCCCTCATTCATTGGTTTTTATGGAAACAAATTACATCATTTCGTGAGGCGGTAGTCTCACGTACACAAGATCAATAGTTTCTTCTCTCATTTGACAAAACAGGAGATAGAAATAAGTCATTCCCTTAACATAATAAAATAATAGTATATTTGACAGATTTATTTTATTAAAAAATAATATTTTATGTATTATGAATAATAAAATATAAAAAACTCTCATTTACAACATTACAACTTCTTCAAACAACTTCTTTAGGATCTCACAAAAAGCCATATTAGGCTGGATTTCTGATAACAAAATCGATATATGATGTTTTTATAGGATTTAGGATAAGATTTTGGCTGGTTTTTTCTAAAAAAAATTTATTTATAAGTGTAAATATGGGAGGATAAGGGGTAGACTTTTATAATTGGGGAAGAGGGCGCATAGTAATTTTTGCAGTGATTCAATTACAATCACATTTTTATCATGCCAAATGCCTCCAAAATGGGTCATTATAGACCCTTATAAGAGATAACGTTGAAATATTTCTTGAAAATAGTAGTTTTAAATGTTTTTTGGTAGTTTTATCACTTATATTTTTAGTTTATCCCTCATTAAATCAATTTTTACCTTAAATACAATAATTAATTTAAAATGGATTTACTTATCATAATTTTCAAATATTAAGTTGAACTTATCAGAGATTATAAATAATTATGATTCCAATTTTTTAATACATTTTTAAAAAATTTATTTAATACATGTTGTAGAATCCAATTTTAAATTATACCCATAGGTGCAATGCGAAAGTGAGTTTCCAATGAGAAAATTCTCATAAGTATAAAAAGTTAAAACATAAAAATTTTGTAATAAATTTGTTAAAATGAAATAAATTAGTTAAATTTTAAAAATATTTAACTAATTTTACTTTTAAAAAACTCTATAATATAATTTAACCCTGAATATTATTTAAATGAAAATTGAGTTTTAAATAAAAATCAGTATTTTTCACTATTCAATGAAAAAAATTAAATTTTTCAGAAAAATCAAAATACAATCACAAAAAAATTATATTATTAGTTAAAAAATTAATTTAATTTTGTAAACAAATTATATAATTGGTAAAAATTAATTTTATATTGTGTGTGCAAAGCGTAACTAAACTGTTCTTTTAAAAAACAATCTAGAAAACATTTATTTCTCAATTAAATGCGTCATGTTTAGTTATAAAAAAAGATAACCAAAATTTTCATAATTTATTTAGTTATATTCAATACCACCAGTATAACAAGTTTTTTATAATGGTATACTATATTACGTATCATTTATGCTCAAGTTTGCGTGATCCACAAGTTATCAAAGATGTTAAATTTAAAGAAATATATTTTGTTTTTTGTTTAAGATCACTGTTTCATATCACAAAATCTATTCAATAAAATTTTATTATTTTATAATATTGGGTTTTTACATTCTCCCCACCTTTAGTAAATTGATTCCACAAAATTTAAACTTGATATTAGTAATCAAGGAATTTACATTAGGAAATTATTCTCTGTAAAACCCAAATCATTAAAAGGGTTAACAAAACATCCAATTAAAATAGGTTAAGATAAATAATATACGTCCTCTAGATTAAAAAATAATTTTGTTTCCATGTAGAATACTATAGGTGGAAATCTAATACAAGGACATTGTTGAAAAATTTAAATAATTATAGAGTGATAAGGGTCATTGATCACAATAAACTGAATGATAAATGGAAAGATAAGGACCTAAAAACCATAAATATGTGATGATTTAAAAGACCATTTGATTCAACATATATGAATATAATAAGATAAATTCTTTTACTCAAGATATTTTTCTTAAGTTTGAATAATTATTATACTATCTATAAATATAAATAGACAGACATACCTGATATCATTATAATTTATTAGCATAATTTTATCCTTTGGTTGTGCCTCGATTAATTTACTATTCATCTATTACCCATATAAATGAATATCAAAAAAATAAAATTTTTATTTTTAATGCCCTAAAATTTACGTTTAATTAATTATAAGGTCAATAAAAGTGGGAAAAGTATTTCTTTATGTCACTAACTTTTTTACAAAACCAATATAGTTAGGAAAAGTTTCCCAATAGAATATATTAATCTATAAACCTAAAAAGTGACTCCATTAGTTCATCTTTATTATTTATTCATCAAATAAAAAAATTAAAAACAATGACATATTAACCAAAAAATCATGTATGATGGTTGTAGGATTTAAACCCACATCACCCTTTAGTTGTGTTTTCAAGCCTCATGGTATTGCTGGATGCTATAGGTTGTCACTCAGTGTGTAGTTTGTCCTATTTTTAAAACCATACTAATATAATTCCTATAGGATTCCCAAAAAATCTAATAACCCGTAATTACCTGAACACCAAAGATAAGATAATCCCCAAAGGCTACCAATACATTTAATCATATTCCTAAAATATTCATGTTTTTATTCCTTAAACAACTCTTTCTCCAAAATATATACTAAACCAATTTATTGAATTTTATTAAATTCTTCCTAAAATATCCTTAATCTTAGTAGATCCCCATCATATAATTACTAAAAAAAGGTTTGTTTAACAATTTTAACTTATGATCAGTCATAAATTAATAAACCCCTGATATTATCTGTAAGTAAGTTAATAAATATATATATGCATCCAAAATTTAACAAAATCCATAGATGATTTCTTATTCATATAAGAAAAATTCCTTTAGAAAAATTACATCTACTATATCATTTTGGAATCCCAATACATAAATAAATAAACTATTTTTACTCAACATCGGTCATTAGTTAGTCTAGGGGTTAACCTTTAAAAGAGGTAATTGACTCATGTAATTCCCATGTTCCCCTTATTAAATTCAAAAAAACACTAAATGGGTCCCCATAATGAAATTTTTTTAATTCCATAATACTCTTCATTTCTATTAGAATTTAATTTTATTATTCTATTATTTTAAACACGTAAAAAATTTCCCATTCCATTAAGAAACATTCCTCAGTATGCCTTTCCATATTTTTGAAATGAAGGAAATAACGTATTATTTCATCCTTACTCTTCATCACTCAAGATCATAAAAAAATTAATCATACTCTTCTTTTCTGATCCAAATAGTTGATTAAGGTATTGTTTGTTAATCATATTTTAGGATATCTGATTAATCCTAATCATTATATATTTGACTTCAGTCATAATCCCATTTTTTTCTTATATTCACCACATTTCCCTTCAAACTCAATGTTAACATGATTCCTTAGGTTTCTATTCATTTATTAAAAAGAAAAATCATAGTGTGAATAACAATAATCAAAGTGGGATACTATACAATCATTTTTAGGATGTCTTAATAACAACACTTTATTTTCAATATAAGAAAACATCGAATTAGCCTAGGTCATTCATTCTCATAATTTATTCAAATCATTCATATTCGATTGAAAAGAAAATGTTAATTATCCAAATAATACCCTCTGGGAGTGTCAATCTAGGTACATGGTATGGATTGTGGTCATATAATAGGTAACACATGAGACAACCCAAAAAAACATTTTTAGAGTTATTACGCCTAGGTACATTTTTTCTAGTACAACATCTACTTTTAGTATCTAGAAAAATATTTCTTTCTTCAATACCCCATATAATATAAACCCTTCTTGAAGGTTAGGGTATTATTCAATACTTATACTCAAAATATATCATAGGGTTATGTTCCCTAATATATGTTCTCCTTAATCAGGTTCCCAAGGATTATAATAAACATCCACGGATACAAACTATGAGGACCCCAACCCCATAACCTAAATCCAGTATCTACTTTATTATAATGGAATATGATTCAATGAATTGCATCCCAAAGGACACCGAATGGCCCGAAGGTCTTCATTTTTATTGATTTTTTGATAACCCCCCTTTTAAGGGATAAGGGGGAACCCTTACAAGGCCCATATGGTCAGAGATTACACGGCTCAAAGATTACAATGCCTGTAGGCTTAGGAGATTACATGACCTGAAGGTCTTAGGGAATTTAACCAGACTATCTACAAGAAACTGCCCCTCCCCAGCATCTGTGTCATGATAGTAGCTCTCCACCTTTACATGACCGTTTGACTGGGCTTCTCATGCAACCACATGCTGGTCCTGATGGCATAACCATACCCTCTCATTTTTACAAATCCATTTGGCTCTGCTTTGGTAAGTGCACCTACTCCGAATCCTATTCTTTGGATCCTCCTTTTTTATAGTGTGTCTGGGGAAACTGCATGTGGCCCGAAGGCTTTGAGGGGTCTTGAGGGGATTAAAGATGGCCCGAAAGCCCTACTGAACTGAAGTCCTGGGTGTCCCGAATGCCTTAAGGACTCCAAACCCAAACCGATGGCCCAAAGTGAATAGTTCCATCTAGTACAGTACCAAATAGTACTTGTTACAGTAACTGCTACAGTGCCCGCATAGTGTACACTGCTTCTATAGTACCTGTATAGTGTACAGTTCTACTATATTACCACACAGTGTATAGTACTACTGCATTGCCTGCTACATTACCGGAAATATGCCTCTACCTAGTTTTGAACCTTGGTCTTGTGGATGCACTTAAGGATACCTCACCAATAGGGTTGAGCAGCATGTGCAGTATCCCAAAGGACCGTATAGTTTATTATTATTAGTGATATAGATATAGACTTTATTCCCTTATTATATTTTAATATAAAATTTCATCTTTTTTTGAAAATAACATTATTCCCTATTTTATATATCTTTGCATGTCATTCAGAGTGCTCATCCGGGAATCCTGGTAAAGGAATGAAAATAATTTTGAGATCAAGTAATCAGTTAGTGTTATGTAAGGAAAAATATATCATGAGTAAATAAAGAATAATCCTTATGTCATAATCAACACAAAAAGGTAAATTCCCAAACATATATTCCATTTAATCAACAACATGACTATCATGATTAGATTATTAATAATCAATATTGAAAATCAATTAACTGAATACATATTCCATTTAAATAACTTGACTATCATGAATTGATAATGAATAATCAATATGGAATGGAAAGTAACTGAACATGCATTCCATTTAAATTACATTACTATCATTAATAGATATAGAATAATAAGTATACCATGGTAAATAACTACAAAAATTCCATTTATTCAATAACTGAGAATGAAATTCATAAACATATATTATCATCAATAAAATCTCATGTATAATAATAACTGAATTATTAATGAAGGAAAGGATTAATTATGAATTTCATGATCTTAGGCACCATGATACCTCTACTCTCAAGACCATTCACAAGATAGTTCAAAACTATAGATAGAAACATGTTTAATACATAGCATACAAATTCACCCAATTAGACTATTGATGCATCGAGGAGCTATATAGTTCTAGGTTTCACCTATCCATGCATGTCTAATGTAATCATCATATATCAAATACTTGATTTAATTCATCAACAATGTGCATTGTCATCATATATCCACAATGAGTAAAGAATATAGATTTATCAATATCCCCCCATATAATTTAATAACATTTAATGAATAAAATAATATATAAAAATAATATTTCGTTTAATAATTAAATATATCCATCATAAATAATATGGAAATTTATGGGAAATTTAATTCCCAATGATTATAGGAAAGTGAATATTTCAAGACAAAGATAATTACTACAAAAATGAATCAAGAATGTGACTGTTAATAATTTCCACAGTAAAAATTATTATAAAAAATCAATATAATAAATAATTATGGTATCAATAATAGATATCCACAATAAAGTATAAGTTAAAAAATATTTTTATTATTTATGAATAGAAATACCATAAATATTTCATTGAAAATATTCATGAGTAAAATATCTTGTTTACTTTGAAAATAATTTTTTTAAAATATGTTTAAAAAAATGAAAATATTTTTCTTTAAAAGTAATATCTAAAATAGATAAAGTATGCTTTAAAATATTGAGTGTTTATAGTGACGAGAATTACCCTACATAATGTACCTATTAAAATTATGATTCCTTTCACATTCTTATTAAATCCAAACATGACCTATTTGGAAAATGACATGAATATTCCTTTTAAAACATTTTTTATAAAGTAAAACATGGGTAAAAATTTATTTAATAAATAATTTGGAGAAATTTAAAAAAAATTGATTTTTTAGAAAACATGGTTTGGGAAGAAAAGTGATTTTTGACCGAAGAGAGAAATGAAGTCAGGTTTTCTTAAAATAATGTTTTCATCAATTATATGTTCTAATGAGTGGATTTTTTTAATATTTCATAAAAAAATCATAAATAACCATAGGAGAAAGAAACTAAATTGGTTTTTAGTCAAGGATCAAATAATTTTCTATAATATAAATTCAATTATAAAAAATACTGATTAAAATGATATGGTAAAATAAACCATCAAAAATATCATAACATTAAAGATAAAATTAAACAATGAATCAATTATTTAAATAAAATTTAAATACACATAATATAAGATAAAATAAAACATAATATAATTAATATTTAATACATACATAATCATAGAATCTCAAAGATAGTGAATAAGTAGTATAACCCAATGAAATGAAATTGAAATATAAAATTCTTTACCACTTGGTAAATTTTAATTCAAATACCCTTGGATGAAATAATTCAAATTGAAAAATTAAATATAATTAATTAAAACATATTCACAATATTACATGTCAAATAGGTAGTATATACACCATACAAAATAAATTACTTTCATAACATCATACTATTCCTCAATGAATGGAAATTAAGACGAAGACCTTTAACACTTGGTAATTTTTATATAAAATAAACATTGATTAAATAATTAAAATTTAATGTTAAAAAAACTTTCATTTTTAATTTTCATGATATTACATGTATAATGGTATATCTTTACATCATATGAAATAAATTAGGTGTAAATCATTTCAATATACCTCAATGAAGTGAAATTGATATGTAGTCCCTTACCTCATGCTTCCTTTTGATTGAACATGTTTTAACCTCTTTTATAATACAATTAATCATTTTATTTAATTTTTCAATCACCATATCCATATTTATTATACCATTTATGATCTCCTTATAACTTTTGACCTCCCATTTTTAATTATATTTCATTATATTCATTGTTTTGGGTGTCAATTGTAATCTTTTCTCATGCATGTTTTGTCATGAAATTAAACATTCATATTTATTGGATATGGATAGATAATATCCATAATGATATTAATTTTATAAATATTATTTTTATCATTATAATTTTTTTTGAATCAATATTGAAATTTTAACATGGATAATGGATCATATTGCTTCGTGGAGATGGTAGGTCATACATGTGCACGATCAACATTATCATTTCATAATAAGTGACATGGTAAGTAAGTGTGTGATCTATTATTTTTATATAATAAATATAATTTCATATATATCACATATCTTCACTAAATTAATCCTTATTACCTTTCATGTGATGGTTATGTGAAAAACGAATCACATATCCTCGTAAGGTGGCAATCCACCTTACCCATTGGCGATGTTATAATATTTACAATGGCATGGAAGGTAAGATGTTGTAGAAGATATTATAATTCCAAAAGTATAATTATATAAAAAATATGATATAAATTTTTTAAAAAATCATTGTATCCATACTTGAAATATGGTGATGGAAAATGATTTAAATCGGTTCATGAGACAGTAGTCCATTGTACACATGCTCAGCAGTTTCATGTCACGTTTTATTGAAGAGGATATGGATATAGGTCATTAACATAACATAATTACATCTATGTATATTGAATATATTGATGTTATTATATAATCAAGGCTTAATAATATTTTATGGATTTGGAATAAGAAACAAAACAATAATTCTCATTTAATAATATTACCTATTCTTTGAAAATATATATTTCATTTTTTACCAAAGCCTTCCTATGTTGGATTTATGATCACACCAACATCTCAAAGATATTTTTTGGGGGCATGGAAGTTATTTGGGATGGACTTGGATAAACCAAATGGAATTTTAAGTGGGAATAGAAGAGGAGATGTGTAATATTATGTCACTATTTTCAGGTACTCCTCAACCGTAATGTTTTATTGTGATTTTATTGGGGATCATCAAGGGTTTTTTGGAAATAATGTTATAAATTTTGGAAATTTATGGTCTATTTATGGTTATTTAATAGTTTTCCAAAACTGTATGCCCATCTATTAAAATGGTGCAAACCCAAATAGTGGGGTTTTTCATGGTTGGCATACGTTTTGACAAACTCTTCTACCAGCTAGTTGAAACAATGCACCCCATTAAAGAGTCAAATGGTTAGGTAACATAGTTTGAAAAATTATGTATCCCTTCCTAGAAAAACAAGTTCAAAAACATTTTTAATTCTAATTTTTTTTAAAAATATTTAACACATTTATAAACACCCTCTCAACCCTAACTCACTATATCCCAATATCATAGATGGAGAGGGCTCTCAAGGACCCTTTTAGGATCCTCCAAACCCATTCTATAGTTTATATAATCTTCTAAAAAACATTTAATTCTTTTATAGAAAGTGTTATTCTCTTTAAATAAATGCATCCTTGAAAATAAAATGTGCCTCATGCACTATCTACTTAGCTTCCCTTCTCATCGGCCTCTTCAAATCAACCTGGGGTGAAAGGGATCTCATTGGTGCAGGAGTTTAGTGATAATTGTTTTTATAATCCTTTTTGAGTTAAATCATTCCATGTTTTTCATGCAATCCTAGAAGATTTTTATGTATATACTTTTCTTCCCAACATTACAGATGTTTATCTTGCACCGGATTGGTCAAATAGGGTTGATGGTTTTTTAGTGGTGGACTTGTCGGGGGAGGAACTCTTTGGGGTGTCATATTTTCATGACCTATCATTGATTGTGAGATTAGATCAACCTAAACCTTTTCTATCCTTTATTAGGACATATATGAATTCATGGGGACTCAGTAATCTTGTGGCAGTATTGGTTCTTTCTAGATTTTTCTTCTATATCCATTTGTTCAATATGGAGGTCTTCATAAAATCATAGTCTGTAGAGGAAAGGCAATCTGGATCTTAGAGTTTCTATCTATTATGATGGTCATGGGATTCCCACTATGGTAAAGAGTCCACTAAGGTGGTATTTTGGATTTGGATCCCTATGCTTCAATTTCCCCTTTATAACCCCTCCATTTTGGAATATATTTCCAATTACTAACACTACTGGAATCTAATCCTTTACCAATGGTTTCAAACTATTGGTAAAGGCTGGGAAATGTTTGCTATAAACTATTCCAATGGTTGTCCAAACCATTGGTTGTGGAGCTATTGGGATTGATATATTCGAACGGTTCTATGGGAACTGTTGGGATATGGAATGAAAATGGATTATATACCAAATATTTCATGCAACCATTTGTATAAATCTTTAACAATGGTTTAAAACCATTAGAGATATCAAACATCATGTCTATACCAATGGTTTTCAAACTATTGGTATAGACTTTTACCAATAATTCCCAAAAAACTGTTAGTAAAACTGAAGTAAAACCTTATATACCAATGGATTTTAAACCATTGATATATACTTTTTTCCAATGGTTTACATGAAACTGTTAGTATATGTTCTATTTAGACACATATTCCAATAGTTTCAAATCATTGGCATATGCTTTTATACACCTACAGCAAGCAAGCCTCCCCCCTATGCACCTACAACACTTCCACCAGCAGGTCTGCCTCCCCCTGTGTTGAATTCATATAGAATTCTAAATACCTACAGAATAAATACATAATTCTATACAAATACATACAAAATTTATACAATGCGTAATTCTCAATACCTTCAATTCTGTATTTAATTAAACACATATAGAATTCATAATTCACAATTTAATTAACAATTAACACATACCAAAGTCAATTCAGAATTATGAAGTCAATTACCCTATGCAATATAGAATTGTAAATTGAATACATAAAATATTGAATTCTCTATAACACATACATAATTGAATTTAGGATTTAGAATGTAATGACCCATATATAATAAAATTATGTTTCAGGTTTTGAATATTGCATTGTTGTTCATAGACATGGGTGGATTCAGATGAAATTTAGAATTCTTGGATAATGTGGTATGCCATGTTGTAGAAAGGGGTAATGTGACATGGGGGTAGGGGGTATTTCTAGGGGTTGGGGGTTTTCCAATGGGGGTGGGGTTTCCAGGGATGGGGGTTTTCCAGGGGGTGGGGGATGTCCATGGGGCTGGGGGCTGTCCAGGGGGTTGGGATGTTCATAGGTGGGGGTGTTCGGGGGGATGGGGGTGTCCAGTGGGGTTTCTAGGGGGTGGGGATAGTCTAGGGTGGTGGGGTCTGTTCATGGGGGTGGGGGTGTCTAGGGGGTGGGGTGGTGTCCAGAGGGTGGGGCTATCTGGGGGGGTTGGGGTGCTGTCCAAGTGGGTAGGGGGTGTTCGAGTTGTGGGAGGGGGGTTGTCCAGAGGGCTATCCAGGGGTGGGGGTTGTACATGGAGGTGGGGGTGTTAGGGGGTGGTATGGTGTATATTGGGGGTGGAGGGGTTGTCCAGGGGGTTGGGAAGATGTCCATGGGGGTAGGGTGTGTCTAAGGTTGGGGGTTATTCAGGGGGTGGGGTTGTCTAGGGGTTTGGGGTGTCCAAGGGGGGTGGGGGTCTAGGGGTTGGGTGGTTTCCAGGGGTAGAGGCTGTCCAAAGGGGGTTGTGGTGTCCGGGGGTGGGGTTTGTCCATTGGGGTAGGGATGTTCGAGGGTAGTGGTGTGTGTCCATGGGATAGGGTGGTGCCTAGGGGTGGAGGGGCTATCCAGGAGGTTGGGGCTGTCCAAGGGTGTATGGGGTGTCCGGGGGTGGGGGTTTTCTAGGGGGTTGGGAGCTATCATGGGGTTCAGGGGTGTCCAGAGGTGTGATGGTGTCCACGTGGGGCGGGCGGGCTATCCACAGGGTTATGGGGATGTTGAAGGGGGTAGGGGTGTCCATGGGGGTGGGGGATGTCTGTGTGGGTGGGGGTGTTAAGGGGGTGGGGAGTGTCTAGGGGTTGGGGTGGTGTCTAGGGGTGTAGGCTGTCCAAGGGGGTGGGGTGTCCAGGGGATGGGTTGGGGCAATTTCTAGGGGTAGGGTTTGTCCAGGGGTGTGGGGGTGTCCTAGGGGTGGGGGTGTCCAGGGGGTGGGGTGGTGTCCAGGGGGGTTGAGGGGTTTTCTAGGGGTTGGGGGGCAGTCTAGGGGTTGGTTTCTTGGGGGTGGGGGTGTTTCCAGGTGTGGGTTGGTGTCCAGGGGGTGGGGTTGCCCAGGGGGTTGGGGGGCTATCCAAGGGGGAGGGGGTGTCTGTGGGGTGGGCGATGTCCAGGGGGTGGGGGTTGTCCATGGGGGTGGGGGTTTCCAAGGTTTGGGTGGTGTCCAGTGGGTGGAGGGGCTCTCTAGGGGGTTTGGGGGATATCTAATGGGGTAGGGGGTGTCCGGGGGTGGGGATATATCTAGGGGTGTGGGGCTATCCAGGGGGGTGGGGGAGTCCAGGAGGGTTGGGTGCCCAGGGGTTGGGGTGGTTTCCAAGGGTGGGGGCAGTCCAGGGGGTTGAGGACTGTCCAAGGGGTAAGGGGGTGTCAGGGGGGCTGTCCAGAGTGATGAGGGTTGTCCATGGCGGTGGGGTGTCGATGGGGTTGGGGGGTGTTCAGGGTAGGGGTGTTTGGGGGGAAGGGGTGTCTAGGGTGTGGAGGTGTCCAGGGGGTTGGGTGTTATCCAAGGGGGTAAGGATCTTCAGGGGTGGGGTGTCTAGGGGCGTCGAGGGGCTATCCATGGATGTGTGGGGGATATCTAAGGGGTTGGGTGTCCTAGGGGTGGGGTGACAAGGGTGGGGGTGTCCATGGGAGGGGTGAATTAGTCACAGAAAATAATCAAGTTAAGTATTATTATTTATTGATAAATAAATAAAGATAATGTGACATAAATAATCACACATACATTCAGGCGCAACAAATCATCAAACATCAAATGTCATTAATATATAGAAAATGTAATTGATCAATCTATCCCTCATCACCATAACTATCATCACTGTCATCATCAGCCTCACCCGCATCCTCATCTTCAACCCCATCATCATCCCCACCCTCCTTAATGCCCTCCTCCTCACCCTTGTACTTTGCCTCGGCCTCCTTCTTGCCCTACTCCTCCTCCTCACCCTCCTCCACCTTGGCCTCCTCCTCACCCTCCTCCTCCTCCACCTCGCCCTACTCTTCACCATCATATCGACCACTACAAGAACATCCACCTGGTTCACCATATATAGAACTCATCGACAACATATATTCATCACAAGTTGTGCTGGCCTCTGGTGAAAGCGTTGGACGTAAAACATCCAACAGTTTCATAAATTCATTGTTTGCCCTATAAGACTATTATGCTGTCTATGTGGCCCTTTTTCAGCCTGTTCAACCTATGCCTTAACCTGTGGGAAGTCGGTTTCACTACAACTCGTACCTGAGGAGGGCCAATACCTCTTTAGGACTATACTCTTCCTATGTTGACAGTGCACTCTGCCAATGTCCTCATCTCCCAACACCTGATGTAAATGATCATTTGGTCCAAAATTGTCAGGTTATTGGGCATCAATGGCCACTAAATCAGCCTGTTACAAATATAAATATATTATTAAGTAACAAAATAAATATTAAAATTTTAAATAAACAAATTAAAACACACAATCTGTTGTTGAGTCGGTTCATTAACCATACTTCCATATTTCTTCTTTCTACTCGATCAAAATTGTTTTGCTCGAGGCACACATCATTAAATATTCAATTTTTCCATTATAATGACATTGAATGTAGGAAAATATAATTAAATATAGTTTACCAAAAATTTATTTCATAACTAAAATTATATAAACAACTATCATAACTGCTTCCTCTCATGATCTAGCATCATTGTACGTCCCAATGTGTGGAGATATCTTTTAGCATAAATGTTTTTTATTTCTTATAGATGATTACTAAATAAAATTCAATAATAAAAAATATATTATTAATTCCAAACATGAAAATTTTCATTTAAATACCTCAAATGTGATTATTACCATAAACTAGGTAGTCGTCCAACGAGTAAACATCTTCTGATACTATTCTAACATAAAATCATTAAGGACAGGGACTGCCTATAACTTTGTTCTAACTCTAGCACTCCATCCAATACACAACTCTTACTTATAGGCTCTCTAAAGATCACCTAAATCCTTTAAACTTGTTCTCCATGCACCCTCACTATCGGGAAAATTAAATCGAAGCTGGCACCAAAATACTAATTCATATAAATACAAAAAATAATATATTGCATTAAATACAACAGATTTTTTTACCCATATCTTTTCCCAAGTATTATCCTTGACTTCATTTGGAAGCTATCCCTATGAGAGCAGGCTGACAGGAATGATGTCGGAGTACTTCGAAAATGTAGCAAAAAAACTCTGACATTGTTGTCTGGATTTTTTAATCATTTGATTGCATTCATTGTAGTCCACCATCAACTGTGTGCCACGATTCCACACCCCATGCATGCATGTATTCCCATGATCCCACCTCTTATTAGTAGATGTAGCTTTTATGAAAGAAAAATGCATATTTTATCAATACATGTTATAATGAAAATAAATAAAGGTATAAAAATTTGTTTGGGTTGTATAAATATACCAGTAGTAGTCTAATCAATGAGCGCCACTAGATCCGCAAAAAATTAAGGGACACCCTATATAGGTGGAGTGGGTCCCAATGTATGATCCGTAGGGATAGAATATGGTAGAGTAGTAGTTAAAGATGATAGATTATAAAAGCTCAGATAGAAATAAGTAGAAGTAAAAGAATCTGACACTTATGGTTGGTCGAATGCTGGATGTGGAGTGGGAATCATCACCAAATATGGTAAAGATGGGTGAGGAGGCTCAGATGTAAAGGATGATGATAACATGGGGGCTTAAATATCTTATGTGTCCCTAGGAACACACCAATATCCTAATGTGGGATAGATGGTATGTCAGAGGGAGGGGCATGGCCTAATCTGGTACGTCGACCAGATCGGCAAGCTCTCGTACCACCCCCCCTCGTACGAACACCCTGAGAACTGGAACAACTACTAGGATGCTCATCAAATAATTTTCACCTAAGAGGTGGATCCTACAAAAACAATTTAAACAAAATTATTCACATAAAATTATATATTATTTAAATATATATTTTTTAAATAAAATACTCATTACAGGCAGTAGTGGTGGAATTCCTATCTCATTCATGCTACGATTGTTTTCCATCATCTCTTTCCATCTCCCCTCTTCAATTTGTTTCATTTTCTACGTTGGAAAAAAATATGGAAGTAATTAGAAAATGATAAGTAATGTGTAACCTAAAAAACAAAATATATGAGAGGGGACAGGGAGATTAATGGATAATTTAACTATCCATTTTTAGGTGAGCTTGAATGGATATATAATGAATTCAACAAATCATAAAAGATGTAATAAAAAAATTTAATTTTTAGTATGATGGTTATTTACGAAGTGTCATCACTCTATATATTTTGAATGATTAAACCCTTAAGATAGTTTTAAATTATGATATACATATATGAACAAGGATAAGATATCTAACAGAATAAAATAAAATTTCAACCAATAAAAATTGAAATTCACATAGCGGTCAGGTTGGATACTTCATATCTGTAATCAATATTAAATAAATTTGAATAGTACCAACCTTACCAACCCATGTCGAGCAAAACCAAAATAATTGAGAACATGGATATATGATTTTATATATTTTTGACCATAACATCAGGTTCACAGTCAACATTGACAACTGAGTTATCAGAGTCTTCATGAGTAATAAATGGATTTTTCCAATTTTAGTAGGGATGGTGTCAATTACATCATCACCATCATTAAAAATATGTCTTGGAATTACATCAATAATGACACCAAATTTAGGTCAAAGATGGTATTTGACATAAAAAACTTGTTTCTCCATTGAGGCCAATATATATGTTTCAACAGTAGCGAGAGTGTGATTCATATCAATTACTCAAAATCCACAATCTTAAGTAATGTGCCTTGCCACATCATCGAATCGAACCACTAGAATTTCATCATCATGATTCATGCGTGAGAGTAATAATCCAATATTTTTTTTTCAACAACTCCATCATTACCAAAATTTTCAAATCGTGGTCTACTATCTGATGCACTGGCATAATATTCTATTGTGGAGGTAACCATAACACCATCATGTTGTGTTCTCATGTTCTTTCCTCTTTCAGTGATAATAAATATGTACCCATTGATAACAATTGATTTACAGTCACGAACCATGGTATTATGACCAAAATCCAAAGCTCTCATTTACTCAGAGACAGTGTCAGCGGGAAAACTAAATACATGAAATATTTATGAATATTAATCTTAATTAAATATTAATCTTGATTATTTTAAATAGATATATTTTTACCTTCAATTTTAACCAAGCAGAAAACTCTTTTTTATGCAAAGTCTCCCTCTTCAAAGATAAAGAACGATGGTTTCTATTTATTGTCACTTTATGTTCCATGTACAATAAAATAGGAATAGTTTAACATATATATATATATATATGAGATATACATATTCAATTTACTTACAAGATGTAGGAATCTAATAAATCACAGTTGAACAGAACTATATGATATTCCATCTCCCAGTCTTCAAGGCTTAATGTCGTCAATGTATATAATATAGGAATTTCTCTTGTTTGAGGAAGTGATAGAAAACTGGGTTCAATTTTCTCATAATGTTCTTCTTCATTTATCATTGGTATATTCATTCATATTGTAAAATCATACGAGTACATAGAGTAGAAATCCATATATTCTTGAGCCATGTAACCGTTCACGATAGAACCTTCAGGATGATTCTTGTTTCAGACATATTATTTTAATGTGTACATATTTCTTTTTGTTGGATTCATCCAAAAAAAATAAATAGGTCCTCCTAGAAGTATTTTAGTTGTAATATGGATAGTCACATGCAACATGAATGTGAAAAATGATAGAGGAAATATTTTCTCTAACTCACACAAAATTAATGGGGCATCTACCAATACTTTTTTCAATAAATTCTTGGAAAAATACTTAGCACAAAGATCTCTAAACAAATGGCACAACCGAATAACATCCACCCTTACATTATTGGACAAATGATGATGGATTTAAATTGGAATCAACTCATATAGAAGGATGTGATAATCATGAGTCTTAAAATATTTTAGCTTCAACTCTATCCTGTTGAACCGTTTAGATATGTTTCTTGAATAGCCATTAGGAACATTAATAGTCTCTAGTGCTTCCAAAAATTTCTTTTTTCTATAGGTGTCATCACATAAGAATCACATGGAACTTGCCATTTTTTTTCACTGATACGAACATGATGAAATTCTAGTTTGATTCTCCAATCCACCAAGTCATTCTTAGACAATAAATCATCTTTTCACTTTCCCTTAACATTTAGAAGAATCGGAAGAAACATTTCACATTTTTTTTCAATGTTCATTACGTTTAAGAAATGAAGTAACAAATTGGTTGACTAATAAGAAAAATCAAAGAATATACTTCTCTTATTCTAATTGTAACAAGTTTCAGTGGAAAAAATCTTTATCTTTCCAGATTTCATTTGACCCTTCCCAAATGAAAAACTAAAATATTTAAATTCATTAAGAACATCAGATCCAGACATACGTTGAGGTGGATCATCGATCTCCATGGTATTGCAAAATTTTACACGATTATTTCTATATAGATGGTCCGTTGGAAAGAATCATCGATGTCCCATAAAACTGAAACTACGGTGATGTTTTAGTCTTCAGGATTGTGTGTTATTCATAGAAACTGGGCATGATAGTTTTCCCTTCATTCTCCATCAAGACATCATTTCATAAGTAGGAAAATCATTGATCGTTTACATAAGCGAAACATGCATCTAAACTATGTATTTCGAACTTGCATCATGTGTCCACACACCCACATCCCAAAAAACTTTCAACTCTTTTATTAAAGGTTGCATGTATATGTCTATATCATTTCCAGGATCATAAGGGCTAGATATGAGTATACTCAATGAAAGTAAAAGGTTTTTCATATACAACCATTGGGGAGGTTAATAAATGGGTATGAAAACCCACCATGTGTTGTGGGAGAAGAATATTTCCAAATGGATTAAAACCATCACATGAAATTACCTAGCCCCATATTACACACTTCAACAGTGAAATCAGGATATTGAAACATCAAATCTCTACCATGAAAAATCCGATCAGCAGGTTGAACTAACTCATCATTAGTCTTTTTCCTCTCGGTATCATGCCATCACATTTTTATTGATATTTTATCAAACATAAAAACATTCTGGAGTCTGGGGATTAATGGAAAGTGCCACATTACTTCTTGTGGAACACGAGGTGGTGTTCCATCAGCTTTTGGATTCTAGTGGGATGTGAAACATTTTATACAATAATTTTGTTCAACAGTTTCCTCCCATAATAAACTGAAATATTTCAGGAAAGCCTGAATTTTGTTTCACTAAATCTATGTTCCCTAGCTAACATTCATGTCATATAGTGGTTTGAGGGAATATCTACATCATCTATATGTAAGATCTTCAAGAAAGTAAGAATGTAATCGATGGCAGAGTATTAGAAATCCCATACATTATTTACCATGCAACAATCAGATTAAAAATTACATCTTTTTATTTTACCGCATTTTCGATATACTAGAGTAGTGGCAGTAGCATTCAATTTTTTCACCTTGACAACATCATCATTTTCATTAGACTCATCATGTGTGCTCATATCAAAGTCTTATTGGGTCAGAATCATTTCTTTTTCATGATAAGGAATAAACAAAAAACAGTAATATAAAAAAATTTCCAATCCAATCCTCTCATTTAGATCATAAAAAATTTGATATTTCATTGTCTCCCCATCGTGATACCACACAAAGTAGTTTCCATGAAAACTCATATTTGGTTATGTGGTAGCTGACTTCTTCATGACTCAACCAAGGTATTCTAACACAATTGTAACAGGGGAAGTGTATGTGATCACTATCTGTATAATTGTGAAATGAAAAATCTAAAAATATCGCCAAATTGTATTGAAAATAAGTTGATATCTAATCAGTTTCATACATAAAACTTCTATCCATTCTTTAAAAAACTGTTATAAGTCACTGTTTCCAAAAAAATTCAATAATATTGAAGTTTCATTGGAAATATATTTAGGTAAATGAGAATTTTACACTTTATATGAAACCATAACTGACACACTACTCTATATCAGTATGATAATATAAAATACAAAAATTACTATATTTATAAAAAAAAATTGAAGAACTACACATGAGTGTACAGGATCATGTGAAATTGTGGAGGATAATTTTTCAAGAGTTGA